>CM033683.1:73621863-76435319 GCA_019514585.1 Dendrobium officinale
AGATGAGTGCAGAATCAGTCATGGTGCATACAATCAAATCAGTACGGATTAAATGCATCACAGTCAAAATCGTACAGAAGATCAGTTTTTCAGGTAATTGATCGTTCCGGCCTCGGAGCAAATCAGAATCGTCAGTATGCACAGACATATTACGGGGAAGAACAGATACAAATACAGAAAGGACGAATCATATCAAATCAGATATCAGATAATATTTTCATTCATAGCTAAATGCCCTGGACACTGACGGAATCTCTACCGGATTCCGGCCCCTTATGCCTCCCTTCCCCAGACACGTGACTGAATCTCATATTAGATCCAGGCCCCTTATGCCTCCCTTTGTGCTCACAGGCACCAGAACAAATGTGCTTATAGCACCAGAACAGAAAATTTCAGATCGGGTCCGGAACAGAAACTGAGATCATCAATTTCAGATTGAGCTCATTTCAGATTTCCCCCAGACACTAACTGAATCTCATAGGATTCAGACCCCTTATAGCTCCCTTTTTTATAGCACATACAGATAGCATTTCAATTCAGAAGAAAATCCGGAACAAACAAATCCGAAATCAGACAAAAATCGGGCAGCACAACGGCAGTAAGACAGAATTTACACAAAATTTTCCTGCAAATAAAATTTTACCAAATTCGCACAGAATAAATAGATAGATTCACATTCCAGAACATTTTTATTCTACTGCACAGAGAAATTTACAATTTCACAGAAAAATGTAGTCTACGAAAAAACTCCTCCGAATCAAAAAATACCCGGACAAAAATCTTCGGAAAATAACCAAAATGTGCACACTTACGGCTTCGGCACGTCAACGAATATACAGAAAGTTACGCGGCGATAAAAACTGAACCGATCAAAAGATACGGACGAAAAACAGTAACGGAAACGAAATCCGGACAGAAAATACCGCCAAACACTCGACGGTTCTGAAAATTGAGAAAGGCGGAATGTGCCCTTACCTTGCGTACAGCAAAATCCTGAACAGTCTCCTGGACGGACGAAAGCGGCTCCGCGTCGTCCGAAAATCAACTTTTGCCAAAATGGCCCTCACTTTCTCTCTCCTCAGATATTTTATTTTATGATATTTTTGATTTTTCTCTCTCTCAAAAAACGACTGAAATCAGCTTTATAATACACAGATCGGCCCAAAGCCGATCGTCCAGAACCATTAGATCGCCAATATCTGATCCCAGGACGATCAGACCAAAAATCGATCTCTAATCAGCGAAAATCCTGGACGATTCCACAGAAGACTATTTCTCAGGCCCCATATTTAATACTATCTACCCCTCTCTGCAATCGGTTCAATGGTCCGACGGTACTTGATGTCCAAATCGTCCTGGACGATGTGTACATCCGAGAAAAATCAACTGGAACAAAACCTGGGCAAATTCTGGAGCAAAATTTCCACTGATCATCCCCAGAACGATCCAGAGCACGACTCATGGGAACGATACTCTGGAGCCGATTTTTTGATATAACTACCAAACTGATGAAACAAGGGGTCCTCGACCTTCGCAACGCAACGAAAACTCAGTGCCAGAACGTAGGTGAGAACGTCTGATGTCAGGACGCCGGCAAGACCACGGTTGCTGATCGCGATTCAACCTGTAGCCGACCTGTTATTAAATAGATTCTCTCATCGAACCCAGAATTTTTTGTACAGGTCTTGTAACGGGTTTTTTGGAATGTTACTCATATAGACACACTCATAATAAATATTTTAACTTATTTTATTAGTTTGACTATTGAATATTTGATCTACTCACCACGAAACACATTTATGCTCCATATGAATAAACACATTCAAATATAGCATCATTAGGTGGCACAAGGCCACTACAGACCTTGTCACCTATTTGCTTGCATCTAGGCAAACAGCTGATTGGATCAAACAAAGGGTCATTCATCCATCTCATAATATTTAGGGACCATTTGTGAGGGCTGCAACTTTTTGTAAAATGATTATAAAGTAGTTATGGAAAAAGTATTTTTTTTTTAAATTTGTTTTAAAAGCATTTTTCCTACCACCATAAAAAATTTTAAAATCTAAAAAATAGTATTCAAACAGAAACCCTGTGGTTTATCTGAAAGAACAAAAATATCCAGAAAAACTTTTCCCACACAAAACCTTAATCATAGGAGGATATGATCTCCATTGTGCATGTTGATAAAATACGATGAACAGTGGGAGAAGAAAATCATAAACTAATACCCACCTTGTTTCACCCTCATAAATTAACCAATAAAATAAAATACCACTCAACCAGTCCCCATTTGGGAGTAATCTCTTTACATCTAATCCTATCACTTGTATCTTATCTTAAGGGAAATGTATCACAAGAACCCAAGTTTATTGGTTGACATGAAGGAATGCATCGGGCTTGTTGGTGCGATAGAAAAGATCCCATTAAAGTTTAAAGGAAAAATCTCCTATAAGTTGGTTGAAAAATTTCTGCAATGGATTTATGGTGCTAATGTTGGCCATTAAAAGAGAAGCATAATACTAATTATAAGTGTTGCATAGATCCTTATGCCCTCATGTTGGATTAATGGCTTTACCCATTTGGAGATAGGATCACGAAATGAGCATATATGTGAAAAGTTGTAGTAAGCCCCCAGTGGAAGATAAGACCCACACCAATAGAGAGAGTCGGTCTTATATGGTCATCATATCAACAGCTTCCCAGTTCCGATACCCGGCTTAGGATAGTTGATTCATTAATTTGACTTATGTTAAGAAAAGATAGAGGGTAAGACCTTTGTTGGAGAAGAAATATTAGAAATGACCTTATCTTTATTAGATTTAAATCAAGAATTTGACTTTTAACATACACACAATGGAAAAAAAGGGATTCTGCACCGACCCCACGTAGTAGACAATATCCTTCATTATTATTGTTGTTGTATAATCCCACATTTTATATTAACTGAAATTCATTATCTATAATGCACAATTTGGCCTTGAAATAAAACAACCAACATCAAACTCAATGATTTGAATATGACAATAGTTTGGAAGTATATACTATCCAGACCCAATCTACTCATTTCTTTTTGGGAATTTGATGTAATTAAAACTAAGAACACATCAATTCTCCAACAAATTAATCCAATGTACCACCTTCACTGGTCAATTTCTTGTTACAAAAAATAAATATCAAATACATAAAGGTTTCAATTATCAAACTCTGATAAGCATTATTTTATTAACTGTGACAATATACTTTCAAAATATTAATTATATTGAACTTCAATTTTTAGTATAATTAATTTTTGCAATGACTATCATTAATACATACATATTTGCTTTGACATAACTCTAAACATTCACCTTTTATTCAATCTTACATCAAATTTTTAAACTTGACAAATAATTTCATGATGATCTTAGCATAAATGAATACTTTAATAAACTAAATTAATTAAGCATTATTCCAATAAGGGCCTTGGGATGAAGGTTGTTCTTTTTTTTTTTCTTTTTTTTTTCAAAAAATATGATAGTCCGACATGTCTCTATATGAGATGGAAAATTAGTATGGTGTAGGCGCTTATAATGTGCGTTATGATTGTCCACAAATGCAGTTTGTCATCTTAATTATCTTTATATAATTATGATAGATAAAACGCCCATCAAGCTGAAGTAAAAATATCAATGTTGTATATAAGTCATCTCCCTGACAGTCACAAATAAAATCGTTCACTCGTAGAAACGTCACCACACCTAGCGCCTGTGGTCGCCCAGACTAGACAGACCCTCTACACCCAGCCTCAACTTGTAAGTGACAACCACTATAGACACCAGTGTGTGGTGTGTTGTGTGTGTGTGTTGTGTGTGTATTTGAAACATAGGCGTAGAGTAAGAACCATTATTTCTATTTACAGATCTCACTTAAGTCATAGAGTATACCATAGAAAAATAAACGTATACGCAACTTGAACCGTACGTCTGTATGTCATAGCCTGAGGTGTGGGTTTATTGGTGTGATTATTACAGTGACAACTCCAGTTCCCAGTTAGACAATACCCATCTTCATATTGTTATTTTACATACCCACAATACACCAACAACAATAAACACCCCACCAAAAATACTCCCTTAAAACCCACACCCTCCTGACTGCCATATTTACCACATTCTTTTTTTTTTTATTTTTTACCCCTCATGATACCACATTCCTTCACTTCCCCCTGCTCCTGTAATCAGACATCTCCGTGAATTCAACTACTCTTGGATTATTTTTCAAACTAAAACCTCCTAACTTGTAGAACCAAAAATAGTGACCATAAAATACTTTCTGTGCCCGTTATGTTCCCTCCCGAGTTTTGATGAGGATTAACCTTTTTATTGTTTATTTACACCATCCCTTTTCCCACTTTTCACCCACTTTTTAGTTCCCCTCCACATTGGCACCCAATATATAGGGATTGATGGTTTTTTTAATCAAACCCCCCACTTGTTGGTGTGATAAAAACCCCTGGAAGACCAATACCTTCTTCAAAATAATGACTTCTCTTACCAGTTTTTGGTTTGTATTTCTTCTTGTCACCATGTTTAGGTTTATGATTACTGTTCATGACCCCCCCACACACGTCCACAATCACCCCCATACCCCCTGGGCAACCTCCCTTATCCCCCCCACCCTTGGAATCTCCATCTTACTCATCCCAACCACATTTCCTCCCATACCAGACCAACATCACCCACCCTCTCCCAATCATTGCCTTCTCAAACTAACACCTTTTTAAAAATCACCCACACAGATGTATCCAACAAACCATTAAACTCAAATCATCCCTGGTGGTGATCTCACACTCACGTCCCACTGATCTAAGTTGGTCATTCCCCACTAGTTGTACATACCACAACTTCACGCCCATTTCAAATGACCCCCCCCAACCCAACCTCTCCAACCAATTTCTAACCCTCACATACACGACATCAATATTCATAAACTTTCACTAACCAAAAACCCCCCCCCCCCCCCCCCCCCCCCCCCCGCCCCTCACATAACAACCAACCTTACATTTGTCCCACACTATGATTTCACACCAGTTCTTATTAAACATTACCTTCATACAACACAAGTCATTGGGTTGAGATGAATACTTTCTCCCTACATCACCTTGAACTTTTCCTTGAACTTAGTGGTCATTCCGTATTTATTTCCATAAAAATCTTCTCTTATATTTTTTCCTTTATTTATTTATTTTTTGTTTATTATATGACACGAACCAATCCAAATTCTTTTTTTATATATATTGTTGATGAAATTAAGTGTGTTCTTTTTATTGCAAACTTTAGTTTTCAAAATTACTGTTTTTATATCATGTGAGTTTTTTATGACACCACAAAATATACATCATGTGAATGACTTACTGTTTCTCCTAATTATATATTAGAAATATTTTATTTGTGTGTATTTGTGATACACTAACATTTCAGTGAAATCATACTCCCAGGACTGCCAAGAAGAGACTTCAAGAAAAGGGAATAAAATTTGCGGTTTTCGTAATTTAAGTATGTAAATTTTTATATTTTTCTTGAGTATGAGAGAATGTGACTTGTAATTGGGTAACCGTGCATACACACACAAATAAGGAGAGTTGAGTCAAAACTTTTTATTTTTAAAACTAATCGCCTAGTGTACGATTCTTGAGTCGTACTACTGAATGATTCTGACATGATAGTTTTCCTCCAAGAACTAATGTTAAACAATATCATCTGCTATGAAAAAAATCTTCTTTTAGAAGCATGCCAACCTCTTATGTTGCCTCCTTAAGCACTAGCTCCTATTACAATAATCAAATTCCTTTGGACTTTTAAACTTCCATCATCAATTGTGTGGGGAAAAAAAGTAAACACCAAAAACCAAAAAACAAAAAAATCTAGACAGAAGTAGAAAGTCAAAAAATGACACTTAGAATTTAATGCGAAAAAATCAATATAACAGAAAAAAATCAAAGAGCAAACATCCACACCAAGAAATCACTATGAAAATAGGGAGAAATAGTGTGGATACTCTCTCAAGTAATCATAGTGTCATCTTTGTGTGGATACTCTCTCAAGTAATCATAGTGTTAGACTAAGACATTATATTGCATCGAAACATTTGTAATAAACATATCATCATTATTAGCCATTAATTTTTACATAATCACATTTGACTATTTAATTGTCAAACACGTTCACTATAATGTTTGTCAAATCACTTAATGAAATTAAATTATGTGTTATATATAGTCAATTTCAGCTTTGTAGGATTTTAGTAAATTGGATGATGGGTTTGCTTTCCGTCTTAATCTTTGTTCAGGGTCACTATTTTTTTTCTTTTTTTTTTTTTACAATTAGTTTTTAAAAATTGATTTGATTTTTTTAATCCACCTTAATAAGTCAAAAATGAGATATTAAATAATATTATGTGTAAATAATAAAATATTTGTTCTATTTGAAGTTTAAGTTTAGGGGGATTTACATGCCTATTTCATAATTCTTATGTATTTACATAACAAAATTTAATATTTACATCTATAACATTTTAGCACCATTATCATATCGAAATATATGGATGCATAAAAATAATATTAATTAAAAATTAAGATGATATAATATAAATTATCAAAATTTAGAATTAGATATGTCAAAACATAAAAATTATATGATATGTATGTAAATGCCTCTTAAGTTTCATATGCGAGAGTTAAAACTACACTAAATTTAATATTTTTTAACCCTTAAAACTGCTATAATAGTAAATAAAAATTATTGTAAGCATTGTTGTATGCCGGAATATTTACAACGGTCAAAAGACATAGAGCTTAACGCCTTAGTTTTAAAAGAAAAACTAGCACACACATAGATATAAGAGATAGAGAGAGAGAGAGAGAGGGGTATATGAATTATTAGAGACACCAGAATGTTTATGTGAAAATCTTTGAAAATGGAAAAAAACTGCAGGGCATTGCTCAGTTGAAATAATTCTAATAGCATTTGTCGTTGATTACAAATGACTCCTTTCCTCGGGGAAGGCGTTGGCACAATGTAGTAAATATATGTCTTACATAGCACATTACACAGTTAGAGTTGGAAGAAAACAATGATATGAGTTATTCTAAAGAGAATGTTAGCCTGTTCATTTGGTTGGTAGGATTGTAGTCAGGTGATGGTGGTCGTTGGGATTGTAGTTGGATGATAGAGGTCGAAGGGATGTAGTCGGGCGACAGAGGTTAAATATTTCGAGCGATGGAGCTCGGAGAGATCATAATGGGGTGACGGAGGTCGGATGATAAATAGTCGGGTGACGAAGGGTCGGAGGGATCGATGTCAGATGATGGAGGTTCAAGCCCAATATGACCGCTGTAATAAGCCTGCACTACTTCGACATATTGCATTACAACTACCGTAGTCCAGAATAGTGATCCATACTATGTAATCTTGAGGAAGGAGCAAACTTACATAATATGGGTTTACATAATGAATTATTTCATATAAGACAAGCTCTTATCTTTTTTGTTTTTGAGTTTCTTATGAAAAATCTCTGGTATCTCTTAAAAACTCATTTTTTCTGTGTGTGTATATATATTTACATCACTAAGATAAAACTTTTTTACTTTATTATCATTGTTGCGTGCTAGAATATACGCGGCAGTAGAGTTAGAAAATATTCGTCTTAGCGTTGCAAGAGTATTCCGCACACAAACAGAAAAGGGAAATGAACACCAGATTTTTTACGTGGAAAAAGTTCTACTAGTGTTTGTATGAAGTACAAGAGTTGATCCGCCTTACAAATCAAGACGATTAATTTACAATCAACTTCTCACAAAGTTACAAAGTTCTGCAAATTCCTGGCGTTTCCCGAAAATTCAGCAGAGTTCTGGCGTCTTCAGGTGGCAGGAAGAGCTCCGGCGGTGGTCGAGTAGGAGATTTTTCCTTCTCCTCCTTCTTCTCTTCTTCTTCTCTCTCATCACTTGAGCCCCTTTGGTGTAGAATGAGGGCTCTATTTATAGTTTTTCTGGAGTGGCATAGCCCGTAAATAGGCGTGAGATCAGGGGCGAATTGGGAGTGTTTTGAATGGACGGCCGATATCGAATCCTTTGATCATACACAGTTCGTTGGGCATTTGAAGGCCTTAATGATGTCGGGATTCGGCGATCTTGGGCTCGTTGGATTCATCTCGTCGAGCCGTTCGATTCGAGTATAAGCTTGTCAAAATCGGAGACCGTTTGGTAACTCAATTTGCGGTTTGAACCTTCCAACAGCGCTTTGAGCCCTTAATTCGGACTCATTTGGGCTCGGATTGGGTTGATCTTGATGTCGTTGGGTTCGTATTTCCGAGACGCTCAGTTTGACTATAAGCTCGCTGAAATCGGAGTTCGGGTGCTCCCAAAATTAATTTTTGAAGTTTCCAACTTGCTTTTGCCTCGAGTTTCGTGCCTGAACAAGATAATTTTTGGAGTACGTATCAATCATAAACTTTCTAATACGCAATAAAATCAATAAAAATTACTAATTATAAATTAAACAATTTTTTTACAAAAAAAAAAAAGAATAAACTTATGCACATTCTTACTTTCCCCCTGCCTTTCATTAGAATAAGGTAAGAACCAAAGAATAAATCCTAATGCATAGCCAGTCATGATTTCTATCAGAATCAAAACATTGAAATTATTTAAGAAATCTATGTCAAATTGACTAATTCCTACTAAATCTTCTTAGAGATGAATTTTATCAGCAAATCGAATCTCTTAAAAGTAATGAGATTGCTGATCATGACGAGAAATTATTAGGTACGGAGTGCGAACGGGAGAACCGTCTGCACACTAGTATAAAATCGCGCTCGATACCATTCGGTACCACTCGGTACCAGTGGGTACCGCTTGGTACCCTGTGTCTGTGCAGACGGTTCTCACCCCGTCCGCACTCCGCACCTAATAATTTTTCGATCATGACAGATAATAAAACTCATCGTTAGTTCATTTCAATGATATGATGGAACCCTCATTACTTTCTTGAAGAGTTTGCATTGATTTGGTATTTTAAGGCTTCGTTAAGGACAGCTTTCTTAATATATTTAAAGTAGTTTTTTAATATAAAAATTTATTTTAATAAACATTAAAAAAACACTCTCAAACAAAGCCTAAATTTATTACAAATTGATTTAAAAAAATTATCTTGAAGGGAATTCTTGGATCTAGGTTATGTCAAATTTGTGCTTGCTTTCATTATTATGAATTAAATAATAATAATAATAACAATAATGAATTAACAAAAAATAAATAAAAATTATTTTCAAGATATTGAAATAAATAATAATGAGGACCTTTAAAATCATTAAAATTATTTTGAGATGAGTGTAATTTTAATTATTTATATATTACACTAATTTCAAATCAAATTCAAAATTTCTAATGTTCATCTTTATTTTTTTCAGTCTCCACACCCTCATATTTTTTAATTTATAATTCAAAACTCAAAATTTTCAAAAAATAAACATTCACTAGAAAATGAAAGAACAGTTATACTTAGCTTAAAAAGATTCAATACTCTCCTAATTTTTTTAAGGAATAATGAACAATAAATCACAAAATACATGGCTCAAATCAATAACATAAAAACATAAGAAAAAAAATTATGTCAATAATTTATAATACAAATTGTATGAGGATGAAAGCAAAAATTATTAATTTACTTTAAGATTAGTGCTATAACATAAATAGTTTGTTAAGCATAAATCTCTAAACAAATCAAATGATTTTTTAAGCTCATCCTCATACAATTTACATAAAGATATCTCGACATAATTTTTTTCAAAAAAACAACTCTTTTCAATCTCTACGCTACAAATACTCTCACGATGCTCTCAAAATGGAGAAATTATTCTGTGAATAGACCGGATGCAAAACGTCGTCAGGAGACCAACCAGAATATACCACGTCAGTAGTATCGAGCTGCGGTACCGAGCAAAGATGAAGGGTCGCATTCTAGTTGGTGTTCGTACAGAATAATTAATCATCAAAATGAAATGAGAATTCAAAATTGGTTAACAATAATCACAAAACAGTCAAGCTATTGCCATTTTTTCTTGAGAACCCTGCCCTCTTCCTTTCAGGTGAAAGGCCCTCATCCATTGCTTTTCTTTTGGTGCTATTCAGATTGCTACTAGCATTTGTAGTTACTATATCCCTGGAGCCACTGCTACTGAGATCATCATTACTGTTGTTCTTTCCCTGTTGATCTTTACATTTTCCTTTCAGTATATGAGGTCTGAGCTTATTCATATCTGATAACTTTACTGGTTTGAGTAAGAATTCTTCAGCTCCATTTTCCAAGCATCTGTGATCATTACCCAACAAAAATAAAAAACAAAAAACAATCGATTTTGGAATCTAATGATATAACTTTCTTTCATCCAATCAAGTCAGAATAAAATCTAACAAGAATAAGAAAAAAAAGATTTTGGGATGTTTCACAGATATGGTAAAAGAACATGACTTTTCCTTTATTCCAATTCCTATATCTAATCAAAGCTCACAGCCAAAGTAAATAATGTGGCTAAAAAAGGCAAGGCACCCATCCAGTAGTATAGCTTAATGGAAATTAGATTATTAATTCTAAGGATCAAGTAATTAATCATGGATAATTAAAGCATGATTAGGCAAATCATTCTATAGTTAGAAGGTAATCAAGAAGTAGGATTGATTCATTTCTCATATGAGAAAGAATAAGTCTCAAAGGTCATAGATTCATTTTGAGATGATTAGAATATAATCAATTAAAATTTATATTACACTTATCCCAAAGCAAATTCATTTGCTTTTGAACTCCTTTCTAATAGAAAATTTTATCAGAATATTCTTCTTATTTTTTGTCTTTCCCTCAAAATATTGTGAAATTATTAGATGCAGTCACGAGATGCCGTCTGGAGGCAAATTAGGATGCGCCACATCACTTTTTTGTTGTGTACTGGTATTGTGTACCATTGTGTACCGAGTGGCGTGACGTATCCTGATTTGCCTTCTGACGGTCCAATGACCGCTCGGAATAATTTCTCCAAAATATTTTGTTTCTATATTACTTCTACAGTACTTCAGCAAAACTTAATCAATAGATGCATGGAAACCATTTTTTTAAAAAACAAAAGGAAGATACCTGGTATAGTAAGACATCTTTTCAAATTGCAAGACAGCTAATAATGTTTTGCAAGACATTATTTCTTGTTTGATAATCATCAACAAGCACGTTCTAAGAGATGAATTTCCAGTGCAAAGTGTCAAGAACTTTCTTTCAGTGTAAGAAGATTTGCCTTACATCCTCAAAAACTTTTCCAAATGCAATTTATTATGATATATTTACCTCTAAACACCAAAGTACATCTTCTACTAGGAAGATAAACAACTCCGACTTAGCTTGGGACGGCTTTTCTTTTGCTTCTTAAAGTGACTTTTTAGTACAAAATTTAAAATATTTATACTAGAAAGTAACTTTAAGAAGAAGTAAAAAAGCCGTCCCAAATGAGTTAACCTACGACTCAAGAATTTATGATGAAATTATTCAAGCTGAGAGGAATGTTGATGTTCTTTACCTGTTAATCCTGGCAGGAACATTCTCAGATGACATGATGACAACCGGTATGTTCTTCAAAGCTGATGACTCCTGAACCATTCAACTCCATTAGCCTCAAAAACCAAATAACAATCAAAATAATTTTTAGCATAAAGGGCTGTTTGGTATCCAATTTTAGGCAGGATTTAAGCAAGATTTAGCTTAATTTCTGTAAAAAAAAAAACATAATTTTTGAACTTTAAATCCTGCTGTTATTATATTTCTCATTCATGGGATTTAAAGGATTAAGGATTTATCAATGTCACAAATCTTAAAATCCTGAAACAAATGAAATACCAAACAAATTTCAAATCTTAATCCTCTTAAGATTTACCGAATCCCTCATGGCTTGAATCCTACGCAAGCAAACAACCACTGAAGGGTCAAAATTAAAAATAAAAAACTCACCTTTATTTTCTTCAGCAGATCATAGCCAGTCATTTCAGGCATACAGTAGTCTGTAATCACCATATTCACTTCAGCCTCCTAAGAAACAAAAACTTATCAAACCCTACACAAATCTCCCAAAATCGAACAGAAAGAGCTAGAGATGGTAAGAGGCTTACTAGCTGTTCAGAAGAAGAGGAAGCTGCGCTTCCATGATCCTCCCCCAAACCCAGAAACTTCAGAGCCTTACTTCCAGAATCAACTGTGGTCACTATAATTGAAAACGGCAAAGAAACAAGAAAGCTTAAGAGGGGGAAAAAAAAAAGGAAAATCAAACATAGAAATAAACCGATTTCGACGACATTCTGGAGGAATACCTAGAAAAGATGAGGTCTTGAGGAGCCTCTCAATCAGTTTTCTATCAATGAGGCTGTCATCCACAGCCAGGACATGGAACTGCGATTCTGCAGCTAATGCCATCACAAACCCAACCTCTATTCAGAAAATTATAGGAAACAAAGAAGAGTTTTTGGTGAATTCTCAGCTCTATACGTCTTCCACTCGCACTTCTTTTCTCACTCTTGGCTATGGAATCTCCAAGACAGAAGAACTAGTTCGTGGAAGGCGATAAATCCAAAATACAAATCCGTCTACTTCCTCGAGAATTCGCTTGAAAAAACGTTTAAAATCAAGCTTCTTCCTGGAGAATTCCTAGGGATTTAAGCGCCAAGCTGGCAGACGAGCTTTCCGGCTTCTTTCTAATGATTTCTGTTAGCCAAAGGCTTTTGTTTTTTTATACCATGACTTATAGCGGTAAGACGACTCGCCGGACTATTTTAAGTTGTAAGTTGGCTAGCGATCGGCGACGGGTAGTGGTGACGGGGAGTCCGCTGGGATAGCTTATGAGTGACGATTAGTTAAATTATTTGGCACTAAATAGATAAACGCAGAATATGTGTAAAATTAAATTTTATACGCATAAACTTTGTTTGACCCTCATTAACGAGCTATTAAACTCAACCGGAGACTCATGATTAATTATTCTATGCGGACTCGAGCGTCGTCCGGAGACTAATCAGAATGCACCGCATCATCCATACGCTCGGTACCGCTGACATTACGTATTTTTATTGGTCTCCGGACAACGTTCAATCTCTGCACAGAATAATCCATATGAAGTCGTCATTCGACAATGCCACTCACCCAAAAAAAAAATATTTTTTCTCTATATATATGAATACCTCTTAGGGCAGCAAACGAACCGAGCTGAGCCGAGTATGTGAGTGTTCATGTTTGTGTTTGTTTAACATTAGCTTGTTCATGTTTGGTTCGTGTTTGATTCGAGCTTTATTATTTGTGTTCATGTCTGGTTCGTTTAAATTAAGGGTGTTCATGTTTGGTTCATGTTCGTTTGTTTAGTGCTTATCGAGCTTTAAACGAGCTATGTTCGTGAACATATCTCGCAAACAATCTATTGAACAAGCAAACATTAAATTTGTTCATGAACATTCTAAACAAACAATCTAACAAACATGGACAAATATGAAATATTTCTTGTTCATGAAATAAAATTTCTAAAATAAAAGCAGTTGTATATTTAAAATGAAAATATGATTAATTTATATGAACATATATTATAATATTTTATTACTTTAAAATTTATTAATAAAAAATAATTATATTATATTATGGTATAATTAAAGTTTTTATATTTAATCGAACTCGAATCGAGCTTTTTATCGAGCTTGTTCATGAACATCAACTGATGTTGTTCACGAACATAAACGAGCTGAACGCATTAGTGTTCAAGCTTGTTTATTTAAGAATCGAGTATTTAAAATATTGTTCAAGTTTGTTTGTTAGTTAATTAAACGATCACGAACGAGCTTTAATTGAACTGAACAACGAGTAGTTCGTCGAACGATTGGTTCGCTTGCAGCCCTAATACCTCTCTAGAGTGGTTTGATTTACCCTTTCTTGTCTAAGGAATTCAACCCAGTTTTCTATGAACAAATTCTATCAATGACAGTCAAGGAATCTCAATTTCTCTCTTCTTCTACTGTTTAAGTTTCATTCATATTCCTAGTAGGTATTAATATCTTATATATATATATATATATATATATATATATATATATATAGTTTTATCTAAAAAAGTCATAAGTTTTTTTTATAAGATTTTATGTTAGAGCGTCTCCAAAAATATCTCATGAACTCTTCTAAAGAGAGAGACTAAGACTTCGTTTGAGACGGCTTTCTTACTACTTCTTAAAATAGTTTTATAGTACAAAATTTTTTTATTTTGTTCTAAAAAGCTGCTTTAAGAAGCAGTAAAAAAGTCGTCCCAAACGAAGCCTAAATGTTTGAATCTTGATTTGAAATAGTTTCAAACCAAAGTTCGGAATAGTTCCGAATTATATTTAAGTAAGGTTCGAATTATTTTTGAATTTGAATTGGCTTTTGTGAGTGTGTTTGTTTATATTTTATTTTATTGTTTATAAATGTTGGTGGTTGGGAGGAGGCAAACTTGAAAGTTTTGCCCCCTCTTAAAAATTTTAATGTCATGTTGCCATAAACAATTTTAATATTTCAAGTGGGATTTACATATATCACTCCTATATTTCATTCCTACCACCTTATAAACTTTAATATTTCATTCCTTGCAACCATATTTGATCCATGAATGATAGGCATAAAATATTAAATTTTTAAATGTTAGATATGTAAATAACATGATATAAATAATATGTATGTAAATCCCCATTGAAATATTAATATGTCAATGTTATTAAACCTAACATTAATTTATATTTACCATTTTTATTATTTATTTTTAGAAATGATTGATATTCACATCATTTGAGAAATATAAAGTTTAAAATCTTAGCTTTATATGAAAATCCAGCACACATCAGATAAAAGAGACGATGTAGTGTTCATAAAAGACACCAGAGTTTTTACATGGAAACTCCTAAAAAGGGGGAAAATCACAAGGCATGTCCCAGTTTGAATGAATCCACTATTATTTGCATTCTATACCAAATGAGGCCCTTCCTTAGGGGGAAGGCCCTGACTTGATATAAAAAATATACATCATATAGATTACATTACATAGTGGGAATTGAAAGAATCAATATTGACATATTTGTTTGGTCAACATGACTATAGTCGGCAGGCTATGGAGGTTAGAAAGACTGTATTTGGGTGACGGTGGTCAAAAAGATCGTACTCAGTGGGCAACGGAGGTCGGAAAAATTGTTGTTAGGTGATGGAGGTCGGAAAGACCGTAGTATGTGGGCGATAGAGGTCAGAAAGACTATTATTTGGCAACAAAGGCCGGAAGGACCATAATCGGTAGGCGACGGAAGATCGAAAAGATTGTAGTCTAGCGATGGAGATCGAAATGACCGTAGTCGGAAAACAATGATGGTAAGAAAGACCATTGTCTGGCAACAGAGGTTGGAAGGTTCGTAATCGACGAACAACGAAGGTCGGAAAGATCATAATATGGCAACGGAGGTCAAAAGGATAGTAGTCGGCGGACGACGGAGGTCGGAAACACCGTAGTCTGGTGATGAAGGGTAGAAGAACTGTAGTCTACGGGCAACAGTGGTAAAAAAGACCATTCTAGTAAGAGAACTCTAGTTTCTCTCTTTTCCTTGTCTTCCTTACTTCCCTTGCTTCCTTCTCATTTCCATAAGGAATGAGAGTTTATTTATAGTTTTCTAAGAGGGGCATGGCCAGTAAATAGGGAGGAGATCAATTGCATATGTGTTAATTTGAATGGATGGTCGATATCGACTCCTTTGATTATGGATCATTTAATGAGTATTTGTGTGCCTTAATGATGCCAAAATTCAATGATCTTAGGCGCGTTGGATTCCTCTCATCAAGCCGCTCGATTCGATTATAAGCATGTAACGTTTGGAAACAGATTGTCCAATTTATAGTTTGAACCTTAAAAATGTTCTTCGAGTCTTTGATTTTGTCCCATTGGGACTCGGATTGAGTTGAATATGGTGTCGTTGGGTGCGTCGTTTAGAGACGTTCAATACAACAACAACAACAACATCAAGCCTTTATCCCACTACGTGGGGTCGGCTACATGAATCCTTTTTCTCCATTGTGTTCTATTAAAAGTCAAATTCTCATTTAAACCTAATAAAGAAAGGTCATTCCTAATATTTTCTAACCAAGTCTTTTTAGGTCTACCCCTACCTTTCTTAACATAAGTCAAATCTAATACCTCTACTCTCCTAACCGGGTCATCGAAAGGCCGTCGTTTTATGTGACCAAACCATCTAAGGCGACTCTCTCTAATTTTATCTTCTACTGGAGCTACTCCAACCTTTTCACGTATATGCTCATTTCGTATCCTATCTCTAAGGGTAAAGCCACTCATCCACCTGAGCATTCTCATCTCTGCCACACTTAACTTAGTATTATGCTTCTCTTTTAATGGCCAACATTCGGCACCATAAAGCATTGCAGGCCTCACTACCATCTTATAGAATTTTCCTTTAAGTTTGAGGGGTACATTTCTATCACATAACAAGCCCGATGCATTCCTCCACTTCAACCATCCAACTTGAATTCTGCTGATAATATCCCCATCTATTTCACCATCACTTTGAACAATTGATCCAAGATATCTAAAACGTGTACTCTTATTAATGACTTGATCGCCCAAAGTCACAATCCCTTCAGTAGGTCTATTACTACTAAAATTACACTCCATATATTCCGTTTTAGATCTACTCAAGCGAAAACCTTTAGACTCTAAGGTTGACCTCCATAATTCAAGTTTACCTTCAACTCCCTCTCTAGTCTTATCAACAAGAAGAATATCATCAGCAAAAAGCATACACCAAGGTACATCCTCTTGCAAATGTATAGTGAGAACATCCAAGACTAAAGCAAAAAGATATGGGCTTAAGGCTGATCCTTGATGTAACCCAACCGAAATAGGGAAATACTTGGTCAATCCACCTTGTGTTTGAACACAAGTAATAGCTCCTGCATACATATCTTTAATGATTTGAATATAAGCATTATTGACTCCTTTCTTTTCAAGAACTCTCCATAGCACTTCTCTTGGAACTTTATCATATGCTTTTTCTAAATCAATAAATATCATATGTAGATCCTCCTTATTTTCTCTATATTTCTCCATCAAACCTCTTAATAAATGTATGGCTTCCATAGTCGACCTACCCGGCATGAATCCAAATTGATTTTGAGAAACATTAGTATCACGCCGCAACCTATGCTCCATAACTCGCTCCCATAGTTTTAAAAGTATGACACATTAACTTAATACCTCTATAATTCGCACAATCTTGTGCATCACACCTTTATTCTTAAAAAATAGGAATTAACATACTCATTCTCCACTCATCTGGCATCTTTTTAGTCTTCAAAATAGTATTAAAAAGTTTAGTAAGCCATGAAATTCCTTCATCTCCTAAGCATTTCCACACCTCTATTGGGATATCATCAGGTCCAACAGCTTTTCCACCCTTCATTTTCTTTAAAGCCTCTCTAACTTCAGTTTTACTAATACGCCGATAAAAATAGAAATCTTTATTTTCATTTAGGGTGCTAAGGTCACTACAGTCAATCTTATTTTCACAATCTTCATTAAAAAGGTTAGCAAAATATCTCATCCATCTTTGTTGAATATCATCTTCTAAGAAAAATATTTTTTGATCTTCATCTTTAATACACTTCACTTGAACTAAATCCTTACTACTCCTATCTCTTTGTTTGACTAACTTATACATATATCTTTCTCCTTCTTTAGTATCTAATCTATTATATAAATCACTAAAAGCTAATGTCTTTGCATCGCATATGGCTTTCTTAGCATCCTTACGAGCAACTTTATATATTTCCCAATTATCGGAATTTTTAAAATTAAACCAATTTTTATAACAAAGCTTCTTATTTTTTATCTTTTCTTGCACATTAGGATTCCACCACCAACTATTTTTACTATTAGGAGCTTTTCCCTTTGATACTCCAAGGACATCTTTTGCAATATTCTTAAGATCACTAGCCACTTTTTCCCACATAATATTAGCATCCTCATGCACAGACAAAATCTTACGATCTAAAATCTTATCTCCAAAAATATTTTTGTTAATATTCTTTAAATGCCCCCATCTAATCCTTTAAAATTGTTTTACTTTATTTTTTATTTTATGCCCCTTTATCTTAAAGTCCAAAACTAATAATCGATGTTGGGTACATAAATTTTCACTCGGAATAACTTTACAATCTTTGCAATCTAAACAATTTAATTTTCTAATAAGAAAATAGTCAATCTGGGTTGTACTATATCCATTTTTATAAGTGATGAGATGCTCATTCCTTTTCTTAAATAAGGTATTAGCAATTGAAAAATCATAAGCTAAACAAAAATCCAATATGGTCTTGCCACCTTCATTCGTCGTTCCAAATCCATGGCCTCCATGAATGCTTTTAAAATCATCGACCTCTCTACCAACATGTCCATTTAAATCTCCTCCAATAAAAACTCTTTCTTCAAGAGGTATATTTTGTTATTAATTCTTCTAAGTCATTCCAAAAATTTAATTTAGAACTCATATCCAAACCTACTTGAGGAGCATAAGCACTTATAATATTAAACAATCTTATCATCAACAACAATCTTTAACGCTAAAATTCTATCTCCAATCCTATTAATTTTTATAACATTATCCTTTAAACTCTTATCTATAATAACACCTACACCATTTCTAGTACGACTCTTACCCGAATACCAAAGTTTAAATCCTAAACTATCAATTTCCTTAGCCTTCTCTCCAACCCATTTAGTTTCCTGAATGCACAAAATATTTAACTTCCTATGAATCATAATATCTATTAATTCCATTAATTTTCCTGTAAGAGAACCTATATTCCAAGTTCCTATCCTAATTTTAGTTTCATGGACTAGCTTCTTTGCCCACATTCGTCCTTGATGTGGGAACCCTTGCCTATTTAACACTGCACCCGGGCGCCGGTGCAGCGGCCCTTGCACACTTGTCACTGTATTCAGGCCATACAACGCATCGCTTCCAGGGGACGCCCTAGCATTAACACAATTTCTTAAAGGATTCATGTCATTATTGTTCGACAAGTTTTACGCTGGCTGTCGACTACCTAACGCAACCCTCCACTTTTCTCATCCAGGACTTGGGACCTGGCAACGGCAGTGTTGTTTAGAGACGTTCAATGCGACTATAAATTTGCTGAAATTGGAGTTCCCAACTTGATTTAATTTCAGAAGTTCCCAACTTGATTTTGTCTTGAGATTCGTGTTTAATCAATATAAATTTTTGATGATATATCAGAAACATAGCACATAGAGCAAAAATATAATTTAAGTAGGACAGAGATTTTTTGTTTTATATTAAAAAACATTAACAATATAATAAATTTTGGATTTTGTGGCCGGCAAAATTGTTAGCAAATATCTACGATCAAAAAATATGTTTTCGCAATATTCATAGACGACAGTAACAGTTCAGGATATAACTATTGATGAACGATCATTTGCGGTTGCTAAGTTGTCATCAATAATTTATGTATGATCATTGATATGTCATCAAAAAAATTTATCTTGATCGGGCACGAATCTCGAGGCAAAATCAGCCCGGAAACATCAAAAATTAAATCCGGGATCATCTGGACTTCGATTTCAGCAAACATACAGTCAAACTGAGCGTCTCGGAAATACAAACCCAACGACACAAAATTCGACTCAATCCGAGCCCAAATGAGTCCAAATCAAGGACCTGAAGTGCTGTTAGAAAGTTCGTACCACAATTTGAGTTACCAAACGGGTTCCGAATTTGACTAGCTTATAGTCAAATCGAGCGGCTCGACGAGGCGAATCCAATGAGCCCAAGATCGCCAAATTCCAAAGTCATTAAGACCTTCAAATGCCTCATAAACGGCCTGTCACGACCCGACCCGAGACGAGACGGATCCCGCCCGCGCTGGATCGCGACGGAGCTGCACTAACCAGGATCTAGCTTTGGAATTTGGTTCGGAACTGAATCTTCCAAATAATTAATTCACACAGACTAACAAACACAGAGCTACTATGCATCATCAAATGCAGCGGAACAAAACATCTATCCGATTTCATTTCCTCAAACAATCATCTACAGAACAGTACATGGCTTTCGACAGAAAGAAAGACAGAACAGAAAAGCCATGACTGTACAAAAACCAAAAGTACAAAAGTACCTATACTGATCAGACTCTGAACTAATCCTGGACTTCCTTGCCTTTCCCAGAACCTGAAAACCACCAGAAAGCAAGGGTGAGCTCAACAGCTCAGTAAAGCAACAAACCTCCAATCAAAATCCTCAGAATCTCAAAACCAACATAGCAGACAAATCTGTATAGAATCGAAACAGATTCGGACAGATATCAAATCAACAAAACTGTACGGAAATGGAAGTTGTATCAAATCAGAAACATAACAGATCAGACACATCAGATCAACAGAATCAGAATCGTACAGATCATATCGGAACAGAACAAATCATATCAGAATCATATAGCAGATATCAGATATTTAATTAATAGCTAAATTCCCTGACACTGACTGAATCTCATAGGATCCAGGCCACTTATGCCTCCCTTTGTGCTCACGGCACCAAAACAGATCAGATCAGATGTGCTTATAGCACCAGAATACATATATAGTGCATATAGCACCTAAACAGATTATTTCCTCGGATCCGGAACAGAACAGATATCAGATTTCATATTGAGCTCATTTCAGAATTCCCAGACACTAACTGAATCTCATAGGATCCAGGCCCCTTATAACTCCCTTTATATAGCATATACAGATAGCATATCAATTCAGAAGATTTCCGGACAAAACAGAAATTACTCAAAAATCGGGCAGCACAACGGCAGTATACAGAATTTACACAATTTTCCTGAAAATCAAAATTCACCAAATTCGCACAGAATATAGATATCAACATTTTAGAACATTTATTCTACTGCACAGATAATTTCCAAGTTCACAAAAAAATCCAGTCGACTAAAAACACAGTCGAATCAAAAATACCCGGACAAAAATCTTAAAAAAATAACCAAAATATGCACACTCGGCACTTCAACAAAATACAGAAAGTTACACGGTAGAAACTAAACCAGTCGGAAATTACGGACGAAAATCGCGAACAAAACTTAATTCCGGACAGATAATACCGCCAAACTCGACGGTTCTGAAAATTGAGAAAGTCGGATTGTGCCTTACCTTGCGTACAGCAATTTCCTCAACAGTCTTTTCGGACGAAAACAGCTCGGCGTCGCCCGAAAATCCACTTTTCCACTTTTTCCTTCGTTTTTCTCTCTCCTCAACTTTTTCTCTCTCTCTTCAAAATATCTCATTTCTATATATATCCAGACTGATCGTCCTGGACGATCGAGCTTCGTACCGGACGATCCATGAAGAGAATTATTTCGTCCAGACGAAAATTGAATATCGTCCCCGGCGAAGGGTTCTCTGACTTATTTTCGTCCAGACGATCCTGATTTCGTCCAGACGAACCATACAGCCAAACATGATTTTCTCTGCACAACCTGTACCGATCGTCCCGGACGATCCGACTTCGTCCGGACGAACCTGGAGCAAAAACTGATATTACAATCTCCCCAACTTAAAAAAAAATGTCGTCCTCGACATTATCTAGTCCAAACTCAGTCAAAACAAGTATGGGTACAACCGTCTCATGTCAGACTCCTTCTCCCAAGTGGCTTTTCGTGCAGTACGGTGCTTCCACTGGACTTTAACCATTGGAATCTGTTTACTTCTTAGCTTTCGTACGTCGTATGCCAAAATCAACTCTGGCTCTTCCTTGTACGTCAGATTCTCCTGAATCTCAACCTCATCAGCAGATACTTTCTTCCCAGAGTCGGATACCCACTTCCTCAGAGTGGATACGTGAAACACATTATGCACATCAGGCATCGAATCAGAAAGCATCAATTTGTAAGCAGCTTTTCCAATCCTTTCCAGGATTTTAAAAGGTCCAACATACCTCGGACTAAGCTTGCTCACCTGACCAAATCTGCTCACACCCTTCATCGGGCTGACTTTGACATACACAAAGTCACCAACCTGAAACTCTACAAATCTGTGCTTCTGATTGAAATAATTCTGCTGTCGATCTTGAGCAGCTTTCAATCTTTCTCTTATCAAATTGATCTTCTGAGCAGTTTCATCAGCAAAAGTGGCTCCCAAAGCCTGCCTATCTCCGACCTCCGTCAGAGTCAAAGGAGTACGGCACTTCCTGCCATACAAAGCTTCGTACGGTGCCATACCGATACTGGACTGAAAACTGTTGTTATAGGCAAACTCAATCAGCGGAATATGATCTTCCCAGCTTCCGCTAAAGTCCAGAACACAAAGTCTTAACAGATCTTCCAGTACCTGAATAGTCCTCTCAGACTGTCCATCGGTCTGAGGATGAAAGGCTGTACTAAAATGCAGTTTTGTACCCAAGCCTTGCTGAATGTCTTTCCAAAGTCTGGAAGTGAAACGTCCATCTTGATCAGATACGATCACACGAGGCACACCGTGCAATCTGACTATCTCTTTCACATATATCTGTGCCAAGCGATGAACTGAATCCGTCTGTCTGATCGGAAGAAAATGGGCTGATTTCGTCAATCGATCTACAACCACCCAAATAGCGTCGTGCCCTTGTCTAGATCGAGGGAAACCCATCGCAAAATCCATCGTAACCTCCTCCCATTTCCACTCAGGGATAGGCAACGACTGCAACAATCCACCTGGTCGCTGATGCTCTGCCTTTACCAACTGACAGGCTTCGCATCTCGACACAAACTCTGTTACATCTTTCTTCATCCCAGGCCACCAGAACAAAAGCTTCATATCAGCGTACATCTTACCACTGCCTGGATGTACAGTGTAGCCTGAATGATGAGATTCATACAGAATCTCCTGCCTCAAGTCTCCAAACACAGGTACCCACAACTTGTTCTTACAGAAAATAGCACCAGAATCAGAAATTCGAAGTTCAGGAGTCTTACCAGATCCAATCCGAGCAATCAACTTCGAATAATCAGAATCTGACTTCTGGGCTTCTTGAATCCTTGTTTCCAAAGTAGACCGAATACTCATCTGAGCCAACTCCAAACCACTGGAGGAAATCACTTCCAACTGCAAACGCTCCATATCACGAATCAGAAAGTCATCACAAGTAAGCTGAATACCTGATAATCCAGAAGACTTCCTGCTCAAGGCATCTGCTACCACATTAGCCTTACCAGGCTGATACTGAATAGTCAAATCATAATCTTTGATCAACTCGAGCCACCTTCTTTGTCTCAGATTCAGATCCTTCTGAGTAAAAATATACTTCAGGCTCTTATGATCAGTGAAAATCTCACATCTGACGCCATACAGGTAATGACGCCAAATCTTCAAAGCAAACACAACTGCAGCTAACTCCAGATCATGCGTCGGGTAATTCTTCTCATGTGGTTTCAACTGTCTAAAAGCATAAGAAATTACCTGACCATGCTGCATCAGGACACATCCAAGTCCTTTCAGTGAAGCATCACTGAACACCTGAAAACCTTCCGTACCTGACGGAAGTGCTAACACTGGAGCTGAAGTCAAACAATCCTTCAATTGCTGAAAACTCGCCTCACACTCCGGTGACCAAACAAAAGGTACTGACTTCTGAGTCAGTCTCGTCAGAGGCGTCGAAATCTGTGAAAATCCCTTCACAAATTTCCTGTAATATCCAGCCATGCCCAAGAAACTACATACCTCAAATACCGTAGTCGGCCTTGGCCAATTAGCAACTGCCTGAATCTTCTGGGGATCTACAGAAATGCCTTCTCCGCTAATCACATGCCCCAGAAAAGAAATGCTCTTCAGCCAGAATTCACACTTGGAGAACTTGGCATACAGCTGATGCCGCCTCAAAGTCTCTAACACAATCCTCAAATGTCTGGCATGATCATCCTCAGATACAGAATATATCAGAATATCGTCAATGAAGACGATCACAAACTGATCCAGATACTCCCTGAATACTCGGTTCATCAGATCCATGAAAATAGCAGGCGCGTTGGTTACCCCAAAAGGCATAACCAAAAACTCATAGTGCCCGTACCGAGTACTAAAAGCTGTCTTCACCACATCAGCTTCCTTCACCTTCACCTGATAATATCCGGATCGCAAATCAATCTTCGAAAATACTGAAGATCCGGAAAGCTGATCAAACAAGTCGTCAATCCGAGGCAAAGGATACTTGTTCTTGATCGTGACCTTGTTCAAATCTCTGTAATCGATACACATACGGAGTGTACCGTCCTTCTTCTTCACAAACAGAACAGGTGCTCCCCAGGGCGAAACACTAGGGCGCACAAAACCTCTATCAACCAACTCCTGAAGCTGAACTTTCAACTCAGAAAGTTCTTTCGGTGCCATCCTGTACGGAGCTTTTGATATCGGAGCGGTACCACACAGGAAAAATATCGATAGAGAACTCCACATCTCTATCCGGAGGTAAACCAACCAGCTCCTCAGGAAAAATATCAGCAAACTCCCGTACCACAGGGATCTCAGAAACAGAACCAACCTCTAGGTTCAAATCCCGCACCGAAGCCAAAAACACTGGGCATCCCTTCTTCCACATCCTGTTCACTTCCAATACCGAAAATCAGACTAGAGAGAACACACCTCGTAATCCCTGAAATACAACTCTTTCTCCAGCCATAAGCAAACTCACTTGCTTCTTCAGACAGTCTATCTGGGCTTCATACTGACTCAACCAATCCATGCCCAGAATTACATCATACGATGAAATCGGCAACCGAATCAAACTTGATTTCCACTTCTTGCCAGCAATCTCGATCTCACACAAACAAAATTGCCGAGCAATCAAAGGATTCCCAGCCGGTAAAATCACAGACAAAGAAACCGGAAGTAAAAGAGAATCCAAACGTAAAGCCTCAAAACAGTGCTCGGACAGAAAAGAATGACTCGCTCCAGAGTCAAACAAAACACGACAGGGCCGATCAGAAATGTAAATCGTACATGTCACAACATCGGGAGCATCTCGAGCCTCCTGCTGACTCAAGCTGTAAACTCGTGGCTGAACTGGAACAGGAGCTGAAGCAATGGAACTACTCTGCTCCCTCTGAACAGTAGGTGGTCTCCGTGGTGCAGAACTAGAACCACCACCTCTTCCAGCAAATCCCTCAGGGCGAGGAGGAACAGTCCTCGGTCTTCCTGCTGAACCGGCAGGTCTGACAAAGCCCTCAGATCGCTGATCAAATCCCATCTGCGGACACTCTGCAATCCGATGTCCTGACTGACCACATCGGAAGCACAGACCAGCCATCCTATAACATTGGCCGAAGTGTCGCCGTCCACAATTTTGGCACACAGGTGCCGACCAGACTGATCCCGAACTCGTCGTACTGGTAACAGTACCAGACGATCCTCCGCTCCTTCTGGAATCTCCAGATCCAGAACCAGAAACAAATCTCCTCTTTCCGGAGTAACCACTGCCAGATGCCTCGCCTCCAAACCTCTTCCTACTCGCAATCCACCGCTGCTGAGTAGCCATCAAGTCGTTCTCTATCAATCGAGCTCGCTCCACAAGCTCGGAGAAATCAGTAATCCGGAATGGTATCAGGGGCTGCCTCAAGGTATCTCGCAATCCCCTCAGAAATCTGTAACATCTCTCAGCAGAAGTGCTAACCAGCTGCGGAGCATACCTGGCTAATGCAGTAAACTCAGCCTCGTACTGCATCACCGTCTTGCTCCCCTAAACAAGCCTCAGAAAGTTCTCCTGCATCTGCTGTCGTGCAGAAGGGGGAACAAACCAATCTCGGAATACCTCAGTGAACTCTTCCCAAGTAATCAAAGAGTTCAGTCTGCCCTGAAATCTGGCTGCCTGCTGGCCGTCCCACCAGTGCTCAGCCTCTCCGTCTAACAGAAAAACTGCTAACGGTACCTTCCTGTCTGATGGACACTGCATCCCGTCAAAGGTCTTCTCCACTCTCCTCAGCCACTCTTCAGCAGCTCTGGGCTCAACAGCGCCCTCAAACCTCGGAGGTTTCAACCTCAAAAACAACTGCAAATGTCTATCCAGGTCATCAGATCTGACAGTAGAAGCTCTACTCTGAGTCTCGCTCATCATCTGAGCAACCAGCGAAGCAAACTGAGAAAGCGTATCAGCACCAACCATGGGGCTGTACTCCCCACTGGTGCTGCCTGATCGGCACTCTGACCATCTGTCATGTCTGGGTCTGGCTGATCCATACAGAAAAATCCAGAAAATCCGGAAAAACTATCACAAAAACAACAAAAATAAAAAGCCAAATAAATCAAAATTACCCCCCAGACAGACTTACTGATCACTTCCTATAGCTCTGTTTCACAAAATTCTCAAATTCTAAAACCTGGCTCTGATACCAAAAAAGCTTGTCACGACCCGACCCGAGACGAGACGGATCCCGCCCGCGCTGGATCGCGACGGAGCTGCACTAACCAGGATCTAGCTTTGGAATTTGGTTCGGAACTGAATCTTCCAAATAATTAATTCACACAGACTAACAAACACAGAGCTACTATGCATCATCAAATGCAGCGGAACAAAACATCTATCCGATTTCATTTCCTCAAACAATCATCTACAGAACAGTACATGGCTTTCGACAGAAAGAAAGACAGAACAGAAAAGCCATGACTGTACAAAAACCAAAAGTACAAAAGTACCTATACTGATCAGACTCTGAACTAATCCTGGACTTCCTTGCCTTTCCCAGAACCTGAAAACCACCAGAAAGCAAGGGTGAGCTCAACAGCTCAGTAAAGCAACAAACCTCCAATCAAAATCCTCAGAATCTCAAAACCAACACAGCAGACAAATCCGTACAGAATCGAAACAGATTCGGACAGATATCAAATCAACAAAACTGTACGGAAATGGAAGTTGTATCAAATCAGAAACATAACAGATCAGATACATCAGATCAACAGAATCAGAATCGTACAGATCATATCGGAACAGAACAAATCATATCAGAATTATATAGCAGATATCAGATATTTAATTAATAGCTAAATTCCCTGACACTGACTGAATCTCATAGGATCCAGGCCACTTATGCCTCCCTTTGTGCTCACGGCACCAAAACAGATCAGATCAGATGTGCTTATAGCACCAGAATACATATATAGTGCATATAGCACCTAAACAGATTGTTTCCTCGGATCCGGAACAGAACAGATATCAGATTTCATATTGAGCTCATTTCAGAATTCCCAGACACTAACTGAATCTCATAGGATCCAGGCCCCTTATAACTCCCTTTATATAGCATATACATATAGCATATCAATTCAGAAGATTTCCGGACAAAACAGAAATTACTCAAAAATCGGGCAGCACAACGGCAGTATACAGAATTTACACAATTTTTCCTGAAAATCAAAATTCACCAAATTCTCACAGAATATAGATATCAACATTTTAGAACATTTATTCTACTGCACAGATAATTTCCCAAGTTCACAGAAAAATCCAGTCGACTAAAAACACAGTCGAATCAAAAATACCCGGACAAAAATCTTAAAAAAAATAACCAAAATATGCACACTCGGCACTTCAACAAAATACAGAAAGTTACGCGGTAGAAACTAAACCAGTCGGAAATTACGGACGAAAATCGCGAACAAAACTTAATTCCGGACAGATAATACCGCCAAACTCGACGGTTCTGAAAATTGAGAAAGTCGGATTGTGCCTTACCTTGCGTACAGCAATTTCCTCAACAGTTTTTTCGGACGAAAACAGCTCGGCGTCGCCCGAAAATCCACTTTTCCACTTTTTCCTTCGTTTTTCTCTCTCCTCAACTTTTTCTCTCTCTTCAAAATATCTCATTTCTATATATATCCAGACTGATCGTCCTGGACGATCGAGCTTCGTACCGGACGATCCATGAAGAGAATTATTTCGTCCAGACGAAAATTGAATATCGTCCCCGGCGAAGGGTTCTCTGACTTATTTTCGTCCAGACGATCCTGATTTCGTCCAGACGAACCATACAGTCAAACATGATTTTCTCTGCACAACCTGTACCGATCGTCCCGGACGATCCGACTTCGTCCGGACGAACCTGGAGCAAAAACTGATATTACACGGTCCATGATCGAATGATTCAATATCGGCCGTTCATCCAAACCACTCCATATTTGCCCCTGATCCCTCATCTATTTACGGGCCTTAGCCCGCAACAATTTTTTTTTTTTTTGTTACTTTCAAAATATATTTATAATAGAAAACTGCTTTCTATAGCAGCATAAAAAAAATTACTTTTGTCATAATATCTTTACAAAGGAGTAAGATAGTTATCCCAAACAAAGCCTACAACCTTAAAATCTTTAGTTGCATTGCCATTTTATTTATGATCAAATAATTTTAAAAGGTGTTTAAATTATTTATGCTACAATTAAAAATAAATAGATAATTTTGATCTTATATATTTATTCTATGTGTGGAAATATTACCATTTTTTAAAAAATAGATAGATATATCATAATATTAAAGGATAATATAAATATTGAGATAAATATTTTTATAAATGTAATTTGCTTTCAAAAATATATATTAAAATAATGTTTCTTGAAATTAGCTTGCCAAATGTTCTTAATCGTATACTGGAAGCTAAAATATCAGAAAGAGCTTTTCAATATAAAAGAAATGGTAATTTATTCAATATAGTTTATTTATTCATTTATTTTTATTGTTTTAATAGCTGTGATTGAAAATGTAAGTCCACAATATGGAAGAGGACTTCGGCAACTACCTTTATGTAAGTTAGGTTGAAAGAGCTAAAAATCTTTGTTAATTTAACAATAATTTAATGGCATAGTGATAGAAATTTAGGTTTCATTTGAGATAGTTTTTATATTACTTTGTAAAGTAGTTTTTTAATACCAATTTTTTTAATTCAAAAATTATTTGTACTTGAAAGCTACTTAAAAAATAATGAAAAAATCATGGCTTTGCCAGTTCGATCGTGAACCGGTCCTAAGGCCGATTCAATCCTCTTAGGAAACCGGTCTAGCATCAAAGAAAACCGGTTTGAAACGCTGGTTGAACCAGCCGGCAGGCCGGGTTCTTAAGAGCCGCCCGATTTAATTATAATATATTTAAGAAATTTAATTTAATATAAAATATTTTTGAATATATTAATTAAACTTAAATATGATATGTAGTTTGAAACCCCGGTCGAACCATCGAATCGTTAACCTCTTCTTCTTCCGGTTCATTGACCAGTCCGATTTTCAAAGCCTTGGAAAAAACTGTTCCAAACAAAAGCTTAATTGATGGGCACGAATTTTGAGATGATGCTTAAATTAAAGGCTCATGCATTTCAATTCAGAATTAAGTGAAGTCTAATTCAACAAATTTATAGGGGAAATCAATGTGTCAACGAGGAGAAATTATTTTGTACTGACGCCGAACTTAGTACACCGTCTAGAGACTAACCAGAATGTGACACGTCAGCAGTATTGAGCGGAGGTGACATGGCGCATTCTAGTTGGTCTTTGGACGGTGTTCGACGTCCGCATAGAATAATTTGCCGTCAACGAGACGTTACAAACAACGGCACAACTAATAAAATCTGAGTCCAAATGAACACGAATGAAGCACTTGAAGCATATATAAACATTTATGAATATTAATTAAAGAAGTACACGATCTCGAATCTTGTGTGCTTATAGTCAAATTGAGCGGCCCAATGAGATGAATTTGACGAGCCCAAGTTCATTTGATTGTAAGGCATTCAAATGATAAATAAATGAGTTATGATTAAGGAGATTTAAATCGTTCGACTGAGTGTTTTGTATTTTGGTCAAATTTATCTAAATGTCCTTCTCAAAAACTATAAATAGGATTTTTTTTTCTATGTGAACGAGGTTCGAGAGCTAAGAAAGATAAAGAATTTATTGCAAGTTTTAATAATCACTGTCGATGACCGCCATCAACAACCACCGCCATCATCATTGATACGTCATGCAAAAATTATCTTGATCGGGCACGAATCTTGACGCAAAAAGCTAGCTGTAAACTTCAAAAATTAAATCTGGGATCATCTGAACTTCGTTTTTAGCAAAATTACAGTCAAACTGAGCGTCTCAGAAATATGAACCCAATGACACCAAATTCAACCCAATCCAAGCCCCAAATGGGTCCAAATCAAGGACTCGAAGCGCTATTGGAATGTTCAAAACGATAATTTGAGTTACTAAATGGTCTCCGATTTTAACAACCTTATACTCGAATTGAGCGGCTCGACGAGAAGAATCCAACAAGCCCAAGATCGCCGAATTCCGACATCACTAAGATATTCAAATGTCCAACGAACGGTGCACAATTGAAGGGTTCAATATCGGTCGTCCATTCGACCACTCCCTATTCGCCCCTGATCTCACGTCTATTTACGAGCTATGCCACTCCATAAAAAAATCTATAAATAGAGCCCTCATTTCTTATGAGAGGGGGGCCGGAGTGAGAAGAAGCAAGAAGAAGAAGAGAAAGAAGAAGAAGAGAAGGGGAAGGAGAATCAGCTCCTCCTCGACCACCGCCGGAGTTCTTCCCGCCGCTCAAACACGTCGGGATTTTTCCGTATATTCGAGAGAACGCCAGAATTCTTCCCAACTTCCATGGGATGCGGAATTTCTTCTCAATTAACGATAGAGTTCCCTCCTGACGCTGAAACTTCGCCCAAGTGATGCGGGAGTTCTCCTCGTCTACCAACAGACGTCGGACATCTACCCGACTGGCCTTCACACTTCGCCAAGTTTCTACTCTTCGCCAAATTTCTACCCGACTACAGTCCTCTCGACCAAACGAACATGTCAATAGTGATTCTTTGTATTCACATCATGTAATGTACTCTATAAAATGTACATCAAGCTAAGGCCTTCTCCCAAGGAAGGGCGTCATTTGTAATCGACTGCAATACTAGTGGATTCATTCAAACTGGGCTAGGCCCCATGGTTTTTCCCCCTTTTCAGGGGTTTTCCACGTAAAAATCTTGGTGTCTCATAAATGCTAGACCCTTCTCTTATCTGATTGCATGCCAGATTTTCGTACAACGCTAAGACGATAAACTTTATATTTCTCTACCACCGCGAATACTCCTGAACGCAACAATCATCAAACTTACGATCACTTGGCCATTAACTTTTAGCCCATTTGTTAGACTTTAATTATCTGCTTGTGGATATCCGATTTCTATAATTCCTACAATAAAAAACAGACAACGCTTCTGAACTACGAATAATTCCATCTCCTTCAATTGTAAAGAAGAGAAAATTTTTATATAATAGCGAATTATTGTAACTGGGCCAAATGTCATAATTTTGTCTCGTTAAGCTTTTTCACTTAAAAAAGTTATATTATCTTATAATTTTTATGAGATATAAAATATATTCTGCCTCAAAATTAGTAACCCTAAACAAATATAATTAAAATTTGAATTTCGTTAAACATAAAAAAAAAATCGTTAAACATAATATTCGATTCTCCACTGAATAATCTGCCTCTCATCAGTCCCACGCAGCATAAACGCGCCAAACCAACGTCATTGAATACTTAAACCATTCAATATCAGAAAGTCAACGCATGATCTTCATATTTATCTCCATTTTTTATTTAAAAAAATAATTAATCAAAATAAATATTCACAAAGTCAACCGCATATTACAGAAGATCAAAATCATATAAGGGCATCTCCAACCGAAAAACTTATTTTCCACTCCAAAATGCATGCAGTAACACTCCAAAATACAAGAACTCATCTCCAACCGAACTCCATTTCATAATAAATATAAATATATATATATATATATATATATATATATATATATATATATATATATATATATATATATATATATATATATATATATATATATATTGGGTATGTTCTCTCACCAATAAAAAAAATGATGTTCGTGAACAGTGCGACGCCAATATTGACATCGAAGTGTTCACGTAGCGAGAATGGCGTAGCTTTTCATTTTCGGATGGAGCAGCTCACAGACAGCAAACGATGGTTTAGCATCCGATTGGAGATGGACTAGACCATCTATGATGTGGTACCGGATAGCTAAAGTGCCCAGAGGAGTAGCCAAATTCTCTAACATAATGCCAACGTGGCCACCTGCTATGAGAATATTACCTAGTCTCCACTACTCCTGCCATTCGTATGATTACTTGCATTTTTAATTCAGGTTTTAGTATTACCGTATTGCCCTTACACTTTTTCAACTACAGTATTAAGCTATTGTAAAGAAGAAGACTGGTAGATTTTTCCATATACAAGTTCACTGTTCCATTGCTTCGGCATTGTGTGTGTTCTTTGTGGTCTTCAGTTGCAGGTGTGAAGCATTCTACTGATTGGTTCCACACCATCTAGTATCAGAACTTCCGACTCCGGGAACTGGGATGGCCGAAGGTAGCTGAAGAGCTGCTCCTGACGACGATCGGAGCCAGGATGAGTTGCGGACCGCTGTGTACATCGTCTCCAAGGAGATGTCGGAGCTTGCTGCGGAGTTCCGGCGATTCGCAATGGAGACACGACGGGAGATACAGGCCTTGAAGCAGAACAGTGGCGTACCCACTGGCGGCCGAAGGTTGGCACGCGACGATACCTCGCCGTTTCGGCGGGGACACGTTAATGCTGAATGGATGCCGCGCGAGCTTCTGACTGTATATCCTGCTTTTTCCGATTCAGACGAGGATCAAGAACCCCAAATGGGAACCGAACCAGAGGAACGGGGGTATGCTGATCGCATGGGAGCTAGGCGCGCTCGAGATCGACCGACCAATCACCAAGGTGAGTTCCGTGTCAAAATTGACATTCCTTTTTTTGAAGGTCGCCTCCATATCGAAGATTACTTAGACTGGGAACGAGCTGTTGAAACGTTCTTCGACTACATGGAAATCCCCGTCGAGAAGCAAGTCAAGTACGTTGCGTGTCACCTGAAAGACGGCACTAGTGCTTGGTGGATGCAAGTACAACAAAATCGGCACCGAGAAGGCCGGGGTTCTGTTCGTAGTTGGCTCCGGATGAAACAGTTGATGCGGGGACATTTTCTTCCAACTGACTATGAACAACTTCTTTACCATTAGTATCAACATTTGCTCACAAGGGTCGCGGAATGTCAGTGAGTATACTGAAGAATTTTACATGTTAAGTGCTCGCAATAACCTGCGTGAATCGGAAAATCAGCTGGTTGCTAGGTACACAGGCGGCCTAAGGGAGTCATTGCAGGATAAATTACACCTGAATTCCTTATGGACCTTGTCACAAGCGGTTAATTTTGCTTTCAAAGCCGAATTACAGTTGTCCAGGCATTCCAAAAATTACAATACGAGGCGGCAATTCCCTGAACAGTCTAGTGAGTCCCGTAACAAAACAGCACCTGCTGTACCGGCCGTGAATTCGAACACCGCATCGCCTTCAGATGGGAAGGCGCCTCTTCGGCCCCGCCCTCCGCCGAGAGATAATCCGTATGTTAAGCCTACAACGCTCAAATGTTTTCGTTGTTTTCAACCTGGGTACAAGTCTAATGAGTGCCCGACAAGACCACAGCTCCAAATAGTAGAAGGCGATGTTGATGACACAGAGGACCGAATTCCCGCTGACTATGATGATTGCATAGAGGAGCTTGCACCATATGAGGGAGAACTTGTCATTTGCATCTTAGAAAGGTTGTTATTAGCACCCCGCCAACCCGTGAATTCCCAACGGAATGCAATTTTCCGTACACGATGCACTATTAGAGGAAGGGTATGTGAACTCCTGATTGACAATGGATGCACTGAAAACGTGGTTTCTCGATCGTTGGTACAAGCTTTGCAACTCAAAACCACGAAAAACCCCCAACCTTATAAAATTAGTTGGGTTAAGAAGGGATTTGAGATTCCTATTACCGACATGTGTAGAATTAATTTTTCTGTGGGGAAGAGCTATACATGTGAAGTCCTCTGTGATGTTATCGAGATGGACGTTTGCCATTTGATCTTGGGCCGTCCGTGGCAATACGACAATGGTACAATATATGACTGTCGCCAAAATACTTATTAGTTCGAGTGGAAGGGCCGTAAACTCCGTCTTCTACCCCATACTTTCGGACCCATTGATGCATCCAGTAAAGGCAAAGCTGTTCTTAATATAGTTTATGGTGCTTTTTTTCTTTCGGAATGTTTGTATGCCTTAGTGGTGAGTGACATCCCCTCACCGGTTCCACCAACTGTGCAGCCACCGGAACTTGTGGAACTGATCAAACAATTCAAGGATATCTTACTTGATGAGCTACCGCCCGAACTGCCGCCAATGCGAATGATACAGCACCAAATTGACTTAGTTCCTGGAGCAAACTTACCCAATCTGCTGCATTATAGAATGAGCCCCAAGGAGCATGAACTACTGCAGGAAATGGTGAAGGTTTTGTTACGACAAAAACTGATCCAACCCAGTCTCAGTCCGTGCGCCGTGCCGGCATTGCTCGTTCCTAAAAAGGATAACAAATGGCGCATGTGCATCGATAGCAGAGCTATCAATAAGATCACCACCAAATTCCGGTTTCCTGTGCCTCGTATCGAAGACATGTTGGATAAACTCGTCGGATCCAAGTTTTTCTCCAAACTTGATCTCTGCAGCGGATACCATCAAATTTGTATTCGTCCCGGCAATGATTGGAAGACAGCTTTCAAGACAAAGCAAGGTCTATTCGAATGGCGCGTCATGCCGTTTGGCTTATGTAATGCCCCGGCCACTTTAATGCGCTTGATGAATGAGGTGCTCAAGGACTGCCTTAACTGATTCTGTGTTGTCTATTTCGACGACATTTTAGTTTATAGTCCCTCCTTCAACGACCACCTCCTACACCTCGCAAAGGTGCTCCAAACGCTACAGACCCATCAGTTATATTTGAATGCATCCAAATGTGAATTTGCCTTGACACACGTATCATTCCTCAGTTTCATCATCTCGACAGACGGGGTAGCAACCGATCCAGCCAAAATTGCAGCAATCCGTGACTGGCCAATTCCGCGCACCATGTTTGACGTTCGCAGTTTCCATGGTCTTACTAATTTTTATAGACGGTTCATACGAGGATTCAGCATTATTATGGCTCCCATTACAGATTTTTTGAAAAACAAACAATTCTCACGGAGTGAAGAATGTCAACGCAGTTGGGACACGATCAAAACTTCCTTATGTGAAGCACCTATTCTTATCTTGCCGAATTTTGATGTTCCTTTCCAAGTTGATACCGATGCTTCTTCAGTGGGCATTGGTGCCGTGTTATCACAGTCTGATCGGCCAGTCGAATTTTTTAGCGAGAAACTTAGTACTGTCAGGCAGAAATGGACTGTATACAAGCAAGAACTGTATGCAGTTGTTCGCGCTTTAAAACATTGGGAACATTATTTATTGCATCAGGACTTTGTCCTAAGCAGTGATCATAAGGCACTGCAATTTCTTAATAGCCAGAAGACTATTAATCGTATGCATGCACGGTGGATTCTCTTCCTTCAGAAGTTCACTTTCGTCTTGAAACATAAGTCCGGAAACCAAAATAGAGTGGCAGATGCTCTTAGTAGGCGGACAGCGCTAGTAACCCAGCTGCAAACGAAACTAACTGGACTTGAATGCCTTCGGGAGCTATATTCCGAAGACCCAGATTTCTCTGTTATCTGGAAGCAATGTACTGATCTCCAACCCGTCGCAGACTAATCTCTCCGGCACGGCTATCTCTTCTGAGGCAACGCCTTGTGCATTCCTGAATCGTCCTAACGACAACAATTTGTCAAAGAGGCTCACGCCGGCGGCTTGGCCGCACATCTGGGACGGGAAAAGACGGTCCAGCAACTAAAGGCGCGTTTCTTCTGGCCAAAACTTCACCGTGATGTCTCGCGTTTTATTGAGCGGTGTGCTATCTGCCAAGAGTTCAAGGGAACTAAACAAAATGCGAGACTCTATACTCCCTTACCAATCCCTGATTCTATCTGGGAAGATATTAGCATTGATTTTGTATTGGGGTTGCCACAGACACAAAGGGGAGCTTATTCAATTATGGTTGTTATCGATCGTTTCTCCAAAATGGCACACTTCGTTGCCTACAAACGAACTCTTGATGCTGTCAATGTTGCACGTTTATTTTTTAATGAAATCGTGCGATTACATGGTCTCCCGAGAAGTATAACTTCAGATCGTGACGTTAAATTTGTTAGCCATTTCTGGCTCGAACTGTGGAAACAGCTGCACACGTCGCTTAATCTTAGCTCCGCCTACCACCCCCAATCAGATGGCCATACTGAAGTTATCAACCGTACTCTCGGAAACATGCTGCGGTGTTTGGTGCAAAATCAGCCCAAACAGTGGGAGAATGCACTCAGTCAGGCGGAATTTGCCTTCAATTCAATGCCTAACTGATCGACCGGACAAAGCCCTTTCGCCATTGTTTATACAAAGGCTCCAAATCACCTGTTTGATATCGCAATTTTGCCCAAATGTGCTAACAAATCTGCTGCAGCACTCACAGATCAATGTCAATCGGTCCTTGACGAGGTACGCATGAAACTAATCACTTCCAACTCTTCTTATAAACAGGCGGCAGATCTACATCGGCGACATGTAACCTTCCAGCCGGGCGACTTGGTGTTCATTCGGCTCAGCAAAAATCGATTTCCCACTGGAGCCAATTCCAAATTGACCCCCCGGAAATTCGGTCCGGTATCGATCCTCAAACGCATCAACGACAATGCATATGTTGTTGATTTACCTGATACGATGCAAACCTCCAAAACATTTAATGTAGCTGATATTTTTCCTTATCATCCCCCTGATGACACTGGAGCGGCACACATTTAGGTGGACCCTGAATTTGCTACGGCGGGAGGCACCTGATGTGATACCGGATAGCTAAAGTGCCCAAAGGAGTAGCCGAACTCTCTAACATAATGCCAACGTGGCCACCTGCTATGAGAATATTACCTAGTCTCCACTACTCCTACCATTCGTATGATTAGTTGCATTTTTAATTCAGGTTTTAGTATTACCGTATTGCCCTTACACTTTTTCAGCTACAGTATCAAGCTATTGTAAAGAAGAAGACTGGTAGATTTTTCCATATACAAGTTTACTGTTCCATTGCTTCGGCATTGTGTGTGTTCTTTGTGGTCTTCAGTTGCAGGTGTGAAGCATTCTACCGATTGGTTCCTCACCAGTCTATAATTGTGATTGATTTGTAGGTCATCTTCTTCTGACTTTTGAAATTTATTAGGGCATTTCCAGCCGAAAAACTCATTTTTCACTCCAAAACATAATAACACTCCAAATGCAATAACTCATCTCTAATTGAACTTTATTTTATAACATCAAAATATATATATATATATATATATATATACACCGGATATAATCTTCGTCCAACCGAAAAAAAATGACGTTTGAGAATAGTGCGACGCAAATATTGGAATCATACTATTCACATTGCGAGAATAGCACAGGCTTTCGCATTCGGATGGAAGAGCTCAAGGACGGCAAATGTTGGTTTAGGGTTCTGGAGATGACCTTATTTAAAATTTATTTTTTGATCCGTTGAATTCGTTTCTCTGGCCATTCTTGAGTACGTAGCAAAAATGCCAAAACCTCCGTCATTAAATTTTTTATTCAGTTAATTTTAATAAGTCAACGCATAATATTTAAATATTATCTTAATTATTTGTATTATAAATATTAATTAAGATAAACATATCGATCAAAGTCAACCGCATATTGTACAATATCAAATCCAATTTTATGTAATTATAAATTAATAATATAAACATATTTTATATATTTAAGTGCATGTCTTTTTTTAAAAAATGTGCTTAGTGTGCTTTTAACTATTTTTATTTTTATTTTATAAAAACAAATTAAGTTTTTTTTTTAAATAATAAAAATAGTGTTGAGATATTTTGAGTATTTTTAAAAATAACTATCATTGTTAGCCCTGCTACTATCGATCATTATTGACGAGTGTCGTGCTTGTCGCCTGTCGGTGATGGTTGTTGTTGTGGCATAAATCAACTTCATTAATAATTAATAAAAATAAAAATAATATATTTTATCTTATTCCAATATAAATATAATAAAATACAATAATAAAAGTGATTTTGAATGGTCTTGTTTATTTTAGTTTGAGTAAATCAAATTATAAAAGCACCTATAAATTTAAGCTTTGTTTGAGAAAGCTTTTTTACTACTTTTTTAAACAGTTTTTTAGTATAAGATTTCTTGAATTTAAAAAAACTGTCTCAAACAAAAGCTTATAATAGAATGCCAACCTTGATAAATCCAATTGATTTTGCCCTCGCAAAATTTTGTCAATTTTGAAGTACCATTATTCTTTAATCATACCTAAGGTTTTGATCAAGTACTTATATATTATATAGGATGACAAACTATATATTATCTATTAACTTTGTTTATGATAAGATTAGAATCTAAAAATAAATGAAGGATAGACTCCCATCAGGGGCGAAACCGGCCTTAATTTTTAGGTTGGGCAAATTTATAAGTAAACGAGTAGAATTTTTTTTTCATATATATATATATATATATATATATATATATATATATATATATATATATATATATATATATATATATATATATATATATATATATATATATATATATAATTTTGGTTGTAAGGATATTTTTGGATTCTCTTTACTATTTCTCTTTGTATTTGACAATTGCATAAATATCATAATATTTTAAACGTTTATGGGGGCAATTGCCTAAAAACTCTTATAATAACACCTCCACATAATATGTATATTTTTTCTTGGGGGGCAATCACCTAAAGATCATGATATTTTTTTTTTTAGGGGGGGGGGGGGGGATTCCCTCCCTGAATACTATGGGGGCAATTGATAATTGCATAAAGACCATAATATTTTAAAACGTTTTATGGGGGCAATTGCCTAAAAACTCTTATAATAACACCTCCACACAATATGTATAATTTTTCTTGGGGGGCAATCACCTAAAGATCATGATATTTTTTTTAGGGGTGGGGGGGGGGGGGGGGGGGGGGGGGGGCAATTCCCCCCTGAATACTATGGTGTTCCGCCCCTACTCCCATGAAAATTATAAACTTGCCAAGAGATATCATAATCAACTTAGATAAAAATGCATTGGTCAACATCACACTAGTTCTAACCCATTGGGATCATGAAGCCCCATTAATGTGCACTAATTATGTTAGATTATCTCAAGTTATCTTACTAACACTAATATTCTTTATAGTAAAATCATCAATAAAGTTAGTCTTTTTTTTTGTCTTGATTGTGCTCATTGAAACATAAATAATTTAAAATTCCTTAAGCTCCATTTTCTACTGAGAAGTTATTAGGTGCAAACAATGTATGTAACTGTGATGCCCTAGAATCTAAATTGGAAGAATTATTCTTTTAACTTTTAATATATAACAATCAGAGCTACTTAATTTCATTTATCATGTTAAATGTCAGCAAAAATAAAACTATCGATCAAAACATCAATATATACATTTGTATTCAAATTCCCAAAAAATCATGTACACTACTCATGATATATACAATCATATCGCATCAACTAGGTTATGAGTACAAAGAATAACTAAAATAATAAAAATTTGAACTTGAAGAATCTTAGTCATTATCTCACTCCTACTCTCTTGTCTTGACATGAAATTATTAATCAAATATAATGAGCTCAAGATTCCAGTAAGTAATCAAATCCTACTACTAAACTCAAAGCACGTGCTGTGCATGGAAGATATAAATCAACCACCCAACTCGATAATTCAATTATCTTGAATGTATATTATAGGTTTATTTGTAAATTGTACTCTCACTAAATTCATTCAAAGGCACAAATAGTAAATAATTACTATTTTCTCACAACTTATGAAAAGAATAATTTCAATTAACAAAATTTCAGGAAAAACCAGAAACAAGAACACAACCAATTTACGTGGTTCAAGTTCCTGCGAACTCTATATCTACAGGGCAACCTTGATCATCTTCTTTTATTTAATACTTGTGGAAATTGGATATAAGATTTGTATATACAAAAAAAAATTTCTCAATCTAATAAAAAAATAGTCAACACTTGACTAAACAGATAAAGAAAAAACTTAATAATAACAAAATACAAATGCTTCCCTTCAAATATCTAAACAATAGATATTAAGCAAAAAAATAGCAATTAATTTATTATTATAGAAAGCAAACTCCACCTCAAGTTCTTTAACAAATCCTTAGCAAAAGAATAAGAAATTAATTCTACAAGAATAACAACAAAAATCAGGTAAATTCCAAAGAGTCGAGAACATCCAAAACCGAAGGCAACAAATAATACACATATCAAGATCTAAACCAGATCTTTAAAATAGGAGAAGTAGGCAACTAAAACAGAGAATAAAATGCATGTAATAAAGTGAACAGGAGATGTAGCCCCAAACCGAAAGCATCACAATAGGTATCAAAACCAAACATCCTAATATACAAGGAGAAAATATACCTACAATTTTAGTGTACAACTTTAATGCAAAGGAACAAGATCTTACGTCATAATCAACTTCCAACCGACAATCACGACCTATTTCCTTTCGCATAAATGAAGAATAAGCTATAGGAGAATAAGAAGGGTTCACCTTTTTCATACATAGAAATCACAAGATTTCACCTCCCCAACGCCTCTCTCTTATACAAGAAGCCACAATAACTGTTAACAAAGACATAACCCTCTCTTTCTCTCACACCCAAACAAAGCACCAAAACTTCAATGTATTTCCAATAAAAAAAATATTTCTCTAACACATCCAAAAGAAGAGCTTACGATGAATAACCAGTTATCAAATGACAATCGCTTACAATTGTCTTTCTCAAAGAAGAAGAATAAGATAGAGAGGATAAAACAAGAAAGATTTACCTTCTTAAACAAGAATCCAAAGACTTCCCCACCTCTATCTTCCTCTCTTTCGCACAAGAAGCCAAACCATTCAAACCCTAGTTCTTTCTCTCGAATGGAACTTGCTCTCACACCCGAAGCCTGGCTCTCCTTTCCTTAAATCCCCAAATGATTGCTTTGCCTTTTTTTCCTCTTTTCATAACCCCCGCTGCAAGCAATCCATTAAAATAGGAAAAGACAAAAATAAACCACAAAAAAAAAAAAAAATAAAATAACCCCCCCCCCCCCCCCCCCCCCCCCCCCCCCCCCCCCCCACAAGATATTAAAGAGAGAGGATAAGGCAAAATAGAGAAATAATTAATTAATTTTATTTAAAATTAATTAGCTTATTTTTATTTTAAAAATTAATTAAAATTAATTAGCTTATTTTTATTTTAAAACACTTATATCATGATAGCAATGAAGCAATATATATGTCAATAGTCAAATCATATTAGTAATATTTATAGGATCATGAATCTGTACATAAATAATAAAACTCATATGTATTAGGCAATAATAGTAAAGACTATAAACCATAAAACAATACAATGGGGAAACAGTAAAATAGTATGGCTGTCAGATTAATAAAGTAATCGATGAATCAGTACTAACAATCAGTAAAGAAATCATATATAATCAATAAAACCAAAGCCTCAATAAAAATTGTCATAAAAATATTAATACAGTAAAATTCTAGAATAGTCTACACATGATATCTAATATATCTTATACTTAATATATTATGTACTCAGTATGTCACATACTTAATATCAGTATAGTGAATAAATAGTATCATCATTCATATCATTAACAATAAAATCAATCGTAGAAGCAATAAAATAATGCATTAATAGTAAATCCATGCAATAATAATAAATATATACAATAATATAAATAATACTTCAATAATATATATTTTAGTGATCACACTAAACAAATAAAATGTTATAGCTTAATTGATATTTTTTTTAATATCATATCAGTATTAGTAAAATGTTGACTTAGTAAACATAGCCGTCACTCTTTGCTCATAGGCATATTAATCATCTTCTTATAAATCTCAATCAGTAAATTAAATGAATCAATAGAGGATAACATCTAACTAAACTATTTAAAAGAAAAGCTTGTCAGTCTACCATCCGGTACATGTCAATCAGTCTCCAGCCAGCATGAGTGAATAAACAGTCTTTACTTATTTTTCCCCCACACATATTATTACCAAAACATTATATTAAAATTAGCGACCAGCTATTACTCAATCACATACCCACATTCATTTTCAATATATTATAGTAAAATAAAGTATAATTTGGCTTAATTCAGTAAGTATAAAAGTGTCCTAACTGTAGATAAAAAAATATACTAAGTTGAATTTCAAAATTTTAAAAATTAATCAAATCATCATATATCATATATCATAATATTCTGAAGCTTTAATTGAACAAAAGCACTATTTTTATATGTATAAATAAATTTTTGAATTGATAAAATTTGATGATTTTTCAAAATTATTTAGAAAAAAATTACACGATGAAAGTTTTACTAATACAAACTTATTCTCATTTTTTTCATAATAAAAATATAATTTTGAATTAGAAAAATCTCAAAAATATAATAGTTCCTTACAATGAGATGAGCAAATCTCGCAACACGATCAATTGATAAAAATCACTCTACAGCCTCTGAATCATATGTTTCTTTATTTTTTCTCTCTTATCTTGTCTCTCATTTTTCTTTTCTTTTTTTCTTTTCATTCTTTGTTAGCCCACTTAGGAAGAAAGAGATTTTAATATATTTAGACTTTATAATAAAAGAATTAAATAATATTAATATAATTATATAATTTAATCAAATTTTAGTATAAAATTATATAAATCTTTTTGGGGCTTCAAAAATTATAAAAAAAATATTTATAAAATAGACCAAATTATTTAAAATTTTTAGATGAAATCGATTTGCAAAATTGACACATGACAGACTCAAAACCCTTATTTATATCTATAGGTGTCAATTTTTTAAAGATTTACACCAATGCTCAAAAATTATGAAAATATTAGTGTAATTAAAATACTTTAATATATATGTTATTGCGAAGACATTTATGACTAAGACTTATAATGACTCCTAAAAATTTTTACTTAATTAGATTAAAATATGGGTTATTATAGAAACTCTATTTGTAGATAGCTTGAATACAAAACTATGAACTAGCTAAGCACTCCAATTTTGTAAGTATGTGGTGGGTATAATTGGTACATACTCAAAAAATTAGAGTACGTAATAGTATACTCTGACACTCCACTACTAAAATTCAATTAGTTAACTTATCAGCTTCTAATAATTTTATACTCCAACAAAGTATGATATATAATTTTTAAGTACAATATGAGTATAATTATTGTGTACTTTGATACTTTACTCTAACCCTTATATGTACTTAGAAGCACAAGCATGACCATCTAGGAATTAATAATAACATCAATTGAAGTTTTTTTTAGAGCATTTTTTTAATATCTTCTAAAATTTTTTAACCTAAAACATAGGTTATTACTTCATTTCATTCATCAATATTAATCTAACTATCTTCCCACCTCCATCGAGATAGAAAAGAAATTCCTTATAAAAAAATAGAAATGAAATTCCTTGTCAAGTTATAAGATCTAGAAAAGAGGCAATCATAATAAAAAAAATATTTCAATTGATTGGTTATCTGATCAAACTCAAGAATTAGTTCGAAATTATTTGTCCACAAATATATTAAAGAAATAAAAACATTTAACATTGAACTTAAAGATGAAATGACTCAATTGGGTTAGAGCAAAAGTTTGTTTCTACAACTCCTAGGTTGTTTAAGGCAATGGCATTATTGGATCCAAATGTGTATGTGTGTGATATTCAACTTTACGAGCATGCCTACTTGGTGAGCTATTGACTTAGAACCTATGTGAAAATGCGGAGTAAAGAATAAAGAAAGAGAGGAAGATAGAATATATAGAATACTTTTGAAAATATAAATCTCAAGCTAGCACGGAATCCACTACAATCAATCAGGAAGTAAAGGTCCCAAAAGGTTCCTCATTATCCCTTATTAGAGAGCTATATAAAAGATTATACCAAAAAAAATCTACAATACTACACAGAATCCTCACACATTGTTACACATATTACCTTAGTGTCACGACCCGGCTCAGATGCTCGATTTAATGAGTCGAGAACTAAAAGTTGGATGGTAGAATCTAATCATTTTGGTTCATAATAAAATAATATTAAAACATGAAATTCCATTTCCTTTCATCTGAATAGCCACTAATAAAAAAAAATTCTCAAATACTCAACATTTATCTCAAATCATAAATTACATGTTATCAGTTACACGCTGCCTTTTATAGACGAACTCTTCTCTGTCTTCCATTTCTAAATCTTTGATATCTTACCTAAAACACAGTGGGTAATTATTAAAATAGTTAACATGCATAAAGTACAATACATGCAAGTTTTGATGTATGTCCATTCATTTAACATTGAAATATATTTTCTTTCCTTAGTTCTTTATATTACATTCATTCCTTTATACATAATTTATTATATTCATTTATAGTATTTACTTTAATAAGCATTCTTTTTCTCATTTATTTTAAACATGAGCACCGTCTAAATGTACCCAAATGTACAACCTTTTTCATTTCCATTTCATTTTTCATAACATTTTCCTTTTAGTGCACAGGTTATACGTTATTTTCCCAACTAGTACCAAACGGGGGTGAACCCCTGTAAGTTTGCTTGCATATCTTTCCCTTATTATTCTTATATGTTTTATTTTCTTACATATATATATATATATCCTTTGGCTTTCCTTTTTTTCATCTTTCATTTATTTTTCTATTTAATCATTATTTATACATTCGCGTATCTTACATAAAATATTACTTTTAACTGTAAGGAAATTTTCCAATATTTTAACGGATATAATTTATCAAAAAAATTATATAGAAGATTATATAATCATAAAATTTTTCAAATATTAACATTTATAATTTATGCAAAGAAATCAAATATTTAAAAAGACTGTACATAAAAATGTAATCATGAAATAACATAAATTTACCCACTTTGAATTTTTCAAGTCTTTGATCTTGTCACAACCTCAGCCTCCAATTTACGTTCTTGTTGAATTCCTTGAAGAACCTTATATCTACCACTTGATCTCTCCTTTCTAAAATCCCTAAAGCCATATAATATAACTTTATGAAATTAAATAACAATTTTTAAATAAAGTTTTGCAATAAAATTTACTTATAAAAAAAAATTTCTCAAAATTCCTAAATCCTTCTTCCTCTCCTAAATTTCTTTCACTTTGCTTTAATTGCTTTCTCTTCCTTTAAAAATATATCATTTCCTTTAGATGAAATAAAATGTCCAATTTTATAAAAAAATGGAAAGAAAAGTCAACAAACTTTCTTCCCTCCTTCCTTCAGTCATTTCTCTCGTTTCTTCCTAATCTTCACTTCTTTGGTGATAGGATTGAAGGGGAGTTGTTGATTTTTATCCTCAAACACAATGGATTGCTAGAAATGGCAAATTGAAAACTCAAAAACCCTCATATGCAAGTGCTCGATTCCGCGCAGTCATTCGTCTATGTTGTTTCGTGGAAATCGATTCCCTTTCTGGAGTCACAACTATTTTTAGGAGGGATGGATGGTTCGGCTAAACCGGCCACCCAAACTGGTCCTTTACAATCTTCCCTTCTTTAAAAAAATTCATCATCAAAATTTAAAATAAGTTATAAGTGACATACCTTAACTAAATAGGTAGGGATATTGAACTTTAATTTCTGCTTCTTTCTCCATGTGGCATCTCTTTCTGATCCATACTTCCATAGAATTTTTCACAAAAGGCATTGCTCTATTCCACAATTATCTCACATCATATTCCAGTATCTTTTTAGGTTCCTCAACATATTTTAAATCAGGATGCAAGTCAATTGATTTGGACTAAATTCTCTATAATTCATCTGACTTATATTTGAAGTACTTATATATTAAACACATTATGAATTCCTTACATATTCATTGACAGATCTAATATATAAGATATATTTCTAATCCTCTCTATGATTTTAAAAGGACTTATAAATCTTGGGTTCAATTTTCCTGTCTTTTCAAACCTTTGCACACCTTTTATTGGACTGACTTTTAAGAAAATAAATTCTCTCACTTCAAACTCAATTGGTCTATGCTTTGCATCATAATACTTTTGTTGCCTATTTTGTACTTCCTTAAGTCTGTCTCTGATCAATCTGATTTTTGTTAGTAGCCTCATATGCTAGTTCAGTTTCAATTATTTTTCTTTCACCTTCTTCTATCCAACACAAGGGTGTTCTACACTTTCTCCCATAAAGATCCTCGTATGTTGCCATTCCAATACTAGATTGGAAACTGTTATTATATGCAAATTCAATCAACGGTATATGAGTCTCCTAATTTCCTCTAAAATCTAATACACACAACCGTAGTAAATCCTCCAAAGTCTAAATTATCCTTTCTGATTGTCTATCTGTCTGAGGATGAAATATTGTGCTAAAAGTCAGTCGAGTGCTTATAGCTTCCTAAATTTTCTTCCATAATTTAGAAGTGAATCGAGCATCTTTATCAGAAAAATTGATTTTGGAATTTCATGCAATCTTATAATCTCATCCACATATGTTTTTGCCAATTTCTCCATTGAATATGTCTGATTAATAAGAAATGAGCTGACTTGATTAATCCGTCTATAATAACCCAGACTACTTCTCTATTCTGTCATGATCTGTGTAATCTAATCATAAAATCCATTGTAACGTCTTCTCATTTCCACTCAGGAATAGGTAAAGGCTGTAGTTGACCACTTGGTTTTTAATGTTATGCTTTAATCATCTGATAGGGAATACATTTTACCACAAATTTTACAATATTCCTCTTTAATCCTGGTCACCAAAATATTCCTCTCAATTCTTAATACGTCTTTTTACTACCTGGGTGAATTTTATAAATTGAGAGGTGAGCTTCTTACAATATCTCTTCTCTTATGCTTCTAATTTTTGGAATGCATATCCTTCCTTTATACTTTAAATAATTATTCTCTATTAATTACAAAGTTCTTTAATTATCATGCTTATATTTTTCTTAAGATCTCTTATAATTTTTCATCTTGAGATAATGAATTGAGCACTTTATCCTTCAAGGTAGATTGAATCACCACTTGATTTAATATCGTGTCTTTCGTATTTCTCTGATTGACCACTAACAGCTCTGGTCTTTTCATGTTTTTGATTATCTGCTTCTGCTAGGTGATTAACCAATTTATATTTCCAAGAGTTTTCCTTATAAGTGCATCTGCAATCACATTTTTCTTTCCAGGATGATATTGTATGTCCAAGTCTTAATCTTTAGTGAGCTCTAACCATCTTATCTGTCTCAAATTAAGTTTTTTTTTTTATTGAAAATATATTTGAGACTCTTATGATCTATAAATACTTCACATCTGACCCTATATAAGTAATATCTCCATATTTTGAGTGCAAAAATTATAACTGCCAATTCTAAATCATTGGTGGGATAATTTCTTACATGAATTTTTAATTGCCTGAAAGCATAGGCCATCACTCTACTATACTGCATTAATACACATCCAAGTCCTCTTAATGAAGAATCACATAAATTTTGAAATCCTTTTGAACCTGATGGAATTATCAAAATTGGGGCAGTCACTACACAATTCTTTAACTTCTAAAAAGCTTCTTCACACTGATCACTTCATATAAATTTCACTATTTTTTGAGTTAATCTGTATAATCACATCTCAATCTAAGATAATCCCTCTATAAATCTTCTGTAATAACCAACAAGACCCAGAAAACTCCTCACCTCTGATACTGTCGTTGGCCTTGACCAATCTAAAATAGCTTGAATTTTATTCTAATTAAATGAAATACCTTCACCATTAATTGGATGTCCAAGAAAGTTTATACAGCTCAGCCAAAATTCACACTTAGAAATTTTGGCATAGAACTTATTATCCTTTAATGTTTGCAACACTGTCCGTAAATAATTGAAATAACTCTCTTTATCTCTTAAATAAATTAAGAATCATCTATAAACACAATCACAAAAATATTCAAAAATGGTTTAAAAATTATGTTCATCAAATCTATAAATATAATTGGTGCATTTGTCACTCTAAATGTCATTACCATAAACTCATAGTAATAATATCTGGTTCTGAAAGATATCTTTGTTATATCTTCCTTAATGCGTAGCTAATGGTATCAAGATCTCAAATCAACTTTATAGAAAACTATAACTCCTTCCAGTTGATCAAAAAGATCATCAATTCTGGGTAACAGATATTTATTCTTAATAGTAAGCTTATTCAGTTTTCAATAATATATGCACATTCTGAAGCTCTCACCGTTCTTCTTTATAAACAGTACTATAGTTCCTCATAGTGAGGAACTTGGTTTGATAAATCCTTTATCTAGTAATTCTTGTAATTGACTTTTAAGCTCTTGTAACTCCTTGGTTGTCATTCTGTAAGGTGTTCATGCCTTTGGTTCTGAACCTGGTATCAACTTAATAGTGAAATATATTTCTCTTTCTAGTGATAATCCTAACAAATCATTTAGAAATACTTCTGGATATTCTTTGATTATAGGTATATCATTCAACTTTTTAACTTCCTGATTTGTATCATTTACATGAGCAAGAAAACACTGACATACTTTGGATACAAATTTGCATGCTTTTATATAAGTGATTATTATTAAAGAAATTTCTCTCTCTTCATAGAATTTTAATTTTCTTTCTCTAGGAAAATTAAATTTAATAATTTTCTATTGTAGTCAATAATCACAAAGTAATTTAATAACCAATCAATTCTAAATATCATGTCAAATTCTTGTAATGGAAAAACATTCATTGATGTTTTAAACTCTCTTTTCTTAATTTTGAAAGTTACTTGACATACACAATTTACATTCACAACAGATCCATTTGACATCAAAACTTACAAAATTGTATTAATTCCATAAACATTCAAATTTATTGATTTAACAAATGCCTCTGAAATGAAGGAGTGTGAGGCTCCTATATAAAAAAGGATTATATATGCTTTTCTTGAATTGTTGCCTCACCTACAAAAGTTACATAAAAATAGCATAAACATACATCATTCCTTTAATAATATTTTCATAATACATATTTATTCATTTTTAATTTTTATCACCTGTAATTACTTCAAGTGAATCCTTAGCATGCTTTTGAGTCAGTGCATATACTCTAGGCAGAGTATTATGTCGGCTTTGACTTGATCTTGGAGTAGAAACATCTAATTCTATCATTCTTTATCTTTTAACATTTCTCTGAGATCTAGTGCTTATCCTTAATTATTCTATTGGTCTTTGCCCCAAAGTAGGACAGTTCCTCGCCATGTGACCCTGTTGATGACACCATAAGCAAGTGTTTGCACCAAATAAATATTCTCTTTATGTTGTTTTCCATATTTACGACAACTGTTCACACTTGAACTATCTCACTACTACTAGACTTTGTCTTCTTCCAATTAAACTTCTCACCTTGTAAAAGAGATTTGCTATGTGAATCCTGAGGAGCTCCCATAACTTCACCACATTTTTTCTTCTAAAAATTATGTCTCCTTTAAGTGTTTTACAAGTCCATTTCTATCCTCCTAGCCCTTTCCACTAATACTAAATAATCTTCAATCTCAAATGGAATAAGATGATGTATAGTTGCATCCTTCAATCTAGATAAAAATTGATGATATTGTTCCTCTGCAGTATGTATTAAGTGAGGAGCATATCTTGATAATATTGTAAATTCAGTTTCATATTGCATAACTGATTTATCTCTTTATATCAGTCTCATAAATTTATCTTGCATCTACCTCCTTGTACAAGGAGGCACGAACCAATCTCTCAATAGTTTTATAAAATCATCCCACTTAAATTGCATGTCTTGAATCCCTCCCTGTTTTATTTTTATGCTGACCTCTCCACCACATTTATGCTTCACCATCAAGAGTAAAGACTGCTAGGAAAACTTTCATCTCCTCTGGATAAAACATTCCTTCTAAAATCTTTTCAATTCTTAGTCACTAGTTTTCAGCTTCAATTGATCATTCTACTATTTTAAATAATGGTGATCTTATATCTTGAAATAATTTGATATACTTATCCATAAGCATTCCACCGCCACTGCTAGTTCCTAATGGTTGATTCCTTGAGTTTTGAATCAACTGAGTCATAGTTATCATCATTTGTACCAGTGCATCAGGATTAACATTAACATTAGACACTGGTCTTTCCACTTCCTCTACTTCCTCCCCTTCATCAGGATTATTTTGGTTCATATTTTTAATAAGATAATTCATTATACATTAAATCTTTAAATCATTAATAATCATCCTAATGGCTCTTCAAGTGTGATTCATATTTTTAATTAGGCTCTGATATCATGTTAGTCACGACCCGGCCTGGATGCTCGATTTAACGAGGAGAGAACTAAAAATCAGACGGTAGGATCTAATCATTTCAGCTCATAAACAAAATAAAATTAAAACATTAAATTCTCTTTCATTTCATCTGAAGAGACACTAACAAAAAAAATCTAAAATACTCAGCATTTATCTTAAATCTTAAAATACCTATTATCAGTTTGTCTGTCATTTCTAAATCTTTGATATCTTACCGAAAATATTTATTAGTGAAATGAGTTTATAAAGTAAACTCAATGGATAAGTGTTAAAACAATTAACATGCATAAAGTATAATACATATAATCTTTGATATATATCCATTCATTTAACATTGAAATACATTTTCTTTCTTTAGTTCATTATATTACATTCATTCCTCTATAAATCATTTATTATATTCATTTATAGTATTTACTTTAACATTTATTCATTTTTTTATTTATTTTGAACATGAGCACTGTCTAAATGTACCCAAAGGTGCAACATTTTCTATTTTCATTTCCTTTTCCATAACCTTTTTTCTTTTTCGTGCACGAGTACATTGCTTCCCAACTAATACCATGCAGGGGTGAACTCATATAAGTTTGTATGCATATCATTTCTCTTATTATTCTTATAAGTTTCAATATATATATATATATATATATATATATATATATATATATATATATATATATATATATATATATATATATATATATATATATATATATATCCTTTGGCTTTCCTTTTTTTCCATCTTTCATTTATTTTTCCATTAAATCATTATTTATAAATTTGTATATCTTACATAAAATTTTACTTTTCACTATAAAGAAACTTTCCAACACTTATAACGAATACAATTGATCAGAAGATTATATAGAATATTATATAATCATAAAATTTTTCAATTTTTAACGTTTATAATTTATGCAAAAAAAAATCAAATATTTAAAAAGACCATGCATAAAAATATAGTAATGAAATAATATAAATTTACCCACGTTTAATTATTCAAGTCTTTGATCTTGTCACAACCTCAGCCTCAAATTTACGTTCTTGTTGAATTCCATGAAGAACCCCACGTCTACCACTTGATCTCTCCTTTCTAAAATCCCTAAAGGCATACAATATAACTTTATGAAATTAAATAACATAATTTAAATAAAGTTTTACAATAAAATTTACTTACAAAAAAGAAATTTCTCAAAATCCCTAAATCCTTCTTCCTCTCCCAAATTTCTTTCACTTTGCTTTAATCGCTTTCTCTTCCTTTAAGAAAATATCATTTGTTTTAGATGAAATAAAATGACCAAATTAAAAAAAAAAAAAAGGAAAGAAAAGTCAACAAACCTTCGTCCATCCTTTCTTCAGTCATTCCTCTCGTTTCTTCCTAATCTCCACTTCTTTGGCGATAGGATTGAAGAGGAGTTGTTGATTCTTATCCCCAAACACAATGGATTGCTAAAAAAGGTGAATCAAAAACTCAAAAACCCTCCTATGCAAGTGTTTGGTTCCAACGAGTCGTCTGTCTCTGTTGTTTCGTGAAAACTGACCCCCTTTCTGGGGTAGCGACTATTATTAGGAGGGATGGCCGATTCGGTTGAACTAGCCACCCAAACCAGTCATTTACACTTAGACACGTATAATCCTTTGATTGATAGAAAAGAAGGGTAAGGTTGGAAGAGCTCTAACAAGTTGTAACTATATGAGCACAGCAATTAGGAGTCTCGCGAATATGTGGATTCTTGCATCTTTGCTTGGTGACCTTGCATGAGAATGATTGCACTTAGATGAGAGCGAATGGTGGAAATGGTGGGTCCAAGTATGTAGCGAGTGCCTAGTTGCTAGCTTGATGAGAAACCCTTGATTTGCCCCGTAAAATGGCAAGCTCTCCTTGACAGTATCTATCAAGTAACACCTATTAATCATGTTGGATAGTTTTTTCCCATGGGTTTCAAGTGATTAACACTTAGATAAATTCCTATTGTGGGTCCCCGTAAAGGGTGAGCCACCACCTACCTACTAAATACCTATTTAGGAATATGAGAATGTACAAATATATTGAGAAGGGCCTTCATCTTACCATGCTAACTTGGCTTCCATATAGGATTAACATAAAATCAAAAAAAATTAAAGTTTACTAATTTCAACAATACTTTGATAGATTAACCTCATATTGTGCATCATCATTGTAGCAAAAGTTTCTTCCAAGTTGGATACATGTTTTTGTTGATGTGATTTACTTTTAATCAGTAAGTTGTCAACATACAACCCAGATTTCTTCCCTTATAATATTTTATAATAATACCTATAATTATTTTGTAAGTTGTCCTCACATTCCTTAACCGAACAGCTCCAAAAATGATGAACACATAACAAAAGTGATAAAAATGTTTTAAAACTTATTTTTTAGCTTAAAACTATATCTTATAATTTCTTAAGGTATTTACATGATTTGAATGTTTATTTATTTTATTTATCAATATGTGAAAATAACTCTAAATATATAATTTTATGTTTTTATCATATATCCAATTTACTTTTAAATATGATGTTGATCATATATATTTGATAGCATGTTTAATTAGAATTAAATTTTATATTGTAAACATTAAGCTTGCTTTGTTAGTTTTAATAAGGTAATCATTTAATAATTATTATTATTAGAGTTAAGAATAATGAGCTTAATTTGAATTATACTAATATTTATTAATTATTTTCTTAGTAGTTTTATAAATTTTAATAATAATGCATCAACCCTATTTAAAACTTATTCCATATTTATTGAAATCAATATTAATCAACAAGAATATTTCCCTTCATATATTTTAGTTTTATAAAATTAAATTTGATAAAAAGTATTGGCGGATCCGTGGCGCAATGGTAGCGCGTCTGACTCCAGATCAGAAGGTTGCGTGTTCGATTCACGTCGGGTTCAAAACCCCTTCGCCTTTTCTGTTTTTGACGCACGTGTTTAAATAATTTATTTGATCATTTGAAGGATATTGAACACGTGTTTAAATATTTTGATTTCATAATTCATTTTCAATACTTATGACCTGTTATGTCAATAAAAAAAAGAAATAGTTTTATTAAATTATTTTAATTTAATTAGAAATAATGGGCTTCACTATGCTCGTCTTTATTTTTTTTCTAAAAAATATAGTTTATATTTATTCTACTGTAAATTTAATTATTGTTAAATTTATTATAGTTAAAATATTCAGTTTCTTTTTTTTTTTTTTAACTCAAAAACTGCTTAATACAAAATATGAACAAAAGAAGAAAAAGACCAAAGAGAAAACAAATGAATTCATAGAATACATAAGGCTGGAGTAGCTCCAGCAACAGATAAGATTAGAGAGTCGTCTTAATGATTTGATCACATTAAACATCAATCTTTCATTTTCAGGCATATTTTTCGTCGGAATTTACTTCCGGCTTTACAAACTCCAACGGTTTTTCCGATCCGCCGTTTATTACCAACGGTCTTTCTGCCGAAAAAAAACCAACGCTAATTTTCCGGTGGAATATATCCGCCAGGTAAACCATCGCTTATACTGGAAGACAAATTTTCATCAATAAACAAAGATTTACCTGTAGTGTCTGATAAAATGTTTTAGAGTATAAAAGTATTAAAATTTGCATATATTAAGAAACATAGAAATATACCTAAAAAGGCTTGATCAGAAATTATTAGAAATGAGATTATTTTTGTTAGATTTAAATGAAAATTTAACAATGGAGAAAAAAAAATTAGTCGGCCACATATAGCGAGATAAAGATCTGTTATTGTTATTGTTGTGACAAATGATATGATCCCTTTGAAATGAAAAGTATGTTAGAGGGCTTTAACTCCCAATTATTCAAGCAAAAAAAAAAAATAAGAAAATTGAGTGCTTAGATTAGAAAGAGTTTCATAGTTGGTATTTAATAATATAACTTGTTAATGTCTAAATTACATCAAATAAATAATACACATTAAAATATATATCTATTACTTTTTTCTGAAATTCATAATTTTAACTCGTTAAATAAATAATAATCACATAAATCTTTTATTTATTTATAATTCGTAGATCTTATTAATTTAGTATTTAAAAAAATGAATATAATTTAATTTTTAATTTGGTCAATTTTTCAAAAATAAAAAATCAAATCAATAAAGATTAACATGAATCTTATCAACATTATTAAGAGCAAATCACTATATATAAGCAATTTATAGTATCATATGAAACTATCACTCTTAACACAAATCAAAGAACTTTCAAATCCATCCTAACACAATAAGCTTCAGAAGAGTCACTCAATGACTGTGGCACTGTAAGTGAAACTAAGGTTTTTGCTTCTCAAAATAGTTTTTTAATACAAAAATTAAAATTTTTCAACTAAAAAACTATTTTGAGAAGCAGTAAGCCGTCTCAAATGAAACCTAAGACTAACTCAAGCTCAACATTAGAGGTGTCAATTTTTTATACGACCCGAACCCGACCCGAAAAAATCCGTGTTAGGGTCAATCCGGACCCAAAACAGGTCGGATTCGGGTTCAACAAATCAACCCGTTTTAAAAATCAGGTCAGGTTCTTGTTGACCCAGCAATCCAAACTGACCAGAAAATGACTTGAAATTGACACGAAAACTCCTATTTGACCCAGAAACCCGAGATTGACCCGTTTTTTACACGATTTTGACCCAAAAATTGAATAATGGCACAATTTTTTACCTGAAAATTAGCAATTTTAACTCAACTTCGGGTCATTCGTGTCAGGTCGGGTTGACCCGGACCCGAATCAGGTTAGGTTCGGGTCCAGAATCCTAACCTGTTTTTAAAAACGGGTCGAGTTCGGGTTGACCCGAATAATGTCGGGTCAGTTCAGGATTCGACCAGAACCCGATCCGTTGACCTGAATTGACATCCCTACTCAACATGTTTACACTCTCCTAACCACAACCACATGATCAGCAACCGGCCCAGCAGGCACAAGTAAACAACCATATTGGCACAAGTTACTGCTGGCTTAAAAAGCTACACACATGAAGAACATTACTCAATTAACTGCTATCAAAAGTTTCTTGGTTACAATTCCCAAGCTATCCCAACAGGACACAAATTATAAGATGTGTATTCAATTTTGGTTGGTTTAGCATACAGAATTAAGATTTGCCACAAATAAATATCGAAGTCTCTAAATATAGTGATTGAGGTTAGAAAGGCGAAAACTAAGGCTTTGTTAGGGGCAACTTTCTTGAAATTTTCTAAATCAGCTTTTTAGTACACAAATTTTTTGAAATTTTTTACTAAAAAACTTCTTTAGAAAATACTAAAAAAACTGTCCCAAATAAAATCTAAGTCTTCGCTTGGGACAGCCTTTTTACCGCTTCTTAAAATAATTTTTAGTATAAAAATTAAAATTTTTGTACTAAAAAGCTGCTTCAAGAAGCAATAAAAAAGCCGTCTCAAACAAAGCCTAAGTTCACTGCAAAACTTCATTTATCAAAATTTAAATAAAGAAGAACATTCAATCGAAAGACAAAAAAATGGAATATTGGAAGTGTTCTAAGAGCAACTTGCCATGTAGGCTTCCCAACCCTGGATCCGATAATCTTTAGCTGCCTCTAACGGATTAGCAGCTTTTATTATCCCCCGCCCTACAATTATGATGTCGCTGCCTCTTTCTTTGATTACCTGTAACACAAAAAAAACATAGCTAAGAGAGTAATTAATCACACTCCATTCACAAAAGAATTGCAAAACCATTTGTTTTCATCTGATACTCTTAAATCATGGTTTATAGTTTTAGCCAATTGGGATCCGTTTCAGCCGAGTCTTAGATTAGCCAAAGCAACCAAAGAACACAATGGAACAAATTTTATCATTTTGTAATATGTTTTCCTTCTGCAAGCAACCAAATGAGCATTATGCGAACAGTAATTGTAAATAATTGGGCAAACCATGATATGAGATGAAATTTTATCAAGGTAAGAAAGAAAAGTCCAAAAATTTTAATTTCATCTCCCTAATTGATTGCTGACCACTTATATCCAACATATAACAGAATATATGCCAAGAACATGACTTGATTTTTTATGAAAATTTTTATCATGTTTCTTTGTCAGAAAAGTTCATGATGTGTGTGACAAAAGAGAGATTATTCTATGCAAAAGCCGAACGTAGTTCACCGTCGGAGACCAACCAGAATGCGGTACCGAGCCGCGGTATCGACTAGTACCAAGCAGAGTGTGACGTGGCGCATTCTAATTGGTCTCCAAACAGCATTCGGCATCCACACATAATAATTTCACGTGACAAAAAGCAAAATAATGATTGAAGAACTCGTTTGAAGAGTTGAAAATATCGCATCAACATCTGTCATTAACGGCAATGTGAAGAAGAACAATGAAATCATAACAGCCTATGAGTTCAAGAACACTTCATAATCTACTATAGTGTCTACAGCAAGTTATACTTAAAACACAGTTAACTTGAAAGCGCACACACATAATATTGTGATACTGACAACTTCTGTATCTAAGCACACACACAATTAATAAAGTAAATGATGATAAAGTTTCATTCAAAACCATTAAACAGAAAAATATAGAACTCACTGAGTAAGGAGTATTATATTGTTGGCCCAATGAATCTCCTCCAGAAACCATTTGAACTCCTGGTGTTAAATGAATAAAAGCTGGATTTACAGGATGACATTGCCATGATGCTGGCTTGACTGATATGAATCCGATTACAAAATCTGAATGCTGATCAGCAATTTTGACTGTAGCAGATGTGTAATCACCTGTAGCAAGGTTACCAGCTGAGCTCATTTCAGCAAGCAGTAACAGTCCCCTACCATAAGGCAGACCCTATAAAAATTAAATAAAATATTAGTTAACAGTAAGAAGTTCTATATCACAGCCTTTGCTTATGAAGCACTGCCACAAACCTTCAGCTTCAAACCATCCACTATTCCAGGCCCGGATATTATGTGTGCATTAACAATGTCCGCCCAATCCAAAATGTGAAATATTCCTCTGGCAACATATGGGAGAGATTGAACCGTCATAATTTTGCAAACATAAACTGGAAGATTACAATAAATATTATATATCTGTAATACATGTATAATGTCATCCTACCCTTCATATTGCATGGTCACAGTATTTCCAATGTCAGCAAATTTCCGATCCTCAAAAATCAAGAATTTATGCCTTTCTGCAATCTAAAAACAAAACTACAATCAATGCCAGTAAAGATTCAAACTTCATAAAGAGAGATGCAGTGAATATACAATTGAATTTAAGTACACAAAGTTGATTTTATTTAGAATACATTATGATTTATCTAAAAAATTCAGAGAAACAATGGCAGAAGGGAAATAATGTAAAATCATTCGAACAGCGCACTACTTATATATCTGCACAAAGTATATAAGCAAACAAAAGCTTTAAGAAAAGTCTTCAAATGTTCAAATTATAAATTTGCTTTCAGGAAAAAAAAAACCAAATTTGCATTCTTTTAAAATATTTAAAAAGATAAACAAAAAGATAACAGTTGTCTGCACACATGTAAACAACCAACTAGGAGATGATAAAGCCTGCCAACTCATCAAAATTCATCTTGATCGAGCAAGAATCTCAATGCATATTTGAATTAGAAACTTCCGAAATTAAATTCAAGATCATCCGAATTCCAATTTCAGCAAACTTATAGCCAACATAAACAACTCGATGAGGCAAACCCAATGATACCAAAAATGGTCTGATCTGAGTCAGAACGAGCAGCATAGTGAGAAAGTTTGGAATATTAATTGGGGACCAAATAATATCTAAATTTGACAAACTTATAGTCAAATCGAGTGTCTCGATGAGACGAATCCAACGACCCCAGGATTACTTATTCAGGTATCATTAAGGCACTTAAATGTAGAAAAAAAAAACTATGATTAAGAGAATCAATGCAGGACGTCCGACAATTATCCAGCGATGACGTCGCAAGGTTGTCCAATGGCGTCAGTCAGGTGATGGTCCAACAACAGCGCTCTGACAGTAGTCAGATGGCAGTGATCAGGAAGTAATCCAATGACTGGTTCTTCAAACCTTCACCTGACTATGGTCCACCAACCTCCTTCCCCAATGACAGTCCACACACCTCCATCACCCAACCACAGTCCTTCGACTGTTGTTGCCCGATGCACGATCCTATGACCACCATCGCCCGACCATGGTTCTACCATCGAATGAATATGATCCTCCTAGCTACAATCTTCTGATGATTATTGCCTAGCTACTCCAACTCATATTGACCTCAGCACCTATCATCGCTAATAATGTCAACGCACACCTTTACTTATAAAGATCAACAGACATCATCAAACATCAATTCTGACAATCAACTTCAACACTAGGATTTATATTGGATATCTTGGTTTTGGGTTTTCTCTTCTTAAAGGAGTATGACCAAAACAACAAACAAATGATCTATTATGCCACAGGCCTCTCCCAACTTCAGCCACATAATATGTTTTTGACATTATATCAATGTCTTCCATCGATGATGGGTATCATCTATAATCAATGAAAAAAAAAATAGTATAATCATTCTAACTAGGTCAGACCAAGTAATTTTTCCTTTTTCTATGTTTGTTATATAAAAACTATGATCTCTTACAATTTTTGCACTCCACTCTTATTTGTGTTTGTCAGATTTTCATGAAAAGCTAGACCGTTAAACTCTCTACCACCGTGAATGTTCCAACACGAAGCACAACCACTATTGCAGGAAACCAATGAAGGAAGCAATTTATAGGAAGGAATATATTGTCAACATGATCTTAACGAATTAACAACAGTAGACAGACTTAGTTTTGAAAAATTACCGTGTATATTGCACGAAAAATATTGAAACCCATTGGTCTTGTGAATTTAGTAAGAGAAAAGTTGATAAAAGGTAGCTTGGGAGCTATTGGATTGTTGTGTTTCCAGTCATTGTACGTCATTTAATTTATTAGATGCCTGCCATGGTAAATTAGCCAACATTTCCTGACTCAGAAACACCAGTAATATGAAGCCAAAAGTTTTGCAATTCAAAGTCGATAAGATACAGTACGAGTTATAGTGAAGAGTTAATGCAATTAAATCCATATGAACCCCAAAAAGTTAGCAACCGCAAAGAAAGCAGATAACAGGTGATGTAGAAATACTTGGACTGCTGAATTTAGAGTTATAACATTCGATTGGATTGATTATAAGATCATCAATTATGTTACAAGAATACAAATTTGTTTAAACATCAACAATATCTAGAACTAGAAATCAACAAACATTAGTTGGTTCTACAATTGTTTAATTTATTTTAGCAAAAGCAATATCAAATACTTATGACATTACGAATATAACACAAGTAATATAATGTAAGTTACAGAAAAAATAGAACTGCTGAGTTTACCGTTATTTTGTGCTTTGCTTACTATATATACTGCTATCAATGCGTATCAAAATCAATAACCTTTAGTTGACATGTGTAATAACCAATTATTTAGCCCAAGTTTTGGCAGATTTGTTCATCTATATAGAATTACAATGCCTAATTGTTCAATAAAACATATCAAATATGGAAAACAGAATGATGCAACTGATGGAGCCTAGGATTGGTAGTTAACCAACCGTTAATAGGAATCCTAGGAATGAAGGTCGTGGAGTGAGGAAGTGGTGGTAGAGAGGTAGAGCTCCGCCACATATAGTTTAAGTAAGCCCTAAACCCAATAGAGTTGTGCAAATGGTGAGGGTTCTGGCCTTGATACACTTGAAGAGGCTTTTAGATTGCTCTGGAGTTTGGGATGAAATTCCTAAGGGATTAGAGTTGGTAAATTGAAGCAAGATGAAAACTAGGTCATGGTAGCCCTCATTTGGCCAATTGGATGTTTATATTGCCTTCATTGTTGCTGTCGTCGTCGTCAAGGGATAGAGCTGGATGATAGGAAATACCTAAATTCGCAAGTAATCCTATCGGATCTACTTGAGTTCGCAGGCAAACCTAACAATAATTGGTAAAACAGTGAGAAAACGAAGAAATCGTAGTGGAAGAACAATCAAACGATAGCAAATCTTATAGAAAACAAAGGGAAATAAGAACAAAGCAAAGATACAAGAAATCCTCAATTCGAAAGGAGGATCGTCTCTCCCAAATCTCTAGACAAGAAAGTCTAGAGCCCAAGTCACCAAGAAACCATAATTTCAATCAATCAAAACATAATCATCCCTAATCCTCTCCTCCCCTTTAATACAAAAGTTTTCCTAATTTAATTTCCCTCCCAAGCCCTAGCCGCCCACTCCTTTTCAATTTGAATTTTCTTGGACTAGTGGGGCCCACCCCTTTGGGCGGAACACATTAGAGGCGGCGGAAGGAGTCCGAATCCTGTACACTAGCTGAGCCGGCCCCCTTTGGGCCGGCTCGGCCGGTTCACACTGAACCGGCATATCACTAAAATGGTTGATGTATGATGAGCTGAGATAATAGAGGCTTAGAGAATGATAATTAGACAATAAGATTAAGGTTGCAAGAAAATTTAAACTCTCATCAAAGAGTCATAGTCTCTTGGCCACCAAGCCACAAGAGTGCAGAAAAGGTGTGGAAACATTCTTTTTTTTTATTTTAATCCAAATCACATCAAATTTTATTACATCAATTGACACCAATTAAAACATGTTCCTACAAGTTTTTCACTTGAAATTTCAAATTCCCTCGCGAGTTGGGGTGGCTCCTTGCTTCAAGTAGGTAATTGCGTAGTTCTAGGAAGATGTGGGGTTGGCCCTTGTTTAATGGGAAATGAGCTTATGTGACTTCATGAATGGCTGGGAATGGATTGGACCCCTCCTTGGTTGTCCCTTGATATTTCGAATAATATGTAGAAGTCTTCATGTGCATCTCCACCATCATCTTAACAGTCCAAAGAAAAACCAATGGCCAACCACTCCAAAAATTGGCCCTGCTTGAATTGTCAAAAGTTGCTCCTTGTATTATGTGATATAGTGATGACCCTAGTTGCAAGATGGATTAATGAAATACCCTTACATCCCCTTACATGAGTTAATGTACAAGGTCATAACCTAAATATACAACAAATTAATAATTCAACCAGAAAATAATAATTGATATGCAACAATAAGACATAAACATAAAACTTATATACTTCATTATAGAAATTATTTTTTTGCCATAGACCAAGTGACAGGCTTATGATGCATTGCATCATCAAAAGTACCTAAATAAACTTTAGGTATCAAAATTAATCCAAATGTTTACCATCAAATATCAATCAAGGACTGTTCGCTCTGGAAAAATAACTCCAGTATAAACCTCGTTCTTCCAAGTTGAAGGTCCCTTATTTTTCTTGAGGTAGATTGAATTTAACATTTAACCAGATTTCCTCTTAGAGTAGTATCAGGGTTTATTTAGATTTGGGATCTACTTCCTATGAGCGCAAGCCTTCATAGTTAATTACCCCTCCTAACGCATTAGAAGAGCACTCTCGATTAAAGATGAAATATATTTAGCTTTGTACAAGAAGTGTAGAAATGTGTAACAGTATTTTAGTTTTAGTTATAAATGATGAAGGTACACCTATGATGCACCGACACTTCGTTTTAAGAGGCAATGCAGTGTCGGACACGTGTCGGACACGGACACGCGCCCGACACGGCACGGACACGTGTCCGACACGTTCTAGGTGTGTCCTGTTTAAAAAAAAAAAAATTTAAACCGGACACGCGTGTCGGACACGCGTGTCCGGTTATTTCATATTAAAAAAAAAAAAAAAACAAAAAGAACACCTAATAAGCCCTTACCCTAATCCGGTTAATTCATTCGAGCGAGATCGCGCAGCCATCGTCCCGAGCAGGCGGAGTCGCTAATCCCGTCGAGAGGAGTCGCTGCCGTCCCGAGCAGGCGGAGCTTCCAGCCGTCCCGAGCACGCGAGCTTCCAGCCGTCCCGAGCAGAGGAGTCGTGCAGCCGATCGACGCTCCAGCCCGCACCGTCGCCTCCTGCTTCCGACCGTCCGAGCGTCCCGAGCAGGCGACCTTCCGAGCGTCCCCCGAGCAGGCTTCTTCCGACCTTCCCGAGCAGCCGATCCAGATTTCGGATCTAGAATTTTTTGCTGCCATTCGTCATTCGTCATTTCTCTGTAAGTTTGACCTAGAATTTTTTTCGCCATTCGTCATTTCTCTCAATTTTTTTCTCATTTATCATATAGATTTGTGTTCACAAGAGCGTGTTAATTTTTTCTGAAATTACTTTGATTGTTTTGGGTTTTGAAAAAAACCCTAAATGAAACCCTAGTTTATAGGATATGCGATTATTCTTGTTTTACCTAAATTAAATCCCAATCTTGTTTAAGTTTTTAGCAATACAAAAGAGAACTGAAATCGTGAATTCATAAGTGTTATGTTAGAAATATTTTTGTGTTCATTTATCATAAGTGTTATGTACTTATGTTAGGATAATTTCTTAACATCAAAATTAGTAGCTCGTTTTGGCTTTGACCACATGAAGGAGTGATATTGAAGGCCAAAGACCAACATCTGAATCTAATTCTATCATTCCCTCTATTGAGTAGTTGAACTTTCATATTGTACTAAATAGTTTTTTGGTTATATTTTTGTGGTTTGTACTAGACATTTTGTACTAAACATCTTTATGTTATGAGCTAAACAAGTTATCATGACATTGATTTAATATTGCTTGCCATTTTTAATATAATATTACCTTAATTTATATATATTATATTTAAAATTATTATGCCGTGTCCACGCCGCACCCGTGTCCCTTATATTTTTAAAAAATGCCGGTCCTCTGTGTCCGTGTCCGTGTCGTGTCTGTCTTATGAACTTTTTGTCCGTGTGATCCCTTACCGTGGGATGCATTAGAGGTACACACCCAATCAAGATCTCATGGTTCCGTTGTTCCGAGTATACCGTGGATTCAGTCTACCAACACTAATAATCGATGATTGTAGTATCCAGTGAATCTGATTAGCAATCATGGGTTGTCTCCTCTCAAAGAACCCGAGTTAACTAAAGTGGATAAAGGTGATTTTTTTTTGTGGTTTGGATTGGGGTTTATGGCTCTATTTAAGAGTTGCTCGTGTTATTAAATTAGTTGTTTTCATTTGAAAGTGACCATAATAGTGGGACTTCCAACCTCTATTACAAGTAGATTGAAGATTTTTTGGTATGAGTAGGTTTTATGGCTTATATTACAAGTAGGCTAAAGATTTTTGGTTGGATAGATCTTATGACTTCCTTAAAAGTTGTCTAACAACGGGTCTTACGACCTAGCCCTGTAAGCCAAATAGCCCGAATGTAGGTCATACAACCTGGCTCTATAGATCAAGATGCCCAAATAAGGGGTCTAGGGGTTATGTTATTATCTAAACATTTCCCTCAAAGGTCGGACTTATGACTTCTATTAGAAGTTGTTAGAGGGTTAACAAGGGATTAGGTCATTTTTGCCTAAAAATTTCCCCTAAAGTCAGACTTACAACTTTCATTGAAAGTGGTCGAATTGCGACTCTTACAACCTAGTTCTTATAAACAAAACTGTCTATTAGAGGTTTGAGTTTTGGATCTAGAGTCGTTCTTTTAGAAGTTTCCTAACGGGCAGGTCTTACTGTTTCGCTTAGAAGTAGCTAGTGGTGTGTAGTCATTTGCTAGTCTGACACTAGATAGTAATTTTGACACTTACTTATCAGTAGTTGTTTTCTAGTTTTCAATAATTCTTGTTATTTTATACTTGTAATATTTTCTATTGCAATAATTGTTACTCTACTTTAGCATTATTATTTGTCAGCATTAGTTATATTTACTCTTTTCAGTATTAATTTAATCTTATTTATTGATGTGCTGACATTTATTTGTTTGCTTGCAGGTGATCATAGCTAGTAGATTAGAAAGCTCTCATGAAGCTACAGAAGTTGTTGTTGAGAGTCTGAGAGTGTTCTTGTAGCTGTTGTAGCTACTTATAAGCTCAAGCACTCTTAGACTATCAATAGTAGCTCTTATAGCTACTTGAGAGCTCTCTAATCTACTGGCTACAAGCAACTACAAGCAAACAAAAAAATCAATGCATCAATAAACAAGACTAAATTAATGCTGAAAAAAGTAAATCTAACTACTACAAATAAACAATAGTGCTAAAGTAGAGTAATAACTGTTATAGTATAAAAGACTACAATTACAAAATAACAAGAACTACTAAAAACTAGAAAATAACTACTGATAAATAAGTATCAAAACTATAGTCTAGTGTCATACTAGCAAACAACTGCACACCACTTGAGCTACTTCTAAGTGAAGCAATAAGACTCGCGTGTTAAAGAACTTCTAAATGAATGACCCTAGATCCAAAACTCAAATCTCTAATAGACAGCCTTGTTTATAAGAACTAGGTTGTAAAATCCACCATCCGACCACTTTCAATAAAAGTCATAAGTCCAACTTTAGGAGAACTTTTTAGGCAAAAATGACCTAATCCACAATCCCCAATTAACCCTCTGGCAACTTCTAATATAAACTGTAAGTCTGATTTCTGAGAAAAAAGTTTAGGCAATAACATAATCCTATACCACTCACTTGGGCATCCTGGACTATAGAGCCGGGTTGTAAGACCCATCATACAGGCTACTTGGCTTACAGGTCTAGATCTTAAGACCAGTTGTTAGACAACTTCTAAGGAAGTTATAAGACCTATCCAACTAAAAATCTTCGAGCTACTTCTAATATAAGCCATAAGACATACTCATACTCAAGAATCTTCAGGTTAACTCTAATAGAGGCTATAAGTCCCACCACTATGGCACTTTCAAATGAAAGCCATAAGCCCCTACCCAATACAATCACACGAGCAACTCTTAAACGGAGCCATAAGCCCCAATTTAAACCACACCAAATAAAAATTCATATTTCTCCACTTCAATTTACTCGGGATCCCTGAGAGGAGGCAACCCATGACTACTGATCAGATTCCTTGGACACTACAATCAATGATTGTTAGTGTTGGTAGACTTCACAATTATACCAGGACGATGGAACCATGGAATCATAATCGGGTGTACCTTCATCCCCATAACTAAAACTAAATATTATTACACATTTCCACATTTCCTGCACAAAGCTAAAGATATTTTATCCTTAATCGAGAGTGCTCTTCTAAAGCATTATGAGAGATAATTAACTATGAGGGCTTGCGCTCATAAGTAAAACCCATATCTAAATAAACTCTAATATTATTCTCAGGGGAAATCTAATTGAATGTTAAATTCAATCTACCTCCAGAAAAATAAGGGACCTTCAACTTGCAAGAGAGAGATTTACACCTTAGTTATTTTTCCAGAGCAAACCAGGACAATTGTTATTTTTAGAGCCACTCTCCCTATGATAGTTTTATGCCTTTTGTATTCGAATTATTTAAATAATTTTATAAAGGATATGAATTACAATTATCCCTTCAAGGCTTACGGTTTCTCCATACTAAAAATTTGTCATGATCAAATATAGCTTCCCTATGAATTATAAAATTGTTGCAAATGAAAAACTGTATTTTTAAGTTGAAGGATACACAACAAAAGCAATGCAGAAATAATCATCATTCGCCTTATCCCAACTAACTGGGTCAATTTTATTAATACTTATTTTTAAATCATTCTTATGTAGAGTGCTACATGATGTATTAAACTGATTTTCTACCAAAGTTTTCCAAAAAATTCGATTCATCACATCTTAAGTCTAATATTTTTACTTCATAATCCTTCAACAATAATTTTCTCAATCCATATAGCGTGGGTTTTCTAAACAAGTCCCCATTTCACTATCATATCTTCAATAGAGGCCACTTCTGCCATCTCACTAATATAATCATTTCTCAATTTATCATTCCTAACTTTCAGGCACCCATCTTAACATATTATTTAAGTCACACTCAACTTCACTATTAACAAATTTTTTTGTTACTCGACAATTGAATCCTTAAAAGATAGACTAAATAATCCCAATTTTATAAATCTAAAAAATTCCAATTAACAATTATGAATGGAAAAATGAGTTTGTCAAAGAAGTTATAACTGGCTAGTATATTTACCACACAAGTGCATTTATGTATGAATTTCATACGTCAATATGATCTAAAAATAACACAAAACAACAAATAATACATTTTGAGTTGTAAAAAATGCAATTTTATAAGCAATCAAGTTAAGAAATTGATATAACCCACAATTTGCTTGTCTATACAGATTGGATACCCTCCAAGAATAATATGTATATGAATCACAACGATTCTTCAAGCGAATGTTATATGGTAAATACTTCATTTACAAATAGATATTAAAATTTTCCAATTGTTAAATGTTACCGTTCACTGCTACGGCAAACGAGAATTGCATTAATTTTGTACATATTCAAGCAACATAACAAGAAAAAATAAATAAATTAGCATCCTGTAAAAGGTCCTTCAAGTCATAAGGCACATAGTAAATCCGACCCTGCAATGGATATCAACCTTGATTGCAATCAAGTAATTCTTGCCATAATTATCCATAACCTATTACCACTACAGCCATATAGTTTGAAATTCCAACTTGTTAAATTCACTGAAAGGGTTATCCACAAGAATATTGTTTGTATATTACATTATATGAATCAACAATAAATATTGTTGGATTCCCACCAAAATTATTCTCTGACCAGATTCATATGTAATATTGGCCAGTGGCACTGGCATTAGAAAGCATTACACCAAAAATATGAAACATTATAAAGCACATCATTCCCCTAACCATATAAGAGTAATATAGTATACAGCAAGAGCACGTATTCTTTCCAGATCAATTTTCAAAAAATAACTATTTAAATGTGAAGGGGAAGTAAAATAAACATTTGTCCAAAAGATTTACCAAACGAAGCTTAGATCCAAAATCAGGGGTGAAATCAGGTAATATATCCACATGAGTTTTTAATAAGCAAATCTCAGGTCCAACCTGCACAAAATTCAAAGAACATAAAATGGCTTTCAAATGGTAAATGCCAATATTAGCAAAAAAGCATAGAATCTACGGTAGCATAAAAATCCCATTGCAATATGACAAAAACTGAATGAAAAATTATCTGCCACTCAAAGGATAGATTCCTACTGCTTCCTTTATCGAATTGGACATCCAATACTACCACGGTTGATTAATAACTTCTTAATGCTCTATTTTAACTAGCCCGGCACAAATTAAAAATAGTAAAGGTAATTGTCAAGATTTGAGTGTCACATGCATAAACTATCCTGTGTGGAGAACTTTGAAAACCCTAATTTTAAGAAACAGAAAAGACTCATCAAGCAATAACAAATCAAGTATAATTAATGATACATTAATCGTTTAGTATTTTGCATAACCTCTGCAATCTCATAAACTTCATAAGTGGAATCCTATTATCCTTCCGCTCCTCAAATAAGCCTTATCCATGCGGTTGGTTTACAACTGCTTTCATCAATCAAATTAAATGGTTGGTCAAAACAGGTCACTTAGCTAAGGTCATCATTCATTCTTTTTATAAGCCAGCATAGTAAACTATCATTTTAATTGAAAATGGAGAAGGTTCGATTAAGTAGAGCATTCATGTTAGTAGTGATGGTGATCGCAATACCAAGTGTATTGAGTCAATTAGAGGATCATCACCGTATTCATATTTTCTGCATATTTTCAATATTATAATTTTTTTATTTTTTTTATTTTATGCAGATAATAAAATATTGATATTGATGTTAGTCTATAGTTCACAATTAAGTTGTAAAAATATTAAAATGTAAATAAAATTAAATCAATATTATTTTAGTTAGTTCTTAAGATTTTTAAGTGATGTATATGAACTTATTCCATTTTGAAATATTTTTGAAAGAAAATATAAGCATTAGGTGTTTTGATCACATATATTAATAATTTAAAAAATAGAATATTGTCAACATGGGAAAGAATATGTTGGTCCTATATCCTACGATCCTCTTTCTAATTTCTTATGAAATCTTCTATATAAGCACCCTCATATCACTATAAATTTTCTCTCAATAGCTATATGTGGGAGAAAATTAAAATAGTTTCAAAATATTTTTAATTAGGAGTTCGAATCCACAATTAAGAAGGTGATTAATCACATGAGCTTGTGCCCATGAAAAGCCTTGATCCATAAATAAAACTTTTTGTTGAGAGCAAATTATATGGGAAGTGCATTAACCACAATCCAATTTTGCCTACAAAAATTAAATTTAAGGTCATATAAAAACTTCTTGTTGAAGCATTCATGGTCACATAAAAACTTCAACTATCCTATCAAAATAAAAAACTAATATAAGGCGTCCAAAGTTGAATTTGACCACTAAAAGGAAACTAGATCACGGATAACTCATGTGATGATAAAAAGACCTTTACTTTCTTGAAATTTAAGAAGGCAAAGGTTGCAATCTACTGACCAATGTTGATTTATACATGAAGAAAACAAAGATAAAAATAAGGAAATATGTCAAACTATATGTTAGCCCAAACATGATAAAAAAACTTTAAATAATTTTATAGAAAAATCCCAAAATAATCCCCAAACTATTCATGTATGGTCAATTTAATCCCGGAGTATCATGTTGCTCCAATTTATTCCTCGACTATACAAAATTGATCTAAAATAATCACTCATATTATAATTGTGATATAAAATTAATCCCAATTTAGTCCCTCGACTTTACAATATTGATCTCAATTTTAGTCTCAAAAGAACCATTTAAGATCAATTTTATATAGTCGATGGACTAAATTGGAGCAATATTATACTCTGGGACTAAAATGATCGTGTATGAATAGTCAGGGGACTGTTTTAAAATATAAACTAATAATTTTAAAATCTCGTCTATTTGAAGATGTGTGAATATCCACATAATATTCAAACTTTTGAAAAGATATCTTATCAGAATGGTACATATGTGCATTTTTGAGTACATACATGCTGGCATGAATTTATGGCATTATGGCAGAAATCAGCCTCTATGCCTGAAATTGACAGAAAAAAGGGATTGTTAGTGGCATGGATTGAGCTCCAATCTAGATCAAGAAAAAAGACTTGGGCATAATCTAGCCCTTTGACTTAGCTTGAATACAAATTGGATGAAGATAGCCTCTATCCAATCTTGAGATATGGTCGAAGCATGAAGAGGCTTACCACCCTAAGGGGTTTTTGGGTAGCAGGATTTAGGCTGGATTTGAGGTGGATTTGAGTGAAATCCATCCAAACGGCCTAAAATGCAAAACCAAATCTCACGACAAATGAAAGCCGCCATAGACGGAAAATTCTACCTTTTGTGCTAAATCCAGGATTTCTGAAATCCTATTTTTTGCCGGATTTACGAAATCCATTGGCTCGAGAGGAAGAATCCGCTCGTTAAATCCGCTCTATAGCCAAACAGTCACACGAGATTTAATAGGATTTATCATGAAATTACCAAATAGTTTTCGGGATTTCCAAAATCTGGATTTAGAGGATTTACAAAATCCTACTTAAATCAAACCCGGGGTGCTACCAAACAGTCCCTAAGTAATTATCAGACATGACAAAACCAAAATGTTTGACAATATCACATGTCAATATTAATAGCCATTTACTTAATTATACTATTTTGTTAGCATTCATGGGATTACAGAGCAGCTCAAGTGAACAGCCAACATGACATTGCCTCTTTAGGTCATAATCAAAACCTCTAAAATATATAAACGAAGTAACATCCTCTCTTCAAAAAGCCTTAACCTTTGAAGAGAACCCGCCCAGCAGACAAACCAAAGGCGGAAATCTCATAGAAAAGCAGGAAAAAAGTAGCAAAAACCAATCTAACCTTATCGGCTAGCTCGAGAAGATCCTTGGCGGTGGACACGTCCGCAGCCAAACAAAGATTGCTCTGCTTCACCTCCATCACCTCAAATAGCCTCTTTCCCGCCGGATTTTTTGCCAACGCTGCCCGCTCCCCATACGAAAGCCTAACCCTCGTTGGCGCGGTCACCGGCGCCGGAACCCCTACTCTCCTATTAGCATCAAGAAATGTCTTCACGTCCAATGCCATCTCGTTCGATAACCTCCCGCTCTTCACAAGCACTTCTACCATCTCCGACAGCGTAAACAGCGCGTGAAGACGAATCCCCTTCTCCGCCAGATTCTCCCGGCCTCCCTGCTCCCGATCGATTACCACAACAGCGTCGCTCACCTCGAGACCCTCGGCGCGGAGCGGTGCAGCGGTCTCGAGCACGGAGGCGCCACTGGTGACAAGGTCTTCCACCACGAGGCAGATCTGGCCTGCACGGTATACCCCCTCAATAGCACGTGCAGTTCCGTGATCTTTCACCTCTTTACGGCGCATGAGCATGGGGACGGAGCGGGTGACAGAGAATACGGTGGCTATAGGGAGCGCGGTGTAAGGGACACCGCAGACGAGGTCGAATGGCGCGGCGGAAGATGACACGGCGGAGAAGAGTATGTCGGCGATGCGAGAGAGGAGAGAAGGGTAGGAAACGATGAGACGTAGATCGATGTAGATGGGAGAGGAGATGCCGGACTTGAGCTTGAAATGGCCGAACTTTACCGCTTCGATGGAGTGGAGCTCGAGGATGAGGGATTCCATAGCGGCGGCGGCGGCGGCGGCGGCGGCGGCGGCGGAGTAGAAAGTGTGAGAAGGGGTGGGGGATGCGAGGGCTTTGATTCTCTTGATGGCGAGGTGGGATTTGATTGAGTGGGTGAGGGGTACAGAAGATTGGCGACAGATCATCATGGGTCGGTGAAGCTTTGGAACGGGAACCGGAAATAGCGAGCCAGGGGGACCCAGGTTCGCCGCCGTGGCAATCATCGGGCTCGAGAGGATTGCGGCTATGTAATGGCGCTTTTGCGCAGCTCTCACCCTGGTCCTGAGACGCTTTTTTGTTTAAGAATATATTGGGCCGTATAAAATTTGCAAAATAAGAAAATTAATGAAATATAATATAAAATAAATATATTATATTTAAAATTATTGAGTTTTTTTTATTAATTATATTGCCAATTTACGAGGTTATTTTTTATATTTAGTTTAAAGCTGATATATCATTAAAAAATTTATCTTGATCGGGCACGAATCTCGAGGTAAAATCAAGTTGGAAATTTCTAAAATTAAATCGATGATCATCTGAACTCTGATTTCAACAAACTTATAGTCAAGCTGAACGTCTCAAAAATACGAACTCAACGACACCAAATTCGATTCAATCGGAGCCCAAATGAGTCTAAATCAAAGACCCGAAGCACATTTAATATGTCCAAATAATAATTTGGATTGCCAAACGTGACATACTTATAATCGAACCAAGCGGCTCAACGAGACGAATCCAACGAGCCCAAATTTGTCAAATTCAGACATCAATAAGACATTCAAATGTCCAATAAACGGTCCACGATCAAAGGATTCAATTTCGACGTTCATTCAAACCAATCCCAATTTTGTCTTGATCTTCCTCATATTTATTGAACATTACACTTTCAAAAAACTATAAATAGACCTTTCATTTCTCATAAAAAGGGATTCCCAAAAGGGAGGAGGAAGGGAGCCCAAGCAATAAGAGAATGAAGAGTTCTCTTGCCACCAAACTCCTTCTCAATCACCTCCCGGCCACCGACAGACGCCGGATTTCCGCCCGTCACCTGATTGCTACCCGACGCCAGACTTCTGACTCACACCGAACTTTCATTATTTCTACCTAACGCTAGACTTCTAACAGAAGCCGGACCTCCGCCCATCGCTGGACTTCTACCTGATCTCGGACTTCCGCCCGTCGATGGACAACAGTTCTTCCGACCTCCATCGCTCGCGAACTACGGTCCTTCTGACCTTTGTCACTAGACAACAGTCCTTCTGACCTCCATCATCCACTGACAACAGTCCTTCCGACCTCTGTCGCCAGACAACAATCCTCCCTACCTCCGTCGCACGCCGACTACGATCCTTCCGACTTTTGTCGTCAAACAACGACCTTTCTGACCTCCTTTGTCTACCGATTATGGTCCTTCCAACCAAATGAACATGTTAGTAGTGATGCTTCCTATTTCCACCATGTAGCACACTCTATATGATCTATATTTATTACATCAAGTCAAATCCTTCTCTCCAATAAACGGCATCATTTGTAATCGACTACAAATAATAGATGATTCATTCAAATTGGGACATGCCTCATGATTTTTCCCCTTTTCAAGATTCTCCGCGTAAAAATCTTGTTGCCTCTTATGAACATTCCACCCTCTCTTTTTATACGATTGTGTGCTAGATCTTCATACAAAGCTAAGACATTAAAATTTATATTTCTCTACTGCTGCAAATAATCAAGGACGCAACAAAAGTTAACTTAATTAAGTATAAAATTTGATAGTTGTATAGATGGTGCAATAGTTAGTGCCAACTGCAGGTCAAGGGAGCTACAAGATGGGTCAAGTGGCATTCGTCGATGATAGTGGAAACGGTGGTAAGTGGTGGTAAAGGTGACGATGAATTTCAAATGCACCAAAATTTACACTGTATTTGTTTTACGTCAAACCAAATACCAATACTCTCAAAACATCTACATTTTAACTTATTTATATTCCTTGTAGCCCCTAAAATATTTTATAATTTTTGTTTATGAAAATAGAAAATAAGTAGATCAATCAAATAATTATTTAAAACAAAATGAATTAAAAATGAAAATGAAATAAAATAAGATGATAGTTAAAAATAAAATAAACACAAAGATGAACATAATTATTTATACATTTTTTAGCCTAACTCTTTATTTAGTATTGTATGCTGTATTTTTTTAGAGGACAAAATAAGAGCATGAAGATTATTTTGATGAAAATGATTCAGCATGCAAAAAGTATGCTTTTGTAATAATAAATTCAAACTTTTCCCCACTAATAACTATATTATCATTGAAAGCTGATTTAATCATTTCATTATTTGAGAGTTTAGTATAGGGATAGGCATTGAATTCAAATAAATTTAGATAATTGTTTGACTGATTATTTTAGAATTTAAGGTCGAATATGATTATGATATCTTATAATATTTATTTTGCTTATTACAAAACTTGCAAAGTGAGTAAAAATTTATATATCTAGCATCTCTTATTAATTTTAGGCTTGAAGATGAACAAGTGGAATATAAAAAATAAAATAAAATATTGTCCTAAACTAGATGGGGTTATTTAAATAATGCTAATAAAAATATTTTTAAAAGTAGGACTCAAGATTATGTGAGAAAAAGTAGCTAGTAATATTCAAAATATTACAAAGCATATTATTGGAGAATCAATAGGAAAAATTCATAATAGTAAAAATAGTTGATGGTGGAATGAAAATGAGCAATTAAAAATCAAAATTAAGAAGTTTTGTTAAAAAATTAGTTTAGATGTAAAAACTCAAAAAATTATGAAACCTATAGAAGGGCTTGTAGTGGGTCTAAGAAAGCAATTTGTGATGCTAAGGAGTAGGGGTGTCAAAAACGTTTTGCGGGTCAAGTTCGAGGCGAACCCGATATTGATTTGTTGTTGTTTGACACGACCTGAACCCAACCTGTTTTTGCAAACATATCAGAAATTCCAACCAAGATTCAACTTGAACTTCAATTAGCATTAAGGTGTAGGGTACGGTGCGCTTGCGCATGCGAAGCGGAAGTCCAATGTGGAAGACTAGGCTCATACAAATCTATCCAGACTCTTAAGGACTCTTCTCCTTGGTTGGGAATGCCTCTCAAATCTACTCACACTCAGCTCAAATCAACAAGATGCCGCCAAATCTTCAACATGCCTATAGGCAATGAGCATCACAAGAGGTCAAGAGCCAAATTTGCTTGACTCAGTCAACTCTCAACTTGAAATTATCATGACCCGACTCACCCTTCGCACTTAATGTAGTTTTAATCGTCAGAAATTCAGGTAAATGTCTATTAATGATTGTTTATGTTAATTGGATTAGCAATCATAAGACTTAAAATGTTTAATAAGGTTGTAAGTAATTAGGGTTTGGTTGGAAAGGTTAAAATGTAAGTGAAAAAAAGTTGCTCTACGGGTTAGGAGTGTCGTAGCATTGAGCTCTCGAAAAAATGGAGAAAAAATGGGAAATGGGTGTGCACTGTGGCACCAGTTTTCAAGTGAGGATATCATGGAAGATCTCATGTGAGGATATCATGGGAGAATCTAGAATATTCTCTAAGAGCGCAGCAGTGCTGGCAGGTGAGCTCCACAACACTAAATCAAGTTAGTAGTTTTTAAATATTAAAATATCTCAAATTCATTTGACTAAACCATTTACACCACCAGCCATCTTGCCAGAGAAGGGAAGAAGAAAGGGGTGGAGAAAATGAGAAAGAAAATAGAAATGATTTTGGAAGCCAAAATCTGAAAATCATCCCTTCAATCAGTTAGGGAAATTGTTGTGCTCGAGATTGGCAACCCATACTTTGTTTTTTTTTATTTCACTTCCAAAATATTTATAGAAATGTATGCTTATAAATTTATTTTTCTTGAGTTTGAAAATGCTTGCACCATTTAAATTTTAGTATATCGTTACCGACTATATTCTAGACAATTTGACTACACGAATACAAAATTTTAACGTTTGGTTTGCTCTGTAAGAATTTTTGAAATTTTTTGAAGAATTGTGACACTTTTGAACCTCAATATAGTTGGCAATGTATATTAATTTAGCATTCTACATGTTCTCTATGAAATTGGCATAATTCTAAAAATTTTCACTAAGCATCCAAAATTGGGGCTTTTTGTATAAAATATGGTAATTAATATGCATATGTTTTAAACTCCTCAGTTCAATATTGCATTATCATCAGCATACACTACATAGCATTATGGAGCTATGTGAATTGTGTGCTTGAGCCCAATGCAAATGTATCTCTATTTTGGACTTTTATTAAACTCTGGCGTTGAGATGATTCTATGTTGGATACTATGCTCGATTTTAGTTCTACTCTGCACCTGTCTCAAGAAGGTGGGAGGTGATAAATAGGAGTTCTAAATGGGCATTAATACGTGTGTATTTTTGCATTCATATTTAAATGTGACATAGTATGCTAAAACTGTAGAGTAAATGAAAGTTCTATTATTTTGTTTATTTTAATTTTGAATTGTGAATCGAACTCTGATATGAGGAAAAAGAATTGGCCTACTAAGTTTTACTTTCACTTTGTTGTGTAAAACATTTTAAGCAAAAGCAAAGGTCCCACTAAGTAGATTGAGGCTTCGATTGGGACGACTTTCTTATTGCTTCTTAAAGCAGCTTTTTAGTAGAAAAATTTTATTTTTTTGTACTAAAAAAGTATTTTGAGAAGCGATAAGAAAGCAGTCCCAAACGAAGCCTCAGTATAATAAGGAGCATGGAATCTGATTTAATAAGATACATATGATTTAATAGTTCAAAAGGTATTTAAGTCCTTTATTACATTCATCGTATTATGAACTACTATTATTTAAGTATTTTGAAAGAAATGTAATGTATGCATATTATGAATATTTATTTATACTATTTTAGATGATTAGATGGCTCTAGAGAATTGAAAAATTATATTGTTAATTATTAAATGTATTAAAAAAATAGGGTAAATTCATCCTTTAGATCTTAGTGCATTACAAAGTTATATTAGAGCAGCAATTGGGAGGAATATAATCAAAACTATGGCCTTAGGAAATGATTTGTAAGTTAGGAAAAAGATGCTAGGTAGTTTGATGATGTATAGGTAATTATAAGTCGTTGATTGAAAATGGGGAGGTTTCTTTTGGATGGAGAAGTTGATGGTAGGTAGTTTGATGTTAATTACTAATGCTAGTCTACCCACCAAAGTCCCTTTCCCTTTCCCATAATGAAGGATCGTTGGCAGCATTTTTTTTTTATGGAGAAGTTGAGCGTGTTGAGAGAGTTGCTACTTAACTTTGTATGTTTGACATTCTTGCAACTTGTATGTTTTTGATGATTTCAAATATTATTGTTTTGATTATTATTTTCTGCTAACACATTTTGGAAGAATTGTTTTGCTCTTGTGTGTACTAACATTTCAGGAAAATCACACTCCGGATTGTTGAAGATTTCAAATCAAAATCAGTTTAGAGTTATTGTAATTTGAATTCTGTATTTTTCATTTTATTAAGTCTAAAAGAGTGTGATTGTAATTGAGTAATTGAGCACACACACATCGGGGGAGAGTTCTAAAATTTGCATTTTTAGACTAATTGTTTCATACGAGACAATCTTGTCAGTTATTTTCCTCCAACGAGCAATGGAGCGAACAAAAAATGTCAAAAAAATTTATAAGTATGGATCGTACGGACGATACTTCTTGATCGTACCAGGACGATCTCCTCTGGTTCGACCTCGAGCACTATTCGTACAGACGATATTTTTCGTTCATACCGGGGCGATCTCCTCTGGAGTGTGCACGAATGAAGTTCGTACAGACGATATTTTTCGTTCGTACCGGAACAATCTCCTCTGGAGCGTGCACGAACGAAGTTCGTACGGACGATCTTTTCTGGAGTGTGCACGAATGAAGTCCGTACGGACGATATTTTTTGTTCGTACCGGGACGATGGGCTTTGGAGCGTGCACGAACGAAGTTCGTACGAACGCTATTTTTCGATCATACCGCGACGAAGGGCTATGGAGCGCTTTCGTTCATTTTGTCCTGCTGGTTCGTACATACACATTTTGACATTTCTTCTGTTCGTACCGGACGAACACAGTTTGTACCGGATGATGATCGTGTATGAAGTTAGTTCGTACCGATTCACATTGAATTTGTAAGCAACAGTTTTTGTACTGTTCGTACGTACGAATGATGATTGTACTGTACGATCGTGGACGCTCAAACTTGAAAATTTCAATTTTTCTGGACGGTTTTTCGTGTCTTTTCTATAAAATGTCCTCTAAAAACTGACCTTTAATCTTTTTGTCATTTGGTCTTCGTGATTGTTAAGAGTGATTGAAGGAGAGAGTGTTTGACAGAAATTTCTAACCATTAGAGCGTGAAGGGTTCACAAGGTTACTCAAGGGTAAGGATCTCTGTGTGTAATTTGTGTTTTCTTCACTCTTTCTCTTGTCCTTCTAGATTGCTTCTGTGAAGATCTTTCAAGAAGATCCGATTCTCTGCCGACACTGGAGGAGTGTGAACAGCCGAGGGTTCTCTAAATACAATTGGAGAGTGTGAACAGCCGAAGGCTCTTTGCCTGCACTTGGAGAGTGTGAACAGCAGATGGTTCTCTACCTACACTTAGAGTGTGTACAAGGATGAAGGTTCTCTGCCTACACTTGGATGGTGTAAAAGGACGAAGGTTCTCTGCTTACACTTGGAAGGTGGAAAAGGACGACGGTTCTCTGCCGCACCAGGGATTGGTGGAAGAGAGTTTTTGTAAAGACTTCTCCGCCTTGCTGTGGGGGCAAAAGGCGAGTCACTTTGGTATAGTGCAATACCTAAAGTGGAGACTTCAGGGAGTGGATGCAGGTCGTGTTTGATCGAACCACTATAAAATCTTGTGTCTTTTTATTTCCGCTGCTTTTAATTTCTACAAGTTTTATTTTTCTATGGTTGAAAAATAATTTTATCAAAATTTCAAATCAACTTGCTACAATAATTAATCGATTTCATATTTAAATCCAATAAGGTTTAAAATTTTAAAATTACCAATTCTCTGCTTACACTTGGAAGGTGGAAAAGGACGACGGTTCTCTGCTGCACCAGGGATTGGTGGAAGAGAGTTTTTGTAAAGACTTCTCCGCCTTGCTGTGGGGGCAAAAGGAGAGTCACTTTGGTATAGTGCAATACCTGAAGTGGAGACTTCAGGGAGTGGATGCAGGTCGTGTTTGATCGAACCACTATAAAATCTTCTGTCTTTTTATTTCCGCTGCTTTTAATTTCTACAAGTTTTATTTTTCTATGGTTGAAAAATAATTTTATCAAAATTTCAAATCAACTTGCTACAATAATTAATCGATTTCATATTTAAATCCAATAAGGTTTAAAATTTTAAAATTACCAATTCCCTCTCTCGGTTAGGCTTGGGACAGTAGTTTAGGTCTAACAACCTATTCTAGAATCAACAAGATTCAACAAAGCGCTGGTGGGTAGACTAACAAAGGGAAAAGTTTCAAGGCAAAGCAAATGTTGAGATTTCTTGGAAATAATTTGTGGAGACTTTTAGAGATTGGTTTGTACCACAAGTTGTGAGGCAGCATATACATGAATGGTTCTTGAGGCTGGTTTCAAGAAGTAAATATGTAATGTATTATGAAGCAGAATTTATAACCCTAGCTATATAAACTCCTCAATTAGTCAATACATCGAAAGAGAAATGTTATCATTTTCTGAGAGGATTGAGGGACAATCTGAGGCATCTGTTGGTGCCATTTCATATCCAGGATTTCTCTGAGTTAGTGGAGTGAGCTAGCTTTGTGGAAAATGATATGATGAATACTCAACAGAGATGGATGCAAGTATGGGTGTAAACGAGTCGAGTCGAGTTTTGACCTATCGAGCTCAACTAGTCAGCCAGAACGTGGGCTCGACCTCGAGCTCGAGCTCGAGTCAAGCTCAAAAAGCGAGCTCAAACTCAGTATGTCACACTGTAAACGAGCTCGAGTCAGCCTGCGAGTTTATGATAGGAAGTAGAGGTGTAGTTTGAATTTAATGCTTAGTTCTGAGTATGATATTATTTTGGGTATAAATTGATTGAGTCGATATGAAGCACATATTGATTGTTTGAAAAAACACATTATTATGAAGTAATAGAAAGAATAGAAAAAATATATATGGGAGTAAGTAGATTTGGAAAATATAATAAGTTATATCTTAGGTATATGCACCATTTGAAGTAATCGAGAGAATGGAAAAATCTACTTAGTTCTTGCCGTACCACATGTTAGATAACCATAATATATTTTGAATGTTAGTGTTGAGAAAATACGTATCAAATGTAGATTGGAGAATTCCTAAAGCTGAGGTGGAGCCTAAGCGTATTCTAGCTTTTGATGTAAATCAGCTAAAGAACAAGTACATCTCAATAGTCAAAATGCAATGAAAGCATAAGTTAGAACGGAAAGCAACATGGGAGAAGAAGTTTGAGATGAGACAAATGTATCTAGACATGTTTTGATTAAATGTCGATGATGATATTTTTGTAAGGAGGGGAGGATGTAATACTCGTCGTTAGAAATTCAAGTGACTATAATGATTATTAATATTAATTTGATTAGCAATTATAAGCCTTAAAATGTTTAATGAGGTTGAAAGTAACTAGGGTTTGTATTATAGAAGTGAAAATACAATTGAAAAAAATTGCTCTATGGTTCGCAGCACCGCGTCATTAAACTCTTGGAAAAATGAAGAAAAAAGGGGAAATATGTGTGCGTTCCGGCGCAAGAAATTGTTGTCGCAATGATGAGTCGTAGGTGAGGATATTTTGGGAGAATATGGAAGATTCTCTAGAAGTGCAACGATGTTGGGGAGGTGAGCGCCACGGCACTAGGTCATATTAGTGGTTTTCAAACATTAAAATATCTCAATCCATTTGATTAAACCATTTGCAACACCAACCATATCTTATCAAAGAAGGGAAGAAGAAAGGGGAAGAGAAGAAGATAGAGAAAATATAGAAAGGATTTTGGAAGACAAAATTTGTAAAATGCACATTCGGTCAGTTTGGGAAAGTATCGAGCTCGAGGTAGGCAACCCATACTCTATTTATGATTCCAATTCCAAAATCTTTAACAAAACATATGCTTAAGAATGTATTTTTCCTAAGTTTGAAAAATAGTTTACTGTATAACTTTCAGTATATCATTAACCACTCTATTCATGACAATATCACTATTGAAATACAAAATTTCATCGACTGATTTGCTCTGTATGAAAATTTGAAATTTCTTGAATCTCAGTACAATTAGCAAAGTATATTAATTTAATATTCTATATATTCTTACAAAATTGGTAAAATTCTGAAAAAATTAACTGGTACCAAAAGTTGGGTTTTAGCATGAAATCTGGTAATTAATATGTACATGCTTTAAATTCATCAAATGTATATTGCATTATCATCATCATGCACTGTATAACATTCTAGAGCTCTATTATGGAAATGAATATGCACTTTGAATTATATGTTTGAGCACAATACAAATGTATCTCTATTTTGAACTATTTTGTTCTGCTATAGCCCTAAGATGATTCTTTATTGGAATATACTCAGCTCTGCACCTACCTCAAGCAGATGGGAGGTGGTAAATGGGAGTTACAAGTTAGCATTAATTATACATTTGCATTTCTGCATTTATATTCAAATGTGATCTAATACAACAAAAATTCAACAAGTTTGTTTATTTTAATTATGAGCCGTGAATTGAACTCTGATATGGGGGGAAAGGGAATGTAAAAGGTACATATGATTGAATAGTTCATAATGTATTTAAGCATTTTATTGCAATCATTGTATTATTAACTATTGTTATTTAAGTATTTTGGGAAAAAAATATTTGTATGCATATTCTAGATGTTTGTTTTATATTATTTTGGATGATTAGATGACTCTAAAGAAATAAAATTCTGATTGAGAATTAATAAATGCTTAGAAAAAATTTGGATAAAAATCTCCTTTAGGTCTTGGGGCATTTAACTTAAGAACCTAAGAATGGTACCTAGAGGCCAACCAACACTCCTAGAGGACTCGCCACATCGACTCACCTATAAAGACTTGCCTTGAAACTAAGGACCAGGCTAAAAACAGAGAACCACGTGGACACCTATCAGACGATGACATATATCCTGGGTTGCAATTAATGATGTACTTTCTTACCTTTTTTTTTACTTTCTTGTAGCCCTCAAACCTCTATAAATAGGTGGACAGACATATTTCGAATTTGTTTGTAGCATTGGTGATCCACATGAGTATTCTTGACACCTTGGCTTTAGTTTTACTCTTCGATCTCCTTAACCTTCTCTTTTTATTTGTCATACTCACTCCAACTTATCATGCTATCGTATAAGATATTACTTGCTAATAAGATCAGGTATCATTCACAGATAAATTTATATCCAACACATAATATGTACCTCAGCTGAAAGGTCACAAAGAAACAAAAAAAAAAAATTAGCAAAGCTCTCGAACAAGAAAAACCCAATCATGAATGTGGATAAAAAAAGAAAAAGTTTCTTAGATAAATGTGGCAGGTCATGGCACCCATCACTAATGCAATATTGTGACAGCAGTAGAAAAACTCAAAGTTTAAACAATTTACATAAATTTTTTTAAAAAATTAAGAATCATAATTATTAAAAAAATAAAAAGAAAAAAATGATTGCATAAATATAAACATTTCGTCCTGATTTGACCGAAGAGAACAGGCGTCAAGTCTTCATGCATCAATAAATCGACCTTATTGCGTCCAGGAGTATTCACGGCGGTAGAGAAATATAAAGTTTATCGTCTTAGCGTTGTACGAAAATCCTGCACGCAATCAGATAAAGAGAGAGGGTCTAGCATTTATGAGACACCAAAATTTTTACGTGGAAAACCCCTGAAAAAGGGGGGGAAAACCACGGGGCCTAGCCCAGTCTAAATGAATCCACTAGTATTGCAGTTGATTACAAATGAGGCGCTTCCTTGGGAGAAGGCCTTAGCTTCATGTACATCTTATGGAGTACATTACATGATGTAAATACAAAGAGCTACTATCGACGTATTCTCTTTGTTAGAAGGACTGCAGTCGGCGGGCGACGTAGGTTAGGAGGACCGTGGTTAGCTGGCGACGGAGGACTGTAGTCGGCGAGCGACGTAAGTCAGGAGGACTGTAGTCGGCGGGCGACGGAGGTCGAAAAGACTGTAGTCGGCGGGCGACATAAGTCAGGAGGACTGTAGTCGGCTGGCGACGGAGGTCGAAAGGACTGTAGTCGGCGGGCGACGTAAGTCAGAAGGACCGTAGTCGGTTGGCGATGAAGGTCAGAAGAACTGTTGTCTAAAGACGAAGATTAGAAGGACGACGTCATGTAGAAGTCCAATAATGGAAGGAACTCCATCTTCGCGTAGACGTCCATCGTAGTCCGATAACCGGTAGAAGTCCGGCGTCGGGTAGAAACTTGGCTAAGAGTGAATGTGCGACGCCGGGTAGAAATTCGACGTCTGTTGGTGGCAGAGGAGAACTCCGGCCTCACTTGGGCGGAGTTTCAGCGTCATGAGGGAACTCTAACATTAATTGAGAAGAATTCCTACATCCCGTGGAAGTTGGGAAGAATTTTGGCGTTTTCCCAAATATCCGACAGAGTTCCGGCGTCTTCAGGCGGTAGGAAGAGCTCCGGCGGTGGTCGAGGAGGTGAGGATTCTCCTTTTCCCCTTTCTCCTCTTCTTCTCTCTCTTCCCCTTTTTTTTTCCCTTGGTGTAGAATGAGGGCTCTATTTATAATTTTTCTGGAGTGGCATAGCCCGTAAATAGGCGTGAGATCAAGGGCGAATTGGGAGTGGTTTGAATGGACGGCTGATATCGAATCCTTTGATCATGCACCGTTTGTTGGTCATTTGAAGGCCTTAATGATGTCGGAATTCGATGATCTTGGGCTCGTTGGATTCGTCTCGTCGAGCCGTTCGATTCGAGTATAAGCTCGTCAAAATCGGAGACCGTTTGGTAACTCAAATTGCGGTTTGAACCTTCCAACAGCGCTTTGAGCCCTAGATTCGGACTCATTTGGGCTCAGATTGGGTTGATCTTGGTGTCGTTGGGTTCGTATTTCCGAGACGCTCAGTTTGACTATAAGCTCGCTGAAATCGGAGTTCGGGTGCTGCCAAAATTAATTTTTGAAGTTTCCAACTAGCTTTTGCCTCGAGATTCGTGCCCGATCAAGATACTTTTGATGCCGTATCAGACCTCAATAACATTATCCAAATGGTTGATAAAGAATAAAAAAATGGACCTCAATAATGCTCCTACTTCCAGCGTGAACTGAATGATATCACAATCACGTGTTCAATCCTCTTTTAACTTTAATAAAATTGTCGCAATAATATCAAAAGATTCCGCATGTGCTACTGTGGTCCTTGATGGAGGATCTTTCCACACTCAAATTTATAAGGCCTTCACATGAAAGGATTTGTGGCTCAATGATTGGAGTAAGTAGTTTCTTCAAAATTGGGGGCCACGTATTAATGATTTATCACTTATTAATCCCCAAAAAATCATAAGCCACCAGCTACCAACACCTGATCCTAAGATAGGAATAAAAGTTTTTTTGTAGTTACATATAATATAGAATTTTCAGTCTTCAACAATCTTATTAACTATGTTGAGTATTCTTTCACCCCTTATCTTTAAATCCTAATTTCATTACTAATCACTAACAAAGAATATGGGGCTATTCATCCAAAGACAAGACATCAACCTACACAAACACTATACAGAAGCATCAAATGTAAAATAGATTGATATTTCTTCACACTTTCCACGAATGCAAGCATGTGAAGTCACAGTAAAACTTGCAATAGAACTCAAAGAAGCCATCTCTTTCTGGTTAAAAGTTGCAATACAAAAGAAAGTTTGCAAGCCATAGCTATGCATTAAAACATAAAAGCATCACGCAGCTTCATCTTGGGCACACTTAAGCGATGGATTTCTGAAGACTAACATAAATTTGTTGGAAAAGAAGGATATTTGAAAGAGTAATATGAGTTATTGCTTGTTTACTGAAATTCTGAAAACCAAGCAGAGAAGACGAGGGATATCTAGGAAATGGGGTTTAAGCTTCCAATAAAACTTTTATGCTTTGCTGATGGCGATGATGGCTCAAAAACATTGAAGACTGGGCTAAGAAAACTAGCAGTTTGGCATGTTTATTGCATGCTCAAAATTATTATTATTTTATTTAAAATAAAAAAATTATATTTTAATATGATTTACTCATTAAAATATTATATAAATAAATATAAAAATTTCTGCTTCTAGCTTGCAGAAAAACTACAATAATGTCGCAAACAAAGATTAAATTAGAATATCTTAGGCGTGTCTATAATTCTACGCAACTGTGAAAGATCCACTAGATGCAGCTCTACTTGATTTGTTTAAGGTTTAGGGGGTTTAGCTCCCAACTAAGAGGTTTTGGATTTGAGTCTCATATGTATGTTGTGTGTGTTTGAATGTTGGCCTAATTTCCCCCCCACCCCCACCCCCCAAAAAAAAAAAAAATCTAAATTGGTATTGGAAAAGAGGCACTCATACAGATTACAAACGATGAAGGAGATAGGAAATTTCTAAAACTTATGCGCATAGCATGCATGAACACACAATTCCAAAGGACAGAGATCTAAATGTCCACCTTTTGAACATCTACTGCATATAATTGTCATATACTTTCTAAAACTGTATTTCACCCTTCCCCTTTACATGCCCATTAGTGATCTGCTACCAAGTTCACTTCAAGAAAGAAAGAATGGTTCTACATCCAATAATCCCCAATATGAAGCGAGGAAAAACCTAATGACATTTTGTTTTGCATGTCAAATGCTTTTGCAGGTCATCTAGTTCCCCAATAATCTTTTTACCTTTTTTTTCAGCGGAAAGAAGAACAACAGTTAGGGCATCGTACCAATCCATTCTCGTTGCACTCCTCACACCGCCGCAGTCTTCCTTCGTCCTCCACGAAGACCTTCCGGCTCCCACTGCAATCCCAGCATGGTACGAACCGAACTCCGCCGCAACCACCGCACACGAACGACGGATCTTGCCGGGGAACCCCCTCAAGCAACCTCTCCATCTCCCCGGCCTCGTGAAGCTGCCGCAGTTCCTCCGCCCCGCCGATGTGGCGACCGCGCAAGAACACCTGAGGCAGTGACACCGGCCTCCCTTTCCCGCCAACCAGCCCCTGGAGCTCAGCCCGGTACGCCGCGTCCATGGAAACGTCCCGCTCGTCAACCGCGACGTGGAAGCCGCCGAGGATGGAGCGGACGGCGCAGCAATCCTCGTGAGTTCGCCGGATTCCACGCAGCGAAGTGGTGTAGACGACGACTCCGGAATCGGCAATGGAAAGCTTGGGATTGCCGTCGGCTAAGTTCTTCCAGAACGGGCGTGACACTTCGCGGGCGCGGCGGTGGAATGTGTGGTGGTAGGTGAGGGATCGTGGGAGGAGGAAGGGTTTCTTGGCGGCGGCGGCAGCGGGGGAAGGGTCATCGAACCCTTCCATTAGGGTTTGCTGCTGCCGCCGGCAAGAAGATCGTGGTCGCGGGGTGTTTCTTGGCTATGGGGATGGTAAAGCTGGAGAGGATGAAAATGGGGCTGGTTTGGTCGCAGAAAATGCTTTATTGAGAAGAAAGCGGGGAATCCGGGCAAGGTATGTGTGATGAGCTGGAAGAGTGGATTTGGCTTTGAACGTGGAGAGAATATGAAGCCTGGAACAAGACGGCGATGGGGCGAAGTGCGCATACACGGTTTGAATTGCGATTGGTTTAGGGGCCGCAGTTTGGGTTGCTCAAAAGAGCGTGTAAAGTACTCATATATATTGGGTTTTTTTTAAAATATTAATATTTGATTCCAAATAGAATGAATGTTGAGTGAAATTTTGAAATAAAAGTTTAAATTTGGTGTATTTAGAATTTTTATATTTGAGCTATTTTTAAATACATCCGAAATTCATAGTCATTGTCATGACCGATAGCCACTTCTGTTGTGCCCAGCGGCCAAACTTCGACCACTTCTAGCCTCCGACCATTGCCAACCACCATCCACCCCTCTCATTATCAGTCGTCGTTAGTCTTCGGCCACCCCGATCCACCATCGGCCATCGTTGGGAACCCCCGCCCATCATCGGTTGTCGCTGCCCTTCGGTGATTGCATTGCCCCACCCTCTTATACATGATAACATATCTTCAACCAACCAAAATTAGTCAATCATTTTTAGTCATTCTTTTTAACTTACATACAAACTTCATATTATATATAATAACACTCTAATCACATCATATGAAATGATTATAAAATAAAAATCTATCAAATATAAACATTGGTATAAATGTAGTATGCCCAAATTACATTTTTTATTAAATAAATAATACATTTGTACATATCATGTATTTTATACTCAAATGCAGTACACTAATTCATGTTCATTTCATGCTTGACATTTTCCCACTTATTTCAAAAAAATAACCTAAATACAAAAATTTCCTATGAAATTTCAATTTAATCTAGTCAAAATGTTCAGGATGATGATATCTATCAAAAATAAAAAATTATACATTGAAAAATCAATAAAACAAAATATATTGCAATTTTATCAATTCTAGAAAAAATGCAAAATACAAAATTATTAGAAATAGAGGTACGTTAAGATTACTTATCATGATCAAAATATTTTTTACAACCGAAGTGACGAACATAAACACACTGAATCTCTCTCTCTCTCTCTCTCTCTCTCTCTCTCTCTCTCTCTCTCTCTCTCTCTCTCTCTCTCTCTCTCTCTCTCTCTCTCTCTCTCTCTCTCTCCTCTTATGTAAAACCCTTCAAAAAGCTGATTTTTTTTAGTGCAGTTCGTCTGTACGAACTGGATTTAGTACTGGACGAACTGAAGAAATTTGTGAAGAAATCTGCCATTTTCGTCTGTACGAACCTGGAGCAGTCGGGACGATCCGTCTGTACGAAATCTGTCCAGAGAGCAAGTAGCCCGGGACGAATTTGGATTTCGTCTGTACGAAATTTGTCCAGAGAACCCATCGTACCAGGACGAAATTTTGGATCGTCCGGGACGATCAGTGTTAATAAATATCGGATTTGAGATATTTTGGATTCATTTTGGAGAGAGAGAAAAGGCAGGAGAGAGAAAGAGAAGGAAAGAGAAGAGGAAGCTTGGTTTTGGAGGCCACGGAGCGCTTTTCGTCCGACGACGCTGTTAGAAGATTTGTTTGTCTCGCTGTAAGGACTCCGAACCCTATTTCTGTTTTCGAAGATTTTGTATTTTGATCGAGTTGTGCACTGTTTTGTGTTTTTGTAGTCGAACTTTTGACCTGATTTTGTATTGACACGACTTTCACCGCACAACTTTTAGTATGTTATAGATATGAATATTGTACACGATTTGACTATTTTTCTACGATGATTTTATCGGTCGGAATTGATTCTACGCGATTTTAATTGAATAGAAAATTATCAGGACTTGATTTGATTTGGATTCTATAGATTGATAGTCTTGTATTGATGCCGTGGTTATTCTGTTGTAATTTGGAGAAATTCAGAATTTGTCTTTTTGCAGGATTTTTGTGTAAATTCGATAGACTACTGTTACTCTGCCCGATTTTTTTTGTATGATTCCTGATTTGACTGAAATTGATAGATTGAATCGATATGCCTATGATTATTGATATGATTGCTCTAATATTGATTATTGATTGCTTATTGATACTGAAACACGTATAACCTGGTTGAACATTGGTTGGAGATGATACCTGTACAGGATGGTGGGCCGACGGGCTTTCCTTTAAATCATAGATCATGGATCATGGATATAACGATGGGAGTCATAAGGAGATTATATGCCGACGGGCGGCCGACGGGCAATAGAGTGACGACTCTTTTCATAGAACCAATATATTGATATCTACAACAGCAATATGAATTCTACAACAGCAACATGACCATTGATTATACATTGTTCAGTATTATCGTATTGATTGCATGTTTAATGTATTGATTTACGGATTTTACGGATTTGATCGGGTTTACTGTATCGTACGATTTCACTGATTTCATCGATTGACTACTGAACATTGATACTACTGAGCATTGATATGGACATTGATAGATATAGATACTGTATTGATAGCATGAACATGGACATCGTACTACTGCCTACTGTTTCTGTACCGTATTGACTGTCGTATAGATTCATTGTTCCGTATTGCTTTTCTCGACTGATTTCATTGATTTGACCGTATTGATTTGATTGACGGATATTGATTGATTGAATTGAAATGATTGATTTGCCTGCCGCTGCATTGACTGGTTTTATTGACTATTGATTTTCGGATTGCATCGACTACTGATTTGATTTCCACTGCATAGACTCATTGACCATTGACTGATTCAGATTGATAGATTGACATGCATATTGATAGCATCGCCGTGCTTTGATTTTAGTTATAGGTATTAGGTGACCTGCTGGGCTTTGTAAAGCTCATTATATGTGGTTGATATTTCAGGTCCGAGCAAGGGAGCAGGAATGGATTTATTGATCAAGACTGTCGACGAATCCTTTCACTATGGATGCCTGGGGCTTCACATCTTATCTCTCTTCTCTCACTCAGCCATGCACTTAAAATGGAAGGGATAGTGGGATGAGCGATTTAAGATAAATATTTTTAATTATTTTATTAAAAAATTAAATTATTAACCCAATGTTGTGATGCCTATGACCCAGCACCATTATGCTCCCTTACTTTTCCAAAAACTTGAAAGTTTAGTACTGCAATGCCACAAGCTCAACATCGTAGAGCTCTCTTAGTCAATTTTCAAGAAATTTATTTTAGGGGAATTAAATGTTACATTATTACATAGGGCCCTCTGATAGCCATCACCAAGTCACTATAGGAAAATCAATAATTAACGGCGATAATTTCGGGGGTCAAAGAACCGCCGAAATTACCAGCGATTAAACCGGTCGTGTGACCGTTGGTTCTAACCGACGGTTTATCAGGCGGTTTTTAATAATAAACCACCAAAATGCCGACGGTAAAATAACCACCATATAGACAGCCGATTTTATGCTTTGCGTCGCATTTACCGTTGGCTTGGTCGCCGATTTTAAGTGTTTTTTTCCTGACGGTCCAAACCATTGGATAAATGTCAGAAATTAACCTAAAATTGGCCAAACATGTCATGCCTCCTCATTTGTTCGCGTATTTATTTTTCTTCCTAATGCCGCTCGTACTTGCCTCCGACTGTGCCGCAGGACTCCGACTGTCGACGCCGTAATGCTGGCCGCAGATCACGCCTTCACTTCGACTGTCGATCAAGCCCGCGCTCTGCCCGCTGATGCCCTTGTTGTGCCTATCGACGCCCTTAGTCCGGCTTGCGAACGGCCCATAGGTTCTCCTTGCATTTACTTTTTTATTTCTTTAGTCATGCATGGATGGTTATTTAGAGAGAATAATGAGGACCTACATATGATATATATTGATTTAGAGATAGCATATGATAAAGTTCCAAGATAAGTGTTATGAAGAGTTCTAAGAAAAATGTTAGTAATGATTATATTCAAGCTTTTACTTGTGTTCAAACACTAGATAGTTTGATCAAGTTTTTTCATATTTCAGTTTGATTACATCAAGGATCAACTTTAAGCTCATATCTTTTTATATCATAGAGAGAATAATGAGGACCTACATATGATATTTATTGATTTAGAGAGAGCATATGATAAAGTTTAAAGAGAAGTGTTTTATAGAGTTTAGAAAAGAAAGGGGTCAATAATGCTCATATTCATGTCATTAAGGACATGTATGCAAAAGTTGTTACTTGTGTTCCAACAAAAGGTGGTTTGACCAAGTATTTTCCTATTTTAGATGGATTGCATCAAGGATCGCCCTTAAACCAATATCTTGTTGCTTCAATCATGGATGTTCTTACTAGACATTTGCTAGAGGTTGTACGTTGGTGTACGCTTTTTGCTGATGATATTCTTCTTGTTCATAAGACCACATAGGGAGTTGATGGTAAACTTAAATTGTAGAGGTCAACCTTTGAGTCTAAAGATTTTTGTTTGAGTATATTTATAAGCGAATATATATAGTGTAATTTTAATAGTAATAGATACATTGAGCTGATTGTGAGTTTGGGTAATTAAGTCATTAATAAGAGTATACATTTTATATATTTTTGGTATGTTGTTCAGAGTGATGGTGGTGAAATATATGTAGATATTATTAGTAGAATTCTAGTTGGATGGTTGAACTGGAGGAATGTATCAGACATATTTAAATGTTGATACCGGACGATTTATTTTAATCGCCGGTATTTTCATATAGCCACCAGTTAGAGCTGTCAACATTTGACCCGACCCGAAAACCCGACCCGAACCCGACCCGAAAATTTCGGGTTTGGGTCAACCCGAACTGGGTCGGGTTCGGGTTAGAGATTTTGACCCGTTTGTAAAACGGGTCGGGTTCGGGTTGACCCTGCGGGTTGCCGGGTTGACCCGCCAACCCGTTTTAACCTAACCACGCGCGAGTCGCGACTTCCCCCGTTGCCGCTGCTGCAACACGACCACGCGCGCGAGTCGCGACCAGGCCCTGCTGCCGCGCGGCTGCGCGAGTCGGGCGACCTCGCGAGCGACCCTGCCTGACCGCGAGCGACCCCGACCCCTGCCGCACCCGACCTCGCCCGACCGCGAGCGACCCCGACCTCTGCCGCACGCGACCTCGCGCCCGTCCGACCGCGCGCGCCCCCCCGCCTAGCGCCGACCCCTGCCGCACGCTACCTCGCGACCGCCCCCGCTCAGCGCGCGCCTTATGCCTTTCCCGTGTCGTGTCGGGTCGGGTCAACCCGGCAACCCGCCGGGTCGGGTCCGGGTTCGCATTTCCGACCCGTTTACCTAACCGGGTCGGGTTAGGGTCGACCCGTTTGAACCCGGGTCAGTTCCGGGTTCGACCCGAACCCGACCCGTGACCCGAAATTGACACCCCTACCACCAGTAACTACCGATTGTTAAGCTGCCGGCACTACCAGCGTTTGAGATGGTTGGTAGGTTGTTGGCGCTATGACCGCTAGAATTTACCAGCCCTTCTGGCCTCCAGAACATTTAGCCTCAGGAAAATGACCGCCACAATTTATTTCCTGCGCGGTTTATACTAGCGGTTAACAAACTGCTGGAAAATCGTCGGCATTCTTGAAAACTGCCGGAACATTGATATTAAGCGCCGGAAAAGGCCGCCGGTAATTGGCAATTTTTTTGTAGTGAGTTATGGTCCTCCAATCATCATCATTGAACTTTGGTACTCTAACTACCATCATAGACCACAGTCCTTATATCACCATCACCCGATTACAATCATTTGACCAATGTTGACCAATTACAATCCTCGTAACCTTTATAGTTTAACTATTATTACCTAATTATCAATGTTTAACCACTATCGCCTATGACAATATCCCAGCCACAATCACTTATATCTGATGATTACATAAGCACAAATAATAATGAATGTCATCAATACCAAATCTGATTCTCGACATCAAAAATAATATTTATTCTGAACTTCTTCGTATCTATCTAGTCTCTTCAATAAATAATGGTAGAAAAAATAGTAAATGATCTCTTAAAGCTAGTCCCCATGTCATAAGACTCTTCTACTTCCCCCCATAGAATATGTTCTATACAATTCATGTACACTATGTTGTATACAAAACTTCTCCAATCATGAGAAAGCACATCATTTGTAACCGATAATAAAAACTATTAGAATTATTTCAATAGAGCTAAGCTTTGTGGTTTTTTTTTTTTTTTTTTTTTTTTTTTTTTTTAACGTAAAAAATTTGATGTCTTGTGCAATCATTTTATATCTCTGTGTGTAGAAGATCTTCGTATGCTAAGTCGTTAAACTCTCTTCTTACCCCCCACTAATATTTTACATGCAACAATTATATTTGAATATTATTACTAACACATACGTTCTTTACATATTATTCACTTTTGATACATACAATTTATTTTTTGACAGAGAAATATGAACTCCAAATATTCTTTTGAATGATCTTGTTGTAATTAAATTACAATATGTGTCGTGAAGTGCTCAATATGTCCGAAAAGAAAGAGACATGTAAAATAAAATAGCGTGAAGCATAGCTTCTACTTAAACAACACATAATCAACATAACAGTTGAAGACATATACACTAAACTTATATGCTTTTAAGATTGTTGTGAACGCATTTTACTATCCCTATAAAAGACTTTAGTTATGCTCGTAAATTTAATGCTTTTAATACAATTGTGAACAAATCTTTATGTTATGTGTAAAAGGGCTATGTATATATTGAATAAATTTGATATTTTGTTGATTGTTTATGTAGTTTTGTTTTTTATGAACATAATTATGAATATTACTTAAGTATTTTTGTAATTTTGTTTGAGGTTCAAAAATGATTTGAAAATGTTTAACAACTATGTCAAGAAAGACTATGACTTTCTTTATCTTGATAGTTGCACTCGACTTCTGTTATCTACACTATTGTACATTAGGTGCTTTGCTCTTGGATAATATGTATTATTGACAACCTTTGCTTTGCTAGCGGTGTTCAAACCTTTGCTTTTGGCATGAGGGAATATTATAATTTGTTAAAATCTGATCATCATTTCTAGCGCCTTGGGGACCAGGTGTCTTCACAGTAAATATAGATGGGTCGAGCATGGTTTGAACAATGTTTAAACCATGATTAAACAAATGTCGAACAAAGTTTGAATAGGGTTTAAACCTTGAACGTAATATGACCCTAATTCAAAACAGTTATGGCTTATTAGCCCATGTGATTGGAAGATCAAATAAAGTTTGATCAATAATTACATGCAGCTCAAATAGTATGAAGATGGTTTTTTTTTAATAATGTTCGAATTATGTATGAATAATGTTCAACTCATATTTATATCTTGTTTCAAACATTAGAAATTATATTCAAACCATGAATTAAGATTTTTAATATAACAATGCTCAAATATGTAAATTGAAGTTATAGAACACAATTTAAATAAGATTTAAATATGATTTGAACCTTATCAAAATTTTATTGTAATAGTATTATATTTAATACAATTAATATAGTTGTTGTAAAAATATAATCCCTACATATTTGTTATTATTTACCATGACAATAATAAAATAGATTCACATAATGAATAACAAGAATTACATTTTCAATGTTAACATACAACCCATTGCATCAACAAAATACATTCTAATAATGATTAACACAAAAAAGCATTTATAATGTACCCATATAACTATTATGGCAATATGATAATAAATTATCAACATTAATAATATAAAGTACATTTACAATTAAATGCAAACAAATTCAATTATTGTTACAATAGTAGTGTATGTATTTGTAACAAAATATATTTTCAATCAAAGATTATAGTTATTGTTATAATAAAAGTGTGCAATTTGCCTAATAATCAAAATTTTTGAAAATATATCTATTAATAATTTGTTTATGAAAAACTACATGTGATCATTTGTAATTATGCAACTACAAGAATATTTTTATTTGAGACCACATATAAAATTTATTTGATCACTTATCCTTTGTAATTCCCGCTATAGAACAAAGAATTGAAAGATTGTTAATGGAAACATTAGCTGTTGCAACTACATACAATACAAAATGAACCTTATTTTGGGCACTTGATTTATGTTGGCTCTCCTCTATTGCCATGATGATGTGAGGACATAGACATTTGAGGCTTCTTTTATTTCTCCTTATATATAAGATAATTAGATATGTGATCAAATAAAGCCCAAACTTGAAACCATGATGCACTATAAGTGTCTACTCCAACTTTCCTTTATTTTTTTTGTTTTCTAGACTTTTAAATAAGATCATTATTCTTCACTAATTAGGAAAAAATGATCAATGATGCATGAATCTGCTAGTTTGTTCCAATTGCTAGATACATATGTGAAATCTCTTCCTAAATATTTTTTATTTCTCTTAGGCCTTCTCTTATATGCAACTTCTCATACGTACATCCTTTTTATTTATAATAACTTTAATAAAAGAAGCAATATCCCAGTTCATGCATTAGTTATTATATGATTATTTTAATTATTGCACTAACTGGCTTGGGTGGAAATCTACTATTACTTTTTTTTCATATAAAGTCAACTGTTTTGAATAAGATTAGGGAGAGTCGTCTTAGATGGTTTGGTCACATAAAAAGGCGGCCTTCCGATGACCCGGTTAGGAGAGTAAAGGTATTAGATTTGACTTGTGTTAAGAAAGGTAGGGGTAGACCTAAAAAGACTTGGTTAGAAAATATTAGGAATGACCTTTCTTTATTAGATTTAAACGAGAATTTGACTTTTAATTGGACACAATGGAGAAAAAGGATTCATGTAGCCGACCCCACGTAGTGGGATAGAGGCTTGATGTTGTTGTATATAAACTCAACTGTTTTAATTTTTGCCCCAAATTGAGTTGATTTTTTTTAACTCTAAAACTAGAGCATAAATCTCTTGCAATTGAATGGACGACTCATCTTTCTTCTATTTTCTATACACCTTCTCAGCTGCTTCCTTCGCAATGTCACTACTATACTCATAAAATATGTGATGGTCTTCATCTCATTAATATTCCTACCTTGGATAGGCAAATAAGGAATATATACAATATACTAATAGAAGTCTTTCTAATTAACTCGATGTAGCAATATAGGGTTAAAAATCACCTTGAAGGAAAAAAAGTTAATATAAAATTTAAAGCAAATTATTTCAACTATTTAGCTTAAACAATCGTGTAAAATACAATAAATTGTATATAACATACACTTTTTTTTTATATAGAAGTAGCAAAAAATTCTAACTTGTGAGTGTATTACTCTTCCAACTCAACATCTCGAGAGATTTCTCTTTGAGAAATTTAACATAGCTCTTCTCTTTTTTTGGAATAGCTTCATACGCATAAAATTAGATGACAAATTCACTGGTAGTACATTGGGATAGAGCTTTCTTTATAATATTATTTTCCACCTTAAAGACATTCTCTTCAATGCGGATCATATCATTATTTAGTCATCTCGATATCTTCTCTCATTACATCCTTCTTTATGGGCATCCAAAGAATTCTACCACTTTTTCATCAATAATTATATTATAATAAAAATAATATTATTCTTCTCATATTTGAGTAGGAGCCCATCAATAATGAAGTATAAACCTAACTTTTAAGTATTTTCTCTAATCGTGCACTCCATAGAGACATTTTCAAGATACATATTCTTAAATTTGTTGTTACTACTTCTATAATTCCCAATAGACCTTATATTCTTGGTCATCTCTTTAAACTTCTCATCATCTAAAGATTCATTAAATACTAAACCACTGATCAGTGCAAATTCAATAATTGCAAAGCTAGTATTTAACATTTAATATTGAAAACTAAATGAGTAATCATCATCTTTTCATCATCCACTATTCTCAAGATAAGCTAATAAGTTAATTAGGGCCGTAGTGAAGTATAAATGATAAGCATTGAAGAGTTACTTGACTTTTCGAAAAACATCTAATTTTAAAATGTTTGATTATATTCAAAATCACATCACATGATCTAGGCGTAATCGTGGCAATTTAATTCCTCCAACAAGAATAATTAGCTTAGACATATGCAAACATAGCATATCAGATCAAATAGATTAATTATATAATATAATGGGAAAAAAAGAAGAAGAATTGAACCTCATTCAAACATAGTTTTTATTATTAGTTATGAAATAACTATTTATAAACTAAGTTCGAATTATGTTTAATCTAAGTTCGATCGATGTTTGAAAAAATTTGAACATAGTTCAAACATTATTTGAACTTTATTAAAATTTATGCTTTTGAATCAAATGGATGAATCCAATGTCCGAAGCAATGGTTAAATCAAAGTTTGAATTTTTTATTACAATTCCATACACATTATTTGTCTCAAACCTAGATTAAATCTTATAATTTGCGTTTGAACAAAATTCAAAGTCAATAGTGTGAGTTTAACCCTTGATATGTTTCAAACATTATGTTTGTCTAACAACTTCGAAATTGAGGTTTAAAAAATGTTCAAACAAAATTTGCAATTATAATAAGAGGTTCGAAACTTGTTCCATTCTATATTTCAATCCTTGGTTTGCCTAGTAAATTCAATAATAAGTTTCGAATAAAGTTCAAATTATAATCAAATGTTCAAACTTGTCTTTTGAACCTTGGGGGTCATTTAGTTGAGTCAAAGCTGAAGCTAAATTGAAGCTATAGGACTTTGTTCAGCCTAAATTTTGAAATAGAGAATCGAATTATTAGAAATTTGAACTTTATTTAAACCTTATTTAAACCTCACTTTCGTTTCTATTGGGTGAATCCAAGGTTCAAAACAAAAGGTTCAAATAAGATTCGACAAATTTTATGAGTTTCAAATCTTGTTCATACTGAAAGTATAAGATTCAATCATTTTCGAACTCAATAATATGTATTCGAATGAAACCTACTTGGGATTTAATCCCAATTTAAAGCTTAGATTATAGCTTTTTTTTTTTTTTTTTAAACTTTGTATAAATTTAGGGTTCTAACCTATTATTTGAATAGCTTGTTCCAACCCTTTTTATTTTCTCTCCTTTCTCCTATAACGAGATCTACTGATGGTGACAAGGACAATGAATGCACTATAATCTTGGTTAAAGAAAAACATTGACACTAACCTCGGCTGTCTGTATTGGAATGAATCATGTGAGACAGTTTGTTTAACATTTTAATGTAGGGGTGAGATAGCAAGAAAATTTGCAGAAGAAAATACTTGGAAAATAGTTCAAGGTGTTAACTAGTCTGAACATTCATGTTAACATCAACAACAACAACAACATCAAGCCTTTATTCCACTACGTGGGGTCGGCTACATGAATCCTTTTTCTCCATTGTGTCCTATTAAAAGTCAAATTCTCGTTTAAATCTAATAAAGAAAGGTCATTCCTAATATTTTCTAACCAAGCCTTTTTAGGTCTATCCCTACCTTTCTTAACATAAGTCAAATCTAATACAATTCATGTCATTATTGTTCGACAAGTCTTACGCTGTCTGTCGACTACCTAACTCAACCCTCCACTTTTCTCATCCAGGACTTGGGACATGGTAACGGCAGTGTTATTCATGTTAACATCATGAAGTATATAATATAATGGGGCTTGGATGATCTAAAATAATTTTATCGGGTAAATGTTGATTACAAATAATTGGGCGTCCATAAATTGGATAAGGTGAGATTACAAGAGTATGAGTTAATAGAAGAAAGTTTCATAGAGTTGGTAGTGGGCGAGAGGTGTTTGGATGATTGTAGTCGAATGACGGCAGATGTTGGATAGCGGTGGTCCAATGATGATGGTTCGATGATAACTATTAGACGGTGTTTAGATGGTGGTAATCGAATGTCGGTGGTCCTATGGTGGCTCGACGGAGACAATCCAACAATGATGGTCCTGCATCGGTTAGACGATGGCTGACAATAACTGGCGGTGGTCAATGGTGGCCTTGGTTGAATCTCAGAAATATTCAAGCATACGTGCTCTCTTGAATCTCAATATATTAATCCCGTTCAAGCAAAAGTGGCGAGCTATTTATAAATTTTGAGAGTGATATCACTTATAAATATAACAAAACCTAAAAAGCTTCATCAAATGTCCCGTACTGATTTTCTTGATCACATACCACTCTTTTCATATTTAAGTACCTTAATGATGTAGAACTAAACAATTTTGTCTCATCTAGATGCTTTATTTGATTATTAGTATGCAAAATTTGAATATCATTTGATTTTCAAATCGACATCAAAAAATTTATAATCATTCTTTAAGTGCATGTTTTGGGCTCATTAGATTTGATCACTAATAGTATTGTTGCGATCATCTCATTGATTGTTTTGACTTTAAATTGGAGTTCTTATATGGTAGCGCTCAATTTTGAAAGTTTTCGCATCTATTTTGTGTCTGATCAAGTTGATTTTTTTGACGCATCAATATTATAAATATCATTGTTTTAAATTTAAATATGACACATGATATAATTTTAATTATAAATGATTAGATTTAAATTTAAATGTAATTACAAATTAATTATCACATCAAAAGATATACAATCCTTAAAATTTAACGATAGTGCGCTCATAAAAATAATCGACGAAGAGGCATCCTCCAGGAGAAGAATTATTCTGTGTGGACACCGGACGGGAAGCACCGTCCGACTTGTCTCCGTGAACAATAAAAGTACATTAAAGCTACATTTTTACTGTTACTGTGTCCGCTATTATTCTGAGTAATAGAAAATCACCGGCCAGAACGACACATCAATTCTATTTTTATTTTAAATTTGAGCCATGATCGAAGTATCGAACACGTTATGAGACCAGACCGCATCTACGAATCAGCTCTCCTTCTCCAAGTCCGCGGCGTCTAAGGACTTTTTCCGTAACGGGGGGAGTTTACTGATCTATCTTCTCGTTCTAATCACGTCGTGTCGTGCCTTTATCCTGAAATTAGGGTTAGGGTTTTGGGAAGGTTCACCAATGGCAATGATGTATGGCGAGCAGCAGCAGGGACTTCCCATGCGGCAGACTTCCGCTTCCTCGAGTAATATCCCGGCCGACTACTCACAGGCGCACCCCCCTCCTCCCTTCGACGGTAAGAGGCCAGCAATTTGACGCTGTAGTTTTTTGCCTTTTCGCTTAACGTCCCCATGAGCTGCGCACTGGGCTATGACTGGTGTATTTCGCTCACCTTTCTTTGTGTGTGTGTGTTTGGTTTGCCACAGAGCGCTTAGGCATGGTTGTATGTACCTGGTTCTTGGTCTAGGTTTGGTTTAGACTGGAAACATATGAACAATACATCCCCTAGTTGGTTACTAGTATATGTGATGTAGGACTAAATGCGTAGGTAAGTATGCAATGTTTGAAATTATCCGCCTTTTAAATTAGAACAACAATAATTAAGTTAACTTTTAACGATTTTAAATAAATCTTGAAAACAAGCAAGTGTGAGTTAAGCTTAGGCCAAATTATACGATAAGAGTTAGAATCATGAATAATCAATTCCAATCAAGCTTAGCATAGCATGAGTGATTTTCAAAGGAAATCCCTAGATTAACATTTAGATTATACGCTACTCGGATCCATTCACTCTCACTCTTGATGTTTGGCTAAGTGGAGATAAGTTGCACAACCTTTATGATGCCACAATTTAAAAGGGAGAACTTAGAAAGACAAGGGTTTAGAGAAGAAATTCATCTTTATCAGGATTTGGAAATGATTTGCCACTGAGTGAGAGAAACTTGTTCGATAGCAGTGGCGAGGGAGAACATGATCTTTTCGACGTAGTCTTCAACAGTCTGGTCGATCTGCAAGTTGACATCGAAGAATAGAGACTAGAGGATGTCAATCTGCCCTTGATCGTTGTTGACAAAATTGCGATCAAGTTCTGGATCTACCATTCATGGGTAGGGAGACTTCCCAAAGTGCTAGGGAGGGGAAGGTTTTGCTTCTTCTTTCCTTTTTCTTTTGGTGACATATCAAGCCAAGGACAAGAGGTGGAGGGAGAGGTTAGGTGGTCGACCAAGATTAGGGAGGGGAGTTAACTTCAAAAATATGAAGTTTAATTTCAGATTTGATTGGGAGGGAAAGGGAAGCTTTGAAATTTGAATTTCAAATATAGAGAGGGAAAGGAAGGACGCTCCTTTGACGAAGGAGTTGATTATGATCTCAAAGGGGAAAGGGACTTAATGTAGGAGAGAGAGAGAGAGGGAAAGAGGGAGGGGGCTAGCGGTTATGGAGAAGGGGAGGGGGTGTGGGAGGGAATTAAGGATTACCAATCAAAGCTAATCTCAATTAAGAAAGAGGCTTTAATGCAATTATCCTTTGATATTAAATTCAAATTTGAAGGCCTTGATTGGAGGGGCTTTCTAAATATAACTCCTCTTAATTTAGGAAAGAATTTCAAATTCGAATTGAATTGAAATCTGAAATGAAAACTCTCATAATTTAGATTCATCACATATGGAAAGTAACCAATTTAGGGATTTGAATTTTGGAGGCAGAGGAGGGATGATTGGGGCCGATGGTTTAGGATTAGGGTTAGGGGTGGCCGGCGGCTAGGATTAGGGTTAGGGTTTGGGTGGTGGCTAGAATTAGGGTTAGAGTTTGGGTGGCGGCTAGAATTAGGGTTAGAGTTGGGCCGGTGGCTATGAGGAAGAGGGGGGGAGGCCTTGTGGCTTGCGGTTGGGAGGATGGAGGGTTTGGGGCTGGCGGCTAGGAGGGAGAAAGGGGAGGCGGCGGCTATGAGGGAGGAAGGGGAGGTCGGCGGCTAGGGAGGAGGGAGAAGAAGTTGATAGAAACGAAGAACCACGAGCCCGGATACTTCCTGTGGCTGATGGGTAATACTTGCCCCTCACCTAGGGTTTCATTCTCAAGAGAACTCTCTCAACTATTCCAAACACAAGTGCAACAATTTGTTTGTAATAATATTCATCATCCCTCAAAAGATGATGAGGCTTTAAATAACCAACATACAATGAGTGGAACAAAAAGACAAACATGCCCCTAGGACTTACATAGGACTACTCCCTCAAGTGAGGGTATAAATGAAAAATATGCAATAATAAACTCAGTACAAACATAATAATAAATCTAATACAACTAATGACTCAAAAGTAAAGCGGTGCAATCGTGGCTGTAGATCGTCGGCCCTGTCTCTGGTAAACTCTCTATGGTCGGATGTCCTCATCAATATGACACATTGCCCATGTTGGAGTTTTAAATGATTGTGATTTTACAACTCTAGGATGGACTGGTTTTGTTCAAATCTAGAATAAAGCCTCCACTTTGCTTAAGCAAGACTATTGGTTTAGATGAATCGGTTGTTCATTTATCAGTGGTATATCGGCATTACTTTAATTTGTGTTTACAAGTGTATGTATATATGAACTCTATATACAATACTTTCATTGCATATGATACTTGAATTGCAGCTCATGGTGACAATTTTGCTGCTAAAAGAATGAGAAAGCTTGTTCAGCGGCGAGCTGTTGATTATACAAGCACTGTTGTGAGGTATATTCAGGTAAATAGTTCTTTATTGGTTTTGAATCAAATGCATTTCATTGCTTTGGCTCGTAGTTGGATATTCATTACATTTCTTGATATTTACTGGTTTATCTAGCTTACTGTAAGAACCTTGCTGCATTTTTCTTAAGAAGAGAGCTTGAATGATTACCCCCTTATATTGTTTTTTAAACTATCAATGAATCGATGGAGTTGATTTGCACTTCCAACATTTATTATGAAATCAAATTTAGGCATTGTTTTGGGGATACACTATGAAATGATGGGGACTTAATGGAAGTTGTTGAATAATTTTTATTTCATGGATTCTCTGGGCAAGGCATTATACTTTTCCTTGTCTTCTTTTCTTCTTGAGGACATTTTTATGTTCTAAAACCACTTTGCATTGCACATTTGAATAGTTTGAACCAAATCATTTCAAGAAAACTTAAAATATCATTAAAATCATAATACATCCTATTTTGGTTCATTGACTTGGTGAAAATTTGAGGGTTTTTTTTATTGATTGGATAAAAAGGTATGCCACTCTGACCAATATCATGTTATAAGTTGATGAAAGATGCATTTCATGGATTGTTTGTGACGGCGCCCATTCATCCTTCTATTGAATTTAGGTGCCATTTGACCATTGAGTGGTTGTTTTATGCCTTTTATTTACGTTGATTTATCCTTGTTTTCCTTCCCATTCAAGGTCATGGATGAGATGTCTTTGTCATTTATGATGATTTTGGTACATTTTTTTCTTAGGAATTTTTGTCATTTGAGATGAGTTCTACTATTGTATATAGTAGCCATGGTCATGTGACTATGAATGCTATGATGATTAATTAAATTTGTAGATTTTATAGTCGCATGAAAAATTATAATGCATTATTTAGTTACTTTAAGAATATGTCATAGTAATCCTTGAGGATTGTGTGATGCAATTGTCTTGTTTTGGTAATGCTGGAATGCTTAGTGAACTGATATCCTCTCATCTCCTTAGTATCCTTCCATTATCACATTATGCAACATCTTTTGAGTGATTAGGTTTGACCCCATTTGATGTGAAACTACTAGGAGTTACATTTAGAAATTAGAAAGATAGTTGATTAAAGCTTTGCTCATATAAATTTATCTTTAACGCATAAAAGAGAGATATGAATTTAAAATATTCAACTTGCTTAGGCCAAATATTCAACTTTCTTTCAAAGTTTGAGGCAAAATTAAATGCTAAGTACAAATAACATAATCTAATGTTTAACAACGAGTGGTTCACCTCAAGGTCCTTCTCACTCAACTACTTGTAAGTTTTAGCGGAGGAAGATGCACCATATGACCAAGGATATTATCACTAGGAATACGGTGCCGAAGAACTTCGTTGGTGGAGAGGTAGCCGGTCGAGATGAGGGTGGTGGGTGGTCGACGATGGTCCAATTGTAGTCGGAAAATTGAACGTCGATGGCGTGCACAAGGATGGGGAGAATTCGATCCAAGTAATCTCCAATGGTGTCGTTGTGTTCAAATCCTACGTCGAAGAATGATGATCGTAGAATGTTGATATTACCGTCGGCGTCAAACACAAGTCCCCATTCAAGTTCGGGGTCCGCCATGCATTCTTGCCGGCGTTGAGAGAGCACTAATGAGAAGAGGGGAAATATGACGTGGTGAGGGAGAGCTCTTGTGGTTCGCGAGGAAGGAAGAGGGAGAGGAGTGGGCGGCGGGATTTCCAAGGAGAGAGGGAGAAGCCGGCGGGTGCAAGGGGGGGATGGGCTAGGTTTCAGAGAAATTAGGTTTAGGGGATTAATCAAAATCTGAAATTTAATTTCAGATTTGATTAAATTGGGAGGGAATTGATTTGAATTTTGAATTTCAAAAAGGCATTAATGCTTGAATGGTGGAGTTAAGGAGGGGGAGCCAATGAAGGGGCCGGTGGTTTCAAGAGAGATAGGGAGAGGGTTTGAAAACAAATCCTGAATTTAACTTCAGGATTTGTAAAATTCGGAGGGAGAAATATTTGAAATCAAGTTCTAATTTCCAATGGGAAAGGGGGTTTAACGGAGCAATCATTGAGGGGAGAGCCTCATAGGGCCGGCGGGTTCAAAGAGGAGAGAGGATGAGGTGGGAGCGATTTAATAACCTTCCAAACTAGCACATCCACATTAGGAAGTTTGGTTATGAGGTCCAATTCAATTTGAATTTCAAATTGACTTGGGTTTGAAAACTTTCCTAATTTGGCTCTTGACAAATTTGAAAAATTTTGAAACTCATTCAATTTTGAATTTCAAAATTTGAACAAGTGGGGAGATGGGGAGAAGGGGCCGGCGGTTGGGTGGTGGAAGAGGTGGTGGAGGAAGGGTGGCCGACGACCAAGGGGAAGGCCGGCGGGTTGGCTCCCTTTGGTGTTAGGAGGGATGAAATTGGGGCTCGGATTGAGGCTAACGAGATGAGGATTTTGGTAAGTGAAGATGAGGGGAAAACACAAATAAGATAGAACAACATAACCACGAGCCGCGGACTCTTCCAACGACTGGTGGGCCTTGCGAATGCTCCCTTTGAGCTCTCTCACTTCTCTAGCTCTCATGCAAGAAGAAGTAGAAACAAAACACAATTTTCATTCAAATATTCATTAACCCAATACATCATATGAGACCACTATATATAGGTCTCCACTCATGAAAAATGAAAAGTACGAAATTGCCCTCTGGGTTACAATAACAAAACAACTCCCCACAGGGGTAAAAACGGAAAACAGTAAATAACTAAATAATACATCATGACATCTAAATCAAAAGTAGAGGCACTGAATCGTGGCCGTCGATCTGCGATTCCGTCGTTGATAAACATGTCGGTAGCGTCTGTCGATGTCCTCATCACCATTTCTTTGTTGTGCTATGTGGCATCTCCTTTGTAAGTGATCTGGCAAGCAAACCACTCTCTTTAGCTACAAAACCATGCCGCGCATCAATTGGAAGCATAGTTTGCTTCTTGAATCAAGGAGATCTTAATGAAATCTATTACTATTGATTTCTTTACACTTAATATGATATTCTTTGTTGAGAAGTCATTTTATGGCATGGGGTTCTCATCTTCTTTTTCCACTTTCTTTTGATTTTGCTCTACAACCCCTATCTTTGAATCTGCTAGACCCTCTTAATTATCCTCTTGTCCGCTTTCTCCTCTCTTTTGACTCTTGACAACCTTCAAAACAAACTATAATAAAATCCTACATCATCTCCACATAAATACCATAAAATCAAACCAATTTAGATTTAAAACTTCTCGTACGAATAAACCTTTAAATGGCCATTCCTTCAAAAATTATGTTCAAAACCCTACTTAAGAATAATATGTAAATAACTTTCAATCCATAGTTAATCTTTATTTTAAACTAATTGGTTCCTTACCTATTAATGACACACATATATCTCATTTCTCTTTATTTTTAATACTTCTTTCACACACTCTCTCTCCTCATAACATGCGAATTGACGCCGCCCTTTGTTATACTTGAAAGAAAGCCTACTTCGCCACATTTCAATCCACTTGTGTTCAAAAATCTGAAATCCCAACTTGATTCAATAAACATAGTAGTTCACTTTTAGTCTAAAAAAAGCCAAGCCAAACCAAGCGAAGCTGATGGGGACATCAGAGCTTGGAAATTCTATCAGAGTCGTGGTCGTTGATCTACGACCAAGATTGAGTCGATGTACTTTTGAGTCGTATTATGTATTTTCTTTATTATTTTATGTTGTATTTATTTTATTAGTGTTTTCCGCTTTTACCCCTTACTTAACGGAGGTCGTATGTAAGCCCAGAGGGCATCGCCTTCTTTTTATTTTATTGAGTCATTTGTACGAGGCTATATATAGCCCCCTTGTTCTCTTTTCATGTTAATGATTGAATGATAAAATTTTTCCCTTGCTTGATTTCTTTGTGAGATCCTGAGATTTCTTGAGAGAGAAATCCATTGGAGAGGAAAATCAGATCTCCCACCAACCTTGGAGATGGCCGGGTTCGTGGTTCTTCTCCATTATCTCTTTGTCTTCCTTCTTTCATCCCCTAGCTGTCGGCCAAGGCCTTCTCCAAACTCTTAGCAGCTGGCCACTTAAACCCCCACCATCACCCGCCGCCTAGACCCAACCCGCCATCCCTATCCACGGCCAACCACCACTGCCGACCTCCCCTTGGCTCCTCCCTCAATCCCCACTTGCCACCAAATCTTTCCTAAATTAGATTTTATAATTTTGGTAACTCTATTAATGATCAAATTCAAATCAATTTGAATTTGAAATAGTTATCTAATTTATAAATTCTATTTTAGGAAACCTACTAAATCAATTCCCATTTAAATTTTAAATTAAGAGAGGATGAGATATTTCTTTCCAAACTTAATTTAATAATTTAAGTAACCATTGAATGCCCCATTAAAACTCCTCCCTCCCTCTATAGCCGCCGGCCCCTTGTGGTTTGAATTAGGAATTGTTTCCTAAAAGCCCATCTCCTCTCTTGGAAACAATTCAAACTCCCTCTCCTCATCCTTGGCCGAAATTCCCCCGTGCTCCTCTTATTTAATTTCTTTCCAAAGGAGAACCTCTCCTTTTGGAATTAAATTAAAGCCCATCCATCTCACCCTTGCCACCGACCCCTCTCTCCCTTCCCCTTCCTTGATTATTTCAATCAAGGGATCTAGAAGGAAGTTGTTGAACTAAATTTCTCTCCACTTACATCTCTCAAAATCTGAACCTAAATTCCCCAAGTCTCTCCCCCTTGGCCGGCCACCTTCTCTTACATTCTACTACTTTGATTCTTGAGAGAGACCCTTTCTCTCAAGGGAAAACGACAAGGACAGCAAAGGGCCACTTCCTTCAACACTTCATCGCAATTAAATCAATGCATGTCCGATCCCGATCTTAATTACGGCATTGCCTACGACGAGCAAGGTTTCATTCACATCCTTCACTCAACTTTCTTCGACGTCAATCTGAATATCGACAACACCGTCGAGGAATACGTGGAACGCATTCTATATACTCTCACCAAAGCCATAGAGGAGCAACTTGGTGCCGTTCAATGGTGGATTACGTCCAAACCGTGACAAAGGTCTTCCAATCTTCCTACTCTTGTATTATCGTAATTTAACTCTCTTGTGGTTTGACTTGATTCATGAAGGTCTTGCTCACCTATCTCTGCCAAGCTTAGTAAATGTAGGATTGAGCGTGCTTTCTATGTTGCTATCTTATTGTTAGATTAGGGATTTTTGTTGAAAGCTATTTACTTCGCATGTTGTTGAACTTCTAACTTGTTTTGATAATCCAAGTGTTTGGCATGTGACTTGGCCTAAGCATAGTTATCCCTCTTACGTTTTATTTTATCGTTTAAATTGCTAATAGTTTTAATCATAATTATTTTATCAAGAAATTGTGAAAATTCTTATCGCACCCATTTAAAGGCATTGTAGTCCTGCAGCAGAAGCCATTCAAAAACATTCAACAAACCCAATTAGGCCAACCTTACCAACCCAAATGATTGACCCAATCCAACTTAACCATGACAACATAAAAACATTGGTTTCTTTTGGTATCACTACAATAATAGTAATTTAGTCCTTATATTTGCTTGCAAAAGTCTACTCGTTCAAGTTTTTTGAGTTTTTTTTAGTTTGTTGATGGCTATATTGATATTTTGACATTCAAGGTTTTTGAGTTTTTCTTGATTTAAATGATCATTATAGTATCATTTCCGAAATATTTCTTGTACTTTTGAGTTTACATCAAAAGCAAGCAAGTAGTTTTTGTTGGTGGGATTTTGAACTCCAAAATTTCAATTTCAATTGTGTATTTTCATACAATGCATTATTTAGTTGCATTAAGAATATGTCATTAAGACGTCTTGCATCAAATTTGTATAAGAGTTTAAAATTTTTCAATGTCATTTATAAGTTGGACTCAATATCAGTGTAACTTAAAATTTCATCAAGGGATATGATTTTGACCACTTTTCCAAATTAATTGGTTGAATTGTTAAATATGCAATAGCAATTATGTGAGGACATCAATCAAGTAAAGGAGCAAATTGAAAATTTGGATACCAATGAAGTTCATGCATGTGAACTAGGGGTGTAAACGAGTCGAGTCGAGCTCGAGTCAGGGGGTGTTCGAGCTCGACTCGCAAGTCGAATATCCAGCTCGAACTCGAGCTCGAGCTCGAACTCGACTCGCAACACTATATCGAGCTTATCGAGCCGCTCGCGAGCCGCTCGTTTTCGTTCCTAACATTCCCGCCTGCTTTTGATTTTACCGCTTCTTCTTTTATTTTTTTTGGGAAATCCGCCCGTTTCAAATTGCTGGAGCAGAGATTGCGTGAGCAGCAACGCCAACATAGCATTAATTAGAAAAGAAAAAGGCTGCTTCTTCAGCAGCTTTTAGACTAAATATATATTTCTTTAAAAAAAGTTTTATTATTTTATAATTAAAAAGCTGTTTTTCATTTATTAGCATTTATTGGTATTGATTTTTAAAATATTTTTAATAACCTGTTGTGAATATTTGATTTAAAAAAATAAACATTAGTTCGAGCCGGCTCGCGAGCTCACGAGCCGAGCTTCGTCAAGCTCGAACTCGAGCTCGTTAACTAAACGAGCTCGAACTCGAGCTCGAGCTCGACTCGTGAGCTCGATAAGCTCGGCTCGCGAGCCTATAAACGAGTCGAGCTCGAGCCGGCTCGCGAGCCGGCTCGGCTCACTTACACCCCTAATGTGAACCTAAAGTGGAATTCGATCATAATGATGAACCCATTTACTTGAATGCTAACACATGTAGGAGACATGAACTTATTATGGCAAAAATAATTTAAAATAGATATTATAGGGTGTATGATATTGAGGTTTATTAAAATCATAATGTCAAAAGTTTGATAGGATGATGTCATAACTAAAAAGATTAAAATTGAAGCATCTATTTTTGATAGAATGATAGATCATATATTTTCTGATTGGATGATTGATATGGGTAGTTTATTTGAGTGACAAATAATGTTTTCTGAGCGATAAGTGGGATTTGCAATATTAAAATTGACCGGGCAAGCTAAAACTTACTGGATGTAGGGGAACTGCTATTACTTAGTCTGAAAGGAAAGGATTGTTAAAAGAGAAATATTTACCTTTGACATATCGTGATTGATTGCTTGATGAGTTTAAGTGTTTAACTCTTTAAAACAAGAAACAAAAAGTTTGATGTTTGCTTTGTCATTTTGATATTCTAATTTGATTCGAATCACCTATGATTTGGTTTGGTTCAACTTTTGGTTTATACTAGATGTCAGTTTTATTGTTGGAGTTTTCAATATGCACGACTTAATTGCAAATTAGAGGTTTCCATTGGATTTATTTGCGGAGTTTGCTTATGTGGTCTTCTCTTATCTTTATTTTCGTGATGCATGATCTTCTTGTTTGACTTTGCTTGTATATTTCATGGGCATTTGCCACATCTATCATTAAAGGCAGTTTTTTTATATTCTTATTTTAATCCAATTGGAGACTGTTGCGCTGGCCTAGGAGGGGCCGGCTGCTTTGCTTGAATCGGTCCCTAGTGGACCGGTTTAGGTTTACCACCGCTGGCCCAAGCAAGGAGAGAGGGGGGCTGGCCACTCCTTTGGGCGCCACACCTTGAGTAATGCTTATTTGGAGGGAAAAAATTGAATTAGAGGATGTTTAGGGAATTTGTAACTCTCCTTTGTCTTTAATTAAGGGTTAATGTTAGAATTATGTTTTCATCTTGAATTTGAAAAGAGATTTGAGATCTAGGGTTTGTGTTCTTGGGCTCTAGGTTTGGCTAGAGAATCGGAGAGTTGTTTCTTCCTCTCAAATAGAAGAAAAGTGTATCTTTGCTATTTTGCCTGCATCTATTCGTGAATTTCTCCACTGTTTCCTCAGATTTCTCTGTTTTTCTTAAGGAAAACTGTTGAGCAGTTGTTTTCACTGTTTTCTATCCGATCTTTCTAGGTTTGCTTGCGAACTCAAGTATTACCCTTGGGGTTACTTGGGAACTCAAGTACTTCCTATCAAATTGATATCAGAGCGTTGTCTTGGGACCATCGGCGACTGAAATTCAGAAATTTCAGCAAGAAATTTTCATCCGCAATAAATCTTCTTGGCATCCTTGGGAAGGAAGATGGCCGGAAGGAAAGTGGAAGTATTGGAGGGAGAAATCGGCCAATTGAAGTCCGATTTTGAAGAAAGAACCGCTGATTTTCAAAACCAATTCGCTTCCATCCATGAAAAGATGGATGAGAGGTTCACTGCCTTGGAAGATATGATGAAGAAGATGCTAGAGGGCAAATAAAATTCGATGACATCGGACTGGCGACAATGGGAGATGCGGGAACCCGAACCCATTTAGGGGGAGGGAGAATCCGAAAGTGGGGATCCTTGAGGGGAATGATGGAATGCCTCCGCTAGAACCACTTTCTAGAGAGGAGATGAGCATGGGCTATGAAAGGAGGGGTGCTGAATTTTTGGGGAGAAGGGATGAATTTTACCGTCGGGTGTTGAAGATGAAAGGAGAAGATGGGAATATGAGGAAGGGATTGGGTTCGATCGTCAGAGGGAAGATCGTGACCACTTGGGAGCTTTTCCTCCTCGAGGAGTCGGAGGTTATGGAGGAATTAGGGGAAACGAGGGTGACTCGAGGATGAGGAAATTGAAGATGCCCATCTTTGAGGGCGAGGATGCACATGGCTGGATCTACAATGTGGAGCAGTACTTTGCAATCAATGGGTTGATAAAGGAGGAGAAACTGACAGCGGCAGGACTGTGTTTGGAAGGGAAGGCATTGGCGTGGTACCAATTGCGAGACATGAGGCGGCCCATTCGAAGCTGGAGAGAGTTCATGGATTGTCTACTAGAGTGTTTCTGAACCAGTAGGGGTGGAAACTTTTATGAGCAGTTCTTTGCACTAACACAGGAGGGGACAGTTGCAGAGTACCGTGACCGGTTTGAGTATTTAGTGAGCAGGCTGTATCATCTTTCTGAGACCGTGCTGGAGGGGAATTTTATGAAGGGGCTTAAACCGGAGATCATAACAGTCGTTAGAGTGACGAGACCGCACGACTTGGGGGAGGCCATGGAGTTGGCACAGCTGGTTGAGGATCAGAAGCATCTGGAGAGGGGGGTTCGAGGCAGTAGCTATGGGGGATCCTACAGGATGACTACTACATTTCTAGGTCCCAAAGGAGCTGCACCGGGAGGTTCATGAGAAGCACCAAAGGAGAGGACTGAAGGAGGGGGGCCTGGAGGAAATTTTAAGATGCTGACTGAGAAGGAGATTCAGGAGAAGTGGGTTAAGGGGTTGTGTTTCAGGTGCGATGAGAAGTACATGCAGGGCATAGGTTTAAGGATTGAACTCTCTTCAGGTTCTCACCTTTTGCAATGACGAGGAAACTGAGGACGGAGGTGAGAGAGGGATAGTGGATGAAGAAGAAGAGAAGCTACATCTGGATGTAGCTGAAGTCTCTTTAATCTCGATGGTGGGATTCACACCCAATCACACCATGAAAGTAAGGGGAGAAATAGAGGATTGAGAGGTAGTGGTGCTGATCGATAGCGAGGCCACCCACAATTTCATCTCTAACCAAATTATAAATTTGTTGAGGGTGAAATTGGTGGACACGGGAGAATATGGAGTGATGATGGGCACGGGGAAGGTGGAGATGGGGAGAGGAGTTTGCATGGGAGTGGTATTGTCCATTCAAGGGATACAGGTTAGGGAGGATTTTCTTCACTTAGAGTTGGGGAGTACCAATGTCATCCTGGGGATGAAATGACTGCAGACTTTGGGGGAGACCAAGGTCAACTGGGGTGCTCTGAGGATGAAATTAATAATTGAAGGATAGAGGATGATGCATGGCTGTCTATGGCAGGAGTATCTCTCAAATCCATGATCAGATGCATACAGGAGGTGGGAGGTGGGAGATGGATATTTGGTGGAGCTACAACGCTTGAAGAGGGTCAGTGTGTGGGAAGAGAGAAACATTCCACTGGTGGTGCAACCACTCATACATCAGTTCAGGGAGGTGTTTCAGCCACATCAGGGCTTGCCACCACCCAGAGATCAGGAGCATGCAATTCTTCTAAAGGATGGGTTGTCACCGATTAGTGTTCGACCTTACCACTACCCCCAGATTTAGAAAGATGAAATTGAGAAGCTGATTAGGGAGATGCTGGAGGCAGGGATCGTCAGATCCAGTGTGAGTCTTTTCTATTGTCCAGTCTTACTAGTTAAAAAGAAGAATGAGAGCTAGAGGTTTTGCGTGGATTACAGGGTTTTGAATAAGGAGATAATACCAGAGATAAATTCCCCATTTCGGTGATCGACGAGTTATTAGATGAGCTGCACAGAGCAGTAGTATTCTCTAAGATGGACTTGAAGTCGGGCTACCATGAAATTAGAATGAAGGAGGATATTCAGAAGACAACTTTCAGAACGCACGAGGGGCACTATGAGTTCTTAGTGATGCCATTTGGGCTCGTTAACGCTCCTGCTACTTTTTAGTCTTTGATGAATAGGGTGTTCCGGCAGTATCTCAGAAAGTTTGTGCTGGTCTTGTTTGATGACATTTGGTGTACAAACAAATAGATGAGGAGCATTTGAAGCACTTGAAAGAGGTTCTTAAGATCTTACAGGCCCATCAGCTGAAGGCTAACCTAAAGAAGTGCAGCTTTGCCCAGTCTAGGGTGGAATATTTGGGACATGTAGTGTCTCAAGAGAGAGTGGTGGTCGACCAATTAAAGATTGAGGCAATATAGAAATGACCAATGTCTACGAACATAAGGGAGTTGAGGGGTTTCCTAGGATTGACTGGCTACTACAGGAGGGTCATGAATGGGGTACAGTACCATCGCTTGGCCTTTGACCGAGCAACTGAAGAAGGACAATTTTTTTTGTGGGGAGAGGTAGCAACCCAAGCTTTTGAGAGGTTGAAGAAGGTCATGACGACAGTCCCAGTGTTGGCTCTTCCGGATTTCAGTCAGATCTTTATAATGGAGATCGATGCATTAGAGTATGGCTTGGGAGCAGTGTTGATGCAGAATCACAGGCCTATAGCCTACTTCAGTCATGTGCTATCTACCAGGGATCGATTGAAGTCAGTATACGAGAGAGAGAGTTGATGATCATAGTCTTGGCCATTCAGAAATGACGTCCTTATCTTTTTGGTAGGCATTTCATTGTTTGTACGGATCAGAGGAGTTTGAAATACCTGTTGGAGCAAATGATGGTAACCGAGGAACAACAGAGGTGGCTTTCAAAGCTTTTAGGCTATGATTTTGAGATTCAGTTTTAGCCAGGGGTGGAAAATAAGGCGGCTGACGCCTTATCCGGATGTGTTGGGGAACTTCAGGAGTTGATAGTTTCAGTACCACTGATGGTCAACTAGGGGGCCATCAAGGAAGAGAGCATGCAGAACGAAGAGCTGAAGAAGGTTAAGTAAGATTTGAAGAAGTAATCATTCGGGGTACTATCTGGAGGGAGAAAGGTTGTTACATCAGGGGAGATCTGTGATGCAACGAACATCAGTACACATTCCTCACTTATTACAGGAATTTTATGGCAGTGCAGTTGGTGGTCATTCAGGAACATTTAAGACATATAGGAGGCTGGCATTAGAGCTCTACTGGAAGGAGATTTATAAGGATGTTGAGGAGATGGTGACAAGGTGTGAGGTGTGCCAGAGAAATAAATATATGACAATGACACAAGAGGGGTACTCTAACCATTAGCACTTCCAAATAGAGTATGGGAGGAACTGTCCATGGACTTCATCGACGGCCTACCCCGCTCAGAGGCATTTACAGTCATTTTGGTCTTGGTGGACCGACTTAGTAAGCATGCACAGTTTATTCTCCTACGACATCCTTACATCGCAGTATTAGTGGCGACAACATTTTTCAGGGAAGTGGTTAGATTACATGGGATTCCTGAATCGATTGTGTCTGATAGAGACAAAATGTTCCTTAGCCAATTTTGGAGGGAACTTTTCATGATGCAGGACGCTGTTCTCAAGAGAAGTATCGCCTACCATCCACAGACAGAAGGATAGACAGAGGTGGTGAACCGGAGCTTGGAAACATATTTGAGATGTTTTGTTTCTGAAACACCACGGAAGTGAGCTAAATGGTTACCATGGGCGGATTATTGGTATAATACTTTGTACCATTATGCGTCCCAAATGACTCCTTTCAAGGTGCTCTATGGAAGAGACTCCCCACACTTAGTGCATTATGGATAGGGAAACACACCGGTCTCTTTAGTCGAACATTACTTAGAGGAGAGAGACCAAGTGTTGGAGGAGTTAAAAAAACATCTGGGGAGGGCACAACAAATCATGAAGAAGCGAGCATATGCACACATGAGAGACATACAATATGAAGTGGGGGAGGAGTTCTTGAAGCTAACAGGAGGTGTTCTTCAAGGCCCTATAGGCAGAAATCAGAGGATAATAAGAAGGAACGAGAAATTTGCGCCGAGCTACTTTGGTCCCTATGAGATTTTTGAGAAAATTGGAGCAGTGGCGTATCATCTGAAGTTACCCTCCTCCTCTACCATACACTTCGTTTTTCATGTGTCACAGTTAAGGAGAGCTCTAGGGGAGCATGCAGTTAGTGCGGAGTTACCAGCCACGCTGACAGAGGGATTGGAGATGGTCATGGAACCCCTGGAGCTGGAAGGAGTAAGGTTGGATAAAAAGGGAAATAAGGAGGTGTTGATCAGATGAAAGGATCTTCCCGACTACGAGACTACTTTGGAGCCTTATGAGAGTGTGAAGCACCAGTTCTCTTACTTTCACCTTGAGGACAAGGTGAGTTTTTCAGAGGGGAGTAATTTTACACTGGCCCAGGAGGGTTTGACTGCTTTGCTTGAATCGATCCCTAGTGGACCGGTTTGGGTTAACCACCGCCGGCCCAAGCAAGGGGAGAGGGGGGCTGGCCACTCCTTTGGGCCCCACACCTTGAGTAATGCTTGTTCGGAGGGAAAAATTTGAATTAGGGGCTGTTTAGGGAATTTATAACTCTCCTTTGTCTTTAATTAAGTGTTAATGTTAGACTTAGGTTTTCATCTTGAATTTGAAAAGAGATTTGAGATCTAGGGTTTGTGTTCTTGGGCTTTATGCTTGGCTAGAGAATCGGATAGCTATTTCTTTCTCTCGAATAGAAGAAACGTGTATCTTTGCTGTTTCTCATGCATCTATTTCATGAATTTCTCCACTGTTTCATCAGATTTCTCTGTTTTTCCTAAGGAAAACTATAGTAGTTGCTGTTTGACTACTGTAAACAGAAGTTGTTTTCACTGTTTTCTATCCGATCTTGCTAGGTTTGCTTGCGAACTCAAGTATTACCCTTGGGGTTACTTGCGAACTCAAGTTCTTCCTATCTGAGACATACATCCTAAGATCATAGACACGGACAAGGAATCACGATTATGACACAATGCATACATGAGACACATCAATTATTAAAAATATAGTACACGAATATGGGTTTGACACTATATTATAATTTTTATATGTTAAAAATAGTGTTTAGAAATTAAATTAGTAGAATATTAAGAATAATAGATAAACAATAAGTCATTTATCTATGATTTGTGTTTAAAATGATTAATATTAGAATGTCAAGAGTCGGACATTGATGTTGTGTATTGGGCATTGAGAAGGGAGACGACAACAATGTTGAGAGTGGGGCGTCAATGTCAAAACGACATCAGTCGTCAATGTTGAGATGTCGTTGGACAAAGATAAGATGCCGTGATGACGCGGGTCGTGACTATGGGTGGAGAAATTGTTGACATTGGATGTCAATGTCAAGATGGCATTGAATGCCTATGTTAAGATGGTTTCATAATTCATGGAATGTCGATGTCAAGATGGTTTCAGACATTGATGTTGTGACGTCGGGTGTTGGTGTGAAAACCTTGTCTTGACTCACTAGGGAAATGAAAATGAGAATGTTTGGGAGATAGGGTATTAATTGTGAGCGATTGATTCGGGGCTATGGAGAGGAAATAAGAAATTTATTTTTTAATAAATAAAAAAAATAAAATATATAAAATTATAATTAAAAATAGTATTTTCATAAAATATTTGGGACATGTGTCATTGAAATGCATGCCCATTTTTTATAAATAAATATTATTTTAATCAAACACATCTTTGTCATGTCCGACACATGTTGGATGCGTGTCAGACGCTTGTCGGATATTGCATATCTCTTTAAGGAGAAATGTTGGTGTATCATTGCTTACCTTTGTGATTGTTATTTTGTTTGTATTTGTATTCCTCCATGAGTAGCTTTGTTAATTATTGCTATTTTATTTGTATTTGTATTCCTCGAGTAGTTTTGTTGATTATCATATGCAGGATTTGCAACTTATAATCATAAGTGTTAGGGGCAATGAATTCAAGAAGAATTTAAGTATTATAAATTAATTAATCTGAGGCATATTGAAGGAATTTTTTTTTTGTCTTAATTAATTTTAAATTTCTTTCAATTTTGTGTGCCTATTAGATGTTAGATTTCTTTTCAGTATGGTGGAAATGAGATTCTAAATTTTTGGAGAAATTCATCATCTTGTACCATAATGAGGCCAATTTTTCGACTTGGTGAATTCTTTCCATGTTTTTTTTCATCTACGTTATTTTTAATTGGTTTTGGTAGCATTACAAATTTTAATTAAATCTTATACAAATTGTTTTTTTAACCGCGGCGAATCGTATTGTAGCCGTAACTTTTTTGTCTCCATTTTATTCTTTACTTATTTGATTTAAAAATCATAAGATATGTTTTATCTTGAATTTCTTACATTTTTTATTTTACATCTAAATTATTCATTTTTATTAGTTGTTTTTCAAACTATTTAATTCCAATTCATTCTAGTTTTATCTATTTCATTATTAAATTGTATTATAAACCTTAGACCTAAGATGGCTCGCATCAACCTTCTTCTGCGTCTCTTTTTGGAATCTAATTGAACTCTCTAATTACTAGTGAGCTATTGAATCTTTGGGTGAGAGTCCCTTCACCAACTGAAGTAGAGAGAAATGAGGGGAAGATATTTGATTTATTTTTGTATTCTTTACCTTATATTTCAACTAGCTGGGGAGGGAGGTGGAGGTTTCTATCCTTCTTTCTCCACCTGAAAGACAGGTAGAAAGAGTTAGGGATTACTTGGTTAAAAAAGAGAATTGGTTCTGCTTGACAAATTGGTGGTTGTTGGTTGGTTTGTCAGGTCATGCTACCCCAACCCGTTTATTTTGTACTTTTCTTGTTTTGGTATTCCTGATTAAACCAACCAGTCTGGACTCTTTAAAATATTTGTTTAAAGTAGAAAATTGTGTGTCAATGTTGTATGTTCTGTGGTTGTAATCTATGGTAATAGACTATCTAGATGTACAAATCAAGAAACTTGCTTGAAGTTTTTCATCAATTATAATTGAACCTGTAAATTGTTTATTTTCTTTTATTGGCCACACGTGTTGCTAACTTTATTCTGCTTTTGCAAGAGGTTTCCATCCTCTTGGGATTTCTTCAATGATACTGTATTTTCTTTTTATATTTTTTTATATATTATGATTTGACAGGTTTAAGTATGATAGGATTGGATGCTTATTTGCTTTCTTCTTTTAACTTTGATCCTAGCAACCTTTTAGTTTTTCATCAATGCTAAGGTGTCTCAAAATTTGGGGCATCTGATGTCCTTTTTTGAGATGTGGTTTTCTTGATGTCTTGTTATTTGCTATATTTTCTAGGATAAAGCAACCAAAGACACTCACTCATTTTATTCATCACTTTATCCAGGTTCGTACATGGCAGCGAGATGCTAGAGAAAGGACAATACTGCAAGCTACTCCTGCTGCCGCTATTGATGTTAGTTCAATGAGATCTTTCTAAAAATGATTTGTTTGTTTTATATGGTTTACAGGATTTTTCTTATTGTCCTTTCTTCGCCTGCATTTTTATTGAACTGTGGTGGACTCAACTGTTAAGAAGTTGCACCTGTTGAAAATGCTTTGTTATATCCTATCCTTTTCTGAAGGTTGATATTGCTGCAGATGTTACCAACTGTTGCTTATGCTGATAATCCATCCACAAGTTTTGCTGCTAAATTTGTCCACGCGTCTACCAACAAAAATAGATGTTCTATCAATAGAGTCTTGGTACGTTAATGCTACTTATTTCTCATTCCTTGTGCTATTGTCGCATAAGATGCCTATGGGCTGTGTATCTATTAAAATTTTGGTATTTTGCTAATATTTATTTTAATTTTTATCATTCTTTGGAGTCTAACTCCATTTTTTTTGAAGTAGTTAACAGCATTCTAGGGATATCTTATGTTGAGTTCTCTTTGTATTTCTGATGTAAATTTGTCTCAAGATGGCTTTCCCTGCATATTAAAAGGCACACACTTATGAATACAAGGTTTATATAATATTATTTTGAAGTTTTCCTGTTGAATAATTAGACAGAGAAGATGTTTTTCTTTTGTCTTGCACATTAAAGACACCTTTAACAATCTGCTTTTTGTCACCTTTGCTCTTTTGGTTATGCTTAATTTTAAGCATCAGTGTTCCAATATTTTATATTTGGTAGGGTCACATTTTATGGAATCAGTCTTTTGTTGGGTCACATTTTATGGGAATATTATCAGCAAAATTCATGTTGGATGGTTGAAGTGGAGGAATGCATCGGGCTTGTTGTGTGATAGAAAAATCCCCCTCAAATTTAAGGGAAAATTCTATAAGATGGTGGTGAGACCTGCAATGCTTTATGGTGCTGAATGTGGCCATTAAAAGAGAAGCATAATACTAAGTTAGCTGTTGCAGAGATGAGGATGCTCAGGTGGATGAGTGGCTTTACCCTTAGAGATAGGATACGAAATGAGCATATACGTGAAAATGTTGGAGTAGCTCCAGTGGAAGATAAGATTAGAGAGAGTCGCCTTAAATGGTTTGATCACATAAAACGGCGGCCTTTCGATGACCCGGTTAGGAAAGTAGAGTTATTAGGTTTGATTTATGTAAAGAAAGATAGAGGTAGACCTAAAAAGACCTGGTTAGAAAATATTAGAAATGATATTTCTTTATTAGATTTAAACGAGAATTTGATTTTTAAAATGACACAATGGAGAAAAAAGATTCATTTAGCCGATCCCACGTAGTGGGACAAAGGCTTGATGTTGTTGTTGTTGTTGTTGTCGTCGTCGTCTTTTGCATGCTTCTGCTGAATAATTCCTTGCATTTGTCTTGATTTAGTAAACTTATGGTGATCATATTTACAAAGAGGGGATTTTAAATCTATTTTATTTTCTTTTCCTTCTTACCAGGATTCTGATTTATGTTCCTCGTTGTAAACTGGAGGTTTTTTTTGTAGTTCATGTATAAAGATAAGACTTTTCATTCTTTTTGTTTTTGGTTGATCAGACGTTTGAACTTCATAATCATGCTAAAATAACAGTAGAAACTATTCATTCCCTTTAACATGATAGTTCACGTAATGAAATTATTGTGTATTCATGTTTATTCAATAGAATCTTTCTGTATCTTGGAGGTTTACTTTGCTTTATGCAAGTTCCATTTTTATATTATTTGCTTTGTTAAGTTTTTTGAACCTCGTATGCAGAGTGGCATCTCTTTTTTCAGTCATTGTTGTCCCAGGGATTCTTGTCTGATTCTGATGGCATTGTTCTGTGTTTTAAATTGAACGCAGTGGACTCCTACAGGACGGCGTCTAATCACTGGGTCACAGAGTGGTGAATTTACACTTTGGAATGGGCAGTCTTTTAATTTTGAAATGATCCTTCAGGTGCAACATTGAAACTCACTTGACTACCGAGTGAATATATTGCAATTGATTCTTTTGTGGTCTTTTGATTTCTCAGGCTCATGATCAAGCAATTAGATCTATGGTGTGGAGCCACAATGAAAATTGGATGGTTACAGGCGATGATGGGGGTTCAATCAAGTACCTTTTTTTCATTACATTACGTATAATTGGAGTTTCTCATAGCTAGTGTTTTACATCATTCCTTTTGAAGAATTTTATTCATATGAATTTATCAGACTTTTTTTTGGTGTAATCCTACTCAGGTATTGGCAAAACAACATGAACAATGTGAAGCTAAACAAATTTGCACATAAAGAATCAGTTCGCGATTTAAGGTGCATATCTGTTACCTTTTTACTTGTATATGGGTTGTGTGGTACATAATACATATTATAGTTATTTGGTTTTTCAATCTACAGTTTTTCTAGAACTGATTTAAAGTTCTGCTCCTGCTCGGATGATACTACTGTGAAGGTTTGGGACTTTGCGAGGTGTCAGGAGGAGAGATCGCTAACTGGTAATGATTAAAGTTCACACTTGGTTGACACATTTGATTTTGGTATTGGCTTTCTTGAAACGGGTCAATTCAATGCTTCGTATGACCATGTCCAAAAATTAGTCATTTTCTTCATTAACCTCAATCTCATATGTTGCTGGCTTTTGTTGATTCTTTTGCTAAATATTTGGTTATGAGATGTGAATTCATTTATAGTTGTCCTTAACTCCTTTTATTAACTATATTAGTTTATTTGCAATTTACTTATGATCATTCGGTGCCCTCACATTTTTTAAGTCTCAAGTTTGAACAATGTTGAGTTTGTTAGATGGTTATTGGAGGGTAAAATTAGAGAAATCCTGTACTCATATAAAAATCTACACAAAAACTCGTCACATTGTCACTTGATTAGATGAACAAATAAAATCAGACCCAAACAAATATGTATGACACTCTCTCATTTTGATTGGGCCACACCTAAAACAGTGGATCCCAAATGATTTTTCTTTTGTGACATGGGGAGACTCTTGTAATAATCTACTTCATTATTGTAGTTTGTGCTATTTTAGAAAACTTGGAGGGGCTTAATATTTTTGAAAAAAAATAGTTATTTTTAATGTTGATGGAAAATCTGATCAATGTATGACTGGAACTTGGTCAAGTCAAGATGGCTTTATGGAGCTTTATGCCGCCATCTTCCAACCTGGTCAACCACAAATGTCTCTAAATGTGGGTGTCAATCATTAGGATAGTGAATCTTACTATCCCTTACCTACCACCAACAACAACATCAAACCTTATCCTACTACATGGGGTCAGCTACACGAAACCTTTTTCTCCATTGTGTCCTATGAAGAGTCAAATTCTCATTGAAATCTAATAAAGAAAGGTCATTTTTAATATTTTTAACCAATTCTTTTTAGGTCTACCTCTGCCTTTTTCAACATAAGCATACTATTGGATGGCCATTGTTTTATGAGACCAAATTATCTAAGATGACTCTCTCTAATCTTATCTTGCACTAGCGCTACTCGAACCTTTTCACATATATGCTCATTTCGTATCATGTCTTTAAGAATAAGTCACAATCATCCACCTTAGCATCCTGATCTCTGCAACACTTAACTTAATAGTATGCTTCTCTTTTAATGGCCAACATTATGCACTATAAAACATTGCTGGTCTCACCACCATTTTATAGAATTTTATCTTAAATTTGAGGGAGACTTTTCTATCACACAACAAGCCAGATGCATTCCTCCACTTCAACCATCCAACTTAAATTCTACTAATAGTATCCCTATCTATTTCACCATTACTTTGAACAATAGACCCAAGATATCTAAAACGTATACTCTTATTAATGACTTGATCGCTCAAAGTCACAATCTCCCCACTAGATCTATTAATACTAAAATTACACTTACCAATGATTAAAAATATTTTTTAATAGAGTTATTTTCTTTTTTATGAAATTTGCTTTTATACATCCTAATGTAGTAGCTTAATGGTAGATATAAGTTAATGGTACAATAATAACTCAAAATAACAAAAACGAGGCAATCTAATAGAGGGTTAATTATGAGAGGGAAGGTTCAAATTGGCAATAATAACATAAGGTTTTACAAATTAATCTTGTATATTAGGTTATTTTTAATATTTAATATATTAAAATTTAATGCAATTATTATAAGACTATTTGTTAAATTTAATGAAGAATAGTATTGTTCATGAAAAATAATTTTAATCTATGCGGTGATTATGTTAGAAGAAGAAAAGTTAAACTCTTTGACTTATTTAAACTTTTTGGCATATATTTTATCCTCTATTGCAGTTTAAGGTATGGGCAATTGAGATGCATGATAAAATTTAATTAGGAGTATCAATAAATGACCTGACTCGAATAATTTGGATTTGGGTTTGCCTGATTAATTTTGAGATTTTCCAGTGGTCTACAAACTCTGTAAAAACACTAAAAACTGTTCAAACAATATAGTATTTTAAGTGCCTTTCTTCATAACATGGTATACACATTTACATTAATCAAAATAGAATCCATTTTTTGGGCCTAGTTTGGTTGGGATATTTCTGAACAATCCTAAGCTTGGCATGGAGAGATATATGGGCCTCATGTGAGTCCTATTCATTCTCCTTGTGTAGGAAATCCTTGCTCAGAACTGCCTTACAAGGGTAAGGAAAAGGGGGATTTTTTTTCCTATCTCATTTGATTGATAGTTTGCCATGAAAGTTGCGCTTTAGCTAGCTAATATCATACTTGAGCATGAAACTAGATGTGGTAATACGTAGTGATCAAAGCAATAGTATGAACTGAAGTTAACCCACAAAAAGAAAAAAAGAAACCTGGAATGAGGTTTTTAGGAGGGAAACCTAGAGATTTAACCCCAAAATGAAATTTCAACATCTTTTGCTGTTTCTAACAGATCTTCTCATAAATGGTATGTAATAATTTTATCTGGTTTTAATTTGTGGGTTTATTAATTTTATTCTTGCTGCTTCCTTTCTATATATGATGTTAAAAAGGATGCTAGAATTCTTTTATTTTTTAATTATTATTATTTTTTGTTAAACACCACTGTTGCCAAGTCCTAAGTCGTAGATGAGAAAAGTGGAGGGTTGCGTTAGATAGTCGACAACCATCGTAAAATTGTCGAATAATCATGACATGAATTCCCTGGAAGAGACGCGTTGTATAGCCTGAATACAATTACAAGTGAGCAAGGGCAGCTGCATTGACGCCCGAGTGCAGTGTTAAATAGGCAAGGGTTCTCATATTATGGACAGATGCGGGCAAAGAAGTTGGAATATAGGTTCTCTTGTAAGCAAATTAATTGAATTAATAGATATTATGATCCATAGGAAGATAAATATTCTTTGCATTCAGGAAAATAAATGGATTAGAGAGAAGACTAAGGTGATTGATAGTTTAGGATTTAAACTATGATATTTTTTGTGGGATTCATATTAGAAATGATGTAGGTATGATTATAGATAAGAGTTTGAAGGATAATATTGTAAAAATTAATATAATTTAGAGATATAATTATAATTTTAAAGATTGTTGTTGATACTAAGATTATTAATATTATAAGCGCTTATGCTTCTCAAGTATGTTTGGATATGTGTTTAAAATTAAAATTTTAGAATGATCTAGTAGAATTAATATAAAAGATACATCTTGAAGAAAGAGTTTTTATTTGAGGAGATTTAAATAAACATATTGGTAGAGAGGTAGATGATTTTAGAAGCATTCATGGTAGCTATGACTTTGGAGCGACTAATGAAGGTGGTAAGATCATATTATATTTTTAGCATATGATTTTTTAATTGTTAATACCTTATTTAAGAAAAGAGATGAGCATCTCATCATTTATAAGTATGTATATGGTAAAACTCAAGATGATTATTTTATTGTAAGAAAAATAAATAGTTTAGATTGCAAAGATTATAAAGTTATTTTGAGTGAAAGTTTATGTACCAAACATCACTTATTTGTTTTGAACTTTAAGACGAAAGGGCAAAAAAAAAAAAGAAGTAAATCATTGTTTTAGGATTAGATGGGGGCATTTAAAAAATATTAATAAAAATATTTTTAAGAGTAAGATTCTGGATCTTAAAAATTTTGTTTATATATGAGGATGCTAATGTTGTGTAGGAAAAAATAGCTAGTGATATTAAGAATGTTGTAAAAGACGTGCTTGGAGCATCAAAGGGAAAAGCTAATAATAATAAAAATAATTGGTGGTGGAATCAAAATGTGCAAGAAAAGATAAAAAATAAGAAGATTTGTTATAATAATTGGTTGAGTTGTAAAAACTATGATAATTGATAAATATATAAAGAAGCGCGTAAGGAGTCTAAGAAAATAATTTATAATGCAAAGAGTTTTACATTAAAAAGGGGCTAATAATGCTTATATTCAAGTCATTAAGGATATGTATGCAGGAGCTGTTACTTGTGTTCAAACACAACGTGGTTTGACTAAGTATTTTCCTATTTCAGTTGGATTACATCAAGGATCAGCCTTAAGCTTATATCATTTTTCTTTAGTCATGGATGTTCTCACTAGAAATTTGTAAGAAGTTGTACCGTGGTGTATGTTTTTTGCTGATGATATTCTCCTTATTGATAAGATTATAGAGGGAGTTGAAGGTAAACTTGAATTATGGCGGTCAACCTTAGAGTCTAAAGGCTTTCGTTTGAGTGAATCTAAAACTGAATATATGGAGTGTAATTTTAGTAATAATAGATCTAGTAGGGGATTATGACTTTTGGGCGATCAAGTCATTAATAAGAGCACTCATTTTAGATATCTTTGGTCTATTGTTCAGAGTGATGGTGAAATAGATGGGGATATTTTTTTAGTAGAATTCAAGTTGGATAGTTGAAGTGGAGGAATGCACCGGGCTTGTTCTGTGTTAGAAAGTCCCTCTCAAATTTAAGAGAAAGTTCTTTAAGATGTTAGTGAGACCTTCCATGCTTTATGGTGCAGAATGTTGGCCATTAAAAGAGAAGCATAATGTTAAGTTAAGTGTTGCAGAGATGAGGATGCTTAGGTGGATGATTGGCTTACTCTTAAAGATATTATACGAAATGAGCATATACGTGAAAAGGTTGGAGTACCTCTAGTGGAAGATAAAATTAGAGAGAGTCGCCTTAGATGGTTTGGTCACATAAAACGACATCCTTCCGATGGCCTGGTTAGGAAGGTAGATGTATTAGATTTGACTTATGTTAAAAAAGGTAGAGGTAGACCTAAAAACACTTGATTAGAAAATATTAGAAATGACATTTCTTTATTAGATTTAGATGAGAATTTGACTCTTAACCGGACACAATGAAGAAAAATGTTTCATGTAGCCGACCCCACATGGTGGGATAAAGGCTTGTTCTTGTTGTTGTATTTTTTGTTGGGTACTTCAACCTTGTACCACTTGGCTCTATTTCTTATTATCCTGTTATGAATTCCTCAAAGCAAAGGGCTTCACACAACAACTGATCTAATATTTGTGTTAGGAAAGCTGAAATACCTTTCAAGTACCTTGTGAATGGCTGAATCTATGCTTATTGATTAATCACAAAGGGAGAACATGTGGTTTTCTTTAAACAAGTCTCATTTCTCGAAGTTCTTCTGTCATGTTTGGTAGACTTTTGTACTCTGTCTGTCATAGGTTTATGTTATCCCTTTTATTGATTTTACAATAATAGTTTGTGTATTTTGACGGCATCCATTTAATATTTCATGCTACTTGAAATTTTGTTTTGTCTGTTATTTATCTTGTAACTGCTTGATGGTTTTCCTCGAAGACTTTTTATCTGTCATCCTCTATTGTCTCTCTGCATTAGGAAGAGATTACTTCTTCATTGGATTGCAGTTTGGTTGAGATATCCTAAGGTTCCTTTGTTTCTGTGTTGAACTCAGACAGGCCATGGTTGGGATGTCAAGAGTGTTGACTGGCACCCAACGAAGTCATTACTTGTATCAGGTTGCGCATCATTTATATTGTTATTTACTTTATTCTGGTTTTCCTGCGTCAGAGGCATTAATATTCTTTTTTTGCATGTTGCGTGTAAAATCTGATGAAACAGGTGGAAAAGATAATCTTGTAAAACTTTGGGATGCCAAAACAGGGAGAGAGCTTTGTTCATTGTTAGTGCACTTTCATCGCTGTTGGTGTACTTGTGTTAATTCAGTTCATTAACTCATTTCTATTTTGCAGTCATGGCCACAAAAACACAGTGTTGTGTGTCAAATGGAATCAAAATGGAAACTGGGTTCTTACTGCATCGAAGGATCAAATCATCAAGGTTTTTCCTCTAATTAACCTTTTTATTGGTTCTTTAGTAAAGTTGTTCAGTATATGACTTGTATTATACCGATTTGATAAATAAAGTTGAAGGATTTGCTTTTTTGTGCTCAGACAGTGGGGAGTGTAGCTTCTAGCTGTTTCTTTTTAGGGTTCCTTCCTATTTAGGATGCCTGCAAATTTGAAGTTAAAACTGTATGATTAGCTTGCCTTGTTACATTGTGTCACATTAAAAGGGAAATTGCATTAACTTATAATACCGATTTTGAGGACGGGCAAGGGAAGAATAAGATTTCCTTTGAATTGAATCTTTTACAGGGTTAGCCGTTTCTGAGCCTCTTTATTCACGGCATGAAGATTTGGATTGAAAGTTTTAAGAGTATACGAACATAATGGAAATTGCATAATGTTAAATAAGAGTGAATTACATAATTAGCTTGAATATATGAAAAGATCTGCCTGATGGCATTCTTAAATTCATTTTCAACCCAATTTCTTTTATTTACTGAGCTTAAAATTCTTTTAGTGAGTATTTATGCTTCCTACATTTCAGGTTTAGAATATCTTATCCCTAACAAAACAGCATTCTTAAAAACTTTTGAAAGAAGCTTCATGTATTTAACCATAGGTTACATTAAATCTTGACCATAAAATTAGGAATTCACCTAATCAAACGAAAGTTTTCCTATACATTTTTGAATTATATCTGATATTGCTATTTAGTTTGACTATTGGATTTTAAACATCCTGATTACTATTAAGGATACAGTTGTTTACAATTTATGTGATCTTTGTGATCTTTTTTTTCTACAATGCATCTGGTACTTAGAAGAAGACTATCATGTTTTTGGCACTTGGCTTTCTCTTTGCCTATTAGCGTTGTCAATCATCATCAAATGCTAATCCATGTTCAACCTTCCAATTATGTCTCTAAGCCAAGCCTCAGAAAAACAACAAGATTCACTTAAAAAAAATTGTACGAGGGAAGTGTAAGTGGGTAGTCAAGGCATCATTTGTAGGCTTCATAAAGCCTTTTTTTATCCATTTACTGTTGTTTCACCTTATTTATGCAAAACAAGATTTATGGATTTCTCGTCCTGTTAACTCTAATCCTTCTAACGCGGCAGCAGTGTGAAAAATTGGTGGACCAAATTTTCCTCCATGCATTTTATTTTCTTAATTGTTTATTACCTTATCAAGTATTTTAATCTTAAACTATGACAATGTCAGCCTTCTGCGGCTCTTATTCCAGTCAATTCCAGTTAGGAATATCTCATCTGTTTGTTTCAGTTTTTACTGATTTTTCATGGCCTTCTTACATAAATCAACTTGTTCGCAAACTAATTTATCAACTGAAGGCTTTATGGAGCATTTGATTCTTTATATGTTAGTTTTCTAGGTGTAATTTCATGCCAGAAGAAAGGGTAATAAAATAAGTTGGCCCCATTTTGCTCGCCCTGAAATGATAAATACGGGAAACGATACAGTTGCACTAGTAGACGCATGCATTCAACAAGTTGTGTAAGTTTTTGTTTCTGTGTAGTGATGAGGGCATCAGATTTCGACATGTGTACCATCGCCGGGGACGACGATCGACGGCCCTGATTCAGAGCCTTTATCTATGATGCTTTAGTTCTTTTCTTTTATTAGTTATTTCATGTTTCCGTTTGTACCCCTATGAGGGATGTTTCACTTATTGTAGCCCAAGGACATTTGTGACTTTATGCTTTTATTTTTCTGTAAGCCTATATATAAAGGCTTGTATCATTGTATTGGATTATTATTGATTGAATGAAAATTTTCCAAGCTTTGTTCTCTTTGTGAGTGCATGAGGTTCTCTTGGTGAGTGCTTCCCCTTGAGATCTCTTTGTGATTTCTCTAGTTATCTTATCTTTTATTATTTACTTTGCTTTGCACAATCTTCTTCCCCCTAGAGAATTCTTCCAAATTCCTCTTGCCCTTGCTCTTGCCGCCGGCCCCTAGGGCTCTCCCCACCGCCGGCCAAACTCCATCCCGCCGCGCACCACCAAGCCGACGCCCCTCCTCTCATGCGCATCATCCCCTATTTTTCCCCAACATCAAATTAGAGATTTGAAATTTCAAAATTTGAATTGTTTCCTAATTTGGAAATCCAAATATGGAAAGTCTTCATGAGTAAAAAAATTTCAAATCAATCTAATTTGGAGTTTTAAGATTTTTGCCACATCATCAAATCAAGCATTAAACCTCCTCCTCCTTCTCCATATTTTCCCTCCCTCCTCAAGCATGCCGCCGGCCCCCCCTATGGGGAAATCCCATTAATGCTCAATTAATCCTCTTAAATCCTATTTGTAATTCAAAATAGGATTAAAACTTTCCCTCCACTTCGCTTAAAACTGAAAATAATTTCAGTTTTCCCTTTAATCCCTCCTTATTTGAAATTTTCAATTAATGCATTGATTACATTAATTGGAATTTCAAATCTCTAACCCTTCCCTCCTAAATTTCTCTAAACCTGAATTTTCTTTCAGTTTTTGGAGTCATTCACTGCACTCCTCCCTCCTCCACCCCCATACACCCGCCGGCCTCTTCCCCTTGCTCCTACCCGCCGCCCCCCTCCTCTCCTACTTGGAGACGTACTCGCGGCGGCCACCTTTCCCCTTCTCCGAGGATGCATGGATGTTCCCGAATGGAATTTCGGGTTTGAATACGACGATCAAGGACGAGTAGACATCCTCCGGTCCCCTTTCTTTGACGTCGGATTCGACTTCGACGACACCGTTGAGGAGTATTTGGCCCGGATCGTACCCACCTTGATAGAGACCGTCGACGATCATTTTTCAGTGTACACTTGGATCGTCAAAGGACGTCGCTTTGCAACACCTCCACAACCCGCGCCGACCTCTTCCTCCCTACGGATCTACGGCGCCGTCGCCCTAGGAGTGATCTCCTCCATCGTGTGGTTCTTCTTCTCCCAACAAGCCTAGGAGTAGGTAAATGAGAGCGGCCTCAAGGTGAGACAATCGCTTTGTTAACCTTGGGATTCTTGTTGTTCGTTTCATTTGCTTTACCTTTATGAAAGTTGTTATTTTTCTCGGCCTTGCTAATTTAGGTGTAAGTGCTTGCCTAGTCGTAGTAACAATTGAGATTTCCGAAAAGCTGGAATTGGGAACAAGATTTAACTTGCAATTATCATACTTGGATAATCTTTTGTTAAACTTATAAATACAAATCCTGGATTTACATCATATTACATCATATTTGGTATCAGAGCATGGCTAGCATGCTTTGCTCATGTTAGATGCATCCTAGGAAGTCCACTATAGTTTGCCTTTAATCGTTTACATGCATAACATTGTCAAAAACATTTTATTTACTGCTTACAATTGCTGTCCAGTACATTCCAGCATCATATCTTCATGGTTAACATGCATACTTAAGTTACCCAAGTGTTAGGTTGGTCACTTTCCACCCACCGCTTCACCAAAATCACTTTCTGCACTTAAAATCCCTGCTGTCCTGAGTTTTTCCTGCACCGTTTAGTGGCTGTTAGGTGCCCGTAACCTCTACCTAGTTGCTGTCCACACACCTCAACTCACCCTTATCACTTTAGCCACTTTCCCCACTGTGTTAGGTTGCTGTCCCCGACTTTCCAGCGGCTGTTTGGAGGTTTTAGGAGCTGTTTTCAGGAGAATTTAAGTGCTGACCTCCACCCCAAACCGACCCCTTTCATCCTTCAACCTACCCCATGGATCCGCAACACCTCCAAGCTACCCTAGACCTCATCTTGGGACAATTAGGAACCGTTACGCAGCAAATTCGTAACACTCAGACGGACTTAGCGGATTTTAGGAGGTTAACCAGTGACCGGTTAGATAACATAGAGCGTATTGGGAACCCCGCGATTTACACCCTGTCACGACCCCACTCACCCTACGACGAGGAAAACCGAGCCGATCATGGCCACCCTAGAGATCAATACCGTCATAACCCGAGACCCCATCAAGATCCTGTAGGAGATGAGAACCCTTGGCGCGATAACGATGTCCAGTTGTTGAAAAACATTAGAATTGATGCGCCAACTTACGATGGGACCCTCGATCCCCAAGTCTTCATGGATTGGCTCAAATCCATGGATAGCTACTTCAAATGGTATAATATCTCGGAGGCTAGGAAGGTTAGATTTGCTGAAATGAAACTCACGGGCCGAGCCAACTTGTATTGGACCAACTTAGAGAATATGCGCGAGGCTCGAGGCGAACACCCTATCACGGATTGGAGGACGATGAAACAGGAACTTAAGAGAAAATATCTCCCTCCCTCGTACTACCCGAAGCTCCTTGATAAATGGAATAGACTGATCCAGGGGAGCAAGTCCGTCAAAGACTACATCTCGGCCTTTGACGACTTCCTGATCCGTTGCAATGGCGAGGAGTCCGCCACCCCAACTCAAATCCTTTCTATGTTTAGAGCTGGCCTTAGGGAAGACCTGCGTACGGAACTCTTTGCTCGAGGTGTAGACTCTTTAGAGGCAGCCTGTAGCCTAGTTCTCGACCTCGAAGATTCTAGAACCCACTCCCAAACTAGGCACTTTGACTCCCGCTCGAACTCGTATAGAACCTTGTCTGGACAATCTCAAACCCGACCCTCGGGATCGACTGCAAACCGAACCCCTGCTAGTTCGGCCCCACCTCGTACGGACCTCAAAGGTAAAGCTCCCGAGCGAGACGCTCCCAAACCCAATTCTGGAACCAAGTGCTATAGGTGTCAAGGGTACGGACACATTGCTTCGCAATGTTCTAGTCCTTACAAAGTCACCATAATTGAAGAGGTGGACGAAGAGGAAGAAGAACCTGAGATTGATTTGGTTCACCAAGTGGATGAGGAAGAAGACTCTTTTACTGAAGAAGAACCCGTTACCTTACAAGTTGTTAGGTGTGCTTTGGCCCAACCTAAGTTAAGTGATGATTGGCGTAGAACCTCAATTTTTCATACCTTCATTAAGATCGGAGAAAAGAGCTGCAAGGTTATCATAGATAGTGGAAGTTGTATCAACGCAGTCTCGTCAGCCATGGTCTCCAAGCTCAATCTTAAGGTGACCCCGCACCCAAATCCATATAAGGTTTCTTGGATCAATTCGACTACCATAGAAATTAAGGATCGAAGCCTTATTCCGATAGAGTTTGTGGGATATCAAGACAAGATTTGGTGCGATGTTCTAACCATGGATGTAGGTCAAATTATCCTTGGTCGCCCTTGGTTATTTGACAACGACGTCCATATTTATGGGAGGACAAACACCTGTGTGTTCGAACATAATGGAAAGAAGATCAAGTTAATGCCCTCTCAACCTAAACCTCCCAAAACTGAAGCTAAGCCTATCTCAACCAAGCAAAGTAAAGGCCTCCACTTACTGACTGCGAAGGAGGTGGAAACTGAGATCACCCAAGGAGCACCCATGTATGCCCTAGTGGCTAGAGAAGTAGATGAGGACCAGAAAGAACCAATCCCCGATGCCGTTAAGCCTCTTCTTGAAAACTTTGCGGATGTTTTCCCAGAAGATTTGCCTAACTAACTGCCACCCCTGCGGGACATACAACACGCGATAGACTTGGTGTCAGGGGCATCCCTACCCAACCTTCCTCACTACCGTATGAACCCGACTGAACACTCTGAGCTTAAGAAACAAGTCGATGAACTCCTACAACGAGGATTCATTAAGGAGAGCCTTAGTCCCTGCGCTGTTCCTGCTCTTTTAACTCCCAAAAAGGACGGCTCGTGGCGAATGTGTGTTGATAGCCGCGCTATCAACAAGATTACTGTCAAGTATAGATTTCCCATTCCTCGGCTAGATGACATGCTGGACATGATGACTGGAGCCACTCTCTTTTCCAAGATAGATCTTAAGAGTGGGTATCATCAAATTAGGATCCGTCCCGGGGATGAATGGAAAACGGCCTTCAAAACTAAAGATGGACTTTATGAGTGGACTGTTATGCCGTTTGGACTGAGCAACCCCCCTAGTACCTTTATGAGAGTTATGACTCAAGTTCTTAGGCCTTTCTTAGGAAAGTTCGTAGTAGTTTACTTTGATGACATATTAATTTACAGCACTTCGGTGGATCAACATCTCAATCATATCACTCAAGTCTGTGAAGTTTTGAGGAAAGAATAGCTGTTCGCCAACCCTGCTAAGTGTAAATTCCTCACCAATAGTGTGACCTTTCTTGGATTCATTATTTCAACTCAAGGGATATCTGCAGACCCCGAGAAGGTGCGAGCTATAAATGAGTGGCCAGAACCTAAGAATATTCGGGATGTTAGGAGTTTTCATGGATTGGCTACTTTCTATCGGAGGTTTATTCAAAATTTTAGTACCATTGTAGCCCCCATAACTGATTGTCTTAAGAAAGGGGAATTTCATTGGACGACTGCCACAACTAGAGCGTTTGAGGATATTAAGAAGAGAATGGTAGAAGCTCCTGTCATGCGTCTCCCAGATTTTTCCAAAGTATTCGAAGTAACCTGTGACGCATCAGGGATCGGAATAGGAGGAGTTTTGTCACAAGAAGGACATCCGGTAGCGTACTTCAGCGAAAAACTCAATGACATACGACAGAGGTACTCTACCTACGATAAGGAATTTTATGCAATCATCCAATCCCTTAGGTATTGGAGACACTACTTGCTACCCCAGGAATTTGTAATCTTTTCAGACCATGAGGCTTTGAGATACATCAATTCCCAGAAGAAGTTAAATGCCCGTCATGGTCGTTGGGTCGAGTTCTTACAGGAGTATTCGTACACTATCAGACATAAAGCCGGAACTGAGAATAAAGCGGCCGATGCTTTAAGCCGTAGGATAATGGTCACAAGAGAAATGAGAACAGAAGTTGTCGGATTCGAACGCATCAAGGATGACTACCCCGAGTGTACTGATTTTAAGGAAATATATGCGTTACTAATGACGGGGGACAAACCATCTGTAGATGATTTCTTGTTAGAGGATGGTTACTTGTTCAAATCTCAGAGGTTGTGTATTCCCAACACTTCTCTTCGTGAGTTTCTTGTGTGGGAACTACACGCAGGAGGATTAGCCGGACATTTTGGGCAGACTAAGACCATTGCAGCCGTTGAGTATAGGTTTTTCTGGCCCAGCCTTAAGCGTGATGTCACTAGATTGATCAAACGTTGCCATACCTGTCAGCTAGCGAAACAAAGGAAACAGAACACGGGCCTATACACCCCGCTTCCCGTCCCAAACCGTCCTTGGGAAGACATCAGCATGGATTTTGTTTTAGGGCTCCCCAAGACCATTAGGAAGCATGACTCCATCTTTGTCGTAGTAGATCGTTTCTCTAAAATGGCCCATTTCCTCCCGTGTGCTAAAACCTTCGACGCCTGTAGAATTGCCAAGTTATATTTTAGCGAGATTGTCCGACTCCATGGACTCTCAAAAACTATTGTGTCGGATAGGGACGTGAAGTTTACGAGCTATTTCTGGAAAACCTTATGGGTTAAGATGGGTACTAAGCTGCAATTCTCCACCGCCTTCCACCCACAAACGGATGGCCAAACATAAGTCGTTAATAGGAGCCTTGGTAACCTCCTTAGGGCCTTGGTAGGCGAGAACATTAGGGATTAGGACTCCAAACTACCCATTGCCGAGTTTGCCTACAATAACTCTGTCAACCGAACCACCGGCATGAGCCCCGCTGAGATTGTTTATGGATACCAACCTAAGCAACCCATAGACTTAGTCCCCATGAGCCCTAAGATTAGAGTGTCAGAGTCTGCATCTGCATTTGCATTCCATATCCAGGAATTGCATCGAGAAATTAACAAAAGAATTATACAAAGTAATGAAAATTACAAATTAAATGCTGATCTCAAACGATGCTTCAAGGAGTTCAAAGTTGGAGACTATGTCATGGTTCGGATTCGTCCGGAGCGGTTCCCGCCTGGGGCCGTTAAGAAACTGCATGCTAAAAGTGCGGGTCCCTTTAAAATAACTGCTAAAATAAACAGTAATGCTTATGTTTTGGACCTTCCTGAAGGTTTCAACATGAATCCCACGTTTAACATTGAGGATCTAGTAGCCTTTGATGGACCTGACTTTAACCCAGACAATCCTTTGAATCTTGAGCCTTGCGAGTCCATACCTAGTGAGATCCCAGCCTTACCTCCACTCCCCAAAATTCCCACACTACCTAATAGGGAGAAGATTGAAACTATACTGAGTGATGAGATCATTTCCACCAGGGACGGCGGACGCCACAGGTACTTAGTGCGTTGGAGAGGAAAGCCGGAGACAGAGGATACTTGGCTAGAGCGGGTGATGAGGTCATCGATCAACGGTTCAGACACGTGTATCGCCGGAAGCATCGCCGATCAATGGCCACGATTCAGAGCTTATATTTTTAGTTATTCATGCATTTTCAGTTTTCAGTATTCCTGTTTTTACCCTTGTGTGTGAGTGAGTTATGTTGGGGCCTCGAGGGCGATTTAGTCATCAGTTATGCTTTTATTTGCTTGTATCTCATGACCTATATATAGGGGTCATGTATCATTGTATGAGGGTAATGAATATTGGAATGAAAATCTAGTTTGTGCTTCTTTTCTTCTTCTTGCATGAGAGCGTGAAGAGAAAGAGAGAGAGAGAGCTCAAGGGGAGCAAACCGCAAGGCCCACCAGTCGTTGGAAGCGTCCGCGGCTCGTGGTTAAGTTATCTTTTATCTCGTCGCAAGTTTCCCATCTCCTTCCCCTCCCCCATCCGAAATCAGCCCAAAGCCTTCATTGCCGCCGCCCCTTGCAAACCACCGCCAACCTCCACCACCACCCCGGCCGACCACCTTGCCGGTCATCTTCCCCACCTCCTTTTCCTAGTTCCCATAGGAATTTGAATTTCAAATTTAAATTCTTTCCTAAATTGGAAATTCCATTTATGGAAATATTTTCATGAATTCAAATTAAAATAAAAGATTTGGATTTATTTAAATATCTTCCTAGTCATCATTCACTATAGGAAACTGTTTTTCCTCCTCTCCCTAATCTCTCTCCCTTCCTTCATGCCGCCGGCCCCTATAATGGGTTCTCCATTAAAGGGTGCAATTAATCCTCCACCATATTTGAACCCAAAATGAATTCAAATATTTTCCCTCTCCCATTGTTTTAAAACTGAAATCAATTTCAGTTTTTAATCTCTCCCTCCCCTTGGCATGCCGCCGGCCTCACCATTGGAGGAGCCCCATTAATGCATTCATTAAGGCATTAATTACACCACGATTTGAAACTATTTTCAAATCCTTCTCCCTCCTAATTTCCTCCTAAACTGAAGTTAATTTCAGTTTTTGTTTTAAACTCTTCTCTCTCCCTCTTAAAGCTGCCGGCCCCTCCTATTGATGGGCTCCATTAAGAGCTCATTAATCCCCTTTAATTGCACTTGAAATTTGAAAGGGGTTTCAAATAATTCCCTCCAAATTTACTAAAATCTGAGATTAATTCAGATTTTAGTAAATCTCCTTCACCACATCCAAACCTAAACTCTCTCTCTCTCTCAACACAGCCGCCCCTCACCCTCACCCACCTTGGCCGAAATTCCCCCTCTCCTTGGAGATCCCGCCGGCTACCCCCTCCTCTTCTTGAAGAAATCTCCACGCCAAGCATGTATGGCGGATCCGGAGTTTGAGTGGGGTCTAGTTTTCCACGCCGAAGGAAGCATCAACATCCTACGGTCACCTTACTTCGACGTAGGATTCGAAGACGAAACCACTGTGGAAGAGTACTTGGAGAGAGTCGTGCCAATCCTTGCAAGCATCTACGACCGGAAATTTGCAAAGCACACTTGGAGTCTCGAAAGTCAAGCATTCACGCCCTTCGCGTCATCGTGGACTCCTCCGTGGCTCAAGACCCTTGGCAACACAACCTTCCTCGTGGCATCGTTTGGTGTGCTGAAATTCTTCTCCCGCAAAGCCTAGTCTAGTTGAGTGAGTATTTTCTCAAGGTGAACTTCTCGTTGTTAAATGACGGATTGTTGTAATAGCTTTTAGTGTTGCTACTATTTTTGGTTGTCTGAAGGTTTTGGCTAATCTACATATTCGCCTAAGCTAGTTGATAACTACGAAAGTTTAATGATTTTCTTGCTATCGCCATAAGTTTTTAATTGTAATTTCTTTGCCAACTCAATTTTAATTTCTTACGCAGCTCCTTGCATTTAGTTTCACATCATATTTGGTATCAGAGCATGGCTAGCATGCTTTGATCTTGCTAGATGCATCCTAGGAAGTTTCCTTTAGCTTGTCGATAGTTGTTGCATGCATAACATCTTTTAAATAAATTTTATTGACTGATTTCTCTTGCTGTCCGGAAATTTCTGCAACAATATTTGCATGTTACATGCTCATATAAAGGTGTTTAAAGTGCTGTCCTTATTGCATTCGCATCCATATTAGTGTAGGACATTAAACCCTTGCTGCCATCCACTTTCCTGCACTAGTTTGTGACGTTGGGCTGACTTCCAAGCGTTTGTAGTTTGCTGTCCTCTGTTTCCTGCAGCTGTTTAGTATCCGTTAGTGAACCTAAAAGTCCTTGTTTAGGTGCTGTCCACTCCCTCGGCCCCTTCCAAACACCTAGACAACTTCAACAACGGCTGAACATTGCTGTCCAGAAAATTTCTGCAGCATTTAGAGAGCTTTAGGTGACTCCAACCTAGTGTTTAGGTGCTGTCCACACCCTAAAAGTCATCCTAAACGCATAGGCAAATTTCCCCAACTGCTGTAGATTGCTGTCCACAAGTTTCCTGCACTTATCTAGTGAATTGTAGGCTCGTTTCTTAGGCGTTTGGTTGCTGCCCTCAACCTAACAACCTCCCTAAGTGCCTAGGCTACTTAACCCACTAGCCTAGCTTGCTAGCCAAACTTTTTCTTCACCCTGTAAGTGAGTCTAAGTGAGCCTAACCTAGTGTCTAAATGCTGTCCCTTACACCCATTCCTCATTGAGCATCACTTTACACTTTTAAATGGACTCGATAGGTTTTCAGAAGAGGTTAGACGACCTAGTTAGTCTTGTAGGCTCTCTAACTAAAACCACAAAGGAGGCACATGTTGACTCTCCCCACTCTAGGTACGTTCCCCATTCGCTCAGTCAGGCGAGCCGGAAGATGCCCCACTATGCTTATCAACCTAGACCTGAGACTAATCCTCATCGACCTCACCTAGAGTCACCTTACCAGTTGCCCACCTTTGATGGCTCATCGAACCCTTACTATTTTCGGGAATGGGCTAGACAACTAGATGATTATTTTGAATCATGTCATATCCTTGAATCCCACCAGCTTAGCATAGCTAAATATCACCTCAAAGGTCAAGCTCTTCAATTTTGGGTAAGATTGGAAGATCGTCGAGAGTCTAGCGGTGAGTACCTTACTTGGAAGGACATGAGGAGAGAACTCAACTTAAAATATAGGCCCTCTACCTATGGACAACCTGCTGATTCTAAGTTTAGGTCCCCCCTGCCCATCAAATTAAGTTCCGGAGTAAATTTTGGGAAGGCAGATGGGTTTGTAGATAAGACGCTACCCAGAGATTTCGCCCTAATTTTGCGAGGACTTTATGATCTGAGTTTTGGTTACCTATAGGCGCAAGCCCCCCTATAGTTAATTACCCGTCCCATTAATGAGAGAGAACTTTCGATTAACGCTAGTCATTGATCAAATACGTAGAGATACGTGTTATTTGACATATAGTAGCAGCATGAGTATTTAGAATGATTGGAGAATTGATATTTAAAATTGAAAATTTCACCTTCTTGCACTTAAAGCGGATGGTGGGGGAATGGATGATGGATCTGATTAAGATCTCATGGTTCCGTCGTCCCGGGCCATCATGGTCCCTAGTCTACTTAGTCAGAGGAGGTAGTCGACCCAACCTGATAGAAGGATCCTTACTGGCACCCATGAGTCAGAGGAGGTAGTCGACCCAACCTGATAGAAGGATCCTTACTGGCACCCATGAGTTGCTTCGTTCAATGAGACCTTGTAGACCTTGGTTGGATGTGTCTAAGGGGATAAATTTAAATCCACCTTAGCTAACAGAGGGCTTTGTTCCCTATCGATCATATCTTATTGATTCATATCTCAATGATTTGATGCCAATTAGGAATATATTGGCTCTAGCCATAAGCAATATTTTGTAGTGCCATTTGACGGCAAAACACTCGGTTTAGAGGGTCTCGGGTCATAACTGTTTATCTTGCGGTGTCATTTTGTGGCAAAACCGTCGGTTAGAGGATACGTACCACATTCTTACTGGTAAAAGATTGTTTGAGAATGGATCATAGTGATATTTTTGACTAGGCATTAACTTTATGTGAGCTAAAGTAAATTTTAATTTGTCTACCTCGACAAACTGTTGTGGAGGGTGGATGGATTTTGCTTTAAGTGTTTTGATGGTTGATTTTCAAATTTAAATATTTTGGATTTTGGGTTTTTTGGATTTTTGACTTTGTGGAGTTTTGAATTTTGATGAGTATTTGGGTGGCATTTTGGAGATATATTTATGAACCCCTCCGATTGAGATAAACATTCAACACGACCATCATCGGGGTGTTTGTGGTCATTTTCATTTATAGCTTGAACCTTATCGACCCTATCAACTTTCCGATAGGGGATCGGGTTTCGTAGGCTTTATGCCTTTGTTAGTGAATTCTCATTGTTTAAGGCCTAATATAAATGTATTAAAACAAGTATTTCGGTCGTCGTAACCGTATATTTGTTTGATGGTTCGAACCCTATCGACTCCTATTGATCTGCATAGAAGGATCGAGTTCGAACTTGAATTTACTTATTGACCTACGCAGCATCCCTAGATGTCACGTGTATACTTATAACATGCTCGCCGGAGCCCATGCCTATGTGCATACATATTGCAATGCATGTGCGGGGGTGTTTTGCAATATTTATAAATGCCTTCTGTCCGCTCTTATGAATGCTGCGGATCCGGTGGCATTGCATTGTAACTTGTAGACGCCTTCTGTCTGCTTATATGAATGTTACTGACCCGGTGGCTTAGCATTATACTTTAATCATTTGCCCATTGCATATAAGTAGACTATCGTGCACTACTTGCATGATTTATGCATGTAGATTATAATGCACTAACGAATCTCCTGCTTTTTGGTTATCGGTGAATCGTAGCGTTATCGCTTGAATTTCACGAGATATTTCATTGTTCTGATACAGACTCCCTTTTCTCGTTCACCGGGAGATCCCTCTAGAATTTGAAATCAATGACTGTTGCTTTAAAAAGATCTTTTAAGATCTTCAATGTAGTAGACTTGTTATTTCTGGTGTTTGTGGATGCCAAAACTGTTTTCTTCCTAATTACAAGACCAAGAAGAAATTTTGAAACACTAGGAAGTTTAGTTCGAATTTGCTCAAACATCTCTTACATTCTACTAGGTGGTGTCATTTTTCGTACATCGAGTTGTCTGCATACCCGACGTACTTTGCAGCATCTCAATCACCGTTGTTATAGGTGATATCTATACTTGTGTCCATAGTGGTTTGTTGTACTTACGACATACCCACTGTTGTTATCCACAAGTGGCTCGTGTTTATTTATAGGGATCCGTTGTATTCACTACGACCTCCTGGGAGTATTTGTAGAAAAGGCATCATTTCTGCATCATATCCACCTTTCACCAATCTCAGGTGGTATGACAATTGTACTTGTTTGTAGAGGCGGATCTTCTACCATCAATTGACAATGTTGCCATCACAATCTACAGGCACTGTTGCTTGTGTTGGAGATCTCAATAGCGCATATAGGACACACATATGCATTCTGCAACCATTCGTTGTTCTTGCAGGTACGATGCATCCGATCTCGTAGAGACTGTTGTAAGAGTCAACTACATTTTTTGTTTGTACACATTGAGGTCTTGTAGTGTGCCTGCTTGTAACTCGATGTTGGTTACGAGGATGTTGCAATATCCTTCCTACAAGAGCTCACGGTCGTTTGTATTTGTTGCATCTTAGTCGCTTTTGTTTGCAAGGATTAATGTATTTCATCTGACATTGAGTCACTATTGACCGTACGAATGTTCTTGTAGTTTGAGTTCCCTCGTGTATGATTCAAGCTTTGTTCTTTGCATATGTTTGAGTCCAAGTTCAGATTCATTTAGACTTAAGTTCATCGAGTTTACAAGTCCCACTTAATGTTATATAGTCTGTGTTCAAGTGCATATCCACAGTATAAGTTCTTGAAAGTTTAGGCTCTTGTTCAAGTCCCCTGTGGTCCAACTCAAGTCTTCGCTTGAGTTCAAATTATGTTCACTTTATATCAATGTTTAAAATTGAGTATTCGGGTATTGAGGCGTTTTTCATTCGTGAGGCGAGGCGTAAGCCTCAAGGCGTTTTGAGGCGTAAGCCTCAAAATCAAAAGATTGCGTAAACATAAAATGATAAATTTTTTAAATACTAATGAGTGAATAATATAAAACATAAAAAAACATAAGATATGAAGTGAAATCAAAATATCTCAATAATAAGACAACATGAAATATAATTAAACTCAAAATTCTATCTTTCCCAAATCTCAGTATTCTTTTCATTAACATATAATTCCAATTTCTAAAAATAAATAACAATGACATATCACATAAGAACTCATAAATCATCAGCACTGTCATCACTAAGGGGTTCTTCATTTGAATCATCATTATGATTAACTGCTCTCTCCCCTTCCTCCTCTCCTATAGAGTCCAATGTCGGGCATTTACTTCAAGATTTATGTAAGTTTTAATATATATAGCGTGAGGCGTAAGCCTCATTCCAGTGAGGTGAGGCGGGCCTTAAGGTGGGCCTCAACCGAGTCGAGGCGCAAGCCTCATAACAAAAACTCGAGGCGTAAGCATCGAGGCGTTTTTTACTGGAATTGCGTAAAGGCGAGCCTCATATTGCGCAATTTTAAACCATGCTTTATATTCAAATCCAGTTCAAGTTTGAACTTATTTTATTTAGGTTTAAGTCTTGATTAATTATTTGAGTTGTGTTCAAATACAAGTCCTTGTAGTTCATGCTCCAGTCCACTAGTTCGTGTTCATTTGAGTCCAAATCAGGTCTGAGTTCAGTCTTATATTCACCCGAAATTTCGGCAGCCTCTCGGCGTCTCCCAATGTTTAGGAAAAAACTACAGAAAATTAGGCCTCCCGCCACGCTAGATAAAAGCGTGCAATGTTTAAAATTGCGTATTCGGGTATTGAGGCGTTTTTCATTCGTGAGGCGAGGCGTAAGCCTCAAGGCGTTTTGAGGCGTAAGCCTCAAAATCAAAAGATTGCGTAAACATAAAATAATAAATTTTTTATATACTAATGAGTGAATAATATAAAACATAAAAAAACATAAGATATGAAGTGAAATCAAAATATCCCAATAATAAAACAATATGAAATATAGTTCAACTCAAAATTCTATATTTCCCAAATCATAGTATTCTTTTTATTAACATATAATTCCAATTTCTAAAAATAAATAGCAATGACATATCACATAAAAACTCATAAATCATCAACATTGTCATCACTAAGGGGTTCTTCATTTGAATCATCATTATGATGAACTGTTCTCTCCCCTTCCTCCTCTCCTATGGAGTCCATTGTCGGGCATTTATTTCAAGATTTATGTAAGTTTTAATATATATAGTGTGGGCATAAGCCTCATGCCAGTGAGGCGAGGCGGGCCTCAACTTGGTTGAGGCGTAAGCCTCATAAAAAAAACTCGAGGCGTAAGCATCGAGGCGTTTATTACTGGAATTGCGCAAAGGCGGGCCTCATATTGCGCAATTTTAAACCATGAAAGCGTGTACGGTAGGTGCCCTCGAATGAGGACACCGCGGTTGTGAAATCTTTAATCCCACCATGCCAGAGAAAGGCGTGTATGAGTCTTCGATACCTGTTGCAAGAAAAGCTGTTGTTTCCCCGCAGGTACAGAACCGCGTACGGGTACTTAAGATTATCCCGACCACGCTAAGAAAAGCATGCACCGAGCCTACCTGCCTCGTCGTAGGTGTCTCACCGGGTTCTCTCCCACCACGCTAGAGAAAAGCATGTATGGGTGGTTTGCCGGCTCGACATGAACACCAAGGTAAGAGAGGGTTTAAGTTTTAGAATTATACCTTAGCGACTGGTGAACTGGCGGTGGAGGCTCGTGGATCGAGGCGGGAGGAGCACACTTTTTATTATTATTATTAATTATAATTAATAATAATAATAATAATAATAATAATAAATTAATTATAATATATAATTAATTATAATTAGTAAATTAATTATAATTAATTAATGACTAATTGTAATTAATTGAAATTAATTATAATTAACCAAATAATTATAATTACTAATTAATAACTAATTATTATTTAATTACAATTATAATTAAACTAATTATCAATTAATTATAATTAATCAATTAATTATAATTATAATTAAATAATAATTAATAATTATTATAACTAATTAAAATTTAGATTTACTGGGTTTGGTCGAAGAGACGCTCAGAAGGAAGTAATCACCTTCACAGTGGCGAGCACCCGTCGTTGCCTCGGATCAAAATGTGTGACTTCCGATCCCTCAGGAAGGGAAAGTCGTTGAATGAGCGAAGTCGAACAGGCCGAAGAAGCCGAAGGAGCGGCGAAAGGGGAGGAAGCTATCTTCACAGCTGCGAGCTCTTGTTGTTGCACCCTATCCGACAGGTAGGGAAAGTCATTCCAGGAGCGGAGTCGACTAGCCACGAATGGAGTCGAAGAAGCGGCGGAAGGGAGGAAGTTACGATCGCAACGAGCGACTCCCGTCACTGGTTCCGATCAAAATGTCGGAACCTTCGATCCGACAGGAAGGGAATGTCGGAGATGGAGCGAAATCGAACAACTAGGAAGGGCCGTAGAAGAGCGCCAAAGGTAGGAAGGTACCCTCACACTAGCGAGCTTCCTTGTTGCTTCCAATCAAAATATCGTAACTTCCGATCCGTCCAGGAAGGGAACGTCTTCGTCGGGGAGAGAGCGAGAGAGATCGAGGGAGATCGAGAGAGAGAGAGAGAGAGAGAGAGAGAGAGAGAGAGAGAGAGGCCGAAGGCCTCTTCTCTTCGGCTATTTAACGACGTGAAGTCGTGCGATGTGGGAGGAGCGTCACGGTCTTACGAGCTGTGTCAACGACGTGCGGGATGGGGCAGAGCAGGTAAGCGATTTGATTTTTCTCTTTTTTTGTTTCCGTTACATAGGTCAACATATATGTTTTAAATGAAATGGTCCATTATAAAACAGGATTCAATAGATGGATTCTAGCACAAATTCTATCAATGTTTGTCAATCTAATGTTAGTGTTTAATCTTATTGAAACAGATACAAAAGTTTATTGAAATAGGCAGGGGAAATTTGATGGTAGAATGAGATTATTCAAAGGATAATTGATACAAAGGATTTTACTTTTAAGTGTTTCAAGTAATATTGAGACAAAATAAATATAACCTAGAATAGTTGACAAAACAAGGTAGTAAGAGAAGTCAAGGTTAAAGCTTTTGATGATATTATAATTGGCATTAAAGATGGAAAAAAGGGTAATTATATATAAAATAAGTCATAAGAAGAGTAAATGTAGAGACTAGAGCCTTTGATCATGTAAAGTTTATTGAGAGTGAATTCATGAGGACATTAAAAAAACGTCTAATTATTTTTTTAGAAATTACTGAATAAAGCTTTAATAAAGTTATTCTCAGGCGAATAAAATAATGGGAATTATGATGTTTATTATGAATTATTTAAAAAAAGTTTGCTTGAAGAAGGTACATGAAGGCAAGTTTTAATCTTTAAATGAGATACCTACATTTGGGACGTCGTTGATGATATTGGAGTAATATGATTGCTATATCTTTTTGATGAAATTTAAGACTACAGGGTACAAAATGATCATATAAGAAATGTTTGGGTGCTAGTTTTTAAGGAGGTTTATGCTAAATATTATAATTATAGAAGAATTGTGTGTACGAGTGATAGAGATTTGCATGTTTATTTTCTTCAAAAGCAGAAAATAAATTAGTTGTCGAAGGAAAGGTTTATTTAATTCCTTTAATTGGTTGTTATTTTATTTTGTAATTTCAAATTTTTTTTTTTCGGAACATGCCTCTGATGATACTTATGTGATATGCTTCTTGGAGGGCCAAGAAGGGGGGCACATTTAGAGTAGGTGTAAACTTCAAGAGAAAATAGAAGAGAGGGAAAGGAGAGAAACCATAAATTATTCATTCTACACCTTTTCTTACAATAAGTGGTGTATTTATAATACTTGGGTAGACCAAATTTACAATATATAACCGGTCTACCTAACCCTACTTAAAAGAAAGATTAGATTAATGTTTTATTACATATTTGAACCCATTTGTCATTTATGCTTGTGGAATGTGTTTGTGCCTTCTTTTTTGGTCGGCTTTATGGTTGTTGGTTGTCCCATCATGTTTGTAGCCCATGTTTCACATCTGATTTTTGGATCCAATCCCGTATGTTGATGTCTAACACTCACATTTCCATGGAAAACAACCTTGTCCTCATGGTTGAGAAAGGAAAGGATGAAGAGAGGGGGAGGAAATATAAATTCAAGGTGACTATCAATAGTTTGATGAATATTTTTTTTAGAATGTATCCTAAGTTTTTGAGAGGCAGAATGAAAAAAATGTTTGGAAAAAAACTCTATGTAATTCATAAAAATATTAATGTAATATTAGTGAGTATATTAACGGCTCTAGAATTGATGCAAAATTGCTAAGTACTATCCAGTTTATGAAGAAATAATATTGGAATGAAAAAGAGAGCCATGATTATGAATAACATCCGTATCGAGAATGATAAGGATGGATGTTAGTCAGTTGAGGTAAGGACGGAAGATGAGTACGATGGGCGATGGGCAATGGTCAGAGAAGGTGGGGATTTTGGAGGAGGGATTCGTTCGGAGGAAGTATATTGTTAAAGTGTAGAATGTGGACGGTCAATACATAATCTATCAAGTTTCTTGTCTATGGAATCCAGGAAAGCATGGATTGGTTGAAGGGATGAGCCAATGGAAGCAAATTGAACATTGGCTTGTTGTAGAGATTTTTGTAGTTAAGAGAATTTTAATTTTTGATAGGTTTGTCATTTATGTTTGTGGAATGTGTTTGTGCCTTCTTGGTAGGCTTCATAGTTGTTAGTTGTCCCGCCATATTATTAGCCTATGCTTCGCGTATGATTTTTTGATCCAATCCCATATTCTGATGTCTAACACTATGACATTAAGAATGAGCATTAATGTTGTTTGTTCTATGTATTGTTTGGAGAGTTTTTGGCTTTTGATTTTATGGTAGTGTTACCTCTTATTTGATGTTTGGGAATTGTAATTTGCTCAAGGGATGGTTATGCCTTCTATAGTTTTGGGTCGTATAGCTTTAGGTAATGTAGTAGCAAATGACTCTTGGACTGTAGTGCTTGTGTTTATTTTGTTGGGTGTGGTTATTATAACTATGTGAATGCGAATTCAATGTATGCTTATTTAGGCATTTGGATGACTAGGAATTTTTTTCTTCCTTTGGTGGTGCCACCCAATGTAGCCGATCAGAATTTGACGGCAACCGACTAAGAGAATAAATGATTATAGTACAAATTATGTAGCATGTAATTTGATACTTTTGATTAAATAAAATTCCTTCTTCTGATTTTAAAGTTGTATTTGTGATTACTTCGAATGCAGTACAAGTACAACTGCCTAATTTTGGGGAAGTCATTTTCTTATGTTCACATGATTCCTATTTTTCCTACTTCTTTTATTCGCTTTATTTCTTGTTCACTTCATTTGTCAATGGTTTGCTCGTGCTTTTAATTTTTTCATATCTAACACTTCTAGAATTTATTTGTGGTGATTAAATTATAATTGCTCAGTGATTTTGTATGAATCAATTTTCTTGTTGTTTTCTTTAGATATAGTTGATCAATTGCATTTTCATTTGATTTTTAATTCTTGTATTTTTTGTTTACACGTAATGAAGCTTTTTTTGCATATTTAGTGGTCTTTGACTTGTGAATTCTTATTTATTTTGTTTGAATTGCAATTATTGCATCATTTTTGTTGCGTTATGAAATCTAAACCCAAAATCAATTTGCATCAAATTGGTATGAAATATTATGATTGTGTCATATTTTTAATTGAGTGTGGGATATTTTAATTGTGTTAAGAAATAATAAATAAAGCGATTTAAATGAATCCAGGTTAACTATGTTCTACAACAACAACAACATGATTATTATGAGGTTCAAAATTACATTTGTACATTTGATGTACACGTAATTGGACTAACAAATAATTTGCATTTAGTCAATCATCAATGGTCAATACTTAATTGAAGCCATCAATCTCTATTTATGGAAATAGGGTTCAATGATAAGTTCAAATAATTTAAATTCAAATTTAAGTCTATCCAAAATCAACCTTATCAGATAATTGAAATTTAAATCTACAATAATAAAAAAAGGATAATTTAACTTAATTTAACATAAAATAAATTTTGATAAAAGATGTAAAACTCTGCCAAATTAAATATAATTAAAAAAGACTTGAAAATTGTTGTGATTTAATTCCTTTATAGCTCGATTTGATTCCTTTTTGCTGACCTATGCAAATGTAATATATATTTTTTGGTGCTAAACTAGCTTAATTTTGCTGTATTAATATATGGTTATCTAAGAAGAATATAATGCTAAGTGATTTGAGTTAGAGAGATTGGGATTACAACTCGATGAAAATAGATAAAGGTGGTTTGGGCATATACAATTGTGAGCAAAAAATGCACTAATAAGGTACAAAGATGGAAAAATATGTAATATGATGGAAGGTAAATTGGTCCAAAAGTAACTGTGCTTAAAGTTGTAAAAAGTTTGGTGAAAACTGAGTTAATAAACATGAAGTTCCCTTTGAGGACCTTTGCTTACCTTTTACACCATCATCAAACTTTCCATTAGCGAGTCCATCTACTCTACCTCTCCACCAATCAGCCAATTACTGCTTCTCATTTCATGAAGTCTCCACGAAAATTCTGACCAAATCCACCATGAATCTGTTCGTGAATTTGAATTCAATTAAACCAAAAGAGATTGAATCTAATCTCCTTCCATGTTCACCTTTCGAATTTAGTTTGATCCACTTTCATTTCATTTTTTTCGTTGTTTATTCTCCAAATCAGGGCAATTCTCCAAAATTATCAGCACGTGCACACACATGCTTGGTCAAATTTTAGTTTTATTAAAGCTACGTTATTTGGGTTATTTTGTGGAGATATAGTGCTTATGAATGGCATTTGGCCTTTGCATTTTGATTTCTTTATAACAATGTGTTGTGAGTAATGTCAGTTACTGGATGCAGTAAATAGAATGGTGAGATAATTCTTTTTATTCCTTGCTATGAATGAATTCATTTTATGTGGTATTTAGTTGTGTGCATTAATTTTTTTTTATTGTTCCAGCTATATGACATTAGATCCATGAAAGAACTTGAATCATTTCGTGGACATCAAAAAGATGTAACTGGTGAGCAAATTTCCTAAAATCTGCATTTTCTTAATTTTTTTAATCATATGCCTGATTTTATGCAATTAGAAAAAATGTTTAGTTTTACGTACTTCAAATTCTAATTAATGTCCTCTCATATTTTCTTTGATGTGGATGACTTGTATGCTTTGGAATTGTCTGTTGGTAAAATTTTCTTGAAAAATATGAAGCAATACTAGAAATGGAATTTTCTTCCTTTAGAGGGGAAACTGAAGTGAAATCCAGTTGCTCCTTTTCCAACACAGCAGCTAAGGAGAGGATCTAAGGTTATTTGGACAGCAACTCTGATTCCAGCCAGCAGCTAGAGGTCTTCCAAGGGCTGAAGAAGAATGGTGGACAGCAGTTTTCCTCTTCCAGATCAGCTATTTCACGTTCCAAACCTTCTTAGCAAGAGGTGGAACAGGAACTAGGAGAAGTCTGGACAGCAACGGATTGAATTTTGGGGCTGGCCAGTTAGTGTGGAGCTGCAGAAAAACTGCTGGACAGCAGTTTAACAGCTTCCAAAAATCTGGACAGCAACCCTGTACTGCTGCGGGAATCTCCGGACAGATTAACGGGAGAGAGGAGAACTAGGGGAATTATTTCCTTATTCCCCTCCCAGATTTGGGAAGTAATTAAAGGCTTGAAATTTCTGGTTGCTGGAAAATCAAGCCCAATAGGAAAGTGGAGGTGGAAAGGAGAATGGGGAGAGAGAGAGAGGAGAAGGGACGGCGGGATCCAAGGGAGGCTGAGGGAATTCAACTCCTTAATTCCGTGAAATGAGTTAGGGAAATAAATTCAAATTCTTTTCTTTAGAGGGGGCCGACAGCTTTTAGAAGGGATTTCACGTGGAGGGATAAGGAATTAAATGGTGCTTTAATTCCCTGAGATTTTGGGAATTCTCAGATTTGGGAATTCTTTCCCAAAGAGCTGGAGTTAATGAATGAGAGAGGGCCGGCTGTGTATGGAAATTGAGGTGGGTTTGTTTCTTAATTCCAGGTCAGGCTTTAGGAAAGAATTTAAGAGGTGGGGCATGAGGGGGGGTTTTGGCCAACCAGAACCAATGAGCAATTAATGTAGAAATTTAAGGCTCATTGATTTGAATTTAGAAATTTTCAAAAATCTGAATTTAATTCAGTTTTGATTGAAATTGGGGGGAACTTAATTTGAAATTTGATTTCAAATTAAGAGGCCATTAATGCTTTAATTGAGGAGTTAATGGGAGGAAAACCACATGGTGGCCGGCGGCATGTAGAGAGAGAGAGGGAGGGGATTTGGGCAAGGTTTGGGGAGTTTCCAAAGAAGAAAAATGTATTAGGAAGGTTATGACCTATGTTGCACCGATACACCTATTTATGAAGGCGTGCTGTATCCGATACACCGATACACGGATACGCCTCCGATACTCCACCGATACGTGTCGGATACGCCAAAAATGTATCCAATTAAAATACTATTTAATTTCAAAAGGACACGCGTATCCGATACACGTGTCCGTTGAAAAACAAAAAAGAAATCCGAAAAAAAAGAAAAAAAGATGCATGCGTTGTATTTACTTCCGCGATTGCGAGCAAAGTTCTTTCATTTCCGAGATGGATTTGAGTCTCTTGATGATATGAGAATAATAGAAATTACTAATCTTTCACTTGATGAGCCTGGATTAAAAGTTATGATATATATTGAAGATGATATAGAAGTTCAAAGACAAACCACTGAAAAAGCTAATCATATTATTCATTCTATTGAATAGTTGAAACTTTATGTGCATGCTAGACAATTTATGTTTATGCTTTTGTTGTTGTACTAGACATTTAATGCTTACTTATATTTTGATATTATAAGCTACAAGGCTACAAATGATGTTGTTATCATTTTTTTTTGTAATTTCAAATATTATGCTTTGATTAATTTCTTAATTTTTATGTATGATTTATAAATTACGATGCCGTGTCCGCGCCGTACCCGTATCCTGTATTTTTAAGAATTGACGTGTCCCGTATCCGTATCGTGTCCTATCCGTGTTGTCGTATCCATATCGGTGCAACATAGGTTATGACTAAATCCAAACTCTTTGAATTTAAATTTGAATCATTCATAACACTTTCTTAAATAAGAATTTCCAAATTTGGAAAGAATTGAAATTCAAAATTTGAATTTCAAATTTGAATCAAATACTTGCTAATTTCTCGTAGGGTGAATTATGGAAAGTCATGAAGATATTGAGATTATCGTCATGGTGGAAAAAGATGGGGTTTCGGGTGAGGTTAGAATCCGGCGGCCAAACGAAGATGGGGAGGAGGAAGAACGATGGAACAAAAACAATTTAAAGAAGAGATAAAAACGAAAGAGAGAAAATAACAAAATCGCGAGCCTCGGACTCTTCCGAAGACTGATGGGTGATGCTTTGCCCTTCTCCAAGGGACTTCAAATCACGAGCCCGGACCCATCTTGTGGCTGGTGAAGACTCCGATTCATCTCCATAGAAATCTCACTAACGCTCTCTCACAAGAACACAAGTGTGGCACAAATTTTTAATATCAATTCTTCATTCATTTTACAATAGCTTAAGGCCCTATATATAGACCACAACATGAGAAAAATCAAAAATTACAAAATTGCCCCTTGGGCCACAACACTCAAATAAACCAACCTAGGGGTAGAACATGAAATAATATAAAATAAGAGCTAAAATTCATAAAATAAATCATAAATGACAATGTAAATTAGAGCTGTCGATTTACGACGCCTCCTGTGATAGATTCGCCAAATCTTCGTGCCGATGTCCGCATCAGGAATGTTATCAGATATAGTGTGGTTTACGTTCTATCTAATGGGAAAAAAATTAATTTTCTTTCATTATTTGTGTTATAGGCTTAGTAGTTAGGAATGAGAACGTGATATATGGAAATATTTAAGGCAATGAATAATATATCCAATGACTTTGATCAAGTTAAATGCTTTAAAAGTTGAAATAACAATGTGTTAATTGAAGATGAAGGAACATAGACTTGGTACTTAGAAATGAGAACGTGATATATGAAAATATTTATGGCCTGAATTTTATATCTAATGGCTTTGATCAAGTTAAATGCTTTAGAACTGAAGATAATAAGGTGTTTATTGAAGATGAAGGCATCAACGAAAGATGAAATGCTACTTTAAGAATTTGGTAAAGTGAATTTTCAATGAAATTATTACATTCAAATAGTATAATGAATAAAAAATAATTTATATTATAGAATGATGTACAGTAGTAATGCTTTTGGGTGATGTGAGATATATTTTTGATTTGGATATTTATTGGTTTCAGAATAGTGATTTGGTTAATAAAATTTTTCAATAGAGTTTTAAATGCTAAGAGGATGCCAACTTGCTGAATAATATGCTTTTTGGTATCATTATTTAAGATGAGAATTTTAATGTCGTGCCAACATATAGATGAATCAAACTTATGAGTGATAAAATAGAGACTTTTTAATTAATAAGAAATCTATCACATTGATTTTCAATTATATTGATTTCATATCTTCTTATATTGTTTATGTAGATGCTTGCAAAGGAAATTGAAAGTGAGTTGCATTTTGGTGTATCCTTTTGATAGATATCATAGTTTTAATCAATAAGAAATCTATTAAATAAGTGAAGCAAGAACAACGGATGAAATATTTTGAAAATAGAGACTTAGAATAGTAGATTAAAGATTGTGTATATGATTTGCAGTTTTAATTCGTGTGATATTTACACTGATCAACAAATATATTTTGAAGATAAATGATTTGGAGATATAAATAAATAGTTATGTATTTTGGATTTGTTATATATATATAAAAAGTAGAGATATAAATAAGAATATAATTTTTTGATTTAAGATTGGGTCATGAAAATAGAGAATTATCTCAGGGGTTTATGCTGTAATAGGATATTATTGAGATTTCAATATAAATATCATAAATAACAATTAAGAAGTTGTATAAATCTGTGTGTTGGGTTGTCAAAAAGTTAATGAAATTGATCATGTTGAAAATGGGAATACTAAGATGGATGTGTGGCAGAATAAAAAATGATAAATTAAAAAATGATAACATTGAGGAATGGTTGTGGTAACTTTTATTGAAGATATGGTGTTTAAAAATAGACATAAGTGGTTTGAACGGGTAAAATAATGGATGGAAAATACACCTATTATATGGGTAGCTAAATTAAGTATGGGAGGATTGGGAAGGGAAAATGGGTTGACCTTAATTAGCATGGATAGTTCAAAATAATTTGTGAAGAATAGGCCTAAACACCTCATAAGGCACTCAACATGTATGAATGTAAAATTGGATTCATATTGCTGTCCTCAAATTGTTTGGGGTATGACTAATGATAATGATGCTGTATGTTAGATTCTTGATCCGAATCTAATATGCTGTTATGATTTAAATTCATTTAAGACTTGTGATTTTGAAGGTTCATGCTAATATGGTTGAATTAGATCTGTCAATTTTACATATTGATTTACAAACAAAATGATTTGTAAGCTCCTTTTGCATCGATTCCCATAGTTTTTCTTACTAGTGTTTGCCAAATATGAAATTCCTCAAGGAGCCAATTATAATTCTCTTTTTCATTTTTGGACTTGAAATACCTTTGATGCAGAACATAAATGCAAAAATGATTTGATTAAGGAATTTGCACGCTTTCAAGTAAAAGCAATAAGTATTAAAATGTTAGCCGGTTATCAAAAATAGAAAACAAGAAAGGGGTGCCTTAGCTTAGGCCAAGTCACACTAATACTTAGGACCACAAAACAATTAGAAAATTCAACATAAATAAATATAGAGGATTTCCAATAACATCCCTAGATTAACAACGAGATTAGATGCATAGAAGTCCGTTACTCATTCCGTATGTTTACTAAAGCTTTGGCGGCGAACAATTAGCATGATCTTCACGAATCAAAATATAACCACAATTGAGAAGTATACTTGGAAGATAAGAGAGTTGGAGGGAGAGTTTACCCAAAGAAAGAAGTTATACGAAGCTCCGGTGGTGGTTTGAGGGCTTGAGAGGAAGTGGACAGCAAGTGGTGGCTTCTTGGGGGCTGTACAGCAACAAATTCAGGCTTGAACCCTTTGGACAGCAACCAGGAAATCTGGGCAGCGATGGGGAGGTGCAGAATTCTCTGGAGAGCAACTTCGACATCTTGGATAGCAGCTTTGGCCTGTGGGAAACTCTGGACAGCAGGTTCGCAAGCTCCGGAATTCTAGCCAGCACTTGATCTCCTTCGGGACAGCAACTAGGAGCGTTCGGTCAACATCTAAGCCAAATCTGGACAGCTGTTTTGGCAATGGGAAATCTGGACGGCACACAAAATCTGTCCATAAATCTGGACAGCAACTTGGACATGGAAAATTCAGGATTTCGGCTCTCTAGATGCAATGAAACTAGAGGAATATTGTGGGGAATTCTGTGCCCAACAGTGGAGGGGAATCTGGAATTAATTTCCTTGCCTAGGGAACATGCCAAATAAGTCACAAATTAATTTGGAGAGAAAGGGGAAGGGGCCGGCTGGTTATGGGAGCATTAATGGGTTGATTGGGAGGGGGCCGACCATGCAAGGGGGCTTGATTGGGGAATTTTGGAATTCTTTCCAAACATAAGACTTAAATTAAGGAAAGAGAATTAAAGGGTATCTCCACTTAAATTCAGATTTGAAGAGATTTGGAAAGTGTCCAAATTAGATTAATCTTATTTTAGGAAAGGATTCAAATTCAAATAAATTTGAATTTGAAAATTGAAATCTTTTAAAATTTAAGATGATATAAATTTGGTAAGTCTTCAATTCTTTCCTTAGAGGAGATTTGCAAAGAAAGGAAGGAGTGAGGGTAAGTAGGGCCGGCGGGATCAAGAGGGGGAGAGGGGCTTGGGGAAAGATATCAAAGCCTACTTGATTTGACATACTAAATTAGGAAGGATGAATCTCATTGCAATCTAATTTAAAATTCAAATATGATTGATTTTGGAAACTTTCCTAAAATTAAACTTCGTATTTTAGGAAATTAATTCAAATTCAAATTGATTTGAATATGAATTAAATGGATTTCCTAAAATATAAAGGTTAAATTAGGGAAGGCTTTGATTGCATGCTTTGATTGAGGGACTCAAGGGAGAAGGTGATATGGCCGGCGGCTAGGGTTAGGATGAGGATGTTTTGGTGGTGTGGAGGTGGCGAAGGGGAGACCGATTGGTCTTTGGAATGGTGGCATGATTTTCGGTGTGAGAGGGAGGAAGGGGAAGGGGCTTGGAGCTTGTGGTGGCCGGCGGCTATGGGGGTTGAAAACCCTAGGCCGACAACTAGGAAGAGTGGGGGAAAGAGGAAAATAAAAGATAGGAAGAAAGAGTCGCGAACCCGGATGCTTCCAAAGTTGGTGGGTGATCCGATTTCCTCTCCTAAGGTTTTTCCTCTCCAAGAACTCATAAGCTCTCACAAGAACCCAATTTGCTGAAATTTTTTATATATTCCTTCATTAACTTGAAAAGAAACATAAAGGGCCTATAAATAGCCTCAAACAATGAAAGGAATTTAAAAGACAAACATGTGACAAGACCCTTAAGTAAGGGTAAAACGGGAAATGCTAATAAATCAAATACATAATGCAAATAAATAAAATAAATACATATGATGAATCAAAAATAGATTAGCGCGATCGTGGCCGTAGATCGTCGGCCATGTCTCTGATATACTTTCCATGATCTGATGTCCCCATCAATCTTGTTTTTCTTCACTTTTTTTTCTTCCTCAAGGTTAAGTTTATGTGCATGCTGTCATGGAGACGTGATAGAGCAAACTAAGTTTCTTGATTTTTTAGTGTTTCAGTAGTATAATATTTGTGTTGTTCTGCTTCCACCCATTTAGATTCCTAGTTTACTTGTGATTATATTTGATGTAAACCATAGATACTTGCACAATGGTTATGTCCTCTTTCTGTTTAGAAGGTTAAAATCTAATGGCTTTCTGTGATAATGTTTTTTGGTGAGTCAATTATCGGGTAGGCAGATTCTTAATTTAGTACAAATAATTAGTGACCTTGAGGAACAAAAACAAACTGTTGGTTGCATGCCTTATGGAATATATAATCTAATTGAGTAGAAATGAATAAAATGAGTGTGTGATTCTTCAAATTGATTGTATTTGCATGCTAGATATCTAGTAAAAATAGGATTGTTTTCTACTAGGAAAATTAATGATTAATGGATTGATGTTGATTTTCCTTTCCAATTCCCATCACTGTTGGTTGAGATTTGACTATTTTGGAAGCAGGATTTCTTGAAGTATTAACAGCAACTTTTCTCAATATTATAAAGTTTTCAGCTTATTTTTGCAGAATATTATTGAATATTTTGTTGTTTTAATTTTATTTATTTAGGCCAAAAATGAAACATTTTTTTATTTGTTATTCTTGGTGAAAAATTGGTGATATTTTGAACATAAGAAAGAAAGGGTATGAAATAAAGAGGACGAACAATGAAAACGGGAGACAAAACCCCCTTTTTTTTGAATCTTAAAACTTCAACTGACGGTTTCTAGTGTTATGAAGTTATATGCTTTTGATCTTACATTAAGTGAACTTATTTGCTTGATGGGACATATATGTTCATTTAAATATTTATTTTGTATCCGTTAGTTTTGAATCTTTGTTATCAAGTAGTGTGTAACGATCATTTTTTGTAGATAAATAGCACTCTTTCTTTTCAAGTTTGAGCTGAGTATTAACAATGTTGTATTTGTTGTTGCCTTATTGTGCTAGCTTTGGCTTGGCATCCATTTCATGAAGAATATTTTGTTAGCGGGAGTTTTGATGGATCCATCTTCCATTGGCTTGTAGGGTAATCCTTCTACGATAATCTTTTAGAATTTCAATATCCATGATACTTATTTATAGCTCTTCAGTTTTCACATAATAATCTATTGGTGTTGAAGTGCCAACGTTATGCACTTCCGATATCTATTTATTTTTTACTCAATAATGTACTTATGATTTTTTTCTTAGATTTAAGAAAACTGATTGCATGAGAAATCTACTTATTGAGTGCCAACTGTAACTTTTCTTTAGGTTATATCTTTTAATAATCTAAATGCACCACAAAGAACCTACATTGCTCAAACCTGAGATATATATCACAATGAAGATATCGGGCACAACATTTCTTGAAAAATATGGAGCTTGGTTATGATTTCGTTACAGTTAGTTGCATAGGAAAAGCACCTCTCCTTAAGTCTCCTTGATGTATGAGAATTTTAGGGTAGTCTTTTTAGGTAGACTGAGTTTGTTTCAACTAAATTAAGTTTATATAAATTTGGGGTCGAACTTACTGACCCCATATTTTTTCTTTCCAATTGTAGGAGACTACTCTTTAAATAGGCCACTAGGCTGAAAGTGATGATGACATCAGATTTCGACACGTGTACCATCGTCGGAGACGCAGATCAATGGCTTCGATCCAGAGCATTTATTTTTGATTTGTTTTGTATTTTATTTATTCTCGCGTTTTATTTCCTAGTTTGCCCCTGTGGGTATTTAGTCGCTTGTGTAGCCTTGATGGCATTTGTGTCTTTCTAGCTTTGTCTTATCTTGATCTATTTAAAGGAGGCCTCATACATTGTAATAGATGATGAATTATTGAATGAAAAAAAAAGGTTTGTGCTTGTTTGATCTCTTAGTAAGTTCATGAGAGGAGAAGCCAGAGGAGGGTGATTTGCAATACCCGTCAATCTTGGTGGATTCCAAGGTTCGCAGTCTTCGTATCTTTCTTTTCTTTTATATTTTTTCCTTGCATCGAATTTCCCTCCCAACTTGCATCCCGTCGGCCACCTTGGGGATCCAACCGCCGGCCCCTCCTGTAGCCGCCGGCCACCCCCTCTTCCGCCACCCCTTCCACAACCTTCAACCACCAACCCCTTCCCCTCCCTCCACATGATTCAAATTTTGAAATTCAAACGGTTGAATTTCAAATATTTCCAAATTTATCAAAAGCCAAATAGGAAAGTTTCCAATGACATTTAATTTAATTTTAAATTAATTGGATTTATTTTCCTCATCCATAATTTGCTGAGACGGATTAGGAAACCCATAACTCCTTTCCCCCAAACCCCTCTCCCTCGATTATTGCCGTCGGCCATAGGGGGAATCCAAATTGATTCCCCCATTTAATTCTCCCATCCCTCTCTTGGAATTTAAATTCAAAATCCAATATTTTACCTCTGATTCCCCTTAAACTGAAATTAATTTCAGTTTTCCATTATTTCCATCTAAACCTGATTAGACCTAGCCGCCCTCCTCCTCTTCTTCCCTAGTCCACCCGAGAAACCCCTCCACCGTCCCCTCCTCTTGGCCGCCAATCCTAGGTAGCCATTCCTCCTCTACTTCCCACTACACATAAAGTCTTCTCTTGATCATGAATGGCGGATCCGGCCGTTGATCACGGTTTTGCGTACAACGATCTAGGAGAGATCGACATCTTCCTCTCTCCTTTCTACGAGCCAGATTTGGAGTACGACGGCACCGTGGAACGCTACGTCAATCGCATCGTTTATTGCCTCGCCGAGACTATCGAGCTTCAACGACCAAGGACTCTTATCGGACAACCGCTTACTTTTCCAACTCCGGTTTCTTCCCCGGCGACTAGTCCCCTCGGCGTCACTTGTTTGATAGTGGCATCCTTAAGTTTGCTTGCAATTCTCCTCCGCTAACCCCCACTTTCAAGAGATTGAGTGAAGGATCTCAAGGTGAATGATCTAGATTTTAAACTCTAGGCTTTTGTTAGCTATTCGCTTTATTAGTTACACTTGCTATTTGCGCAAATACCTTCATTAGAGTCATTGGTTATTATTTTGTAAGTTCTTGTCTACTTATCTCAAATTGTACTCAATTGCTATTGCTTAATCTTCCTAATGACAAATTCTAAAACCTTCATGTGAACAAAGTGTCTCAATGACGTCCCTTACACCCAATCATCTTTGAGTGTCACTTGATGCTTCCCAATGGACCCAATAAGACTCCAAAAGGGGTTAGATGACATCGTTAACCTAGTGTGCTATATGACTAAAATTATGACGGAGAAACACATTGACTCTCCCCACTCTAAGTACGTGCCCCATTCGGCCAATCATGCTAGTCGGAAGATGCCCCACTCTTCTTATCAACATAGACCTGAGCCTAAGCCTCAACAACCTCACTTAGAATCACATTACAGTCTACCCACCTTTGATGGTTCCTCAGACCCTTACTACTTTAGGGAATGGGTTAGATAATTAGAGGACTATTTTGAATCACGTCATATTCCTGAGTCCCACCAAGTTAGCATCGCTAAGTCTCACCTAAGAGGTCGGGTTCTTCAATTTTGGATGAGATTGGAAGATCATAAAGAGTCTCGGGGTGAGTACCCTACTTCTATTTGGAAAGACATGAGGCGATAACTTAATTTAAACTACCGACCCTCTACCAGCGACCAACCAACTGGTTTTAAGCTTAGGTCACCCCCTGTTCATCAAACCTTTGGATGTTGCACTTTCAAGACCCCTACCCCTAGTGACCGTCATGTAGAGCACCACCCTACCTCTTTTGTTGGGACGAACCGTGGACATTATTGTGGTCGAGACCACCCATCCTTTAGCAACATCAGGGTTGCTGCCCCACCCTATAGGCTTTCTCCTAGCCTCGATGGCCTACCCTTTATTGGGTTTTCTGTTGGATCGGTCCCATATGACTCCCCACTTAGGCTGACTCCTAGCCATCCCAGTCAACCTTTAGTCTCCACAGTCCTTGACCCTACCAGTGTCATTTTAACCAAAATTTGCATTACAAAGAAAAAGTCCCCTGAACTTGAAACTGAGTACATCCATTTCGTGGAAAGGATATTATTGAGAACGAGGATTTTTTTGAGGATGAAACTGAACTGATTGGTTTAGACTCCCTGCATAACTTAAACCCTGAGTTAGGAGATTTAGAACTTGTGGACATTGATACCTTAGCCCTTCCTGTTCCTAGTCTCCTCAAGGATACCCCTTTGGATAAGGTCTGCTTGTATGATATCAAGTTGATCTCGAAAGAAATTGATATGACCTTGAATACATGGAAATTAAATTCGGAAGATTCTGATTTAATCATATCTCCTACGGAGGTGACTCCGAATAACTCTGATTTAATTCTGGATTTTGATGGCGACGTGGATAGTCTTGATTTGGAATTGAGTCAATTGAATTTACTACCAGAGTTAAGCACCGATTTAATTGACCCCGAATCCATTGATCTTAGGGTTATCACCAAATCTGATTCTATTGAGAATAGTAATATGAATTAGGAAGACAGTAATTTGGATCTGAACAATTTAGAGCCTATTTTGATAATTGAGCATCCTTGTGTTTTATTGGAGTCTATATTTGGAGTTGCCCCTTTAGAATTGCATTTGAAAGAGTGTGACTTTCTTGATTGGACTTATCTAACCACTCCTTGTACCGACTTTAATATTATAGAGAGTCTTAGCCCATACTTTCATGCCACCACTCTAACTGTTGTGCTCACTTCTGTTATGGACACCCTACCCAATTTTTTGAGTCTCATACCTGATGGTGATTCTTTGGGTTATCCCATTATGGCTATGAGTCAGGATCCATCATCTTATCTTGTTCTTGATTCATTTGTTTTCTATGTTCTTGTCCTTCCCTGTTAAGGACCATCTCTCTATTAGTTGGATGAATTTACTAGATGGCCTTGTTGACCCTATGAGACTACCTATGACCCTAACTGAAACTTCCTATAGAAGTGCCCTGGTAGCTAAGGATGTCTTCATTGCTCCTCCTACACTAGTTCCCTTAGACCTGAACACTTTAGATCCCCTCATTTCATGACTCTTCCACTTTTATTCTAGCTATGTGTTCGTGTGAGCTAGTATGTTGTGTGTGTGTGTTTTTGTAGTCTGTTTTCTTTCAGAATTGTCTTTGTTTAAAACTCTTGTGTGAGCTCACGATTCTTGTCATTAATCATGCACACCTGGTCTCTTGCATCCACATTTGCATCTCGTATTCAAGAATTGCACAAAGAAATTAATAAAAGAATTGAACAAAGCAATGCTAACTATAAACTTAATGCGGATCTCAAGAAAAGGTTTAAAGAATTTGAAGTGGGAGATTCTATGATGGTTCGGATTCATCCGGAGTGGTTCCCGCAAGGGACCGTTAAAAAGATACATGCGAGAAGTGCGAGACCTTTCAGAATAATTTCCGAGATAAACAATAATGCTTATGTGCTAGACATTCCTGAAGTTTTTAACTTTAGCCCCACATTTAACATTGAAGATCTTGTAGCCAATGAGAGTCCAGAGTTTAACCCCATCAATCCATTATATAATGAGCCTTGTGTGACCCTATCTGGTGAGATCCCTAGCCTACCTCCACTTCCAAACATTCCTACTTTACCTACTGCGGAGAGGATTGAGGCAATACTTAACAATGAAGTCATTTCCACTAAAGACGGTGGTCGCCAAAGGTATCTAGTTCAATGGGCAGGAAAGTCGGAGACGGAGAATGTGTGGATCGATCGGGATGAGCTGTAGAGATTGGACCCTGACCTACTGGAGTTGTACGAGATTTCTAGTGATGCTTACTCGACGGGGTCGAGTTTTCTCGCACCTGGGGAGAATGATGAGGACATCAGATTTCGACACGTGTACCATCGTCGGAGACACAAATTGACGGCTATGATCTAGAGTCTTTATTTCTGATTTGTTTTGTATTTTATTTATTCTCGCATTTTATTTTCCTAGTTTGCCCCTTGAGTATTTAGTCGCTTGTGTAGCCCTGAGGGCATTTGTGTCTTTCTAGCTTTGTCTTATCTTGGTCTATTTAAAGGAGGCCTCATGCATTGTAATAGATGATGAATTATTGAAAAAAAAAAAAAGGTTTGTGCTTGTTTGATCACTTAGTGAGTTCATGAGAGGAGAAGCCCGAGGAGGGTGATTTGCAATACCCGTCAATCTTGGTGGATTCAAAGGTTCGCGGTCTTAGTATCTTTCTTTTCTTTTATATTTTTTCCTTGCATCGAATCCCCCTCCCAACTTACATCCTGTCGGCCACCTAGGGGATCCAACCCGTCGGCCATTCCTGTAGCCGTCGGCCACCCCCTATTCCGCCACCCCTTCCACAACCTTCAACCACCAACCCTTTCCCCTCCCTCCACATGATTCAAATTTTGAAATTCAAACGGTTGAATTTTAAATATTTCCAAATTTGTCAAAAGCCAAAATAGAAAAGTTTCCAATGACATTCAATTTAATTTTAAATTAAATTGGATTTATTTTCCTCATCCATAATTTGCCAAGACGGATTAGGAAACCCATAACTCCTTTCCCCCAAACCCCTCTCCCTCTCTTATTGCCGCCGGCCATAGGGGGATTTAATTCTACCATCCCCCTCTTGGAATTTGAAATTCAAAATCCAATATTTTCCCTCCGATTCCCCTTAAACTGAAATTAATTTCAGTTTTCCATTTTTTGCATCTAAACCTAATTAGACCTAGCCGCCCTCCTCCTCTTCCCTAGTCCACCCAAGAAACCCCTCCACCGTCCCCTCCTCTTGGCCGCCAATCCTAGGTAGCCATTCTTCCTCGTCTACTTCCCACTACACATAAAGTCTTCTCTTGATCATGAATGGCGGATCGGACCGTTGATCACGGTTTTGCGTACAACGACCAAGGAGAGATCGACATCTTCCTCTCTCCTTTCTACGAGCCGGATTGGGAGTACGACGGCACCGTGGAACGCTACGTCAATCGCATCGTTTATTGCCTCACCGAGACTATCGAGCTTCAATGACCAAGGATTCCGTGGACTCTTATCGGACGACCGCTCACTTCTCCAACTTCGGTTTCTTCCCTGGCGACTAGTCCTGTCGGCGTCTCTTGTTTGATAGTGGCATCCTTAAGTGTACTTGCAATTCTCCTCCGCTAACCCCCATTTTCAAGAGATTGAGTGATGGATCTCAAGGTGAATGATCTAGATTTTAAACTTGAGGCTTTTGTTACACTTGCTATTCGCATTACCTATTAGTCATTGGTTGTTATTTTGCAAGTCCTACTTATCTCAATTTGTACTCTATTGCTATTGCTTAATCTTCCAATGACAAATTCTAAAACCTTCACGTGAACAAACAAAGAGTCTATTGGCGGCAAAGCAAAGTTGTTCACTTTTATTAATATCTTAATTGCAATTCTTGTCTGTCGCATTTAGTTAAACATCAGAAAGTTAGGATTTATATTTAATTTTGATTGAATTGAGAATGATGGATGGAGGTAAACTCAGATAAAGATATCATGGTTTAGTTTATCATGAGTCTACCTATAGAACTAGTTAGCCAATGTTAGTGGACTTTAGTCCTCATGTCCAGAGAGACTCGTTAACAATCATAGGTTGTCTCCTATAAGATGTTTTGAGTAAACTAGGGTGACAAATGTGGTTTGAAGTTCTTTCAAGATTGACGCTGTCTTGTTCTCTTACCCAGGGTTCATTGTACCTACTAAATTTAATTGGAGGTGTGCAATATGATCACTTATATTTCTAGACATGATCAACAAGCTTAGAGGCACTCAATGGCCCTCAATTTCAGTATGAGAAATAAGCATAAACATATTTAGGGCAAGTTTTTGTTAAAGCCTTAAAGGGATTGGTGACATAGGAGTTAGCTTTGAATTAATATTCAATTGGCAGACTTATTAGTATGGTAATTGGCCTAAATTATTATTTGCTGGGCTTATGTCATTGTAACAATCTTAGCTAAATGTTTGGTTAAGATCATTGAGAGGGCTCCAAAATCAAGCATGAGTTGATGGGCTTACATGTCGTTGGGTTGTTGAGGCTTATGTCCAAAAAAATTTCATTGTTGGGGTGAGACGCAATATGTGCTTTCAAGGTTTGAGAAAGGGAGGCAGAATTTGTGAAGGTTATCAGTGCCGCTTGCCACTAGTAGTGGTGGCCTTGTTCTCACACACTTGCGCCACCAGTATACTCTTTACCAACCAGTGATTACTCTTTTCACAGGGATTGTGGGTGGTTTTAGTAGAGTGAGAAGACTCTTTTGGTTATTTAATAAAAAAGGTTAATCTAATTATTCAATTAAATAACAAATTTATTTAGATAATATTTGATGCCAACAATGGTATTTAAAATAAAGATATTCATATTCTGTCAAATGTCAAAATATTTCCCTTCAGAATATAGCATGTATAATTCCTACTGTCATATAACTTTGAAATCAAGTATGATATTATAGCTAAAAAAAAGAGTATGATATTATAGCTCTAATTGTAAGATTGATATGCTTTGTATGTAACATAGGCCCACCCAATATATAATCCTCATGTTAAGTTTTTTTTTTTTTTTTTTGATGTTTTGACTGCTCTTTAACTTATTAACTAGACCATAGAATTCATACAGGCATGAGACACCTCAGGTTGAACTGCCTGGTGCACATGAGAATTCTGTGTGGGATCTTGCTTGGCATCCTATTGGCTATTTACTATGCAGGTATGTGATTTCTTAGCATCATCCATATTAATGTGTAGGTTATTATTTTTGAAGTATGCTTGGTTTTTTCAAATTTCTTGTTAATTGCTTCGCTACTGACATGGTTGTTTACTTAATATGTTTGGGAGGTTTTAAATCATTTTGCCATCAACTGTCTGCATCTCTATGTGCTCTATTGGTGATTATGATGTTTTTACAATGCCTTTGACTTACCCAACTACCAAAGCAACTGAAATTTAGATTTGCCATTATATTTTAATGTCATGCTGCAGCGGTGGAAATGATCATGCTACAAGGTTTTGGTGTAGAAACCGGCCTGGAGATCAAGCCCGTGATAAATACAATGCCTTCCATGCCCAAGGTTCTTCTTTTATCCGCTTTGAATTGCTCTTCCATTACTCTCTGTGCAGGATAGAATGAGATTATTTTTTTTTTCTCTTGGATAGAATGAGATTGTTTACATCATTTACTTCATAATATTTCCAGGTTATGGTGACCCCAATCCTCATCTCACTGGCCGACCAATGAGTGGTTACCCGATGCCTGAAGCCCCACCGACGCCTGGAGCTTTTGCTGCTGGATTGTCACGAAATGAAGGGACTATTCCTGGTATTGGAGTTGCAATGCCACTATCTGTTCAATCTCATGACGGTTCTGATCAAGAGCAACGGCCTCAGATTCCAGGAATTCCACTTGGTGGAGCACCTCCTCTTCCACCAGGTCCCCACCCATCTCTTTTGGCAGCTGGACAGCAGCAAGCATATCAGCAGGTTGCTCAGCAATTGCCGCAACAGCAGCAGCAGCTTCCGCCATTTCCTCAGCAGATGGTCCCTATGCCTCTAGCACCTCCAAATATGAGCCACTTGCAGCCTCCGGCACATATACCGCTCCTTCCTCATCACTTATCTCGGCCGCCACCCCCTCAAATGCCATCCCTTGGCATGCCTGGTTCCATGCCCATGCCTTCATCTATGGTTCCATCACCCATGTCTATGCCTAATCCCATGGTATGCCAACCCACTAGCTTTTCAATTACCATCATTACTTTATTTAGAGTTCTTAAGATTTTGCTATTTATCTTTATTAGTTTCAAGGTTCTTTTGATTCACACCATTGCTCAGTTTCATTTTTTGATTTTTTTTTTTTGCTGAAAGTTTATGAGCTGCAATCAATCAACTTCTCGCCCCCCCCCCCCCCCCCCCCCCCCCCCCCCCCCCCCCCCCCCCCCCCCCCCACCCCCCCCCCCCCCCCCCCCCCCCCCCCCCCCCCCCCCCCCCCCCCCCCCCCCCCCCCCCCCCCCCAATTGGATCTCAAAGCTACTAGTTTTTCTTTGATGCGAGTAAAATATATGAGTAATTAATTAAAATTTTCAGATAATGCAGGGTTCTGCTAATCAGATGATATCTCCATTGCCTCAAGCGCATATGATGGGTCTTAACCAAATGCAGCAGCCAATTGCAATCCCCAATAGTAACTTACAGCCAAGCATGGGAGGCTTTGCAGGTGGCCTGCCAAACCTTCAGAATGCGCCGAACTCAGTTGTACAGAATTTTCCTATGGGTGGACTGTTTAACCGACCACCGAGCAGGAATGATTAATCCCATTCAGGGATTGAGTGCCTTTCAGGTATTAACTATCAACTGATGCTTCTCTCTCTCTCTCTCTCTCTCTCTCTCTCTCTCTATCTGGATTTTTTATTCATGAAAATTTTTATATTTGACTATGGAAGCCTGGAATGATGGATGTGAGGGCACCTGGAGTGGGCCTCGTTGGGAATATGGGACTTCCGCCGCCATCCCAGAGTTCAGGACCCCAATAAACTTATTTCACAGGACTTCCAGGTGAAAATTCGGATTGTTTGAAACTATACTGAAGGGTTCCTTAAATATCTGTTTTTTGTTTGTTATGGTTTTTTATCAGGTACTCGCTAATTTAGCTTTGTTTCTAACTAATCTAAACCAGGATTCCTATAATTGAGAAGCACTTTTTGTTGTGATAGATGTTTGATAGCAGTACTATTTAGGTTAATTGAATAGTATATAAACTTGATTTTGTTACCAAATATTTGGTTTATTTAACATTTGTTTTTAAGTTGTTTTTAATATCTTGTGATGTTAGTCTGATTCAAACTTGTTTTTTTTTTTAAATTAAAAATGTAATTAGTTCTTTGTTTATATATTAATGCTAAATATAAGTTTTTGAGTCTTGATGTTTTTTAGAAATGAGCTTAAGAACCCTTTAGGTTTCAGTTCAGTTTGATTACGAATTATCCAGCTAGCGAGGGAAATAAAAACACTCTAATCCTTATTAGTTTTGTATATTTGAACGGTAAGAATTGAGCCATGACAATAAGATGTGTGGCTTCTCCTTCATCCTGCAAATATAAAGAAGAGGAAAATTAGGAGAAATTATTTTGTACGGAAGCTGAATGCAGAATGTTGTCTGGAGGCCAATCAGAATGCACCACGTCAGTGGTACCGAGCAGTATCGAGCCATGGTATGGAGCGAAGGGTGATGTGGCGCATTTTGATTGGTCTCCGGATGGCATTTGGCGTCCGCATAGAATAATTAATCGAAAATCAGAGGCTGCTTCTCAGTTGCGATAGCCAAGAGATTTCCTTGTCTGGGATGTAGAGCTATAGCTACACCTGTGCATTGCTTTTGCTTCGAGATAGAAGATCCTTTTCTTCTTTTATTCTTGAATATTTTATGAGAGATGAATTATTTCTCTCTTTTTTTTGTTTCTTTAGAATTTAGTGTGGATCTTCTCTTCTCTTCTGGTCACTTTTTTTAAAAAAGATTTTATCTATATATTTTGATAATTTTTCGGTTCATTTGTGCCTCTTCACTATCATGCAAGTAGATCTTTGGTGCTGTCAAGGAGAATATTTGAGCCTTGTTTTGCAACTTCCTTGTATGTATAGAAAGAGACCCATAATCCAGAAAAAAAAAAACATGACAATGATTCTTTATGTCTTGCAGTATAGATGTCATTAACAGCTGGAGATGATCGCCTTTTAATTATCATAATTACATTAGTGCAGTTATCCAATTTCAAGTTGCATAAATGGTGACCTTTAGTAGATTTTTTTTTTTTTTTAAAATAAAAATTAATTTGATCTTTAAATCCTTTTGAATTTAGTTATATCAATTAAACCATTGAAATCTTGATACATTTAGCTTCATTAGAAGAGCTTTCAAATAATATATTTTTTTATGATATTACTTCGCCGGTCGATCATTGGATGATGATCATCCTTGCCTAGGAACTTAAGCGTTAAAAATTTTCTCGACGACCCAAAAAATAAAGATAAAGGGCTTCGCGGAGAGGCCGGGGTAATAATTTTTGGTGCCCACATGGATAAGTGGCATTACTCGTAGAGACATAATATGAAACGAGCATATATGTGAGAAGGTTGGAGTAGCTCAGTGTTAGATAAGATTAGAGCGGGTCATCTTGGATGGTTTGGTAACATAAATTGGTATCTTTTCAATGACTAAAATTAGTAGAGTAGATGTATTAGATTCAGTTTATATTAAGAAAGATAAATTTAGACCTAAAAAATTTTTGTTAGAAAATATTAGAAATGTCTTTTCTTTATTAGATTTAAATGAGAATTTGACACTTAATAAGACACAATGGAGTTAAAAGATTCATGTAGCTGATCCCACGTAGTGGGATAAAAACTTGGTATTGTTGTATCAAATAAGGGACATGATTGCTTCTAAATTTATAAAATATACACAACTCTTCATCTAGAGAGCTCTAAAATGAAAGAAATTGTAGAGCTCTAATAGATTAGCTCATGTCACCCATTCTAGTGTTTTCTATTCTCCCTACATAATAAACTTTTGATAATTCAGGCCATCCAACTCTGTTCAAGAGAACGATTATCCTTGTCTTATATATTTGCTTATTTTGATGATCCACCACTCTTCATTTGAAAAAGAATGTTCGAGCCACCTTATATTGCCCCCCAACTCAAAGTTTAGCCAAGTTTGGATATCTTGATTGTCTCTAATCTTTGGTTAACTTTTAATCATTCAATCACTATTCCATTTAGTAGGACTTTCTCAAGCAGCTCCATGTCTACTAACTTTCAATCATATCGCAATCCCTTATTTAAAGAGAGGGATTATGCCAATGACCTTTATCACCCATTAACTTTTGGTAGTTTAGTTTCCCTTTACTTTCAAAAGAGGGAATGCTCTACTTGGCGTCCTTTAGACCCTCCTTTTAGGGAGCTATTATTATGTGCGGACACCGGATGGTACTCCCGTCCGGTTAATCGCTCGGGTACCGGGCTTGGTATATTTTTGGGGTGACGTGGCACATTTTTATTGGTCTTCAGACACCCTCCAGACTCCTCACAGAATAAGAAATCCCTTTTAGGAGAGGGATCATTCAATTATTATCAATCAATTACAAATCTTTGCTATTTGATCCCCTTGTTCTCTTAAAGAGGGAGGGAATGTCTCGATTGCCCTTCCTTTATTTAAGACAACACCTTTGGATTTTCTTTAGTCGCTTTCAAGATCTTATTGTGACACTTTTTTTGTGAATTTTAAGTCATGCCATCTTCATCTCAAAGGGAAAATGGCATCTTCATCTACTGCACCAACTTTCTTGAATCATCATCATTGGGGTAGATGCAACTAATTTTTATCTGTTTGGTATTGGTATTAGCACCATCTTCAAATTTGTAGAAGGGCAATTTTTTAAATTTCATATCTATCACTACTTGACACTATTTTAACCAGACTAAACCCTTCAAATTTTCTTTCTAAATTTATAATGTAAAAAAAAATTATCTCTCTTCCATATTTCAATTGCTTCTTTGATTTTGTATATGTGATTTATCATCCATCATCACAACAATAACATCAAATCTTTATCCCACTACGTCATCATCACTCATGCAATAAAATATTTTCTCCACCAAATCGGCTTATTCTATTAAAGAACACTTTTTTTTTCATAATTTTGCAGTTTTAAAAGTTTCATAACCATGAAAATTGCATCTATAAAGCAATTCATCAAACTTTATATATATATGAACTATAAACAATTTTTATACATAAAAATATATACATGATAAGCACAACATTAATAAAGAAAATCTCATAATATCTTCATTGTGAATTAAGCTTAATGATAATTTTCTAAGTTCTTATCTTCTAAAAATGTACATGATTTAGAATATGTAATATTGAAATTTAATCTCTCTTAGTTAATAGTTACAATTTTCATCCAACAGATTAAAATGAGTTGTATAGGTAGCTTAATTAATTCACAAAATATTGTTGCATCACCTCACTTAATGCTCTTTTTTCTCCATAAAATTCTATCATAAATTTTAAATTTATGTTGAATATCCCAGAAGAATTTACAGTCCTTTTCACAGAAAAAAAACCTAGATGATCTCTCATTTGAAGCAAACATAAAGATCGAGTTGAGCTGAGTATTTTATTTTTAAAATTTTTTCATTTATTTTCTTATTAATTTCAAATATGATTTTAATTTTGAAATTTTATTCAAATCTAGTTTGTTCCAATTAAAATTAAACGTTAATCAAATCTAACTAACGCTTCGTTTGGGACGGCTTTTTTATTGATTCTTAAAACAACTTTTTAGTTTAAAAATTAAAATTTTATATTATAAAGTTATTTTAAGAAGCAGTAAAAAAGCCATTCCAAAGGAAACCTAATTGTATATTTGATACTAATAATTTAAGCATATAACCTAATTGCTAGTTATTATCAAATTTATAAAATTTAATAAAAAATTAATATAATTTATTAGGTGTTATGTAAAGTATTAGATGAAATTTAAATAATAATAATAAAATATTTAAATATATCTTGCTATTTATTTAATTTTTTTAACATATATATATATAATAACATGCATTTTTTTAATGTATAAATCATAAAAAATTGGTATAATAATATAGAACAAATCATCAAATAAAATTAAGTTATGATTAAATGAGTTAGTTATTATATATTTAAAATTTTTGTTCTTAAATCACAACAACGATAAGCCTCAGGCTTTGTTTGGGACGGCTTTCTTACTATTTCTTAAAATAATTTTTTAGTACAAAAGTTAAAATTTTTATACTTGAAATCTGCTTTAAGAAGCAGTAAAAAAATCTTCCCAAGCGAAGCCTTAGGCCTCGTTTGATTAGGCTTTTTTTCTCCTTTTCCGTTTGAATACGCCGAAATAAATTAGTATTTACTGTTTGGAATCAAAGCTTAACAATAATTTCTTTTTAATAAACATCGTTTTTTCGGCGGTTACAAAATTCTTTTTGTATCTGCTTCTTCGGTCACAAAACGGAGTTTATGAAGCGAATTATGTCTTTTATAATAAAATTTCAAAAGCAGAACTCCTAAACAAACAATTTAAAATTACTTTCAAGTATTAATAAACACTTTTAAAAATATTAGTCAAACATATCTCATTATTGAAACTCCATTTTATTGAACGGCTTTTTCTCAACCTTCTTTTCTAAAACTCCTTTTTATGTAAGCATAAACCGAATCAAACGAAGCCTTAACCTCACTATGGGGGAATTTTTTTTTTCTCCATTGTGTCTTATTAAGAATCAAATTCTAATTTAAATCTAATAAAAAAAATCATTTATAATACATTCTAACCAATTCTTTTTAGATCTACCTCTACATTTCTTAATATATATCATATTTGATAAATCTATTCTTATAACTAGGTCATCGAAAGGCTAACATTTTTATGTGAAGAAATCATTTATAAGACAACTCTCTTTAATCTTATAAGCCAATGTAACTACTCCAATCTTCTTATGCATATACTTGTTTCGCATTCTATTTCTATATTAAAACCATTTATCCACCTAATCATTCTCATCTCTACAACACATAACTTAATTTTATACTTAATTTTTAAATAACTCAAATCTTTTAATATAATCATGACATAAATCCTTTAATATATTATATTAATTCTTAAACAACAAATAAATATATTCATAAACATGAATGAACAAGGGAGTTAATATTCAATTTTATTTATTTGTATGATAAAGTTTTAAAACTTTGTTTAAACCTATAAATAATCAAACATAAACAAATATTATATGAATGTATATCAAAATTTTCATTGAGTGTATTTATTTGCTTAGAACCCAAATGGCATAGAACATTCATGTGTAAATGGTAAACCTTCATTATCTTGCCAAAAGATAGAAAACTAAGTCCTAAATTATTGTTACTATAAATTAGGAGTGTCAAAATAAGTCGATAGGTCAGATTTGGGTCCAACCCAAATTGACACATGTTCAAACGGATTGATCCTAATCCGACCCAATTTTACAAAAGGATCAAGTTTTCCAATCCGGACCGACCGTGCGGGTTACAGGTTGAATCGACATGACACGCAAACTCGAACGCGTTGTGCAGGCAGGCGAGTGGACTACGATCTGGACTTTGGACATGATTCACGAGACAAGGGTAGGCAGACAGCAAGCAAATAGTGGTCTGCGGCATCAACCGGAGTCCAGTCCGAACAGACCAGACGTGAGGCAAACATGCAAGACCTAAGGCGCAGGAGAACGCGGGTGGTCGGCAGGTGGACTGGACGTGAGGCATAGGCATGAGGCGAAGTGGAAGAGGGTGTGAGGCAAAGCCAAGCTCAATTAGAGCAAAATTGAATGAGCCACCTCAAGCTTAACTTGCTTGCACCCCTCTTTGAACAATTGATTCTAAGATCTATTAAGGCTTCATTTGAGAGCCTTTTTTTTATTCCTTCTTAAAGTAATTTTTAGTACAAAAATTTATTGAACAAGAAATTTTATATAAAAAACAATTTAAAAATTAGCAAAAAAATTATCTCAAACAAACGGCTATCAAGATAGTCTTTAACAAATCCTGTTGGCATGCACAAAACATGAAAAAAGGAAGATCTCAAAACTGGAAATGAAGCACAATTGCAGCAGCGACAATAAATCACAGTTATATTAAAGCATGAAAATTAATTTATCGTCAATAATAACCTTCATGACTTGGTCCAACTTTATGGCAAAGATTGCAGTAACAATAGTGCCATTAATCACAAGAATATAACTTATTAGAGCTTGTGTATGTCAACCTGAAGTTCTACTACTTAGATTTATTTTGACAAAAGAGAGATTCAAATCTCCTCGGCAATAACTTTTTAAGATCCTTACCAACCGGATTAGCCGGAATCCAGTGCTATTCACACTATGTTATCATTATTAGATTTCAAGAGAAATATTTTACTAATTACATATAATCCCGGGAAGGCCATTTATCTTCATACCTTCCAAATGAAGACTCCATGGCAGGCACACCAGTTAGATGGAGAGGATCAGGCTCTATGCCATAGTCTGTTAATGGCCTGTGCTCAAGAACTTCGTCGTGACGCCGAACAAACTCGGGGATCTCAACCTGGCCTTTCTTTATGTCTTCCCACAGGTACTGTAATCGGCTTACATACTTTATTTTCCAGTATATGCTGCAAGGTTAAACATAACACATTAGAAGTCGTGGATTCAAATTGTTTATTGAATTCAACTAAGATGCTCCGCCACTCCAATTTGATAAGAAATGTAGTGTCGGACCGGTCACGCGTCCGATACGGTTGGTATACGTGTCAGACACGATAGTGTCCAAATAAAATAATAATTTGAAAAAATCGGACATGCTCCCTCCTGAACTGCATCCCGCTCCATCGTGTTCCTGCAATACAGGCGCAGGCGTAATGATTAGGGTTCCGCTATGGTGATGAGTTCCTCACTAGCGACAAGTTCTACTCCAGTGACGAGGAAGACGATCGACGACAAGCCGATTCCGCTCCAATCCTCCATTCACGATCTCGACGTGCTCAAGTGATAAGGTCAAAGACAAGAAATGGAGAGAAACTCCAGCTCCAGCCGCAGGCCCACCCATCCTTCCGTTCACGTGAAACTTCAGTGAAAATCAAATAAGGTAATACCGTGATAGAAATTTTTATTTTTCTAGGAGTTAAGTTATATACTTTTTTTTTTCTTCTAGTCAATTTTTTTGTTATAGTGTTGTTGGTGATGTAGTACCACTTCGACACATATTCCTCAGCGCATTATGTTATAACTTATAACCACTGTGAGAGTGTTCAACACATGGCACCAACTCAATGGCTAAACCTTAGATCAAACCTTTTTAGATTCTTAATTAGGTTATTTTTAGACATTTACATGACAAATGGACGTGGCAGAACTCAATCTTCATCTCTTTATGCTAAACGGTTAATACTATGGAAAATTTGATAAATGGTTTTTATTGAAACCCAAAACTGATTTGAGCTTGATTTAAATTATGATAATAACTAGACAGTTTATGTATATGTGTTTGATATTATATTAGATATTTTATGCTTAATTTTTTTGATATTATAAGCTATATAACTACTTATGATTTTGCTTTATTATTATTTTGTCATTCTTAATATTATACTTTAATTGTTTTCTTAATTTTGATGCATGATTTGTAAATTATAATATCGTATCTGTGCTGTAATTGTATCCTATATTTTTAATAATTGTCATGTCCCATGTTCGTGTCTGTGTCGCTATGTTCATAACAGTGCAACATAGATTGTCAATAGAGCAGTACATTCGAATGGAAAAATAAAAACACTGGGGGGTAATGTTATCATATATGCTAAAAGTTCCAATACTAACATCATGAATGATGATTATCGTAATTCTTGGCTTCAACATTATCGAATTAATTCAGGTGGGGGCATCTTGGCTTGATCTGATATGAAATCCGAACCAATCATTCACATATTCGTATAACAGTTTAGACCCAATTGCCAATCCAAACAATGAACCAATCCAAAATCTAATGCCAGATTAGGTCACTAAACGCTGCTGGCCTAGGCCGATTGAGATATACACATATATCATCTTATATAGATATATGAGCAACTATAAATATTTATATAATATTTCCATTTAACTATACAAACTTAGACCAATAAAATTTCTCTAATAGTCTAAATCCACTACCTTAGCTCCAATCCTTTTGTCACTTGCTTCGTCAAACCTCATTAGTTTTCCCATCTGCCAACCCCATTTGTTTTCTCTTCTTAGCAATTCAAACCAAACATCATCATTCCTTCTGTTGATTAACCAAGTAGACTGAAAGCCCCATCCAAACATCTTAACATAGGCCATGAGTCAAATTGGGTTTGAACTTGACCCTACTCAAATTATAATCCTATCTAACGGTTTCAGACAAGATTCATGTCAAAATCACTGGATCCAAACCCAAAGTGCTGATAAGACTACGATTAGTTGGGCTTGACCACTTTATTATCAAGCAATACATGTTGATGTAAGCTCACTAAAGTTCATATATTATTGGAGCTAGGGTTATAAAAAAAGCTGTGTTCATATTTGATCGTGTTCGGTTTGATAATTAGCTTCAGTTTGACTAGTTTTAATAAGCTCATGTGTTAAACAAACCAAACACGAACAAGGCCATGTTCAATCATGTTTGGATTGATATAAGCTTAGTTATGTCTATATAAACATAAATTCATGCATACATATAAAGTAGTTGATATATACTCATATGTTTTATGTATATATGCGTGCATATGCAAGAATAGATTTTGTATGTTCATATTTACATATTTATATTTGTATGAATATATGTACATATATGTGGCTACATGTTTATTCTATAATTTATCCATTGTTTAAAATTGCACAATATGAGGCTCGCCTTGAGGCCCACCTCTATACAATTCCAGTAAAAAACGCCTTGAGGCTTATGCCTTGAGTTTTTTTATGAGGCTTGCGCCTCAACTTGGTTGAGGCCCGCCTTGAGGTGCGCCTCGCCTCACTGGCATAAGGCTTACGCCTTATATTTTAAAACTTACATAAATCCTAAAGTAAAGCTCCGAACAAATCACACTTCGTGCACCCCCGAGTCGCAGCAACTTACTCTCAACTGCCTTAACCTCCAGCCCGTCACCTTCGCCACAACCACCACCGTCGTAGCCGCCATCAAGAATCACTTAAAAGCCGCACACCACCACCTCTAAAATTTTTAGAGTATTAATCTCAACTTTATGTTGTTGAATAATATTTATGAAAGAGAAAGATGCCTGAAATAAATGAAGAATCATATTGGGAGGCATTTGACTCCACAGGATGAAACGGGAGAGACCAATTTGTCATAATGACGACTCAAATAAAGATCCTCTCAGTGATGACAATACAGATGATTTTTTAGTTGGTGTCATCTATTTCAATCTTTTTTAGAAATTAAATGTATGTGTAGGAAAATGAGAAAGAAAGAAGTTGGAGTTGAACTTAATGTTATATGCTACTTTTATGTAGTTTCTATATTTAATAATTTTTGCTCATGTAATATTTGTATTTTAATTATATTTCATACAATTTATCACTAGCCACTTTACATCTTGTACATTTTTGTGTTTCATATGTCATTGTGTTACTTCGTAGTTCAATAGAAAGATAAAGTCATCTTTTAACATATTCTTTGTGTATTATATAAAATTTTAATTTTAACAATTTTTTGCACTTACCACAATTTTTTATTTTGAGGCTCATACCTTAAAGCGCCTTGAGGCTTAACACCTCGTCTCATGAACAAAAAATGTCTCAATACCTAATTACGCAATTTTAAACATTGAATTTATCTATGACTTTCAAATAGTATTCATGTTCATGAATAGCTTGCATGAGACTCAATAAGTTAATGAATCAAACATAAATACTAGTTGGAGCTTCAATCATTCTTTGCAAAGACAGTTGAGTAAGTTTAAGAGAAATATTAAGTGGAGCTGTTATGTCTACATAGTACAGAAGAGAGAGAGAGAGAGAATAAAATAATAAAGAAAATAATAGGGGTGATATTGTTACGACCAGTCAAGCAGGACCGGTCCTACAACCGGCCCAGTAGCCAGGGGTGGACCAGCCATGGGGGGCAAAAGGGCTGAAATTTCTTCCCCCTTGTGGGGGCCAATAAACCAATTATTCCATATGTTACTAGGAGAATTTAAGCAAGGAATTGATGAAGGGAATCTGAATTCAAAAGAGGGGGGGGGGGGGGGGGGGGGGGGTGGGGGAATTAATTAAGGCAAGAGAGATCTTTTATGGCTAAATTGGAAAGAAGAGTAGGAGCTTATATAGGGATTTTATTTTGTGTAAGGGTTATGTTTTCTTTGGAGTTTTATGTTGTAGTTTCTTCTGTGAGGGCTTCCTAATGGCATCTAGGTTGACTGTGAGAGACGATCTACCTCTCTAGTTGTAGATCGCTTGTATCTTTTGTTTCTTGTTGAGTTATTAATCGAAATCAACCACTATTTCCTCCAAATTCTGTTGTTTTCTGAGGATTTTCTACTGTGATTTGCTGAAATTGACTCCAAGGTGTATCGAATTGGCATTAGAGCACTTTTTTGGGACCTATGACAACAAAGAAGGTCGAGGCGTTGGAAAGGAAGATGGACCAAATCAAATCCGATGTGGAGAAAAAGTTCTCAACCATGGAAAGAAGGTTTACATCTATGGAAAACTGATTGAGAAAGGTGGAGGAGATATTAAGGAAGCTCATGGAGATACAATCCGGAACACCAATGGCAGTTTCGATTGCTAAACCTAACAAAGATTTGGCCGGAATTCCCTTGGCCAAATCTAAGGGAAAGGAGATCGGAAGGAGTTCGATAAGGGAGGATCGGGAGGTAAAAATTATGGGGAAAGAATATGAGATGCCACATTTGGAGCCACTTCCAAGAAGGGAAAATGGTGAATGAGTGAGATAGTTGGTGGAGCTACAGAGTTTAGAAGGAGAAAAAGATGGGGGAAGGATAAAAGCACCAGACATGGTTCATCTATTCCTACAACAGTATCGAGAGGTGTTCCAGCCAGTTCAAGGGTTGCCTTCTCTGCGAGAATACGAGCATGCTATCATTTTGAAGGAAGGACTCTCACATATCCGTGTTCATCCGTACCATTCTCCCCAACTCCAGAAGGATGAGATCGCAAAATTGATCAGAGAGATGCTGGAGGCAGGGATCATTCGACCCAGTGACAATCCATTTTTTATTCTAGTGTTTCAGCGACAATTTTCTTTGTTCCACCTTGAGGACAAATAAAAGTGAACCTAAATCCCCAACTCTAATTGTCTCTCCTCTTCTAAGATAGATTCTCCTAAAAAGATGATCAGCAAAAATTTTCTTTTTTAATTCATCGCTGACCATGTTACTTAGAGAATACTCACGTTGGATTTAAAAATTGTAGATCAAAACTTTTTAATACATTCTATAATACATGATGTTGAAAGAGAATAATTTTGGTGCTTTATTTGTTAAACGATAGTATTATATGTAAAGGATGTTGGTTTCAAAGTGCATATAAACATTTTCAGCATTTTAAATGATTTATAAATGGCACAAAAAGAAAGGCAAAAAAGCCGAAGGTAAACAATTAAGATGGAAGTGCTAGCTTTATGATTAGATAGACTTCTTCATAAAATTGCAATCTAATTTCATTGGAGCTAATCATTTTGTTAGTTTTGAGGATAAGTAAAACAGTAAATTGACAACCAAAGAATACTTTTAATCCTCTTTAGTTTATACCTTATTTTAAGTTCTTTTTTGTTTCTACCTTAGTATTACCAAAATATTTGGGTTATAATTCAGTTTTTTCCCTTCCATATTTCCCTCCCAAAAAATTATTAGAAATTTATAGAACATTCCTTGTGTTTTCATCAACCACATATAACATTCATTATCATCATTAGCCTTATCTAACAATTTGGGTTTAGCTCCCTGAATCCTCATCTTCATTTGTTCCTGTGGAGTGTTGTATAAGGAGTTAAATATATTCCTCACAAATCATTTTGAATAAATTCTAGACCAGTAATCTTAGGGCTACCACTTCTTATTAAAACCCTAACATTATTTTCATCTATTTATTTAATTAGAGCATTTTCTATCTTTCTTCATACATGCCAAAACTATTTAAGAAGTTGTTTGGTTGCACACATTTGGAATCTAATTTTAATCTAAATACAGTGTAAACTAAAGTCAATGTATTTGAAATACTTCTTGATGTTGGATTTAGGGCATGGATCAAGTGCTTAGAAGCAACAGAGAGATCATGGTGCTGTTGCATGCGGCTGCTAAGTTGGAGGTGGAGTCACAAAGAAGATAAGGAGGTGGACGTCAATGAGGGCCCAAGCACTAGTAAACAACAATGTCATAAACAAGGTTGAGGGGATGGAAAAGTTGTGTGAACACCGAGATTGCATGGCTGGCGTGAGCGAAAAGTCACATTGTCTGGCACAATGTGTTTGAAATTTGCATGAATCTGAAAAATTCCAAAAAACATAAAAGAATAAACCAGTTACCAATGTGAAACTCCTAAGAAAATACATTAAATTTATTGTACACTCAACCAAATACAAAAAAACATAAAATTCCTGCATTTGAAATGTTGTACGCTCAAAGCTGTCGACCCCTAAAATGTGTTGGATGGTAAATGTGAGGACATCTGATGAAATCAACAACCAAGTGATGTGACGTTGCACAAGTGGGTACGACGTTCCTCGAAGTTGCGCAAAATCATCCAAAACATCATCCGCTAAGAAAAATGAATATCCCCGACATATCTGAAACATCAAAATCATCAAAGAGACGCCCTCCGTGCACAACCTTAGTGGATGGTGAAAATGACGAACTACGAGTGCACTTGTAAGTGAATTTCTGCTAATAACCTTCGATTATGAAACATATTGCATCATTGTAGCCGAAATGTCAAAATTACTCAAAGAGAACTCCTATCAATCAACTCGAGCTAAATGGTCGAAAATATCAAATCACGTGTGCAATGTTACGCGTCTTGATGACCTCTGTTTGAAAAAGGAACTGAACAACCGTGTTCAGAACATCCCAAACACTAGGAAACAACAACCATATTGCCTAGGTGCCGACACGAGAAAATCGATGAAAAACCCACAGGTGCGTATGATACGAGACAAAATTAATGCGCTCAAGCGACAAAATTTCAGTGAGCAAGCCAATACGAGTTTAAATTAAATTTTTATTTATTATTATTATTATTACAAAAATTTTATTAATACATGTCTTCTTTTCTCTATATTTTTTCCTATCTTATCTTATCAAATAACAAACAAAGCAATTCATACCACCCAAAAAAAGGTTGCTATTGTAGTTTAAGTTAGTTATTTCTGAAACCAATCTGGTTAATAGCAGATTTTATTGTTTTTTTGTTCAAACAAATTATTGTTAAAATCAATGACTCAGTATTGTAATGAATTTAGCTAATGTTACAATAAAAATGTATTGCAACCAATGGCAGTAATGCTGTGACCACAAAGTATTTTGTATTTCTAATACTATAGTTTGCTGTCATAATTAATATGATTAGTAATTCCATAGTTATGACTAAACCGAGTCACATTATTACCTAAAGCAATCTGGTTAGCATTGCATACAATATGATTATTGATGCCCGAGAATTTGTTATTTTTTGCTTGGAAGTGTCTGATTCAATGACAAGGAAGAAAACAAGAAGAAGGTGGTGGAGAGGGGTTCTGAATGGCGAAGGGTATGAAGAGTGTTTGCAAAATAAATGATATACGCACCGATGCCATCTCCAGCTTGAGATTGGCGATTGCAAATGGGTTGAGCCAAGGAATGGTATGACGACAACACCAAGTTTTATTATTAGCTATTTGGAGATGGGTGCTCCTAGTGTAGGATGTAGAGAAGGTTGGTATTAGGAAATTTCAAATTACCAAATAATGTCCCACGAATAATGAATGCATTTTGGTTGAAATAGTAAAATATCAACAGGCTTTAGGAATTTTAAAGGAATTTATTTTAATGTATGTAAAAGGGTGGAAGAACTTTGACAAACAATTGCTAGCAATAGAGAAAAACTACTCATACAGATGTTTGTAGCTAGATTTTATATAATATAACATTTCTAGGATAAAACTCACAAAGGACCCAGATATTTATATCACACTTCAGGTAGGAACGCATTTAAAATAAAAGCTCCATTTTAATCCCTTACATAAGTCTTTCATGAAAGTCATGCTCTTAACATAATCGTTAATTGAGAGAAAAATGACAAATAGGACCCCAAATATTAGTTCTATTTTCTCATTAACATCCTTATGTTGAACTCACTGACATCACTTCCTCTCTCCCTCTCAACATTTCCTCTTGCTCCTCCACCACCCAACCTCATTCACTCATTCCTCTTCTCCAACTCCTACAAACTCAAAAACAGCTCTATTTGCCTCACTGCCAATCACTACCTTTTTCAATTCCCCATCATCTACCTCATTTGTTACTCCATCTGCCACTTTCAGTCGACGACAATGGTGACTCTTAATGAAACCAAGTGAAAATCATGTGAAACTAGCAACAAATCCTTCTATAAATCTTCTATTTTCAATTCATCCCTTCACCGCTAACAACACAATTCATAATGAACACACCTACCATCACAACTAAAGCAACATCATCACAATTCTAGGGCTGCAAATGAACCGAGCGTTCGACAAGCTACTCGTGGCTCAGCTCGATAAGAGCTCATTCATGCTCGTTTCATAAGGTAAATGAATGAGCTTGAACACTTTTGATAAATACATAGCTAAATAAAATTCGGTTTGTTTATGTTTATGAACAATATCGTTTAACGCTCATGAACAAGCTCGATTAGAACTATATTAGAGTTTTAAAAAATACATATTGTTAAGTTTAATAATTTAATAACTTACTTTCACTAATCCAGCCTAAAATCATTTAATAATTTATTTTTACTTCCTACATCCACCTAAAATCGCGTACAGCTCACTATCTAACAAAATATAAGATGAATCATAAGAACGTTTGTTCATGAATGAGCTCATTTGGTATCTCAAAAATACTAATTAGAAATGCTTATGAACGGGCTCATTTGATAGCTCAAGAATACTCATTAGATATGTTCGTGAATGAGCTTGTTTGATAGTTTAAAAAACTTCGCTAGATATGTTCACGAACATGCTCGATGCAATTGTTTGTTAGAAGGCTTGACAAGGCTTGTTTATTAAGTAAATGTACAACTAGAAGTAGAGCTCGTTTATGGCTTGATAAGACTCATTTGTTTAAAGCTCGATAAACATGAACCAAATATGAAAAACCATTAATTTAAACAAACAAAGCTTGAACACAAACAAAAAAGCTTGATTCAACTCAAAACCGAATTTGAACAAGCTAATAATAAACGAATTTAAACATAACACGCACATACTCGGCTCGGCTCGATTCATTTCGTTTACAGCCCTACAAAATTCCCTTTCATCCTCCCTTTCCATTATCATCACATGCCTCTCCCCCCTAATCCTTGTTGTCATCTCCCTCTAGATCAACTAACAACCCTCTAACCTCCCCTACTTCATCTCTGTAGCCATCCCAATCCCCACCATCTTGTCCTCGATCATCCACAACTTAGAGCCCCTCCCTACTTTCAATGGTGCATCGACATATCGTAATAATGAAACGTTGTCATTTTGAATACATACAAGATACGTGCACTTAATTGAAACATGCCTGACACATATCGAACATACACCTACATATCTGATTAAAAGAAATTAATAAAATTAATGGACATGGGGTTCCAACATGCGTATTAACTATTAATTTTAACTCAAATATATCATATAAATAACTTAACACATCACTTCACTTTTATTTTAAAGTATATTACTTAAATAACTGAATAGCTTCTTTAACATTAGGTTTTATTTTCCTTATTTTTCTCTACTTTAGTGTGATTTCTTATAATATTTTTTTTTTATTTTTCTATAAAAGAATTAATTTATAAAACCTCAAGCCAATTATAATCTATAATATGATGTGCCAATTTCTTTTTCCATTGAGGGAAAAGTTGTTATAAATTTATTATTATATGAATTCATTTCATATTTATTTCATTTGTTTATATATATATATATATATATATATATATATATATATATATATATATATATAATGATGTGTCCATTATATCTCATTTTCTATATTTTCAATCATAGGTGTTGTCCTATGTCTATGTCCTCATTCTCGTATCGATGCGTCATAAATTATCATTCATCTGCTACCATCTTCGATGCTGCTTCATTCATCAAACAATCTTCTTCCCCAAACCCATTTCTTACCGGAAAACTCTTACGCCATATCTTTCTTTGCATCATACCCCACAACCTCTCCATTCTCACCACCTCCTCTATATCCGTCATGGCATGCTTCACCATCCTCCTCAACATGGACATCATCATAGCGACCATGATGATGCAAGGATTAGCATTGGTTTTATTGTGGGATGGCGGTTGGGTGTGTTGAGTGAGGTGATTAGAGCACTAGGGGATTATCCAAGTGTGGTGATGAAGATGGGGAGGGAGAAGAAGTGCATTGGAGAGGTAGGGTTTGTCAACAATTATGAGAACAGACAATGACCCAATTAGGCAAAGATGTCCCAAGCAAGCAACATTTCTCCTTCCGAAACTTCCCTCAAATCACCTTTGAACTCCTGCGACATCACTCCTCCCAAACCAATAGCAACACTTAGATTGTTCAAAAAGAACGCGTAACCCTATAACCTGATAAGAAGATAAGAAGAGAAAAACTTCACCTTTACTTTATCAGATAGAACATTCTGAATTATAAATGATATGAGTGTGGTCATAAAATTTTATATCATTCAAATTTACATAAGAAAATTGCAGTATATGAATGTCAAACTAGCTAAAGCAACTGTAAAATTAATGCCATTAATTAAAAACAAAAACTTTGCAAAACTAACATTTAACCACAACGATCAATTTCTAAGTAAGAAGTGTTACGTAGCAACATGGAGGGTTTCTAAAAGCCACGAACCTATGCGAAGAACAATATAAACCTTAAGGGCATAAGTGAAATTTACACATATTTCTATCTCAAAAAAGATCCACTTGCACATGCTATTTTGACGAACTTGACAAAAAAAAAAAAAAAACCTATGGAATTATTGATCTTGAACCATGGCCTATCATTACTGTGTTCTTTTTGGAAACTACTACCATAATGGTCATTTTCAACAGCGCTCTCCTAAAGGCACCAAACTAAAAAAAAAGGGCACCAAATGCACACACAAACATTAATTGTACTCAAGAGAGACCTAGCATTGTTCATGAATATCTCCATCAAACCAAAATGATATTTATCAATACAATCAACTGATTAAAGAACATAAGCTATTTAAAGCTAGTTAATTTTAAACTGATAACTAAGGAATTGGAAAAATCATATCATATTTTAATCAGCAAAGAGATTTAGCTTTGCATAACGATGCATAAACCAAACTAAATCAGCCATCCTAAAGCATTATTCTCGAAATTTCAAACTCAACTTTATTCTAATACCACATTACAACAACAACAATATTAAGCCTTTATTCCACTACGTGGGCGGCTACATGAATCCTTTTTCTCCATTGTGTTTTGTTAAGAGTCAAATTCTCATTTAAATTTAATAAAAAAATATCATTTTTAATATTTTCTAATTAAGCCTTTTTAGTTCTACCTCTATCTTTCTTAACATAGGTCAAAGTCTAATACTTCAACTCTCCTAACCGTGTCATTGAAAGGTCGACATTTTATGTGTCCAAACTATCTAAAATGCTCAAACCTTTTCACGTATAAACTCGTTTCGCATTCTATCTCTAAGAAAGAAGCCACTCATCCACCCGAGCATTCTCATCTCTGCAACACTTAATTTTATGCTTCTCTTTTAATGTCCAACATTATGTGTAATAAAGCATTGCAAGTCTCACCATCATCTTATAAAATTTTTCCCTAAAATTTGAGGGGTATTTTTCTGTCACACAACAGACCCGATGCATTACTCCAGTTCAACCATCCAACTTGAATTTTACTAATAATATCCTCATCTATTTAACCATAACTTTAAACAATAGACCCGAGATATTTAAAACGTGAACTCTTATTAATGACTTGATCGTCCAAAGTCACAATCCTCCCACTAGGTCTATTACTACTAAAATTACACTCAATGTATTCGGCTTTAGATCTACTCAAACAAAAACTTTTAGAATCTAGTGTTAACGTCCATAATTCAAGTTTTCCTTCAAGTCCCTCTCTAGTCTTATCAACAAGAAGAATATCAACAACAAAAAGAGAAAAAAAAAATCATCAACAAAAAAGCATATAACATGGTACATTCTCTTGCAAATATTTAGTAAGAACATCCATGACTAAAGAAAAAATAGATATGGGCTTAAAACTGATCCTTAATTCTAATACCATATTCATCAAAAATTAATTCTGTGCAAACTACACCACCAAAGCGAACTTCTCAATTATAATTGTCATCATAAATTCTATAGCATGCAGCTCAGGACAATTATTCAAAAGTAAACAGAAGTAGTATTCAAAAGCAAACAAAAAGTAGCATGGTTTCAGCAAATACTTACTCTCCACTTAAGAACAGGCGGCCAAGCGTGGCAATTGCAAGTCTAGATCGAAGGCCAGGATGAAGAAAGTAAACAACCTGAAGCCTTTCTTTATACTCAACAGGTAGATCTTCATATATCCACCTCAAGATAGACATTCCAGGATTATTATCCTCTTTTTGTACCGTAGTATGCATGTACAAAATGCAGAATGGACCATCGCGTAACTCGGCCATTAGCTTATGAAAGACATACCTCTTCAAGCGCTCCCCAGCAATAACAGTAGCTGAGGATTGAGACAAATAAAATGCTAAGCAATGAAGTTGGACAAAATTTATCAAGTAATAAACTCCCCTAACTTTCTTTTGTAAAGAATCATTGTAGAGCATGTCCAGGAATCCTCATCAGTTTATCCTATCTCAGGTGGGTTTTACCTAAAACTTCATTTATATTTTGAGGGATTTACATACGTAGCACTCAAAACATTAAGTTTTACACTTAAAACTTTAAATAGCATAAAAAGTAATACCCTCTCAACCTTCCCCGTTGCAATCCAGTCACCTACGGAGAGGGAGAGGTTTGTGGCGGAGAAATCGCAACGGTGTGATTTCGACGAGCAGTTGCCTCCGCCTACCAATTTTGCTCAAAACTCCCACAGTTGCTTACACCTTCTGTTACTGATTTTGTCCAGCTCCCGCAGTTGCCTCCGCCTAATCCGTGAGATCCACAGTCGCTGATACCCACTTCTTCCACCCAAAACCTCCAGCCTCCCGCCACCGTCCAACCCAGATCTTGCCAGAGTCTCCCACCGCAGGTGGCCTCTACCCCGATTCACCCATTCAAAGACAACTCAGGCCGCCTCTAGGTCCAACATCTCCGACCGTCGCAGTCCGCCTCTTCATGGTTAACGGGGTGCTAGGTTATGTAAATAATGAAGTTTCGGTGTTAAATTTGCAAACCAAAATATTTTGGATGGCATTTATGTAACTACTGGAAATGAAAAACCTAAACAACAAAACAAACCAATACTCGGATTAATCATTTGACCACAACAACTTTGCGGCATGCTCGTGCAAGTTCCATCACCGAAATATGCTTAATTGTTGGAAAAATCAACAGGATGAACAATCTTTCCTCTTGCCATGGGAGCAGAAACAATCCACACACAGCCCAATTACCTAGGAAACTAGTAAGCAAAAGAAAACATCTCAAAACGGAAAAGTAAAAAGGCGACGTACCAGGGAAATACTTCCCGACGATTCGAAGAATACGATTCCCAGACTTATCCAAACCCTCAAATCGCAGAACCTGAAGCGCTATCAGATCGGAGAAATCCTCTTCTGAGCAGTCGTGCCACTCCTCCGGCGCCTCAGCGGCCGCGTCTTCTGCCACTCGAGCTTGACGCTCCGCCGGACTGAGGAGGGATCGAGCGTCTACGCCGAGGTCTGAAGCCAATACTACCACCGAGAAATCCTCGCCAGCGTGCCGCTCCATCATCAGTCGGTTCGCTTCGCTGTTCCTCAGCCTCTCCAAGTACGGCAATGCAATCTTCACATCCAAATATCTCCGTTACAAGGTCGCATAGCGATTACCCGCAGCGGCCTTCAGATTAATCTCGCTCGTTTGTAGCTAACGGTCTAAAGGGAGAGACTATTTGGTGCGGAGTCACTTCAATTAAATTCAGTCTGACATGTGAACAATTATTAGGTCCAGTGGCCCCATGTAGCTTTAGGTTCGGTCATCATCAAAGTCCTATATGAGGTCATGATTGAGTACCCATTGAGTACCCATGTTTTACTTGGATGGGCTTCGCCCACGCATACCCACCCATGGTGACTTTCGGGATTTCGGACCCACTTATACCCACACACTTTCCATGTTTTTTGAATACAGTCTGTCACGGACTGATAGCTTTGAGGCTTGTTGTCATTTACTATGATGACAAACTTTCAAGTCGCATATCAAAATTTATCGTACTCGTATCGTGGTTAAGTGATGCAAAATACGTAGTGATGATTGCAATAGTATAAGTAAGATATACGGTGATTAACAATGTAAATCGATTTATCCCTCAATATTTAATACACACACATACCCATCCATAAGATCATGGGCGTACCCATACCCACCCATATTCATTGTGTAAGGGTGGGTACATGGGTGGGTGTGGGTATGGGTACCCAATGCAGGGCTCTGGTCATCATTGAGATTGCGCCACGTGTTCTTATTTTTTATCGCGCGGCCCGACGACTTGCCCCGGAACGGAACCCGGGAATGCTATGTTCGCTTATTGCTAGGTATTACTTAGTATTTGCTCGGTATTGCTCGGTATTGTTAGGTATTGCTTGGCAATAACAAGAAATACCGCTCTGTGAAGATCAATACCGAGCAATACAGAGCAATGCCGAGTTTTTCTAGAAAAATCGGTATTGCTCGGTATTTGTCTTCACATAATGATATTTCTCATTATTGCCGAGCAAAATCGACAAATACCTAGCAATACCTAACAATACCGGGTTGTCATGGATTTAAAAAAAGCACGTGCGACATACCCACTATTCGTCGGGTCGGGTCCGCGGTTTTGTGCCTGCTACGTGGCGCGTTCTCAGCGCTTGCCGAACGTAGCTCTACGTCCGGTCACTGGATCAAATAAAAGTTCCTGACATGCAGCGTAGACAAGCAAATGTTTAATTGGATTTAAAAAAAAAATTATGTCACTGATCCGATTTGGCCTATAATTTTTTACTTTTTTTAAGAAAGATATAAAATTTGACGCTCCATTTTAAAAAAAATAGCTGTAAAACTCTCATATCTAAATATTTAAACCTTTTGATTCCTGCTCGTACAGGAAAAAATAAGGAACACTATTGCAATGCTCACCAAGATGAAATGCTCATAGGACACAAAGGCTGAAAGGAGATAGGCAAAGGTTCAGAAATAGAAAGTTAAATTAATTGGAATTGTTGCAAATTTGAACTTATCGGTAAACTTCTATCACATCCCAAGTTGTTTTAAGGTTTCCAAAGTTTTATAATTTTTTAAAGTTATAAAATAAAGCACATCAATTCTCAGTGCAAGAGCATACAGCTGCATAGAAAAAGCAAAAGAGCATTTCGCATTTGTGAATACGCATTTACTGCAGATTGCAAATGTGCTCATGCTGTTTTTTCACAGTATTTTCACTATTCTTTGATGGCGCTTTCATTGCGCTTTTGTTGTCCTTTTACTATGTTTTTTGCTAATTTTTCACAACAAATTCACTGTGCTTTAAATATGTTTTCACTATGCTTTGTAGATCTAAATAGAAGTGAAAGCACAGTGAAAGCGCAATGAAAGCATATTTAAAGTGCACCAAAAGCATAGTGAAAGCTAGGGGTGTCAATATTTGACACGACACGAAAACCCGACCCGGAAAATCCGGGTTGGACCCGACCCGATTTTAAAACTGGTTTCCGGTTCTTGGATTCGACCCGTTTGAAAAACGGGTCGGGTTCGGGTTGACCCGGCGGGTTTCCGGGTCAACCCACGAACCCGTTTGTTGTGTGGGCAGCTGAGCAGCGAGCGCGGGTTGCCGGGTTGGCGGGTTGCAAGAGCATACGACTGCCCGAACCCTGCCCGCTCAGCTGCCCGCACGATAAAGCCTTCCAGCGCACGCTGCCGCGCCTGCTATCGCCGACGCCCCGCACCCGAGGCAGCTCGCGCGGGCAGGGTTCGGGCAGTCGTATGCTCTGTCTGCTCTATTTAAACGGCCCGAACCCTGCCCGCTCACCTACGCGCGCACCCGCGCTCGCCACTCGCCCGCGCGTTTCCAGTCCCGTGTCTGGTCAGGTCAACCTGACAACCCGCCGAATCGGGTCCGGGTTTGAATTTCCGACCCGTTTATCAACCCGGGTCGGGTTAGGGTCGACCCGTTTGAACCCGGATCTGTTCCGGGTCCAACCCAAACCCGACACGTGACCCGAAATAGACACCCCTAGTGAAAGCGTCGCGAAATCGTAATAGAAGCGCAACAAAAACATAGTGAGAGCATAATGAAAACACGGCTGATGTGTAGTTCTATCATTTTAGTGTGCTTTTGTTTTACTTTCACTAGGCTTTAATGAGCTTTCACTCTACTTTTGTTATACTTCTGTTGTGCTTTTGCTGAATTTTTATTGTGCTTTACTTCGTTTTATAATTTGTATATAAAGATAAGAAAATAGCATATTATGCTTATTACAGTTATACTCATAATATTGGCTTTAGTGTGCATAAGAATCATTATAGATTTACATTTACTGATCAAATTTCATAATCATAAAATCCAATGACTTCGTATGTTCAAAAGTTGATTTGAAGAAGAAATTTGATCTAAATTCTCAATTGAAATATCAAAAATTTGATCTAAATTCTCATCTTTAGTTATGTTTGCAGTTGATTGGAAATTGGAATGTGAAAAAAATTTATTGAATCACACAATCATGAATTGGTTAGGCCAGAAGACTAACGCCTCTTGAGATTATGCAGGAATATTGATGATGAGAAAACTTCAATTCTGAAATTAATGACATAAGCGGGGATAAGAATCGTTGATGCATTCTCCTATCTTATAGAGGAAGTTGTATGAATTTAGAATGTTAGATTTTCTAAGAAGGATACATACAACTTTATTTTGAATGAGAAAAGAACAAAAATTGAATTTGGGAACAGTAATTCTTTGATTCAATTATTTAAAGATCATATAGTTGATCACAATATGCTCGCATGGGACGTACAAATTGATGAATTTGATATATATATATATATATATATTCGGTTGATGGTATGGGTAGGATATATTATGACTGTTTTGGATATGTGAATTTTGATACTTTATTTCATGTAGTAACATTTTTTCCACTATGTATTACTTCAGTCATGGTAGTAAGATTTTATTCTAGTAAAGTAGTGAAAAATGATCTAAAATGCATCAAAGCACAATGAATTTTAGTGAAATAATTAACTACGCTTTCATTGTGTTTTTGCTGCACTTTCATTGAGATTTTATTGCGCTTTGGTTATAAGTGTTCAAAATAATTTAATTTTATAAGAAAAAATTTCCAAACTATAAGTGTTTTCAAAATTATTTAAAATTGTAAGGAAATTTTTCTGGAAAATGACTTAATGAATATATATATACATTCATTGTAGTAAAATTATTTTTTTTCCTTCAGCTCGTGTTAGTAATGTTTTTACACTATGTATTATATCAATTAATGCTAGATCATGGTAGTAAGTTTTTACGCTAGTAAAATAGTGAAAGAGTATCTTAAGCACAGCGATAGTGTAGCAAAAGCGTAGCTAAAGTATAGTGATAGCGCAACAAAAGCGTAGTTAAAGGAAGTGAATTTCAGTGAAATAATTAACTACACTTTTGTTGTGCTTTCATTATGCTTTGACTATGCTTTTATTGCACTTTGGCTATAAGTGTTCAATATGATTTATTTTTATAATGAAAAATTTTAAAATTATATGTGTTGTCAAAATTATTTAAAATTGTAAGGAAATTTTTTGGGAAATGACAAATATATGTATTAAACTTAATACTTGAATTACATTCATTGTAATAAAATTAGTTTTTTTTTTTAAATTCAATTCATGCTAGTAATATTTTTAGTCTATATATTACTTCAGTTCACGCTAGAAATATTTTTAGAGTATTTGTTAGTTCAAATTATGGTAGTTAGTTTTTATGCTAGAATAGCAAAGAAATAGTATCAAAATTGCAATGATAGCCAGTAGCAGAGACATGGTTATTTATCTGCGGGGTCACAAATTTCTAATTTGAAAATTAATCTTAAGCTTTCTCATTGGAGCTTGAAATTGACATTAGAATTTTATTTTATTTTTTAAATATATAACTTAAGGTTTTCATACCTAATTTAAATAAAAAATAATTTAAAATATTATATAATGAGCAATAAATATATTAAAAAAGTTTTACCTTATTAATATAAAAATACATAAATAGCATATTTAAAGCTACTTGTTTTAATTTAAATATTGTAATCTTTCTCTAGTATAATTTATTGGTTTTAATTATATAAATTTTCTATAAAAGATAATTTGGATATTTAAAAATGATTAAAAAAATTTGATGAAAATTTTAATTAAAAAAAAAACTAGTAATGTGAAGATAAATGATTAAAATTAGAAAATATATAAATAAAGAGAGAAATATAAATGAAAAAAAAAAAAAGTTTAAGATAGTCTAATAAAAATCAACAAAAATGAGGGAGAGAGAGAGAAGAGGGCTATAACTAGTAGCAAGTGCACAAGGTTACCAGTGGTGACAAAAAGAGAGAGAGAGAGAGAGAGAGCTAGTGAAAGAAAAATTATTTCCACAAATGGTTGTCTAGTGTGTGTGTGTGTGTGTGTGTGTGTGTGTGGGGGGGGGGGGGGGGGGGGGGGGGGGGGGGGGGGGCAATATGTTCTCCCCTAATCACTACAGAAAAATTGTCAATTACTGACGATTTTTTCCAGCAGTTAGCATTAATTTTCCAACATTTTTGAAAATTACCAGCGATTTATAAACTGTCGGTATAAAGCGCATAGGAAACGATTTCATGTGGTTAATTTTACCGGCAGCTTTATGGCGGCATAAATAGCTGGTAATTTTTTGCGGTCATAACACCAGTGACCGCCAGTTAATTACTAGCGGTATACCAACCATCTCAAACGCTGATTTTATCGACGATCAAGCCACCGATAAACTGACTATATTTACCAGCGACTATATTAAAATTCTGACGGTTAAAATAATAAGCAACCGGTATCAAAGTTTTCGACGGCCAAACCGCTGAAAACCTGTAGCATTTTCAAAAAAAATGACAGCCCCCTCTATTTACTCCAATTTTTACAATATCTACACAAAATTCAAAACATATATAACATATAAGGGCAACACGCTACTACAATCAACCCATAAATGGAGTCCAAAGTCAACATATATAATATTCAATAGTAAAACATAATCAACAAATCAAAATCCATAATAAGTAGAAACAAATGTTTAAATAAAGAAAAATGCATATGTTCTACAATAAACATAACATATGGAACCCATAATAAGATGTTCAGAATACACTAAAAAGTTCATCAAACAAATAACAACGCTAATCATCCTTCGTGTCCTTGATGTCTTGTGATTCATGTGTCGGCTCTTACTCTTTCTTGTTTTAATTTTCATCTCTATAGGATCGCAACTCTATATATTTCTGTCTAAACACAAGTAATAACTCTTGCATACATATCCTTCTTAATGACTTGAATATAAACATTATTATCCCCTTTCTTTTCTATAACTCTCCATAGCGTTTCTCTTGAAACTTTATCATATACTTTCATTAAATCAATAAATATCATGTGTAGATCCTCCTTATTCTCTATATACTTCTCCACCAATCAAAATAAAAAAAGTATAGCTTCCATAGTTGACCTACCATACATAAATCCAAATTGATTTTGTGAAACATTGGCATCACGCCGCAATCTATGCTCCATAATTCTCTCCCACAATTTTAAAGTATGACATATTAGTAAAAGAAAAAAAATGGAAACCTTCGGTTCGAGGTGTTCCCAGAGTGCTCGATCGACGGGTTTCGGCAGTAGAGTGCAGACATAATCGGCAGTCAAAGTGAGGGTGAGATGTCAGTCTGAGTTAGGGTGTCGACGGCCGAATTTCTACGTAGGCAGTCGGAGGCGCGATCGCGAGTGCGAGAGTCTAAAGAAAAGAATATGCGAACAAATGAGGAGGAAGGCTCGGTTTGGCCAATATTAGGTCGATTTCTGGCTGTTTTCCGACATTAAAAAAATTATTTAACACCGGCAGCTTGGCTGTCGGTAAAGGAGCTACGAAAAAAGAAAATTGCCTGCCTACCTAAGGGTTATTATACCACCGATAATTCTAGTGGTGTATTATTAAACACCGCCATATAAATCGCCGGTTAATACCGGCTGTCAGACAGCCAGATTAATCGCTAGTAATTCCGGCAGTTATATGACCATCGGTAAACACTGATTTTCCTATAGTGAATTAATCAATGAATACAAAATTAAATGATTAAGTGATATAATATAATTAAAAATACAAAATGTACATAATTAATCAATGAATTATGAGTGGATACAAAATTTACATTTTATTCCTTCTTTGAAAGGAAGAGAGTGTAGGCGAATTCTGCCCTAAATTTGGCATTTTATCTTGTCAATTTTTATATCATGTCAAATCCACTTTCCTTTGAAGAATAATTTTTTTTTTCATATATTTGCAAACAAATATTTCGTAATTAACATTATTCGTCTGGCTTAGAAGTCCACATATGTATATTATATTTTGTTATATTGGTTTCTAAGGATTCTTTCATGTCATTGTATATGTTCTTTTATCTGAACAAAATTAAGAATAAATATTAGTTCATTGGCCCCATATCAAGAAAAGAATTAACATACTATAATGCTCTAACATACGACTCCTGAAAGCATTTGCTTATGTTGCAGATTGGGTAAGGAATCATAAAATTTTCATACTTTCTCCTTCAACCTGCCTACAAGAAGCGTCCAATGCTTATTATTGATGATATGTTGAATTAAAAAATTTCTTTCCTTCACCTAATCATGTGAAAGCGCAATAGTAAATGCAAAAGGAAAGAACAGTGAAAAGGACTATTAAAAAATTTACTAATATATTTTAAAGCTATGCAACCTAGTTTTAAAAACATGAAAAATCGATATACGAACTGATACTATGAAAACAAAAACACAGCTAAAGCACACTTAAAGTGAAGTGAAAATGAGGCTAAAATGAACAAAAATAACTCATAAATTTTAAACTTATGTAGCCAGTTTTTAAAATACAAAAAAAGTTAATATGTAGGAAAAAGCGCAGCAAGTTCTTGTACATGTTTGTAAATGAAACGAATTTTTGCAAAGTCTGAAATGTCCGAGGGATTAGAAGATAAGCGTCTAGAATAATGAACGAGAGAGCTTGAGCAATGAAAAATGTCAGGTGAAAAGTAAAATAACCTAGCTTTGATGTCTTTTGAACTCTTACGAATTTAGATTTTTTGGGTCGGGCCAGGTCAGGTCGGGCGTGCTAGCAAGCCATAAATATTAAACAATTTCTTATTGAACATCCACTTGTCTCCTCCACATGTCATGATTTAATTGGAGTCGGGATGCAGAGCCCCATCCAGACCGCACCAAATAATTTCTCGTCGAAAGGAGAAATTATTATGTGTAGAGTCCGGACGTAACTCTGCGTCCATAAGTCAATAAAATCATGATATGTGGATTGCCTGTGTCGAGGAAGAGAAGTTGAAGCTAACTTGTCAGCCCGATCGACCTGAATTTTTTGTGTCTTGTCAGTCCGACCGACCAATCCAGAGTCCAGGTAAAAAAGTAAAAATGACTTCCATGATGGAAGTAAAAGGAGCTATGGGGGGCGTTGGGATTATCATTAAGTGGTTCAAGGTGGTCTTGATTTTTCATCTTATAAAAGGGGAGACCAACCATCATGAAGGTGGGAAGTGACTTTGATGGAGACAAAATATATCAAACTTACCAGCGATGGAAGGAATTGGTCATGTTGGCAATATCAAGCATTGACAGTGTTTGCAACATCAAACATCAATGTTGTTACATTAGCTTTAGTAGCAATGATGGATGCCATTGTTTTGTATTGATGTGGGTTCGTCTTTTTTGACAATCGTGGGGCATTGACTTGGGTGGCGATGATGACTTTTTCATGGCAAAAAATGTTAACTTTAATGGTAATGGAGGGTTTTAGCCTCGAACATCTACCTCAAAGATGATAAGCATTTGGTGATAATGGGTATAGCTTTAGATTCTTTAAAACTTGCAAGCTTTGATCATGCTGGTAACATTGAGCGTTAACGTTATTGTCAACATCAGGTATCATTGTTATTTGCTACGAGGAACATTAACCTTATTGGTTGTCACAAATCACAATCCTTTGTGTTGATGATGGTGATTATCCATTTTGGCGATATAGGCATTGATTTTCATAATGATGGTGGCTTGTTGGTGGTAACAAACATTAGCTTTGGTGGTGATGGAGGGCGTTGGCCTTGGTAGCAATGCGTAATCTTAGACTCATAAAATCCATCTCCTTGAGATATTTATTTTGACTTTAACTTATAAAATATTCAAATATATTTGATCCCCTTGAATATTTTTGAGAAATTTTTAACTTTGCTTTAAATATTTGAATAGTTCCACTTATGCCTGAATTAAGGAATTGAGATGGGCCCATTTAATTAAGATGCCCTAATACAAAAGAACAAGGAGAACAAAAAAAGAATAAGAAAAGATGAATGCAAGAGAGGCAGAGAAATAAGACTAAGGGATCATACATGGAACCATGTTAAATTAGCATATGAAGCTCAAGAAGATGAAAAACACATATTTTGAATGACAAAAAAATCAAATCACCAAACATAAGTTTATAGATTTAAGATTGATATGAAAACTGCAATTTTTTCTTCATTTGTAACAGGTTTTGCCCACAATCTTTTCACTGTTTTTTTTTTTTTAATTCTATTAGAAAACTTTTATAGAAAACAGTAGGAAAACGGTCTCAAAAGAGCCTTAACCTTCCAAATTTCTCATTAGTAATATTAAGGGGTTATTTGCTTTGAAGTAAATACGGGATAAAGCATTTCAAATGTTAACGCCTAATTCAAAGTAAAAGAAACACAAAATAATTTCAAAATTCAAACACATCATATAAATCACTTATGATGTATACAAAATCTAATGAGTTTAATCTATTTTTGAATGCAACACAAGCCATCACCACCTATCATCCCCAGCCCCCAGCCTACCATTACTGATAGGCTTTAAATTATATTTATTTTACTTCAAATTAAATACAAAAAAAAATCTCCTTTATTTATTTTACATTCAATCAAATAATTCTAAAATATTTCAAATATTATATTTAAATTCAATGTACTTATTTATACGTACAATATCAAAATAAAGTTGACAAAAAACTCATACAAAGAAGGGAAAAATTATGTTAAAGAAGATAACCGTATATGTCCTGCAAGCCACATTTGATGCCAAAGTAAACCAATGTTACATATCCAAATAAGCAAAATTTATGGCTTTCAATACAATGCCCGGTTTACATGAAATTCTCATTTCTTTGAATGAGAAATGAGTCTCCGGAAGTAGTCATCTGCTATAGAAAAAATCACAGAAATAAACTGAGAAGAAGAAAACTAGCCGTTAGATACATTACTGTCTTAATTTTCTTAATGATCATCTTGGTACTCAGGGTTCTCCTTCAAGATAACAAAACCTTCCAAAACTGGAGTAAGAGGAATGTACCTGAACATAAAGCACCATTCAGAAGCCAAAAATGTGAAATCATTCTGATAAAACATTATATTTGATAAGCATTTACACAAAGACTAAGGCTTCATTTGGGATGCTTTCTTAGTGCTTCTTAAAGCAACTTTTTAGTATAAAAATTAAATTTTTTTTACTAAAAAAGCTGTTTTAAGAAACAGTAAAAAAGCCGTCCCAAACGAAGCCTAAAGAACTTGTATACGACACTTCATATAAATTAATGACAGTTGATGTGATCTATAGGGGGGTTTTAGAAGAATTAGAAAGATAAAACTTTTATGAATTATAAGGGAAAGAAAATTTACTTCTCAGTTGCTAGCTCTGCTCGTTCCCCGGCTGCGAGCAGCACCGGAGTTGAATGCGTCTGGAATCCGGTGATAGTCTTAGGCCGTCCTGCTTGACCAACCACATCAACTGCCTGCCCAACTCGCACCGTGACGGATAGGGGCTTCAGGTTTTCATCAACAGTCATTAACATCCTTGGCTGCAAAACAAGAAAAGAAAATACCAATATCATGAACTCCAACAAAAATATAGATGATGTAATAATGGAAATGAACAATGACAGTAAGCTTTATAATACATACATGCATAGCCAGGGCAAGGATGTAGAACATATAGTGATACTTCCCCAAGATGACTGATTTCATATCAAGACAAGCATGCAAGACTGTCACTATTCCAGCAAGTGCCGTCCTGTAATTAAGAATGGTTAGATATAAAAATAAAAAAAAATAAAAAAATAAAAATATATATAAAAAAATGGTTAGATATCTTTTTCCTGAATATGATAAAATAATATTGAGGGAGTTGCTCACGGCGACAAAAGAAACCGATCTGAATGATAAGGAGATAGAGTCAGTAATCCCTTCCCAAGGTGCACAAGACCTTGAGCTATCCTTACGCAGAATAGGTGGCCAGCTTCTTTGTAGTAATAGCTTGAAAGATTTCGGAGCATGCTAGCTATTCTTGCGTTATTGGTTCCGGCACCTATCAAGCCCAAGGATATTATCGCTGCCTGCAGAGAAGTATTAGATTTAGGATTGACTGAAAGCGAAGTATTTAGATTCGGGAGTAAATATACAATGAATTTAAATAAATTTTAGTAGATACCATAGAAACATCAGTATCTGCATCATGACTCAGTCGGCTTAATGTGTCCATGACATTAACCTGATCCAAAGGAAGCATGAAGGAGAAAAACAATTACGTTAACCATTTCAAATAAAAAAATGCTTGTGGCTATTGGAGTTGCTGCAGGTAGAATATGGATTGCTAGCTGCTAGAAGGAACAATTGTTATGGGGGTTAACCTTGAACCAACCAAACCGGCTCATGAAGGGCCGGTTCCGTTTTACAGGAGGTAGAGAGAGAGAGAGAGAGAGAGAGAGAGAGAGAGGGCGGCTAATGCATAAGGGAATTTGAATTTGGTTTATGTTAGGAAGCTTTTTAGTAGAAAAAATTGTATTTAAAGAGCATGGGAGGCTAGGGTTAGGGCATGCATGATTTGAGTTGTTCTCTTGGAGTCTTCTTGGTGTCTTGAGCTCTAGATCCACAATTTGGAGATTGGGAGAGACGATCCTCCTCTCGAATTGAGGATCAATTATATCTTGTTTGGAGTTTATTTTGCTTTGATTCTACTATTGCAATCTATTGTTTTTAGATTGATTTCATCCAGATTTTTCTTGTTTTCTCGCTGTTTTGACCAATTATTGCTAGGGTTGCTTGTGCACTCAAGTATTTCCTCTTGAATTACTTGCGAACTCAAGTATTTCCTATCACAAATCTGAAATGTGATTGTCACTCATAAAATGAAAATGATTGTCACTGGTGGCATGAAGCATGAAGGGTAGTTTTCATCTTGATAGTACAATTACAACTAGTTTGACAATGAGGGCATGTATTACAATCGATAAGCCAATGTGCGTAAGGATAAAAATGAAAAGTACCTTAGGATTCGATATGCATAAGATACCAAGGGCTAAAGGTACAGCCCGCCTGATATTCTGCTCACCATATTGTAGAAGATGCTCAAGAGATCTAATAGACATTTCAAGTCCCAATTCTTCTGCCATTGCCACCAAAGCAATACCAAGGACTGCAGGCCCCTGATGCACCTCACCCTTGTCAAGATGTTGAGCACAATAGCCCAATAACTTTTGAACCTGCAATAAATATTATTTAGCAGTTGAAGTTACTGTATCAATATTCCAGATATAGGCATTCAGGTTCAGAAAGAAGACCTTCAGTACATTCCCTGTCCCAGCATAAGCCAAGGATAAAAGAATAACATCACAATATTTTCGAATCTTTTCATTGAACGTTTTGGAGACCTCTGCAGTAGCCTCAACGCTATCCTGCACAGAACAAGAGTACCATAAATCAATTGCTAGTCCAAACAAGAAGCCCGATAATCAACAGCCAACAGATAGAAAATACAACTATTGAAGAAAGAAAATTGAGTTGGTACATGTAATCCATTAACCATTACAGTAGAATAAAAGAAAATTTCCAAAACATTATTAGCAAAGCAGAAAGAAACCTGCGGTTCCATAAAATAAAATTTCTAAAGACTCCCAACCAGGAAAATGAAATACAAATATCCATCTAAGAAAAGAAAGAAATAACACAAGAAGAGGGAAAGCAAGAAATAATCAGAAACTTGATCAACCAATAAAGGGATATAACATGTAGTATCATTCGATCAAATCATAAAGTTGTCCTATTATAATAAAGCTCTTTTGAAAGTGAATGAAATCAAATGAACTTGATGTAGGACAATTTATGGGTAGGGTTTCCTATTGCAACTAATATAATTTATAAGATGCTTCATGCAAAGAAAAACAGAGGATCATAAATTAATAATTATCAATCAATCCAAAAACTCAATTGCTATAAAGAAAACGAATAATAGTAATCTTTAAACCAATTAATAATGAAATGAACATGATCATCTAGGAATTCTAACAAGAATTTGGAAACAAATAAAATCATTGATCTAATGAATTATTTTCTATGAAATCAGATTTCTAACATATCACTTTTCGATAAAATCAACGATTAAACAAGCTAATAACAAACTATGTAGAAGAAATAGACAATGAACAAATTTATTGAAGTAGAGAAAAACTAGCTGTCACACTAGTAAAGGATATAACTTCCCCAAAATCAAGTAATAGGACTTGTACCTCATTCAAACAAATCATATATTCAACTTGAATCACAAAATAAAATAAAAAAATTAAAATAAAAAAAACTAGAAGAGAATTACATGTTTCATACCATTATTTATAGACTCCTGGTGATCCAAAGCTACCCAAACAACACTATAATAGGATCCATCAAACATGATGAGCACGCCAGTACATAGTGAGGTTCTTAATCAAAATTCCTATTTTTGGAGCTAAAAAACAATTAAAGCTTCATCCACAAGATGAACTAAGCAAATTTACAATAAGAAAATTATGCTTTCTTGAATCCTCAGTATCTCTCTTTGGCTCTCCAACTCCTCATAGAATCCTTCTAAAAGCCCTCTGATGCGGACATCAGTCAGAGATTTCGACACGTGTACCATCAACGGAGGCTTAGATCAATGGCCACAATTCATAGTCTCTACTTTTGACATATTTGTTGTAATTGTATTTATGTTATTTCAGTTTTCTAGTCTACCCCTGAGGGTAGTGAGTTCTTTTGTAGCCCCATGGGCATTTGTGTCTTTTTTTCTTTTTAGACTTGAGATCCATAAATAAAGGTCTCCATGCTTTGTATGAGGAGTTAGTTGATGAATGAAAATTTTATCTTATTGTTCTCTTTGTGAGTTCCAAAACTTCTCTAGATCTCTTTGTGAGTTATTGAGGAGAGAGCCTTTATATCTCTTTGTGAGTTCTAGCGGTAGGAGTAAGGTTCGTGATTCTTAATTTTCTTATCTTCCTCCTCCAATCACTTCCTCTTCCACCTCAAGAGAAGACAACCTAAAACCCTTGGCTTGAAGAACCCGACCCCAACCCCTTGCCACCACCCCTTCAAGCCCCAGCCGCCGGCTGCTTTCACACCACCGGCCGGCCACCTTGCCACCGGCCTCCCGTCATCCTCCCACCACCCCTTTCTCCGCTAGCTTTCATATTTGAAATTTGAATTTCAAATTTCAAATTCTTTCCAAATTAGGAAAGTTTTTATGTTGAATTCAATTTTAAATTAAATCAAATTGGATTTAAAAAATTTTCTTTCCTAGTCATCACCACCTATTTGGAAACTCCCCCTCATCCTCCCCAATTCCCTCCTCCTTGATGTCGCCGGCCCTTGATGGGCTCTCCCCATTGAATGCACATTAACCCTCACCCCTTAGTTGGAATCCAAATTTGATTTCAAATATTTTCCCTCCTAACTCTCTAAAACTGAAATTAATTTCAGTTTTAGACTAAACCTCAATCCCCTCTCTCTATACCGCCAGCCTCCCCTTCCTTGGCTCGCCCACATTACTTCTCCATCAAGGCATTAATTGTATTCAATTTGAAATCAAATTTCAAATTGCTTCCCTCCCAAATTAATCTAAATTTGAGAATAATTTCAGATTTAGAATTAATCTCATCCACCCCCAACCTAACCTAGTTTCCACCAAGGAGCCTAGCTTCTCCCCTCCACATCTCCAAGCCGGCCACCATCTCTCCTCTCTTGGGTTGTCTTACCGTGCTCTCTCATCTACATGCAAATTATGTATGTTGGATCCCGAAGTTGACCACAGATTCATACTCGACGCCCACGGAGACATCCACATCGTTCGATCACCATTCTTCGACGTCGGGTTTGGTTTTGACGACACCGTTGAAGATTACTTGAACCGAATCCTCCCCCATCTCGTGGACATCCTCGACGATCAATTCTCGGACTACGAGTGGACCATCAACGGCCATCCACCCGTTTCTCCAACTCTCGCTTCCTCCCCGGCGACGAGTCCTCTCGGTATAACTTGTGTACTAGTGGTATCTCTAAGCGTGCTTACGATCCTCTTCCGCTAACCTCAACTTTCAAGAGTTGATTAAATGATCTCAAGGTGAAGGATCGATATTTTAAACCAAGCCGCCGGCCACCTCCACCACCGCCGCATCCCTCTCCATCACTACGGATCGTCTGCGCCGTCTACCTTGGAATGATTTCGTTTCTTGTATGGTTCTTCTTCCTCCGACAACCCTAGATGTAGAAGAGTGACTTTGAGCCTCAAGGTGAGACGATCACTTTGTTAACAGTCGGATTCTAGTTGACTAATCATTTCATTACTCTTGCTTAAGTTGTTATTTTAAAGAACTCGCAAATTTAGTTGTAATGGATTGCCTAAGCATCGTTTGCTTCTAAGAGCTTTCCTGATTCTTCAATTTTGAGACGCCTTAAGATTAATTTTATCATTGCTCCAACAACTTTTATTAATTTCTTAAAACAACTCCTGGTTTTACATCACCCTCTCCCTAAACTCTCTAATCCTAAAAGTAATAGTTGTCGATGTCACTCTTCACTCTTCAATTTCCTTCTCGTCTAATCTCCCAAATTCCTAGGGCCTCACTTTATAATAATGGGTTATTTTCTGCTACATTAGCGCCCACTTCAACGAAACTTTTTATATAATATTTCATCATTACAAGTTATGAGGTGGAATTAATTGTGGCACCGACTTTACGGACCCATGAAGCCAAGATGGCATAGCAACTGCTTGACAATAATCTTATATCTATCATGAATGCGCTCAACTCTTGGGCAACTATCACCAAGATATTTAATGAGCTCCTCTCGGCATCGACTTCTCTCCGCAACATCTCAGTCTTCTCGAGATTTCCCTCAACAACATGACAAATCTCTTGGGAATCCCATCCTAATCTTTTAAGTACTCCTAACTTATCCTCCACGTGTCATCTCAACAAGTCAAATAATTTCCTGATAATATGCCTCATCTTTAGGAGGCAATTAACTACCGTGAATCAAGCTATAGGAGAGGATTTTTTTTTTTTTTTTTTTTTAAGTTTACCATTTTGCTTTGGAGGTCGTATGTTCTTATTAATTGATAAAGCACCTGGAGCTGGAACAGATCATCGTGGAACACTTCAAAAATTGGTCTTTAGTTAATTATCTCAATATAGCAGTACATCACTGAGCCGAAATAAGATTTATTTCATGCTGTCATCCAACATTGTAGGTTTTGAATGGATTCAAATATATTCACCACATAGTAGATCTCTATATATGTGAGAAAAGCTAACTAGTATATGTAGTCGCTGATCTTCTTAGAACTTTAAATGGGCCATACCAAATTGGTTATATCTTTTGATCTTCCTTCAATCTCCACTTATTTATGTGAAACCACACAAGGTCATCTTGAAATTTCTTCTATACTTTGTGCATCATGTCAACAGTTGTAGACTTGCAATACTACTGAGCTTGGCAAGTTGTGCTCTACCTCAAAGTGAATTTTCTAATTCCTTCTAAAACTCTCTAAGCTCTTCTGAGAACTCCACCTCTATTTCAAGCAATGTTTAAAATTGTGTATTCGGGTATTGAGGCGTTTTTCATTCGTGAGGCCAGGCGTAAGCCTCAAGGCATTTTGAGGCGTAAGCCTCAAAATCAAAGGATTGCGTAAACATAAAATGATAAATTTGTTATATACTAATGAGTGAATAATATAAAACATAAAAAAGTATCAGATATGAAGTGAAATCAAAATATCCCAATAATAAGACAACATGAAATATAGTTCAACTCAAAATTCTATCTTTCCAAATGCCAGTATTCCTTTCATTAACATATAATTCAAATTTCCAAAAATAAATATTAAATAGCAATGACAAATCGCATAAGAACTCATAAGTCATCAGCACTATCATCACTAAGGGGTTCTTCCGTTCTTCATTTGAATCATCATTATGATGAACTGCTCTCTCCCCTTCCTCCTCTCCTATAGAGTCCAATGTCGGGCATTTACTTCAAGATTTATGTAAGTTTTAATATATCCAGCGTGAGGCGAGGCGGGCCTCAACCAAGTTGAGGTGCAAGCCTCATAAAAAAAACTCCAGGTGTAAGCATCAAGGCATTTTTTACTGGAATTGCGCAAAGGCGGGCCTCATATTGCGCAATTTTAAACCATGATTTCAGGGTTATTGATTCTTTTGAAAACTCTCAAGACAAAGGGATTTTAAGGCAAGCATCATGAAGCATGGAGCTCAATTATGAAACTATTTAAAGTATTGTTGAATGAAATTGGATAAACATCATGCTTTCATTACATGTCTTTGGGTGTAAAAGGTGCATGACAGTCGTATTTATCATCTCCATTTGGCCATCAATTTGTAGATGAGAAGTTGTGCTTCTCTTCAGAGTAGTATCCATTATAGCTCAAATTGATTTCCAAAAACTATTTAAGAAGTGGAAATCCCTATTTGGAGACAATTGAGATTGACAAATCAAAATGCACTCAAATATTCTTTAAAAAGAGATGCAGCTGATTTTTCTCCCGTTATACTTTCTTACATGCTATGTGTATTACATCTTCAAGAATCTATCCAAAACAAACAAAAACATAGTTATGACTACTAAGAATCGATGAAAGTCCTCCTCGGAAGTCTATAGAGATACTTTTCCATGACCCAGTCAGCATAGGTAAAGAGATGTATGATCTCTGCTTCATGTTTAAAGGCTTTGAAGTACAACAAAGTTATTTGCATCTTCTTAAAAAATTCGGCTACATCAAGATGCATTCAAGGTCAATACATACAGCTCTGCAGGTTTTGAAGTGTCTTCATCACCTCAAAAAGTCTGACCACTTTATAATTGTGTGATTCTGTAATCCCCTTCACTCGATCATCTTTTGGATGCATAATTAATTTTCCTTGTAAAAAATCATTATGATTGTTCATCCTTATTTTTGGGATTTCTCCAGGATGTCTTGGAAATCTTCATCAAACTTGTATTGGTTAGCATACTGATGCAATCTAGGTTCTAAAACAAGTAGGAGAAACTAGGAATGCAATTGACAATGCTCCTTTTCAACATAACATACACACAAATATTGGAAACTAAGTAGGAAACGAAATTTAGAAAATTGATAAGAAGGCACACAAAATAACCAAACAACTAAATTGAAATACCCTCAAAACAACCATGTAAGGTCACATCACATGCAAATCACGAAAATAGAGAAAGGTGCTCAAAAGAAAAATCAAACCAGTGGTTCAACACATAAATTATGATCCAACTCAAGTTGACGCTCCTCCGGCAAATACCATCAAACAATGCAGGTGACAACGCTCCCTTGCACGCACAATATTTGGAGAAGAAAGATATAAGTGGAAGGGAAACCGTGGAGAGAATATTAGATAGAAGACTGAGACTAAATAGAATAAGGAAGGTAGAAGAAGATAGCTCGCAAGCTACATAACCCGCAGGTTTTAGTGTGATTACAGCAACAACAATAACAACCCCTTAGTTAAGAGTTCAATTACTTGTTTGTGGAGTTCTTCATGTTCTGTAGGACTCATATGATAGTGAGGCAAGGGGGGTATAGTGGCTCCAGGTATGAGATCAATATGATGTTGAATATCTTTAGAGGAGGTAAGGAATTAGGTAAATCTTCAAGAGTAATGTCTTCATATTCATTGATTAAAGGTTGAATTTCTTCATAATTTTTTATTTACTTTAGCCTCTTTTCCTATCACAAGATAGATCGCTTAAGAGTTTTTGAGTTCATTTGAATTGAGCAGTTTAGGAGTGGGTGACTTTGAGATCGTGTGGACATATTTTGTGGGAGCATTGTCAATTGCATTCCTAGTGTTCTCCTACTTGTTTTAGAACATAGATTGCATCACATACTCATGTCAAGAAGATTGTAGGCACGTAGGTCATGAGAGCATATATGTCACCTTATTTTACACTCCATTCTTGAACTAGATGACCAAATTAAATTTCAACAAAAATGTCATCCACTTCATGTATTGCACTTCGTGAATATTTAACTACTTGACTGTCTAGTAGTAATGAAGTGGCTTGTGGTTCCTAAGAACAACAATCTCTTTCTCATGTCAATAAGGTCATCAGTGCTTCCCTGCTTGGTCAGATGTGAAAAATTTCTAATTGTGCATAAAATAGATTTTTCTTGGCACCTTGTAGTAACTAAGAAAAATGTATTATAGGTCTCCCTTCAAATGTGAAAAGTTTCTAATGGCGCATAAAATAAGAATCTCATCAAGTGCATATATAAAAACATCAAACTTGAATTCAAACTATAATTATGGATCCATCATAGCTAAAACAGGTGCCTCACTTATCCTCCTTTGTAGAAGTATAAATATGTTCTCATGTTTCATCTCCCAAGATAATTTATTATTAGACTTCTTCGTATAATGTGATGGTGTCAGCGCAAAAAAAAAATTTAAATAAACTTTCTTATGTATTAGCAAACCTTTATGAAACTTCGCATATAAATCATGTTCTACAACTGAGGGCCTCAATATATGATTGTTTTGATCTTCTTGGGGTCAATCTTAATTACCATGCCACCAACTTCAAAACCCAAAAAGATTAGGACCTTCAAGTTCAAGAGGAGCTCATTTTTCTTCAAGAGGCCAAATATCTTTCCCAGAGTCCGAGATATTCCTCTCATGTTCAACTGTAGCTACAAATGTTGTCAAGGTAGCCAATCACAATATCCTCCATTAATAACATCAAAATATCACTCAAGAAACACATAAACATCATCTATGCATTTCAAAGACTGAATGACATCATCCAATCAAACAAGCCAAGCTTAGTTTTGAACAAAATTTTCCAAGTATCTTCTTATTGTACTTGTACTTAGTGGTTGCTAGATTTTATACCTAACTTTGTGAAGAGTGAGGCATACTTCAATTGGTCCATTAAGTCATTCACTCTAGATAGTGGACATTAATTATTGGCAATGATCCTATTCAGAGCCTGACAGTCTACGTACATTCACTAACCACCATTTTTCTTCAACACCATCACAAATGGTGATATGTGTGATGAGCAACTAACTTTTATGACTCCTTAGTCCAGTAATTCAACACTTGCTTCTTGATATCTTCACTTTCCACCAACAAGTTTTGATATATCCTGATGGTGTGCAAAATAGAGTATAAGATAGATTAATTCCATGCTCCACAACTCATTAAGGAGGCAACCCTCTCAACGCTCAAAAAAGCTCTTAGTAGACTTCCACCAAATGTTGCACTCTCGGCCTTCATTTCCTAAGTGACAATATTTAGTAATTTTCTTTTTTCTTCCTCTAAACTTTCTTCTTTGCATCTTCCCAAGAAGGTTTGCACATTTCCATCAAAATTTTTCAATCAAACAAATTGCAGAATGAAACATTGGTATGTAAATTACAGGTCCACTTCACTTGTCCAATTAACACTATATCCAAAGAGTGATAATGTGACACCTACAGGTTCAACTTTTTCAGATCATCATGGAAAGTTTACTAGCGACGTGGCCGCCGATCTACGGCCACGATCGATTCGTTATATTTTTGAGTTGATGTATTTTATTTTCATGCATTTTATTATTTGCTTATGTGTGTTTATTTATTTTTTCTTTGTACCCTTTTGTATGGGAGTGGTCATGTGTAAGCCTAAGGGCATTTGTGTCATGTCAGTTAGAGTCTTTTGTATGAGGCTATTTAAAGCCCCTTTGTTTTATTTTCAAGGCAATGAATGATTATTTGAGAATTTTGTCTTCTTGCTTGGAGCATTGTGAGAACTTGTGAGTTCTAATGGAGAGAGATCCCTAGGAGAGGGAGATTTGCGCACTACCCACCAACCTTGGAGACGGCCGGGTTCGTGGTTCGTTTTCTTACTTGATTGCTTTGACTTCCCCATCACCTAATCCGCCAGCCTCTCCACCCGAGCCTTCTTCTTCCCTCAAGACCACCGCCAATATCCTTCCCCACGATCTTCACCCGAACCACTATCCTCCCTCCACCCGAGCCCAAACCGCCGGCCATAGATTTTAGCCGCCGGCCACATTCAAGCGCTTTCCCCTTATGAGTTTCCTACTTGGGTGTGAGGAGATTTGGGATAATTTTGAATTTCAAGTCCTTGAATTTGAATTTCAAAATCCTGCCTAAAACAACTCATCTAATTTAGGGGAGCTTCTATTTTAATCTAATTTGAAATTCAAAATTCAATTGGATTTTAATTAAGCCTTTCCTAAATATAAAACCTGAGTTAATACACTTTATTATCCCTCAATATTCCCGTGATCAGAAATCCCGCCAGCTCTCTATGGGGGACCACTTAATATTTATTTCCTAACTCCATTCACTGCCTATGGAAATATTTCCCAAAACTCCTAAACTTGAGCCGATTTTTCCTCAAGCCCCACCTCTTTAATATTTCCTATATTCTCATTTTAATTTAGGAAATAAATTTCTGGACTTCTCCTCTCTCCCGTAACAGCCAACCTCCCTATTTGGATTTCCTTAGAAATCCCTCTGTAGTGCTTGATCTCTTTGTGAGAAGCGTTGAAAGCCATTACCTGCTGCTGGCTGAATTTTCCACGGATCATCTTGGCACTTCTCTACAAAATTTCCATAATCTATTTACAAGAATCTGAAACCAATTTCAGATTTCAGCGTTTGGTCCTTTTCCCCCCACAAGGCAAGAGAAGCTTCTTTCTTATCAAGATATCTGAGTACATCACCAAGGAGAAAGAGATTGACCATACTATTGAAGAGGACGTGGATGGCATCTTGTGCGTTCTAACGGAAGCCATCAACGAGCATGACAAAGGCCTTGATTGGAAGATCTTCACATCGCCTTAACAAAGGTCTTCCCTTCTACTTGAATTCAATTTCTTCTAAATCTAAATTCTCAATTGGTTGATTGTAATCACGAAAGCGCCTTCAATTGCTCTTGCCAAGCCTAATCATTTGTAGGAATTGAGTGTAATCCTCTATGCATCCTACGTCTCGTTGTTAGATTAGGGATTTAGCTTGAAAACTACTATTCTGTATTGCATTCTATTTTCTTAATTATCTTTGATAGTTCAAACTCGGAGCATGTGATTTAGCCTACGCAATTGATCCACTCATTTGTTTTAATTGTCGTTTGAAAACTGCTTGTAATTTTGTTCCGAAATTGTTCTAATCTATTAGTTGTGCAATGCCCACATGAATCCATAAGCATGTCATCTAAGCAGTCCTGCATCATCTGGTATCAGAGCATGGCTAGCATGAGTTACATGTGCTAGAATTAATCCTAGGAAATTACTTAGGCTTGCATATTTAATTTGGCATGCATAACATCTATAAAAACATTTTAATCTTCACTTACATTTGCTGTCCAGAAATTTCTGCATACATTTAGTGAGCATTAAGTGTTGATTTTGGGTATTTAAGTGCTGCCATCTTCGTAATAACTCTTCTAGTTGTCTAGGAACGCTTTGCTCTTTGTTTTAGTTGCTGTCCAAACAATTTCTGCACCATTTAGTGTCATTCTAGGGAGTCTACTCTTGTGATAGGTGCTGTCCGCTACTTTGTTTCACTCCCAAGTGACCCTTAGTGTCTAGCAATGGACCCGATAGGACTTCAAAAGAAGTTAGATGACCTAGTTAATATAGTGGGCTCTATAACTAAAATGATGAAGGAGAAACATGTTGACATTCCCCACTGTAGGTATGTGCCCCAATCGGTCAATCATGTCAGTCGGAAGGTTAACCATTCTATTTATCAACCTAGTCATGAATCCAAGCCGCAACGACCTCACTTAGAGTCACATGATCGTTTGCCCACTTTTGATGGTTCATCGAACCCTTACTACTTTAAGGAGTGGATTAGACGATTAGAAGACTATTTTGAATCTCATTGTATTCATGAGTCCCAACAAGCTAACATTGCTAGGTCTCTCCTGAGTGGTCATGCTTGTCAGTTTTGGATGAGGGTAGAAGATCATAGGGAGTTTCGTGGTGAATATCCTATTTCTGATTGGAAAAGCATGAGGCGAGAACTTGAGTTAAAATATCTCCCTCTCCCACCACCCACTCACCTTACCCCAACACCCAGTAATCTTCATCTAGAACACCATCCTGCCTCTTTTGTTGGGACAAACCTTGGACATCACTGTGGTCAAGACCACCCATACCTTAGTGACATCAGGGTTGCTACCCCACCCTATAGGTCCTCACCTAGCCTTGATGGACGACCCTCTCTTGGGTCTTTTGTTGGATCGGTCCCATGTGACTCCCCACTTGGGTCGACTCCTAGCCATCCCAGTCAGAAAACGTCCCTTGAACCTAAAATTGAGTGCATCCATTTCGTGGATACTAATGATATCATTGATGACGAGGATTTATTTGATGATGAAACTGAATTGATTGAATTAGACACTGATGTAGGAGATTTAGAACCTTTGAGCATTGATACCTTAGCCCATCCTACTCCTAGTCTCATCAAGGATATCCCATTGGAAAAGGGCTGCCCGGATGATGATATTAATTTGATCCCCAAAAGAAACTGATCTGACCTTGAGCATATTGAAATTGAATTCGGGAGATAGTAATCTGAATCTAAATTACTCTGAGGCCTAATTTGGAAGATGAACATCCTCTTGTTTTATTGGAATCTGTTTTAGGAGTTGCTCCTTTAGATTTATATTTGAAAGAGTGTGTCTATCTTGATGGGACTATCTCACCATTCCTCGTACTAACTTTAATGTTAGAGAGAATATTAGCCTTCACTTTCATGTCACCTCTCTTTCTGCTATGCTCACTTTTGTTCTAGACACTATACCCCATCTTTTGAGTCCCATACCTGCTGATGATTTCTTGGGCAATCCCATTATTGTTGTGAGTCAGGACCCATCATCTGATCATGTTCATGATTCCTCCGTTAAGTCCTCCATAGTCTTTTCTTTCCCTGTTAAGGACCATCTCTCTCATAGTTGGACAATTTTGCTAGATTACCCTACTGCCCCTAGGAGACTATCTAAGACCCTAGCTGAAACTCTATACGGGAATACTCTTATAGCTAAGGATGTTTTCATTGCTTCTCCTACACCCGTTCCCTTAAACATGGAAATCTTGTGTCCTCTCATTTTGTGTTTGATCCACCTTTATTCATATCTATGTGCATTTGTGAGTCAATATGTGTGTCTGTATCGAATTTCATCCAAAAATTTTCCCTCCGTTTAAAAAAACTTTGTGAGAGTCCACAATTCATGTCAATCATCATACATTCCGAGTCTCTTGCATTCTCATTTGCACTGCATCTGCATGACTTTCATAAGGACATTGCACAACAAATTGAAAAGAATAACCAGGAATACAAATTACATGCAGATTTAAAACGTCGATTTAAAACTTTTGAGGTTGGTGATTTTGTTATGGTACGGATTCGTCCGGAACGGTTCCCTCCAGGAACAGTTAAGAAATTGCATGCAAAGAGTGCTGGACATTTCAAAATACTTAAGAAAATTAATGACAATGCTTACATAGTAGATCTGCCCGTAGGTTTCAATATAAATCCCTCTTTTAACATAGAAGACTTAGTGGCATTTGAAGGTTCTGATTTTAACCCACAAAATCCACTATCAAAACAGCCTTGTGTGAACCCCCACCCTGTGAGATCCCAAACCTACCTCCACTACCAAATATTCCCAAATGTGTCCTATAGCAGAGCAAGTGGAGGCAGTCTTAAGTGATGAGAGATCATATCCACAAGAGAAGGAGGACGAAGAAGATATTTGATCAGGTGGAAAGGGAAACCCGAGTCAGAGGATACATGGCTAGATCGAGAGGAGTTGCAGCAGATCGACCCAGATGCACTAGAGATCTACGAGAGCGCCAAAGATTCTTACTCGACGGAGTCGAGTTTTCTCCCACCCCGGGAGAATGATAGGGACATCAGATCATCATGGAAAGTTTACCAGCGACGTTGCCGCCAATCTACGGCCACGATCGATTCGTTATATTTTTTGAGTCGATGTATTTTATTTTTCATGCATTTTATTATTTGCTTATGTGTGTTTATTTATTTTTCCCTTTGTACCCTTTTGTATGGAAGTGGTCATGTGTAAGCCTAAGGGCATTTGTGTCATGTCAGTTAGAGTCCTTTGTATGAGGCTATTTAAAGCCCCTTTGTTTTATTTTCAAGGCAATGAATGATTATTTGAGAATTTTGTCTTCTTGCTTGGAGCATTGTGAGAACTTTGTGAGTTCTAATGGAGAGAGATCCCTAGGAGAGGGAGGTTTGCGCACTACCCACCAACCTTGGAGACGGCCGGGTTCGTGGTTCGTTTTCTTACTTGATTGCTTTGACTTCCCCATCACCTAATCCGCCAACCTCTCCACCCGAGCCTTCTTCTTCCCTCAAGACCACCGCCAATATCCTTCCCCACGATCTTCACCCGAACCACTATCCTCCCTCCACCCGAGCCCAAACCGCCGGCCATAGATTTTAGCCGCCGGCCACATTCAAGCGCTTTCCCCTTATGAGTTTCCTACTTGGGTGTGAGGAGATTTGGGATAATTTTGAATTTCAAGTCCTTGAATTTGAATTTCAAAATCCTGCCTAAAACAACTCATCTAATTTAGGGGAGCTTCTATTTTAATCTAATTTGAAATTCAAAATTCAATTGGATTTTAATTAAGCCTTTCCTAAATATAAAACCTGAGTTAATACACTTTATTATCCCTCCTTAATATTCCCGTGATCAGAAATCCCGCCAGCTCTCTATGGGGGACCACTTAATATTTATTTCCTAACTCCATTCACTGCCTATGGAAATATTTCCCAAAACTCCTAAACTTGAGCCGATTTTTCCTCAAGCCCCACCTCTTTAATATTTCCTATATTCTCATTTTAATTTAGGAAATAAATTTCTGGACTTCTCCTCTCTCCCGTAACAGCCAACCTCCCTATTTGGATTTCCTTAGAAATCCCTCTGTAGTGCTTGATCTCTTTGTGAGAAGCGTTGAAAGCCATTACCTGCTGCTGGCTGAATTTTCCACGGATCATCTTGGCACTTCTCTACAAAATTTCCATAATCTATTTACAAGAATCTGAAACCAATTTCAGATTTCAGCGTTTGGTCCTTTTCCCCCCACAAGGCAAGAGAAGCTTCTTTCTTATCAAGATATCTGAGTACATCACCAAGGAGAAAGAGATTGACCATACTATTGAAGAGGACGTGGATGGCATCTTGTGCGTTCTAACGGAAGCCATCAACGAGCATGACGAAGGCCTTGATTGGAAGATCTTCACATCGCCTTAACAAAGGTCTTCCCTTCTACTTGAATTCAATTTCTTCTAAATCTAAATTCTCAATTGGTTGATTGTAATCACGAAAGCGCCTTCAATTGCTCTTGCCAAGCCTAGTCATTTGTAGGAATTGAGTGTAATCTTCTATGCATCCTACGTCTCGTTGTTAGATTAGGGATTTAACTTGAAAACTACTATTCTGTATTGCATTCTATTTTCTTCTTAATTATCTTGTGATTTAGTTCAAACTTTGAAAACTGCTTGGAGCATGTGATTTCCATAGTCTACACAATTGATCCACTCATTTGTTTTAATTGTCGTTGCAGCTTTGTCCGTCTTAAAATTCCACTGTTGTTGGATCCTTCGTCCGTTTGATTCGGTCACAGTTTAGGGTTCGTTTCGTCTGCGAAATTCCTTGTTAGTCTCGACTCACAACACCTCTAAATATCAAAAGTAATTCATAGGTATCTATAGTGTAAATGTCATCTTGAACTTGGCCTTATGTGCCATTTCCAAAATGCATCTTCCCCGTGGAATCTCTCAGACTTTTATAATTATTTTTTTATTTTGCTTCATGCTCAAAATGGCGTACGCCATGCCGTGAGCTATGTTTTATGGCTCCAAGGGAAACTTTGCATCGTTGTGCACATTCGTCGTTGACAAGTATGTGTGTTCTAAATAGAGTCCCTAGGATTTGGAGAAAATTTCAACAAAATCTGAGCAAAGTTACTATTTGAGCACCCCCAATGTTGGGTGTTTGAGAGCCTCGGAGCTGCTACAATACCAGTCGCCAAATAGTGACATTGCAGCAGTCCTGGCACTGGAATTTCATATTTTGATCTAGAGCCACAACGCTAATAGGTAGCGTCGCAATGCTAAGCCACTAATAATATATATATATATATATATATATATATATATATATATATATATATATATATATATATATATATATATATATTAAAATCACTATTCTATTTCATTAGATCAAGCAGCCGATCGAGCGGGAGAGAAAGAGGTTTGGAGAGAAAAAGGTTGATTTATGAGCTGCTTAGGACCATTTTTAGCCGTCGGATGAGTTGGGAAATTTGTCAGGATCGAGGTAGGTCACATCATGCTTATCTCAAATTTCAACAATACAAAGTTTTTTGGATTTTTCTGATTAAATTAATATTTCCGTTATGAAAAAAAAAAAGTGAATAACTTTGCACTCACTATGTAACTTTTTTATGTCATAGAAACTGAGATTATAAACATTATGAATATTTTATGACAAAATTTTACTTGGTATTTTAAAAACTGTGCAATTTTTATTGAATAGAAAATAATCCGGACACAAATAATGTTTTAGTACAATTAATGTTTTAAAACAGTGTTTTACACAATCCTTAGTAATTTAGTTAATTTTTGAAACTGTGAAGTTTTACTCAGTACGAATTTTTGTTATCTATCGTTCTATAAAACTGTGCAATTCTCACATAAGCTCAATTAAGTTTTAATAGCTATAATGTGATAAAATATGTGCATATGTGACAAGATTATGACTGCTAGGAGATATAAGGAGTTATAATCCTTTGAGATTCTATCTGTGTCAGAAAATATTTTGGTGCCTATAAGGCATGTTCTGGTTGCTATAAGCCATATTTTGGTGCCTACGAGCATTTTTTGGTGCTATAAAGACAAAAGGGAGTCATAAGATACCATAATCCTTTGAAATTCTGAATGGGAAATATGATATGAATTTTTGTTTGTTTATCTGCTCAGTATTATTATTTAAATAATTGGATAACTGCTATGTTATATTACCTTTCTCAATACATAGATTTATTTGATTGCATTTAACTGCTTTTAAATATTCAACAAAAATATTTAATAAAAAAATTTATATCAGTTTGTGTGGCCTGCTGAGCTATTATAGCGCACTGCAGTTTTGCTTCTAGCTATAAAAATTTGGAAAAGGGAAGGAGTTTGTTGATTAGCAGTTCATGATCATATATGAGTTTATAAGTATCGATATGTTTTGATTTTTGTACAGTTATGACTAGTTTATTATTTAGTTTTGTAGTTTTTTTGATAGCCATATATTATAGTTTATACATTTTGATGAAATGAAAGAAATTTTATGGATGAGTTTATTTTCAATACTTAGATGTTTTAGTAACTTTGTAGTCTGTTAGCTTTTTTAAAATGAATATTGAAAGATAATTTGAAATATTGCAAAACTAAATCTTGGGATTTTTCTATCATAGTTCAACACGATAAGAATCCTGGTCGGGTTAGGTTGTGACAGATAACCTTTGCTCTTGTTGATAGTATACCTCATGCCATCCTTGTAGAAATTAATTCTTCTCAAGAAGCTTTGCACATTTCCATCATACTATTCTTCTCTCAAGAAGGTTTGCACATTTCCATCAAGATTTTTCAATCAATCAAATTACAGGATGAAACATTGGTATGCATCTACAGTCCACTTCACTTGTTTAATCAACACTATATCCAAAGAGTGATAACCCTTTCTCTTTTTGATATATCCTGACGTTGGGCATAAAGGAGTCTAAGATAGATTAATTCCATGCTCCATGACTCATTAAGGAGGCAACCCTCTCAATGCTCGAAGAGGCTCTTAAAAGTCTTCCACCAATTGTTGCACTCTCAGTCCTCATTTCCTAAGTGACAATATTTAGTACTTTCCTTTTTCTTCCTCTCAACTATTCTTCTTCGTATCTTCTCAAGAAGCTTTGCACATTTCCATCAAGATTTTTCAATCAAACAAATTGCAGGATGAAAAAGTGGTATGCATTTATAGTCCACTTCACTTATCCAATCAACACTATATCCAAGGAGTGATAACCCTAGCTCTTTTTTTTTTAACCCTAGCTCTTGTTGATAATATACCTCATGCCATCCTTAAAGAGAGTAATTCTTCTCAAGAAGGCTTCCACATTTCCATCATGCTATTCTTAGTCGTATCTTCTCAAGAAGGTTTGCACATTTTCATCAAGATTTTACAATCAAACAAATTACAGGATGAAAAATTGATATACATTTACAATCCACTTCACTTGTCCAATCAACACTATATCCAAAGAGTGATAGCCCTTGCTCTTTTTGATATATCCCAATGCTGGGCAAAGTGGAGTCTAAGATAGATTAATCACATGCTCCATGACTCATTAAGGAGGCAACCCTCTCAACACTCGAAAAAGTTCTTAGAAGTTTTCCACCAATTGTTGCACTCTCGATCCTCATTTTCTAAGTAACAATATTTAATAATTTTCCTTTTTCTTCCTCTCAACTATTCTTCTTCTTATCTTCTCAAGAAGGGTTGCACATTTCCATCAAGATTTTTCAATCAAACAAATTACAGGATAAAACATTGTTATGCATTTATAGTTCACTTCACTTGTCCAATCAACACTATATCCAAAGTGATAATGCTTGCTCTTGTTGATAGTATACATCATGCCATCCTTGAAGAGAATATTATTTTATTCTTCAATAGAAAATAGCATCTTGGTTTCATGGATATGGGCTTGGAAAGATGAGTAAGCATATATCTAGAGGAGCCACTTCACACATCACCTCATCAATGTAATTTCAATTAATGACAAAGTGAATACAACATTATTGATTAATTAGCATCAAGTCCTACATCAATCCGAGTAAAAAAGATATAGCTGAAAGTCATCTTAAGTTCTTAACCCAACCATCTGACTAGGCGTCTAGACTAATTGAGTTCAAATTCTTTAGACTATATGAGCTGAAGAGAATTAACCACTTTTGAACTTGAAGGTGAAAAGTTCCTTACACTCATTAAAGATATGTGTTGTATTTCGCGCTTTCCCTTTTAGCAAAACCATCAAGAAAAAGCTCTAATTCTATTGACTCAACCAATCTAATGTTCAATCCCAGTGCACTGCAACATCCACCTACATTCCCTTGCCATCATTCTTGAACTTCTCCTAGAAAAGTTCCAAATGAAGTTTCCAAAACTTTATAACTAGAGGGTTTGTTGCCTAGATTCTTGTTCTTTATCTTGATTGTCATAATAAATATACTTTCCTAATTGAGTTCTTTGACAAGGAAGAGTAGTTCATTGTAGATGTTCTAATGCATCCTAGTAGTGTACTTCGTCAACAAAAAGGCAACTTCTAATGACGAACCAACATTAGAGTCCATCTCTTGAACACTATTTTGTAATGTTGCATGTTTGTTTTTAACATTGTCGAAACCAATGCCAATGCCTCCATATTTCTTCTTCTTACCCCATAGGGTAGAATGCTTACCAAAGTAATATCTTTAATTACCCCTAAGTTATGTTTTGTCGCCCGTGTCATAGATGAACATTTGACCACATCAACAGGTGTTTGGCGAGTTTGAGATGAGCAAACGAAACATTCTCTTGGGGAATACCCATAGCGATTGAAACAAGCTTTAAGTTTATACACCAAAGTGTCGACCTTATGTGCATCAATAAGAAAATCAAAATTAGGGGAATATTATTTGGATGTTAACATAAGCTCAATTCTATCTAAATTGCATCATTAATTTTTTTATTATTTTATGGATATGATGGAGCAACCACAAGGTCTCATACCTATTTGATGGAGGACAACTCAGGGTTAGGCTAACCTAATGCAACTAATATGATGTGTAGTATGCCTTCAAGCAAAGATAAATTGAGGATTAACAGATACTATTTACCAATTAAATTAATAACTCACTTCTCGTAATTATCCAAGAATTTAAATGAGAATTTTAAAATCAACAACAACAACAACAAAATCAAGCCTTTATCACACTACTTGGGGTCGACTACATGAATCCTTTTTTTCCATTGTGTCCAATTAAGAGTCAAATTCTTATCTAAATTTAATAAAGAAAGGTCATTTCTAATATTTTCTAACCAAGTCTTTTTAGGTCAACCTCTACCATTCTTAACATAAGCCAAATGTAATACATCAACTCTCCTAATCGAGTCATCAGAAGGCCGCTGTTTTATGTGACCAAATCATCTAAGGCAATTCTCTCTAATCTTATCTACCACTGGAGCTACTCCAACCTTTTCATATATATATATATATATATATATATATATATATATATATATATATATATATATATATATATATATATATATATATATATATATATATATATATATATATATATATATATATATATGCTCGTGTCGTGTCATATCTCTAAGTGTAAAGCAACTCATCCACTCGAGCATCCTCTTCTCGAAAACACTTAACTTATTATTATGCTTCTCTTTTAATGACCAACATTTTGTACCATAAAGCATTGCAAATCTCAACACCATTTTATAGAATTTTCCCTTAAGTTTGAAGGGAACTTTTCTATCACACAACAAGCCCGATAAGTTCCTCCACTTCAACCATCCAACTTAAATTCTACTAATAATATTCCTATCTATTTCACAATCACTCTAAACAACATAGCCAATATATCTAAAACGTGTACTCTTATTAATGACTTGATCACCAAAGTCACAATCCCCCACTTAATCTATTACTCTTAAATTTACACTCCATGTATTCGATTTTAGATCTACGTAAATAAAAATCTTTAGAATCTAAGGTTGACCTCCATAATTCAAGATACCTTCAACTTGCTTTATAGTCCTATTAACAAGAAGAATATCATAAGCAAAAAAGCATACACCAGGGTATATCCTCTTACAAATGTCTATTAAGAACATCCATAACTAAAGCAAAAAGATATGGGCTTAAAGTTGATCCTTGATGTAATCTAACTAAAATAAGAAAATACTTGGCCAAATCACCTTGTGATTGAACACAAGTAACAACTCCTGCATACATATCTTTAATGGCTTTAATATAAACATTATTAACCCCTTTCTTTTCTAGAACTCTCCATAACACTTCTGTTCGAAATTTATTATATGCTTTCAATAAATCAATAAATATCATATGTAATCCTCCTTATTCTCTCTATACAACTCCATGAAACCTCACAATAAATGTATAGCTTCAATAGTGACCTACCCGACATGAATCCAAATTGATTTTAAGAAAACATTAATATCATGTCGTAACATATATTCCATAACTCTCTTCCATAGTTTTAAAGTATAACACATTAACTAAATTCCTCTATAATTCACACAATCTTGTGCATCATCTTTATTCTTAAAAATAGGAATCAACACACTAAATCTCCACTCATCTAACATCTTTTTAGTCTTTAAAATAATATTAAAATGTTTTATAATCCAAGAAATCCCTTCATCTACTGGGCATTTCCACAGCTCTATTGGAATATCACCCGGTCCAACAACTTTTTCATACTTCATTTTCTTTAAAGCCTCTCTCTAACTTCAGTTTTACTAATACGCCGATAAAAATAAAAATCTATATTTTCATTTAAGGTGTTAAGGTCACTAAAGTCAATCACATTTTCATGATCTTCATTGAAAAGCTTAGCAAATTATCTCATCCACCTTTTTGTTGAATATCTTCTTCTAATAAAAGCATTTATTGATCTTCATCATTAATGCACTTCACTAGAACAAAATCCTTACTACTCATATCCCTTTGTTTGACTAACTTATACATATATCTTTCGCCCTCCTTAGTATCTAACCTATTATATAATCATTAAAAGCTAAAATCATAGCATTGCATATTGTTTTCTTAGACTCCTTACAGGCCTATTTATCTTTCCCAAATTTTAGAGTTTTACATATAAACCACTTTTTATAACAAAGCTTCTTATTTTTTAGCTTTTTGTTACAGAATTTAAATCCACCACCAACTATTTTTACTATTATGATATTTTGTTTTTGATACTCCAAGTACATCCTTTGCAACATTCTTAATATCACTAGCTACTTTTTCCCACATAACATTAACTTCTTCATGCACAAACAAAATTTTAAAATCTAGAATCTTACTCTCAAATATATATTTGTTAGTGTTCTTTAAATACTGCATTTTACTTTACATTTCATATTCTGCATATTCATATTAAAGCCCAAAATTAATAAGCGATGTTGGGCACATAAACTTTCACTCGAAATACCTTTGCAATCTAAACTATAAATTTTTGTTATAAGAATTTAATCAACAAACAAAAAAAATAATTTTCATGTTTTATTGTGTCACTTTTATTCAAAATTAAGAGATCCAACATATAACAAATAAAGTTGGAAAAATAAATGAACAAAGCAACTTAGTAGAGAATAACCCAGCCTCATGTTAGTGCAAAGAGCTACTTCCCCTCCAAAATAAGTGGTCCAACTTATATCATACTCAAAGTAATTGATGTAGGCAAAGGGGGGTCAAAATAAGTTGAGTTGAAAATTTTGTAAGTTTCTACTAGAGTCAGCTTATTAACGAGCTTCTAATAATTTTTCAGCTCATAATTTGGTTTTAATTTGGTTCATTCCCCATTACCTTTGGTTCTTCTTCCCATGGCCGATTTTTTCCCCTACCCTATGTCCCTTTGGTTTTCCCACTGGTTGCATTTTCTGCCTCCACTAGTTGCTAGTTCCGCTTCCCATGGCTATTGTTCCGCCTCCCCTAGCTGCTGTTACGTCTCCCTTGCTGGGTGCTGGTTCTGGTCCCTTTTGTGCCCCTACAGTTTCTCCCTTGGGTGCTTATCCCGTGGTTGTTTTTCCCATGTTTTTCTGTGTGGCCTTTTTGGGTGCTGTTTTGAAATAAATTTTGGGTTTTTAGGTGGTTGTTTGGTTCCTGTTTCTGTGCAGATTCATGACTTTGATTATTTGGTTTTGGGAGCCTTAAATGTTGCCTTTTTTCTAAGAGTTTCTCCTGTTTTTGTTGGCTGTTTTGGACAGTTGTTTTAGGTGTCTTTTGGGCTTCTTTTCACCTATTTATAGGGAGTTTGTGGATGTTTTAAAGAGATTATTTGAGAGGATGTTATGATGTAATTTTTGGAACAAAACCTGAGGGCTTTTCTTTTGGAATAGCTTGCGAGCTATGTCCTTCATCTCTTCTCCTCTATATAGCTTGCGAACTATATTTCATCTCGGGCTTCTTATCTCCTTCTTCTCTCCGCAAGTTCGACGCCATCAGTATCTTTCTTCTCAATCTAAGAAAGCAACTTTACGTGTTGTTTATGTTTGTGTTTGTAAGTGTCAAAAGTTGTAAGTGTCTTTCTATTATAAAAGTAAAGTTGTATTTTGTATAACTTTTGAGTATTTCATGTAATTTTCTATTTCCTAGGAAGTGTTTCTCTTGCTTGCAAAAAATAGATTTTTCCTAATTTTTGCTTGCATCAATTTGGTATCAGAGCAAGTTGTCGAGTGAGTCTTGGTGAGTCATAATAGTTGTTGTGTGAGCCTAGGTTTGTGTCTTCCTAGGTTGTTTCGTGTCTTTTTTTAAAGTGTTTAAAAAAATAGAAAATCATAAAAAAATTGAGTCAGTCATGGAAGAAAATCAGCCAGTCGATCCTACATTTGAAACTCCAATGGACAGATGGGTTCCGACATAAGGAAGTTCAAAAATCCCACTTCAAAATGAGTTATACAAATTATAGATGAAATTGCATATAAGTACGGAAAATTATATGAAGAAACAGAAACTGTTGAAAAACCAATTCAAGCAAGAACGAGAAGAAATCCTGAAGAAATATGCAGCAAAGATTGAAGAATTGGATTCAGAGTCTATATCTCATCGAAAAAAATTTAAAGCAACCTCATCAGGAGATGAGTATTTTCAACCGGAGGAGAATTGATGTAGGCAAAAGGGGGGTCAAAATAAGTTGAGTTGAAAATTTTGTAAGTTTCTACTGGAGTCAGCTCATTAATGAGCTTCTACTAATTTTTCAGCTCATAATTTGGTTTTAATTTGGTTCATTCCCCATTACCTTTAGTTCTTCTCTCCATGGCCGGTTTTTTCCCCTTCCCTGTGTCCCTTCGGTTTTCCCTCTGGTTGCTTGTTCTGCATCCCTTGGTTGCCTATTCCGCCTCCACTGGCTGCTATTCCGCCTCCCCTGGCTGTTGTTCTGTCTCCCTTGCTGGGTGTTGGTTCTGGTCCCCTTTGTGCCCCTTCAGTTTCTCCCCTGGGTGCTTATCCCGTGGCTGTTTTTCCTATTTTATGAGTGGCCTTTTTGGGTGCTGTTTTGGAATAAATTTTGGATTTTTAGGTGGCTGTTTGGTTCATGTTTTTGTCCAGATTCATGGCTTTGATTATTCGGTTTTTGGGAGCCTTAAATGTTGCCTTTTTTTTCCAAGAGTTTCTCCTGTTTTTGTTAGCTGTTTTGGACAGCTGTTTTAGGTGTCTTTTGGGCTTCTTTTTGCCTATTTATTGGGAGTTTGTGGTTGTTCTAAAGAGATTATTTGAGAGGATGTTATGATGTAATTTTTGGAACAAAACCTGAGGGTTTTTCTTTGGGAATAGCTTGTGAGCTATGTCCTCCATCTCTTCTCCTCTCTATAGCTTGCAAGATATATTTTGTCTCAGGCTTCCTATCTCCTTCTTCTCTCCGCAAGTTCGACGCCATCAGTATCTTTCTTCTCAATCCAAGAAAACAACTTTAGGTGTTGTTTATGTTTGTGTTTGTAAGTGTCTTTCTATTATAAAAGTAAAGTTGTATTTTGTTTTAAATGTCGTATTTTGTCTAACTTTCGAGTATTTCATATAATTTTCTATTTCCTAGAAAGTGTTTCTCTTGCTTGTAAAAATTAGATTTTTCCTAATTATTGATTGCATCAGTAATCATACGTCAAACTTGCACCAACAATACAAGTTAATAGATGAAGTTGGCATAAAAATATAAAATCAATCAAAATATTTTAAATTAACCATAAATTAATTTTAAAATTCCACAAAACAAATTATCCAAATTAAATTCAAAAACCAAAAGCAAAACAATGTTACCGTCTTTCACATGTCCAGAACCACACAAAAATCACTTTAAACAATGCCAAGGGTCAGGATATGCATAGAAATCCTGCATGCCACTTCCTTCTTTTAATAAACAACAATAAGTCCAAAATCATCAATCTAAAGCAGAATACGTCGCACATTTCATACAAAAAGCTAGTTCCGCACATCCAGCACGTCTCACAACAAAAATAAGCTGCATAATTAGCCAAAGCCATCATTTTTTTAATGAATAATGCCAAAGAACCACAGCATTAGAAGTTCAAGAAATTTCTGCTATGATTACCAATCTAAAACTATTTATTTTAGGTTTTCATCCTATTTTTCATTTTCTACCTCTAAATTTCCTAACACCCAAACATCTCAAATCAACTACTGAAATTGGCACAGAAATTGATGTCATTCCATAAGATTACCTGCTTGCCAAGGTATAGAAGACCAAGAGCTACAGGAAGGAGACGGGTAAGGGGTTCACTCAATTCAGATTCACTACGCTCCATTATTGCCAAAATGATTGTTTGAGCAATATATTCATTGCAGGAACCAACATGAACGAGCCCCAGAGTGATCGCAGAAAATACAAGGACCTCAAGAGGTGACTTTGAATCTCCCAGAATGGCAGTAAGGCGAACTCTCAACTGGCATTACAGATGACGGATCAGCCAACGCAAAAATTATTAAAAACATGAATATATTTTTATAGGGATATGAAGGAATTCTACTTCATCTTTGTTTGTCCCAGCATATGCAATCCCCAGGCCCAAAATTGCCCCAATTCTGATAATTGTATCATCTTTTTCAATGAAATCACCTAGAAGGGCCAATGCCTGCAAAGAGTAATTCACAAAGAAGAACCAAGTGGTAATGGGTTGCATAAGGAAAAATAGTGGTAATATAAGGTAAGACCCAAGGGAGAATAGCTTGCATAGGTCATTGCACATTTAAAATAACATACAGGATCACAATCATTCCGGATACCACAGTTGACAATACCAACGCCAAGCAAAGCCCCAGCAACAACATGATTATCATTGCTGTGAAGAAACTTGTCAATTTGTGCAAGACCAGAGTCAACATCCCACAACAAAATCATCCCCTACAGGTAATACGAACATAAGTTTCAGATGAAATCTTAAAATGTATAAACTACTGCAAAAAAGAAACGCAAATAATACCAGACTTGCAGCTGCACTGGCTTTTCCATGATCCTTATTTTTAAATAGCCAGCTAGGTGAAGAAGTTCCACTTGAGGTGGGCTCGGAGGGGACAGTCATCAATTTATCCTGTGGAAATAAATGAGATACAGCATATAGATGGAAATTAAAGTGAAACCGTTCCAGCAAGGTCCTGCACTATTCTATTGGTTTTTACCTGGCCAAATCCTGCATTCACAAATGCATTCACAAAAGTGGCAGCCAAATTCTGTCGGGCAGAGTCAAGGCTGGAACTCGCACTAGCTCGACCATCAATCAAATGTGCCTAACAGAAAAAGTTATGTAAATCACTGAAATTTACAGCACTCCTAAGAATTAAAACATCAGCTTCTGCACATGCATAATAGGCATGCTACTTCAAGTATTTCACATCACAAGCAGTGGCTTCTTAATAATAAGCATAAAATATGTTAGTGCAAGAAACTCCAATTTGACAGTGACAGCCTCCTTTAAAACTAGTACCTGACTTTTTAAAAAACAAACAAAAAACACAACATCAGCAGCATGCAATTTCTTTAAGTATGCATTCAACCAGAACAACTATAAATCACATCGTCCATCAAGAATTAGAAATGAGTGCAATTGTCTTTAACATGTATATTGAAAAATGGAAAGCTCTATCAGCCAATGCAACATGCACATTTCCTTGCAAAAGATAAATTTACATCTTCGACAAACATAGAAATAACCTACCATCTTATCATGCAAGTACCACATAAAAGTACATGACAATAGAGGCAATTATTATACCTTATATATGTCTTCTGGGGATTTAGGCTCCATGACCTCGATATCACGAGCAAGAGTAAGATAACCTTCACTTAATTTGGCATTGTTTGCTATATCCTGCAAGACCTCTCTTTCTTCTTCATCTGGAACCCATTCTTCATCGAGCTCCAGTGCAATACCCTAATTTGACAATCGTGGAAGCAAAAGTTTAGAAGCCATCAAAAGATAGCACGCATAAAATAAATGAAACAAAACCATCAAAGTGGAGGAAATAAATATTGATGCGCACAATAGAAATGACAAAGCATGAACTAGCCCATCTGACTGCATCTCACCATTTCAGTTTAACTAAATATTTTACCGACAGCACCCAATGGTAAAATATTACAATAATGAATTATTTTAATAACAAATAAAATAGTTATTTTGTGCATACTTACATGATGCGCACAAATGTAAGAGAATTGCTTCTTCAATAAGGGGTCATTTGTAGATGTAAATATTTGCTTGACGTACTGCGCATTAAGAAACCAAGTACGTTGGGAATAAGCAGACTGATACCAAGCGTTATCTTTATAAGTATAGGTGGTAGGAGCATGAAAAAGCAAATGAATGGACACATAGATGTTAAACCTGAATGTTATCCAGGAGAAGAGCGATCCGAAGAGAGCTCGCAAGATCTTCAAACTTCATATAAATTGTATATGCTATATCAAGGGCCAAAATGTCATCTGGGCTTGGGAGGTAGCTGCACGTTTAACATAGTCAAAGAAAATACATATTCAGGTTAGATAGTGCTCATCCACATAGATACAAAATCTTCTGCATATGTAGAATTATACAAAATTTTATTAAACTGAGGAAGATATCAAACTTAATCAAATCATCCACGCAACTATAGTTGTAGTTTCACTGAATACTGACAGCCCCATATAATTCTTAATTACACTGATACAGACTATAATGTTCCTATTTTGATGTTTTATCCTTCTCATGTTTTCTTTTAAGTCGCTCGGATCTTGTGTGGCTGTTAGAAAAGAAGGAACATGTAGCGAAATCTATGATAAACATCTGAAATGTAGAATGTTAAAATATGATCAAGATATCTTCATAAGCAAAATCTCAAGTTCATCAACATCAACAGCAAGCCTTCATCCCATTAAGTGGAGTCGGTTAAATGAATCTTTTTTCTACAATGTGTCATGTTAAGAGTCAAATTCTCGTTTAAATCTAATTAAAAAAAGGTCATTTTGAATATTTTATAACCAAGGCTTTTTAGGTCTACCTCTACCTTTCTTAACATAGGCCAAATTTAAGACATCAACTCTCCTAACTGGGTCATCAAAAGGCCGATGTTTTATGTAACCAAACAATCTAAGGCGACTCTAATTTTATCTGTCATTGAAGCTACTCCAACCTTTTCATGTATATACTCGTTTGACATTCTGTCTATAAGAGTGAAGCCACCCATCCACTGAGCATCTTCATCTCTACAACACTTAACTTCATTTTATACTTCTCTTTTAATGGCTAACATTATGTGCCATAAAGCATTACCGGTCTCACCACCATCCTATAAAATTTTCTCTTAAGTTTGAGGGGTAATTTTTTATCACACAACATGTCTAATGCATTCCTCCAATTCAACCATTCAACTAGAATTCTACTAATAATATCTCCATCTATTTCACCATCATTTTGAGCAATAAACCCAAGATATCTAACACGTGTATTCTTATTAATGACTTGATTACCCAAACTCACAATCTCACCACTAGAAATACCACTATTAAAATTATAGTCTATGTATTTGGTTTTAGATCCACTCAAACAAGAACCTTTAGAATAAGGTTGATCTCTATAATTCAAGTTTTCCTTCAACTTCCTCTCTAGTCTTATCAATATCATCAGTAAAAAGCATAAACTATGGTACATCCTCTTGCAAATGTCTAGTAAGAACAACCATGACAAAAGCAAAAAGATATAGTTTTAAAACTGATCCTTAATGTAATCCAATTGAAATAGAAAAATACTTGGTCATACCACCTTGTGTTTGAACAAGTAATAGCTATTGCATACATATCCTTAATGACTTGAATATAAGCATTATTAATCCTTTTTCTTTTCGAGAACTCTCCAGAACATTTCTTTTGGAACTTTGTCATATTCTTTCTCTAAATCAATAAATATCATATGTAAATCCTCCTCATTCTCTCTATACTTCTCTATCAAATGTCTCAATAAATGTATAGCTTCCATAGTATACCTAACCGGCAGGAATCCAAATTAATTTTAAAAACATTAGTATCACGTCATAACATATGCTCAATAACTATCTCTCATAGTTTTAAAGTATGACACATTAACTTAATTCATCTATAATTCACACTCTTGTGCATCACCATTATTCTTGAAAATATAATCAACACACAATCCTCCACTTTAAAGCTTCTTTAACTTCGGTTTAACTAATATGCCGACAAAAACAAAAATCTTTATTTTCATTTAGGGTGCTAAGGTCACTAAAGCCCATCATATTCTCACAAACTTCATGAAAAGTTTATCAAAATATCTCATCCACCATTGTTGAATATCCTCTTTTAATAAAAACACTTTTTGATTTTCATTCATAATGCACTTCACTTGAACTAAATTATTATTTCTCCATATCTCTTTGCTTGGCTAACTTACACAAATCTTTCATCATCCTTAGTATCTAATCTATCATATAAATCATTAAAAGTTAATTTATTTGCATCGCATATTGTTTTCTTAAACTCCTTACGGACCTCTTTCTATTTTCCCAATTTTTGAGCTTTTACAATAAAATTAATTTTATAACAACGCTTTTTATTTTTTATCTTTTCTTGCACATTTTGATTCCACCATCAACTATTTTTTACTATTATGATTTTTTCCTTTTGCTAATCCAAACACAACTTTCGCAACATTCTTAATTTCAGAAGTTACTTTTTCCCATAACATTAGTTTCGTCATGCATAGTCAAAATCTTAAGAATTTGAATTTTACTGTTAAAATTATTTTTGTGAGCGTTCTTTAAATTTAATCATAAGACAACATTTTACTTTATTTGTTATATTTTATCATTTATCTTAAAATACAAACCTAATAAACAATGCTAGTTACATAAACTTTCACTCGGAATAACTTTACAATCTTTGCAATCTCAACGATCTATTTTTTTTATAAGAAAATAATTAATCTGCTTATAAATGATGAGATGCTCATCTCTTTTCTTAAATAAGGTATTACCGATTACAAAATCAAAAGTTAGGGCAAAATCTAATATGATCCTACGACCTTCATTCGTAACTCTAAACACACAGCTACCATGAATATTTTAAGATCTACCACTTTACCAACATGTAATTTAAATCTTTTCCAATTAAGACATAAATTCAAGATCAGGTAGTCCCAAATCATAGTAACAGAATATTAAAAAATAGGGAAATTTACATACATACGACTTTATTTTATACTATTTACATATCTAACACCCAAAACATTAATATTACTTACCTACCACTCATATACAACTTTAATATCAAATATATCACTCCTATAATTCATTACTAACATTCATACCATCCTATAAACTTTAATATTTCATTCCATGCAACCAAATTTGTTTTATGGGTGGTAGTCATGTAATATTTAAGTTTTGGGTGTTAGATATGTAAATAAAATGAAATAAAGTGGTATGTATGTAAAACCCCCTAAAAAATAATGAGTGAAGATGTAACATAACTAATTTAATCTTTTACTTGATCAAATCTAAAAAAACAGTATCAGGTGTAGCAGCCAACAAAGCCATAGATTTCACTTAATACAATTAACTTCTGACGGTATTCTTGATATATAATTCCATCATAAGGTTTTATTGAACTGTGGTGATTAAGACTGTTTTCGTAACACATCGATATGAAGCTAAATGATGCCCAAGAGTTAATAAGTGAGCCTAATTTGGTTAACAAATAAAGAAACGTACTCAACAATTCAAAGAGTTCCAAACGGTGGTTGTCAGTGTTCAATTTATACACAAGTAATAAAGAAACATGATTCAAGATAATTTTGCGTTTCTACCAATGCACTAACCTGGAAGAACTAGTAAGGTACAAGCATGTTCTCTTGTAATTAGTGGAGTCAACATGTTCAACCAATAGATCGAGGTCTTCAACCTGGATTCAAAAAGAGATGCTCAGTATTTATGCTTATGACACTAGTAAGTAAAAGGCATGCAATGTGAATAAGGTAGTTAGATGCCTCCATCAGAAGATCCACAGCTTCTGGTTCAGCGTTGTGCTGCAAATCATTTATGGAAAAGTTGTAAATTAGAACTCAGGAAACAGGTATGCAACATGCATGCATGTCACAAATTTGTGGTACTGAAAAGACTACATAAAATATTACAAACGAAGCATACCTTCATGTGGAAAGCAACAATTTGTTGTACAAGCTCCATAAGCGCATCTATGGGCAGGTCATCGTACTGCATTAAGCAAAATGCAAAAATCCAACCATTGGATCTACTAATTTAGGAATATTAAAATGGAAGAAAGAGAAGTACAAAGAATTCAAAGCAGATTTAATTAACAAGACTCATGAGTCAATCAGGACAAGAGAAACTAAATGTAAATGATCTCTACGGATCTTAAATGAGAATGAATTACACACATTGAAGCAATAATCTCAATATTCCAATAGGCTGGCTGAATAGGGAAAGAAAATTTTGCTTATCCGTTTTCATGTGGTATTAAATACAGAAGGAGCCTTAGTAGGAAACAGCATTAACGACAAAAAAAAATCATTCGATCATTGAGAGAAAAAAATTGTAGAGGCTTCAATTCTTTAAGTACATAACAAAAAAGGCATTATATTTTCAATTTAAGCTGACCGTAGATGTACAATGGAGAGGCAGAACAATGTTTACAATGCCTAAAAAAGACTCAACACACAGCAAACTTAATAGTCACTTCCCAAAATGATGATTTCATGTGATTCAATATTAATGCGTTAGATCAATATGGCGAGTTTAGTTAAACTAGAAACATGCAAACTACTCTATAAATGAGTTAATTTTTCAATAACACCAACAAAAAGAAAGCAAAACATGGCAACCAGAAAGGCTTCAAGACTCAAGACGTCAAGTCCAAAATGCTAAATGCAACAAGCAAGAACTCGTACATATAATCAAAAAATGAAAACATGACTCGCAATTCTCAGCTATCAAGCTTTTAGAAGTTCAGGCCTACCTGACGCTTGGCAAACTCTTGTGAAATTTCTCCAGCAAGATTCCTATTTCACCAATTAAAAAAATAATCAGAAAGGAAATGAAAACAGGCAAGTATTGCAATATAAAATCATTGGAAATTTTGTGCATTTAAGACAGGAAAACAAGCAAGAATAGCAAGTTATCATTAAGGACCCCCATCGGTGTTATATTTTTTTGCTACCCCCAGGATAATACCATTTAAAAATATAAATAGAATTGAAAAATACTGACAGGACTGACAGGACATGCAAAGATGAGAGTGTATATCATACGATATGATTGACTTATCAGCAATTTGACAATAAAAAAACTTTTGTGGTGCCATCTAATAGCTTGCTAAATGATTTACAAGTTAAATGGTCGAGTAGGAATCATAGTGATGATGAACTTGTGCATTTGGGTTGTTTGGAGCTTTCGCAACTTGAAGTGAAGCTCAAGATGAACAATTCAAGAAGATGCAAGCATGGGCGGATGCAGTATGGGGGCCCCTAGGGGCACATGCCCCCACTGACTGCATTAGTAATCTCTAATTAAGTATATTTATGACTCATTAATTACAGATTAAATCAAAATAGTATTATTAGATTTCTTTTCCATCCCAAATCACAATCTCGCATTATGCTTTTCCCACATAAAACAGATGACCTTCCGTATGCGGCTCTTCGCGGAAGCCCGAACGCGCGTTCTGCTTTTCACGCGTAAAACGGACTAGTTGGACGACCTCCGTCTTCTGCTCTTCGTGGAAGCCCTAATACTTTAACTCTTCGAGGAAGGCTACTGCGCATACCGCACAGAATGAAGCCAAAGTCCGAAACCGAAAGAATAATGAAATATTGTTTAAGTGACATTTTTATAAGTGCTTATTAAAACCTGAAAGAATATATTAATTGTTTGTTTAGGTGTTCAGCTTTAACGATTTTGCTATAAAAGACTAAATTATCCATCTCTGAAATTTAAGAATATGTAATTAATTTTTTTTAAGTAACTTTACATAATGAAAACTTTATACTTTGGATATTGAAAATGAAAAATATAGTCAATAATACAATAGAAATTATGAAAATCAATAACTTACTAACTTTGCAATAAACCAAAAATTAAAATTTGTTTTTATTGAATTTAATTGTAAACTTTTACACAAATTTGTTTATTGATTTGAATATTAATATTTGAAAAATAATTTTAGTTTTACTTGAATAGAAGGTACTTTTGCTATAATTTCATCCAAAACAAGAATGAGATTTCCCTCCTCTGTTTCAGGTTTTAATTACATTTTGAAATCGCGTAGGATATTTTTGTAGAGTAGCCTATGGAAAAGACGAAGGTGGTAGACATGAGTACTTGGGTGGGGGTAATTTGGACAATTTAATTTTGGGAACCGGAGTCTGAAATTATAACTGATAAAAAAATGAAGTTATGTGAAAAGGAATTATACATAAGTTGTTCTTCCAAACATTTAAAATAACTGATTTTGACTTATTGAACCTCAAAATGGAGATATTAAGTGGAATCAAACAAGGCCTTAAAAGACCTACAATGACGCTTTTGAAGAGGGTATTAAAGTATAGGCTTAAAAATAATGTTTGCATCAAATAATTAATTTGATTTATAGTAGGATCAACCACTTCGGTTAATTAAAAAGTATAAAGAATGAAGAAATAATTACACATGGTCTTGATTTATCCTGAAATGCAATATGACCAGGTACCATGAGACTGGTTTGCATTCAAGAGAGAATGAATGACAAAGGTTTTGAATTTATTAAAGTTTATATAAGATAGGGCATTAACTTATTTGCACTTCCCGCATTCCAAAGGTATAGAACTTGTATAAGGAAACTCATCAAGCAGAACTCCAATAGTTGGGATGCAACAAATGATGATTAGGGTTGTAAGTGAACAAATGCATTTGATGAACAGCTCAAACTTCACTTAATCAATACTCATTCAAGTCATTAAAATTAGTAATTGAATAAATTTGAATATTTTTAAAATCTCGAATGTTAAATGAACTAAGTTTGAACACTATCCAATTTATTTATTTAAATTCAGGAACTTATTTATTGTTCAACAAGTAACTTATTAAAGGCTTACTAGCTAAATTGTGGCCTGTATAATATTCAACTAAATTTTTTTGGATGCAACTCATTCAAATTACCTATTAATATTAATAAATTATTATTTTTTTATTATGCTAGGTTACCTTTTGTCTCTCATACTATCATTTTTCATATACCATTCGATACTTTAGTCACTTTCGCTCTCCATAATCCAGTTGCCTAAGGTCACAAGAGTTGAGCTTATATAAGCATGCCATTAGGATTATGCTAAGAATCAAAGCCTTCAAAGATGATTACATATTCTTCATCTAATATTAGAAGCAGTTAAAGTGTTGATGCAAGCTTGAGAGCATTCCAACTTAGCCATCGATGCATCTTCTCCCATAAGCCTATGTAAGAATCTAAGCAAACATGTACGAGAATCGAAGTTGAACACGTTTTTATCTTGACAACTTTCTTACAACTAGTATGTCATCTTAGCTCTCAATGCACCTTCTACAAAATGTCATCAACTCATAAGGATTCACCAACCTATTGATGTTTAATATTTCTTCTCAATCCTTATTTCTTTTTAGTCCTGCCACTATCTTATTTAACTATTGATTGTTTAATTAGTAACGACTAGTTAGATGATAATTTTAAATTTATTGAATTTTTTTGTTCATTTATACCTATAAAATTATTTGTTTATATGATAACAAAATGGAAATCCATTTAATACATATTTGTTGAGCTTGTTTATTAACTCATATAAGAACTCGTACAATTAATTTTTGCAAACCAAGTACAAGTCAAGCCCGATCATAGACAATTCTAAACAAACCAAGTAAGAACAGATATGTGAGAGCTTGGCTCAAGCTCTTATCAAACTTGAAGGACTTATAATGAACAAGCCAAGTCTATTCCTTGATATGCTCGACTCGATTATAACCCTAATGAAGATGATGTTGATTCAAGTATATAAAGAAAAAACTAAGAAAAAAGGTGCATGCTTTTCTTAAATAATTCAATTTCTTTTACATTTCATATAAAGTAAACACAGATGTTGTTTCCAAGAAATAACTTACCGTACATATTCATGGCCCCATGAACCAATGTCTCCTTCAGAACCCAACAATCTGTACTTCAAACTCTCCTATAAGAGAAATATGTGAAAAAAAAGACAAACTCATCACAATAAGGACATCTTATAAAGCCAAGAGCATATAATGGCAAAAACTATGGGAGATAATATATATATATGCAGATGCATGATTCAGAAATTGCTAGACTGTAGTGTCATAGGATGATAAAATAATGTTGCCATACTTGTGCATGGACAACCTAATGTGAAACTCATGAGGTTACAACCAAGAATGCGGCCAACCTCCCAGTTTTATGATAACACAACAATTTTGTGGACAGCTCAATGAACATCTTAACGAAAATAAATGCTAAATGGTGATCATGGAATATTTAGTAATCTAACCCTTTCTCCTTCAGCAGCCATGGTCAATGCCAACACTGAGAGTATGTCTGCTAGGTACTTCTGCAATACAACAAACTCAGCAAGCAATGAGAATATTATCAATAATGAAAGATAGCATAAGGCACAGTTGCCCATAAAATTTTTAAAACCTTTAGGTCAGAATCAATCATTGTTTCAAAGTACGCCTTCAATTTTCCATAATGTGGACGAAGAAACTTCAGAGGCTTAGGAACAGATGTCATTGAGCTTGTTGCTGACCGAATTTCTTGTCTACGAACAAAAGGAAAGGGAAAATAAAAGAACGGCACCAACTAGTTAAAAGAGGATTTAACGAGAATGGACAAGATTCTTACAAACTTCCACGTTAAACTAAAATCCAAATACGGCATTGGAAATTATTTCTTCTGAGTTATATACTAGTCTAACAGTAAACGAGATTAACGCCCTAATTCAACCCAATAAAAATACCTCATGCTCTCTAGTGCGAGCCTCTGAACGCCGGGATTATCATCCTGCACGCGTTCGACATACAGCTCCAGCTGCTGCTTCAGGGCCAGGTCCTCATCAGACTGAACAGCTCAGAACAACCGTCAGTGTTAGCATCGATTAAAGCAAATCGGAGTCTACGATTCTTACTTGCGCTAGGCGCAACGTAAAGAAAAAAAAATTCATGGAATTAGAAAAAGGATTAGCAAGGGAGTCACCAGATCTTCATCCTTCTTATCCTCCTTCTTCTTCTTTAGATCCTTAGGCGGGGGTTTTGATGCCTGCTCCGGAGCCGTGGAGCTGCTAGGGTTTTGATCGGCGGTCATGGCTTTGCAGAGTCTCAATTGATCTACCAAAGAAGAAATTATTGAGATAATAGACAGGCCCGAGTGTGCGAAAATAAAATCTAACAAGCAGATGAGCGGCGAGGCGCGGTACCACAGTAATCAAAGAGAGATTAGAGAGAGCGGGGCTGGGAAGGCGAACAAAGGACTGGGTAAAGGAGGGGGTGTCAAATAGTGTCATCTTCGGATACAACCCCATTTTGGTCAGGCAGATTTTGATCCGATTCGAATCCATTTTGGTTAGGATTAACCCGACCCGACCCATAAGCAATCGACTCGATGCGAGTTGTTAGTTTAGACTTTGGACCTCTGGTCGATCGAAAGTAACAGGGACGACAGGAGCTTGCTTGTTTAACCAAATCTCGTAAATCCGTCAAAAGCTTTCTTCCGTTTGCATGTTTATTTAGCCAAATCCCGGAAATCTGTCAACGGGAGCTTGCTTATTCAGTCAACTCCCATAAATCCGTCGACGGCAACGAGAGTTTCTTTCGTTCACGGGCTTATTCAACCAAATCCGTCAACCATGATAGCAACCATTCCGTCAACGGGAGTTTCTTGTACTTTCTATACCCAAGCGCTGTTTTAAATAGATCTCATATTGTACATGTATTTTTAGATAATATTTAGAAAAATCATTTTTGAGATTTAGTCTTCCACTTTAAATTGTATTCAGTAATAGCTCTATGTTATATAAATTGAAAGTTTAATTTTTCTCAGCACTTCTTCAACTGAATCTTAGGATCAGTCTTTTGTTCTTGTCATGATCGGTCATGATATAACCTATGTGATATCGATCATATCAAGTTAAGTCGTGACAACTATTTTATATTTTATGGAATACAGGTATAATTATAAGAGTGTGCACACACGTAATTTTTTCATCTATGTGTATGATATGCCTAAAAAACAAGATAATATTGAATTCTTTAGTAGATCTCGCATAGTTTAGTGAGCATGAGTTGCTCATTATTATACTTACATGTCATTTTAGGAAAGGGTAGGCCCCAACTTATTAGAAAAAATGTTGATAAAGTTAAAGTTCATATTGGAGGTATATTTATAATTAGAGATATATTCTCTTCACAATCAAATTATTTATTTATATATGTGAGTTGATATAAGAGAAATTATACTAAATTTCAAAAAAAAAAAAAAAAACAATAAAAAAATGTGACATATTATATCTTTTATGATCAATAAGTCTTTTCTTTAATATCAATGTTATAAAGTCCTTTCTTTGTAACAACAACTCAGTTTTATTTTCCATCAGCATTCGGACTATAAATACTTTTGTGTCAAGGCCGTAATTATGATTTGTTATCTAAAATTTATTTTGAAGAGATTTTTTCTTTAATATTTATAAACACAAAGCTTTTCATTCACACAACTAAACAACACATTAAGAAGGGGCTTAAAAAATAATCATAATACAATTTGTATCAACCAAATCTATCCATCCCCATGATTTTCAATATAATATACTGATAATACTAGACATAGCTTAGATGATTGTCTTAACAGAAACCGCCAACTTCTACTCAACCTGAGTCTTACGCCTCCCTATAATAACATACATAGGTAAAGTATGGAAGAGCAACAACAACTAAGTAGGCTACTTGAAACCTATTATAATATTCAATACAAGAAAGGAAAAAAGCAACATGTATGCCAGCGTAATATCACATGAAAGTAAAAAACATGATTCGAGTAAACAAACATGATATGCCAACATACCACGTGTCACCCACCACAACTTAGCTCATGTGGGGGGAGCTCGGCTGGGCAAAGCCCAGGTCCCGGGCTTGAATCCCATGGGTGGCCATGACAGTCTTAAGTGTTGGCCTGGACAAATTGGTGTGGGTTGCCTGCTAGGTCAATTGGGGTTTACTTGCTGCTTTGCGGAGTGGTTCCTCGTCACAAAAAAAAACCCACGTGTCGCATCTGTCAAGCACATAGTTAATATTAAAACTATGGCTAACAACATATATGTGTCAAAATCAACAAGAAGCATATGTGTCAAAAGCAATATAAGCACTTCCATTAATATGATATCAAGAATACAAAAGTATAACAAGAAATAATATTTTTTTTATTTTAAATATTTGATAATATTCTTTACACCCCTTATACCATCATTTATTCATATTTCATCTTTGCCTCTTATACCTTCACTTGTTTACATATGTTCAAATGTATTGTACGTATAGATGAATAATTATATAATCACAAAGGCCATTGTACCTTCACTTTAATGTGGATAGAATATAGCTAACCAACCACTTACATTTTTTTTTTTTTTTTTTTTTTTTTCATTAGATATCTATTTCAAAAACACTAGCAAAAAAAATATCAACGATTTTGACATATAACAATATTAGCTAACATGTTAAAAAAGTTTATAAAAAATTTTCTATGTATGATATAAGGGGGGTAAATCAATTTACAAAAGTCAACAATTATACATCACAAGCTTATTTATATGCAATATCAACAACATCTGAAATCACTTATTTTCTATAAGAATTTCTATTGGATTCTATATATTCACTAAAATATATAATATGGTTCACAAAATAGACACCAAAAGATTTAAAAAAAAAAAAAAACAGCTTTTACAAAGGTGTGCTAATTTCTTAAGGAAGACAAGTCACATGCCAATAAGATTTTCATATTTGCATTATTACAATGCTCATTAAAATAGGTAAAAATATATAAAATATGTAATTGAAATGGCTCTAAAATGTGATGAAGATGGTTTATAAATTGAACATAAAAGAAATCTAAAAATTTAATTGAATACACTAACGTCGAAGATCAACACATCATAATTCTCTCTTAACTAAACTCATAATAACAAATGGCAAAATAATTCATGTAGGTGATTTGATTGTTAACTATCTTTCATTGGACTAGCAAAAAACAAGTTAATGTCATCATTCAACAACAACAACAACAACAACAACAACAACAACAAATTATAGCACAAGCAATCAAAATGCATCAATTTCTTCCATTGCCCTTTTTAAAGTCAAGGCTTCGTTTGAGACAACTTTCTTAATTATTTCTAAAATAGCTTTCCTAATATAAAATTTCTAATTCAAAAAATTTTTTTGTATTAAAAAGTAGCTTTTAAAAGTAGTATGAAAGTTGTCCCAAACAAAACATAAAAATCAACTTGGAGGTTTAAAATTAACAAACTTATCTAATGTCATCATTCCATTTTTCATATACTAAATGCAAGAAAATTGAAATAGCAATTTCTGATATGTGCTTACAATGAAAGAAATCAAATGGAACATATTAAAAATTAAATAAATTTTCTTTCATTTTTATTTGATTTAAGGACAATGTTGTTATAAAATGATAAGAAACATGAATTTCCTTGACCAAAAATCCTTAACCAACATTTAGTATTAATATATCATCAAAAAATAATGATGATCAAGCACAAATCTTGAGGCAAAATTGAGTTGGAAACTTTCAAAATGAAATCTGGGATCATATGAACTTCGATTTTAGCAAACTTATAATCGAGTTGAACGTCTTGAAAATATGAACCCAATCACACTAAATTCGACCCAATCGAGCCAGAATGGGTCTAAATTGAAGACCTGAAGTGCATTTGGAAGGTTCAAACCATAAATTGGATGACCAAACAATTCTACATGTGACATGCTTATAATAAAATCGAGCGGCTCGACGAGAGGAATCCAACGAGCCAAGATTGCCAAATTTTGGTATCATTAAGACACTCAAATACTCAATAAATGATTCACGATCATGAGAGTCGATATGTCGGTCCATTCAAAACACTCCCAACATGCCCTTGATTTTCTCCTTATTTACTAGTCATGTCACTCCCAAAAAATTATAAATAAACCCCCTTATTCTTCATTGAGGGGGACCAAGAAGAAAGAGAGGAAAAGAAGAAAAATCAAAGTTCTCTTACCACCAGACTCTTCCTCGCCTTCCACCCGGCTAGGGCTGTCAATATTGGACCCGACCCTAAAACCCAACCCGAACCCGAAGCGGGTCGGGTTCGGGTTGACACGGAAACCCGAGAATGACCCAAAAAATGACTGCCCCTCATTGCCTGTCCCGGCTGCCCTATCTGCCCGCTGCCCCATGTTGCCTGCCCCGACTGCCCACTCCCCCCCGCGTTGCGTGCTCTGGTTGCCCATGTAACCGTGTGGTGATGTGGTCTACGTCGAATCACATCGGGCCAAGGGTCACGTCACTACTGTCACTGCTACGCGTGATGCGTACGTGCGTGCCTGCTCGAGTCATGTCGATGCCTGCAAGAATTGCCTGCACCGCTGCCCCCTGGTGGGCCGCTGTCGTGTCTTGTTGTCGGAAAATGCTGGAGGACCTAACCCAAAGCGGGTCGGGTCGGGTTGACCCGAACCCAAAGCGGGACGGATCCGGGTCTGAAAAATTGACCTGTTTATAAAAATGGGTTAGGTTGACCCGAACCCGAATAGTATCGTGTCAGTTTCGGGTTCGACCCGAACCCAACCCGTGATCCAAAATTGACACCCCTACACTCGACCACCAAAAGTCGTTGGATTTTTGTCAGACTTCCGCCCAGCCATTAATTGTCATTGAAATTCCGCTTGACCACCAGCTTTCGCCAAACTTTCATCTAGCCACCAACTGATGCGGGTTTTATGCCCAACCACCAATTGATGCCGGATTTATACTCGACCACCAATTGTTGTCGGACATCCACTCGGCCACCAACTAATGTCGGATTTATGCCCGACCACCGACCATCACAGGACTTTCACAACCACCAGTTGTCATTGGACTTCTGCCTGACCACCAACTGATGTCTAATTTATGCCCTGCCACCGACCATCATCAGACTTTCGCAGAATTTATGTCTGGCCACAAAAAGTCACCCAGTTATGATCTTTCTGACATCCATCTCCCACCAACTACAATCCTTAAGACCAACGTCGTCTGACTAAGGTCTTTCCAACCTCCATCTCCCACTAATTACAGTCCTTTTGACCACCTTCATCGGACTACGGCCTTTTAGACCTCTACCATCCATTGACTACGGTCCTTATGAACACCATCGCTCGACTATTGTTTATCCAACCTCTGTCTCCTGTTGACTATATTCCTTCCAACCACGTCACCAGATTATGATCTTTCTAACCTCCGTCACATACTGACTATGATCTATCCGACCACCATCTCCAGACTTTGGTCTCTCCAACCGCCATCGCCCAGTTACGACCTTTTTGACCTCTGTAGCCCGTCGATTAAGGTTCATGAGACCACCATCATTCACCAACTATGGTCGTGCTGACCAAACGAACATGTCACTGATTATTCCAACTCTCACTATGTAATGCACATTATATGTTGTATATTTGTTGCATCGAGCCAAGACCTTCTCCACAAGGAAGGGTCTCATTTGTAATTAATTATAAATACTAGTTGTTTCATTTAAACTGGGTAAGGCCTCATGATTTTTCCCCTTTTTATGGGTTTGCACGTAAAAACTCTGGTGGCTCTTATAAACGTTGCGCCACTCACTTTTATCTGATTATGTGTTGGATCTTCATACAAAGAGAAGACGTTAAATTTTATATTCTCTACAGCCGCTAATACTCCAAGATGCAACAAGTATGTATTTGCAGCCATTGAGATAATACACATATGTTATATGTGTCTTCAAATGATCTTATGAGCATAAATGTATATTCATTCTCTTGTGCTAAAAATGAAACATAAAAGAATCTCAAGGAAGGATAAATGGATTTGGTCCTAAGGAATCTCTCAGTTGTGAGTAGGTTTCTTTCACATAAAATATAACCAATGATTTTAGGCCAATTAGGCTTATAAATTATATTTATAGTCAAATCTGGCTTTTTTTACAGTAATATTGAATGTTTAACTACTTCTTCGTCGTTCCTCTTGTTTATTTGTGTATCTTTATGGGAAGACCAATTTTGGTCTACCCATTGAAGCCTTTAATCTTAAAATATGTAAGTATTCAACATTATAAAGATAACCAATTCAATTCTTGATTCTCTATTTGGTGGAGCTTGTATGGTTAATTACTATTGAATATTTATGACTTATAGTTATAATCTGGTATATGCTTTGGTATATCATTTGAATGATTGTTTGCATTGCTTATCCTAATAAAGTCATGTTTTAGATGTTTTGTAATGATATTTTGTTGGTTTGAATATAATTGTAGATAAGTAATGTTATTTTTTTTTTACTACAACCAAAGGAGGTATGTAATGATGAAATTTGATATTCATGTTACTGATAAGTATTTTATTATTGATATATCATTTAACATAATGTTTGTTATGCTAGGTCACACATAATTTGTGACGCTCCATTTGGATTATCTCAAAATCAACTAAAATACAATGCACTGCATTATCAAATGCAACATCCTTTATTTATGTTAATTAATATTTCTTTTGTCCCTGACATATACAACATGTGTATGTATTTGAATGTTAAAGTATGTTAACGCATTTTGTTTGGAATATTTTCATCCCATTAAAATGGCCAAAAATCATTCTCTCTTTCCTATTCATGTCAAGAGTTGACAACATGTATTGAAGTGTAAAGATATGTGAATCAACTGAAAGCAATAGTTCTAACAATGTAGGAGTTTATAATGGAGCTCACATAAGAATTGAAATTATTAAGGAAATTTAAGATATAATTATATAGTATCTCAAATCTCATGATGAGTTTTAAGAACTATCTTGTCTCATGAGACCAATGGAGTGGAAAAACTTTAGGACCATCCATTCTACTCCTAAATAAATATATTTGTCTTGTTCTTGGATTTTGACATTGAGGTTTCGTTTGAAAAAACTTTTTTACTTTTTATGTAGTAATTTTTTTAGTACAATTTTTTTTTAATTTGAATTTTTGTACTAAAAAGCTATTTCATAAAGTAGTAAGAAAGCTATCCCAAATGAAGCCCAAAATTTTCTTTCTTTCTTTCTTAGGATTAATTTTGTTGTCAAACAGCTCTAAATCACAACTTTTTTGGATGTATTCTATTGCAATAGAAGACCACATATGTAATTATTGAGATGGCTTCTAGCCTCAACTGAAAAGTTGAAAGCCTCAGGCAAGCATGCATTGGAATTCCAAATTAGTTGAGTAATACTACTCATGAGGGATAGTAGTGCTTTGTGTTGAGATAGTTACTACTTAGCTTTGCGTATTTGATAATCTTGCAACTTGTATATTTTTTATGATTTCAAGTATTATTGTTTTGATTATTATTTTCTCCTAACACATTTTGGAAGAATTATTTTGCTATTGTGTGTACTAATATTTCAGAGAAATCATACTCCGGATTGTTAAAGACTTCAAATAAAGATCAGTTTTAAGCAAGGTTGTGAAAACCGGACCGGGCAACGAACCGGTAGAGAGAGCGGTTCACGGTTCCACCGGTTGAACCGGTCGAATCGGGGTCGAACCGGATGACGTAATAAATACAATTTAAATGACATAAAAATCATATAATAATATAACTTTTTTATTAAAAATTAAATTGAATTCAAACATTATTAATATCTTATATAATTTTAAATTTAAACATATTCAAATTTTTAAATTTAATTTAAATTTAACAAAAAATTAACTTACAAATGAATTAATAAGTTTAATATAAATAATCCTTAATTTATGTTATATATTTATAATTTATATATTAGATTCATATTATTATCTTACATTTATTTATTATTGAGGTTAAATTAAATCATTTATTATAAAATAAAAAAATAATTAATTAATATTTATGGTACATAAAAAAAAAATAATTAATATAATTTATTTAATATTATTAATTTAAAATAAAATATTATTTCATCATAAAAATATTATTTAAAAAATTTATTTTAAAATGAATAGTGTATGTTGTAAACTTAAAAGTTAAGAAGAAAGACATGAGCTTTAAATTTTTTAGTCCCACATCTCTTGGGAGACTTTCCCTTGGTGAAGCTTTTGCTATATATTGGCTTTTGAGCTAAAAAGTAGTACTACACTTTTCCTTCATGAAATGCTTGTTTGAAATTTTTTAATTTAAAATTAAGCATCTCATATTTGAAATTTAATTACAAATATTTTTTTATATTTAAAAATAAGTTATTTAAAATTTAAATATTAAAAAATACAAAATTTGAACCGGCCGGTTCAAGAGAACCGTGACCGGTTCGCCGGTTCACCGGTTGAACCGGCGGTTTTGGACAAAACCGGCCGGTTTGAAGATAAGCCGATTTTCGGGTTGAACCGAACCGGCCTTTGGACCGGTTCACGGTTGAACCGATCGGACCGGCCGGTCCGGTCCGGTTTTTAAAGCATTGGTTTTAATTTATTGTAATTTGAAGTCTGTATTTTTTTCATTTTATTGAGTCTGAGAGAGTGTGATTGTAATTGAGTAACTGAGCACACACACACACCGAGGGAAGAGTTTTAAAATTCACATTTTTTTAACTAATCGTACAGTACGAACCCTGTTCGTACAGGACGATCTGGTCAGTTATATTCTGTAATGAGCAATGGAACGAATAGAGAGAGTTAAAATTTTTCTAAGTATAGATCGTACTGACGATATTTTCCATTCATCACAGGATGATCTTCTCTGGATTTTCCAAATGTGAAGTTCGTACGAATGATAATTTCCATTCGTCCTAGGACGATCTTCTCTGGATTTTCCAAATGTGAAGTTCGTACGGACGATAATTTCCATTCGTCCCAGGACGATCTTCTTTGGATTCACCAAATGTTCAGTTCCTATGAAGGATAATTTCCATTCGTCCTAGGATGATCTTCTCTAGATTTTTCAAAATGTGAAGTTCGTACGGATGATATTTTCTATTCGTCCTAGAACGATCTCCTCTGGTTCATCCCCAAACACTATTCGTACGGACGATATTTTTATTTCGTATCGGGCAATGGGCTCTGGACTAGCTTCATTCATTTTGTCATATGGTTTGTACATACTAACTTTGAATTTTTTATATTCATACAGGACGAACATATTTCATACCGGACGATGATCGGGTACGAATGCATTTCGTACCCATGCACAAAGGGTTCGTACGCAACTGTTTTTGAACTATTCGTACGTACGAAATACGATCGTACGGAACGATCGTGAATGGTCAAAATTGAAAATTTTAGTTTTCTGAATTGTTTTTCGCGTCTTTTCTATAAAAGGTCCACTTAAAATGACCTTTAATCTTCTTGTCATTTGGTGTTCGTGATTGGTGAATAGTGATTGAAGGAGAGAGTGTGAGAGAGTGTTTGAGAGAGATTTCTTCCCAATGGAGTGTAAAGGGTTCGTAAGGTTTCTCAAGGGTAAATATCTTTGTGTGTGATTTGTGTTTTCTTCACTCTTTCTCTTGTCCTTCTAGATTGATCGAGTGAAAATCTTTCAAGAAGATCCGATTCTCTGTCGACACTTAAATAGTGTGAACAGTGGAGGGTTCTCCGCCTACACTTGAAGAGTGTGAACAGCTACACTTGGAGAGTGTGAACAGCCGAAGGTTCTCTGCCGACACTTGGATAGTGTGAACAGTCGAGGGTTCTCTACCTACACTTGGAGAGTGTGAACAGCTGAAGATACTCTACCTACACTTGGAGGGTGTGAAAGGACGACGGTTCTCTGCCGCACCGAGGATTGGTGGAAGAGAGTTTTGTAAAAGCTTCTCCGCCTTGTTGTGGGGGCAAAAGGAGAGTCACTTTAGTATAATGCAATACCTGAAGTTGAATACTTCAGGGAGTGGATGTAGGTCGTGTTTGACCGAACCACTATAAACTCTTGTGTCTTTTTATTTTTGATGCTTTTTATTTTCTGCAAGTTTTTAATTTTTTTGTGGTTGAAAAAATATTTTGAAAAACTTAAGATTAACTTGCTACAAATCATTTAATCGGTTTCTATAATTTTAAAATCCAAGAAAGGGTCAAGTTTTTAAAATTAACAATTCAACACCCCCCTTTGGTTAGCCTTGGGACATTAGATTAGGTCTAACATCCTATTCTAGAAACAACAAGATTCAACATTTTGTAATTTGATTTCCTGAAAAATAAAAAAATATTGCCCAAGGATAATTCATTTGCCTCACTCTTTAAATATGATGATGCAAATACTATTCAATTGACACGTTCCTTTTTAATACATTTCTCTTTTAGTTTTTATATTATTCAATTGCACCGTAATATTGCATTCTTATTTGGGATGTTATTGCTCTAAGGCTTAGCAAAATTAGCTTTTTTGTTAATTAGGAATCTTAGGCTTCGTTTGTTACAGCTTTAAACCACTTTTTTTCACTTCTTTTTAGAGTTTTTTTTTAACTAAAAAATATATTTATAAAATAGTAAGAAAGTCATCCCAAACGAAACCTTTCGTTTGGGGCGACTTTCTTACTACTTCTTAAAGTAGCTTTCTAGCTAGAATAACAAATAATTTTTTTTTATACAAGAAAGTTGCTTTAAGAAGCAATAAGAAAGCCATCCCAAATGAAGCCTTAGTTGATTAGGAAACTTAGTTTATTTATTTATTTATTTATTTTAATTATTTTTTTATTTGGAATCTTAGTTGATATTTAAGATTTCAAAGGTTTAGGGTTCATTGCTAGTCTTCCTTTTTCATGGTTTATCATATATGTTGGAGTTGTAAACTAATGGCTATGTGAAGAATTTATGTGAGCTATTTCTACCTATAATATATTTTTGCTTTTTGTAGTATATTTTGTGGGGTATCTTTATTTTTTGGTCAGTTGTTATAACAAATTGATTTTATCATTTTGATATCTTTTTTGAACAACTTATTTTATCCTTTGTTCATGTACATAGGAAGTTTGAAGTAGATTGTTTTAGAATATAGAAAGTTCCACCACTATTTATTTCTAAATTTATGAAATGGAAATTGCATTTTAATTAAAGAAAAAAAGCTTATGAATTTCTCACATGTGTGATACTTATGTTTGATTGGAGAATCCTTTATTATAATTAAAGAAATATAAGATATCATATTTAATGATTATATAATCTCATGTATTTAATAAACAATATATTGAATCCAAAATAATTTCATTTTATTAAAATTATTTTATCAAAAAATGTGTTGAGAAAGCACACTTGGGACATTTTAGGGGTGTTGGATTATTATACTATTTCATCATACTAATATGTCATGAGACCTCACCAATTAGAACAATTGATAGGTGTAATCTTTTCCCATCTTTTTTTATTAAATTAATTCATTAAGAAAACTAATATATAGGAGTGCCTAATGGTTTTCATTAGGAAAGGTGTTCCATCAATTTGTTGCATTAATAAAGTCTAATTGTTGGGGACCTAAATGTACCCTTAACCCTTCTCCAAAAACCACCAAAGTGATACCATTTGCTAAGCATCCTGCTAGATTATGTACCCAAACAAATATTTATTAAGGCACTTTAAGGTGTTTTGATAATTAGTTATTTTGTCGTGTTAACTATCTAATTAAACTAAATGAGTTTTACCTGGGTTCATAGAGGATCACAATAGCTTTTAATAGCTTTGATGTATCATATAGTGATCTTGATGTCACAATAAACTTATCACTTGAAAGATTCTTCACTGACTCACCATTAGAGGGTTTAAGATAGTCTGTGATGATTGGTTAGGTCACACAAATTTAATTTATGAAGGATTCTATGGCTTGGGATTAGAAATCAGTGCCTATTGAAGGGTTAAATTCAAGGGGATTATTTGGCTTCTGGGATGCAATCATGGGTGTATAGACATAATTAGAGAGATTCTCCAACTCAATAAGGGTTTGAATAGAACTTTATCCATAAAAGGAGCTTCCATTGGTTAATTTGGTGAGTTCATAGTTTTTTTGCTTGACTTTGATCTATATATAAAGAACCATTCAAGCTAAGTTAACTAGTGATTGTGTCAGGTTTTAAAAATTAGTGCAAGGTTGTGCTATGGTGTTAACGAATTAACCAAGTCCAATTTGGGTTCTTTTGCACTCAAATGTTAGAGTTAGGCTTAGGTTAACCAAATTAACCTATTTTATGTAATATGCTAAATGTGTCAAAAGTTGGGACAAAATAATTCCGATTGTAGATTATTGACTAGTAACTGAGTGTGCAAGTAGAGTAATGCGCACAAATAAGAGGCCAATCTCGCATATGTCAATAATCAAATACAAATAGGATCATAACACAAACTCCCACAAGTGAGTAACCAAGTGCACATGTGATAAAAATATATAAACTTTCAAACGCAAGTAGTCGAGTGCATAGGGGTACAATAAGTCAGCTTCATATAGGCAAGCAGCCAGTGCACATGGTCCAAAAAGATAAACTTTTATAGGCTAGTAGCTGAGTGCCCATGGAATTGGAAGACACATATAAACGGGTATTTTAGTACATATGGGATGAGCAGAAACTCATATCTGTGAGTAGTCAAGTGTGTAGTGTATGATAAGATAAACTCACATAGGAGAGTAGTCGAGTTCATGCAAACCTAACCCTTTGCTAGGTTAATAAGAATTCAAAAAATACTTTAGGATTGATGATAGTTTGTGGGAATTTAGTTCTAGCCTATCGTATGAATTTCAAGGTCGATTAGTGTTTAAGACATATTAAAGTGTATAGCTTTTAAGGCTGATTATGATTTAGGTCGGGAGTTTGGTTCTAATCTACCCTATGGATTTTAAGATAAATAGGGATCGTGCATGCATAAGATAGTCCAACCTATGGATGTTAACGTCGATCGAAGTTAAGCAATGTAGGTACCTAGTTTATTCCATAGTTAATTAAGGTTTCATTTGGGACAACTTTTTCATTGCTTTCTAAAACTACTTTCTAGTACATAAATTTCTAATTTAAAAAAAAAATTAACAAAAAAATAGTTTTAGAAAGTATTAAAAAAGTTGTCCCAAACGAAGCCTAAATCATAATTAAGCCTATGGATGGAAAAGTAAGCTAAAGTTTAGATCCAATCTAATATATGAATTTCAAGATTGACCAAATTTTTTTAGAACTAACCTAATAATTTCAAAGTATTATAGAGTTTATTATGACTTAACTGTCTATGAATTTCTAAGATAGATAGAACTCCTAGGGTTTATTATAGCCCATGAATTTTAAGGCTAATTAATATTTGGCTAGTCTAGCCTATGAATTTTAAGCTTAAGTAGGGTTTCCTAGAACTAACTCATGAATTTTATGAGTACAATAAATGTTTATCATCTCTAAGTAGTAGAGGGAAGCCACCTATTTTTCTTGGTGTTGTGCTCCATTGCTTCTGTAGAATCCTTGCTCTCTTGAGAGGAAAAAGCACTTCCTACATGAGCTTCTTGAGGAGGAGGAGAGGGAAGAAGAAGAGAGAGAAATGCATAAATTCTTATTTCTCTTGGCCACCTTGCCTAATACAAACTAAAGCCTATTTATAAGCAAACAAGCTACACAACTAGCTATACTAATGGCTATACATGCCATACAAGAAACCTAAACAACCTAAATCTAGGAACAATATCCAACAGCTTCAATACTAATATCAGCCATGCCAAAGGTAAATTCTCATTTATTTGGATTGACTATCTGATGAGGACATCGTCAGCGATTTCGATACATGTACATTCAAGAGACGCCGGAGATCGACGGCCACGATCATGATCTGTATTTTCATCATTTTATTTAGTAGTTTATTTTTATTTTATGTTTTTTCATTTTTGCCCTTATGGGTATTTGGTCGCTATTGTAGCCCAAGGGGCATTTTAGTCTTCTGTTTTCTTTGTCTTTTGAGGCCTGTTTATATGGCCCTTTTCCTATGTAATAGTTAGTTTTGATGAATGAAAAATATTTGCTTTGTGTTCTCATTGTGAGTGCAAACCTCCACGATCTCTTAGTGAGTTCGTAGGAGAAGCTAGATCTCTTTGTGAGTTCTAGGTTTTTCTTGTTCAACTATTTTCCTTTATTTCTCTTGGTCAAATTAACATCGTTGAGATTCGGATTGAAGCACTTGTGGAAAATTGGAATTCACTCCTTGGATCCTTATATTTTCCATACTTCTTCCTCTCATTGGATCCTTGCAGCCACCCCTTTCCCCTAGTCAAACCGCCGGCCAGCCTCCCGCCGACCAACCCATTACCCCATCCCGCCGGCCTGCAGGAGCCCTCCAGCCAGCCAATCCTCCATCCGGCCACCCGCTGGCCACCACCAGACCTTCTTCTGCCGGCCACCACCATCCCTTCTTTCGTCGGCCACCCTGGATCCATACCGCCGGCCCCCATTTGGTTTCCCTTTGCTAGTTTGAATTTCATCCTTTAATGACTTTCCTAATTAATTCACTTAAATTGGGGAATTAATTAAGAGAGTTACAAATTTTTGAAATTCAAATTCCCTCCCAATTTTCTTTCAAGAAAGGAGTTACAAGACTTAATTAAAATCTGAAATCTAAATTTCAGATTTTGATTAATTAATTGTGGTCCCCACCTATTTAATTCCAAGCCTCTCTCTCTCTCTCTCTCTCCCATATGGCCAGCCACCTGCTCCTATTGTTTCTTTCTCTACTTGCCACCTCATCACCACTTAAACACCTCTTTTATGCCCCTCCTTCTCAAGTTTAATTTTAGTTTTCCATGATTTTAATTTCAAATGTCAAAATATGGAATTTGAAATCAATTCACCCTCTTAATGCCCCCCCTCCCTCCTAATTACCTTAATAGCTCCACAAATTCAGCCCAAATCTTCTCCCCATTGCCGCCCATCTCTCCCTCCTTGGATTAATTTGAAATTCAAATTATATCCCTCTCTGAAACCACTAAAATTTGAATTTTATTTCAGATTTCCTTCATTTGCCTCTTAGCCCCCACCATAGCCATCAAGGAAGTCTTGATAAGACGTTGGATGCTCACTAGTCATCCCATGGACTACCCGCCACCGGCTACCGCTCCAACAGACTACGCTTTTGTGCACCATTTGTCTCCTAGTGGCATCGCTCGGTTGCTCTCAATCTTCCTCCATTAAAAGTGCCACTAACAAGAGAGTGAGTGAGAGACCGAAGGTGAAAAGTTCTATTTGTTAATTGTGGATTATTGTTTCTCCCCATAGCATTACTCTCTAATTCTATGTTGTCAATTTGATATTGTCCCGTTATTCTAGTTATAACCGCATGCCTTACTTAATTTCAACTTGATAATTCTGAAAATCTAACTTGGGTAAGCATTAATTCTATAACTAGCAAAGCTTTAAAATCTTATATTAAAATCCCCAAGCAGTTCTTGTTTCCATGCATCACATTGGTGGGAAAAATTGTGTCACACCACGCAGATTTTGATTTCTCCTATTTTGTAATTGAATACTACATTGAAAATAAAGTACAGTCTCGAGAGGCTGACACAATATTCTACAATGGATTCAATATCAAAATAGGGTTTTGAAAATTGATATTTCCATAATCAAACATAGTTCAAAGAATAACATATCATCTCAAAAGATGAACATGAAATTCTATAGAATATGTTTAAGGATAGAAATACATTTTTTTTTTGAAAAAGTTTATTCATTCTTTTATTTAGATATGGCAAGAAGAAAATTATATCATCTTACAAGACGAACATAACATTCTTCAAGATGTCCAAAAGCGAGAATGAATTTTATAAAATTCATCATTTCTAAAGTTAAATATAACAAGTATAATATTATATTATCTGAAAAGATAATAATAACATTTTACAAGTCTATTCAAAATTAAAAATGAGGCTTAAAAAAAAATATCTACGTTCCCAAAGATTCTTCCCTTGTTTTATATGAATAAAACAAGGTTTATTTTAGTCTGAGATTCTCAAATCCCTATAGAGGCAAGCCCCTATAGTTAATTACATCATAGGAGAAAAACTCTTAAGAAAACTCTCGATTAAAGCAGTGATTTCATACCCTTTTGACTACAAAGTAAAAGACAAGGAAATAGAAGCAGGATTTTTTCAAGGAGAAAGCTCAATGTTGAACATTTATTAACGAGTCAAAGGAGGAAAAGTAGAAGGCGTCGGATTCTGAGAAGCTCAGAGACGACCTCAGCCTACCCTATGTTGGGCTTTACATTTTATGAGAAATTTTTATGTTTGAGTTAACATTTTATTAGAAATTTGAGATTATATTCCCGGAGGGCGAGGACTTAAGATCTAAAAAGAATCTGCCTCAGAACCTAAATCTAATTTGGGTACTATAAAATAGTGACCCGAACCTAACTAATGAAGTGCAAATCTGGACTTACCCCGGCCTGGATTGGGGAGCCAGCTAACCACCTAGGCGCTTTAAAACCATGTATCTAGTCTTTTATGAAAGATGGGTAGGGACGTTGCTTAAGTTTTAAGAAATTGGGGGCCGACATCTAAGACGTTCCTAATTGGCCCCTTGATTTATGTAGGGTGAAAAATGTCTAGAAATGCAATTAATATTTTAGACTCTTTTTAATTTGTATCTAATGCAATGCATGCTAATTGACTCGAATGCATAAAATAATAATGAAGCAGTTTAAAAATTAGGCTTAGAAAATAGGTTTTTCCCTAGAGATTGCACAACTTCCCCTTGACAGAACTGCACCCTCATAGGTCAAGTGGTCTGCCAGAACCCGCAGGCGGGGAGGTGCCTAACAAGGAAGAGAAAGTAATAATATGCTTATGCTGACTCTCGGCGGTCCCGAGCTTACTTCTTAGAACGTTAGAGTTACTATGTGAGCCTAAAAATTTTTTATTTTTAATTACAAGTAAAAGAATTTTAAGCGTACCCTTACGAAAAAAATCTCTCCGATTCGAATCCAGGCTAAAACAAAACACGGCATGCAAGGTCCTAAAAAAATCTACTGCACAAACAATATAAACAATCAATTTTAATAATCCAAATATAATGTCCAATGTCCAATGTCCATATTACACCCAGAATTTGCAGAAAAGTAAAGTGGCCGGGCACCACTGACAACAAACCCGGATTCTAATCCTAAGAATGACGCAAGTGATTTTTGAAATGAGATATACTGTTCCTTGAATTTTCATTTCTTCATCTTCTTTCTTCAATCTTCTCGTTCTATCTTTTCTTCTTCTACGAACTTCTTGAATCCGTCGGGTTCTGAATATCCAAATGAAAAGAAACTCATCCCTAAAAGGGGTATTTTCTTTTCTATTTGGATATTGAATCATCCTTATTTGGCTTTCCAAATAAAATAGAATAATCCTTTTAAGGTATATTCTCCTTTCTTTGGATTCCAAATTGGATGTGATATCCCACTTTCAAAATCACTTTCACAATTTTTTGACTTTTTAAATATATTTATATTATATTACATTTCACAGAAAGGTAAAGAAAAATCTTGGCCACCTGCAGGGTTATCCTAAGCAGTTTATAATAAAATTCATCCCAAGCAGTTATATATTTGCATTTAAATTAAATCAATTAGCCACACTTGGCCACACTCTTTTTCATTTGGGGGCTAAGCAGCTGAAGCACTTGTAGCATTTTATAAAATTATTGAATAATTAGCCCCCTTTTTCTGCCCTGCACGAGTGTGGCCACCTGCAGAAAATTCTTTTAACAACCAGATCGCTCTTAACCTATGGGTAATCTAATCGTCAATCAAATCACATCACAGAGTGCGGTAAAAGTAAGTAAACAAACACACCAACAATTTACAACCAGCATACAATAAAACTCGAGAAAAAGCTCGTCACAGTGCAGTAAGGAAATAAACACCGGCCTAACCTAAAACTAGGGTTGGTTGTCCTAGCAACAAATCTAAGTGTGTGCAATAGGTTATGTGGTTTTGATATGTCCTAAATCAATTATTATTTAAAAGAAAAATTTTTAGTTAATTAAATTTAATTTGTTAAATAAATAAATAAAAATAAAATAAAATAATAATAATAATAATAAATGTCACTAAGTTTTCTATGTTATATGTTTCTACCCTAAAGTGTACATGCATCCTAAATCTAAGTTTTCTAAGACCTGGTCCTTAATTTTTGTCCTTAAGTGTCACTACTGTTATATGGGGTAAAAATATTTGTTATCACTAACCCTTAGGACTTTTCATACGTATAAAGGGGATTAGGGGTTTAAGAGCAAAAAGTAATCCTAATTAAATTGAAGTTACTACAGGGACCTAAAAGGGAAGGGTTTGCGCACACCACATCAAGGGGTCCCTAAAGGTTTTTTAAGTTTAGAAATACTTACAGTCACCGGGGGCTACGACCCGGTGGTTCCGCCCGTAGCACCTCTACCCGGTTGGATAGAGGCGACTGACGTCATTAGCTCCTTGTACTTTTGTTCCCTCGATCGGTACCGTTCCTCGCAGTTCATGCAAATAAAGAGAAAAACAGGGAAAATAGAGATTAGAAAACATATTTAGTAATAAAAATGAAATAATTTAAAATTTACTGAAAATAAAGACGTACCTTTCTTCGGGCTTGAACACTGGTTTGGTTGATCACCTTTTGAAACTTTTACTTTTAGAAACATGCTTTATATATTTCCAACATTCATTTCCACTCATCTAAACTTACATAATTTTTATAATACAAACAATTTATCTCTCACACTTACTCATTTCACTATTCCTAAAATAATACTATATAATATATATTTTAAAACACTTTTATACATTTCAATATTCAAAGCACCTTTGTACACATTTCAAATTTCAACATATACGTTTATTATTTCCAAAATAATACCTTTCATTTTTCAAAATCGCAAAATTCACTTTTCAAACCAAACACACACTCTTCTTTTCTTTTCCAAAATACACAATTTTTATTCTCCCAAACTCACACAAATTCACCTTTCAAAATCACACACTTTTCATTTCTTAAACCGTTTACACTTTTCACTTCTTTGCTTACATACAAAACATTTTACTCTTCATCTTTCATAAACACCATCTTTTAAAACCTACACTTTTCACTTTCAAATTTCATACTCTATTTTTTAAAACATCATATTTCCACTTTCCAAAACATACAACCTTCATCTTTCCAAATCACTATATGAGAAATATATAAATTAGTTTGCTCACTTCTAGAAAGATGATACTTTCGTACTAACGAAGAATTATTGCCGCATGCAAATCCCTTATAAGTTTTTTTTACCAAAACAAGAATGAATTAATTTTTGATTTATCATATATTACTAAACCTTTACACATGAATGCAATCTTTCCAATTTACTCATTTATTCCAAATCGACACATGCCATATGATAGTTTTATACTTCAATTATGCATATAATCCATCTAATAATTTCTAAAATCCATAACCATCTTATTTGAGTTCAAATATAAAAGTTGTATGCTGGCACAAACTTCAATATTTGGCTAATACCATTGACGATTCTAGCAAACTTAGATAAAATAGATGTATCTAATTCCGTTGTCAAAATAGAAACAGAAGATTTAAGATAATAAAATATATATATATATATATATATATATATCATTCTATGCAATAAAAGAAGACTTCTTAAACAACATGTTTTCAAATTTTCAAAGAAATGAATATCATATTTCAAGAAATAAAGATGATAAAATTTCATTTCTTATTTCTACAAATACAAAGATAAATGAGAATCAATTTATCTTGATCTTTTGATGATTGATATAAAAGAAGAAGAAGGTTAGAATCAAGAAGAAGGTTTACTACTTTTTGTTACCTTTGGTCGGATAAATCGCAGTCGAAAAAAAAAAAATTTGTTTAAGGGTCCCTAGGGCTGGCGACGGACTTGCGAATCTTTCGAACAGGAGAGGGAGTTCGGGATTTCTGTGTGAGAGGGAGGCTTCGAGTATGTGTCATGTATGAGAGGAGGGAGGCTTGGATGTGTCATGTATGAGAGGAGGGAGGCTTGGAACGTTTTTTGGTTGAGGGAGAGGGAGAGTAGGTGGTTATGGGTTGAGGGAGAGGGAGAGTGGGTGGTTATGGGTTGTTGCTGAACTCTTTGACTGTGGACCGTTCGTTGGACATTTGAAGGCCTTAATGATTTCGGAATTCGGTGATCTTGGGCTCATTGGATTCGTCTCGTCGAGCCGTTCGATTCGAGTATAAGCTCGTCAAAATCGGAGACCGTTTGGTAACTCAAATTGCGGTTTGAACCTTCCAACAGCGCTTTGAGCCCTTGATTTGGACTCATTTGGGCTCGAATTGGGTTGATCTTGGTGTCGTTGGGTTTGTATTCCTGAGACGCTTAGTTCGACTGTAAGTTTGCTGAAATCGGAGTTCAGATGGTCTCTGAATTAATTTTCGAAGTTTCCAAACTTGATTTTGCATCGAGATTCGTGCCCGATTAAGTAAATTTTTACGACGTATTAATTATTATTATATATATACTTGTGACGAGTCAAAACGGGTTAATCGGAGCCATTGAAATCGAATTCAATTTGAGTTAATTTGATTTGATTTTGATTTGATTGGTGAATTGATTTGAGCCCAATAATATATCAATTTGATCAAAATCGAATTAAATTATATTAAATTGAGTCGATTGACATCGATGAATCATAAATCGAGCTTGATTTGAGAACATTTCGGAGTTGAATTGAAATTGGATTGAATTGATTTCGATTCAAATTGATCGATAGGTTCGAGTCGATACTACGTCATCAGGTGTCCACCTAAGGGAAATCCTACGGGTGCGACATCTACACTAGGCTAGGAAGACCTAGATGCTAGAATCGAATACGGGGAAATTGACCTCGAATTATGAGGTCAACAAATGGACCCCCAATAGGCATGATAAACTTGCCAAAGTTTATCGTGCGTATTGGTGTTGACCGAAGCGATCAACTAGATCCAGAATTGAAGTTGAAGATTTGAGAAAAGATTTTGAGGTTTGATAGAAAATTAGGATAAAGGTTGATAGAGTTTCGAGTTAGTTTAGTGATTTTGAATTTGATGTTGGCATTGATGGCTTTAGCAAATAATAACTAATGAAATTAGTATCATTTAATAAAGCCAAGATATTGAAAAGTTGAATGTTGTTTGGCACGAATAGGAATTTTGAATTTGATTTTGATATGATTGAAACCTTTTTTATAAATCAAGACTAATTTCAAGAATTTCAATAGAATGAAGAGAAGATGCCGCTGGGGATGCTTATACTTCTTCTCGGGACGAAGTTTAGGATGCCACTAGGGATGCTTACTCCTAACTCCAAAGATGTCAATAGGATGCCGTAGGAGGACTTATACCTAAAGACGGATTTAAGATTTAACATTTAATAAAGAGAAGATGCCGCTAGGGATGCTTATACTTCTCCTCGGAATGAAGATTAGGATGCCACTAGGGATGCTTACTCCTAACTCCAAAGATGTCAATAGGATGCCGTAGGAGGACTTATACCTAAAGACGGATTTAAGATTTAACATTTAATGAAGAGAAGATGCCGCTAGGGATGCTTATACTTCTCCTCGGGATGAAGATTAGGATGCCACTAGGGATGCTTACTCCTAACTCCAAAGATGTCAATAGGATGCCGTAGGAGGACTTATACCTAAGGACAGATTTAAGATTTAAAATTTAATGAAGAGAAGATGCCGCTGGGGATGCTTATACTTCTCCTTGGAACGAAGATTAGGATGCCACTATGGATGCTTACTCCTAACTCCAAAGATGCCAATAGGATGCCGTAGGAGGACTTATACCTAAAGACGGATTTAAGATTTAACATTTAATGAAGAGAAGATGCCGCTAGGGATGCTTATACTTCTCCTCGGAATGAAGATTAGGATGCCACTAGGGATGCTTACTCCTAACTCCAAAGATGCCAATAGGATGCCGTAGGAGGACTTATACCTAAAGACGGATTTAAGATTTAACATTTAATGAAGAGAAGATGCCGCTGGGGATGCTTATACTTCTCCTCAGAATGAAGATTAGGATGCCACTAAGGATGCTTACTACTAACTCCAAAGATGTCAATAGGATGCCGTAGGAGGACTTATACCTAAAGACGGATTTAAGATTTAAAATTTAATGAAGAGAAGATGCCGCTAGGGATGCTTATACTTCTCCTCGGAACGAAGATTAGGATGCCACTAGGGATACTTACTCCTAACTCCAAAGATGTCAATAGGATGCCGTAGGAGGACTTATACCTAAAGATGGATTTCAGGGTGGTGAATTTTTAAAGTAAGGTTGATTTCTTTAAGGCTTTGAATCTTTTCCCTTAACCACAAATGACATTGATAACTTGCAAATGTTCTACTAGAGATCATAAGCTTTTATACATGTCATTTTCTATAAGGGAAAGAAAAATATTTTGAAGATTGATAGACTTGAAAATCTTTTGATTAAAATTTTGTTTTATCCTTCATTATAAATGATCTTTATAACTTACAAATAATTCACTAGAGATTATGTTTTTATACCGGATCATTATATGTGAGGAAAACAAAAGGGGAGTAGTTTGATCATCTTTGATAAGTCTTGCAAGATTTTGATTAAAGATTCATTATGTAATTGAATTTGTTTCAAGTAACTCAAAGAAAATAATAAGAATCTTCTAGAGTTCTCGTTCGCGTGTTCTAAAAGAACTAAATGCAACATGATAAAATTTTATCCGAAAAATTTTTAACTTTTGCATGAGTTCTTACAAAACAATGAGCATATTTGAGCATCATTTATAGTGAAAGCATTAAGGAATATCAAATACTCATAATGATTGAGAAAAGTTTGATTTTCATCACGAAGTGAAAGATTTATTTTTTATTTGATAATTCTCTTATAATATTTGAAAGTGATCGTTTAAGTTTTAATCATCTTAACCCAATGAAAATGGCAAATGGGAAAAGATTCAAAAACTCAACAAAGAATTGGTTGACTCCTCCTAAATTAAACAGTTTGAATATGATCAACATGAGTTTAATCAAAATATTCAAAACTTAACAATTTTCTTTAAAGAAAAATATAGTTTCAAAGATTTTGAATTTCAATGCTATAGAAAAATTCTTTAATGGGGAAAGAGTTGTTTATACTCTAACATCCGATTCTAGTTTATGATAAAGATATATCGTGAATTGAATTTTATATCTTTTTGACGAAGTTACTATAGACTTTATCAGGAATAGAATCCCTCCAATTCTAACATCCAAGATTAGTCAATAATGGACTAAGTCAAATTGTAGTTTGATTTTGTTTTGAAGTTTGACAAAGATTCAAACAAAGGTATCATCGACATCACTAAGGATAGAACCCCTCATGTTCTAACATCCTAGTTCAGTCAATAATAAATTTAAATTTGTATGATATCTACTCAATAGTGAATGTGAACATTAGACAATCATCTCAGAACTAACTAAAGGGTGTCCCTTAGTTTAGTTTCAAAAATTTGGATCTAAAGAAAGTGATTTTTATATCCATAAATATCTATAGATCATCCAGTATCAGGATCCTATCTAGAATCTCATTCAAATTGGAAGATGTCCAAATGAGAGTTAAAGATTTTTGGATCATGGTTTGTTTATACATCTCAATTAGGTTAGATATATGAAACCCAAAAATGTATAACCAGCACCATTACAATTCTATTTAGATTGATCATCTATGTGATTTTTCTTGATAATGATTTGAAAATCTGAACTGACCTGCTTAAGTTTGCTAACTAGAGAGGTCTCGGGATTTAGATTTTGTTAACCCAGATCAAAGCTCCCTACAAGCAAAACTGGGGTTTTTCTTCTTCATATATATATTTTTTCTTTTTAAACTAAGATCCAAAGAGATTAAATTGGAGGTAGAAATTCAATTTTTTTCAAATCTTTCAGATGGTATATGTATTTTACATCTAATAGAACATCAATGCTTGATGATGAACCAAAATTTTAAATTCTCAAAGTCAAATGTTAAAAATACTGAAGAATGAATAGGTCCTGTGATATTCAAGATTTAGAAAGGGAAGCCACTTTTTTTTTTCTACACATTTAATGAATGTGTTACTTTTTTTCTTTTCTTTTCTTTTCTTTCTTCACCTTTTTTTTTTTAGGAGGCTTCCTATACTTAAATCTTGAAATGATTATTTTAGTAGTAAAACCATCTTCCAAGTATAAGAGTAGAAAATTAACCCTCTTATATAAGGAATATGGATATACAAATCGGACCCAATCCTATAGTATGAATAAATAAATTGAATGAGATAATTATGAAATAAGTTCATCAATTTGCAAGATGTCTATGAAATGTATAACAACGAGGTGAACAAAACTTTCTTTTCCTCCAATTTTAATTTGACATAAATCTTAATTCAAAAGAAGATACATATTGATATCATAATGGGTGAACCCAAATATGATAATTTTTTATCACTATTGAAGAGGAAAAACTATTAAAGATGTTATAAAATCACCTGACTCGGTATCAATTCAAGGTGTGTCAATTAATTTTAAGGAAAAGCCACATGACAAAGAAATGTTTATCATATCATGGGTTAGCCTTAATAAAAAAAATCTTGAATTATTCCAAGTCTTTGATTGAAAGGAGAATTTAAGATGATCAATCTTAACAAGAATTGCTCATGAGTTTTCTCAAATGGAATAATAAAGCTAAGAATAAACTTAGCTAATATTTGATTTATAAAATATCACCATAAGAGAAAACAATATATAATGAACAAAAGCTTTTATATAACTTGTCTATTTATCTTCATCGTATACCTTGAGATCCACATTCTATCAGAGTTAAACCACATGGCAGAGGACAAATCGTCGTATCCATGTAGTACTCTTAGGAAATAGGATTTAAAGGCATATTGAACTTTAACCTACAAGAAGGTTTAAAGATGAGGGAATTTAGAATGATTTTCAAACTTCAACACATCAACCGATAATTACACATTTCTAAATTTAGAAAAGTTATAATATGGTTGAATAGAAAATTTGAAAATATAATTAAATTTAATTCAGCGATTGCTAGGAATCTAATTAAATTAGCTGAACTTTTATGCTTTAACATTCCAAAAGGAAATGAGATTAGATATATCTTCATCTAAAGCGTTAATCCACCCAAGTGGAGGGAGGGAGGGAACACACTTTTTCATTTTAGCATTGGTAACCATATGTCTTATTCTTTAAGTATTTAGAGGAGTCAACCACAATGAAGTTTTAATTAAAATTTAAGGAAGATAGAGATAAATTTCTTTTTTAAAAGAAATCAACCTGCTATTTTCTCTAGCAAAAATTATTTTTATAAGCTTGATTTGTATTTGAACCTTCAAACTTTTCTCAATGCAAATTGAATTTAATCTTGAAAATCTTGCATATATCAGATTCTGGACCCTGTCTTAGCAAACATATCAAGCTACGAAGGACATGTAACTACAATATGTTATTAGGATAAGTAGAAAGTTTTGATTTGAAGGTTTGAGCTTTTGGACCATGTCCTACCACACATATTAAGTTATAAAAATATATAACTATAACATGTTGTTTTAGATGAGGATAAAATTTTGATTTAAAAGCTCAAATTTTCTTGAGATTTGTCCAGCCACATATCGAGTTATAAATAAAAAGAAATATATAACTGCAACATATTGGCAAGGACACGAAGAAGTTTAAAATTTTGAAAACTTAAAAACTTTTTTTGGACCCAATCCAAATAATACATTAAGTTACTAAAAGAAGTAACTATACATATTACTAAAGATTGGGCAAAGGGATTTTGGACCCAGTGCTAAGTCAAACATCAAGCTACAATAAAAATGTAACTGCAACATTCGAATTAGCACAGGAAATTTCTTTACAAAAAGGTCATACAAATGATCTTCCCGTTAGTTTTCTAACGGGGTCCAAAATAAGACCTCTAAAATTTTTTAGATACCGGCCAAATTATTCAAGAACGAAATGAATAAATGAACCGGCGGAAGAAAGGTAGTTACAACCTATGCCAAGCACAAGTATACTACCGATTAAAGGGTATAAAACACTGCTAAAGATGGAGAGAGGATTAATCCCCAGTGGAGTCGCCAGAAAAACCTTGGTGGGAAAAATTGTGTCACACCACGCAGATTTTAATTTCTCCTATTTTGTAATTGAATACTACATTGAAAATAAAGTACAGTCTCGAGAGGCCGACACAATATTCTACAATGGATTCAATATCAAAATAGGGTTTTGAAAATTGATATTTCCATAATCAAACATAGTTCAAAGAATAACATATCATCTCAAAAGATGAACATGAAATTCTATAGAATATGTTTAAGGATAGAAATACATTTTTTTTTTTTGAAAAAGTTTATTCATTCTTTTATTTAGATATGGCAAGAAGAAAATTATATCATCTTACAAGACGAACATAACATTCTTCAAGATGTCCAAAAGCGAGAATGAATTTTATAAAATTCATCATTTCTAAAGTTAAATATAACAAGTATAATATTATATTATCTGAAAAGATAATAATAACATTTTACAAGTCTATTCAAAATTAAAAATGAGGCTTAAAAAAAATATCTACGTTCCCAAAGATTCTTCCCTTGTTTTATATGAATAAAACAAGGTTTATTTTAGTCTGAGGTTCTCAAATCCCTATAGAGGCAAGCCCCTATAGTTAATTACATCATAGGAGAAAAACTCCTAAGAAAACTCTCGATTAAAGCAGTGATTTCATACCCTTTTGACTACAAAGTAAAAGATAAGGAAATAGAAGCAGGATTTTTTCAAGGAGAAAGCTCAATGTTGAACATTTATTAACGAGTCAAAGGAGGAAAAGTAGAAGGCGTCGGATTCTGAGAAGCTCAGAGACGACCTCAGCCTACCCTATGTTGGGCTTTACATTTTATGAGAAATTTTTATGTTTGAGTTAACATTTTATTAGAAATTTGGGATTATATTCCCGGAGAGCGAGGACTTAAGATCTAAAAAGAATCTGCCTCAGAACCTAAATCTAATTTGGGTAATATAAAATAGTGACCCGAACCTAACTAATGAAGTGCAAATCTGGACTTACCCCGGCCTGGATTGGGGAGCCAGCTAACCACCTAGGCGCTTTAAAACCATGTATTTAGTCTTTTATGAAAGATGGGTAGGGACGTTGCTTAAGTTTTAAGAAATTGGGGGCCGACATCTAAGACGTTCCTAATTGGCCCCTTGATTTATGTAGGGTGAAAAATGTCTAGAAATGTAATTAATATTTTAGACTCTTTTTAATTTGTATCTAATGCAATGCATGCTAATTGACTCGAATGCATAAAATAATAATGAAGCAGTTTAAAAATTAGGCTTAGAAAATAGGTTTTTCCCTAGAGATTGCACAACTTCCCCTTGACAGAACTGCACCCTCATAGGTCAAGTGGTCTGCCAGAACCCGCAGGCGGGGAGGTGCCTAACAAGGAAGAGAAAGTAATAATATGCTTATGCTGACTCTCGGCGGTCCCGAGCTTACTTCTTAGAACGTTAGAGTTACTATGTGAGCCTAAAAAATTTTTTATTTTTAATTACAAGTAAAAGAATTTTAAGCGTACCCTTACGAAAAAAAATCTCTCCGATTCGAATCCAGGCTAAAACAAAACATGGCATGCAAGGTCCTAAAAAAATCTACTGCACAAACAATATAAACAATCAATTTTAATAATCCAAATATAATGTCCAATGTCCAATGTCCATATTACACCCAGAATTTGCAGAAAAGAAAAGTGGCCGGGCACCACTAACAACAAACCCGGATTCTAATCCTAAGAATGACGCAAGTGATTTTTGAAATGGGATATACTGTTCCTTGAATTTTCATTTCTTCATCTTCTTTCTTCAATCTTCTCGTTCTATCTTTTCTTCTTCTACGAACTTCTTGAATCAGTCGGGTTCTGAATATCCAAATGAAAAGAAACTCATCCCTAAAAGGGGTATTTTCTTTTCTATTTGGATATTGAATCATCCTTATTTGACTTTCCAAATAAAATAGAATAATCCTTTTAAGGTATATTCTCCTTTCTTTGGATTCCAAATTGGATGTGATATCCCACTTTCAAAATCACTTTCACAATTTTTTGACTTTTTAAATATATTTATATTATATTACATTTCACAGAAAGGTAAAGAAAAATCTTGGCCACCTGCAGGGTTATCCTAAGCAGTTTATAATAAAATTCATCTCAAGCAGTTATATATTTGCATTTAAATTAAATCAATTAGCCACACTTGGCCACACTCTTTTTCATTTGGGGGCTAAGCAGCTGAAGCACCTGTAGCATTTTATAAAATTATTGAATAATTAGCCCCCTTTTTCTGCCCTGCACGAGTGTGGCCACCTGCAGAAAATTCTTTTAACAACCAGATCACTCTTAACCTATGGGTAATCTAATCGTCAATCAAATCACATCACAGAGTGCGGTAAAAGTAAGTAAACAAACACACCAACAATTTACAACCAGCATGCAATAAAACTCGAGAAAAAGCCCGTCACAGTGCAGTAAGGAAATAAACACCGGCCTAACCTAAAACTAGGGTTGGTTGTCCTAGCAACAAATCTAAGTGTGTGCAATAGGTTATGTGGTTTTGATATGTCCTAAATCAATTATTATTTAAAAGAAAAATTTTTAGTTAATTAAATTTAATTTGTTAAATAAATAAATAAAAATAAAATAAAATAATAATAATAATAATAAATGTCACTAAGTTTTCTATGTTATATGTTTCTACCCTAAAGTGTACATGCATCCTAAATCTAAGTTTTCTAAGACCTGGTCCTTAATTTTTGTCCTTAAGTGTCACTACTGTTATATGGGGTAAAAATATTTGTTATCACTATCCCTTAGGACTTTTCATACGTATAAAGGAGATTAGGGGTTTAAGAGCAAAAAGTAATCCTAATTAAATTGAAGTTACTACAGGGACCTAAAAGGGAAGGGTTTGCGCACACCACATCAAGGGGTCCCTAAAGGTTTTCTAAGTTTAGAAATACTTACAGTCACCGGGGGCTACGACCCGGTGGTTCCGCCCGTAGCACCTCTACCCGGTTGGATAGAGGCGACTGACGTCATTAGCTCCTTGTACTTTTGTTCCCTCGATCGGTACCGTTCCTCGCAGTTCATGCAAATAAAGAGAAAAACAGGAAAAATAGAGATTAGAAAACATATTTAGTAATAAAAATGAAATAATTTAAAATTTACTGAAAATAAAGACGTACCTTTCTTCGGGCTTGAACACTGGTTTGGTTGATCACCTTTTGAAATTTTACTTTTAGAAACATGCTTTATATATTTCCAACATTCATTTCCACTCATCTAAACTTACATAATTTTTATAATACAAACAATTTATCTCTCACACTTACTCATTTCACTATTCCTAAAATAATACTATATAATATATATTTTAAAACACTTTTATACATTTCAATATTCAAAGCACCTTTCTACACATTTCAAATTTCAACATATATGTTTATTATTTCCAAAATAATACCTTTCATTTTCCAAAATCGCAAAATTCACTTTTCAAACCAAACACACACTCTTCTTTTCTTTTCCAAAATACACAATTTTTATTCTCCCAAACTCACACAAATTCACCTTTCAAAATCACACACTTTTCATTTCTTAAACCGTTTACACTTTTCACTTCTTTGCTTACATACAAAACATTTTACTCTTCATCTTTCATAAACACCATCTTTTAAAACCTACACTTTTCACTTTCAAATTTCATACTCTATTTTTTAAAACATCATATTTCCACTTTCCAAAACATACAACCTTCATCTTTCCAAATCACTATATGAGAAATATATAAATTAGTTTGCTCACTTCTAGAAAGATGATACTTTCGTACTAATGAAGAATTATTGCCGCATGCAAATCCCTTATAAGTTTTTTTTTTTACCAAAACAAGAATGAATCAATTTTTGATTTATCATATATTACTAAACCTTTACACATGAATGCAATCTTTCCAATTTACTCATTTATTCCAAATCGACACATGCCATATGATAGTTTTATACTTCAATTATGCATATAATCCATCTAATAATTTCTAAAATTCATAACCATCTTATTTGAGTTCAAATATAAAAGTTGTATGCTGGAACAAACTTCAATATTTGGCTAATACCATTGACGATTCTAGCAAACTTAGATAAAATAGATGTATCTAATTCCGTTGTCAAAATAGAAACAGAAGATTTAAGATAATAAATATATATATATATATATATATATATATATATCATTCTATGCAATAAAAGAAGACTTCTTAAACAACATGTTTTCAAATTTTCAAAGAAATGAATATCATATTTCAAGAAATAAAGATGATAAAATTTCATTTCTTATTTCTACAAATACAAAGATAAATGAGAATCAATTTATCTTGATCTTTTGATGATTGATATAAAAGAAGAAGAAGGTTAGAATCAAGAAGAAGGTTTACTACTTTTTGTTACCTTTGGTCGGATAAATCGCAGTCGAAAAAAAAATTTGTTTAAGGGTCCCTAGGGCTGGCGACGGACTTGCGAATCTTTCGAACAGGAGAGGGAGTTCGGGATTTCTGTGTGAGAGGGAGGCTTCGAGTATGTGTCATGTATGAGAGGAGGGAGGCTTGGATGTGTCATGTATGAGAGGAGGGAGGCTTGGAATGTTTTTTGGTTGAGGGAGAGGGAGAGTAGGTGGTTATGGGTTGAGGGAGAGGGAGAGTGGGTGGTTATGGGTTGTTGCTGAACTCTTTGACTGTGGACCGTTCGTTGGACATTTGAAGGCCTTAATGATTTCGGAATTTGGTGATCTTGGGCTCATTGGATTCGTCTCGTCGAGCCGTTCGATTCGAGTATAAGCTCGTCAAAATCGGAGACCGTTTGGTAACTCAAATTGCGGTTTGAACCTTCCAACAGCGCTTTGAGCCCTTGATTTGGACTCATTTGGGCTCGAATTGGGTTGATCTTGGTGTCGTTGGGTTTGTATTCCTGAGACGCTTAGTTCGACTGTAAGTTTGCTGAAATCGGAGTTCGGATGGTCTCTGAATTAATTTTCAAAGTTTCCAAACTTGATTTTGCATCGAGATTCGTGCCCGATTAAGTAATTTTTTACGACGTATTAATTATTATTATATATATACTTGTGACGAGTCAAAACGGGTTAATCGGAGCCATTGAAATCGAATTCAATTTGAGTTAATTTGATTTGATTTTGATTTGATTGGTGAATTGATTTGAGCCCAATAATATATCAATTTGATCAAAATCGAATTAAATTATATTAAATTGAGTCGATTGACATTGACGAATCATAAATCGAGCTTGATTTGAGAACATTTCGGAGTTGAATTGAAATTGGATTGAATTGATTTCGATTCAAATTGATCGATAGGTTCGAGTCGATACTACGTCATCAGGTGTCCACCTAAGGGAAATCCTACGGGTGCGACATCTACACTAGGCTAGGAAGACCTAGATGCTAGAATCGAATACGGGGAAATTGACCTCGAATTATGAGGTCAACACACATTTCACATCAGTTTGGTATCAGAGCATGGCTAGCATGCATTACATGTGCTAGATGCATCCTAGGAGTCTACTTAACTTTCCCTTAGCTTGTTTGCATGCATACCATCACATAGTGATTTCTATTCACTGTTTGTGCCTGCTGCCATCTACATTTCTGCATCATTTTAATCACTTTGAGCAAGTTTATCTCATTGTCTAAGTGTTGTTCTTGTCACAATAACATCCCTAATTGCTTAGGTTGCTTAGACAAACATGTTAGCTTGCTGTCCCAGTTATTCCTGCACTGATTAGTGACATTTAGGTGACATTAAACTTGTGATAACTTGCTGTCCACACCCTAGAGTCCATCTAAATTGCTTAGATAACTTCCTCCCTCATCTTAGTTTGCTGTCCAAACAAAATCTGCACCTTGTAGTATCATTTTAGAAGAGTTTAACTTAGTGTTTAGGGCCTTAGGAACCTCCCTAAACACCGGGTGACTTAAACCCTTCTTGAAGCTTGCTGTCCAGTACTTTTCCTGCACCTTATAGTAAGTCGAAATGGTGTTTTTCCTTTGTAGAGTGTGGTACCTTGCACCCAATCTTCACTAGGTTTCACTTGACACTTTTCAATGGACCTGATAAGACTCCAAAAGAGTTTAGATGACATCGTTAACTTAGTGGGAAATATGACTAGAATTATGACGGAGAAACCCGTTGACTATCCCCACTCTAATTACATGCCCCACTCAGCTTATCACCCGAGACCTGAGCCTAAACCTCCACGACCTCACTTAGAGTCACATTACCGTTTACCTACCTTTGATGGTTCCTCAAATCCTTACTACTTTAGGGAATGGGCTAGACAACTAGATGACTATTTTGAATCATGTCATATCCCTGAATCCCACCAGATTAGCATTTCTAAATCTCACATCAAAGGTTAGGCTCTTCAATTTTGGATGAAATTGGAAGATCATAGAGAGTCTCGCGGTGAGTACCTTACTTGGAGAGACATGAGACGAGAACTTAAGTTGAAATATCGACCCTCTACTAGTGACCGTCATCTAGAGCATCACCATACCTCGTTTGTTGGGATGACCTGTGGACCTTACTGTGGTTGAGACCACCCACCCATTAGTAACATCCGGGTTGCTGTCCCACCCTTTAGGTCCTCACGTAACCTAGATGGCCGACCCTCTACTGGGTCTTCTGTTGGACAAAACTCTTATGACTCCCCACGTGGACTAACTTCTGGCCAGTTCAATCGACCTTTAGCCTCCCTAGCCTTTGACCCTACACGTGTCATCTTAATAAAGAATTGTAGTAAAAAGAAGAAATTTACTGAACCCGAGACTGAATACACCCATTTCGTGGATACTAACGATAACGAAGAATTCTTTGAGGATGAAACTAACGAGATTGAATCAGACTCCTTGAATGACTTAAACCCTGAGCTAGGAAAGCAAGAACCTTTAAATATCGACACCTTAACCCACCCCGATCCTAGTCTCCTCGAGGATAAGCCTTTTGACAAAGTATGCCTGGATGATAGTAATGTGATCTCGAAGGAGCCAATCGGACTTCTAACACTTTGAATTTAAATTTGGAAGATCCTGATTTAGTTGTAACACCTACTGGGATGACTCCGAATAATTCTGATAATTATGATTTAATTTTAGATAGTTCTGATTTAGTTTTGGATAATTCTGATTTAATTCTGGATAATTCTGATGGCGACTTAGATAATCTCGAGTTGGAAGCAAGTCAATCAAATTTATCACCGAATTTAAGTGAAATGGAGCCCATGGATCTTAGGGTTGACACCAAACTTGAGTCTCTTTGGGAAAACAGTACCTTGAGTCTGAAAGTTTTTGAGCCTGATTTGAGCAATGATCCCCCTCTTGTTTCATTAGAGTCTAACTTTAGAGCTGCTCAATTGGATTTATATTTGGCCGAGTGTGTCATTCCTGATTCATACATTTTTCCCGTTATAGCCTCGTCCTACCAGGATAAGGACCACTTCTATCTAATTGGATGAATTTATTAGATGACACTACCACCACTAAGAGACTGCTGACGACCATAACTGAAACCACCTATAGAAGTGCCCTGGTAGCTAAGAGTGTCTTCATTCCTCCCCCTACACCAGTTCCCTTAGACCTGAACACTTTAGATCCCCTCATTTAGTGACTCTTCCACGTTTATTTTAACTATCTGTTCGTGTTAGTTAGTATGTTGTGTGTGTGTGTTTTATAGTCCGTGGTCCTCCAAAATTGTCTATGTTTAAAACTTTTGTGTGAACTCACGATTCTTATCATTCATCATTCACACCGAGCCTCTTGCATCCACATTTACATTTCATCTTCAAGAACTACAGAAGGATATTAATAAAAAGAATAACCAAAGTAATGCCAGTTATAAACTTACTGCCGATCTCAAGAGACGGTTCAAAGAATTTGATATTAGAGATTTTGTATTGGTTCGGATTCGTCCGGAGCGGTTCTCACAAGGGACCGTTATAAAGTTATATGCTAGAGGCGTTGGACCGTTCAAATAACAGCAAAAATATTTTTTTTTAATAGTAATGCTTATGTGTCAGAGCTTCCTGAAGGCTTTAACTTTAATCTTATGTTAACATCGAAGATCTTGTAACCTTAGAAGGTCCAGAGTGTAACCCTCCTATTCTACGAAATAATGAGCCTTGTGTGAACCCACATGGTGAGAACCCCCAGCCTAACTCCACTCCCAAAATTGCCTAATTTACCCAATACAGAGAAGATTGAGACAATACGTAGTGATGAACTTAAATTTCCACTAGAGATGATGGTCAACAAAGGTATCTAGTTCAATGGGCAGGAAAACCGAAAGCGAAGAACACATGGGTTGATCGTGACGAGCTGCAGCGAGTGGACCCCGACTTACTAGAGTGGTACGAGAGCTCTATAGATGCTTACTCGACGGGGTCGAGTTTTCTCCCACCTGGGGAGAATGATGACGACATCGTCAGTGATTTCGACACATGTACATTCAAGAGACGCCGAAGATCGACGGCCACAATCATGATCTGTATTTTCATCATTTTATGTAGTAGTTTATTTTTATTTTATGTTTTTTCTTTTTTGCCCTTATGGGTATTTGGTCGCTATTGTAGCCCAAGGGGCATTTTAGTCTTTTGTTTTCTTTGACTTTTGAGGCCAATTTATATGGCCCTTTTCCTATATAATAGTTAGTTTTGATGAATGAAAAATATTTGCTTTGTGTTCTCTTTGTGAGTGCAAGCCTCCACGATCTCTTTGTGAGTTCTAGGTTTTTCTCGTTCTACTATTTTCCTTTATTTCTCTTGGTCAAATCATCATCGTGGAGATTCGGATTGAAGCACTTGTGGAAAATTGGAATTCACTCCTTGGATCCTTATATTTTCCATACTTCTTCCTCTCCTTGGATCCTTGCAGCCGCCCCTTTCCCCTAGCCAAACCATCGGCTAGCCTCCTGCCGACCAACCTAGCACCCCATCCCGCCGGCCTGCAGGAGCCCTCCCGCCGGCCAATCCTCCATCCGGCCACCCGCCGGCCACCATCAGCCCTTCTTCCACCGGCCACCACCAGCCCTTCTTCCGCCGGCCACCCTGAATCCATACCACCGGCCCCCATTTGGTTTCCCTTTGCTAGTTTGAATTTCATCCTTTAATGACTTTCCTAATTAATTCACTTAAATTGGGGAATTAATTAAGGGAGTTACAAATTTTTGAAATTCAAATTCCCTCCCAATTTTCTTTCAAGAAAGGAGTTACATGACTTAATTAAAATCTGAAATCTAAATTTCAGCTTTTGATTAATTAATTGTGGTCCCCACCTATTTAATTCCAAGCCTTTCTCTCTCTCTCCCATATGGCCGGCCACCTTCTCCTATTGTTTCTCTCTCTACTTGCCACCTCATCACCACTTAAACACCTCTTTAATACCCCTCCTTCTCAAGTTTAATTTCAGTTTTCCATGATTTTAATTTCAAATGTCAAAATCTGGAATTTGAAATCAATTCCTCCCCCTTAATGGCCCCCCCTCTCTCTCCTAATCACCTTAATAGCTCCACAAATTCAGCCCAAATCTTCTCCCCATTGCCACCCCTCTCTCCCTCCTTGGATTAATTTGAAATTCAAATTAAATCCCTCTCCTAAATCACTAAAATTTGAATTTTATTTCAGATTTCCTGCATTTGCCTCTTAGCCCCCACCATAGCCGTCAAGGACATTTCGTTAAGACGTTGGATGCTCACTAGTCATCCCATGGACTACCCTCCACCGGCTACCGCTCCAACGGACTACGCTTTTGTGCGCCATTTGTCTCCTAGTGGCATCGCTCGGTTGCTCTCAATCTTCCTCCATTAAAAGTGCCACCAACAAGAGAGTGAGTGAGAGACCGAAGGTGAAAAGTTCTATTTGTTAATTGTGGATTATTGTTTCTCCCCATAGCATTACTCTCTAATTCTATGTTGTCAATTTGATATTGTCCCGTTAATCTAGTTATAACCGCATGCCTTACTTAATTTCAACTTGATAATTCTGAAAACCTAACTTGGGTAAGCATTAATTCTATAACTAGCAAAGCTTTAAAATCTTATATTAAAATCTCCAAGCAGTTCTTGTTTCCATACATCACGTTTCACATCACTATCTGCAAAAACTATGCCAAAGATCATCCTCTATTCACTTATTGAAGAAAATGAAGGAAGGCTTTGATTGTGGCAAGTTTGTGTCTCACAACAAGTGCGATGTTGGCGCTTCACATTACTCAAGTAGAAGTTTTTCATTACACTAATGGTGCCTGGAAGCCAATTTCTCTTTACACTCATCACAGAAAAATAGAATTTTTTTATGGACAAGCCTATACTCTTAGGCTTCGTTTGAGACGGCTTTCTTACTGCTTCTTAAAGCAGCTTTCAAGTACAAAAAATTTAATTTTTATTCTAAAAATCTGTTTTAAGAAGCGATAATAAAGCCGTCCCAAACGAAGCCTTAATCTCACATACAAATTCTTTGGACAAAATAATGATCTGCACAAATTTTACACATTCCTAAGGAAAATCTCTCAAAAAAAGCTCGACTGCATCTCCAACAGTTGAAGGTGTGCTAATATCTTAGCAATCATGGGTTTCAGGATTGGATCTCCTTTCTGAGCAAGATCAATAAGTAGATGCTGAGCAGCTTCGCCATATTTGCTTCTGTGAGCTCCAAGCCTAAAAATTCTCTCCAGCATCCAAATTGCTTTCTCCTGAGCTTTCAAGCTCCCAACTTCCAGAATTCTTATGATAGCCTGCACTCCTGAAGCCTGCTCTATAGCATCACTACCACTCTCAAAGATTGCATCCTGCAATAGAGTTGAGAGTGCACTGAGAACAGCTTCATCTGCTTCCCTTTCTTTCCCTTCCAATAATTGTACAAGAGCAGATAAAGCACCAGATTTTACCAGGCAAAATGTGCTTTTAACAAGGCAGAGGCCATTGTGCACCCCACACAGTTTTTCTGTGGAAGGAGGAACACAGAACCACCTCGACGACTTGGCTTTGCTCAAGGAAAGAGTATTCTGAGATAGTTGAGCCAAGGAAGTTGCTGCTCTAGAGCTAGCAACAATGGAATTGGCTGACAGAAGTTTCACAAGACAAGGGATAATTCCATGAGATGCAGATACTTTCTGCAGTTTCTTATCTGAAGGAACTGTGAACCGAATCATAACAGCAGCAATGCCGTCCAGTAACCGTTTCCTCGTTGGGTTTGATGGAGCTGTAATGATTGTGCCAGTTAAAGTGATCAGTAGGGGAAGTAAATTTGCGTTCATGAGAAGCTGCGTTGCCTTCTTGTCACTCACAGGTATGTTGCTGATTATGCCTACAGCAGGAGCCTTTTCCATCTCAGATGTTGCTTTTGAGATTATTTCCACCATTAGAATGAGATAGGTCTCTCCTAACTGTCCACTCAATTCTTCTGCAAAGTAAGTAGAGAGATTGAACAGTAAGCTCAAGGCAGCAATCCTGATTTCATCATTGCAACTGGACAGGAAAGGCATAAGAAGCTGCAATGCTCCATTTTCTTTCATTTTAGCTCTTATTCTTTTAGCTCCGGAATGGCCAGCCATGCTATTCAGAGCCTGTAAAAGGTGTAGCTGGATGTCTGGGCTGGATAGATTAAGAAGTGAGAGCATTTGCTGAGCTGCATCTTTCTTGTGAAGAATGATTTCAGATTTTGCCAAGCTCGCGAGGATAGCAGAAGCTGGCTCACGGAGAGTCATAAGGACAGATGTGACAGAGAAGAGGACCTGAAGCAGATTTGATACGACTCCCGAATTGATGAGGCGGTCATTGTTCTCTTTCAAACAAGAGAGATTCCTTATGGCATTTAAGGCAGAAAGCTTTGCTTCCATTTTACCTGAGTTGAACATTTTGACAAGGGCTTCTATTGAACCTTCTTCTCCGAGTGTGGCTTTCATTTGATCAGTCAACTCCATCCTGGAAATTGCTGTAGCCATGAGAATCTTGTTCATATCTGAACCTGCAAATGCAATCTAATAAATTAGATAATACAGCTGGCTTACCAAACGGTAGTTGTAATAAGTACAGCCAACAATTGTAATGAATACAAGGCAAATTGATACAGTCAAGACACGTAATGGTTTGAACTTGAAATAAAACCATAAAAAAGCTTTTACACAGTCAAACTATGTAAGAATTCAGACAAAAGAGAAGTACAACATTCCAAATAGGTGAAGATAAAGGAGTTCTTGCCAATTTTTGCCAATATGATAGGCCTCCTTCAGATATGTATCTTAAAAGACTATCTCCAACCGAACACTATACCACCATATGCTGTCTGCCATTTGCTTCATTCAAACTCCAAATCACACGCCAAATTTCGGTAGGAGAACAATGCGACGCCAATATTGACGTTTGATTGTTCACCTACGCAAAAAAAATTCACTGTGGGATTTGTCGAAGAAGCGCGCAAAGGAGGAGAAAAGCGTGTCAAAGATGATTACCTTCGTAGGAAGCACACGAAAGAAGAAAAAATAACGTTTGATTGGAGATGAATGACTGCATTTTGGAGTGTATATTGGGTTTTTCGGTTGGAGATGCCCGTCATGAATGACTATAATGACTAAACTGTCATTATAGTTCAATATTATACTTCCTCATTTCTTTTCTTGATTTTAATTATAAAGGGAAGAAATTATATATATTTGAGAAGTCAGTAGTTTGGATCTTCCAACTAGATGTACAAGATGAACTTGTTAAATAGCCTAATATAAAAATCACATTTTAAGGTCAAGTGAAATAAGTAATGGATAGAATCAAGTATATGGACAAACTGTCATTTTCAAAACACACACAACATCCTAACTTTCAAAGTTCCGCTAGAAAGGAATTTGCATAATTACCTTCCTTCAAGTACTGCACCAAAGGTACAAAGAAACCAGCCTCGGCCATTAGAAGCACATTCTGTGTGTTGCTTGATAAAGCTGCCAACAACTTTCCCGCATCGTAAGAAGCAGAAGAATCACATCCATTAAGCAGGGTGACCAACATCATAATACAACCCTGGACTCTTCCAATCCTTTGTCTAACTTTCACTAGATCTGCTAAATGCAAAAGCAGTGCAACTGCTTCCCTGCTCTCATCTACATCCCTTGCCAAAGACTTCACAATACTAGATAGAGCCTCCGGATTCGCCATCATCTCCTGCAATGCAGAAAGCAATATAAAATGAAAAAAAAATTCTTCCACAATCGCGATCATGTCAACTTAGGCTTCGTTTGGGACAGCTTTCTTACCTCTTACTACTTAAAGCAGCTTTCCAGCAAAAAAATTTAAATTTTATATTAGAAGGCTGCTTTAAGAAGCGGTAAAAAAGCCGTTCCAAAGGAAACATTAATCCCATTAAATCTTTATATCTTCTATGAGAGCAAACACCCAAAATTCCATCTTAGCAATTCTCTCAGGGCATAAACAGACTAGGAAATCTGAATGTAAAATTTCAAAGGTCATAACAGTAAGCATAATTTAGGCTTCATTTGAGATGACTTTTTTACCGCTTCTTAAAACAGCTTTTTAATATAAAAATTTTAATTTGTGTACTAAAAAGATGCTTTAAGAAGCAGTAAGAAAGTAATCCCAAACAAAGCCTTAATCACATCTTGTTTGTCATATTTATTAGATGTTCTTGATCTGCCACATAAACTAGCCTTTTTTGCCTTTTTTAATCACTAAATTTCTCATAAAACAAATGGATACTTGCAAACCACAGGATTATAAACTGAAGGTGATTAACGAGATTATTAACCTAAAAGTGGAGGTAATTAAGATGCACTTTCAATTGCACTGAAAAATTGTCCTTAACGTAGAAATTATCTTGTTAGTTGAACAAATCTACATAGACTTGATGATACAGAAACTCAAATCATAAAAAAGGGATTATCTTCAGTTTGCCTTCCGTTTTTCAACAGAACAGGAATTATGAAACTACTGAATTCAGAAAGGAAAAGATACCTTGTATTCATCATTGGTGTCGGCAAGCCTTCTCAATAACACAATTATTCTCAATCTACAACCATTTTTAGCGGAGCCCAATCGATTCACCAGAGCTTGAATCACACCCTCACTTTCTTCTTCCCCCACTGATCCCTCCCTAATCAAAACCTCAAGCGCCTCAAGCGCACCTAGAAGCTCCTCCTCCTCCCCTCTCTTAACCCTCATCACCACATCCTCAACATCCTCCACGATCTCCCCAACATCCGCCTCGCCGCCGCTAATCCCCTCACTGCTTCCTCTCCTCGAATCAAGCTTCACGGACATCATTTCCCTCTGCAGCGCGCTCATGGCCTCTTTCACATCAGCCTCCGCCTCCGTCCAGGCGAGTAGCAAGAGGCCGAGGCATCTCCCAATGTCTTGAACCGACTCCTCGATCAACCCAATGGTCGAAACCGATGACCCCGTGGGCTTCTTCACAAGGGCAAAGGCTCGTTGTAGCGCGGTACGGAGGGAATCGAGCGCCTTCCGCATCGAGAGGGGCGCCGGGGTTTCGCTTTGCCGGAGGTCGACGAGTATAAGCTTGAGGCGGTTGAGGAGGGGTAGGGCTGGGGCAAGTACTCCGGCGGAGGCTTCTTCGAGCGAGTTTAGTACGTCGGATACGAGCGCCGTAAAGCTGAGAGAGGCGCCTGCGCCGGCGAAGGGAAGTGTTTTCCCCATGCCGGGAGGGGTGAGAGAAAGAGAAAAGAGAGGCCTTTTTTGCCTTCTTCGATTTCTTCGAAGTGTAGTGAAAGAAGCGGAGCGGTGGCAATTGGAAAGAACACGAGTAATGGTGGGATAAAGCAATTTGGGGAGGAGACGAGGTCAGCAGGGTGGCAGCTTAGTGACAGCCATTTGCAAAGAAGACTTCCTGGGAGACTGGAGGAAGAGGGCTAAGCAGGACGAGATAATTTTTTTCATTTTAGGATTTGTATGCATAACTCATTATTTTTATATATTTGCAAATCTAAAATTTAAATTCTTATATTTATTTATTTAATATTTAGTATTTAAAATATCTTTTAAAATATAATAATTATTATTATTTATTTTTTGAAATAAAATATATATTTTCATATATATTTTTAATATAATTAAGAGATTATAATATTATAAAAGTAAATATAAAAATAAATAATATATATGATTAAAAATTTCATTTTTATATCTCATTTATTTTTAAGATTTAATTATTAGAAACCTACTGATCAAAATTGAATGAGAAATACTTACCAAAATATTTTCATGCCAATATCTTTTATAATGAGAAATTTTATAAAATTAAATAATTAAATAATTAATATTAAATTAAAGAGAATGAATATTAAATAAATAATTTTAAATGAAAATATAGATAAATTTTAATAACATATACATTACATTTGATTAATCATTTAAAAAAGCAATTAAATAATTTTTTTAAACACTTCCAAAATAAATATTACATGTATTAAATGACTAAATATAAATATATTTTTTTAAATGTTTATTGAGATGCTTATTTTATTCACTTATTAATCTACACTACCAATTACTACCGCGTGCAATTATAATTTCTTTTTTGTTGAATGTTATAATTTTTAAATAATGCATAATATATTGAAATCAAATAAGTAATTGATTTGCTACCTTTTAAGTTAGCGAATTATATTAATGTTTGACCTCTTCTACCTATTTTTGCTTTTGCTTCTTATCTTTCTAATACCTATAGAAGATATATTTTATATGAAAATAAAATATTTTATATTTTATCTAGAAATTAACATCAGCCAAAAATTAGAAAAAAAAAACTTTAAATAAAATTCGTTTATTTTCTAATAAAATGCTTTATTTCTATCATGAATGCTAGATGCGATAAGGTGGATCTCATTTTGGGTGTCAAAATAGGTTAATGGGTAGGGTTGAAGTCCGACTCGAAGCCCAAGCAATTTAATAAATAGGACAAAAAAAATGGATTCAAATTTGACCCAATAGGGCCCCAATGAGTTGAACAAATCATATGACTATTTTGATTAAAAATAATATTTATAACTTATTAATTATAAAGTTTAGATTAATTGATTTAAAATAAGAAGATTATACTAACAAACATAAGAATAAAGTATTAAAAAAAAAGAACAGAAGAAATAAGAAAAAAAATATTAAATGGATCACTTTGAGGTCACAATCTATTTTGTGGGTCAGCTCGAATCCAACCTATTTAAAAAACGGTTCAGAATTTCAGACTCAAATCTAACCCATTTATTAAACATGTTAACTCAAACCCAATTTTTTTAGTTCAAATCTAAGTCAAGTTAACGCATCAAATCAATTTTTTTTTTAAACACCATTAGATCTCATGACCGTCTCTTTGGAGATTTATTACGAGCGGTAATCGAACCGTCTATAGGTCAATCATGACACATCATGTCACCAAATATACAGTAAATTGGTGACATGACACATCTTGATTGGCCTCCAGATGGCACCCGCTGACCGCACGCAATAATTTCATGTCTCTTTGACAACTAATTCAATTTAGCAAATTATTTGGTAGGCCAATATTATATTCTTTAGAATTTTTTCAAATATTCAGATTTTCTTATTAAATAAACAAATAAAATACATTAACTTTACTTTTTATCCACTATTATCTAAAAAAAAGTATTTATGGCATAAATACTAGAATTATTAATTTCCTGTCATCTATTTATCTGTCATAATTAATTTTCTATTATGTATTTAGCCCTAAAATAAGCTATAATTATTAATTTTCTATTATGTATTTAGTTGCCTTAATTTAATTTATTACAAAAATATTCTAAATTATTTAAATCAAATTCTGCATATGCTTCATTAATTTAATTAAAAAAAATTCCAGCAATTATCCAAAATCCACGTGGGGATAATTGGAAGATTTCTTTTTTAGGTGGGGGCAGTTAATGTACATATTTTTTTATAAAAATTAGGTAATCTTATACTTCATTCCAAGATTTGAAAAATACTAAAATACAAAGTTAGGTGTATAAATTTTCCCCTTTGATGATAAGCCCTCAATCTTGTTTTCTTGTGGATTACGTGGAATGTCATTATGTCATGAAATCTGAATAATTTGCTACCTTATGTGAGAGTAACCTTATTGTTATTATATTATGATTTTTTTTTTTTATAATTGAACTTGTTATTTTGAATCCATATCAAAAAGAGCACTAATCTTGAGGAGAGGCTGATCAATCTCGGATTACAAAATATGTAATACATGTTTGCATTATAAATGTTGGATGGTGTTAGTCAGCGACAATGATCAGATGATAGTAATCGGGGGATGATAGTCGGGCGATGATGTTTCAGTAATAATTAGAGTCGAACGACGGTGAATAGATTTTGAAGATTATCTGAAAGTGGTCTGATGATGACAATTATATGATGATAAATCGATAATCAGATGAGAACGATCGGGCGATGATGATGTGTCAATGACGGCCAGGTGATGGCGGTGGCTGATGGTGATCATCAACATCAAATATCAAGTAAAGTTCAAGTATTCTTCATATTTCCAAGTTCTCCCCAAACTCAAATCTAGATTATTTACATATGAAGAACGAGTGTCTATTAATAGCACTGTACGAACGCCCTTTTCATAAATGAGTGTATTTGTTGGCTTGTCATGTTCCTCTTAAGCCAAGCTTTTGTGTGGGACGACTTTCTCACTACTTCTTAAAGCAGTTTTTTAGTTCAAAATTTTTAATTTTTTAATTAGAAAGCTGCTTCAAGAAGCAGGAAAAAGGCCGTCCCAAACGAAGCCTAAGACCAAATTGGCTTTGATTGAACTGAGCCAACTTGATTTGAACTGAGCCAACTTGACTTGAACTCGCTACTGGACTGACTTAACTTTAAATATTCCAATTTAATCCCTAATTCTGAGCACCGAATGCTATCCATTGAGTGATGCAAAATTAAATTAATTTTAAATTTTAGATTTTATTATCAAGTTTTTTGCCATTAGAAAAAATGGAAAGAGGCAAAGATAATTTCCCAAAAAAAGTTAAAGGCAGAGATAATGACACGGACTAATTAATATAATTATAAAATATTAGTAAATTTAATTTAAAATAGGCAATTTAAGCCTTTTTATACGGTAAAATTATGCTGGGATTTTTATTTTCCAAATAAATAAATCAGATTATAAAATATATTAATCAAAATAATTTTTATCTCTTTAATTCTGGTTCCTTAATTAAAAAGCCATAATTAAAAGCTAATTAATTTTTTCAAATTAATTAAAATTTTGAAATTTGACCAAATCAAAAGCTGCTTTGAAGAATGAGTTCCATTAGCCATTAGCTATTGTCTGTAGCGTATTTTCTATTTTTTTAATCTTTTTTTTTTTTTCACTGAGATATCAGACCGAATCAATTGATCAGATTAGACCGAATCAATTGATCAGATTGGACCGAACCGGTCCAAAACCAAGACTGAGATTAGACAAAAATATTAGTTGATTTTGGAATTTGAAGTTAAGGTTTAGAGTGTAATATACAAAATAATATTGTATTATATCGCATATTTTTGAATAATCTATTTGCACTTATCTTCATAAAATTAAATCAACATTCACCTTTAAAAAAAAAAAAAAGAGAGAGGGACCTTAAAATTATTAAATTTTTAAGAATTTGCAAAACTTTTATAATCTTTTTAAGATTTTTATCTTGTAAATAGTTAAGTGGTGGAATTTTAGTAATAAGGCTATTACAACAAATATATATTTTATTCATCATAAACAATATGTTATCATGAATTCAAATGATAGTTTTCTCAAGCATTTAGGATTTAATGTTTTGATATATTTTTTTGTTTGATCTCTCTCTATTTCTATAATGATTATCCTATTCCACTACATACGTCGATCGATTTAGTAATTGATGAATTTATGTTATTTATCACAAAATTTTATCAATTATCAATTATTTATTATTTAATGGGTATTTAATTTGATGGATCGTGAGAGTGTAAACTAGTCTAAATACAAGAGTTTTTTAAATTTTGATGTTTAGTTTGATAATAAAAAAAGTAATATAGAGTAAAATTTTGATGAATTCCAAATTTATTATGTACATTTTATGTGTGTATTCAAAACTAATTCATTTTCTATTGAATTTTGAATAAACTGCAAGCTGATTCTGCCATTACCATCGAATGTCGGCCCCCACCGTTGTTTCCTATCATAGGCCTACAACCGCCAACTACCATTACCATCAGTTGCCACTGGCCTCTCACTGCCACCATTGCTTTTTGTTAACAACTCACCGCTACCACTTACCTACCATCAGTTGCCACTGGCCTCTCACTGCCACCATTATTGTTATGCTTTACATTGCATTTATTATTTCAAATCAAATTAAAACAAAAATCATCTATAATATACACTCATCCAAATAACTCCAAATATTTTAAATGCAATGCATTCATTTTAATTACATTTTATTCAATTTACCTTGGTATTCCTTCTTGAGCAAAACAAACAGGCCTAAATATAAGAAAATTTATAGAATTTGGTTTCCCAAATTCTCATAATTTTCTTTCCCTAACCATCTGAGCATAATTTCCCCTCATCTCTTATCATAAAACCAAAGGAAAAAAAAGAAGAAAATAGCGATTTTCATGCAATGTTCAGTACATGATTCAGATCCTCTAAATTTATTTAATTATAAAATATGTGAATAATTCCCAGCATTAAGAAAAACTCTTCATATTCATGACAATAAATCTCTACCAAATCATAACCATATCTTCTTGCAAATAAATAAATTTATTGTATTTAGCAAGTCATTATAATCCTCCACTTAAATACTTGCCAATAATGATATATGGTTTGTTGTATATAATTGTCATACATGATTGCATATAATACAGAGCTTTTTCTTTATCTTCACCAAATTATTGTTGCTCAAGTTCTTATATGATGTCAGAGATTCTAGGCTCCAACGAGTCGATCGCACTCGCTAACTCAATGGCTGATAAAATCAATCTAAATGCCCCATTGACAGACCTTCCTCCACTAGTTTACATCAATCCATCTGCTCAACTCCCACTCAAACTTACTCCTAAAAATTATCCATCATGGCGAGCTCAAATGCAATCTCTTCTTCAAGGATATAATCTTATTGGTTATATAAATGGCGATACTCCACAGCCATCTCCCACCCTAAATCAAGAAGGACTTGAAATCACCAATCAAAATCATGCTATTTGGGTTCAACAAGACCAACTATTACTTCATGCCATATTCACCTCTGTATCCGAACCTCTCATGGCTTATATTGCCTCATCATCATCATCCCGAGATGCGTGGGATAAACTTACTAATTTGTTTGCCAATCGCTCTAGATCACTTATTATCTTTCTTAAAGAAAAGCTATCCTTAACAATTCGTGGAAAAAACTCTGTCGCCAAATTTCTCCAAACAATCAAAAGTCTTGCTGATCAACTGGCTCTTGTTGGAGCACCGTTGGAAGAGGATGATCTCATTATGCACTGCCTAAATGGAGTAGGGCCAGAATTTAAGGAAATATGTGGAGCCATACGTGCAAGAGAACAACCGATCTCATTTGAAGCTCTTCACGACAAACTTGTTGCTTATGAATACTTTCTTAAACAGACTCAACAGGATAACAACTATCCCCAAATCACTGCCAATAACTCCCAAAAGAAAAGCTTCAATCAAATCAAAGTTGGGCGTTATCAAAAATCTCTAACTCAGAACCAAATGCAACAGCATCGTCAAGTGCCCTCCACCAACCAACACCAACCAAAAAATCTTATTTTAATATGCCAGTTTTGTGGAAAGCGTGGTCACATGGCAAGAGAATGCTACAATATAAAACGTATGATGGGGCTACCCATCCTGCCTAAAGCCAATCATGCCACCAACAACAATCGAGCCGCACAATCACCATGGCTCCATAATAATGATTTCTCACATCACATTACTTCAGACATGAACAAGCTCTCTCTTTGCAAGCCTTATGAAGGTCTTCATGGTATTGTTATTGGAGATGGTAGTGGTGTTCAAATTACTCACATACTAGAAAAACCTCCCTTTCCACTCCCTCCACCACCACTATCCTTGTTGATGTCTTATGTACTCTAAATATGTAATCAAATATAATATGTCCATTAATTTTATAGCATTAATCATACATTAATTGAATCTAACTTTAGTTCTTTTCTTTTTAATCAAGGATCTCACTACTATGGGAGCACCTCTTGCAAATGGGCGGACATGGAATAATGAATACAAGTGGGCTAACATGAAGGATACTTCACTAGTTTTCAAGAAGATAATGCCAGTCTAAAATTGAATTTTTAGGATGGCATGGTCATCTGAGAAATCCATTATATTAGATCTTAATCCATGGTGTATCCTAAGATGAACTTCATTCCAACTCAAAATCATATTATGGATCCTTTTGTGGTTCATGCCAATGTACCAGAAGTCCCAAACTATAATTTCATACTATGAATCTATTTAGTCACTGTCCAGATGATTTTGTGTACTATGATGTTTAGGATTTATCCCCAATCTATTAAATGAATGGTATTTTATATTATGTTATATTTATTTATCATTTTACCAAAAATTCATAGCTCTTTTTAATGGTGCAATAATCACATGTACAATCAATCATTCTCAAACATAAATTCATAGTTGAAACATGTTTCAACACACCTATCACTAATATATACATAGTTGGCTGCATGGAATACCAAAGTATGAATCAAATATGTGAAATTCTTATCATTGAACACTCAATTTCTCTTCCACACATCTCCAATATGTCACATCCGCTAAACGCTATTACCATCACATTATTAAATCTTCCTTACCCTACTCTACTATGTAGCTATACCTCTTTCCCTCTATCTCATTAAGTCTCTACATACAAGAATTCCAAACTAAAGTCACCATTTGAATGCCATTTTCAAAAGAATTTGAACTAATTGAAATTAAAAATATCAAGGTGTTTGTTATTCTTTGCTTAGACTATACATTACAAAAAAGAAAAAGAAAAAAGAATAAAGGTCCAAACCATGCTTTCTTTTTTTGGATATTCCAACCTTTTTAATGCATCTAGCTACCTTGAACCAATAATTATCAATATTTTATCTCTCTCCTTGTTTAATTCATTGAACATCACTTTCCATCTCTATTCACCCTACATAAGAATCACCAAATTAATTCACATACTCTATTCAAATGAGCTGCTATCACCCCTTTATCCCTTATATGTATGTCTATCTCCCTTAATTCAAATTCAAAATCCCAATCATATAACCATCTCAAGATTCAAATCATACAAGCTCTACTCCATGTAATGTTGTAACCAATAATTTTTTACAAAAATTAATTAAACTTACTAACTCTCTGACCAACCCATCTTTACATCAATATTCCTTAAGAACAACAAATAACTTCATTACTACTATAAATCTCATAGCTATCTTCTCATTACACTTTAATTATTCATATCACAATTTCATTATAGCAAACCTGCAATCTCCATTCCATAATGTCATTCCATCAATTTCACTTTCCCATCCATCACCTCCAATACATCCCACTTTATTAGTTGCACCTCCAATACCATTCATATAATATCCCTACCAAATAAATGGAAGCTACCATTAAGGTACACTCCTACAATGCAAAATATATTGATTCCAATAGCCACTACTAAAGCCCTAGATGAACCCACCTACACCTATCATACAATATACCACTAAAAAAATAATATATGTTAACCTCTAAGCAAATCCTCTATCTTGCCTCAAAATACCTCTTACACGCCCTATGGAACATACCATTGCCAAACAATCATTTAAAATTCTCCAATGGAGAAATGATATGTGTCATGAAATGAATACATTCTATCAAAATAATGCCTAAGAATTTGTCCCATAACAATTGAATCAAAATATGTGGGTTATAAATGAGTTTTACACATAAAAAAAATTGTAAGATGGTACCCTTAAGGCTCTTCTTATCACCAAATGATTTCATCAATGACCCAACACTAACTACACTTAAGCCCTTAGCCAATTATCAAACCCACAACCATTTACATTTTCCTAAGCATTATCATTTCATAATGATGGTTTTTTTACTAAGTTAAAATCAATAATGAATTCCTTCATTGTCAACTCAATGAGGATGTCATTATGTTTCATTCACTTAACTTTTTCAATAAATCAAAGAAACAATATGTGTGCAAATTCCATTACTCTTTATATGGACTAAAATAGGCATAGTGTGCTTGATAAGCTAAACTTAGGACCCATGTTTCGTCACTCGGCTTCATAAACACCAAAATTATTTATTTATTTTAATGAATAAATTATTCTCTATCTCTTGGCATATATTGGTGTCTTACTTACCATCGTTAATGCTCCATTGTTGGAATATCACATTATCACTACTCTTTCTTGCTAGTTCTCCATTAAGGACCATGATGAGCACCATTTATTTTTTGGCATTAAAGCTAACTCTACTTCTAATGGCCTCTTTCTTTCTCAATATACATATACATATGATCTTCTTAGACAATTTTATATATGTGGACATTACAAAAGGAAACTATTACAATCTTAAGTGCAGTTACCCAGCTTCAACTCAATAAACACATGCCATTGATTGCACCATATTCTCTAGCCTCATCAGTAACATATAATATCTCCCACTCACTTGCCCAAACATCACATATACCATCAATAAATTAGCCTAATTCATGCAATCTTTGACCCAATTACATTAATTTGTCACCAGAAGATTACTTAGGAATCTAAAGATTACCACTACATATGGTTTGGTTCTCTATTAGTCTATATTACACAAATTCACACCATACTCTAGTGGTGATTGGGCTGGCAACCACAATGATATATATATATATATATATATATTGGTGCTCTAAGAAGTAATATAATGTAATAAAATCTTATATTGAAGCAGAATATTATGCAGTAGCCATCTCTAAAATTTGATGGTTAGTTGAACTTCTCATTGTGCTACACATCTAACTCCCTAAGTCTCTCCATAAGCTATGTGTTGAGTTAGGAACAAATTATATTTGTGCAAACCTAATCTTCTATTTAAAATGAAGCACTCACTTTACTATCACTTTCATTGAAAAGTAGTTGATGGTTCCATCTTAGTATCAAATGTCTCAACTCATGATCAACTTATTGATATTCTAACAAAGCATCTAGCCAAGTTCTATTTTCACCTACTTTGATCTAAATTGGTGCCTTCAATGGATGCCACATTTTGTTGGTGTATAATAAGGAAATCTATATTCTATATCCATGACAATAAATCTCTACCAAGTCATTACCATATCTTCATGTAATTAAATACATATATTGTATTTAGTGATAACTATCCTTGTCATCGTATTAAATACTTACCAATAATTATATGTACTTTGTTTTATATAATCCTCGAATAGGATTGAAAATAATACACATCATTTTCCTACACCTTCACAAAATTATTATCGCTTAAGTTTCTATATTTAATAAAAATATAAATATGAAAATTCAATTTAAAATTATTCAGTTTTTTAACTAAAGTTCTAGATATTCTCTACTAAATTTTACTATAGCATTAGATAAGCACAAAAGAATCTTTACCCTCCCAAACAAAACCTAGACTATTTTTTTTCATGAAAGAAATTTGAATTTTGACATTTGATCTAAATTAATTAGGGTAATTTTTTAAAATCATTTAATTTAATTTAAGATGAGTATTATATAAAGATTAATTGATTAATTATGTATTGTACTCAAATCAAAATAGATTTAATAACTAGAAATTTTAATATAATCAAATTTGAGTTATAGTATATTATGATATAATATTTTTCTCTTTTCACCTTTCATCTCTTAGGGTTTCACCTTCCATCTCTTAGGAAAGAATGCCTATAGAAATATAAATAAATAAATAAATAATAATAATAAGGAAGAGAAACTTCCTCTTTAAATATTTTACTTATTAATGTGAAGATTTGCCACACTTCTTCATTAAAAAGCACAACATAATATTGGAATTTAACCTATCATTGAAGAGGATAGGCTTTTATTTTAATTAATTTGATTATTTATTTATTTTCTATGGACATTTCTATTAGTATCATGTGAAATATCAAATAAATCAAATATTAAGGTAAAAATAGGCTTTTTATTTATCTTAAAAAAATGATATTTGAGCTTATTTTAATGAAATGTATTGCTATTCTTTTCACCTTCTCAAGAGATTTCATAGCTTTTAGTCTGCAAATGATAGCTCTTTCCACCATATAAATTGATGAAATATATTGTGAAATATGTCAACTCAGTGGTGATGATTTGAATTTTATTAATAAATTTGAATTTTAAATTGGCAAAAAACAATAAAATTTTAATTATTTTATTTATTATTATTGATGATTAAACTATCATAAGCTTAAGTGCAACTTAAATTTTTAATTTTCATTCTATTTGTATAAATAATTTCTATTATTTTTTAAAATCATTATATTTATATATTTAATTTTTTATTTATCATAAAAATCATAGGACACTACAGGAAATTCAGCCATTACCAGCGATTTTTTTCTGGCGGTTTACTTGGTATTACCGGCGGTTCTGAAAAACACCGACGACTTTTCGGCGGTTATTAAGCCGCCGGAAGAAACGGCGTCGGAAACCATTGCTGCCGGAAAAAAATGACTTAACACTGGCTGTTCTAGCCGCCGGTATACCGCCGGTTATATTTAAGTCCGGCGATTAATCTGGCGGTTTTATGACCGCTGTTAGTTCCGGCGGCATATGCTTGAATAACCGCCGGTTAGGCCGCCGGTATTAACCGGCGGCCTAACCACCGGCTAAACCGCCGTTATTACCGGCGGCTAGACAACCGCCGGTCTAGGCCGCAAGTAATAGCTGAATTTCCTGTAGTGGGATGATAAACTTAATAATTAAGAAAAAAACTCAGTACAACTTTTTTTGTTTATATAAATTTTATTTTTATTATGTGTTGTCAAAATAGTACTATATAATGACACAAATCTAACAGTATCAACACCTTTGGATTAATAATATAATTAAAATCCCCTCGGGAACATTTGAGGTGCACTTTTTTTTTTTTTTATAGTTCAAAAAGGCATTTTGATAAATGAGATAAATTTAATATCACTCACTTCCAAATTCATCATATGATTGAGATGCATATAAAGATCAATGGAGATTCTTTCATCTACATTGCATGATGTAGGTTTTGTTTAGGATGATTTTTTTATTGCTTTCTGAAACAGTTTTTTGATACAATTTTTTTAATTTAAGAAATTTTTGTACTAAAAAACTGCTTTAGAAAACAGTAAAAAAACTGTCTCAAACAAAACTGTAGTCTCTAAAACCTTTCCTCTTCCTTAGAGGACAACTATGTTGATCACCACCCTCCATTTTTTCGCCTTCAGCAGAAGAGAGAACCTTACAATTTAAGCCCCTCCGACGACAACAAAAAAGAAATAATCATTATAATTTTCAATATATAATAATAAAGCAAATTATAGCTAAATTAAAGCCCATAAATAAACAAAAATTTTTATATAATATTAAAAATATAAATATCTCTTTTAACTTCCACAAAAATTCTAAAACGCAACGTTAACTAATAGTCAATACCCATCCATGCCTTGAATGAATATAAGAAAATATATATCTTGATGTGTATAGTTAGAGTATATATATATAAAATAAGTATTTTTATAGCGCATAATGTATAATACACAACTTCGCTTTCTACAACTTGTTTTTATTTAGTATTTATGCATTATCTTAAATCATTGAGCTAAATTTCATAAGTTGAATTTGACAAAGATAGAATTTGATTTGAATTTAAAATATAGTGAGCTCAATTTGATTTCAAATTGAATTAGGCTTCTCTTTTATAGTTTTGGATTGATTACAAAATGATTTAAATTTAATTTGAGTTAGATTCAAAATTATAAATATATATAGCTCTCATGATATTCTTTTTAGTAATATTATTGCATAATTATATTAGAAGTGTTAGAAAATTTAACGTCAATTCTAAACAAATTTAAGTGTTAGAAAATTAAATTTAATGACAATATATATTTAAAATTTAGAATTAATTGCTATCAATCATAGCAATTACTATAGGAAAATTGCTCATTACTGACGAATTTTCCAGCGGGTTTCTGACGGAATATTTTCTGGTGGATTTTTGAAGGATTACGATGAAATATTTCCAGCAGACTATGTCCGGCAAATTTTTTATGTAGTGAATCATAAAAAGATGTTAAATAAATAATCTTAATATATATAAATGGAACGTAATTCCCTCTAGGATGAGGCTATTAATTATCTATATAAAATGTTTCATAAGTGTTTTTTTTTTTTTTTTTTTTGTTAAAATCCACTGAGGGTTTTACGTGTTAATTTAAAAAATGGATACATGTCCTTAAGAGGGTCTAGAGTCACTAATGCTCAAAGAGATACATCTAAAACAAAAATAAAGCTAAGAGCTTAAGATTCCTACTAAATTACAAAATGAAACAAAAAGAAAAAACTACTAGACAATAAGGAGCCACTAACCAAAAAGGAGCCAGAGCTTAGAACAAGCTCATAAGCACAGCATCTTTAGCAGAAGCAAACCACCGAACTAGCCTAGCCAACCAAAATCCAAAGACCCAAAACATGATCCAGACCTGCAAGAAAAATAAACACCTAATAAAATCAAATAATCACATCATCAATAAATAAAATAAATAAACACAACAAATCAGGAGAAGACCAATCAGATGATCAAAACCCACAACAACCAACTAGGGAACCTCCAACCAAATATCCGTGCCCACCATAGCAGGGCAACACAAGAAATAGATAGAAACAAAACCCACTAACAACCTGCCCAAAAGACCCCAAACACCAACAAGCAGGAGCCATGAAACACAAGTTCTCGGTAGTGAATGAAATTTCAATTTTAACCCACTAACAGCTAAACCAAGACCCCAACCACAAGACCAACAACACTAGAAGTACCAAAGAGCCCCCCACAAGGCCAAGTAAGAGGTCTTGAGACAATAAAGATAATTCTACTTTTATAAGATGACAATAAAGATAATTCATAGTAATAAATAATTTTTAGAAGAAAAACTTTTAAATGAAATTGTAGGAATACATGTAGCCTACTTGGGTCTATTTGTTGAAAACATTGAGAACCAAGTAAGAGGTTTTGAATTCGAGTCTCACAACTGTAATATGTGTGAATATATTCCTTGATCGAAATCTCATTGATGTCGACTAACTCTTGACTTGAGAGAAGTGCACGCTCATTGGATTACACAAGCCTATTTTTTAGAGCTAAGAGATGTTATTGAAAAAAGCACTCAAAGATCCCCTAAATCATTCTTATAATACAATCATACATATTCAACAAATTGCTTAGAAGCTTGTGATCATTAGTCTGCTTATTGTATAAGAACCTTTCTCTATCTTTAATATGTTCAATGATTTAATTTTTCTTGGAACCTTCAGCGCAAATTAATACGCACCACATACATAAACTTCAAATCCAAAATTTATGATAGAAAGCCTAATCCGATCAGTAGGTCAAGATGGACTTATGATTAGAGGATATAAGTTCGACCCGATTCTATATATAATTTTAAAAATTATTCATAATTAATTTTTAATATTTCATTATAATCACTCAACTTCTAATTCGATACTTGAATTTTAAAGAATTAAGTAATGTGTAGATGACTAAAGTTTCCATAAAATTCATTGTTGAAAAGTACCAAAAAGAGAAGTAAAAGCAAAAATAATTATACATATATCCTAATTTAACAATAAATAATTAAAAGATAAAGACTTTCAAATGTACTGGAACATGACCTAAAAGGCTAAAACTACAAGTCCTCTACAAAGTCTTTTTAAGGCGTCGTTTGTTTTTTTAGTGCTTTTGTAAAAGATAATTTTAAAAAACATTAGTTTAGAAAATGGAGTTTTTTAACGGAGAAGCATATATAAAAAGCTTTCTCAAAACTGCAGAAAAATGAAAAAAAGGAGTTATTGGGAACGTGATTTGACGAACCAAACAACACAAAAAAAAATTCATCCATTCCCAAAAACGGAAAAGGCAAAAAAACGCTCAAACAAACAAAGCCTAAGTCTATAATCCAAGAACGGAGTAAGTCTGGGTTTCTTCATTCTCATGCCAATTTATTCCATGGAAATTTCAATCTATAAATGACCAAAAGATAAAAAAGGATGATGTCATCAACTTCATTAGTAGTCCAAGAAAGTCAATAGGCAAACCAATAAGATGTTAGTCTAGAGATAGCTATTGGAGCACATTAATTGGTTGCATTCGAAAAAATAAAACAATAAGAAAGCTATCCCAAATAATATCTGTAAAAAATTTATTATTGTTTTCCAAAACAACTTTTTAATGCAAAAATTTCTGTACTAAAAAACCGTTCTCCAAACAAAGCCTAAATCTCAAACTCAACATATTGTACGGAGCCAATCATATTTTGATCGAGTCCATGACATTTCACATCTCGAACTTATAATTTTGTCATTCTAGCCAATCAGATGTCTTCACCACCTATTATACCCCAAGCTTCAAGAAAAAGAATACAATTCTACACGTTAACCTTTAGATAGCCGACCCCACATAGTGAGACAAAAGTTTGATATTGTTGTTGTACGCTATTCAGGAGAAAAAGCTAAAGGAATATCTTGCACTAATCAAACTCATGATTCTTAGCAGTCCAAAACCCTTTGATTACACTGCCATGTTTGCCAAACCTGGTATCCCAATTTTGAATGAACCTGCCATGTTGTAATTCTAGTTTCCTGGACCTTCAGACAACCAGATATACAACAATAATTCTTACAGCAATCAGCTTTTTTTACTTTCTTTTCAAAGGCAAAAAAGCATATAAAACATAACAATAAGTAAGGCTTCATTTGGGACATTTTTTTTTTTTTTTGCTTCTTAAAACAACTTCTTAGCATAAAAATTAAAATTTTTGCATCAAGAAATTGTTTTAAGAAGCAAAAAAAAAGGTCCCAAACGAAACCTAAGTCAAGCATAGCATTATACCGCGGGTTGAAGTAGGAGAAATAGTACTCAAGCATAGACGATTCAAAGTAAATTGGGTCCTGCAGTCATGGGAAAAATAGCTTGAAAAGAAATGAAAAATGACAGAGACTTCACCAACAAAATATTTGGACGTATAGTTTGGGTTATCTAGGCTTTGTGTAGTCGAACATAACCTGCAATGTTACAGAAATTGATCACTGTCTGTATCAATCATCCAAAGGAGATTCTGTATTCCGTTTTTTTCTGAAAGCAAAATCGAACAAGATTGTTTAAATTGTTTAGACATATTGCTCAAAATTACAACGTCCAGAACAGAAATAGACGAGCACTCGTTCTTCACCATACATAGCTCGAACCTAAAACCTAAACGTGAGTCAGTAGTCTTTGATGGGAGAAATTGTTAGGAAAAGTTTCCCGACAGAAAGAACCGTCCGATTTTCTCTCTATATACAGTAAAAGTGCAGTCAAAATGCTGCTGCTATAGTAATTGTGTTTCTACTGTAGACAAAAAGAAAACCGGACGGATCTCTCTGCTTCCGTGTCCACAGCTAATAATTTGCCCATTGATGGAGAGAATGGACCCAAAAAAAAAGGCAAAAGAAAAAGAGATGCACTTAATAATTCATTAAACGACAAAGATTAATGGCTATACAACCTGATAAAATCCATTACATAAAAATAGATGCAGGTTATTAAGAATAAGCAAATTCAACTAAAAAAATAATTTATGAAAATTTGTTCAATCTATTCAATGTTCATAGAATGGAAACATGTATAGATTTGATTTGATCTTTCTAGATGTGAAGCAGTTATCTTTATTGCTTCACCATAGTCAAAATATTACTGCTGATGTATTGTTACAGAACTCACCCCTTCAAAATTGGGCGACTATCTGTTGTCTGAACCTGCAAAAGCCCTTGGAACTTTGAGATCAGGCTTTCGCCCTTTTATCATCGTAAGAAAAAAATGTGGAATCTGCTAATATATAAGCCTCCTCAACCAGAACAGCAGCTTCACGCAAGTAAGTAGATCACAAGATGGGATCAGTAAACCTTATTATCAAGAGCAAAAATTATCCGGTGGCGCCGTGGCACCTCTCCAGGTTGAAGCAGCCATTGCTGCCTTGCACATCTTTGGCCATCAAATGATGATAACCAACCAACTAACTCAGGTCAGGCCGGCGGTCTTTGAATTGAAGGGTAACGTCCTACATGTGTTCTACTTGGTTTTTCCTGACTAAATCGCCGCATTTCGGGTGGACCCCAACCAAGAATTCCAGCTGAGTTGTTTGGCTCAAGCAAACGAGCTCCATTATTCATTGCTGGGTGATGGTGAAATTGCTGGTTTTGAACTTGGTTATCAATGTCTGCTCTTCTCCGACGTTTCCAAGCCTCTGATTTTGGTGTGCCATGATTTTTGTGAAATGTTTCAGAATGTTGGGACCGAAACTGATGAGGTTTATTGCTCCTACCACGGAAATCAGTGTTGAAAGAGGTGGGCTGACTAGTACCGACACTCCTGTCAGAGGTTCCCGCCGCTGAACTATTTAAGTAGGAGTGTCCAAACCCACCTTCACCTTGCTCATTTTTAAGTTTTGAATAGATCTCATGTAATCTTTCTCCCGATAAATTTGAGAATGTAGACACATAATTCCACAACCTTATATACATTTCTGGAGAGAATGAAAACATATTCCAATAAATAAGATGTGTTTCAGGCATACAATAATGAAAGCATCTTGCATGATTGAATATGACCTTATCAAATAGACTATAGTTAATGAATAATATTTCAATTATGCAACAGATGCAAAAGAAGATTTTTATTTGCAATGTGAATTTAAATCTGATTGTGATGAATCTTAATATGTATTTATGATAGAAAACAGTTTATGAACTTGAACCTATAATTAAATTAAAAAAAAAAAGGATTTGAGCATAAAAGCACATATGAATAAAAAAACTGGGTTTAAAATAAGCCTAGATCTAAATTTCAATATGTACTATATCTGAACAAAAGACAAAATTCAAGCCTATAACCTATATAGCTGACCTTGAATCTCTGATAAACTGATGCTAGTCCTAAAATTGAACATACAGTTGAACGAGAACTAGAATTCTATCCTGAAACTGAATTGTAGTGAGATTAATTATGAATCTAAATTTTAAATAGGCATTAAATTTGAACCTAAAATTAAACCTAAACACAAATAGAATCAAAATATAATTTTGATTGTGAAAAGTTAAACTTCTAATGGATAGTAAATAAACCCTTGTATATGAATATTAATTTCAAACCAAAGCTAAATTGAGCCCTGAACATAAAGAGAACGAAACATATATATCATAGTTAATGAAGTCAATAAATAAGCTGGCTTAATCCGTCTTTTTTCTGAAGTTACTTCCATCGATCAAATTGAAAATAAATTTATTTATTATTCTAAATACCTTGATTTTCAAACTCATAGATACATATGGAGAAAGTCAAATCCTACCAATAGTTCAAACAATTTGTTAGTAATGAATCTCTTCAAGAAAATCTAAAATTAAAATTTTCATCCATCTAGGCACATGTAAAAGTGCATAAATCATCACGTTTAATATTAGAGTAACTTGGGCTAATTTTCGTTAAAAATGTTGTTCATCCATATTTTCTTTGATTCTTAATAAAACATAATGGAGAAAAAATATTTATATAGCCGACCCCACGTAGTGGAATAAAGACTTAGATATTATTGTTATTGTTGTCGTCATCCATATTTACATAATATGTTTATGTAGTTTGCATTTTTCAGTTTTCTTTATAATCATCATTATTAGTATCTATTAGAATATGCATATTGACATTTTAATATTTTCATTACTTGCTTCATATTATTTGCATGAATTGCATGATTTTTCTGATTTGTATGAAGAGATTCATAGAAAACTAATTGCCAATTATGGCATCTGTAAGTCTACATCACTGAATTAAATAGAAGATGTAGAATCAAACCAAAAGATAATGATAAATTTGACTTCTAAGAACAACCATAAGAGGACTTCTAACAAATTAACAGCAAGAAAATGGGGACACATTGGAATACGCATATAAAGTACAAATTGTAGAAAGCTTTGGTTTTACTCGTTGATTTCATGAACCAGCTACCAAATTTAGGATTCTTCACTCTTTCCCTCTTCTCCTTTTGCATTAATATCCAGCATAATATCATACATATCTACTCGTCTTATTCCAAAAGCTAACTAATATCCAAGGATTGCCCATTGGAAATGGTGGACATCACAAGTTTTGTGCTTAGGATGACATTTATTTATGATGATTCATAAATTACTTTCCAAGAAACACAAAAATTTAACCAGATTTGCATAACATGTATAAATATTTAATTAATCAATACTAAAAAATTTCAAAGCAAGGCAGAATAGTGTGAATTTGAATTTTTGTCACTGGAAATGCAAATTGGTGCATAGATGTTGTTTTATATCTTATTTTTTCATTCTCTAGTTCATTTACGAATAATACACAACTACATTCACTCCAATAAGAATTGGATGTGTTACCTAGAGTTCTGACTACCTAACTGGGTTTGGTTCGGCAAGTTATTTCAGTAAATGACTTGAATCCCTAATTTAGTGGTTTACAATTCCATGTTTCTCAGCGCATGGTTATACCCTCTTCAGTCCCCTGTCAAACCATTCTTTGAAATTCACGGTGATTGCTATTATATGCTCATTTCTCAGATTGATTCTTTAAATTTCAATTAATATTCAAATACTAACATGGAAAAAAAAAATTGTAAGTGAAACTTACAAGAAGGCAATAAAAAGGGATACTTACTAGATTGTTTATATGATAATTCATGCTGTTGAACAATCTTGTCAATCTTTCTACCCAAAAGTTGTAAATATTTTCTAATTCTAGCCAGAACCTGAAATAATCATAAAAACCCAAATTACAAGATTCCATTTGACCAAGACAAAGCATAATGAAAGAAGACAAAGCTAGGAGCAACCTTCTCTTTTGGAAGATTTAAACTGGTTGTCTGCAACCTTTCCAGGCGCCTTAATGTTTGCACTTCCTCTTCCATGACATCTGCACACCATTCCATCCATTTTTCTTCTTTGAACTGCTGGTACCGCTCTTGTTCGGACTCTGACAATTCACCTTCTTCCTTAACCGTAGGTTCAACTTTCCGGCGCTTATTATGTGACACTTTCTTAGCTCTGGAATGCAATCCAGGTGAACTTTCTTTCCAGCTCACGTCCTTCGACTGTTTTGTTTTCATTGCATTTTCTTCCTTTTTGGAAGCTTTCTGAGACCCTTTAGCTTTTGAAATCTTACCATTAACATTTGCAAACTCCTGGAGAAATAAAAAATTCCATTTAAAGACAATTAATTAAAAAGAAAAAAAAATGACTTGATCTTCTAAAATCAAGCATCAACAAATGGACTTGATCTTCTAACACAGTCAACTAAAAATGAACGCATGCATTTTCAAAATCCTAAATAGCCTTTCAGCTAACTTCTTGGATACTGCACCAGTTTCGTATGTGCTCATATACACACCTCAGTCTCTACCTAGAATAAACACAATAAATAGACCCAAATGTTATAGCCAAAAAAAAAAAAAGGGATCAATCATGTAGCCTAGATGAAGCATAGATGGACCGTGGTGATGCAGCATATACTAACTTTGCATACAATAGAGATCAAGCCCAAGAGCCAAAAAAATTACCAAAACACAATAGTTTACAACTTTACATGATTCCTAAGAGAACCGGTACAAGTAGCGCAGCCTAGCAAAGATCAGTCAGAAAATAGGAAATTTAAAATTTCAAGTGAATCACTTTAAGGAACACAAAACAAAATTAAGTAGCACAGGAACTGGTTTCAACAAGCTTAAAAAATGTCATAATCTTTCACATAAATCATTATTTACTGGTGTCGTGTTCCTCAAAACCACTTTCACCTGGGATGATATTTCTGTCGTAAATATGGCTCCCGATTAACAAAGCACACTCACATGTTAAAATGGTACTATGATGAAGAATTTAATACCACTTCTGAATATTTTATATGAAAAATAAAAAAATGCACATCTTCAAATGATGGTAATATGCAGCTATATATTTCCAGAACATTTGAGAATGTAAGGATTCTGACTTATCAAGACAATGTTTCTTCTTCTGGCACATGCATCATTCATTGAATGATAAGTCATAGCTAATGGAATCTAAGCTATTGTCAAAAGGTATCTGAAATTTTGCTATGAAAAAAGAACAGGTTAAACAGACCATTTATGAAACAAGAAACTAAACTTTACACGTGGTTGCCGGGTATGCAATATAAATCATACACGCATCTATTTTTAAAAGGTTTTTAGAGAAGAGCTATGAAAGAATAACAAGTTAAACAGAATTTTCATGTAACAAGAAAATAAACTTCGCATATGGTTGCCAGGGCATAAATACAAAACATGCAGTTATCTGATATAGTGTACAGGACACAATTAATGTGTATTTGCTTAAAAATAAATAAATTACAGACCTCCTAAAACCCTAAACTGTGCATCCAAAACTGTCCTAACAATCCTCCTCCAATTGCACTGACATGACGCCCATAAAAGAAAAACGCACAAGTTCCCTTGCACATCATGCAGGTCTCATCCGATGAGCCTTCTCTCTTGCACTAGCGTTAGCCATCACGACCTCCCTTTCGCTTTCTAACTCCCTGATATTGAGTGCCAGCACCTCTATTACCCCAAGCAAACACTTTCATTTTAAACTTGCTCCATAATGTTTCTTTCTTATAATAATAATATTTCAAGATAAATATATATTACAAAACTAACCTCATGTTAATGTGATCATGTTTTGATATATTACATTAATGAGATTATTTTAAAATGGTAAAAAATTGTACATTACTAAGCATGAAATTTTGTTATATTTTATACTTTTATGTCATAACATCATAACATATTTTAATCTTTTTAAATATTTAAACAATATTCATGCTTTCATTTTCTAAAACATTGTCTACAAAACGAGGTTGTAAGACCCACCGTTCAAGCTGCCTACAGAATGAGGTTGTAAGACTCACCATTCAAGCTGCCTTGCCTACAAGACATGATTGCAAGAACTCTTATTTGGGTCCCCTTACCTATTAAACAAATATTGTACGACCCAATGTTTAGCCAATTCCAATATCAGTCATAACTCTCACATGCAAGCATGCCAAGAGTTAGGATTGTAAGCCCCAGCCTACTGGGCAACTTGCAAATAGAGCATTAAGTCCCACATTTCAAATCAAGTTAATTTTAAACATCAAACGCAAGTAAAAAACCTAAATAGTTTATGATGGGCTTCCAACTGACTTTTCATCAACCTTAGAAGAGCATCTTTGACACAAATGCATATATCCACTCTATTCTATGCAAGATATCATAAGGGAGGCAGCCCATTGTTGTTAATTAGTCTCATTGGAAATGGTTTATATACTTCTACTATTAGTAGACTAGATCCACTGGTATACATTAAATGACAAAAGCATGGCAACTTGATCAAAATTACCTCCATTACATCAATCCCCATCAACATATGAATTAAATTTAAGCTCAAAATTTATCCCAAAACAACCTCCTTAATCGAGAGTGCTATCACAAGAGTAGGAGAGGTAATTAATTATAGATTTACACCCATATTTAAATAAATCTTGGTCAAGATATGTTAGACATCAATATATTCTATTGTATCCAATTGTGAAGATGGGCTACAAACATGGTAGACCAATCTACAAGCATAAAAGAAGAAGAATGAACCAAAACATTCCACATATCTTGGACAAATAAAATAGTTTAACTCAATTGGCCTATGCATATGTAATAAGCACAAGTTTATTTCTTTGATTCTATTTTTAATTTGTTTTAGGTAGACCGATTTTTATGTTGAACACTTGGTCTACCCAAGTAATATAAATACCTCTCCTATTGTAATGAAAGACTCATAGAATAAATATTTTCTAGTTTCTCCCTTCTAGTCTCTCTTATTCCCCTTCTTTTAAGCAATTCACACCTACTCAAAATATGTCTTCCCCTTCTTGATATAGATCAAGAAGCATAACTAGATATTAGAAAAAAAAATCTAGTTCAAAATAAATCAAATCTACATCAAGGATAAACTACTATTGAGTTTTCTCAATTACACCGACGATAATAAGTTGATTTTTTCAGAGTGATTAATACTACATAAATTTAATGCAACCTAGTCACATGGGTATTTAAACAATCACGCAATAAAGTGTTCAATTAGGCATAGTATGAACTAGGAGATAAAAAACATTTAGTAATAAGAAATAAGTGCTAGTTTATTTTAAACTTTAAAATCAGCCTAGTTTTAATTTTTATGAAACCTTATAGAGTTATCCGTAATAGGTAGAAAATTTGTTACTATATAAGATAAACGAGAATCGCTATCCTCAAATCACATAATAAATCAATTAGAAACTAATGAAGCATTATGGACTAGTATTAAAAAGAATGGCTATTCAAGGTGGAGTTCAACGAGCGATAGATTAATAAAAAATTATAAGTAGAATGTAACATTCAAATGTTATCAGTTGAGGTATAACTTAAGGTGAAGAAAGTTTAAGAATGAATATTTTATATGAATTGAAGTTGGCCAGGCATAAAATACATATTAAACCATAACCCACTATTGGCATCTCATGGTAACCAAGCAAACGCATGCTGACAAAATTAACTTGAAAGACTGAATTCTAATATATAATGGAGACTGATTACTTAAGCGATCCTCCATAAGTAAATTATATAGATTTATGGTTGTGTACAGAAACATTTTATACCTTTTGCAGAAGAGCACTTGCACGGTTATCCAAGTTAGGAGCACGAGGCAAAAATGTCTCTCTTTCCCCAAGATTTGCTGGAGCAATTTTCCTCGCAAGGCCAAGCTTTGGATCTAATCTGATTTTTTCCCAGTTTCCAAATCCATGATAGTGCACCCCAAGAAGTAATCGTGCATCATCAACTAAAGTTCAAACCACAAAATTATTGTTGAGAAAGGAAGAATCACGAAGCCCAAGTACAAAATAAACAATAATTGACAATTACCTGAATTCCATCCACAGCTTTTGGACCACTGTGGGCTTTTATGTTGTGTAACCAGGCGAAACTGAGCAACTGGATCTTTGTATGGTTTAATGCGCTTTGCTAAAAGCTGAAGCTCTTCCACACGATTTAGCACTTCATAAGCCTTGATAGCTACACCAAAAAAATCTAATATGGTTCCCTGTAAAAATAAGCACTACATTGTATAAAGACGCAAATGATAAACCAGGCTGAACATCATAACCAGTAGAAAAGAAAAAAAGGTTCACTTAAAATGTAATTCAACAAACCTTGACATCCAAGTTTCCTTCTTTGACTGCTTCTCTGCAGCCATCTATCAACAAATCAAAAAGCTCTATCTGGGCTTCAATGGAAGCTGACTCAACTATACCACCAACATCAGCCACTATTAAGCCAATCTGGCTCTGAATTCCAAATTTCTTAACCTAACAAAAGAATATAAAATAACAAGATATAAACAAGGAAATCTTTGAGGCCAGATAAACGTTAATTAACCCTTAAGCACATCATCTAGTAAACTTCCATGAAATTTCACTTCTTAACATAAAAAAAGGTTGAATTGGCTCTGCTACTTGATAGATACTAAAACCACCATATAAAGATTATTGCCAACAGAATTTCCAAAAAACATGTAGCAGAGGTTTAAGCATTCATCAACTTACTTCCTGTTCAAAAAAACAGAGAACCTAGCCGATCGTAACAAATAGATCCTAAATTGTTACACCTGCTTAAATAATTACATTATAAACACACAAAAAAAAAAAAAAAAAACATTACCGAACGAGCAAAATGGGAAGCATCTTTCTTGGTTAAGTTCCCATAGGACCATCCTCTTACTTGAGCAACTGCACCCTCAATCATTGGCAACGAATAGGTTGGAGCATCTGTAGCTTTGGCAGAACGCTTCTGATTTCTATCTCGAGACAGAGGGACTCTCTTCTTCTGCTTGGTATTAATCTCAGGTTGAATAGGTTCAGCATAGCTTTTAGTATTTCTTGCTGCACGAGGTGCCAATGATTCCTATAAAATGAGCAATATGCACTATTTTTAGGCCATCGCATCATTTCCTGATAAAATATAGCAACAGATGATTATAAATTAAATTGCTTCCCTTCTAGAAAGTAGTTCATCCTTTATAATACTTGCAAGAAGTATAAAATGCCGTGAAAATCCAGAAATTATATTAAATACATGTCATGAAGTAGTGAAGCAAAATCCATTACATTAGCTTGGTCAACAGCTTCCGGTTGTATCAAACGACTCCAAAATGTGCTGTCATCCTCAGCACTGCAAAAGTTTGCAACCTAGGGTACAGTAGGCCAGAAAGATACAAAATGGTTAAAGAGGGGAAAAATATCTTAAAGCATGTATTCACAAATAAATAGAAAGTTGACCTTAAAGGCACTTAGCAACTCATTTCCTGTCTCCCCATCATCTCCCTTAGATTCAACTTTCTCAGCTCTTTCAAGAATTTCATCAATGTCCAAACTTAAAAGCCTCTTCTTGCTCTCTTCATCATTCTTCTCTTCCTTGAATAGCTCTTCCGCTCCAAATTTTAGTATTGCAGAGAGCTCATTCTGCAAGGAGAAGAAGATGGTTCAATAAGCAATCGTTATGAATATGTGGCTAACAATAAAGCTCTAACCCACCATTAAGCAGAAGGTTAACAGCATTACTCAGACCAATCAAATTTACCTTGTCAAATAAAGAACTTCCTTTCTTAGTCTCTTTCTTTTCCAGCCTACCCTCAGCATTTAACTTTTGAATAACCAAATGATCAAGGACCTGAAATGCAAACCGATATAATAGACATGTTGAGAACAAAAAGCATCAAACAACTCTCACATAGTGAAAAGAGGAAAACAAGATGACAAGATTCAACTACATACCATTTTTTTCTTAGCGCGCTCCAAAATTTCCTCCTCAACACTTCTACTTGTAACAAAACGGTAAATGTTTACAACTTCTTGCTGTCCAATTCTATGGGCTCTGCTCATTGCCTGATAAAATCATTCTAAAAGTTTTCACGAAGGAGATAAACGAGAATGTTCAATGAACAGAACCCATAAAACAAGTTACTTGGACAAAGAGCAGCTATAAGTTTCTACATGAAATCAATGGAAAACCTTATCATTGAAAAAGCTAGTAGCAAACAGATTCCTCCTATTTCAAACCTGCAAGTCATTCTGGGGATTCCAGTCTGAGTCGAAAATAATAACAGTATCTGCAGTAGCAAGATTTATTCCCAGCCCACCTGCACGCGTAGACAGCAGGAAACAAAAATCCTCACTTCCAGGTGCATTAAAATGCTCCATTGCCTGATGTCTGAGATCAGCCCTAGTGCTACCATCAAGCCTTTGGAACTGAAAACCTCGAAGTGCTAAATACTCGGCAAGTATGTCCAACATCCTAACCATCTGCAGATCTCATGGGTAAGATAACAAAATGAATCTTCATTTTGAATTCCCTAGCAAAATTTTCATGAAGAAAGCATATTCTCACCAGCCATACTAAAACAGAATGAAAAAGAGGACATGAGAACAATGTCTTTGAGGGCAGATATGATAACTCTATGCAGTAACATAAATAAATATGCAAATTTCCTCTAATAAATAGCTTAATTTCTCATTGCAAAATACCAGACTGAAATAATTAACACATAGGTGCTTACTTCAATTAGCATCTGTAGCAATAAACGATTTCTTTGCAATGAATGTTCTTGCATTTTACAATAATAAAAAAAATAAGCTACGGTGTGAGCCATATAAGTAGATTCAATTAGGGTAATTCCCAATTATGCAAACGCATCTTGATCAGGTAAATCAGTACAAGTGCAAGAAATTGCAAACCTAAGCCTATTTACAAATGTACAATGTTCATTTCGAATACTTGGAAGTTGGAAACAACAACTTGATCAGAAGAATAGGAACATACAAAAGATTCTATCAATGGCTGCCAAAAAAGGAAAATAGAATAGTAAACTTTATTTTTTAGTTCAATGATAACTTAACATCCACAAGCAGAAAATGCAACATGTAAGTAAAAAAAATCTCCATTGAAGTGCAATTCTCTAGTAGCTTCCACTTCTAAAATGAAAAGTATGAACCAAAAAAATGGTCGTTCAATGTCCTGTACAGTAAAAGAACATGTTTTACTTGAGGCGCTCAGATTATATGATGAAGAAAAAATGTGCTAGCATTGGACGATCAATCAGAAAGACAACTAGTCTCCACCTAAATTTCTAGCATCCAAAGAGGAAAAGGATACCTGAGAGAAAATAAGAACGCGGTGATTTGTTTCTCGAAGACGAAGCAACAATTTATCAAGTATAACTAGCTTCCCACTGCTCAAAACAATGCGCTCAACTTTATTGCTATCACTACCATTGTCCCCACCATAACCATGATCTGCGCTCTCAAACAAGAAAGGATGATTGCAACATTTTTTCAATTCCACGACAATGTTTAAGAGTGACACCTGCAGGTAATGAAGTTTAGGATCAGTATCTAACATCAACAAACGGTCAAAACATGCATATAAATAGAGCAACATAAATATTCTTTTTACCGTAAGTGAAAATTGAGGAAACCTAGCATGTTAAGAGATCAATAATGAACTTGTCTAATGCAGATAACAAGTATTAAGGGAAAGGGAAAACAATAAAGATGATGCATCATATTTATATTGCTATTTTTTCAATTAATTAGATTCAGATTATGTTGAATGGGAAATAGCCTGTCAACAAGCCTGATGATTTGGTATCAAAATCATACAAACACAACAACACAAATTACTCTAACCAATTATCAATAATGAGTAGCAAATGGGTGCTAGACAAACCACAAAATACATAATGCTTGTATCCAAGTTATTAAGAATATGTATACAAAAGCTATTACTTGTGTTCAAACAAAAGTTGGTTTGACCAAGTATTTTCCTATTTTAGTTGGATTACATCAAGCATCAGCTTTAAGCATGTATCTTTTTGCTTTAGTCATGGATTCTTACTAGACGTTTGTAAGAGGATGTACCCTGATGTATGCTTTTTGCAGATGGTATTCTTCTTGTTGATAAGACAAAAGAGGGTGTTGAAAGAAAACTAGAATTATGGAGGTCAACCTTAAAGTCTAAAGGTGTTCGTTTAAATAGTTCTAAAACTAAATATATGAAGTGTAAGTTTAGTAACAATAAACTTAGTAGTAGGAAGGTGACATTGGGTGATCAAATCATTTAAAAGAGTACACGTTTTAGATATACTGGGTCTATTGTGCAAAGTGATGTTGAAATAGGTGGAAAAATTATTGGGATAATTCGAGCTAGATGGTTGAAATGGAGGAATGCATTGGGGGCATGTTGTGTGATAGAAAAGCACGCCTCAAACTTAAGGGAAAATTTAATAAAATGGTGGTGAGACTTGCAATGCTTTATGGATCAGAATATTGGCCATTAAAAAAGAAGCATAAAATTAAATTTAGTGTTGCAAAAATGATGATGCTCAAGTGGATGAGTGATTTATATTTGGAGACAGAATGCTAAACGAGTATATATGTGAAAAGGTTGGAGTAGCTCTAGTGGCAGATAAGATTAGAGAAAGTCGCCTTAGATGGTTTAGTCACATACAACATTAGCCTTTCGATGACCAAGTGATGTAAGACAAACATGCGACAAGGAGTTGCTTAAAGAAATTTACACGCTTAATATTTCGAGAACAATATTAAATAAAACTTATGCCGATTTAAACGCTTAAGATAAAACAATAAGGCGATAAAACAAGCTTAGGCTAAATTACATGCGTAGGAGTTAAGATCGTAAAGTAGCCAATTTAATTTAACATTGCATACATAAATGATTTTCAACTATAAATCTCAATGCTAACAATAAGATTAGGCACAATGCAAGAATCCCTCACTCAACTCTCTAGTTCTCTAAGCTTTAGTGAGGGATTCTTGCATTATGCCTAATCTTATTGTTAGCATTGGGATTTATAGTTGAAAATCATTCATGTATGCAATGTTAGATTAAATTGGCTACTTTACGATCTTAACCCCTACGCATGTAATTTAGCCTAAGCTTGTTTTATCGCTTTATTGTTTTATCTTAAGCGTTTAAATCGGCATAAATTTTATTTGATATTGTTCTCAAAATATTAAGCGTGCAAATTTCTTTAAGCAACACATCTTGTCGCATGTTTGTTTTACATCACCAAGTTAGGAGATTAGCCGTATTAGAACTAGCCTATGTTAAGAAAAGTAGAGGTAGACCTAAAAAGATTTGGTTAGAAAGCATTATAATCTTTTTTATTATATTTAAATGAGAATTTGCCTCTTAATAGGACACAATGGAGAAAAATAAGTCATGTAGCCAACCCCACATAGTGGGATAAGGGCTTGTTGTTGTATTGTTTCTAATGATTCATCAAATAAACAGATAAGTTCACCAAAAAAATAGAAGAAAAAACATAAGGAATGGCTATAGATACAAACTAGAGATACCTTTTAAATTTTCAATATTGTTAAGTTTATTTGGGTAGAAATGCACTTACTTCACCTTCACTTTTTTTCCTTAGAAAATTTGTGTGATTGCAAGGGTTAGGTCAATAGCAATGTAAGAATCAAGTCATGCAATTATGTGCATGCACAAAAAGATAAGCAATAAGGTTTGTTATATTTCATCATCATTATCATTAACCATGTAGCCTTCATCACAACTAATTGAGGTTGGCTAGTGAATCATATTTCTTCATTCATTCTTAGTTAGTTCTATGTACAAGAGGTTTTAAACATATTTTGTTCTACTATACACAATTTCTAGTCTATTAATTTTGATCTGCCACTTTACCTTCATTATCCTTATTCATAATCTACCTACCAACACATTGGTGCATATTTCTATAATATCCATTTTTTGTGGAAATGTGCAAATTTGGCTTAATTAAATTAAACCTCAAAATACCAATTTTAACAAAAATCATCAAAAGCATGTCATTGTGTTCTACTAATCAAATGAAGCAAATTAATATATAGAAAAAAAGAATATGTCAATTTGCGAGGGAGTGGAAATTATGTAATTAATTTTGATTTTACTTATTTCCCTAAAGTTTTTAATTATTTCTACTGATCATTTATTAAAGTTATTGTCATTTATTAAAGTTATTGTCGAAGAGCAGGGTTATATTTCAAAAATCCAACTTTCAATGGCATGCATTGGGTTGATCTTAAGACAAATAGGTAAATGACATTAATTAAGTAATTTTTATTCCTTCCCGCCTTAACATAAGCCTCATTACTTGGATAGTTGATGTGAAACGAATAGGAATTGCATTCGAGATTATAAAGAAATTGATTTAAGCTTTGCAATATAAACTAATGTTTCACAAGATTAGATGCTTAGACTTAAGGCCATCAATAATGTAAAGGCAATCAATTGCAAGATAGAATAACAATCACTTGAGAATGATCTCAATCATAAAGATAAACTTAAATATTGTAAACAAGAGATCCCACACTTAACAATTAGAAAAGTCACTCACTCAAGCTTGTCTAGTAAGGGTTCGCGGGAAAGAATATTAGCAAACCAAGCGATGCCACCAAGTTGAAAAGACACCTAGAGTAGTAGCCCAACGAAAGTTCGCCAAAGAGGGAGAAGACGTGAGTGGGTACCAAATGTTCTGCCAACTTCCGGACGGTAGATGCTCTTCAATTGATGACGCCAACATGAATAAGGTGTGATTGATGTGATCTTCTATGGAGTTGTCCACTTATGGGTCGAGGTCGAAGAGGATGGATTGATGACTATTCACTAAACTTTGATTGTCGTAGAGGAATCCCCAATCACGATTCGGATCGGCCATGCACTAAACAAGGGGATTGTCGATGGAGGGAGGCCTTCTTCTTTCTTGGAGTGGAGCTCATGAGGCAAGAGGGTTTCCAAGAGGTGGGAAGGAAGAGGGGACGGCTAAGGGAAGAGGGGCTTGCTTTTGGTGGACTTAGGCTTTGGGTTTGGAGAGGGGAAATAATACAAAATTTGAAATTAGTTTCAGATTTTAGTAAAATAGGAAGATGGGTTTAAGAATTTGTAATTTGAAAATCAAATTCAAGTGGAGGGAGATTAATGAAGAGAGGAGGGAGATCCCATGGACGGGCCAGCAGCATGCATGGGGTTGGGAGGGATTTGAATTTTCAATTTGAAATTCAAATTAATTTCAATAAGGGTGGCTTGATTGGGTGGTAACCAATGAGGGTTTAATGGGGATTTAATGAGGGTCTAGGTGGCAAAATTGGAGAGAGAAAGGGCTAGAGAGGGGGACAGATCACATAAGGGAAAATTTGAGGGGTTTGCATTTAATAGGTGGGCCCGAAAAGGATTTAGTTGGGGATTGCCATTAAACCTGAAATTAATTTCAAATTTTAATGGATTTAGGTCTCTTAATATACGTTATTAATAGGGAAAGTTTTAGAATTCAAATTTGAATTTGAATCTACATGAAGCAACTTTCCAAATTAATGAGGACGCAATTAAAGAAATTATGAACGATTTTGAAATTTGAAATTCAAAATCCTTGGGTGGTGGGTTGATGGCCGGCGGCTTATAGGGCTTGGGGAGGCCGGCGGTGAGGGTTTGGGTGGGGTTGGTGGTGGACGGGTGAGGGGAGGCCGGCGACAACAAGGGTGAGGTGTTGGGTGGGGTTCGGTTTTTGGGAGGAGGAAAGGGTATGGGTGGTTTGGAAGGCCGACGGGTAGGGGCTAGGAGGGGGAGATGAAAGTATAATGAAATTAGAAAAGAAAAGAATGGAGCCGTGAACCTTGGAATCCACCGAAGGATGACGGGTATTGCTCTCACCCACGTAGGATCTCTCCTCTCATGAACTCACTTAGAGATCAAGCAAAGAAAACAAAATTTCATTCAATATTCATCATCCCCTCTCATACAAGATGAGGACCTTATATATAGGCCTTCAAACAAATAGAAAAGAAAGACAAGTATGCCCTCGGGGCTACAACTCAAACACAAACAAATAACGGGTACAATCGTCACAACTAATAAAAGAAACACAAATACAAAATAAAAATAAAGTTGACCTTGTGGCGAACAAGTTCCTGCAGGCGAGCTAAAATGCAGCAATCAAGTTAACCTTGTGGGCAACCGGGGTTGTTTGAAATTCTTTGCAAATAATAGTCCAGAGTTGTACGGGAGCAATTGTGATGCTAACTCGACGGAGTCGAGTATTCTCCCACCTGGGGAGAATGATGCGGACATCGGCACAAAAATCTGGCGCATCTATCACAGGAGGCGTCGTAAATCGACGGCTCTGATTTAAGTTGTCATTTATGAATTATTTTCTGCATTTTAGTTTCTATTTTATGTTATTTCATGTTTTACCCCTAGGTTAATTTATTTGAGTGTTGTAGCCCGAGGGGCAATTTTATAATTTTTTTATTTTCTCATGTTGTGGCCTATATATATGGCCTTTAGCTATTGTAATAGGATATCGAATCGAAGTTGTCACCAGCCGCAAGATGGGTCCGGGCTAGTGAGTTGAAGTCCCTTGGAGAAGGGCAACGCATCACCCGTCAGCCTTCGGATGAGTCCAAGGCTCGCGGTTTTATTTTCTCTTTTTTGTTTTTATCTTCGATCTTCTTTCTTTCGTTTTTATCTTTTCTTTAATTGTTTTTCCATCGTCTTCATCCTCCACCCTTGCCGCCGGATCTCACCCCATCCGACCCCCATCCGCCCACTCTAAGCTCCCGGCCAATTCCCTCACCCGCCGGCCACCTTCCCCATCCACCCGTGAATCTCCCCTTCCCCTTTACCCTCCCCCTTTCCTAATTTGAGTCGGCAAAATCGAGAGGGAAAATCCATGACAATTTGGATTTCAAATTTGAAATCTTTCCTAATTGGTGTTCCTCCCATCAATTCCCCAATTAAGGCATTAATGACCTCTTAATTTGAAATCAATTTTCAAATTAATTTCCCCCCATTTTCATTCAAATCCTGAAATTAATTTCTGGATTTGAATTAATCTCTCTCCCCTCTCTCCCTAGACCCGCCGGCCCCCTCTTTGGGCTCCCTCCTTTACTTCCCCATTCATGGCATTAATTTCTTTGATTTGAATTTTAAAATTCAAATCAATTCCCTCTAAATTTAATCAAAACTGAAATTAAAATTCAAATTTTGATTAAATTCCTAATTGCTCCCCTAATCCCTCCCTGAGCCATTAATCCCCCACAACCCCACCTCTTTAATTCCTTCTTAAAACTCCTCTTACCGCTGGAAAGGAATTTGGAAACTAATTTTCAAATCCCGTAACTCTCACCTTTGGCTTTAATTTAGGAAATCTTTCCTAACATTAAAGCCTCTCTTTCCTGTAGATTCACGGATTCAAGGATTGGATTTTTCCCACCGTGCACATAAGCTCCCGTCCACAGACTAAAACATCCTCTCATAATTCTTTCTTCCCAGCACATAAAGTTAGAATGCCTTACTGAATTCTGAGATCAAATCTGAAAATTTTAGATTTCCTGAAGTGTATTTTTTCAGATTTTTGGAGAGGAGATCATCTCCTTAGCAAAGCCTATTCTCGTTCTACATCACTTCTGATCAAGGCCGTCGCTCTGCGCTGCTTCCGATGATAGACATTCCGGAATCTCCTATTGATGTCCTCATCAATAGCTCTCAGTGTTGGTTGTTCTAGTCGTTAGAGTTCACATGCTCGAGCTTCTGCCTACAAAGAAATTCAGGTAAGGAAGAAGAAGGACAAGGAAAAGAAGAGGAACAAGAAGAAGAGGCAGAAGTAAAAGAGATAGAGAAAGAAGAAAAGGGAGGAGAAGAAAAAAAAAAGGTAAGATAGTAGTTATTGTAGAATTTTTAAGTAGCAATTATTTTGTAAGAGCCTAATTTAATTAATATTCAATTTTTATATTAGGTTTTAAGCAATGTTTAAGGAGGAAATTTTTAACAATTTAAGCATGTACGAGAAAAGAAATTGTGAGGTATGTAATATTACGAATAATCTAATGTACTTATTTTTACAAGTAGAAATTTGTGCGAATTGTCAAAAATAAGAAACTTGAGCTGGCGTACATGACATATACACGTAAAAGGGTACGAGGTGTCCGAATTGTGGAGATAGCTCATAACAAAGGTAAGATATACAACTTTTCTAATTCAGAAAGCAAGTACTTTGTTTCTTACATCTACAATAACACTTGAATCAGTTGAGTATGTTATTCATTAGCAATTTTACATATTGTGGAATGAAATCTTAAACTGATATATAGGTCTTGAACATAATTATATCTTCTATTCAATGATGCACGTTTAAACGAAAAACATGCAATCTATACAATATTTCTTTCATAAACATATCATATTACTTGTTAGTGTAAATCTATACATCATAAATGTTACGATAAAGTAAATGCACTGATCAAATTTTGCTAAGCATGAGAAAATATCATGCTAGGTGATGGGAAGACATTGATATATATTATGATATCTGCGGAGGCGGGGCAATGCGACTTTAATGGGTAATGCAACATAATGATATGTTTATGATACTTGTGCAGGTGGGCAATGCTTCAATGAGCAATGCGACCCAATGGGCAATGTGACCTTTAATGTAGTTCAATAGCAGGTATTGGGTTTCACCTGGGCTCTACTGAATGGTATAATGAAGTGTAAGAGCTATGTTTACGTTATGTGGCCTGTAACTAGACATCTAGACATGAAACATTTTTAGACAAGAGATAATGTGAATTGTGAAAGATAGGATGAGTAAGTAAATGGAGCATCTAAGTGATGAAATCCAAGAGAATATCTAAATCAACTTGCGTGATATTGTGTTACTTGTATCACCATGATAGACATTCTATTATTTTGATTCAGATGTGTATATTCATGTAATAGAATTTATTTATAAACAGCTTATAAATGATAATGTTCGTAATATAAAGCAGGCATGGTTTATGATTATGTACAGTCATCTCACGTAAATGCTGGCTATTATTTTGTATGCCTAAATACTGCATTCGGGATGCTTATCCTCCTGAGCCTCATAGCTCGCTAGAATTTTATTTTAGTTGTTTTTGCAGGAAAGAGCAAAGATAAAGTTGAGGCTGAGTAGAATCACGTTTACTTTATATTTTATGTTTTATATTCTATAGTGTAAAAGAAGTGTAGATTTGAGGTTGGTAGGGCGTTTATCATATGCATGTTTTTGGGGTTATAGTTGTTATATATATATATATATATATATATATCAATTAAATTTTTTCTGCTTCAGCTTGAATAGATACCATGATATCTTCATAAATGCTTTAATGTAAGATAATTATATAAATTCCTTTGCTGCATCCCACGTTGAACGGTAAGGAGAAGGTCAGCGTAGGCATGACACTGTCACTCCGCATTATACATGCCCAAAACACCTATTGTTTATTTTCTACCATCTTCAAAAAATGTGGCCCAACCATCTGGCTAAAAATATTACCTAGCAAACACTAACTAATTGAGATAATTAAATAAGGTACTCTCCCACCTATGACAACTCTAAAATTCAACTAAGGATGTTTGACTCCATGCAATTTAGATTAATAAATGATAATTAAGACCATTCTTTCCAGTTTCTGTTTAGACATCAAGATTTAGGTAATATAGGTACCATCCAATTTGGTAGCTATTCGCATTACCTCAAACTTTGCCTAATAATGCTATTAATTTACCCAGTATGAGAGATAAGATCACACCAAACATTTTTCATAATAATTAAAAAAAAAAAAACACCAAGAAAAATAGACAAACAGCCCCTTAAGAAAAAATTTCAGTCAAGTTAAACCTTGTAATTTGAGTTCAAGATCATCATTATTTGGTTTCCTAGATCAGAGAAACGTAAACAGATAATTGTTTATCTTATATCTCTTGGCATTTTTTAATATCATAAATAATTCTCATATCAGAAGCTTTAACTTTCCTGTTTTTATTAGCCTCCACTTGAATGAGGTCAAAATCAAGTTGCAAATCTAATTTATTTTATTAAGCAAAATAAACATTGCAATTTCAATTTAGGATGATCATTAAATGGTTGTCCAAATAAAAGAAACCTTAATTGATAATTGTTTATCTGATCTCTCCTGAGATGTTTGTATATTGTATGCAAGAAAAAAAGTCAAATGAGTCATACATAAGTCCATCACTAGTTAACTAATTGGATAAGTCATCATGTACATTGATTATGTTGCCAAAACATCTGCACCATGGGGCAAAGCATTGCATTCATAATCTTTCCACACATCCATCTTAATATTATGATTTATGCCAATCAATTTAGCTAGCATTGACTTCTATGTTAATCAACACTTGAATAAATGTAGCATTAGCTGGTCTGGTCTAATTATAGTTTAGTAATATTTACATACAAACTTCCATGGCACTTTCATTGCATAATGAATATGAATACTTAATTAATTTTAAACATCCAATTTTCACAATACAACTTATGTCCTCATCTTTGTTGCTTGATCCAGATATTATGACATACAGAAAACTTGATTACACGCTTTAAAAAATACTTGTAAATTAACTGGAGGTTTTCTTGCAATAGCATAAACATTCACATCCAATTAAATACAAAAATAACTCATCAGTACATGACTGGGTATTAAACTTAATAACCTGATTTCCACGAACTCCTTTATTGAGATTATGGAAGTTACGCTCCAATATCCACTTGTAATACCTAATTTAACATATAGATAAGAAGATGAAACAAACATTAAGAAAAAGTTAAGGAACACTCTGACTGCAACCTAACGAAAATCTCACTGTTTCTGAAGAGGAGACATTTCCACTCGAAGGATGCGCTCAATTTTGGGGGGCAAAGATTTCTCCACATCCTTTATAACTCTTCGTAGAATGTGTGGCCGCAATTCCTTGTGTAGATTAGCTAGCTAAAGGCAAATTCAAATCACTTCAGAAAAAAAGAAAAATGCAGATAAAAATTTCAAATGTTTCTACAATAGAAATTTAATAGCAAATGCAACACTTAAAAGGAAATCAATTGTGATAAGGCATTTCGAAATCCAATCACTAATGGTTGAAATAAAGCAAATATGATAGTTACGATAAGAATGCCAACAAGGATAAATAAAATAGTAGATGCACAAATGCAAGACAAATGAGAATTTATGCAAGCTAAATATTGTACCTCAATTTCATTGAAAGAACTTAGATTTTTGTAATTTTCAACAAAATCATCTTTGCTGCTAAACTTTCCAGCATCAAGAAAATGTAGAAGAGCCCTGTCAGTCGTTAAAACAAGTTTGAATGAAATGCCTCAGTGCCGAAGATATATATTCTCTAAGTAGAATATTTCATGTATTAGCATATTTATTCTCTACGCTACACTATAGAATATGATTGATCATGACCATTTAGCAAACATCTAATCCAAGTTTCTTATTCAAACAATTTACCAAAAGAAAATAAACAATAATTCTAATAAAAAGTAATCAGCAACTCGGTCAATTAAAAGTTTAAAACATCTACATTAAATAGTATATTCCAGTCATCTATATATTTAGGCATCCTCTCCAGGGAAAATTATTAGGTCGGACATCAGACATAGAGATACGTTCGATGTCCAATAAAATATTTACATGTGGAATGTACACGTGTCCGCGGAATTTTAAGTCAAGCGCGCCAAAAGCGCAGATAAAGCACAAGTAAAGCGCAGGTAAAGGGCAGGTAACGCACAGTCAAAGCACAGTCAAAGTGTAGTTCACGTGGCAAATTTTAATTGGATATCAGGACCTGTTTTTAGGTCCGGTGTCCGGATCTAATAATTTCCCCCTCTCCCGACACTATTTTCGGATGCAGAAGGAGCATGCCTATACATCCTAATCTCTGATGGTCCAAGATGATGGTCCAAGATGATGTTCCAAGAGTGTGATGGAGTGCATTCAACTACTAGCAAGATCAACATGCATTTCTCAAGTAAGCAAAGCAAAATCATCATCACATGGTACGTGCTCGAAGTCAAGAGCAAGCTCATCTGACACTATGAGGGCTCCCTCAACATCTGCCTTCAATAATACCAGAGATCAAGAGAGAATTTAACCATTCTATCAGCACAAGCTGTTGCAACTCAAGTTGATCAAGGAGTTGCCATCCATTAGCCATTACAACCGGAGATGCTTCGCCTACAATGTAGCAAGTTGCCATCCATTGGCCATTACTAGCAATGAGGTGTCAACGCCACCACCAACATATCACCCCATTTCATAATCATAGGTAGGCAGTTAAACCATCAAAAGAAGATTATTTTAGATAGATTTAGCAAATATCCATTAAGAAGATGTTTAATTTCACACTGATTACTAAATTTCCCAATATATTTAGATGCCTCGAAGAATCTTTGGGCTAGACTAAACCCGCCTCATTAGTTCCTGATTGCTGAAGTTTATAAATTATAATTAGTAAAACCCAAATCAACAAAGAAAATAGATAAAATCTATAGCATTTAGAAGCTTCTTCTGGAAATCATTTGGTATCTTATCAAAAAATAAGCAATCGGATATTCAGTGATAAATAAAAAAAACATTTATAAGAACAAAGTTGGAAAATTAAAAAAAACAAATTTAAAGCTTGCATCATTATACTAAACATGAACAAAATAATAGAACAGATTATTACATTCAAATTATCAGCATAGAATGGCAGAAGCAATGTTCCATTTAATGTTAAATGGTCAGAATTAAGAAAATATCTGTAGTTATCATGATTACCAACCATGATACTCTAATCCGTAAAACCCCAACTTACATTCCTTTTCTAACAGAATTTCCCCCGATTGGTAGACAATAATTGTACTTTAGCCGGTTGATAAAGAAGTGAATCAAGATATGGTAATAAAAGTGCAGATATAAAGGATATCCTAAGAAAGTTAAACTGCAAAATATAAGACGACTTGGCTACAATATCAAGAAGAAACGTGCAAACCTATGAAACAATTCAAATGAGCAAATGAAAGTAATTAGAAGTAAAGAGTGAAAACTACAGATATTTGTATCATCAAAGCAATAGTCGGGAAAGAAGTGGAAAAAAAAAAAAAATTGGACCAGAAACTATAACTTCCAGTATTGAAATACAAATTTAATAACTCCCAAAGTATCTGTAATATTTTCATTATATCATTAGAAATTCATAGAAGAGACTATGTACTAGCTTGCCAAAAGAAATGTAACTCAGTATCTTTAAATAACTAGTGCAAGCCCGGATAATCACATAAAACTAGTAGTAGATACAAATCTCAAATAAAGTACCTAATTCAGGCAGTGCCACATCGTGCCTCACCGTTGGCAAAAAGACCTAGTAACTAGAATGCATCCATGAATTGGTAAATTCCCTCTGACAAATACACCAAAATATTTTGATGCGGCAGTAGTCTAATTAGTCCGTCATGAATTTATGTATTCAGTATCAAGTGATAATTCTGATTATTCTCGAAGTTAATTCTTAGTTTAAATCTAGTCATTATTTAGGAATACTTGTCATTTTTATCCTGTTTAAGGGTACTTTTGTAATTTTCCAATAAGGCCCAGAGTTTCCGAAATTCAATTAGTTGAAGATGAAAATGAAATGGCAATTGCTTTTTCTTGGCTTCTTCCTCATATGATCCCCTTTCTCTAAACCTTAGGAATTCTTATTGATTTCTTGCTCTCTATCTTGCGTCTCCCTTCCTCTAAGTCATTCATCTCATCTATTTTTATCTTTATCTCAATTTTCCCTCTACACAGAAAGCTTCCCATTTCATTGCCTTGCTATTTATCATTTTAATCCAAGTAAAAATTCTTGAGCCAAGTAAACAACTATTGCACTCCACATCGGATCATCAGTTACTTGCTAGTGCAGCTACACATGCATCACTCCATTTGTTTGTTTTTATATTTGCATCTCTTAGGCTTGCATGCTACCAGCAGATAATGTGTACTCACCTTTGCTTGCACAGCTCACTTATCTACTAACTAAAATTGCTTATGATGTTGAATCCATGTGTCTTTGAGCCCAATCACATACTTGCATATTTGCATCTTTGCAAACTCACCTACTATTAAAACTAACCCAATCAAACCCAGATAGCCTAATTGAATCATAAAACCCAATAAAAAAGGATTCAAATTCAGTTCATCAATATTTTAGTCATGTGCTTCTGTCGTTGCAACCATGGGTCTATGAGCCCAATCACATACACAAATATTTGCATCTCTGAAAACTAGCCTACTATTCTAACCAGCCCAACCAAGCCCAAATAGCCTAACCCAACCATAAAACACAATGAAAAAAGAGTTCAAATTTAATTAATCAATATTCTAGTCATGTCAAATCAATATTGCCAATCGCATGAATATGCCAAAACTTTAAATGTCATTCAAGAGAGTTGATAATGCACTTGAGCATTTCTCATGAAAGTATTCTGTCAATATTTTTTTATGGAGTGATATTATTCCATTATTGTCTTACTACACAAGACGGATTTCACATTCATCTCTTCCTGAAGATGGATGTCGCTAGCTCAGAAGTACAAAAAACGACCTTCAGCTTTTTCTGTGATAGCATTTTAATTCTCTAGCATAGAGTTCTTTGCCGCCTAGATAAATTGATAAAGTGTAAGCCTTCCTTAGTCCAACCAATATTAATGTACTGATCCCCCTCTTATTATATTTCTCCATGAAACGGATGTCCCACTCATAACTCATTTTTTGAGATGGATTTCCTATTTGTCACTTATCACGTAGATGAATATTGTTAGCTCTGTAGTATAGTCATTGGCCTCTATTTCCTCTTCTAGCAATATTTCAACTGAGTAGAGTTCTTTGTTGCATTGGGGAATTAATGCAATGTAAGTTTAACTTAATACATCATAAGTTTATGTTTACTATATCATTTAATCGTAAGTACTTGTATTTAAATTAATTGTTAGTAATTTAACCATCAGTTGTTATTTAGGACTATTTGGTCATTTTCATATTTGTTTGTGGGTTGTTTTTATTTTTTTATTTTTCATAAGGCATATTTTTATAAATATTGCCCAAAATCTATAATTTGATTAATGTAAGTTGATAATAAAAATAGCAATCGCATCTTCCTCAAGGCTGATCCCCCCTCTTTCTCATAATCTTAGAGTTCTTTCTTTCCTTCATCTTCAGCTTATGCTTCCCCTCTTCAGGGGCATCTTTATTCTAATGTTTCATCTCTTTTTCTCGTTATCTCTCTTGCTTCTCTCTCTACACGGAATTCCCAATGCCTCGCTCTATGTCGCAAATCATGATTGAAATGACTAACAATTATAAATATATATAAGAGACTAATCACATGCTAATCACACTAACCAAGAAGCACTTAAAAAGGCCACAGCCCACATCTAGTGATAGAACCGGAATTAAGAACAAACCCCGCTAAATAGGAAAATAAAAAATTCTGTATTTCATCAATATTTCAAATAAAAATTTCAGATAAAGAAGCACACCATAGCTCCTCAACACTGTTTTGCAGAGGAGTGCCAGTAACAAGAAGCTTGTTCTTTGTACTAAATTCCTGTATCACCAAATAGATCAATTAAGACTATCTTTAAAATTTTAATCAAATAATATATATTTTCTATTGCTAGAAAGGGGTTGAAAAAGATTATAATAAACATACCGACAAAGTTGTGTATAATGATGCCTCGCTATTCTTCAGCCTATGAGCCTCATCAACCATAAGGTAGTTCCATCTGATCTTAGAAAGCACGGCTTTGTCTTTCAATAGAACTTCATATGTTGTCAACAACGTATTAAATTTAATGTGTCTGCTACTTCCATTGTTATTATTAAACTCATACTGCTGACAAACCTGCTCCCCGGAAAAAAAAAAAAAAAATATATATATATTTCTTATCAAAATTATGTACAACTTTCATGCCTCACAATAATAAGCAAAGCAGAAAAAAATGAATCGCATACTTTATCTGGTGGAGAAGTAACTAGCCAAAAAGCTGATTATCTTTAAAAAAAAAAAAATGCACAAGAAATATTGACCAAAACGATATCGAAACAAATAGACAAATTACAGAACATGATTACATAAACTTAAAATTTTAACAAAAATTCTATTATAAATATGACAAAATCTAGAAATTTTCCAATCATATTTAGAATCCTATGCTGATAAATTTTAAATATCGAATAAAGGTGGAATGGTCATCAGTTTCATTAGAAAAGTTCCTGTAATCGCAAAATTACCAACACAAATAAAACATTTCAAGTACTTACATGGTTGAACTATAAAACAAAAATTCTTATCATCCTCTATCTTTTTTAAAACTTTAGTCTGGAAGATCTGAAAACTTCAGAACTTGGAGCAATGAATATATATCCAAATTTGTAACTAGTGACTTAGGGATCATAGGAATTTGGATCAAGAAAGAGCTTTCAACTATGCAGGAGTACTACAGCTGGCGTGTTTTTGCCCTTAGTAAGCTCTTTTTGACTCGCACCAAAGGATAGGCGGATTGAGCATTGTGGAAAGGCAATAAAATCAACTCAGTAGGAACGCTAAGCCTTAATGACGCAAGTTTTCTCGTAGCACACTCAAATATTCAAGATCATTTGCCCAGAACAAGGCCAAAACAAGCCAACACCAGGAAGGATTATTGATTTACCACGACTCTGAATCAATTTCTAACTCCAGGATTTGAAAAGGACAAAAAGAAACAGAGAAAGCTTGCAGCTGTCAAGTTTAATCTGAGCAACAGGCTAACCCAATGCATACACCATGAATCGAAGTCAGTATTCTCCTACAAATACTAGGCTCAATGCACAAGTTCAACAAATAGAAATAGGGTTTTTTGTTAATCTTAACAACCAATTAAGCATCAAAAAGCAGCCAAACTGTCATAACCTGTGATCAAGAAAATAACGATGGCTTTTCGAGTATCAACTAAGCCATTCAAGGAAATGAGCCATTATAAGTAGAAAGTGAGAGAATTCTCAAAATGGTCCCTAAGAATACACACTAATTTTCCGTTAGAATTATAAAGGAAGCCAACACTCCATCCACACCACAATGCAACTAGTAGCAAAATTTGGTATATGGTTATATGTCTATAGTCAAATATTGAAACCCACTTTGCACATACAAAAATAGATGGTAATAGATGCTTCAGTAGCAAGGTTACCTGAATAGGTTTCAAACAAACACGACTCACAAAAATTAAAACATCAAGCAAAATTTAAAAGAAGGGTGCAAAATTTTAAAGTGAGACATAAATTACCAACCTATAAAAAATTTTAAACAAGAGTTGATTAGGAATTGCAATGCAAGCAAGCATAAACAAATTAAATGATGCAATAAAAGAAAGACTAACCTCTCTGCTAGCACGATTTCCAACATATACAACTATATTCATTTCAGGGAGCCACTTCTTAAATTCCTTTGCCCAATTAGATAAAGTTGAAAGAGGAACAACAACAAGAAATGGACCATGAATTTGTTGAGCATACTGTAACAACACAAAACATAAAAAATTTGCATCAATCAAGCAAAAATAAATATGCAAATAAGAAAGGTAAGAAACATCAAAGCAGAAACTACGAGAAGCCAACCTGAAGAAACCCTAACATAGAAACTGATTGCACCGTTTTACCAAGACCCATTTCATCAGCTAAAATGACATTTGTATCATTTCTCCAACTGCACGAATATAAAAGGGGGCATTATGAAGATATGGGGAATATGCCTTAACAGCGCAAATTAAAACAAAAACAAGCCTGCCAAGGTTTGCTAGAAGTTCCACATTGGTCTGTTAGTTTTGAAAGGTTCATAAAAGACCAAAAAACAAAGGGCACTCTTTTTCAAGTAATTTATTATCCACTGTCATCTAAAGCTTGAAATGAAGGAACTTTCATTGTCTTTCTCATCAACAAAAATGTCTAAAGCTTTCCTAGTGTGTGGTATACGAGTTAAAAAACTTTTCACAACCAAAACCATCAAGGTTGGAGTCTCCCCCAATCCTCCCTCCCTCTATAGGGAAATGACTAAAAACCTACAACCACCTAATCAACAAGTATGGCAAAAGGCTGCAGACTCCCCTCTCCCTCTCTCAGAAAACACACACAACCATCTATGTACTGGTCAAGTGGTGAATGGAACTGAGCTACACAAGAGATTAAAAGCTTGTGTTATACAAGGAGAAACTTTTGACCTTTCCCATGAATTATGAAGAATAAATAATACAAGAGCAAAACCATTTGAAACTTTAGTGGTAGAGATGACTAACAGACCTATGTGTACAAGTGAAATATCAATAACAAGTCATTGACCTGATTATAATTTAGCATATAGCAAAGCATTTAATACCTATTGACCAGAAAGTTCAATCCCTCAAGCTGATAATCACGTAGTTTGCCTCCTTTCAACCAATCAGGTTGCTCATCAAGCCTCCGTAAACTAGCTGTAAATAAAAATTGATACCCAATTTATCCACTAATATCATGTAATAGTAAATAAATTGCAATATTAATAAAGTTTAAGTGCAATGATGGGGGACCGGGGAATTATGATCAAAACAATAAAAATTCAATAAGCTTTCATGTAAAAAACAGCAGAAAACAAGGACAACTATCAAACTGCCGCATCTTTAAAAAAAGGAGATAAGATTAATGCAATTTATCCTTTATCATACTCGGAGGAAACCAACACACAAATGAAAGGGTAAGCTAGTGGTTCCTGCTGGCATAATCAAGGCAACTGGCAGCCCTCCCAAACTGGCATTTCCTGAAGTTGGTTACCTTGACAGCTTAACTTTTGACTCTCAATGGAAGGCTAATAGATTGAGGCCACTTAGGTCTTTTTACCACCTTTGTAACTCTATTTTTATGGCCAATTTCAGCCTATCCAAACGTGAAGTATTCAATTACCTTGCATATTTTCTTCTCTTCTACATATCTTTTCTAACATGATATCAAAGTCAATTCTTGGCTAATCAATGGTCAATGGTTACAAGAGGACCCTAAAAAAGACAAGTGAAGATGGAGAGAAGATATCCATGGAGCAATCACCTCTTCAAATAACATCCTACAAAATGAGAAGAACTTCCAATGGTTTCATTCAATTGAACGGTAATTCAAGGAGGAGAAAAAAATTGCATACTTAAATAACATCATTAGACAATCCAAAGGGATGAGACTTCCTTTACCACATCGGATAGCAACAACACAATGGTGATATATTGGCTTATCAATTCTATGGAAGAACATAATGAATCCATGCACTTAGTCCAAACACAAACAAGAAATTCGAGAAAAGCTATCATGGCATATTTAGAACTTGAAAATTCCACTCACTTATGTGAATTAAGAGATCCTGTGATCTCAAACAATAAGACATGAGCATCATTGAAAACTCCATCACACTTACAAAAATTTGGCAAAAACTAGAAAATTTTTAGCCAAATGATTGGAGTGGGGAGTCTGCAAGTAATTACATCAAAATTGTGAGAAAAAAATAAGAACCTATGATTTCCTTGCGAGCCTTGATAAAGATCAAGAAGTTTGTGGGAGAATCATGAGATTCATCCACCACAAAAAATTGAAATATTTGATGAGGTTTGAACAAAAGAAAGCAGTGGAAAAATAATTTTTGAAAGTACCAAGAACTATCTTCAAACTAAAGGGTCCACTCTTGTCATCAAAGGTCTGGAGCAAAACCTATGAAATGACTTGAGGCATTGAAAACCAGAAAATCTTTAGTATAATTTTCGTAAAAAAGTTTAATCACAAAAGAGAAAATTGTTGGAAAGTTTACACCAAGCCAAAAAGTTGAATCAATCCTGGAATTCAACTCAAAGACATTCATGTTTATCAAACCAAAAGGAAGGGACTAAGGATGAAGTTAGATATCGCATACAAATTACTCATCCTTGAAAAAGTTTCTAACTTCTTCTCTTGTAAGCTTACAAAGATAACTTTCCTCTGCCCTCACTTGCATTAAGGGTGGCCAGAAATCCTGAATCATCAACATAGTGCATCAGATCATATGTGAAGTTGTGTTCTTCAATTCTCATCATATACTCCCTTATCTTGAAACCTCAAAGTCAAAATTGTTGATGATCTGTATCTCTACTTGTTGTGATAAGAACCAATAAATTAACTTTGGTCTCTAATCTCTATCAAATTTTTGTTTTAAATGTACCAAATCTCACATGCAATCTAATTAGTAAAGCTAGATATCAAAAGATTAGCTGCAAAATCGTTTACTCGTCTAAATAATATTAATTTTAGGGCCAGAGGTCAGGGAAGAAGAATTGCAACACAAGCAAGGTTGGAGGACTATAATACTTTGATGAGAAATCAGAAGAGAGTAAGCATGCCCTTACTATCAATAGTGAATTCTCTCCTCTTACCAAAAAAAAAAAATTCAAATTATGTTAAGACATCATGGGTTGGTTATCTTAGTTTTTTGTACCTTCAAAACTTGTTCCTTATTTCTTTGAAAATAAAGATGCCTTTTGATGTGAAATATGTCAAAGAGCTAATTTTTGTGTATGCGTAGTGACATTTGGAGCCATCCTAATCTCAAAATCTTTTACTACAAATAGTGGTTCGCTACTTTTATTGATGATCATAAACGTATGTGCTGGCTATACTTGTTGAAAGATAAATAAGAAGTGCAACATCTTTTCAAAAACTTCCACAACATAGTTAAAACCTCTGATAATATCTAAATTCTACATTCTAATAGAGGCACCAAATATTTTAATCATATTCATGGAAGTTATCTAAATCAAAATGGCATTATTCATCAAGATTTTTGCCCCAACATAGCTCAACAAAATGGAATAGCTGAAACAAAAAATAAAGACATATCTTAGAGGTGGCAAGATCCATTATGTCCACTACTAAAATTCCTAAATTTTATTGTAATAAGTGCTATCATCATGGCATTTTATCTTACAAATCAAATACCCTCTAATGTGCTTCAATTCAAAATCTTAATCGATATTTTTTTTTTCACAAATGCTCGTACTATTTCAAATATAACTCTTAAGATCGTTGAGTGTGTACTGACTACTGCCTTTTATCTACAATCACCAACCTAATAGGAATAAATTTGTACCAATGCGTTCAAATATATATCTTCCTCGAATATAGGGAAAATCAAATAGGGTATAAATATTATTTTCTTGAAGAAAAAAGAAAATCGTTTGTGTCTATGTACATCAACTTCCTTGAAAATAACCTTAAAAAAAATCCTCAAAAGGAAGATAAAAGAATAATGAAATTTAAAAAAAAATTTCCTCTAAAATACTCCAAATCATAAAGACCGCTAAATATCTTAATCTCCCAAGGTCCCAACAATATTGAGATTATTGATTCTTATTTTTCAAAATCTAATCCAACCAACATACCCAACACTTGATCCCACAAGATTACTTTGAACTTTGTGTTACACTTGAAGAAAGCAACTAAAAAGGAATTAAATTCTTCTACTGTTGAAGCTTATCATAAATAATACATGCACTCGAGAAATTCACTCTCTTCTCCCATATGATATTATTAAAGACTCGTTTATTGCTCTAACCAAAGATGCTGGTGCCTAAACTCAACATTCAATAGAAAATATGATGACATCTGATCATCCATACCATACTCCTCAAAAGAAAACTCTAGTTTCCAGCTTAGTTGAAATTGAAATCCCAAATACTATAGAAAAGGCTTCTTAATAAATCAAAATGGTAAAAAATTATGCAAGATAGTATGAAAATTCTTGGAAAAACAAAACAAAACATGGGAGGTCATTTAGAGACCAAAGGATGCAATCCCTATTGGATGTAAAGGGGTATTTATAGTCAAATATTAGTCAAATGGATCCACTGATAGATATAAAGTATGGCTATTTACAAAAAAGTTCACCCAAGCTTATGAGATTGAATACTTTGTGACATTCGCTCCTATCGCAAAACTTAGCATGATTCAAGTTCTCTAAATGGCAGTCAACTTTGATTTGCCGCTCCACCAAGTGGATGTCAAGAATGTATTCCTAAATAGTGACTTGGATGAAAAAGTTTACATGGATCTTCCTCCAAGGATCACCGACTCTAGGAAGACATAGCTAGCATGCAAATTAACAAAAAAAATTAAGATTTTATGAGTTCAAATCAAGCTCCTAGGTCATCTCAGATATTTGGAATGAAATTAGAAACAAATCAAGTATTACCATTTTTCAAAGAAAATTTATTCTAGATCACTTAAAAGAAACTAGTTTAGCTGGAAGAAAACTTATAACACTCCAAGTGATTCTAACACATAATTAAGTGATATTAACACCGGTACTCCAGTTAATAATGAAGAAAACAAAGATTATATGAGAAACTCACTTATTTGTCTGACACCAAACTTGGCATTGCCTATATTGTTAACATAGTAAGAAACTTCACGCATGCACCTCATGAAGAACACATGAGTGTTGTCACAATAATACTCAAGTACTTAAAATAATCCAAAGAAGTTGATTATCCTTTAAGAAAGAGGAATCTAAGATAATAAAGTCCTATGAAAATATTGATTGGGTAGGCTTTATAGTTAACAAAGACAGGCCACCGCACTTAAGTATGGAGTAATCTTGTTAGATGGCATGGAAAGGAATAATGTAGAAGCTGGACCTCATATCCTTGGCTAGTAAGATTAGAAATTAATCTTAGTTAAGCTACTCCTAAAAGAATTGCAGGTAACTGTCAAGACACATATGATATTAGTATCATGACTATAAGACTGCGATCAACATATTGCACAATCTTGTCCAACATAATCAAATTAAACAAGTGGAGAAATATAAGCACTTTAAGAAAAAAAAATTAAAAATAGAGTTATGTCCATTTTATCCTCTCTTCTGATCTAATTGTTAGCATTCTAAATAAAGGGTTGACAATACCTCTATTTGAAAAAATGATGGACAAGTTTAGTAGATTGTTGAATGTTATTGCATCTTCGAAAAAAAAAGGAAAAGATCTATGCAAATTATCTTCTAAAGAAAAGGATCAAAATAGTCCATTGACTCCTTATGAAGGACCAAAATAGTCTTTAACTATATTGAAGTACTATCAAAATAATCTCCAACTATATTAAATAACTATTTTGATCCCTCAACTCCTTAAAAAGAAACCAAAATAGACCCACCATAGGATTACTTTGATTCTTTTTTAAAGGACTTGAGGGACCAAAATGGTTCTTTAATATAGTTGTAGACCATTTTGATCCTTCATAAAGAGTCAAAGGATAATTTTAATCCTTTTATCTACTACACTGGAATCTTTCCTTAAATAATATTGAGTTCACAAAATAGCAAGATGTGTTAGCAGTTCCTGTTGACACAAACAAGGTAACTAACAGCTCTCCCAAATAGACATTTTCTTAAAGCTATTTCTCTTGATGGCTCACAATTTGACCTAAATAGAATGTTGATGGATTTGGGCCAATTAGAGGTTCTTTTTTTTAGAAATTCTATCTATTATGTTTAATATTAATTTTACAATATGTCATGATATTCATATTTCCTTTCACACTATGATCAGTTAATTTCTTCCCTATTTTCACCTTTGTGACTCTCTATCTATAAGATCAAGTTGCGGCCTACTTAAGCAATTAAGTATGACTAATTTGTCTCTCTTTGTCTCCTCTTCCACTTCAGGTTTTTGCGGATGTTTTAGGTAATATTATGCATAATTTTTGGAGCTAAAACCTGAGGGTTTTTCTTTGATAGCTTACGAACTATGTCCCCCTTTCTCTTCTCCTCTCTTTGACTTCGTCTCGGGCTTCTTATCTATTTCTTCTCTCCCAATTGTCCACCCCATTTGTATCTTTCTTCTCAATCAAATAAAAGCTTTTTAGGTATTTTTATGTTCTAATATATTGTTTGTCGTGTGAATTATAAGTGTTGTCCGTAAAAGTCTTAAAATGTTGTTGTGTCCTTTTATTTAAAGTTATAAGGTGTCGTTGTAATGTGTTGTACTTGTTATTTGTTATTATCATGTATTTTGTCTATTATTGTGTTAATTTTTGTCGTTTATGAAAGGAAGACCATAGGTGTTTGCAATCTTAGTTTTTCCAAATTTTGATTGCATTAAATTTGGCATCAAAGCTTAGGTTTTTGTTAAGTCTTCCTTTTTTTAAGTCTTGAAGAAAAAATAGAAAATCATAATGTAATTGAGTCTGAAGTTGGAGGAAGTAAGCAAGGTAATCTTGAAGAAGATATTCCTATGAGCCGATGGATTCAGACACAAGGAAATTCTATCAATCTCATACAGAACGAGTTATATAAAATTCAATATCAAATGTACTTCTGAATGAAAAAATACAAGAAGAAAAAGAAACTTCTGCAAGCCCAATTTAAGCAAGAAAAAGAAATGATCCATAGAAAGTATGTGGCCTTGATTCAAGAATTGGAAGTAGCGCCTTTGACTCGTCAGGAAAGTTCTAAAGTCATCCTCATCAGGAGATGAGATCTTTCAACCGAAGGAGAATTGATGTAAGCAAGTCATACCCATATATGGGAAATTAATAGTGGGCTGCATTTCATCTCTTGGGCTTGGCCCATTATCCATTAGCTGGCTTGGGATTTGCTGGCTTGAATTAATGGTTGATGAGTTCTGCTGCCATTTTCAGCTCATTAAAGCTGCTTCTGGGTTCATTCCCCTTGTTTTGGCCCTTCGTTTCCTCTGCCTACCCGGTTCCTTCCCCCTGGCGCTGTCCATTCGGTGGTTGTGTCCTGTTGACCCTTCGTGTGCTGCTCCATTCGACTGCCTGTTGGCCTTTTGTCTCCTCTTTTTTGATTGGAATGAGTGGGCGACTGTTTGGGTTGTTTAGCTCCCTCTCTTCTCCTATAAATAGGGATTGTTTTGTGGCTATTTTAGGTAATATTATGGATAATTTTTGGAGCTAAAACCTGAGGGTTTTTCTTTGATAGCTTGCGAGCTATGTCCCACTTTCTCTTCTCCTCTGACTTCGTCTCAGGCTTCTTATTTATTTCTTCTCTCTACAAGTGTCCACCCATTTGTATCTTTCTTCTCAAGCAAAGAAAAAAAAATTAGATGTTTTTATGTTCTAATATATTATTTGTCGTGTGAGTTATAAGTGTTGTTCGTAAAAGTCTTAAAATGTTGTTGTGTCCTTTTATTTAAAGTTATAAGATGTCATTGTAAAGTGTTGTCCTTGTTATTTGTTATTATTAGGTATTTCGTCTATTAATGTGTTAATTTTTGTCGTTTATGAAAGGAAGATCATAGGTGTTTGCAATCTTAGTTTTTCCAAATTTTGATTGCATCAGAAATTCAAAGAAACCCCTAACCAAGCAGATTCTTTGAGAAATCAACTGAAAAATAAGATAAGAATCAACCAATCACCTTTCTTCATGTCATGATTTTCAACTTGGCATGCAATCAATTCGAGCTAAAAAATCAAAATAAGTGAACATACCACTAAAAATGAGCAGCCAGAAAAGTATATGCTGATGAGCCATAAAAGAACTCAAAAGGGTGCCAATGACTAGGAATTGACACGGAGAGCTTTTAGTTTGTGTATATTAGAAAAGTTTTCAGGTAAAACTAAAGAAAATAAAATAACTTGTGCAACTCTGCTAAAAATTCCAAGAGGTTCCAGAGGTGCTTTGTAGCACGAGAACAACAATAGCAATTCAACATGAAGGAAACATATTGTGCAGCCATTATACCGAAGGAAACATATTGTGCAGCCATTAGTGGTATAATGTTAGTTATAACTTATAAGTGACAATATTGGTTAAATGATCATGCGACTCTTCCAGAATCATGATGAAATACTAAGGCCAAAAGCAACATATGAAAGTGGATTGTCAACGATAAGAAGGATTTGTAAACTAGTCAGGTCTAAAAGATGAGAAACTGTTAACATATAAAACACAGAGAAGTTTCAAATAGCTCATTATTTAATCATTCAAACTATTTGGTAAGCTAACTAAGAATTATTGATGTGTACAATAGATGAAACATGAACCAACTACTATTAATTTACTTATTAACACCCAAAAATTCAGATTAATTCACAAAACACTCAATTCTTTGAATAATATAAAACATCACCTCCCTCACCCTCTCCATTAGGTTCTCATCACATTGGGTGGTCATGACAAACTCTTCCCCTTTACCGCCACCGGTCCCATCAATATTCCTTTCCCAAAAAGATAATGTAGCAACTTCCTCAATTCTTATTTATCTTCAAGAGTCCTTCACACACTATTAGTCTTATTGATGCCCTTCCCCCAATAAGACCCATTGCAATTCCTCGCATTTTATTCATCATTGAGGATTTTTGGATTTGAGGAGCGAGCTGAAGCTAGAAACGAGGTCACATGAGACAAAAGTTAACAAAGTGATAGTTTAAAAATAGAAAATTTTAGATATTACATATGTAAATAGGATAGTTTAGTGTTTTGTATGTGAATTGTAAATCCCCAAAAAAATCTGGAGGTGAGTTGCCAATGGACAAGCGGTCTTAGATGATCAATGGCGGTTGCAAGAGAGAAGCTAATCCAATTCACGTATTCTTTGACAGTGTGGTTGATCTTGAAGTCGATGTTGAAGAACGAAGACCGATGAACGTTGACTAAGCCTTTATCGTCAAATACGAAGTCGTGATCAAGCTTAGGATCGGCCATCCATGGATGACAGGACTGTCCACAGTTTGGGGAAGGGAGTTCGGGCTTGGCATGCTGAAAGTGAAGAGAGGTGGGTGTTTGGGAGAGGGGTTGTTGGCTAAAGAAAAGGAAAGAGAAGGGGAGAAGGAGATGCAACACTAGAGAATTAATATGAGAGGGATGTGGGGGCAACAACTATGAGGAATTAATGGGAAAAGAAGATATAGCAGCAGCTAGTAGGAAGTTAATAGGGGGGAGGGGAAGGGGCAGCAGCCTTAGGAATTTGATAGGAAATACTTGTATTCACAAGCAAACCTAACCAAAATAAAGTACCACAGCAAGAAAACTGCTGTCCACAGCAGTAAAACAGCCAAAACAGTGGATAATTTAGAGGAAAACTGTAGGAAAAACTCAAAACACACTTGGATTCCACTAGACGATGAATAAAATAGCAAGATACAAGAGATCCTCAAATAGAGAGGAGGATCGTCTCTCCCAAATCTCTAGACAAGATTGTCTAGAGCCCAAGCATCCAAGAAACCCTAATTCCAATCAATCAAAACATAAACTCTCCCTAATCCCCTCATGCACTTTAATACAAAAGCTTTCCTAATCTAATTTCCCTCCCAAAGCATTAGCCTCCTCTCTCTCTTAATTTGAAAATCAAATAATGGGTGGGACCCATTCATGCATGCGGCCCAGAGAAGGAAGAGGCGGATTATGTCCGCCTCTTATACACCGCTGGACTGGCCAGCGGGATTTATGAGCCGATACCACCCTCCCAAAGAATCACCTTGTCCTTAAGGTGAAAATCCGGAAACTGCTGTTTCGTCCTCTCGTATGGCTCCCACGTGACCTCGTAGTTAGGAAGGTTCTTCCACTAGATCAACACTTCCTTAGTTCCATCTTCTTTCTCCCGAACCCCCATCAGTTCTAAGGGTTCTAGAACCACCTCTAGATCATCAGTAAGTGTCACCGGTAGCTCGGGGTTGGCTGTGTAGCCACCAATGGCCCTTCTCAACTGTGAAACATGAAAAACCAGGTGGATGGTCGCCGTTGATGGTAACTTCAGTCGATATGCTACTGCCCCAATTTTCTCCAATATTTCATATGGCCCAAAATACCTTGGAGCCAACTTTTCATTTCTCCTGTTGGCGACTGTCTTCTTTCTATAAGGTCAGAGATTCAAAAATACAGTCTCTCCCACTTCAAACTGGATGTCCTTCCTATGCCCATCCGCTTGTTTCTTCATAATTTGCTGAGCTCTCAGTAAATGCCTCTTCAACTCCTCTAGCACTCGATCCCTCTCCTCCAAGTACTCCTCCACTGACGAAACTGGAGTACTGCTACTCCCAAAGTGCATCAAGTGAGGGGGTTCCCTTCCATACAACACCTTGAATGGAGTCATCTGTGCAACTGAGTGAAAAGAGGTGTTGTACCAATACTCCGCCCAAGGTAACCACTTGGCCCAAAGCTTGGGTGTCTCCGCTAAAAAACATCTCAAGTAGGTCTCCATGCTCCTATTGACCACCTCCGTTTGGCCATCTGTTTGTGGGTGATAAGCAGTGCTCATCTTCAAAACTGTCCCCGGTAATCTGAACAATTCTCTCCAAAAATGACTGAGGAAAACCTTGTCTCTGTCTGACACGATCGCCTCTGGTACGTCATGCAATCTGACCACCTCTCTAATGAAAGTTGAAGCCACTGTCACCGCAGTGTAAGGATGTCGAAGAGGAATGAAATGAGCATATTTGCTCAATCTATCCACTACCACCAATATCACAGTGAATCCCTCAGAACAGGGCAGCCCATTAATGAAGTTCATAAATACTTCCTCCCAAACTCGACCTGGTAAAGCCAAGGGCAGCAGTAATCCCCCCGGTGACATAGCTAGGTACTTATTCCTTTGACAGACTTTGCATCTGGATACCATCTCTTCCGCATCCTTGTGCATCCCTCTCCAGTACAATTCTGCCGCCAGTCTCCTGTAGGTCTTTAACACTCCTGAATGTCCTCCCACTGCAGTCCCATGGAACTCCTGGAGCAACTGCGGAATGTGACTTGATGTTCTGGGTAACACAAATCTACCCTGGTACAACAATCTCTCCCCCTCTAATGAGTATCCTGGATGGTTGCCCTCTCCCTTTAGTAAGTCAGTCCTGATCCTGCCTAGGTCTTCATCCCTAGCACTCTCCTCCCTGATGGCCTCCCAATCTAGCATCATTGGGACTGATACAGCCACTGTCTGCAGCACCCCCATGCATTGGGACAGGGCATCTGCCGTCTTGTTCTCCACCCCCGGCCTGTACTGAATCTCAAAATCATACCCCAGCAGTTTGGATAGCCACCTCTGATGCTCCTCTGTCACCATGCATTGTTCCAGCAAATATTTCAGGCTCCATTGGTCAGTCCTGACGATGAAATATCTTCCGAGTAAGTAGGGGCGCCACTTTTGAATGGCCAAACGATGGCCATTAACTCCCTCTCATAGACAGATTTCAGCTGGGCTCTGGCATTCAACACATGACTGAAATAGGCAATAGGTCTTTGGCTCTGCATCAGCACTGCTCCTAATCCATACCCCGATGCATCTGTCTCTACTATGAAGGCCTGAGTAAAATCCGGCAAAGCTGAGACCGGGACTGTGGTCATAGCTTTCTTCAACTTCTCGAATGCTGTTGTGGCTGCCTCCCCCCATAAGAATCCATCTTTCTTCAACTGCTAAGTGAGTGGCCATGCTATAGTTTTGTATCCATTCACAAATCTTCTGTAATAACCTGTAAGCCCTAGGAATCCCCTCAGCTCCTTTAGATTTTTAGGCAGTGGCCACTTTAACATAGCTTAAATCTTGAACTGATCTGCTGCTACCCCTTCCTTGGATACCACATGCCCCAAGTACTCCACACTGGTTTGTGCGAAGCAGCACTTCTTCAAGTTAGCCCTCAACTGGTGCTCCTGGAGAACCTCTAACACCTTCTTCAAATGCCCCCAATGCTTCTCTGTTCTGCTATACACTAAGATGTCATCGAAGAATACCAAAACAAATCACCTGAGATATTGTTTGAAGATTGTATTTATGAGTGCCTGGAATGTGGTTGGAGCATTGGTGAGGCCAAAGGGCATCACTAGGAACTCATAGTAGCCCTCATGAGTTCTAAAAGCGGTCTTGGGCACATCTTCTTTCTTCATTCGAATCTGATGATATCCTGATTTCAAGTCAATCTTGCTGAAAATCACTGTTCCACTTAATTCATCCAACAGCTCGTCAATCACTAGTATGGGAAACTTATCAGGTACAGTTTCCTTGTTGAGTGCGCGGTAGTCTACACAAAACCGTTAGCTGTCATCCTTCTTCTTCACCAATAGAACAGGACTAGAGAACGGGCTAGTGCTGGGCCTGATGATCCCTGCTTCCAGCATTTCTCTGATCAGCTTTTCTATTTCGTCTTTCTGAAACTGAGGGTAACGGTAAGATCGTACACTGACAGGTGACACTCCCTCTCTCAATGTGATGGCATGTTCCTGCTCCATGGGTGGTGGTAACCCTAGAGATGGTTGAAAAACCTCATAGAATTCCTGGAGCAAAGGTTGTACAGAGAGGGGTATGTCCCCCTCTTCCTCCAAACTCACTCCCTCCAATCTATGTAACTCCACCAAATAGCCTTCCCCCTCCTCCTGGATTGTCTTGATTAGGGATTTAAGAGAAACCCCGGCCTTGGTCAGCCCCGCATCACCTTGAATCACCCTCTTCCTTCCTCCCTTCACCAGCTCTATCCTCAGAGTACCCCAATTGACCTTGGTTTCCCCCAAGGTATGCAACCACTTCATCCCTAGGATGACATCCGTACTCCCCAATTCTAGGGGAAGGAAGTCTTCCTTCACTTGGATACCTTGGATCTTCAGCACCACCCCTCTACAGACTCCTCTTCCCATTTCTACCTTCCGCATGCCCATCATCACCCCATAGCCTCCTGTATCTACTAACTCCATCCCCAGCAGCTCCATAATTTGGGTGGAAATGAAATTGTGGGTTGCCCACTATCGATCAACACCACAACTTCACGGTTAGCTATCTCTCCTTTCACCTTCATAGTGTGACTCGGAGTGAATCTCACTACGGAGTTGAGAAAGACTTTTGCCACATCTAGATGCAGCTTTTCCTCCTCCACCTCAGAATCGCTCCCCCCTCCCTCTTCGTCTTCCTCGTCTTTACAAACGAGGAGAACTTGAAGAGCTCAATCCTTGCACTTATATCCTGACATGTACTTTTCATCACATCGGAAACACAACCCTTTTGTTCTCTTCTCTTGCATTTCCTTCTCAGTAAGCTTCTTGAACTGCCCCCCATTTCCTCCTATTGTTTTTTTCCTTCGGAACTTCTTTCATCCCTCTTGGGGATACTCCCTTGGAGGCTAGGTGGGTAGTCGTCCACCTGTAAGTGCCTCTTGAGCTACCACTCTTAGCTCCCTTCTCCAGATTCTTTTGATTTTCGACCAATTGTGCAAGCTTCATGTCCTCCCCCAGATCCCTAGGTATCAGGACCTTCACTGCTGCTCTAACTTCTGCCTTTAACCCCTTCATAAAGTTCCCCTCCAGCATCGTATCGGATAACCGCTCTACCCTGCTAACCAGATGCTCAAATCTCTCTCTGTAGTCGGCCACAGACCCTCCTGCACTAGGGTAAAGAACTGCTCGTAGAAGTATCCTCCCCGGTCGATTTGGAAACGCTCTATCAAACTGTCATTGAATTCTTCCCAGCTCTGGATAGGTCTCCTCTGATCTCTCCACTGGTACCAGGAGAGTGCCTTCCATTCCAGACATAAGCCCACTGCCGATAATTTCTCCTCCTCCGTAAGCCGTTAACGGCGAAGTACCTCTCCACCTTATAAATCCACCCATAGGTGTCATCCCCTTCAAAAATGGGCATTTTTAATTTCCTCACCTTCCAATCTCCGTCGTTTCCCCTTAATCCTCCATAATTTTCCATTCCCCATTAAATCCCTAAGGTTACCGCCCCTTCCCCTTTATTAACTTCCTACTAGATGCTGCCCTCTCTTCTTTCCTCCATTAATTTCTCATAGTTCTTGCCCCCACTTCCCTCCCCTATTAATTCTCTAGTGTTGTGTGTCCTTCTCCCCTTCCCTTTCCTTTTCTTTAGCCAACAACCCCTCTCCCAAACAACCTCCTCTTCACATACAGCACGCCAAGCCCGAACTCCCTTCCCCAAACCGTGGATAGCCCCTTCATCCATGGATGGCTGATCCTAAGCTTGATCATGGCTTATATTTAATGATCAAGGCTTAGTCGACGTTCACTGATCTCCATTCTTCGACATCGACTTCGTGATCAACCATACCGTTAAAGAATACGTGGATCATATTAGCTTCTCTCTTGCAACCGCCATTGATCATCGAAGACCTCCCGTCCAATGGCAACTCACCTCCAGTCTACCCACTACTTTTCTGGGTAGCTTTCTGTTGCTCAAAACCTTAAATGTTTACTTCTACTTAGTGGCATTATTAATATCATATCATGTTTTCTTCCGTTGAAATTATCTGAAGAGTGTGAGTGGGGGAAATTCACTGTGATTGTTCTAATTGTTAAATGTGGGATTTGTGTGACTTGTGGATAAATACTTATTGTCTTGGTTATTATTTTATTGTTCCCCGCCAATACTTGCAATTGTTTGCTATTACTTTATCAACAATTGAGAAGTCACTTAAATCGACCCTTCATCATCATTAATATATATAATTGTTAAGTTTGTCAATTCAGTATTATTCCTAAGCAATTTCTGAATCTAGCATTTGTTTCACATCAGCACTATTATGTGTGCTACAAATTAGACTCCCTATCCCTAATAATCTCATGAAAAATGAGAGGTAGATTCACTCTTGTTGCATTTTTAATACTAATAAGTGTGCGAGCGTGACAGCTAGCTAATTCAGGTAATAGTCAATATAAACAGTACCTATCCTGAACGTCAACTAAGTGTCTCAAATCAAAAAAATCCTCACAAGCATTTAAAATCAAGTGCACAAAATGCATTACAATCTTGATTTTACTTAAGTAGAAGCCAAATATAGCTACAAAAAGACGAAGGTGAAAGGTGATTCCCTACCAAAGCAAGATACATAGCAAGCAAAAATTGTTCTTCATAAAAAATAGCACAAGCAGAGCTTAGCTTACCACTTGTCTTAGTGTGTAACAAATACGATACAAGCCTAACCCATACTCGCCCTTGAACACTAAAACCTTCTTATATCACAAAGTCCTGCCATATAAGTTGCATCATGCTACCAAGAAATTTGAAAAAGGTACTTAATTTAATAGTATAGTAGCATAAATTTCAAGAAAAGTACGTACTTTATACTCAAACGCCATTGAAAAAAGAGTACCTTATTCGGACATCCGACGGTGGACATAAATCAAAGGAAGAGACGAAGATCGAAGATCGAAGACTTAGATCCCTCCATTTTATCTTAGTTTATTAATTGTATTTTTTTATTTAATTATGCATTTTCCGTTTTTACCCTTGCTTAAGGGTCTTGTCTTATTTAAGCCCAAGGGGAAAAGTTGTCTTTTAGTTTTTTTTAAGACCTATATATAGAGGCCTTTGCTCTTGTATTAGATCAATAATGGATTAATAAAAAAATTGTTTCTACACTTTATTCTTGAGAGTGATGGGAGTTCTTAGGAGAGTGGAAGTTCCTATGTGAAGGCAATGAAATACCTGCAAGCCACAGGATGTGTCCGGGCTCGTGATTGAAATCCCTTGGTGAAGGGCACGCAATACCCGTCAGTCTTTGGAAGAGTCCAAGACTTGTGGTTTATTTTCTTTCTCTAATCCCTAACCTCCTCCTCCTTTAACCGCTGGCTAAATCTTCCCCTAGCCGCTGGCTTTCTACCTCCCATCCTCTTCCCCACCACCGACCACCCACCCCCTTTATTTTCAATCGTCGGCCACCACCCTCCCCTTCTTCCAACCGCCGGTCTCCTCCCCATCTCCACCACAAACCGCCACCTTTGGGTTTCCCAAAACCCTAGCCGCCAGAGCCTTGAATCCAAGGTGGTCCTTGCATTTGCTACTTTCCAAAGTTAGTTTATGAAGATTGGGAGAGAAAATAATTCAAATTCAGCTTTGGAACCTTACCTAATTTGGCATTATCTATATTTGGTAAGTTTTAAACCATCCAATCAAAATTCAAATTTGAATTAAGAGGGAATAGGAGTCATCAAGTCCTCCTAACTTAATTAGCCTTATTTAGAAAACCCCACTAAACCTTTCCCTAACCCTCCCTCTCTCTTTGAAACCGCCGGCCCCCTCCCTCTTTCTCCCACCATTCAATTAATTTCCTTCCCCTTATTGCTCCCCAATTAACTCCCATTCCAAGGTGTTGTCCCTACCTTACCCTATTTCCCTCCAAAATCCCATCTTTTAATTTTGAATTTTAAATTTTGAAAGGTCTTAATCCCTTTCCTAATTTAAGATTCTAATTAAAGATTCATTCAATTACCCCATTATCATCTTCCTAATTTAGCCCTATCTTATTTGGAAAGATTTCGTATATCAAATTCAAATGAATTGAATTTTAAAATCTTTCTTAAATATCCTACGCCTATTTTAGGAAATTCCCCTCAATTAGTGCAAATCTGAATTAAATGATCGGGTCTGAATTTAATTCCCCTTATTCAATGTATGTGAACACATACATCAAATGTGGACATTTCTCCCTCTCCCCTCTTTCTTTGGCCGGCCCCCATCCTTCTCTTCCCCAATAAATGAGGAAATTTAAAAATTCACATGACCCTCTCCCTCCGTTCTACATCAGTACCACACTCACAATTGCACAGGCAATGGATTGGTAGGGAGGACAAGAAAATAAAAATAATAGCAAATGTGGTCCAAATTCCCATGATAAAGGAAACTAACCATTGACATCCCTTTTTCTCATTTTTTTCCTCCTAAAACCAGTACGCATTAATAAAAAATTACGTATATTTAGTGTTTGCTTTTATCCCAATGACATCAATTCAATCTGTAGTAAATGCAAGAACCAAGGCAATATACAAAATAAATAGAAATTGCATCAAGAAGTAAGGACCTTTGCTCTTTCGCCTCTGAAAGTCGACCAGCTTTCCTTGCACGGTCATGGCAGCTTCACGAGCCTGATAAAAGCAAATATATATATAAATATGAAAATGATTAATATTTATCAAAATTCAAACACAACTGCATGATATCTTATAAAAATTAGATCTAAAAGAATTTTAGAATTTTTTAACTCCACATTACTTCCCAGAAGCAAAATGTTCAACAAAGCTTTTCTAGGAAAACAGAATGTCAAATAAGGCCTCGCTTAGCAAATTAAACACTACGACCTTCGTTTCCAGGGCTTCTAATGGAAAAGTGCTGAAAAAGTGAGTAAGATTCATATTATGAACCACAGTTATATAGCTTAAACGATAGCTTTTTTTGTCTAATACCTTCCTTAAGTAATTTAAAAACATACAATAACTTAACTATAATCATCACATTAAAAAAAATTAACATATTAGTTAAACAGAACAGTGCATATCAATGTATCATTTTCACTTTGATTGCATGATAAACAAGACATCAACCCATGTAAGAGGTATAACCATAATCATGTTTCCTTCAAGCATCTGCATAAATAACTTCGAGAATCTATAATAATTAACTAGCTACTTCGTTTAGGAGCCAACAAGGTTTACTACAAATTCACTGGCCCAACCACACAAAGCAGTTACAGCCACAAGACTGCAGGTTGGATGAATAAACCAGAGGGGAGTGCGTGTTGTAAATAGCATATTTTAGATTTGAGTGTTAACATTTTAGTTAAACAGAACAGTGTATATCTATGTATCATTTTAACTTTCATTACATGTTAAGCAAGACATCAACCCGTGCAAGAGGTATAACAAATATCAAGTTTCTTTCAAGCATCTGGATAAACAACTTGGTGAATCTGTAAAATTAACTAGCAAATTCATCATCTAGGAGCAAAAAAAATTGAGTTCCAAGTTCACTGGCCAAACATCACAAAGCAGTTCAGCCACTAGACTGCAGCTTGGATGAACAAACAAGAAGTCAACTAGAACTATGGGAAGTGTGTGTTGTACATGGCATAATTTAGATTGAGTGCTATGTGCATCGTTTAAACACCTTCAGATAAAATTTTAAATGGAAGAGGAGGAATAAGATTAGTAATTTCCTATCTGCAATTCCATCTCTTTTTCCTCCCATCTATTCGAGATTTCGAGTCCAATATTAACAAACGAATGAGCAAAAAAGCTATTCAAGCAACTTTCGCCTTTGTCTGTTTTATCCAAAAGAAGTACTCAGGTTAAACAAGATTTTCACTCCACTACCTCCTTCCCATCATCCAATCCTCCAAAATGTTTCCACTCCTTCGCTCACGACAGCCAATTGAAAGTTCTTATTTACCCTCCATCATCCAATCCTCCCAAATGTTCCCACAATCCTTCGCTCGCGACAGCCCATTGAAAGTTCTTAGTTAACCTAACATTTCCGTTACTTCCCTTCAACACCTCAAAAATAAAACCTTTTTGCCCCAAAAACGCATTGCTAACCTTCAACAACTCGTACATAAAACTTTTTACTTCTTTGACTTTGTACAGAATCAGCCAATTACAAACCTTTGAGAAGATAACGGCATCAACAAATTACAAAGTGTGATTAGATCAATTGCAGGCCCTCGTAGATGACCAGGTCAATATTTAAGCATCTTTATTGCATCAAAACAAAATTTATTAAGTAAAACAAATCGCCTGGCCAAAGAAACTTATTCCAAGTAACACTAATGAACACAAATGTTACCTTAAATTCATCAATGCTATCTTGAGCAAATGCAATATCTGTATCCTTTTCCCTGAAATATGACAATTATAAGATATCAAAAACTACCCAAAAAAAATTGCAGAAACAAAGTGAGAATCATGTTTGAATGCAGCCAGACTCTTGCACACACAATTTGATACTGAATATGCCAACATGAAGAGATTTAGTAATCAATTAGATAAGCAAACAAAATTAACACAGACATACCAAAATTATCATGTTGATATTCAATTACATCCAAGAGATCGTTCTCACATGCTTCAATGACACATACACTGGAAATTATATGCAAAGCTATTCTCTTTTTCAAAACAATGGATCATCGTTTTGTTTACTTAGGAAAAATTAAATGTGCATTACAACAAACCAAAAAAGATAATCCTTTAAAAAGCCAACACAAGGAAAATGTGGAGACATAGTTAGATGGCAATGTCAAGAGAAAGAAAGATACATGATCATAAACAAATTATATTAGCAAACTTAACTTTCAACAAAAAGAAGAGATGATCCAAAAAAAATGACTTGAAGTACGAAAATGAATAGACTAATTGTTACGAATAACATTCAAAAAATTTTAAGGGTCCAAAAAATATAGCTCATGAACAACTTTCAAATCCAAGTAGTACAGACTACAAGGGCCTAGTTATTATGTGCAATGTATTTTAATCATTTTACAAAGACAACCAATACTGTTGCATGTGAATACCTGGCTACAAAGAAAATTGATGCACACATTTACAATCCAGAATAGTATTTGATTATAATATATATTGCTTTCACATTATCATTCCGGACACAAGAGTAAAATCAAGATTACCAGGTTGCTTCAGCATAAGGTAAACCTTGCCATTTCACTAAATATTCAGTTACCACATCATCATTTCCAGTTTTGCTGATTCTATCAGCAAATACTCGCTCCACCTGGCATAGCAAATCAAGTCTTCTATTAGGGATAACATGAAAACAGGGAATACTGAAAAAACCTAGTTGCAATAGAATCAAACAAATAAAAAGAAGAACCTGACTATACTGTTTGATAAGATCAAGCTCCATTTCTTTGCTAACATCATGAACCTCAGCCTGATACAGAACAATTTGATTTCTTACATTTATTAACAAATATATATATATATATAAAGATCGTTGAGTCAAACAAGTTTATAAGTAAACAAAATAATGATGCAAAAATTATAGGCTCGAAACAAAACTTAATAAAAATAAGCAGTAAAACATCCGGTCAATAATATAAAGGGTAAAAAACAGAAAAAGTATAAATCAACTCAGCACTGCTTCACAATAAGACAACAATAAAAGAAACAAAACCAAGTCAAAAGATAAATGCCAGAAAGTTTGAAGTAAAAACAAATGAGCTTAGAGATTCCATGAATGATGACAACATCATATCTACTGTTTTCAGATTTCAAGCAAAAACAGATGGATTTGGTGTAGCTAGAAATGATGGCAGCATATCTACCAGTCAGAGTTGCACATTCCCTAATCGCATGGAAATATAAATTGCAATTCAATTACAAGTGCAGAATTGTCATCATTCAAGTATGAGAAATTAAAACTAGAATTGTCATCAACTTCAATTATATTTCAGCCAAACCATTATAATTCCATTTTCTCCACAATAACAAGAAACTTAGTAGGAAAATAATAGTCAACTCTATCACTTCTTTAATCTTTTTCTTTTCCGTTCTTTTTCATTTTCAATCATGAATTTATTACATTTAAACACACATCAAATGCTTTTGTCTCATAGATAAACAGAAGCATATCTAAAAAAATCATATATACAAGTAACAAAGTACTTAGCCCTACTTTTAAAATCCCTATGGTTCAAAATAGCAAAGAAATAGCCCTAGCAATGTAGTATTTTTTTCTATGCTTTAGGAAAAGGCTTTTCTGTTACTTTTTCTTGTATACAAATGTTGCATTCATATATGTTATTCGAAGCTAAACAACTGCTAGCCGTAAATGTCAAATATCCATAATTCATAATTGCATGCCACTTTTGCCAAAAATAAAAACAGTATTCCTCAACATAAGCAGCAGCATTACTATTAATAATTCTAAGCATAAGTATGCCATCAAAACGACAATCCATCCCCCACAAAGGGTGCTGTAGACAAAGGGGGGGGTCAACTCATGTCAAAAATAATCAGATTTTTGGCTTCCCTTGAGTCTACTAGCTCAATCAAAATTGAGCTGAAATTTTAGCTCATTTATGAGCTGGTCTTTAGTTCACTTATTGAACTAAGGGTTAGCTCATAGTTATCTTTTTATTAAATGTATTTTTATGCTTTTTATGTTTTTAATTATTGTTGTCTCTTGGAATTCCAAACCGGCCTTTGGAATTCCAAGAAATATCTTTTCCCATGCGGTGGCTCCTTGGCTTCCTCCCTTGGGCTGCCGTTCCCGTGTCTTGCCTCTTGGATCTCCGGCCAGCTGCTGGATTTCCGTGACCGTGACTCCTTGGAACCGTGCGGCCTCCTTGGCTCCCGCGGTTGCCTCTTCGGTTCCTTGGCTTTGAGCTGTTTTTCCGTGAAAAGCAATTGTGTTTTAAATGTTTGTCTTTTAGAATTCCTATGGGAATTTATTAGGAGTCTTTTGGTCTTCCCCTTTCATACCTATATATATGGGGGGTATTGTATTGTTTTAAAAAAGTTGAATGAAATGTTATTATTGGAAAAGCTATAACCTGCGGGTTTGCTTTGGAAATCTTGCAGGCTCTTTCCACCCTTCTTTCTCATCCCCTCCGGAAATCCTACGGGCTCTTTCCAACCTTTCTTCTCGGGCTTCTAACCTCTTTCGTCTCTCCGCAAGTGCCACTCCACCTGTATCTTTCTTCCAAGTGCAACAACATTAGGGTGTCGTTTTATTTTATTTGGAGTCGTTTGTAAGAGTTTAAGTTGTTAAAATCATCGTTTGTAGTTTTAATTTCCGCTACTTAGTCTTAATTAAGTTACCTCTTTTTTTAGGTATTTTGTGTCTTCTTTTTTATAGGAAGTCATTTTTCTCTTCTTGTGATAAAAAAATATAGGGTCCCCTATATTTTTTGATTGAATTACAGTCTTACAGATAATGCTCCCCAAGTATTAGAACAATGTTTGTAAACTAAGTTTCTGAAGAAAAATTTGTAGAACCACAAGGGTTAGTTGAAGGAGATATTTTTCCCTTTTTTTGGCAAACAAAAAAGTAATAAGAGAATTAAATAACGTTATGGAATAGGTGATTTAAAAAGTGAAGGGAAAGCCCAACTTAAATTTTCCAGAAGAACATGCTCTTACATTAGTGATTTTAACGTACTAAATCCCAGGTACTTTTTTTCTTTTCACTTAGGAGAAAATTTTGACCATGATATAACATATTAATTTTCCAACAAGAAATTTTAGAAAGGAAAATTTAAATTTAAAGCTGAATTTGCCTTGATGTGTGATAAAACAGGCAGCTGAATTGAGCAAACAACTAGAGTTTTAAGAGAGCAACAAAAGGATCATTATGCAATTTTATTGGCCACATAACCCACATGATCAAAACACCTGAGAATCAGATTAACCCGCATTAAGGTTTCTTTTTTATTTTTTTATTTTTTTTTTATTTTTTTAACCCGCATTAAGGTTAAACAACGTGAAAAGGTAAGCTAAAGTTATTGAAAATTGATTTAACATGCATTAAGATGAAAAGATGTGCAAAAGTATATTAAAGTTTTAAAGATAGTTATGATTTAGCAATGACTAACATCAGAAATAATAATGATCAAGAAATTTCTGATCAAAATAGAATTAAATCAATGATTACAATTAAACATATATTTTTATTTAAATAATAAGTTGATTGCAAAAGATATTCCGATTCAACTTTTATCGATACTTGTAGATGTTACAAACTTGAAAGGTAGGAATTTGAGGAAATTTGTAAAAATTAAGGGGCTTTGTGCAAGTAGATTAAAGACCGAGTAATAGCATACAATTTTGATAGAAGTAAAATGGATAATTTTCAATTAATATTACTCTAGTGAGAAGTACATAGGTATGATTAGTGCAAAACTTAAACTTAATCAATTATATAAAAGAAATAATAAAAATGAGAACATGTCATTGCTTGGGTGGGAACCAAACAATCATAAAACTAAATAGGGCATAGTGAGAAAGAGTTATATTAAAAGAATGGTGGTAATAAACACGAATTAAAGATGAGATAATGAAAAAAATAAGGGTAATTTAGGAATGTAGAATTGATTGTAAAAGATGTGTTAATAAGATAGAAATTATTAGCATTGAAAGATAATAAGGAAATATTAGAAGCTGCACAAAAAAGCTTTGGCAAAATAAAGTTAAACCTAATGATCATGTAATAAAAATGAATGGAGAAAGAGAATTAATAAACAACAACAACAACATCAAGCCTTTATCCCACTATGTGGGGTCAGCTACATGAATCCTTTTTCTCCATTGTGTTATGTTAAGAGCCAATTTCTCATTTAAATCTAAAAAATAAATGTCATTTCTAATACTTTATAACCAAGCTTTTTTAGGTTTAGCTCTACCTTTCTTAACGTAAGTCAAATATAATACATTTACTTTCCTAACCGGGTTATCGAAAGGCCACCGTTGTATACGACCAAACCATCTAAGGCTACTTTATCTAATCTTATCTTCCACTAGAGCTACTCCAACCTTTTCACGTATATGCTCATTTCGTAGAGTAAACCCACGCATCCACCTGAGCATCATCATCTCTGCAACACTTTACTTAATTTTATGCTTCTCTTTTAATGGGCAACATTCTGCACCATAAAGCATTGTAGGTCTCACCACCATCTTATAGAATTTTTCCTTAAGTTTGAGGGAGACTTTTCTATCACACAAAAAGCCCAATGAATTTTTCCACTTCAACCATCCAAACTTAAATTCTACTAATAATATCCCCATCTATTTCATCATTACTCTCAACAATAGAACCAAGATATCCAAAACATGTACTCTTATTAATGACTTGATCGCCCAAAGTTACAATCTCCACACTAGATCTATTATTACTAAAATTACACTCCATATATTCAGTTTTAGATCTACTCAAACAAAAGCATTTAGACTCTAAAATTGACCTCCATAATTCACGTTTACCTTCAACTCCCTCTCTACTCTTATCAACAAGAAAAATATCATTAGCAAAAAGCATACATCAGGTATAACCTCTTTCAAATGCCTAATGAGAACATCCATGACTAAAGCAAAAAAGATATGGGCTTAAGGTTGATCCCTATGTTGCACGGATACTCCTATTTAAGAGGCGTACTGTATCGGACACGTGTCGGATACGGATACACCTCCGATACGGTACGGATACGTGTCGGATACGGCTTTGCCGTGTTCGATTAAAATATTATTTAAATTTGACTGGACACGCGTATCGGATACGCGTGTCCTAATAAAAAAAAACACTAAGCCACGATTTACCCTATTCTTTTCGACTTTCCACCGTTTCCGCTCAATATCCATGTTCATTTATGCGGCTGAAACATTTCAAAGAGCTAGGTTTTTCGTTTCCACACAAGTGTTCATCTTCTTCGTTATTGTTGAAGGAGCAGCTCGATGACGCGAGCATAGAAGCAAATAGGATCATCCTTTGTCGACAAAGAGGCTTGACAACGTGAGCATTAAAGTCGTTAGGATCATCCTTCGTCGACGAAGCGGCTCGACAACGCGAACAGTGAAGGCAACGCGAGCAGTGAAGGTTCATTTTCTTCGTCGTTCTTCATTTTCTTAATCATATGCTCGGTATCGAAACTTGTTACCACTTGGTACCGAACGTTATTGGAACTCAGTATTGCTCGGTACTGCTCGATACCGAGCGGTATTGGAACTCGGTACCGCTCGGTATTGGAACTCGGTATTGCTCGGTAATACCCGGTACCGAGTGGTATTGGGACTCAGTACTGCTCGGTATTGGAACTCGGTATTGCTCGGTACTACTCGGTACCGAGCGGTATTGGAACTCAGTACTGCTCGGTATTGGAACTCGGGTTTGCTCGGTACTGTAACTCAGTATCGCTCGGTACTGTAACTCGATATCACTCGGTACCGCTCGGTATTGCTCGGTATAGAGGGGTACTAAATGGTACCAAGCGGCACCGAGAAGCTAAAACATGCTCGGTATCGCTCGGTATCGCTCGGTATCTTTCCATAAAAATAACTATAAAAATAAACAGCACTTCAAAATTACTCTTACAAAAAAAATTTTGTTTCGGGGGCGCTGCCCCCTAAAACCCCCGCAGGGGCATTGCCCCCTTGGACCCCCGGCAGAGTCGCAACATATCTATGCTTTCACTTAAATTTTTTCATGTTTCAAATTCATATGTTTTAATTTGTATAGATCCTTTGTAGGATAATGAGCTCTAGTGGAGTAGGAATTGGTTCTGATTATGGTTTATCAGAAATCAATATTGAAGATAACAAACCTCTATGAGGTTATGTTACAAAAATAGGTAAAACATCATAAGGGGGAGGCAATATTGCATTCAAATGCAATTTTTGTAATGCAACATACAAATGATCATATTATAGAGTGAAAGCTCATTTGTTGAAGATTAGTGGTCATGGAATCAAATTTTGCCCAAAGATAAGCTCATCACAAATTGTTGAATTACAAAGAAAAATCAGTGAAGCTGAGCAAAGTAGTAAAAAAGAGCTTCCAAAACATATTCCACTTCCAAGCACTCATGCTTCATATCCTTCATCATCTTCTTCAATTAGACGTGATGACAGTACTGTAAACAAAGGGCCTTTCCGAATGGAGGGATTTGAACCAAAAAAAAAAAAAGAAAACATGTTGTAGATAGTGCTTTGGAGAAAGCATTTAATTTACAAATGAGAGAACAACTAGATGGGGAAATAGCTAAAATGTTTTACTCAGCTGGACTTCCTTTTAACCTAGCAAGGAATCCACATTACAAGAATGCCTTTACATATGCATGCAATAACAATCTTGCAGGATACGTGCCACCAGGATATAATGTCATTAGAACGAAGTTGTTGCAAAGAGAGAGAGATAATATTAAGAAGTTGCTCGAGCCTAATAGAGGAGTTTAGAAGGAAAATTGAGTTACTTTGGTTTGTGATGGGTGAATAGATCCACAAAAAAAGATCACTTATCAACTTCATGGCTGCAACAGAAAGCTATCCTATGTTTATCAAAGTTGTAAACTGTGAAGGACAGTAAAGGATAAGTTCTTCATTTCTAATTTAATCAAAGAAATTATCATGATGGTGGGGCCTTCAAACATCATTCAGATCGTTACTGATAATGCACCTGTTTGTAGAGCTGCATGTCTACTTGTAGAGCAAGCATATCCTCATATTTTTCTGGACACCATGTGTTGTGCAGACGCTTAATCTTACTTTGAAGAACATTTGTGCAGCTAAGAATACCGAGGCAAATGAAATCACCTATAATGAATGTCATTGGATCACAGTGATTGCTGGAGATGCAATTGTAATTAGAAATTTTATTATGAATCACTCCATGAGACTCTCTATGTTCAATGATTTCTCTAATTTAAAGATGCTTGCAGTTGCTGAAACTCGATTTGCCTCAGTAATAGTGATATTGAGAAGATTCAAAAAAATAAAAAATGCTCTTCAAGCTATGGTGATCAGTGACAAATGATCATGTTATAGGAAAGATGATGTTGGAAAGACTAGGTATGTAAAAGAGAAGCTTTTAGATGATTTATGGCAGGATGAGATTGAATACATCATAACTTTCACAGACCCAATTTATGAGATGTTGAGAGTAGCTGATACGGATAAGTCTTGTTTACATCTCACTTATGAGATGTGGGATTCAATGCTAGTCAAAGTAAAAAAAAAAATTATATATAGACATGAGAGAAGACACTTCATGAAGACTCAAGCTTTTGGAATGTTATTTATGCCATTCTTGAAGATAGGTGGAGCAAAAGTAATACACCTTTACATTGCTTGACTCACTCATTAAATCCAAGGTAAATTTCAATATTTTTTCATTATGAATTCACAATTTGTTGTTTTGTAATTTCAACATTTTTTCATTATTTCATTTTAATGTTATTTGAAGATATTCAACTAAAGAATTACTTCAAGAAGATCCTCAAAGAGTTTCTCCACAGAAAGATTTAGAAATTTCAAATATGAGGAAGACATGTTTGAAGCGTTATTTTCCAAATGAGGAGAGAAGAAGTGTCAATATTGAGCTTGCTAAACTTTTTGGTTATTTAGAAGACTTTGGTGACCAAGAGTCATTGCGTGATAGGTGGAAAATTGATCCGAAAATGTGGTGGATTATACATGGAGCTTCAGCACCTCTACTTCAAACAATCGTCATAAAATTGCTTGGCTAAGTTTCATCCTCATCCTATTGTGAAAGAAATTGGAGCACATACTCATTTATCCAATCAATGAAGAGAAATAAAATTACTCCACAACGGGCTGAAGATTTAGTTTACGTGCATACAAACCTTCGACTTCTTTCAAAAAAAACTCCAACTTATATGGAAGGAGACAACATGATGTGGGATGTTGCTGGAGATGGATTTGAATCTCTTGAGGATATGGGAATATTAGAAATTGCTAATCTTTCACTCGATGAGCCTGAATTAGAAGCTATGATATTTATTGAAGATGATATAGAAACTCAAAGACAAACCACTGAAGAAGCTAATCCTATCATTCCTTCTATTGAATAGTTGAAATTTCATGTGCTGGGCAATTTATCTTCTTATTTTTGTTGTTGTACTAGACATTTCAATATTTAATGCTTACTTTTATTTCAATTTTTTGTCATTCAAATATTACACTTTGATTACTTTACTAATTTTTATGTATTATTTATATATTATAATGCCGTATCCACGCTGTATATGCGCCGTATCCGTATCCTGTATTTTTAAGAATTGGAGTGTCCCGTATCCGTATCGTGTCGTATCCGTATCGCCGTATCAGTATCGGTGCAACATAGGTTGATCCTTGATGTAATCCAACTGAAATAGGAAAATACTTGGTCAAACCACCTTGTGTTTGAACACAAGTAACAGCTCCTGCATACATATCCTTAATGACTTGAATATAAGCATTATTAACCCCTTCCTTTTCTAGAACTCTCCATAGCACCTCTCTTGAAACGTTATCATATACTTTCTCTAAATCAATAAATATCATATGTAGATCGTCCTTATTCTCTTTATACCTCTCAATAAATGTATAGCTTCCATAGTAGACCTGCCCGACATGAATCTAAATTGATTTTGAGAAACATCAGTATCCAACCACAACCTATGATCCATATCTCTCCCATAGCTTTAAAGTATGACACATTAACTTAATTCCTTTATAATTCACACAATCTTGTGCATCACATTTATTCTTAAAAATAAGAAACAAGACACTTATTCTCCACTCATCTGACATCTTTTTAGTATTCAAAATAATATTAAAAAGTTTAGTAAGCCAAGAAATTCCTTCATTTCCTAAGCATTTCCACATCTCTATTGAAATATCATCAAGTCCAACAGCTTTTTTAGACTTCATTTTCTTTAAAGCCACTCTAACTTCAGTTTACAAATACGTCGATTAAAAAAAATCTTTATTTTCATTTAGGATGCTAAGGTCACTAAAGAATCGAATTCTCACAATCTTCAAAATATCTCATCCATCTTAGTTGAATATCCTCTTCTAATAAAAGCACTTTTGATCTTCATCCTTAATTCACTTAACTTGAGCTAAATACTTACTACTCATATCTCTTTGTTTGGCTAACTTATACATATATATTTCACCCTCCTTGGGCTTTGTTTGATTATCAGGTACCTTTGGTAAAAGGCAATTTTAAAAACATTGGTAGGTAGAATGGAAGTTTCTAATGGAGAAATAAATACCAAAAAGTTTTTGAAAATAATACAAAATAAAGTTTTATAAAAAGTATTTTTACAAAAATATCACATTCAAACAACAACCAAAAAATATTTTTTGTGTTTTGAAACATAAAAGGCAAAATTAAGTCCTCCCAAACGAGGCCTTAGTATCTAATCTATTATATAAATCATTAAAAGCTAAATTCTTTACATTGCATATTACTTTCTTAGACTCCTTACAGACCTCTTTATATGTTTCCTAATTATCAGAATTTTTACATTTAAACTAATTTGTATAACAAATCTTTTTATTTTTTATTTTTTCTTGCACATTTCAATTCCACCACCAACTATTTTTACTATTAGAAGCTTTTGCCTTTGATATCCCAGCACATCTGAAAGAGAATTAATAAAGCTGACCAAAATAATTACAAGGATAATGATTGCTATATATGACTTCTTGTCCTTCATTCATTTTGTTGAGTGTTGCAAGTTGTTTTAAATCTAATATATATAGTCAATTTTCACAAACTATAGCCAGAATATCATTAATCTACTCCATTTCAAATGCATATCTTGATAATTTAATGACCTCTTCTTTTGGGTGCATATAGGGCCAATTTGTTTTGTTGCAAGTGTTTGAAATTGTTAGGATCTAAGTTCCAAAAGTAAATCACGTTGAACTTGCAAAATTGTGAACTCAGCTCCTGTGTTTATTTGGGCAATAGTGAGTTTCACATTTAACCACCCATAACTTTTTTTCTTAATTTATTATCATTATAAGTAAAATAAATATTTAAATCTGTCATTCTACTAATTTAATATTTTGAATTGATATTAAAAGTAAAAGTATAAATAAATTTGAAGATGACTTCCCACTTAAAATAAAAACTCACTTTTGACCATTTGAAATTGAGTTCGAAGAATAAACTTACTCCATCCAAAAACATCTCCCTAGTTCACTGTTTAATACTGAACATGACTTTTTATCATTGAGCATGTGTAACACATTTAAGAATATATCTTAAGATGACCTAATCTAGCTAACAAGATTTAAAAAAAAAAAAAAAAAAAGAAAGAAAGAGTTTATCGGAGCTAATATAACCATCACCAAATTTCTGTGATCTGCTCAGGTTGATGGTTAATAGAAGTCTTGGTTTAGAGGATAAAACATCAATGAAAAACTCTTTTCTATCTTCACTTAAGAGGAAATTATTACAACAACAACAAGTCTTTATCCCATTACGTGGGGTAAGCTATATGAATCATTTTTTTCCATTGTCTCCTAATAAGAGTCAATTTCTCATTTAAATCTACTAAAAACATGTCATTTTTAATATGTTCTAACTAAGTATTTTTAGATCTATCTCTACATTTCTTAACATAAGCCGCGGATCTAATACATCTACTCTCCTAACATGATCATCGGAAGGACTACGTTTTATGTGACCAAACCATCTAAGGCATCTCTCTAATATTATCTGCCACTGAAACTACTCCAAACTTTACACATATATATTCGTTTTGCATTTTGTTTCTAAGTATAATGCTACTCATCCATCTGAACATCCTCATCTCTACAATAATAACAACATCAAGCCTTTATCCGACTATGTGGGGTCGGCTACATGAATCATTTTTCTCCATAATGCCCAGTTAAGAGTCAAATTCTTATTTAAATTTAATAAAAAATGAAATTTCTAATATTGAATAGCCAAGCCTTTTATGTCTAACTCTACCTTTCTTAACATAGGCCAAATACAATACATCTACTCTCCTAGCTAGATCATTGGAAGGCCAAAGATTTATGTGCCCAAACTATCTAAGATGACTCTCTCTAATCTTATCTACAACTAGAGCTACTTCAACCCTTTCAAATGCATACTCATTTCACATTTTGTCTCGCAGAGTAAAGCCATTCATCCACCTTAGCATTCTCATCTATATAACACTTAACCTTATGTTTCTCTTCTAATGGCCAACATTATGCGCATAAAGCATTGCTAGTCTCACCATCATCTTATAGAATTTTCCTTTAAGTTTGAGGGGTACCTTTCTATCATACATGGGCTCGATGCATTCTTCCACTTCAACCATTCAACTTGAATTTTACTAACAATATCCCCATCTATTTCACCATCGCTTCGAACAATAGACTAGAGACATCTAAAACGTGCACTCTTTTTAATAACTTTCGCCCAATGTCCCAACCCCACCACTAGTTCTATTATTGCTCAAGGGGAAATTATTAGCAAAGCAAATCTATGATGAATGATATCAACATCTATTGTATTTCAACTTTCGAATAACATTCAAAAATTGATAGTCATGTCGAGCAAGCTACAGAAATAATCTTATAGGGTTTGTATGAACGGACACAATAGCATGCAAAATTGGTTGTGAAATAGTGGTAGGAAAAGTTGGTTGAAGTGATTATCTAGTTTCTTTAAAAGAAAGATGAAAGGAATGTAAATAGATTGGGAAACCACAAAACATAGTTAAACTACTAGAACATAGGATGATATGCTTAGAATGCATTTTTTTTTTAAATGCAGTTGAAAAGCCATTAGTTAAACGTCAATGTATTTGTAGTTTGAAAGCAAAGCTAGTAGAAAGATGTCCCAAATAGGCACTTGGTTATGTTAGAACTTAAATCTTGTAAAAATCAAAATAAATTAAGCAAAAATCCAACTCATATGTTTTACATCACACTTGAATCTCAATGACATAAAAGAAAGGTAAGTGAATAAAAGCTTAAAATAAGGTGAGAAGAATCATAATAAGGGACTACGTCATAAACACTAACTTGGTCAAATGATAACAATAATGGCTAAAAGATAGAGAAAGTATAATTGACAAAAGGTAAGGTGGAAAGAAGAGAAAAGTTGAGGCCAAGGTTGGAGGGAGAGGGATGGAAAGAGTAGAATATGGAAGGAAAGGTGAAAGGTTATCATAAAAGAAGGATTGGGAGTGTCTCATAATTGGCTCAATACCACATCGCATGACCATTCATTTGAAAGAACTCAGAAGAAATAATGAAAAAGGAGATCAAACGGGATGAAAAAGATAGAAAAAAAAAATATGAAAGAGTGTTTTTGAATGTAATAGTTGTATATGATTTCTCAATATAGAAGGTGTGTTCATTGGAGTAAATGAGATGCAGAAAAGTAAATATTGCTTGCATTTTATTTAAATTTTGAAGCATATTCTTAATGAGTATAAATAAAAAGTCACATTAATTTATGTTAGTTAATAGTATGCATAGCCTAGGGATAATCTAATCTTTAATCTATTCCAATCAATTTCTCTATTCTTGTGTATCCTCTTCATCTTCAAAGTTTTTTATTCTGAAAGCAAGATCTCACACCTATATTTAATTAGCTGGATTCCAATAGTGCATACCTATTTCTTCAACTCTTAATGTTCTTTTCATGTAATCCCACAACTATTATCGCCATCAAAAACCAAGTAATTGATGTGATACCACATGCGAAGGAATTGCGTTCGGAAATTAAAATAAAGATTATTCAAAGCATGTCATAACAAATTTTAATTACCAACAAAAGTAAAGGGTTAAATCGTTCAAAGTAGTTAACTTGCTTAGGAGAAGATGTGCTTTGAGTTAACCAAACCAATCTTATCATTCAAAGATAAAGGAAACACTTAAATGCTCATAAAAAAAATCCCGCAATTAATAATAAAGAAGTTCACCTTGAGTACCCTTTCTCTCTCTCTCTCGTTCACTCTTGGGCTTTAGCGGAGAATAAGAAACCATGTGAGGATGAAGAGCACCACTACGATGAAGGCGACGAAAGACTTTGTTGCCAAAAAGGTATTCTCCGGAGAAGGTGGTGGCGGATGGCGTCCAATGATCGTCCCAGTGTAACCGCGCAATTGTCGGTCGAAAATGCTTGCGATGATCGGGACGACTCGCTCCAAGTACTCTTCGATTGTGGCGTCGTCTTCAAATCCCACATCGAAACAAGGCGAGCGTAGAATATCAATGCTCCCGTCGGCGTGGAAAACTAATCCCCACTCAAACTCCGGATCCGCCATTCAACATTCCATAGACGAGTGGGGTGGTCGGCGGAGTTTCCCTAGGCAAAGGGGCAAGGCCGGTGGTTGCAAGGGAAGAGGAGCTTCGCTTGGAAGATAGCGGAGGTTAGTAAAAGAGCAAGAGGATTTAGTCCAAACCTGAAATTAATTTCAGGTTTAAGTGGATTTGGAGGGAAATCCCGATTGAAATTAATTTCGAATTTCAAATGGATTAATGGAGGAATTAATGGGCATTTAGGGGGCAATTAAGGGTGTATTATGGGGATGCTTAGGTGGTAAGTAGAGAGAGAAAACCATGCATGAAAGGGCCGGCCAAGCATTGAGAAAAAAAAAAGAGGGATTTGATTAAATAGAGGGCCCCACGGTTTTAATTAAAATCTGAGCTTTAATTTCAGATTTTAATTAATTAGGAAGTTTCAAATGAGAGGGGAAAAGAAATTTGAATTTGAATTGGCCATTAATCCTTATTCAATTATTCACTAATTTGAGGAGTCAAATTAGGAAAGCAAATAAAGAGAATTGATAGCAGAATTCAAACTTCTTCATGCACTGAAACCGGCGGGATTAGCCAGGGGAAAGGAGGGCCGGACTGTGGAGGAGGAGACGGTGGCTGTGCTGGGGCCGGCGGCTTGTCCAGTCGGCGGCAAGAGGGGGATGGGAAGGGAGATCGACAGGATCAAGGGGCTCTGGCTGAGTCGGCTGCAGGAAACGTGAAGGGGGAGAGAGGCGGGTTCGGGTGGAGGGGGGAATTTTTGCTGGACCAGTTGTAAGGGAAGGGGATGGGTGAATGGGGAGGTGGTGGGGAGAGAAGAAAACAGCAAAAATAAGAAAATAAAGCCAAGAGCTCACCAAAGTGGCTGTTGGGTAATTCGGATGGAGCCTCTCCTAGGCCTCCTCTTTTTCTCTCAAGCTCTCAAGCATGAAGACAAAGAAAATCTCAAAATTTTATTAATCAAGCATTACCCTCATACATCAAGAAGAGACCCTTTTATAAGAGGTCTCAAACATGAAAAGAAAAACAAAAGACTCATATGCCCCTTGGGCTACAATAAACACTACGCCTACATAAGGGCGAAATCGTCACTAGTACATGAAATAAAAGACACAAAATAAAACAACATGATAACATCAAAAATATAAACTCCTGATCGTAGCCATCGATCTACGATTCCTTCGCCGATAAACCTGCCTAAAATGTCTGTCGATGACCTCATCAGTAATCTTTAATGATTGAAGTATTAGCACCAATCTCTAAAAATATGGAAAGTCGCTCAACTAATAGAATCGCATCGTAAGGCAAGATGCACAAGCCAACAAAGATGATCGCACAAGAGGTACAAGAAGTTATATGGCCTTGCCTCTCTGAGTCCCTTGGCATCATTTGGCTCAACATTAACAACACTAGCAAGATGATCATCGTAATGCACAAGCCAGTAAAAATACCTGCACAAGAGGTACAGGAAGTTCTACAGTCTTGCCTATCTAAGTCCCCAAGCGGCCTTTGACTCATCATTAACAACACTAATAAATTGATAATTGTTATGGGGGGGTATTGAAGAACAAGAACATCAATGCAGGAAGAGGATGGCAAAGGAAGATTTATAGGATGAAGGCTATGGAGGAGAGGCCAATGATTGGGGAAGAAGATGGCAAGAGAAAGCAGCCATGAGGAATCCTAGGTTTTAGTTGTGCAATAGAGTGAGATGATTTGGATCAAAGTTCCACAACTATATGAGTTCGACGACCTATCCATTGGTCAGTGTTAATAAATGGATAGTCCATCTTAATCTAGGACTAGATCCACGTCAATTTAATCAGGTATAATAAATATCCAAGTATGGTACCATAGCATTATCCTACTCATAATTTATTGTGATCAATGGGGTCATATTAAAAAGAGCTCCAGGACAAATCTAGACTTCTAATAGGTTTTTGAAGCATGTTGTTTATGAATTGTTGTTTCAACTTAAAATATGCATGCATGTTGTATAGAAATACAAAAATAAAAAACTACCATTTGCATGGAAAAGATGTACATATATAACAGCATTATTTTGGGCAATTTGAACCTCATAATACTGGGAAGCAAAAGACAATAACACTAAGCTATTGCTGATTGGTCAAAACTATTATTTTAACTGATCATGGCAAGCAAACTTTACCAATTTCTGAAGAATAAAGACAATGCATAAGAAATCACAGATATTATTTCAATAATAGCGCATAGGGGGTAAGAAACGATTGCAAAGAATGTATCACAATAGCCTCATAGTGCATTCTTAATGACCAGGTCATGTTTTTAAATTACATACACGGAAAAATGTTAAATACCTCTTCACGTGACAGAGCCCTTTTGTTGATTCGCTCTTCATTTGCCTTTTTCATATAATTTAAAACCTTTTTGAATCCAGTAAGCTGATATTTAGGGAAACAGATTGAGTTTAATGAAACAGAAAAGTTAAGCAACAAAAATTAAGTGGTTACAAGCTTACACAATTACAAAAAATGGAAACAACCAAGCTTTGCTTGCATGAATTTCTAAAAGCTTACATTTTGGAGATCAGAGAATGGCTTCCATTCACAATGTAAATATGACTGCCCTTTCCATTTAATATAGAATTCAACATCATTCCAATTAGGTTCTGATTCTGACACTACACTCATCACTGAAGGTAAAGTTGATCTATAGTTCTTTGCAGCTTCTTCAGCAATCCCCTTTGTTTGGTGCCAAAGTACCCTCTCAATTGAATCACTATCATCTTCTTCAGCTTCTTCCTGAAATCATGACTATACATCACCCACTCGTTGAAAATTTCAGACGAATTAACGTAAACTGAAACGGACAAAGCAAAGGGCATCTGAAATGGTGAAGTGCTGAATATGACTTGAATCAATGTCTCATCAGAAAAGGTGGTAAGCATCAAACAGAAGTCACATAACTATTATTTAAAAAACACTAAGCCTAAAAGGATACCCAATAAAAGCAAATACTTAATAATACACACCTTTTGGGACTTGTTTAGCTTATCTTCATCAATATCCTCACTTTCCTCACTTTCAACATAAGAGACCTTTCTCACAGACCTAACAGAATGTCGAACCTCATTCCTCGGGGAGCTCATAATTGCTGATGTGGTTAATCGTGAACCAATCTTTTTATTACGTGACTGAGGCGCCCTCTTTATTTTTAGATCGAAGTACCCATCGATGTCCTCTTCTGAATCATCTTCAAAAGATTCAGCTTCTTCTGAAAAAGCTCTCCCTCTTTTCCGTCTATTGATTTGAATGGATTTGCTTTCTTTTGATCCCTTTGATCTTTGCCCAGTTTTCCGCCTTGCTCTTTGTCGTTTAAAACTTGTGCATTCTTCTATATCATCTTCCTCCGAGAGGTCAAGGTCATCATCTTCATCATCTGCATCATCCTCCTCAAATTCATCACTCTCTGACATTTTAACCTGCATCAATTGATGGAAAATTTAGCATCTAGAAATTTGTAATACATTCAACAGATTTTCAAGAATATCCCAAAAAAACATTGAACAATGAAATGGAGATGCAAAGAAACAAACCAATTGCAAAAAGCAAAAAAGGAAATGATCCACTCATTACCTCCCTTTCCAAACAGAGATATTGATCATTTAGCATGCCAGAAGAGATGAATATCATTGCACTCAACTAACTGGAGAATGCAGAAAAAGATAAACAGCAAGCTAAATTCGGCAATGATGATGAATGGAAACAACTAACAGACTAATAAAGACTTAAAATTCTGCTTTGAAAGCAACCCTCTCAGAATTAAAGAAGTTGAATCATTTGTAAACATAAAAGGCTGATCATGATTTCTAGTAAATCTATCCATAAAGCTTAAGTTTAAAGCTAAAGAAATAGAGCATGAAAAATATGATGCAAGAATCTAATAGAAAAAAAGTAAAATATAAAAACGGAAACGAACAAGAGTGATGTAGCAAAATAAGCTGCTAAAACCCAAATTTTATTTACCAATAACAACAACAACATCAAGCCTTTATCACACTACGTGGGGTCGGCTACATGAATCCTTTTTCTCCAAATTTTATTTACCAAAATGAAAATATTAAATTCATATGACAACTCAAATTTCTAGAAGATTGACCTAAAATAAAATTGAAGTTCATGTAAATAAAGCATGGTATCATTCATTAACCTTGCTTCTTGTGTGCCTATTTGTTTCATCAAATTCAGGCTCAAAATCAACATCATCAGGGTCGTCTTCTGTGATAGAAAAAAAGGTTTGATATCAGACGTTTATCAATGGGAAAATAAATGAGAAAATGTGACTGCAATAAAGGAAACATTAGCATTTTGTGGAGGAAGCCAAAAATGTTATTTAGAAGCACTTTTTTTTTATTCAGAAGCACTTTGATAATGATAAGACAAAGAAATATATTTAAGTATTGATGAGGGGAAGAAAAAAGACAATTTGTTTTTGATCAGGAATGACAAACCATCTCCTTCATTTTCTTCATCTTCTTCTTCATAATCCTCATCCTCATCATATTCATCAAATTTTACTGCTTCTAAACTCTTAGAACTGTTTCTATTGGAAGAGGTTGACTTGGGTGGCAATCTTGAACCGGAGGTGCTAGGCTGGCTCAGACCCCGACCATGAAAAGAATCACTATTCTCTTCACCATCTTGCTCATAATAATCATCAGAAAGCATCTCATCTGCAGGCACATCAGCTTGTCCTCTCTGCAAATGATCTTCATCTCTCTGACCATCCGAGTCATCACAAGAATAGCCAAGAGATTCTACTTCAACTTTCTTAGAGTCACAATCAGGCCTTTCTTCAACTTTCATAGAATCATAATTATCCTCATTAGAAGCCCACATTGGTTGGCAATCTTTCCAAAAGCTTGAACCCCAAGTACCAGCAGGATTTAATCTTCTTCCAGCCTTTGCCATACCATTCATGCCACACATATCACTTTGTAGCCCACCAGCATCATATGGCTCCTCCTCACTTTGGTACTGCCCTGCAGCCTTCTTGTCAACCTCCTTCTCACCAAAACTAGCATCCATGTCTCTAGTTCCCGGAGATACATATGCTCCATCAGCTTCACGTCCACCATCCTTCCCATTCAAGTCTTGACTGGAATCCATGTTTTCATCGAAGTTCCTGAAGTATGCCATCTCGCCTCCTCTCACATGGAAATCTCTCCAAATCCACTACAAGCTATCACTGCAATAGCAAAACACGGGATTGAAAGTAAGATATTTTTGCTTCACCAACAATGCAGATGTCTGCAGTAAAGAGTAAACATAGAGGATGCATTTTACTCCAATCCAACAGCAAGAAGCACTTAGAAACATTAAAGAATACTAGTTTAGTCAAGAAAAAGGGATCCTTCATTCAGGGCGCTAAGGAACACATTTTGGATGCATAAGCCTAAATCCAAATCAAATGCAGGCATGCATAAATCCTAAATCTTTATATTCAAAATAATCATTTGTTAAACAGGAATTCAAAACTTAACAAAGCAAAGTAGAATCCCGTTAAGGTACCGCAAGAGGAGCAATGAACTATCAAGCCTAACGTAAGGAAAGCAATCTGAAGCTAAAAACAAGCCCAATCGCAGAAACCCTAACACAAGCCGAAGCTCCGCGCCGATCAACTCAAATATCGAATCCGGTGGCGGAAGGAGCAGATCGGCCGGAGAAAAACGATCTTTAATCCTAATCCGGAAGCGCAAATGGATGCAAGAAGAAGTCACGGTACACAACGTAATCGGGAGCAGACAACCCGATCAGATCAAAGTAGTAAAGCTCACTGAGCGGGAAGCAGTGAAGACCATATATGGAGTGAATTCGGGGCGGGAGAGGTGTACCTAATGGAAGCGATGAAAACTAATAATCTTAGATAGGAAGCGGCGATCGGAGAAAGTGATTGTGCGTCGGCGTGGGGGTTCAGGAATCGTAGGAGGGAGGGCAGATTTTTGAATTTTTGTCAGATGGCTTTATGTGTAATTTCACAAGAGTTCACGGCCTCCAGCGAGAAATCAACGGCTGCGAAGCAGGGATTGGGGTCGATCGTTTGGGGCTTCGACGGCGCATCACCCAGAGTAGGCCGTCGGCGACGGAGGGTTCGGATTCACGAGGTGTGTGCCGGCTCTCCAGACAGGCTGGGGGAAGGAGAGAGAGGAGAGGGGGCTTATCGAAATCGAAAGAGAGAAAATAAGGGGAAGATCGTGGTTGTCTCTTATTATTTAGGTCGCTATTTACGTGTTAGGAATTTATATGGGTGTGGGTTTGTTTCTCACGAGCCCCTTTTCCTTCTATTTTGCTCTGGCTTCCGGGCTCCTTAATGTCTATGGTGGGGAAGGGATGTGAGGTGGACCAATGGGAGGGTGATACGTGGACATAATTGGACGGTCCTGATGAACTGAAAGGGTGGGATCGTGCGGCTATCTGCCGGCACAGGATCAATGCAGCCGCCACGTTTATGCATATTATTATGTTAAATTTATTCTTAATTATTAGTTATGTTATCTTAGTAAAAATATGCTATGGAAAAATAAATACTAAATAATCCAAAAACCTTTCTTATTTGGATAACAACCCCCTATATTTGAATAAAATTGTCATCCATATCATTCTCTTTAAAATTTCTTTGAGAATATTGCTCTAATTTTATTTTTTAAGTATTTAGCATGTTGTGAATTTGCATTTTAAAAAATATGCAAAATATTGTTTTATAGTGAGCACCATGTAGGCTATTAATATGAAATAACTCTAATGTTTGTGTCAAATTAATAATATTTTTATTCTATAATGATTATATGTCTAATATACTTAATTTATAAATCGTTATAATTTTAATCGAGTTTTCATATGAATTTGGAGATTTTTAGAATACGTGTAGGAAGCTCTTATATGGATGTAATTATAAGATATAGTCTGGTTAACTAATTTATATTATTTTATAAAGAACTCATACAAAAGTTATCAACATCTAAGCAATTGGAGGACTTCAATACATGAAGCCTCCAAGGAGATTAATGAGGTTGCCAGAGGCACAAATGTCACTAATGATTATTAAAAACGACTGCAGTATTATAGTATTTTATGGAGAGACAAAAGATACGAGGTGGATGTGTTAAAGAAGTGTTGGATGGGGTGGTATTAGAGTGTTGGAAGATGGATGCAATTGAAGAGTATTATTGGTGATAAAATATTTGAGTATTAGAAGGCAATGAAGTTGGTGGAGGTGTTGGATGTAGTGAAAAAATGATGGGGTAATAGCCCATATTTTGACTTGGTCAAACAATTTGTTAAGTCATTATAAGTCAATTTTATAAATAAGTCAATTATATATATATATATATATATATATATATATATATTATTGTGTTTTGTTATAATAATTTTAGGGGTAATGTAAAAAATTAACATCTCTTGGTACAAAGTGGGATTTTGGGACCGTTAGATGTCTGTTTTCTAAAACAATTTAACCAAAGTTTTTAGAACATGTTGAGCTATTTTATAAATATTCTTCTTTGATTTATGGAGCTCCAAATTTGAAAATATAAAAGAATTTGTATGAATTTTACATTTAAAATTGACTAATTAGCACAATTACCAATACATCTTATATTATTTAAAAAAATCTAAATTTACTTATATAACTTATCCAACTGTCATTTCGTTCATTTTATTTTTAATTAAGAGCAAAAATCAAAAAATCAAAGAGAAAAGAGATGAGAGAGAAAATAAAACTTAGAATGTGGTGGTTGTAGAGCAATTTTTGCTAGTGAGCTGTTGAGAAAGTTGTTCAAGTTGAGATAGAATATGATTACCCTACCTCTGATTTTAATGATTTTCTGTATTTTGAATTTTATTAATTTTGATTTGATCAAAATAAACAAAAGTTATGATATCTTAATTTTTAGCAAACTTTTACTATATAATTGTTTATATATGATAGAGGTCATTAACATAACCATTCTGACTAGAACATATTAAAAATTCAGCAATTTTTTTTTTTTTGAGAGAATATCCTAATTTGGGAAATTTTGATAAATTTAAAATTTTGAGGAATAATTATTAAATACTTTTACATATGAAAAATAGCACGCTATATTTTTCTTGTGAATTTCATTAATTTTAATTCATATGTTAATTTTACATGTATTAAGATGATTCCCTGAATTGAACATTGAGTATTTTATAAGATATTTATTATGTTATATAAATCCTATGAAATGTGTGTATATAAGAAATGTTGGCTAAAAATGATTTACATATTCAAATTGACTAAAGATATATTTCTTTATATAGGAGGCTGGGTTGATGGGATTTCCTTTAAAATAGATTTATAGTGTAACCCTATAAATGGTATGAAAATGGAGGCATAAGGAGAAAAATCAATATGATATGACACGCCAACATGCAAAAAGTGACTACTTATAATATGAAGGTCGTTTAACCTAAATGACTTGTAAAATGATTGATTCATGGAAATAAGACTAATATGATTTAAGCTGATTCTTGTAGGATTGGCCTATATAATTGGTTACAGGAAAACATCTCAGATAGTTGGATACATTTTCTTTCTTACAGTGCTTGCATATGTATATGACAATAATACATATGATAAATTACATGATTGATTTAACATTATTGCATAAGATATATAGGTTATGATTAATGCAAGTATCTGATAATACTAATAAAACGGATACAAAGATAATTGATATATATGAATCACATGATATACATGCATAACATTGACATTATATGATATGCATATGATAATGATAGGTATATTGATGTAATAAGATGCTATATAAACTATTTTGTAATTGTTAGGTAAATGATTGACAAAACTCACTGATCATTGTTTACTTGGTTAAGATATACAATTGTATTGATATTTATTGATCATATTGCATGTTATTACTTTATTTATTACTACATACTTTATAGTTATATGTTCATATTGAAAGCACTTGAATGATTACATGCATATTATTTCTAGTGCCTTACATTGATTTCAGTTATAAGTTCTAGTAACCCGCTGAGTTGTTAGCTCACTTTGTGGTTTTACATGATTTCAAGAAGAGGACTGGATCCAGTGGAGTGAGGACAAATCAGAAATTCAAGTTTTATTTTATTTATGTTTTGTTTTTTAGTTGTATTCTTTTATAGTCAAGAGTTAAAAGATAATTGATAAATATATAGATGGAATATTCGGCTATTGTACATGAATTTTGAGGGATGTATATAGTTTTATATTTTGATGTATAAATTTTTTTGTTTCTTCTATTAAATTAATTTATATTAATGAATTTATAGAAGTTTTTGTTGGTTAATTAATATATAAATAGACAATTATTTAAAAATTAAACCATGAGGTATTACAATTGGAGGATGATGGAGGGGGGGGACTTGGGTGGATTAGCTTCGAAAAAAAGATTGAGTGAAAGTGAAAAAGTGTAAAGCCAGGGGCGGAACCAAGTGATATTCAGGGGGGGGGGGGGGGGGGGGGGGGGGGGGGGGGGGGGGGGGGGGGGGGGGGGGGGGGGGGGGGGGGGGGGGGGGGGGGGGGGGGGGGGGGGGGGGGGGGGGGGGGGGGGGCAATTGCCCCCCCTTACAAAAAAAATTTAATTACAGGTAAGGATATTTTAGTACATTGCCCCCTCTGAAAAAATACATTTGCCCCTTGTTTGCCCCGACTGCCTCTCATTCGTGAATCGCCCGCAGCCCTCTTCCCTCTTCTTCACGCTGCAGCCAGCAAGGAAGCCAGGAAAGAATCGCGGCTCTCGTGAGATCGGAGCTCCCCTCCAAAGAATCACGTGTGAGGCTTTCTTCTTTTTTCTGAATTTTCTTCATATTTTTGTTTCTTCTCTGATCTCTCAAGTTTCAGTTTTTTGTTTGAACTTTTTCTTCCTTTTAAGAGTATGTTATTAGATTTTTGTTCATGCTCACAGTTCAGATTTTTGTTCAAATTTTTGTGTCATCCGATTTTTGTTCTGTTCTGGACAAAGAGCCGGCTGTCTTTCTTCCTCCTATTGTCCGAAAAAAAAGTGTTTTTTTTTAGCATATTAGGGTGAATTCTGGAGGTCTGGATTTGAACCATGAATTTAAAAAATTTACTTCCTAAAATATCTCTCTTCAAATATTTCAGGTGATCTCCTTCATATTTTAAAATACCTGGTTAAGAATTAACTTCAGTTTTTTCTAGACCATTCATACTATTGGGTTGATAAACCTTTAGAAAGCAGATAATTAGATGATTAAAAAGTGATGCATAACTGAAATATGATATAAAACCACTAAGCAGAAAACGTTCATATATTCCTGAATATAGCTTCAGCATGCGGAGGACATGAGCAACGCTTAGCTTGATTAATCTCTGCTTAATTTCTTTACAATACATTAGTCCAATGGCCTGTGAACTACTATGTTATGCAAGAATGCTCTTGTGAACATTCATCCTTATATGTTATTTAATTCTTCATATTGAACTTAAGAGATTGGATAGCTTAAGAGGCTAATTTTTTTTTTTTTTTTCTGATTGTTGCATATATGTTGTAATGGATTGATTTATTATTGTTGGATTGATTCCTTATATGTTATTTAATTATTCATATTAAACTTTTTTTTGTTTGATCTTACTAAAGGAGAGTAGACCACATTAATATAATTTTGAATGAAATAAACTCTTTATCAAGAATTTCTTGTTTTAGCATTAACTTTTGCTCGTTGCCACCGCTACAGTGGAGAGAGCATTTTTAGCAATGAAAATTGTTAAATATAGATTGCGTAGTAAAATGGGTGATGATTGGCTCAACGACTGTCTAGTTCCATATATTGAGAAAGAAGTTTTTGATTTGGTTCCAAATGAAGTTGTAATGCAACATTATCAAAAAATATAAAATAGAATGCAAAGCTTGTAATTTTTATTGCAATATAATAGTTTGTTTGAATTTTGTTATTTCGTTTTATAATTCCCCCCCCCCCTAACATTTAACGCTGGTTCCGCCCCTGTGTAAAGCAGTGATAGAGAGTGTAAGGTTTGTCAAATTCAAGAAGTTAAGAGGTTTTATAAGCAAAAGTCATTGAATGATAAATAGTTATGCACTTTTTCTTCAAACTTTCTTTCACCATGCAAATACTTCCTTACCCATATGTTGAAGGCTTTATTTGATAGAAGATATAACAAAAGTATAGTCAAAATAAACACAGCTAGTTAGTATTTTAAGCTTAACCATTTTGATTTTGTTGCAATGATAGCCAAACATAGTCGATGAGCCAAATAACATTACTTAAAGCTAATTTAACCATTAAGATAGGTATACTCTTACCAAATGGGTTGACTTAATATTAAATAGTACCAAAAGTGGTAATTCATAGTTGGTTATAATAATCTTTCCCCTTAAGCAATTTGGTCCATAGAATTGAATTTTCCCATATCACCAAAAAAGTGGTGTTTACCTTTCAAGGCTTCCTTAGTTCGAGGATTCCATCTAAAATTCTAACCATTAGAACATTGTACTATATGAGAGTTGGTTCATTTATATATATATATATATATATATATATATATATATATATATATATATATATATATATATATATATATATATATATATATATATATATATATATATATATATATATATATATATATATATATATATATATATATATATATATATATATATTTATTCTCATATGTCAAATTTCATTTTAGTTTTAATGGTTTATTATGAAGAACATAGTTTGGATAAAACGCACATCATTCTTAAAGATGAGTCTTTAGAAATATTTTGCACACTTTCCAAATTTTGAGATTATCAAAGTTCATATGTAGATTGTCAAATACAATGATCATATGAGATAGACATACATATATCTTAGCCTAACTTTCTTTTTTTACCAAATATGCAAACGTTTTGGGTAAGTGATATCATTAGAATTGCATAGCCTCCAAGTCAGCCTTCCACATATCCTCCTTTTCAAACACACAAATATATATATATATATATAGTTGGCTTGATAATACTTAATGTAATTAGCAGATCTATAATGGGGGTATTGAGACCCTTGCCCAAACTACCTTGGCCTAAAATTAATAGATCATAAAAAATTATTTTCTTATAAACTCATAAGGACTCTAACCCTATTATAAATCCTTAACTAAATCAACCATAAGAAGAATCAAGAAGCCTTGCAGTTTCAAAAATGCTAGCATCCACAACATTTTTCCTTTTGTGAAGGCCCCCATGTCCACAATGGAGCACATCATGAGCATTAATGTTATGACGAATATTAGTATTAGCTTAACACTCCTCTAAACTAGTGTGTGTGTGTGTGTGTGTGTGTTTTTTTTTTTTGTCTCTTTTTGTTTCAAATTGGTGCCGGGTAGGTCGACTATGGAAGCCATACATTTATTAAGAGGTTTGATGGAGAAATATAGAGAAAATAAGGAGGATCTACATATGATATTTATTGATTTAGAAAAAAGCATATGATAAAGTTCCAAGAGAAGAGATATGGAGAGTTCTTGAAAAGAAAGGTGTCAATAATGCTTATATTCAAATCATTAAAGATATGTAAGCAAGAGCTATTACTTGTGTTCAAACACAAGGTGGATTGACCAAGTATTTCTTTATTTCGGTTGGGTTACATCAAGGATCATCCTTAAGCCCATATCTTTTTGCTTTAGTCATGGATGTTCTCACTAGAAATTTGCAAGAGGATGTACCTTGGTGTATGATTTTTGCTGATGATATTCGTCTTGTTGATAAGACTAGAGAGGGAGTTAAAGGTAAACTTGAATTATGGAGGTCAACCTTAGAGTCTAAAGGTTTTCGCTTGAGTAGATCTAAAATGGAATATATGGAGAGTAATTTTAGTAGTAATAGACCTAGTGAGGGGATTGTGACTTTGGGCGATCAAGTCATTAATAAGAGTACACGTTTTATATATCTTGGATCTATTGTTCAGAGTGATGGTGAAATAGATGGGGATATTATCAGTAGAATTCAAGTTGGATGGTTGAAGTGGAGGAATGCATCGGGCTTGTTATGTGATAGAAATGTACCCCTTAAACTTAAGGGAAAATTCTATAAGATGGTAATGAGGCATACAATGCTTTATGGTGCCGAATGTTGGCCATTAAAAGAGAAGCATAATACTAAGTTAAGTGTGGCAGAGATGAGGATGCCCAGATGGATGAGTGGCTTTACCCTTAGAGATAGGATACGAAATGAACATATACGTGAAAACGTTGGAGTAGCACCAGTAGAAGATAAGATTTGAGAGATCGTCGTCTTAGATGGTTTGGTCACATAAAACGGCGGCCTTCCGATGACCCGGTTAGGAGAGTAGAGGTATTAGATTTGACTTATGTTAAGAAAGGTATGGGTAGACCTAAAAAGACTTGGTTATAAAGTATTAGGAATGACCTTTCTTTATTAGATTTAAACGAGAATTTGACTTTTAATAGGACACAATGGAGAAAAAGGATTCATGCAGCCGACCCCACGTAGTGGGATAAAGACTTGATGTTGTTGTTGTTGTTTGTTTCAAATTGGTATTCTGAGATATCCTTAAGAGTTTGTTGTCCAATTTAGGTTGGTTGGTATTGGTGTCCAATTTAAGTTGATTATTTAGAAAAATCAACTTAGACACAAATATTGAGCCATGATTTTGCTCATACTTTTTTAATATATTTATATTTGTTGAGGACTGTTTGTAATGTGAGTTTGATTTTTATTGAATTTGAAATGATTTTATGTTAAAAAGTGCATTATGAAATGGTTTATTATTGTTTGTTGTCTTGATTGGTACCCTATTGTTAATGTTGGGATGTCACAATTAATTTTTTAATATCACCAATGCCATTTTTAAGTCTAAATGAAAGTGAGGGTATTTTTAAAATTGCTGATTTGTGCTCTCGCTAAAAAAAAAATTATGGCTTCATCATTGCCTAAATCATATGTGAAAGTATTCATTAGTAATTTAACGAAGATAATTTTAATATAGTATCATCTAACGTTTAGTATATTTTTAAGTTAATAATTTACTAGGAAACATGATGGTGATGAAGATTCCCTCCATATTAGTTTGTAGATTTGATCATAGGAAGAGGTACTCAATTGTAGTATTCATAAAGATTTTAGTGTAAGATGTATCCAAGGTCAATTTAATCTAGTTTTTGTATGTAGATTATTGATTATAATTTGATTAGGTGTGATTAATTAATGATTTAAGATGATGAGCACAAAGTTGAAATTAATTTATTTTTTATCTACAGATATTCAAAATTGTATTTTGGTTATTATGAAGGGCTTTTTGGTTGCTTGAAAAAAGAATGTTGTGCAAAATGTATGTAGTGTAAAAGAAATGAAGTGTAAAAAGAATACTTTTGAGTTATTTGAATGAATGTAAAGGACTTACGGTGACATTTTTTTTTTACTTGTTTTGGAGTAATGTTATTGCAATGTAAAGTGAATAGCGGTAGCTAGAGGTAGCGGCGGCAGCGACCGACAGTGGTAATGCTGGAGGCAACGGCGGTGGCAGCGGCAACAAACTAAGTTCTATCCCTTTTTTTTTGAAGCTTGGATAAAATCTCCAAGATGTTGTGTAACTTATGCATGTTTTAATCATTCAATTTGTAAATAAAAGCTTTTAAGATCAACTACAGGATCATCTAAACTCCGTTAGCAATAAACTTATAACCAAAACAAATGTTATGATGAGACTAACCCAAAGACACAAAATATACTTTTATATGAGTCAATAAAGCACTGAAAGTATTTTTGAAAATTTCATGGCACTCTTTGATAGTCCAAAAGACCTCTGAATATGCATGCCTATGATTAAAACGAGAATTTAGATGAGAGAAATTCCACAATCTTTAGTTCATTTAATTCTAATGTCATTAGGGCACTTGAATGCATGAGGAACTATTTATGATAAAAGGAATAAACTTAAGTCTTTTGATGGTGTATTCACGATTTTTGATAAAATACTACAAATACACTATATTAAATTATAAATAGGTATAAAATTATAGACTTTAGAGAATCAAGAATTTTAGAGTTCTACTTGATGATCACAATTGCTTAATCATCAGCACTTGTTTGATGTATCTCGATCACCTTCATCCTCTTCTAACAAATGCCAACAATGTTGTAGCTCAATTGTTCTCCCAAAGCTAACATCACAAACGTCCGACAACAATATCATGACCACCACCATCTTTGTGGACTACTCGTCCAATACTTCTCACTAAATTAATTTACAGGAGGGCGAGCTGTCAATTCATGTTTTATAATCCTATCTATTTTACTGAAGAGGAGAAGTGGATTTTCATAATCTTTATTTACATAGTAGATTGTTTCAATTGTTCTTCTCACCGAGTTTTTCCCTTCCTACATAAAAACCTTTGCATCTTTTGTGAACTTCTTTAATCCATATGTGCACAATTTTGTGTACAATGTAAAGAAACAAAAACCTACACTTTATTGCTGCAAATTTTTTTATCACATAGTAAATATAAAATTTCATTAGCGTTATAAGTCATACTTACTCATCTTTTGGATCAATATATGAGTCCGAAAATCAAGATATGCACATAAAGCTGGCTCTGTTATTAATTGTTACTCTATTGGGCCATTATGGGCTGCCTCGCAACGTAACTTGAATATTTTAAGTAGTTTTATGGGCTCTAATTCATATTTACATTTCGGCCAAGATAGCGAGTAAATAATTGGGCTTCGATCTGTATGTTATTCATTAATTTTCTGTTGATTACTTATATATATATATATATATATATATATATATATATATATATATATATATATATATATATATATATATATATATATATATATATATATATATAAAGTAAAGATTTTATTTTTGCCTATTTGAATATGAAATTAAAATTATCAATTTTGAGAGATTTTTAAAGCGATATATAGATTTAAAAATAAATATTAATGTCTGATTATACCAAATAAAATGATGAATTTAATATATTTTAATTGTTTTTTTTAAATATAAATTTTAACTATTGAAGAATTCTCATAAGAGTATAAAGGCTTATATGCCTTACGAAAAAAAAAAAAAAACAATCGCTTGAGAATTTCCATCTCAAAACCTATATGAAACATACATCTCCTCTAATTGATGGAACATCACAACTATATTCAAAATTACTTAATATTTAAGGTTCATTTATATCTTGCACAGCCTTCAACCTGTCACGGATCAGTGTTATCTTTTCAGTAGCATCATCTACTAAGTCAGCTCCAATGATCATTCTTTCTCCTGTTTCAGCCCAACATAAGAGAGTTCGACACTTTCTTCCATACAAAGCTTCATAAGCTAGGTGCCATACATATACTTGATTGGAAACTATTGTTATACACATATATATATATATATATATATATATATATATATATATATATATATATATATATATATATATATATATATATATAATGAATAATTCTTTATTTTATTTATTTTAAATATAAAAAAAAAGAGTTAGGACGGCTTTCTCATAATGACACATGACACTAAAAATATGATTTAAATAAAAATTATAATAAAATTTTTATTATGTTGTATACTTCAATTTTATATATTATATATTTAATATAAAATTGTTCATTTTTTCCTTTTTATTTTAAATTTTTTTAAATGTCTTCATTATTGTTCTTAGTTTTTTTGTTTGCTCAAATTAGAAAAATGAAAGGATGCCAAAGAATTTATCCAAAATTCTGAAGTAATGAAGTTTCTATAGATAGTTGAGAGCAAAAACACAAATAAAACGACAATGTTACTATTAAATATATAATAAGAATAATTTGGAATGATTATGGAAAAGATCAAAACAATATAAAAAGATCGAAAGGGTTAGAGTGGCTTGAAAGATATAGCTTTATATTAGGTGTTACCTAATTTTGTGCATATAATAATTGTGATTTATTTTAGGATTAATTATTATTTGACTTATGAGACATTTAATTAATTTTATATGAAATTTAATATGTATTAAGGCATTTTTTTATGAATAGTTACCCATCGGGTTCTTTAATAAATTCAGATACGCTTATAACTAAATCTTTTTTTTTTTATTTGACAATAGGTCATAGCTTATAATATGCGATGCAAAGATTTTAGCTTTTAATGATTTACATAATAGATTAGATTTTAAAGAGACAAAAGATATATGTATGTTATCCAAATTCCAAACAAATATATAGGAGTAGTAAAGATTTAGTTCAAATGAATTGCATTAATGATATAATGAAGATTAAAAAGTGCTTCTTCCAGAAGAGGACATTCAACAAAAGTGGATGAGATATTTTTACTAAACTTTTCAATAAAAATTGTGAGAATATGACTGATTTTAGTGGTCTTAACATTCTAAATGAAAATAAAAATTTTTATTTTTATGAATGTATTAGTAAAATTAAAGTTAGAGAGGCTTTAAAGAAAATGAAGTGTGAAAAAATATTTTTTTTTTTGGGACATTTAGGCCAATTAAGGCAAACTCACACACACAACGCATACACATAGACTCTAACCTTAGACCTCTTAGTTGGAAGCCTAAGCTCTCAACCAATAGGCTAATGATATTCCAATAGAGAGTTGTGTTGAAAAAATAATTGGACCTGATGATATTCCAATAGAGACGTGGAAATGCTTAGGAGATGAATGAATTTCTTGGCTTATTAAACTTTTTAATATTATTTTGAAGACTAAAAATATGTCATATGAGTGGAGAATGACTGTGTTGATTCTTATTTTTAAGAATAAAGGTTAAATGAATTAAGTTAATGTGTCATACTTTAAAAGCTTTGGGTGAGAGTTATGGAGCATAGGTTACGACGTGATAATAACATTTCTCAAAATTAATTTGGATTCATGCCGGGTAGGTCTACTATGGAAGCTATTCATTTATTGAGAGGGTTGATGGAGAAGTTTAGAGGGAATAAAGAGGATCTACATGTGATATTTATTGATTTTGAGAAAACATATGGTAAAGTTCCAAGAGAAGTGCTATGAAGAGTTCTAGAAAATAAAGGGGTTAATATTGAATATATTCAAGTCATAAGGGATATGTATTCAGGAGCCGTTGCTTGTGTTCAAATATAATGTGGTTTGACCAAGTATTTTCGTATTTCAGTTGGATTACATCAAGGATCAGCCTTAAGCCCTTATCTTTTTTGCTATAGTCATTAATGTTCTTACTAGACATTTAATTTGCAAGAGAATGTACCATGTTGAATGCTTTTTGCCAATGAAATTCTTCTTGTGGATAAGACTAGAGAGGGAATTGAAGGTAAACTAGAATGATAGAGGTCAACCTTAGAGTCTAAAAGTTATTGTTTGATTAGATCTAAAATCGAATACATTTAGTGTAATTTTAGTAGTAATAGATCTAGTGGAGTTTTGTGAGTTTGAGCGATTAAGTCATTAATAAGTGTACTCGTTTTAGATATCTTACGTCTATTGTTCAGAGTGATGGTGAAATAGATGAGAATATTTTTAGTATAATTCAAGTTGGATGGTTGTAGTGGAGGAATGCTTCGGATTTGTTGTGTGATAGAAAAGTACCACTCAAACTTAAGGGAAAATTTAATAAGATGGTGGTGAAAAATGCAATGCTTTATGGCGCAGAATGTTGTCCATTAAAAGAGAGGAATAATATTAAGTTAAGTATTGCTAAGATGAGATGATAAGGTGGATGAGTGGATTTATTCTTAGAGATAGGATACGAAATGAGCATATCCGTGAAAAGGTTGGAGTAGCTCCAATGACAGAGAAGATTAGAGCGAGCCACCTTAGAGGGTTTGGTCACATAAAACATCAGTCTTCCAATGACCTTGTTAAAAAAGTAGATGTATTAGAGTTGACCACTTGACCTATGTTAAGAAAGGTAGAGGTAGACCTAAAAAGTCTTTGTTAGAAAATATTAGAAATAACCTTTCTTTATTAGATTTAAATGAGAATTTGACTCTTAATAGGACATAATTGAGAAAAGAATTCACGCCACAGTGGGATAAAGGCTTGATGTTGTTGTATGTAATTACTTTTGACAAATAGTATCATATATATATTGAAAGCAGCTTTTTTGAAAGGCTAAAGCTTGAGGTAGTTGTAAAACGGTCATGGAGAAAGTAGCTCTTTTGAAAGTTTTTTGTAAAAAACAGCTTCCTAGCCTAAAAATATATTGAAAGCGAGGAAAAAATAATGAAATAGCAGTGGTTAAATATGATTATAGTATGATAAGCATAACTGCAAAAGCTATCATGCTCATATTACCTGGAATATAATAATGAATGGCATTAATGGTTCAGAATGGGTTGTTTTATTAGCTAAAGTATTCAATGGGTTGTTTTATTGTTACAAATGAAATTGATGGATTATAAAGTAATATATGTAGTTATAAATGAAAAATAGTTTAATTTCTTAAGGACTGTCATTAGATAGTAGTTAAATAATTATATAAACTTTATTGTCTTGTGTATTTTTCACATAATAATTAATATTATTTATTATATAACCTTGGGGAAGATTATCAATTGATTTTTGTTATTTCAGTGGAAATTTATTAACTGTTTTGGATAAATAAAGCTATTGATTAAAATTTTTTGATTATCATTCAATATTTCATGATAGATTAAATTGAAATAATATGTCACCAAAGTGATATCTGACATTATTATATTGATTGATCTAATTTGAAATATATCAATAATATTGAATATTTCTATAAATTTATGTAAAATTTAATCAATACAAAATAAGATTATTTTTTGGCCAAACTTCCAATATACTTATTAGTAAATATGGTAATTATAAGAGCAATAACTTGGTTCAAAGAAAAACATATTATGTACATAATCTATTATCAATATGTAGTTACTACAATTACAATAGCACAACTAATAAATTATTATTATTTATTTCAAAGTCAAAATTACAAATTGAACTAGTATCTTATGAGGGCCCATCTTACTTATTTTGTGTGAAACATGCATAAATAGCATTTTGTTTTCATCACAAATATATCATAAAAAATTATCTTGATCAAGAACTAATATTGATTTATATTTATATTCAAAACTTTTAGAATCAAATTCAAAGCCATTCAAACTCTGATTTAAGCAAGCATGTTGTCAAACCAAACATCTCTGTGACATGAATCAATAGATGCAAAAAGTGATTCGATCCAAGTCCAAATTTGCCCAAATCAAGTACTTGGAACGTAATTAGCTAGAAACTTCGAGATATACATTGGAGTATTAAATGATCTTTAAATCTCTCATACTTGTAATCAAATCGAGCATCTTATTCCGGCATCATTAAGATATTTAAATGCTGAAACAATAACCTTTTCTTGATAAAATAAATATGGACCGTCTTATGGAGTGTTATTGATTTTGGCTATATTTATGGGGCAAGCCACTCTAAAAAAATGTATAAATAGATATTCACTCATTATGTGAAGCAAAGCTTGGACACTTAGCTTCATATTTTAAGAGAGCTTAGAGGCTTAAAGAATCTTAGAGCTCTACCCAAGCATCGCTAAACCACCGCTACAAGACCATCGCCATTGAAACACCATCTGTGGAAGGATTATATACACACACACACACTTATGGAATTATTTCAAGTTGGCTATGTCTTATAGTTTTTCCCTTTCTAGATTGTTAAAAATTTTGGTGCATATTGCATCATCTTTTATTTGTGAGTTTGGATCTTCATAGAACTGCTAAGATGTTAAATACTCTCTCGATAACCATAAATATTTCAACATGTAATACAAATACATGCATAAAAATGGAAGTGTTTCTAATTATGACTTTATTTTATTCTTTTCAGAAAATATTTCTTTTATTTCTACCAATTTAAATAATATTTCATTTCTTAGTGACACTAACTTTAAGAAAAAAAAAAGAGCACATCATTTAATTGAATGTATGGATCTATATTGAATGATTCGAGCTTAAAGTTCCCCTGCCCGACTTTAGTCTGAAAAGCATTATTGAATAAAGGATAGATTTTGAAAAGTGAGCGCATTCAAACCACATGATTCTTATGATCACTAATCACTCTATTTAGAAATTATCGAGTATATAATGCCTGTAGTGAATTAATGGTAAAAGTTTTCTAAGCCAAAAAAACACTATTTCATTGATTTCTTTTGGTAAAATCATTTTAATGGAGTAAAAAAAGCAAAGGGAATATAAGACAATATATTATAGAAGTGTCTAATTTAGTTAGTAGATTGAGGGTATTGATATTTGAACTTTTAAAGATACTCTTATGCACTTAGTTTTGATCTATCTTTAAACACAATTTTGTCCTTGGAAGCTAAGATATACTACTAAAAAAAATACTCTTAATAAGCTCATTGTTTAGTGTGTGTAAGGGGAACATTGGTTGAAATAAGTGAAGATATAAAGTATTCACTTATCTACTTTCTCTGTAATATTATTGTCAAAAGAAAAGGAACTTTAAATAAAAGAGAATTACAGACAATGGGACTTCATATCATGAATAGCCAAAAATATAATAATATTATCACTAGTTTCATTTGTCAGAAAGCTGAACATGTGAAGTAGGATTATCCTAATTCCTAAGTATGCTAATTAGCTTGCTAAAAAGGATAAGCCTCTCCATTTTATTTGTTATGAATTTAATTTTAATATGTGTACCGTAGTTACAACAGATAACACTTTGGTCAATGTTACAGGATGATTGGGCATTGCTTCATGTAGAGTCAGGTAAGCACCGGGAAGCTCAGTGTCCATAGGCTGGATTTGATCGACGATCTGAGCTCCGTTTTGAGAGTTCTGTTAGACTAGCGCTCATGGAGATTAATGATAGTTTCTCTTTGTACATTTTCTGAGGGATCATCTAGTAATGGTAGTAGTTCTATTTCTACAACAGGGAGACCATTTAGCAATGGTCATAGGGAGTCTGGTAGTTTTGTTGCTCCATCTTCGATCCAACCACATGTATATAATTTTACTCAGCAGGAGGCTCGGGTTGCCCGAGATGTTATGATAGGTACATCTTACATTTTTTATTACCCATGTAGTATATTATTTGATTCTAGAGCCATTCATTTATTTATTTTGAGTATTTCTTCAATGTATTATACTCGCCTTTAATTTTATTACCTTTTTTCATGTATGTTATTTTATCGACTAGAGATGGTAAGATAGAAAGTAGAGTTTGTTTTTATAATATTAAGATTTTTAATAGGAAGTAGAGGACTAGTTTGATTTTTTATCTATTTCTAAATTTGATATTATTTTGGGTCTGTACATGTTAAATTGGATAATACTCAAATTGATTGTTAGAAGAAGTGAGTTACTTTATTTTTGGGTAGTGAGAGTTGTCTGTTTTATGGTGCTAGAGGTGTTTTGTCTCATATAATTTCTACTGTGAAAGTAAATAGATTGTGGAAAAAGAGTTGTATAATATTTTTGGCATATATTTATAATTGGAGTATAGATTCTTGCTCTCTTTTTGATGTCCATATAATGCAGGAATTTCTTGATATTTTTCCTGAGTTACTTTGTTTGCCTTATGAGAGGAAAACAGAGTTCTGTATTGATGAAATTTTAGGTATGACTTGTTGACCTCATTTTTGTATAAGGTCAATAGGACCAATCTTGTTCCTAGGATCTATCCATACCCTAGATCTATCCAAAATGATTGTTAATGATTTGTATAATTCAAATTCAAGCGTCTAAATCCATAATCCAGATAAAATCCAAAAATCTAAACCAAAATCCAAGGTCTAAAGGCTCTATCCTGAAAGCATTTTCCAATGATCTTTCAAACTCTTCAACCCCCAGTCAAATGACCATCGATTCATGATCTATCAATTTTATAATGATTAGGCATGTCCCTGGGTCTATCTTCCAAATTTGAGCTCAATCTGAGACCTCTAAACCTAGAAACTGAATTAAAATCCAAAGGCTATAAAAACCTTCAAATATTTATGGCATATGCCACTAGACATGTCCACAAGTGGAGTTTGACTTTAGAGCCTTCTTCAAATCCTCTGATTACATCTATTCCCTTGATTATGACTTTGTAAGTATTAAACTATATTTTGATGGACCCACTTTGATCCCCAGTTGATCAGGGGTCAAAATGACCAAAATAACCTTAAGAGTTTGAATAGTTATTTTAAACCAAATGACCTCCTCTATGCATGAGATCACTTCCAATAGATTTCAAGTATAAAACCAAACTTTTTGGACCCAAACCTAAGCTATGGGTCAAATAGGCCCTTAAGAGTCCAAATAGTCAATTTGACTAAAATGGCATCCCCAGACCTTGGGATCACCTCCAACAGCCTCAGAATATCATTTCAAACTTGTTGAGTCTAGACCCATCCCCTAAGTTGACTTAGTTGACCAAGTCAACTTAGGTTGATGCAATGGCCCTTTAAGGGTCAAAATGACCATTTAGACCATCCTGACCATTGAATCCACCTCTACCAAATCCCATTTACCAACACTACAGGAAAACCCATTATTGTCGGTGCATCGAATCCGCTGGTAAACCATAAAATACGACAAAACCCCTTGGTTTTCGACGCATTTCCATCGTAATTTCATACGCCGGTTTGGATCGCATAAAAAAATGTCTTCTAACATATATTAGACGCTGGAAATCTTTCTGGTTCATGTTCCAACGCATTACCAGCGCAAAATATGTAAGAAAATGCCATCTTTTTTCCAAATTATTCTGACATTATAATTATGCCGAAATTTACGATGCATATATCCGCCGAAAATGCTAGCGGATAAAACGCCGTAAGGTGTGTCGTAACAAAAGGTACGACATCATTTCGGTGCCATTCTGCACAAGAAACGCCGGCGAATAACACGCCGTAACTAAAAACTACTACTTGTTTCCGACGCCATTTTCGCTGGAGTTTCCGGCGGAAAGAAAATGCCGGCAATAAACAATCAATCCGTTGTATCGTCATTCCGGCATTTTTCTGATGCCAAATCCGCTAGAAACCTGCAGTACTAACAAAAAAATGCCTTCCCAGCCAACAATCGGATTTCCACACCTGCAAACATATACAAATACATACAATAATAGTTCCACAACATTGATCTACTGATCACAGATCTCAAGAAGTTCAACATATACTTAAAAACATAAATGTCCATTAACACGAATTGTTCAATAACATCAACCAACTAATATTAAAAACATCACAGATTGTTCAATAACACATATTCAAAAAAGTAAACAAGTTCATATAACTAAACTAAACTATTCTGAATCAGTGGACTCATCCTCAGCTGGAGCTACCTCTTTTCTACTCAACTGCTCCCTCATTTTGATACAGAATGAAAGGAATTTGCTGCTCCATAATAATTAAGATCTCTACATTTAGTTTAGAATGTATAAATCTTTGAAGAATACACTTAGCTCCATTAAGAAATTTAAAATTTGATATGACAGATAACTAAAAGCAGTTGGTAGTAGACATTGCATGAAGATGTGACAATCATGACTTTTCAATCCGAATAATCTCCCTGATCTTATGTCAACACACCTGCTTAGATTGGAAGAATATCCATCAGGTACTCGTAGGGTCATCACACATTCACAAATTGCTTGTTTTTGCTCTAAAGTTAATGTGAATGGAGCTTTTGGTTTGAGAAATTTATCACCTCCACCATCCTTCAATTCTAATGCTTTCCTCCTACAAATCTCTTTTAAGTCCATCATTGCTTTTATATTATCTTTCGATTTATCTTTGATGTCCAAAACTGTATTAAAAATGTTATTAAAAATATTTTTTTTTATATGCATGACATCCAAATTATGTCTAATCAGGTTTGTTCTCCAACGTATATCATCAGCAAAAAACTCCATCTCTAGTCTTATCAACAAGAAGAATATCATCAGCAAAAAACATACACCAACGTATATCCTTTTGTAAATGTCTAGAGAACATCTACGACTAAAGTAAAAAGATATGGACTTAAGGCTTATCCTTGATGTAATCCAACCAAAATAAGAAATTACTTTGTCAAACTACCTTGTGTTTTAACACAAGTAATAACTCATGCATACATATTTTTAATGATTTGAATATAAGCGCTATTAACTCTTTTTTTTTTTTGCAAGAACTCTCAATAGCACTCCTCTTGGAACTTTATCATATGCTTTCTCTAAATAAACAAATATCATATGTAGATCCTCCTTATTCTCTCTATATTTCTCCATCAAACCTCTCAATAAATATATGTCTTCCATAATAGACCTACCCGGCATGAATCCAAATTGATTTTGAAAAATTTATCAATAAAAAAACATCTAATAATATGTCATCCTCTAGCAAATAATATGTGCATCATCTAGCAAATGTCTAATAAGAAATAACACGAAGAAAAAAAAAATCTTACAATCAGGAGGCGGCGAAAAATTGGGAGGCGACGGAAACTGACGGTTGAATTTTGCGAAACTGGTCTCCTTTCATCGGCGACGAAGGCGGTGATCGTTGGCGAAGGCAATCTAGGGTGGGCGACGCTGGGGCGACGAGAGAGAGACTGGAGATGCGAGAGAAATGATGGAATGAAATGAGCAGCCAGACGTAGGTCCTGGATGCCGGAATATTTTCCGGCACCTATTTCGTCGGTTCCAAGTTGTTGAGTTTAAAATAGCCGATGTATTATCCACTGGTAACTATGCCGGACCTAATCCGCCATAACGTGCTCTGGTAATAATGAAATGCTGCTAATTTTTGACGTTATCATCGGCGCATGGGATGTTAGGAAGTTTCCGTCGCCGGATGCGCTGGAAAGAACGCTGTTATTATTCCTTTGCATGATGCGCCAGTACAAAGGCCGTATTTATCGGCGCAAAAAATTTTGCGGAACATCCGATGGTATTCGCGTGTTTTTCTGTAGTGTAAACCAAATATTTTGAGCCCAAATCCCAACATTGGGTTAACCTAGTTGGGAAACCAACTTCCTACTTTTCTTTTATTAACATCTAGAATAAGTGCTCAAATTTAATCCCATCCATGTTGAATTTATAACCTCGCTTCATTTAACATTAAGCCTTGAAATCTCTAAATAAAATTTCTATCACTATTTTAATCGAGAGTATTCATAGGAATTTTAACTTTTCAACGATGTAGTTAACTACAAGGGCTTGTGCTTGTAGTAGATTTAGAAACTTGGATCAATTTTCCAAAATCAAAATTTCAAAATATCAGTTAATTCACTTTAGGAAAAATCAAATATAACGATCATTATTGTCATATTCAAATGATTAATAATAGATGATATCCTCTTTCCTTGAGAAGATATATCGTTCTATTATCATAATTTTGATTATGAAATTAATGATCATTTATCTAGATTAATGATCATATTTAAATGATTAATAAAATTCAAACACTTGATCAAACATCATTTTGATCCTCCAAGATCATATGTTATCCTTCCCTAAATTTGACTATGATAATAATGATGAATTCAAAGTTTTATAATCTGAACTAATTAGAGAATAATATATTCGCCTCCCAAGGTGATATATCATTCATAATGACATGCTCAATTTTAAAACTAAAATTTTATAAATTTAATTCTCCCAAAGTAAATTAACCTTTTTCAAAACATAGTCAATAACTTTTCTCAATCAAACATGAATATCTTATTTAAGGCTCCATATAGAATGACACCAAAAAAACTTTAGGAATTAAAGGTATAGCTTTAGGAGGTACATTTTATTTATCCTATTATGTTCTCCATGGAGAGAACCTGTGCTATTTATGAAGAAAAGGATGATATAATAATTATGTGTATTATTACATATAGTTAAATAAAGTCACTATTAATAACAAGTACTCTGAGCCATAAATTGATTATATATTTGATCAACTTGCTAGATTATCTGTATTTTTTAAGATTGATTTATGATATGAATATTATTAGGTGAAGGCATAAGAGTATGATGTGATGAAATCTGCTTTTAGTACTGTGGGCCTCCGAAAGAACTCTACTTGGTAGGGACAGAATGCAAATGTTATGATTGCACCATCTTGTAGGATACAACAATTGTAGACCTTTGTACTCTTTATAGGTGGGCCAATGGGAGGGCATATGAGATCATACATATGATTAACCATTGAGGATAGCGGCTTTTGCCTATGCAACTCGATAGATAATAATATGTATAACTTGATCAAAGTCACGAGATTTCCCCCACCTGATATATCAAGTATAGTGGGATTTATTTGATGTGAGATTCGATTTCCCATGGGTGCAAGCCCCTATGGTTAATTACATCTTAAGTCAGAGCCTAAGAAGATTCTCGATTAAGGATTATACATTATTCTCTCATATGAGATTGACACATAGGGAGGAGTATAGGAACTTCCTATTCAAAGGAAAAGAAAGATTTAACTTGGCTTAGTAAATATGCACGGCTAATATCATCATCTAGAAGGAATAAGAAAGTAAAAAGAAATATGTGAAAAGATAATACTGCACTCAGAGCATGCCAGAGAGAAAGATAGAGGAGGCATCATCCATGCGACATAGATATGAGGGATTTATAGCCTCTGAAGGATAGATGACTTATCTACCGATGAGGCATACTATGAGACACTGATAATAGTAGCATTGAACCCTAAATCTATAGTGAGTTTAGTGTTCTAGACACAATATTAGCACTCGTATCCTAGCTAATGCATCTTGAACTTATATCCTGCATGAAAAAGAAAGCCAGCTAACCACCTAGTCGTATAAAATCCATATTATCAAGTTTTTATAAAAGATGGGCGTGCGGCTGAGTTTTTGAAAGTTAAGGCCGACATCTAGAGAGGCTCCTAAGTGGTCTTGTACTTATGAAGGATATTATGCTTTTAAAACTAAAATAATTAAATTTTGTTTTTTATTAGTTTATAATGTGATTCATGCTAGTTAAAATATCCAAATCAGGAATGCATGAAATTTATATATATATATATATATATATATATATATATATACATATATATATAATAATTAAAAAAAACTAGAATTTTCTAAGTTTAGCACCTCATCCTCATAAGTCAGATTATCTGAAATCTACCCATAAGAGGGGAAGTGTCTAAACAAGAAAAAAGAAGAATGCATTAAAATGCATGCAACCCTGGATGACCTTCGGCTTATTCCCTAGATTGTTATCTTTTCTATGTTATTTAATTTCTAACATATTAAATTTTAAATATGAGTAAAAAAGTTTTATCCCTAAAGAGTTTAGCAAAATCAAGTGCATACACATACAAGAAAGAAACCTATAAAGAGCATACAATTTTTAGTGCAAGTAATGTAAACACATTAATAAAATATCAACTAGAGTAGAAAAAAGGAGTTCAAAAGTCTATGGCAAGTGCATATAATATATAACCCATGATATGTAGAAAAATAATGGAGGCTAGACCCCACCGATGATAACATGAATTATATTCATATAGAATGATACAAGTCTTAAAAATAAGGCATTTAATCTTGATCTACGTCTTTTGGTTATTTTATGGATCACCTTCCTATAGTCTTCTTATAATTCATCCTCAATAGGGTACCCAACTGAAAAGAAATTCCTTGTAAAGGGACTTTCTTTTCTCTTTGGGTCTCTAATATTTTATTAAAATGCCTAATTTTTATAGATTTTCATAACTCCTTACTTCACATACGTTACATAAGAAAAAAGAAAATCTAGACGCTCCTTCAGGGTCATCCTAAGTAGTTAAAATAAAATATCCCAGACAGTTATATATGAAGAGAAAGTATTCATGCCAGCCATATTTGGCCATGCTCTTATTTATTTGGGGGCTAATCGGTTGAAGCACCTGTAGTAATTATATATATAATTTATTTATTTTTGCCCTCTTTTTAGCACTACATAAGCATGATCACCTGTAGAATATATCGTTAGTAGCAAGATTGCCCTTAAGCTATGAGTAATCTATCGCTCATCTCATCATAAATATAATACAATAATAAAAATTATTATCATAACAATTATTACAGAAAACTAAAATAACCAGTATGTGTATCATATGCAAAGCATCACTTCATAAAAATAGAAAGAAACACTGGCCTAACTTAGAGCTATATGTCATGTCCTAAAAAATAATTCTATGTGTGTATAATAGGTTGTGTGGTCTCTGGTATGTCATATGTTGGATAATTAGTTTAAGTTATTTATGATTTAATTTGTTGAACGTCAAAAGGGGGATTTTAATTAAACTTTAAATATTAATATTTTAAGGTCAATTTTAAGTAGTTTAATTGGTTGGTCAATTTTATTCATAAGGTTGTATTCTCTGAAATTTAAGTTGAATTAGCGGATTTTGTAAGGCCTGTGGTTATACTATCTGCTAGGTCAGAGAGGTCCAAAGTTGAATTTTAGAAACAAACCAAGTTCTGGAGTCCTACTATTTTTATTTAATATTAGATCCTATGGGGAGTCATTAGACTTTGATTTTTCTAAATTTAGATTTTTCTACACAAAGTTATGATTTTAAAAAGTTTAGGGCCTAGTTATTGAATCACGATTGATCGATGAGTTGAATTTTTAATTTAAACTTATTTCTAAAATGTTTGTATTTTTAATAAATACTAGATTATTAGAGTTGAATTCCTTTTAGTTTACTCAAAATGGATTTTTTAAGAATTAATTATGATTTTTTGAAATTTGAGTATTAAATGAATTATGAAAATTAATTAATTAAGTGTATTTTAGAGATTTTTATTTAAATGAAGTCCCAAAACCTCTTGATATCACCTCCAAAGATCAGGTATGATCTAAGGAAGTGTTTCCAAGTATTTGGAAAAATTTTGGAATTTAATTTTTTTTAATTGTTTAATTTAATTAAAGGGTAATTTTTAATTAAAATTAAATTAATATTTGAATTAAGTTTCAATTAATGGGATTTTAATTTTTTTGGATTAACAATTCAATTATGAAGAGTTTGATATATTATTGGTAAATTTTGGGTTTAATTTGGATTTATTAGAATTTTCTGAAGTTTTTGAGGTTTAATTAAAAGGGTAAATTATGGTTAAGTAATTAAGTGACTTAAATTTCTAGAAAATTTCAGGAGGTCTGAAATGTTACTAAATTTAAATGGTTTAAGTTTCATATCTTTTGGAATTGTATCCTAATCTCTAAAATTTCTATAAAGTTTTTAGACGGGTCATTAATTATTTTCCTTAGGGTGTCGCTAGGTTGAACAGGTTTTAAATCAAGTGTCCATAGCTAACCCTCGGATAACATAAGGAAAATGAAACATAAAATCACAAACCATGTCCTTAGAACTAGGAGAGCCTAGGCTAAGTGCTCGTGCTTCCAAAATATGTAAATATTAATTGATAATTAATAGGATTAGCGACCTAATTAGTGAATAATTGGGGCACAATTATTCACTAATCATTCCTTATGAATTCTATTTATATGCTTCACTCATGTCGAAAATTTCAATAAGGATATCTCAAAATTAAAAGATTTATATATATATATATATATATATATATATATATATATATATATATATATAAACTTATATAAACATATAAGTTTAAAAAAAAATTAAAAATAATTTAACAATATATATTTTTGTGAGAGATCCTCTCATCATCCAAAAGTAATTTAAAATAATTCAAAAAATAAATTTTTAATTTTTAAAATATTTAATATAATATTTAATTATATAATAATTATGTATTAAAGTAATTTAAAATTATATAATAATTATGTATTAAATTAATCATAAAATAAAATATTTTAATTATTTGAAAATAATTAATATTAATAAACATTATATAAATATTTAAAGGTTCAAATAATTAAAATTTATTTAAAATATAAAATATATCCTTAAATAATTTATTTTTTTTAAATTAATATATTTTAAAATAATCATTTAATTATTTAAAATATACTAATGTGAAATTTTTAATTTTTAAAAAGTATTTAACATAATATTAGGTTAAATATTAATTAAATATTTAAAAATAAGATTTTTTAAAATAATTTAAAAAATAGAATATATTTTAAAATAATTTTAATTTTAAATAAAATGTAATTAAATTCTAAAATTTTTAATATATTATATGTATTTTTTGGACTTAAACATAATTTTAAATAATTATTTAAGTAATTCTTGTTTAAAAAGAATTAAAATTAATTAAAACAAATAATTAAATGGTGGTTAGACACGCGGCGGCTCATGATTGGCCAGCCTAAATCATAGCCAATCATTGCCTTGTAGCGTGATGAATTCTTTTGGAAATAATTATTGTAGTGATTGCGGAATGTTTAACCACATTAGTGGAATGTCTATGTCGTATGATCCTCTGCTGATAGTAAACAACAGCTCAAATCGTGTTGGATGGAGCGAATGACAATGGGATCAGATATGCATTTGATCAAACGCCGTAGAACGGATAGATCCACAATGTTAATTAGGCGATCAACAGTCTGGATCTTATGTAATACGCGGGTTATGTAAACTTTGGGAGTGATTCCTTGAAGTTTAGAATGAGTTTGAACCAAAACGATCAAAACCTTCCTAATTAACCAATTTTAAAATTCAAATAATTAAGAAAACTTTGAAAATTTACAAGTAATTCTAGAAAAAAACAAATAATTCAAACACTAAGGAATCTAACTCAAATTAAAATCTAATATTTTCTATAAATATCAAACCTTCAAAATTTGCTCAAAATCAAAAAGCAACAATCCGATTAAACCTAAGTCAAAATCTAGTCTTAGACTTTAGAAATTCATAACTTTTTATAGAAAACTCTAAATATAGGAAACCAACAGTCTAACTACTCATCATAAGGTATAATATTTATTAAAAATTATTAATATTTAAAATTAACTTTACTTTAAAAAGTCAATTTTTAACCCTTAATTAATATAATTAAAATAACTCCAGTAATTCTAAAAAATTTAATACTCCATTGAAATTTCAAAATTTTCTAATTTGATTAATAGAGACTTAAATAATCTCTCAAAATTAGTGACTAATTAAAGTACTTAATATTAATCCACCTTTAACTATAACTAACTAAATCAACTTAACCAACCCCGATTACCACTTGGTAACCCAGGTATACGAGGTTATTAACTTAGCCCAAGGAAGATAAAATAAACTTCACACGCTCAGTGTGTAACAAAGTTAGTAATCACTTAACAATTAAAATTCACTTAAATCAATCTCTAACACATTAATACTTCAACTCAAATATAAAATTCCCTTTTGGCCTTAACAAACTCAAACTTTAGAAAACTCCAATTAACTTTCCAGTTTAGGATCTAGCCTAGCCACATGACTTTCTGCACACACTTTAGAAGGTTTTCTAGGTTGACCGACTCTAGATCTAGGTTATGCCGGTGTTTACTTTTCTTCTGTGTGCCATATTCTTAAGATTTCATTACATGTTGTGATTGAAATTTCTTGGTGTGTCTGTTTAATTTTACTGAACCCTGTGAATTGATTAATGTGGTTGGCGATTAGATTACCCTTAGGTTAGGAATTATATGGATATTTACTGAGTTTTATGTAGGTGGCCACGCTCATGCAGAACAATAAAGTGGGCTAAATAAAAATCAATAATAAATATGCTTGCTACAGATGATTCAGCTGCTTAGCTCCCAAATAAAAAAAAAAGTATGGTCAGTGTGTTTTCTTTTATGTAAATATATATAACTACTTGAGAATGTCTTTTGATATTTAAATGCTTAGGATAACCCTACTGGAGAGTCTAGAATTTATATTTCATATTGATGTAATTTGATTAAGTATTGATTTGTGAAAGTGCACATTTGAGTTGGGATACTTAGGTCCAAAGGTTGGATTCCAAAGAGAAAAGAATACCCCTTTGGGGGATAGTCATTTTTTATTTAGAAGTCTAAATTTGGATAATCTTTTCATACCCAAAATGGAAAGAGTAACCTTCCCCTCAAGGGAAGAGTTCTCTTTTCCATTTGGGTAGCCAGCTAAGAAGAATCCAAGGAGCCCGAAGAAAAGAAGACTGAAGAATTGAAGATGAAGAGTATCCCACTCCATTACAGAAAAACTTGCTTATTTCGGCAGACTAGATCCGTCGGTAACAACAAAAATGCGTCAAAAATTGTTGATTTCTGGCGAATCACCGTCGAAAAACTCTCCGTCGGAATATCCTACGTCTGAAATTTTTACCTACGCATAAGTTACACCAGAAACAAGTTTCCGACACAATTTCTGACGTAAAAATTACCAAATCTCATCGGAGAACATTTTCATTTACCATCGTTTATTCCACCGGTCTTTCCGGCGTATAGTCCATCGTTAAAAAGATGATGCATAACCGTCGGATATGATCCGCCGGAAATGTTATATCGTTGTTAAAAAAATGATGCATAACCGTCGGATATGATCCACCAGAAATGTCATATCATCTTACTGGTAGACCGGCCGGCGGAAGTTTTGCCGGAAACTTGGAGCACAGAAAAAAAAAACTTCCTTTCTTTAAAAATTGATTTTCACAAAAAAATACCTGTATAAAATTAAAATGCATATAAACAACACAATTTGCATTTATACATCAAATTCAGATAAGAAACATCATCAATTACATAATCAAACATGCCCAAATAACAATTAACTAAACATGTAGACAATAAAAAGAAACAAAGAAGTTCAAACAACATATATATTAAACTCGACATAAAACATATAAAAACATATGTCCATATTAGTAAAATAGATAAATAACATCTACTCTGATTCAGTTTCTTCTTCAACTGATGTTGTACTCCTCCCACTACTCAGTTGCTCCCTCATCTTTCGCATTTCTTCTAACATTTGAGCTTGATGTTGCTGTATATGCATCTGCTGCTGCTGCATTTGCATCTGCCAATCAGTTTGTGCTTTCCTTACCTATTCTAGCTCGGTTGTGAGGGCAGCTATTTGTTGGGTATATAAAGAGTCATGTGTACTATATACCATTTTATGCTTTATTCTTAGCAGTCTTCTTAATTTTACTTAAATACTCTCAAAAGGATACATCCATCGATACTGAACAGGTCCACCAACTCTAGATTCATATGGCAAATGCACGGGCAGATGCTCCATAGAGTCAAAGAAGCCTGGAGAAAATATATTCTCAAGTTTACACAGAATAAATGGGATATTCTGCTCCATAAGAATTAGGGACTCCGTATTAAGCTTTGAAGAGCACAAATCTTTGAAAAAGATACTAAGCTCGATCAAGGGATTTAAAATTGGATTCGGCAGATAACTGAAGGTAGTTGGTAACAGACATTGCATAAAGATATGACAGTCATAACTCTTCATACCAAACAATCTCCCAGTTCTAATGTCAACACATCTGCTTAGATTTGATGAATAACCATCAGGTACCAGTAAACTCTTCACCCATTCACAAACAGATCGTCTCTCCTCTAAACTCAAAGTGAATGGAGCTTTTGGTTTTAAAAATCTTCCATTTCCAGCATCCCTCAATTCTAATGTTTTCCTCCTATAAATCTCCTTTAAGTCTATTCTTGCTTTTATGTTATCTTTGGATTTATCTTTGATGTCCATAACTGTATTGAATATATTATCAAAGATATTTTTCTCTATTTGCATCATGTCTAAGTTATGTCTAATCAAGTTTGTCCTCCAATATGGTAATGACCAAACAATATTTTTCTTTTCCAATTTTGGTTGACACCATATCCTGATAATTTGTAATCAACTAATGTTGGAGAATCCACTATTATGGGCATTGAACTTACTCTTTCAAATACTTTTTTACTAGTAAATCTAGGAGAAGGCAGCGACATAACCATTTTATTTTTGACAAAACCATCCTTATTTCGCCTGAAAGGATGATCTGTAGGTAAGAACATGCGATGACAGTCGGACCAAGTGTTCTTACTTTTGTGCTTTAAAGTGAATGACTTCATATATTCCATACAAAGTGGACAAGCTAATTTTTTAAAAGTGTTCCAACCTGAGAGCATACTGTACGCGTGAAAATCACCAATTATCCAAAGTAATGCTGCTCTTATAATGAAGTTTTGTTTGGTGGAGATGTCATATGTACTTATTCCCTCTTCCCATAATAATTTTAAATCATCAATTAATGGTTGTAAGAATACATTGATTTTTGCTTTTGGATTATGTGGCCCTAGAATGATAAGCGTCAAAAACATATAAGGTGTAGTCATGCACAACTATGGTGGAAGATTGTATGGTGTGAGTATGATGGACCAGCATGAGTAAGGTGAAGCAGACTAACTAAATGGAGTGAAATCATCTGCGCATAAACCTAATATTACATTTCTTGATTTTGTGGCGAATGTTGGTTTTGTACGATCAAAGTGTTTACAGGCATCTGCTTCTGATGGATGTGTAATAAAACTTTCTTGTGAGATATGTTCTTTATGCCATCTCATATGTTCAACAGATCTCATTGATGCATATAACCGATGCAGTCTTGGAATTATGGATAAGTAAAATAACCTACTGGCTGATACATCCTTCAGCTTTCTTTTCGTGATAGATTTTGGTTTATATCTCGGTGCGTTATAATAATGACATGAAATATCTGATTGGAAAGCTTTATAGAATAATATGCATCCATTGATACAACAATTTATCTTTTTATATGTTAAACCAAGCTTGGAAATCAACTTCTTAGTCTGATATAAATCCGTAAGAATTATGTTATTTGTTGTATTTGTTTCTTTGAGTAGTCCAATGAATTGATTAAAACAATCACGGGGAACATTATATTCTGCCTTGATACTTAATATCTTAATAGCAACGGATAGCTCTGAGTGAGTGGTGCACTCATTTCATATTGGTTGTTGGGAAGCATGCAATAAATTATAAAAATTTTGTGCTTCTTTATTAGGTGACTCTTATGTGTATTGCTCAAATTATGCTCCACTTGCATCATGAATTAACTCCTCAAGATTAGGTATGATATGTTCTTCCACATCTATAGTAGAGCTTATTGGTGGGCAGCATTAAGAATCGAAATATGGTTCATACTCAACATGTGAAGCCCAATACCAACATTTTGGCATGAAGCCTCGACAATATAGATCACAACAGTAACGTCATCTGGGCTTAGGTGCACCAGATTTTTATGTTTAGAATATGGACAACAAAATTTTCCAACTGAGATGAAAATAGGTAGTTGACAAGCTAATAAATCCTTTTTCTCCATTGTGTCAGGTTAAAAGTCAAATTCTAATCTAAATCTAATAAAGAAAGATCTTTTCTAATATTTTCTAACCAAGTATTTTTAGGTCTACCTCTACCTTTCTTAACATAAGCCAAATCTAATACCTCAACTTTCCTAACCGGGTCATCAGAAGGCCTCCGTTTAATGTGACCAAACCATCTAAGGCGACTCTCTCTAATCTTATCTTCCACTACGGCTACTTCAACATTTTCATGTATATGCTCATTTCTTTTATAACAAATGTGTAAGAAAGAATGTTACCTGCATAGCAAGCGAGCTCCACTTAAAATATTGTAACAACCGTTCCAACAAGCAAAGTCGAAGAAGTTACCTGCACATAGCAAACAAGCGATAATATGAAAGTTAGGTCGTCAAAGTAGCGAACTCAAATAGCGTGAAAGAGAGAAAGTAACCTGAACACGATCGAAGGAGCGAGGATCAGAGCGAGCGTTCGGTCGAAGGGGTAAACTTCGGTGGAAGGAGCGAAGGATCGAAGCGAAGGAGAGAAGTCGAACAACGAATTGAAGGAACTAAGGAGCGAAGTAGAACACCATCGGAGATGTCGAACGCAAGGAGCGAAGTCGAACACAGTCGGAGGAGTCGAACCGTGACGAAGCAACGAACAGAGGCCAAGGGGACAGAGAGAAGTTGAACACCTGCCATCATCGGAGCGAAGTCAAAATGGCGGTCATCGGAGCGAAGTTGAACAGCGGCGAAGGAGGCGAAGGCACTAGAGCGAAAACACAGAAATGAGAAATAAGAAGGCAACCCTAGGGCTCGCCCGATATATAATATTTATCGGTGGATTTCCGGCGGAGTATCCGACGGTATTTTTATCGACGTTTAATCCGTCGGTTGTATTTCGTTGTATTTAAGTTGAGCCGCGCAATAACCGCCGGTCCGCCGCCGGTACTTATCGGCAGATCCTGCACCGTTTAATCTATAAAACATGCACATGACTCGTCAATTATCTGCCGATAACATTTCGGCGATTAGGCCACCATAAATTCCGTCGTAAAACTTCCGTCGCACAAGTTCCACTGGTAACTGCGTCACCATTTTCGTTTGTTCATAATTTCGCCGGAAAAATCTGACGGTAATTAGAAATTTTCCTGTAGGATCTCAAAGTCACTTGCATTTTTATTAGGATTAGAATCTGAGTTATTGTTAGTGGTGCCCAGACACTTTACTTTCTATATTGTTGGGTTGTAATAATCAAGGCAGTTTTCCTATGAATATTTATTAATTAGTTTGAATATATTTTATGTGTTCACTTGATTGCCTATAAAGTTGCTTATTTTTCCTAGTTTTTTGGTGATTATGTGCCGCTCTTTATTTTAGCCTGGATACGTAAGGCTCATAAAGGTGTGAAAATTTTTATACTCATAATTAAAATTTTAGGAGTTAAGCAACATAGAAAGATAACAAATTTAGAAAATAAGATGGGATTCGCCCCTAGGGTTGCATGCATATTACTGCACTCTTCTTTCCTTATTTCAGACTTTCCCGCATGCTGGTAGAGTTCATATAATATGACCTATGAGAATGAGGTTCTAAACCTGGGGAAGCCTGATCTTCTAAAAAATAATTTTTAAGCCTTTTTAAAATTTCAAGCATAAATGATTTGAGTATTTTGACCAACATGCATTATATTAGAAACACATTTAAAGAAGTCTAAATTTTAATTGTGCCTGTCCTTAGCATTTTAACCATGCATAAGGGGCCACTTAGGACAATCTCTAGATGTCAGCCCTAACTCAACAAAACTTTAATAAAAAATATTCCTACCACTCTTTCATATAATGACCGGACTCATGTATTTAAAATTGACTAGTTGGTTAGCTGACGTCGCCCTAATCCAGATCAGGATAATTCCATGTTCTGCATTGCATTTGTTAGATTCAGGTCGTTACTGTGTGGTACCCAATTTAGATTTAGGATCCAGGGTGGATCTTGGACCATAAGAGCCTAACTTTCAGGAATATAATCCCAAATTTCTAATAAAATGCTTAACTGAAACTAAAACTTCTCTCAATCCAAGATTTAAAGCCCAACAATTAGATTAGGTTGGGGCACTTCTAGATGGTTCTAGAATCTCAAAGTATCCTCTACACTTCTTTTTTTGATTATGCTAATAAGTTTTCAATCTTTATCCATCCCATTTTGAAATTCTAAAATTCAATTTCTTTGATATCACTACTAGAAAGTCATCAATAAAATTTCATCATTATTTTAATCAAGAATTTTCGTAGGAGACTTTATCTTCCTATGATATAATTAACTATGAGGGCTTGCACTTATAAGAGATTTAAAACCACACACACACACACACACCTCATTTTCAAAAATCAAATTCTCAAAAGTCTAAAATGATCTTCTTTGGGAAAATCAAGTCGATAACGATCATTATCGTCATGTTTCATCGATTGATAATAGGTGATATTTTCCCTCTTATGAGAGATATATCATAAGTTATCGTGATACGGAATATAAAATTAATGATCCTCCATCTGGATGATAGTGGTTGAATATTGATAGAACCTCATATCGACCCTTCGGGATCGTATGCAGTTCTTATCTAAATTCGACTACTATAATCGGGATGACAGCCTTCAGTTTCATAATCTGAACCCATTAGCAAATGATATTCTTTGCCTAAAGGGGCAATATCTTATTTATAATGAGATGTTTAACTTTTGAAACTGCATATTCAAACTTAAATTTCTCAAATAAGATTAGATCTTTCAAAACCCTTTTTCAAAACCCCACCAACACATCACATAAATAACACACATGCAGATGTGTATGAGATTATTGTATACATGGGATACCAAAGGTTATAAAGTCTAATAGATTGGTAATTTTTCCTCTTGACTATGGTGGGATATTCAAGAAGATATGGGAACAAAATTACATTTTAGTATGACATTTCATCCTTAAAATGATGGTCATGTTGAGAAGATTGTACATGTACTGGAAAACCTTTTAAGATTATGTATTTTGGACTATGGTGGTTGTTGGCAAGACTATAGTCCTCTGATCAAGTTTGCTTATAATAATAACTTTTAGTCAAGCATATGCATGGCTCCATATGAAGCAGTGTATGATATGAAGTGTCATACACCATTATATCTTGGACAGAGGTAGGAGAGAGACAATTGATTGTGCCAGAATTGGTTAATGATGCTACTAAAAAGATCCATCTAATCAGAGGTAGATTAAAAGCTGTACAAAGCAGGCAACGATAGTATTTTGAACCTAAACAATGAGCTACAGAGTTTTAAGGGGAATATTTTATATATTTAAAGATTATTTTGATGAAAGGCATTAATAGGTTTGACAAGTAATGAATGTTGAGCCCATGTTAGGTTGGAAAATTTAAAGTTATTAAGAGGACTAGAAAGTCTGCTTATAGGTTATAGTTTTTAGATTATATGTCTAAGATTCATAATGTATTTCATGTGTCACATCTGAGAAAATGTGTATATGATTCTGAAAACATGATATATGCTGAAGACATAGAGGTGCGACCAAATCTGAGTTACAGAGAATAACTAGAGAGGATTGTAGCTTATGATATTAGAAGATTAATTAATAAATAAATAAAATTTCAACGATTAAAGTTAAGTGAAGAAAAAAATTAAATGAGAAGCTACTTGAGAAAATGAGTCTGACATGTGACAGTTGTATTCAATTTATTTTTGTGATATGAGATATGATTTCGAAATATCGATGATGATATTTTTTCTGAGCAGAGGAGACTTATAACACCTTCAAATTTAATATTCAATTAAACCTATTCTGACCTAATTTGAAAGAGACAAATACTTGAATTTCTATATTTCATTTTTTTTCATGTGTTTGGAAGTATTTTGTGTTTATGAAAATGGTTTGTATGTCTTATGAAGTGAGTTTTAGGTCTAAATGCATATTGATGAAATCTAACATTTTTACCCAAGAGTGCTTAGGAGTTGGGTGTTCTGGCGTCTTGGCCCTGTGCTTTCCAAGTTTTAGAATTTTAACTAACTTCAAGACGCTCAACTAGTGGCTCCTAGGCACTGAAACATTTTCTACACATAAATATATTAAAATCTATTATTCTATTCCACTAACTCGTTTGGCAGCCGAATGTGTGTGTGTGTGGGGGGGGGGGGGGGGGGAGAGAGAGGAGGAGAGAGAGAGAGAGAGAGAGAGAGAGAGAGAGAGAGAGAGAGAGAGAGAGAGAGAGAGAGAAGGAAAAGGATTTTGGAGAGGAAAGAAAGAAATTTGAGCTGCTTTGGGTCATTTTTAGTAATCGGCTTCTAAAATTTATCTGGATTGAGGTAGGTCACATCATGCCTATCTTAGCTTTTAAAAAATATGAGCTTTTCCAAAAAATTTCATTAAATTTATATTTTTATTACAAAAAAATGAGGATAACTTTACTCAGGTAAAAATCTTATTGTATAAATTATTATATGTTAAATAGATTGAGATTTTGATCATTTTAAATATTTTTAGAAATATTATATTGAGTATTTTGAAATATGTATCTTTTTAATTGATTAGAAAATAATTCAGATTATGAAAATAATATTGTGGTATGATTAAAGTCTTATAATATTATTTTATGCAATATCTGATAATTTAGTAATATTTTAAAATATGAATTTATGCTCAGTAGTATCTTCTATTGCCTACCATTATAGTAAGTTGAAAATTTTTGCACTAAGTATTTTTATTCTTTAATGGTTATACTGAAAGAAAATATATGATATCTTGATTGAATTAATTGACTTTTGTTATGTGAAATATCTCTTGGGATTTAAAAAAGGTCATAATCATTTGAGATTCTATTTGAGATTAATAAATTGAATATGAAAATATCTAAAATTTTGTTTGTTGGGAGTCATAAGAGGCAAGAATCTTGGATTATCATTAAAAGACAAAAAAATTTGTTGGGAGTAAAAAAGGGTCAGAATATTGGCTTCTGTTTAAAAGTGGAAATATGCTTCATTCTGTTTGTGAAATATATGACATATAAATTTCAGTTTATTTAACTAGTCAATATCATTATTTAAATCTTTGGATAACTGCAATACTTTTGTTACTCTACTCCGCACAGTGAGTCATTATATTGCATTTAATAATTTTAGAAAATATTTAATAAAAGAATTATTTAAAAATTTAGATTGGCGCGCATTTGTGACCGTCTGAGCTGTTTTAGCTCACTTTGATTTTGCATTCTATTTTTAGGGTCTAAAAAGGGACAGATTCGGTTGAGTAGATGTTCAGGATCTAAAAATATATATTCTTTTCTAATTTTGTACAATCATTGCAATTATATTTTGCTCTGCTCTTTGTTATGTAGCCCTGTTCTATAGTGTTACCACTATATATTCACTTTGATGATGAAATGATATAAATTTTTTGGATGAGTTTATTTAAGTACTTTGGATGTTTTTAGTAGCTTTGTATTTTGTTGTTATTTTAAAGTTTAAATTGGAAGACAAAATCTAAAAGAAAATTTTTAAAATTAGATCTTGGGATTTATCTATCGCAAACCAACCTGATATAATACATCTCATCATTAGCTCTTGTTGGGTTGGGATGTGATAGTTATAGCATAAATTATTACAATATATTTCTAAATAAAGAACTGAAAGTCATATGCGATATGGAGTTATTAATTCTATTACTTTTAAGATTTTAAAAACTATATTGAATGCATTAAGTGAAAAGAAACAAATGTCCATAAAATTTGTGTTGGTAAGGGTTTGCGTGTCTTTGAATTAACTCATATTGATATTTATAGTCCATTCCTTACAAATTCATGTAATATCCAATAATACTTTATTACTCTTATAGATGATTACTCCATTATCAGTACTTATATTTAATACATGATAAGTCAAAATCATTGTACATATTTAAGATCTTTAAAGTTGAAAGTGAAAATAAACATGAAAATTAATTAAAGTTAATAAATTTAATAATGGTGGTGAATACTAGGGCTGTCAATATTTGACACGACACGAAAACCCGACCCGGACCCGACCCGAAAAATCCGGGTTGGACCCGACCCGATTTCAAAACGGGTCGGGTTCGGGTTCCAGAAATTGACCCGTTTAAAAAACCGGGGTCGGGTCCGGGTTGACCCGGCGCGGGTTGCCGGGTCAACCCGCCAACCCGTTTAGTTTAAAAAACTTCGAAATCCAGCCCTCTGCCCGCTGCCCCCGCCCCCTGCCCGCTGCCCCGCTGCCCCGCTGCCCCGTTGCCACGCGCCGCTGCCCGCCCCGCTGCCCAGCGCTCGATCGCGGGTGCCGCCATCGCGCTCTGTTGACCTCATTTTTATATGAGGTCACTTGGACCAATCTTATCCCTAAATCAATTCAATACCCAAATCAATTCAAATTCTAGGATTCTCTTAGATCCAGACCCTAGGATCTATTTAGATCTTAGAAATCCAAAATTCAATCCAAATCCAAAATCAAACCCAAAATTCAAGGCCAAAGGTCCAAGTCATGAAAGCCTCTCCCAGTGAATTTTCAAATACTTCAAAACCCAATCGAATGACCTCCGATTCAGAGTCTGTCAGTTGCATACTGATGGGACATGTCTCTGGAGGAAACCCTCCAAATTCGATCTCATTCTGAGGTCTATAACCTCAAAAACTAAATCAAAATTCAAAGGCTGTAAAACCTTCAAATATTTACAGCCTATGCCATTAGACCTATCACATTGAAGTTTTTGACCTTAGAGCCTTCACCAAAGTCTCTAATCACTTCCAAACCATTAATCATTATATGTTGATCGATAAACTGAAACTTTCTGGACTCATTTCAACCCCTAGTGGCCATGAGCCCAAAATGACCAAAATACCCCTATAGGGCTCAAATAACCAAAATACCCCTATAGGGCTCAAATAGGGATTTCAAACCAAATGACCTCCAAATTGAATGCAACCGTATCCAACAAGTTTTAAATATCAAATCAAACTTGTTGGACCCATTTCCAGACCTTGGGTCAACCTGGTTGACCAAGTCAACCTAATTGACCCAATAGGCCCATTAAGGGCCCAAATGTGTGTTTTGGCCTAATTGATTTCTTTGAACCTTCAAAACACATTCAACAATTTTAAAACTATATTTCAAACTTGTTGAGCCCTTGATCCCATTCTATTTTAGAGTTTAAATATATCCAAAGCCAAGGCAAGCCAAATCAATTCTCATTTGACATATTAAAGTCATGAGGACTTGATCAAATCTATTTCAAACTCTCATACCAAACTCAAATCTCAATCCCATGACTTAGCCTTTGTTTTAAATCACTTTAACCAGCTCTTGAAGCAATTTGGATGCCACCTCAGCAGTCAACATGATCAGTTGACCAGTCAACACATGGTCAACAAACCTTTAAATGACCAAATCTTTTAGCTTGAGTTAATCCACTATATTCCAGTAGCTTAAATATGCTCCAGAACCTTCTAACTGTTGTTTAAAACCCAGCTTAAGCTTTGGATTAAGCCCTAATCAGCCCCATGTGCAAATAAGGCCAAAATTCACTTTCCACGTAAGTGTCCTTGGGCTGTCCTTGTTCTCAGCCTTTCAACCACTCCCTTGCCACTTGGCATGCATCTAGGGAGTGTACCATTAAATCCCAGCCGCCCATTTGATCATAACACGATTCAATAGGGCAAAACCTCAAGAAATTATTCGATTCGAATCCCTATATTCTCTCACCTACCTAGAGCTCCTCCGGCCAAACTCTCTGTTCGTTTGAGCTCTAATGGACCTCCTCAACATCTCCCCACTCAAATCCCGCCGGTCAAAGCTGTCTCCGGCGATCTTCCGACGAGCCTAATACTCAATCCGTCCAAGGCTTGTACAAGGCGATTCGTGGCGTGTCGGAGCGTGGATTCAACTAGGAACTTAATCGTGGACAGTCTACAAGCTCAACCATCTATTTAACGGTTCAATCCGTCCAAAATCAAGGTGAAAAACTCAAACCCTAGATCTAAGTACACTAGATTAAATAGTTTAATTTTTTGTGCATATCGAGCTATAAATTTGATTCCCCATTATTTCTGTTCAAGTATACTATCTAGGTTTAAATTTTCAATCAATTTGATTAGTCGGATTGTGAGAACGAGCTCAAATACTCATTCTAGGGTTCGGACTACGCCAGCTCCTAACTGGGCTAGATCCGGACCGTTGATCTCACGATCAACGGTTCTGATCTCGAAATCCCGCTGTCTGTCCGACCGTGCATATTTGCTGTCCGCACGGAAAATAGTCTGGCAGGATCCTCAGCGTCCGATTGAAACCCGCGGGATCAAGCTGGACCGTTCGATCCCCGTTGAGTTTGATATCAGAGACGTGATCTGATCTCCGCCGTTGAATGGAATAGGCGCTCGATCGGACGACGGCTGTCAACTGCTGAGCTGTTTAAGTGAATGCCGTGTGGACCCGCGCCGCCACCACGCGTTTGATCCAGCTTCCGCCAGCTGTCCCGACTGCGCCGCATTTTTTTTTTTTTTTAATAAAACAAATTATTTTTAAATGTTTTTAAATTGCAGAAATTTCAAAAAATCATAAAAAATAAAATACAAAACCAAAAAATATGTATAATATATCAATCTGTTCATATTTATGTCTAATTTATTTTAAAAATAAAATAAAACTATATTTATTCTTATTTATTGAAAAATTTCAAAAATACAGAAAAACGTATTTTATTTTTAATTAAATATACATAAGCTATTTTAGTCCAAAATTTGGCATGAATATTCTTGAGCATATATTGAACTTCCAGTTATTATTAAGCCTCTGTTGAAGTCTTATTTTAACAGTTATTAAATTTTTAAGTAAAATATATATTTACATATATATACATATATTTAATTTAAAAAAAAAAAGAAAGAGATCTAAGAGAAATTGCATTTGTGTGATGATGAAATCAGTGAACCCCTCAATTCCTCAAGATTTAATATTTTCAGTTATTTTATTTTGAAATATATGCATGTAAATATATTTATATGTATATATACTTATATATGTTCATATATTTTAAAATATATTTTCAAATTATATGTATTTAGAGCCTTAAATATTTGAGAGGTCACTTGAAATCTTAAATGTAGATTGAGTATATTTGAATAGAAATAAAGGGGGTGATTAGTGGATAATCATTTCTTGATTATTCATTAATCTTATCTTAATTATGTTAATTAGTCCTTGCATGCTTAGGGAGCACACACCACATAGTCTAGGTTCTCCTAGACCTAAGGACTTGTTTGGTTCTGCGTGTTTATTTATATGTTAAAGTTTGAGGGTTAGTTGGAACCTTGATTCAAACCTATTAAACTTAGTGTCACTAAGGACAATAATTAAGGACTTTGATTAGATAACTTAGAAAATGCATTGTGATTAGGATATACCTCTTTTGAACTTGAAGCTTAAACATTTCAAACATAGTGACATTCTCAGCCTTAGGGAAAATTTCCACTGGTTTTGGAAATCATCAAGGCCCTTAATCAAATTTCCTAAGTTTAAGCCTTAATTAATCCTCGAAACTTCTAAAAAATATAATAAATCAAATTTAAAACCAAAAAAATATGTATAACCCCTCTAACTGACCATAATTGAATCCTTAACCCATGAAAATTGAAACCAACTCATTTTGACAGCAGATTAAGTCTTAATCTAATTTTAAGTAAAATTGAATATTTTATTAATATAATTGATTAAAAAAATATTAAAAATTCCAAAAATTTTCCAAACACTTGGGAATCCCTCCTTAGGTCATTACTGATCTTTGGAGCTGATTTCAAGGAGTTTAGATCACATTTGGATCAAAATCCCAAAAAGCCCCTTTAATTAAGGATTTTCAATAATTCCAATAAATACATAAACTTCAAACCCTTATAACTAATTCAAGAAAAATCCAAATTGAACAAACTCACTTGCATTCAACTCATAATAATGTCTAATATTTATTAAAAATATTAAATTTCAGAAATCTATAATAATTCAAAAAGTCAACAAATTGGTCAAATCGTAGTTAAAATCTAGTTCAAAACTTCAAACATTCGTAATAAAATGTAGAAAAATCTGATTTCAACGTACTTACTGTCTAAATGATCATAGTAAGGTCTAGTATTTTAATAAAATACAAACATTCCAGAAAACACTCTTAATCAAAAAGTCAATTTCTAACCCTTTAATTAAATGATTAAAATATTCATAAAAATTTATAAAACTCAAAATTGCTTTAAAAACTCCAGAAATGATTAATCAACCCTTAAAATCAGTAATCAACCAATCTTAATTAAAATTCATTAACTTTTAAACTTCAACCAAATCAAATCACTTAATTATACCGGGTACCACTAGGTAACCCAGGCCTACGAGGCTATTAATTTAGCCCTAAGGAAGGTGAAATAAACTTCACGGCCTCGGTGTGAAACAAAGGTGGTATCCAACAAATAATTAAATAAGTCTTTTAAAATTGATTTTAAATCATTAATATTTACAGTTTAATTAAATATCCCTTAAGCCTTTCAACCAATCGAACTTGAAATAACTCTAACTAATAATCCTATTTAGGACACATCAAAACCACACAACCTACCTCACACACTTTAGATGTTTTGCTAGGATCACTGACTCTAGTTCTAGGCTAGGCCGGTGTTTTACTTTCTGCAGTTGTGTGCCGTATTTTTCGAGCTTTTACTGCATGCTGTTTGCTAGTATAGAATTGTTGTGTTTGCTTACTTACTTACTGCACTCTGTGATTGATTGTGCGTTAGACTTACCCCTAGGTTAGGGACGAATTATACTTGTGCAATCTTATGCAGGTGGCCATGCTCATACAAAGAGCTGAAATTAAAGGGGGCGGTTAATAAAAAAATATATAACTCTTTGCACAGGTACCTGCCGCGCTTAATACCCCCTTTAAATAAAAAGAGCATGGCCAAGTGTGGCTAAAAAAATGCATTTCAATTTTCTATATTATAACTGCTTGGGATTGAGTATATAACTGTTGATTATTAGGATAACCCTGCAGGATCGAGTTTAGATTTTTTTTTTAATTGAGATGTAAATTTGATTGTATAAAGGTTGTAATTGCTTAAAATGATTTGAATTTGGGATATTCGATCCAATTTGAATTCCAAAGAGGTGAAGACATCCCTAAAGGGGAGAGTCTTCTTCCATTTGGAAGTCAAATTAGGATCTCTTTCAAATATCCAAAGAGGAAAGATAACACCCCCAATTAAAGGGGAGTTTCTTTTCATTTGGGTATCCGGAACCGACAAATCAAGATGTTCGTGAGAAGACGAAGAAATGGACAACGAGAAGAATCCCAAATTTCAAATTTCATTTAATTTAGGATTAGAAATCTGGGTTGTAGTCAGTGGTGCCCGGCCACTTTAATTTTCTTGTAATTTTTGAGATGTAATAATAAGTGGCACTTGCCATATGGACATTCAATTTGATAAATTTAATTTGATTGATTTGTTTAATTTGATTGCGTATTAGAACTCCTGCTTTTCTAGTCTTTTTTACCTGCATGTCGTATTTGGTTTGACCTGGAATTCGATTTAGGCTCTTAGGGGTTTGTCAAAAATTCTTCTACTTTAATTAAATAAAATTTTTAAGATAAGATAGCAACTCTAAACGGTCCTAAGAAGTAAGCTCGGACTCGCCGAGGGTTTTTCATGCATACATATTATACTTTCTCAACCTTGTTAGGCATCTCCCCGCCTGCGGGTTCTGGCAGACCACCTGGCCTATGAGGGTGCCGATCTGTCAAGGGGATGTTATGCAATCTCTAGGATAAAACCTATTTTCTAAGCCAAAAATTTTTAAACTGCTACATACAAATTTTGCATTCAATTGAGTCAATTAGCATGCATCGCATTAGTAACAAATTTAAAAGAGTCTAATATTTAATTGCATTATTTAGACATCAAAAACCCAACATAAGTCAAAGGGGCCAATTAGGATCTGCTCTAGATGTCGGCCCTGTTCTCAAAACTTTTCTTAAATAACGTCCCTACCACTCTACAAAAAAAGACCGGACTCATATTTTGAAATCGTTTAGGTGGTTTAGCTGGCTCCCCAATCCAGGCCGGGGTAAGACCAGATCCGCATTGCACTAGCTAGGTTCGGGGTACTAATTTCGAGTGCCCAATTTAGACTTAGGTTCTGAGGCTGGCTCGGGCCATAAGACCTCAACTTCTGGGATTTGAATCCCACTTTCTAATAAAATTGACCACTCAAACTAAAAAAATTCTTTCAATCAAATACAAGCCTAACAATTAGGATAGACTGAGGTGTTTTCTGAAGTAATTCAAAATCTCAAAGCACCTCCTACTTCTCCTCATTTGACTTCAGAAATAAGTGCTCAACATTGAACCAATCCCATTTGAAAATTCCTACCCTTTTCCCCCTTTGATATCGATCTTTGAAAATCTAAAATAAAATTTCTACCGCTATTTTAATCGAGAGTTTTCGTAGAAAATTCCAAATTTCTACGATGTAATTAACTACGAGGGCTTGCGCTTGTAGGAGATTTAGAAACCCAGAATTTATTTTCAAAACAAAATCAATTTTTTAAAAATTTAATTAATCCTCTTTGGGAAAATCAAATACAACGATCATTATCGTCATTTTCGAATGATCGATAATAATTGATACCTTCTTTCTTCGGATAGATATATCAATTATTATTGTAGTTTTGATTATGAGATTAATGATCTTCTATCTAAATTATCATAGTTAGGCAATCGATTAAACTTCATTATGATCTTTCGAGATCATATGTTGTTTCCTCTTGAGTCTGACGATAATAATTTAGATAAATTTAAAGTTCTGAAATTTGAACCCATTAGGGAACGATATGATCGTCTTTCGAGGTGATATATTGTTCATAATGACGCGTTCAATTTTAAAATTTAAAATTTAATCTTCCCAAAGAAAACTAATATATTTTCAAAACTATATAGATATATTTTTAATCAAAACACGCTCGAGCTCGCGCTCGCGCTGCCGCGTGCTGCCGCGGTGCCGCCGTATCCTGCTGCCGATCCAGCCGCCGCGTGCTGCCGCAGTGCCGGGTCGGGTCGGGTCAACCCGGCAACCCGCCGGGTCGGGTTCGGGTTCGGATTTTCGACCCGTTTCTCTACCCGGGTCGGGTTAGGGTCGACCCGTTTTCCACCCGGGTCAGTTCGGGTTCGATCGACCCGAACCCGACCCGTGACCCGAAATTGACACCCCTAGTGAATACTATGATTGATATGATGGATCAATTGAATAATGTATAAAATATTTTGGTAAAAATTTAGTATAATATGACATTTTCCCTTAATACTCTATATTAGAGACTCGAAGTTAAAATGGAGTGGTAGATAGATGAAATCAAACACATAGAATATCATTAGAAGTATGATATATCATAAACTCAAGATCCCAAGTTTATATTTTAAGCTAACTTTTCACTATCATTTTTAATTATTTATCTCAAATAAAAGTCACTAGCTAAAGTGATCTATTAAATCATCTTAAATTGGACTAGCCTTAACATTCATATATATTAATTGACATGATGTTCTCTACTTTACGAATATAGAGCTTTATGCTTTAGCTTACACACACTATTGAGTTTGATAAATATAGTTTAATTTGCTAATGTGTAAATCATATTTAACGCGAGTACATGTGTCATGTCAGTCATATCAAGTAAGATACTTATGAGAAGAATATCGATCACACGAGAAAAAAACTAGAAATATCCAAGTTCACTTTAGTACTGCCCACTGAACTATTAAATTTATCTAGCATGATGATTTATAATGGGTGGTGCATATTAAATTAAAAAGCTTTAAATGTAGATAGTAAATTCACTATTTGTAAAAGTTGTAAACCTATGATATTTAAAAATATATGATTGCATTGGAGTGATTTTCTACCTATTATTTCTATGAATGAGAGTATAAGTACTCATAGTCTCTTTTGAGTTCGTTGGAATATTAGTTAGGAATTAGGATTCCTCATAACTATAGTTCTTCTATCTCATTAAGACCCCATAATCCTAGTCATGATATATCTATGTTATGGACGGACCGACGGACTATGTTTTAAAATCTATAATTATTCTTCTACTCCTCCGTTGAGGCTCTAGATCACATTAGTTTTTAATTTATGTACGACCTATACATAAACCAATTAATGCACAAATAAATAAAAAATAACACGAATACTATAAAGATTAAACCAGCTCTAAGAAATACATGCATTTTAAATAATCATGTATTCAAAGTAAACTGTAAAAGTTTAGCTATACATGGAGACGATGTTATACATCACAAGTATTTTATTTCCCTGAATAAAAAAATAAGTTAAATTTTCATGATTTTTTTCAAAAATTTTATGCTAAAAACATAAGAAGTAAAAGCATGAATATCATAATATAGGCAATTTAGAATTAACAAAATTTCTCTTATCACAAATATACCTCTCTAACCTCTCATCATTTTACCATAAACTTTAAAACACCTCTCTAAATATTAAATTAAAGATTCATAATCTTTACTAGCCATTAATCTCTCCAAAAAACTACCCACCACCATCACATTGTCTCTAAATGCTTCACTTAAAAAAAATGCACGGACTGTAAAGAGACTTTTTCTCCAATTTTAACAAATGACTCTATTAGAATCATTATAGCTTTTGTAGCATATTATGATTTTGAGTTAGATTCAATGAATTTAAATATTGTGTTTCTCAATGGTGACAATGAAGAAACTATATATATATATATATATATATATATATATATATATATATATATATATATATATATATATATATATATATATATATATATATATATATATATAGTGTAATTAAAAATATTTAATTTTTAGATTAAAAACATATGGTATAAAAATTTTAAAAATACAGCAATAATTTAAAACAAGCATTTCATCCAAGGCACAAAAACTTTGATCAAATAATTTTTTGTTATTTTAAAGAAAACACTATTAATCTATGCAGTTATCATAAGATTAATTGGAGAAAAAATTATCTTTCTAATGTTATATATTGATGATATTTTACTAGTAAACTGTGATGTAGATTTGTTATATGAAATTAAGAGATTTCTTTCAAATAATTTAAAATGAGAGATCATGAGAATGTATTTTTAATATTGGATATACAAATTCATCTAGAACATTCACGTGGTATGGTTGGCTGCCATGCATCATATATATATATATATATATATATATATATATATATATATATATATATATATATATATATATATATATATATATATATATATATATATATAAATTATATTTTATATTAATATTTTTTAAATTTGCTCACTTGTAAGATAATGAGTAGAGTCGAAGCTGGCTCGAATTTGGCTCATTAGCTTATTGAGCTATCCTCCATTATGTGCGGAGGCCGGACACAGCTCTACGTCCGGAGGCGAAAGAGGTGCATCCATGTCACCGGTACCAAGGCATAATAACGAGCGAAGGGGTGACGTGGCATATTATGGTTGATCTCCGAACGACGTTCGGTGTCTGCACTTATCAATCATTTTTGCCAAGTTGTTATTTTTTTTCTCTCCAAAATAGTAAATAAACAAATAAAGGAAGTCCTCACCTAAACCATGCTCACGTGATATTTGTTTTGTGTGTTTCCATTGGGTTAGAAGAACTAAGTAGCTGTGGTCACATTGGAAAGAAGAGGAAAAAGCGAAGCATCGAAGAAATTTCGTGTGGCTGATTGTGATAAACATAAAGGGAAGGGTTGAAAACAACCCATAAATCAGTTCAATCAGTTCTTCCTCTTATTTGTTTAGAGAGCTTATCATGCTTGTTTTGTCTTCTTGAGATGGTTGGTTGGACCGCAGATGGCAAACAGCTTACGCTATTGCTTTATAATTGCATTATACGGTTGTCATTTCATGATTTTTATGGAGGATGCAACACGCCATTAGTATATTGTTATTTTTTTATTGTTTCAAATAAGCTTTTTTTTCATTGGCAATTGTGTGACTATATTCCTGCTCACTTAGGAAAATGGGAGGAGGAAGGGTTTTATGAGAGAACTATGATGTCTAAGGCTTCTGATGTCTAAGGCTTCTTTGCCGCTTTCTAAAATGACTTTCTAATGCAAAAATTTCTTAGGACAGCTTCTTTGCTGCTTTCTAAAATGGCTTTCTAATACAAAAATTTCTTGTAAGAAATTTTTTATTAGAAAGCCATTTTAGAAAGCAGCAAAAAAGCTGTGCCAAAGTAAACTTAAGTTAGAAATGAAGATAGTTTAGAGTTGAAGGAAGAGAAAAAGGCAAGTTCTAAGAACTATGATGCCTAGCAATCATGTGGTATCTTCAGGGGCGGAACCAACCTCTTTTTTGAGGATGAGCAGAATAGGATTGCAAATTTCATAATCTTATATATGAAATATAAAAGAAAATTTTTCCTTAGAATTTGGGCAACTATATTTATTGAATTAAGGTGAGCAAAATAATTAAAATATTTATTTTCTTAAGAAAAAAATTTCTGGGTGGACAATTGCCCACCTTTAGCTCTTCCTAGTTCCACCCCGGTAAGAGTTCTCATATCAGAGTTTTTTTTCTCCTCTTCTATTCTTAATTTTATTTTCTTCAACTGTCATACTTATTATTTACAATAAAGACTTTGGGGATGAATAATTAATCTACTCTATCATTTATGAACGCTTTGTTCATGTTTCAAGGGTAGGTGCTACTATAAATATAACATTAATGACTAAGAAAAATGGGTCCACAAGACTTTAAACAACACTCTATGACTATTTAATTGTAACTCTTTCTCTATCTAAAACTTTGGATAATCTTTTTAAGACTCTTTAATTAGACTTTGATTTCCTCAAACAATAAATATTTAATCTCAATTTATACTATAATGAATTTAGGTTGTCAAATCACTTAAGATTGTATGTATACTCTTATTATGATGATTCTTTTTGGCTTGCAAGAAACCAGAGCATAGTTCTTTCATAATCTCAAGTGCACTCTTCTTGTCTTACGATATGCACATTCGCATATGTTTTTTTAGGCATTTAACATGTAATTGATAGATCATAGCAAATGAACTTACAACTCACGGACCTAGATAATGAAGGCCCGTCAAGAGGCTATCAATCCCAACTTTGAGAAGTAGTGAGAAATGAGTCACCTCCAAAGGAAAAGCCATTGTTTCACAAGAACCACCTAGATTGAAACTCGCTACCCAATGCAAAGCACACCCACAAAGCCACTCTCTATCACCTTGGGTAGAGTATCATTAATGAAATCTATTTTCCGAGTTATTGAGAAAGGTTTCCTAAGAGGATTCAAGGTTAATTTATGACAACCAGTCGATTGTGGAGTCCACTGCCCTCACGACTTGAATATACTCACTTACCAAAATATAAGTACTCCAAGGAATCCATCCAAAAGGTCACCAATGCCTTCAAAGGACTCATCAAAACGACCTTCTTAGCTTGTCCATTATCAGTAGACTTACCAACATCCGCTTATCTATGGGTGCTCAACACAAGCGGACTCATCTCGAGGTTGAAGAATTAAATTAAAAGATGCAACCATTCTTAAAGGCAATTAAAGCTTAATCTGTAACAGCCAAGCCTGATATAACCCACATATACGAGTCATACCATATTGGTGGTGACAGAACAAAACATACTAAGTTCTTTTATTTGGAGAAATATCAGATTTCTTTTTAGATAACAAACACTAGAGCTTCTAATTTTTTTACTGCATATAAGTTTTCCCATCAATAAAATCTCCTTTATTTCTATTCAACTACAAAAGTATACACAATATTTTTTTATTGATATAAAAATCCCTAACAACATACAAATATATGGCAGTAAATACAAAAATGCCAAGACTATTAAAAAATCTAAAGCAAAAATTGAAAATGTACATACACACCAACTAGACTAAAAAAACTTACTTACTCAATCGACCATTTTCCCCTGCCCTGATCTGAAAATGAAATGTATAACATAGAATGAGATAAAATAGCTCAACATATTATCGTTCTTCCACAAATCATTTCTTAATAATTGCAAAACCAATGTCTTAAAATAATGTAATTATTCCAATCTTAATAACAGAAATAAAGGAGAGCGGTGTTAAGATAATGCAAGATTTTATAGGTAACTATGTTACAAAATTTTGAGTGTAGTATACTCGATATATTATAAAGTATTATGAATTAAACATAAATAAACACACAATGCAGAGCAGAAAGTAATATAATTATAGCCCTTATGTCTTCCATTAAGAACTTTAAGACTCTTATGCATCCCATTTAGAACTTGTGACCCTTAGGGCTTCTTGTGCTCTCAGCACTTTCAAAATGTTCGCAATATAACTCCTTTATATATATATATATATATATCCAAAACTCTTTAGATTCATGCGGTATTGTTGCGTCCAGGAGTATTCGCAGCGGTAGAGAAATATAAAGTTTATCGTCTTAGCGTTGTATGAAAATCTGGCACGCAATCAGATAAGAGAAAGGGTCTAGCATTTATGAGACACCGAGATTTTTACGTGGAAAACCCTTGAAAAGGGGGAAAAACCACAGGGCCTAGCCCTGTTTGAATGAATCCACTAGTATTGCAGTCGATTACAAATGAGGCCCTTCCTTGGTGGAAGGTCTTAGCTTGATGTACATCTTATAGAGTACATTACATGATGTAAATACAAAGAGTTACTATTGACATATTCGCTTCATTGGAAGGGCTGTAGTCGGCGGGCGACGGAAGTCAGGAGGATCGTAGTCAGCTAGCAACGGAGGTCGGAAGGACTGTAATCGGCGGGCGACGTAAGCCAAGAGGACCGTAGTCGGCGGGCGGTGTAAGTGAGGAGAACCGTAGTCGGCGAGCGACGGAGGTCGAAAGAACTATATCCGGCGGGCGACATAAGTCAGGAGGACGGTAGTCGGCGGGCGACGGAGGTCGGAAAGACTGTAGTCTGACGACGAATATCAAAAGGATAGCGTCATGTAGAAGTCCAACAATGGAAAGAAATGCATCTTCCCGTAGACGTCCAACTAAGTCTGAAAACCGGTAGAAGTCCGACGTCGGGTAGAAAACTTGGCGAAGAGTGAATGTTCGACGTCGGGTAGAAGTCTGACGTCTGTTGGTGGCAAAGGAGAACTCCGGCTTCACTTGGGCGGAGTTTCAGCGTCAGAAGGGAACTCTGTTGCAAATTGGGAAGAATTTCAGCATCACGTGGAAGTTGAGAAGAATTCATGCGTTCTCCCGAATATCACGCAGAATCCCGACGTGTTCGGGCGGCAGGAAGAGATCCGGTGGTGGACGAGGAGGAGCTTCTTCCTTCTCCTCCTTCTCTTCTTCTTCTCTCTCTTCACTTGGGTACCCTTGGTGTAGAATGATGGCTCTATTTATAGTTTTTCTGGAGTGGCATAACCCGTAAATAGGCGTGAGATCAGGGGCGAATTGGGAGTGTTTTGAATGGACGGCCGATATCGAATCCTTTGATCATGCACCATTCGTTAGGCATTTGAAGGCCTTAATGATGTCGGAATTAGGCGATCTTGGGCTCGTTGGATTTGTCTCGTCGAGCCGTTCGATTTGAGTATAAGCTCGTCAAATTCGGAGACCGTTTGGTAACTCAAATTGCAGATTGAACCTTCCAACAGCGCTTTGAGCCCTTGATTCGGACTCATTTGGGCTCGGATTGGGTTGATCTTGATTTCGTTGGATTCGTATTTCTGAGACGCTCAATTTGACTATAAGCTTGCTGAAATCGAAGTTCGGGGGCTCCCAAAATTAATTTTTGAAGTTTCCAACTATCTTTTGCCTCGAGATTCGTGCCCGATCAAGCTAATTTTGTGATGACGTATCAGGTATATATACATAACTCTTTAGATTCATGCAGAGATGCACAAATGCATAATTAACATAACTTAAGCTATTAAAAAAAAAGAGAGAGAGAGATTTGCCCAATGGGTAGCATTTTAGCAACAAAGCCAGTAATATGTAGCTAAAATTTTTCTTACTTAGAGTTCTAATAAATTACTAGAGATTGTGTAGAACTATATTTTAGAGGCTTAATTTTTCTATAGTATAGTGCCTTCATATTTTCTTATAATTTTAGAAAAGTAGTGTTTTAAAAATACCTTATAGAAATTTTGCAAAAAAAAATACTTAAGCGTGCAGAACTACATTCTCTATAATATACCAAAAATTATGCAGTAAATTTTTTCCCGTTGAAAAGTTATCTCAGTTCAGACATAAATAAATTATATTTTTAACAATTTTTTAAATTGTTGAATTATTAAAAATTGAGGTTGGCAAAACACAACCTAACTAATCTTTAGAATTGGGTTGTTAGCATAAAATGACTCAAAATAGCCCAAAAACTAATTTTCTTGCTCTAGAAAACCTCTTCTCTCTAGCCAACTATTATGATAGGGTGAAATGAATTTAAAAGGTGAAAAAAATATAATTTTTTTTCAAAATTTAGTCGAGCACTGTGGTGCTCAATCACATGGGCCACAAGACCACCCATAGCACCGCAACATGAATTTATTTGCAAAGTTCTAGAGAGCTCAGCACCGACTACCTTGTGCTACGCCGACCCAGAGGAAATTTTATTTTTCACAAATTAAACTTGCACACAAACTCCCGGGACTCACTCTAGAACATATTAATACATTCACATGAATACTAAACATTCATAGACTCATGCAAGAAAGTTTAAATGCAAAATTTTAGTGAGTTATTTTTTTCAATTAGGGTCAGAATATGTGCTACTGTATCCTGATTCAGTAGGTGTTACATAATGTGTGTCTAGGGCAATCCATACTATAAGTAATTTTCTATTATATTTTTTATTTCTTTTTTATGTAGCCTTTCATATAGCACTTGGATCCTTTTAAATAAAGGAAGACGAGAGATTCTAAAAAGACTATTATTATTTTTTTTTTGGAAAATAAAGACTATTAATCAAGTTATACACTTTTCACAATGTTTCTTTTTCATTTTTTATACTCATTATAGGTTCTTAGGTTTTAACTTTCTAAGCCTGCATACTAGTAAAGTGGGGCGTCACTCACATGCAACCTATTTGGATCCAATAGGATAGAAGCAAGTTTCCATCATTTGTATTATTGGCATTTCTCTAAGGTTTTGACTCTTTTGATCTTAAAAAAAATTTCTTAATCCAAAATTATGAAATAAAGGATGAAAGGGAAGGTTAGATCATCAACTATACAACTTGTGTAATGAGCATTTTGTTGTACTCATATTCGATTCACCCATAAGGGATTATCATGTTTTTTCTCTTTCTATTTATGGTTTTTAGTATAACGCATCAACTTTCTTTTGGGCTATGGATTAGGCAACATAATATTTTTCAACAAATTTTTATATTGATGAAAGTTTAAGGCATTATATCTTCATAAACACGATATGAGAGAGAGAGAGAGAGAGAGAGAGAGAGAGAGAGAGAGAGAGTATTTCTAGGAGGTGGTTTCTTTAACTACTCACAAGCCACTTTCTTATCAATTTTATTTTTTTTTCTATTAAAAAATTTTAAATATTTAATAAAAGTATTTTTAATTTTAAAAAAATGAGTGTAGAGCATGTATGTCAATTACTTGTTGAAACCCTTATTGAGCCATTACACTTCCTTTTAATCATAGGAGCTCCTCGACCCTACCTCTTCCCAACACTTTCTTTGTATCCATTGATTATTAAACTTATGTGTTTAGGTTGCTGCAGAGTTTCATAAACACGATATCTCCATTTATCATTTGTTCAATATTTGTGTTATTAAATGTTTGGTTGCTTAAGTTTGAATGTATTGTGAACTCTAAAGTCTAAACTAAGAATGTTGGTATACATCATAATACCTTACACAAATCATATTCAAATCATGACGTACCAAATTATCTTTAATACAATGTTAGTTTTGTGTGGAAATCGGATTGTGTTGTATTGTTGCGCCGCCTCGAACCTTCATTCAGTCCGTTAGGCTATCTGGGGGATTGTAGGGGGTTCTTCCCCTACTTGGGTTCGGGTGCAAAGATTTTTTTTTCCATATAGGGCCCTGATACTTGTACGGTTGTACCTGAGCACTAGACATTGTGTACCCGAGCGCCCAACACTATGTACTTGAGCACCTAACATAGTTTACCAGAGCACCCAGTGCTGCATATTTTGGTGGAAAACGATAGAGAGCTACGATACTTCAAACCTCAGCACTACTAGGGAGCATTATGGATCTCCAGACCTCGGTGCTACGAAGCTGTCATTTAAACAAGAGATGAAGAATTTAGCGTCATAGTGCTCAAACTTGTCACCGCGGTGCTGCAAGGCGAACAAAGTAGTTTTCTTTCTTATTTTTCATTAAAAGGTGTGTCCCTTGGTAGTTGTTATGTATTTCTTGGTTAGTTTAAAGTTGAGAATGGTGCAAAAGAGAAGAAAAGTAAGAAGAGAGTGAGAAGGAAGTGATATATATACTATTTCTCCCAAATTTTTACGGTGAACCTCTTGGTGTGGTGTGGCTCAGTCATTTTTTCCTAGTTTTAGGTTTATCCACATTAATTCCTAGTGTTCTTTCTTTTTTGTTTGCATTTTCTATTTCTTATTTGTTTTGCTATGTGGTTTTACTGCCCCCAACAAATTGAATCATCTTCGAGCATGATCGAACCATCTTAAAAGATAGTTTAAAAATGATTCAATCATAGTTCGAAGTTGGTTCTTTCATAGTTCAAAGATGATTTAATCTTGGTTCTATCATATTTAGAAGATGATTCAATTATGATTAAAAAATTGCTTATTTTGTTTTGCTCTCATCACCTCTTTGGAATTGAATCATTTGAGTTGTTTGACTAAGTACAATTGTACACAAACATCTATTGTAAAAATCTTTTGTTCAATTGATCTCATTTCTTTTCAAACTATTTATTTGAATTGAGTTTTTCCATAATCGTTGTGGTTGCAATCTAAAGTGATATAATTATTGGATTATTTTATAATCTTAACTATCACAACTATTATGATTGCTCTCAATTATGCTGGATTACACTATGTTGTATCTATCATATAGTTTACTATTCTAATTATTGTGATTGGAGCCTATTATACTTATAGCAGATACATCTTATTCAAACATGATTCCGACCTTGTATGAATACTAATAAAAAATAGTTCTCGTATTATTCATATCTTGTTGAATATGATTTAGTATTACTTGAACAAATTCAATATCATTCACAATAAAGTTTGAATAAGTAATCTATGATAAAAAAATAATGATATTTTAGTCTGAAATAAATTTTAAATTATTTCTTCAACTAAGAGGCACGAGACATTTATACTTTATATATATATATATATGGAAATTTACATATATACCACTTTATACCATTCTATTTATATATCCATCACTCAAAATTTTAATATTACATTTATACCATCTTATATGTAATATTAAAATTTTAGATGTTAGATATATAAATATGTATTTATGTAATATGATGTTAATTTTAATTTATAATTTGGAAATTGGGTCACCAGCAGAATATTCTTATGCTCTTCCTATATAGTTAAACATTTTAATAATTCTTACAGCATAAGTACGTTGCCTGCCTTTATTTTCTCATTCCACCTTATTTAAATATTATTTTCGCCCTTATTTTGAAGAAAAAGACGGTGGAATGGGCTTGCAGCGATTCCCAAAAGGATTCAATAGGTGGCAAGTGCGGGCCCCACGGGCAATGCGCTGGCTGTTTTTTGAGTAGCCCTAATGCAATATTTTAAATCTGAATCGGTCGCAAAAACTATTTGTCGACCAACCGGAGGTAGATATGGTCGACGAACCCGACCGGTCCAACTAAATGTTTAAAAGAATTTAAATTGTTTCTTAATTTAAATATGGTTTTTATATATTTTTAAGTAAAAAAACATACGTAAAATCAAGTGTAATATAATTAACTAAATTGAATTGTTTAAATTGTGCCCTAAAGCATACAAGCCTATTGAGAAATCAATTATATCATATAATCGAGCCTTGTGAGACATAGGTTGAACAACTTCTCTTAGATGCTGTCGTATTGTACTGAGGTGATGGCTAGTTTTCAAGTGTGCGCAATTAATTATCTAAAAAATCAAGTTAAGCCAAGTCAGCTCCTTTCACGTTAAGTTGGTCAAGTTGGCATCTGCTCAAAAGGAACTCGCCAAACTTATAAATTATCTGATCTTGATTGGAGAGTATGATCTATCAAGTGTATGGCTTCCTTAGCAAATCAGTGATTTCTTGAGCGACTGAAATAAGTTGGCTTCCTTTAGCAACCCAACGACTTCGATAAGTTGGTGGTTTATTTAGGGGCTTGTCAAGTAAGTCGACATAAGTTAGCAATCTAGATTAGCCAATCACCTGTTCGGCTTGAGTTTGGCTATTGTGTTCAATAAGGACTATGGCATGAGCATGTGGCTCTATAGCGTCGTGTTGGAGCACTGCAGACTGAAACCAATTATCATTGTTGTTCATTATCCCGCGACCACCATTGATTGACTTTAGACACCTTTATGGCTTATTTTTTAAAATGAATGACCGTTATAATTATCAACCAGTGCTAATGTATGTTGCTGCCATTGATTGAAGCAGACAACCATTGCTGCTCATCCTCAAACGACCAATGCACCCGATTTATCGCCACTCATATTAACCTTTATTTGCAATTATTATCACCATATTTCAACCATCAATAGCCTGTCAATGCACGTGGTTACTAATTTTTTGAAATAGCTTCTCATCATTACTATCGACCAAGGATGATGTCTGCTCCCCACAATTTTAACTATTCATATCATCACCCTCTCATATTCTCGACCATCAACAAATCCAATTTTCATGCCATGCAATTCTTTTTTTTTTTTTAATATTTAAATCTTACTTGATACACCATCAAAAAATTCGCATGTTATGCATGAATCTCTAGGTAATCTTTGAATCATAAACTTTTAGAATTAAATCCAGGATCATTTGACCTCTGATTTTAACAAACTTATAGTCGAACTGAATGTCTCAATGAGATAAATCTATCAACACTACAATTTATCCGATCCGACTACCGATGAGCTCAAATCACGCACTTATATTAATTTTGAAAAAATTTATCACTAATTTATAGATAAACAACAACAACCAAATTTAGCATGCTTATAATCAAATAAAGTAACTCAACAAAACCAATCTAATGAAACCAATATCACTCGATCTGACATCATTAAGGCAGTTAGACATTTGGTAAGCAATATATGTTCAAAAGGGACCAATATGAGTTGTATGATTGACTACTCTGGATTCAAATGAAATTTATCAAAATGCCTATATCATAAAATCTATAAATAGAGCTCCATTCTCTATAAAGGCAAAGGTTGAAGAGCTGAGATATTTAAATAACTCTAATGTATTTTACGACTATTACCATCGACGACCGCCACCAGCAATTTCCAAACCCATCGTCAAACTTCTACCAATATTTAATCCTGTTATTATGTTTTAACTGTTCGCCTATAAACATGACTTCTATAACCCCTAGAAAGGAAAATGAAAAAATGTATTATAATTACTCCCATTTTTTCAATTGTGATGAAGGAATAATTTTTGTATTTTCTACTCAATAGTATATTATTGTCATTAGGGAATTATCTATGATTTTTCTATTTTACGGGTTTTCGCTTAAACAATTCTCGTATTTTATAACTTTTTTGTGCATGCAATATTTCTTGTCAAAAATTAAGATATAAAACCCATGCTCCACTTCTATAAATTATTTATCATCTATTTAAATATTTACATAAACTAAGTAATGTCAAATATGGAGTCAATTACGGATTAATATTTTTCAAAAAAATAAATATTACGGATTCAGTACAGCTAATAACGTACGCGCAAAAGATTTTCACACAATTAGAATAGAAGCTCAACGGGAAAGTCCAGTAAAGCAAGTAATTAAACCCAACGGCTAATTTTTTTTTTTGGAAATTCATCCAACGGTCAATTCTCGATAATAAAATTTCCCAACAGATCACCGGAAAAGCTGAGCATAGTATTAATACAATAAATAGTAATAATAAAAATTAAAAAAAATCCTTCTCCTGCGAAGCTTCCTCGAAGCTCACCGCCGAAACTTCCCCTCACGCCCTTTATAATTCCCCCACCTCCTCCCTCTCTCTCTGCAATTACCAAAGCTTTTCTTCTTGCTCTTCGCCTTCACTTTTCCCTTCTTCTCTTTCTCATCTCATCAAAGTGATGAAGCTCATCAAAATTGGATCCTTCTTCTCAAAGATCTCTAAATCGAAGAAAAGAGCCCGGATCGAATCCCCCTCCTTCGGATCCATCGCTACCGCCTCTTCCTCGGAAGAAACCCTGACCCCGAAATCCGTTCTACCCATCGCCGTCGACGACCTATTCAGTGTCTTCGATCGCGACGGCGACGGCAAAATCACGAGGCGCGAGCTCGAGGCTGTGCTTAAACGGCTGGGCCCACACGATCCGCCGACAGAGGAGGAGCTCGCCTCCATGGTGGCGGAGATCGATCGCGACGGCGATGGTTGCATCAGTTTGGATGAGCTCGAGGTCATCGTCCCTGCGGCGCTCGGTGAACCCGTCGCCGGCGACGAGCTCCGCGATGTGTGTTCGCTGTCTTTGATGCCGATGGCGATGGAAAGATCTCGGCAGAGGAGCTTCTTGGTGTTTTTATAGCTCTCGGAGACGGCGAATGCACGATCGATGATTGTCGCCGGATGATCGTCGGCGTCGATACCGACGGCGATGGTTTTGTTTGTTTTGGGGATTTCGAACGGATGATGGATGCAAAGAGATGAGGGTGGATGGACGGTTGTGATTGGGTTGTACCGAATCTTGTAATTAGAAAGATGTTTGTAAACTTGTGGTAAGAATGGTCAACTTTTGAATTAGTAAAAAGAAGTTTTATTTGAAGAATTTGGGATCGTTCCGTTCAACGGTTGGAACTTTAAAAGACGTGCCGCTGAAAGAATTGATTATTGGACCCTCTAATTAAATAATTATTTCAAATAAAAATATTTTTAAGGGCATTTGCCTCAAATTTATTAAATCAGAATAAATTTTAATTATTATATTTATTTTAAAACTATTATAATATATTATTAATTTATTTATTTTTTATAATAATTTCAAATGTAAAAAAACTAAATTTTATATTGTGCTCATCTATAAAAAAAATCTAATGATTAGACTAAAAATCTTAGGATTAATTTGTGATAGTTTTATACTGTTTTATTTTTTTATATTGTAATCATATTTTTGTTATTTTTTAAAAAAATTGACGAAAATTATTTTTTTATAATGATTTCTTTTATACTCAGTTTTTTTATCACCAAGAATTATTATTTTATTTTATATTGAAAAATAATTTTATCTTTCAGAGAGAGACAGAGGGAGAGAGAGTGAGTGAAAGCGGATGGGTAGAAATAGAATACTCTTTACTTCTTTAGGTTAGCAGATGCTGCAAACATGCTAGTTGTTTTTTTTTTTTTTTTTAACATGCTAGTTGTTAATAACACAATTGCTTGGATGGAAAAAGATAGATTAAAAATTTCTTAACTTTAATAAATTATATTGGTGGACAAAGAAAGAACAAAATTTAGAAAAAATATTGAGAATAATAAAAAAATTAATAATTTTAGTTTAATTTATTTATTGAATTTCATATTTAATTAAGTTTTATAAAATTGGTGCAATTGCCCCCCTTTGGCTTTAGTTAGATCCACCCCTAGACATGGTTATTTAAAGCTCTGTTTGGAATAAATTTTTTATTGCTTTCTAAATTAACTTTTCAGTTCAAAAATGTATTGAAAGCAGTAAAAAATCAGTGGTCTAAAGTTGTCTCAAATGAAGCCTAAATTTTTCTATAAATTTGGTCATGCCGCAAGCGTGATCGAAATACATTGGATGAATGTCACACGCACGTCTGTGTTAACATACTCTTTTATGACAGAGTATTGGTGCATCATAAATTATAAAATAAAAAGTAAAACGTTTGAAATTTTCTTAACTGAACAAATTTTGACGTCAAATCTGTTGATGACTAATGAAATTTCTATCGACAAGCTACTAATTATTTTATATTTATTTTCCATCGATGTTTCATCGTAAGTCCATTAAATTTTTTTAATAAAAATAATTCAAATTTCACCAAAAATTTTTATAGTGAAATCACGTTAGTACCCATTCTTCTTCAAAATAGTGCAAATAAGGTTACACTTCTACCACATTTTTGTAGTTTTTAATGACATTTTTTAGAGTGTAATTATTGAAGATTTGGCTAAGAGCTTTGTGACTAAAAATAGCACATTTAGCTATATTTTTACAACTATAAGGATTAAAAAAAATTTAGTTACATCATTAATAGTCTTATTTCATTAAAAAAATCACAATAATATATATATATCAAACAATTTTGTCACAATTCTATTTGTATTCTATCACTATGGTTGTTGCGTCCTGGAATATTCGCGGCGATAGAGACATAGTTTAGTGTTTTAGCGTTGTACGAAGATCCATCACACAAGCAAATAAGAGAGAGGGTGTAGAATTCATAAGAGACCAAAGTTTTTACGTGGAAACCCCTGAATAGGGGGAAAACCACGAGGTCTAGCCAAATTTGAATGAATCCACTAGTATTTGCAGTCGATTACAAATGAGGCCCTTCATTGGGAGAAGGTCTTGGCTTGATGGTACAAATCTACATCATATAGAGTGCATTACATGGTGGGAGTTACAATATAGACATGTTTGCTTAGTCGGCACGACCATAGTTGATCGAATAGAGGTTGGAAAGACCATTGTCTGGTGATGGAGATCGGAAGGACTATAGTATGCAGGAGACCGGGGTCAGAAATGTCATTGTCTGGCGATGTTGGTCGAAAGGTCCGTAGTATGCAACGAAGGTCAGAAGAAGACAGTGGTTCGAAAGACCGTAGTTGATCGAAGACCAGGGATAGAAAGACTATTGTAGTAGAGCGGTACTCTAGTAGAACTCTGGGCATCAGGTGGTGGTCTAGTGGTGCAACAACGTCAAGTAGTGGTCCGGCGGAAGTCTGGGCCTCAGGTGGTGTTCCAATAGAACTCCAGGCGCCAGGTGGTGGTCCGACGGAAGTCCGTACTTCAGGTGGTGGTATGGCAGAACTATGGGGATCAGGTGGTGGTCCAGCGAAGGCGGGGCCTCAAGCGGTGGTCCGGCATAACACCGGGCGCCAAGTGGTGGTCCGGCGAAAGTCCGGATCTTAAGTGGTGGTCCAGTGGAGGTGAGGGCCTCAAGTGGTGGTCTGACAGAACAACGATGTCAGACGGTGGTCCGACGGAATTCTAAGTCTCTGGTGGTGGTCCGACAGAAGTTCAGACCTCAAGTGGTGGTCCACCAGAGGTGAGGGCCTCAAATAGTGGTCTAGCGGAGCAACAATGTCAAGCGGTGGTCCGACAGAAGTCCGGGCCTCAGGTGGTGGTCCGGAAGAACTCCGAGCATCAGGTGGTGGTCCGGTGGAAGTCCAGGCCTCAGGTGGTGGTCCGGCAGAGCAAAGACGTTAGGTGATGGTCCGATAGAATTCCGGGCCTCCGGTGGTGTCTTGGTGGAGCACAGGGCCTCAAGTGGTGGTCTTGCGGAGCAACGACATCAGGCGGTGGTCCGGTAAAAGTTTGGGCCTCAAGTGCTGGTCCAGTAGAGGTGAGGGCCTCAGGTGGTGGTCCGACGAAGGAGAGGGCCTCAAGTGGTGGTCCGGTGAACTCTGGCGGTGGTCGAGGACCTCAGGTGGTGGTCCGGCGAGACTCCAACGGTGGTCGAGGAGGAGCTTCTTCCTTCTCTTCTTGTTTCCTCTTCTTCCTTGGATTCCCTCTCAAGAGAAATGAGGGGTCTATTTATATATTTATGGAGTGGCATGACCTTAAATATGTGAGAGATCAAGGGCAAATGGGGAGTGGTTGCATGGACGGTCGATATTGAATCCCTTGATTATGGACTATTCGTCAGACATTTAAAGGTCTTAGTGATGTCAAAATTTGGCAATCTTGGGCTCGTTGGATTTGTATCGTCGAGCCTCTCTATTTGACTATAATCACGTAATGTTTGGAAACTGTTTGGTAATCCAAATTGTGGTTCAAACCTTCCAACAACAGTTTGGATCCTTGATTTGGACTTATTTGGGCTCGGATTGAGTCGAATTTGGTGTCGTTAGGTTCGTATTTCCGAGAGGTTTAGTTTGACTGTAAGTTTGCTGAAATCGGAGTTCGGATAGTCCCAATTTTAATTTTAGAAGTTTACAACTTGATTTTGCATCGAGATTCGTTCCCGATCAAGATAATTTTTTGATAACGTATCAATCGTGATATACATTATATCATAATATTAGACCTAAAAATTATTGAATTGACTTTGTGATTAGTGTTGTATATTAAGAGTTTGTGTTACACTAATCTTAAATAAAATGCAATAATTTCTAAATCCTTCATAATATAATATGCATTAGAATATTCTGACATAATTTTTTCCTCATAAAATGAAAAAAAAAATTATTGTAGAATAGGCTTTGAAGTCATTCTATTTGTTTTGAGGTTAGTGTTATATACAAACATTTTATAGGATATAATTCTCACCACTAATCCAAAAGCTTCTAAATCCATCCTAATTGTAATCTTTCATAAGAAAACAATAATTTCTTATAATGAAAATCTCTGCTCCATTTGGAATTAACTAATGAGATTCTTAGAGGTATTTAGTGTTTTTAGCATGGAGATGTTGTCATAGTGTGACTTGTGGAGGAAGGCATAAGGGAGGGTGATCAGAAGAAAAGCTATAATACCAAAAATTGAATATTGGTAGAAATAAGACTTAATCATTTAAATATTTCAAAATGTTTGAATTGTTCATTCAAAGATTAAGAATATATAAATATGTTATTCGGCGGGCAACAGAGGTTGAAAAGATCGTTGTTACGCAACATAAGTTGGAAGGACCGTATTTGGCGGGCGACGAAGGTTGGAAGGCCGTAATCGGGTGAGAGTGGTCGAAAAGACCATAGTCGGCGGGCTACGGAGGTCGAAAAAGCCGTAGTCAACGGACAACGAAGGTTAGAAAGACTGTAGTCAGGTGAGGGTGATCAGAAGGATCATAGTCGGATGGAGATGAAGATCGGAAAGACCGTTGTTTGGAGATAAAAGTCGGAAGGATCATAGTCGGTGTGTGACAGTGGTCAGAAAGATCGTTGTCAGGCGACAAAGGTTAGAAAGATCATAGTCGGGTGAGGGTGATCGGAAGGACCATAATCAGTGGGTGACGTAGGTCGGAAAGATCGTTATCAGACGACAGAGGTTGAAAGGACAGTAGTTGGTGGGTGATAGCGATCATAAAGACAGTTGTCAATTAGAACTCCATCAATAATTGAAAGATAAGTGGAAGTTAGAAGTTAGTTGGTGATCGAGTGTAAATCCGATGAAAGTTGGAGGTCTGATAGAACTCCGACGTCAATCGGTGGTTCGATAGATATCTGGTGTGAATTGGGGGTCCGACGGAAGTTCGGGTGTCAGTTGGTGGTCTGATGGAAATTCAACATCAGTTGGTTGTCTGGCAAAAATTCAGCGTTAGTTGGTGGTCCGACGGAAGTCCGAGTAATGATCGAGGAGGAGTGGCAAGAGAGAATCTCAGATTCCTTCTCGTCCTCCCGGACCCCTCTTTTGAGAAGTGAGGATTCTATTTATAGATTTCTGAGAGTGGCATTACCCATAAATAGGAGGAAGATTAATGGTAAATTGTGTGTGGTTTGGATGGACGACCGATGTATAATCCCTTGATCGTGGACTTTTTATTGGGCATTTGAATGTTTTAATGATATCAAAATTTGGCGATCTTAGGCTCATTGTCATTTTCTTGTCAAGTCGTTCAATTCCACTATAAGCATGCCATTTTTAAAACTGTTTGGTAATCCAAATTATGATTTGAGCCTCCTAAATGTGCTTCGGGCCTTTGATTTGGACTCATTAGGGCTCTGATTGAGTCAAATTTGGTGTCGTTGGATTCGTATTTCCGAGACGTTCAATTCAACTATAAGTTTGTTGAAATCGAAGTTCAGATGGTTCCGGATTTAATTTTCGAAGTTTCCAACTTTATTTTGCCTCGAGGTTCTTGCATGATCAAGAGAATTTTATTGTGATATATCAAGCTTAATTTATTTATTGAATTACATATTTAGTTAAAATTTATAAAATTATAACTTAATTATTCATGATATAATTATTTAAAGTTTTATTTGGGATAGTTTTTTACTATTTTTTAAAAGCAACTTTCTAGTTCAAAGATTTGTTGAAAGCAGAAAAAAAAGTGGCCAAAAAGTTGTCCCAAACAAAGTCTAAATTTTTATATAAATTTGTTCACTCCACAAGCATGTTCGAAATACATTGGACAAATGTCACACACATGTCTCTATTAACATACTCTTTTATGACAGAGTATTGATGCATCATAAATTATAAACAAACAGTACTAAAATGTCGATGAAAATTTCATAACTGAACAAATTTTGACATCAAATCCCTTGATGACTAATGAAATTTCTATCAACAAGCTACTAATTATTTTATATTTATTTTCCATCGTAAGTCCATCGAAATTTCTAAATAAAAAAAATTAAAAATTTTACCAAAATTTCTTATATTAAAATCACATTAGTACCCATACTTCTTCCAAATAGCGCAAATAAGGTCTTCTACCACATTTTTGTAGTTTTTTATGACATTTTTTAGAGTGTAATTATTGAAGATGTGGCTAAGAGCCTTTGTGGCTAAAAATTAGCACATTTAGCTATATTTTTACAACTATAATTATTAAAAAAAAATTAGGTATATCTTCAATAGTCTTATTTCATCCAAAAAAATTCACAATAATTCTTATATATTTTTTGCTTATTAAAAAATTTTATCACAATTCTATTGGTATTCTTTCATTATCGTGAGATACATTAATTATATCATGATATCATACATAAAAATTACTGAATTGACTTTGAGATTATTGATGTATATCAAGAGTTTGTTTACACTAATCTTAAAGCAAATGCAATAATTTATAAATCCATCATAATATAATCTGCATTTGAATATGCTTACGTAATTTTTTCCTCATAGAATGAAAAAAAATTACTGTTGAATAGGCTTTGAATTGAAGCCATATACTATATTTGCTTTGAGATTAGTATTATATATAAGCAATTTATATTGTATTAATCTCACTAATAATCCAATATCTTTTAAATCCATCCTAATTGTAATATTTCATAAGAAAACAATAATTTCTTATAATGAAAATCTCTATTCCATTTGGAATTAACTAATGAGATTCTTAGAGGTATACAGAGGTTTAAGCATGGAGGTGTTGTGATTGTGTAACTTGTGGAGGAAGGCATAAGGGAGGGTGATCAAAAGAAAAGCTAATAATATTAAAAATTGAATATTGGTAGAAATAAGACTTAATCATTTAAATATTTCAAAATGTTCGAAATGTTCATTCAAAGATTGAGAATATATCAATATGATATTTATATACACAATAATTTATTATGATTATGAGGTGAAAATGTTAATCATAATATTTTAAAATTTTCATGAAGCATTTCTTATGCCAAATGGCAGTATATTTCATTCACAATGCCTGAAGGGAAATAAAAATTATGTAATTTTATATTAATTTTTTTATTTGAATTTGTTAATAATTAGTTTACAAATTAAATTTTGCGAAGATAATTACTTCATATAAGTAATTTAAAAGATATTTCTTATTATTTGGAATTGGATACAAAACAGGAGAAAGAACATATTATGTTTTGACAGATTTGTCTATAGTGATTTTATATTTAAACAAGAATTATACTAAAAGTAAAATTAATAATAAATTTAAAATAGAAATTAAAATTAATAATTAATTAAAAATGAAAATGAAAAAATATATTTAATTTAACCATGAAAATTAAAAATATAATATTAAAATTAATAATTAACTAAAATTAATTATTAAATTTATAATTAATTTTAAAAACTGCTAAAATTACTATTTAATTAAAATAAAATTTTAAAATAAATAAATTTTAAATAATAATATTAAAATTTTAATCATTTTGTTTAAATTAGGAAATATTTAATATCAATTTTAATCATTTTTTTAAATTATTTGAATAGTTAATTTTAAATCATTTTAATTAATTATTTAAAATCTGCTGGAAACATGGGTTATATGGAGTTCCTCTCTCTTTTCTCTCTCTTCTCTTCTCTTCTTCCCTTCCTTAGCTCCATCCTCGACAAGAAAACAAAATAAGGGAGAGGGGTAGGAGAGCGTAGCGCTGCATTTTCATTCTAGAACTATTGTATAAAAGAGAGCATCAACATCGCTGTGTCGAATTTTAGTGCCCAAACACTGCAAAATCCAAAGCCACTGCACTAAAAAAGCACAGCGTCGCAACGCTCATATGCAATTTTTTTATTATTATTTTTTTTAAAGTATTTTCAAGTTATTACAGTGCTTGTTGAGGATACTTCAAGGTATTTTACCATCCATAGGTATCATGCATGACCATGCCATAAAAGAATGTTTCCACCTATAGTGCCTTATGGAGGAGCTCAAGATAAGAAAGTTGAAGGAAACTTATTTTACATATTTTCAAGTTATTATAGTGCTTGCTTGGTTATTACATTCATTGGTATTTTGAAGACCAATTCTAGATTAAACTCTCGATTCTTAAAAGATATATTGTCATAAATTTTAGGATTAAAGAGTAAGGTTTTTTATTACCTTCCCTTCTTTCAATCAATAAAATTTCCAAAATATCCTCATGAAATTCTTAAGAATGCAACCAAGGAGTACAAGATAAAGGAGTTACTCTCCTCTTCTCAATCTCTCTTATTTTGCTTTCATTCTTGACTTAAAATAACACCTAAAAATTCTAATCTCACTAGCTTAGACATTCAAAGCTTTTTTCAAGAAATATATCATCTTAGATAAAAATCACACTGAATTTGCTAAGCATTAGAAATGCATTCATGCTATAGAATTTATCTATAAAATATAATTTTTGAGACAATACTTATCCCACCCTAGTTCCCAAATCCAAAATCATCACCAACAATTATTTCTAGACACCTTATTCCCTAATCCAAGATAACCAAGAACCACTATTTCTAGTTCATATCATGATCTAATATTCCTACATACGAGAAATCCCTCGATAGCCATGCCTATGGTTGAGCTTTGTGCAATATCTTACAAGCATATCTCTAGTACAAGTGAGTTTCCAACAACTTACTAAGGCTTCATTTAGGATAGCTTTTTTATCACTTTCTAAAATATTTCTAGTATAAAATTTTTTAGTTCAAAAAATCTTTGTACTAAAATGTTATTTTAAAAAGCTCGTCCCAAAGGAAGCTTGAATTATGAATAGAAAGTTCAAGTTCACTTATAAGAAATTTATCATTATTTTTATATGCATGATATATGCATTATTTTGAGGTTCAATGACTTATCTCAATCATGCAACGAATGAAATGTTAGGTATAATGTATACCATCATCTTATACGTACAAGGTCTATTAAGAGCCTATATATTTGGGACATCTTTTTCGTTGCTTTGTTTTTTACACAACAATCATAAATTCTTTTGGCTATTACTTTCTTACAAATTTAAAAACTTTTCTATATTGATTTTTTTTTTTTTTTTTTTGCAACAAGAGTAGATGTCCCAAATAAACCATAAATTTGTCATGCGAGATTGATGTTCATTTTTTATTGCAAGTATGATAATATCTCACAAGATCAAGACCCACTAGATTTATTTTATTGCATGTGCAATTTCATGAAAACATTAGATAGGTTTATAAGAAAAGAAAAATTGACATATTTTGTCTATATATTCAGGGGATGTATTAATTTACTTGAAAAAATTAACATTGTTTAGTGGGGTGCAATTGCCCCCCTAAAAAAATAAAAAAATTCTGTTATATTATAACTTAGGTAATTTGTCACAATCAATTAATTTTTTTGTCTTTATTACAAAGATTTTTATGAAATTGCTCACTTAAAAGTTTTAAAATACTATGATCTTTAGGCAATTGCTTCAACAAATAGTAAATATAATTCATCATTTAATTAATTAATTTGAATTCCAAAAGTATTCTTACAATTAAAATTTGTTCCAAGGGCGCTGCCCCTGGAAACCTCCACAGGCGCACTGACCCTTAACCCCTCTAGTGAGCACTGCCTCCTTGACCCCCCAATATATATGTGAAGCGTACAATGCTCTAGAATATGAACAAATAGAGGTCGTTATTGACTCATTTTCTTGTAGTGAAGAATCAAGCCAAATTTGAGGTAATACCAATAATTATTTATAAGCTTATCCCCCATAAAAATTAAGACTTGTTCCGCCGCATGCATATATTTATTGGTCGCAATTCCAGATATACATTTGACTATGGGGCTTGAATCTTTCGGCTGCATGAGGAGAAAAATAAGATGTTTCATCTTTCTTTCTCATTATTTTTCCAAGTCCTTTTGCAGAAAAGTAAGAACTCTCTCTTATTTTTCTATAGAGAAAGGTTCCAATTGCATAAATAGTGTACATCTTTATCTTATCCCAAGGAATTATACCCCCACCAAGAAAATGACAGGAAGGGAAAACCTCCTCATTGATTCTGATTCATGATTTGCGTGGCAGAGACAGTAAAAAAGATGAAAAATCACTGTCACATCATTCAATTTTTGTCCAAAGGTGGAGCAGATTTCATTAATTGAAGTTGAAAATATATTTCTGGATCCTTTAAAAATAATAAAACCTTGCAGTCATTGTAGATTGGCAGAGAGTTCAGATTTCGATGTTCTATTCAGTGATTTTAGATTTATGAAGATATTAGCATTAAAGGCGAAAGAATAGTTCGCTCTTTGCCCATCACGCAGCTGATCATACTCATTCTACAATGACCTTCAAAAATATATTTTTGATCATACTCATTCTATAATCACAAATATGATTCCTGCTTGCTCAAACCGAATTTGCTTCAACTTTTTGATTGGGTTAATGACTGTCCAAACTTCTCTGTGTTGACAAAAAGTTTTTATAATCTCATCATCTGTTGCACTATTTATTTTGTTTGATCTACCTCCAGCTGCACTACGATTTGCCTGAAGATCAAAAAAGCTTTTTTTTTTTTCGAGAGTTTATAAATGGAAGGATGGTCTCAATCTATTGGAACTGTTTCTATGAGGCTCTTTTTTGGGCTTGGATTATTTGGCATTTTTTATACGAGATGGTGGCCCTTGCGCCTTGGCTCCCCCATGCTGTTTCAGCAAGCTATTTTTGTCCTCCTTATGGAGGTTATGGGGGTTTTTACGGTTTTGAGGGCAATGATGACCGATTGCTACTGTTATATCCCTGGATGGCGGTCTCTTGCAACATGAATTCTTCTTGATGGCAGTCTCCGCAACCGGGGGCGTGTGCTGCTTGCCGTATGCAATTTATTTTTCCTGAGCCATGTTTTGATTCTTTTATTAAGTCCTCTGTTTCTTCTTATTTTTCCATTGTCATGTGTTTCTTTTGGGGGCTAGAAGGTTCTGAGGTTTTTTGATTTATAGGGGTTTCTACCTCTTTTTTTTTTTGTTCTTTACATATTTCTTTAACACATCTAACTAATTTTACTTTAATGGAATCGGGCTTTGCCCTTAACTTTCCCCCCGAAAAAAAAAAAAAAAAATATATATATATATATATATATATATATATATATATATATATATATATATATATATATATATATATATATATATATATATATATATATATATATATATATATATATATATATATATATATATATATATATATATATATATATATATTAGTATTAAGATTTGGTTGACTTCTAGAGTTTTAGGGATAGCTTTTTTAAAGCATCTTTTTAATTTTTAATATAAAAAATTTTTGTTTAAAAAAATTTGTACTATAATATTATTTTAGTAAATGGTGAGAAAGCTGTCCGAGATGAAATCATATAAAAGAAAGCTGACTCTAATTAAATTAAGAGAAATAGAGTTTATTAGAGAATTCAAAGAGATTATATAGAAAGTATTTTTGATAAAATTATATAGGATTTTGTCAAGATTTACATATTTGATAACTCATTCTCATGCTCACGCACAACTAGTGACCTTCAATGTATAAGCATTGAATGAGATCTGTTGTGTGCTGAGAAATTCGCGGCAGTAGAGTGAGAAGAATATACATCTTTGCAATACACAAAAGTTTAGCACACAAAGAAATGAAAAAGAAAAAATAAGAATTTTACGATTTTTATGTGGAAAACAATGACAAAAAGAAAAAAATCATAGGGTCTTTATAGATTATAAAAGTCAGCCCTTCTTCCGATCCAATTACAGGAAGTACACAATGTATTGAAAAGTTCTCACAATCTTCAAACGAGTATTCTTAGTGTAAAAGTCTACTGATAGTTAGGAAGAACTTTGACGATGATTAACGAAAACTTCAGTGGTGGTCGATAAGAAATCCAGCAATTGGGAAACATCGGCATATGAGAAGAACGTTGGGGGTTGGGAAGAATGTTATTGTTTGGAAAGAATGTCGTTGGTGGAGAAAAATGTCGATCGTGGCAGTGGAGAAGAACGTCAGTGGTGGTTTATAGTTTTTTTAGAGTTGCATGGCTTGTGAATAGGGAGGAGATCAAGGTCAAATTCAGAGTGTTAGATTAGATGGCTGATATTGACCCCCTTGATCATAGACCATTGATCGAGCATTTAAGTGCCTTAATGATGTTGAAATTAAATGATTTTGGACTCATTGGAATTGTCTCATCGAGCCACTCAATTTTACGATAAGAATGTCAAATTCGCCGATCATTTGGTCATCTAATTAATACCTTGAACCCTTCAAATATGCCTCAGACCCTTAACTTGGGCCCGTTTGGGTTCGGATTGGATCAGTTTTGGTGTCATTGGGTTCGTTTTATTAAGATGTTCAATTCAATTATAAGTTTGTTGAAATCAAAGTTTGGACAATCTTATTTTAATTTTGAGAGTTTCTTGCTAGATATGCCTTGAGATTGATGTCCAGTCAAAACAATTTAATGTGATATATCAATTAATTACCTCCCTATTTTTAGACGTCGAAGCTTACAGAGTCCAAAAATATATATTTGTACCTTCCTAAGTTGATGGTGATTGCTAATCATAATTATGTGGCTTGACATCCTCTAGGACATTGGCCATCATAGGCAATTAAAAAAATAACATAAATCACTCATTATTAAGTTGTCTAAATTTTCAAATTACGTGTATAGACTTTTTTGAGATTTTTCATATAATTATTATAATTATTGTATGAAATATTATAGGGCCAATCCCTAACAACGAAATTACGTATAAAGTGATTACAAATCATTATATTAAATATATTCAAATATTCAATATATAGATATAAAGTATTAATATAAAGATCTTTATATTTATAAAGTTAATGGGATGAATTATTAATTGCGGAGATCAAATATGGAGAATAGTCCGGTATGTCTCTATGACCAGTAAAGCATAGTAAGCTGTGTTTTTACTTTTCACCACCGTGCTTTTACTATTTACAAAGACAAAATCGAACGTTTCTATGTGTTCGATCTTCGCACATAATAATCTCTCCTATAAAATTTCATAGATTGGTATGAAGTTGTAAATATTTATATCTAAATAATTATTTATATAGAAAAATATGTTTTGTAGGTTTTAAAATTTCAAAAGAATATTAAAAATTTTCAAAAGTTTATGAAAAATTCTAGAAATTCTTCTCATCTACCATAGTATTGCCTCATTTTTAATAAAATGTTAAATTTATATTATTATTATTATTATTATTATATATTTGCTACAAAAATAAGTGATATTTGGCTTTTAAAATTCCAAAAAAAAAAAAAGATAATAAAAATTTTCAAAAGTTTATGAAAAATTATAGAATTTCTTCTCATGTACCATAGTGTTGCCTAGTTTTTAATAAAATATTAAATTAGTGTTGCCTAGTTTTTAATAAAATATTAAATTTATATTATCATTATTTATATATATATATATTTAAAATAAGTGATCTTTTGCTTTTAAAATTCCAAAATATATATTAAAATTAAAAAAAAAATCTACAAAGTTCCAGAAAATTCCCTTCATCTTCTCTCTTCCACCTCTTATAAAGATTCAGGATCATATCATTGACAGTTGAATAAAAATACAAGATTTTTATGTTCTCCTCAGTTATTCATATAAGATTATCATTTTCTCCTTAGTACTACAGTTCAAGAATCTCATCTAGATTATCATAATAATTACATTTAATTTTTTTTTATGAATGTTTCCTCTAACACAAACTCGAGGCTTTAAAAACCCAGTTTAATTCAACTTAAAAATCGACTTTGCCTCAAACAGGTCGGTTTCGTCAAGAACCGCCTGTTCAATCGGTGAACCGATGAATCAGTCCAGGTTTTAAAACCGGCCAGTTTAAAAAATAATTTAAATAATTAAACAAATTAGTTAATATTAAATAAATATTTAACTTAATAAATTCTTATAAATATTAATATAAAACTCTTAAATTTTTGTTAATTAAATATAATTTTTCAATATTCTCATGTGGCTCTATTACTGCATATGAGCTCTATCGTGAATAAAAATAAAAAGTTAAATAAACTATACAAAGTAAAACTTCACAAGTGATATAGGACTAAATCATACAAAGCAAAAAAAAAAATATCTTTAATTTATTGTATACACTATACAACACAATTTTTTATAATTTTTATATTATGAATAATATTTATTTTTAGTTAGTAATATTTATATTTTTAGTTGATAATATTTAATTTTTATAATATGAATAATATTTCTTTTTTAGCTGATAATATTTATATTTTTAATTAATAATATTAATTTTTATATATGTAATTATATGCTATAAACAATTAATTTTTATATATTTAATTAGACATATGAATGATTTATATTTATAATTTTATATTGTGTGTTTTTATATAATTTATCTTTATAAAATATATCTAAATATGTAATATAAATTATCAATAAATCATATTAAATTGTATGGTTATTATTTTTTTATTTTGTTAATTTTATTACTTTTTAATGATAATATTATTATTTATTACGTCATCCGGTTCGACCCCGATTCGACTGGTCGAACGGTGAAACTCTCCTTCTTTCAGTTCGTTGTTCGTCTGATTTTCAGAACCTTGTCATTAACTATATAAATTGGCTATGTATTTACTTTTCGCATTGGACCCCATGTTAGTGCTTATAGCTCTTTATTGAAAACCTTATTTCGGGGGTCATGAAACTTAGAAATGTAAATTAATTAAGTAATATATATTTTGATCACGTGAGATCTAAACCATGTTGGAAATTCATTTGCAATAAGACAATTACAGTATCTGTTGGGGGCAAACTGCTTACAAAATTTCTGGTAATATATCATCCAACTTACACTTGAGAATTAAAAATTAACATGATTTTTTATGCATATTATGAAAAAACTTACTTTAAGATAGGTTAGACTTTATGGTAGTTTAGTAGCACATATATAAAGTTGTTTTGATTTCTAAATCACTAAGAAATCTTGCAACATATTTCCTACTAACCTTTTCATAACTTGTAAACATTGATAGAGTAGATTGAGATTGTTCTTCAATATCGAAGTCCATGTTACGACCAATTTTTATTCTTGTACTTCTCACATAGGGCTCGAAGTAGTGGGAGTAGAAGTTGGTGATTTTTTTAGTTAAATATGCTTCACATATGGATCGTTCTGGTCGTGCTTTATTCTTAACATATGTTTAACTTGTTCAAATATATGTTAGATGACCACAATAATGAGTTATGATTAGAAATATTAAAGACAACGTATTAAATAGATATATTACCTCTCAAAAGAATATATCCAACGATATTTCATAGGTCCTCCTCTAGATTCATAAGGTAGATGGACTGAAAGATGTTTCATAGAATCAAAAAATTCAGGGGAAATCTTTTTTACTAGCTTGAATAGGATGATTGATATATTTTTCTCGCAGATTTAAGATCACACATCGGCTCTATAATTGGAAGGAGCGCCTCTATAATCATGTCACAGACTTGATTTTTTAGTCTAAATAATCTCGCAGATTTAAGGTTTACACATCGGCTCAAATTTGATCCATGGACATCAATGATTTTTAAACCTTGAAACCACTAACACATTGATCTTTTTTGTTTTAACATGAATGCGAATGGTACTTCGAGCTTCATTATTCTATCAACGTTGTTAGTTATTAGCTCAATATTTTTTCACCTATAGTACCCTTTAATGTCTATTATATCTTTTACATTATCCTTGCTCTTGTATTTCATGTTGTTCTCCAACCCAATAACATACCGTAAATTGAAAATTACCAATGATCCAAAGCAATGCAGCTTTAAGGAGAAAATTATGTTTGTTTGATATGTCATATGTGATGACATCTTCTTCCCATAAGAACTTAATGCCATCAATTAATGGTTGCAAAAAAATATCAATTTTGGCTTTTAGGTTATGCGGTCTTGGTATTATAAGTGTTAAGAACATGTGCAGGATAGTTATGCACTTTTATGGTGGAATGTTGTATGATGTTAGTATGACTGATTAATAATAATATGCTGAAGCTGCCTAACAGTATGAAATGAAATATTAACACATAATCTCAATCTTATATTATATGGCTTAGTAACAAATGAAGCATGTGGCTTGGCCAGTAAATATGAGAGATATTTTCGAGACGTTGCTAAGTTTGCTGAATCAGACTTCATAAAGAAATTAGAATAAGAAAACAAGGAAGTACGGTAAAAAAATTGTAAGAATAAAAAAAAATATATATAATCAAAATAAAATGACCATAACGTGCAAGCGGTGTCAATTTCGGGTCACGGGTCGGGTTCGGGTCGAACTCGAAAAAAAATAACCCGAGTGTGCAAGCGGTGTCAGGTCGACCCTAACCGGCCCGGGTAGAGAAACGGGTCGAAAATCCGAACCCGGACCCGACCCCGGAGGGTTGCCGGGTTGACCCGACCCGACCCGCGCGGCATGAAACTCGGCAGCGAGCGGCAGCAGGCGACGACGGCACCGCGGCAGCGCGAGCGGCACGCGTCAGCGAACGGCAGCGCGAGGGTGGCACACGGCAGCGCGAGCTCGAGCGCGGGGCAGCGGGTAGCGGCAGCGTGCAGAGGGCGGGAATTTGAAATTTTTTAAATTAAACGGGTTGGCGGGTTGACCCGGCAACCCGCCGGGTCAACCCGGACCCGACCCGTTTTTTAAACGGGTCAATTTCTGGAACCCGAACCCGACCCGTTTTGAAATCGGGTCGGGTCCAACCCGGATTTTCCGGGTCAGGTCCAGGTCGGATTTTCGGGTTCTGGTTTAGGCTTTCGACCCATTTGTAAAATTGGGTCTAGTTTGGGTTAACCTGGAAACTTCGAAAAATTTATGCTACCCGGTTTTGGTTCAGCGTGAACCGAAACCTTTTTGATCGCAGCAGTCTGCTATCAGCCCGTTGCATGTGAGTCGTGTCGTGGTACGTTGTTCGCTTGTCACTCAGTGAGTCACGTCGCATTCAGACTCAACCCCGTCGCATTCGGACTCAGCCTCGTGCTCTGATAGTCGGCGTCCTCTTCTGGTTCGAACTTCAAGAGATTTACAGGATTTGACTTGGTTGAATAAGCACGTGAAAGGAAGAAACCGTCTCCATCACCAGCTTTACGGGATTTGGTTAGATAAGCAAGCTCCTATGACAGATTTACAGGATTTGGTTGAATAAGCAAGCTCCCGTGACATATTTCAGGATTTGGCTGAATAAATACGCAAACGGAAGAAAGCTTCGTGTCGAGTCGACATATTTACAGGTCGGGTCGGGTAGACCCGATCCCGAACCGTTTTGGGATAAGTGACCCGAACCCTACCTATGAACACGATTTGACACTCCTAATTTTCATAATTCAAAATAAGCATTTGTCTTCAACTATATAAAATGACTTCAAAAAAAATTTAAACATAATAATATCATGTTTAAACAGATTTTTTTCTAGAAGCTGCCAGAAGAGCTTCTATGAATTATTTTAAATTAATCATTGTACTAAAGCACTGTGAAAATAACACTGCTCTCAGCAACAAGACAAATATGAAAAAATTAAAAATATCTCCAACTGCCACATGAAATATTGTATGAAGCTGTTACTTCCTGCTTGTGCTGCTTCTTAATGGTTTGAGAATAGCTCATGTCGGATGCTTAGTGGAGGAGAAGTGGCAGTTTTTTAAAGAAGAAGGTACGTATGATTTAAAATATTAAATTTCTATGAGCTCGACTGGGCTCATGAGATAGCTTAATTATTAATAAGAAAAGAACCAAAATAAATATAATTTAAATAATTATTATAATAAAATTATAAAAAGAAAAAGAAATAAAAAATTAAATAATCAAGAATCACTATATATAATTAATATAAATTTTAAATATTTTAATTCTAATATATGTTAAGTTTATTTTATATTAATATTTTTTAAATCAGCGAACTCGAGAGCTAATGAATCAAGGAAAAATTAGCTTAAATTTGATCCATTAGTTCATCGAATTTAGCTTAAGTGCCATTTATCGACATTATTATTTATATTAAAAATAATGATGTAAGTGTATTTTAATCCTATTTTTGTTAAAATTGAGATTTTTCATTTTGAGCCCTTCTTTGATCAAATATGTAAATTTGTCTGATTAGGATCAAAACCATATTAATTTCGATTTTGTGGGTTGATCCAGACCCAGCTATTTCTTAAACGGGTCGAATTTTTAGATCCAGATCCAGCCCAACTGTTAAATGGATAAACCAGAACACAAAATTTTCAAGCCAGATCAATTTTTAACACTCCTAAATTGGACAATACAAAATTGCAAGTCAACCTCACAACTTTGAAATTTCTAATCAAGAGATATGTACAATCACCATGCTTTGTGTTTAATAATTGAAGTCTATTATCACTATTGTGGCAGCTGGCATTCCAACATTTTCTTGAGACATGAATCACATGGAATGTCATTGGACCATCCTTATCAATCAAAAAGAACAACACATTTTACCCATATGAATCTCAAACTATATATGCCAAATTGGTATACTTTGTAAAATATGAGGTCGCATTGAATAACACGCTCGTCATAGGATTTATTTGGCTGTGGTGATGATACGTGAAAAAAGCAATGAAAAAATCATCCCAAATATATTCTAAGGTTTGGTGTGGGACAGCTTTCTTCCTGCTTCTTAAAGCTGCTTTTCTATTAAATTTTTTTAATTTTTGTACCAAAAAACTGCTTAAAGAAGCAATAAGAAAGCCGTCTCAAACGAAACTTAAATCTGCTAGATTATCGCAGCTATAAAAAGCTATTTGTTTCTCTATACAATAATCATACCAATTTTTTTTCTAAATAACTATAAAAATGGAAGGCACTTATTTGTAAGAGTAGTTGGAGAAATAATATGAAAATAAATAAATTTTTAAAAGCTGTTATGATTATTCTTTTTTTTTTTTTTTTTTTTTTTTGAAGAAGTTAGATTACAACTTATAGTTATCATAATCTAATGTTTCTAATGGTAAAAAGTTGCTTGTTATTATGGAAAAGTTTGAAAATTAATAAAAAAAAATTCAATCAAATAAAATTGTGATAGTTTTTTAAAAAATAAACTTATATAAAAAATAAAAATATGCACTAAGCAAGCCCTCAAAAATCTAATCCTGCATTTTCTATGTGCACTATTCATAATTTTAAGGTAATTAAATGATAATGAAATAGTACACATCACAATTATTGCATGTCAAATTTATATTTGGCTTGTTATGAAAAAAAAAAAAATCTGTTGATTATCAACATTGTTCTAGAAGCATGAAGTTTCGTTTGGGACGGTTTTTTTAGTGTTTTATAAAATTATTTTGGGATTTTTATATACATAACACTTAAGACTATTAAAAATACCTATTCAACACCTAAAATCAAATATTTACTTATATACCACCGCTTTCTCATTCTAAACATTCGCTATAGCACTCCGTTAGCGACCGTCAAACCCCTCTCCCCGAACCCAGTCTTCGTCTAAAAGCGAAGAAAAACCATACTTGCGCCTCCGCTTGCCTTTAGTCGCGCAAGGAAAGATTTTGGAGCCGCTCCATCACTTTCGCACGTGTTGGCTTTCCTCCAGTCGAGAGAGGTATTTTCTTCTCCAATGCATCCGAATCGCACGCCTCTGCTTCCATTGGCACACATCTTCTAAGCTCGAACGCATCTGCTTCCCTTGACATCGCATATATTTACTAACGTTTCACTTATATTTCCAAAAAAAAATGGTAATGTACAAATCAACCCAAGAAAATGAACTATATGGCACTATTTCTTATCACACATGGCCTACTAATTTTTTTCTGGGAATATTTTGGCCAATTAAGATATACTCACACATAAATCACGTGTGGAACTCGAACCAAAGCTTCCAACCAGTAAGTCAAAATGAGTCGCGTAAATGGCCTATCAGAATTATTTACTACATTTGTGATGTAATTAGAGTTTCCAAAAACTTATACTGAGTCAGACCGATCACATGATAATAAGACATGCAATAAGAATAAAGAGTTGTTCATAAAGGCAAGAGTAAGGGTGGATAGTCAATTTGAGAGAGAAAGAGAGAGAGAGAGAGAGAGAAGAAGAAGAAGAAGAAGATTTTCCAAGAATGAACCTCTATTCAATATTCTTATCAGCACCTCTCTGTACTGGTTGACCATTTATAATGGTTTCATCTGTAAAACCCGAAAATGCCGTTTTAGGCTTCGCACGCTTTTCAAAGCGTCGCGACGAGTTTTAAGTGAGAATTTCAATTGTTGTCGGATTTTGACGGGAATAATTTTAGAAAATAGAGCGCAAAATTCTGATCATTTCTATATATAGAACCTATATTTAATTATGAGTATTTTGAAGATTATGAATTTTGGAAGGTTAAAAATGACAATTCTACCCTTAGGTGTTTCTTAAGCAAAATTTACTTAAGTGAGGGCATTTGAGACTTTTGGCATATCCCCTTTCTCCCTAAATGAACTAACCGAGCCCTCATTTCTCCCCATTCGCACGGTTTGAGCGGAAGAAACCGAGAGGGAGCGCGCGGGTAGGAGCGGCGACGGGCTCTCGGCGACGGCTCCGGGGGCGGTTTCCTGGGGGCAAACTTAGGGAAAATCGTAGGGGAGACTAAAGGAAAGCAAAGGTATGTAATAGAACTAGATTTTTCCCTCTTATTCTCAAGATTTTTGGAAGAGAAGGTTTCTAGGGTTTTGAGAAAACTTGGATTTTCTTTGAGAAAAGTTTAGAGAATGATTAAAGGATGTTTCTAAACCCTAATGTGCATTTTCCTTCACCAAAATATGAGTTTTGAAAATTAGGGTTATACTTAAAAGTGATTTTCTTTGTGAATGTCTTCACAAACGTTATTTCGATTGACTTGAGAAAGCTTTTATGTAAAGACATTATGAGATTAAGTGAAATGTTGGGTTCATGGAAGTTAGGGTTTCTCATTTTTTATGAAATTTTTATAGCAATGACTAGAAGAGTTTAAGGGAAGCCTTTTGATATAAAAATTATGATTTTTCTTTGAGCGAAATTGAATGGAAAAATTAGGGAAAGTTAGGTTCTTTTCTAAACATAGTTTTTATAGGTTGCATGTTCCCTAATTGGTTTCCTAAGAGCTTCATAATGTCGAAATTAGAGAGAAAACTATTTTTCTAATATTTAATTTTATTTAAATCCGAAATTTATTATTAAAAACATCAAGTTTGGTGAGAGGTTGATGATGTTGATGATGTTATACCTTAAGAATAGGTGTAGGAGGTTTATAGAAAGCTTCTAAACGAATTAGAAATTTTATTTTGGCAAGGTTTAAGTTAAACTATTTTCCTTTAGGTGGTGGCAAGAAGAAGAAGCATAATTAAAGAGGAAGGGAGGAGGAATTCAAAATTTTTGGAGGTAGGAATTCTTTTCCTTACATGTTCATTTGTAGTTTTATGCTTATATCATTTGTTAAACTTTTATGACATGAATTGAGAAATGAAATAGTTGTTACCCATGCAATACACATGCAATATAGTTACTTCATTGTTTCTTTCATGCTTAAGTGTAATTATGATAAGTCATTTCATTCATGATTAGAGATTCATGTCACACATTAGTTCATGGAAATACATTTTTATATGAAAATGAAGGAATTATGAAAGGAAGGAAAGAATGTATGTTTATATGAAACAGATATATATATGAATGTGCATGATTGATTACGGAGTACCAAAGATGGTGCCAAAGGCACATATGAGCAATATGGGAACATTGTGGCCCTTGGGGCAAAAGAGGAAAAAGGAATAAATGGCCAAAAGAGGTTTGTGTACCTGATCAGTACACCCCTGGTACTCCGAGACTGTTGTATCTATTAAATAAGTAAGCATTTTAATATGATATTCATTTTATATGTACATCTTTATATCAAATGACATATGCATAGGACATCTAAATTATCTCTCATTCATATGACAAACATGATAGCATGAGCATGTTTAGGATTAGAATTTCTATTGAGCGTTAGCTCACTCCATAGTTTTGGGAAATTTCAGGAGAACCTGGTAGAAGAGATGGCTGACAACCCGAGGTTTACTTATAGTCGTCGTACTCCGGGTGACAGGTTCATTTTTTAGTAGTTTTACTTGTTGTACTTCCTATCTTTTGGATGGCTTATCCTAGCATGTTTAATTTGAAGTTAGCCATCTGGTATATTTTGAAAACACTTTTTGGAATGAAAAAAAAAAAATGTTTAGAGGCGCTTTTTGTCTACAAAAAATTTCATTGAGTAGTTTTATTTACTTGAAGAATGATTAGTTACTTATATTATATGTCCGATCTCATTCCCGCCTCGTATCTACGAGCTAACCGGGCCGGGTCGTGACATCATCAACTTTGTTTTAAAGTTCATTTCTCTTAATAGATGTGTTGATCAAATTGAAATTCAGGAATTCATCAAGATAAGGATTGGTTTGGGACAACTTTAGACTACTATTTTTTTCTTGCTTTTAAGAGATTTTGTACTAAGAAAAAGCTTTACAAAAGAGTAATAAATTAACCCGTACCAAACGAAGCCTAAATTTAAGGAAGCTTGTATAAATGAAAATCATAGTGATTATTACGTAATAATAGTTTCAAGTAAATTTAAATTGTTAAGAGTAGGTGTGCAAGTGCAATTAAATGTTTATGATTTTCAATCTTTCAATACATTTCTAATATAATGGGGGATTTATGCATCTACCATATAAATTTTATAATTTATTTATATTATACCTAAAACTTTAAATTACATAAAAAATATTATAGATATAAACTTTTTAAAAGTAAAATACCTCTTTTTATGCATAAAATTTTATATTAAATAAGTAAATATTAAATTAGTTAATAAATATATAAATATATAAAATTTATGTGATATATCTCCAATTATAATAATTTAAACGAAAGTAAGGCCCAGCCCTATTAAGAAGGCCTAGCCCGTTTCTAGTACTACGGTCCACAAACTTTTTCGTTCCGTGATTCCGTCTCGCGGCTCTGCAGCACTTCAAAACATCTCTCTCTCTCTCTCTCTCTCTCTCTCTCTCTCTCTCTTCCTCTCTCTCCATCCATGGATCTGTCCGCCTTCTCCTACCAAAAGTTCGTCCAGTTTGCTTTGGAAGAGACCCAACGCCGGACAACTCTCAGCCCTCGTCCCATCCAGGTCTCTCCCTCCCGTCGCCCATCGTCAATTTTTTTGTTTTTTAAAGCTCTGCTCTTTTTCCTTATGAAATAGGAAATTTGCATGTACTTGACTTACTGTTTTAGTAAAACACTCTCTAAGGTTTGCTGAGTTTGCTAAATGAGGTGAGAATTTCTGATAAAGTTGCTATCCCTGACTTCTTTTAGCTTCCTTGGCTTAAGTCATGGTAGGAACTTGGTGCGTCATTATAGTTTACGTTGCCGGCATAATTTATGTTCTTTTTGTTTTGTTCGTAGGTTAATCGGTTTTTTTTTTTCCACGTTGTATTTTATGGAGAAAGCGCTGGTTTTCACCATATATTTGTTTCCTGTCTCACTGAAATTGGAAGCTAAACAGCTGTATTTGCAGTTGAAAACTAGGGCACAAAAGAATTCTAACTATCCGGGAAAGTGTTCGAGTTGCGTAGAGAAACTCTTAAAAGAATTCTAACTGAAAGGGGAAAGAAATTAGTGATTAACGCTTTTAATGTTAATAGAAAAATGAAGAAGAAAAAGCTGTTGTGAGCCTTCAACACAGGAATTGGTCTAATGTACGCTACAATGTTTGTTTGATTTGGGGGAAACTTTAACAAATAAAAAAAAAGAAATGATGTAGGAGTGGAAATTGATAGGATAAAAAAGATTTTTTGTTATTTTTTCTTGAGGCACAGACTTTGAATCTGCACTTTGAAAAGGAGAAGTGCCCCTCATCAGAAAATGTAGATCCTCACTGTTTCTCAATAGTGTTGCTGTTTACAGTAACTATTTGTAGTGTTTGGAGCATCATCAGATGTTTCTGCTTGGTTTATAGATGTTTCTCCAATGATTTCTTCTTTGTCATGTTGACAGGAGAACCTCAAATGTTTGAGGTCTAAAGATGGCAATGCTACACTTCATACACTCTCATTTAAAGCTCCCAAGATTAGGCATATTCGGAGTTTATCGATTGAAGGAGGTCCTTCCATGCAAGTAATTTGTTTTTTTTGTTTTAATATCTTCTTTAATTGAGTATTAAGTATTAACATCTTTTATGCATGCCACAAATGTTATTGATTTAGTTGAGGATGCTTATTTCACTCATACATTTCTTAAGAGTTGTACGGTATGGAACATTTTTTTAAAGATTTTGAAGTTTTCAAAGCATGTCCCTATAGAAAAGGTTCAGTTCTTTGCTGACAGAAATGCTTACACCAGTAACCTTAGATTTGGATTGAAAAGTTGTTTAGTGGCTTCAACAAGCAAGAAAAGGGAGGCATAATTCAAGAGGTTTATGATTATTTAAATGATGATATGCGATTTAATGGCCAATCTCTAAAGCAAAAGCCTTTCTTGAGCCTGATTTTATTTCCAATTTTTCTGTACTACTCACACATGTAGAAAACCTTAAGAGGTAGGTAGAATTAAAATTAAACCTGTCTCCTTTATGAATATAAATAGCTCTAAGGCATTCAATCATTTGCAAGCTAGCAGTATGGGAACCCCTTTACCAATTTTGAATTTCGAAAGTACACAATAAAATGTCAAACATGCTTCAGGATTTCCTTTAAAAAAGATTGATTTAACTACTACATTATTGTCAAGATTTTTTCATTAATGTCAATTTACTTTAAGGGGCTGTTTGGTAACAGAATTTAAGCAGGATTTGGGCTATATTCTGCCAAATGCAAAAAACGCCATGTTAAATCTCACAGCTACTTTAAATCCACCGTTTTCTAGTTTTTGCTCTAAATCCTAGATTTACTAAATTTGAGAGTTCGACAGATTTAGAGGATTTATGAAGATGAAGAAGGGCGTGTAAGAACCGGGCTTGGCTGATTCGTTTGAACCGTCCCTAATCAAAACACGGGTGAAACATAGGACAAAGCATGCGAGTCGAGCAAGCCGAGCATGAACGCGGGAGCAGCAGGCAGGACCGAACCTTGTGAATGAGCGAGGAATCATGTTCAAATGCGAAATGTAGTGACTTCTAATGTGAGACAACTTTGATTCGCTCACTCCTTTTGAATCACACAAATAGAAGAAGCCCTGAATTAGAGAAAAAAAAGGAGAGAGCAAGAGGGAGTTCTCAAACAAGTCGAAGGAGAAGAAGGTGGTCGAGGGTTTGAGTAGTGAACGAGAGAGACTGAGAGAGTGAGAATAGAAGCGAAGGAGAAGAATCAGCCGAGCGACGAGTGAGGGATCGAGCACCAAGCATAAAAAATGCAAGATAATTTATATATAAGGATTTATTATGTAAATAATAAATAAAACAAATAGAGGTTGTTGAAAATAAAGATTTAATCTAATACATAATTATTTGTTAAATTACTTATTTTAAAATTTATGGATTTATTATAGAATAAATTATTAAATTCTATTAATGAAGTTTATTCTAACTTTATACATGATAATAATTTTAAAAAGATCAATGTTTAAAATTTTATTAGTTTATTTTATATATATATATATATATATATATATATATATATATATATTGAGGATAGATATATTTGTATGCATATAAAGAGAAATTAATGTTATTATAATAAGCTGTATTTAAAAGAGTAACGAATTTGTGAGCTAATGATAAATTTTATAGAAAATGAGAGTAGATTTTATTAGTAGAAACTTTATTTTAAAAATGAATAATAATTAAATTAGGATTTTTCTTTTAAAGTGAAAAGTTATAAAATATATAAAGTTTTAAAAAATTGATAACAATGAAATTTTGACTTTATCCATATTTAAATAATAAAACGAGGAGAAAAATATATAGAGAAAGGGCAATTTATGTAGTATAAAATAACAATAATAAAAAAATAGTATTTAATATTTTAGGGAGAGAAAATTTTAATATGAGAATTAAAGAATATTTCAAGTGAGAAATAAATAATAGAGTATGCATTTATATAAGTATTACATTGGCAATGATTAGAGTGGTGCCTAAAGTAAATTATTCAGATATTTGAATCAAGATGAGTACTCATGTTTATTTTATTTACAATAATGACTTTGTTTTCTCTTCAATTAAATGCTTTGAAAGATAACACTTGCTTACGAAGTCTTTATTATCAGTTGGAGCACGTTTTATCATTCTCGTTCTTAATGATTAATCATGTTGAGTCAAATGAAAATTAATATGTTATGTTTCACATTATCATATAAAGGTAATGAATGTTATAAGAATAAAATGGCTACATAAATATGCTTATATGTGTATGTTGACTGATGGAACACACCACCTTATGGTACTAGCTGGAGATGCAATATACCCGTGTATGTAAATGGAAAAAGGTTATGAAAAAGGAAATGTAAATGAAAAAGGAATATCTTTATTGATACTATTTTAAACGGTGGCTCTTATCACGGTTATATTATTTATGGAAAATGATAAATATATGGATAAATATATGATATATGCATAACATTGAAATTTTGAAATGAAATGATTAAATAAAATTATTTTATGTATTGAAATAATCATGCATATTGTTTAAAATACCTTGAATTACTATACTTTAGAAGCATGATTTACGCACTGAGTTCTTTTATGGCTCACTCCTAAATTTATAATGAATATGTATTATTCAAAGCTTAAAATGAGTAAAAAAGATGAAAATATATATCGTAGGCGAGGCGCTCCGAGTGAAATGTACTTATATCTTATATTTAAAAGAATTTTGAGGATTTAGTGGCTCTTTCAATTTGCTGGTGATATATTTAACAAATAAAAGTTAAATCAACCGTCCGACCGTCTCGTTAATTCGAGTCTCCGGGCCGAATTGTGACAAAAGTGGTATCAATACGCTAGGTTAGTATCTTAGGAATATGAATTCTCATGAAAGAGTCATATGAATGATTTATGAAATTATCCATGAAGAATTTAGAAATTCAATTAGATGGTATAATTAATTATGCCTTATATAAATATATCAGGTATGCGGATGATCAAGAGGAGGTATCTGATAGAAATATGGTTGGAGAAGAAGTACTAGCTGAAATGACTGTGAACACCGATACCCTTACCTAGATGATGACGGCTATGACCCAATAGCTTTAGGAATCAAGATCGTAGTCTGGAGTCGGAGTTAATAAATATCTGAAGTTATTCCAGGCCATGCAACATTCTCTATTCAAAGGTATTGAGAGACCAATTGAGACTGAAAATTGGTTGCTTGTATGAAGAAAATATTGGATAACATGTCATGTCCTAATGAAAGGGAAGTGCCGCTTGCTACATTTGTTTTGGATGGAGAAGCAAAAAGGTGGTAGTGAGGATAACGTGAAGATAGGCTAAAAGATTTTCCAAATTTACTAGTTAATTGAGAAGACTTTGTTGAACTTTTTAGAGAAGGGTTCGTACCTATGTCAGTAAGGAGGCAGATGCAGGACAAATTTATAAGACTGGTTCAAAGAGACAAATATGTGATGCAATACGAAGCAGAATTTATAACCTTATCTAGATATGCACCACAACTAATTGCAACAACAGAGAATAAATGTTATTAATTCCTATCTGGTCTAAGAGATGCATTTAGGCAACCTTTAGTACCTTTAGGAATCGAGGATTATTCAGTGTTGGTAGAAAGAGCTAGACGGGTGAAGATTGACTTTCAAATCACTCAGAGGAGAAGGGGTCAATATAAAAGGAAGAGTGTTGAAGAAAATATCCAAAGTAATCAGATTGAAGGATCAAATATGAAGCCTAAGTTTAGCCCTAGTGGAGTTAGTAGTACTACTATGAGTACAGTCATGAAAGCTATTGCTAAGTATGACAAATTTCATAAGAGTGAATGTTTGATGGTTTCCAACACTTACTATTGGTATCGTCAGCCTGGACAGATTGCAAAATCTTGCTCTATATTGGTTCAGAGGACTTCAGGAGAGATAAGATCAAGTGAGGCACCTTCACAGAAGAACTTTATCAAACGGAAAATGATAGAATCAACATTTTCAGCTCCATCACAAAATCAATCAAAGCTGATTTTTTGATTGCAAGTTTATGCTTTAACCTAGCAAGAGCCTAATGAGTCAATAAATATTAATAAATATGAATGAGATATTTTTAATATAGTAACTTGTTATGTTATATAAGATGTTTTACTTTTTCTAGTTATCTTATTATGTTATAATGAAAATTTTGTTTTATTCAGTTATGTATTCAATGTTAAAGTTTATGTTTGAGTGAAATTAAAGATGTTATTTTATTTAAGTGTCACGTATTTATGTTTGATTTAACTCATAAAAGTATACTATAACTAATAATTATAAGCTAATTTCGAGGACAAAATTTATAAGAATGGGAGATTGTAAAAATCAAGCTATGAACGACCTTAATCAAATTGTGGGAAAAATAGCGGACGAAGCAGGCAAGTCGAACGAGCCGAGCACGGACGCGAGAGAGAGCAGCTGGCAGGATCGGACCTTGCGAATGAACTAGGAATCACGTTCAAATGCGAAAAGTAGAGAGAAAGAACAATTTAGGGATAGAAAATTTTAATATTAGAATTAAAGAATATTTCAAGTGAGAGATAAATTATATAGTATGCATTTATATAGGTATTATGTTGGGGATGATTGGAGTCGTGCCTTAAATAAATTATCGAGATATTCGAATCAAGGTGAGTACTCATGTTTCTTTTATTATAATAATGACTTTGTTTTCTCTTCATTTAAATCCTTTGAAAGATAATGCTGGCTTATGGAGTCTTTATGATTGATTAGATCATATTTTATCTTTCTCATACTCAATGATTGATCATGTTGAGGCAAATGAAAATTAATATATTATGTTTGACATTATCATATAAAGCTAATGAATGTTATAAGAATTAAATGGCTAGATAGATATGCTTGTATGTGTATGTTCATTGATGAACCACACCCCCTTATAGTACTGGCTATGGACGTAATGTACCCGTGCATTTAAATGTAAAAGGTTATGGAAATGGAGTACCTTTGTTGGTACTATTTTTGATGGTGGCTCCTATGATAGTTGTATTATTTACGAGAAATGATAAATATATGGATAAAGATAGATATAAGCACAACATTAAGGGGCTGTTTGGTTGCCTGAAAAAAAAATGCAGTGTAAAGTAAATGCAATGTAAAGTAAATGTAATGTATTCTGAATACGTTGAGATTGTTTGGTTGTCTGCAAAATAAACGCAGGAGAACTGTTTCCTTTGTTTGGTTAGGTAGATCCCAACGTTTTAAAAGGCGAAATCGGGAATCTAGGCGTTTTGGCTAGGCGAGGCGAGGCGTAAGCCTCGAGGCGGATCGAGGCGTAAGCCTAAAAAATGATAAAAATAAAGTAATTAACAGTGCCAAGCATGTACCGCTCGGTATCGAGCATGTACCGCTCGGAACCGAGCATATACCTCTCGGAACTGAGCGGTACTGGCTCGGTACCGAGCATGTACTGAGCAATATCGAGCATGTACCTAGTGGTACTGGCTTGGTATCGAGCGTGTACCTAGTGGTACCGAGCATGTACCGCTCAGTACCGAGCATATATTTGCTCAGTACCGAGCGGTACTGGCTCAGTACCGAGCATGTACTGAGCGATACAAGCTACTCAATAATTATTATTAATACTATTAATTATATATTTAATAATATATATTTTAATTTATATTAACTAGGCTAATTATATTAATGTTTAATTAATAATTATATTACTAATTAGTCAATTAATTTATGAACTAATTATACTATTAAGTATTTAATTAATTTTCTTAATTATTAATATTTAAATTATATTAATTAAGTTAATCAATAATAACTTAGCTGTGTCTAGGGTTTGCCTTTCATCTTCTCTTTTCGTCCTTGTTGTTCGGCTTCGTTGCTTCATAGGAGGTGTAGAGATTACACGCGTCGCTTCTTTGGCTCCTTTGTGGCTGTTCGACTGCGCTCCTTCGACGACTTTCCCTTCCTGTCGGATCATAAGTTACGACATTTTGATAAGAAGAAATAACGGGAGCTCGTTGGCTCGCTAGCTTTGAAGGTAATTTTCTCCCTTTCAAGGCGCTGCCTCGATGCGCCTCGGCGCCTCACGTATTGAGGCGTACGCCTCCGTGGAAAAAGGCGTAAGCCTCGCCCGGACGTTCGAGGCTTAAGCCTCAGTTCGCCCGACCTCCGCCTCGATTCGAGGCGCGCCTCGAGGCGTCCGTCTCGAACGCCTTTTTAATCGATGGTAGATCCAGAGTAAAGTAATAGTGATTTTTTTTTTTAATAATTTGAAAGAAACCATGGAAACTCATGCATCCATCTGTTTGTATTTTCATCAAAACGTTACAACAATATATTATATCTACTAAGCAACATTTCTATAAAATCAGAAAAAAATTACTAATTTGACTACATATGGAAGATCTACCAACTTTGTTGCCATCTGTAAGGAAAACAAAAGATACAAAATATCAAACAAGCTCTGATACAAATTAAATACCTCAAGGAGGCAGGCTATCTCTCTCTCTCTAATCATAATCAAACAGGCTATCAAACATCAAAAACAACGTAGCCTGAAATGAGCTACCATGAACTTGCATTCTCATACAACAGACTTTGGAGGAACTCTTTATCACAGGACAATTTTTATAACATCAAGAGAAAAAAAATTAAAGACCTGTACAGATATACATATGAAAGGTCCGATTAAGCCACGACAATAAACTTAAATCGTATCTCCTAGAAACAGCCAGGGCTTTATCTTCAGACTCTTGCCTGGCTTTTGAAACTAGAGAAAATGGAAGCTCTTTAATGGCAGAAACTGGCTCCTTGGCTTCAGGTGCAGTGAGCAAAGGCTCTTCCTTCTTGGTCTAGTTGAAGCAATGATCCTTATTTGCAGCTAAGGCCAATAACTCAGACTCTTCTAACCGCTTGGCTGGCCCAAGGCTGGATCTCTCAGTGTTGTGCTTAGCTAATGCATCCTTAAATTTCTTTATCTGCAATGAAATGGCATATTGATTCTGTTAGTACACTTGCCACGTCAGACGGTCATTACGTGGTCCCTTGTAATTTACGGTCTTTTGCATTTCTTGTTTATTGTAACCGTGTAAACAAAGGCTGTTTGTCTATTTAAAGGACTCAGCTAATGTATCCAATGAATTCAAGATTGCTCTTTGTTTTTCTCATCTTTCCTTTCTTCTCTTCCGCATTACTTTTCTTTCAGATTCATATTCAGTAATCAAGCCATCGCAACCAAAAGAAATTAACAGCCAAATGAAATTAAGGGAATGCTTAGTATCCTATTTTAGCCAGTATTAACGCAAGATCTGTTAAATGCCACAATTTACAAAATTAATAAAGCTTTAATTAGATTTCATAATTTTCATATTAAACAATTTACTAAAATTGGATCTACATTGTTTACTAAATCCTACTTGTAGCCAAACAGCCCCTTAATCATTTAAAACAAGAAATCGCATAACAATAACTACAAATAGTCGACATAGGATCAATAAGGAGCATAACTTACAGTGGCATTAGTGCAGCTGAAGCTACGGAGACGACCATTTGCTCCCCTATAGAACCTGAAAAAGGGAAGAACATGGACGTTCAAGCTATAACACATGAACTTAAGCGTCTCATTATTAACTTGTAGAAAGAGTGTTATCTCACCTGTACACGTCAGCCATTGTATGGCTTATTATTTACTTCCTGCCCATATATTCTTTATATATAGCTCTCTATTGTACATACAGACATTAATAATAATATACTCCTTTCTATCTCTGTTATCTGCTTGTTCTCATTTCTCTCTGGTTTCTGCTTCCTCGAGCCGGTCTTCAAAGAGAACATCTGGAGTGCTTTCAGCAAATTGGCATATCTACAATTAAAAAAATAAAAATCATAAACCAAGATGAAAATAAACAATAGAAGTAAAATACATAAATAAAATTAAGCATTTTGTATGACCATAAACCAACCTTTGGATGCAGGGCTCTGCAACCAGCACAATCACGACAGAAGAAATCAACAATAACAAGCTTGTCACCAGCTCCCGACAAGGAATCCACAAGTTCCAATCAGAAGCGTCATCTAAATTTTTTTTTCAAATATGACAAAAAAATCAGAAAAATATTTTCTTTTCTCCAATCGCAAAGAGAAAGAAAAACAATTAGGATATATGAATCGCAGAAATTTTCAAACTACCTGAACAGGAACAGCATGGAGATTTCTATTCGGAAGTTTCCCTTCTGGATCTCGACAAGCAATTTAGATGACAATGCCGAAATTTTCCCCGCCTAAGCCCTAACCCTCCTAACTATTCTCACGACCGGTAGGTTCCAAGAAATCCTACCGCTAAACGCCGGCAATGTCCTCGGCACCGAGAACCACGTTCCCGCCGGTCAGTGGCTCTCGCTCTTGCAGTATTTCGGGCGAAGGATTTCTAACCCGCTCAATTCGAGCGGGTTTCGAAGTCGCACGAAACGGCTCTGTAATACACCGCTCATTCTTCCGAGGAATTCCTTATTTTCCACAAAAAAAACCAACCAAACAGCGTCATTTAGGAAATACGCGTGAGTCAATTACTCTACCCTCCTAATTTTGCATACCAAACAACCCCTAAAAGTCTTCAAATGACATGATTAAATAGAAGTATTTTATGCATTAAAATGATCATGCATATTGTTATAAATATTTTGGATTACTGCTTAGAAATATGATTTACTCACTGAGTTCTTTTATGTCTCACTCCTAAATGAACAAGTATTATTCAAAGCTTAAAATGAGTAGATAAGATGAAAATGTGTATCGTAGGCGAGACACTTCTAGTGAAAGGTACTTATACCTTTTATTTTAAATAATTTTTAGGATTTCGTGGCTCTTTCAAGGTATTGTTGATAGATTTAACAAATAAAAATTTAATCAACCGTTAGACCGTTTTTTCCTATCTTGTTAATTTGAGCCTCCGAGCCGGATCGTAATAGGGCGGGAGAAAGCGCCTTATAGTTTCCGATAGCTTGAGGAGCAAACCCTGCAATAGATGCCTTGATCTCGACAATAGTTGTCTCTTGATCTTCTCTAAGCTACTCTTTGTCTCCGCTAGATTTTGAAATCTGAAAACAAAACCAAAGTCATAGAAAAAGATAGAGTAATCTATCTTCTTTGATTCATGGGATAAACTAAAGGATCGATCCAACTTACTGCCAAGGTTTAAAATTGCGCAATTGGGTATTGAGATATTTTCTATCTATAAGATGAGGCGTAAGCCTCAAGTCGTTTTGAAGCATAAGCGTCAAAATAAAAAATTATGTAAAATAAAATTATATGTTAATAATTAAATAATATGTTTAAGGATGACATATTGACTGCCAATTGAATTATAAAGTGACAACTGATAAATTACGTGAAACAGAATTGAAATCAAACATCACAAGAGAAAATAGCATAAAATATAGGAATTGCATAAAAATAGCATATAACATCAAGTTCAACTTCAAATTTTTTTTTAGGGTTCCATACTCATCCATATTTAATTATTGGAGAATGCTAAAATAGTATGACAACAATTTAGAAGCCATCTGCACTATCATCACTAAGCGGGTTTTCATTTGAGTCTTTGTCATAACGAATTGCTCTCTCTTCTGCCTCATCAGTTGTGAAATCCAATGCCTTAGTATTCCATGTCAGTAGTGGCTGCGATGGCCTAAAGGTCGAGTCAGTCCTATATATATATATATATATAGGGTGAGTCGAGCCTCATGTCTCAACCAAACTTAGGCACATGCCTAAAAAAAAAGCTTGAGGCATTTTTTGTTGGAAGTGCACTTAGGCGGGTTTCAAGGTGCGCCTCATTTTGCGCAATTTTAAACAATGCTTACTGCTGAGCTTCCGTTCGAAGCCTTGACAAAATTGGGATTGTAAGGTAAGAAGTTCATGACTTGAAAGGAAGATAAATAAGAATTAAGGACTTTGGTGAGTTTTTCATGAAATTGAAACCGGAAGTTGAAGCCAAAAAAATTGTGTTTGGTATTTATTTGTTTTTGGGGAGGTACAGACTAGCTTGCTGGGGAAACATTAATAACATAATATACACTATTATGTATTAATAATTTATTAAAAAAATAGCTGAATAGCATGCGATGGTGGCTTAGAAGCTAAACAATCTAAATTATTGTAGAGCAATATTTCTTTAATATTATAAATTTGACTTACATATCATATAATTCATCATGCATTCTTCCTAAAAAAAAATTTTAATAATATAATTATCCTAATTAAGAATGCAATTATAAAGTAAATCTATGCATACTATTATTAAAAAAACATTTGATATTAAAGCCAAATAGAGTATAATTATTAATCTAGTTGAGATCATCATCAACACTACCATTATCTTTATGCCAATTATTTTGGATTAACATTATGTATCTTTATTTTCATTCAATCTTGTTAAGTGTGATCTCGATTGCCACAACTCCAAAGCTTTAGAGGTCATTCTTCTTGAAAGGAGGGAGCAAAATAAGAGAAGTCCTAATGAGATGTACAACTAAAAGCCTACAACTCAATGTCACACGATGCTACGACAACAATGAAGAAGAAATTACGACGAGGAAAAGCAATTCGTAAATAGACTGTGAAGCTGGTTTTAATTCATAATTAAATAGTTGGATAAATGGTAGTGTAATTATGAATTAAAGAATTATTTATTAGAATAATACTTAAATACTTAATTAGACAACTAAGAATATAATTAGTAATTAAGTAATTAATTATTTAAATAACACCCAAATAAACATTGTAATTAATAATTAAATTGTTAGTTATTAAAATAGCACTTAAATAATTAATTAGATAACTATTATTGATATTTGTCACTAAAAATTTAAATACTTAGTTATTAAAGTAAAATCTAAATAATTAATCACATAGTTAATAGTGTAATAAGTAGTTAGCATTTCAATGATTTAATCACCATAAACCCTAATTTGTGCTGCCAAACATTTTCACAGAATTCAACATTCTTCTTGTCCAAATGTTTTCAGGATTTAACATACTCAGAATTTACTAAATCCTACATTAGTTAAATCCTACTTGTGGTCAAACAGTCCCTAAAGAATACCATTTCATGAACATGAGGCTCCAATTGTTGTAAGGATTGAGTGGGTTGCATGTAGGAAGCATTACCCGACTTTGGAGAGGCAAGCTTATTTTCAGCACACTATACATGGTAGAAGCCCTTTGTGTGAATTAAACAATTCTTAAAATGCCAAGTCTACTATGTTAGGTATCACATGATTATCCCCTGATCAATTTTAGTCCTGCTTGAGCATCATTTTTAAACTCTCTACTGATTTTATGAATTTTTGTATAGCATGAGCTAATATGCTTCAGGGCTGCATTACATAATTTCTTTCCTTTCATGGCTGTTTTTTCCATGTGACCAATGCATGGCATTTTTTAGTATGACGTCTTCTCATTTCTGTGATTTGATGATCTACTAACTATATATTTTTTTTTGTTCATTGCAGGTGCTTGATTTTGCAGCATTTCCTGAACTAAAATTTGATTTTCCAATATTTTGTGCCAACTTTTTTACAACATCTACTCTTAGTATTATTGTACTGTAAGTTACACGAAACCGAACTGACATCTCTGGAATGATAGCAATAATATATTTTTGTCAGAAGCATTGAGTTCTCTGTAGACATGAGAGTTCTTTCATAACTTATTCCAACTCATTCTTATTTACATGCAAATTAACCATTTTTTAGCCTAGTAATTTGAAGCTCAACTTATCTGTGCCATACATTATTTTAGGAGTGCAATCAGGCTAGTCTGACATATTTCCACCCATCAATAGTCTAACCTGCTAAGTTGCATACTTTTCCAATATCTAAATGTGTGATTCAAGCCAAAAAAAAGCGTCTTTTTGTTCCGTTGCAAAACTGCATATCCTATTCAGCCTTGCGATCATCATAGGTGAACTTCAACTCTAATTTCTTATGAAACTGATACTCCAATACTTCTTCCTATTAGTTGAATGCTCGCCTATAATCAGTTTCTCAATCTCATGGTTTTTCATCATATAGCCCTTGTCGTCCCATTATTTTTTCACGGTTACTGCCTCTACTTTTCTAGAGGTTCCAACAGTTAATGAGGTGGAGTAAAAAAAACCTATTTCTTCACATCCCCATATCATCAATTCTATAAGATGCCAACTTTTTTTTTAATAAAATGTGGATTAAGATTTAGAAAATTTTCAAGTGCTGTCAGGTTTTCTTTATGTATAGTGGTTTAATACCATAAATTTGCCATAAATATTTCTTGCAATCCTATACAACATGATCAAACCATGAATGTGTAAGTGGATGGATATTTCATAAAAAATTAGAAAGTTGGCTTATCTGCACTTCATATATCCCAACAGGAGGATAATTTGCTGACATATTCATCAAAGGACTCAACAACTCTACATTCAAGAATACTATAAACAAATTTGGAATGATAGATCTCTACCATCTAGTTTAAGGGGGATTGCTGAAGAGCTTCCAGATTAAGGGGCTTGGTGGGAGTGGTATATTAGAAAATTAGAGGCTATGGATTTATTACTTACAAAGAAATACCTCTTTCATGGATTCATATGCAAGATAAAGAGCGCATAGATTGATTGTTGGCATCAATTAGCAACCCCTAAATGGATCAAATGGCTGGTATATAGCTGTTGGGATCATTTATTTTTGAGTATGTTATTGTAAGTATTTATTTTCTTTATTCTTCTATGTAACTTTTTTTATAAAAACTCATTGAAAGAATGAATAACCTAAACTTTTCTAGCCACTTTTCTGCAAAAATGCTTGCGTAAATGTATGCAAGTGTTTTTTCAACTCTATTGTTGTCATTATTTATTGAGGGAGAGTAAATAAGAAGCAAGCATAAAGGACTGAAAAAAAAAAGATAATAGCAATACTACATCTGTAATTATAGAAGAAGTGCTGGCTCAACTAGATTTGTTGAATTGTAATCTTATACCTCATTATTTAGAAAAGTATTGAATGAAATAATGCAAAATATGCCTTGTAAAGCCTTACAAATGCTTGAATCTATAAATCATACTTATCATTGGAACATATTGTATTATAATGCAAGTCTCCTAAAGCCATAATGCATTACACATGGTGTAGCATGTGCTATTTTAAAAATAGTTCTAATTGTAAAAAATTAAAATAATTTATTAATAATTCAACAATGGAAAGTGCAAATATCTTAAAAGGAAAAAATAATTAAATAAAAGCTAATGCATATAAATAAGATATAAAATTGCTTTATGTACATAAAGGTTACTGCATTATAATTACATTGAGAAATATATTTTCATGCCTATGAAAACAGTAACATTTACAAATAAAATTATCATGATGTAGCTATTTGCATAATATTTTGACAAAATGTTCAACTTTAGAGCTTAAGCTTAAAACATAAGAACTAGCTTGTTCACGAGTTTCATTTTTACCCAAATTTAGATGAGTCATTCTAAGAATTATTATATTCACAAACCAAAATAACCTTGTGATGAGGACATCGTCAGAGATTTCGACACATGTACCATCAGGAGACGCCGGAGATCAACGGCCACGATCATGAGTTTTATTTTGAGTTATTTTATGTAGTAGTTTATTTGATTTTTATGTTTTTTCCGTTTTTGCCCTTATGGGTATTTGGTCGCTATTGTAGCCCAAGGGGCAATTTAGTCTTTTGTTTTCTTTGTCATTTGGAGGCCTATATATGGCCCTTTTCTTATGTAATAGTTTAGTTTTTGATGAAAATGAAAATTATCTTCCTTTGTGTTCTCTTTGTGAGTGCATCCTCTCTCTCAAATCTCTTAGTGAGTTTTGAGAAGAGCTAGATCTCTTTGTGAGTTCTAAAGTTCGCCGAAGTTATTTGGTGGAAATCCGGGTAGAAGATAATTGAGGTTAGTAATTCGTAGTCGCTCGAATCCCTTGAATTTTCCCTATTTTCTTCCCCTTGCAGCTGCTGCCACCTAGCCCTAAGATCCTTCTTGCTGCCGGCTTCATTGGTCCTCCAGGCCTTTGGCCGCCGCCCTGCACTCTTCCTAGCAGCCGACCCCTCTGCCGACACCAACCGTCCTGTCTGGCAGCCAGGCCGTGAACCTCAACCCACCGTTCCCTGGCATTCTCCCTTGCCCCGGATTCCCCATTGATCCACGTCCAGTGGAATTTCAAAATTCCTGTGATTAATTTATTGCCTAATTAATAACCTCTGTTTAGGCAATATATTTAATGTCATTTAGAGCTATTTGAAATTTGAATTCCATTTCCCTCTCATTTCAAATCTAATTGGGGAAGTTACTTAAGATTTAATTAAATCTGAAATTATAATTCAGATTTAATTAACTTATTTACTCTCCATGGGCCCCACTTAATTAAAATTAATTCTCTCTCCCCCCTCCATGCTTGGCCGAAACTCTTCTCTGAAATTTCCTTGAAGACTTCTCTTCTACCCAAGCACTCCTATGGGATTGGCAGTTTCAGAAAATCTGAAAATTGTCTGAAGACTTCTCTTATACCCAAGCACTCCTATGGAATGGGCTTGAGTTCTCCACCCAACTCCTCCCCCCAAATCCAGAAATCTGATATTATTTCAGGTTTGATAATACTTGCTTGGCTTCGTCTTTGATGATCAAGGAAGAAAGGATAAGACGTTGGAGACTCTCTAGTCACCCCATGGACTACCCGCCACCGGCTACCACTCCCACGGACTACACTTTGTGCGCCATTTGTCTCCTAGTGGCATCACTCGGTTGCTCTCAATCTTCTCCCATTAAAAGTGCCACCAACATGAGAGTGAGTGAGAGACCAAAGGTGAAAAGTTCTATTTGTTAATTGTGGGTTATTGTTTCTCTCCATAACATTACTATCTAATTCTATGCTGTCAATTTGATATTATCCTACTAATCTAGTTGTAACCACATGCCTTATTTAATTTCGACTTGATAATTCCGAGAACTTAATTTGGGAAAGCATTAATTCTATAACTAGCAAAGCTTTAACAATCTTATTTTAAAATCCCCAAGCAGTTTTTGTTTCCATCGCATGTTGTTTCACATCATCTTGGTATCAGAGCATGGTTAGCATGCTTTACTTGTGCTAGATGCATCCTAGGAATTTATTTCAATTTATCTTTAGATGTTTGCATACATAGCCTCATTTAGATAGCTTTAATTCCTGTTTTGTGTGCTGTCCAGTAATTCCCTGCATGTTTTCATCCTAGTATGCAAGCAATTTACTTCATTCAGGTGCTGTCTTTTCCTTTACATCTCACCCAACCACATAGAGTACGTACCACACCTGAAATCACTGCTGTCCAGAACATTTCCTGCACTTTTAGAGGCATCTAAGTGACCCGAAAGCTGTCCAAAGTTGCTGTCCAGTGAAGTAAACCTACCCCTAACTTTTAGACAACTTAACTCCTTGTTGTAAGTTGCTGTCCACAGCCAACCAGCAACTTATAGAAGCTTTAGGAACCTCCTACCTTAGTGTTTAGGTGCTGTCCACATCCCAAAACCCATCCTAAACACCTAGGCTTCTTCACCAACTGTTGTGGTTTGCTGTCCAAACTTTTCTGCATCCTGTAGTGAGTCTAAGTAAGCCTAACTGAGAGTCTAAATGATGTACCTTACACCCAATCTTCATTAGGTTTCACTTGACACTTTTCAATGGACCCGATAAGACTCCAAAAGAGTTTAGATGACATCGTTAACCTAGTGGGCACTATGACTAGAATCGTGACGGAGAAACCTGTTGACTATCCCCACTCGAATTATGTGTCCCGCTCTGCTTTTCAACCTAGACCCGAGTTTAAGCCACAACGACCTCACTTTGAGCCACCTCATCGTTTGCATACCTTTGATGGTTCTTTGGACCCTTACTATTTTAGGGAATGGGTTAGACAATTAGAGGACTATTTTGATTCGCATGAAATCCCTAATTCTCGCCAATTTAGCATTGCTAGGTCACACCTGAGCGGTAATGCTCTCCAATTTTGGATGAGGTTGGAAGATCATAAAGAGTCTCGTGGAGAATACCCCACCTCCGATTGGAAAAACATGAAACGAGAACTTGGATTAAAATACACTTCCCCTACTTATGGTCACCCATCCTTTAGTAACATCAGGGTTGATGCCCCACCCTGTAGGTCCTTACCAAAGCTTAAAGGCCGACCCTCTATTGGGACTTCATGTAGACCAATCTCTTATGACTCCCCACTTGGACCTACTTCTAGCTATCCCAGTCAACCTTTATCCTCCCCAGTCCTTGACCCTGCAAGTATGATTATAATAAAGGAAGGCATTAAAAAGAAGAGGTCCCTTGAACCTGAGACCATGGTTTAAAATTGCGCAATATGAGGCTCACCTTGAGGCCCGCCTTTGCGCAATTCCAGTGAAAAGCGCCTTGAGGCTTACTCCTCAAGCTTTTTTTATGAGGCTTGCGCCTCAATTTGGTTGAGGCCCGCCTTAAGGCGCGCCTCGCCTCACTGGCGTGAGGCATACGCTTCACCCGATATATATTAAAACTTACATAAATCCTGAAGTAAAGCCGCAAACAAATCACACTTCGTGTACCCCCTAGTCGCAGCAACATCCTTAACCTCTAACCCGTCGCCATTTTTTAACATATTATTTGAGTATTATATACAAATTTACTTTTAACATTTATTTGCACTTAACGCAATTTTTTTATTATAAGGCTCATGCCTCAAAATGCCTTGAGGCTTACACCTCGCCTTACACAAAAAAAACGCCTCAATACCTAATTGCGCATTTTTAAACATGGTGATGACAGTACTAATGACTTATGAGTTCTTATGTGATATGTCATTGCTATTTATTTTTGGAATTATATGTTAATAAAAAGAATACTGTGATTTGAGAAATATGGAGTTTGAGTTGAACTATATTTCATGTTGTCTTATTATTGGGATATTTTAATTTCACTTCATATCTTGTGCATTTTTATATTTTATATATTATTTATTCATTAGTATATACAAAATTTATCATCTTATGTTTACGCAATTTTTTGATTTTGAGGCTTACGCCTCAAAACGTCTTGAGGCTTACGCCTCGCCTCACGAATGAAAAACGCCTTAATACCCGATTACGCAATTTTAAACATTGCCTGAGACTGAGTGCATCCATTTCGTGGATGCTAGTGATATCACTAATGACGAACAATTCTTTGAGGATGAAACAAAAGTGAATGAATCAGACTCCCAGCATGACTTAAATCCTGAGCTAGGAAAATTAGAACCTTTAAACGTCGACACCTTAGTCCACCCTGATCCTAGTCTCCTTGAGGATGACTCTTTGAATAAAGTATGCTTGGATGATAGTAATGTGATCTTGAAAAATTTAAATTTGGAAGATCCTGACTTAGCTGTAACCCTTACTACTAAGTTGACTTTAGATAATCTTGATGATAATGATCTCGAGTCAGAAGTGGTTAAATTGAATTTACTACCTGATGTGAGTCCCAATTTAACTAACCCCGAGCCTGTCAATCTTAAGGTTATACCCAAATCTGATTCTATTGATGATAGAAATATGAGTTCGGAAGACAGTGACTTGATTCTGAAAGTTTCTGAGCCTAACTTGAATAATGGGTCTCATCTTATTTTATTGGAGTCTATTTTAGGAATCACTCATCTAGATTTACATTTTAAAGAGTGTGACTTTCGTGATTGGGCTTATCTCACCACTCCTCGTACCGACTTTAATGTGAGAGAAAGTCTTAGCCCATACTTTCATGTCACAACTTTAACTGTCGTTCCCACTTCTGGTATGGATACCATACCCAATTTCTTAAGTCCCATACCTGCTGGTGACTCGTTTGGCTATCCCATTATGGCTGTGAGTCAGGAGCCATCATCTTACCGTGTTCCTGACTCATTTGTTTTGCCTACTATGTTCTTGTCCCTCCCTGTTAAGGACAATCTCTCTCCTAGTGGGGTGAATTTACAAGATGACACAGTTGACCATAGGAGACAACCTACGACCCTAACTGAAACTTCTTATAGAAGTGTCGTGGTAGCTAAGGATGTCTTCATTGCTCCCCCTAAACCAGTTCCCTTAGACCTGAACACTTTAGATCCCCTCATTTATTGACTCTTCCGCGTTTATTTTTTTTTCCATGTTCTTGTGAGTTCGTATGTTGTGTTGTAGTCTGTTGTCTTCCTAATTTATCTATGTTTAAAACTCTAGTTTGTAAGCTCATTATTCTTGTCATCTATCATGCGCACCGAGTCTCTTGCATCCACATTTGTATCTCATCTTCAAGAATTGCAGAAGGATATTAATAAAAAGAATAACCAAAGCGATGCCAGTTATAAACTTACTACGGATCTCGAGAGACGGTTCAAAGAATTTGATATTAGATATTTTGTATTGGTTCAGATTCGTCCGGAGCGGTTCCCACAAGGGACCGTTATAAAGTTATATGCTAGAAGCATTGGACCGTTCAAATAAACAACAAAAAGATTTAAATAGTAATGCTTATGTGTTAGACCTTCCTGAAGGTTTTTAACACTAATCCTATATTAACATCGAAGATCTTGTAAGCTTCGAAGGTCCAGAGTGTAACCCTCCTATTCCACGAAATAATGAGCCTTGTGTGAACCCACTGGTGAGATCCCCAGCCTAACTCCACCCCCAAAATTGCCTAATTTACCCAATACAGAGAAGATTGAGACAATACTGAGTGATGAACTCAAATTTCCACTAGAGATGATGGTCAACAAAGGTATCTAGTTCAGTGGGCAGGGAAACTGGAGACGGAGAACACATGGGTCAATCGTGACGAGCTCCAGCGAGTGGACCCCGACTTACTAGAGTGGTACGAGAGCTCTATAGATGCTTACTCGACGGGGTCGAGTTTTCTCCCACCTGGGGAGAATGATGAGGACATCGTCAGAGATTTCGACACATGTACCATCAGGAGACGCCGGAGATCAACATCCACGATCATGAGTTTTATTTTGAGTCATTTTATGTAGTAGTTTATTTGATTTTTATGTTTTTCCGTTTTTGCCCTTATGAGTATTTGGTTGCTATTGTAGCCCAAGGGGCAATTTAGTCTTTTGTTTTCTTTGTCATTTGGAGGCCTATATATGGCCATTTTCTTATGTAATAGTTTAGTTTTTGATGAAAATGGAAATTATCTTCCTTTGTGTTCTCTTTGTGAGTGCATCCTCTCTCTCAAATCTCTTAGTGAGTTTTGAGAAGAGTTAGATCTCTTTGTGAGTTCTAAAGTTCTCCGAAGTTATTTGGTGGAAATCCGGGTGGAAGATAATTGAGGTTAGTAATTCGTAGTCGCTCGAATCCCTTGAATTTTCCCTCTTTTCTTCCCCTTGCAGCTGCTGCCACCTAGCCCTAAGATCCTTTCTTCTGCCTGCTTCATTGGCCCTCCAGGCCTTTGGCCGTCGCCTTGCACTCTTCCCAGCAGCCGGCCCCTCTGCCGACACCAACCCTCCTGTCTGGCAGCCAGGCCGTGAACCTCAACCCACCGTTCCTTGGCATTCTCCCTTGCCCCGGATTCCCCATTGATCCACGTCCAGTGGTATTTCAAAATTCCTGTGATTAATTTATTGCCTAATTAATAACCTATGTTTAGGCAATACATTTAATGTCATTTAGAGCTATTTGAAATTTGAATTCCATTTCCCTCTCATTTCAAATGTAATTGGGGAAGTTACTAATTAAATCTGAAATTATAATTCAGATTTAATTAACTTATTTACTCTCCATGGGCCCCACTGTCACGACCCGGCCCGGCTAGCCCGATTATATCGGGGCGGGAACAGACGATCGTACGGAAGAGCATAAAACATAACATTTTTCATTTAAAACTTAAGATTTAAAACATCAATATCATCACAATTCACAAATACATGAAAGAGCCACTAATAAACTTCAAACTCAAATGTTATAAACTAATCAACTTGACTCATAACCAATAAAACTTTCAAATTCATCATCATAAAATAAACTTTCACAATTACATAAACCTCAAACTTACGAACTACACTGAAACAAATATAAAGACTCAAACTGAAAACACAAAAAGGAACCTTTCATCCTCCTGAGGTCCCCTACGACGATAAGTGTAAGGTCGTCGTGCAGCCATTACTTCTCTCCTGAAAAATATTTCCAAAATGAGGAATGAGCTAACGCTCAGCAGGTAATTCATAATACAGTTAATTTCATAAGATGCATGAATTAAAAATATTTACAATTGGAACTGATTCATATAATTAAGCATTTTCATAACATATAGTGTCATTTTTCTTTTTCATAAGCATTTTCATATCCTTTAACTTTTCTTTCATTCTTTCCTTTAATCTATTTTATATGCAATGCAAAGTGCAATATGAATATGCTAAATGTATCATCCGTCCCGGAAGTCCCCTTTTTCGTACTGATCAGGTACGCAGTCAAATTGTGGCCATTTCCTTTACCATTTGGCTTTTACAAGCCCCATTATCATTTGGCTTTTGTAAGCCCCTTTATCATTTGGCTTTTACAAGCCCCATTACCATTTGTTGGGCACTTCCGGATCAACATGCACATGAAAATTAATTTCATTAAAGCTTTTCATTTCCATTTAATCTCCTTTCATAAGCCTCATTATTTTCATGCCTAAATGCCTTTCTTATGATTCATATGCTCAACAGTTAATGCAAATAAATAAAGACATAAACTTGCAAAATTACTGAATTTAAAACATTAACTAATAAAAATATAAAGACATGAAATATATTTAGCAATAAGAAATTTGAAGCACTTATAAATTTAACTGGTTCTGAACACCTACCTCAAATTAAACACAGTACGTCGCTTCGACACAAGTCCTTCACTTCACACCTTAATGATCACCACCTAAAAGTTTATAAAGTAAACGTGTCACAACTTGAAATCAAATCTCCTAAGTCTAATTGCTAAACCCGACATTTTCCCCTTAATCATTCCTAACGAAAATTAAGGATAATTAATTAAATAAACATTGATTTTCGGATTTAATAAATACTTAAATTTTAAAAATTCATAAATCTCCAATTTCATCCAAATATTGATTTTAAATTGATCTTTAACATATTATAATAATAATATAATAATTTTCGGATTAAAATAATCAAAATAATCATAAAAACAAAACTTTCACAAAAAATCTAAATTTATGTCTTCAAAACATTTCTAACATCCATAGGAATAATTTTTGTAAAAACGTCTTGAAGAAAATGAAAACTTTTGCGAAAACCCTAGCTTATAAATCTCCAAAATTTTTCTCAAATATCTATGTTTTTAACGCTAAAATATTCCTCTAAACATTCCCTAAAGATTCCTTAAAGAAATTTTGGAAGAAAACCATTTTTAGGAAAAACCCTAGAAATTTCATTCCCAAAAATCTAGAGATTTAGAAGGATTCGTTACAAAATAATCGTACCTGAGTGTTCCCCTTATCGTCCTCTTCGATTTGACCTAAAACTCTCGCCGGAAAATTGTCGCCGGAGAGCCCTCGCCGAACCCGCCGTCCGCGCCTAGCCGCTCGTTCCGCTCGGTTTCACTCCTTCACGCGTGAAAATGAGAGGGGCAAGGTTTCGGTTTGCTTATTTAGGGAGAAAGGGAAAGCCAAATGACCTTAATACCCTCACTTAAGTAAAATTTTCATATAAAATGGTTAGGGGTAGAATCGTCATTAAGAAACTTCAATTAATTTTAACTCCTAAAATATGCTAAATTAGGTAAGGGTTATTTATATAGAAACGATCAGAATTTCGCGTAGGATTTTCTAAAATTAATTTCGTTGCATTCCGTTAACCTTGAAAATCTCACTTAAACCTCGTCGCGGCGCTTTAAAAAGCGTGCAAAGCCTAAAATAGGATTTTCGGGTTTTACACCCACTTAATTAAAATTAATTCTCTCTCCCCCCTCTATGCTTGGCCGAAACTCTTCTCTGAAATTTCCCTGAAGACTACTCTTCTACCCGAGCACTCCTATGGGATTGGCAGTTTCAGAAAATCTGAAAATTGTCTGAAGACTTCTCTTCTACCCAAGCACTCCTATGGAATGGGCTTGAGTTCTCCACCCAACTCCTCCCCCCAAATCCAGAAATCTGATATTATTTCAGGTTTTATAATACTTGCTTGGCTTCGTCTTTGATGATCAAGGAAGAAAGGATAAGATGTTGGAGACTCTCTAGTCACCCCATGGACTACCCGCCACTGGCTACCACTCCCACGGACTACACTTTGTGCGCCATTTGTCTCATAGTGGCATCACTCGGTTGCTCTCAATCTTCTCCCATTAAAAGTGCCACCAACATGAGAGTGAGTGAGAGACCAAAGGTGAAAGTTCTATTTGTTAATTGTGGGTTATTGTTTCTCTCCATAACATTACTATCTAATTCTATGTTATCAATTTGATATTGTCCTACTAATCTAGTTGTAACCACATGCCTTATTTAATTTCGACTTGATAATTCCGAGAACTTAATTTGGGTAAGCATTAATTCTATAACTAGCAAAGTTTTAACAATCTTATTTTAAAATCCCCAAGCAGTTTTTGTTTCCATCGCATGTTGTTTCACATCACCTTGCCCTTTTTATCATTATCTTCTCTCAAAGTATTATCTTATTCATCAACCTCGTTATATTTATGATTATTTCGAAATAGGCCTATATAAATATTCATTTTCATTCCTTTGATCTATTTTATTATTTATTTACTTTCATGGATATTGCTCGATATAGGGTTAATGGGCTCTGATCTATTTTATTATTTAGTTACTTTCATGGATATTGCTCGATATAGGGTTAATGGGCTCTTGGTGGTGAAGGTAACAACTTGATTGTTGATCCTTGGGCGGTGGTAAGGTGCTTATCTAGGGAAGGGAAAAATGATGATTAGTTTGTCTAGACTGATTTGGAGTAGTGGATTTTTAACGATGTAAGGTTAAATTTTATTTAGAGAAGACGGGCGGGGGAATTCCAGAGCTGATGTTTTGGATGTCAATGAACTAATTTAGGTGTTTTTAGGGTATTTGTAGTAGTCAGAGAATTATGAAATTGTTGAGTTGATTGGTTACAATGGATATACAACATGAATTGTTTTTTTTTTAAATGGATGTTTAACTTGAGTTTCTCGAGGGAAAGGAGGTTTTAGATCCCTGCGGAGTTGTGGGTTCCTAAGGTTTGTTTTTTTGGTTAAAACCCACTATAGGGGTTTACGCGTTAATATAAAAAATTTGTTACAAAAGTCCTTAAAAGGGACAAATCGCTCACTAAATGCTCATAAGAGCTACAATATAAAACAAAAATAAACCTAATGAGCAATGAGTCCCTATCTAAGATACAATTATAACAAACAAATAAAAAAGACAAATCAACACTAGCAAAAAACATCCATCCTTGCACATCCAAAGCAACCATCTTCCAATCAACAATGCAATTAACCTGCATTTAAAAAAAAACAATAATCTGCATAAAAACAACCTCAAAGAACCAAATTAAGCAACATCCAATGGAACAAAAAATAATAAAGACAAGAGCCTTATTTAAACCCACTATAGGGGTCCTAAGGTTATTGAATTGTAGGGTTTGTGAGGATGACTCACACTAACTTGTAGGAGGGAGTGGTTTAAGTGGTGAGAAGATGGGTGTAAGAAAGGTTGTTATGATAAGTAAGGACTCATTAAAATCCAATATAGAATCAAACACCAAATTTCATCAAGATGTACAACAATCACCAAGCTTTACATAATTTTTGCACAAGCAAAATTTAATATTATTTAATAATAATTCAAGAGTACAAAGCATGGGGTATATATAGTGTTTCCTCTAGCTTTGGCCCACTTATAGCTGATTTGAAAAAAAAAAAACATTTGGAGCCAATTACAATCAATCACGTGAGTTGGTGATACATCTAGACAATAAACAAAGGTACATAAACTAAGGGGTTGTTTGGTTGCCCGAAAAAATAATGCAGTGTAAAAGGAATACTTTGTAATTGTTTGAATGAATGTAAAGTAAATGCATGATTTTATTTTATTTTTTTTATTTGATATGAAATAAAGTGAATGCAATCTAAATTGCAAGAAGGTTGTGGTCGGGGTGCTTGGCAGTTGGCAGTGGTGGTCTGCAGTGGTACCATCGAAGGTGGCGGCGGCCAGCGGTGACCAGTTGACGGTGGCCTGTACTAGTGGCCGGGGGTCGATGGTGGCTGCTAGCGGGGGGCGGTGGGAGGCTATCGAGGAAGGTGGCGGCGACGGTGGTGACTGTCGATGTGAGGTGGTCACGGACTATGGTTGATGGTGGTGGTGACCGCTGGCGGCTGGCGGTGGGGACGGCGGTGGTGGCCTGTTGTGGTGGCCGACAACGTAGGCAATGGTTTTGTACTTACAATGTATTTGTAAATCGCCCAAATTAGTGGAATTCTAAATACACTCAAAATGCACTTCCTGGGGTATCTAGAATGCACTCCTTTTACACTCTACAGACTTTGCTTTAAATCAAACGACAAAATTTCTATAACCTCCGCATTTAGATTACTTTACACCCTAAATGCAGGCTACTGAATAGCCCCTAAAAGAATTAAAACTATAACATTCTATAATAAGTAAAAATTCAGCCAAGCCATTTTTAAGGGGCGGAGCAGTTTCAAATTTTCAATCTTTATGTAATCTTCGAGGGGAGGGAAGAGGGTGGTATGTGATGTGGGATAGAGATTTGGGCTTTCGAAAACCATCAAAAATTAATATGGAGGGTGTTGACCTCCTTTTTCACATCGATCTTATATTTTATCACATTTTTACTCTTTATTATATTTTAAAATTAAATGTGATCAGATCGACGTCGATTTGATGAATATTTTACTTGAATTTATACATTTGAACATTTCATGCACATATTCGTCTCGTGCGTAAAGTTTTTCGATCGAGATCTTGTCTTGCAAAATGGATTGCAACGTTGCGTCTGACTCGTCGAGACGGATTAAATGAGTGTATTCATTCTCGAATCAGAACTTGTTTGATGTGTGATGAGGAGAGAGAATATTAGAGGCTTTTTCATAAGACAAAAAGAGTGCTCCCATGCCAATGGAGGGGTTGAATCATCTTTTGACCCCTTCCATCCATTTGAAGTATTTTAATTAAACAAAAAGGGTGCTCTCTCTCTCTCTCATGAATGACCCTATCTCTCTTCAGGAACCAGGGGCTCTCCGTATAAAAAAAAATCAAAAAATTGAAAGAAAAGGGGCTCTCATGTGAAGAAGAAGAAGAGGCTCGTCTCTCCCTTTCATGTCTCTAGTGAACAACACTTCTCGAAGCAAAAGAGAGAGAGAGAGAGGGTGAGATTGGATGTTTTGGTTGGACTCCCAAGAGAAAAAGAACATGAGAGAGAAAGAGATCTACAAAAATCAAGAAAAAGAAGGGAGGATTCACAATAAGAAAGGCTTGTGCGCTCCATCTGTCTGAGCAAGACGAGTGAGTGGAGACGGAGCACGGGCAGGATACAGATTGGAGGTGTGGTTCTTGCGATCAAGAGAGGAGTGAATGGGTGAAGTTTCGAGTAGATTCAAGCAAATGGAGGTGAGGTTGAGCCTGTTCCTTATCTGAGAATCAAGAAGCAAAGGTTGTAAGTATTTCTTTTGTTCAAATCGAATGGCTGCACTTCCTTTTCTTCCTATCTCATGTGATGCATTTATCCTCAAATGTTTTCATCAATTGATACATTTTACATATAAACTTCTCTAATTAGTTGCAAATCATATGATGATGAAAGCATATGAATACTTTACACAAGCTGCCACTCATTCTTGCTTTAAATAAATATGTTATAAAGAGAGGGCTCTTTATGAAAAGAAATCATAAGTCCCTCAATTAAAATGTTGAAATATGTTTTATTAAATTCCTGTAATTATAAGAAGTTAATTGGGCAAGAATCATTATCAAATTTCATTAACAATGAAATTGATAGAAGAACTTTTAATTAAAATGCATTATGTTTTAAATCCATCATTTGACAAATTAAATAATGCGGTCTAACACCATTTATTTTCCAATGGAATAATATACTTATTACACTAAAATGCAACCTCAAATCTTCATTAATTTATTCATTAAACTAATCATATGACATATATATAACCGAGCATTTCATATATTGAATAAGAACAAGAGTACACAGAGTGATCCCTCACCAATGACATAAAGGAAACAACAACTGAAACAATTTACATGTAATATTGGAGAGATATTACTCTTCTTGATTCTAAAAGAAAAAATCAACAACCCTTGCTCTTCTCATATTTTGTAAAAGCAGAATAAGAGGGGAAGAGGAGATGAAACAACACACTCAGAAATCCCCAATCCAACTTCTGAAATAAGAAATAAAAAATCCACTTGTCTATTTTAAAGAAGATTAGATAAAAGGACTCACAATAAATGAAGAATAATGAACTTCCTGTAGGCTCTTTACAACAAGAAATTGATAAACCTTCTCCACCAAAAATCACCCAAAAAAATGTTTATCAAGAAGGTGATAAAACAAAGAATTTGTCTATGTCTTATTGCAATGAACTTGATAGGAGCAATTTAACATATAGCCCAATTCCGGGAATCCACAATAAGGCAACATATATCTCAAGTTACCAATATTTAACTCATTAGATTACTCATAGAACAAGTACATAGGTTAGCACTTTTACACATTAAAACCATAGCAAGGTCAAGAGCAATTATCATGACACTTTACCAATACCACGAAAGAGGCAAAGAATCAAGCTATTTATAAATGATGATCGAAAATACTTAGAGAAAAGGAAGCCCATAACTTCTCATGTTCAAAAAAAAATTCTTAGATGGAAATAGTTCTCATACCTCTTTAGATTTTGTGAAAGCAAAGTAAAGAAGAAAACTCTATCAGGCTTTTTAAACCTTAATATTTAAACAAAATCATCGTATATTTCCAAATGTTTCCCTAGATTCAAGCTAATGAGGTTAATAAGGAAACTTTGCTTAAAATAGAAGAATCACAGTATTTACGTAAATAAATTCTAGCACAAGTAATCACTACTTTTATTTATTTATTATATACACATGTATATGCTAATTTATTGATTTTGTAAATTAAGCTTATATCTTGATATGTTAATGTTGATTTATTTAGATTTTTATGCAATTATTAAATTTATTAAAAAAAGCTCCTAATATTTTCTCTCTTCCACACACGTTAATCAGTGTCCGATTCGAAGACAAGTGAAACTTTAGTGCTAAAAGATATAAAAACATGTATTTAAAATTTGTGTTAGGAGAAATAGTAATCATAATAATAATATTTTGGTATCATCAAAAACTCACATGATATAAAAACATAAGCGAGGTATTCATTTATTGTCTTGTTTTGCATAAATAATAAGTGTAATTCATTTTTTAACTGAATCACTCGAGATCGATTTGTGGAATAAAATTGTTGTTCGAGCGTCTTCCAAATAGATGTCGTGGTATTGAGATTCAGTACATAGGGAAGAATAGATGTTGAAATGGTAGAAAACAAGGCAACATACAAATTTTGGTCTACCAATGTCCAGGAAGAAATATAGGGATTTAAAGTGAGCTGACCGGCGGCGGTTAGCAGATGTTTGGGAGGGCATTTTTGTGTGCCATCTAGGTAACCAGAGAAACTGTTGGCTGCGTACAGCTTTTGAATGGCTGACCGCCAAGTTGGGTAGTTGTCTAGAAGGAGTTGGACATTTATAACATTCTTGATGTTAGAGAGCAGAAATTTGAGGGTAAGAGGTATGTGAACATCTGTACTGTTCTGATTTTCATGTGCGACTACCTGTGGAATAGAGGCGGTGGAAGCTGGTGTCGAATCACCTATCTTGGACGAGCAGAAAGGCCGCTAGGCGAGCGACTCTGATACCATGATGAAACTAGAAGGCAGTAAGTGTTAACACAGTAAGGAAAATTAGAGGAAGAAGACGATCTCGTATCAGGTAGAATCCTAATTGTGTATTTTACTGTAGGAAGTATGGATATAAATACACAAGTTATGTAAAGGTAGCAAAATGTCTATACTACCCTGGACAGTTACATAAAGTAAAAAGAGGAGGCTGCTGCAGGGATGAGGCACTGCCAAGGTTAGTTGTTGTGCAGAGTAGTGGGAGATGATTACTGCTTTTCAATAATGAGTACTCTAGCGTGCCCTATGTTATAAATACTTCCCTATTGAGAGTATTAGGGTTTGTTATTTTGCTTTTTGATGCAGGTGAGCCTTTAGTGCTAAAAGCTGAAGACAAGGATGAAAAAGACTTAGTAGATGTTAAGAGTAAAGAGATATCATCATTAACAAGCAAATATGAAAATCTACTAAAGCACAAGCGTCAACCAAAAAAATAGTTGAATTAACCTAAAATGGTAAGAATGTTAAGATTTCCTTTGACATTGTTTTGGGTGTTGTAAATTAGAACATATGAAAAATTTATGCCTTAATGTAAAAACTCTTCAAGCAAAGAAAATGGTAAAAATAAGCAAAATGCAATAAGGGCAATTGATAAAAAGCAAATAATCTTCTAGGAAGACCTATTTTTTTAATCATCAAACTAGGAGAATGGTAATGAGGTAAAAAGTTTGATTTATGTGTTTATGTGTTGTAGTTAATGCATGCATATATGTTTATTATATTATTTTGTTTATTATAAAAGTTTTTTATGCTATTTTTTATGTTTTTTTGTTTGGAATCATTTTATTTTATTTTTTCTTGTATGATTTTGTGATTTATGCACGATCTATACACACAAATCACTTTGCATATTATATTTGCATAAGAGAATCAATTAACTTCTCTCATATTTTTTTAAATTAAAATTTTATCTCTTTTTTATCTAAAAAATTATTAAGCAGTGATTAACTTCTCTAAATCAGTTAAATGAAGAAAAATAAATAATTATCTCTCTTCCTTTAACTCCTTTAGTGATGTATTTTTATTTTTGGAGCAAAATCTATTTCAAATTTAAAGTTGAACTTTGAAATTGAGATCTATTCTATCTTCGTACAGTAATATATCTCATATAAATAATGCTCAAATTCATTAAATCACATTCAATTTTTTTTATCAGGTTGTTGCATTTATCATATGTATAGTATTTTGATTTGTGGTTTATTTTTTCTTATATTAGAGAATGAATTTTCTTCTCCTACATCTAGAAGATGTTCTCACAACTAAGAGTCTTTAAAGGTTTCAAAAGGTAGCTAGCTTACAAAATTGATAAGAGATATAAAATGAGCCCAAATGAAAATATAAATGATGCGCAATGATTGCAAAATAGTTGAAAGATACAAAGTGTATAAAAAAATCAAAAGACGTGTCAAGTGTGCCAAATAACTAACAAGATGCACAAAATGATCCGATAAAAAAAAAGCTTCTTCCTCTTTCAAATCTTTAAATCTTAGAATAATTCATATGCTACTTGATATCTTCAAACACTTGATTTTTAAAAATCATGATTTTGGTTGATTACACGGCAATATTATTTGATCAGAAATATTTTTGAAGTAAAGTTTGAATATATCACTTTTCTTATTTGATTTCTTGTCTAAATTAGATTTTTATTTTAAAAATAGACTTTAACCCAAAAGGAGCCGGAGCTAGGATTGATAAATTTTAAATTTCAAGTCTTTCTGGACCTTAGTGCAGTCAATACATTTCTTACTACGCTTCGAAATAAAATTAATAGGTAACTTTCTTATTTTGAGAAAATTTACTAAAATTAATTAATTCTTCTTAAAATATCAGCACCAACTCCACCTGATAAGAGTTTTTTGTCTATTCCATTTTATTTTTTATGTGTTTCCCTTCTTCTTTATAATATCAAAGGGGGAGAATGTATTTGTCTAGTTGTATTTGTTCAACTTATATTTGCATTAGTTTATATGATTTTTAGATTCTAAGAGTTAGTTTTTTGTTTATTTCTATGCTACAAAAAATTGGAAAAAAACTTTTTTTTTTATTTCCCCTAGTCTCAACGAGTTGGATGCAACGGTGCAATCCATTTTGCAATATAAGATACCGATCGAAAAATTTTACGTATGAGATGAATATGTGCATGAAAGGTTCAAATGCATAAACTCACGTAAAATATTCTTCAAATTGGTATTGATCCTATCACTTGTAATTTTAAAATATAATAAAGAGTAAAAATGTGATCAAAAGCAAAGATTGATGCCAAAAAGGAGATCAACAGAGGGAGGAGAGACTAATCATTGTTTATACCTTTGATATTTTTGCTTGATGATGAGCCTTGATCTTGATGCAGTGCCTTAGTTTAAAATCTTATCCTTCCTTTTTTTTTTGTTAGTGTTATATCACCTCTAATTTTCCATAATGGTACTTAATGTCAACCTCATCAATTTCATTTTTTTTGCTAGTTTGATGGACCTAGATAAAGATTTGTTTTCTTTTCTTTAGATATGTCTCGAATATTGTAGTTGTTTTCATAGCCTTTGCTAGCTTTTATAATGGCATGTCATGTCAACTCTTTTTTACCATGCACTAAATTATTCTCTTCATCTAGGTCATTATTCAATTTCTTTGTTAACTACTCATTAGCATCATTTATACTATTTAAAAAAAATTGTGTCCATACTGTGACACAAGACCCACTTATACTTCATGTTATTTAAATCCTTGAGGTGTTAATGATCTATCCTATTTCTTTTGCTATGAAGCTACAACAAAATTTTATGAAGATATTTAAATTATGAAGTTTCATGTTAGCAATCAATATACTTTCTTATATTTTCATTTATATGTTCAAACATGATCCAACTAAGTTCACATCTCGATGAACTATATGAAGGCTAATTGCTTTTTTTTTGTGGGACATTTATGCCATTTAAGGCAAACTAACACACACAACGCATACACAAAGACTCAAACCCATGACCTCTTAGTTGGAAGCCTAAGCTCTCAACCAACAAGTCAAAGTGAGCTGTGTAGGCTAACTGCTTTAATCATTAAAATATGTTTTTTTTTTCTTTTTTCTTCACCTAATTGAGTGCCATAATTCTAATCAAAACAAAGGCATTCATGATTGTCATATATGATTTTCATGTAGAATTGTGTTCTTGCATAGCTTGTATTTGGCTATAGATTAGTTAATGAGTCAAACACAAACAAAAAATTTTGGCTTGTTTGCTTAATGAGCCCGACTGAACAACACTTGAGCTCGCCTACACCCCTAGAGGCAGTTGCTGCAACAAAAAGGGTGAGGAACTTGTGATGAGTGAGCATTCATTCGGTGTGAAGAAATGCTATGTGACAGCTTTAGTAGAAATAAGAGTAGTTGGCCTTGTTGGTGGTGGGAGGAGATTTGGTTTCTAGATTATATGGTTTAGTAGGGGGTAGCCTATGGAGAAAATACATGGGACTTGTATTGTAAATGATGATGCAATAACATCTACATATATAGAATATTGTAAACCATGCTTACATAATAATTGTGCTTTTAGTGGTCTGCAACTGGTCATTTCGGCAGTGAACATTTTTCTCTTGATAGTTTTTTTATGAATACTATGCACAATCTTCATATCTCGGCTTCTCTTATTTGCACGTATTAGGAATATTCATTGCACCTAGTCATTGAAGATAAGAGTTTTAACAACATTACATATTTGCTAGATATTGTTTATGCGGTGATTTTATAAAATTGTAAGAAAGGACTTCAACTTACTATTCGTTCATTATTTCCAGGGACCTTAATCCTCTATATGGCGCCACCCTTCAAAGGGATTACAAAGAGAAATATTATCGAAGCTTGATGCCCCTTTATCAGAAATATGCTGAGGTACTTTTTGAACTATGAGTATTCTTAACACATTCACATGTGGCAAATTTTATAGCCGTATTCATTTACGAGTATTGTGATGGTTAAAATGTTGTTTTAACAGTTATAATCATACAGCTTTTGCCCTGGGGAGATAAGATCACAAGCGAGTCCCTTAAATTTTTTTCACCCATCGTCATATGGTCCAAGATCAATTCAACCCCGCAGAACTATGAGGTTCTTATATGCGACATTCAAGGATTATTTTAAGGTACACTTTCTAGCATTTATGGTTACAAATGTATTAAATTATTTAAGCAAAAGTAACTTCTACACCATTTTATATGATAATTTTGTCTATCCTCTAGAAGATACCGTTGCTCCATACTAATTTTATCACCCAAATAAGCTATTGAAAGATTAGTGAACTTTTGCTAGAGAGCTTAGGGGAGAGTCTCTCTGGTCAAGTGATGGTTATCCTTGGATTTGGGCATGACCTAATTGCATTTTGGAGTAAAAGTCTATTTGATGTTTTTGCAGGACACTTTGGAATTGAGAAAGCTATTGAATAAATTTATTGGAAGGATGATTATATTAAAGAGATGTTCGGAATAGTATCTATTGAAGATAAGATGGTTTAAAAATAGACTTTTATTATTTGTACATGTGCAATGAAGTGGATTAAAAAGTAAAATGGGTTAGGATTGAGGTAACATTAATAGAAGTTAAAAATATATGCAAATATCAGGTTTAAATCTTTAGGCAACAATCCACAAGAATAAATTGTACATGAGGATTCATAAAATCGGCCTCAAATAGTTGGGATAAGATCAATAGTGATAGCGATGACCTCAATTAATAAATTTGTTTGTTATACTTATATAATATTTTTATGTATGAATAATTAAAAAAAAATTCCGTTGTTATCTTATCTTTCAAGAAGGAAGAAAAAATACACAATTTAACTTTCAAAATTATAATTCATGTATTATACTCCCTTCCATGCACATTTTGACATGTCAAGTATGAATTCTAAATAAAATAAATATAATAATTTATATTTTAACCGAATTCATATTTTCCACCTTAATTTTAAAACTAAAACCATATAATACACGCATATTGTAATGTCCGTTACAATTTTGTATTTTATTAACAATGGTGGTGATGATTATTGAATAAATTTGATATATTGGTCAAGTTTTTGGACATGCATGTTTATTTAGGTAAGGTGTTCTGGAAATCTACTCTCATGCTATTTTCTAGAATGCTTTTGTTTCATTAGCCTAAGTTTTTATTGACATACTAGTTTTAAATTTTAATAGGTTGTTGGTTTTCTTTCCTTAATAAAGCATACACAAATAAGTTGGGATAATACCAAGTCAAAAAATATGGAGGCCATATGATAATATCACTCAAGTAATAACTGATCCTATGCAGGCATGGCTTGTTTCAATGGAACTGGCAGTGGAGGCAGTGAATGAAATGCAAACTGTTTGTAACTGTGAAGCGCAGCATAAATACTTAGCATGGAGAGCAGAAAAGGTTTTTACTTAAGTGCTTCTATTCTCCAACTGACTTTCCTTCATTTTGTTTCACACTGTTTATTTTTGCTCATGTATTTTTGCTTTATTTGGTCTCCCTGCTCTTTCATCAAACCAAACAAATATTGCTTAAGAAAGCTTTTAAAATAAAAAAAAGGAAATGGCATTTCTGTAGTTTATGTTTCCTTATAACCCCATCTGTTCTCCATCGGTTACTGATGGTTCTTTATAAAATATGTATGAATCTGGACTTGATTTCATCCACCGTGGTACGCTTTTTCTCTTTAAAAGTATCAAATAACTGTCATTCTTTTTTTCCTGCAAGTGTGTTTTCCTTGAGGAGAACGTTTTTAAGTGAAAATTGTCACTTGCTGATTCACAGGATCCAGGACATCCACTATTGAAAAGATTAATTGGAGAGAATCTGGCAAGAGTATGTTTTATCAAATCGGAGGACTTGTTCCACTGCATGATTCATATTTGTTCACCCATTTCTGTTTCTCATCAATTACAGGAAATGATTAGGCACTTTCTATTTGAGGGTGTTGATTCATTGGGAACCAAGACCTTTTTAGATTATTTCCCTGAATACCATTGTGTGGACGGTTCAATAAATCAGAAGCGCAGCATCATTGGGAAGGCTTATAAAACCCGCCCATGGGATGCTGGAGGAGAATTCATTGGTAGCAAGGCTAGTTAACTACTGCTGAATCTCTGTTGAAAATTTTGAATGAAATGGTTCTTTTGTTATTGTTATATATATATTAACTTATGTTTGACTTTTTGTTTTGTTGTTTATGTAACTTTAATGACTTTTTGAGAACACATTTTTTTATGGCTGTTGTGTATCATATTTACTTGGATGATTTTTTCATGTCATTAAACGTTTCCATTTACAACTGCTGTCATTAGATTTGACATTTGTGCATCTCGCGGACTCATTCTAATTTTCTAAATTTGATAACAAACTTAACTCTATGTCCATTTCGAACAGATTAGTTGTCTTTTTCACCTGGTTACAAATTTTTAGGATGATTCAAAGGATGAAAACAACTAACCTTCTCCCCTTCCTCGTCTATCCTAGTCACAAACTATACGTTTGCCATTTCCTCATTGCATGCTGAGTGCTTCCTAATGAAACAGAAATTGTATATGTAATTTCAGAGAATTGGAGAGGACAAAGACTTAATTTTATTATACAAAACTACTCCTATTTATATATCTATACAATATATCTTAATAAAAAAACAAATAACTATAGAATCATGCATAATTACCATAATATAATCTTTCTTAAATAAGCCACCCAAATATAGAAGGAGATCAGTGTGATCTTGGTGAGCCTCCCATGGATCGTCATACTGGCCGTGGGATCAAGGGCCAAGGGATGACAGAGATTTAACAACGTAATCCAGGTGAGCCTTCCACATATCCCCATGCTGGCATTGAGATTAAGGGCAAAGGGACGTTTGAGATTTAACACTCCCCCTCAAGCTAGGGAATACAGATCTGTCATTCTTAGCTTGGTAATTAGTCCTAGAAAAGTAGAGTTATAAACTCTCTTGGTAAGAATGTCTGTAACATCGATTTCACCCTTTTCCTGCACCCCATGCATCTTGGTTTCACCTTCAATAAACTCCCATTACTTTTTCTTTAGGAGCAACACCTGTACATCACCATCATACAAATTTTATGCATTCTTGTACTTTTATTAAAAAAAATCAACAATGCCATCATAAAACTTCTAACCGTATGGCAACCAAATTTTTATCTTTGAACCAACAATTGTGTCATCCAAGCCTTTCCTATGCTTCCATGGTACAAGCCTTTCCTACGCTTTGTGAAAGGAGTATATGCATGAGAAGGTTGGAGTAGCTCTAGTTGCAGATAAGATTATAGATAATCGCCTTAGATGATTTGGTCATGTAAAATGTTGGCATTCCAATAGACGTATTAGATCCGACATATGTTAAGAAAATAGGGGTAGACTTAAAAAGTTCTGGTTAAAAAGTAGAAGAAATGATAATTTGACTCTTAATAACACACAATGGAGAAAAATAATTCATTTAGCTTACCTCACTTGGTGGGATAAAGACTTATTGTTGTTGTTGTAGAGTGCTTTATGCTGACCTTTATTTTCTTGAGAACTATTTCACCATCATTGATTTCCTTATGCTTTCCTTATGCTTGACTTTTAATTTCATGAATTTGACTGCGCTATCCTTCTACTTACTTATCCTTTCGGACGCTGGTATTTAGTTTTCCTCAAGCATATCTTGATTGCATTTCCTTAACATCTTATTATTTTGTTGTATTCAATTTATGACTTTCTCAATTGTTAATGAATTGTTCTTCTTGTTCTAGAATGTCAGGAAGCAGATTTCTTACTGAGTTATTGCTTTGTATCCAATGCTAATAAAAGTGTTTCACCCATGATGGTTGGAGTTATTTTGTATGGCAGAGCATTGATGTCAATTCATCTGCCAACTTTCTAGATTATCAAAGATTTTCTGTAGCAGGTAGATAATAATCTTATTTGTTTTCTCTACTATAGAAAATTGGCTATAGACTTCTCTTGCATAATATTAGTAAATTTCTTAATTTTGATAAGTTTCATTTGTACCTTATTGAGAAATCTAAATAAAGTATTTTCTTCATTCTTATAGTATGCCAATACATAGTTCATTGAGTTGAGAATCATGAAACATAGCTTCTTGGCAAGTCCGAGTCTAGCAAGCAATACTTTATACTTGATTTTTAGTGCCTTAAAAATAATTTTGATAGAAGATAATAATGCCAACCTTGAGAACTTTAGATTATAATGCCTTGTAATTGTTGGTTTTATCATAAACACCATCTATATGCATGGTTTGTATGCCCTTTTTTTTTGTCTCCAGGTTCTTTTTACTCTCTTCCAACATAGAAAACTCGACAGCAAAATCAACGTGTATCAATACCTTGATTGCAAATAAGTGGCATGTATATACTACCTCATTAGTCTTTCTTACAGCCCAGCTCCACTCAATATATTGCTTAATGTTTCGTTTGGGACGACTTTTTTTTCTACTTTTTAAAACAGCTTTCTAATATAAAAAATTAATTTTTTACTAGAAAGCTGCTTTATGAAGCAGTAATAAAGCCGTCCCAAACGAAGCCTAAATAATGGACTGGGTGTTGCTTTTCGCTTCTTGTACCATGATTGAGCTAACAATATTAAAATCTACTCTTTAAGTATAGGAGCAAATTCTCTCCTAGTTTTGAGCTGCTAAGGACTGGTTCAATGGCGAGGTATGTCTTCAACTTTTTGAATGACTTGAAATTCATCATCCCATACGAACTGATTTGAGTTGCAAAGAGCCTTTAATAATAGCATTCTTCTCCCTATCCGGAGAAACAGATCTATTGAGGCTGGCGAGCTTACCATTTATATTACTCATCTCTTGGATAAATTTTGGAGATTTTTTATTTTTTTTTATATTGGAGATTCATTTCCATAATAGCATTGATTTTATCTAGATTGATTTTTATTTATTTTGCTGAGATCATATACCCCAAGTATTTTCTCAAGTGTGCTGCAAATAAGCATCTTACAGTATTTAATTTTATGTTATCTTCTAAGGGAAGAAAACATCTTAGCGAGGTCAACAAGGTGATACTCATCGTTTTTGGCTTTTAACCTCAAACATTATCAACGTACACCTCCAAGTTTTTTTTTTTTTTTTTCTGTTTTACTTTTAAAGAATTTATTCCTCAGCCTTTGATGTATAACTAGTGTTTTGCAGTCTGAAGGGCATGACGTGATAACAGAATATTCTTTGGCCATGATAAAACTTGTCTTCTCTTCATTCTTTGGAGGCGTCTTGATCTAATGATATCTTAAGAATGCAATAAAAAAGCTTAAAAATTGTAATAAAACACAATGCTTTGAATTTAATATTGTTAATTCTTTCAATGATGTGGGTGGGATGCCTTTTGGTGGGTTTGGTGGATGAAAATTCTTATAGATTTTTTCTGTATTGGGTGAGGTTGTGATCTTGAATTTTTTATATGAATTTGAGGCCTCTCGAGTTGTATGATAGAAAGATGACCAAGACCAGTGCAAATTGCCCAAATTTATACTTATCTATTTTGGGAATGGGTTTTAAGTTATCAAAATAGGGGAAATGATGGTGGAGGATTACTTTATGATATAGAGTATTTTATTGAGGTTTAAGGCCTCGTATTGGTATAGAGAATAATATTTAATTGTTGTTCACCTAGGCCTTGTTGTGAGCTATTATGAAAGGTTTGGCGTGGATTTAAAGATTTGAGTGATGATTGGTTTAGATGATATAATGTAAAGAAAGGGGTGGTGATGATTTAGAAGAAGAGTTGCCTATAAATTTAAAGAGCACAAAAGATAATTTATAATATCATCAAAGAAAGGCTAGGTTAGGCCGCCAAGCACTAGGCAAAGAGAAGAAATATCTTCAAAGCAATTTGTTCATTCAAAAGTTGAAAATATTTAATTACAGAACAATCATATATATACACGTACACATTTACATGATTCTTGATCTACCTCATTAAAATGCATTTTAGAGGAGAAAAGTGAAGAGAATTGGTGGCTAACCATATAATGGAGGGTGTTTCAAACAATCCATTTAATGCTCTTTTCAATTATAAAACAAGTCATGGATGGACAACTAATGGCAGTATTAATAAAGAAAATAAAACTACAAAATACCAGAGAGAAAATGCAAATTTAAGTACTCTTTAGTTGGGCCTTCAACTGTGTTTTTTTCAATGGGTCTTTCTTTGATTGTTATCTTGAGCTTTGGTCATACCTTTTGTAATTGGACCTCTAACTTGATTCATCTAATGTGCTACATCATTTAAGCTCTTGAGTCATACCATTTTGACTCTTAACCCCTTCACTTTTGTCATTCATGGTGCTTATTTTGTTTATCTTATTATATGATGTATTAGGAAAATCTTTCGTAGGTTACTTGTGGTCTTGGTGATAAATAATACACTCCTTCAAATAACCTTCATTTATTATTATTATTATTATTATCATCATCATCATCATTAAAGATTTGAGAACTCTATAGTTTTTTATCATTATGATATAGATATAATTTAGATTTATCTTTTCCCTTTGTCAAATTATTTAGTGGTGTTAGCAAATTGGAGTATTCTTTATTATGGCTGGTTGCCATAATGGTGATAACCAATTAAGATGATGTAGGTGAACGTCAAAATACCTTTTGGGAGGCATTGCTAGGATTTTTTTTTTATTCTGGATGGATTCCATAATAGTGGGTGGTGATCAATTAAGAGGAGATTGGTGAACTTCAAAATATCTTTTGGGAGGCAATGCGATATATGGCTCGTAGGAGTAGGTGCTTGCTGTCTGAATTAATTTCTCAAGTCCTCCTCTTGAGTTTCTTCTCAAAATGTAAAGAAAAATTACTATTGTTATTGTTGCCATTCTTAAGGAAAAGAGGACCACTGTTTACTGGAGGTGTTTGAGTTCTACATATCATCTTCAAAACTAGTGAACTTTGCAACCTTTCTGAGCTAGCCCTCCATGTTGTCAAGAGGGTTAATTTCCTTCGAGAATTTAAAATTTATTGATTCTAATCCCAAGATGAAGGTGGTTTTGGCAAGGAACTTATCATTATCAATGAACTTATGAGTGGCATTCTTGAAGCTTGTCATATATAGTCTCTTAAGGTTTCTCCCTTTTGCCTAATACATAAGAGACATTGAAAGGTCTTTAGGAGCCTCTTATATGAAAAAAGTGATAGGAACAAATATGATTTTTTGTTAAGGTTTGAAATTATGTAATTGGATATTGAAGCTTTTTTTATTTGTGATGTGACATTTAATCTCAAGGCATGTATTAAAACAAAACAATCAAATTAATAAAAAAATAATAATAAACAATATACTAATATCAGAGTAAGATCATAATAATAAATTTCTTTTACTCTCAATTTATGATAATGTCACTAAGATTATAACTATGAGTTGAGAAGTCTCCACTATTATCATCACTTAGTGGGTCTTTATTAGAATAATTATTATAGCGAATTATTTTTTCTCTTCTTCAATTGTGTCAACATCCTCTTAATTGTCCTCATCTTTGATCTCTTCCTCTTCCTCTTCCTCTTCCTCTTCCTCTTCCCTAATCAATAAAAATTAATAAAAACATTACTTAAAATTTAAAATAATGATTAGATTGATGATTATAATTTTTATTAAATTCTAAAATACTATACTGCCATGTCAGATCGTTTCTATTTCTTAGTTAGCATTTTCTAGAATATAAACCATTATAACATACACTGTAAACTAAAATTTCATAATTAAAAAATTATAAAATGTGAATGGATAAAAAATAGTAAACACAGAATGTAAAAAAAAGGTAAAAAAAAAAAGGTATATGGGCTACCAGCAAGAAAAGGAGGCGTTGAGAGAAATAACAATCTCCTAGCAGTGGTTGTGGCTGGGAGCATAAACGGTGTCGGGTCTGACTGCAGTGTGCGGCTAAGGCTTTGTTTGGGACGGCTTTTTAACTGTTTTCTAAAGCAATTTTTTAGTATAAAAAATTTCTAAATTAAAAAATTTCATACTAAAAAGTTGCTTCATAAAATAATAAGAAAGCCTTTCCAAACGAAGCCTAAGAGTCGAGTTGGGCATGCTGTTGAGAGTTTTAGCTTGTTTGTTTTAGATTAAAGTATAAAGAAATAACAAATTAAGATTAATTTATATATTAAATTTATAAATTAAAAATTTGAATTACCTAAACTCTAGTTTTTAAGACTTGTGCCTCTTATAAATTGCATAAAGGTTTGTGTCAGCTTTATTGAGGTGTACATCTCATCAAGCCAAGATATCTAAGATGTGTGCCTTTATCTTAAAAATTGTATTGAGGCGGGTCTCTTATTAGACATTTTTAGACCATATTCTTTTAATAAGTCTATGCTTGAGGAAGGTAAGTCATTGAACCACTTTCATGCAAAGTCCTTGAAAGTGGTAGCAAAAAATCTACATTTGATTGCTTTTGAAACATTATAGAGAAATAAAACATACTCAAACATATCAAAGTAATCAATATAGCCAGCTGCCTTTTTATGTATCTCCAATTGAAGAGCCTTGCACGTTAGCATAACAAGTGTCTGAAATGGCATGATGGATGTAAGAGGAATTTTGGATCGTGTTCCTACTATTACTTTCCCCTTATGATGAAGTTCATGTGGTTGGTTAGAAGAAGTGTGTTACTATTGGAGTGTAGCATTAATTATATTTGTGAGGGCAATCAATTTTTAATGAAGCTCATTGACTCATACATCAATGCCTCCTTGGGTAACAAAGGTGTCATTATTACACAGTTTATATGTGCAAATTAAGGGGGCCGAGTAAATTTTAGATTGAATAAAGTTGTAATTTTCTTCCAACATTACAATTACTTTACCATAGATGGCATCATAATAGATGTGAGTGGTTAAAATTCACTCTCACTTGAGATAAGAATTAAATCATTCAAGCTTATGAGAGGAGAAGATAGGGATTCAAATGAATTATATCCAGGGTACTCTATGAGAAGGCAACATGTACGAATAATAAGAATGCGTGAAAGAGATTTAAGTGGTTTGGCTTTGTGATTTACACCTATTATGTTCCAAGCCGAGATAAATAGTCACTATATGAGAAGAAAACATATAAAGAATGTATCTATTGGAATACAACACCTTACTGAGAATGTAGGGGTATTATATATAATTTATCAAATATTTAGATGTTTAGTGTATCATATTTGGTGTATGGTGTCTTTTGAGATATCTGATTTTTTTTATAGTAGTGCTTGTTCCTGAAGATTAGTGGAAGATTCATTGAATGTTGGACTAGATTTAATGCATAGTCATTGTTCATGAATGATCTGAATTTATTTGTCTCTTGTAACACTCATGTACTGCATTAGCATTTAATAAATCAACATCTTTATGCTTTTAATGACATTTAAGGAACACTCATGATTCTTCCAAGACAATTTGTATGGGTAAGCATTATTTCGAGTGACTCCCAGAGTTTTCTTGAGAGGAATTGTGGTGTAGTTGAAATATCTCGATACTAATGTTTTCTTAATGTTATGTTAATGTAGGATGTGCATAGTCATGATATAGGAGATTTTTGAGTATTACAATCAAGAAACTTCTAATTCAAGTTACTTGTAAGGTAAGTAAAAGAAACAACATAGAATATAAATAGAAAAACTTAGTGGTTTAATCTTATGAACTACATTCGCTATGCAATAAAGGCCAGTGAATTTTACTACTCAAATAGGGAAGAGTGTAAGAATTGCATGTAAGACAACAAGTGTCCGAAAGCAAAATATTATTAGCACTCATGTTGATGTGTCTTTATAGTTCCCGCTAGAAATATTGCACACATCATTAAAGGATATCAATTAAACTATTTATCTCCATTAATTATAAGGTTTTTTTTCATAAGCAATCCAAGTTGATGTAGTTAAATGGTTTCCTTGTATTGATGTACATCAATTAAGTAAATGTAGCTTATTGATGAAGTATTGGTAAGCATCAACAATGTCAACATTTCAATGATAGTTCAAATCACCTACTCAAAGTGAGCTTAATATGATTATCTTCAAAACTTCACACGGGAAATACTTGAGCAAATAAATTTTATTCCTTGGATTTTGAGCCTACTTACAGAATTTTTAAGCATTCTCCCTTGACAACTTATATATTCAAATTATTAGACCATTCCAGAAGATCCTTTCTTAGTTTAGCTTAGCTAAGAATTCTATTCTCAGTCTTGGAGTAGGCTGGATATAAAAGGACTTCAGAATTAGTGGGGATTTCCTTGAATTGTAAATGATCATAGGAGGTAGTGAGGTACCTTTAATCCATGGTTTGCTTTCCATCAAGGTAAATCTCTTCTATAATCAATCCTGATTAGCCTCACTAGATATGATTGGTATGATTATTAATCCTCTTCTCATTCAATTAACTATTTGCTTGCCGATGCAATTAATTATGAGAATCGTTTTAGGTTTATGGGTATTGATTTGACTCATATTCAAAACAATATTGGATATTTCAATATATCTAGAACTTATAGGCGCCTTTAGTGATTTTCAACCAACTGATCTTTTCATCTGATCAAGCCTCTTCTATAGGTTTAGATCATCAAATTATAGGTGGAATGAGGATAAAGGATCATTAGATTAGGCTAGATTTTTCTAAGGATTATATTAGGTTAATGACAACTTAAACTCCAAGTTTAAGGGTTTCTAATGGCCAACCATTTTGGAAAGGTCCAGATGAGTTGATTAATGGGCTAACATAGCTATTTTGACCCTTTTTGATTCCTCAAGGCCAATTTGATTAATTTGAAAATTTTAATCAAATTAACTCTAAGTGGTCATCAGAAATTGTTCCAACTAGTTATTCATTGATGGATTAAGCACAACCAATTCTTAATCAAGCTCAAATTAGCTAATTAGCCTTTTTGTTCCTATTTAACCCTAAAAGACCATATAAACCAAATTAATCAAATTGACTCAATGATCTCAAATAGTTTATAAGACTTTCCTGTAAATATTCAGAACTTTATTACTCCTAAGTGAGGCTGATTAGCCTAAAATGACCCAAGTTAACTCAATTGAACCCTATATTAGTATTAAATCATATTGACAAATTTAACTTTAATTGTTCAAATTGATGGGGCTAATTCATCTTCAAGCATTTGATTGAGTAATGATTAAATCTAATCAACCATTGGATGAACTCAATTGAATGAATTATTTAAAATTACGAAAACACTTAAAGAAATCTCAATTAAATTAAATCATTAGGATCAAAATTGAGCTCCATTAAGGGGTTGTTTGGTTGGCTAAAAAAAGAATGTAGTGTATTTGAAATATTTTGGAGTTATTGTATGAGTGTAAAATAAATATGGGAATATATATATATATATATATATATATATATATATATATATATATATATATATATATATATATATATATATATATATATATATATATATATATATATGTGCAGTGTAAAATCCAAAGATAGTGTGGTTAGTGCTTGTGGCAGACAATGGTGGCAACTAGTGGAAGTGGTGGCACCTGAAGCGGCTATGGCCAGTGGTGGTGGCATCCGTAGTGGTGTTGACCAGTGGTTGTGGCGGCGACCAGCGGTTGTAGTTGGTGGCGGCCGACGGTCGTGGTGGTGGTGTTGGCGGCCGGTGGCACTAGGCAATGAAGTTTCAATATATTTGAAAATTGCTGAATTTGGAGAAACTCCAAATATGCCAAAAAATGAACTAAAATGTGAATTCTAAATACATCAAAATTTATATTGCATTTGGTTTACTACAAACTAAACACTAATATTCTCCAAATCCTTTCATTTGAAATACTTTAGACTCCTTTTACTTCAAACCAAATATCCCCTAAGATATTCCCAAATGATATGTACACAATTGGGACTCTAGGAACCCTTGGATTTTTTGACATGGTCAAACATTTTAATCATGAAAAGGGCAAACTTAACCCATTTGATATTCCTTGATTACCCAAATGAGTTTAAGATCCTCAATTGTTTCAACCAATGATCCCTATGTGTTCCATAGATGTTCATTTATTAGTGAGAAATTTTAAATCCCCATTAGGTTAGCAAATTAGTTCACCAAACTTAAGTTTGACCAAATGAACCCTTAAGGGGTCAAATTGGAGAAATCATCTTCAAGTTTCAAATTGATTAAATCAAATGGATCATATGCCAACTATGGTATTTCCTTGAGTAAAATATATCTTCACATGATTACTTGACCCTTCAATTGAACCAATTGAGCTTGATTAACACAATTTTACTCATATGAACTCAAATGGGTTAGTTGAATCAAAATAATCTTAAACATCAAATTGGTCCAACCTATTGGACATGTTGTGGGTCAACACCGGGTTGACCCGATGGAGCCCAATTCTCAATCTTGGCTCGTGCGTGCTAGAGGTGGAAAATGAAATCAGCGGCTTTCATTCTATTTTAAATAAGTTGAATGTTTCTGATAGAGTTGATCTAGTGTTGTTTCACCCTATAGACTTATTTAATTTAGTTTTTTAGGAGTATTTATTTCTTATTTTTGTTGTGATCACACTAGAAAATCAAATTGTATGAAATTTTAACCACTTAAGCAATGAACTTTTGGGAATATAGGAAAAATATTTTCATTCAATTATCTTCCTTTTTTTATTTTAAAAATTCAATCATTCGTTGTTTTAATCACTTAAAATATTAAATGTGATACGTCATCACAAAATTAGCTTGATTGGGCACGAATCTCGAAGCAAAAGCTAGTTGGAAACTTCAAAAATTAAATCCGGGAGCATATGAACTCCGATTTTAGCAAGCTTACTGTCGAACTGAGCGTCTCGGAAATACGAACCCAACGACACAAAGATCAACCCAATCCGAGCCCAAATGAGTCCAAATCAAGAGCTCAAAGTGCTGTTAGAAGGTTCAAACTGCAATTTGAGTTACCAAACGGTCTCCGATTTTGACGAGCTTATACTCGAATCGAACGGCTCGACGAGACGAATCCAACGAGCCCAAGATCACTAAATTCCGACATCATTAAGGCCTCCAAATGTCCAACGAACGATGCACGATCGTAGGATTCAATATCAGCCGTCCATTTGACCACTCCCTGTTCGCCCTTGATCTCACACCTATTTACGGACCATGCCACTCCAGAAAATCTATAAATAGAGCCCTCATTCTTCACAAGAGGGCATCTAAGCAAGAGAGAGAAGAAGAGAAGAGAAGGAGAGAGAAGGAAGGAGTTCCTCCTCGACAGCCGCCGGACCACCGCCGGACCACCACAGAACCTCGCCGGACCACCGCCGGACCACCGCAGGAATCTCGTCGGACCACCGCCGGACTACCGCAGAAACCTCGTCGGACCACCGCCGGACCACCGCAGGAACCTCGCCGGACCACCACTTTAAGGTCCGACGTTCAGTCCCTACGTCCTGCCAAAGACCCAAGACCCAATATTCAGTCCTTACTTCCTGCCAAAGACCCGACGTCTTGTTCAAGACCCGGCACTAAGTCCCTACGTCCTACTCAGGGCCCGACATTCAGTCCCTACGTCCTGCCGAGGACCCGACGCCTTACTTAAGTAGTTGATTGTAATCTGTTCACCCCTGGAGGTGATTCAGTCTTTTGTAACCGACTCAAAATCTAGTGGAATCATTTTCAACTGGGCTAGGCCTCGTGGTTTTTTCCCCTTTTTAGGGTTTTCCACGTAAAAAATCCTGTGTTCTCTGTGTGTGCTAGTTATACGTACAACGCTAAGACGTAGAATCAAATCTCTATCGCCGCGTAATTTCTAGCCCGCAACAGATTGGCGCCGTCTGTGGGAAAGCTAATCCCACTACACTAAGGAATCCTCTAATGGTCAATAGGCGTAGCCATCGCATCATGGGAACCTCCCGCTCTAATTCACACCAATCCAGGAATCAGTCCCTGAATCAAGGACGACAGACATCTGCCTCCTTTCACCCCAATAACCGACACCCTATAGGAGAAGGAACTTCAGGGCCGTCCCTAGAAGAACGTATCAGAAAAATGGAGGAATCTCAGAATGAGATCCTTCAGCTTTTAAGGGGAGCTAGAGGACCAATGCCGGTACCCCAAGAAGATGCTCTTCTCCCTCGAGATCAGCCAGGATTTGAAGACATTCTTCATGTCGAAGTCCCCCTTCCTCCACCAAGGATGCGTCCTCCTACACGTCCAGAGAATGAACTTGCTGATACAGCAAGCTCTACCCATCCTTCGCGCATGGGTCACCGACACCATATGCCACCGGACGTCCCTGAGGACTTGGACCAACAGCGCGTCACTGAACTCCCCCGTAATACTCTACGGCATGAGTTACGAAGATTAGTCCGAGAAGAGTTCCCCACAGGGGGTATTAGGCAGTCCCTTCACCAACGGGACATTCAGGAGTCATCACCTTTTACCGAAGCTGTCCTCCGATATCCCGTTCCGGCAAGATTCAAACTCCCAAATATTGATTCTTATGATGGGACTTCAGACCCCTACGAACATATTGATCACTACCGCACTATTATGCATATCATATCCAGCAGGCCCCAGACGCTCTGCTCTGTCAAGTTTTTCCGGCCACCCTTAAAGGGCAGGCCCGGACATGGTTCTACTCCCTACCCCCTCGGTCCATTCCCCTATTCGTTAAATTGGCCAAATTGTTTGTCGAACAATTTGTCGCCAACCGAAGGATGATTAAAGACTCCTCCCACCTTTCGGGGATACGACAGAACGAGGGTGAATCTCTCAAAGAGTATTTTCAAAGGTTTTCTACAGAAGCCCGACAAATTCCAGGGGTGGATCCCGAATTGCTACGAGGTGTATTTCTTGGAGGGCTTCGTCCAGGCCCTTTCTACTCGGCACTTATGCGAGAAACAGTCCACTCTTATGCGGATTTAATCCATCGGGTAGAGGCCCAAATCACTGCCGACGAAGCCATCAATGCTCATAGAAAGCAATTCGAGCAAACAACCGGGAAGCGAAAAAATCCCCCAGGGACGGAGAATCCCCCCTCGCAAAGGAAGAAGCAAGGAAACTACAATCTTCCTCCTCGACCCTCACAGCCACGACGGGATCCCCGACAAGAAAAAGAGTACACGCCACTTAATACATCCCGAACAAATGTATTAATGGCTATCCGAGACCAAGAGAGTGTAAAGTGGCCGTACCCTTTAAAGCCTAATACCGGAAACCAAGAACAGTATTGTCATTTCCACCGCAGTCGTGGACACACCACTGAAGCATGCAGGCAGCTCAAGGAGGAAATTGAGAGACTGATCCGACAAGGATATCTCCGACAGTTCATCAAGAATCCAACAGCTCGAGAAGAAACCGTTCCGACTGGGGGGCAAGATCAACAAAAACAGCCGACGAACAACCGCCAGATGGTCGGTGAAATTGAAAAACTATTGCTGGAGGCCCTTCAACGCCTTGCCAAGTTCTAATCGCCGAGAACAAGGAGCCACCAACAAAAAAGCTTCATGTCGATCACTCCATCACCTTCAAGGAGTCTGATCTAGAAGGTGTAAAGACTCCTCATCAAGACCCACTGGTGATTAGCGCAGGAATCGGCAACCCATGTTACAATGTTAAAAGGATCTTGGTAGACAATGGAAGCTCAGTAGATGTTTTATTCTACTCCACTTTCCTTAGCATGGGCCTATCTAGAGAGAAACTCCAGCCTGCTGCTGGTCCACTGTACGGATTTGACAACCGGCCTGTAAGAGTCGAAGGAACCATTACTCTTCCGGTTGTGCTTGGAGAATTCCCCCGTCAAGTTGAGCACCCCATTCTGTTCATTGTGGTGAAATCCGAATCAGCCTACAACGCAATCTTTGGAAGACCACTTCAAACAATCTTCGGGGCTGTTGCTTCAATTCCCCACTTAAAGCTCAAGTTTCCTACCCCATCAGGGATCGGAACAGTACGAGGAGATCAACAAGTAGCACAATCATGCTATCTTAGGCAGGCTCAACCACACTCATCAGTTACCCTAAGCATCGAAGACTTCGATCTTCGGAATGAAGATACCCCTCAAAGGGCCTCCCCTGTAGAAGATCTTACCTGTGTCTCCCTATCAGAAGAACATCCCTCGAGAACAGTACAGATCGGATCACTCCTCTCAGATACAGAGAAAAAAGAATATGTAGACTTTCTACGTACAAACCAAGACGTATTCGCATGGAGTTCAGCAGATATGCCCGGTATTAATCCTGAAATAATTATGCACTCCCTGAAGATCAACCCAGCATGTAAGCCAGTGATTCAAAAGAAACGAAACTTCGCCCTAGAACGTCAGCTGGCAATCGAACAAGAGGTTGATAAGCTTTTAAAAGCAAGATTCATAAGGGAAGTACACTACCCATCTTGGTTAGCCAACGTCGTAATGGTTCGGAAAACAAAATGGGACTTGGAGAATGTGCGTGGACTATACGGATCTCAATAAAGCTTGCCCCAAGGACAGCTTCCCACTCCCCCGAATAGACCAGCTAGTCGACGCCACCTCCGGACATCAGATGTTAAGCTTTATGGATGCCTACTCCGGATACAACCAAATACAAATGGATCCCGCCGATGAGGAGGCAACATCTTTTCAAACGGATAAAGGGTTATATTGTTACCTGGTAATGCCATTCGGGCTCAAAAATGCAGGGGCAACTTACCAACGACTTATGAATAAGGTTTTTAAAGAACCTTATTGGGCGTACCATGGAAGTTTATGTGGACGATATGCTGGTGAAGAGCCTCGAGAAATCTCAGCATATCTCAGATTTGGAAGAATGTTTTAACCTCCTCCGATCTTACAACATGCGTCTCAACCCCTCCAAATGTGCATTTGGAGTCACCTCAGGAAAGTTTCTTGGGTTCATGGTTACCCACCGAGGGATTGAGGCCAACCCGGAAAAGATCAAGGCCCTAAGGGACATGCTACCCCCCAGAAACATCAAAGAAGTTCAGAGACTGAATGGAAGGATTGCAGCACTCTCTCGATTTCTAGCTCGTTCGGGAGATAAATATTTGCCTTTCTTCAAGATTCTCAGAGGGGCTCGTAACTCGGGATTCCAATGGACTGATAAATGCCAAGAAGCTTTCGAACAACTCCGGACTTATCTAGCCTCACCACCGCTGCTCTCAAAGCCAATTCCAGGAGAAATTTTGTATTTGTACATGGCCGTTTCTTCTCAAGCTATAAGTTCGGTCTTGGTTCGGATAGATGATTCAATTCAACGCCCAGTTTATTACATCAGCAAGGTACTTTCAGATGTTGAAATGCGTTATCCATTGGCAGACAAAACAGCCTTAGCATTGGTCTTCTCAGCCAGGAAGTTACGACCTTACTTTCAGGCACATGCGATCAGGGTTTATACAAACCTACCGCTGAAAAATATTCTTCAAAAACCCGAGGCATCCGGAAGATTGATCAAATGGTCAGTAGAACTTGGAGAGTTCGATATACAGTTCCTACCTAGACCCGACATCAAGTCACAGGTGCTTGCCGATTTTGTGGTCGAATGTACTAGCTATACATCCGAGGAATCGCCCGATGTGTCTCCTTCCTCCTCCTCCTGGACATTGTATGTAGATGGAGCTTCTGGGAATTCTGGTGCTGGCGCTGGAATCTTATTAATCTCCCCGCAGAAAGCCACACTCGAATATGGGCTTAGACTGAAGTTCCCAGCAACAAACAATGTTGCTGAATATGAAGCTTTGATCGCTGGATTGAGGCTTGCAATTGATTGCGAGGTTCAAGACTTAGTGGTTCACACTGATTCCCAACTGGTTGCTTCTCAAGTAGAAGGGGAATTCGATACTCACAACCCACTTTTGGCTCAATACTGTCAGACAGTTAAAACATTTGTTAGCTCAAATAGCAAAGCATCAGGTCATCCATATCCTTCGAGAGCAAAACACAAGGGCAGACTCACTCTCCAAACTAGCGACCTCTACAACGGGAGATGTTTTTAAAAGGAAATTCATTGAGGAGATCCACTTCCCGAGCATTCAAGGCTCATGGGTACTTCAATCAATAGATGAATCAAAAGAAGTTTCTTGGATCGATCCCATTCTAGCTCTCTTACAAGAAGGATCTCTCCCTGAAGACCCAGTTATGGCAGTACGACTTCGGAGACAAGCAGCCAACTTCACCATTATTAACGGAGAGTTATACAAACGATCTTTCACGGGGCCATACCTCAAATGCCTTCCTCCTTCGGAGGCAAATTATGCACTTCGCGAAGTACATTCGGGCATTTGTGGGGAACATTTGGGTGGAAGGGCGCTAGCCCAAAAGGTCCTGAGACAAGGTTTCTACTGGCCGACGATAAAACAAGACGCATTAGAACTTGTACGAAAATGTAACAGTTGCCAGTTGCATGCCAACCTCACTCATCTACCCGCCGTAGAGATATCGACATTACAGAGTCCCTGGCCTTTTGCCCAATGGGGGATCGACATAATGGGACCATTTCCTATGGCCACGGGACAGCGAAAATTCATCATATTAGCTGTCGACTATTTCACGAAGTGGGTAGAAGCAGAACCACTAGCGAAGATCACTGAAGCAAATGCCAAACAGTTTGTGTGGAAGAGCATAATATGTCGCTTTGGCATTCCTGCAAAAGTTATTACTGATAACGGGACACAGTTCACCGGAAGGGTCTTTACCACATTTTGTAAAGATCTCCACATTCATCTAGTACACACGGCTGTGGCTCATCCTCAGACTAATGGACAGACAGAAGTCACTAATCGAACCATTCTGAGAGGACTGAAAACACGGCTGGAGAAGGCTGGGGGGGCAATGGGCTGACGAGCTCCCAAACGTCCTTTGGGCCTATCGTACGACATCAAGGACTCCAACAGGAGAGACACCGTATAACCTCTGCTTTGGTACAGAGGCTGTCATTCCAGTCGACATTGGAGTCCCCAGTCATAGAGTGCAAACTTTCGACTCCAATACCAACGACGAAAAACTCAGGCACAACCTAGACCTCCTTCCAGAAGTAAGAAACGGGACAATACTTAAGGTTGCTGCCTACCACCAGAGAGTTGCCCGTCACTATAAACAGAAGGATGAAGCCACGACATATATCGGTAGGAGATCTGGTCCTACGCAGCATTGAGGCGGCAGGCAAAGGCCCTCAACGAAACAAACTCTCCCCCCTCTGGGAAGGTCCGTACCTAGTAGCAGCTATGGTGAAGCCAGGGACTTTCAAATTAAAGGATGCTGAAGGGAAGATGCTTCCTCGAACTTGGAATATCGAGAACCTCCGCAAATACTATCAGTAGAGCGTAATCGTGTCGTTCGTTTTAGAATGTTGTATGTCTTTTGCTTACTGTATATGTCTTTAATTTCGGACTTTGTTTGTGGTGTTTTCTAGTTTCCTTCTCCCTTAAACTATTTTCGGGAGCAATGTTCTTCGTTTAATAGCAGTAAAGACTTTGTTAAGTTTTGAACTTTAATTTTGAGCAGTTGATGATTATTGTTCAATCGTTAGTTGATCAATCCCAGGGGGATTTGATCCGACCTCTTCCACACAGGTTAACGTCATCGAGCAGGGCTCTGACTCACAACCTCGGATAGGTCTTATATCCTTGGTGGATTCTCCCGACCTCTTCCACACAGGTTAACGTCATCGAGCAGGGCTCTGACTCACAACCTCGGATAGGTCTTATATCCTTGGTGGATTCTCCCGACCTCTTCCACACAGGTTAACGTCATCGAGCAGGGCTCTGACTCACAACCTCGGATAGGTCTTATATCCTTGGTGGATTCTCCCGACCTCCTCCACACAGGTTAACGTCATCGAGCAGGGCTCTGACTCACAACCTCGGATAGGTCTTACATCTCTTATAGATTCTTTTAACCTCTTTCATACAGGTTGGCGTCATCACGCAAGGCTCTGGCGTACAACTTAGAGTAAACAGTACATCCTTAGAGGATCCTTTTAAACTTTTAAGCACAGGTTGGAAGATAAATACCTTAAACAAACATAAAAGAAATTCACTCAGAATAGATAAATACACTGGAATATTTAAGTCATATAGCAACAGAACGATAATCCACTACTAAGTCAAAGTAGATATCACATAACAGTACAAAACATCAGGTACATCACAATAACTAAAAAAGACAAACTAAAACAAACAACAGGAGCTAGAAAGTCTACTCAACATCTACTATCTCATCATCTGCATCAAGATCGAGGACCTTCCGAAGATCACTCTCTACCTCATCACCATCAGAGCCTGAAGGAAAGTCAGCTGAAGCCTGGCTAGGGGTCACCTCTTCGGCTGGAACTCCGGTCTTTCGCTGCATCAGGCGAACCCCCTTAAAGAAGCCTCTAATAAATCCGTCCTCAGTGCACTGCTGCTCCAAACCCTTCACCTCTATAGCATAGATGTGATCTCGGGCCTCCTCAACGTGATCCTGGACGATAGTCTTGAATGCTATGGACTTCTTGAAGTCTTCAATAACTCTTGAAGGTTCTGAGCTGGACAAGGCAGCCTCCTTCTCAGCTATAATGGCCTGAGACTCCTTATCCTTCATCTCCAGCGACGCAATCTTCTCCTCTGAAACTTTCTGCTCCCTCAAAAGTCTGGTGATCGTCGCGTGAGCCTCCTCAAGATCTATCTGGTGCCGATCTGCCTGCTGATTCCGGAGAGTTACAGAGCGCATTGAGTTAGCCAGCTCAGTCCTGCACTCGCTCAACTCATCTTTCAAGCACCTTCACCTCCTTAACCTTCTGATCATATTTTCGTTTGAACTCTCCCTGGAGGTACTTGATCTTAACAAACTCAGTGTTCCAGTCATTAACTGCGATCACAGCACGTGACAGCTGAAAATAGAAAGAAAAGTTCATTAGAAGTCACCTCAGAAGCAAATGAAATAAAAAATATTAGGAGATGTTACTCACCAAATTACTGGTCTTGTTATGTCCAAGGCATTGATGATTCATGACATCATCAGGGATATGCAGCTTGGCTGGGGAAGAGTCAGGTAAGGTCTTGTCAGTGTTCGTTTCTTCCAACCTCTTCTTCTTCGAAATCGGGGGGTCGTCAACCCTTGCCGGTCGTTTGGGAGCCGCTTTTGAAGCAGGGGCAGGGGGCTCAGGAATCCTGGATGTCGGCTTCAACTTCCTTGCATCAGATCTCCCAGTATGAAATGAAATCCCAACCTTGAATAAGAACTCTTCTTCAGTATATTTGCTCATATGACGAACCTCAAATAGAAGATGTTCGAGATCAGAAACTTTCAAAATTCTTATTATGTCTTCCTCACTGACATGCAGAGGGGATGGCAGATCCCTCATTTTCCCCCACTTCTCTATCAAGCCCCAATCATTCTTCACAAAAAAGAAAGTATTGATCCAGTTCTTTGAAGAATCGCGGGTACGCACACATCCAATTTGGATCTAAAAGTCACACGCCCAGATGTATCGCTGGTAAACTTACCCATCCGTGAAAGATGCTCCGGGGTCATAGTAGCTCCTCGATCCCGAAAGAGAGCAATCAATCCCATAGCCACTGACATTGCTCTAAATGAAAGTTGGAATATGTTCACGCCGCACCATTGCAAGACTTCAATCAGCTCAGTAGGAGGCGGAAAAAACGTAAACCAGCCCGCAAGTGGGCCTCAGAAACAGTCACGTACCCAGCAGGAGGAAGATTCGCCCGATCAGACCTCCTCGGGACCATTGTCTTCACATCATTCGGAAAGTAATAATTCTTGCGAAAAAGGAACATGAAGTCATTTGTAACAGACGACGCTGACACATCCACCTCCTTATTTGGCCTCTGCTCGCCATCATGCGGCGCAACGGGGTCCCCCCGGATCGCAGGATCTCTCGGTAGGGGGCGATCACCTGACATTTCTCTTAGAGGGAGAGGGGGAAAAAAGAAAATCTCCGAACTTCCTTGCCAAGAGAGGGGCCTCAGAAGACTGAGGGAAGGCCTCAATAGAAAGGACAGAGGGGAGAAGATCTCCGAACTTCCTTGCCAAGAGAGGGGCCTCAGAAGACTGAGGAAGGCCTCAATAGAAAGGACAGAGGGAGAAGATCTCCGAACTTCCTTGCCAAGAGAGGGGCCTCAGAAAACTGAGGGAAGGCCTCAATAGAAAGGACAGAGGGAGAAGAGAAGAAAAGAGAAGAGGAAGAGGAGTGGAGTGATTTTCTAAGGGCTTGAAGGGCCTATTTATAGTTTTTTGGGAGAAAGAGTGGAAGTTTCTAGAATTTTTAATTTCCCAAATTTTTCTAAATTTTTCTGAATTTTTTCGGAATTTTTTGGGATTTTTTCGGATTTTTTAGGCATTTTTACGGCCAAAAAAGGCCTAAAAAAGCCTAAAAAATCATTATTTCTGCACAGGTGGGGCCCACTAGGTCGGTGGGCTGAACAGACCCGCCCGTTCGTTCAAATAAGGCGGTGGGAAGCTTCCAGGCGGGCTGACCGCGCGGGCTCAGGCGGCCCAGGCGGGCCGCCACGCGGGCCGACAGCGGGCCCAGCAGCCCGCCGCGCGGGCTGCAGCGCGGGCCGCAGGCGCGGCCCAGGCGAGATGCAGCGCGGGCCGCAGGCGCGGCCCAGGTGGCCCAGGCGGGCCGCAGGCGCGGCCCAGGCAGGCCACCGCGCGGGCCAGGGCCTGGCCCAGGCGGGCCGCAGGCGGGTCGCGCGGCCCAAGGCGCGCCGCGCGCGTGTCCAGGCGCCGGCAGGCGGTGCCGCCGGCGGCGGCGGCGGCCGGCCGGCCGGCCGGTCCGGCCGGTCCGGCCGCCAAGCCCATTTTGGGCCCGATTTTCGTCCCGGAAACTCCGTTTTCGACGTTTTTGGGGTCCCCGGACACGTTTTTCGACGTTCCGGACTCAATTTTGGCACTTTCAGAGCTCATCGAGGCCTCCTTGGCTTGATTTTTGCAAAATTTCAACTTATGGAAAGCAATTTTTGCTATTCGGCCAATGCAAAATGTCGACACTTATATTTTCGGACTCCTGGGGCTTCGACGTCCGAAAATAGGGGGGCAACTGATACGTCATCACAAAATTAGCTTGATTGGGCACGAATCTCGAAGCAAAAGCTAGTTGGAAACTTCAAAAATTAAATCCGGGAGCATATGAACTCCGATTTTAGCAAGCTTACTGTCGAACTGAGCGTCTCGGAAATACGAACCCAACGACACAAAGATCAACCCAATCCGAGCCCAAATGAGTCCAAATCAAGAGCTCAAAGTGCTGTTAGAAGGTTCAAACTGCAATTTGAGTTACCAAACGGTCTCCGATTTTGACGAGCTTATACTCGAATCGAACGGCTCGACGAGACGAATCCAACGAGCCCAAGATCACTAAATTCCGACATCATTAAGGCCTCCAAATGTCCAACGAACGATGCACGATCGTAGGATTCAATATCAGCCGTCCATTTGACCACTCCCTGTTCGCCCTTGATCTCACACCTATTTACGGACCATGCCACTCCAGAAAATCTATAAATAGAGCCCTCATTCTTCACAAGAGGGCATCTAAGCAAGAGAGAGAAGAAGAGAAGAGAAGGAGAGAGAAGGAAGGAGTTCCTCCTCGACAGCCGCCGGACCACCGCCGGACCACCACAGAACCTCGCCGGACCACCGCCGGACCACCGCAGGAATCTCGTCGGACCACCGCCGGACTACCGCAGAAACCTCGTCGGACCACCGCCGGACCACCGCAGGAACCTCGCCGGACCACCACTTTAAGGTCCGACGTTCAGTCCCTACGTCCTGCCAAAGACCCAAGACCCAATATTCAGTCCTTACTTCCTGCCAAAGACCCGACGTCTTGTTCAAGACCCGGCACTAAGTCCCTACGTCCTACTCAGGGCCCGACATTCAGTCCCTACGTCCTGCCGAGGACCCGACGCCTTACTTAAGTAGTTGATTGTAATCTGTTCACCCCTGGAGGTGATTCAGTCTTTTGTAACCGACTCAAAATCTAGTGGAATCATTTTCAACTGGGCTAGGCCTCGTGGTTTTTTCCCTTTTTAGGGTTTTCCACGTAAAAAATCCTGTGTTCTCTGTGTGTGCTAGTTATACGTACAACGCTAAGACGTAGAATCAAATCTCTATCGCCGCGTAATTTCTAGCCCGCAACAAAATGGATTTTCAAAAATAATCCAAACTCATTTGGGAGGTTAAGTAGTACCTAATGGATCGGTGATACTTTTTTCATGAATCGTGTCATGCTTGCTGTGATTTTCAAATCATTTAAGTTACTATTTAAAAATCCTAATAATTAAAATATACATTCATAAATTTAAATAAATTAGAAAATATTTCTGACATGTTTACACATCTCCTTGATTTATTTCAGAATTTTCAAATATTATTTAACATGTTCAATAATTAAAAAGATTAATTTTTACTAGTTTTGAATTTTTCGACCTATTTACATAAATCCAAAAATAATATAAAAAAAGGGATTTTGTCTAAGTTAACATATAGCTCTTAATTTTTTCCAAGGGTTGATCTAACTATTTGCATTGTATTTGCATTTTTCAAGGGAAAGCTCACCACTTGAGAAATTCTTATTTTGTACTTTGAAATTCATAGGGCCTTGACAAGCTTCTTATTTGTCATTCTTACCATTCTAAACTTAATATAATTTATTTGGTTTTATTTATAATATTTTTTCATAATTAAAATATAGAATATTTTTATTATTTAAATATAAAAAATGCCTTAAATACCCTTAAGGAATAGGGTTTCTTAAGCATCATATCATACTTTTGAATAAAAAAAAAATCATACTTTCAAATTCATTCACACGATTTTTCAAAATCATAAATGCAAAAAATATTTTTAAAATTTCAAAAATGTAATTTTTAAGCTCAAATGTCTTGCTAAGCATTTTTGAGCTTCTTTCAAATTATTTAGATTTTTACAAAATTTATATAATAATTTTTACGATTATTATAATTTAGTAATAATTATAAAAAATGAAATAATTTTATAAAATATGAAAATACTTGACAATGTTTATTTCATATATATGATCATATGATCAAACTCTAATAAGCATTGGACATGCTGTGCATATTATATATTTTACATTATTATAAAGTTCTTTTTTAAAGAATAATTGTTTTTAATGAATTTAACTTAATTAAGACTTAATTGGAGCTTGTCAAAGTTAAATAACAAACACTTTTCACTTCCAAATATTTTTGGAATCCATTCAAATTATTTTGTAATTTTCATAAATTTTCACCAAGTTATAATTATAAATAATTTTAAGTGGGTTTTTAAAGCACTTCTAACATTTGAGAATGTAATTTCATTTGAATTGATAATTTTAGAAAGTTAGTCAACTTGTTTTGGTCATTATTGAACTAATTTTTTAATATATCACCTATTATAATAATTAATTGTTTAATTAATTAATTATTATAAAGGCTTGATTTTGACCTTGACTTTAACCTCCCACTTGAGTTTAGTCTTTTAAAAAGTTATCTTTCAAATGTTATTTTATTTAATATTTTCAAGATTTGGCAGGATTGTTCGAAGTAAATTTTAGTAGGACATTGCATGTGCTCTTTTTTTTATCATATGTATCATACACTTTGTACTTGCATTAGACATGTATCAGTTTATTGGTTATTACATGTGCACCTTGAACTCTCAATTTGATTTATATTTTTTAACTTTATTATATTCGATATGTTAGTTCATATGGATTAGCTTGCAAATACTAATGAGCTAACAAATAGGGGATTACCTTTTTTAAGATGATTTATATTGCCTTCTAGGATCATCATCCCAAGCTCCTTTTAGATCCTAGTAGCATTGATGCCATAATACATATGTTGAACCACTTTTAGAGACCGTTTTGGTTCATCCTATTTTGCATCACTAGCATGGATACATTAATTTTATCGATATTTTTAATTTAACTTTACCTGAAAATCTAGTTATGTTATCTTAGTTAGGATTCCATAGCCATATCACTTTGATTGAGTTTATCTTAAATATAGTTTGCCTTTTTTTATTATACTTTTCATTCCTCCCAATTAAACTCTTTTTGTTAAAAATCTTCTTAGATTGGCCATATCAAATTTTGTGAAGTTTACTCTCTCCTATAACTTACTTTTACTTATGTTATTATTTTGTCTATGTTATCTTGATCTGATCATGCCCTTATTGTTGGATCTCACATTTAATTTGATCATTTACTTTTTGCCAAATCTACCCCATTTTAGTCATGCTCTTTTGGCTAAAACATCCTCAATTTAATTATGCACTTTTAGCTAGATTGTTCTTGATTGGCCATAACATATTGGCTAAGTATATTCAATTATAATCATGTTATTTTGATTTTACTACCTCAATTGATAGCCTTGTTTATAGGTCTCTTTTAGACATTTATGCCACATTTGGTTGAGTTTTATCATAACTTAATCATGCTCTTTTAATTTGGTCATTCCATTGTTCAATCATACCTTATGGTTGAACACTCTTTGATTTTGGGTATATGCTTGCACCTATATAATTCCTTCCTTTTCAAGTTGTTTATCTCTACATTTGGACTTATCCTGCATTCTTGACATTTGGATCCCTCTTTGAATGCCTATAACCCTTCTTTCATTCAAGTGTTTGCATCGCTTGTAAATATTTGCTTTTACGTAGGTATGGATTTATAATAGGCATTTGGGTTGTCTTACTATGCTAGGTGGCGCAATCCTTACCCAAACATAATTGTAAATTCAATTGAGTAGCTCTAATTTCATATAATTGGGTTATCTCATTCACTTCCTTTAGTGGGCAATTCTCTATACTACTAGAGATCGTAAGTCATGCATCTTTCCGTATCCATATTTTAACATTCATCTTTCTAGAAATTTTTGCTATCTCATCTTTAATTTGAGATCGTGAGACTAACTTTGGATTATTTAACTTATAGTTATTGATAGTGCATCTCATAATTGGGTTAGGTCGACTATTTTCTCAGCTAAGTGATTTTAAGCTTAATAGTTTGATAATAACAAATACATGAAGTCCTAACAAAAGTTATTTTTACATTTTTCTAGAATTTTTACTCATCACCCATGTCAACCCATTGTACTCCTTTTTGTCTCTTTTATTATTCAATTATTGTAATCATATAAGCTTTCTATGTGGAGAAACAATCATATTATTAGATTATAGTGATTCAACCTTTGTTTTTTGGACTGACCCATATCAAAGCAAAAATTATTCTATTATGATAACAATATTTGAATCATTGTCTTATTTTTTATAATTAACTCAAGCAAATTAAAATAAAAGTATGTCTCATTTATAGAGATTTGCTTTTGAAGGTGCTATCAAGTGTTATTAAGCTTAAGGAACCTAGTATCTTTGAGAGATAAATAAACACACATTTTCTTAATTTAACTTGAATTTATTCTAATGATATGACTTGTCGTGAGTATTTTATATAATTTTAAATAAGATTTGTCGGTTCTATCACACTTAACATATTTTCTCATCTCTTATTGTAAAATCTTTTATATGAGACCCATATCTTCACAAATTTGCCCCACAACAATATCAAATGGATGAAAGCAATAAAGTGAATATGGTAGATCTCAAGTAGAAGTGTGCTTTCCGAATAGAATATGAATTCAAGGCAAAGATTTGCTTATCCAAAACATTCACGACATATAATCGACTTGATTGATATGCACGCAACTTTGATTTGATTATCTAAAAATAAATTTTTATTTGATTTACAATGAGATTATAAGGTGGTGCTTAAACTATAAGTCTATGGGTTAGATAGCAAGCATTTGATAATCCCTTAAATTATAATTAAAGTTAGTAAGTTACCAATCCTTTAATTTTACATTATTCCCCAAATATAAACCATGAGCATGCCCCAAGAATGTCTAAGGCTTCTTACATCAATAGTATGTTCTTCATATGTAAAAAAAAAAAAAAAGACAGCCATAGAGCTACCATAATCAAATAAAATCAATTGAACTTCAAAAGTATTAAGGTTAATCCCTTTCAATGATTGTTTCATTTGAACACATAGAGGTAATTGTAAGTCAAGATTAGTAAAAGTAGTTGTGAAAATGGTTTGGTAAAAGTAGTTGTGAAAATGATTTGGTGATAGTTAACCTCAATTTAGTCATCTTAGACTTGGATGCTTGAAGCTTCATCAATTATCTCATTCCTCTAATTTCATTGGTTGATTACATCTACTTGCTCATACGTTTCTTTCATCAAATTTGTCTAGCAATGCTCTAGCAATCATTTGTGTTGATCTTATTATCTTTCTGGTGGAAGAAACTACTAGGGTTATAATATTCTGGTGATCCCTCTTCTTGATAGATCATCTTATTTATTTGCTATGTTGTAGGGCCATAATCATGGTAATCAATGGTTTGTCGAAAGGTAAAGGTGGTAGCGGTTGCTATGATTAATTTCTTTGGGGAGTAGGCAATCTTCAATAGATTCTCATTGTTGTTTTTCGTAATGTTGTCGTTCTATTTGGCTATTGTTTTTTTTTTGCTCGGTGAATTTAATATTATGTTCGCCTCGAAAAATGTTTTTTCCGACTATTTCAAAAAGAAAAAATATTTATAACAACTCATTACAACTTTCAAAAAGTTGTTTTCATCGCAATAATTTTACAATTATTGGTAATTAGCTTATGGTGTTTGTGAACAAACTTGGGAAGAAGGTGTAGGGTGCTATTTTGTTAGATGAATTGTTGAAAGATCTAATCAAATGAGGATCTTTATAACAGATAGATGGTATTTTAAGAATAAGTTATGTCATTAGTTGTCTTCAATTAAGGAGCTATGATTTTAGGCTGATTGATTGCCTCGAATGATTCAAAACCAATCCTAAATTCTTGAGTTGGGATGATTGATTCAAAGCGTAAGCTTAGGTTTTAATCAGTTGTAAGCCATAATTTGAGCCAAGAATTGTTGAGAGGGTTCAAACCTTTGTTGGGATGAGGAGTAAACCACCGCAACAAACAAATAAGAAAATAGGAAAGTAGCGAAAAGTATAAGGATACTAGGATTTAATGTGGAAAAATCCTAAATGAGGAAAAAACTAAGGAGCCACAGCACACTAATGAATCCACTATGAAAATGCGGAGAAATAAGTACAGTTCTATCTTCTCTCTCGCTCTCACCTTGCTTTTCTTCTCTCTTATCAATTTGGAGCGTTCCGGCACTCAACATTACTACGCCGAATCTAGAGTGTTGCGGTGCTATGGTCTCTTTTGATCAGTGTTGGGGCGCTCAGAAATATAGCGCCATGAGCTCAAGTACAAATCATCGAGGCGTACGAAAAAAAATTGTGTGCAAATCATCTGAACCCAAGAAGGGGGTAAACCCCGCACCCCCCAACGAGCATGACAAATTGAATTGAGATTTGAGGCAACAATACAATCCGATTGATCTACACAATCAGATTCCACACAGACTAGCAACAATATGGCAAATCCCTTAATTTAATCATACTCTCATGTACAACATGTGATGCCCTTTTGATGGTTCTCATGTGCGATGATTTTGACTATTTTTTTGGAGACATTTAGGCCAATTAAGACAAACTCACATACACATTAAATATTCAAGACTCAAACATACTGCCTCTTGGTTGATAGTTAAGCTATCAACCAACAGACCCAGATGAGATGCGCCTGATAAAATAATGTTTGTAATGATGGTGGAGGCAAAGGTGAAGCATCACTTCTTAAATGATGTTCATCTTAGTTTTATATTGTAGTTGAAGAAATTAAGATTAATACTAACATAACGAAAAGTAGATTATTGTGTTTTTTTCTTTAACCATATTTTTATTTTTAAATTATCTCTTTGTCTATATTTCTGAAATCCAATATATTTACCTAATATTTTCATATAGCAATATTCATGCAAGGAGCAATTGAATGGTTGAATAATTTTGCACTATTTTCTAATTTTTAAAAAAAGTTAAACAATGTACACCAATAGCAAATTGGGACTTTTTTTTTAATTTTTTTTTTTAGAAAATTGGGACTTGTTCCTATTAGTGTAAAATTTAATTCTTCATAAAGTTCTCTGCTTTTGATATTTCAGCCATTTGGACTAACTCATGGAATAAGTAGAAATGAACGAGACAATTATAAAAATAAAATATTTTGAATTGGGGAAAAGTACAAGATGTTGAGTACAAAAGTCAGCTAGATTCGTTAGGGCATCTCTAAATAAATTTTTTTTTTTTTTGGACATTTAGATCATTTAAGACAAACTCATATACACAACTCATACACATAGACTCAAATCCTAGACCTTTTAGTTGGAAGTCTTAGCTCTCAACCAATAGGCTAAGGAGAGTTATTTTTCACTTCAAAAATAGTGTAATAGTTATATTAAATAGTAATTTATTTTTAATAAAAAAAATATTTTGTGTATATTTTTTGTCATCTCTATTTTGAATAGTGGGAATGGACGAATAATATTATGAACAGTGCGATGTCATTATTGGCGTCGCATTGTTCAAATTTGAGATAAAACACAAAATTATTTTTATTTGTTGTTTGAGTGGACCCTCGTAGGAATTGCAAACATGCAAATGGTGTTTAGTTGGAGATATTCTTAGGAGAAGAAATATGTTTACTTCAAATTTGGATTATTATTATTTTTTTGTTAATTTTGACTAATTTCTCCTATTAAATTTGAGGAGCATCAAACCTACAATAAAGAAAAATTCTAAGAATAGTTTATTTGCTCGTAAATAAAATTATGATAATCGAGAAATAATTTTTTGTTTCAATTTTGCATGAAGAAGCAATTTATACATAGCTAAAATAGAAGAAATAAAGAAGCTAAAAAAAATTTTATGTGATAAAATTCACATAAAATTTAGAAGGAGAAAAACACTGGTCCTTTATAAATTTATAGGATTTGTCATAAAATTGAAGCTTTAAAATTTTGGTCTTATAAACTTAGAGGCACTTGCTTGATCTTTTATAGTTATAAAAGAAACTATGGAGAGGTATTGGAGAGATAATGATGGCAATTAGATGATATCATTTGGGCAATGGTGGTTAGAAAATGATGACGAAGTGCTTGTGGTTAAGTAATACTAGCCAGACGATAACAATTGGATGATGGGATAAATCATAAGATAGTGGTTTGGTAATATGAATTGGTTGATAGTAGTGGCTAACAGTGATAGTTAATATCGAACATCGGATAGAGCTATAGAGAACTTCAATCTTCAACCTCTCACCAATCCCAAGCCTCAACTCCCATCATCTGGAGAATGATGTTAATTTATTGTATTATGGGGAGTAATATTTTTGGTAAATTTGATATAAATCTTTTTGATAATATATAATTTGTTTAGCATTTAAGTGGCTTACAAACCTTAGCATCAAATGATATTAGGAGATTTTATTTTTTAATTAAGGTCATGAAGTTTTCAAATATGTTGTATATGCAAGTCATTTGTAGTTTCTAAAGTTTGATGTTGTCATGTATATGCAAAGTATTATCCTTTTATAAGCACATGTGATTCTCTACAAAGAGTGATAAACTACCCTTTATAAATAAAATTAAGGAAAAATCTATTTCTTTCTCAATTCTTTCTTTTTGAGTTTTGATTTCTTCTCCAAAAGAGGGAAGACATTGTGATATATAAATGAAGTACTCTTGTTTACACGCTCGATTATTTTCTCTAAAGAAGTATTAAATCATTTTACATACATAGAGTTATGAGTGACACCCAAGATTTTCAATTCATATGATGAAGCTCTAACATTCTTCTTGAAGGGGGATTGATTGACTTCATTTGGGCCGATTGGAATTCGAAATGGGAAAAAAATCACCTCAATTCAAATCTTTGATTTTCTCCCCAATAGGGAGTATTATTTTTTCTTCCATTTTTTTTGGGTAAGAATTTTTAAAAATTTAAACTCTAATCTAATATGGAAGTGTACTAATTTAGAGACAGTTAAAGATGAGTTCAAGTTTTAGTTTAATATCAATGTTCAATGTTCGTATTGGTGATGACAAGCATTGACGTTGGCTTTATTGCCATTAGATTGATTTGAGATGTGCTCCACTTGAGATATAAGGTACATCATTTTAGAGAAATAGATGAACATCTCAAATCTTAGATTGATTGTTTTCTTATAAGAACATTATATCGTTTAGATTGTAAAGATTATAATTTTTTCGAGTGAAAATTTATGTATCCAATATTGCTTATTAGTTTTGAACTTTAAGATGAAGTGGCAGAAAATAAAAAATAAAGTAAAATATTATTGTAGGATTGGACGAGGATATTAAAATAATATTAACTAAAATAATTTTGAGAGTAAGATTTTAAATCTTAAAATTTGGTCTAAGCATGAAAATATTAATGTTATATGCGAAAAAGTGGCTACTGATACTAAGAATATTGCAAAAGATGTGCTTGGAGTATCAAAGGGAAAATCTCTTAATAGTAAAAATAATTAGTAGTGAAATACAAATGTGCAAAAAAAGATTAAAAAAAAGAAAATTTATTATAAAAATTGATTTAGATGTAAAAATTTTGAAAATTGTGAAAGACATAAAAAGGCATATGATGAATCTAAGAAAGCAATATGCGATGCAAAGATTTAGCTTTTAAGGATTTATATAATAGATTAGATACTAAAAATGGAGAAAGATATATATATATATATATATATATATATATATATATATAATTTAGTCAAACAAAGAGATGAATCATAAATTTAATTCAAGTGAAGTGTATTAAGGATGAAGATAAAAAAGTACTTTGCTTAGAAGATTATATTCAACAAAGGTGAATGAGATATTTTGCTAAAAGTTTTTATGAAGGTTGTGAGAATATGATTGACTTTAGTGATCTTAGCACCCTAAATGAAAATAAAATTGAAATTAGAGAGGCTTTAAAGAAAATAAATGATGAAAAAGCTATTGGACCTGATGATATTCCAATAGAGATGTGAAAATGCTTAAGAGATGAAATAATTTATTATATTACTAAACTTTTTAATACTATTTTGAAGACTAAAAAGATGTTAAATGAGTGGAGAATGAGTATGTTAATTCATATTTTTAAGAATAAAGGTGATACACAAGATCGTGTGAATTATAGAGGAATTAAGTTAACGTGTTATACTTTAAAATTATGAGAGCGAGTTATGGAGAGTAGATTGCGGCATAATACTAATGTTTCTCAAAATCAATTTCGATTCATGCAAGGTAAGTCTACTATGAAAGTCATACATGTATTGAGAGGTTTGATGGAGAAATATAGAGGGAATAAGGAGGATCTACATATGATATTTATTAATTTAGAGAAAGCATATGATAAATTTCAAGAGAAGTGCTATGAAGAGTTATTGAAAAAAAAAAGAGTTAATAATGCTTATATTCAAATCATTAAAGATATATATGCATGATTTATTATTTGTGTTCAAACACAAGGTGATTTGACCAAGTATTTTCCTATTTCGGTTAAGATTACATCAAGGATCAGCCTAAACCCCGTATCTTTTTGCTTTAGTCATAAATGTTTTCACTAGACATTTGCAAAAGGATGTACCTTAGTGTATGTTTTTTTACTGGTGATATTCTTATTGTTGATAAGAAGAGAGAGAGAGAGAGTTAAAGGTAAACTTGAATTATGAAGGTCAACCTTAGAGTCAAAAGGTTTTTGCTTTAGTAGATCTAAAACTTAATATATTGAAGTGTAATTTTAGTAGTAATAGACCTAATTGGGGGGGATTGCGACTTTGGGCGATCAAGTCATTAATAAGAGTACACGTTTTAGATATTTGAATATATTATTCAGAGTGATGGTGAAATGAATGGGGATATTATCAGTAGAATTCAAAGTTGGATGATTGAAGTGGAGGAATGCATCGAGCTTGTTGAGTGATAGAAAAGTCTCCCTCAAACTTAAGAGATAATTCTATAAGATGGCGGTGAGACCTGCAATGCTTATGATACATAATGTTGGCCATTAAAAGAGAAGCATAACACTAAGTTAAGTGTTGTAGAGATGAGGATGTTTAGGTGGATTGGATTTACCCTTAGAGACATGATATGTAATGATCATATATGTGAAAAGATTGGAGTAGCTCCAGTGGAATATAAGATTTGAGAGAATCGTCTTAGATGACTTGATCACATAAAATGATGACCTTTTGATGACCCGGTTAGAAAAGTAGTAGTATTAGATTTGACTTATATTAAGAAAGTTTGAGGTAGACTTATAAAGATTTGGTTAGAAAATATTAGAAATGATATTTCTTTATTAAATTTAAACGAGAATTTGACTTTTAACAAGACGCAATGGAGAAAAAAGATTCATATAGCTGACCCCACATAGTGGGACAAAAGCTTGATGTTGTTGTTATTGTCGTCTAAGTGAAGAGAGACTAACCCATTGAAAGCCAAATTAAAAAAAATTGAAGATTTTAAAGATTAGATCAGACATAAATTTTTTATGATGACAATGTATAGAGTGTTGACACTACACATATGCAATAATTTTGTATGTAACATTTCAAGTTGGAAGGCGTCATAATTTTTACATGAATAATTTGGAAAGTAAAAGAAACAAAAGATCTATCTCAATTCAAGTACATTGACTATATACTTAAAGTTATAGAAGTTCGTTATTCCTCACAATTATAGAATATGTGATTACAATATTTGAAGCACTTCGTTGATCTCCTATATTTATGATAGAGATAAGGCAAGAAGTTTTAGAGAGATAATAATGACAACTTGATGAGTAAATCAAGCAATGGTGTTCAAATAATAATGATCGGACAATAGCGGTCAAGCAATTGTGATTGGGTGATATCAGTCAAATATGATGATTAGATTATAGGGAATGGACTATCATAGTCGAGCAATAATGATTGATGATAGTGGTTTGGCGACTGCATTTGGATGACGATAATGTCTGACGATAATCTTTGACATCAAAAATTGGGTAAAATTCTTTATAACACTAAGTTATTTCTAATATCAAGTTTCAATTTTCATGTGGAGAATGTGATTTATTTGTGAGTGATATTTGGATATTAGTCAATCGTATTGAATGCTTAGATCATAGATAGTATATTCAACATTTAAATATCTTATAGATCTCAAAATCAAATGATTTTGGATTTGTTAGATTTGTCTCTTCAAGCCACTAAATTTAATTATAAGTATGTAATATATGGAGTTTATTTGATTATTTAATTAATATACTAAAATTTTTAAATTTGTTTAGAGCGTCTGATTTGAATTCACTTGGACTCGGAATAAAGATGTTTAATTTAATTATAAATAGGTTGAAATTGGAGTTAGGATGATTATAAATTTAATTTCCAAAATTTATAGAATCGAAATTCGATACAGTACAATTAATTTTTTTGTAGATTATTTTTAGTCTCCCTGCAGGCCTCAGAATCGGTCTCAAAATGTTGACTCTGAGAAAGCTAGAAATTAAAATAGGACCGAAAATTCAGGTAAAATAGAAAACGACCAGAGAAAGGGAAAAAATTATGTCGCAAGAACGAGAAACCAATCTTCCACATATGTACAGATTAGGACTTTTGCAGGCTTCTTTTCGGTCAGATCCAGACTATTCGCTATAAAAAAGAAACAGATAAATTGCGAGAAGAGAATAGAGATCAAGATTGGCTCACTCGATCCTGGTGATCGATGCTGCGATGGGGGATTTGGACATCATGACCTTGAACTCCTCGAAGCTAACGAGGCCGTCGCCATCCTTATCGACGCCATCGATCATCTTCCGGCACTGCGCGACGGAAACCCCTTCGCCGAGGCCGCGCATCACGCGCGCGAGCTCCTCCGCCGATATCGATCCGTTGCGATCAAGATCGAAGACGGAAAAAGCGTGGCGGAGATCCTCGAGCGCCGCTGTGGAATCGACCTTGCTGGTATTCAGATCCACAAACTCCTCAAAACTGATGAAGCCATCACCGTCGGCATCGACCTCGCTCATCATTTGAGCGAGCTCCTCAGCCGACGCCGCGTGCCCTAGGCTTTCGAAGATGGCGCCTAGCTCCGATGACGAGATCTTTCCGTCGCCGTTAGAGTCAAATTTCCGGAAAACGAGTTCGAGTTCCTCTTGTGTCGCCACTGCAGCGGCATCCGGCGAAGTTGGCTCCGAAACCTCTCCACTGGACGTGGTGGCCTTTGATTTTCTTCGGCGCCGGAGCAGGGACCGGAGTTTCCCCATCGGAAAATCGAAGAAGAGGAAGAGAGAGATCTGTTTCGTTTCCCAACAGAAGAGGGGAGGTGAATAGTTTTTCCGTTCTTAGAGGACCTAGAAAAAGGTATCGAGTTAGAGGAAGAGGTAAATCGGAGCGTTATTTATAGAGCGATGTACCGAAAATCGGTTTCCGTTCGTTTCGGCCGAAATTTCGGCCCGATGATGTAAAAAATCTTTCATATTATGGAAAATCATTATTAAATAAATTATCAAAGGGATTTCCCAAATAAGGTTAGATTAAAATTTCTACCAAAAATACATTCTTATTATTGGAGATTTCCTTTATAGGTGAGGGGATGTTTGCTTGCAAGAAATTAGAATTTCAGTGTATTTCATATGCAATCTAAAATAAATTTAGTTAATTAAGGCTTCGTTTGGGACGGCTTTTTTATTGCTTTTTAAAATGGAGTTTTAATATAATTTTTTTTTGTTTCTGTACTAAAACTCCGTTTTAAAAATCAATGAAAAAGCCGTCCCAAACAAAGCCTAAGGCTTCGTTTGATTCAGTTTATGCTTACATAAAAAAGAGTTTTAGAAAAGGAGGTTGAGAAAAAGCAGTTTAATAAAATGGAGTTTCAATAATGAGATATGTTTGACTAATATTTTTAAATGTGCTTATTAATACTTGAAAGTAATTTTAAATTGTTTGTTTAGAAGTTCTTCTTTTGAGATTTTATTATAAAAAACATAATTCGCTTCCAAAACTCCGTTTTGTGACCGAAGAAGCAGATACGAAAAGAATTTTGCAACCGCCGAAAAAACGGTGTTTATTAAAAAGGAATTATTGTTAAGCTTTGATTCCAAACAGTAAATACTGATTGATTTCGGCGTATTCAAACGGAAACGTAGAAAAAAAGCCTAATCAAACGAGGCCTAAATTGTTTTATGATATTTAGTGGTTGTAGAATAAATTTATAAGATTATTTTTTGAGTGTGTGCTTGGATTGTTATAAATTAAGTTTCTATTGTCCGATGAGGGTGATTCATCGATGGCAAGAGACAGCCAACAGTGGTGGCAGATGGTGAATGGAAAAGAAGATTCAATCTATTAAAAAATTGATTGAATTCGAAGATTTTGTAATATGCTAAAATGGACTGATAAGTTGATATATTATCAAAAGTTGTTTTTGATTAGGCAAGAATCCAATATATACTTGAGATGCAAACTATTATAAATAGATTTAAGATTATCTAAATTCTGATTTCAGCAAACTTATAGACACATTAAACATCCTGACAAGACAAGCATATGGCACCCATAGTGATCTTATTCAACTCCAAATAACCCCAAATCAAGCACTTTAAGCATAATATAAAACTTCTAACATTAATTAGAGGGCTATGATTTCCAAATCCCACATACTTATAATCAAATTGAGTGTAGCTATAAGGTGAATCCAATTACCCCATTGTCACTTGATTCTAATATCAATAAGACACTTAAATGATGAATCAATAATCCATAATCATGAGAATTAATATGGGTTGTCCATTAGAGTGTTACATAGGCTACATTTTTTTTTTGTGGGGGAGAGAGAGAGAGAGAGAGAGAGAGAGAGAGAGAGAGAGAGAGAGAGAGAGAGAGAGAGAGAGAGAGAGAGCTTAAACTTTTTTTTATCGCCATTATTGAACCACCTTCTAACTAATGTCTTCTAACCAACCTCAAGTGATCACAATCCACTGACATTATCTCCTAACTACAATATTCCTACCTTTGTCCCTTGAAAACAATGCCCTGGCCATCATGGTCCTACTACAATCCTCATATTGTTATCGCTTGATTACATTCATGTTACCACCATTACCCGAATATGGTAATCCGACCACCATTGCCCAACTTGGTTCTCTGATTACCATCATTAAACTACGATCATCTAGCCACCATCACCCGATTATGATCCTCTAATCATTATCATCTGATTATGGTCTTTCAATCGCCATTGATCGAATATGATCTTTCGAGCACCATTGCTCAACTATTATCCTCTAATTATTATCACCCAACTACAATCCTCTAAACAACATTGCCTGACTATTGGTCATCGTACCACCATTACCTAACTATAGTCATCTAACAACCATCACCCCGCTAAGGACCTCTGATAGCCCTTGCTTAGTTTCGACTTTTGAGGTATGAGAAAGAAGCCTAATAGGTTTTGAGTTGGTTAACAACACTACTATAATGCTCTAAGACTTAAAGAAGGAATTAAACCTACTTTTCTTATACGTTTAAGAATTCTCAACCCAAATTTTTCTTTCATCAGAGCCATCTAATCATCCAAAATAATATAATCCAAATAGCCTAAACAAGCATATAAAATATTTCTTTTAAAAAACTTAAATAACAATATTTTAGAATCTAATAATTGTAACAAAAGTCTTAAATACAATATGAACTACATAATCATATAGACCTTTGGAATCAGATTCCCTACTTAACAAACCCAATCTACTCAATGGAATCTTTACCTTTGTCTGAAGTATTTTGGACAACAATGTGTATAAAACTCATTACGTCAACCCTTTTTTTTTTTTTTTCATATTAGAGTTCAATTCATAGTTCATTATTAAAATCAATAAAGAAAAATTGTAGTTAGACGACAATGATCAAAGGATTGTAATCACTTGAGGTTGGTTCGACGACATTAATCAAGAGGTGATTCAATTATGGAAATAAAAAAATAGTCTAAGCAACATTGCCCTACTATGTGCAATCAGACCATTATTTTCCAAGTACAACCTTCTAACCACTGTCACCTAGCTAAGGACCTTTGACAACCCTTTCTTAGTTCCAACTTTTCTTATACATTTAAGAATTCTCAATCCAATTCTTTCTTTCACCAGAGCATTTAATCATCCAAATTAATATAACACAAATAGCCAATAAGCATATAAAATATTTCTTTTAAAATACTCGAAATAACAATAGTTTAGAATCTAATAATTGTAACGAAAGTCTTAACTACAATCTAAACTATATAATCATATGAAACTTTAGAATCGGATTCTATTCTTCTTAACAGACCCAATCTACTCAATGGAATCTTTACTTTTGCCTGAAATACTTTAGACAACACTATGAGTATTAAACATAGTAGGTCAACCTTTTTTTTTCATATTAGATTTAAATTCACAGTTCATTATTAAAATTAATAAAATAAAAGAGTTATTGTTTGCTCTATAATTGGCATCTAGATCACATATGAATATGAATGCAAAAATGCCCATGTATTAATACCACTAATAACTCTCATTTATCGCCTCGCAACCGCTTAAAGCAAGTGCACAACAGAGCTAGATCATAGTAGAGTGTATTCCAAAACTAAATCATCTCAGAGTAAGAGCGTAATATTGTAGTCAAGAATAGGAGAAATTATTTTGTAAGGAGTCCGAACGGGAGGAAGCATTCGGACATGTGAGTGTACACACTATGTACAATTTGTACATAGTGTTTACACTAACATGCCTAGACGGTTCTTCCATTTGGACTATGCACTATTAATTTTTCTAAAAATAGAAATACATTTGCACGAGGGCCCAAACACAAAATTCAAAGTGTACATTCATTTCCATAATAAAGCTCCAGAATATCATCAAGTACATAATGATGCAATGAAATATACAATTGTCAATTGAATTAGCCTTTCATGCTCCTTAAGTCCCTACTGATGGGTTGAAGAAGTAGGGTTATATATATATAGTGACTTATTTATCCAGAAAATTCTAAAATTCATTGGAGTAAATCAACTGGTGAAATGTTGTATTCTTATAATTAAATTGTTAAGAACACAGTGGGTGTTATATAGTCCAAACTCAAGAAAAATATATTTATAAGCATATATTTCTATAAGTATCTTAGAATTGAAATCAGAAATAGAGTATGAGTTACCTCTCTCAAGCTCAATAATTTTCCTAATTAGCTGAACGGATAATTCCCGAGTTCTGGCCTCCAAAACCTCTCTTCTACTTTATCTCTCCTTTATTTCCTCCCTTTCTTCAATTCTTCTTTGCAAGGTTGGGGTGCAATTTGTATTAGTAATTGGATTTGAATATTTTTAATATTTAAAAAAGTACTAATTTGACCTAGCGCCATGGTGCTCCCTTCCCTACTATCGTAATGCCCATAGAGAATCTTCCTGATTCTTTTAGAATATTATTACCTGAGACCCAACACCGTAAAAATGCTTCCCTAGCGTCGAAACACACGCCCAAAACTTTTTTTGGTCAATTTTCTTGAGAGCTCGATGTCTCGGTGCCCGCAGAATAATTTTTTTTCAACTTGATTTTCCTTCACTTTTTCAACCCAAACCTTGATTATCTCTAAGCTCCATTAGATTTTCTAAGATCTATAATTATTAATCTTATTAATATTAACTATTATTAATGAAAATTTACATGAATTTATGATGATGGGTATTACAACTACTGAGAAAATTATATTGATAAATAAGAAGTTAGAAGTCACTTAGGATAGGCAAAAGAAATATTTCTATCCAAAGCACAAGTATGTGGAATTTAAGGTTAGGGATTATGTATATCTAAAAGTTAGCCCCATAAACGGAGAAGTAGGTTTAGAAAAGATAACAAGTTAATTCCTAGGCATATAGGATCGTTTGAAGTGATTGACATAATTGGAAAATATGCTTATAATTTTTTCTACCACATCATATGTTAGATATCTTTAATGAATTTTATGTATCAGTTTTGAGAAATGGGTGTCTGATGTAGATCGTTGAGTCCTTAAAGCTGAAGTGGAAGTGCAACCCAATTTGGCCTATAGAGGAAAATCTGAACACATTCTAGCTTTTAATGTTAAGCAATTAAGAAATAAAAATTTTTTTATGGTTAAAGTTTAGTGAAAGCATAAGTTAGAGCGTGAACCAACCTGAAAGAAAAAGGCTGAGATGAGACAACTATATTCAGATTTATTATGATTGGAATTTTGATGATGACATCTTTTATAAAGAAAGGAGGATGTAATATTAGCTGTCCCCTGTAATTAAGATTAATTAAGCTAAAATTCAATCTGAATTTGTTTTAATTTATAATTATTAGTCATAGCATGTTTAATGGGCTTTTTTTAAGTGGCTAAGGGTTGCGTTAGAGAAGTGAAAATATAAGTTAGAAAATTCGCTCTACGGGTACTACATTGCCAGTATTAAGAGTGTCATGGCATTGAGCTCTTGGGAAAATAGAGGAAAAAAGAGGTGTTAGCAGTGCGCTGCAATCTCAAAAAGCATTGTTGCTATGCCAGGCCTAAGCTAGAAAGATTTTGGGAGAATTTCACAGATCTATGGCACTAGAGGTGAGCGTTGTAACACTAGATCAAGTTATAGGCTTTTAAATAAGAAAGTATCTTAGACCAATAGACGAATCTCATTTCACCTAGCCCTAGCCAGAGAAGAGAGGAGGGGAAGAGGAAGAGAAGAAAGGAAAGAGAAAGATATGGAGAGATTTTGGTGGCCAAAGCTTGAGCTTTGTTCGTCGAGCCAGTCTTAGCATGTTTAATGGGGCTTTTTAAGTGGCTATTGTTTGGGTTAGATAAGTGAAAATGCAAGTTAGAAAATTCGTTATATGGGTACTACAATACGAGTATTGGCAATGCCACGACATTGAGCTCTTGGCCAAAGCTTACGGGTGCACTTCAATCTCGAAAAGCGCTGTCGTGATGTCATGGCCTAAACTAGAAATATTATGAAAGAATTTAGATGATTCTTTGGGAGTGTTGTGACACTGGGATCACAAAATCTCCCTCAATATCCCAAGCCTTCTCGAAGATCAATCACTCAACATTAGAGGCATCTTAACCACTACAATACCTAGGGGTGTCAATTTTTGACACGACCCGAAACACGACCTAAATCCAACACGAAAAAATTCGGGTTAGGGTCAACCCGAACCTGAAACCGGCCGGGTTCGGGTTCAACAAATCAACCCATTTAAAAAATCGGGTTGGGTTGACCCAGCAAACCCGAAATTGACCCAAAAATGACCCAAAATTGACACGAAAACTCCTATTTGACCCGAAAACCCGATATTAACCCATTTTTTACCCGATTTTGACCCAAAAATTGAAGATTGACCCGATTTTGACCCGAAAAACTAGCAATTTTAGGTCAACTTTGGGTCATTCGTGTCGGGTCGGATTGACCCGGACCCGAATTGGGTCGGGTTCGGGTCCGGAAACCTGACCAGTTTTTAAAAACGGGTCGGGTTCGGGTTGACCCGAATAGTGCCGGGTCAGTTCCGGGTCGACCTGAACCCGACCCGTTGACCCGAATTGACACCCCTACAAATACCACTATAAAGCTCTCGGCCAAAGTAGGAAACACCAAGGTTTAGGCTTATTTCGTACACCTCCATACCCCATCAAGCAACTAAAAAAATTATCAACAACTCAAAATCACAAGTGCACATCCTAAACCAATCCTCCATCATCATTTCTAATCATTTTCCCTTTATAACTCATTACTCAAAATGATCTTCCAAATTAGCCCAAATTGGACTAAACTTAGACATTTCATCCACTATACCCCAACTAAATCTCTCTCCTTTTGATAACAAACTCCAAATCACTTTCTTAAATACTAAAATAAGTACTTGTAGCTATTTCTAGCCTTCAATCTTATCAAAAGACTATCCATCACCACCAGAGGGAGGAAAGGAACACATCGCATCAATGATATGATAAATCACCACCATATCATAAAATGAAGGGCTTAAAACTTACCTCACCAAACAATAGGGACCACCAAACATATTTTATGAAAATGTTCTCAATTATGTTTACAAAATATGATAATTATAATATTGAATCTACAACTATTTATGGCCTTTTTAATACATGAATAAAAATAGAATATCAACTATTAAAAGATCAAAACATTTTTAGTCATAATAAATTGGTGCATAAATTTATATCTAAGGTGAATGTAACCTCTTAAATACCTTGCATTTGAAGAATCATAATTTATTTACATCCACATATATATATATATATATATATATATATATATATAGAAGATTCCCCCAATTAAGTCTTCATCACTTTTGGCTAATTTAATTTGATATATATAAGGGTGTTAATATTTGAAACGACTCAAAAAATTCAGGTTATGATCAACCCGTTTCACAAATGGGTCAGTTTAGGTTTCCGAATTCGTCACGTCTGAAAAAACATGTCAAGTTCGGGTTGATCCAGAAACCCAGCGGGTTAACTTGAAAACCCGTTTGAAACGAGCTAGTCGCGCTGCCCGGGTTAAGCCGTTGTTTGCCTGCCCGTCATGTCCGAGGTTGCCCACGCGTAGTTTCCGAGGCTGCCCTCTATCTGAGCTACTCACGCATTGCATCAACTGCCTGACCGTCTCGACATCAACGAGAGCCCTGTCGTTCGTTGTCCAGCTGTGTCGAGTCAAGTCAAATCGGTAACCCGACGGGTCAGGTGCGGGTCTGAACTTCCAATATGTTTACATAACCGAGTCTGGTTAGATCGACCCGTTTAAACCCGAGTCAATTCCGAATTCGACCCGAAACCCAATTTTGACACCCCTATCTATACATGCATGGGAAGGTGAACGAAAATAGAGTTTTTTTTTTTGTAAATTTTGAAAACTTTCATGGAGTTTTTACTAATTTTTTTGTTGTTTAAAACAAAATGTTTTTTTTTTTTTACTTCTTTTAAACGTTTATGTTAAATTTTATATAAATAAACGTTTAAACATTTCTTTATAATAAAAAGTACAGAGGAATGTTTTATTTAAAAAAAAATGCTCCGCGGCCATACTCACGCCTTGTGTGCGGCTTACCTATGCCAGGCCGGCTGGCCGCTAACAGGTGGCAATGTGGCATTAGACCGGCCGCCTGAACCTTTGATTTGTGTGCTCGTGTCTAATGTTAGACATGGGCGGTTCAAAATTTGACGTTCTAGGCTTAATTTAATAACTTTAAAGATTTTAATAGAATTTTATAATGAATTTTAAATAAATTTAAAGAACTTAAAATAAATAATTTTAATATATATTTTTTTGTTTCAATAGATGCTCCAACTTCATGAAACGCTAAATGTTGCGAGTAATAAGGTTTAACTTAGTTGAAGTTGGTTTTGGTCATTTAAATGTTGACACGTATATTCACTAACGACATTGATATACACCGTCGCCTATAAGACCATTAGAAATTGTAGACATAAATGCTAATACTTGCTAACTTCATTGCCCGCTATCATCAACAGAATGATATCTTCATCACCTGCCTTCGCTAGCAATGTCGACGATCATCGTTGCTTATAATATTAATGCACTTCATCGACATAAATGTCAACGCTCGCATACTTCATCTTCCACCTTCACTACTAATATTGATACATACCATCATCTATATGATCCATGCATATTATCAACACAAAACTACTTCGGCCAACTTTATTGCTCATTGTCATCAACAATATTGTTACACGCCATCAACTACGATTAGTACACAATATTGATATCATGACCTATTTGTCACCTACTATCACCAATAATGTAAATTCATGTTATTGATGCTTACTATCAACATCAACTCTAACTTTTGATGCCAAATCTTAGATTTATATATAATGTACTTTTTGGTCTCATCTCTCCTTTTCCTTAAAAGAAAACCAGTAAGGCTCCTTCAAACTTTTATCATGGAATCGATTATTCATAGTTAATATCGAATATCTACATCTTCTAAAATTATGGAGATGAGCGTCATTTATTACCTATGTAATACACCAGTGCTGGAATTCTTTTAATTGGACCAGACCCTGTCATTTATCACGTTTATAGATTTTTTTGTGTAAAAAAATAGTCTTCTATGAAGTGCACTCCAATTATCTTATTTGAGTGCATTCAAAATCTTCGTAGAATGCTAAGATGATAAGCTATATCTTCCTCTACTGACGCAAAATTTGTTGTGCTGCTAATCACTGATGGTGAAGTGGCATTAAGAGAGGCAAATCATCATACATTGATAAGATATGTTGAAATTAAACCATCCAAAATGATAAATATAACATAGAATGTATCGCTCCCCAATCTTAAAAGACAATTTCTTTCAATCATGTGGTTGGAATAACATAAAGATTGTCTATGTTATAGATATATTACTCTCTTCATTTTAAGGTGTAAATGGATAATAATGAGTGTGATTCAAATTTTAATTGGGACTACTTTGTTATCATTTTTAAAGCAAATTTTCGTATAAAAGTTTCTTGTTCAAGATTTTTTTTTATTAGAAAGCTACTCCAAACAAAGCTTTAGATTTCATTTGAGATAATCTTCTTACTTTTTTCTAGTACAAAAAAATCTAATCCAAGAGAATTTTATACGAAAAAGTTGTTTTATAAAATAGTGAAGAGTTGTATCAAACGAAACCTTAATTGACCATTTTGACTGACAACTTTGTAGAATATATTCGATGTTACATGGATTATAATTTGCTCATTTGCTTGCAGTCATGCCCACCATAAATCATTAAGATACTATTTGGTTGGTTAAAAAAAAGCATGAGATTACTTTTTATTTTACTTGAAGTAATATGAAGTAAAATAATGGTTGCGGCGGGCAATAAGGTAGATGGCAGTGGTTGACAATCGACAACCTGTAGTGGCGGTGGTTGTCAATCGACAAGCAGTGGTGTTGGCTACTGGTAGTGACCAATGAGCAGCAATGATGACAGACGACGACAATGCAATTGACATATGATGAATCTAGAATTTGACTAAAATTAGAAGAGTGTGCAATACATAAAAAAAGAAATAGGATGTGAAATCATTGAAATTTTATAATATATTTCTTTCTCATCAAATCAAATACTTAAATTCCATTTTAGATTATATTTCTTTTTTAGCAAATGAAATAACCCATAAATAAAATTAGTTATAAAAAAATATAATAATTTATTTATAAAAAGAAAAAAATTTTATCGAGATATCATACCTAAATCCTATTAGGAAATTACGGTAGATTTTATTATCCATAGACCTACTTTATAATTAATGATAATTAAGTCCTAAACTAATTAAATTTCGGTCAGATATAATGACATAATTTATTTCTTAAAAAAAAAATCAAATAATACTTTTTCTTATTCACCGCGTTATCTCGAAGGTTCGATAGCGTGAGGATAGAGAGAGAAAGAGAAAGAGACGTTTGTTGGGGAGGAGCGGCTGACGTGATTCCGGCGGTGGTGATCAGTTATTGCGTCCGGTCACTCTTGCCCACTCATTCCGGCCCGGTTCACGGCCTCCGCGTGAAGAGATAGATGGACAATCACTACCACCGCGTTTCTTGTTCCCTGTAAAACCGGAGACGCAAACCGTGAACCGCGGTGAGGAAAGAACTCACGACGTGATGGATTTGGGCCGGGTGGTTCAGTGACGGTGACCGGCTCATTTATGTCTATGACGGGGACGCCACTCTTCCTTCATTAAAATCACGTTGAGTACTTCACCAATTATAAATTGTGTTATTCGAACTAAAAAAAGAAGAGAGTAAATGGTGACAGAGTTCGGAGAGGTTTCAATAGTTCTAATTTAAGGGTGTCAAAATAAGTATTTTGATCATATTTGAATCTAATCTGAAAATGACAAAGTTATAATTGCAAAATGGTCATATATATGGGCCCGAACCTAACCAAGGTCTAACTCGGGTTGATCTGATCCAACTCGCAAACCTTGAAACCATAAGGTGAGAATGGGTGAGCATAGGGGACGTAAGGGCAAAGGGCAAGCAAGCGGGCAAGGGGGCGAGTCTCGCGAGTGGGGTGATTGTAGGTGCGATCAGCGCGAGCAAGTGTTCGACCATGTATGTGCGTGTGAACGTGAGCGCGGGTGCGAGTGTGGGCACAGGAGCGGGGGCTATCAGGAGAGCGGGGTGTAGATGCAGGCACAGGGGTGCGTAGGGTAAGCATTACTCGGGTTAGTATGGTTGATTTCTAGGTTTCAGGTTAACCTGAACCCAACTTGAATTTCCAATTGGGTCAGAGTTTGCGATCCGAACCTGACATGTTTTTCAAACAGCTTGAACCAAACCCAAAATTTAGGGTCGTGTTCAGGTCATGGGCAAATGTTGACACGCATAAGCTTGAGTTTGATTAATTAATTAAGTTTGAATTCGAACTCGAGCTTTAATTTATGAGTTTGAGTTGGCTCATTAATGAAGAAATTATAATAAAAATGATAAAGAATCACTTAATATAAAAAATAAAATCTAATTTTTAGACTTTTTTCTTTTATGCTAATATATTTTAAGTACTTTTATATTAGTTTTTTTTTTTTAAACAAGCTGACTCACGAGCTAACGAGTAGAACAACAAGCGCCTAATTCATTCTCCCAAAATGGTTTTCCTGCCTCCACGCATGCCCTAATTTCAGAGCCGTTATTACGTCCTCCGACCGGATGCAGAGGAACATCCGGTCCTAGGCAAAAAAACGCATGTACCGAGGTGTACCGAGGTGTACCGAGTTTTTTCAAAAACTCGGTACACTTCGGTCTAGGACCGGATGTTTCTTGCATCCGGTCAACCGAACCAAATAAAAGCGCCTAATTTCATATTGAAAAAGTACTACTATAAAATGCACTTCTACAACTCTTCTCCAACGTTTTCTACATCCCTACAAAATATTTTTGTGATAGTTAAAATCATCAAAAACATCTATTTTTAATATATAAAATTAAAAATAGATTTTTTTGATGATTTTAACTATCACAAAAATATTTTTTGGAAGCGGTTTAGACCGCTGCGATTCATACAAGTGGCTGAATCTTTAAAATGATCGTTCATGAAATAATCAAGATATTAATAAATTTCCAATGCCACAATTATTTTTCTTAGAAATATTTTTTTACAAATTGGTAAGTTGTCCCTCACCGTTAAAAGAATAGTTTGTCAACTCTATCGCTAAAGCCATCAACATGAATGGCACGCTAGTCATCGGTGCATTACCAAAAGAATAAGAATCTTCAACTTGCTGCTAGAAATAATGGCCTATGTGGTGTCTTTACCTATTTGTAGCGGTTTAAAAATCACTATCAAATCGTTAGATTTCTAATCCTCCGCTAAGCCTTTCGGCATTAACTATTGGGGATGTTAGATGGTTTAGAGTTAGCTCCGGCGGAAGAAAGGATTGAAGAGAGTCATCTTAGATGATTTGGTTACTTAAAATCTCAGCCTTCTAATGATCTTGTTAGGAGAGTGGACGTGTTAGAGCCAGTATGTCGAGAAAAAGGTAGAAGTAGACATAAAATGACTTGGTTAGAAATCATTAAAAAAAAACTTATTTTCATTAAATTTTTAAATGAAAATTCGACTCTTATAATGGCATAATGGACAAAAAGAAGGATTCATGTAGATGAAATTACAAGAGCTAATTTTTTGCAATACATTATATAAATTTGTAAGCCTATAGTTGTAAATATTTTTATATTAAGCAGAACACAAATAATTTATGTCCTCTTATATGATGCCTTCCCTAGTAAGAGTTATATAGGCTTATTCCTAAATTATATTAAATATAATGGATATTAAGGCTTTGTTTGGGACAGCTTTCTTACTGTTTCTAAAAGTAGTTGTTTAATATAAAATTTTAAATTTTTTTATTAGAAAGCTGCTTCAAAAAGTAATAAAAAAATTGTCTCAAACTAAATCTATGTTAAATTATTTAGTAAAAGTAGTAGATAATTTAGCCAAATAGTTCATATCTCTATCTTGCATCTTTAAATAATCAAGATTCATATTTGTGTATTCTATTAATCTTTCATAATTGTAAAAGATCTCGAATAGTCTAAAGAAAAATAGAAAATGAATAAAATTTATTTATTTATTGTAAATTAAAAATTAAAAAAATATATTCTCAATCATTTATTGTTATCTTTGAAAAACCACCACCTGATTACAAGTTTTTTTTTTTTTTTTTTTACATTTTCATTTTATTTCGGATGAAGTAATAATACTAATATTTTTAATAGAATCTAATGATGCATGCTTTCAGAGAATTTAAATTTTATCTTAAATTATGATGTGCAATTAAAATTTTATCCTAAATTATGAGAGTTAGATCATTATTTTTTTGTCTATTTTTAAGATATTTTTGTACTAAAAAAGCATATTTATAAACAATAAAAAAGCTGTCTCTAATGAGGCCTTAATGTAATCTTTAGTTGTACTCAATTACTCAATAAAAATAAAAATAAAAAAAAAAACTTGAACTCAATTACTTAGACATCATCATGTTATTTTCATATTGATTTTTCAACTTGTTTAATAAGGCTATAAGTAAATAAGTGTACTCTATGAATAACTCTTGATACGACATCACAAAAATTATCTTGATCGAGCACGAATCTCGAGGCAAAAGCTAGTTGGAAACTTCAAAAATTAATTTTGGGAGCACCCAATCTCCGATTTCAGCAAGCTTATAGTCAAACTGACCGTCTCGGAAATACGAATCCAACGACACCAAATTCGACCCAATCCGAGTCCAAATGGGTCCAAATCATGGATCCGAAGCGCTGTTGGAAGGTTCAAACCACTATTTGAGTTATCAAACGGACTCCGATTTTGACGAGCTTATACTCGAATCGAAGGGCTCGACGAGACGAATCCAACGAGCCCAAGATCACAGAATTCTGACATCACTAAGGCCTTCAAATGTCCAATGAACGGTGCATGATCGTAGGATTCAATATCGGCCGTCCATTGGACCACTCCCTATTCGCCCCTGATCTCATGCCTATTTACGGGCCATGCCACTCCAGAAAATCTATAAATAGAGCCCTCATTTCTCATAAGAGGGGATCCAAGCAAGAGAGAGAAGAAGAGAAGAGAAGGAAGGAGTTCCTCCTCGACAGCCGCCGGACCACCGCCGGACCACCGCAGAACCTCGCCGGACCACCGCCGAACCACCGCAGGAATCTCGTCGGACCACCGCCGGACCACCACAGGAACCTCGCCGGACCACCACAAAACCTCGCCGGACCACCACCTTAAGGCCCGACGTTCATCCCCGGCGTCCTGCCAAAGACCCGACGTCTTGTTCAAGGCCCGACACTCAGTCCCTACGTCCTGCCAAAGACCCGACGTCTTGTTTAAGGCCTGACACTCAGTCCCTACTTCCTGCCAAAGACCCGACGTCTTGTTCAAGGCCCGACGTTAAGTCCCGACGTCCTGCTGAAGACCCGACGTCCTGCTGAAAACCTGACGTCCTGCTTAAGACCCGACGTCCTACTCAAGGCCAGACCATCAACATCCGATCTTCCAAGTGACACTGGGACTAACACCTGACTCCTTATCTCCTACTGCCTACGGTCCTTCAGGCCTTCATCGCCTACTACGGTCCGACCGACCTCCATCACCAGACAACGGTCTTTCAGACCCCAGTCTCCTACTGCCTACGGTCCTTCAGGCCTTCATCGCCTACTACGGTCCTTCCGACCTCCATCAACAGACAACGGTCTTTCTGACCCCGGTCTCCTGCCGACCACGGTCTCCTGCCGACTACGGTCCTTCAGGCCAAACAAACCTGTATATTAGTAACTCCTACCATGTAATGCAATCTATATGATGTACATTTGCTACATCAATCCAAGGCCTTCTCCTAAGGAAGGGCCTCATTTGTAATCGACTACAAATACTAGTGGATTCATTCAAATCGGGCCAGGCCCCGTGGTTTTTTCCCCCTTTTTCAGGGGTTTTCCACGTAAAAACTTTGGTGTCTCTTATGAATGCTACACCCTCTCACTTATCTGATTGTGTGCTGGATCTTCGTACAACGCTAAGACGTTAAACTATATATTTCTCTACCGCCGCGAATATTCCAGGACGCAACAGTTTGGCGCCGTCTGTGGGAAAGTGATTCCCGACTGGGGGGCAACTTTTGCTCCAATCTCAAAAGATCGCTCTTATCAACTTCCTGACATCAGTCATTGTTGCATCAAATGCGGACTGGGGGGCAACTTTGACCACAATTCTGGTCAAAAAGATCCTCTAATGCTTTATATATCAGGATGATATTTTCAGGAATATTCGAGCAAATGCGAGGATACTTCAAAATCAATTGCAAGCTTTAAACAGTCCCATGTTGGGCTTCTACTCCTTGGGCAAGGTCTTAACCTCGACCTCAAAAAGACAGTAACGGTCTAAAAATAGACCATTCTTCACCTTTAAATTCGGGATACACGCGGCATTCGCCCTCTCCCAATCAAGGTAAAATCGATCCCAGGGGGATTCGATTCGACCTCTTCTACACAGGTTAACGTCGTCGAGCAAAGGCTCCGACATACAACCTCAGAAAGGTCTCACATCCTTGGTGGATTCTCCCGGCCTCTTCCACACAGGTTAACGTCATCGAGCAAAGGCTCTGACATACAACCTCGGAAAGGTCCTAAATCCTTGGTGGATTCTCCCGACCTCTTCCACACAGGTTAACGTCGTCGAGCAAAGGCTCCGACATACAACCTCGGAAAGGTCTTACATCCTTGGTGGATTCTCCCGGCCTCTTCCACACAGGTTAACGTCGTCGAGCAAAGGCTCCGGCATACAACCTCGGAAAGGTCCTACATCCTTGGTGGATTCTCCCGGCCTCTTCCACACAGGTTAACGTCGTCGAGCAAAGGCTCCGACATACAACCTCGGAAAGGTCCCACATCCTTAGTGGATTCTCCCGACCTCTTCCACACAGGTTAACGTCGTCGAGCAGGACTCCGGCATACAACCTCGGAAAGGTCTCACATCCTTAGTGGATTCTCCCGACCTCTTCCACACAGGTTAACGTTGTCGAGCAAAGGCTCTGACATACAACCTCGGAAAGGTCCTAAATCCTTGGTGGATTCTCCCGACCTCTTCTACACAGGTTAACGTCGTCGAGCAAAGGCTCCGACATACAACCTCAGAAAGGTCTCACATCCTTGGTGGATTCTCCCGACCTCTTCCACACAGGTTAACGTCGTCGAGCAAAGGCTCCGACATACAACCTCGGAAAGGTCTCACATCCTTGGTGGATTCTCTCGACCTCTTCCACACAGGTTAACGTCGTCGAGCAAAGGCTCCGACATACAACCTCAGAAAGGTCTTACATCCTTGGTGGATTCTCCCGGCCTCTTCCACACAGGTTAACGTCGTCGAGCAGGGCTCCGGCATACAACCTCGGAAAGGTCTCACATCCTTAGTGGATTCTCCCGACCTCTTCCACACAGGTTAACGTCGTCGAGCAGGGCTCCGGCATACAACCTCGGAAAGGTCTCACATCCTTAGTGGATTCTCCCGACCTCTTCCACACAGGTTAACGTCGTCGAGCAAAGACTCCGACATACAACCTCGGAAAGGTCTTACATCCTTGGTGGATTCTCTCGACCTCTTCCACACAGGTTAACGTCGTCGAGCAAAGGCTCCGACATACAACCTCGGAAAGGTCTTACATCCTTGGTGGATTCTCCCGGCCTCTTCCACACAGGTTAACGTCGTCGAGCAGGGCTCCGGCATACAACCTCGGAAAGGTCTTACATCCTTGGTGGATTCTCCCGACCTCTTCCACACAGGTTAACGTCGTCGAGCAGGGCTCCGGCATACAACCTCGGAAAGGTCTCACATCCTTAGTGGATTCTCCCGACCTCTTTCACACAGGTTAACGTCGTCGAGCAGGGCTCCGACTTACAACCTCGGAAAAGTCTCACGTCCTTGGTTAACATCGCTAGAATGTCGTCAATAGACTTCTATCTGACTTCTCCATAATGTTAAAATTCTTCCTGATTTTGAATTTCCTCCTGCGCTAAACTTTTGCCTTGCAGGGACTTTCGACGGACTAATACACAACGCCGAAATTCTGCCTGTCGTCGGACTTCTACCCGACATCGGACTTCTCCATGTCGTCAGACTTCTGCTCGTTAGCGGACTTCTACTCGTCGTCAGACTTCTGCCCGTCGATGAACTTTCATCGGTGTTCTGCCCCAGGCCAGGCCATACTTCTACACGACGTTGGACTTCACCTTGTCGTCGAACTTCTGCTCGTCAGCGGACTTCTACTAGTCGTCGGACTTCTGCACATCGACGAACTTTCATCGGACTTCTACCCGAGGCCGTACTTCTACACGACGTCGGACTTCTCCTTGTCGTCGAACTTCTGCTCATCAGCGGACTTCTACTCGTCGTCGAACTTCTGCCCGTCGACAAACCTTCATCGGTCTTCTGCCCGAGGCCGAACTTCTACACGACGTCGGACTTCTCCCTATCGTCGGACTTCTACTCGTCAGCGGACTTCTACCCGTCGACGAGTCTTTATCGGTCTTCTACCCGACGTTGTATGACTACCCGATGTTGAATTCATGTCTGTCATCATACTTCTCCCCCGATGCTGGAAGTTTTGCCCGTCATTCCAACCTCTCTCCTTACAACGGTCTATCCGACCTCCATTGCCAACCACCAAACATCGGAACTCCACAAGATCTCTCGAAGAAAAGAGAGAAGGAGGGGAAATCTCCGAACTTCCTTGCCAAGAGAGGGGCCTCGAAAAATCGAGGGAAGGCCTCAATAGAAAGGACAGAGGGAGAAGAGAAGGATGGGAAATCTCCGAACTTCCTTGCCAAGAGAGGGGCCTCGAAAAATCGAGGGAAGGCCTCAATGGAAAGGACAGAGGGAGAAGAGAAGGAGGGGAAATCTCCGAACTTCCTTGCCAAGAGAGGGGCCTCGAAAAATCGAGGGAAGGCCTCAATAGAAAGGACAGAGGGAGAAGAGAAGGAGGGGAAATCTCCGAACTTCCTTGCCAAGAGAGGGGCCTCGAAAAATCGAGGGAAGGCCTCAATAGAAAGGACAGAGGGAGAAGAGAAAGGAGGGGAAATCTCCGAACTTCCTTGCCAAGAGAGGGGCCTCGAAAAATCGAGGGAAGGCCTCAATAGAAAGGACAGAGGGAGAAGAGAAGGAGGGGAAATCTCCGAACTTCCTTGCCAAGAGAGGGGCCTCGAAAAATCGAGGGAAGGCCTCAATAGAAAGGACAGAGGGGAGAGCAGAAGAAGAAAAGAAAAAAGAAGAAGAAAAGAAAAGAAGAAAGGAGGAGAAGAAGAGAAGAAAACGGAAGAAGAAGAGGAGTGGAGTGATTTTTTCTTAAGGCCTAAGGGGCCTATTTATAGTTTTTGGAGAGAAGAAGGGAAGTTTCTAGATTTTTCCAGAATTTTCGAATTTCCCACATTTTTCTGAATTTTTCAAAATTTTTTCGGAATTTTTTGGAATTTTCTGGAATTTTTTCGGATTTTTTAAATCCAGATGGGCCCCACTTAAAAAAAAAAAAAAAAAAAAAAAAAAAAAAATTTCTACAGTAACCGCGCGGCTAACCGCGCGGGTCGCGCCGTTTCGCGCGCGGCGCGCGGGCCGCCGCCGGCGTGCGGCGGCAGGCTGCCGGCCGGCCAGCCGGCCGGTTCGGCCGCCAACGCGTGTCCGGTCCGGGCCCGATTTTTCGCCCGGACAGTCCGATTCGGACGTTTTTGGGGTCCCCGGATACGTTTTTTTTTTCGACGTTCCGGACTCGATTTCGACACTTTTGAAGCTCAAACGAGGCCTCTAGGATTAAGTTTGAGCAAGCCATTAATTTTTGGAACGCAATTTTTTGCGATTCGGTCAGTATAAAATTTCGGAACAAGTATTTTCGGACTTCTGGAGCATCGACGTCCGAAAATAGGGGGGGCAACTGATACGACATCACAAAAATTATCTTGATCGAGCACGAATCTCGAGGCAAAAGCTAGTTGGAAACTTCAAAAATTAATTTTGGGAGCACCCAATCTCCGATTTCAGCAAGCTTATAGTCAAACTGACCGTCTCGGAAATACGAATCCAACGACACCAAATTCGACCCAATCCGAGTCCAAATGGGTCCAAATCATGGATCCGAAGCGCTGTTGGAAGGTTCAAACCACTATTTGAGTTATCAAACGGACTCCGATTTTGACGAGCTTATACTCGAATCGAAGGGCTCGACGAGACGAATCCAACGAGCCCAAGATCACAGAATTCTGACATCACTAAGGCCTTCAAATGTCCAATGAACGGTGCATGATCGTAGGATTCAATATCGGCCGTCCATTGGACCACTCCCTATTCGCCCCTGATCTCATGCCTATTTACGGGCCATGCCACTCCAGAAAATCTATAAATAGAGCCCTCATTTCTCATAAGAGGGGATCCAAGCAAGAGAGAGAAGAAGAGAAGAGAAGGAAGGAGTTCCTCCTCGACAGCCGCCGGACCACCGCCGGACCACCGCAGAACCTCGCCGGACCACCGCCGAACCACCGCAGGAATCTCGTCGGACCACCGCCGGACCACCACAGGAACCTCGCCGGACCACCACAAAACCTCGCCGGACCACCACCTTAAGGCCCGACGTTCATCCCCGGCGTCCTGCCAAAGACCCGACGTCTTGTTCAAGGCCCGACACTCAGTCCCTACGTCCTGCCAAAGACCCGACGTCTTGTTTAAGGCCTGACACTCAGTCCCTACTTCCTGCCAAAGACCCGACGTCTTGTTCAAGGCCCGACGTTAAGTCCCGACGTCCTGCTGAAGACCCCGACGTCCTGCTGAAAACCTGACGTCCTGCTTAAGACCCGACGTCCTACTCAAGGCCAGACCATCAACATCCGATCTTCCAAGTGACACTGGGACTAACACCTGACTCCTTATCTCCTACTGCCTACGGTCCTTCAGGCCTTCATCGCCTACTACGGTCCGACCGACCTCCATCACCAGACAACGGTCTTTCAGACCCCAGTCTCCTACTGCCTACGGTCCTTCAGGCCTTCATCGCCTACTACGGTCCTTCCGACCTCCATCAACAGACAACGGTCTTTCTGACCCCGGTCTCCTGCCGACCACGGTCTCCTGCCGACTACGGTCCTTCAGGCCAAACAAACCTGTATATGTAACTCCTACCATGTAATGCAATCTATATGATGTACATTTGCTACATCAATCCAAGGCCTTCTCCTAAGGAAGGGCCTCATTTGTAATCGACTACAAATACTAGTGGATTCATTCAAATCGGGCCAGGCCCCGTGGTTTTTCCCCCTTTTTCAGGGGTTTTCCACGTAAAAACTTTGGTGTCTCTTATGAATGCTACACCCTCTCACTTATCTGATTGTGTGCTGGATCTTCGTACAACGCTAAGACGTTAAACTATATATTTCTCTACCGCCGCGAATATTCCAGGACGCAACAACTCTATATTTGTTCATATAATGCTCGTTTATTTATATAATCAATAAGGTTTGAACATTAATTTTTGAAGCTCATCAGATAGACGAATACCGACAGCCAAACTGCCGTATAACGGCCCGTGTTTATCGGCGGCCAATCCGTAGGCTTAATTGTCGGAATTTCTGGCAGTCCAAGGTCGTCGGAAGATCCACCGGTATTTGATGATTATCTTGTAGTGGAAAAAATTTGAACACCAATTCTCTTGTTTATTTATGTTCATCATATGTCAATATATTTGTTTGTTGTTTAAAAAATAGCGCAATAAAAATATAATACAATGCTTATTTCATGTGATTGTATCATTTTTTTCTTGTTTTTTCTTTAATTTTTTGTTTTTTGTTTTTTGTTTTGTTTTTTTTTTTTTTTTTGTAGTAGATGTATATGCTTGGTGAGATATCAAATAAATAGATATATAAATTTAAATATTTTCTTCTAACTATGTAATCTTCAGTTAATAAATTAAATAACACCTAAAAGAATTATGCTAATTTTTATTAAAATATTTAAATACAATTAGGATTACTAATTAGGCTATATATTTAGTATTAATAAAAAAATCACCTATTCTTGATTAAAGCTCGATATCAGCCAAAATTTAACAAGAAAACTAATAGCCAAGCTTGAGCAGTTCTCAAAATTCAGGTCATACTCAAGCTTGACTCGAAATATATAAGAAAATAAATGAACAAACTTGAACAATATAACAGTCAGTTCGGCTAGCTTGATAGAATAATGTCATATTATTTTTTTATTTATACTCAATCTTGATGTATTAACAAAAATAAACACATAAAAACCTAATTTTTTTATGATTTGTGTAAATTAATCAATTTTTTAAGCTCATTAGTCTACAATTTGATGTGCAAAGTCTCCTATTATAATTGTATTCAAAATATCTCTCTATAATTTGAGAACATTCTAGTAAGTAAATAATAATTAATCCTCCAAGATCCATCAAGAAGATTCCATAAGTGGGGGCCAATTCCTATTAGGTAATAAGTTAAAAGAAGGTTTAAAGTTATAACAAATCCACCATTGATTAAATTAATTTTTAATTTATAGGTAAAAGCCCACATGACAACAGCCAAATTTTTTAAAATTAATATATTTTTAATTATTCAATATTATATTGATTTTTTTTTTTTTTGAAAAATTATATATTAAAATGTATACATAAAAAAATATATATTTTTTGTTTTAGATGAAGTAATACTACTAATATTTTTAATGTAATTTAATAATTATTACATTATATAAATAAATATAATAATTCAAATATTAAAAATGGTAAAAAAATAGTTTATTTATGTCCTTTTATCATTATATATTTTTAATATAAGATAATTGGATTTATTTTAAAATTTAAAAATATATATATATATTTTTAAATTTAAAAAATATATAAAATACTAATTAAATATGTTTTAAAAATAACAAAATAATAATAAGTGGTATGTAAAAGGCCCTTAATTTATGAAAAAATAAATATATCTTGATGAGTGGTGACCAGCACTTAGTGCTTTAGTCAGACAAGTGTAATTGACTTGTATTAAATTATTAAGAAGAAAGTTGAAATTTATATAATTTTATGTTGAGTGACTCATTAAAAAATTATTATTATTATTAATTATTTTGAAAGAATATTTAAATATAAAATAATGTGACTCACAATTGAAAATAAAAAAATTACATATATAACATATACTATTTTTATATTTAAATTCTAATAATTAATGTTTATAATATTTGAACTTTAAATTATACAAAAATATTATTAATATTAAATTTTTAAAATTATTATATTTTATTTTTAATATAAATTTTTCATGTAACTAAGATATTAAAATATTATATTATCAAATATTAAAGTTTAAAAATTATAAGTATAAATACAAGAAACTTGTGTGTAAATTCCTATTAAAAATATTTGGTTTCATTTATTAATCTAAAATCATTTTCTTTATCAGTAAGAAGAAAAAAGAATTTTTTTTTGTATTTTTTTTTACTTCTATTAATTTTGGTTATATTTTTATTTCAATTTTTAAAACTAATCATAATTTTTAATATATTTTTTTGGATTTTATACGTTTTAGTTAATTTTAAATCTAATTTTGATATGTAAGAAATTAATTGAATTCATATAAGTGAAAATTAGTTCAAATTTCTTTTAAATTTAAAGTCTTGTAGATTGAAGTTTAGAAGGCAACCACTAAAGGCCTATGTGGAGCCACACCTATAAAAAATTATTTATACAATTTTTTTAAATGCAACAAATACTTATGGTGGGAGTAAAATAAAAGAGCAATGAAGTTTCATGTCGAGCTTTTTTTTTTTTGGATCATATTCCCTATGAGAAATTTGACATTATATTCCTTATGTAATGTGTGGTTGGAGAAACATCATTGACCTTTATTTTCTTTGAAATATATGCTTGAGAGTTTATTTTAGATGAAATCATTCACTTTTGTATGTGAATTGCTTGTTGAAGTCCTTCGCGAATGAAACTTATTTGCATAGATTCAAATTCAAACATTTGTTCGAATATAGTTTGAATCTTGTTTGAGCTTAATCAAAACTTTGGCTCGAACCAAGATTAGCACGTATGCTCTCCTTCACATATATTTGCATATTATAGGTCCTATCAGGCCTGTCATTCATAAGCTACCAAATGTGAACTCACTTCTCTCACATGATATATATTGATTCACAATGTTTTCTCAAGTGAGCTCCCACTCAAACACGATATTATCTTCTCCTCACGTCACTACCCCGCAATGCCTTCCACAATGATGTAGTGCAAACTCATCTCTCCTTACATGAAACCAATCCACGATGCCTTCCCCAATGATGTCAAGGCCACACTATGACAATCACTCAATGCATTCTCCACCAAACTCCTGAATGAATGCGAACTCTTCTTTCCTCACTCATAGTCAGTCCCGTGATGCCTGCTCCGTGCATGTTTTAGCTAATCAAACAATGATTCAATTTCATTTGTGACGAACTTCAATAAGAAGTCTACAATCACAATTAGGGGTAGTTTCTTCCAGAGAAAATTTTTTTTTTGTATATTTCTCCCATAAAAAAGCAAATAATGTAGATAGTTGTCCAATTATGTGAATTATGAGGCTTATAAAGATAAATTTCTCTCTGTTTTCTTCTTTCATTTTATTGTGTTTGGGTTCCTTTAGAGGCTAAAATTGAGAGGAATTTGTAATCATCCTAATTCGACTTAGCTTTCAACACTATTAAGCTCTAATCAACATTAACTTTCTCTTTCAATGGATACTATCTTTCAAAACCAATCTAATTCTTCCGGCATTCAGAGAAGCCCAATAAGATTAAATAGGAATGAAGGCCCATAAAAAAAAAGGAATGAAGGCCCAAATACAAAATAATTGGATAACATATATTTTGTCCCCATTCCTTCGAGTCAAAAACAAAGCATATTTTCTTCGATTCTTATAAGTTTAGAAAATCAATATAATAATTTAATGGGAACAAATATTTACAAAATTCTCATTAATATTGAAAAATAATTTAATTATACGATAATAATTAATATTAGTTACAGCTATACTTTATGTGGTAAAACTAGTAATGAACAAGTTTAGAGATTAATTAAATAAAGTGCCCTGACTGCAAGAACCTGCAAATATTAATCCATTTTAATGGCAGTGCACTCTAACCTCTTGAGGGAGCTCCCACCCCCCTTTGAACTCTTACAACAATTTGATCGCGAAGATTAACTCATGATTAAGGCTTCGTTTGGAACGGCTTTTTTACTGCTTCTTAAAATTACTTTATAGTACAAAAATTAAAACTTTTATACTAGAAAACTGTTTTGAGAAGCAGTAAGAAAGCCATCACAAACGAAGCCTAAATCAGCACAACGTATTTTTTTCTTTAGAGTAAAAAAAATTATGCTCTACAGTGTAACTCAAGCGATATAGATTGCATAGGTGATGTGTGAGTGCCTTTGATGTAGCGAAGAAGGCGCTTGAGTGCTAGGAAATCTTGTTAAGTTGGATTCTACATGTGTTGACATACTCTATTGGTGGCGAAGGCAATGTCCAGCCGCGTGATCGAGAGATATTGTAACGAGCCGGCGAGACGACGGTTCAGGGACGGATCGTGGAATGGTAGTGTGTTCGACGCGTGCTTGCTGGAGTCGGATGTGACCGGAGTGCCGGCTTACAGTTTGCAAAACCTGCATCGTGGAGTAGCTTAGTGGCATAGTGTTGATTGGTGATAAAGGAAGAAGACTATCTTAGTGGCAACAAAGGATACATATCTTTCTTGAACTATCAATTCAGGCTTCATTTGAGACGGTTTTCTTGCTGCATCTTAAATAAATTTTTTAGTTCAAAAATTTTAATTTTTGTAATACAAACTACAAAGCTGGTTTATGAAATAGTATGAAAGTTATCTCAAACAAAACTTTAAATGAAACATGAATTGATCACTTCATTTGAAGACAATAACTTAATTTCCATTCAAATGTTAGCAATATGAGAGATAATCATGAGGAGTCATAAATAACCTAGATGAGAATGATCTCCTGCACTAATTTAATGATTTTGTTGATGCAGTGGATCGTCGGAAGAATCAGATCTGCTAGAGGGAATTCTCAATCCAGGGAACAAACACATGCACTAAGCTTCAAAAGAGCATATATTTCATCAATGCCTCAATTCTTCTTATAACATTCTATATATACTAATCAAATAGAGAAACCTAGAAGGTTCTAGAAACAACTAACAATTTTGTAACCAACTAAGTCAAATATCCACATCATTTGTCTTTCATCTACCTGTGCTGAAAGAGCCACTAATCACTCCCAAAAAGCCTTCACAAAATCATCCCATCTAATCAAAAACATAGGACGAAGGCTTACGAAAACATAAAGAATGATTCAGCCATATGAAGAAAAGGAAAGAAGGGTGAAAGAAAGAGAGAAGATATAAGCTGATAAAGTTGGTTCCTGCAGACCCCATAACATTTTTGGCTTAAATATTTTGACCCATATATACTGATTACTGAACGACTGGTGTTCAGGTTAATCAGATATGAACATGATCAATTTTGAGTCGAATCAAACCCAAACCTGAACCTGACCTGTAAATTAACAACCTACTTATATTTTGAGAGGAAATTATGCCACATCATTTGATTATCGTTTTTCACCTACCAAATTTGACATTTGTTGCTTTACGAGATAAAAGACAAGCAATTGTTCTTTATTTTGCTTACTTATTGAAGCAGAAAGGACAACTTTCAAAGCTTTCAATTCTTTGTATTTTAGCATCCAAGGAAACGATAGAAGAAAATTTAAGCAACTTGTTTTGTTAGATCTGTATTAAGCGTCACAATAAATTAAGATATTCTTAGGGTGTCAAATATGGGTCTATGGGCTGGATTCGGGTTCAACCCGAGTTGATGCAAACCTGACCCGGTTTTGCAAACTGGTCAGGATTGTCAAACTGGACCCGATCCGTGCGAGTTATCAGGTTGACCCAACCCGACTCGTGCTTGTTAGGATCATGTGCATTTGTGCGCGCTATAGGAGTTTGGCAAACACGTGAAGGCTCTAAGCCTCTAACATAGTGAAGCCAAATGTGGCACAACGACAGTGCGTGTCTAGCCAGTGCGAACGACATCGACGGCACAGACGGGATGACCGCACGGGTTGAACCTTCCAAAAGCGCTTCGGGTCTTTGATTTGAAACCATTTCAGCTTGGATTGAATCGAATTTGGTGTCGTTGAGTTTGTGTTTCCGAGATGCTCAGTTCGACTATAAGTTTGCAAAAATCAGAGTTCAGATGGTCTCAATTTTAATTTTGAAGCTCCCAACTTGATTTTGCCTCAAGATTCGTGCATGATCAAAGATAATTTTTTGATGATGGATCAGGGAGTATCAGATCCCTTGAAATTAACTCGATATTCGTTCATATAATGTTCGTTTATTTATATAATCAAATAAGATTTAAACATTAATTTTGGAAGCTCATCAGATAGATGAATTCTGGCGTGCAAACTGCTGGTATAACCGCTAGTTAATATCAGCGATCAATCTTAACTGTCGGAATTTCCAGCGGTCCCATGACCGCTGGAAAATTTGTTTGTTGTGGAATAAATTTGAAAAGCAATTCTCTTGTTATTTATGTTCATCATATGTCAATATATTTGTTTTTTCTTTTTTTTTAAAAAAAAAACATAGCTTAATAAAGATATAATACAATGCTTATTTAATGTTATTGAATCAGTTTTTTATGGTTTCTCTTTTAAAAATTGTTTATATTAGTAGATGTATATGCATGGTGAAATATCAAATATAATACAATGCTTACTTTTGTTTGGGACGGCTTTCTTATTGCTTCTTAAAGCAGCTTTCTGACTGCTTTATTTTCTTACTAAAAAGCTGCTTTAAGAAGCAGTAAGAAAACAGTCCCAAATAAAACCCTAATTCCCATAATTATCTTCTACAAAATCACTTCCCTAAAAGTTGTGTCCTTAAAAGCTCCATCTTTAGAAGCTTTCAAATCATCACATTCAAGAATTTCAATTGCAGTATCACCCATCACCTTCATCAACAACTACAATTTGTAAAATAAGTTATTATTTTACTCAAAAAATACATTTAAATATTATTAGAAATTTTAAAAATTTACTCTTGAGTTTGATTATTTGTTGTTAAGTTAGCCTCTTCAGTAGATGGAATGAGATGCAATTTCTAAATTTCATTCGATAACAACAATCAAATTCAGGAGTAAATTCTACATCAACAATAAAAAAAAAATCTATCATCTCAATGTGACCTATAAAATAAACATGATATTTACACCAAAATCATGATAGAATTTGAAAAGATAACATCCAATCATTTGGATGCAAATAAACTCTAATGCAATCTATAAATAATTCAATTTAAGGTCCTCAATGGCTTTTTTCGTAAGATGGAAGTACGTATAATTTAATTTAAGATTTTATTTGAGACAATTTTCTTAATGTTTTCTAAAGCAGCTTTTTAGTACAAAAAATTGTAATTCAAAAAATTTTTGTACTAAAATTTGCTTTAAAAAACAGTAAGAAAGCTGCCACAAACAAAGCCTAAATTAAACTCCATAAAATGAGCCGAGTTAGCTCAAACTGCCTTGAGTTTGATTAATCAATCGAGTTTGAATTCGCTTATGAACCATCTTAATCAACATGAAAAAAAAATTCATAATTGTTATAATAAAATAATAAAAATAATAAACAAATTACTTGATATAAATAGATGAGATGTAATTATAAATAATTGTGATAAATTAATACTTGAACTCTTCAAATTAATATATTCTAAATGCAATTTATATCAATATTATTTAAACAAGTCGGTTCATGAGCTAATGAGTCAAGTATGACCTAGCTCAAATTTGACACATCGAGCTCATCTCATGAGCTATTTATTGAGCCGGATAAGAGCTAGCTCAACTCACTTAAACATATTCTTTCTATTCAGAGCCATTATTTGGATGGTGGGTTGTTGCTTGCTAGGTATCTTCTGTTTAGTTTGTGACTTGTTACCTCCAATGGATGGCCCTTGCTTGGCTTGCGGGTGGTTGCAGGAAGCTTCATGGCACTTCCAGAGTTCGGCTGGTATCTTCGCCCTTTGTTCCCTAGTCTTATTGTATCCTTGCAGCCTTTCTTGCACCTTTTTTTTAGGGTTGCTTTCTTTTATTGTATCTTTCTTGTAATTTTGTTTTGTACTTCTAGAGTTTGGTTGTACTCTCTTCTTTAGTGAATAAATTTGGTCTAGTTCCCTTTACAAAAAAAAAAAAAAAACCTAACTGTTCTAACACTTTGCTCATAAAGATTAAGAAAACCCAATATCTCAAAACTAAAATGGTAGAATTTTTCCTTTTAATTTTTAATTTCAGCAAAGTATTGATGTTTGAAGAGGAGAATAGAACTCTCCAAATTCAAGGAGGTAGTTACTCTACCTTTAACTATAAGGACTTAAGAGTTTTGACATTCTTAGTTTGGGCCAGCAAAATACTTTGCTCGAAGGACTTAGTGGAGGCTTTCGCTGGCAATTTTTTAGGTTTTTCTCCCTGGCGTTGCTGCTCCTTCTAGGCGCTGTCCTCTGCCTGGGAGAGGCCCCCTCTCCCTCCACTGCAACGGCCCTAAATTCAAATGACTTTCCACCCCTTCCAAACTCTTCCCTTCAAGTCCCCCTCCCTCTTCTCCGGCCTGAACCTGGGCTGGCAACCTGGCTGGGCCTCCCCCAGATCCTGAAGTTTTCCCCATGTCTTATGTTCCTCCTAGCTTGAAGCTCTCCTTTAAGTCTAGTGATCTTACAGAAGGTTTGTCTCTTTGGTCTCTCTCCCTAACGGGTTTTTGTGGTTAAACATTTTGTTTCCCGGTTTTCCATTTATATTCTCTTTCCTATAGGTCTAATATGTTCTCTTGTTTATTTCGCTTTGGTCTTCCTCCTAGACCTTTTTTGTAATTGTTTGTGATTAATATAGGGGCAAAGCCCCAAAATTTCTCCAAAAAAATACATTTTTAGGTTTCAATGTCATGAGTTTTACAAATTCATTTTCCCTTTCAAATACTATAAATAGCCATACTTTGTATTTTTTTTAATGTCTTGTCTATCACTTCTACATTTCTCTATCATTTACTATCATAGAACACACTACTCAGCCAAAAAAAAATTTAGTTTTATTTGCTTCACAAATAGTCATAAGTAAAAATTCTATGGAAGCTTTCCTAGCCTTTTGTGCTTCGTGTAAATGTATAGGCCATTTGAGTGGTGACTATCAGCCTCTTCAATCTGCCCCGCCTAATGTTGTTCCTATTATTTCTAAACCATTGACTATGAATGTTAGCTGTGAGGGTGATAGGGTGGAAAATTATATTTCTTGTGATGCTAATGATGGGGCTTTAGTTTTGTGTCTCACTATTGGTATTGACGGGAATATTGCTAGCATTGACACTATTCTTACTAATTTTGTCGATGAAGTCATTGATATTGTTTATATTTTGTCTAACGATTCGAATTTGAATTGTGTTGTTGGTGAGGCTCTTCGGTCTATTTCTGAGATTGGTTGTGTGGTGGTGCCTGAATTGGACGATGTACCTATGGCTAATGCAGATGCTCTGGTTGTTCTGGCTACTCCATCGCCTGTTCTGGATGGGGTTATGGTTCCTGTGGACTGCTCTAACTTTACTGTCCCCATTTCGGTTGGGGATGTTGGGGAGCCCTCTGCGCTTGTTTGTGAGTCGTTGAACGCTATTAACTGTGGCATGAACCTGATAGCTAGTCCTACTAGTGGGAAGGAAGAGGAGGTTTTGGGTATTGATTATGTTTCCTTAAGTTCTGAGGAGGCTGGGGTTTCGGAGGGTATCGTTGTGTCATATGAGCTACACAATTCTCCTATTGCTATTTTGGAGCCTTTAGTTGATGTGCCCATTAATGTCATTTCTAATACTGGTATTTTAGCTCACCTAGCTAGTGAAGAATAATGTTTGGAGTCAATGTGATTGGTTAGAGGAAGATATTTTTTTAGTTGAAGGAGAGTTAGATTTGGTCGCTCATGACAATATCGATTTAGATCTTCTTCAAGTTGCAGATGGTGGTTGTTCCAAAAATAATGTTAAGCGTAGCAAAAGCAAACCCAAAAGAGATGATTTTTCTTTTTGGGGTCTTTATTATTTGGTTTGCTAGTTTATCTTGATTTTGATTCTATGGCGGTATCGCTTTTGGATTAGGACTATGATGCACCAGGCTTCCTGCAAGCTCCTTGGAAGGTCATGGCTTGGTTGGAAATCAAGGTGGTTATGTGGTCCTTTGGCTGTTTTCTTTTTCCCTCCTTGGATGGTCCCAAGCTTGGAAAGTAGGTGCGGTCTGAGTTCTATTGGCTGGGGTATTTCTAATTTGATTTCGCTTAGAGTGCTTGGCTCGATCGTTTATTGTTTTTTTTTTTTTTTGTAACTTTCGTCTATGTGGCCATTAATTAATCTTGTGGTGTATTGTTCTTTCTCATTAATGTGCCCTTTTTTTCTTTAAAAAAAAAAAAAAATCCTTCCCAAAAAGTTGTGTCCTTAAAAGCTCCATCTTTAGAAGCTTCCAAATCATCAAATTCAAGAATTTCAATTGCAGTATCATCCATCACCTTCATCAACAACTACAATTTGTAAATGAAGTTATTATTTTACTCAAACAATACATTTAAATATTATTAGAAATTTAAAAAATTTACTCTGAGTTTGATTATTTGATGTTAAGTTGGCCTCTTCAGTAGATGGAATGAGATGCAATTTCATATCAAATTCAGGAGTAAATTCTACATCAACAATAAAAAAATCACTTGATATAAATAAATGAGATATAATTATAAATAATTGTGACAACGTAGTACTTGAATTCTTCAATTAATATATATTCTAAGTGCATTTCATATCAATATTATTTAAACAAGTCGGTTCCCGAGCTAATGAGTCAAGTCAGACCTAGCACAAATTGACCCATCGAGCTCATCTCATGAGCTATTAACTGAGCCGAATCAGAGCTAGCTCAACTCAGTTACACACTTAATCTCCTCTAAGCCTCTTCTAACCCTCATATCCTAGTTCCACAGGTCACTCAAAAACAACAAATAAATGAACTATATAGACTTCAATCCTTATCACATTCCATTAGCTTTCTTTCCAAAATATTAACCTTCCCCACACAAGAGAAATTAGTTTGTGCGGACACCGAATATGAAGAACCGTCCGATCATGTGAGTGTACATATTTAGCACACACATATTACAGGATAGTTCTTCCCATCCGGTGTCACACAGAATAATTTCTCCGCACACAGAACAGTAAATCTCTACACATAAAATGTTAGGAATAAAAGGCAAAACAAAAAAAAAATAATACTAACCCAAATACTAAAAATATAAACTCAATCAACCCTCCTAAAATTCCAAGCCGATACAGAGAACAGAGCTCTATCCTGCCAACAAAACAGAACGCAGCCGTTCTCCTCCTTCACTCTATAACCATCGCAACCGAAGCCCTGTAACATCCTTCTTGCCTGCAACATCCCGTAGTAACTCAACGGCACTCTCCCGAATCCAGCCATTTCCAACCTCATCATCCACCTTTCAAGCTTCTCATGCCTCTCCTTCCTCTCCAACCCTTCGCAAGCCATTATGTTCTTTATCTCCTCCCCAAAGAGCTTCTTTTCCACGCTCAACCTCTCCACTGACTGTCTTGGCAGCGTTGATTCTAGGCAGTCGAACAACGCTGCGTAGAAGTTCAGCGCTTCCACGAATCGCTCGTTCAAAGTCGATCCATTGTGGTTGGATTCCTGCTCTGTTACCACCATGATTTTTGGAGAGAGGCTCCATAAAGAGGCTAGAAAGGTCTCCATTTTGGCAGAGGGGGTGAGGTTGAAAGGCGAGGAAGAGGAATCTGAGCCTTGGTCTTTGTCCAATAGTTCTCCGAGCGTGCCGGCGGACTTGAAAGGGAAGAGCTTTCGGGCGGTGGCGATGTCGTCTGAGGCGAGGAGGGAATGGAGTTGGAGAACAGAGCTAATGGCGAGTGCTTCCCCTGTTTTGACACGTAGGCTCTCGACGTTGAGAGAGTCGAGTTTGGAAACCACCGCGTTGAATTGAAATGGGATGTCGAGTTTCTCTGCTTCTTTTGATAGAACTGAGGCTGTGTGCAGGTGAAGCTCCTTGTGCTCGCCGACAGCAGTGACCCGGAGATGCGGCGGGCCTTCCGGCCTGCTGGCGAGACCTTGAAGCAAAGCAAGCCATTGGGCCGGATCGGATCCCCCAAGATCGACGATGTGGACCATCTTTTCCCCTTCCATTGCTTCCAGAATAGCCTGGTTTGAAACGAGGAAGGAGAGACGAAGGAAGGGACAGAGATCAACAAAGAGGCGGCGGGCGGCGGCTGTGGCGGAGGAGTCTGCGGCAACCGGATTCAAGGCGCGGTAAAGGCCAGGCCATGAGCGGAGGAGGCGGCGCGCAAGAGCTTCGGTGAAATAAGAGGCGATGCGCTGCATGGTATCGCCTTCAGGAGAGGCGAGGAGAGAGATATGTTCAAGAAAGGCGTTGGCTTGATCGAGATTACCGGCGGCGACATGATTGGCGCAGTTGAGGAGCAGATGGATGAGGAAAAGGCCGCGCTCGTCGGACTTGAGCTCGCGTAGCCATGGCGAGTACGTCGAGCCCAGCGCCGTCGGTGAGATCGACATGAAGCTGAGGAGAGGGGAAGATGTCGCCGACGAGGAAACCTCTTCGGTTACTCCGGACATCAACATCGGAAACAGTCAAAGATCGCTTTTTTAAGCCTTTGTTAAGAAGATATTGATAGAATACAAGAAAAACAACCCCTCTTCTTCCTCTTCTTTATAAGAGCTGAGAATAAAAAACCAAAATAGAGAAGAGAGAGAAACAAAAACTAAGAAGCTGTGTCAAACTATCATAGGAAGAAAAAAAAAAAAGAGGCAAAGGCTAAAACGGAAACGCCGAAACAACCACAAAAACGAACGAGAAAAAGGAAGAACTCGCTATATCTCCGTCAATGGAACAGTTTGGGGTATTAGGCTAGGAGAAAGACAGAGAAGGTCATTCGGATAGCAAGTGGAAGCTTCTTAATGGATCCAAAGCAAGCGAATTGAGAGAGATGAGAAGAGAAGCAAGAGGCTTATATCATCAATTAGCGACCTGTCCCTCTCTCTCTCTCTCTTCTCTCGGTTACAAAATATCCGTTGTATTTCTTCCTCGCAACTTTTTTCTTCTGCTTGCGGAGCGAGAACCGAGCTGTGCTACGCGGCAAGTCAAAAGGAGATGCATGAAAGCGGCCGTTTTGAATGGGTGCGTAAACGGACAAAAGACGATGCTTTTGTCCGCATCGATTAGGTGTCTGTCTGTTAGTGCAGAAGCATATGGAATTTATGAGAAGAAAGCCAATATTTTTTCAATTCTTTTTTTTTTCAAAAGTAAAAAAAAAAATTACTCCAAATTATTTATTAAAAATTTACATACAAGAGCATTCCAAATATTTCATTAAAACATTAAATTTTAACCAATAAATATATGAATAAGGGAGGTTTGAATTTTATAAATATAAATATAAATTTCATATTTTAGTAGACATTAGATTAGTAGTATAAGTCAGTCAAATCAGCTCGTAAGTCAACTCGAATTCAACTAGCTAACGAGCTCATGAGTCGAGCTTATCGAATAATAAATTCGAGTTCAAGCATAAATTCGAACAAATAATTTATAAGAGTTCAAGCTTAATATGCACCCAGCTCGAAATGCTTGCTAGTAATAATTGTTTAATGATAAGCAACTCTTTTGATTTTTTTTTAGAAAATTTATGAGTATTTTAAGTAATTTTTATACATTTTTATATCTAATGTAAATCTTGACTGAAATTAGAGGCAAATCCAAATCTTTGAAGAAAAATAAAAAAAATTGCTATTTATTAATTTTTCTATAATAAATATACATTTTTATGTATATATTTTGACTCAATTATGATAATAAAGTGTTAGTTATATAAATTTTAGAGTTTATTTGTTAAGATATATAAATTTATAACATTGCGTTATTTGTAAGTAAATCCTCCAATTCTTTTCTTTCAATTTCTTCTCCCAAAAAAGTTTTTTATTATGTTATCTTACAAAATTTGGCTTGCTAAGCTTTTGATTATTTTACTTTAAAATAAATAAATAATTTTGCATAAAAATATAATGTATAAATATATATAAAATGACTAAAAATTATTTTTATATGATAATGTAAAAGTTATTTCTTCAAATCTATATAAAAGATATTGCATCTCGATCCATGCCTTTCCCTAACTTATTAATATATAAGAAATTTCATCTAAATTAAAATTTTTGAAATATAATTAGTTATTCTATTTAAAAATAAAGTATAGATTTAAATAATATTACATTATTCTTCAAACAAATAATTGATATAACATCAAATAAGTAAAATTTATTTCATATTATTTTTCTTTCTCTCTCCCTTTTCTCTTATAAAATAAAAAAAGAAGAATTTTTTATTCTAATTTTGATTAGGATGAAACATAAATTTTGACATGTTATATTTAAGTAACATATATGTCAAAATTAACTAATTATATATATTTTTAAATAAAATTAAAATATTGAAATATATGAAAAACTAAAAAAACTATTAAAACATTTATTCATAATTTAAAAAAGTAGCATATATAAAAATTAATATGTACTAATTTCTTAACATTATTCCAACAAAACTTAGGTTAGAATATCCTAAATCAATTATATTTTTCTAATAAATATGCATATTCATAACAATTATGAGCCAAAAGGCCCTTATAATAGGACTATTTTTTACTAGAGAGATTTCACAACAAGGATAGCAATAAGTATGCATAGCTACCTTATTCCTAATCCTCACAACCTTCCAAAAAAACCCTAACAAAACAAAGAACCATTACTGGCCCTTGTGAGTTTTCTTATAGTGAAAGAGATAGAGCTTAGTGATAGCAAGATGCCTTCCTTGAATACCTCCAAGCCTCTCCATATGTCCTCTAGTGAAGGATAGGGCTCCTCTATTGTTCCAATCTTATTAGGCTAAGGGCAAATGGACAAAGTGATTGAGGGAAAAGAACAAGCCATGTGTGGGGCATAGACCATATTAGTCTTATTTGGTGGCAACCTTCATAATTTTTTTTTATTTTTTTAAATATAATTAAATTATTATAATTCATTTTTTTATTTTAATATATATATTTTTTGTCTTTCTTAGAAAAATGAGAGAAATTTCTTTTGGCCAATAGCTTAGAAAGAGTTATAACTCTTGAACAAATCAAATTAGATCTAACACTAATATAATTCTTAATTAATTGCATATTTTATAATAACTAAATATTATATTTTTAATTTAATATAATTTCTTTTAAAATTGATTTGTTAATCATATAAACATTTGGTGACCAAATGTATCTATTTTTGAGAAATGTTTTAGCAAAAAAAAAGAAAAAAAATTTAATTAAATAGAAATTAATATTTAATTGTATTTTAAAAATAATGTGTGATTATACTTTTTTTGTGATAGCACACATGAATAAAAGTAATTGGGCAGGCCGGTGACTTATTATTATTATTATTAAAGAAAAAATAAAATATTTTATAATAGAAAAAAAGTATTTTACAGGTTGTTCATCTCACAAGACTTGTGGAGCTTATTGAACTTGAAGAAATGATAAATAGCCATTAATTATAAAAAAAATAAAAAATAGAGGCCCTTGATGAAGGCTCAAACTACATGTTGGGAAGATGCTAAAGAGTCCGACATGCTCATAACTTCTTGTTGGAGGGATTAAAGTCAAGCACTTAAGAGACATTCAATTGGTACATAAATTATATTTTATAAGATTTGGAGGCAATGCATAAACTTTGAAGACATATGAGCCAATAACCTTTCATTAACACAATATATCATGAAAAGAAAATTTAAGGAAGGGGTCATGTGATTTGTTGTGAATATCAAAGATGTCATATATAAAATAATACATATGAGTTGGATTTTGGTCTTATTAAAAATCAATGGGAGGTTTTACAGGGCGGTAAAAAATTCGTCTAATCAATTATAAATTTTGATGTAGATATTCAAAGCTTAAAATGATGATGTTTTGGGATAGAAATTTTTAAAATCGATTTAAATATATTATTTGTACTTTATATTTGATAAACTTGATATTGAAAGAATGTGATTCAACTAAATGAACCTAACGACACTAAGAACATCCTAATATGGGTCCAAATGGCCAAAATCAAGCACCTAAAAATAAACTTTGTGAGACCATTTGAAGGGGTTTTTTTTTTTTTTTGCATTTTGTATGCCTCTATAAAAAATGGGGGTTTTGACTAGTTAAATTTAACGTGCTAAAGATCATTCAATTGTGAGTTCATTAAGACACTATAATACAAAATTACAAATCAAATGATTAAAGGAATCTTTCTAGGCTATCAATAGAGTGTCCAAAGTTATGGTAGAAATAAACAAACTACCTTCAAAAAATTATAAATAATCCAACATTTTATATAAGGTGGGATGATTTTCAACAATGAGAAATTTGAAATGCATATACAATTAAATAGTTTTATCCATTATCACACATCTATCGTTCATCATTGGTTGACGCTGAGATCTATTATCACCTTGTTATCATTGCTTCCATCGATTAATGTCGATAATCACCTTTGTTGTGTGTTGTCATTTGTCTTTGACTGACGTTGAACCCATTGTTGCTCGTACATCTAGCCCATCAACCATCCAAGTTGCTAACTGATGGTGGCGAACATTATTTTTTACCATCAAACTAGTAAACTCCACCACTTTCTAACACACTATACAAAAATTGTTTGAGACACCCCTTTCAATTCAATTCTTGAAATCTTGCTTTCTCTAGGTAATATTTATCTTACATAATGGAACTAATTAAACTAGGCCAAGTTTTATGGTTTTACCCTTTCTTAATTTTTTACATAAAAATGATGCGTTCTCTATATTATGAGACATTTATCCTTATGTGTGCTTGTCTATGAGTTTTTGCATAACACCAAGAGGATAAACTCTCACCCTATAGTAGTCAATACTCTAATACATAAAAATTTGACGCATTTAGGGGAAAGCATGGCATTTATAATAATTGAGGATCTCAATCCAACTCTGGCCTTTCAAGGAACTCTTATCTAATTTAAGGTCAAGCTTTTTCATTTTCACCTCCCAATCAAATGAACTCTACCAATAAATGATCCAATGAAATATCTCTTTTGGGTAAAATCCATCATATAGAGGAATCACAAGCTATGATCCTTCATCTTCTATGTAAGAGTTCCCACCAACATATAGATTTTGTCTTCCTTAAGAATGAATGTCCTAATTGAGGATGTCCAAGCAAATGTCTACTAATAATAAGTTGAGGCTCCGCCAATCAATGACAACCTTTATTATTCAACTAACTCCATTTACCTATTCTTTAGACTTGTGACACATCAGTTGTCATGATAAAATTACTCTCTCATCTAGATAATGGTATATAGTGTAATGCAATTTGTGATGTAGTTTAAAGTAAACCTAGGAGGATTTTTCTTAGGAAATGAATTCTAACCTCTTCCTTGAAAATTCTTACAGTCATTAATTTCATTCTATAACAACTCTTTCCAACAAGGTCAAGTTGTTTGTTATAAAGTTATATGACGGTTCCTACGACCTTGATGAGCTTCTAAATCATTATAGGACCATCATAAATATCTCCAACAAACCTTCAATGAGTTCCTCTATTTGTTCATACCACCCACCCTAATTTAAAGGGCTAAGACTATATTTGGTTCAACGCCCCCACCACTAACAATAGAACCTTCTTTCATACTTTCACTTAACTTATCAATTTTGTTGTTGAATAATTCACTATGAAGTAAAGCAATATCGATAAATTTTCACACCCATGAAGGAATATTTCAAGATATTCGTCTCAAAAGCTTACCAAATCTTTGAGGTTAATCAAGATCTGATACATGGGTGTTATCCTCATTAGGCTCAATTCAAGATCATTTTAATCATTATCAATGCATGACACATTCCACTATCACCTCATTCACCATGTTGAGGTCCATATTATAGTTTAAAAGGTTATTATTCTTAGTAAAATAGTTCAAACAACATTAGATAAATATGAACACATAGAACAATAGAAAAATTGACCTCCTCAATAGAGAAAATAAGAGTATCCAATAGACTATCTATTAAAAGCATAAGCTTGCTATGCTAAAAGTGGGAGATCTTGCATGGAGTCTAAGAATAAGGGTAGAATAATGCCATGCATGGATAAATCAATGAGTGGTTAGAGATAAAAATTACAATACATAGAAAAGACATAAGGTCTAACATGGTTCAATCAACAACTTATGACAGTTATGGGCTTAGCTAATTAAGAGGAATTATCTCCACTATATCAAATAATTATGGTACTTAATAAAAGTCATATAAAAGCCTGAGGGGAGAAGGAAGGAGGGTGAGAGGAGAGAGAGAGAGAGAGAGAGAGAGAGAGAGAGAGAGAGAGAGAGAGAGAGAGAGAGAGAGAGAGAGAGAGAGAGAGAGAGAGAGAGAGAGGATATGCTCCTTAAATAAAGATTAATAATCTCTAAGATATATGAATGTCAAATAATGTACAATAATAGAGGACTCAAAAAAGGTTCTTAATTGAGCAAGCAGCATTGTATTTATAGTGGTCATCCTCCTCAAAAAGTAGCCTAGATGTTCATGATTGTCTAAGAAAAATGCTAGAGGATGGCATAGCATGTTGAAGCTAATGAGCATGTCGATAAGGAATTGTCAAAGATCTAGCATTCTAGTTTAAGTGCAATAAGGGCATGCTAATTATACAAGAATCAAAAATTTTTATGACATTATAGTAATTAATACAAAGAATCAATAATAAAATGCTTTGAGGTTGGTGCTAATGATAATTAATGGCATCGATGAGAGTGTCTTAGGTACACCAAAAGGAGTTGTGGCGTACGTTGAATTCTTGAAATAATTGCCTAAGAGGTGACAATCACCATGTAAGTGATATTCTCAAGATCATTCTCAAGACTTGACACAAGAGAACCCCTTAACAAGCTTTGAGATGTTCATGTATTCATTGACGATAAAAAAAGTGAATGACTAAGATTGGTTTGGGACTTGATAATATCTTAAGGTTATAATTTTCATGTCATTTTGATCTGTTCTAAATACATTAGAATGATTTAAAATGTACATAATAAATAGTAAAATGTTATGCATTATTTCATTTACTATTGAGTGTACTCAGTCCCTCGCTATATATGAAAAAGATTACATATTCAATTTTTAGTATAAGAATTAAAAATTTTATACTAGAAAGTTAATTTAAGAAGCAGTAAGAAATCCATCATAAATGAAGCATACACAAAAACTCTTCTCCCTTTATCTACTAAATAAAATGAGAAATAATTGAACGAGAGGAGAAGAAGAATAAAGCTTATGGTTGTGGCAATGTGATGCAATCATCAATTGAACGTACATAATAAAAAACTCTTAGTATTTTACGGTTGATATTATTTGTGCTTTTTTATTTTTTTGGGTCTCTATAGTTGCATAGATTTATGTAATTTCCAACACCAAAGTCATGGCATGGCATAAAAAGTGATATATCATAAAAAAAATTATCTTGATGGGGCACGAATTTCGAGGCAAAAATCAAACCAGAATCTTCAAAAATTAAATCTGGGATCACCTGAACTCTGATTGCAGCAAACTTACAGTCGAACTGAGCGTCTCGGAAATACGAACCCAACGGCACCAAATTCAACTCGATCCGAGCCCAAATGGGTCCAAATCAAAGACCCGAAGCACTGTTGAATGGTTCGAACCACAATTTTGGTTACCAAACGGTTTCCAAACATGACATGCTTATAATCGAATCGAGCGTCTCGATAAGATGAGTCCAACAAGCCCAAGATCTACGAATTCCAATATAATTAAGACCTTCAAATGTCTGATGAACAGTCCACGATCAAAAGATTCAATATCGACCGTCCATCCGAGCCACCCCACCTTTGCCCTTGATCTTCCTCCTATTTGCGGGTCATACCATCCTCAAAAAATTATAAATAGACCCCTCATTTCTCTTGAGGGCAGACCAAGCAAGAAGGAAGAGGAGAATAGAAGAATAATAGGAGAAAGAAACTCCTCCTCGACCACCGTCGGAGTTCTGTCCGACGCCCAAGTGACGCCGGAGTTCTGTTTGACGCCCAAGTGACATTGGAATTCTTCCCGACTTCCAAGTGATGTCGAAACTCCGCCTGATCTCCAAATAACGCCAGAGTTCTCCCCGGCACTGACTAACACTACAGGAAAATCACCCAAAACCGGCGGCTTTTTCCGGCGGTTTGGGTGAAAAAACCGGCGGTATTTGAAGATACTGGCGGCTTTGCGGCGGGTATAGAACCGCCGGAAAAATGGCGTAGGAAACTATTTCCCGGCGGTTTTTACTGACGGCTTAATTAGCCGACGACTTTCCGGCGGCATATACCGCCGGTTATTCCACGGCTTTGTACCGGCGGTGTTCCTGCCGATGTACCGCCGGTCAAGTTACCGACGGCTTACCGACAGTCCTTCAACGACAGCTAACCGGCAATTACGGCGGCCGGCGTGAGTTAAATTAACCGCCGGGAAGCGTCGGTAAACCGCTGGTAAAACACCGGCGGTTATCGGCGGTCAGACCGACTGTAATAACGACGGTCTAGACCGCCGGGCTTTCAACGGACAACCGTCGGCTGCCGTCGGGCAACCGTCGGCATAATACCGGAGGCTTTTTAAAATTCGTCCTGTATCGTAGTTTCCGGCGGCCAAACCGCTGGGTGGCCGCCGGAAACCTGTAGCTCCTACAAAAAAAATGAACACGTCAATAGTAGCTCTTTGTATTCCTGTAGTGTAACTTCAGACTTTTACTCGACGCTAGACTCATGCTTGTCGCCAGATTTCTACCCGACGTCGAACTTCTGACAGTTGTTGGACTTTGTTGGACATCTATCTGATGCTGGATTTCTATCAATTACTGGACTTTTATCTGATGTCGTCCTTCTAACCTTCATTATTAGACAACAGTCCTTCCGACCTCCGTCGCCTGCCGACTACGGTCCTCCTGACTTAGGTCGCCCACCAACTACAATCCTTCTGACCTCCGTCGCTCGCCGATTACGGTCATCCTGACTTACATCGCCCACCGACTATAGTTCTTCTGACCTCTGTCACCAAACTATAGTCCTTCTGACCAAATGAACACGTCAATAGTAGCTCTTTGTATTCCTGCTATGTAATGTACTCCATATGATATACATCAAGCCAATGCCTTCCCCAAAGGAAGGGGCTCATTTGTAATCAACTTCAATACTAGTGGATTCATTCAAATTGGGCTAGACCCCGTGATTTTTTCCCCTTTTCAGGGGTTTTCCACGTAAAAATATTGGTGTCTCTAGTGAATGTTACACCCTCTCTCTTATCTGATTGCGTGTCAGATTTTCGTACAAATTTAAGACGTTAAACTTTACATTTCTATATCGCCGCGAATACTCCAGGACGCAACAAAGAGGATGAAGTGTGAGTTGGATCACTCAACTAAGTAATTTAGGCTTCGTTAGAGACGGCTTTCTTATTATTTTGTAAAGCTATTTTTTAGTACAAAACTCTCTTAAAAGTTAAAAAAAAAAAAAAAAAAAATCTAAAGCTCTCTCAAATGAAGCCTTAATGCAACAAACTTAAGCCAGTGACCATACATACCTCAAATGCATCCATACTGAATATGCCCACTCCAATAACACTTATTTAAAAAAGAAACATATTATATTTCTTAATTTTGTGCTTGTTATATCTGTCACCACTGATATAGCCTCAACCAAATACTAAGATGCCTCTAAAATCTCAATTGATGCCATCTCATTGTTATCAACACCATAGAGCATTATATCATAATGTATTTATATATTTAATATCTAAATTTTTATATTTATTTATGTAATACCAATATATCTATATGGCATAAAATATATCATTAATATTAACTTATCTAAATAAAATACATATTATCATCCAAATGTTTTGATATATATATATATATATATATATATATATATATATATATATATATATATATATATATATATATATATATATATATATATATATAATATATATATATATATATATATATATATATATATATAATTTTATGTAATGACACACTATTAGAGGTGGACACAATTTGCAACATATTGTGATTTCTAATAATTATAATTAATTGTTGATTGAATTATTCCCTTTTAATATATTTTTACCCTTTTAAGTGTGTCTTTAGTCACAAATAAATATAAAATCTATTTATATAGAATAAAGTAATTCACACTAGCCCTATAGTAGATGTGTTAAAAAAGGTTGACGAGTCAGGCTCGAGTGGGACTCGAAAATAACTCGATCTACATAACTCAATTGACCTAAAGCGTGATCTATTTAATAACTCATCCTAACCCACTAGTAAACCGGATGATCTAAACCTGATAAAAAACTTATAATTTATCAACTATAAGAATTAGATTAATAAATCAAAAATAAGAAGAGCGTACAAAAAAATCAAAAGAATTTAAAGAAAAAATTTTATACAAATGATTTTTGAGATAAAAGCAGGTTATAACTATCAAAAAATTAGCCTTTCGCAGCACATTTTTCGACGTTTCCCGGCGGTTTTAACCGCCACTATGTTTCTTTGCAGCGGTTTTTAAAACCGGTGCAAAAAACCGCTGCGAAAGGGCTTATTTTTTGGTAGTGTTAGTTGATTAACTCGAACACGATCCACCAATTAAACGGGTTAGAATCTTGAATATGAACCCACTCATTTATTAAACTAGTCAATCTAAATCCGTCTTTGAGTTTGGGTGAGATCATATACTAACACCTCTAAGTCACATAGAATTTTTTTTTTTTTTTCAACAATTAATTCATCTGATAGGGATGAGCTCCAACTTTCCATATATTGGATTAAGTATATTTTAGTTATATATTGACCATTATTAGTTAATTACTAATTAGCTTAAAAAGTAACGGACGTGAGAAAAATATTTGACGGATTGGACGGAAGTCGGCATGATCAGGAGTGGATTTTGGATAAGGAGAAATACAAAAAAAAATACTTTTTTTTTGGAATACATATAATAATAATTATTATTATTATAAATTTTATTAAGAAATTATTTATTTAATTTGCACGCCACAGCTTTGACGAAGACAGGCCTCGTAAAAAATACATAATTTTCATCAGTGCTGTCGCATAAGAGCAGACTTGAAATATGGAGGGGAAGATTTGGTCAGTTTTGTTCAACTTTAAAAAAAAAAAATTAATTAGATTTTTTGTGAATTATTTTTATTTCAAATATCATTAAAACTTTTTAAATGATTATCACAATTTTAATTCTTAAAAGGATAAACTTATTTGACCCACAATTATCTGTGTGAGCGAAACTAAGGCTTGGTTTGGGACGGCTTTTTAATTACTTCTTGAAGCAATTTTTTAGTACAAAATTAAAAATTATGTACTAAAAAGCTGCTTCAAGAAGCAGTAAAAAAAGCGGTCTCAAACGAAGCCTAAGGTTCTATTTGAAATGACTATGACATTTTATAAAATTTGTTATGAAGTTGCTACAAAGAAACCAATGAATACTTAGAGAAAGTAGCTTATTATTACAGAAATTTTAAAAAAGTTATGAGAACCAGTAAGAAAGTAAATAACCAAATGAAAATATGATCAGTGTGTAGAAAGCAAAGCAGCCAGAAAGCTGTCCCAAATAGAGCCCAAGATATATGTTATAATTGATTAGGATCGAGGAAAAAAATAGATAAAAATGAAAATGATAGATTGATTTTGGCATTTGTTTTAGTTAATAAGATTTTTGATTGAACTCCTTAGAGAGAAAAAATGTATCAAATTAGGATTATAATGATGCTGAGAGGGTAGCTCGGAAAAAAAAATGTTGAGTATCAAGGTCTGAGTAGAACTTGTCAATCTATAACTTGAGAAGTTTCAACTCTTGAAAAATAAAGAAAATAGGCCTAATTCAACTAAGTCATTAAGATCTCTTCCATAGTCATTAAGGTCAGACCGACTGTAATAACGGCAGTCTAGACCGCCGGGCTTTCAACGGACAACCGTCGGCTGCCGTCGGGCAACCGCCGGCATAATACCGGAAGCTTTTTAAAATTCATCCTGTATCGTAGTTTCCGGCGGCCAAACCGCTGGGTGGCCGCCGGAAACCTGTAGCTTCTGCAAAAAAAATGAACACGTCAATAGTAGCTCTTTGTATTCCTATAGTGTAACTTCGGACTTTTACTCGACGCTAGATTCATGCTTGTCGCCAGATTTCTACCCTACGTCGAACTTCTGCCAGTTGTTGGACTTTGTTGGACATCTATCTGATGCCGGATTTCTATCAATTGCTGGACTTTTATCTGATGTCGTCCTTCTAACCTTCATTATTAGACAACAGTCCTTCCGACCTCCGTCGCTTGCCGACTACGGTCCTCCTGACTTAGGTCGCCCACCAACTACAATCCTTCTGACCTCCGTCGCTTGCCGATTACGGTCATCCTGACTTACATCGCCCACCGACTATAGTTCTTCTGACCTCTGTCACCAAACTATAGTTCTTCTGACCAAATGAACACGTCAATAGTAGCTCTTTGTATTCCTGCTATGTAATGTACTCCATATGATATACATCAAGCCAATGCCTTCCCCAAAGGAAGGGGCTCATTTCTAATCAACTTCAATACTAGTGGATTCATTCAAATTGGGCTAGACCCCGTGATTTTTTCCCCTTTTCAGGGGTTTTTCACGTAAAAATATTGGTGTCTCTAGTGAATGTTACACCCTCTCTCTTATCTAATTGCGTGTCAGATTTTCGTACAAATTTAAGACGTTAAACTTTACATTTCTATATCGCCGCGAATACTCCAGGACGCAACAAAGAGGATGAAGTGTGAGTTGGATCACTCAACTAAGTAATTTAGGCTTCGTTAGAGACGGCTTTCTTATTATTTTGTAAAGCTATTTTTTAGTACAAAACTCTCTTAAAAGTAAAATAATAATAATAATAATAATAATCTAAAGCTCTCTCAAATGAAGCCTTAATGCAACAAACTTAAGCCAGTGACCATACATACCTGCATCCATACTGAATATGCCCACTCCAATAACACTTATTTAAAAAAGAAACATATTATATTTCTTAATTTTGTGCTTGTTATATTTCCTTCAACACTGATATAGCCTCAACCAAATACTAAGATGCCTCTAAAATCTCAATTGATGCCATCTCATTGTTATCAACACCATAGAGCATTATATCATAATGTATTTATATATTTAATATCTAAATTTTTATATTTATTTATGTAATACCAATATATCTATATGGCATAAAATATATCACTAATATTAATTTATCTAAATAAAATACATATTATCATCCAAATGTTTTGATATATATATATATAATGACACAATATTAGAGATGGACACAATTTGCAACATATTGTGATTTCTAATAATTATAATTAATTTTTAATTGAATTATTCCCTTTTAAGCGTGTCTTTAGTCACAAATAAATATTAAATCTATTTATATAGAATAAAGTAATTCACACTTACCCTATAGTAGATGTGTTTAAAAAAGGTTGACGAGTCAGGCTCGAGTGGGACTCGAAAATAACTCGATCTACATAACTCAATTGACCTAAAGCGTGATCTATTTAATAACTCAGCCTAACCCCACTAGTAAACCGGATGATCTAAACCCGATAAAAAAACTTATAATTTATCAACTATAAGAATTAGATTAATAAATCAAAAATAAGAAGAGCGTACAAAAAAAATCAAAAGAATTTAAAGAAAAAATTTTTATACAAATGATTTTTGAGATAAAAGCAGGTTATAACTACCAAAAAATTAGCCTTTTGCAGCACATTTTTCGACTTTTCCCGGCGGTTTTAACCGCCACTATGTTTCTTTGCAGCGGTTTTTAAAACCGGTGCAAAAAACCGCTGCGAAAGGGCTTATTTTTTGGTAGTGTTAGTTGATTAACTCGAATACGATCCACCAATTAAACGGGTTAGAATCTTGAATATGAACCCACTCATTTATTAAACTAGTCAATCTAAATCCGTCTTTGAGTTTGGGTGAGATCATATACTAACACCTCTAAGTCACATAGAATTTTTTTTTTTTTTTTCAACAATTAATTCATCTGATAGGGATGAGCTCCAACTTTCCATATATTGGATTAAGTATATTTTAGTTATATATTGACCATTATTAGTTAATTACTAATTAGCTTAAAAAGTAACGGACGTGAGAAAAATATTTGACGGATTGGACGGAAGTCGGCATGATCAGGAGTGGATTTTGGATAAGGAGAAATACAAAAAAAAATACTTTTTTTTTGGAATACATATAATAATAATTATTATTATTATAAATTTTATTAAGAAATTATTTATTTAATTTGCACGCCACAGCTTTGACGAAGACAGGCCTCGTAAAAAATACATAATTTTCATCAGTGCTGTCGCATAAGAGCAGACTTGAAAAATGGAGGGGAAGATTTGGTCAGTTTTGTTCAACTATTTTTTTTTTAAATTAATTAGATTTTTTGTGAATTATTTTTATTTCAAATATCATTAAAACTTTTTAAATGATTATCACAATTTTAATTCTTAAAAGGATAAACTTATTTGACCCACAATTATCTGTGCGAGTGAAACTAAGGCTTCGTTTGGGACAGTTTTTTTATTACTTCTTGAAGCAATTTTTTAGTACAAAATTAAAATTATGTACTAAAAAGCTGCTTCAAGAAACAGTAAAAAAAGCTGTCTCAAACGAAGCATAAGGTTCTATTTGAAATGACTATGACATTTTATAAAATTTGTTATGAAGTTACTACGAAGAAATCAATGAATAGTTAGAGAAAGTAGCGTACTATTACATAAATTTTAAAAACGTTATGAGAACCAGTAAGAAAGTAAATAATCAAATGAAAATATGATCAGTGTATAGAAAGCAAAACAGCCAGAAAGCTGTCCCAAATAGAGCCAAAGATATATGTTATAATTGATTAGGATTGAGGAAAAAAATAGATAAAAATGAAAATGATAGATTGATTTTGGCATTTGTTTTAGTTAATAAGATTTTTGATTGAACTCCTTAGAGAGAAAAAAATATGTCAAATTAGGATTATAATGATGCTGAGAGGGTAGCTCGGAAAAAAAAATGTTGAGTATCAAGGTCCGAGTAGAACTCGTCAATCTATAACTTGAGAAGTTTCAACTCTAGAAAAATAAAGAAAATAGGCCTAATTCAACTAAGTCATTAAGATCTCTTCCATAGTGTAGGGCCTTCTTCATAGAACCCTCATAGGTGGATTCCTAAGAACTTAGTATTGATTGATCAATCTCATTTATTCACTAATATTAAAATTATAATTATGTTTACATAAACAATAAGGTGATTGTAAATAATTTATTCAATTGGTGAGTATTAACCTAAAAACAAGTGCTAAATATTATTTTAATTTTGAACCATCAATCACCAAATATTGATACAAGATTAAGCAACACACAATATATGACAAAGGTAAAGATAATGCCATGTTAGAAGGTTATTAACAATATGAGGTCACTTATATATTTTTAATCTAACTTAACACAAGATCAATAGTTTCATTCAAAAATAGATTAAAAAAAATGAAATTCAATATTTGAGTATTTTATTTTTAAAAAAAAATAGCTTACTTGCAAATTCCTTTTTGTTGCATTCATCCCCAACATAAAATTCAACCTAAATTATTGAATAATTTTCTATGGTTATTTTATTTGAAAATTACAAGCAAAGAAAAAAATACTATATTAGGATGTACCGAAGTTACTCACATCAAGGCAGGTTTAACAGTTCTTGAATTTGGGTTGAGATTAGAGATACATATGATATCGAAGAGTTATACTAATATTAACGTAAATTCATAAACTATTAAACACGTTCGAATGTCAGTCATGTTAGGATGTTCTGCCCTTTTTTCGCATGAAAGTTAATTTAATAAAAATATTGAAATCAACAAGCGATCAATTTATAATGGGAGGTAGGAGTGTAAACAACTTGAGTCAAGTCTAAGTTCTTGCTTAATCAAGCCAAGCTCATTTAATTTATGTTGAGCTCAAACTCGAGCTTGAGCTCAGCTCGGGTGAAAAGTATAAGTTTCGAACTTGAATGTTCGAGCACAATAAGAAAACTTAAGATTATTTTTTAGCTCAATTTTTATTTTGAATCTAGAAAAAAAAACATTAATTAGGTTAATACAAATACCAATGTGCTAATTAATATTAATTGAACTAGCTCATCAAGCTGATAAGCAGAGATGGGCTGAGCTTGAGCTTAGCTCATATACTTTTTTCTTTTTTTGGACATTCAGGCTAACTAAGCCAAACACACACATGCACACATCATATACACAAGACTCGAATCCAAAACCAGGGGCAAAACTAGCCTCAAATTTAAGGATGGGCAAAATTTTCCAAAATAAAATTTTATATTTGATTATGATTGATAAATTGAAAAAGGGTTACAAGCTTATCAATCTATTTTGCATTTTTTTATAATGTTACATTATAATTTCATTGGGAATCAAATCGAACACATCTTTTTCAATGTAAGACACTAGAAAGTCATTAAGCCTATCATCATATATCCTACTATGCAATCGATGTTTGGCAATTCTCATTGCATAAAATGTTTTATCTACTGTAACAGAAGCAACTGCTAAAGTTAATACTAAAGTAATAAATCTATATAAATTGTAGCTATTGTGTATAATTTTTTTACTTTCTACAAAGTTTAGAAGTTTCAGTTGTCTTATACAACTTCATAAATTTTCAAAAAAAAAAAAAAAAAAAAATCTTATTTAGGCAAAATAGTGTTGCCAGTGGGGGATGAATTACCTAAAATACTATTACTGCCTAAAATATCATTACTAAAATTAATTTATTAAAATTTTGAAGATGGGCACCCTCAAGCAAGCATAGGTCCGCCCTTGCCCAAGATCTCTTGGTCGGTAACCAAAGCTCCAAACCAGTAGATCAAGGTGAGTTGTTTCTAGCTCGTATAATATATGAGCTCAAATTTTGCTCGGATCGAGCTCATGACATGATAAGCTTAGCTCACAAGCTCAATAATGGGTCAAATTTAAACTAACTCACAAGCCAATTTCGATCACTTGCACCTAAAAATGAATAAATTTATATAGAACCCAACTTAAAATGATTAAAGAGTGCTTCTCCGAAACAGCCACACAAGTTGAAGAATATTAAATCCTGAAATGCATATAATTATAGGTATCAAACAAATAATCTGTACAGTTATATTTTGTCAATAGAAATAATTTATTAGACCCTAAGATCTCGTATCTCGAATTCTCGAATTATGCCATTATTATTGGCTTTTACATTAATTAAATCTATCGAGTTTCATTGCAAGAATTATTACAAAATGAAGGAAAACGATGATAGCACAATAATTATTTTATGTGCTTACGCATACAAATCAAGATTGACATGCCATGCAAGAAAAATATTTTAAATAAAAAAAGCTTTAAATCATTTTTTTATTTGTGTCGTGTCTCTTTGAGGAGAGGAGACTAGAAACCAATAAGTCATGCATAAATCTCCATACTAACATTGAGAGTCAGAGTTGGTATTCATGGCAATATTGATGTTATAAGCGATGACATGCATTGACATTATTAGTGATAGTATGTGCTGAAATGAGTAGATATTAATATAGCCAGGTGACAATGGTCAAAAGATTATATGATAAAGGGTTTTAGTTTGTTGATGGTGCTCGAAGGACAATACTTGAGTGATGATGGTCAGGTGACCATAGTTTAGAGATAGAGTTCGAAGGATTGTATTAGGGAAGTAGTGGTAAAAGGATCTTAGTCAAGAGAAAGTGTTTGGGAAATCATAGTTGAGTGGTGATTGGGGGACCATAGTCGGGCAACGAGGGTCGAATGACCAAAGTCGGGCGACGAAGGTCGAACCAACAATGTCAGGCAATGCAGGTTGGAGCACTATTGTCGACTGACAAAGGTTTGAACTTCATAGTCTGGCAATAGTGGTTATAGGACGGTAATCAGGTAATGATGTTCAGAGGATGTTAGTCATGTGAAGATGGTCATAGGGTAGTAGTCGAGCGATGTTAATTGGAGGATCATAGTCAAGGAACATTGGTCGATGACTTGTGGTCGGGTGACAATGTCTGAAGGACCATAGTGGATCGATGGTGGTTGGAGTATCATGGTCAGACCGTGGTTGTCTGCAGCCCATAATCGAGTGATTGTGATTAGAGGCTTGTAGTGGGGCGACAAAGGTCAGAGAACCGCAGTTAGGCAACCGTGATAAAAAAACTAATAATCGAGTAGTGGTAGTCAGAAGATCATAATCAAACAATGATAATCAATGGTTCATAGTCAACCAACAATGGTCAACATACTATAGTCAAATGATGCTTATTAAGTGATGGTTTGACAACAAAGGATGGGTGGTCGTCCTTTAGACTTATATCTACTTACTTTTTAGTTTGCATTTTAACAACACTATTTCTTAAATGACTCAAAAAACATTTTTTTAAAGTTATTTTATTATTTACGGCTATAATAAAAAAAACAATGAATTTAGCAAATATTTCATTATTCAATTTTAGATATTGCTTTCACCTTTACACAATTTTGAAGATCAATATGAATAAGTAGTAAATCCAATTAAATAATAATAAATATGCAAATGCAAGAAATTTTAAATGTACTCCTAAGAAATATAGCAAAGATAATCATGCCTTAATTTCAATTCATCCTAAGCATCATCCAATCAAATATGATAAGCATCTTGCTCAAGCTTATGGCCCATTCATTTTTATTTTTATTTTTTTTTAAATCAACCTTCTTCAGTTCTTCTGAGGATACTTAGATGACTATCGAAACTAAAATGAATTTTCTCCAGGTTTTATTTATAAGTACATGAATTTTAACTTTACACAGTAAAATTTTTTAAGATATAACGAAATTTATACATCACTAAGATAAAACTCAAGGATAAGACCACAAAGTCATACAAATTTTATCAATTAAGATAAACTACAAGAACCTATATACATCACTAATAGCTTACCTCAGAATTTCATTGCCATTTAAAGCATATAGCAATAATCTAGTTTTTCATTTAGCTTCATAATGTCTTGCTTTCTTTGAAGTTGGGATTATGCTAGCAGAGTTATAAGCTCTTCTATTTATTTGTGTTCTTTCTTTTTCCTTTGTGCTCTTATTCTACTTAGAAATTTATCCCTAGGATTCTTCAACTCCTCCATTGCAATTTAAGATTAGGGTTTCTTCTTCGAAAAATTTCTCACTTAAATGGCTAGCACCACTAACTTATTATTAACTTCAAACAAAGAGGCGAGATCAACAAAATAGTTTTATCATGATAATAAGAATAGACATTACAATCAATTTATAAAGTTTAATCACTTCAGAAAATTCAGTGATTATCGGCGGCCTTTATCGGCTGTCCTATAGCAGCCGGAAGTATCGGAGGTTAAACCGACGGTTTGACTACCGGTAGTAACTGGCGGTTTTTAAAAATACACCGTCTGAATTAGCGGCGGTGTAATAACCCTCAGCAGGGGCTCCAATTTTTTGTTTTATCGGCGCCTTTAGCCGCTGGTTTTAATTCCGAAAATGGCCCTAATATTGGCCAAACTGAGCTTCCTCTTCATTTCTTCTTCGCATATCATTTCTCCAGAGGCTCGCTTGCGATCGCCGCTCCGACCACCTGCGCAAGAATTCGGCCACCGACACAATATCTCCGTCCGACGATCTCGCCCCCACTATGGCCGCCGATAACCCCGCATTCTACCTACTATCTCCGTTGATCACCCCGCAAAAGCCGTCGATCAGCAACGCCCCGATAATTAAGTTTTGCATTTTTTTTTTCTTTTGCTAACTGTGGGAGAGAGTTATGGAGCATAGATTGTTGGATTACATCATGTATGCAAGAGTTAATACTTGTTTACCGACTTTTAATCCATATCTTTTTGCTTTGGTCATGGATGTTCTCACTAGAAATTTGCAATAGGTTGTACCTTGGTGTATGATTTTTTCATGTCATTAAGGAAATATATGCAAGAGTTATTACTTGTTAGATTACGTTAAGGATCGGTTTTAAGTCCATATCTTTTTGCTTTAGTCATGGATGTTCTCACTAGAAATTTGCAATGGGTTGTACCTTGGTGAATGCTTTTTTCTTGTTGCTTTAGTCCATATAGCATGTAGAAGCTTATTATAGAGTCGGTAGTTCGACGGCTTAATTACTTGTGGTTTATACCGGAGGTTAACGAACCGCCGGAAAACCGCCGATATTTTAGGGAACCGCAAGAAAAAAAAATATGAGCCGTCAGTAATCTCTGAATTTCTTGTAGTTAATCTCATCACTTAATAGTAAATAAAATCATTTTTCAAAAACAATTTATATTCAGAAATGATAGAGTAAATAAGATCATTTAAAACAATATTCAATAATTTTGGATTAACAAAAGAAAGATTATAAGACTACAGTATGAAGAGTAGAACTCAAAAATAAATAAGACAAATATGTCAGTCGGGCTCAGTAATTGGCACAAGTTCCCAACCACCCAAACGCCAGGTACAGACCATCCAGAGGAGGGAAAAAATAACAGTCTACCAAAAAGCCAAACAACAAACAACACCCGAAATAAGGCCACCAAAAGAATAAGAAGATCTACCACCAATGACTACCAACAAGCCACAGAGCCTAGGTGGTGAGCCAAAAGCCACATCATAGCCCGTAAATGAGACTAAACATCCAAAGATCTAGCAATAAAATGAATTACTTCCTTCTAGAGTTTCTTCTTCCACGTTTGCCACCCCTCAAAGCAAAAGCTTTTTCATCACTCCAATTGTCCTTCAAGATAAACATAACCCGAACATCATCTTCATACTCAAGGAAGTCTTCTCCAACACCCCCGCGAGAAGAGGAGACATACTCCTCAAGCCAATCATTTTGTTCCACACTTGCTAATTAACTTTCAAGACCTCATTAGAAATTAGTAAAACAGGGACATCAACCAAAAGCTTATTCGACGGTTCCAACACAATCGCATGAGAATCCAAACATACAGCAGCTAAACCCGATGGTTTCACAACCACTAAAGGGATCAACTCTACTTCAACCACATGGTCCCCCGACCCATGAGGGACAATCTCATAAAAAACCGTAGCTACATCATCACGGGCATCATCATCAAAATCAGGATTGATAAAAAGACTTGCTTCCAAATTGACTAAGCAATTTTTAGGCTTAGAAGCCTCAACCACAACCTCATTAATACCACAAGAAAGAGCCATTGGTATCCCTTCACCAAGAGCAGTATCCTCAGTGTTGCCATTACTCATTTTCATAGCTAAAGCATCATCCATACCAATTTCCCCATTAACCACAACATCAATGGGACTAACAGGAGCTATAATGGGAATAATTTTTTTTCACAGGACCGACACAAACACATTTTCAACCACGGCATTAACCTTCTCACCATAATTATGATTAAAAACCAAATCATTCGCCAGATTTGAAGAACGACATTCACCGGGCAAATGACCAATAGATTTATATTGCACACAAAAATGGGGAAGCTCCTCCATGATAACATGTTGAACATAACCAAACTTTTTTGGATCAATCCAAACTTTATCATAATATTTTTTTGTAATGTTAAGCTCAACTAATACACGTGCCACAGAGGGAGGGGAGCCAACAGAGGTTGCATGATCCACCTTTAGGGGATAGCCAAATAAAAGACCCAATCTGTGAAGATTACGGGGCAAAAAAAAATATCGTCGCAAGTTGAGAAATGAAATCCACATCTATATGACAGGGACTCCACCCCAATATCAAAAAGAGTAAACCATTTGGTCACCTTCATATAACAATTTCTAACAAAATAAGATCTATGAGAGAAAACTTTGCTACAGTCGAGGTCATTCACCAACTTAATCAACATATGATAATGGTCCAACAATGTTATAGAAAATTCATCATTGAGCTTAAGAGCAAAGAAAAACTTCTGAATAGCGTCGAGACTCGAATGCCTGGAGGGAAAGAAACCAACCAAATAAAACTTCAAAGGAGCTACAAGGACGAGCACCTCATCATTCGAAATCCAAAGAGACGGCAAACCATGAAAAATCATTGGCTTGAGATCAGGAAAATAAGCCACAGAAGAAATACCGGACAAAGTATCAGCAAACGAGCGAGATTTAGTCGACCCCCCTCCAAAAAAGCAGGATCGACCCAAGGTTTTGCCATACTGGCCAAAAGGGCCAACAAACCAGAAAAAAAATGAAGGATTCAACAAAATAAAGGAGACGGGACTTCCCTGAACAAGCATGAACGATGCGAGATGCTTCGTAAATGAACAGCGACGGCAAAATCCCAGCAGCTGTGGAGAAAAACACGCCGGAGAAGCTGCTAGGGGAAAGCCTAGTGGAGCAGGAGTGACGAATCGAGCAGCTTCAGGAAAATAAGCCGATGTAATTAGGTATGATACCACTCATTTAGCTTTGAAGTAAATTAAAAAAAAGGACACCATAATTAGAGCATGCAATGATCAATATCTGTTGGGGATGAAAGTAAACCACTGCAATGAAATAAACAAGAAAAATAAAAATGCTGCGGAAAGTAAAGGACACCATAATTTAATGTGAAAAAAATTCAAAATCGGGAAAAAAATTATGGAGCCACACTACTTCAAGAAATCCACTATTAAAATTGGGAGAAATAAGTACAGGTCTCTCGCGCTTTCTCACTTTTCTTGTCTTCTCTCTTACATCGTTCTCATACTCAATACACAAGAGAAAGTCAAGTAAAAGTACTCCAAGGGATGTCACCCTTTAGAAAAACGAGAAAGAAAACTATCATGTTTGCCTTGCAGCCCTGTGGGGCCAATTTGGAGAGCTGCGGTGCTCCAGCCTCTATCAACATGATGCTGTCGTGCTCAAACCTACAACATTGCACCACTCCGTAATGCTATGGCCTCAAATCTAGAGCGTTGTGGCACTATGCTCTCTATCATTTTTCCTCCCCCAGCGAGCATAAGAAATTGACTTGAGGTCCAAGACAACGGTACAATCTAATTGATTAACACAATCATATTTCACATAAAACTAACAATATCAAACTAGTTTCAAAACTATTCCCAATTCAAAAACATCAAAATCAAATACATGAAATCATAAATCCATCAATCAATCATGCAAAATAAATACACACACTATTGTATAAATCTATGAGATTAGATATAGAAGATGTGTTAAGCTACTAAACAAGTGACTAATATTAAGTCATATATGAATGACATAGCAAACAAATAAATAACCACAGAAGCTTATAATTAAATAAAATAACTAATAAGTATGATACCATAAAAGCGAACAATTATGTAGTATATATAATAATACAAGCGAGTGAGTCTATGACTATAGCTCAATATAGATTGGTCATTCAACTATACCATCTAGAGTAAGCAAATAGTTAACAACAAAGTCACAAGTAAAAACTAGTAGCTATAAGACATGGCCATGGTAAATAAATCTATTTTGTGTGAGAGAAGTTAACTTTGAGAAAGACAATTAAATCTATTCAATTATAATGACCACAAGAACATTAGCATGTGAATTACCAAATCAATAAATAGGTCGTTTGGGACGACTTTTTTACTGCTTTTTAAAGCAGCTTTCTAGTAGAAAAAATACAATTTCAAAAAATATGTGTAATAAAAATGTGCTTTAAAAAGTAGTAAGAAAGCTGTCTCAAATGAAAAATAAGTCTAAACTTCTTGCTTAATCCAAATATTAAGTTAAATTTAAGCCTGAAACAAACGGTACTAAAATCTAAATGATTAATATTTATATTTTAAAACTTGATTTTTATTTTGAAGTTTGTCTCATCACAATACTTTTAATTTCAATAGTTTTAATTGTTTCATACCATTTAAAGGATTCAACTTTAGTTATATGTTTGAGGGTTTGTTTGGGACAATTTTCTTAATAATTTAATTTTTAAACCGTAACTATAATTCTATTTAGTTACTGGCTTCTCTTTAGTTTTAATAAATTTATGTACTAAGACATTACTTTTTATAATAGTTTTCAGAAAAATTACTTTGCAATCACCCTCACAAAAAGTGTAGCAATCCCAAACAAATCATGAATTCCAAATCAATTTTAGCACGAAATAATGGAAGAAAAATTAACTTAAAATTGATTAAAATTCATCCAAAGCACGATAACGATTCAAATTCAGAAAGAATGCAACCCATTTTGATCCGTTGATTGGTAGTTTAGGTTTCATTTGAGACGGCTTTCTTATTATTTCTTTAATATTTGTACTAAAACTTCATTTTAAGAAACAATAAAAAAATCGTCCCTTATGTAAGTATTAGGATTCATTTGGGACAGTTTTTGTAGTGCTTTTTAAAATAGTTTTTATAACAAAAATTTTAAATTCAAAAAATTTTTGCACTAAAAAAACTATTTTAAAAAACAAAAAAAAAAAGCCGTCCCCAAACGAAGCCTTAGGATACCAACCAGAAAGTCTTTAATTTGCTCAAAGTAAAAACAAAAAACAAAAATCAAAAGGAAATTATGAGCGTTTAAAGTGTGAAACTGATAAGCTGAGCAGCCTGGATATGAACTTAAAGTCATGGGAAGTTTGTCCTTTCCAATGAGGACAAGAACAATTTATGGCACTTTGTTCGTAGCCTTCAGATCGACCAATCTGTTAGCTGGCTAATTAACTAATTTTGTACCATGGAATACTGGTGGAAATCAAATCAGTCTCATTCATTTCTCTTTCATAATTATATATATACATACGAATATTTTAATATAAATTTATTAGATTAAAATAAAAAACTATTAAATTTATTTTAAAATATTCTTCATCAAAATTTATATTACACTAATTTTAAAATAAATTTAATAATTTTTCAAATGGGCTAAATTTTAAAATAATCTCTCAACTATTCATATATAATTATTTTAGTCAAAAAGTATAATGTTGCTTAAATTTAGATTTAGTTTATGACAATTTTCGTGCTGTTTTCTAAAACAGCTAGCTTTTTATTACCAAAAAATTCAAATTCAAGAAATTTTTGTACGAGAAAGTTGTTTTAGAAAGCAAGAAGAAAGCCGTCTCAAACGATGCCTTAGTCATTTGATTATATAAAATTGATCCAAAATGACCTTTTTCGTATTTAATTAGGATTTATTTGCATAATCGGTGGATTAAATTGAGGCAATGTGATATTATAAGATTAAAATCATAAAGATATTATAATGTGGATTTAATCGGTGGATTAAATCGGTGGATTAAATTGAGGCAATGTGATATTATAATGTCAAAATCATTTATGTTAACCATCAAGATTGAGGGCCTACCTCATTAAAGCTTTTTAATAAATATTATATGACCCATATAATTTGTTATGATTATATATAGACCGGTAGAGTATTGCATTAAATATTATATGTCAAGAACATTAAATTCAGATCAACGTAGGTCTCGTTTGAAACAGCTTTGGCCACTACTTTAAAAAATTTGTATTAAAAAATTGCTTCAAAAAACAATAAGAAAATTTTCTCAAATGAAGCCTTGAGCGACTTTCTTCTTGCTTTTTAAAACAACTTTCTACTGCAAAAATTTCTTGAATTTGAAATTCTTGTAATAAAAAGACGTTTTAAAAAACAGTACGAAAGCTGTCCCAAATAATACGTTAGAATCAAACTTGAACTCGAACCCTAACCCAAATTGAAGCGGCTCTCAATCGTAATATCCCAATTAACAAATAGATGCAATTATCAAACATTTATTAATATATGTAATATTATTAGTTAAATTAAAATAATTACATTGAAATTCTATAACTATTTTAAATTAATTAAGAGATATACATTAAAATATTTTTTATTATATAATATATGTGACAAATTATTTATATGCATAAGACTTACAATTAAGTGCTTATTGATGAATGAATATTAATATTGTAGGTATGCGTTGATTTGTACGGATCCAACCACAGAGCTCCACAAAGGACAAAAATTGAAAGAGTGTTGCACAGAGCATCTCTCTAACTCTTTCGTCTTTATTTACTCCTTTTTGCATACAAAAGCAACTTTATGCAAAATTTGTATTATTTGAAAGATGTTTACGAACAAATTCACTATTCAAATTTTTCAATCTTTTTCTTTGTCATATATCATAAGAATATAATATTGCTCCACCATTTTAAATGGGGGGGGGGGGGGGGGTATAATTTTTTATGGGGGGGGGGGGGGCACCATTATTTTTTGGGAGATTTACGTATATACCACTTTATATCATTCTATTTACATATTTAACACCTGAAACTTTAATATTACATACATATCACTCATAGTTCATTTTCATATCAAATATAAGTGGTAGAAATGAAATATATGAGTGATAGGAAAGAAATATAAGTTGTATATTTGATATTAAAATAATATATGGTGGTATGCATGTAATATTAAAGTTTTAGGTATTAGATATGTAAATAGGAGTGTTTATAAAGTGGTATGTATGTAAATTTTCCTTATTTATATTTCAAGCTCATCTCTCTCTCTCTCTCTCTACCCGTCGGGTCGGGTCTGGGTTTTCGAATTTCCGACCCGTTTTACCTATGCGGGTCGGGTCCATGTTCAAATTTCTGACCCGTTTGAACCCAGGTCAGTTTCGGGTTAGACCCGAGCCCGACCCGTTACCCGAAATTGGCACCCCTACTCATACTATATACTATTTTGAAAAGAAAAAAATATTTTTACTTAAAAGATTTACATATATGAAGATGAGTGAATGACCGATTGAGAGATAATATGAGCAACCTTCTAGATAAAGATTATTAAATTTTGTCTTCACATGCAATAGCATAAATGAGGCCTGTCATGAGAGAGATTTGTTTGTTTGCTCAAAAGTCTTGGATGGCATGGCTTGTCTTTGAAGGTGGCTGCTTAATATGGCGTTTCCCTTTTGTTTTATTTGTTCACGTCTCTTGAATTCTCACTTGTTCTTTTGTGCCAATGAGCTATGTCTTTTTCTTTGATGAGAACAAGTCGATTAGTAGAATAGTATTTTGTTATTATTGAGAAATGAATTTCTAGTTATGTTATCATCTTATTCATTCAATGATTAAGAGTTTTATTTATTTTTTAAGAGTATAATTTGAGGTGTGAATTTTCATTTAATATTCATATAGGCTTCATTCGGGATAATTTTTTATCACTGTTTTTTTGTTATTTTAGAATTCTGTTGTAGAAAGCAGTAAGAACGCTGTTGCAAACGAAGCAATAATCTCTCTCTCTCTCTCTCCACAACTTAGGAAAATATGATGTGCTTGTTTGTTTGATTGAGGAAGAAAAGAAGAATTTGGGTGTAGTAGAAATATTTATATGGAGTTATTAATATTTCTCTCTCACACTAATTAACTTGTTTAGTGTTGGCACATCAAATTTTTTTGAGGCTAAGGGGAAAAAAATGGAGTTAAGATATTTTGTAGGGGTGTCAATATTTGACACGACACGAAAATCCGACCCGGAAAATCCGGGTTGGACCCGACCCGATTTCAAAACGGGTTGGGTTCGGGTTCCAGAAATTGACCCGTTTAAAAAACGGGTCGGGTTCGGGTTGACCCGCCCGGCGGGTTGCCGGGTCAACCTGCCAACCCGTTTAATTAAAAAAAAAATCGAATTCCCGCCCTCTGCCCGCTGCCCCGCAGCTCCACTGCCACGTGCTGCTGCCTCCGACCCGCCATGCGGCCGATGCCTGTTGACCCGCTGCCGCCGCGGCTCGCGCGCTGCCGCATGCCGCTTCGCGCCACGTCTGCCACGCGCTGCCGCGGTGCCGCCGTCGCCCTCGTGCCGCTCGCGCTGCCCAAGCGGTGCCTAAGCCGTCGCCCTGCGCGTGCCGCTCGCGAAACAAAGCTGCCGCGGTGCCGCTGTCGCTCGCGGGTCGGGTCGTGTCAACCCGGCAACCCGTCGGGTCAGGTCTGGGTTCGGATTTTCGACCCGTTTCTCTACCCGGGTCGGGTTAGGGTCGACCCGTTTTCCACCCGGGTCAGTTCGGGTTCAACCCGAACCCGACCCGTGACCCGAAATTAACACCCCTAATATTTTGATTGAATTCTAATTAGGATGGGCTTCATTGTGATTGGAATTACATTGAGATTAGCACGATTCTTTGATATCATATTTTGCACTAATTTGAATGTAAATTCAATGACTACAGTTTGGGGTGTCAATTTCGGGTCACGGGTCGAGTTCAAATTGAACCCAGAACTGACTCGAGTTCAAACAGGTCAACCCTAACCTGACCCGAGTATGTAAACGGGTCAAAAAAGCGGACCCAGACCCGAACCATCAGGTTGCCAGATTGACCAGCGCGCGTGAGAGGGTGCAAGAGAGTGCGCGCGAGAGGGCGCAAGCAAGTGCGCGCGAGCAGGCGCGGGCAGCCTCGGTAGGCGCAGACGGCGGGCTGGCAGGCGCGGTCGGCCTCTGCAGGCAAGCGGGCGGCGGGCTAGCAGACTCGGTCTCATGGGCAGAGCACAGATTCAAGCAGGCAGTCAGGGCAGGTCATACGTGTAGCTTCTTTAAACGGGTTAGCGGGTTGACCCGGCAACCCGACATGTCAACTAGAAGACGACCCATTTTTCAAACGGGTCGAATTATGGAACTCGAACCCGACCCATTTTGAAATCGGGTCGGGTCAAACCCGAATTTTTCGTGTAGGATTCAAGTCGGATTTTCGTGTCGTGTCAAATATTGACACCCCTAACGACAGTTCCTATCGTGATAATCCTAGGAGAGCAAGGAATAGCAAGCATGTATGGCAAGCTAAGAACCACTAACTTGGGCAACTTATTCGTTTAAATTATACATAATTTTAAATCTCATTTCTTATCATTTTTTCTTAAACACGGATTTAGGAAATCCTAACATTGGGCGAATTTAACAAATATGTAAGCTCAATGAATCGCCTTCTTCCACATTAATGTCTTCTCAAGTAAGACTTTCATTGCAATTCACAGCTTCTTTGTTTTCAAGGGTTCGAGGAATTTTTCCTTAGTTTGATCAAATAGAACTTGTTATGTTTAATTAGTATTCTAAAATATTAATTAGTACATTAATCTAAACTAAGTATAATTAAGTTGATTAATTGGTCTCTTATATTTGCTATGGCGTCTTTGAACTGAGATTGAAAAGTTGTTTATTGGTTTAATAAAGTAGGTTAATTTGATATTCAGTTTTAGTGGTTTAATTGAAGATATGAGGACAAATCAAGAGTGGATGTGCTATCCATTGGATATCATCAGACACCTGACTGATGAATTTATTGTTGGCGTAAAAAAATTTCTTGATTTTTCATTTTCCCAATCACAATAATGCATCATCAAATAGGATTAAATGTCCTTGCTATAAAATGTAGTAACAAGCAATTTCAACCAAGCAATGATGTTTAAATCAATCTTTATAAAAAATGCTATATAAAATATCTTAGGGGTGTTAAAACTTGAACTGACCTGAAACACGACCTGCTGGACCCGACTCGAAAAATTTTGGGTTAAGCTCAACCTCTGCTTACCGTACAGGTTGGGTTTGGGTTGACCCGGAAAATTGAAAGCAACTCAGTTTGACCATAAAACTCTCTTGCAGCACTCGCCTAGTGTCTGCACTCCGAACCCATATGGCATCGCGCTCAACCGCTCGCTCGAGTGACTGGGCTCTTGTCCTCGCCTAGCGTCCGCACTCAACCTACTTCTGGCGTACCGCACCTGCGCCCTTGAGCATCATCCAGACCCGAGCTTGCACGCCTTGCCGCATTGCTACCTGCGCCCATGAGCTCGGCCTAGACTCGTGCCTACATTCCTTGCTGCATCGTGCACCCGAGTGCCTTTTCACACTTGCGCAATGGCGCTACTCACCAATATCGCTCGCTATCACGTTCTCCAGCACCCCACTTGGATCAATTGAATCCAGGTTGGCAGGTCAGGTCGGTTCAACCCAGTGGGTCGGGTCAGGTCCGGGTAATTATCTCAAACAAAATCTAAGCCGGTGATGCCATAGGTTGATAAGCTCACAGGATGACACGTTAGAAGCATTTTGGTTGTTTTATTATTGTCACTGTGCATCAGCAATAATTGGTGAGTTCTTTAAAAAAATATGAATTGAAGATATCAATTTTAAAAATTAAGTTATTTTGGAGGGCGTATACGAAAATAAGAAGTAGTTACTGCATTGATGATCGATCTAATGCAATTGTTTTAAGAATCTTATATTTAATCAAAGTACTTAATCTACTGATTAATTGTATTTTAATTATAAAATATGTTAATAATATATCATTTTAATATAATAGAAATATGAGAGGGCAATAAAAGTAAAATATTGTGACAAGATGTCACATGGAATGAGTTTGACCTAGGAGCATGATTTGAGGCAATCAGAGGAATAACCGGGTCAAGTATATGGCTTCAATAGTCTTTGTGAATATACATTTGGATGTTTTTGCAAACGGGTCAGTTTTTTTGGCCCGAATCCGAACCGCCAAGTTAATGTTCAACTTCAATGTTCCGTCTATTTTCTCCTTTGTTGGTGTTCGACTTCGCTCCTTTCGGTCGGATCGGAAGTTACAATATTTTGATTGGAAGCAACGACGGGAGTTCGCAATCGCTCGCTGTGAAGGAGTCGCCGCTCCTTCGTTCTTGTTCGACTTTGCTCCTTGCCTCGACGACATTCCCTTCCAGCTGGAATGGGAAGTTAGAACATTTTGATCGAAAGCAATGATTGGAGTTCGCTCACTGTCACTCACTTGGCCGAATCTTCGTTGTTGTTCGACTTCGCTTCCTGGACGACATTCCCTTCTGATCTTATCGTAAGTTACAACATTTTGATTGGAAGCAACGACGGGAGCTTGCTCGCTGTGAAGGAGGTGTGGAGATTGCACGAGTCGCTTCTTCGGCTCCTTCGTTGCAGTTCGACTTCGCTCGTTCGACGACGCTGTTGTTCGACTTCACTCCATGGTCAATGTTCCCTTCAGATAGGATTGGAAGTTACGTCATTTTGATCAGAAGCAACGAAGTTCGCTCACTGTGAACTACAGTAAAACAGATCAGAAACGGATCATTTATGGATTTCGGGTCAACCCAAACCTGACCCGGAATTTGAAACAGGTCGAAAATCAGGACCCGAACCGAACCCGTTTCGGGTTCAGGTTGAGCCGAACCTAAAATTTTCGTGTCGGGTTCAAGTCGGGTTTTTGGGTCGTGTCAAATATTGACACCCCTATTTGGATGGGTCCCTCAATATCACAATGATCTACATGAGTCAATTTAGAGGACTGTCAATTATACAAAAGAGGTTAACGAGATTATACATTCAATACTAAAAGAATTACAATAATAGGGTGCCCTAGACGATCGCCGTTGTAGTCAACAAACTATTTGATCGTTAGCTTACTTTAAATTGTGCAATGCCAATTTTGAGACTAAAATGCGATTACAATTAGTTATGATTAGTAGTCTCAGTTCGCCTCTCTGGGTGTCAAGGAGAGCAGGAGGGTCCTCATTAAAGTGACATCATTAGATATCTTCAGACAAATCTCTAAGATGTCTCTTTAAGGATTAATTGTTCTGTGCGGACACCGGATATTGTCAGGAGGTAAATTAGAGCGCATCACGTTACCTCTTTGTTGTGTATCACAGCAGTGTACCCGTTGTATAGTGGGCGACATGGCGTGCTCTGATTCGCCTACGAACGGTCCGATGTCCACACATAATAATTTCCTCTTTAAGGTGCCATTTTTGAAAAAAGGTCCTCATTAAAGTGGCATCATTAACTTTGTATTGAGTACATCAAACATAACTATGATGGCCACATGGACAACAAAGATTGTATTGAATATTTCAATTATCTTTTGGATTTGCAATTGAAATTCTTAACTAGAGCATGTGTAATTAGGATGATAGTTGAAGAGAATTCAAATATAAATCCCACAGCAGGTTGAAGTAAAGAAACGCTGAGTAGAGGATAAAAAATTATATATATTTGTTCTTATTTTACCCATACTTGCTCTCAAATATCAGCTGTCAAACAATTGAGCTTAATGAGGAAGTTGGATTGACTAGCAATCCATGCAGACCAATAAATATTTGTTACCTTGTCATAATTGAGTATCATGTAGTTCATCTTGGTATGTTGGATGGGAGCTTTGGCTACTAACCGAAAGATCTTATGTTCGAAGCTTGCATATGTGATTTGTAGCTTCACAAAATTCCTCTTTAGGATAAAGATTACAACTATGTCATAAATTTTAACCCAACAATCAAGACGTATGTGTATACATGCATACATACATATGCATATTGAATAAATATTACACATTCTTGTGTTACCCAACAAGCAAAACATGATATCAGAAGAGATAATTGATTTTGCGTCCACTCATTCATTTGTCATCTTTCTCTTTATTCTTACTAAAATAAAAAAACATCTATCTTTTTTTTTTTTTTTTGATATATCATCAAAAAATTATCTTGTTCGGGCACGAATGTCGACGAAAAATCAAGTTGAAAACTTCAAAAATTAAATTGGAGATCATCTGAACTCTGATTTCAGTAAACTTATAGTCGAATTGAACGTCTCATATAAACGAACCCAATGACACCAAATTTGACCTAATCCGAGTTTTAATCAGTCCAAATCAAAGACCCGAAGCACATTTGGAAGGTTCAACCCATAAGTTTGGATTACGAAACAGTCTCTAAACGTGACATGCTTATAGTCGAATCGAGCGACTCGACGAGAGAAATCCAATGAGCACAAGATCGCTAAATTCTGATATCATTAAGACATTCAAATGTCCAATAAACAATCCATGATCAATGGAATCAGCATCAGTCGTCCATTCAAACCACTCCAAATTTACCCATGATCTTCCTCCTATTTACTAGTCATGCCACTCTTAAAAAACTATAAATATACCCCTCATTTCTCATTAAAGGGGAAGCAAGTGGAGGAAGGGAGCCCAAGCATGAAGAGAAGGAAGAGAATGAAAAAATCTCTTGCCACCAAACTCCTCCTTAACCACCACCAGGCCACCGACCAATGCCAGACTTCCGCCCGTCGTTAGATTTCTACCGGACGACAGATTTTCGCCCATCAGCAGACTTCTACTCGACACAAGATTTTCGCCTGTCGTTGGACCCCTTCCCGATGCCGGATTTATACCCAACATTGGACTTCTGCGAGTCGTTAGACATTCGTCAAACTTCTACCTGACGCCAGACTTCCGCGAGTCCCCAGAATTTTATCGAACTTTACCTGATGCCAAACTTCCGATATCGTTGGATTTCTACTTGACGGTTGACTTCTGTCCATCACCGGATTTCTACACGTCACCAGACTTTTGTCGAACTTTCTACCCGACATCAGACATTAGCCCGTTATCAAATTTATATCTAACACCAGACATCTGTCCATCGCCAGACTTCCACCTATCACCGAACTTTTATCGGACTTCTACCTGATGTCGGACTTCCATCTGTCGCTAGATAATGGTCGTTTGGCCACAATCACACCTTGATTGCAATCTTTCTGACCACTATCGTCCGTCGACTACAGTCCTTCCGACCTCCATGATCAAATTGTGGTCTTTCCAACCTCCGTCGCCGGACTAAGGTCTTTTTTTACCACTATAGCCCGCTGATTACGGTCCCTCAGACCACTGTCACTAGACTATAGTCTTTTCGACCTCCGTCGCCCGCCGACTATGATTTTGCCAACCAAAAAAACATATCAATAGTTATTCTTTCAAGTCACATCATGTAATACACTTTATATGATGTATACTTTTTACATAAAGCCAAGGCCTTCCCCCAAGAAGGGCCTCATTTGTAATAGACTGCAAATAATAGTATATTCATTCAAATTGGGCCAAACCCCATGGTTTTTTCCCTTTTTAGAATTTTTCACATAAAAATATTGGTGTCACTTATGAATATTATACTTTCTCTTTCATTTCTTTGTGTGTTATGTCTTTGTACAATGCTAAGAAGTTAAACTTTATATTTCTCTACCGTTGTGAATATTCTAGGACAAAACATTTATGAATAATAATATTAATACGTTATCAAAAATTATCTTGATCGTACATGATTCTTCAGGCACGTCTGATTTAGAATCTTTCAAAATTATAATATGGGCCATTCAAACTTCAACTTCTGCAAACTTATAATCGAATTAAGTGTCATGGTGAGACGAACTCCAGACACAAAAGATGGTCCCATCAGAGCCCAAATGAGCTTAATTGAAGGGCCTCAAGCCTAGTTGAAATCTTTAAAATATTAATTGAATGAACAAACGATTTCAAAATTTATCATGCTTATAATCAAATCGAGCAGCTCGACGAGAAGAATCCAGTGAGCTCGGGGTTGCTTAATTTTGACATTTTAAGGCATATAAATGCTAAAATAATTATCTATAATTGGAGGAATTAATATGGGCCGTCCGATGGAGTGCTCTAGATTTTCGTTAAATTTTTCCCATATTTTTGGGGCTAGCAACTCATGAAATTCTATAAATAAGCCTCCTCTCACTATATGAGAGGGATTATAGCTGTCAATTTTTGACACGACCAGAAACACGACCCGAAAAATTTTGGGTTTGGGTCGACCCGGTTATCAAACGGGTCGGGTTCGGGTTAGAATATCTGACACGATTTGAGTTCCGGGTCGGGTTCGGGTTGACCCGGAATTGACCCGGAAATGCTTCTGCCCATTTTTGCTGCCCGCCCTGCCCGCGAAATGTCCAGCGCGTGCCGCGTATGCTTCCAGCCGTCCACACCGTCTAGTCTCGTCGACTTCGTCTGCCCGTGAAATGACCCGCGGTCCGCACGTCCAGTCGACTCCGTATGCCCGCGAAATGACCTGCGGTCCGCGCGTCCAGTCGCGTCGTCGACTCCGTCGAGTTACTAGTTCGCCTCCTTCGAGGCTGTCACCGTGCTGCCGCTACGCTGTTGTTGCCGCCGCACCGCCAGTCCGCCGCGCTATTGCTGCCGCACCGCCGCTGCTACTGTTGCCGCACCGTCGCCGCTATTGGTGCCAGTCGTTGTCTCGCCGCCGCCGCTTCAGCCAAACACTCAAATCTGTGTCAGGTCGGGTTGACCCAGACCCGAATTGGGTCGGGTTCGGGTCCGAAAACCTGACCCATTTTTAGAAACAGGTCGGGTTCGGGTTGACCCGAATTGTGTCTGGTCAGTTTCGGGTCCGACCCGAATTGACACCCCTAAGAGGGATATTTGACTAAAGATTAAAGAGAACTCTGAGGCTTGAGAAATTCTAGAGCTTCACCCAAGCACTGAAACCAACGAGCCCTATGAAACCAACGATCCCTCGTCAGCCAATCATCCCCACTGGACCTCTACCAACCATTCGTCGTTGTCAGACTTTCACTAGTGAACTATAGCCATAAATCTACATGGATGCTCACACCACCGTCAGACCTCCATCTGACATATCGCCTTGGGACATCCGTCCAACCTCCACCATCGCCGCCAAGCCTCCACCCTGTTGATCACCGCCAAACTTGGTCGATCACTCGATGTCTCCTGTCCTCTGCCAAGCAGTCACAGTTGAACTTCTTAGGGGTGTCAATATTTGACAAGACTTGAAAACCCCGACCCAAAAATTCTGGGTTATGGTCAACCAGTTTGATAAATGGGTCAGGTTTGGGTTTAAAATCCTAACTTGATTACAAATTTAGGTCAGGTTTGGGTCAACTTGAAAACCAGACTTCAACCCAAAATCAATCCATTCCTTCGAGGCTTTGACGCCACCTTATGTCCTTCGACGTTGTTCCAATCTCCTTCTATCAGGTCAGAAGCCACGATAGCTCATAGCCTTATCTTCTTCAACGTCGTTCCTGTTGTCGAGTCGAAAGCCACGATAGCTCATTGCCTCATCTCCTTCGACATTGTTCCTTCTGTCGGATCGGAAGTTATGAGTCACAATAGGCTGTTTTAACGCCATCTTCTGTCAGGTCGGAAGTCACGAGTCTAGCCTCCTTCGAGGCTTCGATGAATTGAAGTCGCCTTCTGTCGATTCGCAAGTCATGATAGCATATACCTCACCTTCTTCGATGATGTTCCTTCTGTCGAGTTTTAGTCACCATAGCTCGCCATTCATAACGACGACGATGGGAGGATCTTTGGATCGAAAGTAACGACGATGACAGGAGGGATTGTTGAATCGGTAATCAGAAGTCGTAACAGCTCATGTCATTTGGTGGATCGGAAGTAACGAGGGAGCTCTCTTGTTGCGAAGGTAAGGGCTCCCATGGTTTTGCTCGTTGTGAAGGTAACCTTTTGTTGTAGTGGTTACATGTCGAGTTTGGTCAACCAAAAAAATCTAACAAGTTGGGTCTGGGTTGAAATTTTTAACCCGTTTGCTAAAACGGTCATGTTTGGATTGAGTCAAACAGTAGCGATTTATAATCAGGTTCGACTCGAACCCGACTCACAACTGGATTTTGACAACCTTAGGACTTCCATTGGTCAACTGCCGCTGAACCTTTGCGCCACAGTCATCACTGCTGGCACTTCGCTAGCATACCTCTAATGTTGGTTCTCTATCGATTGATTGCCTAAGTTGGACCTTTCCACCAACTGATCACCACCGGTCCCGCAAAACCTTCTACCAATTACTCGCCATCATTGAATCATCATGATGTCTTATCGAACTTTACCACTATATCCGCTACTCCTCGAACTCTTTGTAATTTCACTTTGCCCAAAATAAGGGATGGCCCGATATTTGATAATTCACACATATATTGTGAAATCATTTCAACTGGGCAAGATTATGTGGCTTTCCACATTCCGGATTTTCTATATAAAAAAATATCTATCTATTATTTTTATTTGTTTGCATGTTGAATCATCGTGTCTAATTAGGACTCGAATCTCTCTCTCTACCGTCATGAATTTTCTAATTTATTGTAAGTAAAAATTGTACTCGATTTGATCCATGTTTATGGATATGGATTGTGCTCCAATTGGGGTGGGGCCAGATGAAATTACAACCATGAGAGTTGTATAGGGACCCCATCTTATCCTTATGGCTGGTATTCTTCAATTTCCCCCCTCTATTCCTTAGAATTTCAACTCAACTACAAATCCATCATTTTTTTCATACTTCTAACCCGCAATAGATTAATGCAATAATCAAGAAGCTCTGAAATCAAATTTATGCAATTCTTAAAAAAATTCAAGCAAAATAGAACTTTGAACGGTGTTCAACAGTAAAGCAATGTATCATTTCTATTACAAATTTCTTCTCATTCAAAAAAAAATATTTTTTTGAAGGCAAACATGAAAATTTTCTCAAATTTTCCGTTTAATGTACCCTTGAAATAATTCATCAGATATCTAATTTTTCTGTGTTCATCTTCTTCTTCCCCCATCCAATGGCTCTGAATCTCTGCCCTCATCCTCTCCAAGTTCTCTCTGTTACCCCAGAGAGAAGCCAAATGGGAATTCTTAGAAAGAACTCACCTTTACTCATTTCATTACAAAATCTCGGAGGGCAAAGCTCTCCCCTGCTTCAAAGCTACAGTAATGGAGGAAGCGCTTTTGTCTCTCGTGCAGTCAAAGAAAAGCAGACACAAACTTATGGATCGGCCGAAACCGAGATATCCGAAACCAATCCTTCCTCTTCAAAGCTTGTTCTTGTTGTTGGAGGAACTGGTGGTGTGGGTTAGTGTCTCTTCTGCTTCTCAGATTCAGTTTTATGTATGTTATATTTTGAAAATTTGTGCAGATTTTTCTGATAAGAATATGTTACTGACTGTATTGCTGGACTGTTTCTTAAATAGTTATTCAGTAAAGTTTGGGTTAGATTGGGAGAAAACTCTAAGCTCTGTGGCAATTGATTTGAGGGTTTCTTTCTCCATTCTTTTCACTCAGATTCACATCAACCAAACTTAGCATTTAAATTCGATTCATATTTCAAAAGACAGTTGATGTAAGAAGATATAGAGGGACAAGGATGCATTAGGTGGAAGCCCCTTGATAGATTAATTAGGGGCTGTTTGGCAGCAGGATTTAGGTCAGATTTGAGCGAAATCTAGCCAAACAACCTAAAATGCAAAACCAAATCTCACGGCAAAAATTCCACCTTTTCGTGCTAAATCCTGGATTTTTGAAATCTCCTTTTTTTGCGGGATTTACAAAATTCATTGGCTTGAGAGGAAGAGTCAGCTCGTTGAATCCGCTCTACAGCCAAACACTCACACAAGATTTAATAAGATTTATTATGAATGTTACCAAATAGTTTTCAGGATTTAGGCCCCTTAGGGTTTCCGAAATCTAGATTTAGAGGATTATCGAAACCCTACTTAAATCAAATCCTGGGTGCTACGAAACAACCCTTAGGCAATTCTTAGGGGTTGCAACTGGCCCCATTCCTCATGTACAACCAGCACTGGTGGTGAGCTCCAGTGACTGCCCAACCAGGCTACCTATGGCTGACCAAGATCTTCATTGAACTTCTACCATCAAAAGGAGTCTAGATCTGTCTTTGATTTGTGATGAGGTCTTTTGGACTTGTGCAGTTCTTAAGGGGAAATATGAATATTTAAATTTCTAGAATCCATTGCCCTCTGCAAGGAATGAAACTAAGAGCCATTTGTGGTGTTGAGTAGCTCTTGGAAAGAACATTCCAGGCACCATTTTCCATTGAATCATAATTTCGACAAAAAATTTCCCATAATAACTATGACTTGGTCTCTTAGGCTTCGTTTGGGACGACTGCTTCTTAAAATAGATTTTTAATATCAAAATTCTGTTTTAAAAAATAGTAAGAAAGTCGTCCCAAACGAAGCCTATGAATCACCTATATTTTTTGCATTGGCTTGCTCTCATCGATGCGAATAAAATTCAAACTAAGATCTTTATCTGCGTCTATATTTTTTGATATGATAAAACCGGATACTACATTTTCTATGCAACACTCCTAGAAACATTCTTGACTATCTCAAATCTCTCCTTGGAATATCGATTAATTTCGACACCTAGCATTCATTATCACCCCATCATAAACTAACGCTAACACTGAGGCTTCATTTAGGACGACTTTCTTACTGCTTCTCAAAATAATTTTTTTTTTTGTACTAAAAAAACTGCTTTAAGAAGCAATAAGAAAGTCGTCCCAAACGAAACTTGAATGTCTATTGTGGCTCAACATTCGCCATCTCTCATCATATAGTACCCGTTGTTGATTGGCGTCGATGCCCGCTAACATCCATCATCTTTCTAACATCAATAATAGCTCATTGGCTAACAATCCTTTTTTTCTTCTTTTTTTTCAGGGCAGCTCATAGTGGCATCATTGCTAAAGAGAAATATCAAAGCAAGATTATTGTTAAGGGATCCTGCAAAAGCAAAATCCTTATTTGGCCTCCAAGATGAGAATTCTTTGAAGGTGCATATTAAATTTATGCAAAATGATTTTTTTTTTATTTATTCATCAAATATTGAATGTGGCTAGTGGCATACCTGTAATTTTCAGTAAAATAATGGGTAAAATCACAATTCGGGTGTGTCTCAACAAAATTACACTGATTTTGCTTGCTTTCTATCTTCTCGCTATTTGGTGTGATTAAACATTTACATATTTTTAACCCTTTTTTTCAACATTTTTAGAATTTCTTATAGAAAACTAGAATAAAAAATATGTTTTCAGGAAATACTTTCTATAATAATTATTATGAAAGACTAATACTTACTTTTATATGAAAATAAATTACATTTGAATTTCATAATAAAAATTTCATCATAATAAATTAAAAATATAAATTTTATTTTTAGATAAATGTAATATAAATTCAAAAAGCTTTTTCTACTATGACTATCATAAAAAATCAACTACATAATAGAATAAAAGATCAATGAATGAGTGCTATTTTATTCACTTATATTAAGAAAGAAATATTTGATTATATTGATAATAAAGTAATCATATCAACTCTTTCAGAATATAAAGAGCAGGTATAACAAATTATAAATTTGTTATCATCTTATATTTTAGGGTTTATAAAACAACAAATTTAAACAATTTTTTTTTTACAACTATCAAAATCATTCTCAAGTCCGGATAAGAAAAAAAATGTAAAGAGGATATTTAAAAATTTAAATTTTTGCCTAAATAGAAAAAATTTCAGACTTTGCCACTGATACATTTGTATATGTTGGTAATTGCTAGATATGGAAGGGAGATACAAGGAATCCTGATGACTTAGATTCAGCCATTTTTGAGGTTTGTCCCTAAAATTCTCATTTGAAGGAGAAATTATTCTGTGCGGATGCCGAACACCGTCCGGAGACCAACCAGAATGCGCAACGTCGCCCTTTCCCTCGGTACCGTGGCTCGGTTCCGCTGACATGGCTGCATCTGATTCTTCTCACCTGCGTCCGGTATCCGCACAGAATAATTTCTCCACCGGAAGATTATATAGCTACAGTTAAATTTATAACCTATCTATTGAACCAAACTATAGGACTTGTTTCTTAGGGAGTGACGCATGTAATTTGCTGCACGGGCACTACAGCATTTCCTTCCAGGCGATGGAATGGAGAAAATACACCTGAAAGAGTAGGTAGGCTTATATTTACTACAGGCGTTCAAAATAATAATATTTCTCAGAGTATCTGAGACTGATTTGTCTTCTGAAGATTGGGAGGGGGTGAGGAATCTCGTATCGGCATTGCCTGAAACAATTAAGAGAATTGTTCTCGTCTCATCTGTTGGTGTCACAAAATTCGATGAACTGCCATGGAGGTATGTATGATTATGATAAAAGTGCATGAGGAGTTTGATGATGATAATAATAATGAAAAAATGTTTTAAATTAATTTTTTATTTGAGGCAATTTTCTTACTGTTTTCTGAAGAAGTTTTTTAGTACAAAAAATTTTAGTTCAAGATTTTTTTTTACTTAAAAACTGTTTAATTTAGAAAGTAGTAAAAAAGTTGTGCCAAACGAAGTCTAAATGAGAATAATTATACATTGTATTGTGAATGATGAGGTGAAGGAGATGTTTTAATTTCGTGCAATTTTAGATTTTTATTTTTTTGGTTGTCTTCACAAATGTATTTTGTGATGAAATTATGAGAAAGAAATTGAGAATCAATTATTTAGAGATATCACAAGAATGTTTATTAGAGAAAAGATTTTGAAATATGAATTTGGTTGATAAGGATACATAGAAAAAAAAGCAGATAGTTATGGTTTGGTTGCTCTTTTTTTTTTTTTTTAGAAAATCCACATAGGAGCCTACGCATTAATTAAAATGAGAGGTTACACATTCTTAAGAGATCCAAAAACTCACTAAAAATATAGTCTTTGAAGAAACATCTGAGAGCTAACGGATCTCAACTATTACAATCAAAATCAAATGAAAGAAAGAAAGAACCAATAGAAAAACAACCAGGAGCCAAATGCAGCAGGCAACAACATGTCCACAAATTGGAAGACATGCATCCTGCATTTAGTTGGACAAAGCCTAATGATAATGGTTTAAGCTTATATATCATAGAAACGTTAATTAATATAAAAAATATAAGATAATAATTTCTTTTTCTTCTTTGCATTTTTCAGTATCATGAATCTCTTTGGTGTCCTCAAGTACAAGAAAATGGGAGAGGATTTCATTCGCAACTCTTCCCTTCCCTTCACCATTATCAGGTTTGGAGCTCTGAGCTTTTCTCGTGTTATTTCATGCTATACTCTCAACATTTTTGAAAGATCTAAGAACATATATGAAAAATCAGTGTTAGATAATTAAGGCTTCGTTTTGAGACGGCTTTCTTCTTGCTTCATAAAGCAGCTTTTTTAGTATAAAGATTAAAATCTTTAAGCTTTAAGAAGCAGAAAGAAAGTCATCCCAAATGAAGTCTTCGTTGGGGACGTTTTTCTTCCGGCTTCTTAAAGTGGCTTCCTAGTATAAAAACTAAAATTTTTGTTGTATTTTTAGAAAGCCGCTTTAAGAAGCAGTAAGAAAAGCCGTCCCAAACGAAGCCAAAACCTTAATATGCTGAATTATAATATCTTTTTTTTTATTCTTACAGAGCTGGAAGATTGACTGATGGGCCATATACTTCATATGATCTGAATACCCTTCTTCAGGCAACAGCAGGAAAACGTCGTGCAGTTGTTATAGGAAAAGGTGATCATACTTAAATCATGCAGTTAGATTATGCTTTGAAGGATATATATAATGGGATTCATTCATTCCAGTCTTTCAGTTTTAATAGATGTTATGTATCTGATTGTTTTATGGTTTAGGGTTTATTTTTTTAAAATCCTCTGCATATCGAAGCTAAACTAAAGGACACACCACACATTAGGGGTGTGAGCCGAGTCGGCTCGAACTCAGCTCGTTAACGAGTTTCATGAGTTGAGCTTATCGAAACATAAGTTCAAGCTCAAGCCTATACTCGAGCTTGCATATTAGACGAGCTTGAGCTCCTGCTCAACTTGACTTAGCTCATAAGCTCATAGATCCGCTCAATTAAATAAAAAAAAAAACATTTAAAATTAATTTAAACTAAAATTATATAAAATATTTTAACCTGTTTTTATTAATTCTATACTGAAAAAATAACTCAAATTTTTACTTAAATTAAGAAATCGAAACTCAACAATTGAGTCGAATTCGAACTTCTCAAATGAGCCCGAACCTAAATTTTTTTAACAAACCAAGCTCGAGTTTAGTAAGAAAATAACTAAGTTTTAGCTCCTTCGACTCATTTACACCCTAGGCCACATTGTTCATTTCGTATATATTTTTTTTTTTTCTGATTTGAAAGTGTTTATGTTTCACCTTGGCATTATTTATCACTTCTTTCAGGGGATAAGCTTGTTGGTGAGGTTAGCAGACTTGTAGTAGCTGAAGCATGCATACAGGCGTTGGATATAGAGTTTACTGAGGGGAAAATATATGAGATCAACTCAATCGAGGGTGGTAATCCTTTATCATTGAAATTCCAATACATTAACTATGAACAAATTTTTATAGAAGTTAATTATATTTGCATAGAGAAAAGCTTCGTTTGGGACGATTTTCAAACCTTTTTCTTAAAATAATTTTTCAGTACAAAAATTTTTTGTGCTAAAAAAACTGCTTTAAGAAGCAGTAAAAAAGCCATTCCAAACGAATCCAAAGTACTGCCACGAATAATCAATAGATACTTGAATGTTTCTACCCGTCACTTGGTAACCAAAGAACGGAATCATATCTATATAAACACCAGCTCAATTTTGATCTGTTGGCTGATAGTTTAGACTATCAACTAAGAGAAAACCGATTGTTACATTCATAAATTCCATATCATTGAGTTAAATTCAAAAGCCAGATCATAAATGATTGTAATAAAGTTAATAATGATGATATTAATGGTTTTTTTTTTTTTCAAGACAAGTATTGCTAAAATAATTTCAGTTAAATGAATGCAGGGAGAAGGGCCTGGAAATGACCAGGAGAAATGGAGGGAGCTTTTCAAAGCAGCTGAAGAAAATTAGCTGCTTTAACAGCAGCTTTTGCTGGAAGTTCTCCTTTTTGTACAACTATAAATAATATTATTGCAAGATGGCACAAACTTCAGATTGAAACAGATTGATCATTTATGTAAAATCAAATTTGGCTCAACCAAAATTAAAAAAAATATATATATTTTACCCTAACACAAAATTATTAATTAATTACATACCTCGACATAAATATTGTACTGTGCATTATTCATGCAGACTACAACAACAACATCAAGCCTTTATCTCAATACGTGAGGTCAGCTATATATGAATTTTTTTCTCCATTGTGTCCAGATTAAGAGTCAATTTCTCATTTAGATCAAATAAAGAAAGGTCATTTCTAATATTTTCTAACCAAGACTTTTTAGGTCTACCTCTACCTTTTTTAACATAAGTTAAATCTAATACATCTACTCTCCTAACCGGGTGATCAGAAGGCTATCATTTTATGTGATCAAATCATCTAAGAGAACTCTCTCTAATCTTATCTGTCACTGAAGCTACTCCAACCTTTTCACATACTGTAATATTCAATTTATATTATATATATATGATAATTTTCAGACAGATTTCCAGTTGAGTTAAATTGTTCGAGACAGAAAAAGTTTAAACTATACGTCCAAATCAACTTGAAGCCATGCGAGTCGATTTCAAATTGAGTCGAAATTCGAGCAAGTTTTATATTTCAAGATCTAAGATCGCTCATGCGGATCATTGGTTGAGGGAAGAAATTCCTTCTGCTGATCCCGCGTTCGAATCTCCTAATATGCCCAAAATTATATATATTTCTAGCTTCTTTAGCAATTTTAGACTGAAAAGAACCATCATATGTTCAAAGTACAATCTTAAATCTTAAGTCAGTCCTCAGGTGACATTAGGATAGAATTTTAATAGAGCAATGCTTTGCTGATCCATAAAAAACAATATGCTTATGTGTTGTTGGAGGGGGGTCCTCCACCGGCTTGGGTTTAAGGCGCTTTGCACCCAATTTTTTTTTTTTTTTGTACAACCGTACAAACGATGCGGTGTTGTGTACAAAAGCGTTGAAACGCTATGTAGTTTCCTTGGAGACAGAAAGAGAGCAGAGCGCTGTGACACTCCAAACCCTGACGTTGTTGGTGCTGCCAAGGAGCGCTATGACGCTGTCAAGCAGAATGGTGACAAAGAATTGAACGTCGCGGCACTCCAAACATGACATCACAGCTCTGCGAGACGGGCTGGTAATTTTCTTTCGCTTTTCATTAATGATTGTGTCCCTTGGTGGTTTTTTTTTTTTTTTTTTTAATGTTTTCTCTTAGTTTGCTCTAGTTAGAACGGTGCAAGGGGTAAAGAGAAGCAAAGAAGAGACTGAGAAAGAAGAAAAATCTATATTAATTCTCCCAAATTTTCATAGTGAGTTTCTTGGTGTGATGGGCTATGATTTTTTTCCGGTTTCGAGTTTTTCCACATTAAATCCTAGTGTTCTTTTTTTTTCCGTTTGCATTTTTCTTTTGCTTGTTTGTGTTCCCTGCATGATTTTACTTAAACAAAAGCTAACTCTACTACAACTTTTTTTTGGGATCAATCTATATATAGCATAATTCATTATATTATTCAATTCGAATTGAGAGGGAGGGCGGACTCCTTTAACATATTTATATAGTGGATCATTTTATCTAGGCCAAACCTCTTTTTTTTTTATTTTTCCTTTACAAAATTTTTTCACTTAAAAATTCTAGAGTTTACTCTATCATTTTTGTTATATGTCTTTGTGTTGGATCTCCATGAATCAAAGACGTAAAAATTCAACTTCTATTGTTGATAATTTTCTAACACGCAACAACTATCATAATGTGGTCAGACTTTCATCTGAAATCACATTACAAATCTTTGCAAGAAGAGTTTTATTTCCACAAAATTGTGATGTGGCAACTCCACTTTTATAAGAAAACTCAATTTTTATTTTTTCATCTTTCTTAGTATCAAACAGAACTACAGAAGTCGTAGTTTTTTGCTTTACTCTAACGTCTTTGCTAGATATCTATAGCTTTTTTTATAGTAAATATAAATCAAATTATTATTCAATTTGAATGCTTTTTAAAAAAGAACATTTTTATTTTTCTGAATAATTACCAAATCTCCTTACTAATGTATGATATGTTTCTAGAAAGTTCTACAACAATCCTTTTAATGGAGCTATGCAGCTTATCACAAATCTGAGTTTGGCACAACTATAGAATTTTAATTTCCTCTCTTAACAAAATTTAGAAATATTAATAATTTGATGCCTTCAAAATTCCAAAACCTTATCCAAGGGCCATAATTCATTTTTTATTTTTATTTTTTTTGTAATGTTAAGATAAAAATATATATAACTACTACCATAATATTGTATAATTAAAATTTCTACTGAAAGTAGCTTAAATTTTTTGCAGGAAGATTTTCTTTTCAAGTAAGAAAATATAGAATTGTGATTTTGTGACTTAATAACACTCATAAGTAACCAAATATTTTCATTTCATAAAATATGTGTTCACTTTTGCAAGATCATAGACTACTATGAAATCAAGTATAATTTATATCATTGCATTTCTATCTCCTATTCAATAATCATCATGAATCCCTCTCATAACTAGTCCTATTATAACATATATATGCTCATTTAGGTTTTTGTTTGGGACGATTTTTTTACTACTCGCTTAAAACATAGCTTTTTAGTACAATTTTTTAATTTTTATACTAAAAAGCTATTTTAAGAAGCAGTAAGAAAACAGTCACAAACGAAGCTTTAAAATACATCCAAAAACCATCATTCATTCAACAAGTATATATTGTAATAGTTCACCAATTTCTTAACAAAATTGAATTTTTGAACCATCTTCTAATTCATCTTGAGGAGCAAAAATACTAATCACAATCATAATTTTTGCATCAAAAAATCATCTTAATATAAATGAGCTCTTATCTTCTCGCCAATAATAGTTCGCTGATATCATTCTTATTGCTAACATTTTCAAACTTATAAAGTGCTTATAACATTCACAATATTTATCCTTTGATTTCACTCCACTCAATTTCAACTTTTTTGTAAACCAATAATATTTGTTCTTCCTCATATGATGGTATCCAATTCTCTCATCTCCCCCAATCAAAGTTCTCAAATTCCATATGTCAAACCTAATCTTAGATTTAGAATCAATCAACTCCAACTTATCATCACAATGGGTTATCTTGAATTTGTCACTTAAGAGTAGTGACATACTAACCCATTATTATTTATTTTTCACCAAAATTAATTAAGCTGTGGTGCACAATTAAAGGTGACATCCTAGAATATCATATTCTATGATGCACAGACACGAACACGGCGACATGGATACGACACGACACGGATACGTCAGTTATTGAATATATAGGACACGGACATGGGTTGGACAAGGTATTATAGTTTTTATATTTAAAAAATAGTGTATAAAAATTAAATAAGTATAATTTTAAAAATAATTTAAAAATAATAAATCATTTAACTAAAATTTGTGCTTAACATGATTAGTATTATGATGTCATGAGTCAAGCATCACTGTCGTTTATCAGTCACCGAGGGGAAATGAAAATACCTTCATTACCAAAAAGAAAATAAAATGAGAATATTCGATGATTGGGTATTAAGTGCGGACGTTGAATTGGTGTTGTGAATAGGAAATAAGATATTTAGTCTAAATCTCATCAAATACAAGAAAATATATTTAAAAAAATTCATAAAATATTGAAGATACACGTGTCGGACACGCGTGTCCAATTTGTATTTAATATTTTTTAATCGGACACATTTTCGGCATGTCCGACATGTGTCGGAGGAGTGTCAGACGAGTGTCATGTCGGATACGGTGTCGGACACTGCACGCCTCTTTGAAAAGAAGTGTCGGTGCATCATAGTAGCCTACCCTTACTAACTTTACCACAATAAGAATAGGTTGTACCACGCAACTTCTAAGGAATACCACCTAAGCATTGAAAAAAGTAATCTCAACCATCCAAAGTAAATTGGAAGGCTAGACTTGAATAACTTTGCCCCCCAATCACCATGTAATTGAAGAGGATCCGATTCCATAGACTTAGAGGGTGTTTAAATATCTTTACTTGAGTGCGTGAAGGGAGCATTTCTCAGCATAGTAACAAAGAGGGTTCTAGACAGAAAATCTCCTTTAATTGAATAAAATTACTGAAATCATGTAATTTGTTCTGTTGGTACACAGTTTGCATCATAAGGATGATCAGAATGAAAGCAAAACCCTACTCTTTGTGGTGTGCTTATGCAATTCACTAACTTAGAATTCAAAATGGTACCTGTTCTATCTTGTTATCCTTGGCAAGCAATGGCGTCCTTTCGATAACCCCAAAACCAGCTTGAAGATGTTCTTGTTAGCGTTGCTGCTAAAAGTTTTACTTTGACTCTTTAAAATTTCTTCCCGAGCACACAGACCAGCAGAAGATAATGGCAAGCACCAAAGTCAGATCGAAAGCATCAAGAACCCCAAATCAGCTTGAAGATGTTCTTACTGGCACCGCTGCTGATAGTTTTGTTCTGATTCTTCAACATTTCTTCCTGGGCACGGATATCACCCTCCTTCAGAAGGACAGACATAGCAGAGTTTTTGATAAGTGTACCAGTTAATATTTAAATATAGGGAGATTTACATACATACCCACTCTATAACTATTCTATATTTACATATTTAACACCTAAAAACCTGTATTACATACATATCACCCATATTCATTTTCATATCAAATATGAGTGGTGGAAATGAAATTTATGAGTGGTATGAAGGAAATATGAGTGGCATATTTGATATTAAAATAATATAGGTGTGATATGTACAATAATATTATAACTTTGGGTGTTATAACATGTAAATAGGACGATGTAAAATGGTATGTATGTAAATTTCCCAGAAAACCATTCATACTCCATGATACTACGACTATAAGACTACAAAATGCTGGTAGTGACCAGCACAAGCAAAAAAAATCCAGCTTAAAACCAAACAAGAACAAAGGCGACAAGGAAGAGTACCCACAAGCAAAGAGTATGCACGAGCTAGGGCTAAGACAGTCGGATATAGATCTATAACAGATAGAGCAATATCTTCTGTTACTAGGGGAACCTGCAATTATTGATGCCAAAGAGACCATAAGTAAATAGGAAATATCACATCTTTGCAGATGACCATATAAGAAAATAAATTCAACAAGTTGCAACCAAAGCGACCAGCAAAGAAACCATATATGTATAACATAAATAAAAAAATGATGGTCACCTGCATCAGCTGGAGAGAAAATACATCACTGACAGTAATCTTCTCAAGGTCTTGACATCTTTTAACAAATTCATTAAAGATTGGACAAGCTCCCTGGCTTCTAGCATTCTGCATGGAGAATTGTGCACTGTAATACTGCTTTATTGATAGTGACAGAAATCCGTATCTCCTAACAGTGTCAGCAAAGCCACTGGTTCTCTGAACATCAAATCCTTCTAAAATTTCTGTTTGTGAAACAGCTGTAAAAATAGGAACTAAATGTAAAGATGAATACTTCATGTGCAGGCAAGGAGTTGCAAAGAGAGACGGAGACCGCATTAAGAAGAAAAAAAAGGTAAATAAATAATAAAAATCAATAGAAGAGGAAGGCTAAATATTATAACTCTAGCACACAAAGAAAAGAAATGAATAAAGAACCAAACAAGATGAGTGTCTTTTCGTAAGTGTTCCTAGGGTTAATTACAAAATTTTCTATCAAGATGAGTGCATAATTACAAAGTTTTGTATCATCCTTCTGAGAGCTGTGTTGTGTACTCAAATTAAATTCTCATTTTATTTGAGTACATTGAACCGCTAATTAGCATTTATATTTTCAAACTCCTGATGTATTTTAGGAGTTATAAGATCTGATTCTCTGTATGTGTTCAAGTTCCAAGTTCATGCTTTATAGTTCATGTCACATTCGAGTCCAAGTCTTTGTAGTCCAAATTAAGTTTGAATCAAGTCTTTCATTTAATCATTCAAGTTTGTATTTAGTCAATTTAATTGCTCAAATCAAGTCCAAAACAAAGTCCCATGCAATAGTCCAAGTCTGGGCCTATCCCACCACTTTAGAAAAAGTGTGTATGGTAGGTGTTCGTAAACATGACGGTCGTAGTCTTCATCCCCCACCACGCCAAGAAAGACATGTATGGGTCTACAAAGGTACTTGTTTGAAAATAGTCGGCTTTCCCCCCGTCACGCTACATGAGCGGTTGAGTGCTTAAGGGTACTTATAAGTGTCTCCACCTCGCCGCAGGCGTCGCACCGGGTTACCTTAACACCACGCTAAAGAAAAGCGTGTATATGTGATTTTCTGGTGTGCCGCGAATGCCTAAAATGAGGTTTTAATTGATTAATCGCCTAGCCGCGAGCATCGCGACGAGCTTCCTCCAATCGCACTAAGAAAAACATGTATATGTGGTTGCTTGCCGCGCTGCAAGCGCTGAAAAAACGGGCTCTCAAAGTTTTAGGGATTAGAGAGATTATAAACGTTTGCAAAGATGACGATAATAATGGAAAATGCGCACAAATGCATAAGTTACAAAATATACAAAAATGCATTTTCCCCTCTTCTCATTTTTTCTTTCTCATTCCTTTTTTTTATTTTTTTGACTTTTCTCTCTTTTTATTTCTCCTTTTCTGATTCTTTTTCTTTCTTTTTTTTTTTTTGAAAATAACTCAAATGGGAGAAGAAAAATCAGTGTGATCTACGTGGCTTTGAAGTGGCGCCGAACTGTAGAGGCATGGGTACTGTAGATGCGACGGTGTTTGATAGGAGATCGGGATGGTTGTGGCAGAGGTATGCAATGATTCTTCTTTATTTTTATATATATATATATATATATATATATATATATATATATATATATATATATATTTATATATATATATAATATTTATATTGATATATTTTTTTTCCCTTTCTTTTTTGAAACCTGCTGTCGAGGGTCAACAGGCATGTTAAACCATTGACTTAGCATTCTCTTAAGTCTTGAAATTTCAATGAATTTATTTGATATACAAACCCTTCAATATCTCTAAACCTCCAAAATCCCAATAAGTATCTCATTTGAGCCTAACATTTTACTAATATTGCATCTTTCTCAAAAGTTAACATGACTTTTTCAGTCAGTATGTAATAAAAGCTCATTGATTTATTATTTATAATTTTCAATATTATTTTTATCTGGCCTAACAATTTCACAATGTAGCATTTCTATCTTTTTATGATGCATTTCATGTTAACTAATAAACAATAAAACTTGGCTCTTGAAAAGAAGTTCATTAAGTAAAACATAAAGAAAACATGAAAAATCCATTGCAAGCATTTATAAAAGGCTGTACCCACGTTTTAATTATGCTCCAATTATAGAAGCTCTATTAAAAAACATGAGAAAGATCAAACAACGTTTGTTTTAGATGGATAAGTTTCTGATTGTAACAGCATCCTGCTAGTTATAACCACGGTAAACTTCAAGCTTTCAGACAGCTAAAAAGAAGATAAATTAATGGAAATAGAGGCAAACATTGATGGCATGAAGAACAAGAATAAAACGGATTATATACGCTGTTTTAATGCTTTCAGCAGCTTCCAGTGTACTCAGATCACCTTCAACGAGATAGATCATCTTTCGAAGCCCACATCTCTGCAAACAATAATTGCGTATAAATAGAGTGACTAAGTGGCCATAAAGTCAAGTGAAGAATTCGCATGATGATGCTCTTTAAATTGGACTTCTTCAACCATCAACTAAATAAGCAGGTAAAACAGAAATCATATGGACAAAACCCGAGAAGGAATGAGTAAAGGACGAACTCATCAAATAATGCTTTTTAAAAAGAGAACTTGAAAGAATAGAGAACTGTGCTAATACAGCAAACAAACAAGTTCTTTTAGGGTCAATTTGTTTTGGCATGAGTTGTGATATGTAGTTGGAATTCAATGCAAGAGTAGATTTGAACTTTATATATGAATAGAAGGGAGTTCATATTTTTGGAAGTCAGCTTCATATATGAGAGGGGATTGTCTAAAGGGCTTGTAGATAAATTTTACCCTAGGTTTCTCCAAAAAAAGGTAAAAAATAATATCCTCAAAGAATGGATCACTTTGCTTTTTTTATATCTCACTTCTAATATGGGAACTCATTACAACCCAAACAATATTGGGAATTGGGATTTGTGACAGATGATTTAATGTAAAACAATCAAACACCACTGAGACTCACTTATAAAAATTGAGCTTAAGCGACTTCTAAAATTTCCAATTAATTAGGTCAAAAAAATTTGGGCCTTCAAGATGAACTGGGCATGAAATCAGTACGTTAGTAATTTTTAATAAAAATTATGCGATGTTTATAGCAGGAGTAAGAATCCAAATATTTGGTATTGACATTGTTCAGATGTGTGGAACTCAATTTCCCCATTTTTTTCTCTCATACAACTTTTATTTCAAACTCATTGTAAATCCCTGAAAATCCTACATAAGATTTTGACTAAAAATGATTTTGATTTTCAAGTTTGATGGTTAACAAACACAAAACCAATCATTCTGAGGGAAATAACTTCGGGTGAAAGGGCACAAACTAAGAATAATCTATAGTAAAGAAAAGCGCTACATCTATCTGTTTTTGAGTTATAGCCAACAACTATAAGCCAAGAAGGTTGGGATTGCCTAGACAATCAATTCGAGGGAAAAAACTTCGGGCATTAAAGGCACAAACAAAGAATCATCTATATCAAGGAAAACTCCATCCATCTCTCTTTGAGTCAAAACCAACAACCGATGAGCCAAGAAGATTGGGGTTCCTTGACACAAACATACTTTGAGAGTTATAATGATTCTAATTGACAAGGAATGTTTGCCTTTAACATATTATATAAAGATGACCTCAGCTGGCAAGAAGAAAGCTCTATCAAACATGTACAAAAAACCGTCAGACGATGAACATGTTATATATAATAACAAAGATTTTTAATCTCAAGATGGTTGAAGACATTTTGTAGACGACGAATATCAGCAAGTTCAATCTTTTAAACAACCAATGAAATCAATTAATATAAGCTTTGATAATGAGGTTCAAGCATTGAGCTTCTTGTTCTCATTACCAAAAAGTTGAGTTGAAACTATGACAGCTGTCAGTTTTTTCAGGCAGGTCTATCAAGTTAAAGCTCAATGATATATGTGACGTACTCATAAATGAAGACAAAAGGAAATGAAATCAAGTTAAGGACCTTCTATTGCTCTGAATCTAGAAAGCAGAGGAAAAAGTATAAGTAAGAGCTAACATCAGAGGTATATCAGAATCTTAGCAAAGGAACAAATTAAAAGGTTAAAGTCACTTCTGCCGGCAACGTGGCAAGTTTGGTTATATGAAAAGAGACTCTCCACAGAATAGTAGACATAGTTCAAATCAAATAAGGAACAAATTAAAAGGTCAAAGTCACTTCTGCCGGCAACATGGCAAGTTTGGTTATATGAAAAGAGACTCTCCACAGAATAGTAGACATAGTTCAAATCAAATGAATGAATTTGTATATATTGCAAGTGAAGTGATCTATTATGTATAGATCCTTAATGTGTATAATCCTATAAAATCCTAGTCTTGGAGTTTATATCAACTATTCTGCAAGATATAGCCTAAGGAGAATGTGAAAATGTTTATCTTATCGATGATGAACTCTTGACACTGGGGGAATTGGTAATGCACAAATCATGAATAGTAAATAGGACTTTGCAAAAGCTTCATAATACGAGGCATCTTCCTACTTGAAGAGAAATCTAGTTTCAATTAGGTTAGTTATAATTAGAAAGTCATGTCTCAACCTTTTAAATTGATACTTGGGAATGTAACCAAGGTGGCATGATGTTAGAACATGAAACCAAGAAATATACCATGCACATGAAGCCAATCGCTTGAACAATGCAAGCAGCTGTTAAATCTATTGTTGATGATTTAAAAGGAAAATAGCATATCTGAATCAAGGAGCTGCATTGTAATAAGGAAAATAATGTTATAAAGGCTGATAGGTTTATCACTAATGGACTAAGGCAATATAAAGCCCCAGTTAACCCCAATCGTTAAACGAGTGGGTTATCGCACGGCAATGATTCTCTTTCAGAACAACATATCAGAAATTAATATCCTAAATGGACATTGTTCAGATATTGTAGAGTTAATTTTCTAATATTCCTATCATGCAAATTTGATTTCAAATTCAATATAAAAGAAAGAAAATCATAAATAAGCATTGTCCTAATCACTAATGACTGAGGTAAGATAAAGTCTCAGTCAAAACCCCAATCGTTAAATGAGCAAGGGTTATCACATTGGCGATTATTCCTCTTTCAAAACAACATATCACTATATTAATATCCAATGGAGATTGTTCGGATAAATGGTGCTCAATTTCTAATGTTATTGTCATACAAATTTTGATTTCAAATTCATTATAAATTGAAAGAAAATCATAAATAAAGCATTGGGCTAAATCTTACTTTGGAGTTTCAAGTTTACTGGCTATCAAACTCAGGATCCTATTTCGCACTGGTATCTTTATATATGTTCACCATATATTCCTCAAGAAAGGAAATGAAATCAACGATTTGCATGGCAGCACAGAACATTCTTCTCTGTCATTCAATTGGGATGTAGAGGTGGGAGGTGCAAGGAAGTGGCCTATGAAATGATCAGAAGTTGATCGTTATCTTGGTCAATTGTCGTATAGAGATAGTTCTCTATTGAGTGGTAAGCAAAGACTATTGAAAGGACAAATGTGGCAATAGAAATTCAAAAGGAAATCGACTACGACTATCGAAAAGCTAGTGATCGACAAGATCGACAAGATGGAAAGCTCTCCTCTCTCTAGTTTATAATAATAGGTAGAGGAATCATGCTGGTTTGGTCCCAGGGAAAGGAGGAGAGAGAAAGATGGAATAATAATAATACAAATAATGGTGAGAAAAATATTTGAGTGAGGAGATATTTGAATCTTGCTTGTCTTTAGGCTATTGAATGTTTATTTCTCTATGATCCATTGATGTAGGTGAATCTCACCACTGTTTGATGTTGAAAGTGGGTTTTGAAAATGATTAGTATTCCTTTGGGAATTTTAAAAATTGATGTTGAAAATCTAATTCTAAAATCGAACATCTCATCGGAAAAAGTAATACCACCTCGAAGGGTAGCAATAAAATTTCAGGATGGGGTTCAAATTTAGAATTGCGAATCCCAGCTCGAATATATAACCGGATTTAAGCGAGAACTTCGTGTGGCCCCGGAGGATCAAAATGAAGCTCAACCAAATATCTAAGCTAACGATAATCTAGAATGATCATCGTTAAGTGTTATATCCAAGTTTTTAAATCAACCAAAAGATATATCATCCCCAGGGAGAAAATATAGATGCATTAAGTTCTATTTTCTCGAGATATGACGATAACGGTCGTCGATGATTAGAAGTTTAACCCAAATAAAATGATTAAGTTTTGAAAATCGATTTGAAAATTGGTGATGTGGGTTCTAAATCACCTGCGAGTGCAAAAGCCCCCCTAGTTAATTACATCATAGGAAATTGAATTTCCTACAAAGACTCTCGATTAAAATAATGACGAAATTTTGGTAAAAGAACTTCTAAAGTGATATCAAAGGAATCAGTGTAATGTGGCCATAGACGCCCATTACCCCCCCCCCCCCCTTTACCTTGGCTGGTTCCGTGCACCTGGCTGCATCTGATTCTTCCTCACCTGCGTCCGGTATCCGCCACAGAATAATTTCTCCACCGGAAGATTATTAGTACAGTTAACTTTATAACAATCTATTGAACCAAACTATAGGACTTGTTTCTTAGGGCAGTGACGCATGTACTTTGCTGCACGGGGCCACTACAGCCATTTCCTTCAGGCGGAAGGAATGGAGAAAATACACCTGAAAGAGTAGGCTAGGAGCTTATATTTACTACAGGTCGTTCAAAATAATATTATTTCTGCAGAGTATCTGAGACTGAATTTGTCTTCTGAAGTTGGGAGGGGGTGAGGATATCTCGTATTCGCATTGCCTGAAACAATTAAGAGAATGTCTCGTCTCATCTGTTGGTGTCACAAAATTCGATGACCTGCCATGGAGGTTATGTATGATTGTGATAAAAATGCATGAGGGACTTTGATGATGATGATATACTAATGAAAAATGATTTGTACAATTAAAGCTGTTTATTTGGGTAACTTTCTTAATGTTTTTAAATAGCTTTTTTAGAAGAAGATTTATGTCAAGATATTTTTTCTTACTTAAAAACTGCTTTAGAAAGCAGTAAAACAGTTGTACCAAATGAAGTCTAAATGAGAATAATTATACTTTGTATTGAGAATGATGAGGCTAAGGATCTGTTTTAATTTTGTGCAATTTTAGAATTTTTTTTTGTTATGTCTTCCCAAATGTATTTTGTGATGAAATTATGAAAATGAGATTGAGAATCAATTATTCAGAGATATAACAGTAAAGTTTATTACAGAAAAGATTTTGAAATATGAATTTGGTTGATAAGGATACATAGAAAGAAAAGCAGATAGGGTTTGGTTGCTTGAGTTGAGATGAGATGAATAGAGGACTAAGTAGGGGTATTAATAAATAACTCGGTTTGAAATTCTAATCTAAAAAAATCTAAGTTTGGACTGATCCGTTTAATAAACAGGTCAAGCTTGGGTCCAAAAATTTTACCCATTTAATTAGTGGTCGAATTCGATTGAATGGTAAACCTAATAGCGACATGTTTAATTATTTTCCCCTTAAATTATTTTGTTAGCTAGTATGTTGTTCTTACTTTTGATCAATTAGCTTAAATTGTATAATTGACAAGTTGCAAAAAAAGTTAAATCAAAATGAGTTATTGAATCAGATTCGACTCATCCAGGTTATTGACGGATATTATTCAGGTCAACCTTATTGACCAATTTATTAAGTTGGTCAGATTTTTGATCAATTAGATTCAGATCAAATCAATTCGGACAATACTCGTTGGCCCATTTTGACACCCCTATGATTATAATTGAGAATACAAACATTAAATTAACATTTTGATGAAAATTTTGATTTATAAAAATTAACTTTAGAAAAAGATAGCCGGTGAGAATATCGACTTAAAAATAAAAAAACTTAGCTCAAATATATATATATAATATCTCAAGGAAAGAATTGAGGATGAGCATTTAGTTGGACAAAGCCTAATGATAATGGTTTAAGCTTATATATCATAGAAACGTTAATTAATATAAAAAAGATATGATAATAATTTATTTTTCGTCTTTGTATTTTTCACAGTATCATGAATCTCTTTGGTGTCCTCAAGTACAAGAAAATGGGAGAGGATTTCATTCGCAACTCTTCCCTTCCCTTCACCATTATCAGGTTTGGAGCTCTGAGCTTTTCTCGTATTATTTAATGCTATACTCTCAACATTTTTGAAAGATCTAAGAACATATATGAAAAATCAGTGTTAGATAATTAAGGCTTCGTTTGAGACGGCTTTCTTCTTGCTTCATAAAGCAGCTTTTTAGTATAAAGATTAAAATCTTTAAGCTTTAAGAAGCAGAAAGAAAGTCATCCCAAATGAAGTCTTCGTTGGGGACGGTTTTCTTCCGGCTTCTTAAAGTGGCTTCCTAGTATAAAAACTAAAATTTTTGTTGTACTAGAAAGCCGCTTTAAGAAGCAGTAAGAAAGCCGTCCCAAACGAAGCCAAAACCTTAATATGCTGAATTATAATATCTTTTTTTTTTATTCTTACAGAGCTGGAAGATTGACTGATGGGCCATATACTTCATATGATCTGAATACCCTTCTTCAGGCAACAGCAGGAAAACGTCGTGCAGTTGTTATAGGAAAAGGTGATCATACTTAAATCATGCAGTTAGATTATGCTTTGAAGGATATATAATGGGATTCATTCATTCCAGTCTTTCAGTTTTAATAGATGTTATGTATCTGATTGTTTATGGTTTAGGGTTTATTTTTAAAATCCTCTGCATATCGAAGCTAAACTAAAGGACACCACACATTAGGGGTGTGAGCCGAGTCGGCTCGAACTCAGCTCGTTAACGAGTTCATGAGTTGAGCTTATCGAAACATAAGTTCAAGCTCAAGCCTATACTCGAGCTTGCATATTAGACGAGCTTGAGCTCCTGCTCAACTTGACTTAGCTCATAAGCTCATAGATCCGCTCAATTAAATAAAAAAACATTTAAAAATAATTTAAACTAAAATTATATAAAATATTTTAACCTGTTTATATTAATTCTATACTGAAAAATAACTCAAATTTTTACTTAAATTAAGAAATCGAACTCAACAATTGAGTCGAATTCGAACTTCTCAAATGAGCCCGAACCTAAATTTTTTTAACAAACCAAGCTCGAGTTTAGTAAGAAATAAATAAGTTTAGCTCCTTCGACTCATTTACACCCTAGGTCACATTGTTCATTTCCTATATACTTTTTTTTTTTTCTTGATTTGAAGTGTTTATGTTTCACCTTGGCATTATTTATCACTTCTTTCAGGGGATAAGCTTGTTGGTGAGGTTAGCAGACTTGTAGTAGCTGAAGCATGCATACAGGCGTTGGATATAGAGTTTACTGAGGGGAAAATATATGAGATCAACTCAATCGAGGTGGTAATCCTTTATCATTGAAATTCCAATACATTAACTATGAACAAATTTTTATAGAAGTTAATTATGTTTTGCATATGAGAAAGCTTCGTTTGGGACGATTTTCAAACCTTTTTCTTAAAATAATTTTTCAGTACAAAAACTTTTTGTGCTAAAAAACTGCTTTAAGAAGCAGTAAAAAAGCCATTCCAAACGAATCCAAAGTACTGCCACGAATAATCAATAGATACTTGAATGTTTCTACCCGTCACTTGGTAACCAAAGAACGGAATCATATCTATATAAACACAGCTCAATTTGATCTGTTGGCTGATAGTTTAGACTATCAACTAAGAGAAAACCGATTGTTTACATTCATAAATTCCATATCATTGAGTTAAATTCAAAAGCCAGATCATAAATGATTGTAATAAAGTTAATAATGATGATATATAATGGTTTTTTTTTTTTCAAGACAAGTATTGCTAAATAATTTCAGTTAAATGAATGCAGGGAGAAGGGCCTGGAAATGACCAGGAGAAATGGAGGGAGCTTTTCAAAGCAGCTGAAGAAAATTAGCTGCTTTAACAGCAGCTTTTGCTGGAAGTTCTCTTTTTTGTACAACTATAAATAATATTATTGCAAGATGGCACAAACTTCAGATTGAAACAGATTGATCATTTATGTAAAATCAAATTTGGCTCAACCAAAATTAAAAAAAATATATATATTTTACCTAACACAAAATTATTAATTAATTACATACCTCGACATAAATATTGTACTGTGCATTATTCATGCAGACTACAACAACAACATCAAGCCTTTATCTCAATACGTGAGGTCAGCTATATGAATTTTTTTTCTCCATTGTGTCCGATTAAGAGTCAATTTCTCATTTAGATCAAATAAAGAAAGGTCATTTCTAATATTTTCTAACCAAGACTTTTTAGGTCTACCTCTACCTTTTTTAACATAAGTTAAATCTAATACATCTACTCTCCTAACCGGGTGATCAGAAGGCTGTCATTTTATGTGATCAAATCATCTAAGAGAACTCTCTCTAATCTTATCTGTCACTGAAGCTACTCCAACCTTTTCACATACTGTAATATTCAATTTATATTATATATATGATAATTTTCAGACAGATTTCCAGTTGAGTTAAATTGTTCGAGACATAAAAAGTTTAAACTATACGTCCAAATCAACTTGAAGCCATGCGAGTCGATTTCAAATTGAGTCGAAATTCGAGCAAGTTTTATATTTCAAGATCTAAGATCGCTCATGCGGATCATTGGTTGAGGGAAGAAATTCCTTCTGCTGATCCCGCGTTCGAATCTCCTAATATGCCCAAAATTATATATATATTTCTAGCTTCTTTAGCAATTTTAGACTGAAAGAACCATCATATGTTCAAAGTACATTCTTAAATCTTAAGTCAGTCCTCAGGTGACATTAGGATAGAATTTTAATAGAGCAATGCTTTGCTGATCCATAAAAACAATATGCTTATGTGTTGTTGGAGGGGGTCCTCCACCGGCTTGGGTTAAGGCGCTTTGCACCCAATTTTTTTTTTTTTTGTACAACCGTACAACGATGCGGTGTTGTGTACAAAAAGCGTTGAAACGCTATGTAGTTTCCCTTGGAGACAGAAAGAGAGCAGAGCGCTGTGACACTCCAAACCCTGACGTTGTGGTGCTGCCAAGGAGCGCTATGACGCTGTCAAGCAGAATGGTGACAAAGAATTGAACGTCGCGGCACTCCAAACATGACATCACAGCTCTGCGAGACGGGCTGGTAATTTTCTTTCGCTTTTCATTAATGATTGTGTCCCTTGGTGGTTTTTTTTTTTTTTTTTTTTAATGTTTTCTCTTAGTTTGCTCTAGTTAGAACGGTGCAAGGGTAAAGAGAAGCAAGAAGAGACTGAGAAAGAAGAAAAATCTATATTAATTCTCCCAAATTTTCATAGTGAGTTTCTTGGTGTGATGGGCTATGATTTTTTTCCGGTTTCGAGTTTTTCCACATTAAATCCTAGTGTTCTTTTTTTTTCCGTTGCATTTTCTTTTGCTTGTTTGTGTTCCCTGCATGATTTTACTTAACAAAAGCTAACTCTACTACAACTTTTTTTGGGATCAATCTATATATAGCATAATTCATTATATTATTCAATTCGAATTGAGAGGGAGGGCGCACTCCTTTAACATATTTATATAGTGGATCATTTTATCTAGGCCAAACCTCTTTTTTTTTATTTTTCCTTTACAAAATTTTCACTTAAAAATTCTAGAGTTTACTCTATCATTTTTGTTATATGTCTTTGTGTTGGATCTCCATGAATCAAAGACGTAAAAATTCAACTTCTATTGTTGATAATTTTCTAACACGCAACAACTATCATAATGTGGTCAGACTTTCATCTGAAATCACATTACAATCTTTGCAAGCAGAGTTTTATTTCCACAAAATTGTGATTTGGCAACTCCACTTTTATAAGAAAATTCATTATTTATTTTTTTCATCTTTCTTAGTATCAAACAGCACTACAGAAGTCGTAGTTTTTTGCTTTACTCTAACGTCTTTGCAAGATATCTATAGCTTTTTTTATAATAAATATAAATCAAATTATTATTCAATTTGAATGCTTTTTAAAAAAGAACATTTATTTTTCTGAATAATTACCAAATCTCCTTACTAATGTATGATATGTTTCTAGAAAGTTCTACAACAATCCTTTTAATGGAGCTATGCAGCTTATCACAAATCTGAGTTTGGCACAACTACAGAATTTTAATTTCCTCTCTTAACAAAATTTAGAAATATTAATAATTTGATGCGTTCAAAATTCCAACACCTTATTCAAGGGCCATAATTCATTTTTATTATTTTTTGTTTGTAATGTTAAGATAAAAATATATAACTACTACCATAATATGGTATAATTAAAATTTCTACTGAAAGTACCTTAATTTTTTTGCAGGAAGATTTTCTTTTCAAGTAAGAAAATATAGAATTGTGATTTTGTGACTTAATAACACTCATAAGTAACCAAATATTTTCATTGCTTAAAATATGTGTTTCACTATTGCAAGATCATAGACTACTATGAAATCAAGTATAATTTATATCATTGCATTTCTATCTCCTATTCAATAATCATCATGAATCCTCTCATAACTCGTCCTATTATAACATATATGCTCATTTAGGTTTTGTTTGGGACGACTTTTTTTACTTCTGCTTAAAACAGCTTTTTAGTACAATTTTTTTAATTTTTATACTAAAAAAGCTGCTTTAAGAAGCAGTAAGAAAATAGTCACAAACGAAGCTTTAAAATACATCCAAAAAAACATCATTCATTCAACAAGTATAATTTGTAATAGTTCACCAATTTCTTAACAAAATTTAATTTTTGAACCATCTTCTAATTCATCTTGAGGAGCAAAAATACTAATCACAATCATAATTTTTGCATCAAAAAATATCTTAATATAAATGAAATTTTATCTTCTCGCCAATAATAGTTCCCTGATATCATTCTTATTGCTAACATTTTCAACTTATAAGTGCTTATAACATTCCTAATATTCTTTGATTTCACTCCACTCCATTTCCAACTTTTTTGTAAACCAATAATATTTGTTCTTCCTCATATGATGGTATCCAATTCTCTTATCTCCCCCAATCAAAGTTCTCAAATTCCATATGTCAAACCTAATCTTAGATTTAGAATCAATCAACTCCAACTTATCATCACAATGGGTTATCTTGAATTTGTCACTTAAGAGTGACATCCTAACCCATTATTATTTATTTTTCACCAAAATCAATTAAATTGTGGTGCACAATTAAAGGTGACATCAAACATGGATACGACAACATGGATACGACACGACACAAACACGTCAGTTATTGAAAATATAGGACACGGATATGGGTTGGACACGATATTATAATTTTTATATTTAAAAAATAGTGTATAAAATTAAATAAGTATAATTTTAAAAATAATTTGAAAATAATAAATCATTTAACTAGAATTTGTGCTTAACATAATTAGTATTAGAATGTCATGAGTCAAGCATCGATGTCATTTATCAGTCACTGAGAGAGGAGATGAAAATACCTTCACTACCAAAAAGAAATAAAATGAGAATATTCGATGATTAGGTATTAAGTGCGGACGTTGATTTGGTGTTGTGAATAGGAAATAAGAAATTTAGTTTAAATATCATCAAATACAAGAAATTATATTTTAAAAAATTCATAAAATATTTAAGATACACGTGTCGGACACGCGTGTCCAATTTGTATTTAATATTTTTTAATCGGACACATTTTCGGTGTGTCCGCCATGTGTTGGACGAGTGCGTGTCGTATACAGTGTCGGACACTGCATGACTCTTTGAGGAGAAGTGTCGGTGCATCATAGTAGAATACCCTTACTAACTTTACCACAATAAGAATAGGTTGTAGCACGCAACTTCTAAGGAATACCACCTAAGCATTGAAAAAAGTAATCTCAACCATCGAAAGTAAATTGGAAGGCTAGACTTGAATAACTTTGCCCCCCAATTACCATGTAATTGAAGAGGATCCTTTTCTATAAACTTAGAGGGTGTTTAAATGTCTTTACTTGAGTGCGTGAAGGGAGCATTTCTCAGCATAGTAACAAAGAGGGTTCTAGACAGAAAATCTCCTTTAATTGAATAAAATTACTGAAATCATGTAATTTGTTCTGTTGGTACACAGTTTGCATCATAAGGATGATCAGAATGACAGCAAAACCCTACTCTTTGTGGTGTGCTTATGCTATTCGCTAACTTAGAATTCAAAATGGTACCTGTTCTATCTTGTTATCGTTGGCAAGCAATGCCTTCTTTCGATAACCCCAAAACAAGCTTGAAGATGTTCTTGTTAGCGTTGCTGCTAATAGTTTTACTTTGACTCTTTAAAATTTCATCCCGAGCACACAGACCAGCAGAAGATAATGGCAAGCACCAAAGTCAGATCGAAAGCATCAAGAACCCCAAATCAGCTTGAAGATGTTCTTACTGGCACCGCTGCTGATAGTTTTGTTCTGATTCTTCAACATTTCTTCCTGGGCACGGATATCACCCTCCTTCAGAAGGACAGACATAGCAGAGTTTTTGATAAGTGTACCAGTTAATATTTAAATATAGGGAGATTTACATACATACCACTCTATACTATTCTATTTACATATTTAACACCTAAAAACTGTATTACATACATATCACCCATAGTTCATTTTCATATCAAATATGAGTGGTGGAAATGAAATTTATGAGTGGTATGAAGGAAATATGAGTGGCATATTTGATATTAAAATAATATAGGGTGATATGTACATAATATTATAACTTTGGGTGTTAGACATGTAAATAGGACGATGTAAAATGGTATGTATGTAAATTTCCCAGAAAAACCATTCATACTCCATGATACTACGACTATAAGATTACAAAATGCTGGTAGTGACCAGCACAAGCAAAAAAAAATCCAGCTTAAAACCAAACAAGAACAAAGGCGACAAGGAAGAGTACCCACAAGCAAAGAGTATGCACGAGCTAGGGCTAAGACAGTCGGATATAGATCTATAACAGATAGAGCAATATCTTCTGTTACTAGGGGAACCTGCAATTATTGATGCCAAAGAGACCAAAGTAAATAGGAAATATCACATCTTTGCATATGATCATATAAAGCAGGTGATTGTAAGGAAAATAAATTCAGCAAGTTGCAACCAAAGCGACCAGAAAAGAAACCATATCTGTATAACATAGATAAAAAAAATGATGGTCACCTGCATCAGCTGGAGAGAAAAAATACATCACTGACAGTAATCTTCTCAAGGTCTTGACATCTTTTAACAAATTCATTAAAGATTGGACAAGCTCCCTGGCTTCTAGCATTCTGCATGGAGAATTGTGCACTGTAATACTGCTTTATTGATAGTGACAGAAATCCGTATCTCCTAACAGTGTCAGCAAAGCCACTGGTTCTCTGAACATCAAATCCTTCTAAAATTTCTGTTGTGAAACAGCTGTAAATGAGGAACTAAATGTAAAGATGAATACTTCATGCAGGCAAGGAGTTGCAAAGAGAGACGGACACCGCATTAAGAGAAAAAAAAGGTAAATAAATAATAAAAGATCAATAGAAGAGGAAGGCTAAATATTATAACTCTAGCACACAAGAAAAGAAATGAATAAAGAACCAAACAAGATGAGTGTCTTTTCGTAAGTGTTCCTAGGGTTAATTACAAAATTTCTATCAAGATGAGTGCATAATTACAAAGTTTGTATCATCCTTCTGAGCTCTGTGTTGTTACTCAAATTAAATTCTCATTTATTTGAGTACATTGAACCGCTAATTAGCATTTATATTTTCAAACTCCTGATGTATTTTAGAGTTATAAGATCTGATTCTCTGTATGTGTTCAAGTTCAAGTTCATGCTTTATAGTTCATGCACATTCGAGTCCAAGTCTTTGTAGTCCAAATTAAGTTTGAATCAAGTCTTTCATTTAATCATTCAAGTTTGTATTTAGTCAATTTAATTGCTCAAATCAAGTCCAAAAAAAGTCCCATGCAATAGTCCAAGTCTGGGCCTTCCCACCACTTTAGAAAAAGTGTGTATGGTAGGTGTTCGTAAACATGACGGTCGTAGTCTTCATCCCCCACCACGCCAAGAAAGACATGTATGGGTCTACAAAGGTACTTGTTTGAAAATAGTCGGCTTTCCCCCGTCACGCTACATGAGCGGTTGAGTGCTTAAGGGTACTTATAAGTGTCTCCACCTCGCCGCAGGCGTCGCACCGGGTTACCTTAACACCACGCTAAGAAAAGCGTGTATATGTGATTTTCTGGTGTGCCGCGAATGCCTAAAATGAGGTTTTAATTGATTAATCGCCTAGCCGCGAGCATCGCGACGAGCTTCCTCCAATCGCACTAAGAAAAAACATGTATATGTGGTTGCTTGCCGCGCTGCAAGCGCTGAAAAAACGGGCTCTCAAAGTTTTAGGGATTAGAGAGATTATACGTTTGCAAAGATGACGATAATAATGGAAAATGCGCACAAATGCATAAGTTACAAAATATACAAAAATGCATTTTCCCCTCTTCTCATTTTTTCTTTCTCATTCCTTTTTTTTATTTTTTTGACTTTTCTCTCTTTTTATTTCTCCTTTTCTGATTCTTTTTCTTTCTTTCTTTTTTTTTGGAAAATAACTCAAATGGGAGAAAAATCAGTGTGATCTACGTGGCTTTGAAGTGGAGCCGAACTGTAGAGGCATGGGTACTGTAGATGCGACAGGGTTTGATAGGAGATCGGGATGGTTGTGGCAGAGGTATGCAATGATTCTTCTTTATTTTATATATATATATATATATATATATATATATATATATATATATATATATATATATATATATATATATATATATATATATATATATATATTTTTTCCTTTCTTTTTTGAAACCTGTTGTCGAGGTCAACAGGCATGTTAACCATTGACTTAGCATTCTCTTAAGTCTAGAAATTTCAATGAATTTATTTGATATACAAACCCTTCAATATCTCTAAACCTCCAAAATCCCAATAAGTATCTCATTTGAGCCTAAAATTTTACTAATATGCATCTTTCTCAAAGTTAACATGACTTTTTCAGTCAGTATGTAATAAAGCTCATTGATTTATTATTTATAATTTTCAATATTATTTTTATCTGGCCTAACAATTTCACAATGTAGCATTTCTATCTTTTATTGATGCATTCATGTTTAACTAATAAACAATAAAACTTGGCTCTTGAAAAGAAGTTCATTAAGTAAAACATAACGAAAACATGAGAAATCCATTGCAAGCATTTATAAAAGGCTGTACCCACGTTTTAATTATGCTCCAATTATAGAAGCTCTATTAAAAAACATGAGAAGATCAAACAACGTTTGTTTTAGATGGATAAGTTTCTGATTGTAACAGCATCCTGCTAGTTATAACCACGGTAAACTTCAAGCTTTCAGACAGCTAAAAAGAAGATAAATAATGGAAATAGAGGCAAACATTGATGGCATGAAGAACAAGAATAAAACGGATTATATACGCTGTTTTAATGCTTTCAGCAGCTTCCAGTGTACTCAGATCACCTTCAACGAGATAGATCATCTTTCGAAGCCCACATCTCTGCAAACAATAATTGCGTATAAATAGAGTGACTAAGTGGCCATAAAGTCAAGTGAAGAATTCGCATGATGATGCTCTTTAAATTGGACTTCTTCAACCATCAACTAAATAACCAGGTAAAACAGAAATCATATGGACAAAACCCGAGAAGGAATGAGTAAAGGACGAACTCATCAAATAATGCTTTTTAAAAAGAGAACTTGAAAGAATAGAGAACTGTGCTAATACAGCAAACAAACAAGTTCTTTTAGGGTCAATTTGTTTTCGCATGAGTTGTGATATGTAGTTGGAATTCAATGCAAGAGTAGATTTGAACTTTATATATGAATAGAAGGGAGTTCATATTTTTGGAAGTCAGCTTCATATATGAGAGGGGATTGTCTAAGGGCTTGTAGATAAATTTTTACCCTAGGTTTCTCCAAAAAAGGTAAAAATAATATCCTCAAAGAATGGATCACTTTGCTTTTTTTATCTCACTTCTAATATGGGAACTCATTACAACCCAAACAATATTGGAATTGGATTTGTGACAGATGATTTAATGTAAAACAATCAAACACCACTGAGACTCACTTATAAAAATTGAGCTTAAGCGACTTCTAAAATTTCCAATTAATTAGGTCAAAAAAATTTGGGCCTTCAAGATGAACTGGGCATGAAATCAGTACGTAGTAATTTTTAATAAAAATTATGCGATGTTTATAGCAGGAGTAAGAATCCAAATATTTGGTATTGACATTGTTCAGATGTGTGGAACTCAATTTCCCCATTTTTTTCTCTCATACAACTTTTATTTCAAACTCATTGTAAATCCCTGAAAATCCTACATAAGATTTTGACTAAAAATGATTTTGATTTTCAAGTTTGATGGTTAACAAACACAAAACCAATCATTCTGAGGGAAATAACTTCGGGTGAAAGGCACAAACTAAGAATAATCTATAGTAAAGAAAAGCTACATCTATCTGTTTTTGAGTTATAGCCAACAACTATAAGCCAAGAAGGTTGGGATTGCCTAGACAATCAATTCGAGGGAAAAAACTTCGGGCATTAAAGGCACAAACAAAGAATCATCTATATCAAGGAAAACTCCATCCATCTCTCTTTGAGTCAAAACCAACAACTATGAGCCAAGAAGATTGGGGTTCCTTGCACAAACATACTTTGAGAGTTATATGATTCTAATTGACAAGGAATGTTGCCTTTAACATATTATATAAGATGACCTCAGCTGGCAAGAAGAAAGCTCTATCAAACATGTACAAAAAACCGTCAGACGATGAACATGTTATATATAATAACAAAGATTTTTAATCTCAAGATGGTTGAAGACATTTTGTAACGACGAATATCAGCAAGTTCAATCTTTTAACAAACCAATGAAATATTAATATAAGCTTTGATAATGAGGTTCAAGCATTGAGCTTCTTGTTCTCATTACCAAAAAGTTGAGTTGAAACTATGACAGCTGTCAGTTTTTCAGGCAGGTCTATCAAGTTAAAGCTCAATGATATATGTGACGTACTCATAAATGAAGACAAAAGGAAATGAAATCAAGTTAAGGACCTTCTATTGCTCTGAATCTAGAAAGCAGAGGAAAAAGTATAAGTAAGAGCTAACATCAGAGGTATATCAGAATCTTAGCAAAGGAACAAATTAAAAGGTTAAAGTCACTTCTGCCGGCAACGTGGCAAGTTTGGTTATATGAAAAGAGACTCTCCACAGAATAGTAGACATAGTTCAAATCAAATAAGGAACAAATTAAAAGGTCAAAGTCACTTCTGCCGGCAACATGGCAAGTTTGGTTATATGAAAAGAGACTCTCCACAGAATAGTAGACATAGTTCAAATCAAATGAATGAATTTGTATATATTGCAAGTGAAGTGATCTATTATGTATAGATCCTTAATGTGTATAATCCTATAAAATCCTAGTCTTGGAGTTTATATCAACTATTCTGCAAGATATAGCCTAAGGAGAATGTGAAAATGTTTATCTTATCGATGATGAACTCTTGACACTGGGGGAATTGGTAATGCACAAATCATGAATAGTAATAGGACTTTGCAAAAGCTTCATAATACGAGGCATCTTCCTACTTGAAGAGAAATCTAGTTTCAATTAGGTAGTTATAATTAGAAAGTCATGTCTCAACCTTTTAAATTGATACTTGGAATGTAACCAAGGTGGCATGATGTTAGAACATGAAACCAAGAATGATACCATGCACATGAAGCCAATCGCTTGAACAATGCAAGCAGCTGTTAAATCTATTGTTGATGATTTAAAAGGAAAATAGCATATCTGAATCAAGGAGCTGCATTGTAATAAAGAAAAAAAATGTTATAAAGGCTGATAGGTTTATCACTAATGGACTAAGGCAATATAAAGCCCCAGTTAACCCCAATTGTTAAACGAGTGGGTTATCGCACGGCAATGATTCTCTTTCAGAACAACATATCAGAAATTAATATCCTAATGGACATTGTTCAGATATGTAGAGTTAATTTTCTAATATTCCTATCATGCAAATTTGATTTCAAATTCAATATAAAAGAAAGAAAATCATAAATAAGCATTGTCCTAATCACTAATGGACTGAGGTAATATAAAGTCTCAGTCAACCCCAATCGTTAAATGAGCAAGGTTATCACATGGCGATTATTCTCTTTCAAAACAACATATCATATATTAATATCCCCCATGGAGATTGTTCGGATAAATGGTGCTCAATTTCTAATGTTATTGTCATACAAATTTGATTTCAAATTCATTATAAATGAAAGAAAATCATAAATAAGCATTGGGCTAAATCTTACTTTGGTTTTCAAGTTTACTGGCTATCAAACTCAGGATCCTATTCGCACTTGGTTCTTTATATATGTCACCATATATTCCTCTATAAAGGGAAATGAAATCAATGATTGCAAGGCATCACTCATTCTTCTCTGTCATTCAATTGGGTGTAGAGGTGGAGGTGCAAGAAGTGGCCTATGAAATGATCAGAAGTTGATCGTTATCTTGGTCAATGTCGTAAAGAGATAGTTCTCTATTGAGTGGTAAGCAAAGACTATTGAAAGGACAAATGTGGCAATAGAAATTCAAAAGGAAATCGACGACTATCGAAAAGCTAGATGATCGACAAGATGGCTCTCCTCTCTCTAGTTATAATAATAGGTAGAGGAATCATGCTGGTTTGGTCAGGGAAAAGGAGAGAGAAAGATGGAATAATAATAATAAAATAATGGTGAGAAAAATATTTGAGTGAGGAGATATTTGAATCTTGCATGTCTTTAGGCTATTGAATGTTTATTTCTCTATGATCATTGATGTAGGTGAATCTCACCACTGTTGATGTTGAAAGTGGGTTTTGAAAAGATTAGTATTCTTTGGGGAATTTTAAAAATTGATGTTGAAATCTAATTCTAAAATCGAACATCTCATCGGAAAAAGTATACCACCTCGAAAGGTAGCAATAAAATTTCAGGATGGGGTTCAAATTTAGAATTGCGAATCCCATCTCGAATATTATAACCGGATTTAAGCGAGAACTTCGTGTGGCCCCGGAGGATCAAAATGAAGTTCAACCAAATATCTAGCTACGATAATCTAGAATGATCATCGTTAAGTTTATATCCAAAGTTTTATCAACAAAAGATATATCTCCCCAAGGGAGAAAATATGATTTTCTATTAATTTCTCGAATATGACGATAACGGTCGTCGATGATTGAAGTTTATCCAAAGAAAATTGATTAAGTTTTGAAAATCGATTTTGAAAATTGGTGATGTGGGTTCTAAATCTCCTGCGAGTGCAAGCCCCCATAGTTAATTACATCATAGGAAATTGGAATTTCCTACGAATACTCTCGATTAAAATAATGACGAAATTTTGTTAAAAGAACTTCTAAGAGTGATATCAAAGGAATTCAATCTTAGAATTTCAATAGGGAATAGTGCAAGATTAAAACTTATTAGTAGATCAAAGGAAGAAGGGTAGAGGGTACTTTGGGATTCTGGAATAATCCAGAAGTATCCCAACCTAATCTAAGTGCTGGCTTTAAGTTTTGGATTGAAAGAAAATTTAGTTTTAGTTGAGTATTTTATTAGAAGTTTGGGATTATATTTTCGAAGGTTGAGTCTTATGATTCAAACTCCGCCCCAGATCCTAAATCTAAATTAGACACCACATAATGGTGACCTGAACCTAACTAACGCAATGCAAAATATGGACTTACCCCGGCCTGAATTGGAGAGCCAGTAACCACCAAATCAATTTTAAATCCATGAATCTGATCATTTTATGAAAAGTTGTAGGGACGTTTTATTAAAGTTTTAGAGAGATGGGGCCAACATCTAGAGATTGTCCTAAGTGGCCCCTCAATTTATGTTGGGTGAACATGCTAAAGACATGTGCAATTAAATTTTAAAAATTTTAAATGTGTTTCTAATGCAATGTGTGCTGGTCAAAATAATCAAATCATAATGCTTGAAATTTCAAAAAGGCTTAAAAATATTTTTTTTTAGAAATTAGGCTTCCCCCAGTTCAGCACCTCATCCTCATAGGTCGAATTATTTGAACTCTACCCACAGGCAGGAAAGTGTCTTAAAACAAGGAAAGAAAAATGCATTGATATGCATGCGACCCCGGACGATCTCCTACTTATTCCCTAGATCGTTATCTTTCTATGTTATTTAACTCTTAAATTTTTAAATTTTAGTTACGAATAGAAGAATTTTCACACCCTTACGAGTCTCACGTATCCAGGCTAAATCAAAAGCGTCACACAATCGCCAAAAAACTATAAAAAAATAGACAAAATCCTAATCGCAATCACATCAAATATAATAAAACTAATTAATAAATGTACATAGACAAATTGTCTTGCTTATTACAACCCATAAATGCAAAAATAAAAAGTGGCTGAGCACCACTAACCACAACCCAGATTCTAATCCTAGTACATACAAAAATGACTTTGAGTGGGATTCTCTTTGTCATCTATTCCTCGGTCTTCTCTCCTTTGAGCTCCTTGGATGCTTTGTATCTGGCTATCCAAATGGAAAAGAGAACTCTTCCCTCGAGGGGAAGATTACTCTTTCCACTTTGGGTATAAAAAATTGATGAGGACATCGTCAGCAATTCGACACGCGTACCATCGGAGATGCCGGAGATCGACGGCCACGATCAGGAGTTTTATTTTGAGCCATTTTATGTAGTAATTTATTTTATTTTTCAATTTTTACTGTTTTACCCTTATGGGTGGTCATTTGATATTGTAGCCCCGAGGGCATTTATGTCTTTTAGTTTTTGTTTCATTTTGGCCTATTTATAGGAGGCCTCATGCATTGTATGAGATGATAAATTATTGAATGAAAAAGGTTTGTGCTTGTTTGATCTCTTAGTGAGTTCATGAGAGAAGCCCGAGGAGGGTGATTTGCAATACCCATCAATCTTTGGAAGAGTCCAAGATTCGCGGTTCTTACGATCTCTTTGTGAGTTTGTTATTTTTACTTTTATCGTATTTGTTTCTTCATTCCTCCATCTTCAACTTCTGGCGTTCTTCCACATCTCCACCACCACCCCACCTCCGAAATACCACCTCTAAGTCCATTCGAACTCCCCATTCCCAAGCACCACCCGCCGGCCAACAGCCCGCCAGCCACCCATTGGACCCCCTTGCTGCCGGCCCCCTCTAAATCTCCCCTTTGAATTTGAATTCCCCTCCCTTAATGACTTTCCTAATTAAGCCATATTAATTTGGGAAATTAATTAAGAGGAGTTACACAAATTTGAAATTCAAATCTTCCCCAATTGATTACTCATTTATTTGGAAACTTTCCTATTTTAAAAAAAAATCTGAGAATCAATTCAGATTTCAATTAAATCCTTGATTAAAGTTGTGGTCCCCACTCTACTTATGACAATTGTGCTCTCCCCTCTCTCCATGTGGCTGACCCCCTTTAATTGGTTTTTCTCTCTCCCAAATTAAATTAAAAGCTCCACCAAATCAGCCCCAATTACCTCCTCAATTAACTCTCCTAGTCATTAATGAATTAATTTGAAATTTCAAATTAATCTCCCTCCAAAACCACTTGGAGCTGAATTTAAATCTCCCCGTAGCCCCACCCCATTAATTGTCCCTAAATTAATTCTCCAATCAAACACCTAATCTCCCGCAGCCTTAACTGCCTTCTCCAAGCCCCGTCTTCATGGATTTTCCCCATTCCTAAAGTTGCTACGGGCTGTCCAAATCCCTGGACAGAACATGCATGCTGTCCAGAAATCCTAGATAACTCCATTGCTGTCCAAAAAAAAAAAATTCAACTGCTGTCCTGAACTAATTCCAGAATTCTGGAAAGATTCTAGTGGCTGTCCCGAACTTTTGAACCAGGAAAACTGTTATCCTGTCCATTCGGAATTGGTCCATTACTGCCCAAAATATCCCCCAGTCACTGTCCAGAAGTATCATGCTCACTAATCAACCCGTGGATTACCCCGCCTCCGGCTACTTCTCCAACGGACTACACTTTGGGCGCGTCATTTGTCTCCTAGTGGCATCGCTCGGTTTGCCTCAATCTTCCTCCGTTAAAGCTCCACCGTCAACAGCGTCAGTGAGGGACCCAAGGTGAAGAGTTCTATTTGTTAACCGTGGATTATTGTTTCTCACCATAACATTACTCTCTATTTATATGTTGTCAATTTGATATTGTCCCGTTAATCTAGTTGTAACCGCTTGCCTTACATAATTTTGACTTGAGGATTCTGAAAACCTAACTTGGGTAAGCATTAATTCTATAATTAGCAAAATTTTAATAATCTTATATTAAGAATCCCCAAGCAGTTCTTGTTTCCATGCATATGTTTCACATCAAAAATGATCCAAATTTGGACTTCCAAATGGAAAAGGACTATCCCCCAAAGGGGTATCATTTTCTCTTTGGAATCCAAGTTTTGGACCCATGTATCTCAACTCAAATGTACACACCTTCTATCTACTTGTACACATGTTGTGAATCCATTGGCGTTACTGTAAATTAGGTTTCATTTGTAACACATATTAGATATCCCTTTGTCGTTATTATCCAACTCAACATAGCTTGCAGGGAATACTTGTTCAATAGGCATTAGAAGATCGTGCTCATGTTCGTAGGAGAATTATCTTGCTTGCTATAAGTTCTCTTATTCTCTCCCGTAGGTAGACTGATTTGTTTGATACAAGCTCCTTGTCCATGCTTGTAGGCTAGTTATCGTTGGCACTACGAATCCCCTAATCCTGCTCATAGGTGAATTGTAGTATACTTGTAGTGGGCACTATAAATACTTTGCTCCCATTTATAGGTGAATTATAGTGTGTTGTATATTTTACTTGTGCGTTGAAGGAAATGGCTTAAAGCACCAACCACTATAAATCTTGACAAATTGAACCATTTCTATCAAATGACATGCTTCATCCTTGAAATTGAAAGTCACATATGTAATTGATATAGAGGACTATCAACTCGTAAGGGTGTTTGTTGAACAAAATATATTGTTTCCTGTAAAAATTTTTTTATCAATTGTAGTTGTTTAGTAGTTTGAAGAGCTGCACTGTTAGAGAGTTATTGTGTGAGCTACCACTTATTAGAGAGCTTTTAGAGAGCTTTAAGGTTGTTTGTTTGAGAGAGTTTCATTGTTTGGAAAGCTTTGTAAAGCCATCAGTTGATTAATTTGTAGATAGGTTGGATAGTTGCAACATTGATTTCTTGCATTTATTTTATTTTTTTGTGCATTAATTTATTAGATTAATTAATTTAAATAAAGTTAAATGTTCAATTCTTTAATTTCAAATTAAATGTATTTTAAAATTATATAATTATTTAAGTTCAAATTTTAATTTTAATCGATGTTTTGTTTATTCAAATTTGATTGATTTTATATTTAAGTTAAAGCTGAAATTATTTAAATTTAATTTGTTACTTGATTAATTTAATTTATTAAGAGACTTATTTACTTGTAAGAGATTTAATTTTGATTTTTAGATGGTTGATTGATTATAATTTTAAATTTAGTTAATAAATTATGTTAACATTTTAATTAGCATTTATTTAATTTAAGTTTTTTTTAATTTCAATTTTAGATTTGAATGATTTGTTAAATAAATTACAATTATTTTGAAAGTAATTTGATCTTAATTAAAATTATTTGATTAGTGAGTTATTAGTTAATTGGTTTCAAATTAAATTCTTAATTTCCAAAATCTACCTAAGTCCAAAAATCCAAATAAGTACAAAAATCCAAATAAATCTAAAAATATTCTAAGTCCAAAATTTTGAGAACATTTCAGCAATCTCTCGGCGTCCCCTCCCCGACGCAGGGAAGCAATGTCGTAAATCGACGGCGAGGAGATTAGGAGAGCGAATCGATCCCAAAAAGGTCTTCAAGTCTTCTGATGTACGCAACACCTGCTGAATTTAAGCAATTTAACTTAATTTTGATTAATTTAAAAAAATATCTTTATTCCCCATGAAAATCCGGCAACCTTACGACGTCCCCTCCCCGGCGCCGGGAGGTAAGAAGGGCATTTGCCCTTTGGCTCGACTCGACCGGAGTGAATCAACGGTGACAAGATTGGAAGAGTAGTGTTTGCGCTCCCTCGGTCGGATAATCTCGACGACCGAGAGCTTCGAGGGACCGGATCAACCCCGGACTTCAAATCTTATTGTTGTGATACCTGGTAAAATCTCCTCTCATTTCTCTCTCTTTTATATATATATATATATATATATATATATATATATATATATATATATATATATATATATATATATATATATATATATATATATATATATATATATATATATATATATATATATATATGTATGTATATTATAATATAATATGCATATTATACATAATATATAATATATAATATATTAGAAGTTTAGAATAGACAGAGGAGTAGAAGGCCCGATCGGCTAGGGCATGATGGAGGCCACGTACGGTTCGGCTGGAGAAAGGGTCGACGAGTTCGTCGGTGGTCGGCGGATGCGGCGTCCGATTGGGTCGGCGGCAGTCATGCTCTTGTGAGTCAGCCGGCGGGTTTCAGGTCTAGGGAGTTCGGCGGATCACAAGAAGGTTGCGGTTATGTGCGGACGAGAGGGGTATCGGAAGAGGGCTTCCTTCGTCGGAGGTAAGTTCTCAAAAGATATCCTCCTCTGTGTGCGTGTGAGAGCCGAATGAGAGCTTTCCTTTTGTGTCGCAGAGGAGCGGTAGTTTTGAGCATGGTTTGAAATCATGGGTGTTGGTTTGAATGATCGTGGGGAGTGGGAGCCGGTCATTTGAGTCATGGGTGGTTTGCCGGCAGTTTAAGTCAACGATAAGGTTAAACTAGATCATGGAATGTACTAATAAAGTGAATAAACCACATTTCTAGGTTCAGATAAATGGTGATCCAGGGCTATATCAATAGCAACAGGGATCTGAGACAAGTGAACCCCCTCTAATCTTTTACCATCACAATTGATTATATATCTTATCTTTTGGCAAGGCAACTTTTTAAGGTGAGTTTGAAGCTTTAGCAAATTACCAAGCAAGTTGCCCCATCATCTATTTGCTAATGATCTCCTGGACTTTGATAAGGTTGTTGAGGGTAACATTGCCATCCTTAAGGATAAACTGAAAGAAACTAAGCATCGTTACTGGGCTTAGTATCAATTGGCAAAAATGTAGTCTCTCTAGTTATCAAAAGCTACCCAAAAATTGATGGTCCAGGCTCAATATTCAATCTTCCATTCACCTTATTTAGTCTGCCTTTTTCTTCAAGTTAAATCTCCCAAGTCATGAGCCAACCATGAGGATAAGATTAACCAATGGCTTGAAATCTAAAAAAAAGGAAGCTTCTTTCTAAAACTGTAAGAGTCAGCTAATGAATTATTGTAAAAAATCAAAAAACTATATTTTGACTTATTATATTGAGAATCGCAAGTCTATATTCATGAATTGGAGAAACAATTGTAAAGCTAGAGGGAGACGTACACTCCCCTCCATTGCATTAGAACATGTAATACCACTGACGGGCTCAAGTTTGATTGAAAAACCATAAATCAAAATGGCATAGGGTAAATAGGTGAATTGTAAATATCTAAAAGGAAAATTTTCTGGGAATGCACTCCATCAAATTCCTAATAGACAATTTTCAAAGAGTTGCTTCATTTCAAAATATTAATGTAGGAAAGGATTTCGCTCCAAATTGGGGCTTAGAAATTGATCTTACTTTCGATTCCTTGGATCAACGAAAAACTGACCTTTTTTTTTTTTGGGTGTGTTCAGCACTTAGTGGATGAAATATGGACTTGGAGTCTATAAGTCTATCAACATCAGAAAATCTCAAATCAATGATGATTGGTGCCTATCTGCTACCACTCCTCAAGCTAAAACTCATATTAGGCCTTGCATTAAAAAGATTTTCATTCATTATAATTATGAAATTTTATGGAAGGAAACTTTTAATGGAAAGTTCATCCTTGTCTTTTTGCAATGGTCATTGTGCCCACAAGCATGTGGTGACACCACAGATGGTGCTAAACAAAAAGGTCAAAACTAAAAACATGTTATAAAAACATAATATTGTAATGGATGAAACTTTTGTATTTTTCCGCTGTCTCCTCCCTCCCTTGTCTAAAAATTCAAGGACATCTATTCTTCAATTACGATTTCACTAAATTTATTGTAATGAAAATTCTTAGGCATTGTAAGCTTTAAACCTATTTTGTCAACAATATGATCAATGTAATCAATAAAATTTAAGAGAACAGAAGATCAAAGGAGAAAAGGAATCAAGTTGATCACCACAATTGCCATTGTCCCAATGTTATGGCACATCTAGATGGAAAGAAATAGAAAGGACAAGAAAAAGTCTACAATAATTATCATTAATGACATTAGAAGGCAAATCTTGATCAAGACCAAAGCCCTTATGCCCAACCAGTTAAAGGACACTATAATAATGATCATTGAATATTGGACAGTTCTTGAGTAGGGCAAGAGGACAAACTGTGATTTTCCTCTTCAACAAGTTTGATATAAAAATATACACACAGATTTTGGTGCTCCATTAGGAGATTCAACTTTTTTATTATACTTTTGGGCCTATTTCTATGATTGGGTGGGGTTTTCTCTTTGCTTCTTCAAGCAAAATTGCATGAGATATTGTATTGGATCTTTTTTTCTTCAGCAACATGGTTGTTTCTTCTGCATTTGTGTAAAATAAGAAAGAAGAGCAAAAACGGATTACTAGTGAAAAGTCAAAGCAACAAAAAAATTGGCACACGATCAAAGCCAAAGAAGTCAATTGCTAACAGAAGGCAAAATAAGCAGTCCGGTAATTATCAATTCTTTAAGGAAATGATTTTAAAATAATCCTGGAAAATGGTTAGTTCTTTCACGCAAAGTTCAATTATTCTAATGAAAAATAAAGATGATAAATCATTTATCAATTGTAGCTAATTGTGTAATTGTTAATCCAACTTCAACAATGAAATAAAGAAATTTTTGTAACTTTCAATGATTTTGATGTGGAATGAACACTTAACAATACTTCATAACAGCCAATGTTTCCTCATTTGTAATAAAAATGTACCTGCAGTCGCAGTTTCTGATCTCTGTATCGGTTGTCCTTGATGGAGCTAAACAGATCATCAACTCTTTTCCTCTCAACAATAAAGTCAAGCACATACTCAGCGTGAGATTTTTTATGCCGTACAACCCAAATTCCATCTCCAACAGGCAAGCGTCTGACCTGTGCGAAAATGCCATAAGTTTGGCTGATGTTGTAGGTCAAGACACAACAAAAATATAAGATTTTCATGAAGTTGGGGGTTGGGGATCAATTGGGTTTGGTCTCACTTTTCAAGTAATAACCAAATGCAACAATAAAAAACATAAAAAATTTTAATGGAGTTGGGGATTGGGGTCCAATTGTGCTTAGTTTCACTTTTCACGTATAAAAGTACCTCCAAAATACTTAGCAGAAGAGAAACAAAAGAAATAGCAAAGGAGAATGGTATAAGAACACAAATAAATGAATAATAAAATGCATCCATCGAACACAAAATGGTTCAAAATTGGACGCTCATTACTTGACATTTTTTTTCCTGAATTTGATATTTTCACAGAAACGAAATGGACTTTGGTAAGATATTCTAGTTTATGGAGTGCATTTGTTTTTATCAAAAAAAGCTTTCTTTCTTTAAATAAGAACTGGCCATGCCCAGCTCAGATTTTAGCGAAGTTATATAACATGCTAGTAATAACTCAAATATGTAAAAGCATCTCCAAAGTCCAAACAACTGAACACGCACATAGATCCTGTCATTTCATTTATATTTCCCAAAATCAGATATGCAGCCAAAATTGTCATGTACAAGTGTTCGCTCAAGAATACTGCAATCCTTATAGAAGAAAACAGCTACAGATGCTTTAGAACAAGACCCGCTAACTTTTGCATCTATGGATAGCATAGTGTTGACAAAACTGTAAGTCAAGCCTCCCAACACGGTGAATTATCTGGGTGGGTGGTGTACGGTGAACAATTATTATCCGGATGCAGGGTGTAGGCAAAAAAAAACTCGGTGGTGAAAAACTGGGGAACAATTATCCTACGGATCCTCTTGCATCCGGTCAAAAAAACGCGGGTGGGTAGCAGGTGATAGAAGGAGAAGAAAAGAATAGCAGTAGTGGGGTGATGGGAACAAATAGAATCAATTAAAAAATTCCATGATAAAATATAAGCCTTACGGGCCATTTGATATCACTTTTTATTTTTATTATTACTTTTATTTTTATTTTGTTTATATTTTAATATGACATAAAAATATGTTTGATACTTTCATATAGGTTATTCGTGTTTTATTAAATTTGCATAAAGTCAATTTATTTTATGATTTAGAAGTTGGTGGTGGTGCCAAAATCGGATTTGTTGGTAGATCAAATAGAGATATCGCGGCACAAATTTTCAAAAAACTCTATATCTGAAAAAAAAAATTTCAGCAATTTCCTCTTCGCCGGCACAAATTTCAGCCGTTGAAATTTGTCAAAAACAGCCCACGATTGGTCCCAAGACTTGCTCTGAAACCAATTTGATAGGAAATACTTGATTTCAAGTATTTTCTAGCCCAAATCAGTAGAAAACAGCAACCAAACTGCTGTTTACAGCAGGAATTCAGCCGCAAACAGTGGAAAAACAGAGAAAATATAGAGAAAACTAGGGAGAAATCACAACAAAATATTTGATTTTAATGGTAGATGCAAGAAAAACAGCAAAGATACAATAGATCCAATATTCGAGAGGAGAATCACACTCTCCCAATCTCTAGAAAACAATCTAGAGCCCTAGCCACAAGAGAAAACCCAAGAACAATTTTAGAAAATTCCACATACCCTTAACCCTAGCTTTTCCCCCTTAATGCATGAAATTCAAAATTAATACAAAAGGACCTAATTGCCCTTGCCGCCCCACCTTTTGGCTCCAAGATTGAATTTGAATATCAAGTGGACCCCACCCCTTCCTCTCTCCTAGAAATCGCCGACCCCCTCCTGCTGTAAACAAACCGAACCGGTCCAAGGGACTGGGCCGGCTGAACAGAAGTAAAATGGGGAAATACTTCTTCAAATTGCATAACTGAATGGACACTTCAAATCAAGAATCAGTTGGATATTTATTTGTTTCAAATTACATATTTCTAAACAAAATTAATGAAGTTTTAATTCAGTTATTCAGCTAAAATAATGATCAACAATTTGACAATTAACTCGTTACCGAAACCATAAAATACTTCAGTTATTAAAATTATGATTATTTGAAAGTCAAACGAGGTAGAATGTTGGCTCTTCAATTGAGAATGTGCTTCGCAAGGGAACCAATATGGTACCAGTGAAATTAAATTTCTAGTCGTTACACAGCTTTTTTCAAGACGTGCTTGCAGCCAGTTGAACTTCCATGCAAGGGTGTCCTATTTTAGAGAGAAACCCCTAGAGCAAGTCCAACAAGGAATTACCACAACGTGAAGGAGCTTCTAACATGTGAGTATTCTAAATGACATAAGATTAACACGTAGAATAGTATTATACATTGAAGTTCAATTGGGCACAAAGAATCTTATACATTGAAGATTCCCAAAGAGCCCCAGGCACGCCATAGGTATTTCAAGGGGCACCAAAAAAATTATATTTCATAAATGAAATAAGATGAAATGTAAACTATTTCAAATTGTTAAAATAATAAGTGTATTGAAAAAAAATTCCAATACATTGTGTTTATCGGAAGAACAAAAGATGGCTACTTGAGCACTTTAGACCTCAACACGTGTAGGCGTTTTCCTACTATGTGAAAAATACTGCAAGAAGTGCACAAAGTGTTTTGGATAATAATGCTTGTAAATTTTTTCACACATTTTGCATTTTTTTTTTGACAAAAACGCAATAAAGCCGACTCCAAATAGTTGTGATAAGGCTAATGATGATGATGATTCAACATCAAGACAAAGATTGATAACCATAAAGCAGCTTTGATAAAATTTGATTTGAAAAATAGAAAAGCATATGCACACCCAACAACCTCCATAACTTCTAATGTTCTCATTTCTTTAAATTTACCCAATTTTATTTTTTATTTCCCATAAACTACCATATAATTAAATAGAAAAGCATAAGAGCAAAAATAAAACAAAAGAACATTATAGTGAAGAACAAATTTCTGACCTCAACAAGAATATTAAACTGTGATTGTATCATGTCAACAATTTTTCTTGAGCGAGATCTGCAAATATAGCAAAAAAATAGAGAATCAACTCAAAATTGACCGAGTAATTCTTCATGCAACTTTAGTACAATGAAAATAAAGGTGGTGTGGTGAGTTTTAGATTAGAAAGTTTTTGCTTGTGAATGGTAATTTTTCTTCCACTGAAGCTACTCCAACCTTTTTCATGTATATTTTCATTCCGTATTTTATGTAAGTGTAAAGTCACTCATCCACCTGAGCATCCTCATCTCTACAACAATTAACTTTAAATAATTTTTTTCTTCTCTTTTAATGGCCAACATTCTACGCCATAAAGCATTACAAAATTCAGCACAATCTGATAAAATTTTCCCTTAAGTTTGAGGGGTATTTTTCAATCACAAAATAGACCTCATGCATTCCTCCACTTCAACCATCCAATTTGAATTCTACTAATAATATCTATATCTATTTCATCATCGCTTTGAACAATAGACCCGAGATATCTAAAACATGCACTCTGTTTGATTACTTGATTACTCAAATGTCAAAATCCCACCTTAGAACTATTACTACTAAAATTACACTCCATTTATTCGGTTTTAGATCTACTCAAATGAAAACCTTTAGACTCTAGGTGTAACCTCTATAATTCAAGCTTTTCATCAACTCCCTCTCCAGTCATTTCAACAAAAAGAATATCATCAGTAAAAAACAAAAACTAAAATACATCATCTTGCAAATATCTAGTAAAAACAACCATGACAAAAGCGAAAAGATATAGGCTTAAAGTTAATCCGTGATATAACCCAAATGAAATAGGAAAATATTTGGTCAAACCGCCTTGTGTTTGATTATAAAAGAAGTGAATTTTAAATTTTTGTTCCAGTAAATTAACAGTATAACTTTAAACCTGGTGGTTGCAAGGGACTTTTTTAAATCTCTAATTTAACTTTAAAGATGTAGAAGATAATTTGGTAACAATCCAGACAAGTAACAAATAAACTATGCTAGCAATCCCCATAGGTATATGATATTATTTTAATCGTAAAGCCAATGGCATATTGATCATGCACTTACCTCGATGGATTCAACAATAATATCATAAAATTTAGTCCAACCTTTTAAGAAGGAATTTAAAAATTTAATGGAATCGTGTGCCACTTCATTCTACGAATCATATCAATTTCCATGAAAATTTTACCAAAAATATTGATCATCATTACTTCTAAAATCACTGAGATTCAATTAAATGATGAATATTAGGGCTAGTGATTATATTTGAAATTAAAAACTCACCGGATAATACTCAAACTTCAATTGGATTGAAAACAAAATTTTGATTCTACTGGGATACACTAGGTGACACTTAGGGATGTTAAGGAATAGGGAGGGTAGCACCTAAACCTATATGCCAACACTCCTAAAGCTCACTAAATGATGCAAAAATGTATTGACAGCAAACAAACAAAGTGTTATTTCAATAGTACAATGTGACACAACTAGGCAAACTTAAATATGGCTATTTAGAACTCTAAGATGAATCCTAGCACATGCAAAACGAGCAAACCATGCTATGATGCCAAAATGATGTGAAACAACCGGGAATTTTTAGGAAATAATAAAATTATTGCAAGTTCGCTCCTTTAAGACTAATGAATAATAATAAATATTTTTTAAGAATTATCCTTTGAGGTTTTGCTCAGGCATGCAATTACACTTTTAACAGAACAGATCAATTTAAAGCAAAATCAGAAAATACAATAAAGCTAGATATACTGGTAATAATAATCCACAGGTTAATATCAAGAGCTTTCACCTCGAGTTTCTCTTTCTCATTAACACTCTATGAGGGGCTTTAACGGAGAGAGATTGATGAGGACATCAGGACATGGAAAGTTTATTAGAGGCGTGGTAGTCGATCTACGGCAACGATTACACCGCTCTACTTTTTAATTTTCATATTTATTATTGATGTATTAGTTTTATTTATGAAGTTTTATTATGCTTTTCCATTTTTTCCCTTACTTAAGGGCTTAAGTATGTGTAAGCCCTAGGGGCATAGTAGTACTTTGTATTTTCTCATTGTATGGGCTTTTTAAAGCCTCCCTCTTCTTCTTTGAGGGTTAATGGATGATAATAAGAAAATTTCATACAACTCTTGTCTTGAGAGCGTGAGAGCTTTGGAGAGAACCCTTGGAGAGGGAACCGGATCATCCATAAACCTTGGAAGCGTCCAAGTTCGTGGCTTTTATTTTCTTTCTTCCTTTTGGCTCCGTTTCTCCCTTACCCTTCCTCCTAGCCACCAGATTCCTAGCCACACTCCACCTTGCTGCCGGCCAACTCCCCCCCCCCCCCCCCCCAACCCATCTTCCCTCCACACCCAAACCGGCCCTCCCTCTGCCACCACCAAGCCATTCAACCCACAAACCCTAAACCTACTCCTAATCTAGCCGCCGGCCATACCATCTCCCCCACACCTCCAAAATTCAAATCTCTCCATTACTTCTTTCCTTTTCCATACAAATCATTTTGGGAAAGCTTTTAATCCAATCAACCAATCAATATTTGAAATTCAAAGTGTTTCCTAAAATAAAATTCTATTTTAGGAAACTTATCCAATCAAATCCAAATCAAATTTGAATTGGATTGGAATTAAGTCTTCCCTCCTTATTTGGAATTCCCAAAGAAGCAAGCATTAAAACCCTCTCCCCAATCCCCTCCACTCCTCTTGATGCCGCCAGCCCCATGGCCACTTTCCCAATTAATTTCTTTCCAAAACTCTAAGCTCCAATCAAAGGAATTAATTCCCTAATTCCTCCCTCCCTCTCCTCCCTCTCTCTACCGGCCACCCACATCAAACCCTAACCTCCAAAGCAATCCTGGAATTTCTGGATGCTAATAGTGGTTGTCCAACCTTCCAAATCCTAGAGAGATGCTGTCTAAGACCTCCTGTTTGTTGTCCAGTAATTCCAGCAGGAGTGTGCTGCTGTCCAACCCCTTTTGGAGCAACTGTTCCTGCCTAGAACTGTCAGGAATTGCTATCCCAGGTTGGCTACTTGCTGTCCAAAGGTTCGAGCTTGGATTTGTTGCTGTCTGAGCCATCCAAGAAGCCACCAACTGTTGCTCAAGCTTGCGAGAAGGTTGAATCTTAGCAAATGGTGAACTCTTGCCTTCTCTCATACCTTCCTCAATTGATCCTTACTTGTGGTTTTGATTGATTCATGCAAAATCTTGCAACGCTCCGCTAAAGCTTAGTGTTTAGCAGGAATTGTGTGAGAGATCTTTCATAGTAATACTCTTATTGTTAGATTAGGGATTTCTTGTTGAAACCCATCTCATATGCAACGTCAAGAGTAATTGATTGTTATTTGATTTTTTATTTTTCGCGAGTAACCTGGCCTAAGCTTGTGTTTACTGGTCTTTGTGTTTTATTCCATTATTAACTCACCATAAAGCTTTAATTAACTTGCTCTTAATCATCAAGCATACAAAATCCTTATCTAAATCATAATTTCATATATGTCCAGCATCAGAGATCTTTAGCAAGCCAAACGATGCACTAGGAAGGTGACAACGCTGATGGTCTTGATCCAAGGGAGAGTAGCCAGAGAAGAAGGCACAGGTAGACGTCCAATGAGTTGCCACTGTCTGGATGGTCGTTATTCGTCGATCGTCTCGGCGAGATGAAATAGTATACGATCTACGTAGTCTTCGACAGAATCTTCAGACTCCCAGTCGGGATCAAAGAAGGGCGATTGAAGGATGTCGATTTGCTCTTGAGAATTATACGCAAATCAATGGTCGACTTCAGGATTGGCCATCCAAGAACATGGGAGTATTCGTGGTTGTGAATCTTGGAGGAGTCGTCGATGAACTAGGGGGAGAAGGAAGGAGGGGTGGCGGAATGGGGTGCTCGGGGGAGGAGGGATAAAGGGAAGGGAAGCTAGGGTTTAAGGCTAAGGAGATAGGGAAGAGGATTTAAAAATTATGAAATTTATTTCAGAATTTCTAAGGGAGGAAAGGGGTGATTTGAACTCTCAAACTATTCTCCAAATAGTCGAGGAGGCCGGTGGTTTAGGGAGCTTAGGGAGCAATTAATTTGAATTAGGGAATTGATTGGAGAGAGAAATAGGAAGGTAAGGGGTCCGACCATAGGGGAGGGAAAGAGTTGCTAAGGATTAATGCATGTGGGCCCAAAGAAGTTAATTATAGATTGGAATCAAATCTGAAATTTAATTTCAGATTTGGTTTAATTAGATAAGCTTCCTAATTGATTTTTAACAATAGAAAAGTAATTAGAATTCAAATATTTAATTGAATTCAAATAAGGATACTTTCCTAAATACTATTGTGCTATTTCAGAAAGGTAATTAAAGTAGTTTGAATTTTGAAATTCAAACTTTGGGCAAGGTAGGCCGGCAGCTAAGGGAGGACTAGGGAGGGGAAACGGCGGTTAGAGGGCGGTGAGCCGTCAGCTGGACAAGTGGGGGTGGGATGTCCGGCGGTTTGGGGTGGTGGAGGGGGTCGATTAAGGGGAGATTGAAGGGGACGGTGGGGGAGATTAGGCCGGCGGTGGGGATGGGACTAACCGGCGGCTAGACACCAAGGGGAGGGGATGGCCGGCGGCTTGAAGTGAGAGAAAAATCGGACCACGAGCCCGGAGCACCGCCGCGACATGTGGGTATTGCTTTGACCACGCCTTGGGACTTCAACACTCAAGAACTCACAAGCTCGAGAGAAGAAAATCAGGAATTTTATTAAACAATCATTAAAAAACCAATCCAAATACTAGGGTCACTATATATAAGCCTCAACAAGGATGAAAAATCAAAGACATATATGCCCTTCGAGCTACAACTCACTAAACTCCTTTATAAGGGTACAAAGGTCAACTAAAACAAAAAATAAAATAATACTAATACAATAATATAAAAGAACTCATAAATAGATGCTCCTGATCGTGGCCGTCGATCTGCGATGTCTCCTGTGATAGACGTGCTCGAATCTTCTACTGATGTCCTCATCAGTTAGGTATATCAATAACAAATAGATGTTGAACATTCAAACTATGGCAACTTAATATGAAGCATAAATGTTTTAGGGAAAAACGAGAAGCACTTATTTTAATCATCCCTCGACTATGCCCTTAGGCTTCCATAACCAATTAGCACAGCTTAATTACAAAATTTAACATGCAGCACAATATCAAATAGACATTATGATGTAGGCAAGGGGGGGGGGGGGGGGTGTCAAAACAAAATGAATATTTTGTTTTTTTTTTTTTTTTTTTTTTGGGCTACTTGTTGTCTCACTGTTTGGGCATTGGCTGCTTGGTATGGAGCTCAAAATTCTGGATTTTACTTGGTGTTAGCTTATAAATATTTGAGCTGAAGTTTTAGCTCAATGATTGGGGATTAAATGCACTTCTTTGCTCATTAATTCAAAAAGGTATGCTATTATTTCAAGAATTCATTATGGGGTGGACTTGTGCCTCTTCTCCTCCCTTTGTCTTCTCGGTTTTACCTTGCTGGCTGGTTTCCCGTGATATACCCCTTTGTCTCCTGTGCTAGCTTTTCGGGTCCCTTGCTGGCTGGTTTTCCATGACCTGATGCTTTGCCTCCTGTGCTGGCTTTTCGGGTCCCTTGCTGGCTGGTTTTCCATGACTGTTTTGGGGGGAATTCTATGGAATTTTCTCTGTTTTCTGTGCAGTTTCCCTGCAGTAGTTTTGTTGTCTTTTGGGCTTCTATTTGGTGACTTTTGGCCTATCATTTCCCCAATTCTGATTGGATTTGATTGGAGGTGTTATGGCTATTTGTCTACCTTCTTTTGCCTATAAAAATGAGTTGTTTTGAAATGGAAAAGGATGGTGATATGAAGTTATTTTTGGAGATGTAAACCTGCGGGTTTTGTTGGAAAAGCTTGCGAGCTTGTTCCCCTTCTTCTTCTTCTACTTCTTGCGAGGGCTTGCGAGCTTCTCTTACACTTCGTCTAGTCTTCTAACCTCTTCTTCTCACCACAAGTATCCAGCTCACATGTATCCTTGTTCTCAACGATTGACAAGCTCCTTTAGGTGTCTTTAATTTGTGTTTATGTCGTCAAAGTCTATAAGGTGTTTGTGTCCAAGTTTGTAAGAGTCTATTATAATATGAAAGTTGTTTTTTTCTAGTATGTATTTTGTCAAGTTTTTGTGAGTTTCGTATAATTTCTATTACCTAGGAAGGTATTTTTTTTTGCTTGCATCACATTATTAATTGTCAAACCAATTTTGATGCTACATGAGGCATAACCATCAACAAAATAATGAGGCTTAAATAGTATACAAGGAAAAAATTAAAAAAAAATGAATTTTATGGCAAAGAACCATATTACAACCTTTACAAGAAAATCTGATAAAGCAACGAAATATTATTTGATAAGACAAAGCCAATTTATCAACTTAGGATTTCTATTATTTTATTCTCACCCGAAATTTTCTCGATCATCTAAAATTAAGATGACATCATAAATTTCCTCAAATTTCTCACCAAGCATACTTGGAGGCATGGCTAGAGAATTGATATCTCCTTCCCCAGCACCAGCTTGATATGATTTGTGCAAATTTTGATCCTTGGGACATCAAAAGAAAGTTGATGTCAGATGTTAAATTCACACAAACATATAAACCTTGGGTAGAATATGAAATGCACAGCATTTTACTGAGATTGAACTTTTTAATGGAAAGATACATATGATGTGCAAGTCCTTGGATTGAAAGAGCATGGAGCTGCACCAATGAAAGCTGAACTTGGCCGATTTGAATCACCATAAGAGTCGTACTCTCTGCAATTGTCTGGAAATAATAAAGCGGTTTCACTATTTAAAAAGCATCTTTTAGGGTATGTCTAAGTGTCATAATCACTTAGGCTTCATAACTCTAAGAAGAAGATGCATACCCATGTTCAAAGATGTGCAACGAGTTGATGTAGCGGACCAATCATTTGCAAGATATTTAAAACTAGAATCAAAAGATTCAAGTGAACCACTTCGAGAATTCTGCAATCACATTCACATGCATTGATGAGAAAAAACTTAGTTGTTTGTGAGAGGAATGATTTGACTTGAAAATAGAATCAACAATTCAAAAGTACTAAGTATGTGTTATGCTTTCAATATCATTATCATCATCATGATCCTTGTCACAATATTAGGCATTGACTTTAATGTAGACTTTAATTTATGCAAGTTTATACACTTCAACTCGTGTTACATTTGTCCCACTCCATGTCAATCTTACGCATTTTATATGCACTTTCTAAATCTCTAGTGTTCTCCATTCTACAAACCCAAAGCACCAATTTGTATTTCTCTACACACTTATGCTCATTAGGTGCTAATCATGGCACCTCGCTAATACAATCACTTCATATTACACTTTTCCTAATTTTCTCGCAAAATCATCTGAACTTTTTTTCACATATGGTTGTTTATGATTCTAATATTTATTTCATTAATCCTTTCTCACAATTTACCACCCCTCAATCTTGATTAAGCATATGAATCATGAAAAGATTAACTGAGTGCCACAACATCACTCGTGTAGAATGGATCAAACCTAATTAGCATAAATTAATGTTAATTATATGTGTAAATGTACAAGAATGATAAGTGTGTGTGAACACAAATGCAAATACAAGCATGGACATACTGGCAAACCTATCTCCATAAACGCGAATATGAATTTCAGTTATTGTGCCACATTTTATTGTCAATATGCATATGCAAGCATTAAGTTACCACTTTTTAAAGGTATCCACACCATTTTTATTGTAATAGCCTGATTGAATTCAACATAAAAAAGGACCTTCATATAAATTAAAATCACTCATAAGAACTTTAAAGAGAGAGAAAAAGAGAGAAGAAAAAACTTTTAAGAATCCAACTAGTCATTCATGAGTGAGCTCCAAATTGAAGAAAAAAAAAAGATGAATTTCCAAGATCAATTCAAAATAATTTTAGCAAAGTTCACGTCATGATCCCTGATCTGCCTAAGCAATCTTGAGCCAAAATTTCCAATATGCCTGTCACAGCTCTAATCATGATACAAGCCAGCAACACAGGCTAAATGACATGAGATTTTAACCCATACAAAATAGTTTCATCCATATTCTAACGTGATTTCAAAAACAAAGGCCTTAAAATGTCCCCAATAAACTTAGTTTCATCTTCTTCTTTTTTTCAGCACAGTACTTTGGTCAACTTTCCATGTATAAGAGCATTGTTAAAAGGAATCAAGGCAGCATCCCATGACATTTAGTTTTGCATGCTTCAATGTTCCAGTTATAAAGAATTTTGAGCTCAATTTGATTTGTATTCTGAACAATGAAGAACAGGACAATATGGGTGCTTTACTGTTTATCCGTCAACATTATGACACCATGAGTATGAAAATAAAAATAAATGTTTTGGATATTTGCAATGGGCAAGGTTGCCATATAAAAATGGTTACAAGCATCCAGACATATGCTGCAAGAAAGCATTCAAACTAATATGATGCACAATATTCAAGAGTATGAACTGTGATAAAAGCTTCAATAAATGCAGTTCCAAAGCGCAACAGCTAATCATGAAATGTATATATATATATATATAAAGATGGTTTATGTGGCAGTTTTAAACATTCAAAAGAGCAAATTACAAGTTAGATAAAGAAATATGTGATTGCATATGTGCAGAAATAACACGAATGAAGTGAACATGAACCACGGCGTAAAACAAACCTGGCCAAGCAAGTTCAAAGATGTACCATTTAGTCTTGCTTGAACACTTTTGTTGGATGAATCCATCATGGGTTCATCATCTATAGATACTACAGAGATAGCGTCTAAATTCTGCCCACCAACAACAATAGGAGATATGATTCCTGTAGACAGGTCTGCAACAACATCAGACAAACCAGATCTCAAGAGGCATTCTCTTGCTGCTTGTTGCCCTTCTTGGGTTAGCATGTACCTGAATAAAGATAAAAACAACCTAAAGGCTTTCATACTTTCATATAACAATAAATATTGGATGGGAAAGAATGGTAAGAAAACAAAGTTTAATGATATCACTAATGTACACGATGTTAAAGCAGTATAATTATTTTTGGAAAGAATATACAACACATGCTCTTGAAAGGAAAATGCCATTTATAACTGTAAGAAATTGACAGAGAAAATTTGCATGCTTAAGTGTAACCATAGTTGTTTCAATTAATGTTATTTCCAGAACATTTGCCCCAATAAAAAGTCAACTAATTTCCTTTGTAACAATAACAAATGAACTTGGGCTAGAAATGGTCAAAATTTTCTTCACTGATCTAGAAGAAGGTAATGAGTTGTTATGGCACCTGCTATGGTCCACTTCACCAACATAGCTCAATGATTTCCAAAGTAACTTCACATGGGAAATAGAAAGAGCATTAAAAACAGTCAAGTTGAATATTACTCCTAATTCAGTTTGTAGTGGTTTAACAGCAGAAACACAATATAAAGAGTGCATTTGTGCTGAGCTTTGTTCTGAGGTAACCTTTTTTCAGTTTATAGTAGTTAAATCACACAAACCCAATATCAAACATGCATTTACCTACTTTCTTGCAAATCTCAAACAAAATTTACTTTTTTTAAATAGGAGCAATATGGTTGATAATGTTGATCAAAATTTTTAGAAATTAAAATAATGGAAGAAAATCAGGCAAACACATAGCATGATACTCCCAAACTATTCAGAAGAAAAACACAATACTAATACTTGGTCAAGAAAACCAATGTAATCAAGAAGAAACATAAAGCTGCAATATCAAGAGTGCATTTACCTGCTCTCTTGCAAATATCAAATAAAGTTTACTTTATTTTTCTTTACTAAGAGCAGAATGAATGATAATTTTGATCAAAATTTAAAAAATTAAAATGAAGTGGAAATAAAACAAGATAAAAACAAAGCATGATGAGCAAGGAATTCCCAACTATCAGAAGAAAAATGACATACTAATAGTTGGTCTAGAAAAATAATGCAATCAACAAGAAACAAAAATATCCAAATGTTTTGATTGAATATAGAATTTGGAATTCTGCATCCAATAGAATGGTACGCATAACAAGAAAATTTGCATGAGTTTTTAACCATGATAGATTATCAAGGGTGCTTCCTTTAATACACTTAGTCAACAATTTCATAGGACGGATTAACGATAAGTTTACCAAATGTGAGATGGAATAAGGGTAAATTAATAAAGGCCAGTCTACTTAAGTGGAAGGCTTCATCGATCATTCCCTCCCCAAACAAATGTAGTTGAAGAGATCCTTGTGTCTACCATACTAACAGTTTCTTTAACTGTTGAATTCTATGTCTCCCCACTCAAAGACAACAATCATCAAGCATGGTGTGTGCTTTGGTAATTCTTCATGGAAAGGGAAGTTTCCAGGGAAGTAGTACTACATCAGCTCACTCTTGACAATCAATGCTATTTCAAATCACTTTACAGATTATGCTACAAGAGGTTAGCAGAATATTTACAGAAATTCTATCATATTTTATTCAAACTTTCAATCTGCTGAATCCAAACTAAGAGCATGTGTCCTGATTTAGAAAAAATGTGGGTTTTCAATATTGCAACTATAGAATAATGCTGACAAAAAAGCCATCTTCAAAGGAAATAGCTTATTAAAAAAAATGGAAATTCAAGCTATTGAAAGCGCAAATTTAAGTGCATAACTGAAATGGAATACATATAAGCATACTAGTGTTATAACTTAGCAGTTAGCAATGAACTTATCAACAAGAAAAAAATGAAAGGAAGCATACTTTGCAGGGCAGCTAGACTTTGCAACCAATCCCTTTGATATCAATGTCTTCATGCAACTCCATCCAGTATACCAGTCCCTGGGTGAGCTCCCAAATTGCCCAGGTTTCCCTTTGACTTTATCAGGCCTTTTAATAGAAAAGCAGAAATCAATAAACATTTTTCCCCTGCAAAAATGCACCGGAAACATGATTAGCCACTAACCTGATTGAATTCCGTGAGAGCCCGCTTGCTTCAGCAGCATCAATTAGCTCTTGTTTCTTCATAAATTTAATACCGTCCGCAATTCCCCTGGAAATCACAAAGAAAAAATAACCTCAAGGCATATGACAATTAAGATAAACCTAGAGCAACAGACCAGATAGGAAGGAAAATAAACTGTCACCTACCTGTAAAGAGTAATTAATAATGCATATGCCACGGAATTCTTCTGTGGAACATATCGCTTGGGTCCTTTAGCTTTCCTCCCTAAGGAAAGCCTCAAGCTTTAAATAGCATAATAGATGAAATACACGCCATATCTAAAACATGCAGCATGGAACCTGAAGAGCAAGAAAACGAACGAACCCGGAACCCAAAAAAAGTTTACCATTTTGGAGGCTATTTTTGGTCGGAGAACCACCCGCAGGAGGATCATTGGGAAAACAACCATGCATGAGCCTTATAATCCACTTTCCTATGCATCTGCCGTGATTTAAAAATTCAAAATTTTTGTCTTTTACAGAAAAAAAAAAAAACTAGGGTTCTGACAAGGATTCATAAAGAACTGAATTCCTACTTGATCTGAGAAAGATCTTTGAGGGTCTTGATGGGAGCCTTGCAGCTGCAGATGTTACGGTAGGCTTTAGTAAGCGTCAAGTCGAGATTGTCCGTGATCCCACCGCGCTCGACTATCTCATTCCTCTTTGTCCAGAGGTACAAGGCAACATTCTCGTTCTCGCTGCAACGGACGGGCAGCTTGCTCTCCATGGAAGCGCGTTAAACCAAGAAGCCGGGACTTAGCAAAATCCGATCAATTGTCCGTTCCTTTGGAAGAGAGTCGAAAGCTCCATCGGGACGTCTGGTTCTAGGGTTCCACGAGATCCCGCCATTTCTCCCTGACACTTGCTAGTTCAAAAGCTGGCAACCCCTTACGTGAGTTGGATGATTGGGCCTTAAATAAGGCCTGGAAATGGCCTGTAAAGGGCCAATTTGTTTTACTATAAATATTTAAAACTTGGGGAAAATAATAATTTTTTTTTTTTTGGACATTTAGGCCATTTAAGGCAAACTCACACACACAACGCATACACATGAACTCGAACCTTGGACCTTTTAATTGGAAGCCTAAGCTTTCAACCAATAAGCCAAGGAGAGTTGTGTAAAATAATAAATAACATTAATGTTAGTTATAAACTTTTAATTATATATAAAAGTTATTTGGTATCTAATATGCGAATTTTAAAAAAATAGCATATTTTCACCAAATTAAGCGTTAGAAGGAAGTGAAGCTTTCAAATGAATGCAGGAAGCAATTTAGAAATTGGAGAAGTGAGTTTCGATTTTTATAAAAATCGGGGAATTGACTTTCGGTTTCTATATAAATCGAAAAATTGACTTTCGGTTCTTATAGAAACTGGACATTGGAATTCCGCATTTCCTATTAATTTTATTGCAGTGTATGTTCTTTCTGCGTATCTGTTCGTTAAATAACTATATTAAAGTTTGATAGAAGACATAAGATTTAATAAAAAAAATTACAATTTATTATTAAAAAATAGCATTTATGTATAACCTCATATGTTGCTCATTAAACCTTTATATTTATCGATAATTAATTTCTATTGGTCTCTTATATATATTTTTTTATTTATGTGGAAAAAAATTTCATATCAAAATTGACCTATAATATAGTGTGAGAAATTGAAAGAAGAGTGATTTGTTATGCTATTTAATAGTTTTTAATGATATAAAGTAGCAAAATTAAAAAAAAAAGTATAAAATTATAATTAAAGATTTAAATAATAATACAACTTTTCAATAAAATTGCTTGTTTTCTAAAGCTCAATAAAACTATTAGCTTTATAAATTTTGATTAATTGTATATTCATTATGACATATCAAAGGTTTTACTTAATAAAATAACATAAAATTTAAAATAAAATATCATTAATTTATTAAATTTAATGTTTTGGGTTTGAACCAACTCAAATGCCAACCACAAACAAAAAAATAATAATAACATTGAATTGGATACTTAAATTGTATTTGTACTTAAATTGTTAAAATTTAAGCTTTGTTTGGGATAGCTATTGCAACTTAATTTTCAAAATTATGTTTTTATATCATGTGAGTTTTTTATAATACCAAACTATTATTGTGTTGATTAATGTTTCTCCTAATACATTGGAAAAATCTTGTTTGTGTGTACTAACGTTTTAGGTAAATCATACTCCAGACTGCCGAAGACTTTAAGACATATTAGATTAAGGTTTCTTGTAATTGAAGTCTTTACTTTTTATTATTTTCTTGAATCTGAGAGAGAATGATTATAATTGGATAATCGTGCACACACACACTAGGAGTGAGTCAAAACTTATATTTTTAAAACTAACCGTACTATACGATTATGGAATTGTACTAGACGATTTGACCTTAGTGTTCCTCCATAAAGAAGTTAATCGAATCATGACATAGAAAATTTTTTGGACTGTTCATATTGTACGAATATTGGTTCATACATATGATGTCAAGAGTATGAAATTGATATGTACTAGTTCATTCCGGATGAACTCATCATTTTATGAACTGATCATACTGTAAGAAGTGAGGTTCGTACAAACGAGATCAAGAGTACGAAATTGGTACATACATGTTCGTCCCATACGAACAGGTAAAATTTTTGAATTGTCCATATTATATGAAATTAGTTTCGTATAGATGATGTCTATTGTACGAAATAGGATTATCTATGTTCGTACCATATGAAGCATGATTCGATTTAATAGTTCATATTGTACGATATATGGTTCGTACATACGACAGATCTAAGCAAGAAATGGGTTCGCATGAAATCGTACTGGACAAACTTGTATACTTTTGAACTGTTTATACTGTAAGATATCAGTTCGTACATATGACTAACATAGTATGAAATCAATTCATCCAGGATCATACGAGGATTTTTTTTTTTGAACTGTTCGTATGTACAAAGTATGACCGTGCTATATGATCCAAGTACTTCCAACTTGAAATTTTCAGTTTTCTGAACGAATTTTCTTTTCCTTTATATATAAGGGTCCTAAAAACTGAATGTCGAAGATCCTTCTACGAATTTTCTCTTGAGAGTTAGAGTGAGACTATTTTGGGAAAGCGTTTGTGAGTGAGGATTGAGAGATCTTATAAGTGGAATTTGTAAAGGGTTCACAAGATTGCCCGAATGTGATGATCTATTTGTAAGTTCTATAAATCACTGCCCTACTTATTTGAAAACTCTTGAGAGAATATCTTTGAAAAATATCCAATACTCTGCCATCACCAGGAGGGTGAGAAAGGACGTCGATACTCAGCCATCACCATGAGGGTGAGGAAGGACGTCAATACTTTGCCATCACGAGGAGGGTGAGAAAGGACACTGGTACTCTGCCTTTATCAGGAGGGTGAGAAAGGATGCTGGTACTCTGCTATCACCAGGAGTGTGAGAAAGGATGACTGTACTTTGACGCACTTGGGTTGGTGGAAGAGAGGTTATTATAAGGGCTTCTCTGTCTTGCTGTGGGAGCAAAATGATAGTCACTTTGATATAGTGTAATATATGAAGAGGGAGTGAACATATGTCTAGTTGGATCGAACGACTATAAAATTCTATGTTATTCTATTTTTACTTTTTATTGCATTTTTATTTTCTGCACGTTTAAAATTTAGTGGTTGGAAAAATATTTTGAGAAAATTATTTATTGTGCAGAATATCTAAATCAGCTTTCTAAATTACAAAATTTTTTAAATCATCAATTCACCTCCATCTTAGTTAGCATTGAAACAATTGTATTAGATCTACCAACATATTCGAACTTTCAATAACTTTTTTATTGCTTTATAGCACAAAAAATTGTTAGTTCAACAAATTTGTATACTAAAAAGTTGATTTAGAAAGCATTCATAAATGCAACTTTAATAAGATAACTCATTTTCCTAAATTTAGCACTTAAAATCTACTAACAAAATATTGAATTAAATAATTAAAAATAGGAGTGATCGTGCCCTCTAATATGCTCTGATCATGCTCCAAAATATTAGGTTAATTTTTAATTTTTTTATGTTGATTTAGTAAAAAAAAAAAAAAAAGATTACTTAAAAATTATACCATGAATTTTTTATTAAGATGAATTTTGAAAATTTTAAATATATGTTAAAATTAATATAGTTTTTCGATATTATATGTGGTATTTATATCTGCAAATATAAAGTTTTCAAAGATGTATTTGCTATAAAATTTAAAATAAATAAATAATGAATGCTTGCATCTTGTTAACCAGTTAAGTGTTGGGCGGCGGAGTTCGTATTCCTAATTTTCGCCGTGCTGATATTCCGACTTAAATCTACGGCGTCGGAGCGGCGACGCTGGCCGGACGAGGATGGATGACGAGCAGGAGTTCGATGAAGGCGTCGTGGTGGGGCAGAAGCCCACGGTGATGGTTCCTCGCCATATAAATAAGAAATCTCTCCGAAACAGACGCCTTTCCATCGCATTCGACGAGAAAAACCTAAGGTTCCTCCCCCGCTCCCCAGGTTTCACATAAAAAAAAAAATTCTTTTTTTTTGTTTTTTGAGTTATTTTTTATGTCAAAATACTGGTATTCGAATTATTTTGTATGTTTTCCTGTGGTTAGCCGTGTTTATTTCTTAGTTAAGTACTTAAAGCCTTAAAGGTGCCTTCTTTATGGCTGGAAGCTGAGTTATTTCACTTTTCAAGTTATGTAAAGCCCAAGTGTTTATGACATGAGAAGTTATGCAGCTTAAACGCACTCTTTAGATTTGCATAATCTATACTGTGCATTGCAATAGTTTGAGGTAGAATGGTGGTGATGTAGCTTATATGCTGTGCGAAGATTCATGTTTTTTCTGCACCTGTTGAAATTCTAAGATCTGCTTTTTGTTGACAGGGACTTTGTTACTGGTTTCCATAAGAGAAAGGATAAGCGGAGAAAGGAAGCTAAGAAACAATTGCATGAGAAGGAAAGGCAAATGCGTATTATGGCCCGTAAGAAGGTTTGCCCGCCCCTTACAGTCTTGCATACCATGGATGGTTGCTCTACAACTAACAAAAATTTTAACCAAAGCTGTGCTGAACAAGTTTTTCTATGTATTTTGTGTGATGGTGCTAATAATGAGTTCTCTTCGAAAGGTAGCTCTAAATTATATGAGTTTTTGAGTTTGTTTGAACACTCTTACTGAAACTCTAGGTAATTATATTGAAAAATTGAACAGTATATGAATTGGTTCTAAAAGCTCATCTTAGTTGCAGTTCCACTTAATTTCAAACTACAGAATGATCCAGATGAAATTGAGAAATCTTTGAGCTATTGATAGTGTATACCATGCTACAAGAGTTCCTTTTTTCTTCTTTTGTCTTGGTGCATGCTTTCCTTCCCCTTTTCTTCATAGCGATCTCGTTGTAACTAAATATATCTGAGATAGCTCCCTCAAGGTTGTCTAGGCCCTCTAGGGAACTTGACTCCAAAGTGTTTCTTATATTGGCGTGCATATGGAGTCACATAAGCATGATCTCTTTTAGCTTTTCTAATAAAAAAATAATTGTCCAGGATTTCAAAAGCTTAAATGTAAGGTTATGTTTCATTATAATTGTTTTAATTTGTTACCTTGAAAATAGAAAATTATTTTAGTTCAATTTGATGACAAGAACAAATAACATTCAATATTATGCATGATTATAGTCAAAAGATCCCTTGGTTTTAATAGCAATCCTCACAAGTGTTGCTTCAAATTACTGTCATCCAATAGTTATTTGTTATTAATGATAGGGAAATCCGGGAAATAACTCGTAGCATGTGAAATTGTAGAATATTTCATTTAAGATTAGTAATTCCATTAAATTGAGTGTGACTGTTAAAAGCTTTATAAGATTGTAGTAGGTTTTCCCATATAGATACCAACTATGCTTATAGAGTTTGAACCAGGATATGAAGTTGGAAAGGGAATTTTGTTAGATTTAGAGTATTAGGAAAATAGCATTGTTGATATTTTGTGTGGTTTTCTTAGAACGGTTACTGTTTATATCATGCTTGCATGTTTAAGTGATTTTGGTTTGTTTTTGGATCAATTTCTATCGACATCTAGAAAAAATCATTAATATTTTTGGTTTATGGTGTTTTGATCAAAACTTAGTACTTTTGCCCATTACTCTTAGATTTTTATTGAGACTTCACTAAAACTCTCAAGTGATTAGTAAAGTTCTATTTAAGCTTTCATCACTAATGTTGTATTAAAAATCATGTGTGCTGTATATCAAACTCCCAAGTAGATAAGCCTCTTTATTCAATATCTTAAATATACTTTACCAAAAATCTTTAATTCAAGCGGTATATTCTCTGGTTCTCATGGTAGAGACACAGGTTGAGTTTGTCTTCTGACATTTAACTAAATATTATCTTGACTTTTGTTTGCAATTTGATTTGTAAATATTTTTTGTGCCATTATTATTTGCAATTGCATCATTCCCATTTGTGTTTAAGTAGCCTCATACCTTTTTTTTTTAAATTAATAAAATATCTAAGATTTATTTCCATATTTAAAATAATTCTTAAATGAATTTTCTTGCTATATCTATAATAAAAATAACCAAAACTAGAAATGAAAACGATTCACGAAACCAATGAAACTATCAAAACTACCAAGATCCAGAGTTTCACGATGGGACCGAAATTGAAATTAGAATTGAGATTTAATACCTTGGTTTTATATATGATAGTTATGGAATTGGAGGTTTCCAAGAAAAGTTTTGGTTATTGAATGTTATTTGAATGTCGTTGTCCTTCATATATGTGAATATAAATGAACCTGCCACATTTTTTTTTAGGGACATGGGAGTTTTGGTTGTGCTAAATTAATCATTTTAGTATATGAAGAACATGAAGACATTTTTTATCTAGATGCTTATCAATTTGCCCAATATTTAAATAACATCTTTGGCTAAATTGACATAGGCTATCCTATGATGTTAGTAAAGCAAACAAACATTATGTGATTTAAGATTTATCAAAGCTGTGAGTGGGTCCAACACACTGATAGGCTGGTCCAGCCTGGACCGAGCTTTGTCTACCAGCGGCGGAACAGAAGTTCCGCCCCAGTCATTGCTTCCCCTTTTGGGGGTGGGCCCAACATCCATATTAAGGAGTGATTAATGAGAAATTTGGAGGAAAATTTCAAATTGTGGGGCTGTTTTTGACATTAACTATATTTTGTATGCTTTAAATATATTGTTTAACCTAGGGTTAAGTTTTTATCTTGTGTTTTCTGAAATTTGGTGGGTGCTTTGGCTTTGTTTGGGCTCTAGCGACGGCTAGAGATTTGAGAGAGCCATATCCTCTTTTCCAATTAAGGTTCCATGGTATTTTGCTATTTTCTTTCATCTATTATTTATAAAAATCTTTTCTCGCTAGTTTTTTTTACCAAAATTCCTCATAATTTCTGATTTGGGCCTTGCTGAAATTCAAATTCAGCAAAGACAATTCACTTTCTCTTGGAGTGTTTCCTATCACACACCTTTGAAAACAAAGTTTCTTTGGATATGAAGGTGTAATACTTTACAACCTTGCATTTAATTGGTAGCTTGGATATCAAGGTGCTACATTTTGAATGCATGCTTCATACTTATTCTCACCAGTGATGTAATTGTGTTTCCCACTACAAGTGCCATACTTTATCAACTATCACCAAAGATGTAATCATGTTTCTCACTACAAGTACCACGATTTATCAACGATTAATGGTAATATGATATAATGCATAAAAAACGCAACATTGCATCAAGTGCAAACAAGAAGTTAATTTTTAAAATTTACAATGGACATGCAAAAGTTATAAAACAATAATTTTTTTCCTATTCTTTTGTGACATAATTTAATATTTTTTATGGCTCAAATTTTTATCATCCTTGTATTTATTCCCTGTTTCTATTTGTTAGGTAAAATGGTGGTGTCACTTGACATAAAAACAGTTTAAATTCCTGTGTTAAACATGATATTTCCTTAAAAAAGATAGCAAAAACAATGATAAGGTGTATGGACGTATATTGGATGAGTTGCTTCAACGAACTAATGTTAGAGGAAAGGGTGATTTAGGATGGGATTAAGTGTTTTGGTGAGCTTTCTCTCGATCCGGATGCTAATCATCCAAAATTTAAGATAGGATAATAGAAGGACACTTGTTTAGGCCCAGATGAAGGAATTATATTTGTTTATAAAAATTTATTAATGACGTTTTGTTGGCAGTAATATTGGTACTGTACAGCTAATTTTGTTGGCAGTTCTTTATTGAAATCATCTAATTAAAATTAACAGTAAATGTAGATCTTTAAGAGTATGACTGATAATGGACTTATAAACCTAACAAGAATAATTAGTAAAAGGCATATTGTGATCTCGGATAGTAATGGCGTTAGTGGTGATTTACATGACTAAAAATGGACTACTATCTTAACCTCACATTTCATCTGTAGCTGAGAGCATGTAACAGATATTATGATAATCATCTTAATACTTTCATCTAATTTTTTGGCAGTCAAATGGTATACTACTAATTGTTTGTCACTTCAATGCAGCGTTAAACTTTCTCTCGAATCTAAATGCATCTCTCTCCATCTATCCGATCAACTCTCTTTGATCTTAAATTGTTAGATAAAGTGGTTTCAGTTTTCTATTATATCTAAAGTCCAAATTTCATGTCATTTTAATTGTAGTGATGCCCCTCATCGCTTCTTCCAATTATGATGTCTTTTTACTTTTGGTTATACTAATAAATTAAATTTTCTATTACACAACAATAAAAGATGAAAGAAGCGAAAGAATTAGCATTAAAAGGTCAGCTTAAGGAGCTTGACTCAGACTTGGAACAAGATGTAGATAGTGATGCTAAAGAAGATGGACCAACTACAATTGCATCTGTGTCAGGTATGCAAAACCATTTGAAATACATCTTCTCCATTCATGATTAGGTTGTTCTCTGTAAGCTTAATCAAGCTTCATATCTCGTTATTGTTTCACTCATATCTTAAAAACTATGATTTTCCTACAGAAACGAGAATATATGAAAATAACAATACAACTATCACAGTGACTACAAGCGAACTTGTTAATGAAAACCAAGATTTGGAGCCAGTACATACCATTCCCAAGCTCAGCAACAAATTGGAAAAGAATCATAAGCTTCCAGTAAAGATAAAACCAATGAAAAGAACAACAAAGCAGAAGCTGCAGAAGAAAACCAGTAAAAGATCTGCATCTTTTAAGATAGATGGGAGGAAAAAGAAGAGTAAATAGTAGTCAGAATGTGTTGAATTGTCAATACCAAATCTTATAATTTCCATTTCTATTTATTTAAAAAGTCAGAAAGCTTTTTCTGGCACAAATGTTTTTGTTAGAACTTTGTTAAGGATGCTGCTTTTTAATTACTGATCCTTTTGCAGACTTTTTTTTTCTAAGAAATTTATTGTATATGTGATTATTAATGGTGAGCTGAATGGGTTCTTCAAGTCCAAAAAAGGTTTGAGACAGGGTTTCTTTCTATCCCTATTTCTATTTGTTTTTGTCATGGATACCTTTTCTAGATTAATGGAGTCTTACTGCTCTAACACTTTTTTTTTACTGCTCGAACACTTCTTGCTCCTGCAATTCACGAAATAGGGCATGCCAATATCTCCAGTATGCTTCATTTGGACGCCATCTTGACCTCTTTTAAAAACTCTACCGGCCTTTCTGCTAATCTCAATACAAATGTTATTTGCTTTTCAAAATCTATCAATTCTGACTTGCAGGATCAATTTAGTAATATTTTGGGATTCAATCTCAAATCTCTTTCTTGAGATTATTTGGGGATCCCTTTATCACGTGCGAGACTCAATCTCGCTAGATGTTCTACAATTATGGATAAACTCTCTTGGTGGCTTAAGCAAAAGCTGCTTTTTTTTTCTAGTAGATTTTATTTGGTCCGCTCTACTATTTGGAACTATCTCTATTACTGGTTAAGATCGATTACTCTTCCAAAGGGCCTAAGGAATAAATTAATTGATAATTTTTTACATGGGAATAAAATCATCAACAAGATTCAAACTCTCTCTTTTAAGTCTACTTCCCTTCCTAGGGATAAGGGGGGTTTGGGGCTTCTATCTGTTGACAATCTTCACACTTTTGCTAAAGCTAAGTTCATTTGGAACACTCTTTCCCCTTATGATTGGTGCAATAAAGTCTACGGTCCTATTTGGCTTAAGCCGGCTAGCAACTCTTCAATTTTTTTGGAAACATTTGCACAACTATGCTTACAAATTGGGTAATATGATGGAATTTAAGGTTGGTGATGGTTTTTAGCTCTCCTTTTTTTATGACCTATGGTTTAACGGTGTTTCTCTCGTTGAAAATTTTAGGTAGTCCCGTGGCTAGGGTTTTTGACTTTATAACTGACCTCCATTGATCTCTCCCATTCTGTGATGACAATGACATCTTGCAACAAATTCTTAGTATAAATGTACCCCATCTCTTGTCATTGGCTCGGCGAAAATACTTTCTACAATAAACAGTTTTACCCCAAACTTTATGAGGGTTATCTAAATGTTGGATGGCATAATTACATCAGGATCAAAGGTTATTTCATTAATTATGCATTATTGGCTTGGAAAATTATGATAGGTGGGCTTAAAATTGTTGATGCTCTTTTGAGAAGGGTATGTTGGGGAATCCAACTTGTGCTCTATGCATACTTTATGTTTGAATTTCAATGAACACACACCTATTCCTTGACTTTGAAGTTTCTTCTCTATTGCTCAAAAACTGTATTCTTAATGGGAATTTCTTTCATTTGGGTGGCTCTACTTCACCAAATTCTAAATTATTCCGACTTCCAGTAGTTGCAAAATCACTAAAAAGTTTTTTCTTTTAGCCGTGCACATTACTACTTACTATATTTGGCAAGAAAAAAATAATTGTTTTTTCAGGAATAATATGATATACCTCATTATGTCAGTATAGTATTGTTCATCCCTAGTTTTTATTACTGGTGCTTTTTGCTTGTATATGCAACCCAAAAAAACTCACAAATTTATGTGACATTTGCTATTGATTATTTATTGTCTATTGTGATATAATAGCAAGGGAAGTAATACGAATTATGTGCTTAAGTTGATTGTAAGTAAATGAGATTCATATCTTCTGGAATAATATGAATATATGTTAAAATAAAAAAGAGTAATGCCTGGCTATAAAATGGCCTAGAGAGGTGTAGCTAACACTTGCAGTGAGCTTCCAATGGTGATAAACTATATAACAATCTAATAATAAGGTGAAATAATGGCTAATGGATTGCTACTACAATACCATAAGCCTATCGATTACTTCTCCAACTTTTTGCTGATAAATCTTCACAGGCATTCAGCTAAAAACAGGAAAGCTGGGAGGTAAGCGCAACGTTCAGCAAAAATTGCAGCTTAATAGCGGTGAACGGATAAAAATGGAGTGGTTTTTATGCCATTGGACTTCAAATTAGGTTTGTTAATATTTGACACAATACGAAAATCCGACATGAACTTGAAATGGAAATTTCATATTTGGGTTGACCCGAATCAGGTCGAGTTCATGTTAGGATTTTCAACCCTTTTTAAAAATTGGGTCAGGCTCGAGTTGACCCGGAAACCAGAGAATGACCCGTGCTGCCTGTGCTGATTGAGCCCGACTGGAGCTGCCTAGACCGCGTCCCGAGCCAATCCAGTTTAGCACATCGCGTCCCGAGCCAATCCAATTTAGAGCGTTGCGTCCCCGCTGTCTGGCGTCGCGTTGCCGTCCGGATCAGTCTGCCTGTCGCGCTGATCGCCTACCTGTTGCTTCCATGTCGCGTCCCTCCGTAGACCCCGCTGCCGCGTCACGTCCAAAGCGACGGCTTTGTCGGCGTTGCTATGTCGCATCTCGAGTGACTCAAACCCAAAGCGGGACATGTTCGGGTCCGAAAATTTGTCAGTTTGCAAAAATGGGTCAGGTTCAGGTTGACCCGAATAGTGTCGGGTCGGATTCCAGTTCCGGATTCGATCCGAACCCGACCCATAACCCGAAATTGACACCCCTACAATTTAATGATGCATTTCTAAGATTTTGTTTGTATTTATGAATGCCCATCCTTGATGAATTCCTAAACTTTGGTTTTTAACCCAAATAAGTGAATTGCCCTGCAGGCTATCTGATTTGCATTTAGTGGTCAACAAGGCTATTTTAATGGAGCACTTTTTCACCATTAGGTAACTCAATTACGTCTGGTTCGTTTGAAACTGGCAAAGGTTGATACTTCACTTGCAAAAAGTTGATATATACTTAGATATCTTTGAAAGTGTTACTTTGCTAGAAGATACTAAACCTATATTTGAAGGAGCAAGTCTTGTGTTAAAGATGCCAAGTAGTTGAAGTAGTTGCTCCTCCAAGTAGTGCCTTCAGGCTCCATGGATTTTGCACACCTTGGAGCCCTTTAGCTCTGTTGAATATGATGGAAGCTTATTGCAGAATATTTAGAAGTGATGGCATGTTGGATGCTCCTTGATAATTTGGAGAAAAAAAAGATGAGGTTGTCAAGGCTAATGGGATTCTTTAAGGATATTTTATGGCTAAATAGAGAGGTTGGGTTAGTTTGGTGGCTAATATTTAGGTAGTGACTGCGAGCCGAGCTAGACTGAGCTTGAGCTTATTTAATATCTGAGTTTGAGTATTGACTCGAGCTTGAACACGTTGCTCAGTAAGTCCGAATCATGAGCTCATGAACGAGTCGAATTTGAGTTGGCTTATGAGCTAGCTCGACTTACTTATACCCTTGAGCACACATCACATCTAACATTCAAAAGAGTATAATGCATGTTATAATTATTCAATCTTCAAAGGCCATTATTGATGATTATAAGTGAGTTATTTAATATTTTCTTAAATAAGACTCACTAACTTTGATCAATTTAAGCTTCATCAGAGTCAAAAGAAGAACTAATTTTAGAATGATTTTTGATGTGTTAAATTCATGCTCCGATATGCAGATGACAATTCATGATGTACTAGATTGAAATATATTGAAAGACTAAAGTTATCAATGAAAATATAACATGTAATTAAAACATATTATCAAAAAATGAAAAATTATCCAGAAAACTTTATGTTGCATGAGGATTACTAAGACTTAGAGGTAAACTTTTAAACTTATAATTTAACTGATAATAATTTATGAATCAAAATACTTAGCAATAAAAATAATCAATAACCATATAAGAAAATTTTGCTACAGAAAAAAGATTATTTTAAAAGGATGTTCAATAACATCTCTTAAGCACGAAAAATTATTTTATGCAGAGTTCGGATTAAAAGAAGTGTCCGGTCATGTGAGTGTACATATTTGTCGACAGTGTATCAAATTTTTGTACACATTATGTGTACATAATTTATAAATTTACAATAAGTGTGTATACAATGTATATACTCACGGTTCTGATGATTCTTCCCGTTTGAACTTACAGAATAATTTATCCTTAAAACAAAAGTTTGGTATGCCAAGCATTCCTTTTTTTTTTTCAGGAAAAATTAAAATTTTGTTGATTTGCATGCAAAAAAAAAAAACCAATTGTAAAATTCCAATTAACTTCTTTATAATAAATCGTTAGTTTTTCATGCATTTTAATCTCACCTAATTTTGACGAATTTCTTTGTCATTATAAGCCAACTGCATTGTCACCGCCTGACACGACCATTGACCTGTCATCTACCATCACTAACAGCCACTGGGCCACCATCATTGCCCGACTCAATGTGACAACTAACAGCTACTACCACCACCGAGCGCCACCACCGCCTATCTCCAACCACCACAGGTCATCATCAGTCGGCTACCAACATCATCCTCTTACTTTACATTGATTAAATAGAAAAAAAATAATGCCAAACTACCAACAAACATATCTAAGAGAACATGAACAAATATTATTGAAATAATTTATAAAAAAAAAAACATCAAAATAAAACTCAATATAATTGAATTGAAAGTTAAAATACATAAATCAAACTCCCAAATAATTGGGATAAAACTGCTTATGACGATGACGAGTTCTTCATAAAACATGAAAAGCAGAAGAGAGTGCGAGAGATTGAATAATAATAATAATAAAGAATACATTAGCTGAATAATGGATGTCCAAAACTATGAAAAACTGAGCTAACCTCCACAACTTCAGATACAATATTGGTGCAGAAGATTCTTATCCTCAATTTAAGCGTCAGGGAATCAATCGTCTAATTTAGACTTACAATTTGTTCCCCCTTTTCCTTTTTTCAAATGAAACTGGCCAGATGCCTCACTTAAAACAAAGGGCAATAATCTTCTGCGAAAACAATGAAATAATACAAGCAAATAAGAGATAACGGTCACTATATGAACAGATTTGAATCTTCTTTTTTTTTTTTTTCCTTTTTTACATTTGCACATGAATATATCTATGTACAGAGGAATCTTCATTGATTTGATGAAAGAGAGGCAGCAAGTAGAGCAGCACCAATTCCTGATCCATCCTCACATGTTCTTAGTACAACATTTTGTGCAATTTCTTCTCCCAAAATTTCCACTACAGCTTCATTCAAGTATTCCCTGAACAATCCATAGCTAACATAAAGCCCTCCCTCCATGGCAATCACAGTTCTTCTGGACTTGCCTTCCGTTCTTCCAGTTGAAACTCCATCACTCCCATCTCTTCCTATTTTCTTCAATATACCCACAATACCTGCTGCAGCTAGCCTAGCAGCTCTCCTTGTGACAATATCACATACACTTACAACTATTCTCCTTGCCCTCAAAGGAATATCTTGAATCTGTGGAAACAGAATATGCTGAGTTGATATAAGAAATGAAAGTTCATGAAATACATAGTGGAGTTAAGGGGTGTAAGTGAGCCGAGCCGGCTCACGAATTAGCTCGAGCTCGACTCGTTTATGGGATCGCGAGCCTGCTCGAGCTCGTTTACAGTGAGATGAGCTCGAGCTCGCTTTCCAACTGACGAGCCGAGCTCAATAAGGGCCTAAAGTCTACTCGACTCGACTCATATACAACCCTAAGTGGAGTTTTATTTTGGAGAGGAGAGAATTTACCTCGAGATTTTCTCGTAGAATTCTTGCAACCTCTCGCAAGTCTGGAGAGGCATCATCGTGCATGGCTGCCATGAGCGGTGTCCTGCATTGCCGAGCAGTTGAAATCAGAGATGGCAATAATACATGTTGATCAGGACGCTCTTATAATGGTTTTTAGATCATTTCAGCAGTTGCAATGGTGAGTGTGAACCATGAATCAGTAAAAGAAAGAAAAAGTTAAACTGCTAGTGCTGCTTACTTCATGTGCGAACAAATCCTTGGATCAAATACAGCAAAAGAAAACGTTTTCGGTCAAATGGATTGCAAAAATGGAATAATAGGCGCCTATCTACATCTTGAAGAATTGTGACTTTAACATTGTAATAAATACTTCACTCATAAAAAGGTTGAAAGTACAACTAATGCTGCTGCATCTTTAATTTCTGCCTATTTGTCCTCCTTTACTTTCTTCTTCTTACCTTCTCTTCTAGTATATTTCTTGGTCTCCTAATATTCTTTTACTCTATTGTTATTCATATTTCTTTGTCATTCCACTCATCCACATAAGAAGGGCTATTACTATCTACAATATCTAATTCAAATTATATACAAACATAGTCGGAGGAGAAGCATGTACACAACTATATATATATATATATATATATATATATATATATATATATATATATATATATATATATATATATATATATATATATATATATATATATATATATATATATATCTTCAAGGAAGTTCATGCCTTCTGGCAGTTACATTGGAATCAGGGAATGATAGGCAAATCGTCTGCTCGGAAGTCCTAGAAATAAATTAGGCAGTGCCAGTTTTCCCGCTACAAGTTTGGGCTAATCCTAACATAGAAAACACAAAGCCAAAGGCTTCGATGGAAGCTCCTAAGATCCTCAACCTCAAGTGGATGGCAAGCCCCTCAAATTGGCCCAACCTCCAAAAGAAGCAAAGAAAATTAAAGTAAAGCCCAAAATATTGTAAAAGAAGTTGAAATTATATAAGATGGCGAGAGAAACATAAAGCTCTCATTTCTTACTATGATTACTTCTTTGTACCAAGTGTACTAGTTTAAACAAAATTTTCAATATTAATGAAATGATAGAAGATTATCCCATATCATCTCTTCTATATTTGTCGCTTCCATTCAAGGGCAAATTATTGTGTCCGGTGTCCGGATTCGTCCGGACACCAATAAAAACACGCCACATCACTCAAAAATACATGGGGCCCAGTGCATCCGAGTGAGGCGGCGCCTCTGGATTGGATGTTCGCATGTCAGGTGACCGGACGCAATAATTTGCCCCATTCAAGAGGGTAATATCCCACATTTTATAGAAAATGATGAGTACTAGGGGTGTGCATTTGGTTAGTTGATCGGTTTGGTTTACGAATTAGTCAAACCACAATGGATTCGGTTCGGTTCTAAAATTTAAAAAATGAACCGATCAATTTATATTCAAAATTGAATTAAGTTAAATTAACTTTAATTTGGTCATTTCAGTTCGAATTTGGTTGAGGATGAACTAAAATATAATTAATTTAATAATGAACCTAACTATCTTAAGCTTAAATAAGATGCATTAAGAAGAATACCTAATAATATTTACAAAAATTTATTATTTTAACATGCAGAATAACTATCCACATTGATCTTTCTATTGCTTGCTTATTTACAATTCATGGATTTTTATTAACTTTAACATTTGAAGAAATTACTATAATTTAGTTTTTTTCTTTGAATGATTTTAAAAAATAAAATTGAAATTAATAACCAAAAATCAAAGAGAGTCAAAATTACAACTAGTAATTGAACTGTTGCTTTAACAAATTGAACCAGACACACCAAACAATATCATTTCAAATTTTTAACTTTATCCAAATAATGCACACCCTTAGTCACCTTCAAAGGAAGCATGTTGCCCAGATTCCAATGACTATGAGGAGAAAACTCCAATAAATTGTACTGATTCTGAAAAGTACACAAAAAGAGGCTTCAAGTCCCAATTTATTGAAAAAAATCATATTGAGTATGATGATAATGATTCTGTTGAGAACTTTGAAGAAGATGTGGAAATATAGCTTCAAATTAGAAAATTTCTCCAACCTCAAACGACGAAATTCATCTAATATTCTTTCACTCAAAATTAAGATCAATTGGCATCTATAAAATGCAAAAGAAATTTCAGAATAAATGTCTCTAATTGCATGAGAAAATAATTATGATTTTAAATTGTAGAGAGTTTTAAATGGCTTGGAATCAAATGCATGGTTTGTTCATGATCTTTTACATGTATTGAATGGTTTTGATTGGTGAAATACAATAGGGAAAACTAGATTTTTAAAAGGCTATTAGATAACTCCAATACATCCTTAAGTTTTTGATATGCTTGATGAATGGTTAAAAATATCATGAAAATTAATCAACAATATAAATCTTATGTTATAAATTACAATTATTGGTGTAATATTGAATTTATGGATTATATGAATAAGTGGATGTAAAAAGAACTTAATAAGAGAATGTACACTCTTCCCCTAGGGAGAAAAGCATTTGAAATCATATGCATTGAACTTTTTCTCAAAATACGGCATTAATTGCATAGGAGGATAATTGCTATTTCAATATGTATATGAATTTAACTAATTCATAATTAAATACAAGAATTGACTATGATATTTAAAGCATATGGGTAGATTTCTATTGGTGAAATACTAAGATAAAATTAGACTTTTGAGTAGCCTTGTATGTATCATCCTATTTTCTCATATGCTTGATAAATGCGAATATTTACTTAAAAATTGAGGAAACTCGACCAATACATAGCTTTCATGTTGTAGATTACAATCATATGTGTGATTTTGACTCTGAAGATCATGAGAACTAGTAGACAATAAAATTAAGTGAATGATCATCCTGCCTAGAAATGAAACATCATGAACCAACTTGATTTTTAGGTGAGAAGTAGGAAACTGACTTGCTAGTTCTAAAACTTTTACTCCTTTATGAGAAAAGTATGTCAGGGTTGACTAGCTCTAAAACTAGGAATAGAGTTGTCCCACAAAATTTGGGGACTTCAATCCCCGATGAGAACTGGTGAAAATAATGATTACAATAATAAATATTAGTTATTTGTAAGAAACAAAATGGAATGGGAAAAAAATCAAGAGAATTGGAAAATGGTACAAGTTATTGTATGAAGGTATGGCAACAACAGTGGCAAAAGAGTTGTAGCAGCAAGGATGACAAGGCAGAAAATTAAAAAAAATTCAAATTGCATGAAATGCAACTCAGATTGGCGGTTCTTATTTCTTGTTTTAATGAGTGGTATAGCCAATGGTGACCCACCTTGACTAAAAAACTTGCAAAGTCAAGTTCTCCAGCATAGCAGGTACTGCAATGCCAAAACCTCAGGTGGCATAGCCCAACAAAAATATGTTTAAGGCTTCTGTTGGACATGATTTACAGTTTTAACTTGTGCCATTAAATAGCATAACAGTAAGCTAACTTCAAGAATGGTACATTAAGTTCCATAACAAGAAACTTGAATTGATGATAATGCAGACCAAATGTCACCATAACATTGAATCAAATGTTTAAATAAGTACATCCAAATAGCTTTAAAAGCAGAAAGAATCAATAAAATAAAAAGCCAGGGGTCTTAGGAAGATGAGAAGTGATGATAATAGAAAATGTCATATTTTATGGAATTCTAATGCCTTTCGGGCATATCCACCACCAAAACCAAGTTCAGAGCAAGCATACATTTGACAAGAGCAAAAATTAAAAAATCAATCACCCCAATGTACGTCAAAGTCTTAGATCCCTTCATGAGGTTATCGTTCACTGTCAATAGCAACTGCAACAACAGTTATTATTTACGTGAACAATAACCTAGTACATGCGATGGCTCAACAAAAATGCCAATGATAGACTTGGACATCCACATTATGTACAAGGACATCATATAAAACAACTATAGTAATTAATAATCATCAAAGTTAGACCTAAAATCACTGAAGCTAATGCCAATTATTTTATGAGAACATGAAAAGTTCAAAAAAGTTGATAGCTCAAACAAACGTACTAGAATGAAAATATTTTCCATGCAAAGTATAACATTTTTAAGTATCAATAAAGTTCTTTGGACACAGTTTGTCCATCCATCCGAGAAACATATCATGCATATGATGCATGACAAGATGGTAAAATGTGAATCAAAATGAAAGATGCAGTTAAATCATAAAGTTCACAAAATCACTAGGTCGATCTTCCACATTGAAGAGATTGAGAATAATAAACAAACTAGTTTTTGGTTCAAAAATAATAATTGCTACACTTGAATACTAAAAACATATTATTTTCCCAAAAAACTTTAGCGAAACATACAACAACAACATCAAGCCTTTGTCCCACTACGTGGGGTCAGAAAGCGAAACATATAAACCCAAAAGAAACAAGACCAGAACATCACAGCTTTCAACTAGAGTCCTATTCAAATCTGTTCAACATGTACTACATATTGTCACGCTCCCTAGATTTTAAAAAAATGAATAAAAGAAAGAAAATCAGCCAGAAAAAAAACAATTAATAAAGAGAGTAATTTTATTTGCCCAAACCTTCTTTTCCAATCAAATGCATGCGCCAATATTGACAGGACATGCAAATTAGGGTTTCCATCCGACTACTCTCTACTTAAAAAGTAGCATATATAGGCTTTAAATTCAATTGGGAACTGCATTTTACGGATTACACAGCACTCAAAAAGAAGGGAAGGAACGAGAAAGAAATAACATTGCAGCATTGTATATATGTACCTTAACATGAAGGGTACAGCCAAACAGCGAGCAGCATCTCCAAAAATATCCGACTCTTGCGCTATCCTATGGAGCACCCTTCTTACTATGTCTCCCAAATACATTCCTGAAATCATTTTTTCGAAGCCCTATAAAGAAAAAAATATGCATCTTTAGTGTATCTCAGTTAAATTACAAGCAGCTTAGTATAAAATGCTTGCCTGATCATTTTGATTCGGGCTCTCATCATCCAGGGAAATATCATATGAAGTTCTCGGAAGATGAGATGACCAAAAACTTCCCCATTCCATGTTAATAACCTAATTATGACAAAAAGAAAGAGCGTCATTAATGAAAGCGTCCAATCCAGAATGCAAAAAAGCCAAATAGATATGAATTTTGACGAATCATAATGCACTACTGATGGAAGAGTGTTAGGCCGGCCCAAGGGAGGCCAGTTGAACCAGCTGAACTGGCCCCTAGTGGACTAGTTTTTGTCAGCAGGTGGAGGACCCAAGGGGGGCGGAACTATGGAGAGAGGGGGGCGGCTAAGTAGTTGGGGCCCACAACTCAATTAAACATTGCTTTGGGAGGGAAAATTTGAATTAGGGGCTGTTAGAGATTTTGTATTTGTCCTCTTTGCTTTAATTAATTTTTCTTGTGAGGGTTAGAATTTCATCATAAATTTGAATCTGAATTTGGGATCTCTTGTGTGGTGCCTGGTCTCTAGTCTTTGGCTAGAGATTTGGAGAGTTGGTTCTTCCTCTCGAATTGGAGATCATGTATCTTGTGCTATTTTTCTTCTTCTATTAGTGAATTTCAAGTATTTTTCTCTCAAATTTCCTACAGTTTTTATAAAAATCTGCTATTTTTGGCTGAATTTTTCTGAAATTCAGCAAACTTTTGCATTGTTGGTGGCTATTTTCTATCAAAAAGCAATAAACATACCATGCCACCAGAGTTGGTGAGGAGACCTTGAGACTTAATAATTGCCTCCGTACGTTCCACATAGCAGGCATTTGTTCCTGTTCCAATAACTACTGCTGCAACTGCGTCTTCATCATGATAATGACCAAGAGCTAATGAACCCACTGTATCATTAACCTGTTTAAACATAGCACAAAGTAAACACTCCTCAAAGGCAACTAATTGATAAACCAAATCCTTTAAGCATCGTTCATAAATTCAAAATAACAAAAAGGTGTTAAAACCGTAGATGGTCAAAATGATTAATGGAAGAAATGCCAGAAGTTTCATATCTTTGTTTTCTTCATAGCAGTTCGACAAATTTTCCATTCAACTTCATAAAAGTTTGCCCCTTGAAATACAACAATTCCACCAGTGATAACAACATCTCAGCAACTTATTCAAACAATTAATGGAATAGAACGACTAGCCAGGGTATTGAGTTCAAGGCCAACTTTGTAACACCTTTTGAACAATGCTGTAATGAGCCAGACTAGATGTTCGGACTCTCAAGAGAAAGCAGAGAATGAAAACTAATATCTTTTGTGGACAAGTGGTCCAGTAAATAAATCATAATTCAATTTTCAATAACACATTAGGAATCCTAACATGTGGTTTAAACAATGGAATCCAAACAACTTTTGAGGAATCCTCACTCACATCCTTATCCACTAAGATGGATTAAAAAAAAAAACTCATGTATGCAACTTGATCAACAATGTTGAGTTCCCTTCGCTATTATCAGAGAGTACATCAACAAGGTATTGTGAGAAGCCAAATAAGCATACTTCCTCTCAATGACCTGCTTCTATGCTGAGAGGACCAGCAGAGAGAATTCCAACTATCAGAAAAAAAAGCACAAATAGAATTGATAAACAAAGGAAAGTGGCCTCCAAGCTGGAGGGGGTGGCGGAGGAGTCGAGTTGTCCTTTCTCTTGAACCTTGATTCACAAGACTAAATCGTCTCCAAAAATTGGATATTTGATCAAGAGATCATTGACAAGATGGCAAGCTGAGAAGAATTAGAAAAATGAGGTGACTCCTAATAGATTCTAAGGTAATGTCGAGAAGAACCAGAATTAAGAGCATCGTTGCCAAGAGGAAACTCAAAATATATCTTAAGAAGAAGAAACTACGAAGAGTACAGTTACTTCATGACCATGTTTTATTTGTCGAGCAATAGCTACAACCAGGCACTAACAGCTCATGATTTCGATGCCTCCTTTAAAATGTCCTTATCAAAATGCATATTTTTGTAACCGACATTCCCTATTCATATAAAGGGATGTTAGAGGAGTAGGGGTTAACCTTCTTGTTGCCAGCCTATTGAGTTAGAATGTTAAAGAGATCATTCATAGCCTCCCAAGGAAATTCAGGAATTAGACAGTAGTGAGAAAGATTGTGGAGTTAGAAAGCTAGAGAGAGGGGACTCAAGGAAGCAACATCTTCCTCCGTATATTTGCTTAGTTCTCTTGTTAATGAAACTTGCGTGTTTCTTACGGAATGTTCTAGCACAATCTAAGAAAGGGGAGGGTTGAATTAGTTTTGTTTATAAAAAAAAAGGCAAACTAAATTCTTTTTTAATTTGTAGAAAAAAAGTTAGTTTTTGTTTTCAAAATAAAATGACAAAAACAAGATATTTGGTTCAAGATTCAATTTTCCCCAAACAATACATTTTTTTAAAGTATATCACCACCTTTTCTTTTTCAAAAGATTTTCATAAGTTATTCATCGAACACAATCCATCATTCAAGGCATAGCAAAATATTCTACTAAAAGATTACATCAAGTACAAGATTGAAAAATTAGAAGTGCAGAAAACAAAAGGAAAAAATGGGCAAATAAATTTATTGTAGTTTAACCACAACAAGCCTATGTCAACTCTTCAAGTGATCCCAGGATTTATTCAACTATCCCCTCCTTCATTATCATAGGTCGAGAAATCTCTCTTATTCAGGAGCAGCGGAGAAACTTACACTACTACAAAAGTAAGAAGCAAACTAAACCTAGAACAACCTGCTAAGTAATTAAGCTCTTACAAAGTTGCTTTTGAGATCTCTTTCAATAAAAATAAAGCAAGTCTCTCAACAATCAAGTGTACAAACATGATGAACATAATGTTCTGAAAGGAAAAAGATGACCTTTGTGTTGAACTCTCTTTCTCTCTCTCTCCAAGGTTTCTCTGGTGGTAGAGTTTTATTTCTGATGTATTACATTTAGGGTGGTTTTATCTCACTATTTATATTATTTACCTTCACTATATATTATTAACCTAAAGGTTGTTAATAAAACAAAAAAAATTGTTTTTTTTTTGGTTAATCATATTGCATGATCTATTCAATTTTATTCTACCCATTAAGATAATCATAAGACAAATTACCTTTAAAGTAGGAAAAATATTCTATAATACGACATTAATCATACAATATGACAAGTTCAAATTTTGAGTGAGCTAAATTAATGCAGACTAACTTTAAGTATTTGTTTTAAATAACCCGGCATATGATGCACATCATACAACATGATCAATTTGAAATTTAACTAGTCTCAATCAAAATAAATAGATGATATTATTATATTTCTGTATTAAGATATCATATAGCATGATCTTCCTTATCTTAGGATCAATTCCCATTAGTATCATATGATCTTAACAAATTTGTTGAATAATTTGAAATGAAGTATGATCATACAATACAATCAATGATCATACAATTCGATCAGTTCTAGAAGTTTTGTTATTGGTTGATCATATAATACGATAAAAATCATACAACACAATCGGTTATAATTTTCCCACTTTTCCTTAATATTTGATTTAATTAATTTAACTCTCATTATGAGAGAGTGTTGGTCATTATAGCATCATAATAAATAAATCAATTTCGCACCTTGAAGTTTTGAAAGTGATTTACTCAGTTTGAATCAAACTACCTAGACCACAGGTTTTCTTCAAGTCATGATGTTGCTTCAAAATCTTTTTTACTCATCATGGGCTCTTTCAACCTCTACATAAAATAAATGCACTAGCATACCAATATTATCCTCATTTAACAATGTTAATTCACACCAAAATATTTTCAGATTATCAAAATATTGAAAAGCAAGCTTAAGCTAAAGGGTTTAACACTTGATCCAAGGTTAAAAATCTAAACAAACGACCAAACTCTATTAATGTGTGCATGATGTGCCCACTGGATCTCATTAGGATGTCTCTCCAACGCTCAAGTATTGACTTTTAATTCAATAACTATTGTTGGCAATGATCAAAAGACCAGTCTACCCTTACTATGATACACAATGGCAAGTTTTTTGGGCATAGTAGTTGTTGTCATGACTAGTGATGGTCGAACTGATAATAATTGTGGCCAGGGGGGAAGGATATTTTTCTTTTGCTGTCCTCACGATTGTAATAATATCCTTTAGAGAGTTATGCCAAATCTGGCTATCTTATGGACCCTCTATAACTATTGTTGGCACTGTAGGAGCCACAATCTCTTTCTCAGGAGGATTATGATCATCATGTTCAGCAAATCCAAGCATCCATATCGACCTCTCATTGTCGTGTTCTTTAAATTTGTACCAACTTTTTCTTCTAGCCCATCCTGAACTTCAGAGTCTGGTGCTTCTCCACATATTTTAGATGATTGTTCTCATTCCTTAGCATGTCTTCTCTACCATCTATATTATTGTTGTTGATGGAACTCCCACCCTGATTTCTAGAAAGGTTGTCTTTCTTTTCAAAGCCCTATCCCTCCCAGGCATTTTATATCTTCCCAAATTTCCAGCCAATTTGTTATTCATTCACTATCTCACTAAAACTCTACCACTTTACAACATTTATCCCTCACATTGTTTTTTTTCCCCTTCAAAATCTCAATACAAGGAAGATGATTGGTGGAATTTTTTCATATAAGTGGAGTATTTGACACATGAGCCCCCTTTTACCTTCTCCACCATCACTTATGGCATTGGCATATGGATCATCATCCACAACAACGACTTTGGGAGTTTGCTCCTATCTGCTTTTTATCAGAATTTGAATTAATACATATGATCCAGGCAAACTTCATTAGGTGTTTTTTTACCATATTTCATGTCAAGTCCTAGCCAGGTCTCATTTACATAAATTCATTTAGTATTTGGGACTTGAATCATGTCCATACCCACCCATGATTTAAGTACTTTTTTTATTTTCGTTGAAGATCACTCTTGAGTAACATGAATATATTTACACAAGTTTTGAATACTTATTTGTATTTTCTCACCTTTTATTATATTTCATACCTTTTATAAGAAAGTAAAAGTTTGCTTTTCATCTATAATTAAAGCTCCTTATATTAATAATGCTTTAGGGTTTATGATGTTCCAATTTAGCTCATTTTATGAAAATGGGATCATTCAATAGACTTCATGTCTCTATATATCTAAAATAGAGCTGTCGAATATAATTTGCTCAACATTATTTAAATCTTGACTTTCCACATGATTTATGCTCGTCAATTATGAGGTGATGTGTAGTAACTAAGAAAAGAGGTTAAACAACACCATTTCAATGAACCAAGTCCACACAATTAACATAATGATTATAAAATCTTCATCAAGGAGCATTTATTATAATATCAAATAAATATAATGACTTGTTTGTATAATGCATATATTTTTTATAAATTCCTTTTAGATTAAGCTGATCGGACCAACGAGGCATCATTGTGATTTGTATGTCAAAACATTCAATGATCATCAGTTTGTATATGAATTTTTATGAACAATTCAATCAGTTCAAGAAGTCTGTAAAAGCACCATTAAATGATTTTCAAATTTAAAAGTCTTATCTTTTATACATAGTGTATAAATATTACGAAATGATATGTATTGTTATTTTTACCTCTTTCACAAATTCTATTTATGTCATATGCCTATCATTTATACTATAATTAGTACATTTTGCTTATCGAGTTTGTTTCTTACAAACAAACACATTATTTGTGATTTTTTTTGAGAGTGCATAATCTAGATAAGAGTTTCTAGACTCATGCTTAAGATATATCAATGGAAGGTGATTGAAAATAGAAGTTATATAATTGTCTCAATAGTGATTTATTCTTTGGATGAGTTATTGTAGCATTTAATTTTATTTATATTTTGGTAGATAAACTAGCATATATTATTAGATTTAGATGCTCTAATGATCGTATTAGTGGATTTTTTTAATAATACTTATATTATTAGAATTGTTTCTAACTTTATCAACTCACCTTATCTTACTAGGTTTACATGATTTTCTTCCAAGTCTGATGGGTAAGGCGTGACATGAAGCGATGTTGCATGCTAGCTTATTAATTACATCTTGTCTACATTCTGTGGTGATGTCACCTCCTCTCCACATAGAGTTTTTGGCTGTTCTATTTTATGGCCATTCGATGTATCTTACGAGGAATTCTCATTTTGAGAAAGGCTATTGCTATTATGACTTAACTATCAAATGCATATATACTTCAACGGATGTTAAGTTTCACGAGTCCTCTCCCTACTTTTCTCCGGCTCTTAAACCATCATTTTCACTTATTCCTCTTCCTTCCAAAGAGTTAACACCCACCAATCTCCACCATGATCTCTCCTACAATAAAAGCTCTATCCACATTGTACAAATAGTCTAAGCATCTACATATTAGAGAATTCTCTTATCTTCATGCACCCATTGTCAATAAATGACCCAACCCGAATCTGACCCGTTTATTAAACGGGTCAACCTGAATCATGATTTTTTGAATTTGGTCTATGTCAAATTGTCGGATTCGGTCATTTATTGACACCCCTAATAGATATATTTACAAAGGTTTCAAGTCCATTTCAACATTCAAACTATATAACAAACCAAATCTAATTAAAAACGCAATCCAACTTGAACGACAATATTAGCATAGAGTATTATTATGCCTTATCAAAATACTATCATAATATATTTAATTCGATGAACTTTGGTACATTGTATTGATTCCTTTATTTATGATAAAAGGGTATTCTGATGAGGACATTCGACCGTGAAAGTTTATCACAGAAGGAACCGAAGATCGACGGTCATGATTGTACCACTTTATTTTGAGTTATTATTTGTATTTTGATTTATTTATGCATTTTTTTTCCATTTTTACCCTCATTTGAGGGAGTAGGCCTATGTGACCCATGGGGGAAATTTTGTCATTTGTCTTATCATTGCATTTTGACTATTTATAACCCCTTTTTTTGAGATGATGGATGATATTAGGAGAAAATTTTGCACTTTGTTCTTAAGAGCTTTGAGAATTCTTATGAGAGTTAAAGTCCCTAGGTGAGGGCAACATACTATCCACAAGACGCAGGAAGCGTTCGGGCTCGTGGTTTGAAGGGTGAGGGCAACGTATTACCCATCAGCTGCAGGAAGCGTTCGGGCTCGTGGTTTAACTTCTTCACCAACTCCCTCTCCTCCATCTCCCCTAGTCGCCACCTTCATCTTGCTCTGATACCATTCCTCTTCCCTCAGTCCTTCCCCACCTCTCGACCCAATCACCTCCACCAAGCTGCCGACCTCCACTTTTCCCAACCTTTGGCTGAACCCTTCCCCTACCCAACCACCGACCCCACAACCTTCCTATCCGTTGGCCACCATCCTCCCCTCCCCTAGGCTCCAAAATTTCAAAACCAAGGATTCATTACTTTCCTAATTTAAATTCTTATAAATTTGGAAAGTCAAAATATTTCAAATTTAAATAATTTTGAATTTGAAATCTCTTTCCTAAAAGAAAAGAGTTATATTAGGAAAGCTCCTCAAATCATGCTATTTGAAATTCAAATGGATAATTACCATGATTTCTTTCCCTAATTAGTAATCCAAGATTGACAAGTCATTAAACACCCCACCTCTCTCCTTTAATTTCAATTTTTAAATTTCAAACGCATAGTCACTACTTTCCATAATTAGCGCATTTTAAATCAGTAAGGTTTTCAAATCAAATTTTAATTTACTCAAAATCTAAAATCCCTTTCCTAAAATAACATGAGCTATATTAAGAAACCTCCCCCAATCATGCCAATTTGAATTTAATGGGAGATTGGCCTAAATTTCCCCTCCCATAATTGATAGCCTAGGATTGACAAGTCATAAAACACTCCAATCAAGTCCCCATCAAAGGGGTCGGCCCCTCCCTCTCTCCCTTTCCCCTTTTGCTTCTCCCAATTAAGTCTCTTAATCAATTACTCCAAATTAACTTCATATTTGGGATTTCATTTAATTCCTATTTCCTTAATCGAGAGATCATAATTGGAAACTCTATTAAATCAATAATCCCACCCCAACCATGGCTAGCTTGGTTCAACATCATATTCTCTATTGGATAATACACATAAAAAAAGATATTTCTCCTCTTAACACACAAAAATAAATGCTGACAAACAGCAAAAAAAAAACATAATTAAGATGTACACATGCATTCAAATCATGGAAAGATCTGCCTTTAAATGTATATATTGACAATGTATGGTATAAAATGGATGATAAGAGACATTACCACTTATAAAAATGAATAACTAAAATGATTGAAGGAGAGCCATAAAATGCAATGAAACATTTAGCTAAATATACCAATGCTGTGACCCGCATGTTTAGTCCCCGTTTGCTCATTGCTTCTTCTAAACATCGTGCAACATCTTTTCCAATCTGCATTCCATGCTAAATGTTAGTTTCTTCCTTCATATACAAGCTTATTAATTGAACTTTATCGCTAATGCCCACCACAATAAGCATGTGCACAAAACATAAAAAAAAAAATCAAAAATAGGAAAAATATTCATACTGGAACTACAAAATCTCATTGAAGAAAAACAAAACGATACAGATTGCTAGAAAATTCCAACTATGGCTGGCAAATAAGAAAATAAGAAGGTAAGCTTTAAGTTAAATTTGATGGATATTTCTTTAGACAGAACATAACTCACTACACATTACACAACCACAAGACTGAATAAATAAAAGACTGATATAAAGGTGTAAACAGAAGCTGTAAAACTTCGTACATTGCCACATTTGTTTTCTAATAGAATAGTAATTCCAAGAAATAAAACACAAAGTAAACCGACTTAACAACGAAGATAATTAAAAAAATACGCCTTCAGAAGATAATGATTGCAAAACTTAGATCTTGCATCTTCCTTTTTGGCAAGTGCATCCATCAAAGTAAATAAACGGTAAGCTTCCGTTTGTTTCCTATTAGAATGCATAAATTAACCAAGAACATGAAAGCACTAATACAGTGCTTTAATGCAATCTATCCGAGATAAAATTGATGGCTACAAAAGAAACAAATGCGAAATAAATAATCATCCGAGTTTTCATTTGCCACATAAAATGTTAAGAAGAATGAAATGCAAAGAAAAGTTTTTGAATTCATTCACAAATAAATGGAGGTTTGTACTGCACAAAATAATGGCTATGATATACAGTAATTCAATCCAAAACCAAAGTGTACAAGCAAGTTGTATAGAAAGTATTGTTCAGTACAAGTATAGATGAATGGATCACAAAGAGATCGTTACATCAAAAAACTTCACTTTCTGAATGCTAATAAATTAAAATATTTGGTTTGAAAATTGTTAACTTACTCAACTTTCACAGGTACGAAGACTAATACCAATCTCCAGAAATATCATGGTAAAACTAGTCAGCAAGATTGGTTATTGAATGGGACGATGGTGGTTCTTACCAAAATAAACTGCAGTTTTCAAAGTGGAAACATTAAAATGCACTTATCAATCATCTGCTACTGCATGTGAACCAATACATTGATAGAATAAATAGCAATAAGTGGAAAATAAGGTGTGTATTCAATTAGAGCTTCAAATATCAAGTACCCCAATTGCATACTCTCATAGCCTGATATCATCCTCAAACTAGTATAAGGTATTTTTCTAGAAAAGGAGCTAAAAAAGTTCTAGGAGATTACCACTGTCAAGCAAAGAGCCCAAATATAATTTGACTCTAGAATTTAAACACCCTGATGCAGGTACTACACTGCTAAAGGTTACCATACTTTTAAAAATGGCATTACAATAGTAGACCATTAACAGTAACAATGGAGACAGCAAATGACTTCACTGTCAACAACAAAATGCCAACCAAAGATGAATTCTTAGGAAAATACTAAATTTTTGTGCGAATACAAGTTTAACTTACAGCATCTTCGATTGCAAATCCTTTTGTCCATCTAATGAGGATGCCTGAAGAAACTGAAATTTGTCTAACAGGAAAAGAGAAAGTAAATGCGAGCTCCCTTAAATCACTTGTATGCTCGAGTCCTTCAACTTTTTCTACAAAATTTTGCAGCGTCATAGCAATAAAATCAAATAGCTCCTGCATCAAAAAGAAGTTGGAAATATTTTTCAGCTAAATTCTTAGAATCATGAGAAAGAAAATTCAATTAAAACTTACAGTCCAATTACCTCGGCTGTACCCGTCATTAGATATGGCAAAATTGGTTGGCTTTCAACTTGATGCCTCAAAATCATGGAGCGAGTTCCTCCAAGCTCTACACGCAATACTCTAAGACTTGTGGCTCCAAGATCAAGAGAATAGTAAGTTCCCATCTCTTTCCTGCATGAAGAAGTGAAGTAACGAAATTGTAATGTTAATTAACTTGAACAAGCAAATAAAAAAATATAGATAAGAATGCAATACAAAATCATATGGCTATGCCGTAGGAAATGAGATTTAGTTACGATAAACCCATTAAGAGATGGATAGACAACAAATTTATGCTTACCTTTGTTTCAACTATCAACTTATTAAATTACACAAAATCAATGTAGAGTGCTGCGTGAAAAAATAATGAGGGAGAAAACAAGATAAAAGAGAGATATATTATATATTCGCATTAACATAATTGTCTAATCTAGACAAATTAGCCTGGGTCTTCTTGAAGAAAACTTGTTCACAAACAACTGTAGTTTCTTAGATACTTAAAAAAATAATAATAAAAAAATTAAATAAAATAAAAAAATCAAACAAAATTGGAGTTGGGATTCTATTGCCCATTTCAATCAACATGAAAAGCAAACCTAAAGCCATAGAAAACACCTAATAAGTAGTCAAGGATGCTTTGTTCATATAAAAGACATTATAAATTTGATATTTTCATAGCCACTTATACACACCATTGCAAGAAATGAACAACATATTTAAAGAATATGTTATAGGACTACTGATTCTTAGTTCATCCTTGGATTCTCGAGATAGACATTCATCACTTAAAATTGATGATATTTACCATGTTGCAAATCTATTTTATCCTAAAGAGTTCACCGAAAAGAAAAAAAAAAACCATATTTAAAATTTCAATTGCAACATTTTGAAATTCAAGCTCATCAAAATCAAGTTTTTCAAAATTTCCCCATCATTTTTTATCTATGTCAAATGTTGGGCAAGAAAATTGATCATATATTTTCTTATTGATCGATCAATTTAGTTTCTCTTAACTCTACTTGATCGACTACTATGATTATAATACATTTTTAACAATGAAGATTATTATGATAAGATTATGAAATGAGATGAATGGTGATTTTCTTCCAAATTCAATGATTGATTTGTAAAATATATTGGGAAAACATTGAAAATTTTTTTTAGGTAGAATCAATGATCAAGGATTTTGATGCAATGAAAAAGCTTCTGACATAATTTAAGACGCGTAAACATAATACCTAAATTAAAAGAGATTTTTTTTTTTGTTTTCTTTTGTAGGTTGTCTTCTTTACCATTTTTATTAAACTTTTTCTCTACTTATGTTATATTAGAAAGTCAGACTTCTAATTTTGATTTTTTAATAGTTTCTTTTTACCACCCCTCTATTTAAATAATGATTTTTCCACTATTTACATGGGAAATATATGACATTTGTAAACCGTCATTAGAAAATAAAAAAGAATGGGCATATAGGGATGCAAAAATCAATCAGATAAACTTGGATCTACTCCTGTGGGAAGCAGATCGAGAAAATGGATTTATCTTCTTCACAGCAATTTCTTGAAGCTTCCTATTTATCTGAATCATCTAAGAGGTACCATCGTACAGCCTAGATGCCAATGACAAACCCATAGCAAGCTAACTAAAAGTGTAAGATAAACTAATCAAGCTCAGTGAGCAATAGTTAAGCAGAATGATCCAAGCAGCAAAGAATGCTCACGAGAGGGAACGGGTAGATTATGGGGAGTGGTAATGGTAAAATATTAACAACATCAAAGATAGCAACAATGCTATGAAGAAATTGCAAAAAAATGGCAAGAAAACAAAAGATTCTTAAACAGAAACAAGGAAAAGCTTCCTTAATCAGCCCTAACTGCAGCTACACAGGAGGAAAACATAAGCTATGTGATCCCCAAATGAGCAGAGAAAATTGATGCACTCAACTTTGCAGGCAAGCAACTTTACATGCCAGAAAGCATACCATTTAAGAAAGATAGTATTCAATCCACGCAGCAAAACCCATCAACCACAATGACCTAAATGAACTGCAGTAACCACAATGTAATAGTGTAACTCGAGGAAAATATCCATGAAGGCCTTGCATAACCAAAATGAACAAATCCCGGGTATTGTCAAACTTCCAAGCTGTTCGTCGATGCTTTTAGATATATTTTAAATATAATTACTAAACTGTAACCTCACAACAACTTTTCAAATATTAAATTTATTCAACACGCTCTATGAATAGTACAGAAACAATTTATTGGATAGGAACCAGCACAAACTTCCAATCACATAAAATGATCAAAATAAGGTTTTCGACCATACCAAACCCAGGTCCAATTTCACAATACAGCATCAAGAAAGACAAAATCCAGCACTGCGAGCACTCAAAGGCCCCACCTTTCATTAAATGATCATCAACTCGAGAAGCCCAAAAATATTCAAGAATAAGGAGGCTGGGCAGGGCGGAAAAAAAAAATAACCAAAGAAACCACCATACCCATCCGGAAGACTATCTATGAAGGTAAGAAGCATCTTGAGCTTGCTACCGCCTTCTGATGCGAGCCCGGCGTTCATCTCGACAGCCATGGCGTCAACCACCTGCCTGAGCCGCCCGATCGAAGTGGAGCACCCCTCCTCGAACTCCCGAACCACTTCCACCGCCCTTCCCCACCGCCGCCGGCTCCTCGCTCGTCGGCCAACAAGTATAGCTGCGATCGCACAAGAAACCACCGCACACCCCACCGCAACACCAAAACCCACTCTTCCCATCAACCGCCTCCCTCCTTCGTCGATTCCCATCACCACATCAAACCATCGATGGTTCAGCTCGCCTCCCCTCTACTTCCTCCAGTCGATAAACAGCAGCCTCCGGCAAGCACGGTGGCGAGACGCGACACTTCCGCCGGGTCCCGCCAAGTGTTCGACGTGGTGCCGACGAGACACCACGAATGTAACGGACGAGGGCTAAGCCGAAAAAGAGAAAATAAACGGAAGAGAAGGGCGAAAGGGAGGGGAGCGTGAGGGGTTCTTCGCTCTTTATTAAGCGGCCTTGGTTAGCCAAGTAGTGTGCTTGCCCAGTGCCAACCTTTTCAAAATACATCAAATGACGGATTTACCCCCCGATCGTGAACAAAATGACCGCCGCAGCACCTCGCTTTTGACTTGTGTCGGTTGGCTCCGAAAGTGACACCCGCGCTTTTCCTAGCCCCGCCCGCATAATCTGAGCTGTCGGGTGCTTACCACAACGGATGGGGCTAATTACGTTGCTGCCAAGCATTGGTTGGCATATTAACGAATTTATCTCAGATTCTTCTAGCTGAAGATTCAAAATTAAAAAAAATAAAAATAAAAAAAAATCATTTGGATCTTGAATCTGGTCGAGTTTGGTTATTGGTCGGCTATGTTTAATTTTTGTTTGTGTCAATATGACTAAAGAACTTATATTATAAATAAAATTTTATCCAATATTGATAGCTTTCCTATTATACATGCATTAATTCTATAAGATCAAGGAATTAATCTTGTTGTTGAGTATTGTCACTGGTGCAAATGACGGGCATTGGAATTATTGATAATGAAAGACATTTATGTTATTTGAGATGATGCATATCAAAATTATTAGCAATTTTGGGACTTTTTGTTGTTAGCGGCGATGACATAGGTGTTTGTGTTGAAAATAGACGCTAACCTTGTTTGTGGTGGTAAGCCTCACCATTATTAGCTATAATGAGCATTAATGCTATTGGAGATGATGAGCGTCGATCTATGTGGTGATTATAGAAGTGGACAACATATGTCTAATTCTAGGAAGCAGAGCTCTAGGTTATCTCCATTGGAATACTTTCAGGGGCTTCATTCTAGTCTATCCCTAAATATGTAAAATAAAAGGCTATTTAAAGATTTCTTGAAATGACCCTATTATTATTTTACCTATAAGTCAAAACATTTCATCATATGGTTCATGTTAATTCATATAGTCAAAACATTTCATATGGTTCATGTCGACCAATAGCGATGCTTTCCATATGCCAACATTAATGTCGATGCATGTTGATGCCCTTTGCCGACTAACATAACCCTATCATCGACCAACATTGACACCATTCATTTGAATGATGATGATACATATTCACTGGTCAATGCTAATGTTTGCCTATTAGCCAATGACAATAATATCCACCCATCAAATGGATGAAACCTTTCGTCTCTATTACATGTACTTGACCAACCACTAATATTTAACCCCATCTTCTCTAGCCATTAAATTCCTTTTCATAAATGCATCAAGTCATTCATATGAAGAATATTTTAATAAATTTCCTAGCTTATGTTATCGCATATTTGCATTATAATTATATTTTGAATGTATTTTTTTTATAAATATTGTTATAAATTAAATGGAGAAAGTTGAGATGTAATATCATTTAAAATGCAAGGAGGAATGCTTGATAATTTTTATTTATTATAGTGAAAGTTAAAAATTACTACCACTTTGTTACCTCATCAAACTCAAAATATTTCAAACTCACCATGGCAAAATTTTCCCTTCTTGAAGATTTTGTAATGGTCAAGCTCCCTTTTGAATGCATGTGCAAAGAATAACAATGACCCATGAGTTTTCCATGGAGATTTAAAGAGGAATTGAATAGCTAACATTTTCTTGACCTTCCTTGTGATGTCTCATTTTTCAACATGGGATAAGCTTTATAAATAATATAAAATTATAATATATGCTTCTTTTTTTACAAACAAAATTTGATTTAGGGAGAAGTTTTCCTCTTCAATTCTTTGGGTGGCATTCATTGGCTTGTGGCTTAGTGGCCTAAATCAACCATCTTTGGTGAGAGTATTTTATCTTATTATCATCCTTTTTTTGTGATTTTTTTTTTAATTTTATTTGCATCCCTTCACCACCATCAAATGTTTTGAAATAAATTTCTAAGTTCTTACGCTCCATTATTATTTTTCAATATAGTAACACTATAAAAAAATCTATTACAATCTAATCATCCGCCATTCTTTTAACTCCATATAAAATATCCTCCCCAACATCCCAAGTTATCCATAAATGCCCACCATCCATCATTTACCCTTTGAAAATTATCTCATAATCTTTATATAAAATTAAGTATGAAAATTATCCCAAAACCTAATAGTACCTCTCACGGACCCTTAGATTTTCCCATCTTAAAGCCAAGAAACTCTCTTAGTTCTTTTGATAGCTTCATCCATATCTCCTAACATAAAAATAAAATTACTTATCTCCATTAATGAAGGTGGGTAGCTTTTTGATGAGATTAATGACTAGAAAAAGAATATGGATCTTTAGCATACTATTTAAAAAAGAGGTTCGAAGTTTGTGGTGGAATGATGAGGAGTTTCAATTGGTATAGAAATAGGAATGTCAAGACTAGTCTAATTTGAGCTGATTTAGAATAGTAGCCTTTATGCTGAATAAATGATTGAAAATGATGGTGGAAGGTTAGCTGGGGATGTGAGCTTATGATCTGTAATTGATGATATAGTTTGGAAGAATTTAAGTTGATGCCAAGATGTAAAGAATAAGACAAGGTTGAAGTGTTTCACCAGAGCTATGCGAAAGTATATGGCCTAAAAATTTTGGTTGCTAGTTTATTGATTTTAGGAGATGCTTATGTTATGGAGGAAGAGGTTGGAGTAGGCTTTTAAGGGTGTAATGTAATAACCCGTAATTTATAAATGCATTAAATAAAAAAAATGGCTAAGTGGCATTGCAACATTGAGCTCTAAGGTTTTTCGAGAATTAAATGAGCACAGCGGCACTAGGGCCCATAGCGCCATAGTTGTGGGTCAAAAAATTATATATATATATATATATATATATATATATATATATATATATATATATATATATATATATATATATATATATATATATATATATATATATATATATATATATATATATTATCACAAACCATTTCAACAAAACCCTCACCTAATCATCCCCTCCCCCATTTCTCTTATTTGGTCAGGAGAGAAGAAGAGAGAGGAGGAGAGAGAGAGAGAGAGAGAGAGAGAGAGAGAGAGAGAGAGAGAGAGAAGAGAAAGTAAGGATTGGGCTTGTATTTTATAACACTCATAATATAAATGTTGCTCTGATTGTGGTTGGTAACGCTAATCCTATCTATGTTTTCAATTATTTTATATTTTGCTGATTTTTTTCCTCCTAAAATTGATTAAAATGCAATATCTCACATTTTAATGATTTTTACTATGTAACTTTTGATATGTAGTAGATATTATTACCTTGAGTATTTTGACTGATTTATATATAAATTCATTTGGTGATTTCTTCTATATGTCATTTTATCTAAAATGAGTTGTATAATACTGGGTATAAGATTATTAGGAGTTAGTATAATGTATCTTGGAATAAAATATATGACATGCATTAATTTACTATTTATTTACTCAAATGAATATTTTTTCATACTAAATGCATATTGATTAGTGTGATGATAATTGCATTGGGTTTATATTATGCTTATTATTATATGATCTATATGCATAAAATCTTTAGATTGGCTAGAGACATTATCCTATATAGTAGAGTGGGCCGATGTGCTTTTCTTAAAAAAAAAATTATTATATAATTCTAAGTGATATGAAAAGGGAGTTATAAGGAGATTGACTGATATGATATGATATGATATATTAATAGGAAACAAGTGATGACTTCTTACATGAAAATCATATGACTTGTGATATGTGATATGAGACCAATTGCTACAAATATGACTGATGTAATTGAGATTGATTCATATAGGGTTGGCCTATAAGTCAAGATATAAAAAAATACCACAAGTAGCTAGATATCATATCTTGCTTTCATAAGCATATGACATCATCGTGCATGATAAATAACATAAGTGATATGATATGATATACACATGATACAAGATATGATCGATATATGCATATGATAAGATTGATATGACTGATGAGATTGCTATAAAGACATATGATATACATGAAATACATGATATCATATTGCATTGAATTTGATAGGAATACATGATATATTTGTATTGATACTTAATGCTGCATAAAGACTTGTGATATGCGATATGAGACCAATTGCTACAAATATGGCTGATGTAATTGAGATTGATTCATATAGGGTTGGCCTATAGGTCATGATATAAAAAAAATACCACAAGTAGCTAGATATCATATCTTGCTTTCATAAGCATATGACATCATCGTGCATGATAAATAACATAAGTGATATGATATGATATACACATGATACAAGATATGACCGATATATGCATATGATAAGATTGATATGACTGATGAGATTGCTATAAAGACATATGCTATACATGAAATACACATGATATCATATTGCATTGAATATGATAGGAATACATGATATATTTGTATTGATACTTAATGCTACATAACATGCATATAATAAGTGTCCACTAGTTTAATATGATAGGTATACAAATGTAAATGAAATAATATATATAATGAAATAAAGCATAATTAATTGACATGCATGAATTCAGAATATACCTACTATGTTGTATTTGACATGAGTATATCAATGACATAATACACTGATACTTTATATGACTACTAATGAATTATATTTATATTAATGATTTCTATTACTCATATGAAATGATACTATTTATATTGATTGATACATAATTATACTACTTTGGATTTAATAATTATATGTATACTACTACTATTATCTTGCATTGATTGCAGTTATATGTTTTGATAACCTACTGAGGTGTTAGCTGACTTTGTGGTTTTGCATATTTTTAGGAAGGGGTTAGGATCCAGTTGAGTGAGATAAATCAGAATTCAAATTTTATTTTATTTTAATATTTGGTTTCATTCTTTTGTAGTTAGGAGCATATAAAGATAGACCGATGTATTCTTTGATATCCTAGCTATTATAAATTGAATTTTGAGGAATGAATATGAAATATTTTGATGCATATAATTTGTAGTTACTTTTATTAGTTTTATTATAATAATTAATTATTATAAGCTTTGATAGATTAATTAAGAGACAAAATAGATAATTCTTCCCAATTGAGATCTTGGGGTGTCACATGTAATAACTAATTTAAAGAAAATACCTAGATAATTACATAACTCACCAAAAATGTGTAAACCACTTGAAGCCACCAAGCACCCAGTAAATAAAGACTACTTCTCCACCAAAATATTTCATTCATTAATAATATTATAAAATGGTTTAGTCCATATTTATGGTTATTATAAGACTCTTAGGCAACCAATTTTGGAGGAAAAAAAGGAGGGAAAAGAAGGGTAGGTTGCCATTAATGAAAAATAATTCTAACCACCTTATTTTAATATGTTATCAATAACAAAATTATCATAGTCTACCATATAAATTTGTAGATGAAAAATAAAATATAAATTATATTTAAAATATTCAAAACTATAGAGTCTTAATTAGGCTCTTCATTGTGCTCTTATAATTGAGCATTTTCTTTTATCTTTTTTTTTGGGGGGCTTTGGTCTTAGATATTATAATTAGATTTTTAGCTTGATTATCTTTATCCACGTGATGTGCCACATCAACTCTTAGGGGCTCAATTGAAATTTACTATGTATAGTTAAAATGTAAATAGTCTTCTATTAGTTATGGGGCCAAATTTCTAAATTAGTACGAGTCAATCATGTATCATCAATAGATTGTATTTTAATGAATTAAAAATCTATCCTTAGTGGTTGGATTAATATATGCTTCTTTAGTGATGATATGATCGATGTATAAAAAAGTTAGATTCAATAAATAGAGTATTATGTTTCGTACTAAAGAGTTAGATTAAAGAAGTGGAGGTTTGCTAACTCCCTTAGATGATAAAATAAATTCAATATTAATAACATGATGGATTTATATATTAAAAGATAAATCAAGGCGAGAAGCATTAGTTTCAATTTTCTTAAGAATTTTGAAGGAGGCACATGCCCTTATAATAATTTCTCAAACTTATATGTTTGGTAAGATCTGATTAGATATGAATCAAAATATAATCGCATTCTTTAAATTCTTTTATTAATCGATTATGATTTACTTAAAAAAATATATTTTTCACTGCTTGAAGTAATTTTTTTGTTGTATAGTATCATGTAAGCTTTGAAAGTCCTTAGTAAATATGAATGCAAAATCGAAAAATACATAAAAAGAGAGATTGCTTACATTAATTGGTCACGTAGGGTTTTGACCATACAATACTTCAAAAGGTGATGTTTTGTGTGTTCTAGAGATAATGTTATTATATGCAAATTTAGATGTAGGCAAATGGACGTTCTAATTTTCTAAATGTTTTTTGATAAGGCATATAAGTAGGTTTTATAATACTCAGCTTACTACTCCAATTTATCTATCAATTTGGGGATGAAATGTAAATGAGAATTTCAATTTAGTGTCAAATAATTTTCATTAAGTCATCCAAAAATATAAATTGAACCTAACATCATGATAAATAATAATGGTCGAAGTAAGGTCATGGAAGTGCATAATTTTCTTAGAGAATAATCTAGTAATACGAGAAGCATCATTAATTTTGGAGCATAGTAAGAAATTGGCCATCGAGGAGAACCTATTAGCTACTACAAAAATGCTATCATGTACTCGAGCTGTATGGGGAAACATTAAGATAAATCCCATCTAGAGATCTTCCCAAGGCCTTTAAGGAATAGGCAAAATAATATATTGATCAAACTTTTGTTTGTTAGCTTTAGATTATGTACAGGTTAGATATTGTACTACTAATTTTTGGACATCTCATTTAAGTGAAGACAAAAATTGACTTTTCATTAAATGTATTATTTTATCTTTTTAAAATTATAAGCAATTCCTTTAAATGTAATTTAGAAATTAGGAATTCCCTAAGAGAGAATATAGGGATATAGAGTTATTTTTTCAATATAGATATTCACTAACTATTGAGAATGTTCCCTATAAGATTAATAATTTCCCCAAGTACTTGATACATATATGATGAAAGTTAGGACACACCATGTATTAATCTCTAATTCATTTAAATAATTAAATTTTAACTTTTAAAAAATAGATTGTCAATGTTATCTTTGATAAAACATCAATAAAATTATTTTCAACTCCAAGTTTATATTTTAGGATAAAGGAGTAATCCTGAAGATACTCCATTTTGCATGCCTATAGCTTAATTTTTATTGGGTATTGATAAAGTTAAGGGCATGAAGGTCTACAATGAGAATATACACCCTATGTAAAAGATATTGTCGCCATTATCTCAATGATTAGATGATACCATAAAATTCTCAAACAAATGTTAAATACCTCTATTTTCACTCATTTTGTTTTTTACTAAAAAAAGTTATATGATGGTTTTCTTGGCTTAATATTCCTATAATTTCAACTACATATGCATAAAAAATCACCTTAACAATTTTATAAAAATCAAGAAGCTTGAGCATTGAGGTAGAAGTCATAAGAAACTTAATTTGATCCAAGACATTTTGTGTGATTAGGATCTAATGGAACTTATCTAATTTTAGTAGGTAAATAATTGAAACTATAATGATACTCAATACTTTGATGAATTGTCTATAGAAAGTGGTTAAGCCATAAAAGCGAAACTTTTAGGTTTTGGCCAGACTAAGATAGCTTTAACTTTATTAGGATCATATTTTATCGTAATAGTGAAAATTATAAATAAAAAAACATCACTTCAATTTGTAAAAGGAAATATTTTTTTTTTCAAATTAATGTATAACTTTTATTTCCTAAGAGTCTTAATAATTTGCCTAAAATGTTGTAAGTAAGTGGTCTATTTCACTTGAGAAAAAAATTAAGAAGTCATCAAAATATACAATATTTTTTTTTTCTTATAAAGGGCTTAAGGAAAATATTCATGAACCTCATGAATATGCTAGGGGAATTTAAGAGTCCAAAGGGATGACCAACCATTATTAAAGCTGGTGGGGGTTTTGTTAAGTAGTTTTCTATTTATCTATTGATATAATCAAAGTTTATTAATAACATTTTTTTTAGATTATTTTTGAGAAAAAAAAATTAGCCGTTGAGACTAAATCTAGCATTTAGTCTAGCTGAGGAATAACAAATTTATACTTTATATTAATTTTATCTATAGCTAAATTATCAGCACACATTTGCCATATTTCATCTATCATAGGGGTTTGAAAGGCCTGGATCAAGTAGAGACTAAGGCTCTCTTGTACATAATATTTCCTAATTAATTTCTCAACTTATCACTTGATTTTAGTGTATTTAGGGTGATTAATTATGTAATGAGGAAGGTTAGGAATTTATGAACTTGAAACTAAATCAATAGCATGTTTGATGGTTATAAGAGGGGATAATTCATCAAGAAGTCCTTTTGGTGCAATGTCAATGTGATAAAAAAGGAGTGATGATACCATAATCGATATGTAAGTCTCACCATTGTCTAGGGTTACTTATTTTATATATAATGACTAAAGAATACGTAGATAAAAAAATTATATTTTTCAAAATTTCATTTTTGGTGAGACCGTGAAAGTACTTATAATATAGGTACTTGAATTAGGATAAAAATTGATGATATTATCATTGGCAGTAGCTTCAATCAATTGAAGTCATTTAGGGTTTTGTTATTATATTTAAAAATATAAGTATTCTCTATACTATAATGAGTAACACTTATGTCAAACAAACCAAGGTCTTCCTAGCAAGATGTGAGCAATATCTATGGGAAAGATATCAAAACATATTTGAACTTTATATCTATCAATATTGGAAGAGAGATGGTTGACTAAAATGACATGAAAAGGTTCATGGTGCGATTCGCTCTTGAGATTGACTCTAATGAAGGTGTGAGTAGATATGACATTCATTGTATGTCCTCCATTTATAATGAATTTATATCTTTTTTAATACACATCAGATACAATATAAAAATATTTTTTCTTCACCAAAATGACACGTATATTTGTCAAATATATTTTTGCATATAGGATTAATTTCATTTTGGCAAAATTAACTCCTTGATAGTCATCTATCTTATACTAATAAAAAGACCATCCATTTGGACTAACTAACCTAGTAATAATTAGGTCATGGGTTTCATCATTGGTGAGAGTTTCAACTTTAACTCTCCTAAGGGATCATTAAAATCACCAGATTTCTTTGAGGATGGTTTTTTATATCTCTATTCCTAAGGTTGGGTTTTCTCTGATTAGGTTGGACTTCTCCTTGATCTATATAAAATCCTTAACTTCTAAAATTGTATTATTTTTAGGCATAGTATGGGGCATGATTTCTATTGTCTTATAAATGATTCAAATTAGCTTGTATATGATGCTTTAGTTATTTTATTTAAGTTGTAGTCTCCTTAAATAGTTCCTTTGTCTTAATATCAATTTTTATGAATTATAAGATCTAAGAAATCAACTATCACAGTCAAAATTTCAATCTAATATTGAGAAACTAATTTAGGTTCGTAAGATGCTTTTTTATTAATATGAAGAGAAAGATGAGAGGGAAAGAAAAAAGAAGATTATGTATTTCTAGCTTATGAAAGAGATTTGAATAAATTTGTTAAAGGCTTTAAACATGCTCTAATGGTGAAGGAATTCCTAGATATTTTTTTCCTAAACAGTTATCTAGGTTACCTCTAAAGAGAAAGGTAGAATTCTATAATGAGGTTGTGTTAGGTACAACCTTGATAGCAAAGACTCCAAATAGAATGGCACCTAGGGAGGTATAGGAGTTAAATGTGCAGTTACAAGAGCTATTGGATAGAGATTTTATCAGGCTGAGTGGATCGTCATTGGGCGCTCCTATATTATTTGTGAAGAAGGATATATCTCCGAGGATATGTATAAATTATTGAGATTTGAATAAAGTAATAGGGGAACCACTACCCATAATATATGATATGTTTGATTAGTTAGAGAGAGTAGCTATATTTTCTAAGATTACATTGAGATTAGGTTATAACCAATTGAGGGTGAAAGTAGAATATGTAGTGAAGATGGATTTTAGTATTATATACAAGTAATATGAGTTTCTAGTGATGACATTTGGTGTGACAAATGCTCTGTTAGTATTTATAGATTTGATGCATCGAGTCTTCAAAGAATCTTTGGACCAATTTCTTATTATGTTTATTGATGATATTCTGTTGTATTCAAAACATGAGGAATATATGGTTCATTCAAAAATATCTTTAGAGATATTGAGGCAACAAAAGTTATATACTAAATTTTTGAGATGTGAATTCTAGTTGACTTATGTGAATTTTTTTGGGCCCATGGTGAGCAAGGAGAGACTTATTATGAATCTCCAAAAAGTGTAAGCTTTGGTAGATTAGCTGAGGTTGACATCTATGATTGAGGTTCATAGTTTTCTAGGGCATGTCATGATATTATAGAAAGTTTTTTAGAGGCTTTTTATAGATTGTTATCCCTTTGATAAGGTTAACTCAGAAGAACTGTGTTATTTGATTGAACACTAGAGTGTGATGAGAGTTTCCAAAAGTTGAAGGCATATATGGTGTCATCCCCTATGTTAGCTATTTTGTCAAGTATTAAGAGATTTCAGGTGCATAATGATGCTTTTTTGAAGGGTCTTGGATATGTGTAGCAATATAATGAAAATGTGGTAGCTTATGCATCCAGAAGTTGAACCTGCATGAGAAGAACTACCCAACACATGATTTAGAGTTAAAAGTGATTTTTTCCCTAGAGTTAGTATGGTATTAGGTGTAAGATCTATATGAACCACCAGAGTTTGAGGTATATTTTCATCAGAAAGAGTTAAATCCGAGGCAAAGAAGGTGGTTGGAGCTAATTGAAGGCTATGATTTGGATATCATTTATGAGCCAGGTATGGAAAATATGGTTACTAATACTTTAAGCAAGAAATTAATAGGAGTGGAAGCTAGTTTGGTTACTTCTAAGCAAGCATTGATTAGAGAAATGAAGAGACTAGAGTTAGAAATTGTGTTCCTCTGATGTGTCTGTTGTAATCATTTATCAAATGATAGTTTAACCCTCATTATAGGACATGATTAAAGAATCACAAAAGGAAGTTTAAGAATATATTAGGTTTATGGATCATATTCAATCTAGAAAGAGACCTGAGTTATAGATAGATGAGCAAGGTGTGGTTTTCTGTGGTAGCAAACTATTGATCCAAGATGATTGTGATCTAAGGAGAGTGATTTTATATGAAGCTCATAACTAGAAGCATACTATTTATCTAGATAGTAATAAAATGTATCGTGATATGAAGTACATATTCTGATCGATTGGATTGAAGCATGAAATGTCAGAGTTTGGTTTAAGTGTGAAGCATATCAAATAGTAAAGGCTAATCATGAGAGATTTGATGGGATATTATAGTCATTTGCCTATTCCTAAGTGAAAGTAGAAAGAGATCGCTATGGATTTTGCTATGAGTATTCTTAGGTTTAGGAAAATAAATGACGCAATATAAGTGGTTATGGATATATTGATGAAGTATGCTCATTTTATATCGATGCAGTAGACTAATTATAGACTAATTCTATTGATAAGTTGGCTCAGGTTTATGTGAAGGAGATTGTTAGGCTGCATGAAATTTCTAAGATTATTATTTTTGATCATGATGATGGGTTTACCTCAAAGCTATCAAAAGGTATTTAGGAAGGTCTGGAGACAAAGTGGAATTTTAGTGTAACTTTTCAATTTTGAGTCAATCCCATTTGAAAATTCCAACCCTTACCTTCTTTGATATCGAGCTTTAAAAATCTAAATAAGATTCGTACCACAATTTTAATCGAGAGTTTTCATAGAAAAACTTTGGTTTTCCTATGATGTAATTAACTACGAGGGCTTGCACTCGTAGGAGATTTAGAAACCCATATTTAATTTTTCAAAAAATCAATTTTTCAAAATGCTCAATTAATTCTCTTTGAGAAATTAAAAAAAATGGCGATCGTTATCGTCATATTCAAATAATCGATAATAAGCAATATCATATTTAGTTGGGAAGATATATTGCTTTATTATCATTACTTTGATTATGAAATTAACGATCTCATATCCGAATCATTATCGTTACAAACTCAATCAAATTTAATGTTGACCCTCTGGGATAATATGTGATTCTTTTTTGAGTTTGACTACTCAATATCTGGATGAATCTAAAGTTTTATAATTTGAACTCATTAGAGAATGATATGCTCATCTTCCGAGGTGATATGTCATTCATAATGACATGCTCAATTTCAAAATTCCAAAAATTAAGTTTTCCCCCAAAAAATTAATTCTTTTCAAAACTACACTTTTTCAATCAAATATTTATCTCTTAAAATATAGTATTATATTCAAGAGGGTAGACCAATGAGATTTCCATTAAATAAAAAATTGGTGGTGTAATCTTAATTGTAGCATGTAATTGATTAACTAAATTATACCGATGGGTAAAGAGTGATGACTCTTAAATGATTATTGAAAGTCACATGTGAAAATAAATGATTAAAAGAAATAAATAAAAGATAAGATGAGATTGATAAATGGATAGCTATGATAGTTAATAGATATACGAAAGAAAACATTACATTAAAGCTAGATTGTCTTGCATTAATTTTTATAATTATATTCATGATTGCATTTATATGATAATACATTAAATTAATGGATAGATATGACTGAAATCATATTTATATAATATATCATAGCATACTGACATGATTCACTAGGTGATATTATTTTTTATCGTATGTCTTATGATTTGATAGATATATTTTGACTTCACTGATCATATTAATTTTATTATTATTATTTCAACTTTTTTATTAATCATATAAACTAACAATTGATAAAGATTTGAACCGAAACATACATATTGATTTTTTAGCCTTGTATTAAAAGTAGTGATAGAGTTTTGATTATTTGTCGAGCTTTTATTCTTATTATGCAAATTTTAATGATTTCAGGTCAGGAAATAGGTCATGATCGTAAGTAGTGATACTAATAAAGATCGTCAGGTTCTTATTTAGCTTTTGTTCTATATTTTTTAATTTTTTGTAATTTGGAGAGTGTGATTGATAAGTGGTTGAATAATCTTCTAGCTATTACATTAATTTTGGGATAATGAATATAATGTAATATTTTGAGGTATATAACTGTTAATTTCTTTTGTTAGTTACATGGATTTATTATTTTGATGATTTTTACAGAAGCTCTAGTTGATTAATTAAAATAAATAATTATTTTGATTTAATTCTGAGATATTATAAATTAGTATCTAAGCAATACATTAGCTAGAAGATAAGAACAAAGTATCATAAAATGGAAAGTACTACACCATGGGAGTAAACTCTTGAACCTAGTATGGGATACATTATTACGTGATAGAGTCACCACTTAAACTTGTAGAGGTCACCACTAAAATTCTATCTTCTTGGTGGATGATTATGAGATACAGATACTGACAAGGATGTCAGTTACTTAAGTGAGGGAGATTGTGAAATCTCTTAAGTAAAAGAAACTAAGCTCTTAAACATTGATGTTGACCTCATTATTTGAGGTTGATTTCCCCAGAATCAATATCTAGCTCCTAGGTTTTCGTAACCTAACATAAACGTCATCCAATAGGATTTCCCTTAGGTGGACGCCCACTGACGTAGCATCGACTCTAACCTATCACTCAACTCAAATAAGGCTCGATTTTTGATTCGTCGATGTCGCTCGACTCAATCTAATTTATTTTCGATCAAATTGATACATTATTGGGCTCAAATCAATTCACCAATCGAATCAAAATCAAATCATATTTACTCAAATTGAATTCGATTTCAATGGCTTCGATTAACCCATTTTGACTCTTCATAAGTATATATATAATAACAATTGATACGTCATCAAAAATTATCTTAATCGGGCATGAATCTCAATCCAAAATCAAGTTTGGAAACTTCAAAAATTAATTCAGAGACCATCCGAACTCCGATTTCAGCAAACTTACAGTCGAACTGAGCGTCTCAGGAATACAAACCCGACGGACCCGAGAAGTTCGTAGAAGAAGAAAAGACAGAACAAGAAGATTGAAGAAAGAAGATGAAGAAATCAAGATTTAAGGAACAGTATATCCCATTTCAAAAATCACTTGCGTCATTCTTAGGAATAGAATACGGGTTTGTTGTCAGTGGTGCCTGGCCACTTTACTTTTCTGTAAATTCTGGGTGTAATATGGACATTGGACATTGGACATTATATTTGGATTATTAAAATTGATTGTTTACATTATTTGTACAGTAGAATTTTTTAGGACTCTTGCATGCCGTATTTTGTTTTAGCCTGGATTCGAATCGGAGAGATTTTTTTCGTAAGGGTACGCTTAAAATTCTTCTATTTGTAATTTTAAATAAAATTTTTTAGGCTCACATAGTAACTCTAACGATCTAAGAAGTAAGCTTGGGACCGCCGAGAGTCAGCATAAGCATATTAATACATTCTCTTCCTTGTTAGGCACCTCCCCGCCTGCGGGTTCTGGCAGACCACTTGACCTATGAGGGCGCAGTTCTGTCAAGGGGAAGTTGTGCAATCTCTAGGGGAAAAACCTATTTTCTAAGCCTAATTTTTAAACTGCTTCATATTCATTTTATGCATTCGAGTCAATTAGCATGCATTGCATTAGATACAAATTAAAAAGAGTCTAAAATATTAATTGCATTTCTAGACATTTATCACCCTACATAAGTTGAGGGGCTAATTAGGAATTGTCTTAGATGTCAGCCCCAATTCCTTAAAACTTAAACAACGTCCCTACCCATCTTTCATAAGAGACTGGACACATGATTTTAAAGCGCCTAGGTGGTTAGCTGGCTCCCCAATCCAGGCCGGGGTAAGTCCAGATTTGCATTTCATTAGTTAGGTTCGGGTCATTACTTTATAGTACCCAAATTAGATTTAGGTTCTGAGGCAGATTCTTTTTAGATCTTAAGTCCTCGCCCTCCGGGAATATAATCCCAAATTTCTAATAAAATGTCAACTTGAACATAAAAATTTTCTCTCAAAATGTAAAGCCCAACATAGGGTAGGCTGAGGTTGTCTCTGAGCTTCTCAGAATCTGGCACCTCCTACTTTTCTTCCTTTGACTCGCTAATAAATGTTCAACACTGAGCTTTCTCTTTGAAAAATTCATACTTCTGTTTCCTTGTCTTTTACTTTATACTCAAAAGGGTATGAAATCACTGCTTTAATCGAGAGTTTTCTTAGGAGCTTCTCTCCTAGGATGTAATTAACTATAGGGGCTTGCTTCTATAGGGATTTGAGAACCCCAGACTAAAATAAACCTTGTTTTATTCGTATAAAATAAGGGAAGAATCTTTGGGAACGTAGATATTTTTAAAACCTCATTTCTAATTTTAAATAGACTTATAGAATGTTATTATTATCTTTTTAGATAATATAATATTATATTTGTTATATTCAAATTTAGAAATGATGAATTTTATAAAACTCATTCTCGCTTTTGGATATCTTGAAGAATGTTATGTTCGTCTTTTAAGATGATATAATATTCTTCTTGCCATATCTAAATAAAAGAATGAATAAACTTTTTCAAAAACGTATTTCTATTTTTAAACATATTCTATAGGATTTCATGTTCATCTTTTGAGATGATATGTTATTCTTTGAACTATGTTTGATTATAGAAATATCAAATTTTCAAAACCCTATTTTGATATTGAATCCATTGTAGAATATTGTGTCGGCCTCTCGAGACCGTACTTTATTCTCAATGCAGTATTCGATTACAAAATAGGAGAAATCAAAATCTGCGTGGTAACACAATTTTTCCCACCAAGGTTTTTCTGGCAACTCCGCTGGGGATCAATCCTCTCTCCATCTTTAGCAGTGTTTTATACCCTTTAATCGGTAGTATACTTGTGCTTGGTATAGGTTGTAACTACCTTTCTTCCGCCGGTTCATTTATTCATTTCGTTCTTGAATAATTTGGCCGGTATCTAAAAAATTTTAGAGGTCTTATTTTGGACCCCGTTAGAAAACTAACGGGAAGATCATTTGTACGACCTTTTTGTAAAGAAATTTCCTGTGCTAATTCGAATGTTGCAGTTACATTTTTATTGTAGCTTGATGTTTGACTTAGCACTGGGTCCAAAATCCCTTTGCTCAATCTTTAGTAATATGTATAGTTACTTCTTTTAGTAACTTAATGTATTATTTGGATTGGGTCCAAAAAAAATTTTAAGTTTTCAAAATTTTAAACTTCTTCGTGTCCTTGCCAATATGTTGCAGTTATATATTTCTTTTTATTTATAACTCGATATGTGGCTGGACAAATCTCAAGAAAATTTGAGCTTTTAAATCAAAGTTTTCTCCTTATCTAAACCAGCATATTACAGTTATATATTTTTATAGCTTAATATATTTGGTAGAATAGGGTTCAAAAGCTCAAACCTTCAAATCAAAACTTTTTGCTTGTTCTAATAACGTATTGTAGTTACATGTCATTTATAGCTTGATATGTTTACTAGGACAGGGTCCATAATTTGATCTATGCAAGATTATTAAAATTAAATTCAATTTACATTGAAAAAAGTTTCAAGGTTCAAATCTAAGTCAAGCTTGTGAAAATCATTTTTGTTAAAGAAATTAGAAGGTTGATTTCTCCTAAAAGAAATTTATCTCTATTTTCTTTAAAATATAATAAAAACTTCAATGTGGTTAACTCCTCTAAACATTTAAAGAATAAGACCAATAATTATCAATGCTAAAAAGAAAAGTATATTCCCTCCCTCCCACCACTTAGGTGGATTGACACCTTAGATGAAGGTATATTTATTCTCAATTTATGTTGAAATCTCAAAGCACAAAAGTTCAACTAATTTTGGTCGATTTTAGTAATCGTCTGAATTAAATTCAAATGTGTTTCCAAATTTTATATTCAACCATGTTATAATGTTTCTAATATTAGAAATGTATAATTATTGGTTGATGTATTGAAGTTTGAAAATTATTTTGAATTCCCTCACCTTTTAACCTTCTTATAGGTTAGAGTTTATGATGCTTTTAAATCCTATTTCCTAAGAGTACTACATAGATACGACGATTTGTCCTCTGCTATGTGGTTTAACTCTCATGGAAAATAGATTTCAAGGCATGCAATAAAGATAAATGACTTAATCAATTATAAAAATATTTATTCATCATCTGAAGTTTTCTCTTATGGTAATATTTTAAAATCAAATATTAGCTAAATTTACTTTTGGCTTTATTACTCCATTTGAGAAAACTCATGAGCAATTCTTGTGAAGATTGATCATCTTAAATTTCTTTTTTCAGTCAAAGACTTGGGATAATTCAAGGTTCTTCATTAAGGTTAACCCATGGATATGATAAACATTTTCTTTATCATGTAGCTTTTCCTTAAAATGAATTGACACACCTTGAATTGATATCTAGTCAGGTGATTTATATAACATATTTAATAGTTTCCTTCTTTAATAATAAAAAAAAAAAATTATCATATTTGGATTCACCCATTATGATATCCATAAATAACTTCTTTTGAATTAAGATTTATGTCAAATTGAAATTGGAAGAGGTGGAAGTCTTATTCATCTTTTTATTGTTATACATCTCATAGGCATCTTATGAATTGATGAGCTTATTTTTATCTCATCTAAGTTGTTTATTCATACTATAGGACCGGGTCCAATTTATAAATTCATCTTTCTTGTATAAGAGGGTTAATTTTTTCACTCTTATACTTAGAAGATGATTTTACAATTGAAAAAATCATTTCAAGATTTAAATAAAGGAAGCCCCTTTAAAAAAAAAAAAAAAAGTAAAGAAGGAAAAAAAAAAAAAAGAGACACATTCATTAAATGTGTAGCAAAAAAAAAAAAAAAAAAAAGTGGCTTCCCTTTCTAAATCTTGAATATTTTGTGACCTATTCATCCTTTAGTATTTTTAACACTTGTTTTGAGAATTCAAAATTTTGGTTCATCATCAAGCATTGATGTTCTATTAGATATAAAATACATATACCATCTGAAGGATTTGAAAAAATTGAATTTCTACCTCCAATTTAATTTCTTTGGATCTTAGTTTAAAAAGAAGAAAAAGATGAAGAAAGAAACTCCAATTTTGCTTATAGAGAGCTTTGATCTGGGTTAACAAAATCTAAATCTTGAGACCTCTCTAATTAGTAATTTGAGTAGGTCAGTTCATATCTTCAAATCATAAAGAAAAATTACATAGATGATCAATCTAAATGGAATTATAATGGTGCTGGTTGTGCATTATTAGGTTTCATAGATCAACCTAATTAAGATGCATAAACAAACTATTATCCAAAATGAAAAATCTTTAACTCTCTTTTGGACATTTTCCAATTTAAATGAGATTCTAGACAGGATCCTGATGCTGGATGACCTATAGTGATATTTATGAATATAAAAATCACTTTCTTTGGATTCAAAATTTTGAAACTAAATTAAAGGGACATCCCTTTATTGGTTTTGAGATAATTGTCTAATGTTCTCATTCACTATTGAGTAGATATCATACAAATTTAAATCTATTATTGACTAAACTAGGATGTTAGAACATGAGGGGTTCTATCCTTAGTGATGTCGATGATACATTTGTTTGAATCTTTGTCAAACTTCAAAATAAAATCAAGCTACAATTTGACTAAGTCCATAATTGACTAATCTTGGATGTTAGAATTGGAGGGATTCTATTCCTGATAAAGTCTATGGTAACTTCGTCAAAAAGATATAAAATTCAATTCAAGATATATCTTTATCATAAACTAGAATTGGATGTTAGAGTCTAAATAACTCTATTCCCATTCAAGAATCTTTCCATAGCATTGGAAATTCAAAATATTTGAAACTACAATTTTCTTTAAAGAAAGTTGTTAAGTTTTGATTATTTGATTAAACTCATGTTGGTCATATTCAAAATATTTAATTTAGAGGGAGTCAACCCATCATTTGTTGAGTTTTTGAATCTTTTCCCATGTCTTTTTCATTGGGTTAAGATGATTAAAACTTAAGCGATCACTTTTAAATATCATAAGAAAATTATCAAATGAAAAATAAAGCTTTCACTTTTTGATAAAAATCAAAATTTTCTCAATCATTGTGAGTATTTGATATTCCTTAGTGTTTTCACTATAAAGGATGCTCAAATATACTCATTGTTCTATAACAACTCATGCAAAAGTTAAATTTTTTTTTTTAGGAAAGTTTTATCATGTTGCATTTAGTTCTCTTAGAACACGCGAACAAAAAACTCTAGAAGATTCATTTTATTTTCTTTGAGTTACTCGAGACAAATTCAATTAAAGAATGAATCTTTAAACAAAATCTTGCATTTCTCCAGTAGTTGAGACGCTTTGTTAAGTATTTACTTATCAAAGATGATCAAACTACTCCCCTTTTGTTTTCCTCACATAAGATGATCCGATATAAAAACATAATCCCTAGTGGAATATTTATAAGTTATAAAGATCTTTTATAGTGGAGGAGAAAATAAATTTTCAATTCAAAGATTTTCAAGTCTTTCAAATCTTCAAAAATATTTTCATTTCCCTACTAGAAAGTGACATATACGAAAGCTTATGATCTCTTGTAGAACATTTGCAAGTTGTCAATGTCATTTGGGGTTGATGGAAAAGATTCAAAGCTTTAAAGAAATCAACTTTACTTTAAAAAAATTCACCACCCTGAAATCAGTCTTTAGGTATAAGTCCTCCTACGGCATCCTATTGACATCTTTGAAGTTAGGAGTAAGCATCCCTAGTGGCATCCTAATCTTCGTCTCGAAGAGAAGTATAAGCATCCCCAGTGGCATCTTCTCTTCATTAAATTGTAAATCTTAAATCCGTCTTTAGATATAAGTCCTCCTACGGCATCCTATTGACATCTTTGGATTTAGGAGTAAGCATCCCTAGTGGCATCCTAGTCTTCGTTCCGAGGAGAAGTATAAGCATCCCCAGCGGCATCTTCTCTTCATTAAAATATTAAATCTTAAATCCGTCTTTAGGTATAAGTCCTCCTACGGCATCCTATTGACATCTTTGGAGTTAGGAGTAAGCATCCCTAGTGGCATCCTAATCTTCATTCCGAGGAGAAGTATAAGCATCCCCAGCGGCATCTTCTCTTCATTAAAATATTAAATCTTAAATCCGTCTTTAGGTATAAGTCCTCCTACGGCATCCTATTGACATCTTTGGAGTTAGGAGTAAGCATCCCTAGTGGCATCCTAATCTTCATTCCGAGGAGAAGTATAAGCATCCCTAGCGGCTTCTTCTCTTCATTAAATGTTAAATCTTAAATTCGTCTTTAGGTATAAGTCCTCCTACGGCATTCTATTGGCATCTTTGGAGTTAGGAATAAGCATCCCTAGTGGCATCCTAATCTTCGTTCCGAGGAGAAGTATAAGCATCCCTAGCGGCATCTTCTCTTCATTAAATGTTAAATCTTAAATCCGTCTTTAGGTATAAGTCCTCCTACGGCATCCTATTGACCTCTTTGGAGTTAGGAGTAAGCATCCCTAGTGGCATCCTAATCTTCATTCCGAGGAGAAGTATAAGCATCCCTAGCGGCATCTTCTCTTCATTAAATGTTAAATGTTAAATCCGTCTTTAGGTATAAGTCCTCCTACGGCATCCTATTGGCATCTTTGAAGTTAGGAATAAGCATCCCTAGTGGCATCCTAATCTTCATCCCGAGGAGAAGTATAAGCATCCCCAGCGGCATCTTCTCTTCATTAAATTGTAAATCTTAAATCGATCCTCTAAGGTTAGGTGTGAGTCCCCACACTTAGGCATCCTTTCCTTACGATCATTCGCTAGAGTTGGAGAACGGCCCACATGGCACCATCCTAGTGTAAATCTTAAATCTTAAATCTGATCCTCTATGGTTAGGTGTGAGTCCCCACACTTAGGCTTCCTTTACATATGATCTTCTGATCCTCTGAGGTTAAGTGTGAGTCCCCACACTTAGGCATCCTTTCCTTACGATCATCCGCTAGAGTTGGAGAACGCCCCTCGTGGCACCATCCTAGTGTAAAATTTAAATTTTTAAACCTTCCAAGATTAGATACAATCTTTTCCATAGGTTGCTTTCTTTTCTTGGAAGACGCCCTCTAGTTTGTTGAGTTAGGTATAAGTACCCACTTGGTGGCATCCTTTCTCTTAGACTAGAAAGAAGACTCAAGTCTTAGCAAAATCATTTTCAAAACAAAATCACATTCAAGCTCCTACTTTCATATCAAATTCCTTTCAAATCACTATGCTCATTCTTTCATACCTTGACTTTACTTAATGATACTAATCTAATTAGTTATCATTTTACTAAAGCCATCAATTCTAACATCAAACTTCAAATCAATTCTTCAACTCGAATCTCTATAAATTGTTCATTTTGATTATCTATCAAAATACCAAAATTCGTTCAATTCATATACTAAGACTTTCAATTTCAACTCTGGAACTAGTTGATCTTTTCGGTCAACGCCAATACGCACGATAAACTTAGGCAAGTTTATCATGCCTATTGGGGGTCCATTTGTTGACCTCATTATTTGAGGTTGATTTCCCCAGAATCAATATCTAGCTCCTAGGTTTCCGTAACCTAGCATAAACGTCATCCAATAGGATTTCCCTTAGGTGGACGCCCACTGACGTAGCATCGACTTTAACCTATCACTCAACTCAAATAAGGCTCAATTTTTGATTCGTCGATGTCGCTCGACTCAATCTAATTTATTTTCGATCAAATTGATACATTATTGGGCTCAAATCAATTCACCAATCGAATCAAAATCAAATCATATTTACTCAAATTGAATTCGATTTCAATGGCTTCGATTAACCCATTTTGACTCTTCATAAGTATATATATATAATAACAATTGATACGTCATCAAAAATTATCTTAATCGGGCATGAATCTCAATCCAAAATCAAGTTTGGAAACTTCAAAAATTAATTCGGAGACCATCCGAACTCCGATTTCAGCAAACTTACAGTCGAACTGAGCGTCTCAGGAATACAAACCCGACGGACCCGAGAAGTTCGTAGAAGAAGAAAAGACAGAACAAGAAGATTGAAGAAAGAAGATGAAGAAATGAAGATTTAAGGAACAGTATATCCCATTTCAAAAATCACTTGCGTCATTCTTAGGAATAGAATACGGGTTTGTTGTCAGTGGTGCCCGGCCACTTTACTTTTCTGTAAATTCTGGGTGTAATATGGACATTGGACATTGGACATTATATTTGGATTATTAAAATTGATTGTTTACATTATTTGTGCAGTAGAATTTTTTAGGACTCTTGCATGCCGTATTTTGTTTTAGCCTGGATTCGAATCGGAGAGATTTTTTTCGTAAGGGTACGCTTAAAATTCTTCTATTTGTAATTTTAAAATAAAATTTTTTAGGCTCACATAGTAACTCTAACGATCTAAGAAGTAAGCTTGGGACCGCCGAGAGTCAGCATAAGCATATTAATACATTCTCTTCCTTGTTAGGCACCTCCCCGCCTGCGGGTTCTGGCAGACCACTTGACCTATGAGGGTGCAGTTCTGTCAAGGGGAAGTTGTGCAATCTCTAGGGGAAAAACCTATTTTCTAAGCCTAATTTTTAAACTGCTTCATATTCATTTTATGCATTCGAGTCAATTAGCATGCATTGCATTAGATACAAATTAAAAAGAGTCTAAAATATTAATTGCATTTCTAGACATTTATCACCCTACATAAGTTGAGGGGCTAATTAGGAATTGTCTTAGATGTCAGCCCCAATTCCTTAAAACTTAAACAACGTCCCTACCCATCTTTCATAAGAGACTGGACACATGATTTTAAAGCGCCTAGGTGGTTAGCTGGCTCCCCAATCCAGGCCGGGGTAAGTCCAGATTTGCATTTCATTAGTTAGGTTCGGGTCATTACTTTATAGTACCCAAATTAGATTTAGGTTCTGAGGCAGATTCTTTTTAGATCTTAAGTCCTCGCCCTCCGGGAATATAATCCCAAATTTCTAATAAAATGTCAACTTGAACATAAAAAATTTTCTCTCAAAATGTAAAGCCCAACATAGGGTAGGCTGAGGTTGTCTCTGAGCTTCTCAGAATCTGGCACCTCCTACTTTTCTTCCTTTGACTCGCTAATAAATGTTCAACACTGAGCTTTCTCCTTGAAAAATTCATACTTCTGTTTCCTTATCTTTTACTTTATACTCAAAAGGGTATGAAATCACTGCTTTAATCGAGAGTTTTCTTAGGAGCTTCTCTCCTAGGATGTAATTAACTATAGGGGCTTGCTTCTATAGGGATTTGAGAACCCCAGACTAAAATAAACCTTGTTTTATTCGTATAAAACAAGGGAAGAATCTTTGGGAACGTAGATATTTTTAAAACCTCATTTCTAATTTTGAATAGACTTATAGAATGTTATTATTATCTTTTTAGATAATATAATATTATATTTGTTATATTCAAATTTAGAAATGATGAATTTTATAAAACTCATTCTCGCTTTTGGATATCTTGAAGAATGTTATGTTCGTCTTTTAAGATGATATAATATTCTTCTTGCCATATCTAAATAAAAGAATGAATAAACTTTTTCAAAAACGTATTTCTATTTTTAAACATATTCTATAGGATTTCATGTTCATCTTTTGAGATGATATGTTATTTTTTGAACTATGTTTGATTATAGAAATATCAAATTTTCAAAACCCTATTTTGATATTGAATCCATTGTAGAATATTGTGTCGGCCTCTCGAGACCGTATTTTATTCTCAATGCAGTATTCGATTACAAAATAGGAGAAATCAAAATCTGCGTGGTAACACAATTTTTCCCACCAATTGAGTTATCTTTTGGTGTAATAGTTAGAATTTCATTAAGCAACCTCATAGTTAATATGCTCATCTCTAAGAAATTCTTATATGGGTAACCTCCTAGGAAGTTACGTCAACATGATAAAATTGCAAGGTTTTTAGGCCAAAGTGGGCAATATCTCAATAGTTAAGAGTTAAGGCTGTTATATTTTAGATTTATTGGGTTTATTATTCAAAGAGATAATAAAATAAAGAAGGATATTATTAGTAGAATTTAAGTTTGATGGTTGAAGTCAGGGGCATATCCCCTTTAGCTCGCGCGGGGGGGAGGGGGGGGGGATTAAAAAAATTCTTTATTGTTTAATTCTTTAGGTAATTTATCCCCCCCCCCCCCACGTCTATTTTTTTATTCTTTATTACAAGAATTTCCAAGAAACCATAAATCATTTAAATTTGAAAAAGTCAACTTTTGGTCAAACTTTAAGTCAAAATCAAGTCAAATTTTTAAACATTCATAACTAAATATAGAAAAATCCAAATTTAGCAAACTTAATATCTAACAACTCATCTTAAAGTCTAATATTTTATAAAATATTAATTTTTTTAGAATTTAAGCTTAATTAAAAAGTTAATTTTTAACCCCTTAATTAAATAATTAAAATAATCCAAAAAATTCCAAAATTTCAAAAATCACTTAAGAAATCCAAAAATCTTTATTCAACCTTAAAACCAATAACAAACCAACTTTAATTAAAATTCATTAACTTTCAAACCTTAAATAACTTAAGTCATTTAATTATACCGGTTACCACTAGGTAACCCAGGCCTATGAGGCTATTAAATTAGCTCCAAAGAAGGTGAAATAAATTTAACGGCCTGAGCGAGCAACAAAAGAGATAATTAATAACTTTTTAAAATAAAATTTAAAATAATTTTAAATCATTAATATTTAAACTCAAACTTAAATTCTCTTAAGTTGTTTAACCAATCATAATATCAAATAACTTTAACTAACTATCCTACCTAGGATATATCCAAATCACACAGCCTACCTCACATACTTTAGATGGTTTGCTATGATAACCAACTCTAGTCTTAGGCTAAACTGATGTTTATTTTTTTTGTGTGTGCCGAGTTTTTAAGTTTTCACTGCATGTTATTTATTAGTATACATTGATATATTTATTTACTTACTTTCTGCATTCTGTGATGTGTTTGATTGTGCGTTAGATCTATCGTTATGTTAGAGATGATTATACTAATTCAATCTTTTGCAGGTGGTCATGCTCATACAGGACATTAAAAAAAATTAAAGGGACATAAATCAAAAAAATATAAGTAATATGTTTTGTACAGGTGCTCTGAAATGCTAAGCCCTTTAAATTAAAAGAGCATGGCCAAACATGGCTATGATTTGAACAATTTAAATTATATATAAATTAACTACTTGGGATTTTATATAGCTGCTAATTATTAGGATAACCTTGTAGGATCGAGTCTAGAATTTTATTTTTCAAATGTAATGTGATATAATTTGAGTTGTAATATTTTAAATGCTTTGAGATTATGATGTTAAACATCCAATTTGGAATCCAAATAGGAAGAGACAACCCTTATGGGAGAGTCCCTCTTAATTTGAAGATCCAAATTAGGATGATATTTAAATATCCAAAGAGAAAAGATAATGCCCTTTTGAGGAAAAGTTTCTTTTCATTTAGATATCTAGAACCGACAAATCAAGAAGCTCGTGAGAAGGTGAAGAAATGAAGATTGAGATGAATACCAAATCTCAAAGTCACTAGTGTCTTAGGAGTAGAAATTTGGGTTTGTTGTCAGTGGTACTTGACCACTTTACTTTTCTATAATTCTAGGATATAATATTAAGTGGCACTTGCCATATGGACATTCAACTTGAGTAATTAATTTAATTGATTTTATAAATTTTATTGTGCTATAGAAATTATATATATTTCTAATCTTTTTATTTGTATGTCATATTTATTTTAGCCTGTAATTTGAATAGAGGCTCATGAGGGTACGATAAAAATTCTTTTATGTAAACTAATTAAAAATTTTAACTCAAATAGAAACTCTAACGGTCATAAGATGTAAGCTCAGACTCGCTGAGGGTTTTTTATGCATCATATTATACCTTCTTTACCTTATTAGGCACCTCCCCACTTGCAATTTTTGGCAGACTACCTGATCTATGAGGGTGCAGATCTATCAAGAGGATGTTGTGCAATCTCTAAGAAAAAACCTATTTTTAAGCAAAGTTTTTAACCTACTTTATTTTAATCCATACATCCCAATCAAGTCAACTAGCATGCATCATATTAGTAACAAATTTAAAAGTGTCTAAACTTTTAATTATATTTAGTTAGACATCAAATACCCAACATAAGTCAATGGAGTCAATTAGGATATGCTCTGGATGTCGGCCCTACTTTTCTTAAACTTAATCTAATTAACATCCTTAACCACTCTTTCATTAATGATCGGATATATAATTTTAAAATGCCTAGGTGGTTTAGTTCGCTCCCTAATCTAAGCTAGGATAAATCTAGATTTGTACTATATTAACTAAATTCGGGTCACTATTTTTTTTAGTACCCACTTTAGATTTAGGTTCTAAGGTAGGCTCAAGCTATAAGCCCTCAATCTCGAGGAATTGAATAATAATTTTTTAATAAAATTAATCATTTAAACTAAAGATCTCTTTAAATCAAGTTCAAGCCCAACACTAAGAATATGCTAAGGTGTTTCTAAAGTAATTTAGATTCTCAAAATACCTCCAACCATTTCTCCTTTTATTTCAGAAATAAATGCTCAATCTTGAGCCAATCCCATTTGAAAATTCCAACCCTTATCTTCTTTGATATCGAGCTTTGAAAATCTAAATAAGATTCGTACTGCTATTTTAATCGAGAGTTTTCATAGGAAAACTTTAGTTTCCATACGATGTAATTAACTATGAGGGTTTGTGCTCATAGGAGATTTAAAAATACAGATCTAATTTTTCAAAAAAATTAATTTTTCAAAATGCTCAATTAATTCTTTTTGGGAAATAAAAAAAATGGCGATCATTATCATCATATTCAAATAATCGATAATAATCAATATCATCTTTTGTCGGGAAGATATATTGCTTTATTATTATTACTTTGATTGTGAACTTAATGATCTCATATCCAGATCATTATAGTTAAATTCTCAATTGAATTTAATATTGATCCTCTGAGGTCATATGTGATTCTTTTCTGAGTTTGATTATGATAATTAGGATGAATATAAAGTTTTGTAATTTAAACCCATTAGAGAATGATATGTTCACCTTCCGAGGTGATATGTTATTCATAATGACGTGTTTAATTTCAAAATTATATATATTAATTTTTCTCAGAGAAAATTAATTCTTTTCAAAACTACACTTTTTCAATCAAATAATTGTCTCTTAAAATATAGCATTATGTTCAAGAGGGTAGACCGATGAGATTTCCATTAAATAAAAAGTTGGTTGTGTAATCTTAATTGTAGCATGTAATTGATTAACTAAATTATATCGACAGGTAAAGGATGACGACTCCTAAATGATTATTGAAAGCCACATGTAAAAATAAATGATTAATAGAAATAAAAAAAATGAGATGAGATTGATAAACGAATAACTATGCTAGTTAATAGATATACAAAAGAAAACACTGCATTAAAGCTATATCGTCTGACATTACTTTTTATAATTATATTCATGCTTGCATTTATATGATAGTACATTAAATTAATTGATAGATATGACTGAAATCATACTTATACAGTATATCATAGCATACTGACATGATTCACTAGGTGATAGTATTTCTTATTGTATGTCTTATAATTTGATAGATATCTTTTGACTTCATTGATCATATTAATTTTATTATTATTATTTTAGATTTTTTATTACTCATATGAACTAATAATTAATAAAGATTAAAACTGAAACATACATATTGATTTTTAGCCTTGTATTAAAAGTAGTGATAGAGTTCTGGTTATTTGCTGAGCTTTTATTCTCATTATGCAAATTTTAATGATTTCAGGTAATGGAATAGGTCATGATCGTGAGTAGTGATACTAATAAAGATCATCAGGTTCTTATTTAGCTTTTGTTCTATATTTTTAATTTTTTTGTAATTTGGAGCTTATGATAAATAAGTGGTTGAATATTCTTTTAGCTATTATATATTAATTTCAGGATAATGAATGTAATGTAATATTTTGAGGTATATAATTATTAGTTTCTTTTGCTAGTTACATAAATTTATTATTTTGATGATTTATAGAAGCTCTGGTTGATTAATTAAAATCAATAATTCTTTTAATTTAATTTTGAGATATTATAAATTAGTATATGAGCAATACACTAGCTAGAAGATATAAACAAAGTATCATAAAAGAGAAAGTACTATGCCATGGGAGTCAACTCTTGAACTTGATATGGGATATAGTGTTACGTGATAGAGTCACCACTTAAACTTGTAGAGGTCACCACTAGAATCCTATCTTCCTGGTGGATGATTCTGGGATACGAATACTGATAAGGATGCCAGTTACTTAAGTGAAGGAGATTGTGAAATCTCTTAAGTAAAAGAAGCTAAGCTCTTAAATATTGAGGCATCTTTTGATATAATAGTTAAAATTTCATTAAACAACATCATAGTTAAGCATGCTCATTTCTAAGAAATTCTTGAATGGATGACCTCCTAGGTAGTTACATTAACATGATAAAATTGTGAGATTTTTAGGCCAAAGTGGGCAATATCTCTATATTTCATAGTTAATGATGTTACATTTTAGATTTATTATGTTTATTATTCAAAGAGATAATGAAATAAATAAGGATATTATTAGTAGAATTTATGTTAGATGGTTAAAGTCGGGGGCGAATCCCCCTTTAGCTCATGGGGGGGGGGATTAAAAAATTCTTTATTGTAAGATTCCCTAGGTAATTTACACCCTCAGTCTATCCCCCCCCCCCCCCCACCCCCCCCCCCCCCCCCCCCCCCCCCCCTTAAAAATTTTAAAAATACTATGGTGTTTAGGCAATTGTCCCGTAGCATAATTAAACACATTATGTAGACGTGTTATTGTTAGGGAATGATGAACCAAATACAAAGAGAAATAGTAAAAAGAATTAATCATATTATTTATTAATTTGAATTCTAAAAATATCCTTATAAAAACCCTACCAAGGGGTGTTGCCGCCTTGGACCCCCGTCATATCTGCAAAGGGTATGACGATAAAGGATATAATTAAGGTGATGGGAGGCCTTCTTTACTTTTGGTAGCTAAAATATATCTTTAGCGACAATATATATATATATATATATATATATATATATATATATATATATATATATATTGTCTCTGAGGCTTGTTCCATCCTTGATTGAAATAGAGGAATGCTTTAGGTATGTTGTTTGATAAAAAAGTACTCCTCAATCATAAGGGGAAATTTTATAAGATGTTCGTGAGACCTACAATACTTTATGGCACAAAATATTGGTTGTTAAAATAGAAGCATAAAATTAAGTTTTGTAGAGATGAGGATGCTCAGGTGGATGAGTGGCTTTACCCCCAGGGACTATTTGTTTTACTATAAAGAGGGTTTTGAAAATGTTGGTATTTGGTTTGAAGTAAAAGAAATGCATAGTAAAATTTCAGTGCATTTGGAATACATCAACTAGTTTTTTTTTTTGGACGATTTTTAAATACACCGCAAACTCATCTCAATTATCATTGCCTGCCAGCCACCTCCGACATTGGCCGCAACCACTTCCAGCCCCGTCAACAGCCGTCGGTCACTATTTGTCGCATTCTGCCACTACCAGTTACCATGAACCAGCACTAGCCCCCACCGTCCACCACTAATTGGCCGCCACCCGCCATTGTCGGCCACCTCAGCCACAACTTTTTTGCACTTTATATGATATCCACTTTATTTCAAACCAAACAAAAAATAATGTCATGCATTCCTTTTACAATATTCATCTAAACAACTCCAAAGTATTCACACTGCAAATTTTTTTTAGCCAATCAAACAACCCTTAGAGGTATAATCCCAAATGATATATACGTGAAAAGACTCGTTGATAAGATTAGATAAAGTTGTCAACACTTGCTCATACTTGCTATGTAATTTACATGTAGAGCTTAATTATAACATTTTCTCTTACATTGAGCCTACACACAAATTCATAAATACGAGGTCAAACATTGGTCAAGTAATACAATCAATAATTTAAATAATTTATGTTATTTATCGGCCCAAAAAATATATTTTTTAATTGGCAGCAGTTTAAATAAAAAGTAGAAAAATCGGCCCGTTAAGAGCTGTAGGCGGGGAAGTCGTCGTTATGGTCAAACGAAAGAGAGGCGGGATATATGAGGGATTTAACGAAATGATGAGGCGAGAATTGGGAAAATGTGAAGGGGAGAGAGTTTTTGTCCAGCAGAAGGAATAAATAAATATAATTGTGGAGGAGGAGACAGCTCGGCTACAGTTATCGACAGCCGAACGGCGACCGGAGCTGCGTATCTGACGCCGTACGCACCAGCTGTCCTCCGCTAATTCCAGCGAAGCGCTCAGCAGAGCCGTACGATCTAAAGCTCCTCGGCGCAGAGAGCGAGATTATTTTTGCCAGCGTGTTTACCATATCCTCCTATGCAAAAGTTATTATTGCAGTATTACATGTTTGGCACATGCAAATATTTTTGAAAAAATAAATGTCATAATTTTTAAATATTTTTCATAAAATATTATTATTATATTAAAAAGCAGTGTTATGCTTCTTTGAAACAATTTAAATTTAAATCATCGTTGATACGTCATCACAAAATTAGCTTGATCGGGCACGAATCTCGAGGCAAAAGCTAGTTGGAAACTTCAAAAATTAAATCCGGGAGCATCCGAACTCCGATTTCAACGAGCTTATAGTCGAACTGAGCGTCTCGGAAATACGAACCCAACGACACCAAGATCAACCCAATCCGAGCCCAAATGGGTCCAAATCATGGATCCAAAGCGCTGTTGGAAGGTTCAAACCACTATTTGAGTTACCAAACGGATTCCGATTTTGACGAGCTTATACTCAAATCGAAGGGCTCGACGAGATGAATCCAACGAGCCCGAGATCACTGAATTCCGACATCACTAAGGCCTTCAAATGTCCAATGAACGGTGCATGATTGTAGGATTCAATATCGGCCGTCCATTGGACCACTCCCTATTCGCCCCTGATCTCATGCCTATTTACAGGCCATGCCACTCCAGAAAATCTATAAATAGAGCCCTCATTTCTCATAAGAGAGGATCCAAGCAAGAGAGAGAAGAAGAGAAGAGAAGGAAGGAGTTCCTCCTCGACAGCCGCCGGACCACCGCAGAACCTCGCCGGACCACCGCCGGACCACCGCAAAACCTCGCCGGACCACCGCCGGACCACCGCAGGAATCTCGTCGGACCACCGCAGGAATCTCGTCGGACCACCACAAAACCTCGCCGGACCACCGCCTTAAGACCCGACGTTCATCCCCGACGTCCTGCCAAAGACCCGACGTCTTGTTCAAGGCCCGACACTCAGTCCCTACTTCCTGCCAAAGACCCGACGTCTTGTTCAAGGCCCGACGTCTTGTTCAAGGCCCGACGTTAAGTCCCGACGTCCTGCTGAAGACCCGACGTCCTGTTTAAGACCTGACGTCCTGCCTAAGACCCGACGTCCTACTCAAGGCTAGACCATCAACATCCGATCTTCCAAGTGACACTGGGACTAACACCTGACTCCTTATCTCCTACCGCCTACGGTCCTTCAGGCCTTCATCGCCTACTACGGTCCGTCCGACCTCCATCACCAGACAACGGTCTTTCAGACCCCAGTCTCCTACCGCCTACGGTCCTTCAGGCCTTCATCGCCTACTACGGTCCGTCCGACCTCCATCACCAGACAATGGTCTTTCAGACCCCAGTCTCCTACTGCCTACGGTCCTTCAGGCCTTCGTCGCCTACTATGGTCCTTCCGACCTCCATCAACAGACAACGGTCTTTCTGACCCCGGTCTCCTGCCGACCACGGTCTCCTGCCGACCACGGTCTCCTGCCGACCACGGTCTCCTGCCGACCACGGTCTCCTGCCGACCACGGTCTCCTGCCGACTATGGTATCCTGCCGACCACGGTCTCCTGCCGACTAAACAAACCTGTATATGTAACTCCTACCATGTAATGCAATCTATACGATGTACATTTGCTACATCAATCCAAGGCCTTCTCCTAAGGAAGGGCCTCATTTGTAATCGACTACAAATACTAGTGGATTCATTCAAACTGGGCCAGGCCCCGTGGTTTTTCCCCCTTTTCAGGGGTTTTCCACGTAAAAACTCTGGTGTCTCTTATGAATGCTACACCCTCTCACTTATCTGCTTGTGTGCTGGATCTTCGTACAATGCTAAGACGTTAAACTAAATATTTCTCTACCGCCACGAATATTCCAGGACGCAACAGTTTGGCGCCGTCTGTGGGAAAGTGATTCCCGACTGGGGGGAAATTAGTGCTCTAATCTCAAAAGATCACACATAGCATCAATATCATAAGAAGCAGATGCGGACTGGGGGGAAACTTTGACCCCAATTCTGGTCAAAAAGATCCTCTAATGCTTTATATATCAAGATGATATTTCGGGAAAATCCTAGCGACATGAAAGGATACTTCAAATCAATTACAAGCCTTATACAGTCCTCTGCTGGGCTTCTACTCCTTGGACAAAGTCTTAACCTCGACCTCAAAAAGGTAGTAACGGTCTAAAAATAGACCCTTCATTATCTTTGATTCGAGATACACGCGGCATTCGCCCCCTCCCAATCAAGACAAAATCAATCCCAGGGGGATCCGATTTGACCTCTTCCACACAGGTTAACGTCGTCGAGCAAAGCCTCCGACATATAACCTCGGAAAGGTCCTACATCCTTGGTGGATTCTCCCGGCCTCTTCCATACAGGTTAACGTCGTCGAGCAAAGGCTCCGACATACAACCTCGGAAAGGTCCTACATCCTTGGTGGATTCTCCCGACCTCTTCCACACAGGTTAACGTCGTCGAGCAAAGCCTCCGACATACAACCTCGGAAAGGTCATACATCCTTGGTGGATTCTCCCGGCCTCTTCCACACAGGTTAACGTCGTCGAGCAAAGGCTCCGACATACAACCTCGGAAAGGTCCTACATCCTTGGTGGATTTTCCCGGCCTCTTCCACACAGGTTAACGTCGTCGAGCAAATGCTCTGACATACAACCTCGGAAAGGTCTTACATCCTTGGTGGATTCTCCAGACCTCTTCCACACAGGTTAACGTCGTCGAGCAAAGGCTCCGGCATACAACCTCGGAAAGGTCTCACATCCTTAGTGGATTCTCCCGACCTCTTCCACACAGGTTAACGTCGTCGAGCAAAGCCTCCGACATACAACCTCGGAAAGGTCCTACATCCTTGGTGGATTCTCCCGGCCTCTTCAACATAGGTTAACGTCGTCGAGCAAAGGCTCCGACATATAACCTCGAAAAGGTCCTACATCCTTGGTGGATTCTCCCGACCTCTTCCACACAGGTTAACGTCGTCGAGCAAAGCCTCCGACATACAACCTCGGAAAGGTCATACATCCTTGGTGGATTCTCCCGGCCTCTTCCACACAGGTTAACGTCGTCGAGCAAAGGCTCCGACATACAACCTCGGAAAGGTCCTACATCCTTGGTGGATTTTCCCGGCCTCTTCCACACAGGTTAACGTCGTCGAGCAAATGCTCTGACATACAACCTCGGAAAGGTCTTACATCCTTGGTGGATTCTCCAGACCTCTTCCACACAGGTTAACGTCATCGAGCAGGGCTCCGGCATACAACCTCGGAAAGGTCTCACATCCTTAGTGGATTCTCCCGACCTCTTCCACACAGGTTAACGTCGTCGATCAGGACTCCGACATACAACCTCGGAAAGGTCTCACATCCTTAGTGGATTCTCCCGACCTCTTCCACACAGGTTAACGTCGTCGAGCAGGGCTCCGGCATACAACCTCGGAAAGGTCTCACATCCTTAGTGGATTCTTCCGACCTCTTCCACACAGGTTAACGTCGTCGAACAGGGCTCCGACTTACAACCTCGGAAAAGTCTCACGTCCTTGGTTAACGTCGCTAGAATGACTTTCGACGGACTAATACACGACGCCGAAATTCTTCCTGTCATCGGACTAATACCCATCGTCGGACTTCTGCTCGTCGACAAACTTTTGTCGGTCTTCTACCCGACAATACTTCTACCCGACGTCAGACTTCTGCTCGTCAGCGGACTTCTACTCGACGTCGGACTTCTGCTCGTTAGCGGACTTCTGCTCGTCGACAAACTTTTGTCGGTCTTCTACCCGACAATAGTTCTACCCGACGTCGGACTTCTGCTCGTCAGCGGACTTCTACTCGACGTCGGACTTCTGCTCGTTAGCGGACTTCTATTAGTCGACAAACTTTCATCGGACTTCTGCCCGAGGCCGTACTTCTACACGACGTCGGACTTCACCTTGTCGTCGAACTTCTGCTCGTTAGCGAACTTCTACTCGTCGTCGGACTTCTGCCCGTCGATGAACTTTCATCGGACTTCTACCCGATGCCATACTTCTACACGACGTCGGACTTCTCCTTGTCGTCAAACTTCTGCTCATCAGCGGACTTCTACTCGTCATCAGACTTTTGCCCGTCGACAAACTTTCATCGGTCTTCTGCCCGAGGCCGAACTTCTACATTACATCGGACTTCTCCCTGTCGTCGGACTTCTACCAGTTAATAGACTTTCGTCGGTCTTCTACCCGACGCTGTATGACTACCCGATATTGAATTCATGCTTGTCATCATACTTCTCCTCGATGTTGGAAGTTTGCCCGTCATTCCAACCTCTCTCCTTACAACGGTCTATCCGACCTCCATTACCAACCACTAAACATCGGAACTCCACAAGATCTCTCGAAGAAAAGAGGGATAAGGGAAAATCTCCGGACTTCCTTGCCAAGAGAAGGGCCTCGAAAAATCGAGGGAAGACCTCAATAGTAAGGACAGTGGGAGAAGAGAAGAAGGGGAAATCTCCGAACTTCCTTGCCAAGAGAGGGGCCTCAAAAAATTGAGGGAAGGCCTCAATAGAAAGGACAGAGGGAGATGAGAAGAAAGGAGGAGAAGAAGAGAAGAAAACGGAAGAAGAAGAGGAGTGGAGTGATTTTCTTAAGGCCTAAAGGGCCTATTTATAGTTTTTGTGAGAGAAGGGGGGGAAGTTTCTAGAGTTTTCTAGAAGTTTCAAAAAATTTGAATTTTTTAGAATTTTTCAGAATTTTTTCGGAATTTTTTGGAATTTTCTAGGATTTTTTCGGAATTTTTTGCATTTTTTAAATGCACATGGGGCCCACAAAAAAAATTAAAAATTAAAATCCCACCGCCTCTCAAGAGGCGCGTCACGCGCCCCTCCAGCCCGCGCTGACGCGCGGGCACTCGCCGGGCAGCGGCGCCGCCGGCGGCGGCCGGCGGCCGGCTGGTGTGCCGGCCAGTTTGGCCGCCAAACGCTTCCGGGCTCCGATTTTGGGCCCGGAAAGTTCAAATCGGACGTTTTTGGGGTCCTCGGACACGTTTTTCGACGTTCCGGACTCAATTTTGACACTTTCGGAACTCAACGAGGTCTCTACCATCAAGTTTGAGCAAACATTTAACTTTTGGAACGCAATTTTTTACGATTCGGCCAATGTAAAATTTCGGAACAAATATTTTCGGACTCCTGGAGCTTCGACGTCCGAAAATAGGGTGGCAACTGATACGTCATCACAAAATTAGCTTGATCGGGCACGAATCTCGAGGCAAAAGCTAGTTGGAAACTTCAAAAATTAAATCCGGGAGCATCCGAACTCCGATTTCAACAAGCTTATAGTCGAACTGAGCGTCTCGGAAATACGAACCCAACGACACCAAGATCAACCCAATCCGAGCCCAAATGGGTCCAAATCATGGATCCAAAGCGCTGTTGGAAGGTTCAAACCACTATTTGAGTTACCAAACGGATTCCGATTTTGACGAGCTTATACTCGAATCGAAGGGCTCGACGAGACGAATCCAACGAGCCCAAGGTCACTGAATTCCGACATCACTAAGGCCTTCAAATGTCCAATGAACGGTGCATGATTGTAGGATTCAATATCGGCCGTCCATTGGACCACTCCCTATTCGCCCCTGATCTCATGCCTATTTACAGGCCATGCCACTCCAGAAAATCTATAAATAGAGCCCTCATTTCTCATAAGAGAGGATCCAAGCAAGAGAGAGAAGAAGAGAAGAGAAGGAAGGAGTTCCTCCTCGACAGCCGCCGGACCACCGCAGAACCTCGCCGGACCACCGCCGGACCACCGCAAAACCTCGCCGGACCACCGCCGGACCACCGCAGGAATCTCGTCGGACCACCGCAGGAATCTCGTCGGACCACCACAAAACCTCGCCGGACCACCGCCTTAAGACCCGACGTTCATCCCCGACGTCCTGCCAAAGACCCGACGTCTTGTTCAAGGCCCGACACTCAGTCCCTACTTCCTGCCAAAGATTCGACGTCTTGTTCAAGGCCCGACGTTAAGTCCCGACGTCCTGCTGAAGACCCGACGTCCTGTTTAAGACCTGACGTCCTGCCTAAGACCCGACGTCCTACTCAAGGCTAGACCATCAACATCCGATCTTCCAAGTGACACTGGGACTAACACCTGACTCCTTATCTCCTACCGCCTACGGTCCTTCAGGCCTTCATCGCCTACTACGGTCCGTCCGACCTCCATCACCAGACAACGGTCTTTCAGACCCCAGTCTCCTACCGCCTACGGTCCTTCAGGCCTTCATCGCCTACTACGGTCCGTCCGACCTCCATCACCAGACAATGGTCTTTCAGACCCCAGTCTCCTACTGCCTACGGTCCTTCAGGCCTTCGTCGCCTACTATGGTCCTTCTGACCTCCATCAACAGACAACGGTCTTTCTGACCCCGGTCTCCTGCCGACCACGGTCTCCTGCCGACCACGGTCTCCTGCCGACCACGGTCTCCTGCCGACCACGGTCTCCTGCCGACTATGGTATCCTGCAGACCACAGTCTCCTGCCGACTAAACAAACCTGTATATGTAACTCCTACCATGTAATGCAATCTATATGATGTACATTTGCTACATCAATCCAAGGCCTTCTCCTAAGGAAGGGCCTCATTTGTAATCGACTACAAATACTAGTGGATTCATTCAAACTGGGCCAGGCCCCGTGGTTTTTCCTCCTTTTCAGGGGTTTTCCACGTAAAAACTCTGGTGTCTCTTATGAATGCTACACCCTCTCACTTATCTGCTTGTGTGCTGGATCTTCGTACAATGCTAAGACGTTAAACTAAATATTTCTCTACCGCCGCGAATATTCCAGGACGCAACAATCGTATTAATTTTTATTAAATAAATCAATATAATTTATATTTTGTTTTGATAAATTTTCTTAAATAAACTATCATTATCATATGCAAATATTTACCTCCACCTCTTTTCTCTGAAGGGTTGCCTTATATATATAAAAAATGTACTGAAAAATAAATGAATATAAAAAATATGGCGTGAAATGAATACTTTTGGTGTTATTTCGATGAGTGTAAAAGGAATGCATGACTTTACTTTTATTTTGTATGGTTTGAAGTAGAGTGAATGCAATGTAAAATATAAAAAGTTATGCTTAGGATGATCGACAGTAGCCGGTGGTCATCGTTGGAGGCCAGTTGTGATGGTGGCGCCAGTTGATAGTGGCGATGACTAGCGACTGGTAGAGGTGGGTGTCAGCGGTAGTGACGGTGGCGATGATGGTGAACGGTGGTAGGTGCGTCCGGCAGTGGGGTGGTAGAGACGGTGGTTGTCGAAGGTGCTCAAGCCAGCTTTGATCCAGCGTAAATACTTCTCACTCAAAATTGGGTGAGAATGATTTATGTCAAAAATGAACTAGAGTGAAATGCATTGCATTTAATTTATTTTACGCCCACTTTACTTTCGACCATGGGCGGATCCACCCTAGTCTTAGGGTGGGCAAATGCCCACCCTCAAAATTTTTTTTTTAATATTTATAGGAGATTTTTTGGAATATTTTGAGTAATTTAGGCATTTTGCCCCCCCTCAAAAATATTTTTTGCCCTAATTTTATCAATCCTAGGCATTTTTGTCCATCCCCACCAAAAAAAAAATTTTTTGCCCACCCTGAGAAAAGAAGCTGGATCCGCCCCTGCTTTCGACCAAACAACCCCTTATATTATTTCTTGTGCTACTTCACTATCTTTTATATATATTAAGAGCCCTTATTGATGAGCTTATATGAAATCTAATACAAGTTCATTAGCCAAAAAACAACATCATTGAATTTTGAACATAATCTCTTAAGCTTGTGCAGTAGATCATTGGGGATTTAGGCCGAATTCCGTGCAACAGATTTCAATCGTTTATAGAAAAACAAATTTGATTGAGTACAAGAAGAATGATTTATCATTCATTATATTTAATATTGACTACTCAATAATGATAAATATATGAAGAGTAAAGAGAATTAGTGACCGACAAAATTGTAATTTTTAATTTGAAAACTAGGATTATTAGATCTAAAATTATTTGATAAAGGATATATAACCCGTACAATACTTAAGAGTTAAGATATTGAATCACACTAAGATGCAAGGGACAATGTATTAAGCTATGTCTTAGAGAATTCCCTTAAAGAGTAGTTTTTACATAACTCAATGGAACCTCTTAGTTAAAGGGCGAGTTAGATAAAGAAAGATACAAAACTTAAAAGACAGAAAATTATCAGAAATAAATTCAAAAGGCTTTAACAGACTCCATGAGAGTAATTGGTTGGATCTAGAGGGAACAATGAAGGGTTCATGAGCAGAACACATGAGACGGGAGACCATGGAAGTTAGAAAGCTAAATAAATTCTGCTACACCAGGACTAGCACTAGTACGACCTAGAGTTTATAGTTTGATTCAACAGAGTGATATTGATGTGACTGGATGCTCCACTAGTATAGCATTTTTAGTCCTATGTATTTAAATTTGATTGGTAATCATTGCATATCATATTGAATGATATGTAATTGAATGACATGTGTGAGTGTGATCTTATATATTTATTGAATTTATGATTTCTTGAAATAGACTAATTTATTTTGCACTGATTTTGTTGCCCATATCCTTAAAGGATATATCGAGGATGATATTTTTATAAGGTAGATAGATTATTATTGGTTTATTTTTAAAATATATGAATTTCCAAATTTTTCAAATACTAAATGGAGCATTGCTGTAATAAGAAGTGCAATAGATTGGCACTCTATGCCATTGCTTAATGTTTTACAGTAACTTTGGAATTGCATGCAGCATAACGACACTTGGTCACTTGGGTACCATGATGCCACACACTGAAATGAGTTTATATATATATATATATATATATTATAAAACCCTAAGCACTAAACCCTTTCCTCCCCTCATTGTTGTGGCTTGCAGGGTGAGGAAGAAGAGAGGGAAAGGGAGAGCGAGAAGATAGAGAAAGAGAAAGAAAACTGCATTTTGATCGTTTTTGTCTATTGCCCCAATTAAAAAGGAGTCTTATGATTGTTGTTAGTAACCCAATTCCAATTTTAATTTTCAATGTTTTTATATTTACTAATTTATATCCTCCCAAAAGTAATAAAAATATATTTTATTCTGATTTATTGAGCTTTCACCATGTAACTTTTTGTATATAATAAATATGAATTTTATAGACATTTTGACTTTAATTTTATACAATTTCATCGGATAAATTAGAAGTTATGATTTTTTGAATATTGATGAATAGTATACATTTTATAGAATTTTTTGCTTTACCTTATGTACACATGTTATTATATTATGTTGAAAAATAATACTATTGATATAAGATGACACTACGGGAAAACACGCGATTACCGTCGGATTTTTCCGACGGAAAATTGTGCGCCGGTAATAACGGCGCAGGCAACGGCGGAATTGTTCGACGTAAATCTTGCGACGACATTTCCGGCGCAAAATACGCCGAAAAATTACCGACGCCGGTTCCGCCGGCCAATCCGACGGTATATGAATGTCTGGAAAATAATACTATTGATATATGAATATGTCATTTGCATGTAAGCAATGAAGGTTATCTATTAATACTATAATTAATGCAGGCTGGCTATTAAAAGGGTAGTATCTTATATAGAAGGGTGGGATGATGATATTTCTTTTAAAGATAGTTTATGATGTTATCCTAGTTATAGCCTATAATTGATGACTAATTATACCAAATGACAGAGAGTGAAGACACTTCATAGATTATTGAAAGCCACCTATAATGATAATTTACTTAATGAATAAATGATAAGATTAATGAATAACAAAGGGAAAGATGAATACGCTACATTAAAGCTCAATATCTTGCCTTATTAAACTATATGAAATTGATGTATACATTGATATCATATAAAATAATAGATGAAGAATTGATGATTAAGAATAGATGAAATTGATAATTGATTCATGTATTCCTTATTTCATGCATGCATATAGGCACTTGTATATTCATGATTCATCTCACTGACATAAGGATAATATTAAATGATTGTAGTACTGATTTTACTGTATAGATTAATTGATTATTATCACGATTATTTTCTTGAACATATTATTTATTAATAGATTTTAGCATAATAATTCATGCTTTTTATTACTGATTATATTGATTCATAGTATTGATGAATGATCATTGATAGACTATTTACTATTGATTGTATTGATTGAGATGAGCATACATATTGATTTCTAAAATTTTGTATTGGAAGCTTTAGTGAGTTTTAGATTTTTTGCTGGGCTTTGTAAGCTAAATTATATAAATTTTATTGATTTATGGATAGGGAAGGGACCAAAACTTTGTGGAGTGAGGCTAATTGAGATGTCTACTTTTTTCTGTTGATATTTTGTATTTTTTATTCATTCATAATCAAGTGCTTGTGATAAATTATTCATTGTAAATAATCTCCTGACTATTGTAAATAAGATTTTGATGAAAGAATATAGTGAAAGATTTTGATGTATGTGAAACTTAGTTGCTTTCATTGGATGCATTGATTTATATTGATGATTTTATAGAAACTCGATTAGATGATTAAAAGATAAAAGTAAATAATTCTTTCAATTTAGATCTTAGGGAATCATAGTTGTTCTCCTTAATAGAGAGGAGACCATAACTTGTGATGGATTTTATCAAATATCGATGGTTGATGGATATTAAACATCATATTTTAGCATTTGTCTGAACATGAATAATGAGAAATGTAGGATCAAAGGTCGAGCAATGTGGGGTAGTCTAAATAGTTGGAAAGGCTTGCATTAAATTTTGGCTGCTCATATATGTTGTACATAACTCTTTGGAGGGCATCGAGCGATGGTCGATAAGAAATATTTAAGGTTAGGGTATGTTTGTTAGTCTAACTATATCATTCTTCTTATAAAAAGAGAGGCTTTGTAATTGAGATGCAAAAAAAACTTGTTGGTGGACAAAAGACATTAAACATCACATTTTGATATGTATTAGGTGATGATTAAAAAGAAATGTTAGTGGTTAGGCTTTGTAATGTAATTGTCTTGGTCACTCTCCCATAAGTGAAGACTGGGCGACCAAAATGCAGGGTATCAAATGTTGATCATCAATCCTTAATATGTTTCGGGCAAGTTTCAACATGAAATTGGACGATCATAAAGAATTGCATCAGAAGTCAGTAGTTGATGAATGTCAAATGTCACTCTTTGTTAAACAACAAACTAGAGTTAATTATGAACGTTAGAAGTTGAGATGCATCAAACGATTCGCCTCAGTGATTGTCCTTATACGAGGAGGGACTAGATGTTGAAACTTATATTAGATATTTATGTTTGAAAAATGTCATCCATCACTCTTGATATGTGTTGGGAAAGGCTCAAGGAGGATAATTAAAGACTATGAAAGTATGCTATCAGTTGTTCTTCTTATAAAATGGTAGATTAGATGACTGGAAAAGCTACAATAGAAATCGATGGCAAGCATCATATGCAACACAACCATTAATGAGGGACATCAATAATTGGGCAACATCAGACTATTTAATTGATTCTATAGTTCTTCTTATAAGAGGGGTACTAGACAACTAGGAAGGCTTGTGTCATACAAGCAATGATCAACAAGGAAAATCAAAGGTTTGCCTATATTAAGTGTGTGCATTTGTTCGGTTTGGACCTTTTGTATTACATATTTACAAAAACAATTGATTTTAATTCTAAAATATTGAAAATCGAAACTATCAAACTTGAACTAGACTAAACTTTAATATAGATTCGGTTCTAAATGAACCAAAATATAATTAATTTTAACAATGAATATAATTGTTATTAGTTTAAATAACATGTATTGAAAAGAATTCCAAGTAATCATTACTAAAATTTATAATTTTGTCGGCAATAATCTTTATGCCACATATTTATTTTGTATTGTTTATTTATAATTCATAGATTTTGTTGATTTGATATTTAAATAAACTAGTAAAATTTTATTTTTAATCTAATTGGTTTCACAAAAATAAAAATTGTACTGAAAACCAAAAACTAATGATCAAATTTATAGTTTAAGAATTGAATCAAATGAACCAAATAAGATCCGTTTAGTAAAAAAAATATTTTTAACCAAACAATAGGGATGTAACAAATTGACACGACCCAAAAATTTGTCTAGAATTTTTCAGGTTAGGGTCAACCCGTTTTAAGAATGGGTCAGGTTCAGGTCTCAATTTTTGACCTGTTTCAAATTCGAGATCGAGTTCGGGTTAACCCGAAAACCCGATTTTGACCAAGAAACCCGTGTTCATTTCAACTCTGCCCTCACCTCCTCGCTCGCTCGTTGCCCTCGCCGCCTCGCCAAATCGATTCCTCTGAGGTGTAAGATGTACACTCTCACATGTAGAAAGACACAACTGAAGCACCCTTTTTCCTTCCTCTATGATTTGAAAGGATAGAACACATCATCGTTGTCCCTCTTGTGCCTATCTCTCCCTTATCCGACCCTTAAACACCCATCGGATCCGCCCCTCACCAGCTGGCACTCTTATACAACCGGCCTTACTGTTGCTAACACTAAACTCGACCATTCCGCCTCCAACTCTCTCCCTCACTACAGCAACAACCCTACGGCCGACCCTGACCTCCCACTTGCTAGCTTGTTCCTTCTGGCTTCCCTATTTACTTGTAGTCAGCCTCCAGGCCGAGCTCTATTAGGCATGTCGCCCCCTTTTAGTAGCTGTTATAGGTCACAACTTCAGCCGGTCACCGGTGCCGCATGCAGTCTGATTCGCAACTCGTTTTAAATTAACTAATTTGGTTGGGTCGGGTCAACCCAGAAATCTGACGGGTCAGGTCCGAGTTGTAATTGTTGACCCATTTAATTTTCAAAAATATTTTTAGTTCAGGTCAAGTCAAATAGCAACAGGTCAATATCGTGTTTGACCCGAACCCGACCTACAACCCATTTTTGACACCCCTACCAGACAATGTACACCCCTATGTAACGTTAAACAATGCTAAGCAAATTGACTCACTCGTTCTCCATTATAAGGGAAGATCGAGAAATTATAGATATAGAAGTTAGGCATTGGATGTTGACAACTGATAGATGTGCAACATCAATAGTTGATTTGTCTATGGCAGTGAAAATGATAAGCAATTAAGCATTGTCATTGATAAACAAATAATGTTTGGGAGTGTCGATTACAGTCATCGGTATTGATGAATTATTGCTGCTTTGTGCTTGTACATAGAGTAGGGGTGTCAATAATTGACTCGACCCGCCATTTTAATCCAAGAAATTTTGTTCGGGTTGACCTGTTTAATAAATGAGTTAGATTCTGGTCATGCATTTCGGCCCGTTTATTAAATGGGTTGGATTCAGGTTGACACGTACACCAACTCCATTTTGACCAAAAAATTAGTTGTTTAACATTTTTTTTTCTTAATTTTTATATTTTTTGATAAATGTTCTTATTTTTTATTAATTAATCATAAATTATGATTAATACGTATATATATATATATATATATATATATATATATATATATATATATATATATATATATATATATATATATATATATATATATATATATATTATTTAGTTTGGGTTTGTGTTTGCTAGCAGGTCGAGTTTGCGTTCAGCTTTTTGGACTTGTTTATTAAACGAGTCTGATTCAAGTGAATATGATTCAGTGTGGGTCAACTTTGAGTCCGACTTAAACTCGCTTGTTGACCCGTTTTGAGTTCCTAATATAGAGCTTTGTATAGTGTACTTCTTGCTTTCTCTCATGACAAAAGCTATTAAGAAATCATGAAAACTTGAGATTGATGAAATTATAATATTATTATCTTTAATTAAAACTAAGAGTTTTACAATAATATTTATATTAATTATAATTAAGTTTAATATTTATTTAATATTAAATAATTTATTTAACAAATATTATTCTCAAAACTTGAACCGGCTGGTTTTAAAAAACCAGGACCGGTTCGCCGGTTTACCGGTTGAACCGACGGTTCATCCCAAAACCGTCCGGTTTAAAGCAGGGCTGGTTTTCAGACTAGACCAGACCGTCCCTCAAACCGGTTCACGGTTGAACCGGTCGGACCGACCGGTCCGGTCCGATTTTTAAAGCACTAATAATTACATAAGTTTTAAATGTATCAATATTAAATAAAGCTCAATAAGAGATAAAAAATTTCTCTAATATTTCAAAATATTAAGGGAGCACTCTAAAAGTTTTAAATTTAATATTTTTAAAATGGTCTATTTACTACATGACACCTTTAAACACCCTTTTTAGATTCTCAACTTTAGAATGACTTTTCTTATTATTATTACTTTTAATTTAAAAAATACAAAAAATGACAAACATTCATTAAATTTTTTGAAAAAATAATGTCCGCTTAATGTGTGATGTGATTTATGATTGATAACTTTTATCATATCATTATCAAAGAGTGAGAAAGGCAGCTTACACTGATCTCTTAGTCTAGAACTTTGATTACTAATTGGGACCGTTTTTTTTGTGGCTTCTCAAAATAATTTTTTGACATAAAAAAATAAATTTTTATACTAAAAAATTATTCTAAGAAAAAAATAGTAAAAAAATCCCAAACAAAGCATGAGATTCAAAAATTACGTATCTAATGTGTGTATAAATGGCTAAAAAAAATTAGAGAGTGAAATTTAAAAATATCAATTTTATAATCTTACAAAATATTTTAAATTCATTTGATTATTAAGTGAAAAAAGTTTAATAAAAAAGTGGCTTTTTTAATTTAGGCATATTTATTTTTTAATATTAAAAATATTGCCTAATATTATCCATATTTTTATTTTAATTATAGATTTATAATTTTTATATAAATTTGTTAAAATATTTAACATTTAAATATATTATGAAATTATAATATAAATCACTAAGAATAATAAGACTCAGAAAATAAAAATAAAAAAGCTAAATTACATAATTTCTTATATTTTGAGTTATTTAAAAAAATTAAATATATAACAAAAATTTGAATGCCACATATTTTTTATCATGCTGAAAATATGCGCAGCGTGACAGATTTAATACCGCGGAAGTGGAAAACGTGGGGGCACCCCATAGCAGTCTACTGGCACGTGGGGCCCACAGCCCGTGGGCCCCGGTAAGGATTTATTGGTTGCGTGCCACTGTATAAACTGCGGGTGACTATATCAAACAAGGAATGCCCTCGCTTCCTCCATCATTCCGAAAATACCCTCGTGGCTCAGGCACGGCTTCTAGTCGTTTTCGCGCGGGATACGAAGCGCGGCGTCACGAGACATTACCTGGCACCCTGGTCCACACCCATCACCACAAATGCCCCCACACGTGGGTGTACGTGGGTGCCCACCTCCCCTTCATAAATATTCTGTGTAAGTGGGGCCCACCAGATCGGACGGCAAGGAGAGATACCGGTTTGTCTGCGCACTTATTTTGTATCGGCGGGACATCGGACCGCAAGATGGGTTTGTTTTGGCGTGGCCGAATGATTAGGGCTTCCTTCCTGGCTCCTGCATTATTGAGGCGGCTGGGATTAGGAAGAGTTTAAATGAGGATTAAGACGACTAATTAAGTTACTAAACCGATAATTAAAAAACAGCTATGGCCCACATGTAGCTGTTAGTTGTCATATTTAGCATCCCTTTCTGTGCGCGTCATCTATGGTGTCAGGTTTAGTTACTAAGTTAGATCATAAATATATATATATATATTATAAATGTGATTTATATAAGCTTTTCTGGGCTGGAATGTTTAGGAGATGAGATTAAGGGTGATTAGCAAGTTCATTAATAAGGTTAAGCTTAATTTTTTTTTGTTTTTGTCTGTTTTATGAGCTTTATGTGCATCTAATTATATTCTTAAGTACTGCTTTTAGGACAATAATTAGTATTTTTTTTAAATGCTAACAGATCTGTACTTGCTAACTTAAACTATTACTCAAATTCACCTCTCTCTCTCTCTCTCATACAACTAATGTACATCTCTCTCTCTCTGTTATGGCTAATGTAATATTTTTAAATAATATAATGACTTTTCTTTTGAGAATGTGAGCGATAAATTATAAACTATGTGGCTTGAATTCGAGATCTTGAAGTAATAATCTTCTTAGTCCGGTAAGTCTTAGGTCTTTTTGCATCTTTATTTGTCATATTTTGCGGCCCTTTAATGCTTGGGATCTCGAGATTTTGTGTTCAAGTAATGCAATTTTATATAAAATGCTTTCAATATTGTTAATCAATCAAATGGGCTAATGGGGTTCTTGATAATATAATGATAACATCAAGTATGTGTGCACATGAATCTCTTAAAATCGGAGTTCAATAAGACGTTTTTGGGACACATTTAGGCCAATTAATGTAGACAAAAATACACATCAGATACGTAAGACTCGAATCAAATACATATTGGTTGGTAGCCAAAGCTCCCAACCAACAAACCAAGATTGAGTTGCGTACTCAATAAGACTCAAATTGGCTCAACCAAGCTATTTCAAGACTAATTAGCTCAAGCATATTGATTCAAGATAAATAAATCTTATTTGATCACAAGTCTCTTGTATGGTAGCATGCCATGCACGGGTAAATAGAATGAGGTTATGATTGGCAATCAGGTGGCAACTTCCATGTACAGTTCCTTACGCTCGCTTTGTCTTAAGCTACAGTTGGCAACGTCTGATTGCACTAGAACTTTTTACTATGCAATTCACTTTTGGCATTCAACCTCGACTATCTGCATGTTAAAATGGCAAAGATAGCCCATGACAACAAAACTCCTAGGTCCCTTAGGTCCGACGAAGTTTGTATTCCAATTGGCTTAGGGGATGCTTAGCATATGATGTCGGCTACAATCCATATGGAATACAGGTCCCATGAAGGACATACTCAATAGTCATACTCCACTACTTTTACAACCATTTTATTTCCTTTCTATTTTGAATGTACCTTTTTATTTTATTTTCAAAATTACTGCTTCTGTTATTACAATAGAGACACATATATACTGTTTACTTTGCATGGAGGGGATATAGAAAAGTTATCATAGAAACTTTGTTGCAAGGCCTTTGGTCATGTTCCATTGTTCTGCTTCTTGTGGTTTTTTCATTTTTGCAGGTTAGCTACTGCATTGGAGAGGTATCAGAGCCCATAACCTGGAAGAGATGGCCAACGAAAGTTCCCGGAGAGCTCCCGATGACAATCGGAGCTTGGACACAGTGTGGGAGACACAGGCTAGCTTCACACGGCACCTTGAGCAGTTAAGAGAATATTTCTTTCACCTCTCCATGGAGATGAGGACAGAAATGGTTGTTCTCAAGGCGATAGTGGATGCAACATTGCCTGGTCATGTACCGATGTAGGCACCGCCACAACCTCAAAGTCCCGAACAGGCTCAACAACAATCATAAGCTCTAGTTGTAGATCTATCGGACTTAGAAGATGAGGTTAATCCCAAAATTCAACATGAATTATCAGATATAGAGGATAATCAACAGCATTGCTACTACGCGCTCCGAGATGGTATGTTGGATACCCTCGCAGAGAACATAGAGAATTTAAGTGAAGATGGATATTCCTTACTTTGACGGTCATCTTCACATCGTAGACTATCTAGCTTGGGAATGAGTGGTGGAGACTTTCTTCAAATATATGGAAATTCATCTGAAGAAGCAAGTTAAGTACGTGGTATGTCGATCGAAAGGGGGAGCAAGTGCGTGGGGGCTACAACTTCTACAAACAACAAGACGCAAGGGCTAAGGTCTTATGCATAGCTGGTTTCGCATGAAGCAATTGATGAGGGGCCATTTCTTGCCTACGAAATATGATCAAATGTTATACCTCAAGTACCAACATTGTACTTAAGGGTTGATGGTGAACAAGTTTACGGAGGGTTTTTTTATTGTCTGAGTGCTCGTAATAACCTTCATGAGATGGATAATCAGCTAGTAGCAAGGTACATTAAGGGGCTTAAAGACCAGATACAATATAAACTATAACTCAATTCAATTTGGTTGTTATCCCAAGTTATCAATTTTGCTTTAAAAGCAGAGTCTCAAATGCAGTGACATTCAAGGAGCTATTCTAGTCGATGGCAGTTCCAACAGGAAGCAAGTATGGAAGTTTTGAAATATAACCTTCCGATGGCTAAGGCACATCAGCCCTCCATTCCTTCATTTAGCCCCAATCCTATAGAAGCTAAATTCCCAACTAAAGCAAAGGCTCCACTAAAGGAAAATCCATACAGTAAGCCCACAACCTTGAAATGTTTTAGGCTCTTTCAACTCGATCACAAATCCAACGAGTGTCCCAATCAGTAACAAATTTAGCTTATTGATGGTCAGCATCTAGATGAAGGAATGGGTAGTGAAGACCCTCCCGAAGATGAGGTGATTACCGAGGATCTTCATGGAGATGAGGAAGAACATATTATTTGCATTTTAGAGAAGTTATTATTAGGTTTGTAACAAACATAATAGAAAATATAGAGTAAAGGCAAACCTAGAGGGAGAGGGAGGTGAATTAGGTTTGTAATCAACACTTTAAGATTTTTTTTTGAATTTCTTTACAATTCAAAGCCTTTACAAACTAATACAATATGGAGGCTAACAAAAATGTAAAGAAAACTAATAATTTATTTAATGAATGTACAAACATTATAATTGTATAATTAAATATTAAAATGAAGTTATACTAATGTTCACAAATGCATATGTTAATAAATTTAACTTACAATAATGGTGATATGTATAAGTGTATGTGAAAACTATATAAGATGTAATAAGCTTTAAACTGTGTGACCAATAATGAGCACAATATTATGAAGTGATACTTATTTCTACAACTATACAAGCTTGTTTGTAATTTAATCTATCATATGATATTAAGTAAACAATTATGTTAATTGTATATGAGTTTTGTAAACAAGCAAGATCAAATGAATAGTTTAATATAATTACTGAAGATTATGAAGTATTGATTCAATTAGACACTAAGGCACAACAAAAAGGATAAAATGGTGACATGAATAGTACTAAACATATAAATGGATCTATAAAGAGTACTTATATTATTAAACATGAGGATGATTTTTACTTAATAACTTTACCATTTAATATTTTTTTAATATGATGTATGTTATTTATTGACTGTAGCATTGAATTAAAATTGTCACTTACCAATTACCAATATATATTCGATACTAATTTTTATTGTGTATAGTACAAGTGCTAGAAATTAAAATAGTTAAGCAATCTCAGTTACCATGATAAAAGTATTAATGCAACTCACTTATACATCCCAATCGTAAATCTTAGTGTAACGCCCCAAGACCTAAATTTATAAAAATTTTCTGTTTTATTTCTTAATTAATCTTCCATAGCCACTAATCATTCATTTATATAAATAGTCCAACGAAAGTAACTGTAAATTATATACATCAAAATATTTATATATTCATTCATCAAAATTCAATTTATAATAATACGGAGATCAATAACTTCATCAATCACTTCATCCATCGATCTATCCTCCTAAACTTCTAACTAAAAAAGAATACAACCAAAAATACAAAAAATAAAAAAAAAAAACTAAATCATAATCAACCTCACTCCACTATATTCTGACCCCTTTCTAAAAACTTATAAATATAACTGTGTGAGCTAACAGCTCAGTAGGTTACTAGAACCTATAAATGTTATCAATACAAGGCAATAGAAGTAATATATATGTAATCATTCAATCCAAATCAATCTAATAAGTAACTGTAAGATTATGTAGCAGTCAATATGAGTAATATCATTTCATATGAGTAAATAAATCATCAAAATAATTATAATTCAAATTTAGTGATCAGTAGTCATATAAAGTTAGTAGGTTATGTCATTAATATACTCATGTACAATATAATGCAATAGGTTGGTTATGAATATCAATAAATTATACTTTATTTCATTCTATATGTCATTTAATATACATCACTATACTTGTTATAATAAGCTGATGAGCATAATTCTATGCATGTCATACAATATTAAGTATCAAGGCATGTCTATCATGTATTTCAATCATGTATGAATGCAATGTATTTAATGTGATGTGCCATGTGTATTGTCACAACCCGACCCAATATGACATGATACTACATAGGTCATATCATATTCGATTGCGGCAAAACTCAAACCCTGAGATCTAGTTGGATGTAAATAAATCAAAAGACTAATGAATCTCAGAATAATTTTCTATTTATCATCCAAAAGTATTTATAATCTAAGATAGTTAACTAAAAGGGTATAAATATAACACATATCAGAATTTGCTATCAAAACTACTCAGCTCACTCCTTATGTTTTGCCTGGCCTAAAAATGAAAATAAAAGTATGAGTGAGCTACCCAGTATGCTATCACAGTCTAAAATAGAAATCAATAAGTGAAATCAAAAGAACCAAAAAATATTATGCTATAATAATAAACTGGAGTATTGTACAAAAAGTTAAACTCAAACATATAATGAAATTGAATGCATTTAATTAATCAATGAACTATACTGAAATTGAACTATAAATAAATGTCTTACCAACATCATAACATATCTTATATCAAAATCTCATCTTGGTAGCCCACTAGCTCTGACATACATCACATCTATGCTAGTATTCTAAAAGAGGCTTGAGTTTCCACCCATATCAAATCTTGACCTTTCATTTATTTCTTCAAATATTATCTTGTCGTTCATTATATTATAAATAATTAACAAATTTAAAAATATCTATACTAATCTATACTTTAATGCCCCTTACATAGACCTCATTATAAAATAATTTTTTTAAATAAAAAGAATTAATTAAGTAATTTAATGTTTCATAAATATGAGTAAGCAATTTAATGTTTCATAAATATGAGTAATTAAAAAATTAAAAAAGAATTTATTAAGCAATTTAATGCCCCATTACTTACACCTCATATTAATTTTTATTCTTCCCTCCTGTCGATTAATGTTTCATAAATTTGAGTAAAAAAAAGCTAAAAAGAATAAATTAAGCAATTTAATGCCCCTTACATATACCTCATTCTAAAATAATTTTATTCATTCAAAATTTATACCAGCCCTTCATTTCATTCATTTAAATGCATGATATTTTTTTCATTTATTTAGATTAATTGCATTTAAGTAAGAGTCAATTCTTGCATTTAATTACATGTATTTTTATGTTCAATTAGGATAAATTAATTAATTTTTTGCCAATGTTTTTTAATTAATACAAATCCTTGTAATTAATATTATAATTCATTTAAGTAAAAAAATTTATGATTGTCAATTAATGTAATAAATTGTAGGTTACAACAATGAATCCTCTCTTTTCGCGTATGATGTTTTTTGATTAAAATGTTACACTTTGTTTTGTACTTTTCTAGGCTTTGTAAGTGCTTGTGAGCTCATGGTGTGATCTTTTTTATCAATTGCTCCTTTGGAGTTCTAAAAATCTAATGCTGAGAAAATATGAAGTTTCAGGTAGATTAGGATAAAATTATAGAGATTTTTTACATTATAATATAATATCTTACACAGTAAATTCAAATCGATTCTAATTTCCACCACATTCAAGTGGTTCAAATCTTCATATTCGGCTGTAATCATCTACCTTTCATTTTATTTTTTTGCAGCTCTTTGCCACGGCCTACGAACCACTGGCAGTGTTGGCTCACCGCGCCTCGAGCAATGAAATCAGCATCGTGGGACCCGTGAAGGCTCATTATCTTAACTCTTATTTTTTTGGCTTATATATGTTATGATAGGTTACTCATTATCATCATTGATAGTTCATTTAATGATGAAAATCAATCTCTCACATTCCTACCTTATATGAATCTTGAAATATCCAAATAACCTATAGGTTATCCTAACTATTTTTTAAATAAGATCAAGCTAAATGTGATGCATGGAACTAATTTGTTTGGACAAAATCTAGATATCATTCTAGAATCCTATGAAAATTGAGTTCAAGTCATTTGATAATAAAGTCAAATATGGATTTTTTATTTAAATCTTTTTTATATCAAGATAAATTAATTCATTAACAATTGGTTTATACATGGAATCGACTTAGTTTAGACTAGGGGTGCAAACGAGTCGAGTCGAGCTCGAGTTAGGGTGTGTTCGAGTCGAGCTTGACTTTCAAAGACCAAGCTCGAGCTCGAGATCGAGCTCAAAATCCGAGCTTGAGCTCGACTCGTCTTCTTGTCGAGCGGCTTGTCGAGATCGAGATCCATCGCTGGTTGTAGCGTCCGTCCTCCCGAGATTCATCGTCGTCGTTGTCGCTTCTACCGTCGAGATCATTGTCATGCTCGCGTCGGGACCCTGGCCGCCGGCAATCGAGCCGTTCGTCTCCAAGACGGATCACAGTCCTCATGAGCTCAAATCGTGGCTGAATAGGACCGGCTTCAACCACGATTTCTCCGGTGAGAGCACTTTAAGCAGCATCATAGACGAGGGAGGGGAAGATGGGGCACCACAGGGACAATTAGCGACAACACCGCCACCGTTGCCTCCCGGAAAAGGTCTGGGGTTGGATATGGAGAAGGGCCTTGGCCACCGCCTTGGGAACCTGGGGGCCTCCAAGGTCGTCCCGTCGAGCTCGTCGAGCTCTATTCCTTCTCCCGTCGTCCCGGGTCGCCTCGTCGAGCTCGTCCCGTCGTCTGCCGTCGAGATCATCCTCAAGATCAAAATTTTCCACTATTGAGATCGTCGTCGAGCTCGTCCAAACGTATGCCGTCAAGATCATCGTCAAGCTCAATTTTCTTTTGCTTTTGAGATCGTTGTCAAGCTCGTCCCACCGTCTGCCGTCGAGATCGTCGTCGAGCTCAAAATTTCCCGCTATCGAGATCGTCATCGAGCTCGCCCCGTCGTCATCATCACATCGTTGAGATTCATCTTTTTTTCCCGCTCGCAACTTTGATTTCCCGCTCGAGACTTCAATTTCCCACTTCGTGTTTGCATTTCCCTCTGGCAAGTTACGCCGTCGAGCCGCTCGACGAGCTAACGAGTCGAGCAGCAGCCTGTTCGAGCTCGAGCTCGATAAGCTGTCGAGCTCGATAAGCTCGGCTCGTCGAGCCTATTATCGAGTCGAGCCCGTTATCAAGTAGAGCCCGAGCCGACTCGCGAGTCGGCTTGACTCGTTTGCACCCCTAGTTTAGACTACCATAAATTTAGTTTGTATTATGTTTTCATAATGCATTTCTATTCATATAGTGCATGAAAATTTACAAATCTTTTTGATGCTTTGATTTAAATTTAGCAATCTATCATAATAGTTCAAATGAAAGACTAAGATTCTATTGAATGATATAATTTCCAATATATTGTTTTAGAAATTATATTAACTCAAATTAATAAAATAATTCATTTTAAAAAATTATATGTAATGCTTATAATTATTTATTTCATAAAAAATATTTTAGAATTTATGATTATTTTTAAATGTGGTGTTTTATTTTTATTTGACATTTAACTATTGTCAATTTTTACAATTTAAAATAGCCTACTTGAATTAGAATCATTTTATCGAAATAATTTTCTGCAAGAGATTACATTTTTTATGATTAGCATTCCAGATTGTTTATCCTATTATTTATTAAATTGTAAAGATAAAAAAATTTTATTTTATCAAATATTATTTTATATGAATAGGTCTAACTTTTCATTAGTATGATCATTATTACAAAATATTTTTCTAATAATTTTATTCATTCATTCATATGATCATTTTTAATGCTTATTTTTTTAATCTTTTATCAACGTGTACTTAATGAATGTGCAATTATTTTTATACAGTAGCATTTTCTTTGATTTCAAGTAACTTAAGTGCATTATACGGGTGTCTGAAAGAAGTATGGGATGATGCATTTTATTTTTTAACCTCTATTTGCCCCTTAAAAAGGATCACAAGGATGCTGATTATTATGTTTTCACTTTCTTACACCATCTATGTTAATGTGAATATAATTGAGCTTGTTTCTTATTTTTGTTTGGAGTTGAAAGTGTGTTTTGAAAAGGTTAATCTTCTTTGGGTAATTTAAAACTAAATTTGAATTTCAATTCCAAAATCGAACAACCCGTCAAAAAAAAAAACTACTCGAGAGGTAGGTATGAGAGTTCAAATGGGGTTTAGATTTAGAATTACAATTTTCATCTCAAATATCGTAGCCAAATTTAAGAAAGAAATGCATATGACCCCGGAGGGTCAAAGTGAAGTTTGATCTAATATCTAGCTACGATAATCTAGATGAATTATCATTGATTTCATATTTGAAGTTTTATCAACAAATGATATATCACCCTAAAGGAAAAAAATCTCAAAGTGTCTCCTATATGAATACTATTGATTAATAACGTAAGAAATTATGTTTAGATATTTTCAAGGAGTGATATCTAGGGAGGTGAATTTTAGAATTTCAATAGGGACTAGATCAAATTGGAGCACTTATTTCTATAGTCAACAGAGGAGAGGTAGAAGACACTTTTAGATTCTGAAAGAATTCATAAGTGTCCCAACCTAATCTAAGTGTTGAACTTTAAATTTTAGATTGAGAGAAATTTTAATTTGAGTTGGATAAATTATTAGAAATTTGGGATTATATTCCTGGTGGTTGAGGTTTTATGATTCAAAAGCTGCCCCAGATCTTAAGTCTAAATTGGGTACCAAATGACGGTGGCCCAAATCTAACTAATGTAGTACAAAATCTGGATGTATCCCAGCATGAATTAGGGAGATAGCTAACCACCTAGTCGATTTAAAATTCATGAGTCAGATCATTTTTATGAAAGAGTGGTAGGGACATTATAATTAAAGTTTTTGAGAATTGAGACTGACGTTTAGAGTGAATCCTAATTAGTTCCTTAACTTATATTGGATGAGAAAGCTTGAGACAAATATAATTAAATTTTTAACTCATTTAAATTAGTTTCTAGTATAATGCATGTTGATCGATTCGATTAAATACATAAAATTAATATGTAGCAATTATTTTTTAAGGCTTAAAAATATTTTTACCTAGAGATTGCACAACATCCATTTGACAGATCTTCACCCTCAAATGCTTGGTGCTCTATCAGAACCTGCAGGCCGGGAGGTGCCTAACAAGTAAAAGAAGGTAAAATATGCTTATAATGACTCCCGACGATCTCGGCTTACTTCTTAAATCATTAGAGTTTTTATATTGACCTAAAAATTTTATTTTAATTTTAAGTAGAAAAATTTTATAATGTACCCTCACTAGCCTTCAATTGAATTCACGCTAAAATAAAAATGACTTGTAAATCTCCAAAAAAAAAAAAGAAGAAAGGCAACCCCATACACAATCAATTTAATTAATTCCGTAAAGTAATGCCTATAGGCAAATGCCCAATTTATAACAACCCAAAATTGTAGAAATTAAAAGTGGTCGGGCACCACAAACAACACTCAAATTATAATCCTATGACACCCACAAGTGACTTTGAGTGGGATACTCGTCTTTAACTCTTTGTCCTTCTCATCTTTAAAATCCATAGATTTATCGAACCTGGATACCCAAATGGAAAAGAAAACTCTTCCCCCGAGTGGGAGATTATTCTTTTTACTTTGGGTATTGAAATGATCCAAAATTGGGCTTCCAAATGGAAAAAGGACTATCCCCCTAAAGGGTATCCTTTACTCTTTAGAATCTGATTTTGGATAAATATATCTCCACTCAAAGACCAATTTTCATAACTCTTAACTTTTAAACAAATTATAATTATATAAAAACAAAAATTTAGGCTCTCCTATAGAATTATCCTAAATATTTAATAATCAAACAAATCCTAAACATGAATGTATGTATGTATGTATATATACATACATATATATATATATATATATATATATATATATATATATATATATATATATATATATATATATATATATATATATATATATATATATATATATCTAAACTCTCATGCATGATTATTCTTTTACATTGAATTGAATAAGTAAATACACTTGGCCACATTCTTATTTATTTAAGGGCTAAGCATTTGAGGCACCTGCAGTATTTATAATAATTATTAATTTAGACTCCTTTTATTACCCTGCAAAAGCATGATCATCTGGAGAAAATCATATGAGTAATCAGATCAGTCCTAACCTAAGGGTAAAATATCTCTCATCATATTAATTCACAGAGTACAGTAAGAGTAAACAAGCATATTAATCAATTTTCAATCATATCATTCAACAAAATCTCAGAAAAACCTAGCACATAGCGGTTAAGTAAACACCGAACTAATATAGACTATAGTTGGTTGTCCTAGTAATCCATCTAAAATGTGTGAGAAGGTTATGTGGCTAGGATATGTATTAGATTGGGTAATTTGTCAAAGTTTTCTAATATTTGTGTTTGTTGAAGGTTGAAGGGTAAATTTGTATTTGAGTTCAAATGTTAGTGTATTAAAGTTTACTTTAGGATACATTTTAAAGGTTGATTGCTCAAATGAATTTAATTTATTAAAGATTAAAAGATCGATGAATTTTAATTAGCTTTATAAACACAAATATTCAATTCAATGTAAAAGAATAACCCAAGGTCTATGCTGACCAGGGTAAGTGCCTTGGGTCTAGGGCCACCCAATTAAAGGGTTGGTTGGGTTTAATTGAGCTTAGGTTAAGAAATGTATCAACCCAAGGTGGTTTTATCCTATTTGGGTTAGCCTAATTCCAAACTTAAGTTGACCCAAGGGTTGGGTCAACTAGGGAAGGTGTGTTGGATCAAGGGGAACCTAATGCCACCATTAGTTTGATCCAATTGAGCTAGGGTTGGAACTTGGCTCAACCCCTTTTTGGGCACTTGGGTCAAGGAAAATGGATAACCCAAGTAGGCCCAAGGCTTGGGTCCTTAAGGAGAGGGGGGGGGGGGGGGGGGGGGTCTCTTCAGGACCCAATGGGTCACCCCATGAGTTTGAAAAAATCTTGGTCAAAGGATTTGAGAAGGTGGGAGTGTATGGAAGGTTTGGTCAAACTTGGTTGACTTGGTCAACCAAGTTGACCTAGGGTCAAGGGTTGGGTCCATTGAGTTCAAGTTGATCATATGAACTCAATGGAAGATGTCCCGAGCCAAAAGAAGGTCCTTTGGTTAGAAACGGTGTTTAAACCATTAAGACCCACTTTTGTCAATCATAGTTGACTTGGTCAACCAGGTCAAACTAAAGTGTGGGTTTGGGTATAATGTGTTCCTAATGACATTTAGGATCCATTGGGATATGTTTTAAAGATTGGTATGGGAAGGTGATGTTGAATTTAGGTAAAAAGAACAAAAGCCCCTTTATAGAGCATTTTGATCATTTTGACCCCTGATAAACACTGGGTCAAACTGGGTCTAGAAAAGTGTAGGTTGTTGATCAACATGTTATAAAAGAGGTCATGGATGTGGTTGGAAGATTTGGAAGGAGTCCCAAGATCAAATTCAACTAAATGATAAGTCTAGTGGCATAGACTATAAATATTTGAAGATTTTGTAGCATTTGGATATTAATTTAATTTCTAGGGCTATGGACATTAGAATGGGTTCAAATTTGGTAGGTTGATCTTAGAGATATATCTAATCAAGATGCAATTAATAGAACCCAGATCAGATGTCATTTGATTGAGTTTCAAGGTGACACAAAATTCACCCAGAAAGGGTTTCAGGACCAAGGCCCTCAACCCTAGGATTTGGTTTGGAATGTTGGATTTTGATTGGATGTTAGAGTTTACTAGTTGAGTTTGGATTATTCACATCCATTAAAATCAAATGAATGATTGAGATTAATTGGATATGATTTGGAAGTTGATTGAAAGTTGGTTAAAAGTTAGTCTATAAATTGGATTGAAGGGTGGAATTGGGTTAGGCCTAGATTTGTTTTTGACTATGACCTATATGGTTGAGAAGTAGGTATCTTCTAGTCATTAGGTCATTAGCAAGAAACCCAAAATGAGTCCTAGTGACCTCATATAAAAATGGGGTCAATAATTTTCTCTTGTTGCCTATGACATATCCTAATTAGTAAGGCTAGAAAAGTGTTGTGTTAATAGTAAATTGTACAAGCCTTAGAAGATTAAAAAATATGGGATGCAATTTCAAAAATATTTTAGGGATGCTTTTGTCATAGTGAAAACATTTGTTAGCTTTCAGGGTACAGTTGGAGAAAATATCGAATGAAGCATGTCTTCATATTTTTTATTTAAGACACATTTGGGTGAGACTAGTTCTTGTGAAATTATGTGGTAAATTAGTTTCTATTTTTCTCATGTTATTCATGCGATCATCTTCTATATTTCAAATACATGGCACCTCAATATTTCATGCACATAGTTGTGAATGAGAAGACTAATGTGTTTGCTTATGGGGTATTGTCGTTCAAGCTAATAACGAGAAAGTGAGTGATTGATTCATCTTGAAATCCTAGTGATATAGGTATGATTCTTCATGTCACATTATATTTTTCTATCATTAAATCGATAAATTAGACAAGTAATGTCAAATTGTTATGGGAAAGCTGAGTTTTTGAAAATTAATATAACAATTATAATAGTTTTCTCTCCTGAAAAAATTGAATAGTAGCTTCTTAAATGTTATCACAATTGTACATCTAAATGTGAAAATCTTGTTCTCATCATGAAATTTTAAAAAATGACAAAAAAAAAAAAAAAAAAAAGTTGTTGTAAAATAGTATTGTAGTAGTTTGTAAATTATAGTTGTGAAAAAATTATCCCAAATACACTTCATATCTAAATGACTCAACTGTTGTCATCTTAACTTTTCTTCTTCTCTCTCCTCTCTCCTCTCTCCTCTCTCCTCTCCCCTCTCTCCTCTCTCCTCTCTCATTTTTTCCTATTTTTTCTCTGTTTCATTTCTGTATTAACTAAATGGGCTTAAACAAAATGATAAAATGGCATTTGATAAAAATCTAATGGTGTAGAAAGATTTTATAATAAAATAATAAAAGGATGCTAATGTAATTATTCCATTTGTTCATATTTCAGCAAAAAAAATATATAAATAATTTTATATCATCAAATATGGAGATCCAAAAATTATGGAAAAATATTCATAAATTAGTTAAGCATGCCTAAAAATTTTTAATGAAATCGGTTTGAAAAGCAGAAAACCTAACGGTCCCAAAAAACGTACTCACTTGTACCGATATATATTAATTTCTTAAGAAATTGTACCAATGTCCAAAAATTAGGAAAAATTTATTGTAATTAGTGAACAACAATATTTATGTTATGATGAAGACGATTTATAATTTGGACTTATAATTACTCTTGAAATAATTTTTAACCGTTATAGATCAAATTATATATTTTTTAAAATTTTAGAGTTATAGCATATGTATCAAATAATTTATACATATAGTTGTCTTTGTATCAGTCAAATTAGTCTTTTCATATGCCTGTATCAGTTATAATATTTATCATATACATATCGTATTATCAATTTATTATATAGATATATGTCATATGCATATATAAGTAAGCTAGAGCATATGACTATTCGTGATGTTTTTCATGTATACAGTCCTATAAGCTAATCCTACAAAAATTAGTCTAAATCATATCATTCATATTGTCAGGAATCAGTCTTATATCACATATTACAAGTCAGATTACTTTCATAATAGAAGTCATCATTTTTTGTCCATCATCTTATCTATGATGCTCTAGGATCTAATGAAAGAGGTGGAATTATTTAATCCTATAATTAATTTATTCTTTTTCTAATTATTAACAACAACAGCTTCTAATATAACATAAACTCTTTCTCCAATCTCATAAATTTTGTAGCACATAAATAAATAATAATAATAACAAATTTTTCATCAATAGGGTGGGTCACTCTATTAGGTCCACTTTCTTGGTGGATTTAAGAAGCTAAAAGCCACGAGATTGACAACACAGTCGGCGAGGAAGTGATGCGTGTAATATATGTTGAGTTTGATTCCTTGGTAGTAATCTACTGATGCTGATACTTAAATATATTGCCATCACTTTGTCCTTCCCGGAGCTAACGTCGCTACACACCCAAACTCGCCTTCTCAAGTCTTTCTCTTTTTTATATTTAATATATTATTTAGTTTAAATAATAACTATTATAATCATTTTTGGGTAATAAATTATAGGGGTGTCAAAACGGGATAACGTGTTGGGTTTGAGTCCGACCCGAGATTAACCCAACATGAATTTGGTCAACCCAAACTCGACCCTTGTAATAAACAGTAAAACTTGGCGTGATAACATCCATATAACTTGTTTTTATTAAAAGAAATTTTTTTTATTTTTTACGTATAGATTTTAGATTAATTGATAAAAAATAAGAAGATTATAAAAAAAATTAAAAATATTTAAAGAAAAAAAAATAAATGGGCCTTTTTCATATCAAAATTAGGTTGGCGGTTCAACTTGAATATTACGCGTTTAATAAACAAGTCTAAATGTATGACCCGAATTCAACCCATTTTTGAACAGATCAATCGACATTCTTAATAAAACGAGAACAATATAATATTTTAAAAAATATTGTCTCTTTTATTTTTAATAACTAAATTTGAATATATAAATTTGATATATAAAAAATTAAATAATAGTTTTTTTTATTAATTAAATTAGTTGGAACTCTAGTTGAGATATTAGAAAGAGAAACCTCCTCGTGCAGTTTGACTCGTGGATGGCTGCATCACATGATTGCTCCTTTTCTATATAAAACGTAACAAATAAATGGATACCATTTGTTTATTGGTTGGGCAGCCTGCACTTTTCAAGGTACCTTAGGATATTCCCCTTTCCCACTCTCTCTCCCGAATAATTATTACGTCCTCCGACCGAATGCAGAGAAACAATCGATCGCAGGCAAAAAAGCCGCGGTACGGAGGTGTACTGAAAAACTCGGTACTCGGTATTTGGTACTCGGTACACCTCGCTACCGCGACTTTTTTGCCTGCGACCGAATGTTTCTCTCATTCGGTCGACCGAACCAAATAAAACTTCCTCTCTCCCTCTCATTATAATATACAGATAACATTTAATATTTATTTATAAATAGTAATAATGTTTTTTAAGGTTTTTGTTAGTTGTCTAATGTTTAAGAAAATGCTTTAAATTTTAAGAAATATTATTTTTTTCAATTATTCACTTATGTGTCATCCTATATATATTTATCTTTATTACGGTTGTAAATAAGTTAAGCTCATTAGAGCTAACATTTTAAGTATGAGTTAGTATTAACTTGACTCATTAGCTCGTAAATCGACTCAATTAAAAAATCTTAATATTAAATATACTTAAACATGTAAAAATTCAATAAGTTTATTGTAATTTGATAAATATATTTAAAAGTTATATTTTCTCTTCCTTATTTCAACTATTTATTAAATTTTTATTTAAATTCTTATTCTTTTTATCATGCTATTATAATAATTACTTAAATAATTATAATTTTCTCTTTTATGATAAATTAGTTGCCTTGTTAGTCGATTTGAACTTATAAAATTAAGCTCGAACTCAATTGATTAATCAAACTCAAGCTCATGTCGAACACTACAAGAAATTCGCTGTATACCGACACTGCTTTTTTGTTTTGCCAACTATTATTACTGCGGTTTGGCCGTCGGACATACTGGCGTTTTTTGGGCCGGAATTTTTTGATGGTATACCTGCAGTTTTTGGTTTATTAATTTCCAGCTATTTGAGCCACCGGAAAATTTTGCAACTGAAAATTGGCCACTGGTTTGCATTTCCTACCAGATTTATTCCGGTGGCTTATAAACCTCGAAAAAACCGTCAGAAATTTTTAAAACCTCTGGAAATAGATAAAAAATGTTGAAATTACAACTAGTAATGGGCTATTTTTCCATACTCGAGGGCGTCTCAAGCTTGGCACGGCTCATTTACACCTATAGTCAAGGACAAAACTAACCTTTCTTTTGAAGATGTTCAAAATAAGAATATGAAACACATAATTATATGTATGAAATAGAAAAAAAAAAAAATTCTCTTAGAATTTGGGACCTGCATTTATTGAATTTTGTATTCTTTCTCAAATTCCCCTCAAAAAATATATATTTTTTGTCTGTGAGTTGGGACTGTTTGAAGCTTAGCTGGAAGAATTATTGCATTGCATGTGATTCCTCTGCTCCACCATCTATAGCTTTGTCTTGCCCATGAATCCCGGCCTGAAAAATATTGTGGGGTTGGACGGCAGAAGTCAACATGAAGAAGAAGAAGAAGAAGTTGCTCAGGCAATTTAAGTTGGGAAATTTTCTCTGCACTTATGGAGTTGCAGGTGTTGGAATACCTTATAAACCTCTATGCCATGTGATGAAATTTTAATATTTAAAGCAATGAAAGCAAATGCATGGCTCTTTTGGACATTCAACAAAAGAAAATAGAGCAAAATGCCTGTCATTTTAACTAAAAAAGCACAAGTAGCCATAGAGAAAGAAGCCAGCTTGACTCTGCACCATGGTGGCGTCCAGTGGATAATAAGTATAAAACTAAAAAAAAAAAAAAATGAACGTCAATGGGAAGTGCAGGTTTGGAGGGAGCTCCAGAACATAAGTGTTATCATTGATTTTCTTGAGTACTAGAAATGGACTGAGCTTATGAGGATAAATTATTCTATGAAACATTATCTAGAGACCAATCAGAAAGCGCCACATCAGCGGTACTGAGCATAGGGGTGACGTACGTGGCATATTCTGGTTGGTTTCCGGATGGCATTCGGTGTTCGCACAAAATAATTAATCTCTTGTGAGGCTTATGTTTGTAGTATGTTCCTAATGGAAAGCACACCTTACTAAGCTGGCCATGAGTGGATCTCCTACATTAAATTTCTTTTATCAATGGTGAAGCTTAATGAATTGCTTGTATAATGGTTTTGTTTGTTATAGTCTCATATTATTCAACATTTGCTCAAAGTTGGTTGTCATTGTTGTTATAGTTTTATTGTTGCATTAGGTAGGATGGCCAGGTTCAACATATAGTTTGGTGGTTTAGTGTAGGTCATATTGAATGGACTACACACTATAGGAAAATTAAGCATGGATTTATAAGAAAACTCGGCTCGACTAATAGACTCATCCTAATACTTATGTTGATGACCCATGAGATATCACAACATATTTCCTAGAGTTTAATTAGCAACTTGTATTTGCCAATAATTTGATTTGGGATGACATGCCTAACTGAAACTAAGGTCATTTTGAAGCCTCCTCCAAAACACCAAAAGCAGCTTACAAACTTAAGTTTTGTTTGGGATAGTCTTCTAATACAAAAAAAAAAAATGCTAAAAACTTGCTTTAAGAAGCTGTAAGAACACTGTCCCAAAAGAAGCCTTAACATCCTTGTTAAAGATTAAATTATGAGGAATGCCTTGAAGTAAAAACAAATCACAAAAAAAAAAAAGGTTTTGTATTATATATTGATAGCATGAAAGGTTTCCTTGCAAGCAATATAATAGGCCACCTTAAAGAAGCAAATATGACTACTATAATAGAATTGACTATCAATGTCTCCCATGGAAACCAAGACAAAGTCCAAACTTAGATCTACCTAAATAGAGTTAGGAATAAATAGAAGAGAGTACAATTTGATAGTTTGTGTTATGCCTTTACAAGCTTGTTAGATCAAACACCATTCTATGAACCACACCACACCATGATGTAACTTATGAATTTGTCCAAAAGAAATCTAGATTTAATAAAAACCAACATCCTATCGTGACCACATCAGTCTTGTGGACACAGGTTCGTGAGTATTTTATGAGTTATTCACACCAATTAAAGAAGATAATATTACAAAGTATGTATAGAAGTTTATCTTTTTGAGAATATAAGAGAGAATGTTGATGGAGCAATTACGGAATGGGAGTTAGGCAAATAGTGATTAGATGACGATAGTCAAGTGAGAATAGTCATATAATGATAGTCAAGTGAGAATAGTCATATAGCGATTAGACAATGATAAATGGATTAAGACAGTTTAGCGATGGTGGTCAGATGACGACTGCTAAGCAATGGCATTTGAATGATGACACTCGGGTAAAGGTGGTTAGATAATGGTAGTCAAGTGATGGCACTGGCTAGTGGTGATTGTTTGCATAGAATATATGTAAAGCTCTAGAATTTCTCATATCTCTCAAACCTGACTCCTCTCCTTCATGTGGAGAGAATGGAAGTCTATTTATTGTGTTTTGTATGTGGCATTTAGATAAATTTGGTCAAAATTAACCCACCCAGCCATAAGGCTTGCCAAAGAAGGAAAGGAAGAGGGGAGGAGAGAGAGAGAGAGAGAGAGAGAGAGAGAGAGAGAGAGAGAGAGAGAGAGGAATTCACATTCTAGCCATTTTCATTCATTGCTCCAGTTAGAAAAAGCCTTCTGGTCATAGTAAGTAGCTAAAATCTCATTTTAATTTTTAATGATTTTATTTTTACTAATTTAAATCACTCGAAAGTGATAAAAAAATATTGTCTTCTAATTTATCAAGCTTTCACTATGTAATGTACATGATATGGTTGAATTTTATGGACATTTTAACTTTAATTTTATAAAATTTTATGATGTAAAATAAAAGTTATGAATTTTTTGAAGTTTTTGAAGTTACTAACTAATATATATATCTTCTTGTATTTTATAGATTTTTGTATTTCATGTTGTATTTCATACATCAAATAGGGACTAATATAATTGATATAAGATAAGTGAAGTATTTTACATGTAAGCAAGGAAGACTAGTTATTAACACTATATTAAAATGGTACGGTTTGACTCAAAATATGACCTGTTCAGAAGGGTGGTATGGCGGACCTTTCATTAAAGTGCTTTGTGGTACTATTTCGGTTGTAGCCAATAACTGATGATTGATTATGTTGATAACTAGAGAGTGATAACTCTTTATAGATTATTGAAAACCACATGTAATGATAATTGACTTGATGAATAAATGATAAGATTTATGGATGACATATGAAAAAATAAAAACACCACATTAAACTTAGATATCCTATCTTGTTAAACTGTATGATATTTATGCATACATTAATAACATACATAATAGTAGATAGAGAACTGATGATGATGATTATATAGTATGGATAACTGATTCATCCATTGTTATTCATGTTAATACAATGATTTAATTGACATATCATTCATGATTCTATATATTATAGATTATTATACCTAGCATATGCTAGCATTACTGATACATGACATATTGATTTGACACTTGCACGTTCATGATTCATAGCACTTGTAGAATGATAATATTAAATGATTTTCATATCGATGCATTGTTTCCTACAGTACTAATTAATTGATTATTGATGTATTTATTTTTTCACACAAATTATTAATTTATATATTTTAGTGTAATGATGCCCTATTTTTTGCTACTGATCATATTGACTCACATTATTAATGATTGATCATTGATTCAACAATTACATTAAAATACATATTGACTTTATTGATTAAGATGAACATGCATATTGATTCCTTGAATCTTACATTAAAGTCTTAAGAGAGTTATGGGATTCTACTGGGCTTTATAAGCTCATTATGTGGATTTGATTAATTTTTAGGTTCAAGAAGGGGACCAAGTGAATGAGATTGATTAGAGCAAAAATTATATTTTAGTTTATTTTATGAATTTTGTTTAGTTTGTTCTTTTGTAATCAGAAGTGGACAATGATAGTTGATATTTTTTATTAAACTTCTAATTATTATAAATAAATTTTAATTAGTGATGTATATTGATAAATAAGATGATATATAGATGTTTACACTATTTTGATTGATATAAAATGAAATTAGAGGCTTTAGTAGATGATTAAAAGGATAAAATAGATAATTATTTCAATTCATGCCTTAGGGCATGACAAACTTAGTATTATAGCGATTTTTGGAAGAGTTGAATTATAGGACAAAGCCATATGATGGATTATGAGTGGGCTAGAAATTAGGTACTATAGATTTTCATCATTTCATATTTGGTTGATTGATATGCATTGGTATGTATATTGAACTGTGTGTTCAAATAATTAGGAAAGAGAATTATATCATTGAATAGATGGACCCTACTAATCAGGATGTATAAAAATGGACATAGTGTAGTAGTTGTTCTAATGAGTTCTTATAGTTTGATGCAGCTTGACAATATATTTGCACATGTATCAGTGATGCATAGAGTAACAAAATTGGACACAATGAATCAAAAAAAGATAGATATTTACAAAAGTTCCAAAAATTGAAGCCACCTTTATTTAAAGGTGTTGTGGAACCCTTGACAGCGGAAGACTAATTATTGGTAATATAAAATATATTAAAAAATATTTGACATCAGGAAGTGCCCTAAGAGCAGAAAAGTGTCATTAGCAATGTTTCTATTTGAGGGAGAGACTGAAAGGTGTTGGATCAAACACAGCGGGAGAAGTTTTTGACCTTTCTTAAAAAAAATGGTTTTGTCCTAATAAATAGCTTGTATTGATGATCTTGTCAAACAAATTATTATGCTTAAAAAAGATGTTATGTATCTCATAATTTGTAGGCTTATTATCTTGGTATTGACTTTCTCAGTTGCTACAACTCCAGTGAAAAATATCATAAGGATTGTCAAGTATCAATTACATAGTAAAATGGATGATGAGTGGCTCAATGAAAGCGTAGTATCATACATTGAGAAGTAAGTATTTGACTTGATTTCCAAGAAAGTCATAATGCAATATAACCATAAAATGCAAAATATATTACAAAGCTTGTAATTAAATTTTCAACTTTGACAATCATAATGAAATGCAAGACTTTAATTTGCATTTTATCTTATATATTTTTATTTTTAAAATATTTAATTATTCATGTAATAAATAATTTGCTCACCCTCAAAATATAGTGGTTCCACCCCTGATTATTCTCTAAAAAAGAAAAGCTCCATATATCCAATTTACCTATCCAATAAGTCTATTTTAAGCTAGCTTCACCTTAACTGAAGCCAACAAAATTAACAAATAAATATTAAAAAAATCTAAATTTATTATAACAGCAAATATAATTAAATAAAAAATATTAATTAAAGTCTTGTCATTGATCAAATCCCTCGTTCAACGTCTACAGCACCTCATCTTCTCAAGTTGGAGAAATAAGATGTTACTCTTCCTTAATTTCCCACCATCTTACTGCTAGCTCCTCTCTCTCTCTCTCTCTCTCTCTCTCTCTCTCTCTCTCTCTCTCTCTCTCTCTCTCTCTCTCTCTCTCTATATATATATATATATATATATATATATATATATATATATATATATATATATATATATATATATATATATATTACAATGATCAACCCTTTTAGACTCTCTTATTTTGATGGTTGAGAGTTTTAGAGGGTGACGGTGTTGACTGATAAATAGTGGGTAATGTCGGATCTTAATGTTGGTCGATAACAACGATGGGCACCAGCAGAAGAATATTTAGTAGGGGTGTCAATTCGGGTCAACCCGTCGGGTTCGGGTCGAACCCGACCCGACCCGTATATAAACGGGTCAACCTGAACCCGACCCGTTTTTATAAACGGGTCGAACATTCCAACCCGGACCCGACCCGAGCGGGTCACGGGTTGACCCGACACGACCCGTGACCCGGTTTTTTCACTCGCGGCTGCGAGGCAGCGGCGGCAGCGCGGTAGCGGCGACGTCGCGGGCGCGGCAGCGGCGGCGGCAGCGCGGCACGCGACAGCGGCAGCGAGGCGCGCGACACGCGGCAGCGGCGGCGGCAGCGCGGCACGCGGCAGCGCCAGCGAGGCGCGCGGGCGCGCGGCAGCGGGCGCGGGGGCACGCGGGGCAGCCGGGCACGCGGGGCAGCTGGGCAGCGCGGGGCAGGCGGGCAGGCGGGCAGGCGGGCAGCGCGGCAGGGGCAGCGGGCAGCAGCGGGATTGAGCGGGAAATTCATTTTTTTAAAATTAAATGGGTTTTCGGGTTGACCCGGCAACCCGCCGGGTCAACCCGACCCGACCCGTTTTATTAAACGGGTTGAATCTGCAAACCCGGACCCGACCTGTTTATCAAACGGGTCGGGTCCAACCCGGATTTTCCGGGTCGGGTTGTCGTGTCGTGTCAAATATTGACACCCCTAATATTTAGTAAAGATGGGGGTCGATAGTTGGTCAACGACAGTCATTTGTTGATATACAATGATGATTGTTGACATCGGTCATAGTAGATGGGTGATCTCAATTCTTGGAGGATGGTTGAAAATAGTTGTTAGTGAAAATTAATGGTGGTGGCGATTGTTAATGTCAAAAGTAATGCTTTTTAAAGCAGATTTTTAGTAAAAAAAAAAATAAATTTTTGTATTAAAAAGATGATTTAAGAAGCAGTAAGAAAACCGTCACAAACAAATCTTAAGTTTTTGAATGCGATCGCGACAATAATTCCCCTAGTTATAAGGGGAAAAAAAGTAGCAACCAAGAATGTTGAAGGAAAAGTCAAGACAGGTGAAATTCCAAAAATAGACAATTCAATTTTCAAATGGCGGTCAATGCTCTAAAAATTCTCTCTACCTAAGGAGATCTCCTACCCATGTGTGCAAGATCATGTGATATTAATGGATTTTTTAACGGATATTTTGATCATTTCATACAAAAGATTAATAAAATATTTCAAACATTTCAATGTTTTTGTGCATTCAAAATTTAGCTATCTTAAGTTTGGTTTGAGATGACTTTCTTACTGCTTCTTAAAGCAGTTTCTTACTATAAAAATTTTAATTTTTGCTCTAAAAAATTGTTTTAAGAAGCAGTAAGAAAGTCGTCACAAACGAAGTCTTAAACTCATTGAATTTACATCATAGAAAAGTTCATTTTCAATTTTGAGCACTAAAAATTTAGGCGATATTTGAGCCCTAAAATAACTTTCTTAGCACCATTAAAGTCATCTCACCACATCATATTCTCTCAAAAATAAAATTTTCAGAGCTAAAATTCAGCTGATTTCATAATCAATTCTCAAAATTCCTATCACTAAAACTTGAGAGATTATTCTGTGTGGACACGGAATGGGAAGAACCATCCGGATTTGTCTCTGTGAACAGTAAAAATACAACGTTTACAGAGACAAACCGAACGATTCTCCCCCGTCCAATGTCCGCACAGAATAATTCATCCTAAAACTCATATTCTTTTGAATCCAAAAATCATATCAAAAACCTTATATTGATCATATAAACTTTCTAATTTCTAATCAATGACAACTCAGAGCTCAAATGGCATATCAATGACAGCTCATCCCACCTGTCAATTACATTCATGTCTTCTGCACAAATGAATTGCAACTAAAACCTGATGCCCTCCTTAAATTGAGGAAATTATAGCTCTTATTTATTCATATCAGCCCCACTGTTCTTATAGAGAACCTCTTTATATATTCCACCTACTATTTCGTACCATCATTTCGGTCAAAATGGCATATTCAGAGAACTAAACTGGTCATATACCGCCTATTTCGTACTGCACAGTCGGTCAAAATGGCCTTTCACTGTAGATTTGGATGTGACAAAAAGCAAATTTGAAGAAGACAGAATGAGGGCGACCAAGCCATTAAGCCTCTGAAGCTCCTCCCCAATTCTCTCAGGACCTTCAAGCCTCTAAGGGACCTCGAATCAGCAGGGTCCACAAATATAGAATCCAATGCTATTGGCTAACATATTGGTCAAAGCTTTAGAGTTTGAAGGACTGATTAATGGCAACACAGACTTTTTTATTTTTATTTTTATTTTATCAGAGTCATATATTTATGATGAGAAATTGATAACAACACTCTTATGTAAAAGATTCTCTTATATATCTTATTTTTTTATGTTTTTGAAAGCTTTGAGTGTCAAAATAAAATTTTTAAATGTCAACATAAAATACAGCCCTCTTTGCGCAAGAGCCTCCTTCCTCTCTTACTAGCCAACCTTACACTCATAACCTCAAACTACTCTGTCCATATCCCCATTATGCAACCTCTTCCCTCTAGTGCCCCGTTTGTCATTATTTACCATCCACCATTCTCAAATGTCATTAACCCCATCATCCCCAATCTAAACTCCCCTAGTGAGGAGCCTATCACCACAGAACCTTCAATGCCCCTTCCTTCCTCTACCCTAAGTAAAATTCTCTCTCCTAATAGGTTTAATGCACTGCAAGACCCTATTGTGGCAGCTCTGCATAATGTGATAGAAATACAAAGTGATATTCTGTCAATTCCCCCAACATCTCTTCGTGAAATTGATAATCATCCCTCCTCCTCTATGTCTAATGGTTTTGCTTCTAAGGTGGAGAATCCTCCTGACACAAGTTCAACCCATGTCTACAAAAACACAAGGGGCAAGATTCCTAAAAAGGGACCCAACACCTCTTATAAGCCTTAATATCTTAGTCCCCTTTAGCAACATAGAAAATCAAAGGATTTAAGAACCCTGATAAGCTTTGGACTTGAAATGGTTTGTCAACTAAAGAATATGATTCATTACTCGATCCTTGGTTTTGTTACACTCACAGAATTTTTAAGAATGAAGTAGGTTGTCACAAATTTGTTTTGGCTAAACCAGGAAGGTTCTAGATTAAATGGAATCCTGAGAAGGTGCGCTTGACCCCCTCCTTTTTCTCTAAATAAATGATCTCTATGCTATTAACAATTGTCTCTCTTCTTCCATTTCTTTTATTTATTATTTATGCTTCAAACTCTTTTGAGTGTTTGGAGCTCTAGGATAACCTGAGAAAGCTAACCCTTTTATGGCATTCCTTGGGTGTTGATGGGGTATTTCAACTATTGTCATTTTCATTTTGAAAAAGCTGGTGTAAATGTTATTTTATCTAGCATGCTGACCCCTTTTAATTCAATAATATTTTACACTAATTTAGTTGATCTCCTATTTACTGGCAATTTCTTCACATGTATAATCAAAGAACCAACGATCCCATTCATCTCAAGCTTGATCATATTTTAGTCAATGAATGTTGGTTGAACTCCTTCACCACTCCAACAAAGTGCTTAGCCATTCTATTTTTGATCATTTCCCTCTCATTCTCAAATTTAAGGACATGTCACCTCACAACCACATATTCATGTATAAAAATTATTGGGCTAGGTTTTTTATTATTTGGAAACTCTTATCTCTATGTTTTATCTTCCTTCTCAATGAAATCCTATCATTGACTTCTACCACAAGCTCAAACTTTTCAAGGTTATGGTTAAGACTAATAAATGGTTATCCTCTAATAATATTATAATCTTTTATGTTGATCTTCTTTCCAAGCAACAACACTATCAATTACAATTGGACCTGGACCCTCTAAATGTTGCTTTATGTGCAAATCTTAAGAATATTAACTATAAGCTGGTTGATTGTGCTTCTGTTTGCTCCTCTTGGACTATAAAATTAAGATGAAAAGTCAAGTGGATCATACATGGGGAAGAAGATTTAAAGTTTATATATTCCAAAATTAACAAGAGGAGATATTTCAACAAGAGTGTCATTATTGTTGATTTACTTGGGTCCGACCTAGAGCAACTTTCTGTTAAAGATGTTATTATCCAACACATTAAAGATTTATATAATTCTCCTCCTCCTCCTCTTCTATCTGATATCAGCTCTTTCCCTACTGTTAAAACCAAGGCTTTTAAAATCGGACCGGACTGGTCGGTTCAACCGGTTGAACAGCGAACCAGCCGGCCGGCCAATCACGGTTCAAACTAAAACCTGTTTTGCTTAAAACTGGCGTCGAACCGCCGGTTAGCCAAACCGATTCAGATTTCCTTTAACCGGTCTGTTTGCTAAAAAAATGGATGGTTGGGATGTGTTATGTGCGGACAGCGGAGCATTTGTATTCGTCGTGTGGCATTGCAAGGCGAAAACAAAAGCCGAAAACCCTATTCGTCTCGCGTGGTTGGCATTCTCCGCCTCCTTCGTCTTCTCCGCCTCCTTCGTCTTCTACGCCTCCATCGTCTTCTTCTCTGCCTCCGGCATCTCATCTAGTTCGAGAAGCAAAATCGCTTTCGGTGTGTATGCATTATTGACTTTTGTGATATTGTGGTGGCATTTGAGCATTTCAATACCTAAAAAAAACTTTTGATTTATGAATTTTTGATTTGTTTTTATAAACACTATAATACAGTATTACTTCTCCTTGGATTGTGTTTCCTTAACCTGATTTACAATATTGTTTAGATTTACTCAAAGTTTGAAATCACAAGGCTATGAATCCTTACACACGATCACTTGCGACTCCCATCCTACTCTGTTATTCACGTCATCTGCTTCACACACAAGCAGAAACCAAAATTCCATCCTCCTCTACTCTTATTATGTTCGAATGTTGGCATCAAAACAGTTTGAATGGTTGCAAATGTAGTGTACTGTAAAGAATATAAATCTGTTCAAATTTTTAGTGCTTTGCACCATGATATGGAGTGTAGCGTTTTAGCAGCAAGTGGAGTTTAGCATTTTGGTATCTTATATTTGTCTAATAAAAATTTATATGGTCGAATCCTGTCAAACTATTTGGATTTAAGGATTTACATTTACTGAGGATTTAAGGATTTACTTATTTAAGGATCTGATGACTATTTGTAGATCATGAATAAAAAATATGTTGTAATGAAAAAATGGTTCCAAACTATTATGTTCAATTTTTGTTATATATTTTTAAATAATTGTGTCATTATTATAATATTTAAATATAATAAATATTTATTACGTCATCCAGTTTGACCCCGATTCGGACCCGGTTGAACAATCGAACTGCTAACCTCTTCTTCTTTCAGTTCATTGACCTGTTCGGTTTTCAAAGCCTTGGTTAAAACTCTTCCTCAACACCTTGTTGATTTTTTTGTTGAGGGGTTTGTAACTAATGAGGATATCATATATATTATTTTCTCTAGTTTCGCATCTTCATCCACAGGGCCTGATGGTTACAACTTTGACTTCTATAAAAGGCGTTGGCATATTCTTGGTCCTTCTATTTACAAGGCAGTTAAATCATTTTTCTGTAAAAGTTTTCTCTTAAGAAGTGTTAAAGCCACTACCTTAGCCCAGATTCCCAAAAAGTCGCACGCTAACAATCTTTCTGACTTTAGGCATATATCTCTTTGCAATGTTTTATATAAGATTATTGCTTAGATTTTGGCCTCACGGCTCAAACTCATCATGCCCTACATCTTCCACCCAAGTCAAGATGCTTTCATAAGCCATCAATTATCTACTTGTAACATTATTTTGGCCTCTGAGATATTGGGAATTTTCAATAAAAATATTAAATAAAAGTTCAAATGTGTTAAATTTTACATAAGAAAATCTTTTGATATAATCTATAGAGGTTTTCTCCTTTCGAGGCTGACACATAAAGATTCCATCCTTCCTTTATAAGATGGATTAAAGCATGCATATCTTATGTTAATTTCTCGATTTGTATCGACGAGGCTTTAGAAGGCTTCTTTCCTTCCTCTACTAGTCTTTGACAGGGATGTCCTTTAAATCCCTACCTCTTATGTATTATCATGGTTATTTTATCTTTCTTCTTGATAATACTAAGCATTATTACGTTTTTGAAGGGTTCAACATGGAAAACTATCTCCATTTACTTTATGTTGATGGCCTATTGGTGTTTGGAAAAGCAAAGGTTCATAACTGTGACACCCTTATTAAATTACTCAGCATTTTTGCCCTCTTTCGGCCTACATATTAACCTGAAAAAAGCTCTCTTATTATCTCCCCAAACACCCCCCACTTGAGTGAAATTTTCAACTCTCTCCAACTTCATAACACATGCTCCAATTTCTTCTACAACTAAATAAAAGTTAGCAAGTCACTACGGGAAAACACGTGATTACCGTCAGAATTTCCAGCGGATTTTTTTGCGCCGGCATTGTCGGCGCAGGTTCCGGCGGAATGATGCGACGTAACGTTTACGGCGTCATTTCCGGCGGAACGGACGCCGGAAATTTACCGGTGTCAATTGCGCCGGAAATACCGCCGGTGAAAAGGGCTCTGGATTATTTTCGGCGCAGATTACGGCGGAAACATTCTTCTAAACTCAACGAAACCGTTCCAGCGGATTATGCGCCGGCTTATTTAAACTCAACGAAAAATTGCCGGCGCATTGTCCGACGGTAAAATTACCGGCGGAACCTCCGCCGGAAAGGCCGCCGCTAAAAGCCCTAAAATGCGAATCGGAGCCCTCTGGGCCGTCATTCTTTTCGCTACTCTCTCTCACCTCGCCTCCTTCGCCCATCGCCCTCCGTCGCCGTTCGTCGCTGGCCAAAGATTGGCGTCGCCGACGGTCATCGAACTTCGCCGCCGACGGTCACCGGACTTCGCCGAGCATCTCCCTCTCTCCTGGTCGCCCGCCGCCGAGCATCTCCCTCTCTCTCAATCGAACTTCGCATGCACCAAGGTATTGCATTTTTTTTTTTTTGCTATCTTTTTGTTTTAGTCATGGATATTATCACTAGACATTTGCTAGAGGATATACCTTGGTGCATGCTTTTTGTTGATGATATTCTTCTTGTTGATAAGACTAGAGAGGGAGTTGAAGGTAAACTTGAAATATCTTTTTGCTTTCCATGGATGTTATCACTAGACATTAATTTGCTATAGGATATATACCTTGGTGCATGCTTTTTGTTGATGATATTCTTCTTGTTGATTAGACTAGAGAGGGAGTTGAAGGTAAGCTTAAGTCTTCATATCTTTTTGCTTTAGTCATGGATGTTATCACTAGACATTTGCTAGAGGATATACCTTGGTGCATGCTTTTTGTTGATGATATTCTTCTTGTTGATAAGACTAGAGAGGGAGTTGAAGGTAAGCTTAAGTCTCCATATCTTTTTACTTTAGTCATGGATGTTATCACTAGACATTTGCTATAGGATATACCTTGGTGCATGCTTTTTGTTTATGGTATTCTTCTTGTTGATTAGACTATAGAGGGAGTTGAAGGTAAGCTTAAGTCTCCATATCTTTTTGCTTTAGTCATGGATGTTATCACTAGACATTTGCTATAGGATATACCTTGGTGCATGCTTTTTGTTTATGGTATTCTTCTTGTTGATTAGACTAGAGAGGGAGTTGAAGGTAAACTTAAGTCCATATCTTTTTGCTTTAGTCATGGATGATATTCTTCTTGTTATCACTAGACATTTTCTTTAGGATATACCTTGGTGCATGCTTTTGGTTAATGATATTCTTCTTGTTGATAAGACTAGAGAGGGAGTTGAAGGTAAAGTTGGATTATGGAGATCATCATTACTCCATATCTTTTTGCTTTAGTGATTAGTAGACCTAGTGAGGGGATTGTGACTTTGAGCAATCATTTCATTAATAAGTGTAAACATAATTTTATGTTATGGATATTAGAAATATATATAAATCCATTAATTTTTTACTCTTATTTATAGGTTATGGATATTAGAAATCAACGAAGTTGGATGTATAACCGATTATCTCAAAGTCGGAAGACATTAACAGATGAATTCATCAATGGGGTGAACTTTTTCATTCAGCAAGCGAAACAGCTGCCGATCTTTATATCTGAAGGAAAGTTTCGATGTCCATGTTCTAAACACAAAAATCTAGTGATCCTAGAACCAGATGACGTAACTGTTGATCTGTATCGCAGAGGATTTATGCCACGGTATTGGTATTGGACTTGTCATGGTGAGTATGAGCCACAATTTGATTATCAATGCGGTCCTTCTACAAGTAGTAATGTTGCTGAGACTAAAAATATCCATCCAAATCTTGAGGAATTAGTTCATGATGCAACTGGAATTTATGAAGAGTTATCGAATACGGAGGCACAAAATTTTTATGATTTATTGCATGCTGCACAGCAACCAATCTGGAAAGGGTGCACGACTCACTCAGAACTATCTGTTGCTGTGAAGATGTTAAGCATCAAGGCTGAATATAATGTTGCTCGTGAATGTTTTAATCAATTCATTGGGCTGCTTAAGGAAACCAATCCGACAGATAATTTAATTCCTACAGATCTATATCGGTCAAAGAAGTTAGTTTCGAAACTTGGTTTGACATACACAAAGATAGATTGTTGTGTCAATGGATGCATGCTATACTTTAAAGAAGATATTGCAGAAACTGTATGCCGTCATTACAATGCACCAAGATTTAAACCCAAATCTAGAAATAGAAGAAAGCAGAAGGATGTGTCTGTTAGTAAGATGTTCTACTTTCCAATAATTCCAAGACTACAACGGCTATATGGAGTATTCTGAGTATCGCATGTGGTCGCAGGCCGTCGGAGGAATGCAGCATGGTAGAGTATATGGCTTAGGTGCGCAAGCTCAGGCATACGAGGGGATGACCTCCTCTAATGCATCCAGCTTCGCATCCAGTTCGCATGAGTCCTTACAAGCTCAACAAATAATTGCCCTTCAAGCTGAGCTAGAACAAGTAAGGAAATCACAAGTTGATTGGCAAGCTCAGCTGCAAGCATAGGTTCAAGCTCAGCTGCAAGCACAGGTGCAAACAAGTACAGAGCAACACAATCAGTTGCTGGATGAAATGCGCAAGATGAGGGAGCAACTGAGTGGAAAAGACGTAGCTCCACCTGAGGAGGAGTCGATGGAGTCAGAGTAGTGTAATTTAGTTGAAATGAACTTGTATTTTTATGTGAACTTATGTTATTGGACAATTACTTTTAATATGATGTTATCAGTTGATTTTTAGTGCTAAACTGTTGTGAAACTGTTATAAATTATTGTGAAGTAACCTGTTGTGGAACTTGTATGTGTTAGAATTGATAGGTTTGCAGGTGTGGAAATGGGATTGTTGACTGGGAAGGCAATTTTTTTTTGTCAATGCTACAGGTTTCCGGCGTATTATGCACCGGTATTCCGTCGGAAAAGATGATACAACGAAATGTATCGTACGTACCAGCGAATATGATCCGTCGGCCACTACCGTCGCAAGTCTGGCGGATATTCCGCCGGTAAGTACCGGCGCAACAATTGCATCGTAAAATAACCGTGGAATTTCGATGGCGCAACTCCGGCGACCTATCCGCCGTTAATTACCGTCGCATTATACGACGGTAAATACCGGCGCATTAGGCGCCGGAATTCTCATATTCTTCACGTCGGCAAACAAACCGTTTAATGCGCCGGTAATGCGTCGGAAACTGCGCCGGAACTGTTTTCGGCGCAACTTATACGTCGGAAACAAATTATCGACGCACCATAAACCGGCGGAGATATTTGCGCCGGAACATGCGCCGGAAACTACCGGTTCCTTCGGATTGTACATTGTTTCCGGCGGATTAAGTCCGCCGGTAATAACAGGTTTTCCTGTAGTGAGTTTCTATGAAATTTATGGTGGAATAATGTCCTCTGCAAATGTTGATGGATTTGAAATAGAGTTTTTGGTAGAATTTTTTCTGATGATTTTGTGGTGGATTTTGAATAGAAATTCTGCTACAAATTTGCAACAAAAATTACCACTACAAATCAGTTACAAAATGAGGTATGATATAAATAAAAAAAAGTCTTTTTAAACTATGTTGTCTTCATGGCTAAGAAGAGAAGGGCGGCGATTTTTTACGAGTTAAGTAGGGTTCAAATCTCAGGGCACAAGGTGAGGGTGCTAGGGCGGGTCGCGTGCTAGCTACCCAATCGTGATGCATGCAAAATGCAAGTGGGACGCACAGGCATGACTCTTAAGTAGGACTTGCGGGCATGACGAGCAGTTTGGACTCGCATACAGGACATCATGCGAGTAGCCGACTGTGTAGGATCACAAGCTACACTACATTGGGTTTTCCACTGGTAGTGCATATAGTGTAGCCTATGCATGACCACGGGTGGGAGTGGGGAAGTCAGGTGAATGGGTCAAATTCTAGCCAATTTTGAGTTATTTGATTGACCTGGACCCAACCCAATTTTTCAAACTAATCAGAATTTGGAACTCAAAACTGCCATTTGTTAAAGGGGTAAACTCAAATCCATTTTTTTTAGGTCAGGTCGATAATAACCACCCCTAGTGATTGCATATCTAACTCATTTCCTGACCAACCTATCCCTAATTTATGCTCTAATTATGTCATTTTTTTTTTTTGTTTGGATTGGTGAAAATGGTTGGGGTTTGCCAAATTTTCTTATTCCTCAAATTAGAAAACTCATCTCCTTTATCCCTTTCATCCAATTAGGCTCCATCTGTCTTTTTTGGAAAAATTCTACTTATGCTTCCTTTAAATATTTTTATTTAGAGTTTTTTTAGGATGATTGAAATTTTGAGTTGTATTCCATGGCTCAGCACAATTAGCATTCTTTAATTAAGGTATAATGTTTATGCTTATTTGGCTATCTGGAGAGGTTTAAAAACTATGGGTGCTCTTATTAGAAAGAACATTCATATGGAATATAACAGGTGTTCTCTTTTTCATAAAGGTCTTGAAAGTCCAACACACTTATGCTTTGAATGTGACTAGTCATTCTCAGTGCTAGTAGGTATTATTCATGTGTTCTAGGAATTCTTTTTAAGGCTAAATATTGTACAAGTTTTAGATTTTATCAGCATCATGACTATTTGCTTTTCTTTTTTAATGTCTTTTAGGAAAATTTAAATATAGACTTTAAATTTTCAATTTTGTAGTCAAACACGTCATTATAAATGACATATCACCTTGGAAGGTGAAAATATCATTGTATAATGGGTTCAACTCACAAAATTGAAAGCTTCGTCTTGACTATCATAGTTAATATGAGAGAATTACATATGACCCTGAAGAATCAAAATGATATTCAATCATAGGTTTGGCTATGATAGTCAAGATGCTTCAACATCAATTATTATAGTCAGATTGTTGTAGTAAACTACATATAACACCAAAGGGTCAAAGTAATTTTTTTGAATGCATAACTAAATAATATAACTTAAATATATTTATCATTAATTTCATATATGAAATATCTCAATCAGGAATGATGTATCTTTCCTAAGGAAAGAAATATCATTTATTATTGTGTATTTTAAATATAATGAAAATGATCATCTTAGATTTTATTTTTTTCAAAAAGAATAATTTTTTTCCCATTCTATTTAGGGACTAAATAGAGTGGGGTTTAATTTATATGGGATTTTAAATCTCCTACAAAGGCAAGCCTTCATAATTAATTACATCGTAGGAAGATTAGGTTTCCTACAGATAATCTATATTAAAATAATATTAAAATAATAGTTAAATTTTTATTTTAGATTTTCAATGAGTGATATGAAAGGAGGGATGTTAGAATTTTAAATGGGATTGGATGAAATTTTAAGCACTTCTTTTGGAGTCCAATGGATGAAAAGTAGGAGGCATTTTGAAATTTTGAAACAATTAAAAAATACAATAATATATAGTATGTTGGGCTTTAAATTTTAGACGAGTTAAATTCCTATTGTTGGGGACTTAAAATTTTAAGACTTCCTCGTGAACTAAATCTAAGTTCTGTAATAAACAATAGTAATATGAACTTAACTAATGAAATACAAATCTGTGTTGACATCAACTTGGATTAGAAAGCCAGTTAGACCACCTAGGCACATTAAAACTATGACTCTAGTTTTATGAAAGATGGGCAAGACTCGTTGTTTAAGTTTTTGAAAAATTGGGTAAACATCTAGAGAATTTTCTAAGTAGCCCCTTTACTTATATATGGTTACAATGCCCAATACAATTAAGTTTTAATTAATATTAATTAGTTTTTGAATGTAATGCATGCAAATTAACCTTGTATACAAAAAGATATGTTAAACTTAAAAAATAGGCATAAAAATAAGTTTTTTTTCCAAGAGATGCAAAACATCCCCTAAACAGAGTTGCATGAAAAACCCCCGACATGCCTGGGCTTACTTCTTTGAAACACTTATATTTCAATGTGAGCCTAAATTTTTTTATTTAATTAAAAGTAGAAGAATTTTTTGGACCTTAAGAGCCTAAAAAAATCTAGGCTAAAATAAATTTCACATGCAAGTAATAAACCTAAAAAAGTAAAGAATTTCTAAAGCATGTAAATGAAAACATAAAACAACAAATCATATCAAATAAACACAAAAGTCATATGAAAAATGCAACTTAATTACAAATCATGATCTATAGAAATTAAAAGTGGTCAGGCTCCACTGATAACATCCCAAATTCTAATCCTATAGAATGATGGAAGTTTTAAAGTGGAATATTTTTATCTTTATTTCTTCCACTCCTCTCTTTGGGCTCCTCAGATCCATCAGGTACAAATATCCAATTAAAAAGAACTCCTCCCTAAAGGGGTGTTTTTTTTTTCTCTCTCTTTAGATCTCAAATTATTCAAATTTTGATCTTTAAATGGAAGGAACTCTCCCTTCAGAGATGTTTCATTTCTTATTGGATACAAAATTACATACCAAATATCCCACTTTAATTGACTTTCACAACTCTTTTAAATTTCTATTTGAGAAAATTTAAATGACTCTTTACAACTCACTCATTATCATAAGCATTTTTTATAAAATTATTAAACATCTCAAACAGTTATGTATATCAATTGCTCACTTTTGAGCTAACACATTCACTTGGCCATACTTTTAATTGTTAGAGGATTTACCAATTTTAGCACTTGCAAAAAAAAAATTATTAATCACATTCTTAATTAGCCCCCTTTTATAGCCTTGCATAAGCATGGCTACCTATAGAAAATTATGTTAGCTTTCAGATCATTTCAATCTTAGAAAGTTCTAGTACCTATCAAATATTATATCATAAGCATCAAGGTATAAGAAAACATTACATCATAAGCATCACAAGTCAATTCAAATCATAATAATCAACATGCTTAGAAAATTACGTAAAATTCACTTCACAAAATAAAACCATGTATAAAAGAGAAGCTTCCTAGCCTAAAACTTCCATTTGTTGTCCTAATAAGCCATCTATAGTGTGTGCATCAGGCTGTGTAATTTGGATATATCCTAAATTGGTTGTTTTCTGAAGTTTTATGGTGTTTTTCTTTAGTTTATTGTAGGTTGAGAGAAGTTTTAGTTTGAGTTTAGTTTGTTTCTTTAATGTTTATTTTAAAATGAGTTTAGGTGTTAAAGTTGATTAATCATTAGTTCTCTAAAATCCTAAATTTTAATTGTCTTAAGCCTTAAAATTCAATATACTTATGCTCTTCAATCGGAATCTACATTTGGTATAAAGGCTCTCATTTATTAATTATTTAAGTTGAATAATAACTACATTTATTTACATCAGGGTCTTATGGTTTATTTCACCATCTTTAAGGCTAACTTGATAACCTCCTAGGCCCGAGTTATCTAGTAATTATCTTTGGATTTAAGTTTGTTTTATTTTGATAGATTAAGTTATTTAAATTTATGACTATTTTGTTACTAATTTATTAAGATCATGGTTTATGATTTTCATTCCATCAAATTCCTTCGTGGCATTGTCATAATGGGTATGAGGACCTAAGTCCTCTTTAGAATACGTAGCTCTGCAACTCGAGATAGTCCAGCTTAAAAATTTCATCAATGGAATGTTGGTTATTCCTTTTACTATTATTTTATGATTTCATTAATTACCTTAGTGATTTAGCAAATTTTTTATCATTATCAAAATTTTGTATTATTTTGAACATGTTAATGTGTTTAATAATCGTCCATTTTCTTAACTTTTTGATTCACACTAGTTTCTAGAGTTCTCAAATTTGTCATGAATATCATTCCCATAAATGAGTAAAATTCCACTGAGTTTGTTATATTTGGATTTTTGTATAATTAGTTATGAATTTGTTAAGTTTATGTGTTTTATTGAACTAGGTTTGATCAAAAATTGGCTTTTTTTATTTTTAATGAATTCAGGGGTTTTATTATTTTTCATAGATATTAGACCCAGTAATGACTCCAATGCCTTTAAGTTTACTCAGTTTGTGCATTTAATTGAATTATTTAATTTCTTAATTAAAGGCTTTTCTGATTTTTGTGCCAAACTAACTCCAAATCACTTGAAATCTTTCCCAAATATCAAGAATAACTTATGGGGGTGGTTCTAAATATTTAAAATTTATATGATTTTTTTATTATTACGATTATTTATTTTAATTAATTAGTAATTTCCCTTTATTTTTAAATTACCATTAATTTTAAAAGTTGGTGATAGGGCTTTTTTATTTTCTCTTATTGATTACTTAATTATGAGCATTTTTAACCCTTGTTTGTAATTTTTATTTAATTTAAATTTATTATAATTTTTTAAAATTTTCAACCCCAATATAAGAGCTGACTTTAATTTTACTAGTTTTATGGTCAAATGTTATCAAATCAATGTGAAATTAAAACCTGGGGTGATTATTTGTACTTGTTTAAAGTTTCAGGCCTATTAGATGTGTGAAGAATTTTCAAAAATATTTCTAAATTTATTAGACATAATCCTTAATTATTTTTCCTATGTGTTGCTACTTTTCATATAGGTTTGAAATTTGGTGTCTCTAACCCTTACAACAAAACACACAATCCACAAAAAATTTAAAACCTAATTCTATGCATTTTAAGAGAAATGAATTTTCAAAGTTTGGTATCAAAAACTAATTCAAAACTTTGGAAATTCAATTTGCCAAAATCCCACCATCATTAAGAGCTAAAGAAATTTTGGCATGTGAGAAACATCCCTAAGTATATCCTATCAAATTTGAACTCAATCGGATCACTGGATTAAGAGTAATTGAGGAAATTTATTTTTGAATAAAAGTTGAATTTCTCACATTCTAGTGGTCCAAATCTAATGAAGCTAATTTTAAAGTAAACCTAGGCTCGAGACGGTTCCAACGAGTTCAAAAACATCAAATTTAAATAAGAAATGGATTTTTTATTTTATTTTTCAAAGTCTTAGTAAATTTTTTGTATTAATGATCGATCATACTGCACGAAACTCATATCGCACCGGATGGGAGGAAGTTTTTTAGTTTAAAAATGTGTCACACATCGAACACATTAAATCATATATCTATGAGCTAGGATTTAAGTTTTACCTCACAGAAATGACCTCAGAGGATGGGGAATGGATACTTCTCCTCTTTAGAGCTTCAGAAGAGACTTCTCTTCAGGAAGGAGAGCTAGCGGTAGACTTAAATTTTTGGTTTGAATAAATGTGTAACTTATTCCAAATTTTTGCCCTATTCTAAGTCCCTCCATCCAATCCAAGGTTGAGATTAATTAGCTCACAATATGGGAGGTTGCCAAAGTGGAAGGAAGCTCAGCTTTGGGCAGGGGGAGTTGTTGGAAAGGGGTGGAGGCCATTGGCCACTTTTCTATGTAGGGCTTCATTTGGCTAAACCAAGGCTTTGGATCACATTTTGGGCAGCTTATGAAGCTCCCAAAATAGGATTAGGCTGGCTCATATGAATGAAAATACAAAGTTGATTTTATTTTGATCCTTTTGAAATTAGATAGTTTAAAATCATGTGGGTTTTGAGATTGTGGACTTTGTTGACAATTTTGACCAGTCAACAAGTCAAGTTGATTGGGATGGGTCTTTAGAGATTTTGAATGGTGTTTGGGCTGAGTTAGATGGGTTTGGAGCAATTGTTTTAATATTTACATGAAGGGTTGAGTGCATGTGTTTAGTTTGACCAAATTCAATGGGTTGACCAATTCAAATCCATTAAAGTTGAATCACAAATGGTTTGAGTGTGTTTACAACATGCAATATATTGATCTTGAGTGTTTTGGAGGTTTAGTTTAAGTGCATGCAATGGGTCGATCCAAATTAGTCCAATATGATTGGGTTTGGGTTTAATCGAATTTGAGTTTTAAATTTGGAATTGAATTTCTGACTTGGGTTAATTCGATATTGAATTTAATTCTAAATTTGGATTGATTGAATTTGATTTTGATTTGAGTCTGGATTGAGTTTGAATTTGGATTTGAGTTGATTTGAATTCAAGTTTGGATTTTTCTTAGTCAACCTCATATAAAAATGAGGTTAAAAATGACTTGTGAGTTGGCTAATCTCAAAATTCTTTACTAGTCATTGCCAACTGCACTATTTATCATAGTTGACATGAAAGGAAAAATAGAAAATTCGGCTCTACTACTTCTTGTACTATAACTTTGTGTCGTAAAATCAAAATAATTGTTACTCTGAAGACCTCAGAATGAAAAAACATGGCCTTTTTTAAGGAGACTGGATTTCTGAATTTGTTTTTGCTAGTATGGTCGTTGCTTCTTTTTTGTTGGATGGTGTTGCTTTACGGTCTTTCGGTGATGATTTTTCACTGGGATGTTGGTTCTACCTGCTCACTCGATTCTATGATGCACCCAAGTTGCATTTCTTTTGGTCCAGCAAGTTTTATTTGTTTTGAGCCTTGGATGATGATGAATTCCTACCTTAAGACCCTCATCTTGGACGAATCTCAAGCAACCAAAGGAGTTGTTGTTGCTCGTGTTCTGACTGCTTTGTTCTAATCATTTTTTCTATCACCGAGTTCATGCATCTTTTATTTTTTCTTGTTGTTTTGCTCAATTAGGCTCCCTTTATTTAGTCCATATTATTTTGTCTCTTCCCTAACTTCTAGTATTTTTTGGAACCTCTAAGTTTTTTATGAAGCTCTTTCTTCTTTTTTTTTATTCTTACATTTTGTAACCCCAATTTTTGTTAATGAATGAGCTTAGCCCTTAATTTCAGTAAATAAATAAATAGTTTTCTCCTCTTATTTTTCTTTTTTAAATAAATAGTTTTTTTTTTTTACCAAAAAAAAAAGCTTAGAAAATTCCAAGGTTGGATGACCCCACACTGCACGTGGTTACTGAGGAGGGGCACTGTAGCCAATGAGCAGTCAACACAGAGGATAACGCTAGCTATTAGCTAGCTGTGTACAGCCAATCTCCGAGGGTGGGCCCCTTTACGTTTTTTTTCTTCCTCCCGCGTGTTTCCTTAACTTTTATTTGGTCCCACGAACCGATGTAGAGCTACGTTCGATCAGTATTTAGATCACATCACGTAGCAGGCACAAAATTACGGACCCGATCCGGTGAATGGTCGGTATGTCGCACGTGCGTTTTTTAAATCTATGACAACCCGATATTACTAGATATTGCTCGGTATTGCTAAGTATTTGTCGATTTTGCTGGGCAATAACGAGAAATATCATTATGTGAAGACAAATACCGAACAATACAGAGTAATACCGAGCAATACCAATCAATACTGAGTTTTTCTAGAGCAATACCAAGAAATACAGAGTAATACAGAGAAAAACTCGGTATTGCTCGATATTGGTCTTCACAGAGCGGTATTTCTCGTTATTGCCAAGCAATACCTAGCAATATCAAGCAATACCGAGCAAATACCGAGTAATACCTAGCAATACGCGAACATAGCATTCTCAGGTTCCAGTCCGGGTCAAATTGTTGGGCCGCGTGGTAAAGAGTAAAAACATATGGCACGATCTCAGTGGTGACCGAACATAGAGCTACATCGGGTCACCGGACCTAATAATTGTTCTTTGGTCTGACACAATCCAATCCTATGACGATCTTAGTGGTTAACGTTAACCAAACGTGCTTAATTAGTCTAACTATAATTAGCATATAGCCTACCAATAATTAGACCCACCTTAAGCTCTTAATTAGAAGTTTAAACTTTAAATAAAATTTTTCAATTTTAAAATTAATACATTTAATGTGAGTTAATTTAGGATTGCATCCGCTTGAAATCATAAAACCTACTAAAAACTATTAAAAAGGTAAAATATATGTGTTCAATAAATTTTGGATTCAAGTATTCAATAAGAAACAAGAGCAAGATCTTGCTCAATTATATTTGTAGGTATGTAAATAAATGATCAAATATGATAACCCAACATAAAATGTTCAAATTTTGGATGACCTGTTAGGTTAGATTTGACCCGTTATCCAATTTTGACTTGAAAGTGACTAGTTTAATTTTTTCGCTTAAATTATTTTACTATTTAATATGTTTTTATTATTTTTATAGTAAAAATTTTAAATCAAAATGAATTATCGAGTCATCTGATTTGCCAGCAGGTTTGGTTTGGGTCTACTTTTTTTTACATCTATTAAACGTGTTAGATTCAAATCTATTAAATTCAAATCAAGCCAATTTTATATGAAACTCGAACCTAATTCGTTAACGTATTTTGACATCCCTCTATGTTCAACTCAATAATAATAATAATGATAATAATAATAATAATAATAATAATAATAATAATAATACTATTATTATTATTATTATTATTATTATTATTATTATTATTATTATTATTATTATTATAATTGTTCTATAAATGCATAAAAGAAATGTATATATATATATATATATATATATATATATATATATATATATATATATATATATATCTATTTATAAATATGTAATGATGATATGTATACTTCATAATTTTTAAAAAGATGTTATATACAATTAATTAACAAGTAGAGCACAAATTAAAAAAATTAAATAACACAAATCCCGTTAATCAAACTCCTCTTTTAGAGAAATATACGTCAGTATTGAATAATTCATTATTAAAATAAAATAATGTAAAAGATAGAATCAGAATTACTAATTTCTTATCAATATAATTATTTTTTATTAATAAATAATTTTAATCTTTTACTTCTATTTATACTAAACTGATTTGAATCTTTTTTTTTAATTCATCATCATTTTCTTTTAGGACATTTAGGTCAATTAAGATAAATTCATACACGCATTACATATGTAAGACTCAAATCCAATGCCTCTTAGGCTTTGTTTGAACGGTTTATTCCTGCTTCTTAAAGCAGTTTTCTACTACAAAAATAAATAAATAAATTCTAGAAAACCAGTTTAAGTAACTGTAAGAAAGCCGTTTCAAACGAAGACTAAATTGATAGTCAAAGTTCCAAACCAGCAAATTAAGATAAATTTTGAGGGATTTACATACATTCTACTTTATATCACGCTATTAACATATTTAACACCTAAATTTTAATATTTCATGACTATCACTCTATCATAAATAATTTTAATATCAAATATATCATTTATATATTTCATCCTAATTTCCATAACACTCTATATGAAATATTAAATTTTTTTTATTAATGCAATATGTAAAATGTAAATTCCTCTAAATTTTAATAATCAAAAGCTGTGCATGAGCAGCTAGCTGTCTTCACGCTTCGGTAGCTATCACTGTTTTCAGTACCCGTACTTCCATGCAAGCTAGCTGTTATAAACTTGTTTAGTTTTATATATATATATATATATATATATATATATGAGCATGTGACCGTATAACGGGGAGCTTTGTTTCACTCTGCATGAGACAAAAATTATATATATTTAAACTGTTTTTGCTTAAAGTAATTCACGAAAATAAATAATGGAAAAAATAATTAAATTAATAAATAAACTTCCCAAAAATCGATAATTCTTTATTAAAATTACAGCATAGTTAATCATTTTTATCATTTTAATCATCTAATTATAACTCTAATTTTTATATGAAAATAATTAAATTATATTAGGATATTATAATCAAAATTTTATTAGCATAAATAAAAAAATTAAAAGCTTAAAGGTAGTTAGCAGCAGCTAATTAAATTACTTACATAATGAATTATTCTTTATTATTATATCATTTTTTCTTTCATACTTCATTTATTCTAAAAAATATGCATATTAATTAACATAAAATATTAAATAATCATATTAATTTTTAAAAACATAAAAATCATACTGCATAAACATTTAAACTAAATTAAATATTATAAATAATAATTAATAAAAACTATAGCTATTAATAACTCAGCTTCAAATATTATTTGTTAAGCTCACTTTCATAAGAAAATAAAGAGTTAATTACCCTAATCTCATCTATCCATAATCAATATTACACTTACCTCCATTCAATTTTCTCAAATTGCATTAATCTCTTAGTTTGATTAATTTATATGTGCAATTTCAAAAAATGAATTGAAAATGCATAATAATATATATAACACTGAATATTTTCAATGGAGATGAGTGCAAATAACTTGAAAATAAATAAATAAATTAGTTTCTGCAATATAATTAATATTTAACATCTCTGAGGAATTATTTACATGATTTTAATGTGTTAATAATTACATAGGACAGAGAAGCTGTTAAATATCTTGTGGGTCTTGTCTGAAATTAATTTGCACCCACATGTCTGAATTTGGCAATCATATATACAGCACATAGTAGGCGTGTGTCAGTCTAATTAATACTGTCCAGCTCTGAATAAAAACGACAGAACCAAAAAATAATAAATAATAAAAAATAATTTTCCCAAAAAAAAAATAGAGATGTAATGAAAAATAGACAGTAAAAAAGATTTGGTCAATATAAATATTTTATTAGTATTATTATTATTATTATTAATTATTACTTAATAGTCTGTTGATCTCATTACTCTCATTCAGAAGGATGAGAAGAATAGCATGGCAGGGATTCAGGCTTATTCTCATTAGTGTTAGGATGGAGGTAAAACATTACAATATGAAAACAAACAAGAAAATAGAAGTAGTGGAAAGTAAAGGATGTCAGGATTTAACGTGGAAAATCTTGAAATCGAGAAAAAATCACAGAGAAATACCACACCAAGAAATCCAGAATAAAATTTGAGAGAAATAAGTGCATATCTATCTTCTCTCTCACTCTTTCCTTGCTTATCTTCTCTTTTACGTCGTTCTCACATTCAAAACACTAGAGAAATTCAAGTTAATAACCCCAAGCGATGTAACCATTTAGCAAAATGAGAAAAAAAAGTGTCCATTTTGCCTTGCAACGCTGCAGCACTTAAGTCTGTGTCATTATGATGTTGTGGAGCTCAAACTCGCAATGCAACAGTGTCACATAGCACTACGACATCGAATTTAGAGCACTGCAATGCTCTGCTTTCCATCGTTTAACACTAGGACGCTCGGGAACACATCGTCAAGGCATTGTACAAAAAAAAAAATTGACCCAAGCAGGGCAAACCCCCGTACCCCCCAACGAGCATGATAATTTGAACTCAGATCATGTCCAAGGCAATAGAACAACCCAATTGGTAACCACAATCAGATTCTACATATAACTAACAATTAGGTTTATGATTTGGCAATCATCTTCTAACGAAATTCTCTTCCTATTTCTGTGTTTAGGTCTTTGATTGCTAAAATACCTGTGAAAATTAACATTTCTCAAAATCAATTCGGTGTCATTTAGATTGACTTTCAAGTAAAAGGTTATTGATTGATAGTAATAATATGTGGAAAGCTGAACTTCCATTCTTTATGCCTCTTACTTGAGCTTGAGCATGAGGTCTTTATTCTTAGGAATGTGGTAAAGGAAAGTGCCCAACTTCAACAACTAAATACTAGCACTAATGTTGAAGAATCCTCTTCACTTTAGGCAAATACAATGTCAAACAGTCCAAATAAATATTGAGGCTTCTATACTTTATTCACTATTAATAGTTGATCATTCTCTTAACATAAAAAAAAAGAAGAGCAAAATATTGAATTGCATGTCACATAAATTTTTTATTGCTTTTCAAAGTGCTTTCTAATAAAAATAATTTTCTATAACTAAAAATTTTGTACTATAAAGCTTTTTAGAAAGCAATAAGAAAAAATTCAAAACAAAACCTTAATTTTGGTTTCGCTTGGGACGGCTTTCTTACTGCTTCTTAAAGCAGCTTCTACTACAAAAATTAAAATATTTTTACTAAAAAACTGTTAAGAAACAGCAAGAAAGTGATCCCAAACGAAGCCTTTAGACATTATCTCCCCTTCTTCTTTACTATCGTGGAAGTTCAACAATTGCAAGTTGAGTACTAATCTGACTCAAACTAATCCATGGAGCAGCAGAGAAACTCCTGACTCCTAAAATTGAGATGGAAAGGAGATTATCGAAGATTCCATTAATCTTAAAGTTGATGGTAGTATCAGCTGAAGTGATTTAACACCCTTTCAAGAGGATGTTAACTAACAAGCGAGTGAACAACACGATAATATAACGGTTATAAACGGTAACTTAAGCGCTCGGTACTTATTTTTTATTATTTAAAATTGAACGTACTAATTTATATCAATTTTACTAATATTTATACTTAAGTGCTCATCATTTTCTAATTTGTATTGATTTCTATTTGCATGTTTGCATCTTACACGGCTCACATTAGTCTGTTGGTTGGAGGCTTTTGGTAACAAATCTAGGAATTTTTATTAGGTCAGGACACCTGACGTAGCTCTACATCGAGACACCAATAACATGTCGCCACGTGCTCTTACTTTTTACTGCGCGGCCTGACGACGCGGCCCGGACCGGAACTCGGAATTGCTATATATGTTTGTGTATTGCTAGGTATTGCTCGGTATTGCTAGGTATTACTTGGCAATAACGAGAAATACCGCTCTTTCAAGACCAATACCGAGCAATACCTAGCAAAACCGGGGTATTGCTTGGTATTGCTAGGTATTGGTCTTGACAAAATGGTATTTCTCGCTACCGAGCAATACCTAGCAATACCCTGGTCTGCACAAATCAGCTAATACATGGCAATACCGGGTTCCAGTCAGGGTCGCGTCGTTGGGCCGCGCGGTAAAAAGTAAGAGCACGTGGCGACATGTTATTAGTGTCCGGATGTAGAGCTGCGTCAGGTATCCTGACCTAATAAAAGTTCCAAATCTAGAGGTCTTGAATTTGAAGCTTGCATATATATGTGTGTGAGTTAACTTTAATGGGTCAAATTCCTTAAAAAAATATTTGCATCTTTAAAGTATAACAAGAAAATGAAAAGAAGTCTGGCACCCAAGAGAAGCCATCCAATTTACAAAAACTTAATTGATAGGTCAGATCATGATCATTATCCAAATCAAAATAGTTATAAGATCATAAAACAAGTAAGTCAAGCCAAATTGTGCCAATTTGGACATTGAAAAGGTTTCTCCAATTGTGTCAATTTGGGTTTCTTTCCCCCATCTTAGGCCACATCTTTTTTCTCCTAGGATTCTTTTTGGTTTGGGTTCTCTTTTCGGTCGCCCTCTCAAAACGGATATGGCCACGGCTTCTGGTTCGCGACCGTCGTTGGCTCGTATTTTGGTAGAGCTTGATGTTACGAAGAAACATGCGGAGAAAGTTTGGGTTGGATCTGTGGAATCGGGATATGCTCAAACGGTGATTTTTGATGAAATTCCTTTTTTTTTTGTTCTCATTGTTTTTCTTTAGGACATTCTAAGGAATCTTGTTCTATTTTACATCCTAATCGGATTGTTCCAAAAACTGAAAATTCTCATTGCAATTTGCCGGGGGAACTGGAACAGGTAGCTGTTACTTGTCCTAATGTTGAAGTGTTGATTGAGTCGAATGTGAGGGAGACGGAAGAGCCGGTTGTTGATTCTGGTAGGCTGTTGGATTCTTTTCGTGAGGTAGATGGTATGTTGGATAATATTAGAGAGGATGATGATAAGGAGGTGTCGGTGGAGGCTTTGTCTCCTAATGCTGAGCCATTTTTTCCTTCGTCTGTTGTTATTAATCAGTTGCCTGTGACTGAGGGTATTGAAATTAACAACCAGGTTGAAGTAACCAGTGAGGGTTTAATTTCTAATGGTGTTTTGGAAGATCCGGTGCCTCCTGTGGGTGCTGGGTGCGTTCTGCATGTCTCTCCTGTCTCTCATAATTTGGTTAATGTGCCTGTAAGTTTTTTGGAATCCGATACTATTTTTGGTTCGAAGTCTGAATTGGTTGTTGGATCCCAAGGTGACTGGTTAAATGTTTCTGATGAGGAGAACTCGGTTTCTGATACTTGTTCTGATCCTGATTTTGAGTTTAGCATGGTTCCGGAAAAACCCTTGAAGGGTGTTCAGCGTGGTAAATTTTGGAAGCGAGGAGGTAAAAGAAGATAAACTGGTTTATTCTTGCAGTTTCTGCGTTTTTTTCGTTTGGTTGTTGAAGGGCAATGATGTGGCTGGGGCTCCCCTCCTCGTCGTTTCCTTGTGGCAACCGTAGATGTCTCTTCTGGATGGTCCTTGCGAATACTCGTGGAGGATGGTAGCTCTGGCCGATTACTGAGCCTTTGATTGGGTTACTTTTATCTCTTTGGTGGTTTAGTAGTTTGGAGCTCTTTTGATTGTTTTGTTATTTCTGTTATTTTCTTTGAGAGCTTATGTTGTGGGGTTATACTTGTATCTGTCCCTTTTGATTATTAATAGATGGTTGGTTTGTTTAAAAAAAAAAAAAAAAAAGTAAGTCAAGCCAAATAGCACAGAAGTTTACGTAAGGATATGCTGACATAATTTATAATCCTACGACGGCATGTGGTCGAATACAACTAGTAATTAATGTGGCGAGCAAAAACAATTATGTGTAAAATGAATTTTTGGCAATTCAGACAACTTGAATTTTAACTCAACATTTCCGCTCAATCAAGAAAGTTGACGTAATAGATTTGACTTATATTAAAAAAAAAAAAAAGTAGAAATAGACCTAAAAAGATTTTGTTATAAAATATAAGAAATGATCTTTCTTTATTAGATTTAAATGAGAATTTGACTACTGTCACCATCATTGTCCGTCACCACTATTGTCTCCAATTGCTGCCACTCCCGCAGCCTGCAATCACGTGATCACCTGTGGCCTCCGCTGCTGGAGACTGAGATCACTTGTGATCTCTACCGTTGCCGGCGACAACTAATGACCACCGCCTAGGCGATCACTGTCTTTTTTTTTTTTTTTTTTTTAAGGCAATCACTGTCATCATCATTACTTCAATTAAATTAGGTTATTCATAATATATATCATGATTACCATGGCCTCTTTGAATCAATCCATGGAGTCTAAGATGATTTCCTCAACAAGTTGACATCAAACCTCAGTTCTTAGACTCTTCTGTTTCGAGACATCAAATATTATTAGCTTTGCTAAGCTCAAAAGCTGACTTGCAATAAGCAAATATTCACCTTTGGCCTCCACCGGACAAAATTATCCTCTGTAATCAATGGAGTTTTAACATGCTCATTTGATTTCATCTTCTTAATCTCTAAGCCAATTTCAAGACTTTAGGTAGTCTTCTCCATGCAGTTACTTTCAACAGTACAAACTCGATGTTTGGCTTTAGAGATTTTCACCATTATAGACCGTTTGTAAACGATATTTCCATTAAGTTTCTTGCTTAAGAAAGACACTGCTAGCAAGGTAGAAAGAGCTTCAGGCTTCGTTTGGGATATTTTTTACTATTTTCTAAATTTGAAAATTCGGATTTATTAAATTCTATGATGTTTTTTAGAAAATTATTTGATATGATAAAAGTTAAATTTACATAAATAATTTGGCTTTTTGTTTTAGAATTTAAGAATTTAAATGCTTAGAATATATTATTATATTTATTTTACTTATATCAATCTTAATTAAATTTATTAAACATATAATTAAAAATCTCAACTAAGAATTAGTTTTATATATATACTTTATTTGTTTTATTGAATATTATTAATTTTTTATCGATTCTTATTTTTAATTAAACTATAATTAAATTAGAATAATATACTACAAATTATTAATTAATACTTTATGAAACTAATTAAATATTAAAAATCATTTAATCAAATGAAATTATAATTAAAATCAATTGTTTAATTTTTTTAACAAATTAATGTTTATTATTATGATTAATATTAAATATTAATTATTATATTTTATTTAATTAATATCAAATAATAATAATAGGCCAAAATCCGATTTCCTCCTCTTTCTCCCCCAAAATCTTGAAACCCTCCATAGAAAGGGAGAGAGAAGGTTGTGCCGCAAAGAAGCAAGGATGTCGCAACATCAGCTCATTGAAGATAGAGGTTATTACCTGCGGAGTCCGGACACAAAGAACTGCTAGGTTTTGTGACCATAAACAGTAAAAGCATAGTTACTATCCATCCACGCTCTTTTACTGTTCATCTATGCTCTTTTACTATTCACAGTCACAAAACCGAACGGTTCTTTGTATTCAGACTCAGCACATAATAATCTCTCAATTGAGTATATCAATCATTTTTCACCGTTACATAATGTAATAAAAATATCATTTTTAATATTTTCTATTTAAGTCTTTTTAAGATCGAACATACCTAATTTAATGTTCATAGGAATGACCGTAAGTGTAACATACATCATATTAAGCCAACAATTCCAAAAAATAACAATGCTAAGAAATTTATTAAGTTTGTGAAAATTTATCTCAATTTGAGTCCATTTATTCATTAAGATATGGCTTATTTGATTTGTTGAAAAAATAATTCTTTTGAAATAACAACATTTATTAAGTTTATTATTTATTTCAGCATAATTAGAAATTTATCTCAATATTAATCTTGATTAATTTCTTTTATTTTTTTCAAAAATAACAAACAAAATTAAGCCATAATTTATAAACATATTTTAAAGAAATACTTCACACAAAACACCTAAATTTTATCTACAAACCTAATATCATTCGACCTCCTTTTCTTTATCTAAAAAAATATAAATTAAAATAATTAAAAATTTTAATCTAAATATTAAAATTAATCACATAATGTTAACTCGTTTTTTTTTTAATTGTAACAAATTTTCAATTATTTAATGCATAAATATGCAAATTTCATAGTTAAAAACTTAAAATAATGACTAATGAATTAAAAAAATACTAATAAGAATAAATGAAAATTGAAAATCTAAGCCTTTCGAGAGTATCGCTCATGGCAGCTAGCCACATCATGGTCTCCACGCTACCGTCCTCACCTCCCCGCCTCCTCCTTCCCCGACGCCCCGCCGGTACCTTTGGTCTCTCCACCTCTACATTCCTCTCTTCCTTCCAAACTCTAAGAGCCCCGTCAGAGATCACCCGCCATCTTCATCGCCGGCATCCGCTGCCGGGAGAGCTGGCAGTGGTGCGCGCCGGTCCGCCGAGCGCATCCACCCTCATCCTCGTCTTCGTTCTTCCCCTCTCCCTCCTCATCGGCACCATCTTGGTTTCCATCCGAATCGGCAACAAGCTCGATGAGAAATTCCTCGAAGAGGTGAATGTGAATGTGAATCCCACTTAAGCTCTTCATGTGTTCGACGATATGCCTCAACCATATTTCTACCCTGTTTCCGCCGCAGCTTGCAGCGAATCAAGCAATGGTGGGAGAGAACGAAGAAGAAGCAGGAGAAGAAGGACAGGAGGGATTGGAGGCGAGGGAAGGAAAGAAAGATAGAGTTATGGTGAAAGAAGAAATTGGCGCGGCGGCAGCCCGCGTTCGTAACCGCCCGAAAAGAGAAGTATGAACTGTTTGGTAGAATTGCTTTTGTGTAATTTGACACCAAGATTGTACCTTTAATTTGTTTTTATGTCAATGATGAAGAACTTGTGCCATTGAATTTCTATTATGAAATCCTTCAAGCGGCTTTAGAGGCTAACAGCATTTGTAAAAGTCTAAGAATTAATTCGAAAAATGAAGGATCTTAAGGTATATTTTTATGACTATAAATATCTAAATATTCTTTTTTTTTTCAAGTATGTTTTCATTATGGCATAAGTGTAAGCTATTATAACATTATATATATTTCTCTCACTATATTTCTATGTCATATTCTATATCCATTATCAGTCATGTCACCAAAAATCGTCTTGATTCAATATGAATCTCAAAACATATTCAAGATTGCAACTTTCAAAATTGAATTTGGGACCATCCGAACTCCAACTTCAGCAAATTTATAGTCAAATTAAATATCTCAAAGAGACAAACCCAATGATGGCAAAATCGGTTTAATCTGAGCCAAAATAGGTCCAAATCGAGGGACCGAAGTATAGTTGGAAGCTTTAAAGCATTAATTGAATTATCAAATGATATTTAAATGTAGAATGCTTATAGTTGAATCAGGCTCGACGAGACGAATCCAACAAGCATAACAACATGTAATTTCAACATCATTAAAGCCATTAAATGTTGAATGAATGTTTTATAGTTAATATGAGTCATCTAATGGAGCACTCCAAAATTATCCTGGATCTTCTTCATATTTACATAAAGTGTCGCTCACTAAAATCTATAAATAGGCTCATACTCTCTTCATGAAGGGGACATGTTGGCTAAAGATTGGATAGAGCTCTAAGGCTTTAATTATTATAGAGTTCTACTCAACATCACCATCGATGAACTTTCGTTGACCACCGTAAGACCATTGCCCGGCAACTGCCGTCATTGGACCACCACCCATTCGTGGACTGTCGCGAGACCACTGCTCGTCCGCTAACCATCGTCGGACAACCGCTCTTCCGTCAATTGTTGTCGTACCACCACCCATCACTGGACCACCGTCTGGCCGCCGACCGTCTCCTAACAACTGCCTGTCTGTGAACGACCGTCGAATCTCTGTCTGGTCACCTACCGCCACCATACCTCCGCCTGGCCTCCAGTCATCGTCGAACCACCGATCACTATCGGACGTTCGCCCAACCACTAACCGACGCCATAACACCGCTTAACCACCATTGACACACCACTTCGACCGTCGTCACACACCGACTATAATCCCTTCGACCTCTATTGCTCGCCAACTACGGTCCATTTGACCTCTATCACCCGCTAACTCCAGTCCCTCCAACCAACATTGTCTTTCAACTGCAGTCCCTTCGACCATTGTTGCCCACCGACTGCAATCCCCCTAAACTCCGTAGCCCACCGACAACAGTCCCTCAAACCTTCATCGCCAACCGACTACGGTCTCTTCGATCACCATCATCAGCTGAATACTGTCCCTCCAACCTCCATCACCCGTCGACTATGATACCTTGGACCTCTATGGCCTGCCGACTATGGTCCCTCAGACCACCGCACCCATCAACTATGGTCCCTTTGACCTTTGTAGCTTGTCGACTACGGTCCCTCATACCATTGTCACCCGCAAACTACGGCCCCTCCGACCACCTTTGCCCCCCGACTATGGTCCCTTCGACAACCTATTTCTCACCGACTACAGTCCCTCCGATCACCGTCTCCCACTAACCATGATCCCTCTGACCATGGTCGCCCACCGATTACAGTCCCTTCGATCTCTGACGCCCTGCCAACTATGATCTCTTCAACCATAGTCGTCCAACTACAATCCTACCGATCAAACAAACAAACTAACACTCTCTTGAGAATAACTCTCATATCATTATATTCTTCCAACTCCCGCCATGTAATGTGCTCTATATGACGTGAATTTTCTACATCTAGCCAATGCCTTCCCTCCAAGGGCTTTATTTGTAATCAAACATAAACACTAGTGTGATCATTTAAATTGGGTCAGACCCCATGATTTTTGCCCTTTTCAGCATTTCTTACATAAAAAATTTGGGGCCTTTTATGACTCTTACCCCTCTCTTATCTGCCTATGTGTTGGATCTTCGTATAAAATTGGACGCTAAACTCTATATATCTCTATCATTGTGAATGTTTCGGGATGCAACAAGTCCTCTTAGTATTGAGCATAAGGTTTTGTACTAAAATACTGTTTTAAAAAATAAGAAGAAAGTTATCCCAATCAAAGCCTAATATATATATATATATATATATATATGTTTGATTAAATCAGCTCCAATAATTTTTTTTTCCTTAAATATATCTTATAGTTCATTCATATTTTTTCAAAATTGAATTTTGAAACTATATTCTAATTCAACTTAGAGAGTTTAAAAAATGCTTACATGAAACTCAAACGTGAAGACAATGGAAGCATGAATTTTACTTTCAGTTTTACAGGGTTTTTTGGCCCTCCCTCAATTAGCAAATTTTTAAAAGTTCTAAAGCAATCGAAAATCAGGCATCAACATGTTCCATACAAATATGATTAGCCCTTTCTTCAAATCAACCAAGAGATCTTCATATAATGGGGTTCATTCTCTTTTCAAATGGGATGGGCAAAACCAAGAGTTCTTATTATTGTATTTTCACTGTTGTTTCATATCACTCTCCTTCCATATTTATAGTGGTGAGCCTCTCATATAGTAGGAATCCATGTATAAATCTTTCATTTTGAACAACTTTCTTATTACTTTCTAAAACAACTTCATAATTAAAAATTTTTTAATTCTATAAATTTTTATACTGGAAATCTGTTTTATAAAGCAGCAAGAAAACTATCACAAATGAAGCAAACATTAAGGTATAAGTGAAAGAATCTAGAGTTTGAAACATTACAAGGCTTACAAATGCAAGGCAATGTAATCATTAAAGAAAATTATTGAATGAATAGCATTATGTTTATTACTTTACAATATTCGAAGATTGGTTTGGTGATCATTCTTCTCTTAGAATGATTTGGTGATTATTATAACATTATGATTATTTGTGATTTTTGGTAAGGATGAAAACAATCAGAGTTATCTTAACACTTTCAAATATCATCCTATTTCATCCCAAGCCCTTCATCCTTCACACCAATCTTAATTCTAAGAACCCATCACACATTTGCATCCATTATTTGATATTAGAGCCAAAGTTAGCAAGTTCAAGGAAGCAAATATTTATTAGTATGTGCAACATGTTTCAAGAATTAATATGCTACATTTATCAATTGAATTTATCCTCATTAACATCACTATAACCTTACTCAAAATCATCATTAGTAGCTAGAATAAAAAAATAAAAATAAAAATCATGGACATGATAAGCAGATAATTTCATAATCTTTATCACAAACTTGGCTTCTATTTGAAGATTGTATTTTAATTTATCTACTAAGAGGAGCTTCCCAATTAAAAAAATAAAAAAAAGCATTTATTGATATTTTTAATATTGATTATCCTTATATTAATTGCCTCCAAGAGTTACTTTCCCTTCATCACTATGCTCTAGCTTTACAATTTTGGTTCAATCGCTTGGTAGATGATTTGAGCAGCCATTATCCGAATCCAAGTATCATATGAAACCACTGATCCTACAAAAGCAAATAAAATCTATTTTTTATACCCAAACTAAATTGGGTCCTTTTTCATTGTGGTTGTGTGTTTTGTGCTTTACATGTGGATTCATAAATAGCCCTAAAAACTTTAATTCATAATTTAATCAGAACTTACCAATGTGAGAAATCTGCCATAATATGAACAAACAGATATTGGAATGTTATGGTAATAAGTAGAACATGTACTTGAGACATGCATTTTACTGTTTCTTGAAGTGGTGGTAGGCTGCTAGATGTCTGAGGTCTTGACAACTTAAGCTTCATTTAGAACAACTTTTTTATTGCATCTTAAAGCAATTTTCTAGTTATTTTTTGTACAAAAATTAATTTTTTTTACTAGAAAGCTACTTTCAGAAACAATAAAAAGCCATCCCAATAGCTTTCTTGTTGTTTCTAAAGTAGTTTTTTAATACAAAATTTTTTTTAACTAAAAAGCTAATTTAGAAGGCAAAATTAAGACTTTTTTTAACAAAGTATATAAATTTTTTATTTTATTTTGATGGAATAAAAATCATGCTTGAACAATAAAAAGCATTATTTCTAAATCAATAGAATGTTTCTTTAAACATGAGTATCATACAAGCCAATGTTTTCCATAGTCTCCACCATACAAGCCAACTCTTTATATGTGAATTTATTATGAAATACCTTTTCATTTTATGAGTTATTCTGATCATCCAAAGTCATTAAGGAGAATTTTTCATGTTTGCACTAGCATTAGTTTGATCATCAGCTCAATTTGATCAACTTGCCTTTTCAACATTAGTGATTTTATGTGCACAAAGCTCCTAATGAACTACTAACTCTTTATATCAACTTAAACAAAAATATTAGTCATGTTTATGACCATCAACAATTTAATAGCCATTGAAGCTTATGGTTTAATAGGTGTAAGGCTATTACTTATTATTTGCAGGAACAATAACCTAATTAGAATTTCATCTCTACATTTGGATGGCACTTCGAGATTTTTCTTTACACGGGTAGTTCAGTTTTAAATAAAATAGATGTAAAATATTACAAATGGAGGGAGTTCAAAAAAATTGGTGTATGATTTGAAGAAAATAAATAAAGTAAAAAATTTTAAAGTACTTGAAATTTTCCATCTAATTTAATTTTAATGCATTTGAAAATCATTCAATTAGATCAATTTTAAATATATTGTGCTCTAAATTTTGTGTCATTATCACCACCACCATTATCGCAGTCACTTGCTACGGCAGCCACACTACTATCATTAGCTTCGACATTGTATTCATTTCACTTCAAGGTAAGCAAAAAACTCATCCAATTAAATTACAAAATTTTAAATATATTACATTTATTTTACTCTACATTATTTATCAACAAACCAAATGGCCACCACTACATTGAATTTCAAACATTTGCTTAAAGAGATATAGCATAAATAATCACCAGCATATTCAGTTGAACATACATTGGAACAACAACAGCAACATCAACCTTTATCCCACTACTTGAGATCGCCTACATGAACCTTTTTTTCCATTGTGTTCGGTTAAGAGTCAAATTTCATTTAAATCTAATAAAAAAGATCATTTCTAATATTTTCTAACAAAGTCTTTTTAGGTCTACCTATACCTTTTTTAATGTAAGACAAATCTAATACATTTACTTTCCTAATCAATTCATTGGAAGGCCACTGTTTTAGTTAACCAAACCATCTAAGATGACTCTCTGTAATATTATCTTCCACTACAGCTACTCAAACCTTTTCACGAATATACTCATTTCATATCCTATCTCTAAGAGTAAAGCCACTCATCCACACGAACATCCTCATCTCTACAACACTTAATTTAATATCATGCTTCTCTTTTAATGGCCAAAATTTTGCACCATAAAGCATTGCAGGTCTTACCAACATCTTATAGAATTTTCTCTTAAGTTTCAGGACTTTTCCATCCCACAACAAGCCCGATGCATTCCTCCACTTCAATCATCCAACTAAAATTCTACTAATAATATCCTCATATATTTCACCATCACTCTGAACAATAAACTTAATATATCTAAAACATGTACTCTTATTAATGACTTGATCACCCAAAACCACAATCCCCCACTATATCTATTACTACTAAAATTACACTCCATATATTCAATTTTAGATCTGCTCAAACGAAAATCTTTAGACTCAGAGTATGACCTCCATAATTCAAGTTTACCTTCAACTACCTCTCTAGTTCTATCAACAAAAAATAATATCATCAACAAAAAAGCATACACCAAAGTACAACCTCTTGCAAATGTCTGGCAAGAATTGTAACTCTTATCCAAAGACATTTAGATTGAAAACAATCAATAACAAAAGCCTTCATCCATAGAAAATTTTTTTTTCTTTTCACTTATATTATTATCTCTAGACTTTTGTAATGCTTATTAACGTTCAAGCATTTCAAAACCATGACTATTGAATGCTAACCAAATAGGACAAGCTCAAAACAATTTGCTCTAATGCTCACAATAGAGACCAACATTTAATTTCATCCCAAGACTTCTAAAAATTATATACACATCTAATCGATCAATAATTAATATTATTCCATCCTTATGTATAATTAGTCATATACTTACCTATTTATAACTACTCTTATGTCCTACCTCAAATCAGTAAAACATTAGAGAATTTATTTCTAATTGCATTACTTATTAATGCCATACATATTGCATTTACAAAACACAACTTATTTGGTGCAACAGAGAGTATCACTGTCTCACCGATTCACAGCACACGACAAAGCTATTATAACATTACAGTTTGTTAAAGGAACCAATATTAAAACAAGAAATTGCACTGCAAAAGAAATAAAAAAAGAAAAGAAAAAGATTTGTAAGTCATTTCAGCCACCTAAGTTAGATTTTAGTATAACAATCTAAAGCAACAAAGACAACATACCAACTTCAATCCATGACCCTAATTATAAATTGCATGGCAAGCACAAATGAAAGACATACCTTCAATAATCCGAGGGATTTTAGCGCTCTGCAGAAGCTAAACAAATTGAAAAATTATTGTGTTCATATGAAATCAAAGTCTTTGCTTCTGTCTTAATTTTCAATTTAGTAAGCTTGTCAATTATGTAGCAGAATATGCACGCATAAATACCAGCATGGAAGATGCACCAGAGCAACAAATAAATAAGTGGCACTATTCCAAACCCATAGGAATTCGGACCATTCCCAAAAATCACCAATGTTAATGCTCTCGAATCCACGAAGACACCCTTTCAATATCGCCAATGAAGCTGGAGGAAATGCCACCACTGCAAGCAATATATTCAAAATTTTGAGCAATGCTGCGGGAAAGAACGGTACCTGTATTGGTTGCTTCAGTGGCCGGACCATAAGACACATTGGAACAAGAAGAATTGATCCAACCTGAGCAGTTGAGAAGTTGATGATAGACATAAGGCTTAGGCCTATTGAAGCAGCAGCAATCATAACCGACTTCAGAACTTCCCATTGGTAACCTTCAACGTATGACTTTGTGAGACGCGTTAGAAGGTAGAGTATTAAAAGGGAGGAAAGAGACCAAGAGAGCATGCTCGTTGTCGAGTCGGTGAGGGGTACTTGGGAGATGAAGTATGGAAGTAAGGAGACGATAAGTGCCCATAGGTGAACAAGAAACACCAATTTTGCTGAATGGAGCCAGTTCCATGATCCAGACCTTGTTACAGGCTTGGAATTAGTGGGCTTACTGTTCGATATGGCAGTTAAAGACCTCGTCGCATTTGCAGTACTGGAAAAGAGAGCTGCGGCCACTATGGGAAGAGGAGCCACAAGCAGTGCAAATGCAATCATGTAGACGCCCACCGAGACAAACTTATTAGGAGCTGTTAAGAAGTATAGAAAAAAAGATTGGTGGAACTTTTCAAGGAGGTTATTCACGGACCGAATGACTCCTTCAATCAACCTGCATTATATGTTTCCAGTACGTTACAGAGAGAGCATGAAGAGTCGTGTAAGAGTTGCCACATGTCAACAATAATAAAATGACAAGGGCAGTGTATTTGCCACACAATGCCCAAGCCAAATTGGCATGTATGACACATTAATATTCAAGTATTTCCTAGGTCACATGAATGTGCATAATGTAGATAAAAAGATGTGCATAAAGACATGCATAAGTAGAGAGACGGTTCAAATTTTTATTAACAAGAATACTTGCACATTGCAAGAGGACACATGCTCATTGGCGCACACACAAGCAGAACATAAATTGATACAAACAAATCTTCAGGGTTGTATTGGTGCCTGCCGCAGAAAGCATAGAAGTTTTAACTTGACCTCATATATGAATCATGCATATACCAGGTCTATTTTATCCAAAGAATCTCAAACTAGTATTACCCAACTCGGATATGGCAAAAATTATAACTTTTTTGACTTGCTGACTTCTTATTTGTACCAAAAGCTGCTTGCCACCGCGCCGAACAAACTATCCCAGCATCTACTTCTCAACAAGCCATCCGGGAAAAACTTTTAGGCAGATTTGCAAACCGCAATTATTAACTCTCTTTGTTGTCATCTTACATTCTCACTGATACATGAGCACTAATTCATATTCCCTCACTGCACCAGTGAAGATTACAAGCAAAAGATGAAAAATCATGCCTAAAGAATATAATAATATCTTTGAAAATTTGTTGAACAATAATGACATGAATCTTTTAACACTCTATATTAATGCTAGGGAGTTCCCGAGAAGCGACACCATGTATGGCTTTAATACAACAAGAAGCGCGCAAGGGCGGCTACACCGGCACCCGGGTGCAGTGTTAAATAAGCAAGAGTTTCCACATCATAGATGGATGTGGGCAAAAAAGCTAGTCCATGAAACTAGAATTAAGATATGAATTTGAAATATAGATTTTGTTACGAGCAAATTAATTGAATTAATAGATATTATGATTTATAAGAATATAAATATTCTATGAATTCAAGAAATTAAATGAGTTTGAGAGAAAGCTAAGAAGATTGATAATTTAGAATTTAAATTATGATATTCAGGTATGAGTTGTACTAGAAATGATACAGGTGTGATTATAGATAAGAGTTTTAGGAATAATATTATAGAGATTAATATGATTGAAGATAAAATTATAGTTTTATAGATTGTTGTTAATGCTATGATTATTAATATTATAATTGCTTATACTCAAGTAGGTTTTGGATATGTGTTTAAAATTAAAATTTTAGAATGACTTAAGAGAAGCAATACAAATAATACATCATGAAGAAAGAATTTTTTATTGGAGGAGATTTAAATGGACATATTGGTAGAGTGGAAGATAATTTTAAAAGAATTCATGGTGACTATGAGTTTTAAGTGAGTAATGAAGGTGATAGGACATATTAAATTTCGTTCTAGCTTATAATGTTATAATTGTTAATATCTTATTTAAGAAAAGAGAAGAGTATCTCATCACTTACAAGCAAGATTTTAAATTGCACAATTGAGTATTAAGACATTTTTCGTTCATAAGGCAAGGCGTCAGCCTCAAATCTAAAAATTGCATAAAGTGAAAATAAATGTTAAATATATATTTTTATGACATTCTAGTTTACAGCATGTCATATGACGAGCATTGAGAGCACTTGAGAAAAGTTTTAGAGGTGTTACAGGAGCATCAGCTGAGGGTCAATCTTAAGAAATGTTGTTTTGCCTAAGGCAGTGTAGAGTACTTGGGGCATGTTGTCTCTCAAGAGGTTGTAGCTGTGGATCAGGTCAAAATTGAGGCTATGTTGAGATGGCCACTACCCAAGAATCTCAGGGAGCTTAGGGGACTCCTAGGGCTAACTGACTACTACATGGAGTTACGTGAAGGGTTATAGCACCATCGCATGGCCGCTGACATAACTATTGAAGAATAATTGTTTCTTATGGGGGAGGCGGCCACAGCATCTTTTGAGATATTGAAGAAGGCCCTGGCCACCATGCCGGTCTTGGCCCTAACCAATTTCACTTAGCAGCAAAAACAGTGAAAAATTCTAACAATGCAATGATACGCATGCAAGTTTTAAGCTACAATGAAAAGGCTAGACCCTAGGATGTTTTTCTACACATGTCGTGCATGCCTACCATGCTCTGATACCAAGATGATGTGGAACGTACATGCGATGATGGGTTTCATAATGAAAGCTTGCACGCTTAATTTTAGATAGAACACATAATTATATCTTTATAATAATTTGAACGACGAGATAAAACATTAAGAACGGAAAAACGAGCTTACGGTTGAATCACACGGGTAAGAGTTAAGATCATATAACAATCAAGTCAATCTAACGTTGCGTACATGAATGGTTTTCCACAAATATCCCTAGACTAACAATAAGATTAGTTGCTATGAGAAGATCCCTCACACAACTCATCCAATTACTAGGTTTTAGCGGAGAGGCTTAGCATGATTTTCATGAATCAAGATATCACAACAATAGATAAGTAGCTACAAAGATAAAAGGGTCGGATGATGAGTTTACCCAAAGAAATAGAAGACATGAAGCTTTAGTGGCTGTTTGGATGCATTGAGATGAAGTAGACGGCAACCAAAACCCTTCTTGATGTGGTGGACAGCAATCGGAAACTTTAGGACAGCATTCGAAGCTCTCCCGACTGGCTGGACAGCAGGAAGAGATGCCGAATTCCTTTGGACAGCAGCAGTTTGGTCTTGGACAGATCTTGGACAGCAACCATGAAGGTGCAAGAGACGTTGGATGGCTCTTCTAGGCTGCTGGAAGCTCGGGACATCAACTTGTGGGCATCCAGTGTGCTGGACAGCAAGGTCTTCCTGCTGGCGTAAGGGGGCAGCAAGCCAAACGTCAGGACAGAGGGAGTTTGGGCTTTGGGCGGGACTTGGGGAGGCGGAGGTGAGAAGGAATAATTGATTTCAAATGTCAGGTTAGAAATTTGAAATAAAAAACTGTAATTACGTGGAGAGGGGAGGTAATTAAGAGGTGTTTAAATGGTAATGAGGTGGCAATTAGAGAGAGGCAATAATGGTGAGGTGGCCGGCCATATGGGGGAGAGAGGGGGGGCTGGGTATTAAATAAAATGGGGCCCACAATTACAGCAAATTTAATAAGAAATCTGGATTGAAATTTCAGGTTTAATGTATGGCAAGAGTTTCCTAAAATACATGTAACGTTAGGCTGCTTTTGAATTTCAAAATTAGGATTGAAATCTCATTATGAAGATGGCCTAAAATTTAGGAGTTATATTTGGAAGGTAATCAATACCTCTTGGAATTTGAATTTCAAATTCATAACCAAGGGGAGAGAGGGAGAAGAGTTTTCCAAATTTAGGTGTATGATGTGGACAAGGATTTGAAAACTCCAAATTAAAGTAAATTGAAATTTGATTCAATCATGCAAACTTTCCTAATTTGGAATTCCAAATTTGGAAAGAATTCAAAATTTGAATTCTAAATTTCAAATTCAACATTGGATGAGGGAGGGGAGTGGGCCGGATGGGGGGAAAGGAGCGTCGGGGAGGTGGTTGGCCGGGATGGTGGTGGTGGCCGGCGGCAAGATCCAAGGAAGGGCCGGCGGTGGGGTTAGGGGAAGGAGATTTTTGTGGAGCTTCTAATGAGAGAGAGATGATGAACAAGCAAAATAAAATAAAACTAGAGAACTCACTAAGAGATCTCAGAGGAAGAACTCACTAAGAGATCTTTTCATGCACTCACAAAGAGAACAAAGAGAGCAAATTTTCATTACTTCAAAACTAACTCTTACATGAGAAATGGGCCATATAAATAGGCCTCAAAATGACAAAGAAAGTAAAGTACTAAAATGCCCCTTGGGCTACAATAGCTATCAAATACCCATAAGGGTAAAAACGGAAAAACATAAAATAAACATAAACTACTACATAAAATGATGAAAATACAAAACATGATCGTGACCGTCGATCTCCGGCATCTCCTGAAGGACATGTGTCGAAATCGCTGCTGATGTCCCCATCATTCTCCCCAGGTGGGAGAAAACTCGACCCCGTCGAGTAAATATCTATGGAGCCCTCGTACAGCTCTAGGAGATCTGGGTCTATCATATGTAGCTCCTCGCACTCTAACCTCTTATCCTCTGACTTTGGTTCACCTCTTCACCTAGTCAAGTATCTTCTTCGTCCACCCTCTTTTGTGGCAATAATATCATCACTATGAATCATGTCAACCTTCTCCACTATAGGAATTTTGGGAATAATTTTGGAAGTGGAGGTAGGCTTTGGGGTTCTCACAAGGTGGTTCACACAAGGCTTAATTTGAAGTGGAGGTGGTGGGTTAAACTCTGGACCCTCATAGGTTACTAAATCTTCTATGTTAATAGAGGGATAAATGTTGAACTCTGCAAGCAGAGCCATCACGTAAGTGCTATAAGTGACTTTCTTGACTGTTTTAATTGGTCCCGCACTCCTAGCATGTGACTCCTTACAGTTCCTTGTGGGAACTGCACCGGACGAATCCGCACCGTCGTTGAATTACCATTCTCAAAAGTTTTAAATTGTCGTTTTGAATTCAGCATAAAGTCTATAATTATTATCATTCTGTTTAATTAGGCGTGCAATTTCCATAAGTAGGTCATGCTGATGCGATGTAGATGCGGCATGTGCTATGTAAAATTCATGTCTAAAATTCAAGACTCAACAAGATGAACATGAGGTGGTGCAAGAGATTTGATATGCAAGATGAATGAAATATGGATTCACACATACATTTTAAACAAAGAAGATTTTGGAAGACAACAGACTACAAAACACACGCAACAACATACTAACTCACACGAAAACATATAGCTAGACAAAGTGGACGAGTCACAAAAAGAGGGGTTTTAAAGTGTTCGACCTAAGGGAACTGGTGTCGGGGGAGAAATAAAAACACTCTTAGCTACCAGGGCACTTCTATAGGGGTTTTTCAGTAAGGGTCGACAACAGTCTCCTAGTGAGGGTAGTGTAATCGAACAAGTTCATCCGACTAGGATAGAAGTGGTCCTTATCCTGGTAGGACGAGGCTATAACGGGCAAAATGTAAGAATCAGGAATGACACATTCGGCCAAATATAAATCCAATTGAGCAGCTCTAAAATTAGACTCTAATGAAACAAGAGGGGGCTCATTGCTCAAATCAGGCTCAAAAACTTTTAGACTCAAAGTACTGTTTTCCGAAATAGACTCAGGTTTGGTTGCAACCCTAAGATCCATGGGTTCAGTTTCACTTATATCAGGTGATAAATTTGATTGACTTACTTCCAACTCGAGATTATCTAAGTCGCCATCAGAATTTTCTAGAATTAAGTCAGAATTATCCAAAATTAAATTAGAATTATCCGGAGTCATCTCAGTAGGTGTTACAACTAAATCAAGATCTTCCAAATTTAATTCCACAGGGTTTAGGGTCAGATCAGTGTCGTTCGAGATCAAATTAATATCTTCCCGGCAGACCTTATCCAAAGGGATATCCATTATGAGATTAGGATCAGGTTGGGCTAAGATATCAAAATTTGAGGATTCTAGATCTCCTAACTTAGGATTTACATCATGTAGGGAGTCTAATGTAATCACTTCAATTTCATCCTCAAAGAATGCTTCATTATCATTGATATCATTAGCATCCACGAAATGGATGCACTCAGTCTCAGGTTCAGAGGACATCTTCTTCTTAATATCTTCCTTTATTATAATCATACTTGCAGGGTCAAGGACTGTGGAGGCTAAATGTTGACTGGGATGGTTAGAAATAGGTCTAAGTGGGGAGTCATAAGAAATTGGTCCAACAGAAGACCTACTAAAGGGTCGCTCATCAAGATTAAGTGAAGACCTACTGGGTGGGGCAGCAACCCGGATGTTACTAAGGGGTGGGTGGTCTGGACCACAGTAAGGTCTACGGGTTGTCCCAACGAAAGAGATAAGGTGATGCTCTAGATGACGGTCACTAGTAGAGGGTCGGTATTTTAAATTAAGTTCTCGCCTCATGTCTTTCCAAGTAGTGTACTCACCGCGAGACTCTTTATGATCTTCCAATCTTGCCCAAAATTGAAGAGCTCGACCTTTAAGGTGAGACATAGCGATGCTAACCTTGTGGGATTCAGGGATATGACATGATTCAAAATAGTCATCTAGTTGTCTAGCCCATTCCCTAAAGTGGTAAGGATCCGAGGAACCATCAAAGGTTGGCAGACGATAGGGTGACTCTAAGTGAGGTCGTGGAGGCTTAGGCTCAGGTCTCGGGTGATAGGCTGAGTGGGGCATGTAATTGGAGTGGGGATAATCAATGGGTTTCTCAGTCATAATTCTAGTCATGTTGCCCACTAGGTTAACGATGTCATCTAAACTCTTTTGGAGTCTTATCGGGTCCATGGGTAAGTGTCAAGTGAAACCTAATGACAATTGGGTGCAAGGTACCACTCTCCTCAACGAGAAAAACACCATTTAGACTTGCTATAAGGTGCAGGAAAATACTGGACAGCAAGCTACAAGCAGGTTCAAGTCACCCGGTGTTTAGGGATGTTGCTAAGGCTTGGGCAGCACCTAAATCAAAGGTTAGACTCACTTAAAATGCTACCAAACAATGCAGAATTTTGTGTGGACAGCAAACTACAGCAGTTGGGAAAACAGGACAGCAAACTAGAATGATGGATGACGTTATCTAAGCAATTTGGGTGTGGGTACGGTAGAGTGTGGACAGCAAGTGAATGCTTCCTAAATCTTGCCCAAATGGTTACTAATTGGCGCAGGAATTAAGTGGACAGTAAATTCAGCAAAGCGTTAAGTAACCTAAGTGTTTTGGGTAAGGTCTTATGGTGAAGGCAGCACCTAAACAGTGACGAAAAGTTCTCTAAACGATGTCTAACAGTTGCTGGAATGGTGCGGAAAAACAGTTACAAACAAAGGTTGAGTTGCCCTAAGCAATTAGTAACAATGTAAGTCCAATGGCTGCACTCACACTCTAGCTAGGATGACTTAAATGCCAATGTATGGGTGCAGGAAATGCAATTTTAGCAGCAAAAACAGTGAAAAATTCTAACAATGCAATGATACGCATGCAAGTTTTAAGCTACAATGAAAAGGCTAGACCCTAGGATGTTTTTCTACACATGTCGTGCATGCCTACCATGCTCTGATACCAAGATGATGTGGAACGTACATGCGATGATGGGTTTCATAATGAAAGCTTGCACGCTTAATTTTAGATAGAACACATAATTATATCTTTATAATAATTTGAACGACGAGATAAAACATTAAGAACGGAAAAACGAGCTTACGGTTGAATCACACGGGTAAGAGTTAAGATCATATAACAATCAAGTCAATCTAGCGTTGCGTACATGAATGGTTTTCCACAAATATCCCTAGACTAACAATAAGATTAGTTGCTATGAGAAGATCCCTCACACAACTCATCCAATTACTAGGTTTTAGCGGAGAGGCTTAGCATGATTTTCATGAATCAATATATCACAACAATAGATAAGTAGCTACAAAGATAAAAGGGTCGGATGATGAGTTTACCCAAAGAAATAGAAGACATGAAGCTTTAGTGGCTGTTTGGATGCATTGAGATGAAGTAGACGGCAACCAAAACCCTTCTTGATGTGGTGGACAGCAATCGGAAACTTTAGGACAGCATTCGAAGCTCTCCCGACTGGCCGGACAGCAGGAAGAGATGCCGAATTCCTCTGGACAGCAGCAGTTTGGTCTTGGACAGATCTTGGACAGCAACCATGAAGGTGCAAGAGACGTTGGATGGCTCTTCTAGGCTGCTGGAAGCTCGGGACATCAACTTGTGGGCATCCAGTGTGCTGGACAGCAAGGTCTTCCCTGCTGGCGTAAGGGGGCAGCAAGCCAAACGTCAGGACAGAGGGAGTTTGGGCTTTGGGCGGGACTTGGGGAGGCGGAGGTGAGAAGGAATAATTGATTTCAAATGTCAGGTTAGAAATTTGAAATAAAAAACTGTAATTACGTGGAGAGGGGAGGTAATTAAGAGGTGTTTAAATGGTAATGAGGTGGCAATTAGAGAGAGGCAATAATGGTGAGGTGGCCGGCCATATGGGGGAGAGAGGGGGGGCTGGGTATTAAATAAAATGGGGCCCACAATTACAGCAAATTTAATAAGAAATCTGGATTGAAATTTCAGGTTTAATGTATGGCAAGAGTTTCCTAAAATACATGTAACGTTAGGCTGCTTTTGAATTTCAAAATTAGGATTGAAATCTCATTATGAAGATGGCCTAAAATTTAGGAGTTATATTTGGAAGGTAATCAATACCTCTTGGAATTTGAATTTCAAATTCATAACCAAGGGGAGAGAGGGAGAAGAGTTTTCCAAATTTAGGTGTATGATGTGGACAAGGATTTGAAAACTCCAAATTAAAGTAAATTGAAATTTGATTCAATCATGCAAACTTTCCTAATTTGGAATTCCAAATTTGGAAAGAATTCAAAATTTGAATTCTAAATTTCAAATTCAACATTGGATGAGGGAGGGGAGTGGGCCGGATGGGGGGAAAGGAGCGTCGGGGAGGTGGTTGGCCGGGATGGTGGTGGTGGCCGGCGGCAAGATCCAAGGAAGGGCCGGCGGTGGGGTTAGGGGAAGGAGATTTTTGTGGAGCTTCTAATGAGAGGGAGATGATGAACAAGCAAAATAAAATAAAACTAGAGAACTCACTAAGAGATCTCAGAGGAAGAACTCACTAAGAGATCTTTTCATGCACTCACAAAGAGAACAAAGAGAGCAAATTTTCATTCCTTCAAAACTAACTCTTACATGAGAAATGGGCCATATAAATAGGCCTCAAAATGACAAAGAAAGTAAAGTACTAAAATGCCCCTTGGGCTACAATAGCTATCAAATACCCATAAGGGTAAAACGGAAAAACATAAAATAAACATAAACTACTACATAAAATGATGAAAATACAAAACATGATCGTGGCCGTCGATCTCCGGCATCTCCTGAAGGTACATGTGTCGAAATCGCTGCTGATGTCCCCATCATTCTTATTTATACCAAAAGCTGCTTGTCAACGGATGGGGACATAAGACCGTGTAAAGTATATCAGAGACGTGGTCGACGATCTATGGCCACGATCGCACCAATCTATTTTTTATTCATTATTTGTATTTGTTTTATTAGTTTGCATTATGTATTTGTTTTAGTTGCATTTTCCATTTTTACCCTTACTTAAGAGTTTGTTCATATGTAAGCCCTAGGGGCAACGTTGTCTTTTAGTTCCCTTTCATTGTATGAGGCTATTTATAAGCTCATTATGTTTCTTTTCAAGTTAATGAAGAATTATAATAAAAATTTCTTCAACTATGTTTCATTAGAGCTTGAGAGCTTTGGAGAAAAATTCCTAGGAGAGGGTAAACGGATCACCCACCAACCTTGAAAGCGTCCGGGATCATGGCTCTTTTCTACCTAGATCTTTTCTTCTTCTTCCCTTCCCCTCCCTTCCACCATATGGACAAGTCTTTCCTCCCAAAGCTGCCGGCCATCTCCAATTCTTCCCACCGCCGGCCAACCCTAATCCCCATCCCACCTCTCGGCTAAGCTCTACACCCCCTCCCCCCCCCCCCTCCCTACTCGGCTAACACCTCCATCCTCCCCATCTCCACGCCACCCAAATTCCCACCCCAACCCTAGCCTGCTGCCGGCCTATTCCCTCCCCCTTTGCCCCCAAAATTTTCAAAACCCCTCATCATTATTTTCCTTCCCTACATAGCCTCTTTTGGGAAAGTCCTGATTTTAAATATTCAATCAATTTTGAATTTTAAATATTTCCTAAAATATAATTCTATTTTATGAAAGTTCTTCAAATCAAATCCAAATCAATTTTGAATTGGATTGGATTTAAATCCTCTTCCTTAATTTGAGAGTCCCAATTAAGCAAGTAATAAATTCCCTTCCCTAAACCCCCATCCCCATCACCATGCCGCCGGCCCCCTTTCTCCCTTTCTCTCTCCCTCCAAATTAATTCCCTTCCCTTAATTACTTCAATCAAGCCTCTCATTAGGGATTGATTTTTTCTCCCTTTCTCTTTACTTAAATTCAAACTTCAAACCCTATTTCCCTCCATCCTCCACCTTTAAAATTTCTACCTTATTTCCCCACTTCCCTCTCTAACCTAGTCGGCCCTACCCTAACCCTAACTCCACTAAAATCTGAACCTAAACTCTCCCAAGCCTTCTACCTTGGTCGACCACATTCCCATCCCTTCTTCTACTTGAATTCCTTAGAGTAACTTCTTTCCCTCAAGGAGAATCCTCAAGGACAACAAAGAGCGTCTTCCACAATACTTCAACGCCACGTATCCTATGCATGGCCGATCCTGAACTCAACTCCGGCTTCGTCTAGAAAGAAAAAGGCTTCGTCGACATCCTCCAATCACCCTTCTTCGACGTCAATCCGGAGGTAGATAAGAGGAATACGTGAAGCGCATCATATTCACTCTTTCGGAAGCCATCGAAGAACAACTTTCTGTCGTTCAGTGGCAAATCACCACCACGCTAAGACAATGGTGAACTCTTTCCCCCTCCTCAATTTCCTTCATATTCTCCTTTGATTGTGGACGTGTATCAAGCATAAAGAATCTTGCAAAGCTCTCTGTCAAAGCTTAGTAAACGTAGGGAATGAGTAATGGACTTCTATGCATCTAATCTCGTTGTTAATATAGGGATGTTATTGGAAATCCTATATATTTGTTTATGTTAAATTTTATAATTGTTATGTGATCATAACTATTATTGTATGACTTGGCCTAAACTAAGGCATCCTTTCTTGTTTTCCATTTTTGTCAAGTCGCTAACGTTTAATTCTTATTGCTCTTACTTGAAAGCGTGCAAATTCTTATATTCATCATTTAAAGCATTCATAGCTCTACATCACCACCGCTACGAACAAACATCCCAGCATCTACTTCACAACAAGCCATCCGGGAAAAACTTTTAGGCACATTTGCAAACCGCAATTCTCAACTCTCGTTATTGTCATCTTACATTCTCACTGATACATGAGCACTAATTCATATATCCTTACTACACCAGTGAAGATCACAAACAATAGATGAAAATTCATGCCTAAAGAATATAATAATGCCATTGAAAATTTGTCGAATAATAATCACATGAATTCTTTAACACATTGTGTTAATGCTAGAGAGTTCTCGAGAAGCGATGCACTGACTTTGGGCGACCAAGTCATTAAAAGAGTACATGTTATTCAAATTAACAAAGAAATAGATGGGGATATTATTAGTAGAATTCAAGTTGGATAGTTAGAGTGGAGGAAAGCATCGAGCCTATTTTATGATAGAAAAGTACCGCACAAACTTAAAGGAAAATTCTATAAGATGGTAGTGAGACCTGGTTTGCTTTATGGCACAAAATGCCAGCCATTAACAGAGAAGCATAAATTTAAGTGTTGTAAAGATGAGGATGCTCAGGTGGATGAGTGGATTTACTCTTAGATATAGAATGCGAAACAAATATGTATATGAAAAGGTTAGAGTAGCTCCAATAGCATATAAGATTAGAAAGAGAATTATCTTAAATGGTTTGGTCACATAAAACATCAACCTTCCAATGACCCGATTAGGGGAGAGATGTATTAGATATAAAGGTTAAATCTTGAGCTCGACTCGCTAGCGAGCCACAAGTTCGAGCTCGATCTCAGCCTAGCTCAACTCGAAATCTCATTGAGCCGCTCGATTAATATATATATATATATATATATATATATATATATATATTTTATAATATATTTTATATATATATATTATATATATTATATATATAATTATATATTATATATATATATATAATATTATAATATATATAAAAAAAGCATTTTATAATATATTTTAATATTTTTTTTAATTCTATAAATAACTAAGACATCGAGCTCAACATTCAAATCAAACTTGAAAAAAGCTCGAGCTTATAAATTTTTTAAAGAGTCGAACTCAAGTTTTTTCTACGAGCTTGAGACGAGCTCGAGTTCAGTAAAAACTAAACTGGCTTAGCTCAATTAGGCAGATACTCGACTCGACTCATTTACACCCTTATGTTAAAAAAGGTAGACGTAGACCTAAAAAAACTTGATAAGAAAAGTAATAGAAATAACTTTTATTAGTAAATTTAAATGAAAGTTTGACTTTTAATTGGAGACAATGTCAATTTTCTTGAGATCTATGATATTACTCTGTTAATTTTTTTTATTTTTATCTTTGATATTATTTTTCCTAAGCACCAATGCATTTCTTAATCAAGGTTGTTCTAAAGTACTCAAACATGTAAATAACTGTAAGGGTTCTTTCTATGGGAAACCTCGATCCCCCAAGTTTAAAGTAAAACTTGATGGATTTCACTAATCATCTAAGGGAAATATTTGTCTAATGCCAATCTAGCTCCCATTGAATCTAATTGGTCTATTAAACAAGCTTGCCGATAATAACTAAGATTCTATTGTAATACAATGAATCTCTTTTAAATCCCATAATATACACAAACGCCATCACAAATATAATAGGAAACCCCTTCCATTGTAAGAAAAGATTAATAGATTCATTCATACCAACCTGCCACCCCTCAAGAGAAAGGAAGATATGCCATTATCATTAGTTAGAGAAGTCCTGGGCGAGAGCTCCATGGTAATCGCATCAATTTGAAAATCTCGGAAAGCACCATGAGGCCCAGTGGGCACCCCAAGGGCCTGAAGCAGGAAAAAGAAAGGTGATAAACATTTAGATCCCACCACGGCTAGTAAAACATAAAAATTAAAAATAAAATTACCTGGTAATACATTGAACTTGCAAGTGTAGCAGTGCCTTCAACAAAATCAGCAGAATTAACACCCAATTTCCATCCAAGATTTAAGCTTTCAGCCAGCCTGGTCAGTCGCTGCAATGTTTTACCAACATGCTTGAGCAGTGCAGAATTAAGTAAAAAAGCCAAATGTCCCAACTCTTACATGCAAACCCTGTCTATGAACAGCCAAGTAATGGACAATATTTATCAGGTCAAGGTTTGGCATCTGTCCATTTGATGCCTCGGCATATATATCAACACGGTCCCTCTCACTTCTTTCCTTATCCATGACCTTAACAACAAGAGCAGCGGCCATAGTTCCAGCACGTTTAAAATCATCATAGGCTGCTCCATCAAATGAAGACTGCTCCTCCACATGATTTTCTGTTTTCTCAAAAAACACATTTCAATACCAATTTTCCCAGAATCGCTAGAGAAAGTAGGATTATGGTAATCCTTAAGCCATGAAGCAACTGATGTATACTCGCCATACCGTGAATCTGCAGCAAGCCAGACAATATCTTTTGCCAGCCATACAACTCGGCTAAGAAGAGAGAAGACTGAATAGGCAAGGCCTAGTGATAAGGCTTCGTTCAATTTAATATTCTCTGAATTATAAGGGGTAACCAATACAATTGATTCTTTTCCATCACCACGAGGAGCTCGTATAATACCCACAGGACTGACACCATTTAATGTACAAGCGCTGCTATTTTGCGGAACTGCTGTGCGAGGGATAGAAGAGAAGAAACACAGAGGATGGAACTGAAGATTACGATATTTGAATTTATGATAATAAACCTCAGCACCCACATCTTCCATGTGCTTCCCTATCAATCTTGCAATCTCCCTGACATAGATAAGCTAAAATCAGAACATATATTATACCTGCAAGAAAAGAAAAAAATTTGAAAGATTGGATACAATGTGAATAAAGATAACTTTGTTAAAAAGTACACCACGCACTAAAATATTTCAACTAGCATAACAATCTGAGCTTTACAGACTTGTTGAATTGCATTAATTACAGTAATCCTTATAAAAGTCCAACTAAAAAATTTAATTGACAGCACAACTAACACTTGAAAAATTTTAAGAGCACGTTTACAAATATAGAATGTAAATCAATATATTTTTTTAATAGCTAAGCAATTAAATATTCTCAACAAATAAAGGTAGCTAGCATATGTATAATAAATGGCAAAATATGCACCAACAAAAAGGGCAAATAGAATTAATATGAAAAAAATGGGATGGAAAAGGAGTGAAGTTAAAACCTGTGTAAACTAAATTTGACACCACTTGTTTTGCTAGGCATAAATGAATGCAGGAGGATCCATAAAGCTGACCACAAGTGGTTGGGATAAAGCAGATGATACTGATCCTTTGGCTTTAATATTGATACCAATAAAAATTCATATATGCTGCTTACCTTTTGCAGTTTTGACATTCAATGAGTAAAGCAACAAAATTGTTTGTCCCACTGCTAGAAGAATAGGGGATTTTCTGGGAAAAAAATTGTCCTCAGTTTTATTTATTACGAAATGCCAAAAGGGAGCCCGTCAAATGAAACCAACATTTGACTACTTTTTTCTTGATTTCAAATTCCTAGTATAAAGCAATGTTGACTTCCACCAGACCATCACTACCGTGGCTAACACGCCTAACCATTTTGGACAGTTCGCATGAAGACCGGGATGGCAAAGATACCGAAGAACTGCTACATGGTACCTGCAAGAGCAGTAAGCAAGGAGGCGGAAAGCAGCACAATAAACATAGGAAAAGTAGCTACAGAGCTTTCCATTGAATTGATGTGATTCTCTCATATTATTGTTGTGTAATACATGATGTATATATAGGCTTGTGGCTTTACACATGTAGGTTGTGGATTGTTGTTTGATTTGTTATATTTGGATGGATGGATGGATGTATCCTGGGCCGGTAGCCATACTGTGGCAGAGGTAGTAGAGTTGTGTGTCTTTACTCCCCCGCAAATTGATAGTTCTTGTTGAACTATTAATTTGAGCCGCAATGTGAGAAATTTGGGTGTAGACAGTGTCTTAGTAAGCACACAACTATTTGGTCTTATGTGGCAATGGGGGCAACTGAGATATCTATGTTGTGAATATGATCTCGAATAAAATGTTGATCAATCTCGATGTGTTTGGTGAGTGCATGAAACACCAGGTTGTTGGCTAGGGTGATGGCCGACACATTATCACAAAAGATGGTAGTTGGACTGTGTAAGGAGATGTCGAAGTCATGCAGGAGGCGGCGAAGCCAAAGTACGTCAGCAGTCGCTGCAGCTAGAGCCCTATATTCAGCCTCGGTGGAGGACCGAGCGACTGTATGTTGTTTTTTTACACTCCAAGATACTAGGGAGTTTCCTAGAAAAGAGCAGAAACCTATTGTTGATCTGCAAGACATACTATCACTTGCCCAGACGGCGCCGGAGAAGGATGTCAGATGCAGGGGACCGGTGGAGATAGGAATGACATAGGAGGAGGTTCCCCGAATATATCGAAGGAGCCTTTTGAGGAGATGATATTGAGGAGGTTGAGGATTATGCGTGTACTGGCACAGAACGTTGACGGAGTATGCTATATCCAGTCTAGTGATTATGAGATATTGGAGGGATCTAGTTAATTGGCGATAGACTTGAGGGTCGAAGAGAATTGGGTCAATGAATTCGGTTGTAACAGGCTTAGTGGAGGTGGGGTTTGAGAGTGGGTTACATTGTGATAGGCCAGCTCGGTGAAGAATTGAGTTGGCGTAGGATGTCTGTGATAGAAAGACACTTTCTGGAAGGTGTTTGATTTGAATGTCAAGGAAGGTATGTGCTGAGCCTAGATATTTCATTGTGAATTTTTTATCTAGGCTTTGGATAAGTGAAGAGATTGCTATGGGATTGTTACCAATGAGAAGTATGTTGTCAACGTAGATGAGAAGATAGATTTGAGTGTTGTCTGAGGTGAGAGTGAGGAGGGAATGGTCGGCTCTGTTGTGAGTGAAGTCGAGAGAAATAAGATAGGTGGAGAAGGTGTTAAACCACTGTCGTGGAGCTTGTTTGAGACCGTAGATGGCTTTATGTAGAAGACATACATAATGGGGGTAAGATGGGTCTTCAAATCCACGGGTTTGTTTCATATACACTGTTTCTGAGATATCACCATGGAGAAATGCATTTGAGACATTGAGTTGATGTATGGGCCATTGTTTGTTGAATGCAATGGTGAGAAGTATGCGAATGGTGGGTATTTTTGCAACGGGGCTGAAATGTCTCGTTGTAATCGATGTCGTGTTCTTTGTGATGACCCTGAGCCACAAGTCGTGCTTTCTAGCGAGCTGGAGTGCCGTCGGAATGGTATTTGGTTCGATATGTCCATCGACAGCCTAGCGGTTCAAGCTTTGGGGGAGGAGAGACAAGGGTCCATGTCCCTTGGGTTTGAAGAGCTAAAAATTCATGTGCCATGGCATCTCTCCATTGGGGGTGTTTGTTGGCTTCAGCAAAGGTAGTGGGATCCTAGTTTGAGAAGAGGGTAGGGGATGTAGAGTAATATGGGAGAGGTCAAGAATTTGCTTAGGCTTAAGAGAACCGGTTCTAAGCCTTGTGACCATCGGGTGAGTGTTGGTAATGGAATGGGTGGTTGGTTGACTGGTTGGATGAATTGGTAGGTGGGATATGGGAAGAAGATGTTATTGAGGTAGCTGGGGTAAGTTGTGGAGATGGTTGGGTTTGTGTGCTGGGAACTGCGGAATTAAGGGAGGTAGTTGATGGGTATGTGTGGATGGTATATTGGGTTGGTGGTTGGTGTAGTGGGTCGGGTTAGAGAGGAGATAGGGGTCAGTAAGTTGAGATTGGGTTGATGGGTGGGTAATTTGGTTTGTGGATGTGGTGTGGGGGATTGGTGGTGATATGGGAAGGTGGTTTCATCAAAGGTCAGATGCCTGGAAATAATAATTTTGTTGGTGATTGGGTTTAGGCATTTGTAGCCTTTATAGGAATCGGAGTAACCAATGAATATGCACAGAGTGGCTTTTGGGACTAGTTTGTGACGTTGTGATGGTGGTTTCCAGGGGTAGCAGGCACAGCCAAATGTTCTGAGGAGGGAATAATTGGATAGTTGGTTGTATAGTATTTGTAGTGGTCATGTATGCATTGTGGTTGTCGTGGGTAGTAGTATGTTGATGATGTGAGTTGCGGTGAGAGCGGCATCTCGCCAAAAGGTAGGCAGTAGACCGGCTGTGTGGAGCAAGGCACGAGTAGTTTCAATTATATGGCGATGTTTGCACTCGGCAGTGCCATTTTGCTCAGGGGTGTATGGGCATGATATTTGAAGATGTATGCCATTATTTTGAAGAAATGTGGTGAGTTCCTTGTTGAGATATTCTGAGCCCCCATTCGTGCATTGAGGATAGTTGGTTTTCAATAAGCACTTTGAATTTAATGAAGATTTGAGTTACTTCATTTTTGTATGTCATGGGGAATAACCAGGTAAATTTGGAGAACTCATCAATTAGCAGCAAATAGTATTTAAAGCCTTGGTGAGATACAACCGGGGATGGTCCCCATACATCAGAGTGAAGTAATTCTAATGCAGATGAAACAATAGTTTGGGATCTACTAAAAGTAAGTTTGTGGCCTTTCGAGACCATACAAGTTGAACAAAGAAAACTAGAGGTAGGTATGCATAGATGCTTGTTCTGCGTGCAGATTGTGTGAATCACTTGATTGTGTGAGTGTCCGAGGTGATTGTGCCAGAGAAGAGTGTTGGTGGAGGTTGCGGAGAGGGCATTGGATGTGGATGCTAGCAAGTTAATTTTGTAAAGGCAATTTCGACATGGCCCCTGTAGCAGAATTTGGTGGGTCTTGAGATCCGTGATGATGAAACTGGAGGAGGAGAATGAAATAGAGACATTATTGTCAGATGTAAGTGTGGAAATAGATAAGAGATTATGTCGTAGATTTGGAACATGTTGTATAGAGGAGAGAGATAGCTTACGGTTTGGGGTTGGTGCACCAGAATGCGCTATGGGAAGCACTTCTCCGTAGCCAACTGTGACATTGTCTTGGCTGAGATACGTAGTTCGTTGTTGCATGTTACCAAGATGCGGGGTGAGATGAGAGGTCGCTACTGAGTCAATGTACCAGTCAGTGGATGGAGATGATGTGTCTGCTACAAGTGCTTTGGGAGATGCCACTGGTTGAGTTGGAATGTACTTTGCATTAAATATGTGCCAGCAATGTGTTGCGGCATGGCCGCATTTGTTGCAGATCTAGCACACTGTTGGAGATGAAGTCGATGGTCTGCTGTTGTTGTCAGGTGAGAAGCATCCTCTTCATCTGCGGCCGCGACCTCTGTAGGTGTAGAGAGTCGTATGTGTGTTCAGGTATGACTGTTCAGGGATAGTTCAGCTGCTAGGTTGATCTCTTCGCTGAGAAGAAGCGAAAATAGATTCTCCAGGCTGAGCGAGGACAGCTTTGTGCGGATAGAGGTTTTGAATGCCTGATAGGAGGGTGGAAGGTCATTGAGTGTGCACATGATGATGTCTTCCGCATCTATTTTGGATTCAATCGCTGCTATGTTGTCGACCAATGTCTTAATGTTGGTGAGATAATGCTGCATTGTGAGATCCTTCATAGAGATGTTGTGTAATTTGTTTTTCAATTGAATTACACGTGAGTGATTGGACACTTGAAGGCGCAGCTCGAGGGTGTTCTAGATTTCAGAACAGCTTTCCAAATGAAGAACATAGGGAAGTATAGCTGCCGATATGGTAGAGCAAATCGTTGCGGCTAGGTTCTAATCAACGACGAGCCATTGGTTTTATATGCAGGGTTGGGGTTTGTAGTGTTGTCCGATTGAAGAAGAAGATGCGGGGGCATGGGAGTGCTGGAGTTGAGATGTCCACCAAACCCGTTTGCCCTTAAAAGCTTCAGAATCTGTGATTTCCACAATGGATAATTATTGTTGGAGAGAGGAAGAAGAGCTATTTTCTTGATGTTGGCGAGGACCAGTCTGAGTGGGAAGGGGATGTGTGGTTGCTCGGTTGAGTTCTCTGTGTAATGCTCGGCCACTTGGGAAGTGGAGGATTGCGCCATTTAGACCAGGAGTATTTGTTGTTGTGTTGAGCTCCTGCTCTGATACCATGAAGAACTGCTACATAGTACCTGCAAGAACAGTAAGCAAGGAAGCGGAAAGTAGCACAGTAAATATAAGAAAAGTAGCAACAGAGCTTTCCATTGTATTGATGTAATTCTCTCATATTACTGTTGTGTAATACATGATGTATATATAGGCTTGTGGCTTTACACGTGTAGGTTGTGGATTGTTTGGTTTGTTATATTTGGATGGCTAGATGTATCCTGGGCCGGTAGCCGTATTGCAGAGGTAGTGGAGTTGTGTGTCTTTAGATACCACATGAGTCGGGATTTGATATCAGTTTTAATAAGCTACATTCATGCTAACTCGTGACATATTATCTACCCGGCTGATTTTCTGCGTTATACCTTGTTAATGTTTCAAGATTAATTTAATTCACTTGAAAAAATCCTATTAAAATCATCCATCCATATCACTCATGACCCATATTATTTATTGGGTTCTTAAAGCTGCTTCTTTGCAAAAGACAACAGTTTTCCCTTTCAGCAGATAATCCAACCAGAAGTGCTCATATCTTTAGAGCGCACCTTAGTTTTCAAAGCATGTCCTCAAAAGTACTTTTTTAAGGTATAGTATGCAAGATGATTTCGAAGAAGAAGATCTTTAGCTCTGCCGAAAAAATAATACAAGATGCACTCTTAAGGTATGCTAAAAAAGGTTCCAAAATAAGTCTTGTAGATCCAACAACCAAGATTAAAATGATGCATCTGAAACAATCACAAAAGAGAGAAAAAACACAGCCAAAGAAATGCCAAGGTTGGAGTGCTTTAACTTCAACCAAGCTTAAGTGCACAAAAGAGGAAAAATGAAAGAAGCCAAAAATTTGGTGCACAAAGTAAGACTCATCAACCCTTTTCAATTCTCAAAGACAACTTCCTGCAAAGAAAAAGAACAAAAAAGAAACCCCCAGAATCTCAAACAAAGAAATCACCTCACAAAAAAAAAATTCGTCTTGCATGCACTAATAAAAGCCACCAATCCTCTAGAAACCTTGTATCCAAGAGGGCATGAGAAAAACCAAGATATATCATTGATTTGCTTTCCTGCAAAAACCTAGATCAGATATCATCACATGTAGCAATCAGATATCCCCAGGAGAAGATCGAGGCACCTCTAATTCACTAACCTACAGACAATAATATACATGGCAGGGAATCCACCAATATCATGAATTGTGAGAAGAGCCATACACATAAGTGCGCAAATTGTGACCTAAATCTAATCCAAGAGATCTTCAGAAATCCAAAGCACGTCATTGTATGACCCAATCCTAGATATTAAAGGCATTAAGACACAGAATATGTTTCCTATTTTGTATGCCACAATTGTGACTTTTTTGTTCATAGATTAAATCATCTCTCATCTCATGTGGGTGTAGGCTCGATTGAAAGTAAAGCAAGTAAAGCTTGGTGCTTTTCTAGTTATGTTGTCTGCCACTTCTATAGTTGCTACAGGTGCATCGTTCTTGATCCTAGTTGACGCTTCTGCATTGTGTCCTGTGACACCCTCAATATAACATGTTAATGGAGTTCAAACTGCAAACATGTAGCACATTTTCTCCTTACAACCGATCACTTCAAAAATTGTATGACATCCAACCATATCTGATGTAGAACAAGGGGGATGGGAAAAACCGGCGGCATGCATGGGTTTGGGGAGTAGATTGGTGGAGTTAATACTCTCCTAAATTAAATTTCAGTTTTAGAAAGAGAGACAATCAATCCAATTTAATTTGAAATTGATTTGGATTGATTTAAGGGATTTCCTAATTTAACACTAGATATTTTAGGAAAGAATTTGAAATTTGAATTTGAATTCAAATCAGATTAATTCTCTTTCCAAAATAATCTAGAATACTTTAGGACAGTAAGCTATCAAAGCGAAATTGGCTCCAATCAAGAGAAAGAGGGGAGGGGCCGGCCTAGAGAGAGAGAGGAGGGAAGGGATGTCTAGGTTTAATGTATTTTGGTTAGGGATTAATTAATCAATCAATCAATTTCAAATTTGATTAATTTAAAATAGAATGAGGGAAGGATTTGAAATTCAAATTGGATTAATTTGAATTTAAATTCCTTTCCAAATTAATGATAATATAATTAAGGAAAAATGGGGTTTTTGCAGAGAAGTGGGGTTAGGGAGGAGATGGCCGGCGAGTTTATAGAAAGAAAAATAAACCATGAGCCCGGACGCTTCCTGCAGCTGATGGGGGTGCTACGCTGTCCTCATATAGGGACTTCAAACCAAGAGCCCGAACACTTCCTACAGCTGGTGGGTATTTAGTTGCCCTCACATAGGGACTTCCACTCTCCTAAGAACTGCCATGGCTCTCAAGAACAAAGTGCAAAAAAAAAATTATTAATAATCCATCATACTAATACAATAGCAACTCGAAATAAAAGAAACTCAAAAAAAGACAAACATGCCCCTAGGGCTTACATAGGACTACTCCCTCAAGTGAGAGTAAAAACGAAAAAATGCATAAATAAATAAATAAATACAATTGATGAATTAAGATAAAGTGGAATGATCTCCGTCGTTGATCTTTGTCTCTTCCTCTATAAGCGTTCACTGTCGGATGTCCGCATCAATATATTCTCCTCTAAATGCATCTTTTAAAAATCGTGAGCACTTTCATTAGTTTCAAATTTTGTGTTTAAAACTAAGATACTTAAAACATTATGTTGGACATACCATTTAGCATGCACCTTTTTTTTATTGTAGAGCTCTAGCATGATTACATACCAAATCATTTTTATTTTAGACTCCCACTCATTTTTTCTTTCTATGAATATACCTAAACATTATTTTCACTAGAGTAAATCCCAAGTCATGTGATCTAAAATATGGCTACAAACGTTACTTCTACTATTCTATGTATGATACTACATCTAGTTATTACTCACAACATAGTTGTAACTGTATCTATCATTTTTCCAATATTTTTCAATTTCTGTCTTTTCCATACCATATTTGTGTCGACAGTCAAAGTCCATGCAGCATAGAACAAACTTTTTTTTCTTTAATATAAATGATCAAAGTTAGGGGATATTTGATTTGAAGTAAACGTGGTGTAAAGTATTCCAAATGCAAAGATTGTAAAAATATTAATGTTTAATATGAAGTTAAAGAAATGCAGAATAAATTTTTAAAAATATTTGAAATTCACCCTCTAGTTTAATTTTGGTGTATTTAAGCATTGTTAGATTTAAATTCTCTGCTATTGTCTCCACAAGTCATCATAGCAACCGCCATCTACCGCCCGCCACCATTATCACCGTTCATCACCAATGTATGGTAGAGGATGGATACTAGCCTCTAAAAAAAAAAACTATCCAACAATGGGTTAGATAACTGTAAAGGGATGGCTGAAAATTGCCCTTAATCTACCCTTATTTATGAATTGATACGAGTGCCTAAGACTTCAAAGATAGGATCTCTGACCAAGGCACTAAAGTTAAGTCTATAATCCACTACAAGCAATTACCTTGAGAGGATCCTCAAATTATTAGTATTGCCTAACAAATAGTTTCTCAGGCCATCTTTTCCGCTAACAATCACCAAGAATATGCTCATGAAGGTTATTGTATCTACTATCTCAAACTCATACCAAGCAACTACAAAAATGAAGTATTCTCATCAAACAAGTATCTAAGTCTTCTATGAGCTTGTACAAATCCCATATTCATGAATAAATGTTCAATTGGAATAAAGCTCGCAGGAACAAAAGCTCATTTTCATCATTAAAGCATAAAAAACTTAAAAATAATGCATTGTTCAATTCCTTGAAAATATCCATGGATTATTTATGAGCTTTTATTTCTAGTATTAAGATGGTCTTCAGAGCATTTAGAATAGTTGAACATAAAAATGTTTATGCTTCTAAGTTATCAAATATGAGTATTGAATTTAGTGTTCTATAGTTTACTCTTTTAAGATTAATAACTCCTTTAGGGTTGTTACGGATTTGTCGCGGGATTTACACAGGATTTATGATAAATCCTACCATAAAATCCTACCAAACAGTTTTCGAGCGAGCGTGTAGTAAATCGCAATCCCTAGTAAATCCTGGATTTACGGATTTACGGCATAAATCTAGGATTTAGTAAATCCAGTCATTTGGCGGATTTATGGATTTAGGGACTACGCGATTTATGAGCTTGCAAAGTGAGCTAGCTCCCACCTTGAAGGAAGGAGGAGACAAAGATGGTTACCTATGCAAAGAGCGAGCTCCTGTCGTGACTTTCGATCCAACGTCTTCAAAGAGGCAAAGAAGCACGCAAACTCCCGTTATGCAAAGCACGCGCATCCGAAGCAGCCATGAAGAAATGGCGAAAAGGAAAAGCGACAAAGAGAAAAGCAAACGTAGACGGCCTACTTATTAATATAATTAAAATACTAATAATTAATTAGATTAATTATATAATTAGTAGTATAACTAAGTAATTTAATTTAATTTAATTTAATAATTATTGGCATAATTCTTATTAAATTAGTTTAATTGATATTTATAATTTGTTGGTTATTATAGTTATTAGTAGTATAATTATCATTAAATTAGTTTAATACTTAAATGATTAATTGCATCATTACTTAGTAATATAATAAATAATTTGACAATTAACACCTTCATAATTAATTTGATAATTAGTAATAATTAAGCTAGCTTCTAATTGTATTATTTATCATTATAATAAAGATAATTAAAATTAAAGTTAATAATTCTTAAATTCAAGCACATTAAATACTTAACATCAAGCACATTAAATACTTAACACGCAAATTAAATTCAAAGCACATTAAATCCCTAACTGTACATAAAATTTATAGCTAGCTTATTGATGTAATTCAGCGCTGCGTCTTCACATTTAAATCCCTATCTGTCATAAATTATGAAATATGTTACCAAACAGTTTCACATGATTTAATAGGATTTAACATTTGTCATACCAAACAGTTTATACGATTTAATACCTCAAGATTTACTAAATACGATTTTACAGGATTTATTAAATCCTACTAAAGTTAAATCCAATCGATACCAAAGAGTCCCTTAATATCTACATATACATAATGTTTGTGGTATTCTATGGCATGCCTTTAATTTTCTTATAGCTTACTAATATGGCCCTTGGCTTCGAAACTCTAATCAGAAAACAATTAGCTGCACATGCCTGTCACATTATAATGATTTTAATAGACCAGCTTAGCTATTTGTAAGATGGCTCATTAAAATGTACTTGAAATGCATGAGGTAACCCCTCTTCCGAGTTGTCAAATTTTATCAAGATGGTTAATCACAGTTATCAAAAAATTGAATATTTATATGATAGATTTTCATTTTCAAGATATTCCTTTCTCTTTTTTGGCTTTATCTTTTTTGCTCATCATCATCATCATCATGCAAATATATATTCTCTTCTTGCAAATATATGATCTCTTCTTGGAAAAACAGAGGTTCTGTGAAATTCTAAGCCAGGGCATTTGTGTCCAAAATTTAAGTATCTAACATAAGGTTGCACTTCAATTACTACTCTTTTGTGATTGAAGCACTTATACAATAAGCTTGGATTGTTGGCATGTAAATATTGCTCGGATAAAATTTAATCAAAATCTTTCCTATGATCTACTTTGAGCTTTGGCAACATAGGTGTGAAAGCATCACTGTGATGCACACGTGTTAAGTTGGAGGTTAGAATGTTTGGTATCTTCCAATGAAGGAAATACAAAACACAGTTCATCAAGCAAGAGTTCTATTAAACAGTGGCCTAACAAGTTTCTTTCACATTCATCCTCCTTTTTTACACTTAACTACAATCGTAAAAATAGAAGCAATTGTAAGAAGATTTAGTGGGGCAATTTCATGCATAACACTCAAATCATGGCTATTTACAAAACTATCATCCTCCTACCTCCATTTTTCAATTTCTTACTCAAATACTGTAATTCACAACAAAAACACCAACCCATATTTTGCACTTTTGTTAAGTTCTCAATGAGTTTGGTAAAAAAAAGTGTAAATACACAGGTTCAATAGTTTAAAAAAAATGATAAGGCCGTTAATTTTATAAATACAAAAGATTTTGGTGTAATGCACGTAAACGTTCCAAAAAATTAACATATGAAATCATGCAACAGCTGTTTGTGGACAATGACGCCCCATCTTAATGAAACAGCTTAAGCACTATTGAGAAAACTTATGTGATGAAGAAAATTGAAAAATAAACGCAATTAAAAAAGTGCATATATTACAATTCTTACCATAAGGCACCCGTGATTTAAGATTAATTACGAATTCATTAGTGTATTTTTACTAGTTGATTTTGTAGCTTTTGGGGGTCATTTATGTCATTTTTGGAGCAAATGAAAATCATAACAATGGTTATACATTAAGCTCAAGTAATAACTAAATACTCTAATTGTTAAGAGGTTACCATCATGAAGCTGACCAGGAGAAGCTACCTATCATGCTAGAGCTCGAATTTTATTTCATTTTTGTACAATTTTCTTAACATGCTTATGAAAGACATATTTAGAGACCCAAAAATCATTAAGAAATAATTTTTAGAATTATTTATATATTTAAAATCCCAAAAAAAATCATCCTAACGGTGCCCACTTCGTGTGGGAAAAACGATGCATATGACACACATTGGTGGCCTATACTATAGGCTTAAAACGACCCTAAGGGTCTCTAGGTTTCATGACAAGGGGGCAAGCTTTGGCCCACATGGCCAAAGCTTCGTCAGTGCATTAACCTATGATCAGCTAACTAAACATCCTAATAAGAATATTCAGGTGAAAAAGTAAAAAAGCAATTCGTAAAGTGTGTGCTAAAGTGTTTTCCATTCGGCATGCAATTAAAAGTCTCTACAGGACTATCAAGGTATACCTGACCAGGCGTGCCCAATTAAAAGCTCTCATACAAATGACTCAATGATCAATGCATGCACAAAACTCAATGTACCTCACAAGACAAAACTAAAGAGATATATATGGGTGAATGTAGATGTCATTCAGAAGAAAAATGCAAGTAAATAAAAATCCAATAATCATTCAATTAAACATTTATATCTATCAAATGTTAGAACATAAATTCATGTAATGAGTTTCTTAATGTAGAGTGCAAGAAGAATTATACATGAATCGTATGAAAATTAACAACCTAAGATTTAAAAATTTACTATTTTAACGCATGTGAAAAGACTAAACATAAAGCATGTAAATACTTACTAACATGTGTGAAGGAAACTAACGAGCAAACGGACTAAGCATGAAACACATGAAAGTTTGCGGACAAAGAGCATAGAGATTTGTTATCACAAAAACACAAAGCATATAAGAGCATGTTAGCATAGATGAGAAAGATTATATATGAGGTAATGTTCCAACAAGCTTATGAGTTTCATGTACCATATAATATTAAAGTATATAAACATCTCTCCTTAACATTGAAATTCACCAAACATATTTAAGCTAATGGAATCATAAAGAGAATCGTTTATCATATATTATGGAAAGGGGCATACATAAAGCATACAACAATTTAACAAAGCATATTTGAAATGTATAATGGTTTACTAATTTAAATATGAATCATTATGTGGCATTATGGTGATTTCATTATTATTATTTTTACTCATGAAATCATATGATTTTGTGTTGAATCAACACATACTTATGATTAAAATATAAAACAAATGAGTTTATACAATATTGTTACAAACTTCTATGTTCACATGATTCTAAATATACATAGGAAACACTTCCTAATATTTTTTTACATGATATACCCTTTTAAATTTAATATATAAAGCACAAAAATAATAAGATCAAACACAAATGTGTGGGAGGGCAGGTTTATATATGAAATTCATGATTTTCAACAAATACTCGAGTAACTGAGGCAAAACACGAAAGGGCAGGCTTCCATTTTTGGGTTTGGTGTAAGTTTAGAAAGACGAGAGGGCGGCGATTGAAAAGATACGTGCTACTGCTCTCAGATTTGCCATAGGACCTCTATACTTCTTTTCCATTGGAGTGGAAGATCTCTCCATTGATTCACAAGTCCCTCCTATCTCTCGCTCTCTGGTTCATTCGTGGAGACTAGGCGGAACTCCTCACATTCCCCTTTTTTCTAGTTCGCAAAAGTCGAAGCCTCCTCCGTCGCTTCCTCTGTTCGCACAAGAAGGAAGAAGCCGAAGTCGCTCCAAGTGCCAGACCCGATGCCGCCATTCGACTTTAGCCGCTGGTTCTCCCTTCCTTTGCAAGGTGATTTTCCTCCTCCTTTACCTCTTGTGCTTTTTCTTCTTCTTTCTCCTCTACTACTTCTTTCTCCTTTACTTCTTCTTCTTCTTCCTAACTCCTTTCTTTTCCATATTTTCTATCTTCTTTCTCACCTTTTCATATAAGAAGAATGTACATGTGTAAATGATTTCTATTGTTTGGAATGAGAGCATTAGAAGTAAATGGTTTGTGTATTGATGTAAGTTAGTGGAACATGAATATTTGGTGAATGAAATTTACACTTGTTTATGATTCATATCATGTAATGCAAATCTTCTTTTTCCTTATGTTTAGGTTGTGAAAAAATTATGAGAAATATTATTATTTTTTTTTCTTTAAAAAGATGCACATAAGGTGTTTATATTTTTGCTCTTTAGAAATGACATAAATATTTGATCAAACAATAATGATTGGAAACAATATTTACACCTTAATATAATGTGGAGACTATGAATATTTCCATACTAACAATTTGTATATGATAATCATAAAGCATTCTCGAATTTTAAAATACTATTTGCATTTTATTATGAGATTGGGTTATCATTTATAATAGGGTGATAGTTTTATACTTCATAAAACATGTTTTAGATCAACACATTATATCTATGCTTTGGTTGCATGCTTGGCCTCTTTCTTTAAATGAATACCTTTGCTTTAGATGAATTGTTTCATAAGATGAATAAAAAACTTATGTTGGTTTATATCGTTTGGGGACAAACTTTTAATATGTAATATTTGTTTTATGAGTAGGTTGTAAGCTTCGAGAAGGTGTGGCATTCCCTATGAAAAAAAAAGAAGGGTGTTTCTATATTAAAATATAATTTTATTCAACGATTCCATCGGTCTTGAGATAAGGCATGTTAAGGGATTGTCATTTCTATTTTATGTGTTGTCCACGTGAACAATTGTTCTCAAATATTGTGATGCGGACTTCCAACCGTCCATGCCTATCAAAAAAGGAGCTGAAGATCGTCGACCGATATCACTTTATTTTATTTTAGTTTATTAAGTGTATTTTGATTTAATTTTGCAATTATCCTTTTTTACCCTCTTGTCTTATGTAAGCCCAAAGGGAAAATGTGTCTTTTAATTTCTTTTGAGACCCATATATAGAGGCTCCCTCTCTTGTATTAGATATGATGGAATTATAATAAACAAAATTTGTGTTTTGCACTTGTATTCTTTGGGAAGAACGTTAGTGAAATCCCTATAGGAGGGAGTCGGAATTTCCACCAGCCGCAGGATGGGTCCGGGCTCGTGGCTTGAAGTCCCTTGGAGGAGGGCAACATATCATCCGCCAGTCTTCAGAAGAGTCCAAGACTCGCGGTTTTATCTTTTATCTTTTGTTTTCGTTTTCGTTCCTTCTTGTTGTTCCTAGTAGTCATCTTCATCCTCTCCCTACTTCCACCTTCACGTCGTCTCCATCTCCACCTTGTTGTCAGCCCCTTACCCGCTCCATTCAAACTGCCGGCCACACCCTCCTCTCCCATCCCCATTGCCTAATTTGGATAATTCCTAATTTTGGATTGTCATAATTTAGTTGGTCTTTGAATTCAAATTTCTCTAAATTTGAAATTCAAATTCTTTCCTAAATTATAAAATCTATTTTAAGAAAGTTTTCAAATTTTCCCTCCTCTTGGTTTTTCCCTCCATTACCAACTTGCCCTTAAACCTTTCCTAAAATAGTCTTTTATATTTTAGATAACTCTATTCATGAGTAAATTCAAATCTATTTGAATTTAAAATAGTTACCTAATTTATAATCCTATTTTTGGTAACTTCCTATTTCATAGCCTATTTAAATTTCAAATTAAATTGGATGAAATCTTTCATTCCAAATTTAATTTCTTAATTTAAGTAACCTAAATCATCTCCCCCATTCTCCTCCCTCATCATTAAGCCGCTGGTCCCCCTCTATAATAAATGCCAAGGTTTATTTCCTAAAACCCATATATGCATTTGGAAAGACTACCCATTTGAGCCCTTAGTCAGGCCGAAATCTCCTCTATGCCTGCACCGCCTAAATCCTACTAAAATCAGCCTTTTTTTTTTCTCTGGAAGTAAATATTTGCCTTAAATCCCTGCTGGCAGATTTTTCTCAAGGCCTTGCCCGGATCTCTTCCATTAAACTCCCCAAACTCCACGTGACAGTGATTCTACTAATTCCTCCAACTGCAGCATAAAATCTCCTTCATTGTCTTGCATCCACACCTCTTGGAAATTCTAAAATTGCTGATTTGGAAGAGGAAAACTGCTGTCCAGCACTTTGGAAGACCACAAATTGCTGTCCCAGATTTTCTGTGTTGTCCAAAGGTTCGAGAACGAAATGGGTTGTTATCCAGACGCCAAGGAGCCACCACTCGATGTCTACTTCCTCTCAAGCCCTCAAACCACCACAGGAACCTTGGTATCTTCTTTCTTTGGGTGGCTACCATCAATTCCGTTCTACATCATATTGCCTATCAATTTTATGTGCTCCATGTTTTGCCACTATTAGTCCAGCTTTTAAAAAAAGGGGGCAGAAATATAAAAGATTAAATGTGAAATTCAATAATTCGCTCTATACATGCATTCTTGTGCTTCAACACTGCTCTTAGACTTAGGTGCCGAGGATTTACTTATAATTTTGTTAAAAAAAAAGGTTCATAATCGCATTTAATGAAAGGTTTGTTGGAAATATCTCTCACCTACTAATTAAAGGTTTGCCAATGAATTTTAATCACAATTGAAAGAAGGTTGAAGGATGATATTGTTTGTTTAGAAAAGAAACGAAGTCGATTTGTTCTTATCGTTGTTGAAATCTTAGATTATATTATTTCTTGCCTATACATAATATGTTTTAAAATCCAAATTGGAGAACTTGTAGCATAGATAAATGCCATAGCCTATTATATATTGTTTGATATTATATCTTCCTGAACAAAGTTTATGAAAATTTGAGTTGATTTAGAACTTGTTCCATATAGCACATAGTTCAAAAGCGTCCTCATACAATTGACGATTGAAACCATGTATAACTATATGTTTGAATTTCACTTTATAAATTGATTTTTGGGAAAATTCATATGGCCATTTCTGTGATTCAAATCATTCCATGCTAACGAGTAGATTCAATTCATGTTTCAAACCATCATGTAAGTGCAAATATTTATAACTACATTGGGTGTGTCTTTAGCTTTATGCCCAATCTCTCTTAAAATAGAAGCTTGAAACTTATTTAGACCCCTTGTTTGTAAACAAAGTAATGATTGTCCCTTCTTTTTAGCTTCTACACTTTCAATAAATGATTCTATGGTTTCCCTCCTAGAATTGTATAGTATCTTCTTATTCATGATTGTAAGTAGTATTTCTTGAATGCCATGCAAATACGTGATTATTGATGGAATGGCAATGTAATTTGACCTTCTTATAACTAATATTAGGGAAATATGGGTGATTATGCCAATTTTAGATTTCCCTCGTTATCTATATCATAGTTTGTAATGAATGAATATTATCAAAATTTGAGAAATTTCTTGTTAGGAACCTTATTTGATTGTAAATTATCATAGCTATAATCCCACGCAAATATATACGTTTGTGGAACTTCTCATGACATGTTTTATTTATTTATGTTAAAAGCAATTATATGTTTCTCAAAGTTAATTTTTGTAAATCGCTCATTTGGTTTATTTCTTATATGGTATGAATGAAGAGAGCATGAATAGAGGAATGAGTAGTTACATTGACATTGACTTTAAGTTATTTTTTATTCTTGGAGTTTTATCTTATTCAACTTCCTTCACTTATATATGTGATAGAAAGTTTAGTAATCGCATTAGATGACTTCACCTATTTCGTTCCTCAACTATAAACATGTATGAAATCAACCCAAGGATATTTTGCCCATGTTAGAGAGTCTCTATATATCTTATGTATGATTTATCTACATGCTTTGCAATAGTGAATTTGTATGCTCAATGTTATTGAATTGTCATAAATTTCATGAATAAACATTTCCTCCCACACATTTGTGTTTGATCTCATTGCTTTGGTGCTTTATATATTAAATTTGAAAGGTATATCATGTAAAAAAAATGTTGGGAAGGGTTTCCTATGCATATTTGGAATCATGTGAACATAAAAGTTTGTAACAGTATTGTATAAACGTATTTGTTCTATATTTTAATTGTAGATATGTGTTGATTCAACACAAAATCATATGATTTTATGAGCGAAAAAAAATAATAACGAAATCGGTGCCACATAAGGATTCGTATTTAAATTAGTAAACAATTACACGCTTCAAAAATGCTTTGTTAAATCGTCGTATACTTTATGTATGTCCATTTCCATATTGTTTGATGAATGATTCTCTTAATGGTTCCATTAGCTTAAGCATATTTAGTGAATTTCAATGTTAATGAGAGATGTCTACATATTTTAATATCATATGGTAAATGAAACTCATAAGTTTATTGAAACATTATCTCATGTATAATCTTTCTCACCTATGCTAACATACTCTTATATGCTTCATATTTTTGTGATGATGAATCTCGATGTTCTGTGTCTACAAACTTTCATGTGTTTCATGCTTAACTCGTTTTCTTTTTAATTTCCTTCACACATGTTAGTAAGTATTTACATGATTTATGTATAGTCTTTTCACATGTGCTAAAAATAGTAAATTTATAAATTTTAGGTTGTTAATTTTTCATATGATTCATGTATAATTATTCTTGCACATTAAATTAGGAAACTCCTTATATGAATTTATATTCTATTATTTGATAGATATAAATGTTGAATTGCATGAATATTAGATTTTTATTTACTTGCATTTTTCTTCTTAATGGCATTTACGCTCAACCATATATATCTCTTTTATTTTATCTTGCGAGGTACATTGAGTTTTGTGCATGCATTGGTCATTGAGTCATTCGCATGGGAGCTCTTAATTAGGCATGCGTGGGTCAGGTATACCTTGATAGTCCTGTAGAGACTTCTAATTGCATGTCGAATGAAAAACACTTTAGCACACACTTTATGGATTACTCTTTTACTTTTTCACCTGAATATTTTTATTAGTATGTTTAGTTAACTAGTCATAGGTTAGTGCACTGACGAACCTTTGGCCTAGTAGGTCAAAGTTTGCCCCCTTGTCATAAAACCTAAAGACCCTTACGGTCGTTTTAGGCCTGTAGTGTAGGCCACTCATATGTGTCATATGAATCATTTTTCCCACACGAAGTGGGCACCGTTAGGATATTTTTCTTGGAATTTTAAATATGTAAATAACTCTAAAAATTATTTCTTAATGACTTTTGGGCCTCTAAATGTCTTTCATAAACATGTTAAGAAAAATGTACAAAAATGAAATAAAATTCGAGCTCTAGCATGATAGGTAGCTTCTCCTGGTCAGCTTCATGATTGTACCCTCTTAACAATTAGTGTACTTAGTTATTACTTGAGCTTAATATAAAACCTATGTTATGATTTTTATTTGCTCCAAAAATGACATAAAGGGCCCCTAAAAGCTATAAAATCAACTAGTAAAAATATACTAATGAATTCATAATTAATCTTAAATCATTAATAAACCCACCATAATAATAATCTTCTACTAAAAATCACTAAATAACAAACATAAAACTTAACAACAAGATCATTACATGATAATCCGGGCCTACGAGGCTATTAACTTAGCCCCAATGAGGGTTAAATAAACCTCATGGTCCTGGTTTAACAAGGGTAATTATCGTTTAACTTAAAGAATCGGTAATAAACAACTAACAAACTAAATCTTGCAAACTATATCCTAATTAACTCAAAAATATAAGAAGTGTCATATCAAACCTAAACATTAAGTACTAAAAGTGGCTAATAAAATGTAACAAACATATAAATCTCTAATTAAATTTATAAACTTATACAACTCCTAAAAATACTTTTAATCAATCTAAACTCCTAAAATTCTTTAATTAATCTATAATCTCTAAAATCCCCCTAACCAACATACAACTTTGCAGTCATTAACTAATCAAGTGGGATTCTAAAAACAACCCGGAAGCAACAGGTTAATCGATGATTGATAACTTAAATTAGTATACTGTATTCAAAGTACAATTCTCGCATCAACAAACCAAACAAAGCAAGCCATGCAATATTCCAAATTAAATTAATTAGTGGCAAGAAACAGAGTAGTGTAGGACTGACATTCCAGTTAACAAAAGCTGGATTTATAAAAAATACATACATTCCAGATCCATCTTTCAAGATTCCCGTTTCATAAATATCTTTAACAAATCTATTTGCTTCCACTACATCTTGATTGGAAAACATAGGATTTGCTGAACCTGTTAAAAGAACCCTAACTTAGCATATCTGCATGATAAAAATTAGCAATTATCTAACAAAACAATATTACTATAACAGATCCATGTAATAATAACAAAAGGAAGAATCATGAGAGGTATCCAAGTTTCATAAAACAGAACAACAGCATCACATTGCAAAAATTATAAGTTGCTAAAAATTTAGCTCAAGTCACGAAGAACTCCACGAAGATTCCTTCTCCATGCAGAAAAAAATGGTCAATCCAATTTTACATTTAATTGGATACATCAATGAACTTCATTGAGCAAGAATTCAGCTACATCTAAAGCACCTTGTTCAGAATTGTGCAAGCATAGAAGATTTTTTTTATATTTGATAAACAGAAAATAGAGGACAAATAGTAGGTATAACGTCAGTTACAGATACGTAGGACATAAGGCAATTTACAAATCGAATTTTTTGCAAAGAACTATGAATATTTAGTTTAAGAAATTTCAAGAGACGGACTTAAACCTTTTACATTTATTATGAGAACCAGAAAACATTCCACTCAGAGCTCTTTGGCTTTCAAGCATTGAGAGACAAAATACATATATAGGTACTTCATTTGATGAGTCAAACTAACGGGTAATATTATTTATGGTAAACTAAATTGAATATTTGAGCACCATAAATGAAATCTTAGATAAATATATACAAAATCAATTTTTTTATCCACTTTATAGGAGAATAGTTACTCTCCTCTAAGCTGATATAAAAACCTCAAAATGCAAGACCAAGAACAGTCATTTTTTTTACAGCACAAAAACCACCGCAGGATGAAGATCCGCTATTCTTAAAGATAATGTGCGAGTACATCAAGCATATATTAAACAGCATAAAGGTTACATTTAGACATAAAAACTTCACGTGAAGAAGTGCATCTCAAAGTTAATGACAAAGAACAACCTCTTAAAATACCATATGTGTTGAATTTCAGTTGATTTACAAGGACCGATACTATACATATTATATATATATATATATAATTCAAGCAAATCAGGACAACTTTTGATGTGCATGATGCATGTTCAAAGAATAGTAAAAGTGAAGTGAATCATGTATGGAAGTAGCTTTAATAGTGGCCAAAATGATGTGAAATCTTGATCATGTTTTTGGCTTTGGAACTTAAAATTTAGCGAGGGAGAACACTCTTCCTCACAGAAGTGTTTGCCACATCTACACAACAAAAAGGTAATCAAATATCCCAGAATAAAACCATTAGTCAACCTAATAAATTTTTTATCGTTGTGCATATTATGCAAGGAACTCACGAGGCATACAGATTAACTTATAATAAAATTATAATAACATAATCACAAGGCAAAAATGGTCAAGAAGTGACAGCATACACTGATGTTCATTTAGAAGTGATACTTTTTTTTTTTTTTTAAATTAAAATCATTTAAATAGCCTCAAATGTTATAAACAAGGTTCAAATCTCAGTTTTAGCTTTGATTTCAATCTCTTCAAAAGAGTTTTCTTGTCCAGTAGTTTTGTACTCGGCATTATTGACTTTTAATTCTTTTGAGATGAGTTTCTATTAAAATATAAATTATAGAAACTAGTATAACGGTATAACCTTTAACTACTTGGAATTATAGCATACTTTAGGTATATAATAAACTAGTACTAATAAAATCATATATCCTAAAGTCAATTCTAGTTTTAAACTATAGCAAAGGAGATTTATAACTTCAATATTCAAATCTAGAGACCCCAAATAGTTGAGATAAAGCTAAGGATGACTATTACGTTAATGAATGTTCACATCCAATAGTTTGTTCAAAAACAATATAAAATAGTCCATATAATGGATTCAACAACTGCAGTTAAGTACATCATAAAATACTTCTAATGTCTTCCGTGTAAAATAAATTGGAACTACGTGCATCAATTTGAAGTTTGAAGTTCAATCCAAATGATGAAATCCTAAGAACATATTAATTTTCATATTTGTATAATATTTAGGAAAAATATAAATATGACATTAAGCACATACATAATTAAATATTATAATCTCTGAATGAAAACCATTGACTTTATGATATTCATTTCTTCAAAATATTTCATTGAAAAAAACAAAATAAAATAGACAAATATCAAGGAGTAGCAAAGTATAAATTAAATAAAAAGATGAACCAACTATTACTAAAGACAGGTCATGATATCATAGTTGGATATTTAAATATGGAATAATGCAAACAGTCAAGCACGCATAAAATTTTCAAAAAGGTTTGCGCTCAATTCAGTTGTGATTGCACACATTCTATTAGGAGCAAACATCATATGGGACTATACTCGAATAGTTACCATCCAACAAAACCAAAAAGGACTATATATATATATATATATATATATATATATATATATATATATATATATATATATATATATATATATATATATATATATATATATATATATATATATATATATATACATACATACATACATACATTTTGCAAATTTCCACTTTTTTAGCAACTCAATAATAGCTTTGTACTACCAAAAGATTAATTATCACAAAAAAATTCACAAAAATCGCAAAAAAATAAAAATTCTAAAATGTTTCATTTGAAACATACTTGACCAAAACGATTGCATGAGGTCACTTTTAAAGCTAATGAAATATCAAACTTGTGCTTCATATGATGTTTCCCAAGAAAAAGCATAAAACACTGACACTACTGTGAATCTGATTTTTTTAATGAAAAAAATACAAGAATTTCTGCAACGAAAAGCCTCCTAAATTTGTTTGATATTATTAACGTTACAAAACTAAATTCAAGAATACTTCTGCATTTAACATATAACCCAAACATAAGGAAAAATATGTATAGGTTGTTTTGTGAGGCTTATATTCTCCAAAACTTGACTAACATGACAAGAGTGCCTTTTAAACCATCCATAAGGTTGCAATAATAACATTATCTTCCATTTAGACAGCATAAATGCAAAAGGACGAAGGGATAAAATATCAGTCATTTGCTTCTTAGAATATAGTTGTATGCGCAACCTAATTAATCCACAATACATCAAAAGTGAAAACTCATAACCCCTGGAACCAACGGATACAGGCTATAGGATGACAATATTTGCTAAATTCTGTTGACCGAATAAATCATATCGTTAGCAAAGTAACAAGAAATTAAAATACCCGGCATAAGAGCATTCTCCGAGACATAGGTGTTCTTTGCTAGAACAGGAAGGAGGAGGAGGGCGATGCATCCAGCGACACAACAGATTACACTGCCAAATTCATTACCGCGTAAAACAGATCAGTAAAGAGTTCCACTCATCAGCTAATAAAGAAAAGATGAAAGCGGTAGGAAGGGAACGGGCGACAAGAGAGACCAGACCTGACGAAGGCGCTGTGAGATACCAGGAAGGAACCGAGACGAACGATGAGCCTAGACTTCCTAGCCGCAGGGGGCTTCTGCTCCTCCATCGCATTCAGCTCTCAAGACCTAGAGAAGGTGATGTCAGTTAAATAAAAAGTAGCAGATGAGCTCGTCGGCGGCAAAAAATGGGCGAGAATCGTAAATCTTGTTTCTCGCCCGTTCAGCCAACCATAAAGTCCCTGAGTCTCACGAAATCCCCCTTCTTCGCTCACAGCGAGCTCTGGGGACGGGGATTTCCCGAATAGGGCGAGCGCTTCGAGTAAAGTGTATTCTGCAATGAATTTTTTAAAAAAAATTTGTTAGTTTTTTAAATTAGGGATTTTTATGTACATACCACTATATTTTTAGACATTTACATATTTAACACTTCAAAGATAAATATTACTGTTATACCACCAAAAACTCATACTTTACATTACTTATACCACTCCGTTTCTATGGGACATCACGGCGTATATCTTCTCGCCAAACAGTGATCTTCGCGCGAATACACTCCATCGGAAATACGTACAAACATCTCGTCGCTGCTCGCTGCTCGCGACCACAACGCTACTGGTCGTTGTGTCGCTACTCGCGACCACAATGCTCTATGGTTCACAAAACGAAGTATAGCCGGGAAATACGTACATACATCTCGTTGCAGGTCGCTGCTCGCGATCACTGCGCCTCTGCTCGCAATCGCAGCGCCTCTGCTCGCCTCTGGTTCATAAACCGAACTGCTGCTATAAAAAAAATTGCATTAAATTGAATAAATCTTACATAAAGATCATGTAAAATAAATTAGCAAAAAAAAAACTTAAATCTAAAAGGAACCTGCTGCTTTGGCTTTTTTCCACCAAACTTCGCCTGAGAAGACTACTGCCTTCCCACCGAACTGAAATCTGCTCTTCCCACCAAACTTCACACTAACTCTTGCAAAATACAGAAAAATTGAAATCTTAAAGGAAAAAGCGGATCTAAACTGAAATCTGAAAATGAGAAGTATAGAAATAAAAAAATATCGAAATCTGATAATGTGCAAATCTAGCCTGCTCCGCCTGAGAAGACTACAACATCCACAGATTTATCCACCCTAAACGAAGGATGAATGAGCTGAAGATACAAAGCGGTGGTAAGAGACGAAGAAGCACGGGATTTTATCTGCTCATTGATCCTCAAGCGTTCAGTGGGAAGAGCCAAAGGTTTTAGGGATTTTAACTTCTACAGCGGGTAGCGTGAGCGTGAAACCGAGAAGAGAAGAAACAGAATGAGACGGAGTGGTATTTTTGAGGTTAAGTTTGAGTTAGAGTGGTATATAAGAAATATTTAAGTTTTGAGTGTTAAATATGTAAATGGCTAGAAATATAGTGGTATGTATGTAAAAATCCCTTTAAATTATTAATAATACTTCTTGTTAATGAAATAATATACTTTAGTTGAAAAATTAAGTAAGGTTAATTATCTAAAAAGATATTAATTTTTACAAATAAACTTCATCTCTTATTTAACTTAATGAAATACAATTATTTTATGTGTTTAGTTTTATAAGTTCCTAGTTAATCATTAATTAATGTTGCTTGCTAAAAATTTATAATAAGTGAGTTTTACGTCCAAGTTTGACACTAAGTTCATGCACATACGTATGTATAAGAGAATAATATAGAAAACACTATAGTTTTTATGTATAAAATTTCAAAAATGAAAAAATGACAAGGTTGAGCGGAATGAAATTATTAACTATGTAAGTCATATTTCATTTCTCCTTGGAATTGAATAAATCAGGATTATAGAGTATGTTATCCAAACTTTAATCCCCGTGAATGTTGGTGATAATGCTAGAGATATTGGGAAAAGATATTATTTGTGCCTTTGTGGCATGGTAATTAGATAATTGCAGTTGGTTATTGATAATCAAATAAGGGTGGTCGTACGATAATAGTCAAACAATGATGGTCAGACGACAGCAATCAGTTCACTATAATTAAGCAATGTTGTGCTGAGAGATGGTAGTTAGTCGATGGCGATCAGATAATTGTGAGTGAATTGTGATAGTCGGACGATGATGGTCAAATAATAACAATTGTGGTTAGCAATGAGTGTCAGTATCAAACAACTGATATAGCCCAAAACTTTATCATATCTCCAAACTTTCTCTAAGTATTTAATTTAATTTTTAAATATTGATATATCATAAAAATTTTTATTTTGATCGAGCACAAATCACCAGAAAATTTAAATTGGAAATTTCTAAAATTAAATCCAAAGTCATTCAAACTTATAGTCGAATTGAACCTCTCAAGGAGAAGAACTCAACAACACCAAATTTGATCCAATCCGAGCTCAAATGAGTCCAAATCGAGGGTCTGAATGACATTTAGAAGGTTTAAAGCATAAATTAGATGATCAAATAACATTCAAATGTGACATGCATATAGTCAAATCAAGCGGTTCGACCAGACAAAAAATCCAATGTGCCCAAGATTGTCGAATGTTGACATCATTAAGATGCTCAAATACTCAATAAATGAAATATATATGGTCGAGGGCATTGATATCGGCCATCCATCAAAAACACTCTCAACTTTCCTTTGATATTCTCCCTATTTAATATTCATGTCACTCCCATAAAACTATAAATAAATCTCTCATTTTTCATTGAGGTGGGAGCAAGCAAAAGAAAAGAAGATAAGAGAGGAAGAGAAAACGGTGAGCTCTCTTGCCATCAGACTCCTCAACTATCGTCCGGCCATCGACCGTTGTCAGACTTCCGCCCTTCCACCAAACATCACCAAACTTCTACCCGACATCCGTCAAACTCTATTCTACCACCATCGGACTTCTGCCCGACTGTCATTATTACAAACTCACACAAAAGTGTAAACCGCTTCATGTACTATTGTAAATTGACCATCCTCAAGTTTAGAGACGGATCAATCTTTATAACATATTCAAACAATAGTGGAATAGTTTCAACAAGACGTGACCCGATGGTTTTGGAAAAATCTTGATGTTTATAATTTCTTTGTTTATGTGATGGGTATCCGCACAATGCTATGACGAAAAACTCTCTTACTTTACCGCTATGAATATTCTAGCCCGCAACAAATATATCTAAGTTAATCGAATGTGGTTCAACAAGTTTTCGAGACAAGTCAAGCTTAGCTCAAGCTCGTTTAATATACGAGCATGAATATATGATCGAGCTCAAACTCATGGCTTAATATACTTGACTTGCAAGCTCGTTATCGAGCCAACTTGATTCACTTGCACCTCTAGCTATAACGAATCATTGCCTATTATATAAAAGAATTTAAAAGTAAGAAGAACCATTTTATAAAGGTGCAATGGAAGGATGAATTAAAAAAAAAACTGAGATTAGGCAATTAATCCATGGCTTATTTTAGGGAAATGAATGGAATATAAATTTTTTCATGGTGAAACTTTTATAAGAATTGAGGACTATAATAACTCATAATAATAATAATAATAGTAATATAGTAATAATGATTATAATTTTATAATTTATATTCATATATTTAAAAATAAATGTTATACTATAATATCAAGACTTAATTATTATGACTTAAATATGCAGTAAATTAATTTTAAAAAAAATGAAGTGAATTTACTTCAATTTAAATAATTTGCATGCAAAAATAATAAATTATATTATCGATTTTTAATATTTTTTTCATCACCAAAATATTGTATTGAATAAATCCGTCAACATGAAAGTTATAGAGAATTTTATTAACTTTCTTAATATAGAAAATTTTTTAGTAAGAAATAAAAATATTATGCTCTAAATACAGAAGATATGGCCAATATATTCATATATACAAACTTTGTTAAATTTTTATGTATGATCATATAGGTTTAATTATGATAGTAATAATAAATAGTATTACTTAAATAATTTAATAACAATATTATTAATTAATATCATGATTAATGCAGGGCTATTTAAGAAGAGCATGAGATATGAAATGGTGTATATAAGTGGAAATGCATTGTTAACATAGTTGGCAATAGAGTAGAGAAGGGAGAAACCATTTGAGAAAGATTTTCCATCATAGAACACTAAGAATAATGTAGTTGAGTTCTCTATAGGAGAGGAAGAAGAAGAGCAATGACATTATTTTAGTAAACGAAAGAATATAATTTTCACTGCAGGAAGAATTTGAATTTTCGAGAAAACATAAATGGATCGAAATTTCGATCACCGGTGGAAATTCCACCGGAAAAAGCCCTTTCCCCCATTTGACGCTTGCAACCTCTCATTTCACTCAAAAACAGACAGAATGTAGTTTTAGCCTTTTTCGCTGTCATCCAACGAACATCCTTGCTTGCTCGAAGCTATTTCTCCGCCATTTTTTATTCATTTCTTTAAGGATTAATTAAAGATAAACTTCATAGATCTTTTTTTTTTAATAGTTTCAATCAATTTAATATTTCATCACTTATATTTTTTTTTAAAAAAATTGTAATTATTAGATATGTCAAAAATTCATAATATAATATTATTAAAAAATAAATTATTATTATCTCACATTTTGCTGCTATTTTTCTTGACCATTAGATGATCCCACTTCTACATGTAAGCATTTTTCTTGGCCATTGGATATTCTCACATGTAGATGTAAATTGACATCTAAATAATAAATTACATAAAAACTTATCATTTAAAAATATTTGTGAATTAAATATTAATTAACTCAAATAGCTAATAATACATTAAAAAGAATCATATTTCATATTTGCTAAAATTAAATATTAGATGTATTTAAATCACTAGTAAGATTGCACGTGCACATGGTGCACGTGAATAAAAATTTAAAAATAACAAACATATAAAAAATAACTCATTATGATATATTAAAGATAAAAAATTCTTTATCAATTTGAAATTTTATATTTTTATGAATATAGATGATTTATAATTCTATTATACATGAATTAAAATTAATTGAAATAAAGTATTATATAAATAATAACATTTAATTTAGATTTATCATACAATTTAAATTTATTTCATTATATTTGCTAAAGAATCTAATTAATTTTATATTGGAGATAAAAAAACTCTAAGTTTTAAAAGATTGAAAAAATCCCGAACAAATATATGTTTTTTCAATACTTAAAGGTATTAACGAAGTTAATCAAGTTTGAAGAAAAATCATTGGTCATTTTGAAATCTTTGAAGGAAATATAGAAGAATTAAGGTAATTTAAACTTTAAATATACTATAAAATTAAAATAGATTGATTGTCAAAACAATCATAAACATACAAACCAGAAACGAAATATAACAATTGTTAAGTGAAGATAAAAGAAAAAATACAGCATTTGCTTTGAATATATATATATATATATATATATATATATATATATATATATATATATATATATATATATATATATATATATATATATATATATATATATATATATATATATATATATATATATATATATATATATATATTTGATACGGCATCATGAAATTATCTTGATCGGGCACGAATCTCGAGGCAAAAGCTAGTTGGAAACTTCAAAAATTAATTCCGAGAGCACCCAAACTCCGATTTCAGCGATCTTATAGTCGAACTGAGCGTCTCGGAAATACGAACCCAACGACACCAAGATCGACCCAATACGAGCCCAAATGAGTCTGAATCAAGGGCTCAAAGTGCTGTTGGAAGGTTCAAACTTCAATTTGAGTTACCAAACGGACTCCGATTTTGACGAGCTTATACTTGAATCGAAGGGCTCGACGAGACGAATCCAACGAGCCCAAGATCACAGAATTTCGACATCACTAAGGCCTCCAAATGGCCAACGAACGGTGAACGGTCATAGGATTCAATATCGGCCGTCCATTTGACCACTCCCTATTCGCCCCTGATCTCACGCCTATTTACGAGCCATGCCACTCCAGAAAAATCTATAAATAGAGCCCTCATTCTTCACAAGAGAGGATCCAAGCAAGAGAGAGAAGAAGAGAAGAGAAGGAAGGAGTTCCTCCTCGACAGCCGCCGGACCACCGCCGCCGACCACCGCAGAACCTCGCCGGACCACCGCCGAACCACCGCAGGAATCTCATCGGACCACCGCCGGACCACCACAGGAACCTCGCCGGACCACCACAAAACCTCGCCGGACCACCACCTTAAGGCCCGACGTTCATCCCCGGCGTCCTGCCAAAGACCCGACGTCTTGTTCAAGGCCCGACACTCAGTCCCTACGTCCTGCCAAAGACCCGACGTCTTGTTCAAGGCCTGACACTCAGTCCCTACTTCCTGCCAAAGACCCGACGTCTTGTTCAAGGCCCGACGTTAAGTCCCGACGTCCTGCTGAAGACCCGACGTCCTGCTGAAGACCTGACGTCCTGCTTAAGACCCGACGTCCTACTCAAGGCCAGACCATCAACATCCGATCTTCCAAGTGACACTGGGACTAACACCTGACTCCTTATCTCCTACCGCCTACGGTCCTTCTGACCACTGTCGCCTACTACGGTCCGTCCGACCTCCATCACCAGACAACGGTATTTACGGTCTCCTGCCGACTACGGTCGCCGGCCGACTACGGTCTCCTGCCGACTACGGTCTCCGGCCGACTACGGTCTCCGGCCGACTACAGTCTCCGGCCGACTACTACGTCTCCGGCCGACTACAGTTCTTCAGGCCTTTGTCGCCTACTATGGTCCTTCTGACCTCCATCAACAGACAACGGTCTTTCTAACTCCGGTCTCCTGCCGACCACGGTCCTTCAGGCCAAACAAACCTGTATATGTAACTTTTACCATGTAATGCAATCTATATGATGTATATTTGCTACATCAATCCAAGGCCTTCTCCTAAGGAAGGGCCTCATTTGTAACCGACTACAAATACTAGTGGATTCATTCAAACTGGGCTAGGCCCCGTGGTTTTTCCCCCTTTTTTCAGGGGTTTTCCACGTAAAAACTTTGGTGTCTCTTATGAATGCTACACCCTCTCACTTATCTGATTGTGTGCTGGATCTTCGTACAACGCTAAGACGTTAAACTATATATTTCTCTCTACCGCCGCGAATATTCCAGGACGCAACAGTTTGGCGCCGTCTGTGGGAAAGTGATTCCCGACTGGGGGGCAACTTTTGCTCCAATCTCAAAAGATCGCTCTTATCAACTTCCTGACATCAGTCATTGTTGCATCAAATGCGGACTGGGGGGGCAAACTTTGACCACAATTCTGGTCAAAAAGATCCTCTAATGCTTTATATATCAGGATGATATTTCAGGAATATTCGAGCAAATGCGAGGATACTTCAAATCAATTGCAAGCTTTAAACAGTCCCATGTTGGGCTTCTACTCCTTGGGCAAGGTCTTAACCTCGACCTCAAAAAGACAGTAACGGTCTAAAAATAGACCATTCTTCACCTTTAATTCGGGATACACGCGGCATTCGCCCTCTCCCAATCAAGGTAAAATCGATCCCAAGGGGGATTCGATTCGACCTCTTCTACACAGGTTAACGTCGTCGAGCAGGCAAAGGCTCCGACATACAACCTCAGAAAGGTCTCACATCCTTGGTGGATTCTCCCGACCTCTTCTACACACAGGTTAACGTCGTCGAGCAAAGGCTCCGACATACAACCTCAGAAAGGTCTCACATCCTTGGTGGATTCTCCCGGCCTCTTCCACACAGGTTAAACGTCGTCGAGCAAAGGCTCCGACATACAACCTCGGAAAGGTCCTAAATCCTTGGTGGATTCTCTCCGACCTCTTCCACACAGGTTAACGTCGTCGAGCAAAGGCTCTGACATACAACCTCGGAAAGGTCCTAAATCCTTGGTGGATTCTCCCGACCTCTTCCACACAGGTTAACGTCGTCGAGCAAAGGGCTCCGACATACAACCTCGGAAAGGTCCTACATCCTTGGTGGATTCTCCCGACCTCTTCCACACAGGTTAACGTCGTCGAGCAAAGGCTCCGACATACAACCTCGGAAAGGCCTCACATCATTGGTGGATTCTCTCGACCTCTTCCACACAGGTTAACGTCGTCGTCGAGCAAAGGCTCCTCCGACATACAACCTTGGAAAGGTCCTACATCCTTGGTGGATTCTCCCGACCTCTTCCACACAGGTTAACGTCGTCGAGCAAAGACTCCGACATACAACCTTGGAAAGGTCTTACATCCTTGGTGGATTCTCTCGACCTCTTCCACACAGGTTAACGTCGTCGAGCAAAGGCTCCGACATACAACCTCGGAAAGGTCCTACATCCTTGGTGGATTCTCCCGACCTCTTCCACACAGGTTAACGTCGTCGAGCAAAGGCTCCGACATACAACCTTGGAAAGGTCCTACATCCTTGGTGGATTCTCCCCGACCTCTTCCACACAGGTTAACGTCGTCGAGCAAAGACTCCGACATACAACCTCGGAAAGGTCTTACATCCTTGGTGGATTCTCTCGACCTCTTCCACACAGGTTAACGTCGTCGAGCAAAGGCTCCGACATACAACCTCGGAAAGGTCTCACATCCTTGGTGGATTCTCCCGGCTCTTCCACACAGGTTAACGTCGTCGAGCAAAGGACTCCGACATACAACCTTGGAAAGGTCCTACATCCTTGGTGGATTCTCCCGACCTCTTCCACACAGGTTAACGTCGTCGAGCAAAGACTCCGACATACAACCTCGGAAAGGTCTTACATCCTTGGTGGATTCTCTCGACATCTTCCACACAGGTTAACGTCGTCGAGCAAAGGCTCCGACATACAACCTCGGAAAGGTCTTACATCCTTGGTGGATTCTCCCGGCCTCTTCCACACAGGTTAACGTCGTCGAGCAGGGCTCCGGCATACAACCTCGGAAAGGTCTCACATCCTTAGTGGATTCTCCCGACCTCTTCCACACAGGTTAACGTCGTCGAGCAGGGCTCCGGCATACAATCTCGAAAAGGTCTCACATCCTTAGTGGATTCTCCCGACCTCTTCTACACAGGTTAACGTCGTCGAGCAAAGGCTCCGACATACAACCTCAGAAAGGTCTCACATCCTTGGTGGATTCTCCCGACCTCTTCTACACAGGTTAACGTCGTTGAGCAAAGGCTCCGACATACAACCTCAGAAAGGTCTCACATCCTTGGTGGATTCTCCCGGCCTCTTCCACACAGGTTAATGTCGTCGAGCAAAGGCTCTGACATACAACCTCGGAAAGGTCCTAAATCCTTGGTGGATTCTCCCGACCTCTTCCACACAGGTTAACGTCGTCGAGCAAAGGCTCTGACATACAACCTCGGAAAGGTCCTAAATCCTTGGTGGATTCTCCCGACCTCTTCCACACAGGTTAACGTCGTCGAGCAAAGGCTCCGACATACAACCTCGGAAAGGTCCTACATCCTTGGTGGATTCTCCCGACCTCTTCCACACAGGTTAACGTCGTCGAGCAAAGGCTCCGACATACAACCTCGGAAAGGTCTCACATCATTGGTGGATTCTCTCGACCTCTTCCACACAGGTTAACGTCGTCGAGCAAAGGCTCCGACATACAACCTTGGAAAGGTCCTACATCCTTGGTGGATTCTCCCGACCTCTTCCACACAGGTTAACGTCGTCGAGCAAAGACTCCGACATACAACCTTGGAAAGGTCTTACATCCTTGGTGGATTCTCTCGACCTCTTCCACACAGGTTAACGTCGTCGAGCAAAGGCTCCGACATACAACCTTGGAAAGGTCCTACATCCTTGGTGGATTCTCCCGACCTCTTCCACACAGGTTAACGTCGTCGAGCGAAAAAGACTCCGACATACAACCTTGGAAAGGTCCTACATCCTTGGTGGATTCTCCCGACCTCTTCCACACAGGTTAACGTCGTCGAGCAAAGACTCCGACATACAACCTCGGAAAGGTCTTACATCCTTGGTGGATTCTCTCGACATCTTCCACACAGGTTAACGTCGTCGAGCAAAGGCTCCGACATACAACCTCGGAAAGGTCTTACATCCTTGGTGGATTCTCCCGGCCTCTTCCACACAGGTTAACGTCGTCGAGCAGGGCTCCGGCATACAACCTCGGAAAGGTCTCACATCCTTAGTGGATTCTCCCGACCTCTTCCACACAGGTTAACGTCGTCGAGCAGGGCTCCGGCATACAATCTCGAAAAGGTCTCACATCCTTAGTGGATTCTCCCGACCTCTTCCACACAGGTTAACGTCGTCGAGCAGGGCTCCGACTTACAACCTCGGAAAAGTCTCACGTTCTTGGTTAACGTCGCTAGAATGTCGTCAATAGACTTCTATCTGACTTCTCCATAATGTTAAAATTCTTCCCGATTTTGAATTTTCTCCTGCGCTAAACTTTTGCCTTGTAGGACTTTCGACGGACTAATACACAACGCCGAAATTCTGCCTGTTGTCGGACTAATACCCGACGTTGGACTTTTGCTCCTCAATGGACTTCTCCTTGACGTCGGACTTCTGCTCGTCAGCAGACTTCTACCTGACGTAGGACTTCTGCTAGTCAGAGGGACTTCTACACGACGTCGGACTTCACCTTGTCATCAAACTCTCTGCTTGTCAGTGGACTTCTACTCGTCGTCGTCGGACTTCTGCCCGTCGATGAACTTTCATCGGTTCTTCTGCCAGAGGCCGTACTTCTACACGACGTCGGATTTCACCTTGTCGTCAAACTTCTGCTCATCAGCGGACGGACTTCTACTCGTCGTCAGACTTCTACCTGTCGACGAACTTTCATCGGTCTTCTGTCTTCTTCTCCAGAGGCCATACTTCTACCCGACGTCGTCGAACTTCTGCTCGTCAGCAGACTTCTGCCCGACGTCGAACGTCGAACTTCTGCTCGTCAGCAGACTTCTGCCTGACGTCGGACTTCTGCTCGTCAGTGGACTTCTCCCCCGTCGTAGAACTTCTGCTCATCAGCGGACTTCTACTCGTCGTCGTCAGACTTCTGCCTGTCGACGAACTTTCATCGATCTTCTGCCAGAGGCCGTACTTCTACACGACGTCAGATTTCACCTTGTCGTCGAACTTCTGCTCAGTCAGCGACTTCTTCTACTCGTCATCGGACTTCTGCCCGTCGACGAACCTTTGTCGGTCTTCTACTACCCGACGCTGCTGCACCTCTATCCGACTTCGTACTTCTACCGGATGTCGGACTTCTACCAGTTAATAGACTTTCGCCGGTCTTCTGCCTGACGTTGTATGTCTACGCGACGTTAAATTCCTACCTGTCATCATACTTCTCCCCGACGCTGGACTTATACTCGTTACGGGACTTTCATCGGTCTTATACTCGACTCGACGTCGAACTCTTGCATATCGACGGACATTCATCGGGCTTTTACATGTCGTTGAATTTCTACTCGTCGTCGTACTTCTCCAACCTTCGTTGGACTTCTGTTCGTTGTCAACCTCCCTCCTTACAACGGTCTCTCCGACCTCCATCTCCAACCAACTAACATCAGAACTCATCAGAACTCCGCAATATCTCTCGAAGAATAGAGGGAGAAGAAGGGGAAATCTCCGGACTTCTTCCCAAGAGAGGGGCCCAAGAGAGGGGCCTCGAAAAATCGAGGGAATGCCTCAATAGAAAGGACAGAGGGAGAAGAGAAAGAGGGGAAGGGGAAATCTCCGAACTTCCTTGCCAAGAGAGGGGCCCTCGAAAAATCGAGGGAAGGCCTCAATAGAAAGGACAGAGGGAGAAGAGAAGGAGGGAAAAATCTCCGAACTTCCTTGCCAAGAGAGGGGCCTCGAAAAATCGAGGGAAGGCCTCAATAGAAAGGACAGAGGGAGAAGAGAAGGAGGGGAAAATCTCCGAACTTCCTTGCCAAGAGAGGGGCCTCGAAAAATCGAGGGAAGGCCTCAATAGAAAGGACAGAGGGAGAAAGAGAAGGAGGGGAAATCTCCGAACTTCCTTGCCAAGAGAGGGGCCTCGAAAAAAATCGAGGGAAGACCTCAATAGAAAGGACAGAGGGAGAAGAGAATGAGGGGAAATCTCCGAACTTCCTTGCCAAGAGAGGGGCCTCGAAAAAATCGAGGGAAGGCCTCAATGGAAAGGACAGAGGGAGAAGAGAAGGAGGGGAAATCTCCGAACTTCCTTGCCAAGAGAGGGGCCTCGAAAAATTGAGGGAAGGCCTCAATAGAAAGGATAGAGGGAGAAGAGAAGGATGAGAAATCTCCGAACTTCCTTGCCAAGAGAGGGGCCTCGAAAAATCGAGGGAAGGCCTCAATGGAAAGGACAGAGGGAGAAGAGAAGGAGGGGAAATCTCCGGACTTCCTTGCCAAGAGAGGGGCCTCGAAAAATTGAGGGAAGGCCTCAATAGAAAGGACAGAGGGAGAAGAGAATGAGGGGAAATCTCCGAACTTCCTTGCCAAGAGAGGGGCCTCGAAAAATCGAGGGAAGACCTCAATAGAAAGGATAGAGGGAGAAGAGAAGAAGAGAAGAAAGGAGAAGAAGAAGAAGAGAGAAAAGAGGAGAAGAATAATTTTTCTAAAGGCCTCAGGGGCCCTATTTATAGGTTTTTGGAGAGAAGAGGGGAAGTTTCTATTTTTTTTCCAGCATTTTCGAATTTCCCACATTTTTTCTGAATTTTTCAGAATTTTTTTCGGAATTTTTTGGAATTTTCTGGAATTTTTTCGGATTTTTTAAATCCATGTGGGCCCCACTTGAAAAAAAAAAAAAAAAAAAAAAAATCAATAACCGCCGCCGCAACGGTTAACCGCGCGGTACACGCGCGGGGACGCGCCTGTTGGCGCGCGGCAGGCCTGCTGCCGCCGGCGAGCGGGCGGCGGGGGGCGGCCGGCCGGCCGTCCGGCCGGCCGGTTCGGCCGCCTAAGCGTTCCGGGCCCGATTTTCGGCCCGGACGGTCCGATTCGGACGTTTTTGGGGTCCCCGGACACGTTTTTCGACGTTCCGGACTCGATTTCGGCACTTTCGGAGCTCAACGAGGCCTCTATGATCAAGTTCGAGCAAGCCATTAATTTTCGGAACACAATTTTTTGCGATTCGGCCAAGGTAAAATTTCGGAACAAGTATTTTCGGACTTCTGGAGCTTCGACGTCCGAAAATAGGGGGGCAGCTGATACGGCATCATGAAATTATCTTGATCGGGCACGAATCTCGAGGCAAAAGCTAGTTGGAAACTTCAAAAATTAATTCCGAGAGCACCCAAACTCCGATTTCAGCGATCTTATAGTCGAACTGAGCGTCTCGGAAATACGAACCCAACGACACCAAGATCGACCCAATACGAGCCCAAATGAGTCTGAATCAAGGGCTCAAAGTGCTGTTGGAAGGTTCAAACTTCAATTTGAGTTACCAAACGGACTCCGATTTTGACGAGCTTATACTTGAATCGAAGGGCTCGACGAGACGAATCCAACGAGCCCAAGATCACAGAATTTCGACATCACTAAGGCCTCCAAATGGCCAACGAACGGTGAACGGTCATAGGATTCAATATCGGCCGTCCATTTGACCACTCCCTATTCGCCCCTGATCTCACGCCTATTTACGAGCCATGCCACTCCAGAAAAATCTATAAATAGAGCCCTCATTCTTCACAAGAGAGGATCCAAGCAAGAGAGAGAAGAAGAGAAGAGAAGAAGGAGGAGTTCCTCCTCGACAGCCGCCGGACCACCGCCGGACCACCGCAGAACCTCGCCGGACCACCGCCGAACCACCGCAGGAATCTCATCGGACCACCAGCCGGACCACCACAGGAACCTCGCCGGACCACCACAAAACCTCGCCGGACCACCACCTTAAGGCCCGACGTTCATCCCCCGGCGTCCTGCCAAAGACCCGACGTCTTGTTCAAGGCCCGACACTCAGTCCCTACGTCCTGCCAAAGACCCGACGTCTTGTTCAAGGCCTGACACTCAGTCCCTACTTCCTGCCAAAGACCCGACGTCTTGTTCAAGGCCCGACGTTAAGTCCCGACGTCCTGCTGAAGACCCGACGTCCTGCTGAAGACCTGACGTCCTGCTTAAGACCCGACGTCCTACTCAAGGCCAGACCATCAACATCCGATCTTCCAAGTGACACTGGGACTAACACCTGACTCCTTATCTCCTACCGCCTACGGTCCTTCTGACCACTGTCGCCTACTACGGTCCGTCCGACCTCCATCACCAGACAACGGTATTTACGGTCTCCTGTCGACTACGGTCGCCGGCCGACTACGGTCTCCCTGCCGACTACGGTCTCCGGCCGACTACGGTCTCCGGCCGACTACAGTCTCCGGCCGACTACGGTCTCCGGCCGACTACAGTTCTTCAGGCCTTTGTCGCCTACTATGGTCCTTCCGACCTCCATCAACAGACAACGGTCTTTCTAACTCCGGTCTCCTGCCGACCACGGTCCTTCAGGCCAAACAAACCTGTATATGTAACTTTTACCATGTAATGCAATCTATATGATGTATATTTGCTACATCAATCCAAGGCCTTCTCCTAAGGAAGGGCCTCATTTGTAACCGACTACAAATACTAGTGGATTCATTCAAACTGGGCTAGGCCCCGTGGTTTTTCCCCCCTTTTCAGGGGTTTTCCACGTAAAAACTTTGGTGTCTCTTATGAACGCTACACCCTCTCACTTATCTGATTGTGTGCTGGATCTTCGTACAACGCTAAGACGTTAAACTATATATTTCTCTACCGCCGCGAATATTCCAGGACGCAACAATATTCAATGTGAAAGGTACCTTTTTTGACTTGACAGTCTTCTTTTCAAGTTAGGCCTTGGAACGCGACTCACTTCTCCTTAAAATTCCATTCTACTGCTTTGCATTTACATAAACAGTCTCATCTGCCATTTCGAAGGGCAAAGCCGTTCGACCATGTGACATTCCAAAAAACGAAACATATATATGCTGGTGAGAACTCAATACAGAATAATCTTTAAAATATTTAACTGTCTTAAACATGGAGCCTAATTTAAAAAAATAAATTGAACTAAGTCCATACAACTGATTTGCCAAGTTTAGGGAATAAATGTCTAGAGTATCAAGAGTAAAATATGTACATCAAACATGAATAATGATAAAAGTTTAAAGTTTTTCTAATTTGATTCTTTTAGGTTCAATCTCAATAACTTCATCAGTCTTCTTTTATTGATTGAACTGTAATTGAACGGAAGGTTCGATTCCCATATTGTTTATCTTGAACCTTTACTGAGAATATCAGCTCCTTATCATAAATATTTTTGATAATGCAATTATAATCTTCTATGTTGGATGCCTACATTTAAAATGAAAAAATATATAAGAGTATACATATATAAGTTATAATATAAATAGAATTACATAAAAATTTATTTACCTTTATCTTCTCTAAATTTGTGACTCGCATGCCAATAAGTTTTTCAACTTCATTATCAAACACTGTAAATATTGCAGTTGCACTAATGTCCTCCACACGCAATCTGATAAGATACCTGTATAAATAATATTTTTGAAATATTTTATAAATTTTTGAATTTTTTTTTTTCACAAAGGATTATATTATATAAATATTTTACCTCAAACTATATTCAGGATTGTCTTTTGAACATTTAGAACATTTTGCAGTACCATCAACAATTAAAATTTTGAATTTACATGTATTGCATGAATTGTACCATAGATTTCCTTCTTCATTAAGTCCTTTTATTACCACTCTTGTAGAGTAGTATTTTATCTGAAATGTATACAAAATAAATTATAAGAAAGAAATAAGAATAATAATTGATCATAATTATTACATCTCCCAATGATTGTTCAGAAGTGTTAATATTGTGTAGATTTGTCATCAAATTTGTATCAGAAGCAGATGATGTATATTGAAGAATACATTTTTTTGACCTATAAATTAAAATATTTAATAAGTACAAATAATGACAGTTAAAAAAAATGGTTTAAGTAAAGCATTAAAAAGTTGATACAAATCCAAGAGTTATTTTGATGATGGCAGATCTGGATTAATTTCTAAAGTTGTCGATTGCGTTGTTGAGAGTATGAAACCTGATATATTATAAAATATGATTAAAATTAGAAAAAAAAAAAATAAGATATAAAAATATATAAATATATATAGGAGATGTGCCATTAAAATATTTGTCAATGATGCCTTTTGTTAAGATGATTATTTTTTCATTTTTTGATTCTTCCAATTGTTTCCCTTCAACGGTTGCCAGTGATTCCCATAAAGTAAAGGTGCATACTTCCGACCTATTAAAAAAAATTAGATACAATAATATATTTTAAAAGAAATATAAAATTAAATACATTACATACCTTAAGTCAAGAACTTGTAAATCTCGTTTGTGAAATTTTTTTTTATCAGCTTGTCTGTAGATCATACGCACATCATAAACCTTTAAGACTAATAAAATGATATCTGTAATAAAAAAATATATAATTATTTCTTTAAAAAAATGTTAAAAATAATAAATAAAAATTTATTTACCTGAAGGAAAATTAGGATTTGACTTTATATCTTCAATTACCAATAAATTGTTTTTTAATGGTTCTATAACATCGGTAATTGCAACTTATATTTCTGAGATATTGTTTAAAACAATCTCAAAATTTTCATTGACATTATAGAAATCTTTATTTGTCGATTTGATTTGCCCATTTGAAAATATATAGGTCTTTCCCATCTGTAACATGTTATGAAATCTGTCAATTGTTTCATTGAACATGATGGCATATATTTTTGAACCCTGAAAAAAATAACAAATTTTATTAGAAGATAATAAAAATACATAGAAATATAGTGTTTTTTTTAATTAATATTCATTGAAATGCAATTTCATAAAATTAAATTACCTCTTTATCCATTAGAGTAATCTTTTGAATCTTCCCTTGTCCGGATTTGAACACTCTGACAGTATCAATTTAAGTTATTACAGCAGTAATACTCCAATAACATTGATGTAGAGATAAACTTTTGATCAGACTTGACGAATCCATTAAGTTTAACCTGATATCAATAGAATTACAAATTTATTCATTAAAATTGATTAAAAAAATATTTAGAAAAATATATTATAATATAAAAGTAATAATAAAATAATACTTAATTTAAATATATCTATATACCTGTTGATTATTTGAAATATTTAAAAATCTCTTTATAAACAATATTTTTTGTATAAGAATCTTGAGTAGAAGTATATTTATCTGGTATAATAAGTAGCTTTGTTCTGCTCATTGATACACCTCTTGATAATGCGACATATAATTGCCCATGTGAGAAAACATTATGTGGAAGATAAATCACAACATTAGGAATCGTCTGACCTTGTGCTTTATTGATAGTCATTGCAAAGCACAAACGTACTAGAAATTGTTTCCTCTGAAATTTAAATGAAAGAGATTCATCATCACTTGTACATAATGGAATCCGATGTATCATAACTGTTTCTCCTGAGAATTGTCCCATTGAAATTTGTGCAATAATCACATTCTTTTTAAATGACTTGCAGATCATTCGAGTTCCGTTGCACAAACCATTTGAAGGGTCTAAGTTTCTTAGCAACATTATTGGACAATTTATCTTGAGAACAAGACGATGAGGAGGAAGCCCATTAGGTGTCAATGAATTTAAAAATTCAACTTGATAAAGATTATAACAATCATCAGTGACACTGTCAAAGCTAAAATAAGTAAACTCATCCCCTAGAAAAATATTAATAAGCTTTTGATTTAGCTTATCTACAAACTCATTTTTAGTGGCAAGAATTGACCTTTCCATAATGTATTCAGCTGATGAAAAATTTTCACGTAGAGAAGGAAATATATTACATATTAAAGAATCTTCTGAATCTTCCTTATTTGAATATTCTATCACCATTTCATTTGGAATATGCACAAATCCATCTTCGCTTTCCTCTTCATTTCCATTTCCAATTCTAAGAATAAAATCACTTAACAAATAATCTGTTCTTGCCCGCATATTTTCTTTTAACTTGAAAACTTCCATTTCTTTTCATAAGTATGACTTAACCAAGCTGTAGCTAATAGTTTCTGATCTTGATGCACGTCTTACAACTGGTAATACTTGTCGGAAGTCACCTCCAAATACAATAACTTTACCACCAAAAGAAATAGAACTATTCATAATATCTTTCATAGTTTTATCTAAAGTTTCAATAGCTGTTCGTTTAACCATTGGAGCTTCATCCCATATTATAATACTTGATTGTTTAAGTAACTGAGCAAGTCCACTTTGTTTGGTAATTGCACATAACGTTGTTTCCGTTGAATTTATAGGTATTTTGAACCTTGAATGTGCTGTTCGACCTCCAGGTAATATTGAAGCTGCTACTCCTGATGTTGCTGTTGCGATTGCTACATGCCCATCATTTCTTAAAGTTGAAAGAATACACGATACAAATATATTTTACCTGTACCTCCAGGACCATCTATGAAGAACATGCCATTACATTTCTGATTAACACGATTGATAATTTCTTCAAATGCGTTCTTCTGATTTGAATTGAGTGTATGTATTATATTTATATCTTCAACTTGAGTAATGACACTTCGCTCTTCAGATATTTCTCTCATATTGAGCTCATCATTTAAATCAGTAAATATCTCTTGGACATGTGGCAATTCAGGTAAGTCGAAATCACCAATAGACTTTCCCATTCTCTCAAGAAATAAGTTAATATCCAATAATGTTTTTGACACGCATGCATCATAAGAAATATCATTAATGGTTTGATAATCATGAGATAGATCCATGTAGTACGCACTCCATAATTGAAGAACATTAGTTGGCTCGCAGTAGACAAGAAGAATAGCAAATAATTATCTGAGCGCATTTGGCATTTGATAATTTGATGCATCATTTAAGCATTTTGATATATAAGCATTTGTTTCTAGTAAACATGCATTTATGCAGCTTCTTTAAAAGTAGAGCATTGGATTCCATGAACTTGTAATAAATCCGAAAATGATGTTGGTCTATATACATGATTTAACAAAATTCTGAGGTAATACCTTTCATCATCTGATGGATTTGTTGTATTCACACGTCCGATTTGCCCATATTTTTTTCTTCTCTTCCATATTTTATTTGTTTTATCCCACACATATTTTTCAGAAATTTCTCTATACAAATACTTAGCCTCTTAATCAATTTTATTGAGATTAAAAAACTCAATCAACATGGTTTTTTCCTAATGTCAGTTCGTAATATATCAAGCAAATTTTGATTGTCTTTATAATAAACTGATTGATGATCTTCTAAATGCAGTTGTAAATTACACACTGATGGATACATTTCATTTAAATCAAATTCAAATATTCTCTATAATGCTTCTGGTGCTGCTACCCATCTGCCATCTTGATAATGTTGAATTTCATTAAAATCTTGATCTTCATTTTTATGCGAAAATGGCACTGAAATTTTATCATGTCTCTTATAAATATACTTATAAATATACTTCACTGCTTTGATACTGGAACATATCTCAACATTTATGTGACAATTATATCTAGATAATAAATACGGATTGTAAGGAACAACCCAACGATTATCTAAGAGGCAATTTCTAACTTTTACTTGATGACCATCTTGTCTTCTTCGATAAATTGGATATGAGTCATCTCCAATAATAGTTTGGTTTGAGAAAGATCTGGGATATTTATTCTTACATAATCCATTTCTCATGCAAGCATTTTTTTTGTTTAAATTTCCACACGGACCATGCATCATATGTTTTACAACGAATTCATGTAGACTCTTATACTTTGAAGAATCTGGTAATTCTGCAGATACAATTCTATCAAAATGTATTGGAGATGATATCTTAAATGCAGTATCCAAGATAATAAGAAAATGAGCATGCGGAAGCCCTCTTTTTTGAAATTCAATAACATATACACGGGCAGCTACAGTTCCAAAAATTGATTTCTTGAATAATTGATCCTTTAAATCTTGTAATTTAGTCCTGAAAATACGTGTTGTTAGGTCGGGTCTATCTTGTGCCGTTTGACCTAGCTTTAACTCATTATGAATTTCTTGTCAATCAGGATTGCATGTCATTGTTATGAATAAGTCTGGTTTTCCAAATCGTTGACAAAGAGCCATTGCATCTAAATATCTTCGCCGCATATCACGAGGTCCGTCGATAAATGAAGGTGGAAGTATAATTCTTTTACCAGTATTATTACTTTGTGTTTCTCTAGCGGCTACACTATCAATAATCCCTTGATACAAATTAGACAGTATTGTATGTTGATTTTGTCTGAAAAAGTCTAAACGACTTGTTTCAATCTTAACATACATATCGACAACATACTGATGTAGCAATCTACAAGCATACAAAATAACATATTTCTCATATTCACGAATTTGAAGCTTGTAACTATAATATTCTCTGCAATAAACTCTTTCTTTTGATTTCTTCTTGATACCTTAAATATTATAAATAACTTAATTATAATAATAAATTTTTTTTAATCATTATATATTAATATAAAAAATTTAGTAACATACCATTTTCTTGTTGGCCAAATAATTCTTCTTGTATTGGAGATGATATTATTACCGACCTTGTTATTTCATCATTACTTCGAAATCTGAAATTTCGATTTATATTTTGATGCTATCCAACTTCTCCATTTGGGAATAGAAGTGGATATTGCAAAGGGTCATAGCATCCAAAGTAATGCTTAATTTTACGATATGTCCCAGAATGTGAAGTTAATATGATATCACGTTCAATGCAACATGTATTTTGTCTTTCAATCCATATTGATGCTACTTGTGACACTGTAGGTGCATTATAAACTCTTTGATCTATTTTCACATCAGATCTAATACAAATTTGTAAGTTTTCAAACATATCTCTATCATTCAAAGATCTGAAAAATTGTGCGTATGGATTAATAGAAAATATATCCATCAATTTATTTACCAATTCCTCTGAAATATTTAAATCTTCAATAACATTCATTCGATTGTTTGTTTCAGCATCAGCGTTATAAATATATAATTGAAAATAACATGGACCATTTGAACCTTTTGTAATAGGAGGCAGACTATGATAAATTTGACCTTGAGCTCTAAATGTGTAAGTTCCTTGTCTTGCATTTGCCAAATTTGTATCTATATGGGCTCCAAAAGATGTGAATGCAAATATACTGTTATATGCTCTGATCTTACTTCTAAATTCTTTTGAATCAGGTGAACATGAACTGAATAATTCATATAGTTGATCAGGAACAATTATCGGAGCAAGCACGACTTCTCCATTGTAACAGCAAAATGTCGGTGGTTCAAATTGGAATAGTCTTGCATTACAATAACAACATGAACGTTGTTGTTTAAGAAAGTGTAATTCTGACAAATTTGATTCGTAATCAATATTAACATCGTTGATATTAGATGCTTCTATATCTGTTTATTAGAATATAAAACATATTAATTATTAAGAATTATAAATGAAAAAAATAATAATAAATTTAGGTTAGAAAAAAGAAACCTGAACAATTTGATGTCGACGACATACAAGCAATTTCTAAATTAGAAAATTGCTTTTTTTCTTTTTCTAGCAATACTAATATCACGTATTTTTTTTCTTCAACAGACATTTTAGCATATCATTGCCTTTGATATTCTTTTTTTCCTTTGATCCTCCATGTCAAATATATCTAAAAAATTTTACAGCAATATTGATAGATTAAATGATAAAAAAATTTTCATAAACAAATTAAATGAATCATACTAACAAGCATTAAACAAAGAGATAACAAAATAAACTAAAATGTAATGAAAATAAAAATAAATTAAGTAAATGTTAAAATTGAAAATGGAACAGAAAAAAATATATTGCCATTTATAAATTTTGGTAATCTCTAAATAATTGTTTATAAAATTTGGTAAGCTCTAAGCAATTGTTAAAGACAATAAATCCATTACTATTTTGCATGAAAAATTATTCAACAGAAATATAAATTTTTAATAAGTAAAATTATCTGAATATAAGACAAACTCACAAACATTAACAATTTATCATATTATTCATAAAGATAACTACAGAACCTGCATCAACAATTAATGTATATTAAAAAGAAATAAAACAAATTATTATCATCATGAATTAAATAAAAAAAAATTCAATTATGATACTTTAACCTAAGGGTATGATTCCTAATATTTCATATATGCATGAGTACAAGTTATAACAGCAACCAAAATTTAATAAATTTGTACATATGAATTAAATAATTTTATAACCTCAATATAATTATGGATAAGCTATCAAAATAATGAATAAAAAAACCTATATGGATAATTAAAAAATAAAAAAATATCTGAATTAAAATAATGCATTAGAGATCAATATATATTTACTGTAAAAATACTATGTACTTATAATTGAAAAACTATAGAGATTACTAAAAATTTGATGAACGTACACACGAATATATGAAATCAGTCTAAAAAACATATATTTGTCTAAATAATAATAATACTTTTCATGAAAACTGATCCCAAATATTTATAATTTTTTTTTAAAAAAAGTAAAATTATCAAAATAGAAGTAACAACAATTAATGCATTAGTAAGAAATAAAATAATTTTATTTGATCATTAATTAAATTAAAATTTATGATTTAATATGATAAAAGACATAATGCGATATAAGTAGATAATATCATAATAATATATGTGTTATTTAATTTCATTCTTTTAGTAAATTGATAAGTACAGGAATTGTAGTAAGTAAAGTAACTATAATAAGATAGACATACATTAACCTACTTTAATATAATGAAGAAAAAAATATGTACTGTTACCTACGATGTCTGTAGCACTCTTTATATTGAATGATGTATAATATTTTATTTCCATTAATGTATTTAATTTCTTTTATTTAATTTAAATTTTATGATATATTATATCATCAGTCTAAGAAAAAGCAAGATTCTTATCAATTAATCTAACGGCACAAGTTTTACATAATTTTCATTAGTGATAAAAAAATTTAACTTATACTTATAATAAACAAATTAGTTATAAAATAATAAACAAATTTTAACTTATACTCAAACACAAATAAATATATAAGGTCAAAACTAAATTATATTTAACTTATTTGTCATATCAAATTCAGTTATATTTGTTTTTAAGGAATTGAAAGATGAACATAAAAGAAAGTGGGAGTAGTAAATGAATTGAACTATGATGAATTTTAATTTATTTGCTTATTGGTTTGGTTGGCCATAAATTAAATATTATGTGCCATGTGATTTTTATGAATAATGTGGACCTCCGAAAAGAGCACCGCGCGAACGGGTCGATTGGAAGGGCAGATTGGATCGTGCATACGACTAACCATTGAGGATAGAGGCTGACGCCAACACACCTCGATGGATAGTAATATACACGACCTAGTCACGGGTTTCCCCCATCCGAAAAAAAGTTCGAATGGGGTTTAGTAGATTGTGGGGCCAAGTTTCCCACGGGCGCAAACCCCCGTGATTAATTACATCTCAGGCCGGAGCCTGAGAAAACTCTCGATTAAGGATCATATATTATCCTCTCCTAAAGTGGGATCGGCATGAAGGGGTAGACTAGGAAATCCTACTCAAAGAGAAGAAAGGTCCGAATAGGCTGAATCAACATGCGTGGCTCAAACTAGCATTCGAAGGCTCTAGGGTACTAAACAGAAACTGGAGAAAATCAAAGTCAGGCATTCGATCACATACATGAGAGAAGGATGGAGGTGGCGTCATCCTGTGACACAGATAAGTAGGATTTAGGATCCCTGAAAAGAAGGGACTTACCTGCTATTTAAGGCATACTACGAGACTGAATGTAGTTGCCTCGAATCCTAAATCTAGTTTGGACTTAGTGTTCGACACACACTAAGACCAGTGTCCTAGTTAATGCTATGCAAAACCTGGACTTACCCCGGCCTGGATTAGGGAGCCAGCTAACCACCTAATCGTTTTAAAACCATGCTATCCAGTCAATTATGAAAGATGGGTGGGAGGTATAGTTATTGGAAATAGGACCGATATCTAGAGAGTTTTCTAATTGGTCCCGAACTTATGTTTGGTAAATGCTCATAACTAATGCAATTAAATTTTAATTAAATTGATTTCTAATGCAATGCATGCTAGTTGAAATGTCAGCTCATGTATGCTATAAAATTTTAAAAACAGGCTTATAGAAAATAATTTTTTGAAAAGACTGGTCTCCCTAGATCCGGCACTTCATCCTCATTGGCTAGATTATCCGGACTCTACCCGCAGGCAGGGAGATGTCTTATAACAAGGAAAGAAGGATGCAGTAATATGCATGCGACCCCGGACGATTCCGGCAATTCCCTAGGTTCGTTAAGTTTCTATGTTATTTAGAACTTAAAATTTTAAGAGTTAGTTACGAGTAGAAAAAGTTTTATAATCCTTAGAGAGCCTAACGAAAATCCAGGCAAAAATAAAATCGGCATGCAAGAAAAGAAACCTAAGAAAAGCAGACAATTTCTACTGCGCAACCAGGTAAACACATCAATATAAATCCAAAAATTAATCAACTAAATGGCCATAGGCAAATTGCCTTTATTACACCCCAGATATACAGAAAATAAAGTGGCCGGGCACCACTGCCAATAACCCGGATTTCTAAGCCTATGACAGACGCAAATGATTTTGAGTGGGATATTGGTCTTAAGTCTTCTGGGTGTCTTCTTTTCCTTGGACTCCTTGGAACTCTCCTCCTTGGATCTCTCCTCTTTGGACTCCTTGGATTTCTCCTCCTTGGACTCTTTGGATCCGTCGTGACTTGAATATCCAAACAAAGAGACAATTCCCCCTAGGTAGGAGGCATTGCCTTTTCTCTTTGGATATCTAAAACCATCCCACTTGATCTCCCAAATGGAAGAAGACTCTCCCCTATGAGGATGCCTTCTTCTTTTAAGATTCAAGTAGGATAAGAATATCCCAACTCAAATATCAATTTCACAACTCTTAACTATTATAACAAATTTTTACATCCATTTGAAAAGCAGAAAAGAAATCTAAAGAACCTGCAATGTTATCCTAATAAAATCCCAAGCAGTTTATATGAAAATGTAAATGCTAACACCATTGACCCTATGCCAGGCCATGCTCTTAATTATGAGGGCTAAGCAGCTCCATATGTGCAGTTATAATTATTAATTTTAGCCGACATTTTTATTTGGGGGGAAATTGAGCAAGCACCTGCATAAAACATTATTAGAAATAATTATAATGTTTCCCCCTTTTATTAGCTTGAGCATGGCCACCTACACGAAAGAACATTATATATATATATATATATATATATATATATATATATATATATATATATATATATATATATATATATATATATATCGTTCCTAACCTAGGGGTAAAATCTAGCACTCATCACATCATCCACAAAGTGCAGAAAAGGTAAGCAAACACACCAGCAATTTCAAACAGCATGCAATGAAAACCAAGGAAAGCTCCGACACACAGCAGAAAAATAAAACCCAGCGGCCTAACCTAGATCTAGAAGTGGTGCCATAGCAAACAATTCTATGTGTGTGTAAGGATGGTGAGGTTTGGATAGGTCCTAAGCAGGGTGGTTAGTTAAAGTTATATATAGTTCATGTTTGTTGGGAGTCTAAAAAGGATATTTTAGTTGAAATTCAAATATTAGTGAATTATGATCTATTTTAATTATTTCAGTTTGTTGATGAGTTTTAAGAACTAAAAGTACTGATATTTAAAGTTTAAGTGATATTAGCCAATTTTGGAAAGTTCTAGGTCCTCCTAGGAACTAAGCTAAGGGTCCAAAAAGTCACTATGGGAAAAAAGCTAATTCTGGGTCTCCTATTACCTTAGGAAAATACTAGACCTTAATACGAGTAGTTAGACAGGTAGTAGGCTGAAATCGGAGTTTTCTAGGCAAAGTTATGAATTTTCTAAATTTCCTAATAAAGGGTCATTTTTTGCTGTTTTGCTCCAAACAAGCTCCAAACTGATTGGAATCATCCCTAAAGGTCAAGAATGACCAGGGAAAGTGTTCCCAAGTGTTTGGAGAAGATTTGAGATTTTTAATAATTTTTAATGATTTATTAGGGGCAAAATGGTGAATTCCATCTATGGTCAAATTAGGGGTCAACCTGAGGTCAAACTAAAGAGCCCTATTTATCTAAGGTCAAGGATCATATTCTGGTCATTTTGAGGTATTATGGGTAATTTTCTGACCTAAGGTATATTTATTGTAATTTTTGGAAGGTCTCGGGGCCCTATTTAGCGGGTTAATTAGGGTTAGTTAACTAAGGGGTCTAAAGACTCCTAAAAATTCCTAGAAAATTCAGTGATGTTTTAGATGTCACTAAGTTTAAGTGTTGCAGTTTTCATGTCAATTCAGGATTTATCCTAGCTCCTAGAAAACTTCTAAGTTTGCTAGACGGGTCCTAAATTGTTGTCCTTAAGGTGTCACTACATTATAAGTGTTTGAATCGAAGTTTTAGCTAATCCTAAAGATAATAACTGCATGGGAGTACAAAAATGAAATAAACACACCATGTCCTTAGATCTAGGAGAACCTAAACTATGTGCTCGTGGTGCGACCTACACATGAAATCTACGAAAAATCAAAGGAAAGACACCTAATGGAGGAATTAGTGAATGATTGGAACTCAATCACCCACTAATCCTCTCCCCCATGATTTCTCTTCATATCTAGAACCCATGTTTAAAATTTCATGAAATAGTAGGTTTCCCAAAAAGTAAGATTTAATTATAAGTAATTTTAAAATAGTTTCAAAATACTTATAAATATAAATATATATTTTGGAAAATAAAGTAATTAAAAAGTAAGTCAATTCATAATACATAGATATAGGGAGACCCACTGACCACCCAATCGAGGCCTCAAAACGGTTTAAAAATAGTTTATATCCTGAAAATAATTGTTATAATTAATATTCAATATCAAAAATACTCGAATAATCAAATCCAAATAGCGATCTGTCAAAACAGCCAAAATCAGAGGCTGGAAATCGTTTCAAAATAAAATACACATTTTTCTGAAAAGATCGAGGGGTTATACGCAAAAATCCGATTTAAAACGACTAAGATATGATTTTCCGAAGTCTAAACAAAATAAAAGAATATTTTAAAATAGTGTCACTTTACTGTTTTGAAAATATCAGAAAATCTAAACAGAATTTTCACACAAAAGTGATTTCAAACTGAACAGAATTTCAAATACACCCAAAACAAGGTGCTGTGCACAAAAATCCGACTTAAAACGAGAAAGTTACGCAATTTCAAAATTTAAATACAATAATTAAATAATTTCAAAATAGTACTATTGGCTGTTTTTTAAAATAACTGTATACAGATCCAAAAATTTTAAATAAAACTAGTTCTACAATGTGCAGAATGCAAATACGTTCAAATCAAGGTGCATCTAAAAAGAGAAAATTATGGTTTTGGGAAGATTAAATGCAATAACTAGGTTTAAAAAAAAATAACAATAATTATTTAAAATAGTATAAAGTAATACCTTAATAGTTATGAAACTTAAAAAAAATAATTTAAAAATATATAATAATAGTAATATTTTAATTATTAGTAATATTTTTTTTTATAATTTAACTAATTAAAGTAATTAGAATAATATTTAATTATTAAAAATACATTTTTATATATAATAATAATAATAATAATAATAACAATAATACTAATATATATATATATAATAGTAATAGAACTAAGCTAACATAGTTTACTAACTAATATTATAATTAAAATATTAATATTATAATAAAAATAATTAAAATAATAGAAAAGAAAAATATCATTTCACTGTTTTTTAAAATAATTTAATATTCATGGCTCATTTTTATAAAAATATTTTTTATCATGTAGAGAATAAAAATCCGATCAAAAAGAGGTATTGTGCGCGAAAATCGGACGAAAAACAAATTTTTGGCGAATTTTTGAAGTTTTCTGAGTTAAAACAAATAAAAAAAATCAATTTTTAATTTAAAAATGGCGGCGGGACCCGATTGGACCACATGGCGCATCCCGGTTGGACGCGCGGTTCCGGGACGCGTTTTCCAATCATGGCCAATAATTTTATCAAAATTTCGGCAGCCTCCCGGCGTCTCCTCCTTACCGAAGGAGAAATCCGGACGGCAATGCCGTAATTCTTTCTACCCGGACCTAAGGTCGACAGCGTAAGGTCTTCGATTTCAAACCATCTCACCAGGAACTAAGTTCAACTGCGTGAGGTCTTCAATTTGGAACCATCCCGGTCGGACCTAAGATCGACGACACGAGGCCTTCAATTTAAATTCTTCCCAACCGAATTTAAAATCGACGGTATGAGGTATTTAGTTGTGCAAAAAAATTCAGATAGCTGCGCACATAAATCAATACTGAGCAATTTTAAGCGTAGGTCAATTGTTGGAAGTAGATTTGTTGACATTGCAAGACGTTTTGGAAAAAAATTTGTTTACACACCAAGACATGAGGTGCTAAATGCGGTTGGCAAATAAATAAATGCAAAAAGAATCAAGATAAAGTTTGAGTTATGTTGTTGAAAGATGTTTAGATACCTTTTAAAACCAGTAAAATAGAAATAAAGATTGAAAAAGAATCAGAAGGTTTTCTCGCTATACATAAGGATTGATTGCAAATTAACTGCTTCCCTAGGATGTTGGTTTTCCATAGGGCCATCTAAGGTATGATAGAAGACATCGTCCATGATGTTTTGGAACCCAACTGTGTGTGCTTTGGATTAGATATGCTCACATATCATGCCTTGCATTGAGTACATTGCTCGGTGGTTTCTCATGAATCATACCTTATCTTGTTATATGCTTCAGTTCTCTAAAATTTTGCTTTCTCTTAAAGTAGTTTGGGTTATTGAATAAACAATTCTCATTTGGATATGAAGATATTTTGTCTTCCAAAGTTTCCTAAGATGTAGTGTCTTTTTTCAATTACAACTTGATTGTTAGTTTCTTCTTTATCTCATTTTCTCCTTAATTTTGTTCTTGGTTGGCAAGAGAAAACCATGAATAAGTACAAATTATTCATTAATTATTATTTACATTATTAATTAAAAATTTCATTATACATACATATTAAGTTATATTAACTAAGCTAATTCTATTAATAGTTAATTACTAATTGTACAATTAAGATAAATTAGATAATAAAATTATGCACTAATTATAAAGTTAATTATTTAATTATTCTACTTATTTATTAATATTTTAAAATATATTAAATAAGTAAATCAATAATAACTTAAAGGCGTCAAGGTTTAAATTAGAGAATAAATTTATGCACTAATTATACAATTAATTATTTAATTATTCTACTTATTTATTAATATTTTAAAATATATTAATTAAGTAAATCAATAATAACTTAAAGGCGTCAAGGTTTGCCTGTCATCTTCTCTTTTAGTCGTTGATGTTAGGCTTCGATGCTTCGCAGGAGGTGTAGAGATTGCATGCGTCGCTTCTTCGTTTCCTGCCTCTCATCTTCTCTTTTAGTCGTTGCTGTTAGGCTTCGTTGCTTGGCAGGAGGTGTAGAGATTGCATGCGTCGATTCTTCGTTTCCTTCGTGACTGTTCAACTTCGTTCCTTCGACGTCTTTCCCTTCCTGCCGGATCGGAAATTTCGACATTTTGATCGGAAGCAAGAAGGGGACCTCGCTGGCTGTGAAGGTAACTTTGTCCCTTTCGCGCTCTTCTTCTGCTAAATCCGCCGAATAGAGGAATTTAGTAAATCCGGGATTTAAGCCGTAGATCCCTAAATCCGGGATTTACGGAATCCTGGATTTAACGAGCAGACAAAAACCGTTTGGCTGGATTCAGCGTAAATCCGACTTAAATCCGGGAATAAATCCGATACCAAACAGCCCGTAAGAATTAAAAAATAGGTGAACTCGTCGGGCTTCGAACAAGTTTTGCATAGCTGCGATCGGTGAGAGGGAGAAGCGCGAGATACAGCAGGCTTCGACGAGTAAAACCCGAACGAAAGCGAAGTAAGAGCAAAAAAAATTGGAAAAAAACTATTTTAAGAAGTTAAAAACAGGCGTGAAGAATAAAAAATAGGAATTAAGAAGTTTACTTTTGAATGCTGATGTTCGGTGAGTTCCGTGAGCAGGCAGGAAGCGACAATGGGGGAGAAGCGCGAGATACAGCAGCCTTCGGCGTCGAGAGAGGATATATGAAAGAGTCATTTCGTGTAGGGGTGCGAAGAGGAGGGATGCCTTGACAGAGAAAACGCGACGGATTTTGATTTGCATGAATTTAGATAAAGCTTTAAGAAAATCAACGACAGATATAAAGATTAAATATTTTTAATGGCCAGGATGACATATGGGGAGAAACACAAGCGGCATTTTAATAGTAGTATAGATTTATCATATTTGGAGAAATTAAGACTTTTAACCAGACACAATGGCGAAAAATGATTCATGTAGCTGACCCCACATAGTGGGACAAAGGCTTGATGTTGTTGTTGTTGTTGTTATTGTATCATGTTTGTAGAAATTAGATCTTAGATGTGTTGAAATAATTCCTTCATATTTGTTTAAATATTTGCAGAGTTTTAATTTTAGATTTTTTTAAATCAAGATTTATATTCAATAAAATTAAATATTGGGTTTCCTTAAATTCAAACTTCATTTTGTTGAAATTAATAAATGAGGTATTTGCTGGAATTTATTTTTGTTATTGGTGAAATCATTGTTGAGAAATATATTTAAGTTGTTATATTCGGTTTCACATGGATATCCTCAAGTTAAAGGTCGTAGATGTATAATAGATTGTTATATAGGCAAAAGGCACTAACAAAAGTATTTGTCAATGAAGTTGTGTATTCCATTCTTGTGGCATGTCAACTATTTACATTATTATTAGATTGAAAGTTTAGGTGACCTTATTCTAAGCATAAAGCAAGCATACCTTACATCTCATGATGTTACTTTATATTATATCGTAGAGAACTCTCAGAAGATTATTGGTCTTGGATTTCATATGAAGAGTACGAACCACATTTCAACTCTTAATGTAGTCATTCAACAAATTTTAGAATAGTAGAAGATGGAAAAATAAGGACAAAGGAAGAGATGATATTCAATGTAACAAACCCATAATTTAGAAAATATACATAGGTGCCACAACCCAACCTGATACGATCTACAAATACGGGTCATACCGTGTTGAATGGTGATAGAGAAGAGGCGGAACATAACAGACCAAGATGTTATGTTTGGAGAAATACCAATGTTACTTTCATATAACAGACACTATAGCTAATTTTTTTTACTATAAATAAATTTACTTGTCTATAAAAAAAAAATTCTTTCTATTATTCCACAAAAAGTGTACATTAACAAGTCTTGTTATCTCAATCCCTAGCAACAAACATATACATGATAAGAAACACAGAAATGGCAAGACTATCAAAAAATCTAAAAAAAAAAATTTAAAAATGTACCTACACACTAGCCAAACTAAAAAAAAAAACAACATTATTTACTCGACTAGCCTTTTACCCCTGACATTACCTGAAAATGAAATGCAAAACGCAAAATGAGCTAATGCAGCTCAGCAGATTATATTATTCAAATCATTTCTTAATAATTATAAAATGAATGACTTAAAGTAAAGCATTTATTCCAAACTCAATAATAAACACTCCAATCTCAATGACAAGCTTACTTAAAGCAATGTCAGAATAGTGCAGGGTTTTGCAAATAACTAAGTAGTTTATAGAATTTAGAGCACAATATGCTAAATGGAATATAAATAAATACAATCCATAGCAGAAATAGCAAAACTCAATTAATCCTTATGTCTCCAATTCAAAACTTAAAAATTCTTATGCCGCTCTTTCAAAACTCCTTGCCATTAGGCCTTTTAGTGCTAACAGCACTTTCAATTTTTCTTTAATAGAAATTTGCATATATATATATAACATAACTCCCCCTGAACTCCTTAGATTCATACAAAGATGCACAAATGCATAATAAACATAAATTAGGCAGAATTTCAAAGATTTTCCCTTTAAGTCAGCATTTAGCAGTTGGGCCACTATAATGTAGCTTTTTTTTTTTTACTCATAATTCTATCAAATTACTAAAGATTGTGCATAACTATGTTTCAGAGGTTGAATTGTTCTACAATACTATTTTTAGTGCCTCACTATTTTTCAACAGTTTTAGAAAAGTAGTGTTTCAAAAATAGCTGACAAAATTTTTGCAAAAAAAAAAACTTAAAAATTCACAACTACGTTCCATACGACATGTCAAAAGTTACGCGATTAAAATTTTCCCGCGTAAAAAGTATCTTGATTCAAACAACAAAAATTTATATTTTTAATCAGAAAAATCTCAAATCATTGAATTATTAAAATTTGAGATATATAGGCAATGCAACCTAGTTCAAGCTGGACAACTTTTAGAATCATATCATTTTAAAAAAATGATCCAAAGTGGCTCAAAACGAATATTCACCCTCTAGAAATCATCCTCTCTCTCTCTCTCTCTCTCTCTCTCTCTCTCTCTCTCTCTCTCTCTCTCTCTCTCTCTCTCTCTCTCTATATATATATATATATATATATAACTATTGTAATTGTATAAAATGGGTTTAAATAGTGAAAGAATTTATATTTTTATTATTAAAATTTGGTCGAGCGCCGCTGCGCCCAATCGCTTGTGTCGCAATGCTCCCTATGGGAGTCCACAACACCACTCCTAGCGCCACAACACCTCCACTACTGCTGCGACATCAATTAATTACCAAAATTTCTAAAAGCTCAACATTGTAGCACCGCTTACCGCATTATATCACCGCTTATTTCCAGTGGTGGAGCTAAAACTTTTCATAGAGAGTGTCTTATTTATTTTTTAAAAAAAAATCCTTAACTTTTTTCATCTAAGCCTGGAATCGGCATTGGCAATTTTAAAAATTTTATTTAAAAAATAAACAATTAAAAATATAATATGAAAAATTCTTACAATTTATAACGTATGTTTTCTTCAAATTCTAAAAAAGTTGAATAATAACATTATTGTCAATACAATCTATAATTTCTTTTTCAATATAAGTGATTAAAGTATTATTTATCCACTTGTGATAACCCCAAGATCTAACTTGGAAGAATTATTCAGTCGATCCTTTAAATCAGTCAACTACTAGAGCTATCTATAGCCATCAATCAGTGATAAGCAGTACAACATAATCTATTATTTAAAAACATTAATGTTCACATTTCTATTCATTCCCAAAAGTCATTTACAATATTCAAGATATACACATAAATCATATTTTATATCCAGTCCTGAGTACAAAAGAATAATCATAACAAAAAAGAACAAAATCTGAAGAATCCTGATCAACCTCACACACCTACTCCCTTGACCTGACCTGAAATCATTAACCATATATAATGAGTTTAAAAAACCCAACATGTCACCAAATACATATAACTGAAATCAAAGCATGGTACATAAGCAATATGCATGTTAATCAGTCAAATCAAAGCAATCACTTTCACAAGATCATTGAGTTAATGCAGAAACATAAATCAATGTAGAAACAGTAATCAATGCATAATCAATATCAATTAAAAAGCAGTCAAATCCATAATCGATAGTAGAAGAATCAATAAATAGTATGAAAGTCTGTAAAGCTCAATGAATCAGTACTTACGCCAAATTTCTATAGTAGTCGTCATATCTATAACATTAGTCAAATCAATAGAGAAATTATCTGATCAATAATATCAGTCAAATCAATGAAGAAATCATCGTATATATAATATCAGTTAAACCAATAAAGAAATCCTCGTGTCAATAATGTTAGTCGGTATAAAATTGTATAAATCATCAAATTAATACATCATTAATGACTATTGCAATCAGATCAATGAAATAAAATCGTAACATCATTCGAGACAGTTAGAATCAATCAATGCGGTAGAATCGTATCAAAACGTACACTTGCAAACCCAACTATTCAATATCATGTGCTCAGTGTATCACATACAATCCAGTAATCTACATCACAAGTTTAGTAAATCACATGTCACTTTCTTAGTATATCACATGCATAATATCAATACAATGACTCAATGGTATTAGTGCCTTTATTAGTGTCTGTATTAGTATCAATAACAATCCAGTGACATGAATAGTAATGCTATAACAGTGAAATCGTACAGTAACAGTAAATCCGTACAATAATGATAAATCAATACAATATCAATAAATTCGTATAGTATTAATAAGAACAATACTTAAAACAAGCATTTCAGTATAGTAGTCATACTCAACAAGTAGAAGCGCTGGCTATTATGGTGTTTTTTAGTATTGTATCAGTATTAGAATCTTATATCATTATTCGTTGGCTCAGTAAACAGAGTCGTCACTCTTTGTCCGTCGGCATAGTAATTATCTCTTTATAACTCTCAATTAGTAATCATGTGATCAATAGAGGATAACACCAAACCGTATTTAAAGGAAAGCCCATCGGCCCACCATCCTGTACAGGTCAATCAGTCTCCAACCAACGGTTCAACCAGTCTTTACTTGTCTTTACACACACAGTTGTATCACAATAATATAATAGAACTTTCAATAATGTAACCATTTTGTTTACATCTCATCAATGCATTGCATCAAACAGACAAGATTTAGCTTAATTTAGAAAACCCTTAAAATATCGTATAGTAGACAAATGTCGTTATAAAATGCACAGTTTCAAAAAATTACTAAATTACTAGATATTGTATAAGACAAAATTTCAAAGCTTTTATTATATTAAAGCACTATTTTTCAACGACTAGATAATTTTCTATTCAATGAAAACCACGTCGAATTCAGAATATCCGGTGAAAATTTTCCATAAAATATTCAAAATGTGCAAAATCATATTCTCTATAACATACAAAAAGTTACTCAGTAAAAGTTTCGTGAATACAAAGATATGCACATTTTTTAGTAACAAAAACACAAATATGAATAGAAAAATATCAAAACATAAAATTTTCAAAATCAGAAATAGGATTTGGATTCCTTACTACTAGACGAACAATTCTTTCAACTACGACGACGGACAAAAAATGTTCCGCGGCCTTCGAAACCAAGCTTTTTCCGTTCTTCCTTCTCTTTCTCTCTCCTCTTTTTCTTTCATGCATTTTCTCTCTCCTCAAAACCGAGAAAATGAGATATTTAATGGGCTGAGATATTTCAGATCGTAAGGACGATGTTTTTGTTCTTCCCGGGATGATCTCCTCTGTCCACATATCGTACGGACGATAATTAATTTAATACTCGGATGATCGGCTCTGTTGAAAATTTGGTCAGTTCGTACATGCGAAGCTAGTTTGTATAGACGAACTCAGTTCGTACTAACGGTTTGTACATACTAAATGAAGAAATTTTCAACTGTTTGTCCGTAGTAAGTCAGTTCGTACAGACGAACATACACAAAAAAATTTTTGGAGGGTTTTACACCACTAATCTCCAATTCGATTTCGCAGTTGATTTTTTATGCTAATTATTGTAGAAAATGCTCTTTAACTCCTGATGTTGCATCGAGTAGTACTAATACTGACTTTAGTAGCCTAAAAATAAGGGAATATAGTATTTCATTATTTCTCTTAATCATTTTTTAGTAAGACTTTATGTATCTTTTAACAATGAAAATTAAACATCAATCTGCATGTTCATAATATAAGTTTCCAACTAAATTATTAAAATTATCAAATTTGATGGAGTGAAATTGATTGGATATAAGTTTTTCTTTCTTGAAGTCCATGTTGCGGGAGTCCATAGATAACCCATTTATCATTTAGATTTAGAATGATTATTTTATGTTCATTACAAAATAAAGTCATTTTATTAATGAAGTCATACCGCTTGTTATCTCTCATGTCTTGTAACCTATTTTTTATATTTGAGCTAAAGACATGACATTCATGAATCATGATGTCTTGATTTTTTCTCTACAAAGCTTCTAATTTAAATATGACTCTAATTATATATTTTATTACGAATATATAAAAAGAGAATTCAAAAGATTGTAATGATTCTAATAATGCAAACGTCTCTCCTCTATGTTCAGAGCTTATATCATCCTACGAGATAATTTCAAGCACATCAATAGTTGAGGAGAACATTATAATCAATCTAATTAGTAACTCATAATGAAAACACCATATTGTTTCGCCAGCTCGACTTAAAGATATTTCTTGATTTAATCATCATCCAATAAATACTTCACCGTTATGTAATGCACTTAAAGTCTTGTCCCGTTGTTTCTCTCTAAGTTGATCACAACTATATGAAACAATAACTAACAATATTAATCATATTTGAAATTTTGGTAAACAACAGTTTAAATATGATTTTTACAACTGCTACTAAGGCTAACTGAAGCTGGTGTGAGAAGCAGTGAATATAATATGTAGATTTATTATCATTTAGAAGAAGTGTTTTAAAGTCATTCAATTATCCTCTCATATTGCTTGCTATGTTATAACATTGACCACAAATATTTGAGTGAGACAAATAATAATTTGAGTGGACTCATTCAATTGTCATTTTGAGACATCTAGATGACATTTTAGAAACATATACAACATCCAAAAAATGTTCAATAATTTGTTTTTTTTTTTATTTACATATCATTCAACGATAGCCATTTTTTCTTTCCATGATATGTCATGAGCTTCATCAACGAGAATAAAAAAAAATTTATCATAAACTTCTTATTTTATATAGTCCGTAATTGTAATAAAGATCGCTCTACTAGTATCTTTATTAATATCATGGTTAATTAATTTCAAATTCTCAGGAGAATTTTTTTAGTACAATATTATTTATATCTTCATTATATTTTGCCAAAAATTGTAATAACTCGAGAAAATTTTATTGATTTTTAGAGTTGAAACTCTCATTATGCACTCGAAAAGATAATCCTTATATTAGAAGAAATCTCACACAATCAATATAAGAATTTAAGTGGTTACAATATGTATTTGTAGCTTGATCAAATTATATCTGAAAGACAAAGTTAATATGTTGATCTTGTTTTATTAAATCCTCATAATTTTGTCTTGCATTATTATGAGCACTATTATATCCTCCTATATGAAGATCAAATATATCAAATTTTTTTTAATTGAGAATTCATTTATGCAAAATACCTCATCATTTTATTTTCCTCTTCCTTCTACTCCAAAAAGATAACAATATAAATAGTATGCTTTTTTCATTCTAATACTATAACCAATCAGAGTATTTATCAAATCACCTTGAATTGAAATGCCTATCTTTAATCTCAAACATACTTTTAGGAAAGTCATGATTGTGAGGCTGACATGGCCCTTTCTGTAAATGTGATCTTCAAATTTGATCATGAATATTATGACTAAATTTCTAAATATGTATACATAATCTAAGATCTGATTGAAGATTTCATGTATCTATTTCCATACTTTTTGATGATTCAAAATCTATTCAACTTTTTTGTTTTATTAATCATCAAATTTTTTTATCCTCTATAGGTGTTACTATGCAATATTTTGATGACTTCTTAAAATATATCTTCATAATCTTTATGTAAAGTCAAACTACATAAAACATATAAAAGTTATATATAAGTTCTTCTAAGAGAGGAACTTAGCAAACTAGTACATGTGAAAATACTTAAGGTGAAACAAACCAGCAAACAAAAATCATAAAATTAATTGAACAAGCACACAGAAACTACAATCACCATGTGCATACTAACGAAAATAACTTGCAATTGTTTTGGTCCTAAACTGAAACTAAAAACAACAAAATAGAAACTATAAAACAAACCAACAAACATTGGAGAACTTATTACCTTGAAGTTTGGGCTGCTAGGCTGAGTTGATTCGGCGATTCCAAAATTTGAAGTCACGGTGCCACGGGCTAAACCACTGGAGGTGATCCTCGTGCATGGATCTAGGCGGGCAACTCGTGCGATTGCGGACTATGCGAGTGAAAGTTGCCGGCCGCCGGGGTTGAACTATTGGACCACTTGAGGCCAGAGGAACATGCAACGAAGCAGAGTTTCTGCATGCCGCAAGAGGTTGAATGCCCAATGCTCTTTATTGTGAATAAATAGAGCAAGCTAAGCATGTAAAAGCAGAACAGTTGAATGAGATACTCTTTTTTTTTCTAGGCAATCGGGGCTCGAATGCTGGATGTGCCCTTCCATATAAGTACTTTAAAAATGTTAATTGTATAAAGTTCTGCATGTCATACAAATCATTATCATCTAGTTTCATGTAAAGAATTTTGCATGTCTTAAAAAACACCGGTTCATTTAGGGGTGTTAAAATGGGTAATCGGGTTTGGTTCAGGTTAAACTCGAAACTAACCAGAATCCATCTTATGTGACTCAAACTTGATTTGTTTTCATAAACTGGTTCAATTATTGAACCCGAACTCTGCCCGAGTCGACACGACTCGTCAACCCGCTTAATTTAAAAAAAATTCAAGTTTTTTTCTTATTTTTATTTTTATTTTAGTTGACAGGAACAACAAAGTAGTAAACAGACAGCAAAACAGCCACGAAAGCCACAACACACAAAGGCACAAGTCCACAAGTTGCATGAAATAAACTAAGCAGTATAATAACAAGTCCACAACATAACAAAAAAAATAAAAAATTTAATAGCAGGTCCACAAAGGCCACAACCCACAACTCCACAAGGAACAACTCAACAATTCAACTTATATGAGATGAACAAAGCAGTATATCCACACATTACAATATAACCAAAAACTTAATTGGAAATTGTAGCACAAAAAAGGAAAACTAATTAAATAGCACATGAAATAGATTACTTTTTTACAATATGAAAATTCAGCTTTCCATACTCATTACAAGTCTATAATACTACAAATTATAATATCAAAATTCAAAACAAGGCAAAATAGAATTACAGTGCATGCTCTAATAGTCTAATATTGGAATTATAATATATTTTAAACTTCAACTTCCAAACTTCACAAATTCAACTCAAAGCATGAACATAGAAATATAGAAAAATATATTATGAAGTCATAAGATCTTGGACTGCAACAATTGAATTTTACTAAAGTAGTGCCATAAAATCAAGCAACAATAAGTTCTAATGTTACATCAGAAAAAAAATCATAAACTACTAATCATAAATATTTCTTGCAAATTAATGTTATCTACTACCGTATCAAGCTCAGGTAGTCAGGTTACAAATATCTAAGTATGTAAATCATTACATATACTAATACCCCTGTGAAGTGTCTTAGATGTCTTAAATATGCAAATCATCACAAATAACATAGTTTGTGTGAAAATTTGAATATTGGTATTAGAAGAATAACAATAACAACCCCTTACTTACATAGCCCCATCACTACAACAAAACATAATAAGAAACCAAGCTAGAACTTGTCCAACAACATGCCAACAACATAATTCCCAGCATGCCAACAAAAAACTACTATAACAATCAAACTATGAGACAGAGATACTCCCAATCTACCAAAAAAAAAAAAAAAGTTGAAATAAGGGTTTTGCCATTTAGGGTCGTTGGCCTTGGATTACGGGTTGATGACCTCCATTCTCCATTCTCTAAAAATAAATCAACAAGAATATAAGATAACAAACATAGCATTAGACTATTACTATTTATAAATGTAATAGTTTAAAACCCTAAACTTCAAAAATCTAAAATGTTAAACCCTAAAGTCCAAAAACACTTTCACTTAATCACTTTCACATCTCACAATCCAAATGACCAAACTGGCATACTGAAAAATTGATAAACAGACAAAAACCAAATTTGAAAAGCTTAAAGAGAAATAAATAGAAATATGGAATACTACAACACAAGAAGGGAGGAGACCCAAAGAAGTGATTCATATAACTTGCAATGGGAAATTGAGAAAGGGAAGGGGAAACCAGAAGTATGAGAACACCATATTCCAGAATGCCCAACGACTCTAGCCGTCAAGAAAACTCATGTTCGAAGAGAAAGACATAAAGCAGAAAAGAAACCCTAGGTATAACCGTATAAGATAATACATGCACGGGTTGGGGGGGGGGGGGGGGGGGGGGGGGTACACGGGTCAACCAGTTTAATCCCGCGTTAACCTGAACCCAACCCAAAATATAAACGGGTCATTGGACTAGAACCCTACCCGTTTCTATGTCGTGTTAATCTTAACTCAAAATTTTTGGGTGAAGTTCAGGTCAATATTTAACACTCCTAAGGTAGTTAAAGATAGATCAGTTTGATTAATATAGTATAAAATCTAGCTATTGTGGCTACTTATGAAGCAAGTTTTTGGATATTATATTGATTTGGAATTGATAATTAAAAATCAGCTCGATAAAGTATGAATCTCAATCCACATATAAGTTGGAAAGCTTCTAAAATTAAATTCATGATCATCCGAACTTTGATTTGAACATACTTATTGTTAGCTTGATCAACTATACTCGATGAATCCAATAACCACAAAAAAATGGTCTAATACAAGTTTGAATGAGCCTATATCAATCACTTAGAAGTGTAATTAAAAATTTTAGAATATTATTTGGAGGACCAAATGACCTCTAAATCTGACATATATGTTTAAAGTCAAATCAAGTGTCACAATATGGAAAATCCAACGAGCCCAATATCCATAAATTCTGACAATATTAAGATACTTAAACATTGAACAAACAATTTACAATCAAGGGAATCACTACGGGTTGTCCAATAGAGTGTTCTAGATTTTCCCTATATGTACAAGGCATGCCACCTTAAAAAAGTCTATTAATAGGCCACGACTCTCTATATGAAGGGAGCCTTCGGTTTGAGATTCAAGAGAACTCAAAGACTTGAAGAATCCCAAAGCTCCATTCGCACCACTATAATTGAACCTTTCGCTCTTTGGCTACTTTCGTCAGACCTCTTGCCAGCCAACCGCCATTATAAAACCTTCACCGACAAACCGTCACCATATCTTTTGCCAATGGACACCACCTTCGAACCATTCTTTGATTAACCAACCTTTGAAATGAACTTTTTTCCTATTGATTAGTACCATTAGATTTTGGTCGGGCGTTGTTGCTGGACCTTTGCAGCTTGAATGCCATCATAAGACTTTCGTTGCCCAAGCGCCACAGTCAGAAGTTTTGTTTTCTAACTATTGTTATCAAACTTTTATAATCCAACCATCACCATCAGACACTTTCCACCCGACCATCATCATCAGACTTTAGTTATATTACCATTTTCGTCAGACCTTCCTTGTTGATCGCCATCATAAAATCGGTGCTGCCCAATCAACACTGTCGAACTTCTTGTCACTCAGGTTCAAATGTACGAGCATACTCTGCCATATTTTCTATCAATTATTCAAACTCTTATAATTACGATGTCTTTAAGGGGCTGTTTGGTTGGAAGTAAAATATGTGTAAATTATTCAAAATCAATGAGTTTTAAAAATGTTGGTGTTTGTTTGGATAAAAAGAAATCCAAAGTAAAATAGATGTAATGTAAATCATTTTAGTTCATTTTTAAGGTAAACTAAACTTGCCCAATTTTGAGTGAGAACATTTTACTCCACAAGCAAGCTCTCTTGACCGCCGCAAGTAGCCGCCACTCACCACTGCCCACCGCCATACACCACCGCCGGCACTGCCACTGCCACCCTCTGTCGGGTCACCACATGCCACCATCGCCGCATACCACCACTGTCGTTAGCTGCTATCCTTCGCCGACCTCCACCACCTCTTATAGGGTCGACTTGCCGCCACCCACTGTCGGCCGCCACCGACCACCAACACTGTCGGCCACCGCCACCTGCCACTACCTATCGCTGACCACTATCGCCACTGCCCGCCACTACCACCACCGCCTTCACCCGTAACCACCACTATTTTTAGAATTTACACTAAATTTATTTTACTTCAGACCAAATAAAAAAAAAAATATTAACCTACATTTACTTTATATTGATCTAAACAACTCTAAAGTATTTCTTTTATACTACATTCCTTCTATGATGCATTCTTTTTTTAGCCTACCAAATAAATCCTCAGTTAATGGACAAATAAATCTTTTTTAATTAACACCTGCACAATGGAATCATTTCAGTTGGACAATATCCCGTTGTTTTTCCCATTTTCTAGCTTTCCACATCAAAATTCTGGCATTATCATTTCTTTTTCAATTTTCTATTTATGTGATGTATCTTCATGCAAAATTATGATGCAAAATGCTCTTACTCTACTACAATAAGTTCTCTTGCCTGTAACATGAATAGTATTGTTACCAGCTCCCCTCAATTTGAAGATTGTTCAAATTCTATGGATTTGGTGTTGACTGGGTTTTGAATTGATTTGCATTCACACATGCCTAACACATTCCAGATTATCTAAGTATAGGATGATTAGCTTATATAAAAACCTTGTAAATGTTTCATGACTTGTGTACTAATGAATTAAAAAAGTAATTTAATGATCAAATTGTCTTCAAATCTTGCATGCTTATAATCAAATCAAATAGCTTGATGAGATGAACCTTACGACCAAAATCATTTAATTATGATATAATTAAGCCACAGGATAATAATTTAGGATCAAGCGGATCAACTTGAATCGTTTGATAGAGCGTTTTGAATTATAGATAAATTTATGAAATGTCCCAATAAAGAGCAATGCATCATTTCTTCATGGAGAGAGTTTGGGAGCAGAGAACTAAATAAGTAATAACTCAATTGCATTTTTTCAGCAATCGTCGTTAACAACAATAATTAGGAATCACTATCATCATCATCTTCATTATCGGACTTAGCTACTAACATTCAATCTTATTATTGCACTTCAATAATGAGTTCGTGGACATCAAATTTTTGTAATCCTAAGAAAAAAAAAAGAAAATTATTAAAAAAAAAGAAAAATTATTTTCAATTATGCAATCATGAATTTTTTTTAATATTTTACTACTTCTATTTGAATATTTTGGATCTTTATAAAAAAATAAGATATTAAATACCCATTCTATTATTATAAAAAATTTAATATATAAAACATTTAAATAGAATTTAATCTGTTCAATAATAAAATTAATTACTTTAAAATCAAATCATTCAACTTCATCAAATACACAGCCAGTCTAAATTATTAAACAAATCTAAGCTCGATCGATTTCACGCACGGGTAGGGCACTGCGCACCCTTTTTTTCCTTCCCCTCCTCCAACCTAACTACCTAAGGTTGCCGAAGCCCTGGGCGCCGGATAACGGGGCCCATTCTGCGGTACACGATAGCATCCACCGCTTCCCTTTACCTGCTTCTCTCTCCACCTCCAAAACCTCGCTACTTTCTCTCTCTATCTATGTCTCGTCACACGCTGGCCATGCCTTTTTCCATCCCTAGCTTCCCATCGTTTCCTCTATACCTCCAACCGCCGGATCACACGTGCAGCTGTCACGTGCCATCCCTTTCGTGCTCCTCTAATTCCTCACCCTCGTTTCCGTCGTTAGACGGCGACGCAGCGGCGACCTAGGGTTAGGGCTTCCCTATGATTCTTGCTGTTCCTGTTCCTCTTGCTCTTCCTCCGCTCTCCGTGCGTGTGGATTGAAGCCGAGGCCGACCATGGAGCCGAGGCAGCCGAGGCGAGGCAACAAGAATGGGCTTTCATATTCGAATCTCTTCAATCTCGAGGTAACCTTCTGTTTTCCGCTTTGTTGTGGTTGGGGAAGTTATGGGTTCTCTCCCCACCAGGAGTTATGTTCTTCCGTGCCTTTGGTTTTCATTGTAATTCCATGTTGGATTGCGCTAGCAGTTAAACGGGTTTTTTCCCCCTTATAAATTGATACGGTGGTAGTTTGGTTGTCTACGTAATAAGAGTGGCGCAAATGTTTTGAGCATGTTGTTCTTGGAGGTGCTGTTTAATTGCACTTGTTTTTGTTTCTTTGTTTCTTTGTTCGTTGAAATTTTAGGTATTTATGCCTATTTTCTTAAAGTTTATTTTTTCTTCTTGGTTTCAATGCAGTCTTTGACGAACTATCAACTCCCGCGACCTGATGATGATTTTAATCATTATGACAACAGTAGTCAGGATGAGAGCAAGGACAGCCAAGGTAGGTATACTTGTTAGCCATATCTCAATTAGTTCTTTTGTATTTTCTGTTAAATTTAAGTTCAGTTTAGTACGTGCCAATTTTTGTTGTAAACTTGAGGAGAATTGGTTTATTTTGAATTTCTATGTAAGGATGCGTTGCGTAATATAAAATTGTGATGCATGGCTGATTTTTTTTTTTTTTAAATATGACTGTATTGTTGATCATTTGTGTTTGGGTCATCAGGACAAGGAACCTTGTTTGATCGTGCTAATGGGGCTGTGATAGACAGGCCTTCTGACCCAACAAGACGGCTAAATAAGGCGATGTTTGATTCTGAGGGTGGTTTGAAATCTTTCAAACGGAAAAATTCTGAAAACAATGATGAAGATGTCAATGACTACGGAACTGGAATCTCTGACGAGCATTATCGTTCAATGCTTAGTGAACATGTGCAGAAGTACAGGAGAGTGAAGCTTAAAGATTCTTCTGCAGCTTCAGGTACCGCGCGGATGGCCGTTCCTATTTCTAGAAGGAATCATGGCTTGAAAGGGGGGAAGTTTAGCAATGAACCTTTAGTTTCTGTAAAGGAGGAGAAGACATTTCGTGAGATGGATATGTCGCCTGAATGCTATGAAGCTGATTTTGAATCAGAATATGGGGGAAGCAATAGATTTGCTTCCTCCCTGGATTTTTCTTATTTGGATATTGGGGATGGCGTTGCATATCGTATTCCTCCAACTTATGATAAGCTTCTGACTTTATTTAAGCTACCAAGTTATTCAGAAATTAAGATAGAAGAGAATTTTCTTAAAGGTACCCTGGATTTACGGTCTCTAGCAGCTATGATTGCTTCCAATAGGAAACAGGAGAGTCAAAATCAAGGAGGGTTGAGTGAACCTCAACCCCAATATGAATCACTGCAAGCCAGATTGAAGGCTCTTTCATCAAATAACTCAAATCAAAATTTTACTCTCAAGGTTGATGTTAGTTTGGATCCTCACTCAATTCCTGAAGGTGCAGCAGGTAGGATTCGACGGTTAATTATGTCAGAATCTGGTACCTTGCAGCTTTATTATGTTAAAGTTTTGGAAAGAGGAGAGTCATATGAGGTGAGTTATTATCACTCATCAAGATGCATTTTTATCCTAGTATTTTTTTATGTGATATCTTTCTCGTTGATGCTTCAGATTATTGAACGCAGTTTGCCTAAGACTCAAATAGTGAAAAAAGATCCTTCTGTGATTGAAAGAGAGGAGATGGATAAGATTGGGAAAGCGTGGGTTACTATTGCTAGACGAGATATTCCTAAACATCACAAGTTATTAACAAATTTGTTTCGTAAGCAAATAGCTGATGCCAAACGCTGGTCAGAAACCTGCCAGAGAGAGGTATCAATACTTTGATTTAATTTTACTTTTCACAGTTCATTTCTTTTTGCAATAGTTAATTATTCTCTTTATCTCAGTCTCCCTTCCTTTCTTTTCTCATTGATGGGTTGCTTTTACTTGCCTCTAACACATGCTACTTCTGTTAGGTAAAATTGAAAGTTAGCAGGTCACTTAAGTTGATGAGAACTGCTGCAATTCGCACTAGGAAGCTAGCCAGAGACATGCTAATATTGTGGAAGAGAGTGGATAAAGAGCAGGTGAACTTTTCTTTTTATAAATTACTTGACTCTTTTTGTTGCTTTTGTCAGTACTTTGTGATAATGCTAAGTTTTAGTCCATTGATTTATTCATCCATTGTTAAACATACATGGGTCCATTCTTTTTGAAGTAGTTGTGATCTTCTGCAATCATTGATAGTGTATTTGTAACTTTTGCGGAATACAAAAGCTTGCCAAGTTTAAAGTTAAATTTTGAGTCTCGCGAGCATGTATGAGTTACTTCATATTTGCACCACAGTAGTCATTTTTCGTGTACATCATTGGTATGATTTGAAATATGAATTCAATATGTTACAGATTCAACAATGTTAATAACATAGAAGAAAAATGATATACAGTTGACTGGGATATATATATTTGTATTCTGTATATGCATGTTTGATTGTATGCAGATCTTACATGGAAATATAATTATTGTCAAAGGGCATTTTGCACATTTGTTAGTGTATTCTTTACCGATGAGGGCCATATTCCAATGCCTTCAGCAAGATTATGATCTGTTAAAAATGAATCTTATAAGGCCATAACACGTAGCAATTAGGTTGACAGCTTGAAAATTAAACTATGAACATTTTAAAATAGATGACAGAGGAACTTCTCATACTCTTAGGGATTGATTAATTTGGTCCAGCCATGATTATACAGCTGATTTGTAACTGCATGTAAATTGAACTTTGAACCCTTTAAAATAAATGGCAAAGAGTAAAATCTCATACCCTTAGGGAATAATTTGGGTATTTCATTTGCTTATGTTTTGTTCCTTATCTAACCACATATGGACTTTATATCTGGCTGTGTTGAGCCCATATCATAATTAATTTTTTTAATCAGAATTCTGCACAAAATTGCTTATTTTAAATGTATCAATGGCGTGTAATCACACAAATTAATCATTCCAAATAGCTGAGATAAGCCTAGTGCTGATGATGATGATGATGATGTATAATCATACATGCAAATACAATAAATATTAGTTATGGATACATCACACATATGGAGTTACCGTGCATTTTTGGCAATGTATATTAGAGCAGCCCTAATTTTGTTGGAAGGATAAATATTGCATTTTTATTGAGTTTTCTATTTATCCCTGTTGTTATAGATTTTGTTGATGTGAAACAATGAACAAGAATTGCCGGATTTGAATAAAAAGTTGTTTAAGCATTACAAATTATAGTTTAGTGTTTCACTAAGATTAGTTTTAATTTTTCGTAGTTGTGGATTTGTTTAGGCAAGCAGTTACAAATTGGATTAACGGAGCAACCTAAAATAATAACAAAATAAAGTAAAGACAATGTGCGAATAACACTAATCCACAAGTTAACAGTTAGATAGTTCACCCTGAGTTTCCCTCACTCTTCACTCTCGGGAAAAGTTGCGGAGAAAGATTAAAGCAATAATAATGATGCCACCAAATAAAGTAAACGCGTACAATACAAATCACTGAAGATTTATTTCGGAGAAGTAGAAGCCAGGGATTGTAATAGGATTTGTCTCGGAATCGGTAGTAGCTGCTCCTCGATGGCCTCGAATATCAAACACAAACCCATGATAGCACTTGGGTTCCGGCATTCATGCTTGATGGAAAGTAGGAAAAGGTGTTCGTCTTCTTTCGAAAGTGATGAAACCAATAGGGGGGGGGACAATATGTGGTTGGAAAGGGAGCTGGAGGGGGTGGCCCAGACTAGTGGGAGGGGCTATTGGTTTCGGTCTTGGCTTGGGGAAGGGTTTCCACTTGATTTCAGATTTGGGTATTCAATGGGGAGGGAAGGGAATTAAGATTAATGACCTAAAATTAAATTTTAGATTTCCATTAATTAAGGAATTTGAATTTGGAATTCAAATAAGATGGAGGGAAGGATAAAGAAGTGGTTAATTATTCCCTTAATTAGATTTCTTAACAATGAAGGGAATAATTAAAATAGGGGAGAGGGAGGGGCCAGCCAAGAGAAGAGGGAAAGAGGGGTCCAAGTGGATTGCATGTTGGCCCAAGCAATAAATTAGATTGGAGATTTAAAGCTGAAATTAATTTCAGATTTGTATTGATTTAGAGGAGTTTCCTAATTTAAGGATTGTTGAGTTGAAAAGAATTTGAAATTGAAACCCTCTTGAATTTGAATTAAATGATCTTCCCAAATTTGGATTGTCTAAATTAGGAAAACATTCATGGCCAATTGAAGGAGGTTGGGTGGCAAGGCTGGCGGCTATGCTTGGTGGGAGGCCGACGGGCTTAGGTGGAAGGGGTGGTTGACTGGTGGGAGTGAGGAGGTGGTTGGGTCTGGTGAGGGAGGTTGGCGGTGTGTGGTGGAGGGGAGGAAAGGGAAGTCGGGCAGTTGGGTTTGGATGATGGACCGGCGGCTAGATGGGAGGTGGGCCGTTGACAGGGGTGGGGAGAGAGGGTTGGTGGGTTTGGGGAAAGGGGAAAATGTAGCCGGCGGTTTGGGGAGATGTTGGGGAGGAGCCGGCGGATAGAGGAGGAAGGGGGAGATAAGCCGCGAGCCCCGGACCCCTCTGATGGCTGATGGGTATTGCTTTCACCCTCATCTAGGGTTCTCTCTTCTCAAGTGCACACACAAGAGGAAGAAGAAAAAGCTGAAATTTCATTCAAATCATCATTAACCTAGTACAATAGAAAAGACCTCTATATATAGGTCTAAAAAAAAGAAAACACAAAAGACTCAAATGCCCTTTGGGGCTACAACATAAACTCATCCCCAAGGGGTACAATAATAAACTCGAAAATAAAGAAAATAAAATACAACAAAATACATTAGAAATAAAGGCTATGAATCGTAGCCGTCGATCTACGATTCCTCCGATGATAGACACGCCAAAATCTCCCGCTAATGTCCTCATCATTCTCCCCGGGTAGGAGAAAGCTCGACCCCGTCGAGTAAGTATCTCGGGAACTCTCGCACAACTCAAGAAGATTGGGGTCCAACCTCTGTAACTCATCCCGATTAATCCACATGTTCTCCGTCTCCGGTTTTCCTCTCCACTGAACTATAAGTCCCATTGGTGTCTGCCGTCTTTGGTGGAAATGATTTGTTCATAGGTGAAAGACAACTGTCATCAATGATGGTTGATTGTGGGATATGGTGGATGGGAGGCAATGAATTGCTGGGGCTAGTCGATGATAAATGAGCATGGTTAGGTGGCATCAAACATTTGCTCCAGTCGACGACGAACAACTAAAAATTTGCACAATAATGGTCAACATTAGTCGACAATGGGTGATGACAGACGAGCAACAATGAACATAGTGGTTGATAACAAGCGGCATTGAACGTCAATCAATGACATACGATGAAGGATAGATGATGATGATAGTTAGAATTGTGGACTTTGATGTTGGTCGAAGGAGTGCAATGATCGATGGGCTGTGATGAAAATAGGCGTTGGCTGATGAGTAACAATAATTGTTAGCATTAGTTGACCATGTGCAATAGTAGATGGGTGGTGGTGGAAATTGACGCTGGTCTATGATAAACGTGCATGGGGAAGGAGCTTTGGAATTCTATTAGAATATCATGTTTCTCTTTGTCAGGAATCCTTTATTGATTAATAGAGTGGTGTTTCGAGCATTAGCACTAATTAAGGATTGGTTTGTGATGGAAAATTCAAAGTAGGTTGTTTAGGGATTAGATGATTGTGTTTTGCATTAAGTAGATTTTTCTCCCTAGGGTTAGGGTTATGCTTTGTTTTGTTGAATTGGTTTTCTCTTAGGTTTGCTTGGGCTTTAGTCGCCGGCTAGGGATTGGGAGAGCCGAATCTTCCTCTTGAATTGAAGATCCATTTTATCTTGCTTGTTTTCTTTCATCTTCCATTAATTATCAAGTTATCTAGTGTTTTGCCACCAAATTTCTCAATTTCTGCCTTCATCTTGCTGAAACTTCAAATTTCAGCCACATTCTTTTAATTTCTACAAGTCTTTCATAACAAATTGATATTAGAGCGAATAAGTTGTCTTTGCTGTTTTTGCGATTTGAGCCTATATCCAATTAACGACAGCGAAGAAGATGGATGCGTTGGAAGGCGAGATGGAACAATTCAGCCATCGAAAACTGCTTTGGAAACTTTGAGGATATGATGAAAAAGATGCTTGAGATGCAGTCGAAAGCATCGCCAGTGATTCCTAGGTTGGAACCAAGAGTAAAGGAGATTCAGGAGGACGGTGATGAATTGAAAGGTGTTTTCCATAACGTTGTGAAAATCAGACTGGACAATAAGCCAGAAGGAGAGGTTCACGGTTCGACCGGTCGAACCAGATGATGTAATAAATAATAATATTATCATAAAAATTAGCATAATAATGAGATATAATAACCATATAATTTAATATAAATTATTGTTAATTTATATTACATATTTAGATGTAAATTATAAATATAAATTATATTTAAAACTCACAATAAAAATTAATTATTTATAATATACAATTAAATATAAAAATTTAAATAGATAAAAATAAAATATTAGTAACTAAACAAAGTAAAATTTCCCCAAAAAATTTAAAAATAAATATTATTCATATTATAAAAAAAATAATTTTTATAATATATAATCAAATATATAAAAAATAAATGGATAAAAATAAAAATAAAATATTATCAAATAAAAAATAAAAAATATTCATATTATGAAAATTAATTAAAAACCATTAAAAAAAAAGATGTTTTGCTTTGTATAGTGTATACATGAAATTAAAGATAGTTTTTTGCTTTGTATGGTTTAGTCCCACATCACTTGTGAAGTTTTGATTTATATAGTTTATATAGCTTTTTTGCTTTTACTCATGATAGGAGCTCATATGGAGTAGTTGAGACATGTGGGAATGTTGCAATTAATATTAAATCATAATCTTTAATACTTATTTAAGAGTTTTAATATATAATATTTATATTAATTGATTAAGTTTAACATTTATTTAATATTAAATACTTTATTTAATTATTTAAATAAAAAAATTGAACTGATCGGTTTTAGAAAATCGGGATTGGTTCGCGGTTGAACCGGTAGTTCAAACCGGTTCTGGCCGGTTCAGTACATAGCCGGTTTTCAAGGCTGAACCAGACTGGCCGGTTCGGTCCGGTTTTTAAGGAGCGCCACATGGGGCTTTGTTGGTGGGCATCGGGATATTCCGAAGGGAGGGCAATAAGGAGGAGGGATGTCGAACCCTTTAGGAGACTATCCGGGCATGGGGAGGGGTCAAATGGAGAAGGGCATGGTTGGGGGAAGCCATGGGCTTCAACTCAATCCGAGGAGGAAGGAAGCGTATCACACTACCACTACACAAGAGGAACCAACTGAGGAAGAAATTGGGATATGAATGCGAGATCGAGGAAGCTAAAGATGTTAGTTTTTGAAGGGGAGGATGATCATGGTTGGTTGTGCCAAGTGGAACATTACTTTGCTATCAACGGAGTGACTTAAGGGGAAAAACTCATGGATACGAGTCTATGTTTGGAAGGGAAATCCCCCTTGACTGGTTCCAATGGAGAGAGGCTAGATATCCTATCTACTCATGGGGAGAATTTAAGGAGTGCTTATTGAAACTAGGGGGGTCAATTTCAGGTCACGGGTCGGGTTCGGGTCGAACCCGAAACTGACCCGGCATTATTCGAGTCAACCCGAACCCGATCAGTTTTTGAAAACGTGCCGATTTTTCGGACCCGAACCCGACCCGCTTCGGGTTTGGGTCAACCCGACCCGACCCTGCTGCTTGGCGTTAATAGCTTAGGTTTGAGGCGGAAAGTGGATGGCGGGCTGGCAGCAATGACTGCAACGGCTTTCGGCCAATAGAGGCGGCGGTGGATGGCCAAGAGGGGCTGCAGCAGCAGAGGCTGGTTGCGACGTCAGTCTGGCAGAAGCTGCGGCGGCAGAGGCTGCTTGAAGCGAACGACAAACAGGCGGAAAGTCCACATTTGACGACGTGACGCAGAGTCGCAGACGGAGCTCACAGACGATGCGATTGACGCCCTTGACCCGGACAAATGACGACGGACGCGACTTGGCATCTAGCATCTGCCATGTCACGACCCAACCCGACCGGAACGAATCCTTTCGCGTCGGGCCGCGACAAATGAGAAGAAATCTAGGATCTAGTTTTGGAATTTGCCTCAGAACTTCTTCCAAATATCAACATACAGAAAACACAGAGCTACTATAAACATCTAAATATACAGACATTCATTTATCAATTTCTTCTTTCATCAAAATAATCATGTACAATACAGTGCATGGCTATAAACATAAAGAACATAACAGAAAAGTCATGACTGTACAAAAATAAAAAATAAAAAATACCTAATCACAGATCAGACACAGAACTGCTAGTCCAAGACTTCATTCCCTTTCCCAGAACCTGAAAACCACGCAGAAAACAAAGATGAGCTAACAGCTCAGCAAGACTACAATCGCCAATCAAAATCTCCAGAAATTCACAACAAAAAAATACATCAGAATAGTAGCCGTACAGAATTCAGATAATCATACAGAACAAATATCGAACAGAAATCAATTAGCCGGTATAGAAAACTGAATTCATATTACATAGCAGAACATTCAAATCAGATTTCACAGAACAAACAGAATCGTACGGAACAGATTTCGGATCAGATAAAATCACATTTCAAGATCAGATCACATATCACATAACACATATCAGATTCCCGGACCATGACAGAATCTCAACGGATTCTGCTACCTTATGCCTCCCTTCCCTGACACAGAAAGAATCTCAATGTATTCTGACCCCTTATGCCTCCCTTTGTGCTTATAACACCAGAACAGAACAGATATACAAAATTTTTAGAACAGAACTTGTTTTTTTTTTTTTTTTTTTTTCAGATTTCCCTGACACAGACATAATCTCAAAGGATTCTGGCCCCTTATAACTCCCTTATGATATCACAGCACATCAAAGCATTCAAATCAGAAAATCGGATTACGTTAGAAAAATCGTTAGCGGCATAACGGCAGTATACGGCATAACGACAGCATGCTGTTCAGGAGACCGAGTGGAATCTCTGAGGAATGATTGGAGGGGAAATTCATGAAGAGGCTTAGGGAGGACATACGGGCAGAGTTTAGGGTACTGAGGTCTAGGGGTTGAGAGAGATAATGGAGCTTGCTTAGAGGGTGGAGGAAAAATATAGGAGGGAGGACAACATAAGCAACATCATGGAAGGGGCCTATAGGAGTACCTCTACAACTCTAGCACCAAGAATCCTTACAGCATCCTTTCAGAGAGAAGCTCTTAGAGAGAAAAGTGGTGGAGTTCACTCAGGTGCAACTTCAGGCGACTCACTTAAGCGGGGGTGCAGGATAAACGAACAAAGGGGTTATGTTTTAGATGTGATGAGAAGTGCACACTGAGGCATATGTGTAAGAACCAAACTCTTCAGGTTCTCACCGTCTTTCCTAACTATATTGGGGATCCATGTGAGGGTTGATTTTTTCTCATTGGAGCTGGGGAACACTGATGTCATCCTAGGTATGAGATGGTTGCAGACCTTGGGGGATACCAAGGTGATTTTTTTTTTTGGGTCGGTGGGTGGGGGGGGGGGGGACTTACAATGGAGCTGATGGTGGAAGGGAGCAGGATGATGATTATGCAGGGTTATTCAAAGCCATGGTGTCTCTAAAAACCATGGTAAGGGCCTTACAGGAGGTGGGAGGAGGATTTGTAGTAGAGCTATAGAGTTTGGAGGGGATCAAAGGGGAGAAGGGGGGTGGGGGATCCCTCTTTCAGTATAGCCGGTTATGCTGTAGTACAGTGAGGTTTTTCAGCCATCTCAAGAATTGTCATTGCTGCGGGGACAGGAGCACGCCATTACGTTGAGGGAGGGGTATCACCCATCGGTATCAGGCCTTACAATTATCCCCCAAATCCAGAAGGATTAGAATGAGAAGTTGATCCGGGAGATGTTGGAGGTCAAGGTGGATCTTTGGGAGGGGGTATTATTAAACTGGTTCATGAATCGGTCCAGATCGGCTCATGTTTACATCAAGCAGAACAAAGGTTCTGTCCAGCAGCAGGTGAAACTCTTTGGTGGCGCCCGACAAAAATCAAACACTAATTAAGGATGGGTTTGGGAGAAAAAAATCAAAGTAAAGGGTTGTTTAGAGATTAGATGATTGTGTTTTGCTTTAAGTAGATTTTACTCCATAGGGTTAGGGTTATGTTTTGTTTTTCTGAATTAGTTTTCTTGGGCTCTAGCTGTTGGCTAGGGATTGGGAGAGCCAGATCTTCCTCTCGAATTGAAAATTCGTTGTATCTTAATTTTTTTTTCATCCATCTTTTATTAATTATCATGTTTTCCGGTGTTTTTCCATCAAAATTTTCTCAATTTCTGTTTTTTTTTTCTTGCTGAAATTCCAAATTTCAGCCACGTTCTTACATTTTTTCGATTTTTGCAAATCTTTCCTAACATTTTCGTAGCTTTGTAGGATCTAGAAAGATTTTGTTCAATGCATATATTATTGTAGCATTGGGTGTGATAACTTGGAACTTCAAAATCATTGTATAAGAGTGACTAGGGTCTTTGAGGACTTTAAGGGAGATAAAGCCTTTTAAATGTCTTTGAAAATGCCATGAAACCTCTTGATTTGGTTGAACTGATAAAAGTCCAGGTTGTTGGAGTTAGAGAATATTCTATTCCAGTTGAAATATAGAGGTTTCAAAATCTCGATTGATATAGTTGGGTGGTCTTTACCACTCTTTACTGCATTGTGCATTTCTGGGGTTATATGCCCTTATAAAGTGCTTTTAATGGGGTGTCTATCTCGCATTTGGTGTCCCTTCGTGGCTTTCAAATACGAATGAACTCCGATATCCTACCACTATATCTCTTGTGTTAGAAAATGCTCCCCAACCACTATTAGGGGAACTTTGTTGGATCTCAGTGTAGTTGTCGTATTAGGGATGATAACCTTGTACTTTTACCCTGGTGTGATAGTGACCAACAATCTTGCCATGAGATATCTCTTAAGGTTTAGAGGTTTTTTTGGTAGTTTAATTAAGCTCCTTGAACCATTGCCCTTAGTTTTTCTCGAAGACTAGTCTATGATGAGGAGAGTTGTGAGGAACTCCTTAAAAAAATAGGCTTATCTTAGATTGTTAGTCCTAGGTGAGAGATTGTGTATGTTTGGGACAATTTTTTGATTGCTATGCTTTTCAAACTGCAACCACACTTTTGTTTGGCTATTGCTTTCTTTCTTTTTTTTTTTTTTTGCTTTTTTGAAATTTTTCTCGTGTTAAGTTGCGTTTTATAACTAAATCCACTAATGTGTGGAAGTTGTAAGAAAGTTACCGCTCGATTTTTCAAAATAGAACATGTTAGAATACCCACAACAACTTTCTAAGAAGTTATTTTTCTCACAATAACTTCACAACAATCTTTATAAAATGCTACAACCACCCCCAAACATACCATAAGTGAAATTCATTATGCATTTCTTACCTTTCCTTGGTTATTTCACTTAGTGTACTCGATAACTTCAAATTATAGTATAAGTTGTCAAATTAAATACCCATGGGATCAATTATACCTTGGTTGGGATGCAACAGAACTTGCGTGTTTCTTTAATCAAGGGAAATATTTGGCTTTTCTTTAGGCCATTACTACCCTTTTGAGGCAATGAATATCACTCTGCTCAGCAAGTAGCAGTCCATTAAGAGACTGTATGTTGAGATGAGATTCTTTCAAAAGTTTATTGAATAATTTTTTCTATATGCATGAAGTCTTGTAGAAATGGTAGTTGGTCAAGCTCTCCTTCAACTACAATCATTTCCAGACATCAAAGTGAATATTCCCTTGGGACAACAAACTAGAAAGTATCAAGCCAACTTTTCCAATAATATGAACGACCATCTTGAAAAATTTTAAACTACTTTTGGCGATGTGGGGCTGCCTCGATGCTTCAACGGATAGTAGAGGGAAAGAGTTGCTTGATTTTAAACCTGCTTGAGACTTTAATGCGAATGTCTATTGCTGGTTGTACTAGATCCGCCCCTTAGCACTGATTTAGTTCATAATGGCAATGTCAAATTATTGCATGTTAGAATATTTTTAGCGGTAGAAAATGGAGTTTATTGTCTCAGCATTGCATGAAAATCTCACATATATATAAATGAACCACAAAGCTCATGTGTTATTGCATGGAAAATTCTGAAAGAAAAAAAAATTCTTAAGGCATAACTCAATTAAAACATTCAACTTTATAGGTTAAAGATTATAAATAACTACCGGTCTCCATAATTAAAGGAGGTGGGATTACAAGGTTTAATTGTAAGGGATGCCAATGATGTAGAGTGTATTGGTGTTTGTTAGGTAGATGGGGGAAAGGTGACGGATGTTGGTATTGACCAAAGACATATTATGACAAGCATGTTATAGTGGTTATTGGTGTTATTTGATGATGTATGACGAAGAATGAGTGACAATGATTGTTAATGTGTGTCAATGTCGGGTGATAGAAGATGGATGACAGTAGGTGGTAAACGTTGACGTCAATGAGAACAGGTGTTGGTGGATGGGCAATAGAGTACTCCGACGTTGTTTGACTGCAAATAACGGGGGATGAGTGATGATGATTGTCAATGTGGTTCGATGATGGGTGATGGACGTTAGCATCAGTTGTGGTGGACGAGCAGTGATGGACATGGCTTTGGTGGGCGATGGAGGACTAGAAACTATGATGTCAATATCAGTCGATGGTTGTTGATGACAAACAAACGGTTGTGGATGTCACTATTGGTCAGCTGCATATGATAGATGGGGGATGGTGGATGGAGCTCTTGAATTTTCTATGAATATCAGATTTCTTTTTATTGAGAATCTTCTCCTCTAGGTGCATAAACATGATCTATTTATATATTTATAGAGTTTGTTCTGTTCATTTCTATCATAATTTGGGACAGCACATCTAACGGTTTGGAAATGCACCCTTTGATTTTTGATATTTTTGGGTATCTCAATGCCTTAATTAGCTTGAAATTTAGTGATTTGTACTTGTTGGATTTTCTGCAGTGACTTTATTATGTTGCATTGAATTTAAAGCGCTGTGACTGGAAATCAAATTTGATCTTTTGATGTACCTGTGGTGTTAGCAACACTAAAAAAATACTTGGGTATTTGTGATGATTTTTAATACCAAACATGTGTGGGCAGGCGGAGGTGAGAAAAAAAGAGGAACGAGATGCTGCTGAAGCTCTGAAGCGTGAAGAAGAACTTCGAGAAGCAAAGAGGCAGCAGCAGAGGCTGAACTTTCTACTTTCACAAACTGAGCTCTACAGTCATTTTATGCAGAACAAGGCTTCTTCACAATCCACTGAAACTTTACCTGTGGCAGAGGGTGAAGATACAGAAAGGACATCAAGTGCAGATGTTAAATCTGTGGAAGAAGAGGATCCTGAAGAAGCTGAATTCAAGAAGCAAGCTCTAAAAGCAGCACAACATGCTGCTTCACAACAAAGAAAGATAACAAATGAATTTGATAGTGAATGTTTGAAGCTTAGGCAAGCTGTGGAACCTACAGATGTAGCAAATGAATCTTCAATTACTGGTTCTTCAAACATGGATCTCCTGCACCCGTAAGATCAAAGAAACTCTGTTCATAAATAAGAACTAAGAATGTAAATAGAAGAAAGGGTGAATATATTACTGATTTTTTGCTTGGCACTACCTATTCCAGTCAATGAAAACCCTCATCTTCATGATCCCACGCCACTTAGATTTCTTTGTGGAATTTCACTTTGAATGAACTAAATAGTATATTATTATTTGCAGATCAACAATGCCCATAAAATCTTCTGTGCAGACGCCAGAGCTGTTTAAAGGCACGCTTAAAGAGTATCAATTAAAAGGGTTGCAGTGGCTTGTTAATTGTTACGAGCAGGTAATCTTTTGGGCCAGGAAAAAGTATTGTCACCTTGCTAACGAGATTCTGAAGAATATGAGCTTTTTTTAATTGACATTTTTCTTTTCTTATATATAAAGGGTTTGAATGGCATCCTTGCTGATGAAATGGGATTAGGAAAGACCATTCAGGCCATGGCATTTTTGGCTCATCTAGCTGAGGTTTGTTGTTTATGTTATTTAAGAGAAATTTTAGTTTTTGTATTGATTATATTTAAAGAACCAACTGGCTTTTCCGTTCAACTAAGCAATAATTCAAATTAAAAAAAAGCAATAATTCAAATTTTTTGTTTTTTATAAGTTCTTATTGCTCTTTATTCTTTCAGATGCATCATTAGCACCATGCCCTATGATTGTATATAATGTTTTTCTTCTATTGTTAAGCTCCAAAGGTATGCCTTCTTGGAAGCCTATCTGCAAATGCTAGGGCCAGGGTGTGTACAACAACCATTCCCAAACCCCGCATTGGTGGGAGCTCCATGGATTGGGTACATGATGTTGGATAGTTTAGGGTTAGGGTTTTTAAATATAACTACAATGCTGCAAAGTATATAAATCACACAAGAGAAGTAAATATTTATAGATCGGAGACCAATATTTATGCAAAAACATACCTTCTTTAGATTGAAATCAACAAATATGAGAATTGGAACTCAAAAAATAATGCACAGATCAAATAGTTTTGAAGAAATTAATGAAAGTTCAAACCACACAAAATCAATTAAGTATTATAATTTATTTACCACAATTAAAATTCCCATTGTGTAAAATTTAGACAAAATCAGAAATATTAACAACCAATAATAAGTTATGTTGAAGAAATTATGCCAAAGAAAGAATTTACCCAATTAAAAATGGCAAGCCTTAAACTAATATTTGGAGACAACTTTTCTCAGAATTAGGTAATCTCATTTTGTCATACTAATGGGAATCACATATCCAACTTACACAGACAAGATAAACAACTGAGGAATTTAAATGAATCAAAGTTATCAATTACATCTCATATCATTTATTTATAAATTACTTGTCCTGGTAGATACACTTGGCACAAGATACGCCTAATTCAATTTCAATAATTATCAAGTTTAACTTAGGTTTTATCCATAATTCATATATGTTGGCCTAAGAAAGTTGTTGATGTGGGAATTAGTAACAATACCTAGAAAATATGGTAAATAACACTTTCAAGAACCAGATATATAACAATTCGATAACTCATAGTAGTTTGCCCCTCGATGCAGATAGTGTGGTAGTGGCCCCAAGTTATAGAATTCCCATCCAACCATATTGCATAACAACAATAAAGGAGTAACATTTGCAACAACCTCCATTAGTTATAGCTACAATAATCGATGATAAAGCAACTATTTTCTGACATCAATATTCTTGACTTGAAAAAATATTGCTATAATAAATTGAACTTTTGATATTCATCAAGCAAATCAATGCTTAAAAATCGTGCTTCATGTAAAGTCATACATAAATTATCACAAATAGGTTTGTAATTACACTAAATATTTCTAAAATCCACCCTAAGCTGTGTGCACAGTCTATCTTCAATAACAAGCTGAGTGCAATTATGTGGCAGAGGAATGGATGTAGATTCACTCATTCACTAAGAAGAGATGAAAAGAGAGAATAACCAAAGGAGTTGGCAGTGGGCTCATGAAATAAGACCAAGTTAGACATATTGAATTTAGATTAATTCTATAGTTTTTTTAATTTTTAATTGGTAGGATAATGTACTGCAAGAGATGGCCCTGCTTTTCTTGTATTTAATTTCTTAAAGGTTCCTAGTTATAACATTTTAATGTACCTTGACCTAATGACTAGTTTTAAATTCAATGCATCTTCTGTTAACGTATTCAAAAAGCTTATAATTTTCATATATAGTAGCAAACTTTCAATGAATAACCTTATGGACATCAAGAAAATCATGCAAATGACTGAAATGATATGAAATAAGTAATGAAAAATGTTAAAATTCTATTTTGTGTTTGAAGTTGTACTAATAAATACCTCTATTTAATTCCTAAATGAAGTTATGATGAAGAACTTAAAATAAAATAAGCCATGATTATATGATATGCTTATAATATCGAAAACAGTTTTAAAGGAAATGAAGCCAAATTGTTTAAATATGACTTGTGATGATGAGTTAGACACTTATAGTATTAATTGGGTGCATGGAGTTTTAAATTTCAAATTTCTTTTAAAGAATTCATTTTAATGAACTGTTTGAAATATGATGCAACTTAACTTTCTCTATGAGGTTCCGTTTATAAATTAGGGAACCAAGGAGCCTAGAGCCTAACATGAAATCAAATTTACTTTTCATTCATCATAATAACAATGGAAACAAATAATTCATTATGAATTGTCTTTTCAAGCTTCCCATTTGATTCATCAATTACAGTATTCTTAATAAGTTCAGTTTCACATTCAGGCGTTGATAGAATCTCGCATATAAGTTCAAGTTTATGTGTGTTCTCATGCTCAAATATTGCTTTCAAATTCCAATTCTAACTATTGTGAGTGTATAGGTTTTAATTGAAATATGATCTATTGTAGACGCCAATTCAAATCTAATAACATCAAATTTAGACTCATTATATAACTGCTAATCATATTTTGCATTTAAAAAATCCTCAAACAAGCATAGGTGAATTGTAACTTCGTCCATGCAATTATATTGAATCACATGTGATGTAGGACTACGTGAGGATGCAATGATTTGGTTTAGAATTTGCACAACTCTTGATTAGAATAAAAGTGAAGAAACTATTAGCAGCTTGAACAACGAAATAAAACGAACAAGGGGTCACGCCCGCTTAGGCTAAATCACATAACCAGATATTTGAAACTTTCAAAATGAAATAAAAAACAACGTTATGCCAGAGTAGTAGTTTCAATAAAAATCTCTAGTCTAACAGTGAGATTAGTAAGCACATAAATACATTCAAAACCCTACGTTTACTAAACTTAGCAGAAGCAAGAGGAATCGTCCTTCGTGACTACAATCAAACACAAGATAAAAAGTCGACTCAAGAAGTATGTTGAAAGGGAAAAGCATAACCTTTTGTCAAGGATCGGTAGAGATCCTCCACTCGCCTTCAAACTGCTCTTCGATTGCTTCCACCAAAGTATCCAAAATGTGCTCGATGTAATCCTCAACAGTGTGATCGACCCTTGTATCAACGTCAAAGAAAGTGGATTGGAGAATGTCTATGAAATCGTCCTCGTCGTAGGTTAGGCCGTATTCAGTTTTCGGATCGGCCATGCATGGATGCTTGATGACTGAAGTCTTCCCAAGGCTGCTAATGCTCTTGAAGATCGCGGACGAGAAAGAAGTTTCTCGAGAAATTATGGTGGGGGCAGGAGGCCGGCCAAGGGAGAAAAGGTTTAAACGGTTTTGCTTTGGACCTGAGAGGGAGAAGAAATATAACCTGAAAATAATTTCAGATTTTGGTGAAGAGAATTGCTTATTCCCTCCTTTAATTAATTCCCTTGGGTTGGCAATAATTAAAGAGAAGGAAGAGGGGGATTTGGAAATTAATTCTGAATAGGAGAGGATATTAATTGAATAGGGGCAAGGGGATTTCGGCCAAAGAGGGATGAGAGGATTTTGATTTGTTTCCAATAGAGGTGGGGGGGGGGGGGGGGAATTAGGAAGCAGTTCCTAATTTAAATCCATGATAGGGGGCAGACGGCTATAGAGGGAGGGGAGCAATTAATGAGAGCAATTATGGCTTCTTAATTGAGGTTTTGGGAATTAGGAAAGTTTATTTTAAATACAATTGAATTTAAAATTCAAAATAGACTTAGAGTAAATACTTTCCTAAAATAGAGGAGTTAAATTATGAAAGATTTTGAATTCAAATACAAATGATTTTGAATTTGAAAATTATCCTAAATTAATCCTCAACCCAATTAGGAAACTCAAGGGAGAAGGGGAGTGGGGGATGGCCGGCGGCTATGGAGCTAGGGCCGGCAACAAGGAGGGGATTTCGGGTAAGGTGGCTGGTGGCTTGTGGGGAAAAAAATTGTGGAGCTCGGTTAGGAGGAGGCGTTGGCTTGGATATGAAGGTGGTTTGGATGCAAGGGTGTCCGGGAGCGGAGGTGGAAGGGGAAGGACAAAGAGATAAAGAAGAAAATCACGAACTCGGCCTTCTCCAAGGTTGGTGGGTGATCCGATCTACCTCTCCTAGGGATTTCTCTCCAATCACACTCTCAAGCTCTCACAAGAACTCAATGCACGGAAGAAATTTTAATTAATCATTCATTCATTTATTACCTCAAGAAAATAATACAAGGGGCTATAAATTTCCTAGTACATGAGTCTCAAGAAATAAAAGATGAAAATGCCCTCGGGGCTTACATACAACATCCCTCACTAAAAGGGTACAACTGAAAATCTCATAAAACAAATCCACGACACTGAAAATAAGAAAATACATAAAGAAGAAGAAACATAAATAAATAAAAAATACAATGACTCGATCGTGGCCGTAGATCGATGACTACGCCTCTGATAAACCTTCCATGCTCTGATGTCCCCATCAACATGATTTTTGCATTACTTTCTTTTTCTATTGGCTTCAGATGAAGTCTTATTGAGTTTTCTTATAGCATTGACACATGTGCAACAACCCTAATAAAATGCTCATAACATGCCTCAATATTCAAATATCTTGATAAAGCTTTAAATTGTGTTTTCGGTGAATTTTAGCTTATTTTATTACTAAAATATTGCTAAAACTTTTAATGAATAGCATAGTAATGACAAAATAGTCTAAAAGCAATTCCAGACGTGCAAGCCTTGCATAATATTCAAGTAGAATATAATCTTTTTGCTTACAACTCTAAAATTGATATGCTACTTATCCAATATTCACCAAATGGTTGATATTTTCCTTTAAATTGTTAATATTTTTGTTTCACCAACTTATAACTTTTTTTTAATCAAATAAATGATAACTTGTCAAAAAATTTCTTTCAAATTATCATTCTACCTTGATAATTCCCCAAGATTGTACCTCGCATTAGATGTAGGGTTGTGATTTTGAACCTCATGATATTTCTATTATGATGTTTTTTTATTTTTGTTAGCTTGAACCTCACACGTTTTCTATCTCATTAAAATTGCATCATATGCTATACTTTTGAGTTGACAAATAGATGTAGTCATAAGCTTTATTACCAATTTGATGCATGAAAATCTTGGGCTTGGGTTTTGTAATGCAATTAGAAAGATGGAAAGTATGTAGACATAGCAAATGAACCAAGGTTCACATACCAATGGCCCCTCTAAATACAAAAAAGCTTGATTTATTTGTGTGTCTGAACTAGAAAATCTGAGAATTAGAACCCAAACGATAGTAAACAACAATAACATCATGCATTTATCCCACTGTGGGGTTGGCTACATGAATCATTTTTCTTCATTGTGTCTTGTTAAGAGTCAATTTTCATTCAAATCTAATAAAGAATGACCATTTCTAATATTTTCTAACCATGTCTTTAGGTCTACCTCTAACTTTCTTAACATAAGTCAAATCTAATACATCTACTCTCCTAATTGGGCATCAGAAGGCCCCCATTTTATGTGAACAAGCCATCTAAGTCAATCTCTAATCTTATTTTCCACTGGAGTTACTCCAACCTTTTCATGTATATGCTCATTTTGTGTCTTGTCTCTAAGAGTAAAACCACTCATCCACCTGAGCATCCTCATCTTTGCAACATTTAACTTAATATTATGCTTATCTTTTTATGGACCACATTCTGCACCATAAAGCATTGCAGGTCTCACCACCATCTTATAGAATTTTCCCTTAAGTTTGAGGGGGACTTTTCTATCACACAACAAGCCCGATGCATTCATCCACTTCAACCATCCAACTTGAATTATACTAATAATATCCTCATCTATTTCACCATCACTCTAAACAATAGACTCAATATATCTAAAACGTGTACTCTTATTAATGACTTGATCGCCTAAAGTCACAATCCTCCCACTAGATCTATTATTACTAAAATTACACTCTATATATTCAGTTTTAGATCTATTCAAACTAAAGTGTTTATACTCTAAGGTTGACGCCCATAATTCAAGTTTACCTTCAACTCCCTCTCTAATCTTATCAACAAGAAGAATATCATCAGCAAAAAGCATACATCAGGGTACAACCTCTTGCAAATGTCTAGTGAGAACATACATGATCAAAGCAAAAAGATATGGGCTTAAGTCTTATCCTTGATGTAATCCAACTAAAATAAGAAAATACATGGTCAAATCATCTTGTGTTTGAACACAGCTCATGCATATATATTACTAATGACTATAATATAAGCATTATTGACACTTTTTTTTTCTATAACTCTCCATATCACTTCTCTTGAAATTTTATCATATGTTTTCTCTAAATTAATAAATATCATTTGTAGATCCTCCTTATTCTCCATCAAACCTCTTAATAAATGTATAGCTTCTATAGTAGAGCTATCCGGCATGAATCCAAATTGATTTTTTTGAAACATTAGTATCACATAAACTAGCTCCATAAATCTCTCCCAATGATGATAATAAAATGATAAATATATTCGAATGCATCAATGAGAAATTAGAACAACAAAAAATCAACAAGAAATTACAGTTTATTTGCCGCATTTATAATTTCTGTTGTGTTAAATTTAAACAAAATCATAAGCACTAGCGAAGCCAATAACACGGTATGCAGAAGAAATTAAGTCAATGAAAGAATTTACCAAAATAAGTAATATGGACCTCACGCTAGTTCAAGTAGATGGCTCTTCTGGGTGTCAATTAGTCACTTGCACCATACTCGAATAAATCACGCATCAAACTTGTAGACATAAGATCAAAATTTTGAAGAAGAAATTCTATTTAATCAAAGTTATTAATTAAATGCCTCATATTTCTCATTCCTATTCTAATTTATATGGTTGGCAAAAGATGAATTCTCTTTAATTTCAAAGAATTATCAAATCCAACTTTTAAATACCCCAAGCAGAAGTTAAGGCGCAGAAGAAAAATGAAGCTACGGATGTTGGAGTAAGTAACAGCCCCGGAAAAGATGATATGATAGCACCGGAAAAAACTGAGGTGTAACGACAGACAACCCTTAGATGTAGTTTGCCCGTAGAAGCATTGAGTGTTGTGGCTGGCCATAAGTATAGAGGAATTCCCAAGCGAATGGAAGGCATATCAATGACAGGAAAAATTATTCTGTGCAGAGTCCATATCCCAATGAAAATGGGCCACGTCCGGTACCGAGCTAATACCGAGCGGTACTCAGTAACCGGACAGTTCTCCCGTCTAGTGTACGTACAAAATAATCTCTCAAATGACAGAGATTTAACAGTGAGGACAACCTCCAAAAATAGCATAATTGAATTGTAACGGAAGCTGCAAAAATTGGCAGGCATAACCATGGGCGGATCCACCCTAGTCTTAGGGTGGGCATTTGCCCACCCTCAATTTTTTTTTTTTTTAATATTTATAGGAGATTTTTTAGAATATTTTGAGTATTTTAGGCATTTTGCCCCCCCTCAAAAATATTTTTTGTCCTAATTTTATCAATCCTAGGCATTTTTGTCTATCCCCACAAAAAATTTTTTTTTTTTGCCCACCCTGAAAAAAGAAGCTGGATCCGCCCCTGGGCATAACTAACAGTGGTGGAACTGTAGCTACAGAGATGAAGACTACATAAGATTTTAGGGTGTATCATAATTCTTTTTCTTAATTCCATGCAGGAGAAAAATATATGGGGCCCTTTTTTGGTTATTGCACCTGCATCCGTCCTAAATAATTGGGCTGATGAAGTCAATCGTTTCTGTCCTGATTTAAAGACGCTTCCATACTGGGGTGCACTTCCTGAAAGGATGGTTCTTAGGAAAAATATTAACCCAAAGCGCCTGTATAGAAGGTACGTTAATATTCCTCTTTTTTTCCCCAAAATGGTAAATTTCCTGAGAAAATCCTGTGTTTGAATTCTTTTATCGCATTGAATAATTTTTTTTTTTTCATTCTTAGGGAAGCTGGATTTCACATACTGATTACGAGTTATCAGCTGCTCGTGACTGATGAGAAGTATTTGCGTCGAGTGAAGTGGCAGTATATGGTTTTAGATGAAGCACAAGCCATAAAGAGTTCAAATAGGTTAGCTGACCTGCATTTCTTTGTGTGTTTTGTCTTGACGTTTCTTTCATATGTAACATGAATATTGTCTGTAATCTGGTTAATCATTGTCATTGGTAAAAGTGGCGCTAGGTTGATTAGATTTAGGCTTAATTTGAGACAGCTTTCTTACTATTTTCTAAAATGACTTTTTAGTACAAAGATTTCTAATTTAAGAAATTTTTGTACTAGAAAACCGTTTTAGAAAGCAGCAAAAAGTTGTCCCAAACAAAGCCTTACTCATGGTTTAGGAGATTGTTTTACCTGATGCATTTCTGCTTTATTGATTCATCTGTGCAGCATACGTTGGAAGACATTGCTCAGCTTCAACTGTAGAAATCGCTTGCTTTTGACTGGAACCCCCATACAAAATAACATGGCAGAATTATGGGCCCTTCTTCATTTCATCATGCCAACACTGTTCGATAGTCACGAGCAATTTAATGAATGGTTTTCTAAGGGGTATTGCTTCTTACTTGTATCTATTTTTTTGTGGCAAATATTGCATTTTTCTTATGCTCTTGTTAACTTTGGCAGCATTGAGAGCCACGCAGAGCATGGAGGTACTCTAAATGAGCATCAGCTTAACAGACTGGTATTGTTTATTTTTTTGTTGATTTTGATAGCGTTATTTTGAGTAAATGGCATAGAAAATACTTGTTTAGGATGGAGTTAACACCACATGCACTAATTAGAACGGAGAAGGGTTAATAAAGCAGATCCTAAATTTATTGAAATAAGGCATATGATGATGGCGGTTCTGATTATAATGACAATCATATCAAGGGAAATAATGGAGGATGAAAAGATTTGATGAAGAAGAAAATGAACTAGTTGCAGTTTTTGAATCTTATGCTTTTAGTTTTCCTGATTATGAACCTGCTGGAGCTTATCTGAAACTGTTCGTTGTTTATGATCTTTTTAAAGAAGACACTACAAATCAAGCTAGAAAGATATTGCATACGTTATTTACAAATTTAGCCTTATTTTTCTAAATTTTCTGGTTCTTTTGCGAGTTAGATTGATAATGATGTGTCATTTATTCAACTCTTCATGAAACTGCAATTTTTATTTTACTTTTTGACAGCATGCTGTCCTCAAGCCATTCATGTTGCGGAGAGTTAAGAAAGACGTCATATCAGAAATGACTTTGAAGAAGGAAATTACGGTGCATTGTAAACTAAGTTCACGACAACAAGCTTTCTATCAGGCTATAAAGAACAAAATTTCATTATCTGAGCTTCTAGATGGGCATCGTGGGCATCTAAATGATAAAAAAATTGTTAACTTGATGAATATTGTTATTCAATTACGAAAGGTACTTTTTATTTCTTCGACAAAATGTTTGTATTTTGGTGCATTCTAAGAATCAGGCTATGACATTGTGTATTGCTTTTGCTGTTGTTTCTTTTGCTTTATCTGTCCAGTGTCAAGTTGAAATTGAGAAGCTTCAACGATTTGCACTTTTCTGTTCTATAACCTGCTTTTTTATTTTTTAGAGTTCAGATGATTCTGACTTATGAAACTTTCGCTTCCTGTTAAATGACAGGTGTGCAACCATCCAGAGTTATTTGAACGAAATGAGGGTAGCTCATACTTGCATTTCGCAGATATTCCCAACTCTCTGCTTCCTCCTTCCTTCGGGGAATTAGAGGACGTTTGGTACTCTGGAGATTGTAATCCTATATCATACAAGGTACTTTTTAACTCTTTAATTGATCTCTTATTGTGCGCTTTTGACCTTTTATTGCTTTCCTTTTCTTTCATTACATGACCTCTTTGGTGAATTCATATTTTCAGGTTCCAAAGCTTCTATATCGAGAATTTGTTAGAAGTGCTGGAACGCCTTTTCCTGTCTCTGGTCTTCCACCTAAGGAATCTCTAGAGAGGCTTTTTAATATATTTTCACCCCAAAAAATATTCACCAGTCAACTTTTTCAAACTGTACAGATATTTCTTCAAGAAGTTCTGGAACCTTCGGTTTTACCCGTCTGATAAATCTTTCTCCCTCAGTGGTCTCATTTCTAGCAAGGTGCTCTTTACTTGAGAGGTTATTTTTTTCTGTAATGTGTTGGGATAGACCATTTATAGATGACATACTGGACATTTTTATGAATTTGGAGGGCAATGACCTTGAATATGATAAATTGGAGAAAGGGAAAGTAAGAGCTGTTACACGAATGCTGTTGTTACCAACAAACTCTGAGGCTAGATTGCTCAGGAGAAGATATGCAACAGGTCCTGGAGAAGCTCCATTTGAACCTTTAGTTGTTTCTCATCAGGAAAGGTTAACATCAAACATCAGGCTCTTGCGTTCATCCTATGCATTTATTCCTCGAGCAAGAGCTCCTCTGGTATGCTTTGAAATAAAAGAAAACTAGTCTCCTTTTTCATGAAGATCATAGTGCCTTAGAAATTCTAGCAACCTATTGTTGCCTTCGTGTATTACATCTTACTCTCATCTTATTTGTTCTCTTCACAGATAAATGCTTATTGCCCTGAAAGAAACTTTGCATATCAAACGGTCGAAGCATTGCACCACCCTTGGGCAAAGCGGCTATTTGTTGGGTTTGCTCGTACATCTGAGTTTAATGGCCCTAGAAGGCCCATCAATCCTCATCACTTGATAGAAGAGATTGACACTAAAGAATTTTCTTTCAAACCTGTTCTTGAGCTATCACATAGAATCTTTGGTTCTAGTCCTCCCATGCAGAGTTTCGACCCAGCTAAAATGCTTACGGTAACAGAAACACACCCTCTCGAGTATTTTTTTTAAAAGTGTATGTTTGGTGTGATGCACTTGCACCACATTTGCTAGTTATCTGAAGAATGGAGAACATCATTGGCATGTAAAGCCTTCCTCGTGGTAATGGCCATGTTGTGCTGGTTCTTTCCCTGAAACCATGTGGAGTAGCATGTCGCTGTGGTGTATTAACATAATATTATACTTCTGTTCCAGAGAAGATGAAGATTTTTAACTCAGTTAACTAAAATTCTTTTTATCATAGGATTCTGGTAAACTTCAAACATTGGATATACTACTGAAGCGCCTTCGTGCTGAAAATCATCGCGTGCTTCTATTCGCTCAGATGACAAAAATGTTGAATATTCTCGAGGTATTTCCATTCTTTTGTGCTTGTTGCTACTTTGTTACCTTCTAGAATACAATACTCAACGGTCTTCAAATTTGAAAATGTAAAACATTTTCATGTTAGAGTAATGTTTGTATGCCTGTGTGCTGAAGATGGTTGATGGATTAGGATTGCATTACGCAAGAGTCATCCATGTCATACTACTACCTTATCACTCCCATGGCTCTTATGATTCTATATTCTAGCTTAGTATAAATCCATTTCCAATATGCAAGATGATTCACCTTGTTACTCTCATGACTCCCATGCTTCTATATTCTAGTTTAGGTATTATTACCTCTTCAAAAGCTTCAATAAAAACTGTTCCTAGAATCCTTCCACTCTAATTTTTTCATGATTGATTTAGTTGATCACATGGTCTAAGGGCTTGTTAATTGTGCTGTAGGATTATATGAATTACAGAAAGTACAAGTATTTTAGACTTGATGGATCATCCACCATCATGGACCGTCGTGACATGGTCAGAGACTTCCAACGCAGGTCTGCAAATCCTTGTCTGAATTGCACTTCTTTAATGTTCTTTTGACAATGCTTAGCATATTTTTGACCCCTTATTCAAATTATTAGTTAATATATTCCCTGAACTTTTTGCAATTTGACAATTTTGTTGCATGTTGCAGGAATGACATTTTTGTTTTCTTGCTGAGTACAAGAGCTGGAGGGTTGGGAATAAATCTGACCGCTGCTGATACCGTCATTTTTTATGAAAGCGATTGGAACCCAACTTTAGATCTACAAGCGATGGATAGGGCGCATCGTTTAGGTCAAACTAAGGAGGTAAGCAAATACAAAATTGAACTTGGTCACCTGCCATTTTCTGCTGTGGATTAATTAATAGAATGGTGTGATAACAGTTTATGTAGAATATTAGCTGTTATGTGTGCTTCTTTTTTCTTTGAATCATTCATGTCTTTCCTCTTTATTTAAGGTAACCGTGTACCGGTTGATTTGCAAAGAGACCGTTGAAGAAAAGATTTTGCAAAGAGCAAGCCAGAAGAACACTGTACAGCAGTTGGTCATGACAGGTGGCCATGTTCAAGGTGATCTATTGAAGCCTGAAGATGTAGTTTCCTTGTTACTTGATGATTCCCAGTTGGAGCAGAAACTCAGAGAAATACCACCACAGGTTGATTGTCTTCATTCTCCTCTTGAGTATTGATTACTAGTACATTTAGTTGCCTATTCATATCAGGAAAACGAGAAAGGAATCTACAGAACATTGACCATGCTGTAACTGATCATTCAAGGAAATAGCTTTTGACACTATTGACTTTAGGGTCCGTTTGTGGTAATTTCAGTTGCATGTCAGTGCACTGACCGCAGTAGGTATTATAGCTATTTTATTGCAACTATCACATTAATGGGTCTGGTTGTAAAACCTCTTTCTCACCATGAAACATTTGTGAAAAAGTATTAAGAAAATTATAGTCAAATAGTTGTATAACAGCTGCTAAAAGATAAAATCATATAAAAACTGTTCCAATTGGGAGAAATTATTCCGTGCGGAGTCTGGACGGTAAAGAACCGTCTGGATGTGAGTGTACACAGTGTAAAAAAAAAAAAAACCGAACTGTGTGCAAAATTATACTCAGTGTGCACACTGTGTATAGTCACATCCGGACGGTTCTTTACCATCCGGATTCCACACGGAATAATTGCTCTCCAATTGGACCCTTAACTCAATTGATGACTCTTGCTGATGCTGGTTCCTCTCTTCTGGAAATTGGCCTATACCATTAGAACTGAACCATGCTATGTTTCTAATCAGAACCGCTGGATTCAAGTGAAAGTTGCTGTTTCTTATTAGTATTTTCGCAGATTAAGGATCGGCAGAAAAAGAAGAGAGGAAAACAAAGGAATACGAGTGGATGCTGATGGATTGGTATCTTTGGAAGAACTTGAAAAAGCTGAATTGCGAGTTGCAGAAGATGAATCTGCTCAGCAGCAGAGTGGAAAATCCAGTAACAAAAAGGTATTTACCCTTTTTTTGTTTAGAAACAAAACGTCAACCTGTCTTTATTTTCTCTAAACCCCTTATTTTTTCAACAGAGGAAACGAGGTTCTGATAAGAAAAACTCTGCAAAATCTCAGAATCCTCAGGAGTCTTCCACCCTTGCAAATTCACCTATGGAGGCAGATGAAGCCAATCCCCTGGCTTTGGAGGAGAAGCCATCCAGACCAAAGAGAGCAAAGAAAAATGTCAACAGAAACCTTGAGCCATCACCTTCTTCTGCCTCAGGATCAGTCACTGTGAACTCTTCTGACCACACTCGCGCCATTGATGAAGCCATAGCTCAGGAAGCCATGGGATTACAATCTGGCAACACAATAGAACACTATTGATAACATAAAAAATGAGCATTTTAGATGATTTCCGAAACGACTGAGAGAACCAGGCCTCGAAGCCATGAGCACAGATGAATAAAGTTGTGCTCGCGAGGAATTCTTTGATTTCAGCAGAGTTTCTTCAGATTTGGCATCACCAGCTGCATTGAAAATTGATGTACAGAGTGCTTAAAATCAATGGAATCCTGCAGAGATGTGCGCTTTCCCTGTTGGCATTTTGTGGGTATCTGGAAGATGTTGCAGTGTATATTTAAAATTTTGTCTACACTTTGAGAGTCGTTGTTGTACAGCTGAGTCTAACGGATCTTTTTTTTTTTTTTTTTTTTTTTTTTTTGACTTAAAGTAGAGTGCACGCTGCACTTTACTTGTTGGGAAAAATGAAAAGAACTTTCTATATGGTGTAATTATTTATCTGTAATTCTTTACTTGTGCGTGCGTTATGGTCTACACTAATACCTGAACAAGTTATTAGTATTCTTCTATCCACAGCTTTTCATTATACTCAGTTTGATTGCTTGAACGAGAAGTTGCCCTTATTTTTTCCTATGGGGAGAACTAATGATTAGTGTTTGAAAAAAAGCCAAACAAATAATGCCAACAAAAACTCATAATTTTTCTATGAGCAATTGTAGCTCTATATCCACGACAGTATTACAGCAGCAAGTCCTTACAAACAAAGTATGTAGAAAAAAACATTTATTTCCTATTATGTATATTTTTATTATGTATTATTATGCTATATTTACTCTAATTTTTCAATTAGATTAGTTATATTAGTGAGTAATTTTAGCTTGATGGCGATTCTGATTTGCTAAGTCATTTTGTAATGAAGAACTGTTGGCATTCTTTTTTTTCTTTTCCTAGTATGTGTTTCTAATAAACTGTTTGAAAACATATAAGAACTGTATAATGGAAAAGCAAAAGAAAGGAAAAAAAGAGAGAGTAAATTAAACTGAAATTCAATCATAGGAGTAACTGGAGTTCATTCATGTCAATTGAGGGATTGGCTGTTGTCAGTACTTTTGTGAGGTTATTTATCTATTTGTTGTGATTATTAGCCATTATAATCCCTTCAATCTAATCAAATATAGGTTTTGTTTGGAATAATTTTTTGTTGCTTTTAAAAAAAATTTATAATAGAAAGCTGTTTTAAAAAATAATAAGAAAATTATCTCAAACGAAGCATTAGGTTTGTTTTGGGATAATTTTTTACCACTATTTTTTCACAACTTCAAAATTTTTTGTGCTAAAGAACTGCTTTAAAAAATAGTAAGAAAACTATATGAAGCCTTAGTTCAAAGCTTCCACTTCACATTTGTTGCGTCCTAGAATATTCACATCTGTAGAGAAAGATAAAGTTTAGTGTCCAAGCTTTATACGAAAATCCAGCACACAAACATATAGAAAAGATGGGTGCATCAATCACAAGAGACATTATAATTTTTACCTGGAAACCCCCTGAATAAGAGAAAAACCACGGGGTCTGACCCTATTTGAATGAATCCACTAATGTTTGCAATTGATTACAAATGAGGCCATTCCTTAGAAGGAAGGCCTTGGCTCGATGTAACAAATATACATCATACCGAATGCATTATATGTTGGGAATTAGAAGAATCATTATTGATATGTTTGTTTGGGTGATAGGATCATAGTTGACGAGCAATGTAGGTCGGAAGGATCGTAGTTGGATGACAGTGATCGAAAGAACCGTAGTCCAGAGGCGGAGGTCAGGGGACCTTAGTTGGGCAACGGTGATAGGAATGACCATAGTCGGTGGGCGACAGTGGTAAGAAGGATTGTAGTCGGCGATGTTGGTCGGAGAGGTCATAATTGATGACGATCGATGGCCGGGCAGGAGTCCGGAAAATTCCTGTGATAGTTGGTGGTTTGGTAGAAGTTCGACATTGGTCAAGAAGAACTCCAACATGGGTTGTCAAACAAGCGGAAGTTCGACGGTGGTTGGCGGACTGACAGTCATAATTTGTTTGATATTCCAATTTATGTGTTGAATCCTCCAAATATACTTTGGACCCTTGATTTGGGCTCAGATTTTATTGATTTTGGTGTTGTTGGGTTTATCTTTTCAAGAAGTTCAATCGACTATAAGTTTGTTGAAATCGGAGTTTGGATGGTCTTAAACTTAATTTTATAAACTTTCAGCTCAATTTTGTCTTAAGATTCATATTTGATTAAGATGAATTTTTGATGATATATCAAAATTAACAGATAATTCTATCTCATATTCTATTGAACAAGTTGAATTGTAGTTGGTCAATATTCAATGCAATAAAATCATTCATGCTTCAAATATGATAATTTTTTGCTTGAATATATTCATATTATATATTTATAATTTTTATTCATTATTTCAAAATTATAAATTATTTTTCCAAAAAAATGTAATATTTTTATCACATAAATTAATTGTCATCTAAAATAAAATTCTAATGTCATTGTCTTATGTTCCAATGAAGCCAAACCCACTAGTTTTTTTTAAACGAGACAGCTGTACGACATGGTTGGACATCGACTTTTGGTTAGTTCATCCAGAACAGCCAAACGCGTCGCCTGCACCCGATCGAGGGTTCTGCACAGCTGCGGCAGCGCTCCATCTCGTCGTTTTCATCTTTCCCGGCCATTTCTTCGTCTACCGCTCTCCACGAGATATCCTGATCTAAAACCCTAGTCAGTTCCAACTGATTCTCGCTAACAGTTGCAGGGGTTAGTCCACGAAGGGCATATTATCTGTAAAAGAACTTTGGGAGGAAATTTCAGCTCTGCATTAATCAGTCATGGTTACTTCGAGGGCCGGCTCTACTACATCCCTTCCTCACATTCTTACTATTGAGGATTTTAAGGTAATTTCTATTTGCGATTGTTTTTTGCCGTCAATTCCTGGTTCTGGTTGATTTCCGTATTTTTGTCTGTTCAGGGTGATTTCTCATTCGATGCATTGTTTGGAAACTTGGTGAATGAGCTGCTACCGTCTTTCCAAGACGAGGACGCGGATTTAATTGACGGCGCAACCGGGCATGATGGCCTGCCCAATGGCCACATGAGGGTGCCGTCCGACACCGTGAAATTGGATCAAGAACCTCTTTTTCCGGAAGTTGACGCACTTCGTGCTTTGTTTAGGGATTCTTTCAAGGAGCTTGTCGATCTTAAACGACAGGTACCCAGCAAGAACCGGAAATTTCGTACAATATTGATTGATCTTTACTTTTATGATTTGTGAAAATTTACTGGTCATCTAGCATTTGCTTATTCTTGCCTGCATCTCCTTTATCTTGAAGATTGATGGCAGGCTTCAGAATTTGAAGCAGGAGGTGGCCATCCAAGATTCCAAGCACCGGAAGACTCTCTCAGAGGTCAGCTTTGTTTTTGTTTTGGCTTCTCAAATAATTAGAAGAAAAGAAAACTGCATACTTTGACTCTCTGCCCTTTCAGTGAATTTCAGCATTTTACCGCTTTCACTATAGTGTTTAGGCAGCTGATCTCTGATTATGTGCTTTTTTGAGCCTCTTATTATGCTCCTTTTTAGTCTCCACATAATGCTAGTTTGTTGCTTTCGTACATATACATTGCTGTTTATATCACAGAAGTGTTATGTGCTAATGTAAGGAAAAAACAAGGCCTGTTGATCCAATCGATCCAAGATCTCAGGCATCTCTTTTTGAAATATGCATCTTTGTTATTCATTCGAGTTCATGGCTCATGCCATGACAAGCTGTTGTTACAACAGCAGATGCTGCAAGTGAGCTTATTATGCATGTTTATTATTAGCCTTTGGTGCCCTCCCACGTTTGAGTATACCAAAAATAATCCATATGTTGCATTTGATTATGTTTCTATTTCTGTTCACAACTTCACATGTCAAAATTCTGAAAAGATTACCTGTTTTGCAAGTGCAAGTATATGGTAAAAAGATCCCATTTTCCAGTGGAAGATGCAAATTCTTTCTGTATGCTCAGTAAGTTTAGTGCTTCTCTAATCTAAGACTAAGAAAGTCGTGTATTTGAAGCAGTAAACTGCTCATTTTGATAGAAAGATGAGTATGCAATGATGAAGCATGATTCCTTTTCATTCTCGGTTAATATTTTTTGCTTTTATTTGTGCATGGTTGAGTCTGGCATGATATACAAATAGATTTCCATTCTTGTAAATTTTGAGCACATGCATTTATGGGTTTTATTCTGTGCCATAGATCTATCAAATGCAATATTAGGTTTGCTTCGTAAGTTGAGTTGTTTTGGTTTGTTTCTTACACAGCTAGAAAAAGGCGTCGATGGTTTGTTTGATAGCTTTGCTAGATTGGATTCTAGAATTTCTAGTGTTGGGCAGACTGCTGCAAAAATTGGAGACCATCTCCAGGTAAATTGGCTCTATCAAATTTGGTTTTATAAAGCCATTGTTATTGTTTCATGGTTTCTTTTCCATGATTCATTAGTACAACTTCTGATCGCTACCACTTGTTAAGAAACACAAAAGTTTTGATTTCTTAATTTTCAGACTGCAGATTCCCAGCGTGAAACAGCCAGTCAAACGATTGATCTCATAAAGGTGACTGATTGATCTCTTCTGGATGCTTTTAGTTTTTATCTATATTTTCTTTTTAAATAGTCATCCTATGCTTTACATAATCTTGCAGTATCTGATGGAGTTCAATAGCAGCCCTGGTGACCTGATGGAACTTTCACCTCTGTTTTCTGATGATAGTCGTGTTGCTGAGGCAGCTTCAGTTGCTCAAAAATTACGTTAGTTCCCTGTTTTACTTTTTTCAGGACTAGCTTATTTATTTTGTAATACTCTCAGGACCCTTAAGCTTTTTTGAAAACAACAATTCTGCAGCATCTATAATAGATCGATTAATTTTGTTGTAATCTTTTATATCTAAAACTCCCAGTACTCACAAACTGTTGGGTTGTATCTATCAAATCATCCTTTTATTCACTTGTCTTGAACAATGCTATTTTGAAATAGTTTAAGATCTTCAACTGTCCCGAAAAACCCAATTCAACATTTATTAAATTCCATTTATGGTTAAGTTCATTCCATAGTAGACCTACCTGCCATGAATCCAAATTGATTTTTAGAAACATTAGTATCACGCCACAACCTATGCTTCATAACTCTCTCCCATAGTTTTAAAGTATGACACATTAACTTAATTCCTCTATAATTCGCACAATCTTGTGCATCACCTTTATTCTTAAAAGTAGGAATCAACACACATTCTCCACTCATTTGACATCTTTTTAGTTTTCAAAATAATATTAAAAAGTTCTGTAAGCCAAGAAATTCCTTCATCTCTTATGCATTTTTAGATCTCTAATGGAATATAATTGATGCGGGCGAAGCTAGATTTTTTTTTTTAAATTTTCTTTATGTTTCCTTGCTTCCAAGTTGGCTATATGAGTATTTAATATTTGGGTTGTTTTTTTCTTGATGGGCTTGGCCCATATCTTTCCATGATGGCTGATTGTAGTGTGTTCCCTAGGCAATATTTAGATTCCGTTTGCTGGATGTTGGTTTTTCAAGAAAATTTCGGATAGCTATTGGAGTTCTCCAGGCAGATTTCGGTTTCTCCTATGCTAGGAATACCTGCTACTGGTTTCCCATGTTGTTTTGGTTTTCCTTGGGCTTGGTTTCCAACTGTTGGCCGTTCCCCTTCCCTCCTTGCTGTTTCCTAGAGTAATGTTTGATCTTCTCAAGAATTGGCTTCTATTGGCTACTTGGGGTGGCACATTTATGTGGGCATTTGGACCTTTTTTTCCCCTATTAATAGGGTTGATTTGTTGCTGGAGTTTTGGATGTTGAATGGTGATAATATTTGGACACTATAATTTGCGGGTTATTTAGCTTGCGAGCCATCTTCCTCTACCTCACTTCTTCTATTTCATCTCAGTCTTCTATCTATTCTTCTCTCCATGGTTTTCATTTCTCTTATATCTTTCTTCTAAAATCTTTGATAAGTTGTTTTTATTTTAAGTTGTAGGGTGTCATTGAGTTGTGTTTTTAATTTAAAAATAACATGGTTATATTATTTTATGTTTGTCAATGTTTTGGGAAATAAAGTTATTTTTAGTTTGCAATATTAGTTTGTGTTATATTTGTATTTTTATTGCATCAATAATAAGGTCCAACAGCTTTTCCACACTTGATTTTCTTTAAAACCTCTCTAACTTCGGTTTTACTAATACACATGTAAAAATAAAAATTTTTATTTTCATTTAGGATGCTAAGGTCACTAAAATAAATTGCACTCACAATCTTTATTGAAAATTTAGCAAAATATCTTATCCGTCTTTATTGAATATCCTCTTCTAATAAAAATATTTTTTGATTTTCATCCTTAATACACTTCACTTCTAAATTCTTATTACTCTTATATCTTTGTTTGACTAATTTATACATATATATTTCACCCTCCTTAGTATCTAATCTATTAGATAATTCATTAAAAGCTAAAATCTTTGCATCACATATTGCTTTCTTAGACTCTGTATGAACCTCCTTATATCTTTCCCAATTATCAGAATTTTTACATTTAAATAAAATTTTATAATAAATCTTATTATTTTTTATCTTTTCTTGCACATTTTGACTCCACCGCAAACTATTTTTACTATTATGAGCTTTTCTCTTTGATACTCTAAGCACATCTTTTGTATAGAGAAAATAAGTAGGATCTACATATGTTATTTATTGATTTAGGGAAAACATATGATAAAGTTCCAAGAGAAGTGCTATGGAGAATTTTAGAAAGAAAGGGGTTAATAATGTTTATATTCAAGTCATCAAGGATATGTATGCATGAGATGTTACTTGTGTACAAACACAAGATGATTTGACCAAGTATTTTCCTATTTCAATTGGATTACATCAAGGATCAACCTTAAGCCTCTATCTTTTTTGCTTTAGTCATGGATGTTCTCACTAGACATTTGCAAGAGGTTGTATCCTGTTGTATGCTTTTTGTTGATGATATTCTTCTTGTTGATAAGACTAGAGAGAGAGTTGAAGGTAAACTTGATTTATGAAGGCCAACATTAGAGTCTAAAGGCTTTGGTTTGAGTAGATCTAAAATTGAATATATGGAGTGTAATTTTAGTAATAATAGATATAGTAGGGGGATTGTGACTTTGGGCGATCAAATCATTAATAAGAATACACGTTTGAGATATCTTGGGTCTAATGTTTAGAGTGATGGTGAAATAGATCAGATATTATTAGTAGAATTCAAATTGGATGGTTGAAGTGGAGGAATGCATCGGGCTTGTTGTGTGATAGAAAAGTCCTCCTCAAATTTAAGGGAAAATTCTATAAGATGGTGGTAAGTCCTGCAATGTTTTATGGTGCAGAATGTTGACCATTAAAACAAAAACATAATATTAAGTTAAATATTGCAGAGATGAGGATGCTCAAGTGGATGAGTGGTTTTACTCTTTGAGACATGATACAAAATGAGCATATACGTGAAAAGGTTGGAGTAGCTCCAGTGGAAGATAAGATTAGAGAGAGTCGCCTTAGATGGTTTGGTCACATAAAATGGCGGCCTTCTGATGACCCAGTTAGGAAAGTTGATGTATTAGATTTGACTTTTGTTAAGAAAGGTAGAGGTAGACCTAAAAATACTTGGTTGGAAAATATTAGAAAAGACTTTTCTTTATTAGATTTAAATGAGAATTTGACTCTTAACAGGACACAATGGAGAAAAAAGATTCATCTAGCCGACCCCACATAGTGGGATAAAGACTTGATGTTTTTGTTGTTGTAAAGTTCTTTGGGTCATGAAACTTGAAGGTCATATTAGAGGTCAAATATTCTTTTAATATTCCATACCATTCTCAAGAAAGAGTCCGAGGCTCTCAGCCATGCTTACTATTTATTTACTTTTGTTCAAGTATAGAAACCAGTAATCAGCATGCAACAAATCTTTTTCTTAAAATTTACATAGCCATCCACCTTAAGTTTGCAGTCATATACTTATATTTGTTGTAGTGTTATGTTATGCGGTCATTTTTATTGTAAATTATAGATCATAATTTTCAAAACAATTGGATGTTTATCACTCATACAGTTCCAGTTCAATAAGTTATAGATGGGTTTGTTCCAAATGATAAAATTCTTCTATGCTTAGTGACCTATAGTTCTTCTGTACTTCTTATTCCTCCACAAGTTGCTACAGTCAGAGCTCCTGCTGGATACTTATGTTGGGACAAGATCATACAATGCTTAGCGGCTGTGTTGATCAGCAGTTTTCCACACCGACCTTTATAAATCTGTCAAACCTTATTCTTTGGGTTTTTTTAAGATAATATGGTGTAATTTTCAATCTGCATATCTTATTTTCTATGAAAGAGATGTTGAATATTAGTAGACAATCTGTACAAACTTCTTTTTCAGCATTCCCACGTAAAAAAGTATTTTCCACATCATATTATTGCATAAACCATCCAAGGTTAGGAAATAGAAAAATTATTACGCAAAATTTATTCATTTTAGCAATAGGAGCAAATGCTTTTTGGTAGTCTACTTTATAGAATTGAGTATATCATTTTACAATTAGCCTTGCTTTTTGCTGTTCCAAACTTTCATCTGCTTTATATTTAACAAGAAAACACATTTGCATCCTATGTGTTTTTTCACTTCTGAGTTTTGATAGCACAACAATCTCCAAGTGTGATTTTATTTCAAAACAATCATCTCCTCTGTCATGACATACTTCTAATTCTTATTTTATAATGCCTCAAATAGAATTTGTGGAATTTTATGGCATCTAAGCTAATGTTTATAAGGAACGCTTTATGTGCAAAAGAAAAATTTTGAAAAATGTGGGTGGATTATGCGGTAAATATGAGAATATGAGATAAATGTTTGGTTATTGTTATGAGAATTAACTGACAACAGTACTAAATCTTTGGCTTGCCATAGACTTAGGGTAGGCTTTGTCCTTCCTGTATAGAGTTTAAGAGATTTAGTGATAGCAGTAATATATTATTCTTGCATTTTTGTAGCTAAGATGTAAAGAGAGAATATATTAAGTTCATCAAACTTATCTTCTATTTGGTTCTCCCTTGAAAAGTTCGAATAAATAAACTTTGTTTTTCATCAAAAATGATATTTTTCAGTGAAAGATTGTTGTAGTTAGATGATAACATTGATACCATCCTTGAATGAATGCGAATCTAAAAAAGACACGCTAAAGTGCTCAAGAATCAAACTTACCCAACGTTGTTTGTGTATATGAACATATGACAATTAAAAATATTTAGAGAAAGTTTTCATTAAAAATTATTTGTTAAAAAAATTTCAGTAGATAGTTCATGGAAATCAATCATTCTTGATTGTATTTTATTAATTAGATATGTAGAGGTTAGAATAACTTCTCCTCAATATTTTTTGGGAAGTCAGATTTTGAAAGAGACGAGTCATGGTGACTCCTAGGAATGTCAATTTATGATCCAACCCAAAAACCCTACCCGAACCCCGACCCGGAAAAGTCGATTTCGGGTCATTTAAAACACTAAGTGACTATACATGAATCAAATGATATAAATGATAAATTAGATTTTTATTAAGAAACCAATGAAGTTTTGCCCATAGTCAAATAAAACCTTTCTAGTTGCCTTATAATAGAAGTTATACCTGTCATTACATCAGCTGCCACTCCTGCCTCCTGTTGGGTTAGTGAAAACATGTGGTGGAATCAATTTGACTCAAAATTTAGTGATTTTAATTTGACTGGAGTTAATTTTGATTTTTAGATGAACTTGAGATGGTCATGAATTGGAATTATCAATATCGCTCAAGATGAACTCGCCCTAGCTTTGAGATATAGTGCTTGACTCCAAATTTCCTTTGAGATCCAATTAATTGCTACCACTTTAGAACCGGTCCAAACAATATAAAAAAGGCCCTAGTTATCCATGCATTTGCACATATACTTTTCCAGATGGGAGTCCATGAATTTATTAAAATTTTCCCAAATGCATAAAAATTCTGGAACTGTATCCCAGTTCTGTCTTTCTTCCCGTATTCATGAATTCAGTGCCAGCAAATCTTAGTTAATTATTTGGGGAGAAATCCTTAATTTGGAGTTATTCATTTAAAAGCCAAATTCTGATAATTATTGAAGTTAAATCAACCCAATACATGGGCTTATTTGGTTGGTTGTAGATATAAAACATGTTTACAAAATAATGACTTTATGTCCCCTGATTTTGTATGTGAAAACTTCATCATTACATTGAGGGGTTTGAGGAGATTAAAATCTATGCTGCTTTCTATGTGCATCCAACCAGACGTAGAATCTAGTAGATTTGTTCACTTTTTACATTGCATTTTTCACCTATAAACAACCAAATGGTCCCTAACTTAGTCATTTATGAACTAGTAAGTTTACAAAAATTTAATTTTTAACTAAATTTCAGTCTAGTTGTCCAATAGCTATCACTATTAAATTAATTAATTGTTAATTAGTTAGAATAAGAGGGGAAAATTAGACGAATTGAGAATGACTTATTGTTGAAAGTGATGGCAGTGTCACCTCCTTGGTTTTTCAATGCTAAAGTGGAGCGATCCACACTTGTGGCTGCAATGATGCAACATTGCAACCTGACTTCAAGGCTGCAAAAAATGCAGCAATGCCACTGAGATGCTTGGGTCGAGCTGCTTAGTCATATTTTGATTGTTACCACTATAATCAACTACTTTATATTAGCATGAGTTGGAGAATCTCTTGCATCCACCATCAAGGACTGCAATGTGCGTTGACATTGCTTTTTTAAGTAGACTATCTGTTTATTTTAATGTTGCTAATTTGACATGTTTTTCTTTGATATTGGGATAAAACAATTTTTATTTCATACATTTTGAGGTTTACTTGAAGGAAATACTGCTTTGTATTGACCCTTCTCTGAGAGGCTAAATTGACTTGATTATGTATAGGATCATTTGCTGAAGACGATGTTGGTAGGCATGGTATTAATGTGCCATCTACTGTAGGAGCTACAAATGCAAGCAGAGGTTTAGAAGTAGCTGTTGCAAATCTTCAGGACTATTGTAATGGTCTGTACGTCTGAGTTGCTTCCTATCAGTTTGTTGCAGTTAGTTTTTATCCTGAGTTTTCTTAAGGACTTTTGTTGTAAATTTGTTTTCTGCAGAATTGGAGAATAGGTTGTTGTCACGGTTTGATGCAGCTTCACAGAGGAGAGAATTATCAACCATGGCAGAATGTGCAAAAATTCTATCCCAAGTAGGCTTCTCTATTTAATATGATAATTTTGGGTTAAATTAGGTTAAATAATAGAACAAATAATTGAAGGATGCATGGACGAATCCTACAGATTTTATCTCAGCTTTAAATATATTAATAACCAGTTTGTTGAAATAAATATGGTGCAGTTTTTTTTTTTTGGTAAAGATCTTCAATATTAACATATCTGGAAAGTTGAATTTGACATTTGATTCTATCATGCTTTATCACATTTTATATGCATCTATTGTCCTTTTGGCTTTAAATATAGCATGTTGCTAATTTATTTTTAGAAGCAATGGAACAATATCTTGCTGTCAATGGCGTGGTAGTCTTTAAGAAACATCTATGATCTTCTCAGTCATCCTATTTCATACCATATTTTTCTCAAAATATACTTCAAGTATTGATATCTTCAGTGTAAGTTTATGTGGACTTTTGCCAACGAATAATGTAGATTGGAATGACATCTCTACATGGCTTGACATGGAGACCCCATATGCCAAATTGAGGAAAAGTGGTGCAAGATAAAGCTGGAATATGGTCTTTGATCTAATTATAAATAAAAATTAATGGCACTTGTGTCGAGATGTGGATATTAATATGATAAAATAGTCATGCCTGATAGCTATGTTAATTACAAAACTTAGATGCAAAATTTGAGAGTATGATGATGTAGAGAATAAAAGTGAAAGGGAGAGCAAGGTGTATTCTGGATTTATTGCATTAAACTGGCATGGGGTATATCTCATTTGCCTCCAAAATGTGTCTTAGGTATGTGCAGGGATGGATAAGGAACGTTGACCATTTAGTTCAGTGTGTCAGTTGTTTGACATTGACTATACGTGCCTTTGGATTTATTATTTGCTTCATATAGTTTTAGGTTAATAGGACTACTGATATACAACGGTTAAGGATATAGGATTTTTAATGCCACCTAGGATGAAATTTACAAATAAAATTCATTATTGATAGACTACTAAAAGTTTTAGTGAGAATTTTGCGGCTTTTAATATAAGGATGACAAACATTACAAAATATAATTTAACAATCACCCAAATTGCAAAATTTAATGAGAAAATAATGACAAACATAAAATTCCATCAATAACTTAGTTCATGATTAAAAAAAAAAAGAAAGGGCACAAATCTTACTTGACAAAATTTAGATTGCATATGCAAAACCAATCACTTAAGGATATAAATTACCCCAAATGGATGAACCCGATTCTATTTTGATATAAGCAGTGTCCCTCCGAAAGTAATTGTTGACAATTGTGAAGCACTTAAAGAGTACACACCAATACACACATATAAGAGAGGGGGAAATTGTAATTTTATTTCAATATTCAATGCTCAATAATTTTTACATTCCTGAGGATTCTTATTTTAGTGTACAAAGGGCCAAAAATGAGAAACTTATTGGGATCTGTCAAAATCTACTAAAAATAATAGGTTTAAATATATCTTTTTTAATTCAAGCGATTGAAATTCTTTCATAAGTTTCAATTCTTGAATTGCTTAGGTACCATTGGGAAATAGGAAATTATTTACTACAATATGGATCTGAGTGGCTCTAGGATGCTAAGGGGGGCATTGCATGAATAGTGACATAAATAGAGGCGGAACAATTGGAAGGCTTCAATAGCGGGACATGGAGGCATCAATACTGGGTAGTAATTAGTTGCAAAGCTACACTTGAGATTGTAGTAGTAGTTGTGATGCAATAGAAAGCAATCGTTTTACCAATAAAAACTTCAAATTTACATAGGTTAACCAAAAGTAGTTGAATTGGGCGTAAAGGAACAAAGCCATACCGATTTTTAGCTCTTTTCATAATCATATTTAATTTATGGGTGTCAAAACGGGTCAACGGGTCGGGTTTGAGTCGAACCCGAGTTGACCCGGGTTTAAACGGGTCAACCCAAACCTGACCCGTTTTTGCAAACGAGTTAGATATTTCAACTCGGACCCGACCCGCTCGGGTTACCGGGTTGACCCGACCCGAGGACCTGTTTGATTCAAAAAATTGCTGAGTGCGATGGCAGGCGAGGTGAGGCGGTGCCCAAGGACCTGCTGGCTCCTGGCAGTCGAGGGCCAGGTTGGCCGTTGGCAAGGGTGACGGCGTTTGGCGAGTGCAGTGGCGTTTGGTCCCGAGGCCGGCGTTTGGAGAGAGCGACGACGTTTGATGAGGAGACAGTGTTCGGTCCAAAGGCGGCGGCGGCGGCGGCGTTCGGTCCAGAGGTGGTGGCATTTGGCGAGGGCGACGACGACGTCATATTCACTATTCAACCGCGTACATGCAGGCGTACAAATGTCGCGCGGACATAACTCTTTTAAACGCCTGTAGGCATGCAACTTCATATTAATTATTCACTAATCCAGAGGCAGCGGGACTAGGCGTAGTCTTGATATTGCCTCTGCCAGGCGTAATCTTGATATTGTTGAAATCAAATCATAAATGAATAGCTTTTTAATGCAAGAACGTTTTTTTTTTTAAATTTGGCAAATGGGTGTAGGAGATTGCTAGAATTTTTATTATAGTTTTGCAAATGGGTCAGTCCAGGTCAATTTCGGGTTAGCAGGTTGACCCGAACCCGACCCATTTTTTCAAACAGGTCAAATTCTATAACCCGAACCTGACCTATTTGCAAAACGGGTTGACCCTAACCCGAAATTTTCGGGTCGTGTCAAATATTGACACCCCTAATTTAATTAAGATCGTTATTATGTTGAATTATCTACTTTGGATAAGTTTATGTCTGAATTTTAGATAAAGATTGTTTTGATTTTAAGCTATGAATAAATTTTTTAAAATTCAAGCATATTTATATAATCTTATATCTATAAACATAGATTTTGATTATTGGTTTTAATTATAATAATAATAATTATTATTTATATTGAATGAATAATAGTATTTGTGACCAACTTAGTGTATTTAGATCCAAGTTTAGCACGCAGATCGCTCCAAACTATTTGTGCAAAGTTTTCATTTTCTTTTTATTCTTCATTGAATTAAATCAGTAGATTCAACGATTTTAGCCCAAAAAATTTAAATTTACATAAGCCAATCAAATTGAGTCAATCTGGGTCATAAAGGAGTTGAACCAAACCAATTTCTAACTCTTTTATGGAACCAAATTTAATTATGGTCGTATTTTCAGTTTTTTTTTTTTAAATTTTATTGGGTTGAATTATCTACTTTAAATAAGTTTAGGTTTTAATTTGAAGATATGAATAGATTTTATTTATAGGTCAGACCTTATGTATGTAACCCTATTTCAATAAAATAGGGATTGATGGCAAGTAATTTTGAGTTTTTTTCCTCCCCCTCTAATTTTGATATGAGTCTGAAGATCTTGTCCGACAAATCTCGCATGTTCGATTTGTGTGACTTTCGGCCTGATTCCCATGTCAAATCCTAAAAAAAAAAAAAAAAAAATCCCATTTCACATCCTTCTTCAGTTGTATGCGACACAACATTTTGACCCATTCTCTTTTTTGATGATGGTTATGTGTTTCTAATGATGAACTAAACCTGAGGGAACTAACTATTTATCAGCACGTGAGATTCCTATTTAGCTTGAGAATGTTGTTCAATGAGGGACAATGCCCCCTTCAAATTCAATTGAGGATTCTGCTTCAATTCGTTTAACATTACATCTGCAGATGTATACTGCTTTGGATGATTATAATTTGCTTCATTACACCTTCCAAAGATTGAAATTGTGTTGTTATTGTCAGCTTTGTCATCTAATATACTCTTGTTATGTATTGTATTGATCTTATGAGTGTATGAAGTTTGTAGCCACCCATGACATAAACCTCCAAATCTTTTTGTGTCCATCGACTTATTGTTGTTGTTGTTTTCTGCATTGTATGAACGCTTCTTCCATTAAATGATCCAAAGATGCCACTCCCTCTACCATGGCCTCCACTAAACTATTGAAGGGAAGAGTTTTTGTTGAGTAGGTGAATTAATTCTGTACAAATCAACTGTTTTAGATTAGAAAAGTTCAAATTTACCTAGCCTAATTAAAAGAAGTTGAAATTGGCTATGAAATAGTTTTAAAAAACTAATTTTAGTTCTTTGCAGAATCATATTTAATTATGGCTAATTTTCCTATTATTTTTAATTTATTTATTTTGCTAGGTTGAATTATCTACTTTGGATAAGTTTATGTTTGAATTTTAGATGCGATTAACTTGATTTCTAGACTAGATTATGTTTGATTTTAAATTCAGGCCTTATCTATGTAACTTATTTTCTCTAATAGGGATGAATGATATGTAATTATGATTATTTTTATTATTTGTATTGATATAGAATGAATAAAATTATCTGTGATCAATTAAGTGTTTTTTGGATCAATTTTGAATGTGGATCGCTCCATGTATATGCTGAGTTTTCTTCTTTTACCTCCATTAAGTTGGTAGGTTTCAATAGTGGAAAAGAAAGTCGGAACAATGTGATAGTGACATCAACAAGAGGAAACATAGTTACAACAAGGGAAATTATATATCTTCAATAGTGGAAATCATCAGGTCAGCAAGAACATTGTGAAAATGCAATAGTAACTAGTGAAAAATAGGAATAAAAGTGGGTAGCTGTTTGCTCTTCATATTATGTTGATGATTTTGAACTTCATATGTTGATTGGAATTCATTATGCGTAGGGCTGCAAATGAACCGAGTCGAGCCATGCTTCAAGATGTTCAAGCTCAAGCTCGTTTGCCAGAACCTTGTTCGAGCTCGGCTCGATAAGAATCGAGCTTTTTTAGCCGATGTTCGAGCTCAGGCTCGTTTAAAAAGCCCATGCTCAATCTCGGCTCGTGTTCGAGTTTGAGCTCAATTATTTAGGCTTATCGAGCTGCTCGTAACTTGTACAGGGCCTTATTTAACAAGCCGGTCATTTGGCTCTTTTAGCACAAAATAAATACTTAAAATCACAAGTACCAACATCCAATCCATATGCACCCGCTGCCCACTATACAATAACTGTCTTCAGCATGTCTTTTCTTTTATGGAGCAAAATTAAACTGATCCATGCGATTTGGGACTAAATGTCCCACTATTTTTTTTGGGTTTATAGATCAGGCGGGCGGGAAAGTAAAAAATGGAAATGAAGGGGAGAGAGGTGAGCGGGTCCGACGGGAAATAAAAAAAAAACGGATTTTTTTATAATATTTTTTAAAAATGAGTTAAATAAGGTGATATTTAATCAACTTATGAGGTATAATCTTATTTTAAATTAAATAAGACATAATCGAGCTCTAATATAGATTTAAATGAAGTCTAATATGAATCCTAATCGAACTTCTTAAAGAGCATGTTCATGAGCTTTAAACGATACTGTTTGTGAATATAAATGAACCGAATGACAAGCTGTTCAAGCTCATTTATTTAGCGATCGAGTATTTATCAAAAGTGTTCAAGTTTGTTCATTTAGTTTATCAAACAGACATAAACAAATTTTTATCGAGTCGAGCCACGAGCATCTTATCGAATGTTTGGTTCATTTGCAGCCCTAATTATGCTAGGTTGAAATCATTTTGTATTGATTTAGGCCTAATAGATTTCTCAAAATATTAGAGCATACATCCTTTTTATATAGGAATCATCATAGGCATATCTTTTACACTTGAAATAAACTAGAAAACAAAAACTAGGAACTAATGTTTGCTTCGAAAACTCGTCCTTGGCTCTTCTGAGAGAGTTATATTTTGTTTTAAATATTTAGAAGACAGATTAGATTGTATATAAGACACTAATAAGTGATTTTTGCTCTTATTTTATGAGGATTTGTGATTAGATTGCATACGTCCTTATAGTTAATTATTCGTCCCAGTGATAAAAGAAAACTTTTGATTAATTTTGGTTAATATGCGCTAAGAATTTAACATATAGCAGCAACAATTTTGGTTTTAGGATTAAAAAAAACCACCTTTACCTTAAAGTGAATGGTAGGGGAATGAAGATGAAGTCGATCAAGATGTGTTGATCTCTTCGTCCCGTGTTGTTATGATTTCTAGTCTATTTAGTCAGTAGAGGTAGTCGGCCCAATTTGACTAAAGGATCATTGTCAGCATTCATAAGTTGTGTTATCCAAAGGAATCTAATAGACTTGATGTGGATGTTTGTTTAAGAGGATAATTTTAATTCAATCTTAAATAAAAGAGAGCCTTTTGCCTTATTAAGTGCACTATATAATTCACCAATTAGGGGATTTGGGGCTATTAGAGAATGTTTAGGCGTTATTTGTGACTATAAATTAATGATGTCATTTGATAGCGAAACCACTTGATTAGAAGGTCTTGGTCATAATCGTTATTTAGTGGATCCCATACATGTCAATAATGCAAAATGGTACGCGCCAAGGCTCATGGCTTGACGCAATGCAATAGTTCAAATAGTGTATGCTAGTTGCGTCATATTTGAGCAATAGTGCTTGGTGCAAAGTGCAAATTGAGCCACAATTTATTTTAACTTATTATAAATTTAAAATTATAATTTATATTTAAATTTATTAAATTATAATTTGTTATAAATTAATTTTCCTAATATATTATTATACTAAGCCACAACCTAATTCCAAATCCCATCGACGTAGCTGAGGAAGATGCGCGACATTCATAATTTGGAGGTTTGAGATCAAGTGACATGGCGTCGGTCCAATGATCAGTTAGTAGTAGCTAACTGACTACTTAGAACACCAGAGAACGCACAAGGTTCATATTGGAGCTGGCATTTTAGGCATGCTTTTATACTGGAAATGTACTAGGAAACAAAAACTAAAATGTAATACATATGAATTGTATTCCGAATTGACATGGACTTAAAATAACTTATTCTTCTCATAAAATTTTGTGGAATTCCAAGTAGAGTTTTTGTTGGAGTGGGTGGCCTTTTCATGGGGAGGGAACTTTATATATATATATATATATATATATATATATATATATATATATATATAAAATTGTATTTTGAATTTTTTATTATGAATCTTGTCATATATTCTACGAGATGTTCGACCGAGAGTTTTTTGCGGACCTTTACCATTTAATTTATGTATTATCTAATTAGGCGTAGCATCAGTTATTCCAATCAAAATAACTTAACAACCTTCCTAAAGTCATGGTATTTAGTGCCAAATTCTTCATGGGAAGTCTTAACAGCAATGTCAAATATCTCAAAAAATGACGCGAGAAGTAAAACTTAAGTCTGTGGGTTAGCAATTGGTTCAAATTTTCTTGGTAGACTACCATTTAAAAATTCCTCCCCTTTTTTTTTACTGATTGCAGTTTAACAGGGGCACCAGTGCCATGCAACATTATGTTGCATCTCGGCCAATGTTTATTGATGTGGAAGTCATGAACACAGACACAAAAATGGTTCTTGGTGATCAAGGTTTGCAAGCAGGCCCAAGCAACATTGCACGTGGCCTTTCTACACTTTACAAAGAAATCACAGGTTAGAAGAGTTTATTTGAATCAAGTTTAAATGTGATTAGTAATTAGTTATATGTGACCTAGCCTGCTATAACTTTCTTGCAGAGACTGTTCGCAAAGAGTCAGCAACTATACAAGCTGTGTTCCCCTCTGCTAATGATGTCATGTCAATTCTTGTGCAGGTAACTTAAAAAGGGATTTTTTTTCCTGAAGATTGAATGTTCATGTAAAAAAACTTGCAATTCACAAATGTAGCATTCCATGTAATAATATATTATCTTTGTGTGCAGCGTGTTTTGGAGCAGCGTGTGACAGCCATCCTTGATAAGTTATTAATAAAGCCATCCCTTGTAAACTTACCTCCGGTTGAACACGGTGGTCTGCTAATTGTAAGCTATTATGTTGTCTATTTGTATTTCCGAGTGTAATATCATCGCTTGGGGTTCTTTTGATGGTAACATATGTGATTTTGAATTCACTTTGCAGTATTTGAGAATTCTTGCAGTTGCATACGAGAAGACACAGGAACTGGCTAAAGATTTACGAGCTGTTGGTTGTGGAGATTTAGATGTTGAAGGTAGAGATAAACTTTTGTTGCTTTCTGAAGTGAGACCATCTTTATGCTCCATGACAGTCATTTCATAGATTTCTCATTCATGATAAATAACCAGGGAATGATAGGTTTGAAGTAATTTAGAGTTTGTAGCATTATGGAAAGGGGGTTTTAACTAGTCTCTATTGACCTTCGTATCAATCCCTTGATCAATAAGTCCAATAGCGATGAAAATGGTGGATAACAGATGCACTGTTACGGGGTTCCATTTTGAAACACCTCAAACATAGTTAAAATTAGCCAACCATCATTTGTTTAAAAAATTGACTGCGTTTACGTGCCTGGAATGTAAACAATATATAGAAAAGATCTCTCATGGCATCAAATTGTTGTACTACGAAAACTGACAACAAACGTATGTGACATTGTTAAAAATTATTCAACTGGTGGTCATTTCATGAAATGGGCTGAGTGTCATGTCTGGAATGTCGAAAATACCCTAGGACACCCATATTGCTCAGGTCGCCACACGAGAGAAAAATGTGGAAAATTCATCTACACGCGAGGTTACATGTAAAAAATCAAAATCTGTGAATGGTGAGAGTTCTCAAATGAGATTTGATAAATGCTTAAGTTTTAAATTTAATGCTATTTATTAATTTATTAAATATAATTTCATTATGATAAAAAATATCCATTTATATGTATATAAATTTATTTTACATATAATAACAATTATTTAAAATTAAAAAATCTAAATAACCTCTTGCACCCCATGCCAACCCCCCTCTCTCTTTCTTGATCTAGTCTTCGCACAATCTCTCTCTTTCCTAGCCCACAATAACCCAAAAATCCCTTTTTCTCCTTGCACTGACGCTTCACCACAACAAACTGCAAGCACCCGTACTCCTTCTCTCTTCAAAATTCATAAAACCTGTAAGCTACCTTTGCCCAATCACTCTCCTCTCAAAATAGCACTTGAGGCCCTCAAATCTCCCTATCTAACTCAGATGCACGTATCTGCTTAGCCTTGCCCCATAGTCTAACTTGTGCCCAGCCTGCAAATTAGTATTGTAAACATTCTCTCTCTCTCTCTCTCTCTTGCACGTTAGCTCTTGCTTGTGCAGGTACACACACCTCGCGCCTCTTCTCTTTCACTCCTACCCGACATCCTAAAACCCTTTCTTTTGACGGTAGGGTAGTTAGAAGGCCACAATCAGAGCTCGTAGGACAAGGTTTTGACAAGATTGACTATGTATAAAAAAGAAAAAGAGTTTGTAATGCCTGCATATTCGAGTTGAATATGTTCAAACCTATCAACTATCACAAACCCATTGCATTTTTGATTTAGGCAAGGAATGGATCAAAACAAGTTGAGTTGAAAATTTTGTAAGTTCTACTTGAATCAGCTCATTAATGAGCCTCTTCTTATGTTTCAAGCTCATAAATGCTTTCCTCTACTAGATATCAGCTCATTAATGTCTAGTAGAGAGCCTTTTTAGCTCATAAATTGAGGTTCATTCCCCCATTTGTTGTCCCTTTGGTTCCCGTGGATGGCTCTTTGGTTCCCGTGGATGGTTCCTTGCTTCCCGTGGCTTGACCCTTTGGTTCCCGTGGTTGGCTGTTGCTTTTCCCGTGCTGGGTGGCCTTTCCCGTGCCTTGGTGCTTCAGTTCCGTGCGGGCCTCCTTGGTTCTTGCAGGCCTCTTTGGTTCCTGGTTGGGCTGTTTCCCGTGAGTGTATGGGGGCTTTTCCGTGGCTTTGGTGCTTCGTTTCTTGGAATTGGCTGTTGGCTTTTCATATTCCCTATTTAATTAGCTTTTAAATTAATGTTTTGTGGCTATTTGTATTCCCTCTTTTGGTCTATAAATAGTAGATGTCTTGTGCATGTTTAAAAAAAGTGAAAATATGATTTTTGGAAGCTATAACGTGCGAGTTTGCTTGGAAAAGCTTGCGAGCATGTTCCATTCTCCTTCTCATCTCCTCTTTGAAAATCTTGCGAGCTCTTTCCACCCTTCGTCTTGGCTTCTAACCTCTTTCGTCTCTCCGCAATTACCACCTCACCTGTATCATTCTTCTCAAAAGTAAGCAAGTTTATGGTGTCTTGTTAGAGTCTTTGTTTGTAAGTCATTTAATTTTAAGAGTTGTAAGTCTTTATTTATAAAAATGTTCGTTTATATGAAATGTAAGAGTTTGTTCTAAAATTTCTAAGTTATCTCTTCTTTTTGAGTATTTTGTGTCTTCTTTTTATATAGGAAGTAGGTTGTATTTCTGTGATAAAAAATTTGGGGCCCTCTCCCAAATTTTTGATTACATTAATTTGGTATCAGAGCAAGTTAGTAAGTCCTAGGATTTTAATTTGGTTTGTTAAGTCAAGTCTTATTGTGTAAGTCTTGTGAGTCTTGTAAATCTTGTGTGTCTTAATGTCATTTAAGTTTTATTTGTGAGTTCTAGTGAGTCTTGGTGTGTCATGATAGTTGTGTGTGAGTCTTGTTTTGTGTCTTCCTAGGTTTGTGTCTTAAGTCTTGTGTCTTTCTAAGTCAAGTTGGATAAACATCAAGTGGAAAGCAAGCAAGAAAGTAAACCAATGGACCTCGCCACAAGAAAGTTCTTTTGACCCGATTCAGATCAAGCTTTTCAAGATTCAAGTGCAGCTACATTCAAGTGCCAAAAATTTTGAAGCAAAAAATTCAAGAATTGGATGCACCGTCCTTTCCTCCTCCGAAGAAAGCAAAAGCCAACTCATCGGGAGATGAGTTCTCAAGAAGGGGAGTCTGATGTAGGCAAGGAATGGATCAAAACAAGTTGAGTTGAAAATTTTGTAAGTTCTACTTGAATCAGCTTTTTAATGAGCCTCTTCTTATGTTTAAAGCTCATAAATGCTTTCCTCTACTAGATATCAACTCATTAATGTCTAGTAGAGAGCCTTTTTAGCTCATAAATTGAGGTTCATTTCCACATTTGTTATCCCTTTAGTTCCCGTGGATGGCTCTTTGGTTCCCGTGGATGGTTCCTTGGTTCCCGTGGCTTGACCCTTTGGTTCCCGTGGTTGGCTGCTGATTTTCCCGTGCTAGGTGGCCTTTCCCGTGCTAGGTGGCCTTCCCGTGCCTTGGTGCTTCGGTTCCGTGCGGGCCTCCTTGGTTCTTGCGGCTGCCTCTTCGGTTCCTGGCTGGGCTGTTTCCTGTGAGTGTATGGGGGCTTTTCCATGGCTTTGGTGCTTCGTTTCCTGGAATTGGCTGTTGGCTTTTCATATTCCCTATTTAATTAGCTTTTAAATTAATGTTTTGTGGCTATTTGTATTCCCTCTTTTGGTCTATAAATAGTAGATGTTTTGTGTATGTTTAAAAAAAATGAAAATGTGATTTTTGGAAGCTATAACCTGCGGGTTTTCTTGGAAAAGCTTGCGAGCTTGTTTCATTCTCCTTCTCATCTCCTCTTTGGAAATCTTGCGAGCTCTTTCCACCCTTCGTCTTGGCTTCTAACATTTTTCGTCTCTCCACAAGTACCACCTCACCTGTATTCTTCTTCTCAAAAGTAAGCAAGTTTAGGGTGTCTTGTTAGAGTCTTTGTTTGTAAGTCATTTAATTTTAAGAGTTGTAAGTCTTTATTTATAAAAGTGTTCGTTTATATGAAATGTAAGAGTTTGTTCTAAAATTTCTAAGTTATCTCTTCTTTTTGGGTATTTTGTGTCTTCTTTTTATATAGGAAGTAGATTGTGTTTTTGTGATAAAAAAATTGGGTCCCTCTCCCAAATTTTTGATTGCTTTAATTTTACTCTACAATGTCGACCCCAATTGTCTCTTCCCCGCATTGACTGGTGACCCATCATCTCCGACTCTTTGTTGACCACAACTAACAACCACGAAAGGCATCTCTTTCTCATACCAAAACCGCAATGTCTTCCCACCAAATGCTATAGATCTCCAATGCCAACCTAACTATCCAACAAGCTTAATATCCATTTTCCGTTGAACTCCAGGTCTCATTATTGCCGACAACAAACCTGCAGACAAGCTCCCAACCTTGTAGCTTATCCTAAACCTTGCTGGCAAACTCACACAACCATCCCATCAATTCTTCACTTCGTCCAAACCAACATGCTGCACCATCTACCTTTGCTTGATATGCGGTCCTTTCCTCGATTCCTTCAAATTCAAGTTGTCGACCAATTGCTACCAACCTTCACCTAGCCAAACTGCCTTTTTCATCACATAATCTCAAACTTTCATTATCCCTTTATATGACTTTCTATTCTCTCTATCTACCTTTCTCTACTCTTTCTCTCTCTCACTCTCTCTCTCAAAAGGAAAGTTTTCCTTAAAAAATAAGTGAAAAAAAGTAAGGTCCAAAAGAAAGGAGAGAAGGAAAATTTTGTATTGTGTTTGATCTCCTTGTTGCGATCTTGTCACCTCATGTTGTCATTAATTGCCTCATATGTGAGGTAAAAATGCAAAAAAATCTATAAAATTTAAGCCCATGCTCATTTTTCCAATGCGTCGAAAGAACTCTCAAATAATTACTCATATGTACTATTCTAATGGGGCGAGCAAACCCAGTTGTATGGATTTTCGTGCAGGAGCTAAAGACATGCACATTTTTTTAAGTGTGCTGGGTATGAAGGGGCTATGATGTCCTAGACATTGACTATGCTTTTGTTTCTTAATTGTTTTGGGAAGGCCTAATACTCTAGTAGATTCCCTCTACACTGGGGAGACAATGGGTTGAAAATTTTCCTAAATGAACTTGTAAATAACAAAGTTTATATGAACTTCTAGGAATAAAAGTGACCAAAAAGTGAATGAATAAAAAATGAACAAAAAAAAAAAAAGAGTACAAAAATTGCAAGATAAGACCAAAATTGAGCATTCTATATATCATGATATGTTTGTTGCTTTACAAGTGAAATTGAATACAAAGAAAACTTATAGGGAATTCGATAGTTCGCTAGTGAGCAAGAATAGGACTTGGTAGCTTGCCAACAAGCTCAAATAGTATGCAGGAACCCAGTCTATAACACAAATAGTATGCAACAAGAATATGACTTAGTTCGCACCGTAGGAACCTAGACGAAGAAGCCCTGTTCGACTCCTCTGCTTGTGCTCGCGCCTCCGACCCTACTCTCCTTCGTCCCGCTCGATCCCAGATGCTCGCTTGTTCCCTCTCGCCCGATCTTCACGTACACAACCAGCTCGATCCTTCTCCTTCTTGATTCCCTCTAGTCGAAGTCACCCAGTTAGTTGATCGCAACCCGATTGACTGCACAAATCCCAGTCCATCAACTCGATCCAAGCCATCAACATCCGATGCCATTTGCACATGACCACATCTGCAACTCTAGCCCTACCCGTCGCTGTCGTTATCAATATTTTTACACTAAAATGTATAAAATTCTATCTTATTTGCTTAAACAACAAGTATCGAAGACTTGCATTTGGTTGTATCTTTGAGTCGGCCTGGAGATAAATAAAGAGAACATATGAAGGCTTGCGCCGTCATATCTTTGATCTGGCTAGGAAAAATTAATTATGCGAAGACCTTGCATTGTCGCTTTTTTTATCCGGCCGGAATGAACAAAGTCAAGTGCCTACCTGGCATTTTCTACACGGGGGGTGGGATATAGGGAGGCTGTCAAAATTTTAAATGACAAAGGACCCTTCATAATTAATTTAAAAAGTAAAATCATACACATCTAATTTAATATTTTAACCAATTGAAAATGTTTATCATTCGAAATGATTGTTGGTTAATGTACTAAATGACATATTCTCAATCTATTTTTTAATAAAAAGACCTTGCTTTGGGGAAGGCAATCACTAACTAATGGTGTCATCGATGAGATGAAAGAGAAGTGAAGGCACCATTATTAATTTTCATACTTCAAATGTAGCTAGCATAGAATCACATATGTTTATTTATGCTCATCTAGTATCAATCGATTATCTAATTGATGTTACAAAAGAGCAAGCAACACTTAACTATGTGATTTTGTAGTACATAACTTATATGAAACATGATTGTGCATTTCAGTTTCAAATGATATTAAATCACTCATTATGGGCATCACTTATGTTTCACCTAATGTACACAGCCTCAATTGGACTTATGCTTGCATGTACTAGCACTAAAAAATAGAAAAGGCACAAGGGATAGAAGAATAGAAAAGAATGTTGACCATATGTGCTTATTTGACTCATGTGTGTTTTACTTTTAATTGGATAATTACAGCCAAGTATATTCTTTCGTCTAATATGATTTTCTAAGCGTTCCAACATGTTACACGTTACACGAGCACACATTACAAGAATGATATGTTAGATCAACTTGGTGATTATTTGCTTAAGAGTTGGATTAACTTGGAGTTTATTCATTTAGAAATAGAGTATAAAGAGACCTATCAGCAAGACTCAAGTGCAAAGTACCAAGTCTAGTGTCTAAGTATTATATTTTTTGATGGGAAGAATATTTAAGAAACACATCAAGGAGAGATGAAATTAAGATAAATGAAACATACTAAAATATTTTAGTTTGGTAAAGGGATCATAACATCCACCCTTTTTTGAGCTCAACAAGCTCTTACTCTATCTAGTTCGATTCTTTTGTATGTAACCTGCCCCAAGTAACATAAGGGCTTACTCTTAACGAATTCTTAAGCTCAATAGCAATTTCAAAATGTGGAAATTGGAGTTGTGGGAGGTGTAAATCATTATCATTTCTTTCAAACTACAAATTAATCTTTCCAAGAAATGCACCAAATATGTAAACCATGAAACTTCCCGACTGCTTGGATGAGTAGGTCCACATCAGAATTTTATCCAAGTTCCGTATGTGCTCCGTTCTATACGTCAAGCTCCTAAATGTGAGATCTGAAAATGCTTCGTGGATTTGCTAAAAGTGCTCAAATACTCTAACAATAGACTTGTTGATAGAAAATTTTAATCGGAGATAGCTATTTAAATTTGAAAATACCCTCGAAATTCTAAAAGTCACCCCATCAAAACCTAAACTCAAATACTACTAAAAATTTAAACTCTTAAAATAAAATTCGTCACAAGAAACTTAAAAACAAAAACCCATACACACTTGGTAATGGTTTGACGAGGATGATGAATTAAAGAATAACTTAATCTCATAAAGAGTAGGTGTCTTATGAAATATATTACTACAATTCATTATCAATCGATTTATCACTAGCAGGGACATGGCATGTGCCCACTAACTTGGTAATTTTGTCGTAAAATGACACCACTATATTACAGTCACGACCTAAGTCTGTGTGTTCCCTAATGGTTAAATGCCCATTGAGTGATGAATTATAGAGTGCGCTTGATAAAATATGAAACCCTGTGTTAGCTAAGGTTGACTTAAATTTACCACCTTAGATAAACATCTATCCCAAGTCTATAAGGTACCTTTGGACGATGTAACCAATGGATGCTGATAAGGATCATTCCGTCAGGTTGAGTCGACTACCTCCTCTGACCAAGTAGACCAGAGAACATGACAACATGTCGAGGGCAATAAATTTGAGAATAATCTCTACTTAGAAAGATTAAATGTCTTATCAAGCATCTTATTACAATTCATTCCTAAACTCTCTCTCGCCGGTAAATATGTGACATATGTTCATTAGGTGATAGTTTTGCCACCAAATGGTATCATAGGTAAACAGTTATGATCGGGGATCTTTAATAAGATATTTTTGTCGCAAAAGGATACTATTAAATTATTGTCAGGCTCAAAACATGTAAGTTCCTGAATTGATAAAAAATATTGAATAATGAATCATACGATGCACTTTATATGACAGAAATCTCTCTGTTAACTAATGTCAACTTCAATTTATCTCTTTAGACAAATATCCACCCTAAGTCTAGAAGCTTCTTTTAGGAGAAGCAGTGGTTCCCGATAAGGATCTTTCAGTTAGATTGGGTCGACTATCTCCTATGATTGAGTAGACTAAGGACTATGACAACTCATGATGATAGATTCATGTGATCTTGATTGAGTTTGTCATTATTCTCAAACCATCTGCTTTAAATGTTAGATGGTTAACTAGAAATTTTAGATCAAATTGCTGCTATTATACACTAAACAATTAGCATCAATCTAAAGGTTAGTCTTAATTGAAAATTCTTTGTAATCGTTGAGATAGTTAATTAACTATAACAGTTTGCGCTTATGAGACATTTGGAACTAGATTATAAAGTATTTGTGAAATGAGGGTGAAATATTTTGCTAGTATTTTATCTATAATCTAATTAGCCTTAAAAAAATTGACCCAGAAACACTCGAACTCTCTATCATAGTAGAGATTAGGGCATGAATTTTCGGAGTCCACAATTTCATAAGAATTATGGGTGAGATACGATTACAATTAGTACTCTACTATAAGGGTGCACATGCTGTCATGGTTCATGCATACATAAATTCACAAACTTTTAGCAACTTGTGATCATTAAGCTTAGACTAACCATTTGGAGTCAATTTTATAAGCCCTTTCCTTCTTTGAATAGAACTTAACTTATCGGGCATTTCTTCGACTGTGTAGTGTTTTGTTTTGGTTCCCAATGTTGTACATTGAGAGGTTTTTCTCAGTTATTTTTTTTATCTCTGTAGAAACTGTCTTGCACATGCCCAACTGCATAGGGATAAACTTGAATGAGTAAACTAGACTTGATTGTTAGAGACGTGGCATGAATAGATAACTTTAATTATATATCTATATTATACATTATTTTAATTTTGATTGTATACATGAAACACTTTTATTTATATTAGATGTATTCTTATATTTTTTTTGGCTGTCTCTTGATCTGAAAACACTGAAACAATTTCTCCCTAGTGCGGGTTTAGGTTTTTGATTATACTGGATGCACTGTGCTTAAGAAGTCATATGGTCTGAATCATGAAAACAGCCTCTTTGCAAATCAAGAGTAAGACTGTATATAACCCCTTCCTTTTCTGAGTTGGCGGGGTCTCTGCACAGTTGGTATAGTCTGAAAAGGGCAACTCAATTTGGTTTGACTCCATCCTAATTGACAAGAACCTTATATACATATATATAAGGATGGAGTCACTTCTTACACATCTTTTATCTTTCATAAAAAAATTGAATGAATAAGATTTGAAGTTGATAAAAGTTATTAATAATTAGGGGTGTAAAAAAATGATCCAACACGTCAACTTGATTCGAACTTCTCCTGAAAAATCTGGTTTGGGTTGACCCATTTAATAAACGGTACGAGTTCGGGTTGACTGGTTTAATAAATGGATCGGGTTCGAGTTGACTTGCGAAACTATTTTTGCCCCGAAAATGATTTGTTTCATATTTGTTTTCCTTAATTTTTGTACTTGTAGGTATAATCTTCTTATTTTTGATCAAATATGTTAAATTTATAGTTACTAAGTTATTTAAAAAAATTTAAACTAAAATGGGTTAATGGGTCGGGTTCAAATTGTTCGGGTTGCTAGCAGATCGGGTTTATGTTGGTGTTTTTAACTCATTTATTAAACGGGTTGGATTCAAGTTGATCGTATTTGCGACAGGTCAATTTTTTGGTCTGATCTGAACTCTATCCGTCAACACATTTTAACAACCCTATTAATAATGTAAGTAGCTAGAGTTGTCTTTTAGACGGATGCTTCCCTTGCACATTTTCCACCCTCCAACAAATTTGAATGGCTATGCTTTGAATGTGCTTAAATATAACTTTTAGCTACTCCAAATCTTAGCCATTTAAATTTTATGGAGGGTGAAAGATGTGCAAGGAGAACTGAATCGTTCCTTCTAAAATAATTGTAGCCTCACTCTATGTACATGCATTTATTCTTGTATAAGAAGGCAAGTCATCCATAAGTATATGTGACCCACCCAACAATCTCCCAGCCTTCAAATGCCATAACCACAGCATTTATATACATTGAGATATGAACCCCTCCTTGTTATCACTCCCTCACCAGTCCGTGAATGCCTGATTATTCTTGCCGCCAGATGCCTGACCTGCATGCAAATGAGGTCATCAATGAGTTTTTGCTAGATTAAATTAGATTGGATTCCATCTCTACTACTTTTAGGGATTTGGTCCTTGCTTTTATTTTACTAAAGAAAAATTATGCTTTCAATTTTTGGGAAGGGATTATCCTGTGGAACTAGGGCCTTACCTGCTCTAAAAATTTATGTCTCAGATACTCATCTTCTTTTTAGTTATTGCGTGCAAATGCGTCTCTCAATGCCTCACCTACAATTTTTTTGCTGTCCAGGTCTTACAGAGTCTCTATTTTCTGCTCATAAAGATGATTACCCGGAACATGAGCAGGCATCTCTCAGACAACTTTATCAAGCGAAGGTTATTTATATCCTTACTCAAAATCTTTTTGATTTGATTTCATCTACTACCAGATTGTTAATTAGCAGCAACAAGCAAATTTATGACTAAATCTTACAGGTGGAAGAGTTGCGTGCTGAAGCCCAGCAGCAATCTGAAGCAGCTGGAACTGTCTCACGCTCAAAGTCAGGCTCCAATGCTTCTGCTCATCAACAAATATCTGTTACTATAGTAACCGAGTTTGTCCGCTGGAATGAGGAGGCAGTATCTAGATGCTCTTTATTTTCCTCACAGGTATGGGGTGCATTATCATTTTTTTCACTTTGAAGGTTTTTTTATTGAAAAATTAGGTAAGCTTAATTAAACCTGGGAACCAAGTTTATTTAGTTTTCAGCATAATGCAATGGAAGATAAGATTAAGTTAGTTCTTCTCATGAATTTCTCCCCTCAACCACATTGTCTCATCCTCAAGGCCAGTAAATTGCTTATTGATGACATTTCTCATCTACAAGGCTAACTGCCTATTGTGGGTGATGGAAGAAGGCATGCAAAAAGCATTGCATTTATTTGATAATGTCTGATTTGTTTATTACTTGGGAAATTTGATCAAAGAGGGTGTGAATTAACTGGTTTTTTGCCTTTGTTTATATTCTTAGTAGTGGTTAATTGTTTGAAGTTTCATTCTTTTGCTTTGATAACTTATGCTGTTTGTGTTCATTTTTATTTTCGTGTAATATTATTTTTTATGAGCGAAACCATTTGCATTTTTTTAATTTATTGCTAGCTTTTAAAATACTATCTGATATAGGGTTCAATGGAAATTTCTGAACAAAATGAATGTGGTTTCACCTAATGAAAGCAGAAATATCGTTCAAGTGACAAGGATTTCATTTGAACGATGAGTTTGTGGTGAGGATAACGTACCATTTTTCAGCACCAAAATGCATAGTAGGCTAGTTTGATACTCATAAATACAATGAATTGGTAAATCCTAATTGGTGAACCATATGTTTAGTAGTCTTAACCAAGTTTCTATCATATTAACTACATAAAGCTTTCATTTGCATAATTTGTGATCACATTAGAATGATGAGAGATGAAAAATTGGATTGTTTTATGATATGTCCATGTGCAAATCATCATTTGTTAATTTGATTTTATAGGCTACCCTTTCACCATAAAGGTATGACATCTTTAATGTATTTTCACCCCCGCTGTATTTTGGCAAAAGTCACTTAAAGCTAACAAATTAACTTTCGGCGCCTCTTACACCTCTAGTATCTCGATCTTAAAAAATGTCCTCATCCTTGCCTTAACATGATGCGGACATCCAACCGTCCATGCCTATCCGAGGAGGAGCTGAAGATCGACGGCCGTCATCGTCCCATGTTATCTTAAATTTTATCTGTAATTTTTATTATGAATTTTTTCGTTTTTACCCTCACTTAAGAGGGTCATCCTATGTAATCCCTAGGGGCATATGTGTCTTGTTTTAGTTTCTTAGGCCTATATATAGAGGCTCTTGCTTGTGTAATATAATGATGGATTATTAATAAAAAAAAGAATTGGATCTTTTGTCTTGATCTCTATGTGAGTTCTGGAGAGGAAAAGTTTTGTGGGAGGACAACATTGTTTCCACCAGCCGCAGGATGGATCCGGGCTCGTGGATTGAAGTCTCTCGGGGAGGGCAATGTAGTATCCACTAGCTGTAGGAAGAGTTCGGGCTCGTGGTTTGTATCATTTTTATTTTATTTTTTCTTTGTTCTCCGTCCTCTCATCTCTAGTCTTCATCATTCACCATCCGTTTTTGTTTTATTTTGATTGATTTTTTTTAACTTTTCTTTTGGGATCAAACATCAACCCCTCCACCTCCATAGTCGGCCGACCACCTCACCCCTAGCCTCTCCCCTCTACAAATTTTGAATTCAAAATAGCCTCTTTATTACCTTCCTAAATTAATCTATTGTTAACTTGGAAAGTTCCTAATTTGAATTCAAAGTTATTTGAATTTCAAATCCTTTCCGAATTAACAAATCTAATTTTGGAAGCCTTCCCCTAATTCCTCTAAATCTGAAATCAATTTCAGATTTAATATCAAATCTCATTTAATGCCTTGGGCCACATACATCGTATGTGGACATCTCTCCCCCTCCTCCTTTGGCCGCCCCCTTTTTCCTCACATATTAATTAATTCCCCTCAATTAATGCTCTCAATCAAATCCCTTTCCCTCTAAAATTTATTCTTTCCTAAATTAAGTTGTTCTAATTTCGGTAAGTTTTCGAATTCAAATTCAAACGAATTTGAAATTTCAAATTATTTCCTAATCATTTGGCTTAATTTTGGAAAGCCTTCCTTCAATCAAAGATTGGGTAAATTAAAAATTAATTCAGAATCAATTCAAATTCCACATTCATTGAACCTGGACACCCTATCTCCTTTCTCTCTCTCTTTGGCCGACCCCTTCTCTCCCTTTTTCAATTAATTTGAAAATTCAATTCACATGGAACCCCCCCCCCCCATGTTGTACATCGTAACATCTCTGGTTTCCTTTCTTTCACTTTCACTTTAAGTTGTATTAATAGCGGATTTTGGCATGCATTCTTGTCTATATGATTTCTTCGAATAACTGTACTTTCTTTTTTTCCAGTCCTTTCACGACTTTGTGTCACTTCGTTGTTATTGTCAGTAAAGTAAGCTGAGAAGCATCTCTGGTTAAGCTGAGAAGCTTTTGCTATCGCCTGAAAGTCCTATTGTCCGGGTGCCTATAACTCCAAAAGCGAATGTTTATTTTCTTAGGTTGCCTTGCTAATGTTGTTTCCAGAAAAATGACTGAAATGCCTATTTGTTGTAATACTTTGTTAAAATCAATCGGAGGCCTCACGCTGTGGGGAATTGAAAGAAGAAAATAGTAAAAAGTTATGGTTACCTAAAAATTATATTTTAACAAAAAAATAGGTTTTCAAATGTTTTAAATGGTACGTGACCTGTTGATTTCTATAACACCTGACAGGAAATTTAATGCTGAAAATACCCAAGGCCCAAGCATAATACACACGTCATAATGAAAAAGATAATACACACGAAAAAAAAATTGTCCTATTTGATTGTGCTTGGTGGACAATGACAGATTTTTAAGACACATCCTGTGTCTCCCAAGATGACTTTGCTACTATTCCTCAAATAGAGCGACTGATTCCTTTCGTTGCCTTCCATGGCTTGATGGAACCACTAACCTAGCCAACATAATGTCACGCTTCATTCCTCCATGACATAATGAAACCACTAAACTAGCCAACATAATGTCAAGCCCCATTTTTGTTCTATCTCTAGTCAACCATGAGGCACAACAAGGGCGGATAATTTAGGCAGATGATTTTCCTACATACTCCTTGATATGAAAACATGCGTAATTTAAATCATTAAAATAGATCATAGAACTTCTTATACTTTTATAGAAAACTTATACATACTAGAAGTCTTTAATTTGTCTCACATGCATTCTTTTTTATATTGCATCCCAAAATTATACATCCATCCATAATATCAAGGTATAGCATAAGTTGGGTCATATGTCTATGGCCATATCTACTCCTTTGACTTCCCTGAAAAATAATCATCGTAATATCTGATGAGCTAAAAACTCAATCAAATAAATAATTTTGATGTGAGTTTCAAATATATAAGAGAAGGAATAATATGCATGTTGATTCTTTGAACTAATATGAGTATTTTTATTATAGATATTAGTTTAGTACAATAATAAACTTTAAAAACATTTCTTTGACATTTGAATAAATAAAAGACTTAATTTTAAGCAATGAACATGAATATCTATAAGAACATGATATCATTTGTGAAGTCTTAAATCATGAAGTGTACTTATCAATTTCTTACACCACTTTCACCAATTTCTTTTCTTTTTCAACAACAATAATAACAACATCAAACATTATCCCACTATGTAGTGTTGGCTACTTGAATCTTTTTCCTCCATTATGTCTTTTCTTTTTTGTTATTACTAATTATGTTTTCTTAGAAATGTCATATAAGCTTTCACATTTATATTATTGGTTGTCCCCTAGTTCATCGACTTTGAAAATCAATGATAAAGTTTGGACAATCTAACATATCAATTATTAATAGCTCCCTCGACCTCAAGCTTGAACATTATTTTTTCAGCTTTCTAGGATCAAGAAAATCAATGATAAAGTTTGGTCGGGCTGCGTGCGGTGTGAGTGCGGGCTGTGCATGATGTTGGGAGCACCGACGATTGTGGGAGCTTGGGTCGCACAGTATAATACACTCAGGAGCCACTGTTTTTGTGTACCACGACTTCGGTTGTGTGAGGCGGAGAGGTTGAAGTCACCATTTGCGATTTGCACGGAGGTTGGCCGGGATGTGTTCGCAGAGGCGTATTAGGCTCAAACGAGGGTGGTTACGTGGTTGTTGGCGCGTGTTGTGTGGTCTCACATGGATTACCTGGGCATACGGGCCGATAGTTGTGTTCGCGGGAGACTCGATCGCGCAGGTCGGCTTGAGGTCAGAAGGCATGGGCGTAGCGACTGATTTGTAGGAGTGTAGAGGCACTTCCTGGGCGTGTGAGCACGTGGAGTGAATGTTAAGCCTGGGCGTGTCGAGCGTGCGATTTTGTGCGTGTGGACAAAGGCTTGGAGTTCGGGCGGTGCTGGAATAGGTGCCGCAGATCGGCGGTTTCAAGAAGGATCAATAAATACAAAACACAAAATATTGCGGCGTGAGAACATTGATGCTCGATCAGACATGCGATGCTGTGTGTGAAACTCGGGCGAGAATCGAGCTCAGAGGGCAGGAGCCGCGAGCCGATTAGAAACGAGATTTGCTTGTTCTTGATTAAAGATCTGTTTAGATCTTTTTGAGGTGGAGCCTCCGGGTCAGAACGTGAGCATATCGACAAGAAGGGTCTTTCAGATTTGGTGTGTCAGAGCAGCGGAGACAAATGCAGTGGGTCAATTACTTCGGAGCGGGAGGATCAAGAACCTTGGAGATGATCACACAGGAGTTAGTCGCACGCAGTAGTGTGCGACAAGCGGGCTCCAAGCTCGGGATCGAATGGGTGGCTTGTGCGAAGTCTTAGGTCGGAGTGCGCACGAGTGCCTGGGGAAGACAGGTGAGCTGGAGGTTGCTCAGTGTTAGAGCGCAGGCACATGAATCACAGGAGGAACAATGACGTACGCAGACGCGTGTGGGTTAGAACACGCGGGAGTGCGAGTTGGGGTCGTGGATCAGAATGGACGATGGAGGCCGGGCGTGAGCGGGATTGGGCTCAGCTCGGCTGGTCTGATCACAGCAGGGGCGGATTCTTGCAAATAGGTGGTTCTTTGATATTTATTATAAAATCTGGATCAAGGTGAAGATTGTTAGGATTGGTCCAGTTTTAGGTTAAGTTGTTTCACAGGACATCACGCCATTGTCAATCCTATATATAGATGTTATAGTTTGATGTATTGGTGGGAAAAATTGAATAAAACTTTAGAATGTTTTCCTCCTGAAAATCTGCTCTCCTCCTCTCTCTCCCTCTCTCTAAATCCAAGAAAGATTAAGAAGGTCTCCTCTCCTCTTCAAGAAATCCCAACAAAATTGCTTGTTATGAAATCTTGAATGAGGAAGAAGAAGCTCCTTGAGCTTCTTGGAAGAGAGAGAGAGGGAGGCAAGGAAGGGAAAGAGATTGCACAAGAATTCTTTATTCCTTATACAAAATGGGCTATTACAAGGGGCATCTATACATCATCATATCCTTTTATATATAGGAATTAACACCAAACAGTCTTTGTAGAACCACTTAATTTAAAATTGGATCAATTCTAACAATCTTTACTTTGATTCATATTTACAATCAAAGATCAAAGAATCACCTGTTCGCAAGAATACATGCTTACTGTAATCTGACTGACTTCCTGTACTAACTCCATGAGCAAATCCGTCGAGCCGAGCCCAATAATCATGCTCGAGTTCGACCTCCATTGTGCATTCCCATCCATGACTCTAGCTCATGCTCCCGCGCATTCTAACCCAAGTGCACCTGTGCCCATTGCTATTCCTCCTGTGATCCGTATCCTCTTGCCTTGTGCTGTTGTGTAGTGCCTCTCTTCCCTAGACACCTTTGCGCGCTCCAACCTAAGAATTTGCATGAGCCACCCATCCAATCCTGAGGCTGACGCCTACTTCTTGCGCACTCCTGCGCGTGGTTGCCTCCTGCGTGATCTACTCTGAGGTTCTTGATCCACTGCTTTGACACAACAAATTCGATGACCCTGTTGTTGCTTTGCTCACGTTTTGATCTGAAGGATCCACCCAAAAAAGATCTAAATAGATCTTTAATCAAGAACAACCAATTCCCGCTTCTAATTGGCCCGCGCCTTCCGCGCTTTGAGCCCAAGTCTCGTCCGGGTCCCGCGCACAAAACCGCACGTTTGACCCAGCGTCCCTATTCTCACGCTGGAACTGTCTGTTTTCTGTCTTACTTGATCCTACTCGAAACTACAGTATGCGGTCCTTGTTCCTGGCCCGCTACTCAGCCTGCTCAGCCTCGCGTCACAGATCTAGGCATTCCCACGCCCAACCTCTGACGCGGCCAACCTGTGACATAATCTGCTCCTTTGACATGGCCAGCCTGCGACCCAGGCTTTCGCCTTCCTTGCGCGAAGTCTGCATGGGTCGGCCTGCGACCAGCCCCACGTGCTCCGTTGCGCATGTGGTTTGTTCGCACACCTGCCTTCCTGTGCCTGGCCCAACTCAGCATGAGTCCTCTCATTCACCTCCTCTCTTTCTTGGACAAGAACCTTCTTCCACCTTGAGATCGCCTCTAAGAGGCTCTGATACCACTTGCTATGAAATCTTGAATGAGGCTGAAGAAGCTCCTTCAGCTTCTTGGGAGAGAGAGAGAGGCATGGAAGGGAAAGGGCTTGCACAGGAATTCTATTTTCCTTATTCAAATTGGGCTATTCTAGGAGGCATCTATACATCATCATATACTTCTATATATAAGAACTGACATCGATGTGGTATCTTTTTGGAACCACTTAATCTAAAATTGGACCAATCCTAACACACTCTCTCTTTTTCTAATAATATCATATTTAGTGAACCTTTCATTTTTTGAAACATTGACTCAGATGCACTGTTGAGGAAAATCATGCTAAATTAGCTTTAATTCAAATCCTTAATTACTTATTTTGCTATCCTTCTAAATCTTTATTCTTACTAGGTCTTACATACGCTTTTTCTATTGGTTCAACTTTATCCTTCCCCGACTAAATATACAATACTTCCTGGTATCCATTCTCTAGTATCCCGTTTACTTAATGTTGCCTTTAAAAAAAAAAAAATGTTGCCTTTTTTTTAAAAAAAATTTTACTGTTGCCTTTTTTTTTTAGTAACTCTCTAAATCATATTGTGCAAGTCTTATTCATTCGATTGTGTAATTCTGTATCAGCTTGCTTATAATCAGTTATCATGTAACTGCTGGACCTCGTGACCCTTCTTAAATTTGACCTACCAGGCTTGAATCCTCTTAGACTGTGTCAGCCATATCCTTATAGTTCTGCCAATAACTCAAAATAAATCAATCTTGTATGCAACAGTTAAAAGTCTATCACTACTTCCCGGGCATTATCTTTGATCTTGTAGGTTAAAGGTGAATGCTAAATACTCTAACTTGAATCTCTTTGAAGTGGCATAATCTTCTTCTTCAATGGCATCTACAGATACATCTACAAATACTTTGTTTTTATGCAAGAAATAGCATGAACTCTTGAAGTAGCGCAATGTTATGGAGAACAAGAGGGACAGAATTCAGAGACATGGATGAGGAAATTTGTACTTCCTTTCTAAATAACTGTCATCCTTCATGGCACAAAAATCGTTATTATACTTCTAGAAGTGTGTCTGGAGTTTATATTGACAATTTTGGGGTGTTGCTTAGGTTTGTTTCCAATGGAGTACCATCTTCCTATTGATTTTGGGTACAATGTACTTCTCATCTTTTTATGAGGGTTATGTAAGACTGCTGTGTATTAATCTTAATGTGCTCTATTGCTACTGTAATATTTTTCTAATGGAAACTGTGTATATTCTTTTTGCAAGCTCTTCTTGCACTTTAATGCCATCTTGGTCTTCTGTTGGACAGTCTGCCAGTCTTGCTGCTACAGTAAAATCTGTTTTTAATTGCTTGCTGGATCAAGTAAGTTATGTATGAAGTTTTTTTATTCTTTATTAGTATTATTTTTTAATGTCTTCTTTCAATAAGGATGGGCTGTCTTGAGGATCTTTCCAATAATTTTAATGCTGGTATATGTGCAGGTGAGCCAATATTTGACTGATGGCCTGGAGCGGGCCAGGGAGAGTTTGAATGAAGCAGCTGCATTGAGGGATAGGTTTATGATTGGGGCAAGCGTTAGCAGAAGGGTAGCTGCAGCGGCTGCTTCTGCTGTATGAACAATCTCTAGCTCATTATTGTCCATGTCGACCTCATAAATTCAGAAATCCTAATTCAACAGTAATTCCATTTATTCAATGTATTGGATACAAATAGGGTGGGTTATCATTGAGCTTCAATTCACCATGCAAGAAAATAATTGTCCTATCACCTAAAGGAGTTCACCTGGCTTAATTTCACCCAAATAATGTGAGTTTTTTGGAAGTCAATCGATAGTATTTATACTGGCTCGGGAAGTGGAGAGGGGAATATCTTAATACGTACAGCATGAATTGCTTTATATATTAGTTCAGTTTTTATGCCGTAAAAGAATGTATGACACCAATATTTGCTTACCGGATAAATTATAGATCAGACAAAGTCTATAACATTGTCGTATGTATACAATGGAGGAGGAGCTGGTTTGATTCTTGAACTTTTGGTGTCCTGGAGCTGTTAGGGACTTGTCCTATAATACCATAGTGAGCTTGCCTTTTGTCATGCTGTTTCATTTTTTTAATCAAAAAATAGATACATCTTTTGAAATGTTTAACATACGGCAGAGTTAGAATAGTTGAGAAAATTTTAAGAAGGGTCTTACAAATAGAAGAACAATGACTAATTTTATGATATATTATTTTAGTGGGTATGAAATTAATAGTTATCAATCAATATTCACCTGAAGATCAAGTGAAGTTTAGTTGATTGATTTACTTATTTTTGATCTACCATATAGAAGATGGAGATATAACTTGCTAAGATTGGGTGGTTAAAATTGAAAAATATCTCAATTATTATGGACTAATAGAATATCTTGGAGACTTAAAGGGAAATGTCCTAAAATTACTATTAGAACCGATAATGCTATATTGATATACATGTTTGTGCTTGGAAATACTTGTAGTTCTCAAGTATTCCCTAACAATGAAAAATTATTGCGTCCTCCCACCTGACGTAGAGATGCGTCCTCCCACCGCCAAAAAACTCAGTTTTTGATCGGTATTGCTAGGTGGTATTATTTGGTAATAACGAGGAATATCATCATGTGAAGACCAATACCGAGTTATACCAAGCACATAACCGAGTTTTCTCTAGGAAAAACTAGGTTATGTGAACAAAAAAATACTCGGTTATGTGCTCTTAATAGATACAAAAAAATACCTAGTTTTTCCTAGAGAAAACTCGGTTATGTGCTCGGTATAACTCGGTATTGGTCTTCACATGATGATATTCCTCGTTATTGTTTGGTATTGCTCGGTATTTGCTTGGTATTTCTCATTTTTTAGCGCGATTTTAGCTCTGGGAGGACGCATCTCTACGTCAGGTGGGAGGACGCAATAATTTTCCCCTAACAATAGAGGCACAAACAGCAGGAAAATATGCAAAATCTGAGGGAAATTTCAATAAAACAGTAATTTTATATCAAGGATAGATCTAATCGAGTGACGAAAACAAGATACAATATATCCTCAATTCGAGAGAAGGATCGTTCTATCCCAATCTCTAGACAAAGCTAGAGCCCAACAAACCAAGGAACAAGACTCCGAAATTAGCCACCAAACAAAGCATAATCATAACCCTAAAAAACCATACTATTTAATACATTAATTCCCTAATTCAAACTCTTAATGCAAAATTTCTCTCTCATGCCTAGCAGCCCCCCTCTCTTTCTCTAATTGGCTCCTAGTGGGTCCTACTAGCTTGGGTGGAAAAATCAAAGGGGCGGCCTTTGTCCGCCTCTTGTAAACAAGAGCTGGCCTTTGAGCCGGCTGGGCCGGTTCAACCTGAACCGGCCTAACAGTTTGGTAATAGGAAGTCATTGATAACCAAGCTGAGTATGATGGAAATGAGAATGTAGAGGTGGATGTGAGAAAACGATCAATAGATTGATAAATGAATATATTAAGGGACAGCAGAAATAGCGCCTGCTAAATATAAGCTAGTCAAAAGCAAACTTGGTGGCTTTGGCATGTACAATGGAGAGCAAAAAAAGTACCAATAAGATGGATAGAAAAGATGAATATAGAAGAAAGGAAAAGGGATTGACCAAAATCAAATGATTGGAACTGGTATAAATTTTGCAATACTCTACCTGAATGAATTAATGAAAAATAGGGGCTTGGATTAGGCTAGTGATGATTTATGATGATGATCTAAAGCATGTTAGAGCATCCCTATTAGGTGCATTGTCCAACAAATGTTTGAGATATGCATTAACAGCTTCTAGAAGTGTTTTATATCCCAGCGTAAATGTGAGAATCTTCAGGAAACACTTTGAAAATCTGAAGTAATTATCACAATATAGTTGTTATCCACTGTTCAACTCTATGTTTCTTTCTGATACTTTGTTGCAGTTACATTATGCATTGAACTGTGCAGTGAAACTTTGTAAGAAAATTTTTAAGTTCAATTTTCTGTAGGCAGAGGCGGCTGCGGCTGCTGGTGAAAGCAGTTTCAAATCTTTCATGATTGCTGTGCAACGGTGTGCTAGTAGCATAGCTATACTTCAGCAGGTAACCATTTGCATGTTACATTGTTTCTTTTTTAGTTATAAATTCGGCGCCAACAACTTTTCTTTTTTATAGTATTTTTCAAATAGTATTGCCCGTCTCTTGCTTCCTGTGGATGGTGCTCATGCGTCTTCCTGTGAAGAGATGGGGACAGCTATATCCAATGTTGAAGTTGCTGTGCGCAAGGGGCTCCTACAGTGTATTGACACTGTAATGGCTGAGGTGTGTACCTTGGGAACTCTTCCCGAAAAAAATTACATAGCTACATGATATAGGCACTCGTCTTGTTCTTATATAAGAATAATATTAATCTAAACAATGATGAGCCTGTGATTTTATTTAACCTAATTAAAGATAGCTATTCTTTTTATTGAGCATCAGTGCCTGAGCATCATCCAGCTGTAGTTGCCTTTTCCGTATTGTTTGGGCTTTTTGTTTTGTTAACTATTCTTTGGCATTCAACATATTAAGCGCAGAAGAACTGCACATCGTCTGATACTGATGCTATTGAAAGCTCTGTTGTTGAGTTCTTTGCCGTCTTACAAGCGTTTGCTGTCCCCCACCAGTTCCACCCGAACTCGAATTTCAGCTGCATTTTCGTGGCGTGAACAGTGCAACGCCAATATTGACCTCAACAAAATTCTTCTTTTTGATAAGACTAGAGAGGGAGATGAAGGTAAACTTGAATTATGGAGGTCAACGCTTGAGTCTTAAGGCCTTTGTTTGAGTAGATCTACAACTGAATATTTGGAGTGTAATTTTAGTAATAATAGATCTAGTGGGGGATTATGACTTTGGGTGATCAAATCATTAATAAGACTATACATTTTAGATATCTTGGGTTTATTGTTCAGAGTGATGGTGAAATAGATGGGAATATTCTTAGTAGAATTCGACTTGGATGGATGGAGTGGAGGAATGCGTCGGGCTTGTTGTGTGATAGAAAAGTACCACTCAAACTTAATGGAAAATTCTATAAGATGGTGATTAGACCTGCAATGCTTTGTGGCGTAGAATGTTGGCCATTAAAAGAGAAGCATAATATTATGTTCAGAGTTGCAGAGATGAGGATGCTCTGGTGTATGAGTGGCTTTACTCTTGGAGACATGATACGAAATGAGCAAATACGTGAAAATGTTGGAGTAGCTCCAATGGCAGATAATATTAGAGAGAGTCGCCTTAGATGGTTTGGTCACATAAAACGGTGGCCTTCCGATGACCTGGTTAAGAGAGTAGATGTATTAGATTTAACCTATGTTAAGAAAGGTAGAGGTATACCTAAAAAGACTTGGTTAGAAAATCTTAGAAATGATCTTTCATTATTAGATCTAAATGAGAATTTGACTCTTAATTGGATACAATGAAGAAAAAGGATTCATGTAGCCGACCCCACATAGTGGGATAAAGGCTTGATGTTGTTGTGGTGTTAAGAAATGGAGTTCGATTGGAGATAAGTTATTATTTGATGTGACTGTTATTATATTTTGAAGTAAAAAAATGAGATTTTCAGTTAGAGATGCCCTTTTACTGAATCTGCAGAATGAGGTTAATAACAATGTTTTGACTGCTATTCCGGATAAAGATGAGATAAAGATATTGATAGTATGCTAATCCTTTTGGTGGCTCGAGTGATTTGGGATGAAAGAAATATCTGAACTTTTAATGACAGTTCTAGAGTTGAAAAAGCCCATTAGTTTGATATCATCAACAAGGTATTTTTCTGGATCAAGGAAAAATCAGGTGCATAAGGAGTAGTAATAACAAAGATTTTGAAGGATTTGATGTGGAAATAAGAAAGAGCTTGGAAAATTGTGATGTGGTTGCTGATGTTAGGATGTTGTACATCAACAGAATTTTGTTGTTTGATTTTCTGTTTTCAGCTTTTATGTTAATATCTAGTTTCTTGAGTTTTTCACATCTGTACCAGGTTTATTTTTTCCCGAGTTATCTCTAACGCTTAAGTTATTAATTTGTATTAATCTTTTTGTTCTTCTCTAATAGGAAAGGTATTACTACCTAGCTTTTACATTAAAGAAAAATCTTCCTTGCTTCTTTGCTGTATGTCTTATCCCATCTCCTACGCAGGTGGAGAGGCTACTTTCCACAGAGCAAAAGACAATTGATTATCGTTCACCTGATGATGGAAATCTTCCTGATCATCGACCGACAAATGCATGCATGAGGTATGTTTATCTTATATGTTATTTGAAATGCTAAAATTAGCCCTTTCATTTTCCTCTTTTGGCTTCAGAGTTGTTGGCTACCTATCTCGAGCTTTAGAGGTTGCATTCTCTGCTTTAGAAGGTCTCAACAAACAATCTTTTCTGACTGAGCTCGTAAGTCCACTGTTCTTTGAAATTGTATCATTATACTGTTGCAATTGATCTTGAGATTGCTTGATGAAAGAACAGACTGATAGGAAACACTGCAGAAATCAATTCCTCCTTGCTTGAAATTGAATTTCAGCACCCCAAAAACAATCTCCAAGACAAATTTAAGGGAAATAACTGGGAAAACTCTTTGCAATTGATGAAATAGAGAAGAAAAATAATAAGATACAATGGATCCTTAATTGGAGAGGAGGATCCAGCTCTCCAAAATCTCTAGATGCCGCTAAAGCCCAAATTAGAGAAGAACAATTCAATTCAGAAAAATCCTCGATACCCTAACCCTAGGAGAACATCCTATTTATATCATACAATCATAAAGGAAATTTCTAATTAGCCCCTCCATTGAATTTTTCCTTCCAACCTCATCAATTCCTTCTTAACTGCTGCCTTTTGAACCCCACATGGACGGCGGAATCACTGGGGAGGCAGAACTCCTCCGCCTTTATTATACGTGAGCCGGTCCCATATGAACTGGCTGGACCGGTCTAACACATACTCAATGTCCAGTGCTGCATTATACTGTATTTTTGTAACTGCCAGCCACTTAGTTGAGTGCTATTGCCTTTGACTTCCAAAGAGGAGGTTTAAGGTTCAAATCTTTGCCAAAAAAACATCCTGCATTTTGACAGCTTTATTGCTAGATGTAACTAACATATGTTGGAAATTTTCCACAGCTGGTGGAATAGAGCTTTTAGGATTTTCCGTCTATCCATCTAGCAATATAAAAATTATGGTGATAACATTGAAAGGGTGCAATGCTTTCTAAAAATGGATTGATACTTCAATAATGAAACAAATAAATACATTTGTCTCAAGTCATTATTAGGCATTGCAATCATTTCCGGCATTCAATTATTCTGTCTTAGGAGGGTCTGAGATGTCTCAGCATTGAGGTTAGGTGCTATTTGTCACGACCCGGCCCGGTTAGCTCGTAGATACGAGGCGGGAACGAGATCGGACATGTAATAAAATTAACTAATCATTCTTCTAATAAATAAAACTATTCAATGAAATCTTCAAAGACAAAAAACGTCTCTAAACCTTTTATATTTTCATTCCAAAAAGTGTTTTCAAAAATATACAAGATGGCTAACTTCAAATTTAAACATGCTAGGATAAGCCATCCAAAAGATAGGAAGTACAACAAGTAAAACTACTATCAATGAACCTGTCACCCGGTGTACGACGGCTGTAAGTGAACCTTGGGTTTTCAGCCATCTCTTCTACTAGGTTCTCCTGAAAAAATTTCCCAAAACTAGGGAGTGAGCTACGCTCAATAGAAATTCTAATCCTAAACATGCTCAATCGACATAACAATCAGCTTTAAGAAGAAAGGGGAAAATGTTTTTAATGTCTCAAATACATGCTTTAAAAGAAACAAGTGTTTAATGTCTCAATTATGTTCTCATGAAAGATATGTAAATGTCATATGCATATGTTATAGCTATACTTCATGCATCTTATTTAACATAATCAACCGTCCCGGAGTACCGTTTTGTACTGATCAGGTACACATCTTTTGGCCATTTCTTTTCCTCAATTGCCACAAGGGCCATCTGTGCCTTTGGCACCGTCTTTGGTACTCCGTATTCAATCATACACAATCCATTCAATATTTCTTTCACATGATCATATAATTTTTCCTTGCAATGTTTGACATAAAGCTTTACACAATGATACTCATGAATTTGAAACATGAAGGAAACAAAATGCTATAAAAGCTTTACAATATAACATGAGGCTTTACAATATAACATGAAATAAACATGAAATAACAATTGAACATGTAAGGAAAGGAATTCCTACCTCCAAAAATCTTGAATTCCTCTTCCCTTCCTCTTTAATTAAGCTTCTTCTTCTTGCCACCACCTAAGGGAAAATAGTTTAACTTATACTTTGCCAAAAATAAAATTTCTAATTTGATTAGAAGCTTCCTATAAACCTCCTACACCTATTCTTAAGGTATAACATCATCAACATCATCAACCTCTTACTAAACTTAATGTTTTTAATAATAATTTTCGGATTTAAATAAAATAAAATATTGGAAAAATAGTTTTCATGCAACCTATAGAAACTAGGTTTGGAAAAGAACCTAAACTTCCCTAATTTTTCCATTCAATTTCACTCAAAGAAAAATCATAATTTTTATATAAAAAGGCTTCCCTTAAACTCTCCTAGTCATTGCTATAAAACATTTCATCAAAGTGAGAAACCCTAACATTCATGAACCCAACATTTAACTTAAATCTCACAATGTCTTTACATAAAAGCTTTCTCAAGCCATTAGAAATAACATTTGTGAAGACAATTACAAAGAAAATCACTTTTAAGTAAAGCCCTAATTTTCAAAACTCATATTTTTTAAGAAAGAAGATGCACAATAGGTTTTAGAAACATCCTTTAATCATTCTCTAAATTTTCTCAAAGAAAAACCAAGTTTTCTCAAAACCCTAGAAACCTTCTCTTCCAAAAATCTTGAGAATAAGAAGGAAAAATCTAGTTCTATTACATACCTTTGCTTTCCCTTAGTCTCCCCTACGATTTTCCCTAAGTTTGGCCGCCGGAAACCGCCGCCGGAGCCGCCGTCCGTCCTTGCCCGTCGCCTCTCTTCCTCTCTCTCTCGGTTTGGCCGAAAATATGAGGGAGAGGGGGGTTTCGGTTTGGCCTAATAGAGAGGAAAGAGTTTGCTAAATGACCCCTATGCCCTCACTTAAGTAACCCATGCAAGAATAAGGAGTGGGGGTACTTTGGATATTTTTGAACTTCCAAAAATTTTATCTCTTAATTTAAACGAAATTTGATACAAGTCCTATATACCAAATTGATCGGAATTTTACGCTCAATTTTATAAAATTATTCCCGTCAAAATCCGACAACATTGAAATTTTCACTTAAAATTCGTCGCGACGCTTTGAAAAGCGTGCGAAGCCTAAAACGACGTTTTCGGGTTTTTACAATTCTCCCTCCCTTATAAAAATTTCGTCCTCGAAAGTTAAGACAAGCATAAGAAATCGTACCTTAGTAAAAAAGGTGAGGATAGCTCTCCCTCATCTCTGATTCCTTCTCCCATGTAGCATCTTTCTCCGTTCCATGCTTCCACATAACCTTGACATAAGGAATCTCTCTACTACGAAGCTGCTTAACATCATAATCTATGATCTTCTCAGGCTCCTCTACAAAAGTCAGATCTGGTTGTATATCTATTGCTCCAGTATTGATCTTTTGAGCTTCATCTGCAATGTATTTCCTCAAGGAAGAGATGTGGAATACATCATGTACTCCACTCATGTAAGATGGCAAAATCAATCTGTAAGCCACACTGCCAACTCTCTCTGAAATTTCAAATGGGCCAACATACCTTGGACTCAGTTTTCCAACTTTGCCAAATCTCTTCACACCTTTCATAGGGCTTACCTTGAGAAATACAAACTCTCCAACCTCAAACTCAACAAATCTATGTTTGGCATCATAGTACTTCTTCTGTCTATCTTGCACAGCTTTCAATCTATCACGAATCAGTCTTATCTTTTCAGTAGCATCATCTACTAAATCAGCTCCAATAATCTTTCTTTCTCCTATCTCAGCCCAACATAAAGGAGTTCTACACCTCCTTCCATACAAAGCTTCATAGGGTGCCATACCTATACTTGTTTGGAAGCTATTGTTATAGGCAAATTCAATCAATGGAATGTGTGACTCCCATTTGCCACCAAAGACTAGTACACATAATCTGAGTAAATCCTCCAATGTCTGAATAGTCCTCTCTGATTGACCATCTGTTTGAGGGTGAAATGTTGTACTGAAAGTGAGTCTGGTGCCCATTGCCTCTTGAACCTTCCTCCACAATCTAGAGGTAAATCTCCCATCTCTATCTGATACTATCGATCTTGGTACACCATGAAGCCTAACAATCTCATTAACATAAACACTTGCCAACTTCTCAACAGCATCAGATTGTTTGATAGGTAAAAAGTGTGCTGACTTGGTCAACCTATCAATGATCACCCATAAAACATCATGACCAGTTCTAGATCTAGGCAATCCAACCACAAAATCCATGGCTATGTCTTCCCACTTCCATTCTGGTATAGGTAAAGGCTGCAATAAACCTCCTGGCTTTTGATGTTCTACCTTAACCATCTGGCAAACTGTACATTTAGCCACAAATTCTGCTACACTTCTCTTCATCCCTGGCCACCAAAAATATTCCCTCAAATCTTGGTACATCTTGTTACTACCTGGGTGAATGGTATAACTTGAATAGTGAGCTTCTTGAAGAATGTCCTTCCTCAAATCTCCAACATCTGGGATGCAAATTCTGCCTCCATAGCGAAGTAACTCATCCTCATCAAGCTCAAACTCTTCCACGTGACCAACCTTCACCAAATTTAGGACTTTCTCAAATTCTGCATCTTGTGGCAAAGCTTCCCTTATCCTATCCTTTAATGTGGACTGAATGATCATCTGATTCAAAGCAACAAACTCTGCATCATTGGGCTGAACTACAGAAATCTCCAACTTCTCTAGATCTCTTACCAACTCTTGCTGTTGTGTAATCATCCAACTGGCACTACTAGAAGTCTTCCTGCTTAAGGCATCTGCTACCACATTTGCCTTGCCTGGATGATATTGGATAACCAAATCATAATCCTTGATAAGTTCCAACCATCTCTTCTGCCTCAAATTCAACTCTTTCTGTGAAAAGATATACTTCAAATTTTGGTGATCCGTGAACACTTCACACCGCACACCGTACAGGTAGTGTCTCCAAATCTTCAAGGCAAAAATTACAGCGGCAAGCTCTAGATCGTGGGTTGGGTAGTTCTTCTCATGATTTTTCAATTGCCTAGAAGCATAGGCAACTACCTTCCCATGCTGCATCAGAACGCATCCTAAACCCCTTAGAGATGCATCACTAAAAACCTGAAAACCATCACTGCCTGAAGGGATAGTAAGAATCGGTGCAGTCGTCAAACGAGTCTTCAACTCTTGAAAAGCTTCCTCACATAGACTGCTCCACTCAAACTTAACTGCCTTCTGAGTCAATCTACTCAAGGGTGCAGAAATCTTAGAAAACCCCTCTACGAATCTTCTGTAGTAACCAGCTAGTCCAAGAAAACTCCGTACCTCTGTCACTGTCGTAGGTTTAGGCCACTCAGCTATAGCCTGCACCTTATGCTGGTCCACGGAAATGCCGTCTCCACTAATCACATGACCCAAAAATGCTACACTCCTCAGCCAAAACTCACACTCGGAGAATTTGGCGTACAGTTCATTGCTTCTTAGAGTATGTAACACTGCTTGAAGATGACGTGCATGTAGCTCTTCATTATAAGAATAAATCAGAATGTCATCTATGAAAACAATGACAAAACTATCAAGCATCGGTTTAAAAATCCGATTCATTAAATCCATAAAGGCAGCTGGGGCATTCGTTAGCCCGAAAGGTAACACTGTAAACTCGTAGTGTCCATACCTTGAGCTAAACGCTGTCTTAGGGATGTCTTCCTCCTTAATCCTCAATTGATAGTAACCAGACCTTAGATCAATCTTAGAAAAGACTGTAGCTCCTTCTAGTTGATCAAACAAGTCATCTGTCCTCGGCAGTGGATACTTGTTCTTAACAGTAAGCTTGTTCAACTCGCTGTAATCGATACAAAGTCGCATACTACCATCCTTCTTCTTAACAAAAAGAACGGGTGCTCCCCAGGGTGAGGTGCTCGGTCGAATAAACCCCTTCTCCAACAGCTCTTGCAATTGTGACTTCAACTCCTGAAGTTCCTTAATCGCCATACGATAAGGTGCTTTTGAAACAAACTCAGCACCAGGTACAAGATCAATTGAGAAATCAATCTCTCTTACCGGAGGCATTCCAGGTAATACTTCAGGGAACACATCAGGAAAGTCTTGTACTACAGCAATCTCCATCAATTCTGGTACTTGCTTCGAAATGTCCCTTACATGAGCTAAGAAGCTTGGATACCCCTTCATAATTAAACTGCAAGCTTTCATAGATGAAATAATCATAGAAGAGATACCTCTATCACCTTGAAAGACAAGCTTCTCTCCTCCAGGAAGCCTGATCTTCACTACCTTCTTATTACAGTCTATAGAGATGAACTGGTTAGACATCCAATCCATCCCTAAAATCACATCAAATTCCTTAAGAGGTAGTACAAGTAACTCAACTTTAAAATCCTTCTCACATAAAGAAAGCAGGGGTGAACACATACTTGAAATAATCATGCTAGACCCATCCGGTAACACTACTGACAATGTAGTGGGCACACTATGGATATTCAATGCATGCTTCATAACAAACTCCTGACTAATGAATGAATGCGATGCACCGGTATCAAAAAGCACTCTACTAGGTACACATTGAACATAAATAATATCTGTGATCACATCAGGAGACTCTTTGGCTTCTTGCTGCGTGATGGCATAAACCCTTGATTGCACAACAGGTCTCGTAGCCGGATAACCAGGTACTGAAGCCGATGCAGTGGACTCTTGAGCTCTGGGTCTACCAACTGTAGGCTGTCTCCCAACACTCTGCTGAGGTGGAGGAGCACTAGACCTCCCCTCCCTTTGACCCCTTGGGCAATTTCTAGCCATGTGCCCAGGCTGATGGCACATATAACAAACATTGGAGCCAGATAAACATTCTCCTCTATGAGTCCTGCCACACTTGTTACAAGCTCTACTACTGAAAAACTCCCACTGCTGTCAGATCTACCTTTCTTCACACTAGGCCCACTAGAATACATCTGAAAACTCTTGGTCTTTTCAAAACCCCTCTTCTTCTGAAGGAAATCTCTCCTCTTTTGAGTAGTCTGAAAGTCAATCTCTATCTTTCTTGCTTTTCCAACCAAAGCGGGATAGTCCTCAAAACTAAGAGGGATCAGTGGCTGACGAATAGCATCACGAAGTCCTGCCAAAAATCTTTGACACTTCTCCTCAGTATTAGGAATAATCTGGGGTGCATATCGAGACAACATGGTAAATTCAGCTTCATATTGCATAACAGTCTTCTCTCCTTGCACCAATCTAATGAAGCGCTCCTGCATCTGCCTCCTTGCAGTAAGAGGCACAAACCAGTTTCTAAAGACTTCAACAAAGTCTTTTCCCATAGAATCTGAGATGCATCACGGCCACTATACTTTTCTAACATCAGTCCTCTCCACCATCTTTCTGCTTCGCCATCCAGAGCAAAGGTGGCTAGGGTCACCCTTCTATCTGCTGGACAGTGCATGCTCTCCAAAATTTTCTCCACCCTTAAAAGCCAATTCTCTGCATCTTTGGGCTCTCCTGCTCCCGTAAAGAGTGGTGGTCGCATGTCCTGAAATATCTTCAAATGTTTATCCACTAAAGTCTCTTTAGGTGTCTCCTTCTGAAAACTAGGCTGTGGCTGCTCTTGAGAACGTTGGATCAACTGTGTCACAGCCATCATCATCTGAGTGAAGGCATCCGTACTAGTACTGCTACTCCCACCAGGAGGCGGTATCATAAAAGGAACACCACTAACACCACCAGGGGGTGTAACAGCTGGAACAACTGGAACTTCCCTTCCAGTCTGCTCAGTGTTGCTATCAGTACTGCCAAGAGTGGCATCACGCTCCCGATCCATAGCATCAGTACTGCCATCAGTGGCATCACGCTCCTGATCCATAGCCCTAAACAATGAAAGTAACCTAAATTCAATAACTCATAAAACAAACATCCTATAAACGTATGCTTCCTATGATTCATATGTCATCCTAATGGCGCTTTTATTGATTCATATCTTAACTTAGCTCTGATACCACTCTTGTCACGACCCGGCCCGGTTAGCTCGTAGATACGAGGCGGGAACGAGATCGGACATGTAATAAAATTAACTAATCATTCTTCTAATAAATAAAACTATTCAATGAAATCTTCAAAGACAAAAAACGCCTCTAAACCTTTTATATTTTCATTCCAAAAAGTGTTTTAAAAAATATACAAGATGGCTAACTTCAAATTTAAACATGCTAGGATAAGCCATCCAAAAGATAGGAAGTACAACAAGTAAAACTACTATCAATGAACCTGTCACCCGGTGTACGACGGCTGTAAGTGAACCTTGGGTTTTCAGCCATCTCTTCTACTAGGTTCTCCTGAAAAAATTTCCCAAAACTAGGGAGTGAGCTACGCTCAATAGAAATTCTAATCCTAAACATGCTCAATCGACATAACAATCAGCTTTAAGAAGAAAGGGGAAAATGTTTTTAATGTCTCAAATACATGCTTTAAAAGAAACAAGTGTTTAATGTCTCAATTATGTTCTCATGAAAGATATGTAAATGTCATATGCATATGTTATAGCTATACTTCATGCATCTTATTTAACATAATCAACCGTCCTGGAGTACCGTTTTGTACTGATCAGGTACACATCTTTTGGCCATTTCTTTTCCTCAATTGCCACAAGGGCCATCTGTGCCTTTGGCACCGTCTTTGGTACTCCGTATTCAATCATACACAATCCATTCAATATTTCTTTCACATGATCATATAATTTTTCCTTGCAATGTTTGACATAAAGCTTTACACAATGATACTCATGAATTTGAAACATGAAGGAAACAAAATGCTATAAAAGCTTTACAATATAACATGAGGCTTTACAATATAACATGAAATAAACATGAAATAACAATTGAACATGTAAGGAAAGGAATTCCTACCTCCAAAAATCTTGAATTCCTCTTCCCTTCCTCTTTAATTAAGCTTCTTCTTCTTGCCACCACCTAAGGGAAAATAGTTTAACTTATACTTTGCCAAAAATAAAATTTCTAATTCGATTAGAAGCTTCCTATAAATCTCCTACACCTATTCTTAAGGTATAACATCATCAACATCATCAACCTCTTACTAAACTTAATGTTTTTAATAATAATTTTCGGATTTAAATAAAATAAAATATTGGAAAAATAGTTTTCTCTCTAATTTTAACATTAGAGGCCTCTTGAAGCTCTTAGGAACCCAACTAGGAAACATGCAACCTATAGAAACTAGGTTTGGAAAAGAACCTAAACTTTCCTAATTTTTCCATTCAATTTCACTCAAAGAAAAATCATAATTTTTATATAAAAAGGTTTCCCTTAAACTCTCCTAGTCATTGCTATAAAACATTTCATCAAAGTGAGAAACCCTAACATTCATGAACCCAACATTTAACTTAAATCTCACAATGTTTTTACATAAAAGCTTTCTCAAGCCATTAGAAATAACATTTGTGAAGACAATTACAAAGAAAATCACTTTTAAGTAAAGCCCTAATTTTCAAAACTCATATTTTTTAAGAAAGAAGATGCACAATAGGTTTTAGAAACATCCTTTAATCATTCTCTAAATTTTCTCAAAGAAAAACCAAGTTTTCTCAAAACCCTAGAAACCTTCTCTTCCAAAAATCTTGAGAATAAGAAGAAGAAAAAAAAATCTAGTTCTATTACATACCATTGCTTTTTTCCCTTAGTCTCCCCCTACGATTTTCCCTAAGTTTGGCCGCCGGAAACCGCCGCCGGAGCCGCCGTCCGTCCGTCCTTGCCCGTCGCCTCTCTTCTCTCTCTCTCGGTTTGGCCGAAAATATGAGGGAGAGGGGGGTTTCGGTTTGGCCTAATAGAGAGGAAAGAGTTTGCTAAATGACCCCTATGCCCTCACTTAAGTAACCCATGCAAGAATAAGGAGTGGGGGTACTTTGGGTATTTTTGAACTTCCAAAAATTTTATCTCTTAATTTAAACGAAATTTGATACAAGTCCTATATACCAAATTGATCGGAATTTTACGCTCAATTTTATAAAATTATTCCCGTCAAAATCCGACAACATTGAAATTTTCACTTAAAACTCGTCGCGACGCTTTGAAAAGCGTGCGAAGCCTAAAACGACGTTTTCGGGTTTTTACACTATTGATTCACTGATGGAGCATAATCTCAACGTCAAGGCCATGCAGTCATCATTAGTATACTATAGACATTGCATGCACGCAATTGCGGTTTCATACAACTTTTTTTAGTTGTTGCAAGCATATACTCTGCATGATCCAGCTTTGACTGGGATACGAGTGATTTCCTGCCATCATTTCTTTCATCCGTTCTGTACAATATTCGTTTGAGAATTATTGGAAATACATCTTTTCTTTGGTGGTAATAGTTCGTAAGCTAGTTTGGTTTTAAATTTTTGAACTGAAGACGGAATGCTTTACTTCAGGGGGATCGCTTGCATAGAGGGTTGTTATTTCATTGGCAGAAGTTCACCTTCAACCCAAGGTAATATTTCATGCCTGTTATGCTATCCATGTTTTGCTCTTAAAGGTCTACATTCCTGTTCAGCTAACATACTTTTGAACTTTTTAAATTTGCTAGGTCTTAGACTTCGTTTGGGACGACTTTATTATTGCTTCTTAAAGCATTTTGTACTAAAAAGCTACTTTAAGAAGCAGTAAAAAAGTCATCTCAAACGAAGACTAAGTCCTGATCGTTGTTGGCGCAGCATTGCTTTAAATTGCATTTTTTTTCTAAATTACTTGAAATTTTATACAGAATTTCTATGGAACATGCGATGGATGACATTTTAGGGCATCTATGACGCTAACTGAATTCTGCTTGATTTATGCTCTTCGTTGCTAAACATGAATTTTGGGGAGAAAGAACAGTTTTTTGTTTTCTTTTTTAATTTCTGGAGTAGATGAGATTTTATAATACAGTGCTTGTCAAATCAAAAGGAAAAATAATTACTTTTTGTACTTCTCTCACTTATGGGGACCCATTAGTTAGGAGATTTAGGTTTTGTTTGGGACGGCTTTCTTACTGCTTCTTAAAGCAGCTTTCTAGTTCAAAAAATTTAATTTTTGAACTAAAAAGCCGCTTTAAGAAGCAACAAGAAAGCTGTCCCAAGCCTTAGTATTAATTTTGTGCCGTTTTATCGTGAAATGTTTAGTTAAAAAAGGTTTTATTCTATAATAAATTACATGCAGTGGTGGTTTGCGCCTGAAGAGAGACATAACAGAATATGGGGACTTCGTCAGGCGTTTCAATGCACCAAGCGTTGATGAAAAATTTGAACTGTTGGGCATGTATGCATCACAACCGACCTTTGTTTAATTTATTTTATTATTATGATTTTCATCATTGTTGCAGTTAGTGCTGCTGTTGACAACTTCTAACAAACTTCTTTCTTTTGCTCCAGCATGGCTAATGTGTTTATTGTTGCTCCTGAAAGTCTTGCTTCCCTGTTTGAAGGAACTCCAGGCATACAAAAAGATGGATTAAGGTACGACCTCACCACCTAAATTTGCTTTCCAAATGAAACGAATAGCTTAAGAAATCATCTCTTAATTTGCAGATTTGTTCAACTTAGAGATGATTACAGAACTGCCAAGATTGCTTCCAGAATCAGTGGTATTGTAGCAGAGTCATAATCAAGATCGAATTTTGTTAAATTATGGCCAGGCTTTGTCTGTTCCATGTTCCATAGCTCCAATGGAGTTCCTTATTAGTCTAATATATATATTAATTCTCCTTGAGGAGTTCTAAGATGATTATTGTTTATTCTACAATGTTAGTTTATCTTTTAATACCTTAGAAACTTGTATAACTGAATTAGCTTACAATAGATGCGCTATGGTTCTAGTCATTATAATCCTAGTTGGCCATGTACTGTAAGAACTCCACGGGCCAAAAAGAAACCTTATATTATTCACTTGATTCTTTATTTTTTGCACTAAGTTGCAAATTTTTTCTAGCGTTATTGCTTCCCAGTGCCCTTTCTTGCATTCTGTATGGGATTAGTTTTTGTGCTCTCAATTACTGGATCTCAATATGTTGAAAGCTTGCTGTTGATGATGATGAGGTGCAATGTATTGTAGCTGTGACAATTTGCTTGGTAGACATTGAAGAACATATGTGGTGCATTATTTAACTGTTGATGTAATTTTTTAATTAAAAAAATTATGTCAGAATTTTCTGATGCTTATTATGTGAAAAAAAAGAGTTTAACTTTTAGATTTGCTATGAAATTAGTGTTACATATGATATTTAAGGGCTGCATTAATGTCAATATAAATCTAAAAGTTGTTTAGCACCACTAAGATTATTGTTACGTTTTGACTCTGGCAATTTTTTTTCCTTTTCAATCTAATCGTTTGTTGTGGCAATTTGCTTGGCGGAGTAAGGGGCTGTTTGGAATCGGATTTTTTGTGAGATATAGGCTTTGTTGGGACGGCTTTCTTACTGCTTTGTAATGAGGCTTTATAGTACAATCTTTATAGTACAAAAATTAAAAATTTTGTATTATAAAGCCGCTTTAAAAAGCAAGAAGAAAGCCGTCCCTAACGAAGCCTTAAGCAGGATTTAATGTAAATTCAGCCAAATAGTTTTTGGAGGGCTTGCAAATCCAGCATGTGCTTAAATCAGGGATTTATGGATTTATGGTGTAAATATGCTTAAATCTAAATCTCGTAGATGCATATTTACGGATCTACAGAATCAGATGCGAGCGAAAGGGGAGAAAAATCTTTACCTTTGCGAAGAGGAATACCCAAGACTTTGGATAGCGGCGTGTGGGGCTTCGCCGGCATTCGACAAGTTGATAAGGTGAAGAAGTATGTTCTCATGTTTTTCTTCACTCCATTCGTGTACCTCCGCCTTGAGTAGACAAAGCAGCCAGAGAGCTTCTGTCGTGTGAAGCACATACATCACGAAGAAATGGTGATGAGGAAAAAAGTGGAAGTCAAACCATAGGTTAATAATTAGTGGTCGAACTATCATAACACTAGTTTAATTAATCTTGCTAATTTATTAGTTGGATAATTATCAATAAATTAGTTTAATATAATTAGAAGTTGAGACTATAATTTGAGAATTAGTTATTAGTTATATTATTTTCATTAAATTAGATAATTAGTAATAGAATTAGAAGTTAGCTAAATTAAAAATAAATATTTAATTGTTAATTATCAATTATTTATTATAGTACTAATTATCAAGCAGCCTTGCAAATTAAATTCAAACCATATTAATTTTAATTTTAAAATGAACCAACGCCTTAAATCTTGAATTAAGTTGCCAAATAGTTTTCAAAGATTTATCAAGATTTAAATACCAAAAAGTTTTCCTGATCTAACAATAAAAAAGGGATTTACACAAGCTGATATGTGCTTAATTTCCAATATGGAAGTGAAATGTCATCTATTTGTAGTAGCTAAATTCCAAGAGAAAGTCAACAAGAATAGATTCGGATTTGATATTTGAAATTTAGGATAAGAAGAGTTGGGTAATTGGTATATCTAATTTTCCTTCATTTCCGCATTTTATTTTATGATCTTTTCATTTTGCGATTGAGTGTTCATGCAATTCTTAGCTCCCCAAGTTCTTTGTCCTTTCAAAGTGGTGGAAGTAGGGGCTGTTGAGATTGACTTTCATTTATGACTTTGTGGCTGTGATTTTGGAGTTTATAGGACTACTTAAACTTGCATGTGTTAAAGTTTGCATCCAAAACTAAAAAATAAGAATGTTAAAAAATAGGTGGAACTATTGGTTGATCATTAACTTGTGTGAGATCAAAGAGATGGAATTTGTTGTGGCTTAGGTGAGAGAGAGCGATGATATACTGAGTGTTTCTTATGGACTTGAGAGACAACATTAGGTTAGATTTAGGATTTAGGGTAGTATGAAAAAAGTGAGAACTTGAACTTTTGTTACTCGTTGTATTGATAATGAGGATGAGGGGTCGGCCATAGAATAAGTTAGAGACTTCTAAACTTTGAAGGTATTGACTCCTCCAGCACTTCATGTTTGAAAATCATGGTAAAAAGGACGATATCATCCTCCTTAATAAATAATTGGAAAAAAAATTTCTATCTTCTCTTCCCATTTGATCTTATATAGTCTTAGTGGAGATGTTAGAGGCATTACAAAATAAGTATTAGTTGAAACATTACACTCTTTGTTGGCTGATCATTTTATTTTTTTAGTAATACTAAGGTTCATTAGGGATTGTTTTCTTACTGGTTTTTAAAGTAATTTTTAGCATAAAATTTTTTTGTATTAAAAAATTACTTTAAAAAATAGTAAAAAGTTGTTCCAAATAAAGTCAAAGTAGAAATAATCAAATATTTTCTACCCAAACAACAAACTTATAATTAATGTGCAAACAATTAGCAAATTTAAATGAAATTATAATAAAAAAAATTTATTTGTAAGAGCTACTTCAATATTAGCATAAAAATATCACACAAAAAGTTTATAATCTGATTCATATATTATTTGGAGCTTTCAAAGAACCATACTTAGCTCATCCTTTCAAATGTCTCGGCAGACATACATTCTTCATAATGAGATATCTTATATGAAATGAACTATTATTCTTGATACGTCATGCAAAAATTATCTTGATTGAGCACGAATCTCGTGGCAAAATCAGTTCGGAAACTTCAAAAATTAATTTTGGGATCATATGAACTCCGATTTCAGCGAGCTTACAGTCAAACTGAGCGTCTCGGAAATACAAACCCAACGACACCAAGATCAACCCAATCCGAGCCCAAACGAGTCTGAATCAAGGGTTCAAAGCGCTGTTGGAGGGTTCAAACCGCAATTTGAGTTACCAAACGGTCTCCGATTTTGACGAGCTTATACTCGAATCGAACGGCTCGACGAGAAGAATCCAACGAGCCCAAGATAATCGAATTCCTACATCATTAAGGCCTTCAAATGACCAACGAACGGTGCATGATCAAAGGATTCGATATCGGTCGTCCATTCAAACCACTCCCAATTCGCCCTTGATTTCACGCCTATTTACGGGCTATGCCACTCCAGAAAAACTATAAATAGAGACCTCATTCTACACCAAGGGGACTCAAGTGAAGAGAGAGAGGAAGAAGAGGCGAAAGGGGAAAAGGAGATTCCTCACCTCCTCGACCACCGTCGGAGCTCTTCCTGCCGCCTGAAGATGCCGGAACTCTGCCGGATTTTTGGGAAACGCCGGGAATTCCGGGAATTCGCAGAACTTTGTAACTTTGTGAGAAGTTGATTGTAAATTGATCGTCTTGATTTGTAGGACGGATCAACCTTTGTACTTCAAACAAATACTAGTGGAACTTTGCAACTGGGCGAGGCCCCGTGGTTTTTTCCCTCTTTTGTGTTTTCCACATAAAAACTCTGGTGTCTACATTTTCTTTTCTGTTTGTGTGCGGAATATTCGTGCAACGCTAAGACGAATATTTCCTAACTCTACTGCCCCGTATATTCTAGCACGCAACAATTCTAATACAATTAGCCTTCAACTATTCTCAATAGTCTATATTCATATTTAAATTGGACCTTCTATATTTAAGTTGTAAATGTATTAAATTTAGAAAGAAGATTATGTGAGGATATTATTATTGATACGCCATTATAAAATTATCTTGATCGGGCATGAATCTCGAGGCAAAAATCAACTCAGAAATTTCAAAAATTAAATCCAGGAACACCTGAACTCCGATTTCAGCGAGCTTATAGTCAAACTGAGCGTCTCGGAAATACGAACCCAACGACACCAAATTCAACTCAATCCTAGCCCAAATGAGCCCAAATCAAGTACACAGAGTGCTGTTGAAAAGCTCGTACCACAATTTGAGTTACCAAACGGTCTCCGATTTTAACGAGCTTATAGTCGAATCAAACGGCTCGACGAGACAAATCTAACGAGCCCAAGATCGCCGAATTTCAAAGTCACTAAGACCTTCAAATGCCTGATAAACAATCCACGATCGAAGGATTCAATATCGGATGTTCATCGTCCATATTTGCCCATGATCTCTCATCTATTTACGGGCCATGTCACTCCATAAAATCTATAAATAGACCTCTCATTTCTCATGAGAGGAGGGGGAAGCAAGAGGAAGAAGGGAAGAAGGAGAAGAGAAGAGAGAAGATTAGAAGGGAAGAAACTCTTCCTCTACCACCGCCGGAATTCTGCCCGAACTTCAAATGACGCTGGAATTCTGCCTGACTTCCACGGGACGCCAGAATTTTGCCCGACTTCCACGGGATACTAAAATTCTGCCCAATTAAGGACAGAGATCCCTCATGACGCCGAAACTCCGCTCAAGTGATGCCGGAGTTCTCCTTGGCCACCAACAAATTAACATCGGACTTCTACCCGACGCCGGACATTCACTCTTCGCTAAGTTTCTACCCGACGACGGACTTCTACCGGTTATCGGAATATTGATGGACATCTATCCAAAGATGAATTTCTTTCCATTTTTGGACTTCTACATGACGACGTCCTTCTAATCTTCGTCGTCAGACAACAATCCTTCTGGCCTCCATCGCCAGCCGACTGCGATCCTCCTGACTTATGTCGCCCGCAGACTACGGTCTTTTCGACCTCCGTCGCCCGCCGACTACGGTCCTTCTGACTTATGTCGCCCACAGACGACAGTCCTTCCGACCTCCGTCGCCAACCGACTACGGTCCTTCTAACTTATGTCGCCCACCGACTATAGTCCTTCCGACCTCCTTCGCTAACCGACTACAGTCCTCCTGACTTACGTCGCCCACTGACTACAGTCCTTCCGACCCCCGTCACCAGCCGACTATGGTCCTCCTGACTTACGTCGTTCGCAGACTACAGTCTTTTAGACCTCTGTCACCAGACTATGGTCCTCCCGACCAAACGAACACGTCAATAGTGACTCTTTGTATTCTCAACTTGTAATGTACTTCATATAATGTACATCAAGCACAGGCCTTCCCCCAAGGAAGGGCCTCATTTGTAATCAACTGCAATGCTAGTGGATTCATTCAAACTGGGTTAGGCCCCGTGGTTTTTCTCCCTTTTCAGGGGTTTTCCACGTAAAAATATCGGTGTCTCCTATGAAAGCTACACTCTCTAATCTGATTGCGTGCCGTATTTTCAACGCTAAGATGCTAGATTTTCTATTTCTCTACCGCCGCGAATACTCCTGGACGCAACAATTATAAATATCAGGCAGTTAAAAATTATTTAAATAATCATGTATGAAGAATTTATATTATATTAATATTTTATTATTTTTACATTTATTTTACTATAAGCTGTATTGTTTGATATATACTTTTTCTTAAATTTATTTTCCTTTTGATTATCTCATTTTAGATGGTCTGTGGATTCTATATGCCTCAAACAAGAGAAATAGGCTTAGAGGTTGTTTGTTTGGTTGAATTGGAAATATAGTGTAAAATGAATGCAATTTATTTGAAATATTTTCAAATTGTTTTAAAGAATGTAAAATAAAAAAATGTTTTTTTTTTACTTAAAGTAAAATAAATATAATATAAAGTTCAAAGATGGTGCTGCTCAGTGGTTGACAGCGTGGTGATGGCGGCCGATGATAATGGTAGGTGGCCGCTGGCAATTACCTATGATGGTGGTGATGGGTGTCAATCGGCGGGTGGCAATGTTATTTGACAAAGGTTGACGATGAGCAGCTGGCGAGTGTGCTGGCTGCTGGAGTTGGGTTGTTGTCGATGAAATCGGTGGAAGACGAAGCGTGAGGTGATGTTCAGGGCGGAACCAACCTCAAATTTAAAGATGAGCAAATTTAATACCAAGCAAATAAACACAATAAATCCTTATATATTTTTATAAACTCAAATCCAATAAAAGAACAATACAAATAAACAAAACTCATAAAAAAAAAGAAAACTAACACACAATACTGGACAAACCTTATGGATCACGAGCTTGGAGTCAGGGACAGGGACAGAAACAGGCACGAAATTGGAGTGAGACAGTAACGACTTTCTTCGTTGGAATGGCCACTGTGTTAGTGCAAGTTTTTTATTTCTTATTAGGATTTGGAGTGTACAAGTAGATATTCAAATGGATTTTTTTTTTATTTTATATATTTAATGTGTCTGCAGAAATTTAAGCCAAGTGCAGCCAAAGCGTATGTAAAACACAAGTAAAGTACAGTCAAAACGCAATAAAAAGTGCAACAAAAGAACAGTTAAAGCGCAGCTAAAATGCAACTAAAGCCCATGTAAAGCACAGAAAAAAATACAACCAAAGCATAGTCTACGTATCATATTTTAAGTAGAAGTCCGGACGTATCTCTACGTCCAGACTCTGCACCTAATAATTTCTCGTTGAGAGGTGGTAGTGAGCGGAAACAATGATGATGAATATATGATGTATTTGAAAGAGAAGACTTTCAAATAAACTAAAAAATAAATTTAATATGTACTAATATTTATAATATAATTTTACTTTAAATTAAGCACTAATATTTTTAAAATCTTTATATTTTAAATACTCTACACTCCTCTTTCCCATATGCGGTTCGCGCTATTTGCACCGAAAAGGCGAAAACCAAACCAAGAAGGAAGGGACCTAACCAGAGTCCGAAAAGACTCGCAAAACCCAAGTAAAACCCTAGCGTACGCAGGGAGAAGGGGAGCGTTGGCGCCGTATCTCTCTACGTCGTGTGCCGATGGTGCTCTACCTCCTCTTCGAATCGGCCTCCGGGTACTCTCTCTTCCTCGCTCATGGCCTCGACGAGATCGGCCTGAGCGTGGATGCCATCCGCGAATCGGTTCTCGACCTTAGTCGATTCGGCAAGGTCGTCAAGCTTGTAGCTTTCAATCCCTTCTCCTCCGCACTCGATGCTCTCAACCAGTGCAACGCCGTTTCCGAAGGTTTTGCTCTTTTAGCTCTAGCCTTAACCGTTGCTAATATTTTCATGTTGGAGGTCACGTGATTCATGGTTTGATGATGCAGGTATAATGACGGATGAGTTGAGGAATTTCTTAGAGCTCAACCTTCCTAAGGGAAAGGAAGCGAAGAAGTCCAACTTCAGCCTTGGAGTCGCCGAGCCAAAGGTCGGGTCGCAGATCTTGGAGGTGACGAAGATCCCTTGCCAGAGCAACGATTTCGTCCTAGAGCTTCTTCGTGGTGTCCGGCTGCACTTTGATAGGTTAATCAAGGATTTAAAGGTTGGTTCTTATGGGGGCTCGGCGTTTGTGTTGATTTCTATTTGAAGTTTGTTTAATTTCTGCTTAAAGTTCCTCATTTGTGTTATTTTGTAGCCAAATGACCTGGAAAAAGCTCAACTTGGTTTGGGCCACAGTTATAGCAGGGCGAAGGTTAAGTTCAATGTCAACAGGGTGGATAACATGGTTATTCAGGCAATTTTTCTCCTTGATACCCTTGACAAAGATATCAACACTTTCTCAATGAGAGTGAGGTTTGTTAGACTTTGATGGTGCAGTGCTTTGAAATCTTATTGTTTTAGTCCTTTTGTGTTTTGTAACTGTCTAATTGTTTTGTTTAGGGAGTGGTATTCGTGGCATTTTCCTGAACTTGTTAAAATTGTCAATGACAACTATCTATATGCCAAAATTTCAAAGTTTGTGGAAGACAAATCAAATTTGTCTGAGGATCATATTCCACAGTTGGCTGATATTGTTGGTGATGAGGAGAAGGCGAAGGAAATTGTGGAAGCTGCTAAAGCATCCATGGGTGAAAACTTTAAAAACCCTCTTATTTTATTTAGAACATCCGAGTTATTCTGCTCATTTTTATGTATTCACAGGGCAGGACCTGTCTCCAATTGATTTGATAAATGTCCAGCAGTTTGCACAGAGGGTTATGGATTTGTCTGAATATAGGAAGAAGTTATATGAGTATCTAGTTACAAAGATGAATGACATTGCACCGAATTTGACTTCTTTAATTGGTGAAGTTGTGGGAGCACGACTTATTTCTCATGCTGGAAGTCTCTCAAATCTAGCTAAGTGCCCTTCTTCGACCCTTCAGATACTTGGGGCTGAGAAGGCGCTATTCAGGTTGCTATTTGAAATTTTCCATCTCTCTCTTATAGTTTTTTCAATTGAACAAAAGTTAAAAAATGTTTATTTAAGCTTCTTTATTAAAAAAAATAAATTGTCAAGGGTTGTCTTTCATGTTTCAGTTATGAAATTTGATCTGTTGGACTTGATTATTTAGATGTACTCATGTTCCTTGATAAGTTTGTTCCTATTGTTGTAGTATATATGCATTTTGTGAAGGATATTGACCATAAAGAGTAAATGCTACCTCTAATGCTTTTTAGATTTCCTATCATTTTTGTATTACTTATCATCACTAATCTATTTCACTATTTTTTGGTCTTCTAGAGCGTTAAAAACTAAAGGAAATACTCCAAAGTATGGGTTAATCTTTCATTCTTCTTTTATTGGGCGCGCTTCTGCTCGTAACAAAGGACGATTAGCTCGTTACCTTGCAAACAAGTGTTCAATTGCATCTCGTATTGATTGTTTTTCAGGCAAGCTAATCCTCATTGAAATTATTTTTCTTTAAATGCTTATATATTTAAGTTGCATTTCCCATATTTGACACATTCCTAAATTTTTTTCAGATATGAATTCCACCATTTTTGGAGAAAAGCTACGGGAGCAGGTTGAAGAGAGATTGGACTTCTATGATAAGGGAGTTGCACCACGCAAGAATGTTGATGTCATGAAAGCTGCCATTGAGTCTGCATTACAAAAGATTGAGGAACAAGGTTCGTGTTTGTCAGTTAATAAAATTTCTGATGTGAAACGGAAACGCCATTTACTTGCCTAGGTGGCAAGACTAATTAAATCCCAAATAAATTTGGGGAGAGAATGAAAATCTGAAATTAAATTTCAGATTAAGTGATTTGGGAGGGAAAATTAAGTGAAATCCAATTTTGAATTCCCAAATTAAAGAGGAGGATTATTGCTCATTCAATTGGGAGAAAGTTGGGCTGATTTTGTGGAGTCATTAATGTGATTAGGAGAGGGAGGGGAGGCCATTAAGGGGCCGGCCACATGAGGAGGAGAGAGGGGATGAGTTTTGAGAGAGTGGGGACCACCAATTTAATTTCAGATTTTGTAAAATCTGAAATTAAAATTTCAGATTTAATAAGGAAGATTTCTAAATTAAAACAATCAATTGGATTGAATTTGAATTTCAAATTCGAAATTCAATTTCAATTTATTTTGATTGCTTGAATTAAGGAGGCAATTTAGGAAACATTTAATGGCTAATGAAACTCTTAAATTTCATATTTGAAATTCAAAAGAAGAGGGGGAGAAGGAGGCGGCGGCAAGGTGGGAGGGGACCGGCGGGCTGAAGCTGGCCGGCGGCTGCTGGTGGAGGATTGGCCGGCGGGAGGAGCCTTGCAGGCCGGCGGGTTGGACCTTTGTTAGACCGGTCCACTGGACCGGTCCAGCCGGTCCAGGCGGGACCGGTTCACGCCCGAATATCGCGAAACAGGCGATTTGTTCGCCTGGGCGGAGGCCGCGCGCACCGCACGCCTTGCGGGAGCCGAATAGGAAGCTTTTTTGGGGAAATTAAGAGGGGAATTTGAATGTAGGGACTGTTTAGGGATTTTCTTTTGATTGGTATGCATTAAATAGTAGATTTTCCTAGGGTTTGATCATCTTGAATTTGGCTGAAATTTGAGATCTCGTAGATTTAGGTTTCTTTGGGCTCTAGCGGCGTCTAGAGATTTGGGAGAGATCGATCCTCCTCTCGAATTGAGGATCAATTGTATCTTGCTCTTTTATTCATCGTCTAAGTGGAATACAAGTCTTTTCTTGAGTTTTCTCTCGTATTTTCCCAAACAAGTTCTGTTTTCCTGCTGTAAACAGCAGAAATCTGCTGTTTTCCTGCTGTGGACAGCCATTTGGCTGCTGTTGGTTCGCCGATTTTGGATAGGTCGCTTGTGAATACAAGCACTTCCTATCAACCTTGTAAGCCGGTGGTCTGGATGGTTCCAAGGGGTCGGCGACAGCAAGGTGAGGGGAGGGGAAGAGGAGAAAATCTGAGGATTTTCGTTGCTTTGATTCCACCACCTTGTTAATCTTCAAGACTCGATCTCCACAACAACGAATAGATCAAAGAGAACTAAAAGGAAACGAAATACAAGAAACCTAGAACTCACAAAGAGATCTAGTTTTTCCTACGAACTCACTAAGAGATCGAGAAGAGTAAACTCACTAAGAGATCACCATGAACTTACTAAGAGATCAACAAGAACATAAAATTTTCATTATCAATAATTCCTCCAAATACAAGAGAAGGGGCCTCTATATGTAGGCCTCAAAAGAAATTAAAAGACACATTTGCCCCTTGGGCTTACATAAGACAAGAGGGTAAAAAGGGAAATTGCAAAAATTAAATAAAAATACACTTAATAAACTGAAATGAAATAAAGTGATCTCGGCCGTCGATCTTCAGCTCCTCGGATAAGCATGGACGGTTGGATGTCCGCATCAATTTCTTACAATTAAATTTATTTATTTTAGACGTCAAAGTGCAACTGTCTTTATTTGCAATTACTATTGTTTGTAACATCTCGTTAGTGCAATACTAATTTGATTTCCAATATGATAAAGAGGTGAGATTGAGCTAATTTAACATTGAATCTATATTTACTCAGTCAAATTATAGATTGCTCGATATTGGCTCATGGATCATATGCATTTGGTTTTGATCTAGCTATGATTGATTTCGTTTTATTATGAGTTTGCTCGAGTGAATTGAGTTTCATTTGACTATTTGAGCCAATTGGAAATACAAATTAGTAGTTATTTATAGAGAGTTAGTGACCCCGTCAATAAATATTACAATATGGATGTTCTACACGTTGGTACATGTCATATTTAAAAAATTCCATTAATGAACCTTCAATTTAAATATCAACTATTAGCATGTTAGCACAAACATTTTGGGGTATCTCACCAAACTCTAGTTGTAGAAACATGAAGGCAGAAGCGGAAAGCCAAAAGCCCCATTCTTCTATTTTATAGCTCGGATCAGTTTTGTTCGATTATGTGATGGATTGAGTGAATTTAGAGTTTCATTCGACTATTTGAGCCAATTGAAAAAGCAAAATAATAGTCATTCTTAGAGGGGCAATGACTCAATAAGGAAAGAGAAAAAACATATATAATGTAAACACTGGTATGCTTATAGTTATCTTCAATCTAAACATTGTAGGGAAACACCTAACTATCTATCAGTTTGTTTACTTTGTTGTAAATATCCACAATGGTCCCTAATTAAGGTGTGTTCATTTTACTCTCAGACATTTTAGGTGTTCAATTTACTCCTTTAATTTGGTCCTACCATTGACTTTGACATTTCTTTGGATATAAATTGGAGGGGGGAATTTTCCATGAATGTATTTTGAACTTTGTAGGGTCAGTCTCACTACTTTATGCTCGCTTAAATTAATGATATTTACTCTCAAAAGTTTAAAAATGCCTTTGTAGACAATCTCTCCACCAATTTATCTTTCTAATAAGTGAAGAAGTTGTCCATAGGGACCAAATTGGGTCGACATTGGTAAGTTGGACTAAATTGAATGCCATTAAAAGTTTGGGATTACAGTTGGGAACACCTAATAATTCTGGGGATTATTTTGATCATTTAATTTGCTAGTATGTTAGCACAAGCGTTTCAGGTAATCTCACCAAACTCCAATTACAGAAACAAAAAAGCCAGAAGCATAAAGCCAAATATCCTATTCTTCCCTCTTCTTTTGTTGTCTTCCAAGAAATCAACGTTCATTGAAGATGCGAGTGTGAAGGAGAGTAATTTAAATGGGAGAAGGTATGAAAGAAGCCGAGCAGTGAAAAGCTAAAGGACCTTCTCCTCCTAGGATGTGAGAATAATCTTACCAAGTTTTGATAAAAAACTAGCAAGCCAACGGGCCAATAATGAAGAAGGAATGGCCAATGAGGAAGTTGATTTGATTTAGTCTTAGCTGGTTAGTGATGAGAAATTGTGGAATAATGGGAGGGAGATCGTTGTGCTGCTTTTATAGGACTAGCGTTCAGTTATAAACTAAGTCATACATTTAAAGTAAAAAATGAACGAATGGTTACTATCAACCCATGATACAGAAGAACTGGAAAACACCATCAATGAACATTCAATCTCAATATTGTAAACCTAGCTATTAGTATGTAGCACAAACAAGAAACAAAAAACCAAAAGCAGAAAACAAAAATCCCTATTATTTCTCTCTTCTTTTATCCTCTTCCAGAAATCAAGGTTTTCAGAAGATATGATCTGAAAGGAGACGAAGATAGATAGGAGAAGGTGTAAACGAAGAAGCTTAGAGCTGAGAACGTTAGAGAATGGTCTTGTGCATTTGTGATGCCATGCAACATATCAAAGAAGGAAGAATAATAGAGACGAGGGAATGATGAAGGAGAGGAAGGGAAGCTGGTTAGCGATGGGAAATTGGTGTTTTTGGGTTATAATCCAGGCCATACATTTAAGTAAAATTACTCTCTCACTGCTGGATATTGATATATTCTTTTTAAATATTATATATATATATATATATATATATATATATATATATAGTGGCACTTTCTTTTTTGTTTTTTGTTTTCATGTAAATCACCTTTTAAGTTGTCCTTCAAAATAGGTGGTGAAAAGAAAGACGCAGAGGAGCCTTTTGCAAAGAAAAGAAAGAAGAATAAATCCAAAGGGGAGGTCCAGGAAGTGGAGCCAATGGAAGAGGATAAGCCTTCTAATGTGGTAAATGTATATGCATCTGCTGATCTAGGAATTGATCAAAAGAAGAAGAAAAAGAAGCACAAGGATGTGGATTTGGTGGAAGTTACCGTTAAAGAGGCAGTGAATGGGACAATTAGCCATGATACTGACCAAAACAAAACTGCTAAGAAGAAAAAGAAAAATCGGGAAGAGGTAAATGCTGGTGATATGGAAATGGCCACTGAAGGTAAGAAGAAAAAGAAGAAAAAGGGAAGAGCTGAACCTGATGAATGACTCTTTTCTGGGAGAAGCTTGAAATTCATTACCTTTGAGAACCTCTGAACACCACAGCTGTTTGTTTTTGTTCTTCTTTGAAATTAATTCCAGTTTATTGTTGTATTATTTCCGCAGAAATTTTAGCTAATTGTGCCTCTGAAGTACTACAAATTTTTTGCTTCAATTGAAATCTAAGATGATGATATTTTGTTTTGCATTTACCACCTTCTGTGTTTAGGGATCGGCTTTAACTGCCAGCTCTGAGGCTTTCTGAAATAACCCATAGTTTGTTTCCAGCACAGTTGCAGCATTGCTGTAATGGAGTTTTCTTTCATCCAGGATGGTATGCTTTATCGGGTGCCATTTCAGGTTAACTTAGCATCTCCAGAGAAATAACATTTCGTTGCATTTGATGGCATTTATTTGCTATGTTTTTATAGAGTGAATAGGAAGCTGCAGTTACAATTCTCAAATGGTGATTGTGAATCATGATTAAACCAACTTGGAGTCCTGAACAATTTGGATGGTGAGATTAAAGGTTTCTTTCAGATATTTGAATATCCAATCTGAATAGGTTATATCATTCTATTTGTAGAGGATATATCCTATTTTCATCGAAAAGATTTTGGATGGTAATGAAACTATTTTAGTAAATTTAACTGTCGCAATTTCCAAGCAATGATAACTGCTGCATTGTCATCATCTTATATTGTTATGTCGTTGCATGTTAAGTGTTTTTTATGGACTTTGGGTGCTACAACAATATCAAGCCTTTGTCCCACTAAGTAGGGTCGACTGCATGAATTCTCTTTCTTCATTGTGTCATGTTAAAAGTCAAATTCTCGTTTAATTCTAATAAGAAAGATCATTTCTAATATTTTTGAACCAAGTCTTTTTAGGTCTATATCTATCTTTCGTAACATAACTTAAATCTATTACATCTATTTTTCTCAACGAGTAGTCGGAAGGCCACCATTTTATGTGACCAAACCATCTAAGGCGACTCTCTCTAATCTTATCTTCCATTAGAGCTATTCCAACCTTTTCACGTATATGCTCATTTCAAATCCTATATCTAAGGATAAAGCCACTCATCCACATGAGCATCCTCATCTCTGCAACACTTAACTTAGTATTATGCTTCTTTTTAATGGCCAATATTTGACACCATAAATCTTTGCAGATCTCACCACCATCTTATAAAATTTTTCCTTAAGTTTGAGGAAGATTTTTTTGTCATACAACAAGCCCGATGAATTTCTCCATTTCAATCATCTAACTTGAATTTTACTGATCATATTTTCATTTATTTCACCATCATTCCGAACAATAGATCAAAGATACCTAAAACGTGTACTCTTATTAATAACTTGATCGTCCAAAGTCACAATATCTTCTTTAGGTCTATCATTACTAAAATTATACTTCATATATTCAGTTTTAGATCTACTCAAGCGAAAACCTTTAGACTCTAAAGTTGACCTCCATAATTCAAGTTTACCTTCAACTCCCTCTCTAGTCTTATCAACAAGAAGAATATCATCATAAAAAAAACATACACTAAGATGCATCCTCTTGCAAATATCTAGTGAGAACATTCATGAGTAAAGCAAAAAGATATGGGCTTAAGGTTGATCCTTGATGTAATCCAATTGAAATAGGAAAATACTTATCAAACCATATTGTGTTTGAACACAAGTAATAGCTCATGCATATATATCTTTAATGATTTGAATATAAATATTATTAACTCATTTCTTTTCAAGAATGCTCCATAACACTTCCTTGGAACTTTATCATATGTTATCTCTAAATTAATAAATATCATAAGTAGATCCTCATTATTCTTTTTATATTTTTCCATCAAATCTCTCAATAAATGTATGGCTTCCATAGTAGACCTACCTGGCATGAATCCAAATTGATTTTGAGAAACATAAGTATCACGCAGCAACCTACGCTCCATAACTCATTCCCATAGTTTTAAAGATTGACAAATTAACTTAATTCATCTATAATTCACACAATCTTGTGCATCACCTTTATTCTTAAATATAGGAATTAACACTTATTCTTCACTCATCTGGCATCTTTTTAGTCTTCAAGACAATATTAAAAAGTTTAATAAGCAAAGAAATTCCTTCTTCTCATAAGCATTTTTACACCTCTATTTGAATATCATTAGATCCAATAGCTTTTTCACACTTCATTCTCTTTAAAGTCTCTCTAACTTCGATTTTACTACTACTCCGATAAAAACAAAATTTTTTATTTTCATTTAGTATGCTATGGTCACTAAAGTCCATCGTATTTTCACATTCTTTATTAAAAAGTTTATCAAAATATCTCATCTACCAAAAAATTTAATTGTCGTAATTTCTGAGCAATCACATTAAAAATTCGAGCTTCTTTTGGATTTCCTTTTTGATCAATGATAATTAATGCATTGTCACATATTGCATTATCATATAGTTGTCACATTTGGGTTCTTTATAGACTTTAGGTACTAATGGAACTATTATGATAAAATTCAACTGTCGCAATTTCCAAACAATCATTCTAAAAATTTGAGTTCGGTTTGGATTTCCTTCTTGATCAATAATAACTACTGCATGTGATCATATTATATTATCACATAGTTGTCATGTTTTGGTTTTTCTACACGTTCGTCTAATTATAGTTCCAATTATTTATGATTTTTCTAGATTTGTTGGGCACCACTTAGTAGGCTGATAGCAGTAAAAGATATATAGGTTTCAATATAGGTTTCAGTGGTGAAATAAGCAAGTTCGAGTCAGCCTATTTTCTATATTTAACATGGGAGCCTTTTGGAGATTATTACGTGTGGTGTCTGGAGACAGAAAATCATTCGATTTTGTGACTGTAAATAGTAAACACACAGTAAAAACGCATTGTTAAACAATAAAAGCATAATGGTGAACAATAACTATGCTTTTAATGCTCAAAGTCACAAAATTGAATAATTATCTGTATCCGAACTCCGCACGTACTAATCTCTCCGCACTGAGAATATGACTAGTTATCATTACTAGGTGTAAGCATGAGATTTGAAATTTTTACTAGTGGGTATAAATTGATAACTTCAAAAAAGTATTTCTTGTTTTTTCCTTTAAGCTTTAGATTGAAATTGATAGTTAAATATTATTTAATAAATTTTTTTAATATAAATGTAATTAATTAAATAATCATTTATTCAAAAATCTCTCAAATATATAGAATTCCCTTGTAATTGTTGTTGCAGCAATTAATAATATCAAAAAAAACTTTATGATTAAAAATGCTAAAGAATAAATATTATTCTTCATGGTATCTTCTAATTTTTGTGCAAGTTTTTCAATTCCCTTTAAATTTCATGTCAATGATAAAATTTTCAAGTTGATTGTTTGTCGCAAATATTTTAGAAAGTTTCATCGACTATTAGAACCTTCATATTCTTCATATTTATCATGATTATGAAATAATAAACCTTGGTACAAATTCAAGCATACCCAATTAATTATAATATATGCATTATTCTTGATTTATCAGCTAGGGCTTTATTGTCCTACTTCGTTATTTGGTTAAGGCTACGTAATTAGTACATCTTCAACCGAACGTCATCCGTCCGTTTGCAGCTCCGGCGAATGTCAACTTGAAAGGCAAATGAAAACACAATTTTGCGTTTTATCTCAGCAGTGTACAATGCGAAGCTAATATTGACGTCGCACTATTCAGAAACCCAATTTTGATGCTCGTCTTTTGTCTCCTTTGTTCTGAACAAGTCGAGCGACTTCCTCCACTTGCTCAGTTCCGTCCTAATCATATTTCAGCATTATTGCAAACTAAAAGTTTACAATAATAAAGTAAGAGAGTTTTGAGTCTAAGATCCAACATAAAATTTAATATTTCTCTTAAAAAACATGGACATGTTATTTAGTTGTTGGCCTGAAGATCAGCCAATATATTAAAGTTCGAAGAGGATTGCAGTTAATGTTAGCACATAATTGACTACTACAGAATAATAACAACGAACATAAGCTTGATCTAATCTATCTGTTGTTGTATCTAGCTGCAAGCTACATATTTTCATTGCAGCTGTTTGCTCTTCCCAAAAGCATCATTAAGCTTTCAAGTATGAGATATCAATATCAGAATTTCGGTTCAACATACTTCCCTGTGAAAAATGCATAATATAATATAGATCAAATACGGACCTCATGTAATTAAGTTTGAAGCACAAAAGATAATTAAAACCAAAGTCAATGAGAAAATGATACCTCATACAAATCCAATAAGGCCAAAGTCTCTGCAATTGAGAGTTCAAAGCAAAATCTGGTAACATAATAATTGTTGCGTCTTGGAGTGTTCGCGGCAGTTGAGATATATAAAGTTTAACTCCCCTAGTTTTGTACGAAGTCCAACAAACAGACAGATGAATAGTCGGGGGTGGAGCATTCATAAGAGACACTAGAGTTTTTACATGGAAATTCTAGAAAATGGGAAAAACCATGGGGCCTTGCTCTGTTTAAATGAATCCACTAATGTTTACAGTCGATTAAAAATGAGGCTCTTTCTTGGGGGGAAAGGCCTTGGCTTAATGTAGCTAATGTACATTTATATAGAGCGTATTGCATGGTGAGAGTTGGAGGAATCAGTGCTAACATGTTCGTTTGGTTGGCAGGACCATAGTCGACGAGCGATGTAAGTTGGAGGACCATAGTCGGACGACGGTGGTCAGAAAGATCATAATCGGGCAATGGATGTCAGAAAGATCGTAGACGGACGATGGTGGTCAAAAGGACCGTAGTTGGCTAGCAATGAAGGTCAGAAAGACCATAATCAGGTGATATTGGTTGGAAGGACCGTAGTCGTGCGACAGAGGTAGAAAAGTCCATAGTCTGTGGGCAACGAAGGCCAGAAAGATTATAGTCAGGTGATGGTAGTCCGAAGGATCATAGTCGGTGGGCGACGAAGGTCAGAAAGACCGTTGTGATGGGGTTCAGAAGGACCGTAGTTGGATAACAGTGGTCGGAAATGATCGTAGTTGGCGGGTAACGGAGGTTAGAAATATCGTAGTCGGCGGGCAATAGAGATCTGATTGGACCATAGTCGAGAGACGACAGTAGTCTGAAAGACCGTAGTTAGTGGGCTTCAGATGTTAGAAAGACCGAAGTTAAGCGACGATGGTCGGAAGGACCGTAGTTGAATGATGGTGGTCAGAATGGACCATAATTGGCAGATGACGGAGGTCGGATTGAACTGTAGCCAGGTGACAGTGGTCGGAAGGACCATAGTTGGCCGGCAACAAAAGTCAGAAAGATCGTAGTAGGGTGACGGCCACTATAAATTTGTTGAAATCGGAGTTTAAATGATCAAAGATTAAATTTCAGAAGTTTCCAACTCAATTTTTCCTTCAGAGCGTGCATGATCAAGATTAATTTTTTATTATATCTCAATAATGAGGTAAAATAGGCCTGAATGCATGCTCTTCAAGGAGCTTGCAGATCTTTCTGGGACGAATCCTCACTTGTGCAGGAAACATAGACTCCCCTTTGCACTTGAAATCTTTCCAGGTTGTTGGATCTATGTTAGAACCCCCAAAACTTGCAGCTTCGAAAATTCCATGAAGCCGACGAGTTCTGTAGTTGTAAAGGAAAAGAGGTAATCCTGTAGTAATTGCTCGGACAGAGTCACAGAATCTTCGAGGCAAAAAAAATATCTGAAATTATTTACTATTTTTTTTAGAGAGACATTTATTTCTTATCACATTATAATAAGTGCTTATACTTAATGTTAAAAATGAAAGAAAGTAAATAGTTTAGGGTATATTTAAATTATAAAATTTTTTATTTAAATATTTTAGATTTTCTATATCCGTTAACTTAATTATTTCGAAAGATAATACAAAATAACTTTAGAGGAAGTGTAATTTGATTAAAATCTAATTGTAAATTACTAAATTTTTAAATTTTAGAATATATTTCAAAAAATTAAGTGAGGTTAATAGTGAATTATCTAATAAATACTTAATTTTACTTTTTGTTGGAATTTATCGACAACCAAAATATGTTGGTGAAAATAGAAACAAAATGAAACTTTCTCTTAAATTAACTAAAATAGAGCTTAACTTGTATTCAATGAATACTTTGTTGCTCTTTTCTACACTAAAGAAACTAAGGCATCGTTTCGTTTGGGCAGTTTTCTTAATGCTTTATAAAGTAATTTTCTAGCACAAAAATTTTAATTGAAGAAATTTTTGTACTAAAAAATTGCTTTAGAAAACAGTAAAAAGTCACCCGCTTTATTTGGGACAATTTTCTTTCTGTTTTCTAAATCAGTTACAAAAATTTCTGTACTAAAAATTGCTCTAAAAAGCTATTTAAAATGAAATCTTACTGCTTCTTAAAGCAGAATTGATCTGCAGCAACAACTCCTCAGTGTAGAGCAACAAGATCAAATACAATATTTTACGGCTAGGAGGCAAAATAAAATGAATATTTCCCCTAAAAACGCAAAGGGCAATTGCATTTTTCCTAAAAACACTTTTATGCTTTGCGTTTTTTGCAAAACGAGCTACACATTTACGTTTTTTACCCCTTTTAAATTTTAATTATAATGTATTCCTTCTCTTAATTTATACCTAAAGCCTGATCCTTTTACAAATTTGCCCATTTTGTATTGTTTTGAGTGACACTTAATAAAATGATAGTCTCACTTTTGCTTATCATGGGAGGAATATTTCCTTAGGTTATTTTTAATTATGCACCAACATTTGACTCCTAGCCTTCTGGAATGCCACATACAATTTTGACGATAACTTTGTGGTATAGAAATTTAAAAAATAAATAAATAAATAAATAATGTTAAATACCTGCTATGAGCTCTAAGTAGTCTGATTGATCTCATAATTTTTAGATTTATTTATGAATAAAATACATACCAAGATAATTAATGTTATAATAATTTCAAAATAGATATACGAAGTTTGAGCAGCATTCTGACTACTTATTAATCAGCACAAAATGACACAAATTTTTTATTATATATATATTTTTATTAGTTAATTAACAATCTGGCACTTTTTTTTATTGCTGAGCAATAAATATCATTATTTGATTTAAATTCATGAGCTTGGAAAAATTATGTTATTCCCTATGTAATAAACAACCAATCATTTCACATTCTGCACCTTTTCGCTTTCTAATTTTCAATTCTCTTACCCTTTAAAAAAAAAAAAAAATCTTATTGTTTCGAGCAGGAACATTTACCGTGATAAAGAGATAGAGAGTTTAATGTCTTAATTTTATATGAAGATTCATCACATATACATATTAACGAGAAGTGTAAAAAAATTATAAGACACGAGAATTTTTATAAGAAAAAATTCAGAAAAATAAAAATTTCTATAGAATTTGGCCCAGTTATAAAGCACCACAATATTTGTATTTAGTTAAAAGCGGAATCATTTCTTGGGAGAATGTAATGGTGCAACACATTAGTTTTTTTAAGTTGAAGATCCCTTTGGCAGGAATCTAGCATAAATCTAAGTGCTCAAGTTAGGAGTCAGGTTAATGTTGATGACGTGCATTGATTTTAATGTATTATGTGTTGAAATTATTAGCGATGGTAGATGATGAAATCGGTGAAATTATTATGTGTGTTTACCGAACGCCATCTGAAGGCCAATCAACACACATCACCAATATCACATCACCAATTTATTGTGTACTATTATTGTGTACCGCTATGTATCGAGTGACGTGACACACCCTGATTGGCCTCTGGATGATCCAGTTACCACACATAATAATTTCTCATAAAGTTGACGGCGCCAAAATAGCCCTACAATAATAATCATAGTATTGTAAATGGGTGGATCATAATCACACGATAGAGGTTGAGAAACTTTATTAAGGTGTCCTTATAAAACTAAATAATGAACTTGTTGTTTAATCTCATCTAGTTCACCATTGCAAGATAAAATAGAACTTAATAAATATTTTTTCTAAGTATTTTACTCAACATTTAGAACACAAACTTAACTGCTCTCCATATTACCGTTGTTCAAGCACTCGATGCACTGTTAGAAAAATAAGACAACTCACCTTGATATGTTGGTTGGGAGCTTAGGCTACCAACTAAGAGGTCTTGAGTTCGAGTATTGTGCAATGCAATATGTGTGTAAGTCGGTCTTAATTGACCTAAATGTCCCAAAGAAAATATTAGAAAATAAAGTGCTATTTTAAATACAATAAAAATAGAGTACCCGCATAATAATGAAAAGAATACAGTAGAGGCAGATTAGGCACCCGAACATGAAAGTTTATTAATAAAATAGACAGATTACACGAAATTCTCTGATTTTTTAGTTAATAGCTAATTAATTTAAGATTACTAATTACTTAGGCCATTTAGATTAGTTTAAATATCAGACTGAATTTACCGTCTAATTAAATATGAAATATTCTATTTAAAAATCTCATGCTTTCTTGTCCTAATTAGTCTGATTTAACTAAACTTTAAAGATTGTGTACGATTTAAAATTAATTAATCCGAATATAATTACCTGAACTAAAACTGTTTTAATTAAAAACTAAATAAGTACTAATGACCCAACCCCAAATGAGTCGGCGTTCTGCTTGTGAAGGTTGTTGACCGTTACGAAATAGGCGGAAAAAATAAAAATTTGAAAAGATTCGGAATATACAAAATCTTAAAAAAGGAAACCCGATCCTCTATATAATGAACTGTTGATCCGTCATTAATTAGAGAAGAAGAGTCTGCTTGTTTACTAATTCCTTCTGAAATCCTTCTTCTGCTTCAGCGTCTGCAAAAGATCGAGAAATCTCTGCTTATTCTTCTCAAGAGCACTATAATCGCTTCTGGTAAGCAATCGGATCTCCTTCTAGCGTTGGACATTGGGGTTTTGAATCTGATTCCGACTTCAACTGAAGCATTTCTTCTTCAGTTCTCAGTTCTTCCTTATAATATTTTTTCCTTCTGAATAGTACTACATACAGCTTGATACTTCCACTATATTTAATTTTGATTGCCGATGCATAATCTGATAAAAGTTAGTTTCTATATTTTTTTATAATGAATTTCATCTCAAGTTTCTTAATTTTAAAATAAAAGTTTTGGGATTTATCATAAAACATATCACAGTTTTAAAAACTGGTTTTTCTCAATCTTTCATCTTTGTTATCTTCTTCAAACTCGGAGCAAAGCAAATTTTCTTTTTTCAAGTGTTCATTTTAAATTAGGGTTTTGACCCCTCTCGAGAGCTCTAAAATCGCTGTTGCTAAACACGAGGGTTTTGATCTGATCTTCATTTAGCATTTTGCATTAGGGTTTTGAATCTGATTCTCATTTCTTATTGACTTGTCAAGTCTTTCTGTGAATAGTAATTACATATTCGATACTTCCATTAGAATCTATGATTTTTGTTGACAATGTGATAGTTTCTTTATTATTTTTTTAAAATACTTTTTTTCCGTATAAAATTTTTTAAAATTTTATACTAAAAAATTGCTTTAGAAAATTATAAAAGAGTTATCTCAAACGAAGTCATAATCTATAAATTGCATAAGCTGATTAAATACAAACAAATTTTATTATAAACATAGATTGAAGAGCTTAGGTTTTATTATTATTATTTGTATTTGTTGTTGCGTTTCTTTTAAAAGAAAATTTTGGTGGTTTAAGGGGAAAAAAACACAGAACTTTACAAAAATTCTTTTTTTTTTAAACTTTGATGTTCTTTCTCTCTTTCTTTCTTTATACCCAGAAATAAAAAAAAAAAAAAAACATTTTGTCAATAGCTTATTTTTCCTCAATAACATATATATGATAAATGAGGAAAAATAATTTCATATATTTATGTTTTATTTTCTTGTCATTGTCAAGTAGTTTTAAGTTTAATATTTATTTATTTACTTCAGATAAGAAGATGGAGAACAGCCTCTGGCAAATGGGTCCTGAATTTCGACCAGAAGAGTACCCCAAGGTCTCAGAGGATCGCCAATGGTCTGTTGTTACTTCTAAACTGGCAAAGATGACAAAATCAAAGGGCGAGCAGATCAAAAACTCCGATTATCCTCTGAACATTCCTGAGACCCAACCATGGGAAAAGCTTTATTTCCTGGAAGATGCCATTTTTGAGAACCTGCTGATGAATATGATGAATGAAGCTGCAACAAACACTTCATTCAATGTGGAAAACTTCATGAACTCCACCTCTGAGAAAAACAATGCAAATAATGTAAAAATCATAAATGAAAACAAGAAGAACAATAGAAAGCGTTTTAAGACATTGCCTTCAACTGAGACGCTGCCAAGAAATGAGATTCTCGGGGGTTATATTTTTATCTGCAACAGTGATACCATGAAGGAAGATCTTAAGAACCAGCTATTTTGTTTGCCCCCAAGATTCCGCGACTCTGTCAGAGCCATTACTCCAGGATTACCTCTTTTCCTGTACAACTACACAACTCGTCGGCTTCATGGAGTTTTCGAAGCTGCAAGTTTTGGAGGTTCTAATATAGATCCAACAGCCTGGAAAGATTTCAAGTGCGAAGGGGAGTCTATGTTTCCTGCGCAAGTGAGGATTCGTACTAGAAAGATCTGCAAGCCCCTTGAAGAACATGCATTTAGGCCTGTTTTACATCATTATTATGGCAACAGATTTCGCTTTGAACTGTCAATTGCAGAGACCTTGGCCTTGTTGGATTTGTATGAGGTATTTAGTTATCTTTTTTGTGCTTCAACGTTAATTATATGTATGAGAAACATATTTGATATGTATTAGTTAATGTTTTTTGTTACAGGGAAGTACGCGGAACTGAAAATCTGATAGTGATATCTGATACTTAAAAGCTTCATTAGGATGCTTTTGGGAAGAGCAAATATCTGTGATGAAGCATGTAGCTAGCTAGATACACTACTAAAAAAATAAGCTTTCGTAGCACTTTTTATGACCTATTGCAGCGGTTTAAACACCTACTAATTTATTTGCAGCGGTTTAGAAACCGCTGCAAATCCGCTGTATTTGCGTTCGCTGCAAGGCCTTTAGCAGCGATTTTATGAGTGCTGCTGTAGGAAGGCTATAGCAGCGCTTTTAGCAGGTGTTAAAACCGCTGCTAAAGAGTAGCACAGATTAAAAAATATATATAATGCAAAAAAAAATGCTACATCAATAGCAATTTTATTTTTACATTATCATTTCTTTTTCCGTTCAACAAAAGAACAAATTAGAAAGAAACAAAAAGAAACAAAGAAAAACTAGTAATCCAACATATTTTTGCACATAATTGACTTGAATTCAAACTAAAAATAAAACAATATTTTTCTTCAACATCGTACTAAAAAATAAAACAATATTTGTACATCACTCTATGTATGGAATGCTACACTTTGCTTTATGATAGTAAAACTTTTATTAAGCTCAACCATCTTCTCTCCAAATCTTTATCTAATACTAATGAATAACTTTCAACAATCTGAGTTTTGATTGCAGGTGAAGAACATAGGAGAAATATGGATTAATGAATCCCTGAAACCACCAAAAAATATTTGGAATTAGTATTGTGATAAATCTAAAATCCTAAAACAGAGAGTTTATTGCTTAGTTAAACAATTTTCTATGAATCAGCTGTACACTAGAATGGCATGGGAATTATGAAGTAGCTAAATAAAATTAATGGTGATGATTTTAATTATTACTTGGTGTTTCAGGATAATTTTGTGCAAGCACTCGGAATTTAAATCCTGTTTCCTCCTCATGGTCTGCAAAATGATAATAAAGTTTTTAAGCAAGATATAAAATAGACCATACAGAGAGCAATGAAAGGAAATCATTAGTGAAAATGCTCAGTATACTAGGAAAAGCACAAAGGCAGATAAAACACAAATAAGAATGCATACATGTAGCAAATGCGAATGATGACAAAGAAAGTGTAGCTCCATAACTATAGCTTCATCAACACTTCTAATGGTCACTGTATCATGAAGGCATATATGAGTAAAAGTTTATTAGCACCAAGTATACAATACAGAGAAACTTTCCAAGTTCAAGACGGCAAGCTCACCAGGTCAGGTCTTGAGTGAGAAAGAAATTCCAAAAACTTTGTTCTGAACGCTCCATTTGGTGAAAGTTCAAATGCGGAACCATGGTGGAAAGTGAAGAAAAACAAAATGCAGGATGATTTTTTGAAAATGTACAGTATATGTGGGAGTAATCATACCCTAAGAGCTCTCTTTTTGAACTTGTTTATAACAGAGAATTGTTGAAGTCTTGCTCGAACAGTCTCACCCAAATTCACATTTGTAGCCTTATAGGTATCATGTTAATGTTGGTGTAATACAATAACATCACTTATTTGTGTTTATCATACAACTCATAAAAATGACAGTATATTAGGCTATAACGCTTCATTAGAAGTTCTTTCTAATAAGTAATAACTTCATTTAAACAGAATCTCATAACAAAATGTCCATCTCCAATTCATGTTTTTTAAAACTAAGAGATGCTAAAATTTTATCAAAAGGGTCAGAATTAGTGACAGAAATTGATGATCCATCTTCAGAACACATCTTCCACCAGATAACAGAATCATGGATCAACTCAGAGAAACAAATAAACAATGAGAGTGCGGGACGACAAATATAAACAATGGAGGGATGATTTTGTCTTATTAAAGTTAGAGATCTCACAGACAGAACAGAGATGACACCGTGGTGGCTTAAATTGGTTACACTTCCTACAAAACCTAATCCTTGGATCTCTAGGGTCTGAAATTAATGCAGATTGGTGCATAGTTAAAATAGGGTTGTTGAATTCTGAGGCATACAATGGGGCACCTTCTGAGTTGTATGAAAAGTTTTCATACAATTTTCTGATAAGTATATTTGGTGTAATACAATAACATCACTAGTAATAAAAAATTTTTATGAGTTATATGAAAAGTTTTATATACTTAGTTATAACTTTCTGATAACCACAACTTACATAAACACTGTATCATGTTCGATTTCATGGTAACATTAGGAGAAAAAATTAATAAATAAATAAATAAATAAACTCACTGAAGCAAAAAATAACTTTGAATAGATTCCTCCTCTTAACTAATTACAACTTCTTCTCTGCAGCCAAATGAAGAAAGGCAACATACTTTAAAAAATACTGTAGCTTAAATGAGGAAGAGGATAGAATTTAATCCATAGCAGACCTAGTAATCCAAACTACAAAAAACAAGAGCGAGGCATTGTCTGCTCCGCCGGGAATCAAAAATAGTTTGAGAGAGAGAAAAGGGATCCTAACCCGATTGAAGACCATGAATCCGAGATCCAGATCGACTCCGTCCACAGCGATGGTGCGAGCCTGGCCACCGAGATAATCTTCTTTTCTTATAAACCTAATTAAAAGGAGAAGTTCAGATCGAGACAGCCTCCATGTATCCTCCAAATCGAGGTAAACTACATAAAAACATTAAAAAAAAGCTCCGACTCCAAAATCTTTGATGAAGGAAAAAGATATTCCCTATAATCAGAAAATTAACTGATCCAAGTTGAGGAACTAAAACTACATAAACTCATCTTCGAAAGAGATGTGCATGAAAATACAAGAAAAAGTGACTTTTTTCCTTGGTGCGGAAGAATGAGGAATAAAGATCAAATCAGATTTAAAAATAGTAAAAATCAAGCGGATGGGGATTCGACAACGCCGGGCTTAGCGACGACGGTGGATTCGAAGTCGGGATGCTCGCCGAATGCCACTATGGGAACGGCGCAGAAGGAAGCACACGCGAACAAGGTCGCGATTAGGGCAGAATTTGAGTAAATAGTTTTATTTTAGCATCGGTTTTTAAACCGCTGATAATAATAATGTGAGGAGAATAGTCGGATGTGACGGGGTTTTACCGGCAGTTTAAACCGATGCAAAAGATGGGTTTTGGCAGCTGTTCCATGACCGCTGCTAACAAATGATGCGAAAAAGGTTAATTTTTGGTAGTGATACAACAAATAGATAGATTAGATCAAGCATTTGTATGCTGTTAGCATTATAAGTCTGTATGTACGCTTTATTGAGCTCTTATTAGATTTTGTTGCATTCGATCATCATGTGGTTGTCTTCTATCATCAATAGAATTTTGTATTGTTTCATGTGATTCTTAATAAAATGGTTGTCTTTCATTTGTTGATCGTGGATGAAATGTTTTCTTGGGCCTTGTTTGGGACAATTTTATTATTATTTTGCTTTTCAAATTGCAATCACAGCTTTTGTTTGGATGTTTTTTTTTTACAATAAAAATAATTCTGAAATGAAGCTACTTTGTACAACAGCTTTCAAAAAAGTTACTTTATCCATCAGAGTTTTACAAACACCTTTATAAAAAGATACAACCATTTCAAACAAACTCTGAACTTGCTATAGATAAAACAACTTTTAAAAGTTGGTATAGAAAGCAGTTTCCTAATGAATTTTTTTTTTTTTTTAAAGCAAAGAAAAAAATAGGTGACCAAATAGAAATTATGATTATATTTTAAAAAATAAAATAGTAAGAAAGATGTTCCAAATACTTACCATTCTTCAATCCTATTCAAACTTAAATCAACTAGACGACAACTGAAGAACTTGGTGTTATTTTTTTAAGAGAAATATTAAATTATTAAAGAGAAATAACATAAAAGTCAAATTACAGAGAAAGAACTTCTTCATTTTGATTTAAGAATCAAATTTAAATGAATCTTTTCGCTCCTGCTTATTAAAATATAATTTTTAATGACATATAAAAATCTCAAAGTATTAGATTTGAATTAATGATATTTAATAAAAAATTCTCTCCTCTTATTAATAAGTCACGAATCATTTAACGTTGGGTTCCCTTTCACTTTCATGGCTTCAATGGATCTCATCGGTTCTAAAAAAAGAAGTCTAAATAGCTTATTCGAGTATCAGAGCATCGCAAGCTTCTTTTATGATGTATATTCGGTTATAATATATAACATGACAAGCTTATCATAAGAAATTCGAAATTAAAATTTTGCTTTATATACAACTTCGAAAGAAAAGGGGAAATGATACTTCATAAAAAATCATCTTATTCAGACACGAATCTCAAAGCTTATTTAAATTGGAAACTTTCACAATTAATTTTGTGATCATCCGAACTCCAATCTCAGCAAACTTATAGTCAAACTGAATGTCTCGGCAAGATGAACCAAATTGTACCAAAATCAGTCCAATCTAAGCCTAGATGTGCTTAAATCAAGGGATTAAAGCAAGTTTGGAAGATTCATAACATTAATTGGAAGACCGGAGATCTTCAAATTAGACATGCTTATAATCGAATTGAGCGGTTCGACGAAACGAATCCAAAGAGCCCAATATTACTCAATTTTGACATCATTAATATAATTAAATGCTGAATAAATATTTCATGATCAAGCGAATCAATATACGTCGTAATATGGAGTGTTTTTTATTATGGATCAAATTATCAAATGCCTATCTCATAAAACCTATAAATAGAACCTCATTCCACATTAAGTGATGAAGAACAGAGAGAACTAGAGAGGCTCTTTTGCTTTTTTTATCCATCATCTCTGATGACCACCACCAACTATTGCCACCGACAATCACCATCACCACCAGCGATCACCATTAGTAATCGCCACCATCTTCAGACTCCTACCAAAATATAACCCTATTGTTGGGTCATGATCCGGCTTGAATGCTCAAATTAATGAGACGAGAATAGATGATCGGACGGTTAATACATTTCTTTCAATAACATAAAACACTACTTAAAATATTAATATTTAACATATAACTGAAAATCCAGTAAAACAAACTTTCCAATTTGAGCATTCAATAAACTAGTTCTTACTTATTTTTGTTTGATCTCTTTTTTCTGCGTACGAATTTTTTTCTTTTAGTTATTTATTTCTCATAGTATTTACCGAAAATTTTCATTTAACATTTTGAATTTTTATTAATAACTTAGTGGATAATTACAACTTATGATATATCAATTAAACATACATAAAAATAGTCATATTCTTTTACGGGACTTTTCATTAGTAATCGCCACCATCTTCAAACTCCTACCAAAATATAACCTTATTGTTGGGTCATGATCCGGCCTAAATGCTCAAATTAATGAGACAAAAACAGATGATCGGACGGTTAATACATTTCTTTCAATAACATAAAACACTACTTAACATATTAATATTTAACATATAACTGAAAAACCAGTAAAACAAACTTTCCAATTTGAACATTCAATAAACTAGTTCTTACTTATTTTTGTTTGATCTCTTTTTTCTGCGTACGAATTTTTTTCTTTTAGTTATTTATTTCTCATAGTATTTACCGAAAATTTTCATTTAACATTTTGAATTTTTATTAATAACTTAGTGGATAATTACAACTTATGATATATCAATTAAACATACATAAAAATAGTCATATTCTTTTACGGGACTTTTCATTTAATATATACATAAACATTTAATATAAATATAGATTCCAATTATATTCCTTTCAAGTAACTTATTCCTTGTCTATCTCATTTATTCCTTCACCTTTTTCATTTAGTGCAAGAGCACCATCAAATGTGTACTGATGAAGTTACAATCACTTTTATCTTGAAGATATAAATTTAATTTAAAATTTTATTCAATTAGAAAATATATTATTTAATTGAATGTGGATAGATATTAATATTATTTTGAAACAATTAATTTAATTTTCATGCTCATAATAGATAAAATTAAAATTATCTATTTTTAATTTACAAGCAATTAAATGAATCCTTAATCTAAAAAGTTGAAATTCATCACATATAATATTTCAACTAAAGAAGCTAAATTAATTTAGAATTTTAAATAAATAAATTTAGGAACTTTATTTCAATTTAATTTAGAATTGTATACTATTATTTGCTAATCTTGCCACGGAGGAGTACTATTTTTTTTCTTTTGCTTCTTTTCGGATCTAGTGGTGCCCCTCACCACAATAGATTTATATCAAATATTATTAGTTTTTTTTTTTTGGACATTTAGGCCATTTAAGGCAAACTCACACACACAACGCATACACATAGAGTCGAACCTTAGACCTCTTAGATGGAAGCCTTAGCTCTCAACCAATAGGCCAAGGAGAGTTGTGTATATTATTAGTTTTGATCACCTCTATTGATAATCATCTTATCACTAACGGTTTGGGATTTTTCATTGCCCATCTTTGAATCACTTTTTGTAGTTTCTTTATCTATAAAATATAATTGAACAACAACAACAATAGTATCAAGCCTATATATATCCCACTACGTGGGGCTAGCTATATGAATCTTTTTTTCTTCATTGTGTCATGTTAAGAGTCATATTCTCTTTAAATTTAATAAAAAGTCATTTCTAATATTTTCTAGTCAAATATTTTTTATTCAAATTCTTTAATGTGTCATTTCCTTATTTATCCTTTTTAGGTCTATCTCTAACCTTCTTAACATAGGCCAAATCCAATACATCTGCTATGAAATCCCTTAAGTAAAAGAAGTTAAACTCTTAAATATTGAGGAATTTTTTAGTGTGATTACTAAAACTTTATTAAGAAACTCCAAAGTTAAGTGTACTTATACGGGAGCTATCCTGGGATGGGGACCTCCTAAGAAGTTACAGCAATTGGATAAAATCATAAGGCCATTAGACCAAAGCATGTAACAACCCGATAGTACAAAGTTTGAGTTGTTGCAAAATGAAATCAATTCAATACATCTGCCAGAAGTGAGAACTAAGTGTCATAAATGACAAAATGCTACGCCATGGGGGGCCACCTCTTAAATCCTATATAAGATAAAGTGCTAGATGGTAGGAGACAACTTGAACTTGTAGAGGTCACTTCTATAATTATATCTACCATGTAGATGATTCTGGGATAGGGATACTGAAGATCGAGGAGGTCAATTACTTAAGTGGGGAAGATTGTGAAACCCCTTAAATAAAAAGAAGTTATGCTCTTAAACATCAAGATACTTTTTGGTGTAATGGTTGAGATTTTATTAAGAAACTCTAAACTAAAGGTACTTATGTGGGAGCAATCTTGGATGGGAGACCATCTAGGAAGTTACACTAATGAGATAAAATCATGAGGTCATTAGGACAAAGTGGGAAGCACCTCAATAGTTAAGAGTTTGGATTACTGCATCAACTCTCTTAACTAGGTCATCTGAAGGTTGGCATTTTAAATGTCCAAACCATCTAAGACAACTCTCTCTAATCATATCTGCCACTAGAGCTAGTCCAATCTTTTCATGTATATTCTTATTTTGCATTATGTCTCTAAGAGTGAAGTCATTCATCCATCTAAGAATTCTAATCTCTGCAACACTCATTACATGAAATTTAGGTATTACCGACGGCTTTTATCGGTGGTCCTATAGCCGTCGATAATACCGCCGGTATTAATCGGCGGTTTAACCGGTGGTGTTTAATAAATCGCAGTCGGAATTAGCAGTGGTTTAATAACTGCGGGCTAGGCGCCAGTTTAATTTTATATCAGCGCCTTTACCAGCGGCCAGGGCCGCCGATTTTAAATGATGGTCGGACGCCTGGTAAACTGCTAGTGATTAACCGGCGGTCACCGGCGCTACGACCGCCAAAAATTACCAGCTGTCTAGGTCGCCAGAAAATTGTCGGTACGTATAACCGCTGGAAATGAACCACAGGAAATTATTTCCTACGCGGTTTATTCTGGCAGTTTTAGAACTGCCAGAAAGCCACCGATTTTTTTACAAAATCACCGGAAATCTATCATTAACCGCTGGTAATGCCTGAATTTCCTGTATTGACTAAAATTAATTTTATGTTTCTATTTTAATGGCCAACATTATATGTCATAAAGCATTGCAGGTCTCACCACCATCTTATAGAATTTTTCCTTGAGTTTGAGGGGTACCTTTCTATCACACAATAGGCTCGATAAAATCCTCCACTTCAACCATTAAATTTAGCTTGGATTCTACTGATAATATCATTAATTTAATTCCAAATTGATTTTGAGAAATATTAGTATAACGTCATAACCTATGCTCAATAACTCTATCCCATACTTTTAACATTAATTTAATTCCTCTATAATTTGCACACTATTGTGCATCATCTTTATTCTTAAAAATTTGAATTAACACACTCCTCCTCCCTCATCTAACATCTTTTTAGACCTCATTATTCTCAATGATATAAATTGACATCAATGCTTGAAAATATGTGAATCTTACTTTAAAATACTAAAGGGGCTGTTTAGTATCAAATTTGTACTTGGATTTATGTCAGGTTTATGGTGAATCTTGCCAAACAATTTCAGAGCGCCGCGTAAATCTCAATCTCACTTAAATACTAGATTTATGGATTTACAGCATAAATGTAAAGGCTGTTTCTCCCAGGATCGTCCGGGACGATCAGGGACATCGTCCAGGACGATCTGTACAGAATTGTGAAGAATCTGTCTGTTCGTCTTTACGAACCTGGAAGAGTCGGGACGAACAGTCGGAACGAACCAACCCGAGGGTTTCATCCCGGGACGATGAAATTGGCATTTAATTTAGTCTGGACGATCTGTGTATATGGGAGATCGTCCCGGGACGAACAGGACATCGTCCGGGACGATCCTGTGTATTAAATATTTGAATAGTGCCGATTTTGAAGAGAGAGAAAAACGAAGGAAAAAGAGGAAAAGTGGATTTTTGGGCGACTTCCGTCCGTTTTCGTCCGTCGCCGTAGTTGGGAAAGTTGACCGACTCGAGGTAAGGCACATTCTGCCTTTCTCAATTTCATAAATGAGATTTTTGACGTGTTTTTTGTTCCGAATTTTGTTTTCGTTAGCGAATTTCTGGTATTTTTTTGTCTGACAAAGGTTTTGCCGCATAACTTTTGGTATGTTTCTGAGATAATAATTGTGCACGTTTTGAGTATTTTTCAGAAGATTTTTACTGGATATTTTGGACTCTGCGGTGTTTTAATTAAACTGCAAATTATCAGGATGTTGAAAAATGTTTTGTCAGTACAATGAAAGTCTTACAATGTTGTTGTGAATGTTCTGTGATAATTTGGTAAATTTTTGAATCTGTGAATTTTTTGTAAATTCCGTACACTGCCGTTATGCCGCTGAATTTTCGTGCGATTTCTGAATTTTCTGCAATAAGATGATTTCAATATTTGATGTGTTTATGCTATCAGAATGGAGTTATAAGGGGCCGGAATCCTATGTGATTATGTTGTCTAGGTCAGAAAATTCTGAAATCTGAAATGAGCTCTGAAATCTGAAAATGTTCCGGAACCTCTGATATCTGTTCTGTTCTGGTGCTATAAGCACAACGGGAGACATAAGGGGCCAGAATCCGTTGAGATTCTGTCTGTGTCAGGGAAGGGAGGCATAAGGGGCCAGAATCCGTCGAGATTCTGTGTGATGCCCCAGAAATCAATAGTGAAAGGATTCCTCTAACATTCTGATCGAACTCCATTCCAGTTGCCAAGCTCGGACCTGAAAATATTAACCACATATAATGAGCTTACAAAGCCAGCAGGTCACCCAAAGCCTACAACTGAAATCAAAGCACGGCGATGCTATCAATATGCAGGTCAAAGTAAATCAAGTCAATCAATGGTCAATGAGTCTATGCAATACGAAAATCCAGTCAATGAAATCAAGTCTGCACAGCGGAAATCAAATCAGTAGTGCTTCTAATCAATATCCAATTATCGTAGCAATGTCTATCAGTCAATACTATCAGTTCCATCAATCATGTCATCTAGTCAATTCATTGTATCTATATCATCTATCAAATCAATAGGATGTCTGTGTCAATTACTAGCAATCAATAACATCAATTAATTCAATAAGGGACTCGTGTCAGAACGTACTCTTGCAAATCAGTCAATCCAATTATTCAATACGATTTACTCGATATCAATATACAATATTCAATGACACTACGGCAGCTTCAATAATGACGACGTACGATGCTACAGTAGGGAAATCATCTCAATCAATAAAGCACTTTCTAGTCAATTATCTCTATCAGCTCAAAATCCCAATAAACGATCAAATCAATACGGCAAAAGATCAATTGAAATCAAATCAATACAATGAAATCATCAGGTCAATAGAAATCAATACAATCAGCTCCATAAAGAAATCTATTCTGCGATAAATCAAATCCATACGGCAACAATCCATCCAATCAATCAATCGATAATCGGTACGACGAATCAATGGTATGTCAGGATCTGTCGTATCAATACTATCCATATGTCCATATCATATCCATATCAATATCGATGTCGGTATCTATCTATCGATACAATCTATATCAATATCAGTGTCAATATCTATGAATCAATACAAAGAATCCATATCAATATCGGTGCCGATATCTATGAATCAATAACATACAATCGAAATGATAAATCCGTAAATCCATAAATTCGTCATTAAATCCGTTCAAAATAATAAATCCGTCAAATCTATCAATCAATCAAATCGAGTCTATACTATCAAGTCGATCAAATCAATCGAAAAAGCAATACGATAAATCAATAGTAGCAAGTCAAATCAATGCAGAATCAATAGTATCAATGAATCTATAAATCTATGCCGTCCATATCCATATCAATATCAATAATCAATAGTCAATAGTATCAATGCTCAATGATCAATCAATGAAATCAATGAATCCGTACGATAATAAATCAATTCGATAAATCCAATCAAGATCAATAAATCAATCGGAAATCAATAAATCGATGCATATCAGGAAATCCATACGATGCAATATCGGATACATGCAATTCCATACAGGTCTTACTCGACAAGCACAAATACTAGTCATGATCAATAGTGCTGTTGTAGAATCTATATTGTTGTTGTAGATATCCGCACGTTGGTTTCAATCAATAAGAGTCGTCACTCTTTTTGCCCGTCGGCCGCCCGTCGGCATTTAAAACTCCTTATGACTCCCATCTATAGTGCTGTTGTAGAAATTCATAATCGATGTTTAAAGGAAAGCCCGTCGGCCCACCATCCTGTACAGGTCAATATCTATCTCCAACCAACGTTCAACCAGGTTCCTACTTGTCTTTCAGTATCAATCAATTCAATCAATAGTCAATGCAATAATCGATGCAATAAGCAATATTAAAGAAATCTAAAACGATCATATCAATAGTCATGCACATATCAATTCAATCTATCAATTTCAAACAAATCAGAAATCATACGAAAATCGGGCAGAGTAACGGCAGTCTGTCAAATTTACACAAAAATCCTACAAAAAGGCACAAATTCCAAATTTCTCCAAATTACAGAAGAAGATTCACAACATCAATACAAGACTATTATTCTATAGAATCCAAATCAAATCAAGTTCTGATATTTTTCTATTCGATTAAAACCGCGTAGAATCAATTCCGACCGATAAAATCATCGCAGAAAACACTCAAATCGTGTACAATAGTCATATCTATAACATACTAAAAGTTGTGCGGTGGAAGTTGTGTCAAATCAAAATTAGGTCAAAAGTTCGACTACGAAAACATAAAACAGATCACAACTCGGTCAAAACACAATATCTTTGAAAACAGAAATAGGATTCGGAGTCCTTACCACGAGATCTACACTTTCTCCAACAGCAGCGTCGGACGAAAAGCGCTCCGCGGCCTCCAAAACCCAAGATTCCTCTTTTTCCCTTTCTCTTTCTCTCTCTAAAACAGATATTTTGATTTTAAAATGATTTTCTCTCTCATCAAAACGACCAGATTTTCTTATATCATAAAGCAGATCGGCCCGGCCGATCGCCAGATCGTCCCGGGACGATCAGACCAACAAATTTCGTCCTGGACGGTTCCCAGAACTATTCTTCGGACGATATTTTCTACAGTGCAGATCGTCCTGGACGATCCCACTATCGTCCCGGACGATCCAGAGAGGAAAATCCAAATCATAGAGGAACAGTAAGGGAACGAGGTCTCACATTCTGTTTGTGTCAGGGACATCTGAAATCTGATATCTGAATCTGCTCTGTGAATTATTTGATTTCTGTACGATTTTGATTATTCTGTACGATTCTGTCTGCTCTGTGATTTGAAAGCTTTTTGATATCTGTTTTGAACTCTGATTCGACATGACTTCAGTTTTTTGTATCTGATATTTGATTTCTGATTGAGCTGTTATATGTTCTATCTGTTGTACGATTTCTGTACGATTGTTCGATTTCTGTACGATTGTTCGAATTCTGTACGGATGCTTTTCTAGTATGGATTTCTGAGAATTTTTATTGGTGAGTGATGTCTTGCTGAGCTGTTAGCTCATCCTTATTTTCTGCATGGTTTTTAAGTTCTGGGAAAGGGAAGGAAGTCGTGGATTAGCAGTTCAGAGTCGGATCTGTGATTAGGTACTTGATACTTTTGATTTTTGAACATTCATGGCTTTTCTGTTCTTTATGTCTATAAGTCATGTATTGTATCTGTATATGATTATTTTGAGGAAAGAAAAGATATATGAACTTTTCTGTGTTTGGATGTTTATAGTAGCTCTGTGTTTTTGTCTGTGTAATATTTGGAAGAAAGTTCTGAAGCAAATTTCAAAATTAGATCCTGAATTTCAAGTTTAGGTTCCGTCGCGGCCCGATGCAAGCGGGATCCGTCCCGGTCGGGTTGGGTCGTGACAAGCCTTTTTAGTGGTATCAGAGAAATGGTTTTGGAATTTGGATTGTAAGACAGAGCTATAGGAAGTGATCTGTGAGTATGTCGGGGCAGTTCTGGTTTGTTTGGATTTTTATTGTGTTGCTTTTGTGCTTAGTTTTCTGTGTGATCATGGATCCGCCAGACCCTGATATGATAGATGGGCAGAGTGCTAGTCAGGCAGCCCTAGTGGGCAGTACTATCCCAGTGGTTGGTTCTAATACACTTTTTCAGTTTGCTACATTGATTGCCTAGATGATGAGCGAGACTCAGAGTAGAGCCTCTACTGTTCGATCTGAGTATATAGATAAACATCTACAATTGTTTCTGAGATTGAAACCTTCAAGGTTTGAGGGCACTGTTGAGCCCAGAGCAGCTGAGGAGTGGTTGAGGAGGTTGGAGAAGACTTTTGACGGTATGCAGTGTTCGCCGGACAGGAAAGTATCGTTGGAAATTTTTATGTTGGATGGGGAAGCAGAACGATGGTGTATAGGCCAGCAGGAGGCGAAATTCCAAGGGAAGCTAAATTCTTTGATTACTTGAGAAAAATTTTTTGAGGAATTCCGATCGTGATTTGTACCTCCTTCTGCACGACAGCAGATGCATGAGACTTTTCTGAGACTTGTTCAGAGGAGCAGAATTGTGATGCAATATGAGGTTGAGTTTACTTCCTTAGCTCGATATGCTCCGCAGTTAGTGAGTACTTATGCTGAGAAGTGCTATCGATTTCTGAGGGGACTACGAGATAGTCTGAGGCAGCCCCTAGTACCATTTTACATTTCTGATTTCTCTGAGCTTGTGGAGAGAGCTCGTTTGGTAGAGAATGATCTGATGGCTACTCACCAGCGGTGGACTGCGAGTAGGAAGAGGTTTGGGGGTGATACTTCTAGCAGTAGTTCCTCTGGCAAGAGGAGATTTATTTTCGGAGACTCCAGGAGGAGTGGACAGTTAGGATCCACTATAGTTTCTGGTGGTGGAAGTACGACCAGTTCTGAATCAGTTAGTGGGGCACATATTTGCCAAAGTTGTGGACGATGACATTTTGGCCAGTGCTACAGGATGACTGGTCAGTGCTTCAGATGTGGTCAGCCATGACATCGGATTGCAGAGTGTCCACAGGCTGGATTTGATAGACGGTCTGAGTTCCGATCTGATAGTAGACCTGTTGGTTCAGCAGGAAGGCCGAGGACTGTACCTCCATGTACTATGACTGAAGGATCCTCTGGTAGAGGTGGTGGATCTAGTTCTGTGGCACGGAGACCACCTACTGATAGTCAGAGAGAGTCTAGTGGTTCAGTAGCTCCAGCTCCAGTTCAGCCACGTGTGTACAATTTGAGTCAGCAGGAGGCTCGTGATGCTCCGGATGTGGTGACGACATGTACAATTTATATTTCAGAACATCCTTGTCGAGTTTTGTTTGATTCTGGAGCTAGTCATTCGTTTTTGTCCAAGCGTTATTTTGATGCTTTGCATCTGGATTCTGTTTTTCTACCGGTTTCGCTTTCTGTTATTTTGCCGGCTGGAAGCAATTTGATCACCCAGAAGTTTTGCTTTTGTGATGTTGATATTTCTTGTAAGAAGTGGAAGTCAAGTTTGATTCTGTTGCCTATCTCTTCGTATGATGTTATTTTGGGCATGGATTGGCTAAGTCTGTATGAGGCTCAGATTGACTGTTTGAAAAAACAAGTGAGCTTGCTCATTGATGGTGAGAGATGTGTATTCCAAGGATTACGAGGTGTTCTATCCTGTCTTATTTCTGTGTTGGAAGTTAGAAGAATGTGGAAGAAGGGTTGCCCGATATTTTTGGCTTCTATACGGAATATAAACATAGATGTGGGTTCTCTTTCTGATATCCCAGTTGTACGGGAGTTTTATGATGTATTTCCTGAGGAGCTGGTTGGTTTACCTCCGGATAGAGATGTTGAGTTCTCTATTGATGTTTTTTCGGGTACAGCTCTGATATTGAAAGCTCCGTATAGGATGGCACCGAAGGAACTTTCTAAGTTGAAAGTTCAGCTCCAGGAGTTGGTGGATAAAAGGATTTGTTCGTCCTAGTGTTTCTTCTTGGGGAGCACCTGTACTGTTTGTGAAGAAGAAGGACGGAACACTCCGTATGTGTGTTGATTACAGATATTTGAATAAGGTCAAGATCAAGAACAAGTATCCATTATCACAGATTGATGACTTGTTTGATCAGCTTTCTGGTTCTTCTGTATTTTTAAAGATTGATTTGAGATCTGAATATTATCAGGTGAAGGTGAAGGAAGCTGATGTGTTGAAGACAGCTTTCAGTACTCGGTATGGACACTACGAGTTTTTGGTTATGCCTTTTGGGGTAACCAACGCACCAGCTATTTTCATGGATCTGATGAACAGAGTGTTCAAGGAGTATCTGGATCAGTTTGTGATCATCTTCATCGACGATATTCTGGTGTATTCTGCTTTTGAGGAAGATCATGCTAGATACTTGAGCATTGTGTTGGAGACTTTGAGGCAGCATCAGCTATATGCTAAGTTCTCCAAGTGCGAATTTTGATTGAAGAGCATTTCTTTTCTGGGGCATGTGGTGAGCGGTGAAGGTATCTCTGTTGACCCCCAGAAGATTCAAGCTGTCGCTAATTGGTCAAGGCCTACTACGGTATTTGAGGTACGTAGTTTCTTGGGCATGGCCGGATATTATAGAAAATTTGTGAAGGGATTTTCTCATATTTCTACGCCTATGACGAGACTGACTCAGAAGTCAGTAGCTTTTGTTTGGACTTCAGAGTGTGAGGTTAGTTTTCAGAAGTTGAAGGATTGTTTGACGTCTGCTCAAGTGTTAGCACTTCCGTCAGGTACGGAAGGATTTCAGGTGTTCAGTGATGCGTCACTGAAAGGTTTGGGCTGTGTTCTGATGCAGCATAGTAGGGTAATAGCTTATGCTTCGAGACAGTTGAAACCACATGAAAAGAATTACCCGACGCATGATTTAGAATTGGTTGTAGTTGTTTTTGCTTTGAAGATATGTCGTCACTATTTGTATGGCGTCAGATGTGAGATCTTTACGGATCATAAGAGCTTAAAGTACATATTCACTCAGAAGGATCTGAATTTGAGGCAAAGAATGTGGCTTGAGTTGATTAAGAATTATGATCTGTCTATTCAGTATCAGCCTGGTAAGGCTAATGTGGTAGCAGATGTTTTGAGTAGGAAGTCTTCTGGATTATCAGGTATTCAGCTCACTTCTGATGATTATCTGATACGAGATATGGAGAGGTTACAGTTAGAGGTAGGGGTGTTATTTTCGGGTCACGGGTCGGGTTCGGGTCGAACCCGAACTGACCCGGGTGCAAACGGGTCGACCCTAACCCGACCCGGGTAGAGAAACGGGTCAAAAATTCGAACCCGGACCCTACCCGGCGGGTTGCCGGGTTGACCCGACCTGACCCGTGCGGCTGAGAAGAGCTCGGTTTCGCGGTAGCGGGCGGTAGTGGCGCAGGACGCGGCAGCGGGCGGAAGCGCGCGGGGCAGCGGGGGCAGCGGGCATCGAGGGGCAGCGCGGGGCAGCGGGCAGCACGCAGGGCAGCGTGTGGGGCAGCATCGCGCGGCGTGCTGGGCAGCACTGGGCAGCGTGGCGGGGCAGCGGGTAGCGGGCAGCGGGCGGGGGCAGCGGGCAAGGGAGGGAATCCAATTTTTTTAAAATAAACGGGTTTTCGGGTTGACCCGGCAACCCGCCGGGTCAACCCGAACCCGACCCATTTTATCAAACGGGTCGAATCTGTGAACCCGAACCCGACCCGTTTGAAAAACGGGTCGGGTCCAACCCGGATTTTTTGGGTCGGGTTTTCGTGTCGTGTCAAATATTGACACCTCTAGTTAGAGGTGATTTCCTCTACTGGTCCGAATTCTGTTGTTTTGACTCAGATGAACATTCAGTCTTCTCTGGAAGAAAGGATTCAAGAAGTTCAGAAGTCAGATCATAACTATTTGAAGTTGATTACTCAGATTGAATATGGTAAGAAACCTGAACTGTGAGTTTCTGATTCTGGTGTTATTTTCTGCAAGAATAGACTGGATTCCTATGTTTGGAGATTTGAGGAAAGAGATTCTGTATGAATCTCATCATTCAGGCTATATGATTCATCCGGGAAGTGGCAAGATGTACGGATATATGAAGAGATTGTTCTGGTGGCCTGGAATGAAAAAGGATGTAGCAGACTTTGTTTAGAAATGCGAAGTCTGTCAATTAGTGAAGGCAGAGCATCAGCGACCAGGAGGTCTTTTGCAGTCGTTGCCTATCCCTGAGTGGAAATGGGAGGAGGTAACGATGGACTTTGCTATGGGTTTTCCTCGATCAAGACAAGGGCATGATGCCATCTGGGTAATTGTGGATCGCTTGATGAAGTCTGCTCACTTTCTTCTGATCAGGCAGACAGATCCGGTGGATAAGTTGGCACAGGTATATGTGAAAGAAATCGTCAGATTGCACGGTGTGCCAAAGGTGATTGTATCTGATAGAGATGGACGGTTTACTTCCAGACTTTGGAAGGGTATTCAGCAAGGATTGGGTACGAAGTTACATTTCAGTACGACTTTTCATCCGCAGACTGACGGACAGTCTGAGAGGACTATTCAGGTACTGGAAGATCTTCTGAGATTATGTGTTTTGGATTTTGGAGGAAGCTGTGAAGATCATATTCCTTTGATCGAATTTGCTTATAATAACAATTTTCAGTCCAGTATTGGTATGACACCTTACGAAGCTTTGTATGGCCGAAAGTGTAGAACTCCTCCTTTGACTCTGACTGAGGTAGGAGATAGACAAGAAATGGGTGAAACCTTTGTGGATGAAACTGTTAAGAAAATCAACTTGATTAAAGAAAGATTAAAAGCTGCACAAGATCGACAACAGAAGTATTACAATCAGAAGCACAGATTCGTGGAATTTCAGGTTGATGACTTTGTATATGTCAAAGTCAGTCCGATGAAAGGTGTTAGCATATTTGGAAGAATGAGCAAGCTAAGTCCAAGGTATGTTGGACCTTTTGAAATCCTTGAAAGGATTGGTAAATCTACTTATAGATTATTGTTATCTGATCAGTTGTCTGATGTGCATAATATTTTTCATGTATCCTCTTTGAGAAAGTGGATATCTGATTCTGACAAGAAATTATCTGCTGATGAAGTGGATATTCAGGAGAATCTGAGGTATGAAGAAGAACCTGGGTTGATTTTGGCTTATGATGTTCGTAAGTTAAGAAGTAAACAGATTCCTATGGTTAAAGTATAGTGGAAGCACAGAACAGCTCGGGAAGCAACTTAGGAGGAGTCAGACATGAGATAGTCCTATCCGTATCTGTTTTGGCGGAGTTTTGGTTTGGCAATGTCGAGGATGACATTTTTCTGAAGTTGAGGAGATTGTAAAGGTTGTTTCTCCAAGGATTGTCCGGGACGATCAGGGACATCATCCAGGACGATCTGTACAGAATTGTGAAGAATCTGTCTGTTCGTCTGTACGAACATGGAAGAGTCGGGATGAAACAACCCGAGGGTTTCGTCCCGGGATGAAAAAATTGGCATTTAATTTCGTCTAGACGATCTGTGTATATGGGAGATCATCCCGGGACGAATAGGACATCGTCCGGGACGATCCTGTGTATTAAATATTTGAATAGTGCCGATTTTGAAGAGAGAGAAAAACGAAGGAAAAAGAGAAAAAGTGGATTTTTGGGCGACTTCCGTCCGTTTTCGTCCGTCGCCATAGTTGGGAAAGTTGACCGACTCAAGGTAAGGCACATTCTGCCTTTCTCAATTTTCAGAAATGAGATTTTTGACGTGTTTTCAATTCCGAATTTTGTTTCCGTTAGCAAATTTCTGGTATTATTTTTGTCTGACAAAGGCTTTGCCATGTAACTTTTGGTATGTTTTTGAGATAATAATTGTGCACGTTTTAAGTATTTTCTGAAAGATTTTTACCGGTTATTTTGGACTCTGCGGTGTTTTAATTGAACTGCAAATTATCAGGATGTTGAAAAATATTTTGTCAGTACAATGAAAGTCTTACAATGTTGTTGTAAATGTTATGTGGTAATTTGGTAAATTTCTGAATCTGTGAATTTTGTGTAAATTCCGTACACTGCCGTTATGCCGCTGAATTTTCGTACGATTTCTGAATTTTCTGCAATAAGATGATTTGAATATTTGATGTGTTTGTGCTATCAGAAGGGAGTTATAAGGGGCCGGAATCCTATGTGATTCCGTTGTCTGGGTCAGGGAATTTTGAAATCTGAAATGAGCTCTGAAATTTGAAAATGTTCCGGAACCTCTGATATTTGTTCTGTTTTGGTGCTATAAGCATAATAGGAGACATAAGAGGCCAGAATCCGTTGAGATTATGTCTGTGTCAGGGAAGAGAGGCATAAGGGGCCAGAATCCGTCGAGATTCTGTTTGTGTCAGGGACATCTGAAATCTGATATTTAAATCTGCTCTGTGAATTATTTGATTTCTGATTTATGCACGATTCTGATTATTCTGTACGATTCTGTCTGCTCTGTGATTTGAAAGCTTTCTGATATCTATTATAAACTCTGATTCGACATGACTTCAGTTTTTCGTATCTGATGTTTGATTTCTTATTGAGCTGTTATCTGTTCTGTTTGTTGTACGATTTCTGTACGATTGTTCGAATTCTGTACGGATACTTTTCTGATGTGGATTTCTAAGGATTTTGATTGGTGAGTGATGTCTTGCTGAGCTGTTAGCTCATCCTTATTTTCTGCATGGTTTTCAGGTTCTGTGAAAGGGAAGGAAGTCGTGGATTAGCAGTTCAGAGTCTGTTCTATGATTAAGTACTTGATACTTTTAATTTTTGTACAGTCATGGCTTTTCTGTTCTGATATGTTCTTTCTGTCCGTAAGCCGAGTACTGTATCTGTATATGATTATTTTGATGAAAGAAAAGATAGATGAACTTTTCTGTGTTTGGATGTTTATAGTAGCTCTTTGTTTTTCTGTCTGTGTAATATTTTGAAGAAAGTTCTGAAGCAAATTTCAAAACTAGATCCTGGATTTCAAGTTTAGGTTCCGTCGCGGCCCGATGCGAGCGGGATCCGTCCCGGTCGGGTTGGGTCGTGACAATAAATATGGGATTTTCTAAATCTCATCGTTCGACAAATTTAGGGTTTATAGATTACAGAGCTTGCGAGTGAGCTAGCTCACGTCTTGAAAGTCTTAAAGGAAGGATGAGGCAAAGATGGTTACCTATGCAACATGCGACGTGTGAGCTCCCGTTGTGACTTCCAATCTGATGGTTTCAAAGGAGGGAAAGCAGCGAGCGAGCTCGAAGCATGCACAACACGTGAAGTCGAAGCAGCTAGGAAGAAATGGTGACGAGGAAAAGCGATCAAGCAGAATAATAAGATGAAAAGCAAACCCTAAACAGGGTCCCAAATTATAAATTAGTCTAAGTGAAATTTAATTGAATAATTAGTAGCATAATTTTCATTTATTTAATTTAATTAATATTAGTAATTTATTTATTATTATAATTATTGGTAGTATAATTGTCATTAAATTTGTTTAATATTTAAACAATTAATTAAATCATTAATATGAATATTAGTTAAATAACTTATAATTTCAAAAATAAATAAATTAATTAATCAGGATTTAAGAATATAATTAGTAATTAGTAATATAATAAATAATTTCATAATTAACACCTAAGTAATTATTTAGATGATTAGTAATAATTAAGCTAACTTTTAATTATATTATTTATCATTATTATTTATTAAATATAATTAAAATTAAAATTGATAAGTAACTCATAGTTAACACACAAACTAAATTCAAAGAACATTAAATTTAATTTCTAAATGAACCAACCGCCTTAAATCCTTGATTTCATTGCCAAACAATTTATTAAGATTTATCATGATTTAGCATATGTCATAACAAATAGTTTTTAGGAATTAACACGCTCAAGATTTATAGGATTTATCAAATCCCACTAAATTAAATCCAATCTGATATCAAACAACTCTTAAGGTTACTAAAATTAAGTAAATTATCAAAATCATAATTGAAAAGTTTATTAAAATATTTCATCCATCTTTATTAAATATTCTATTGTAATAAAAATATTTTTGACGCTTTATTTTTGTACCTCTTGGTAGCTCTTTCTATATAAAAATTATAATAATCATGTTGTATTTTTTTAACGAAAATACTTTTTTTGGGGAAATTTAACGAAAATACTAGATGCGATGCTCAATTTCTAAAAATAATAATAATAATAATAATAATTGGCATGGAATGAGCCCAAGCCAATTGATTTCTCATTTAAGAACTTTCTCCTTTATCTCTTCGATCCCACTCCTTCACCGGGCTCACTCTTTGTCGTCTTCTTCTTCCTCCCCTTGCGAGCTTCTCGCCTTCCATAAGAGATCGCTATTGGAAGCTTACTGCTGCTTAATTATCTCTTAGCTTTTCTTGCAGGTATATTCTTCTGATCCCAATACCAGAAGATCGAGTTTTCTTTGTGTCAAACAAGGTTTAGAAGCTTGATTTGCTTAATTTCCTTGTATTTTCTACAGCTATCTCACTCTCATTTTGCTGCTTTGTAATCAGAAGTTAGCATTCGCGGTGGATTGCCTCCCATGTTAGATTTTATTATGATTTGCTCACGTTTTGTTTTGAATTGACGAATTATTTCTCCGTAAGGACTTTACGTTGATAAGTAATTGTGAAGGCAGATCTGCTCCCTTCATGTGTTCTTCATGGTGTATTTATTTATTTATTAATTTTAGAAGTTGCGAACTCGTTTTGCTCTTAGCTAAGTATGTCGTTGTTTGTATTTCTTTTGATTTTTTTTTTTTTTTTTCTTTCTAGATTGCTTTTTTCTCTTTATTTTGAGGGATTTGGCGTCAAAGTCAATCTTTCATCACAATACTGTAAGCACTGTAGAAAAAGGCATGACTTTATCTGTATCACTTTCAACATCTTGGAAGTTTCTCTGTAAATAGAAGGGATCATTTGGTTGCTTCTAGATAGAAAATATATCTTTGAAAATAATTATTTCGTTTTCACTCATTTTCAAGTATAATTTAAGCAAAATAGGACTTAGTAAATATTGTTTATCCGAAATTATTTAATTATTGGAGTGTTAATTTTGAAAACTGTTTGGTTTTCAATGGCTTTTAATCCTAACAACTGTTTGGATGTATGAGGATTTACTGAATCCTTAAATCCTAGACCTTTATTAAAGCTTCGTTTGGGACGGCTTTCTTACTGCTTCCTAAAGTAGCTTTCTAGTAAAATATTAAAAAATTTGTACTAAAAAATTGCTTTAAGAAGTAGTAAAAAAGTCATCCTAAACAAAGTTTAAATCCCTTAATTTGGTAGAATTTACTAATTTCAGGATTTAGGCCAAATTTTATGGGGATGTTTGGCGACAAGTAAGATTTATCCAAAGTAGGATTTAGGGGCTGTTTGTATACAAGTAATATTTAACTCAAGTAGGATTTATGAAATCCTGTAAATCCAAATTTAGTGAATCTTGAGAGGATTAAAATATGAAAACTATTTGACATGACAATTGTTAAATTTTGTTTTGTCCTGATAAAATGTTTAGCTGTTTGTTTAAGGTTATGATTTATGTTAGAGCGAGATATCTCCATTAAACCATGTGAATGGTGGATTTAACTAATAATGGGGCTGAAAAAAAGATTACAGGATTTAAGCTAAATGTTGCTTTAAACTGCCTAAAACAGGATGATACCAAAGAACATCTAGATTTGTGAAATCCAAAACTTAAGAAAGATTCAAAAAAAAATTGGTTGAATTTGGCTTTAAATACACACTAAAAGTGAGATAAATCTTCACATCAAACAACCCTTTATTGTGTGAAATTAAAATGATTTCATTTGAGAGGGGTTTGTAGAGTTCAAAATAAACTTTTACTTTTAAAAATAGTAAATTAAATGTTGGATCTACATTTCACCTTTTTTCAAAACATGTTTCATACTTTCAAGCAACCCAATTCAGAATACATGAAGAATCCCTTTTCCTCAGAGCGAAAGAACTGCCTCCTCTTCTTTTCTTGAATTGTTTTTCTTAGACAAGAAAACCTCCCTCCACCTCCACCTAGCTTAGTTTCATCCACCATGCTCTGAAATCAGATGTGAGGATCTTAGATGAGAGGAAGAATCACTTCCTCTTCTTGATCTTGAGAGAGGAGGGAGAGAGGGAAGGGAAGAGGGAGATAGCAGAACACAAGTTCTTTATTGCTTAACCATTCCATCTATTACAACCTAAAGCTCCTATTTATAAGCAAAAAATAGCAACATAGAAAGTTACACTAATGGTTGTACAAGCCATACAAGAAACAACCTAAATCTATGACCAATATCTAACAGTGGCAAACAATTTCTTAATAAGTTGATGAGGTGAGTCATTCTCTGAGAGCTTCATCCACCATTGACTTGTTCAACGACTTCTGAAATTTCTTGGTTTTTCTTTAATGCTTTCACTGAGCTTTGTTTCTGCTTCTTTCACTACAGAGTTTTAATTCGGAAGAAATACTTAGTTGGACTTCAAATACATTACAAGGTGTAGGTGGTGCTTTGTGTTGTTGATTGTGAAGAGCTATTCATTGGGAAACCATGTCAAGTGGTACGAACACACACTGGTGCTACAGATGTATGCGAGCAGTTCGACCTCATGGAAGGGACAAGCTTTGCCGCAATTGTAATGGAGGCTTTGTGCAAGAACTCAATGACATGGACGACAACATGAACAATTTTTCGGAAATGGATCCTAATAACTATCTTGATCCTCGCTTTCGACTTTTTGATGCCATTTCCATCTTGATGAGGCAGAGGATGGCAAGGATGGGCGAAGGTATCAACTTGCATAATGGGCCTGATATGGTATTGAGTGGTGGAATAGGATCTCCATGGCTGCTATTTCGTGGCCAAGTTTCAGAGGATGGAGGGATTGAGGCTCTCCTCAATGGTGGCTCTGGCATAGAGATAGGAAGGGCCACCATTACAGACTACTTCATGGGGCCAGGGCTGCAGGATTTGATTGAACAATTGACACAAAATGCTCACCTAGGTCCTCCACCTGCTTCAAGATCATCAATTCATGCCATGCCTTCAGTGAAGATCAGTCGGAGGCACCTTCGAGGTGATTCTCACTGTGCTGTATGTAAAGAAAGGTTTGAGTTGGGATCTGAGGCACGAGAAATGCCATGTAAACACTTATACCACTCAGATTGCATCATTCCTTGGCTAACACAGCACAATTCTTGCCCAGTCTGCCGCCAAGAACTGCCATTATATGGAAGACAAAGTGGTAATAGCAATGATTCTGGTGCTAGGGAAGGTAGAGGGAGAAATCAAGGAAGGAGGAATCCTTTCTCATTATTGTGGCCTTTTCGCTCTTCAAATTCTACATCTAGTTCTAGCCAACAAGAGTCATAAGAGCCTAGCTTTATTCTACTGGTCAAGAAACACACCAGATGAGTTATCCTGGGCGGTTTTTCAATTAGTAGAACATTGTTTTTTCTTTATTAATTTCCTTTTCCAGTTTCTTTGAACTTATTTTGGCATCAGAATTCTTTTGGAATGAGAGTGGTTGAAATCTTAAATATGCAACTTTTATTCAGTGTTCCACTGTTGGATGTTGCGTCTGATTTTGGATCCTTTATAAAGTCTAAATTATCACACTGATGTTGCTAATAGAGAAAATAAAACAAAGGTTGAATTTTGGTATGAGACAATATGGAATTTCATATGAGATGTTTGAGTTGACTTTTATTCATCTTTTTGTTCTTGTTTTGAGAAAGTCCTCTGATTGTTTTAAACATAAGATAGTTTTCTTTAGTCTTCTCATTTTTGTTTTTCACCAAAATTTTCCTCCCAAGATGGAAACTTGATATTTTAAAATTATCTTTAAGGTATTTTATCCATCTTCATCTACATTTCTTTTTGGGCAATATATATTTTTCTTTTGTCCTCATTCTTTTGCACAAATTTTTCAAAATTCCATTAAGGCATTTCATCAATCTTCCCCTCCATTTTTGTTTATTTCTGGTAGAACAAAAATTTTGTATAATTAGATTTGGTTATTACTAGGCATTATATACACACTTGTTAATGCGTTCGTCATTTTTGACTTTCTGGGATGAAGCCTCCTAATCTTCGAATTCTTTAACCATTCCGACTTGCTTCTGTTAGCACATATTTGTTGGATTTTGGTTTGTTTGGCTATTTGGCTATTGCATTTTGCTTCGGAATACAACTTTAGAGAAATTTTTGTGTCATCTTCATTTGTGCCTTTTTTTGCAGTGAATTTATCTATTTATCTCACACAAAAGCTAAAGGATCTCATTTTGAGACTTTTTCATTATATGAATGTGACTTTCCAATAACTCAAAAGGACCTTCATCAACAAACTTATACATCTTAGGAACAAAAGGAGTAGAGACATGACATCCTTGTGGGCTTTAAAAGATGTCTTGTGTTGTTATGTCGCTACAGACCATCTAGACTGGTAATTTAGAATCAGGGCTGTCTTTTTCCACCTATTTTAGCTCCTTGATTTTATGCTTTGCTAGTTATATATACATACTTGTGATGTGATGTAATGTGCTAGGATTATTTTGTTATGATGTTAGATCCTATAATATTTCTACATTAAATATGCAAGATCAAATATTTCCGTGTATATGGGAGCTAGGCATTTGGATCATCATTATGGAGCATAAATGTAAGTCCATCATTAGTATCAAATCTTAGTTGATGCACATCTTGACATAGCCTAGCGAGTCTTCATATAAATTAGGCTTCATCTTACGGGAGATAATAAAATGAAAGCATTGCACACACATCATTCATATGCTTCTTAGCTTTGTCAGCCTTGTCATGTACTACCATATAGTCCAAGAATAATAGCCCAAATTTCATATTTAAAAAATTTCTTTGTGATCATTGTGGTGCTAGGTTGGCGGCATCTCGGAGTTGAGCTCTTGGGTTTTTTTGAAGAAAAAAATATTTTGTGTGAGCACTACGGCACTGGGCAGCTCAACCATGACGTTGGGTCTTGGGTGAGGATACTTTGGGAGAATCCGAAAGATTAACTAGGAGCAACGACGCTAAGTAGTTTAGCGTCGTGGCACTATTTTCATATTCCCTAGGAGAAACGACGCTAATACTATATCAAAAATATTGATTTTTATAATAATAAAATATCTTAATCCATTTAACATAAGCTATCACCCCAGCCATTTCCCCATTCTTGCATGCCTTGTTGGGGAAGAAAGGAGAGGAAAGGGAGTGATAGGAGGGAGAACGTTGCCCGGGGCATTTTCATCCATCAGTTATGTTACGAGATTTCTTCTGACCGTGCCAAATAACTTGAAACCTATCTTGATTTTTCAATGATTTTATGTTTAATGAATTTAATTTCCCCCGAATCGATACAAATGAATTTTTTCTGATTTAATAAACTTTTACATATAACTTTTTATATATGGTACATATCATCATCCTGAATATTTTTGTTGGAGAATTTTTGTATCCTCAAACGGATTGCATATTTTATAATCGGGCACGGCATAAGAATACGATATATTACCCCGGAGGGTAAAAATACCATTTTCTTATGGGCTCAATAATAAAATTTACAATTATTTAACAGAGATTCCCCCACTCGATGTTTGGTCGAGCGGGGTTTATTTATTTCTGGGGTACAGACATCCCATAGGGGCAAGCCCCTATGGTTAATTACATCCCAAGTTTGATTTGGGAACACTTTTGATTAAAGTAGTGGTTTTCTCTCTCTTTTTTTTTTGTAGTCATTTAAACATTGGCTAAAGCTTGCTTTTTGTTGTGTTAAAATCCATGAAAGTCTTGCTTAAAGGGTTTTGGCCTTTAGGAATTTCAAGGAGGAGATTCGATCAACTTAGAATCAGATTTTTGGAGTGAAGTCCAAGAAAAGGTGAAGTAGGAGCACTTGATTCTGAGGGAAACTCAGAGGTGCTCGGACTATCCTATGTTGGGCTTTACATTTTAGCAACCTAATTTTAGTTTAAGTTGATATTTTATTAGAAGATTGGGGCTTACATCCCAACAACACTTGTTGGAGGAATTGCCCGAAAGTTGTGGGCTTATAGGGTGATTTGGAATCAACCCGTGCCTCGGACCCTAAGACTAAGGTGAGGACCACCGAGAGGTAGTGCCTCGAACTTAGATCTAACGAGTGCAAAGAGGGACTTACAAGCTACACCTCACAAGAGGCATAACCCGCCCGACCTCTGGATTTATTGCCCCGCCTGGAAGGGACTACCAGCTAACCCTCCTAATCGCTTTTAAAACCATGTTGTCTGGTCTCAATGCAAATGTAGAGTGGTGGGGTTGTTTTTATTTAGAAGGTAGGTCTTACAACTTGGCTTTGAGGCCAAGATGCCTTGCATGTATGGTATGCAAATGCTAACTCATAAAGAAAAAGACTTTTGTTATCTAATCCTTAAGTGAGGGCTTTCTATATGCAACATGCTTTGGGCTATGCATGATTGTTTTAATTTTGAAAACTTGGCTCCTTGAAGGGAGCCATGCAAGACTTTCTTACTTATTAGAAAATCGTGGAGCCTAAATCAATTTTTTAGATTGATTACATTTTAATGGGTAGAAATCTTAATTTTGTCCTAAGAGCCTACCGCATCAAAAGTCCAAGCCATTCCCAAGCAAAAGCAAAGAAAGAAACCTAGGAAAGAGATGCATTTCTATCGCACAACCAGGTAAACAATCAAAGCATGCTTTTATTTATATCAAATGCAAGGAAATGTAAAGAGAGTCCACATTATTACAACCAGAATTGGCAGCTGAGTTGCCTGCCATTATACAACCCAGTCAAATTTACAGACTCTACTTGTGGGGTTCTTCAGGCTCTTAACTTTTGAATGGACATTAGGCTTCACCTTTGCAGGTACATCCTTCTAGTCCACTTCATTCTTTTGCTCCAAACCCCCACAAGTTTGACACATCCTAATTCTATCAAATACATATTTGAAAAGAAAAAGACTCAAACCTGCAGTGGATTAGAAGCAGTTTATATGATAAAGCATTACATCCAGAATTTCGTTTAGCACTTAGAGTGCCAAACAATCTACTTCTACCCCTATTGGCCACATCTTTGGGGGGTTTTAAGCAGCACCTGTCATGCAAGCAGTTTATTATTATTTATGAGCGCCCCCCTTTTAGATATGGCCACCTGCAAGAAGAACAAGTATATTTCTACACTATCCACTTAAGGGTAAGTGCCCACACACAGACAATCCAAGGGCAATCACACCACAACATCAATCACATGCGCAGAAAAGAAAAATCCTAATCCTAGCATGCCTAAGGGGCTGTGCACCTAAGTGTGTGAGGCTTGTGTAGCATGTCACACTAAGGGTCTTTGATTTTATTTTGGAAGGAAGATGTTTAATCTTTATCCAAGGGTGATTTCACTTTAAGTTGTTTGTGACTTAAAGATTTTATTTGATTTTTAAATGTTTCATATTTAGGAGGGTTATGAAGAACCCATAAAGTAACCACATGCTTGCTTTTGGGCAAGCCTGTTACTTATGAATCCTAAAATACAATGGTGTAGACATCCCACCTTTTGGGGGAGATGATTGATCATTGTATCAAAAGGGAACCTAAGTAATTTTTAGGTGTTTTAGAGTTCTCTTAATGTTTGGATAAGAGAAATGTCTATCCAATAGGGTAAGATAGACTTGCCTAAGGGGTTTCACTTAGGACTTGGTGAAATCCATCCAATAGGGTAGGATGAACTTCAGCAGATTGGATAATTCCTAAGGACATCTATGAGTTTAGCATTTTAAATGTCATAGGAAAAATCACTCAATTTGGGTTGAGTGGAGGAGGTTACTTAGATTTTGAGTCTAAGAAGGGTGTCCAACATGTAGCTTTTGGGCTAAATGTAGGGAAACTTCCTTTAGCTTTTGGAGCTAAAGAGGGGAGGGATCTCCTACAACTTTGGAGTTGGAGGAGAGTTGATCAAACTCATAGCTTTTAGGCTAAGGTTGGGAGGATTCCTTAGACTTTTTTGGAGTCGAAGGAAAAGAGGGATGACTTGTAATTTTGGTTACGAGTCATCAAGAGTTATATGGACTTTTGGGTGTCCAAATAACGGAATACCTCCATCCAACTTGGGTTGGAGGAAAGGAATGGAGGAGAAGGGGCGCAACTTGGAAGCTACAACCCCATGAACATTCTTTGAACATTTGATGTTCAAAGAGGAATATACATTCTCATAACTTTAAGAGAATGAAAATATCTTCCTACAACCTTTGAGTTATAGGAGGGAAAAATTCTCTACAATTTTGGTTTGTAGAGAAGAGAAGGAGAGATGCAATGGGAGATTGCAAATCAAAGAGAGTTCTTTGGACATTTGTTGTCCAAAGAGGGGAATGCATTCTCCTAATTTAGATTTGGGAGAATGGAAGAAAGCTAGTAGTTTCTCATTTGCTTGATATGGGATTATTTGTTGAATTTGGTTCAACAAACAAATGGTTTTGGATTGAACTACTTGTTGATTTTGACTCAACAAATAGGCGACTTGGATGAGACTTTCATACAACTTTTAAATTGTAGAAAGGAGAGGGGAAGATGCAACTTTGGGTTGCAAGCTTCCAAAACCTCTTTTAACATTTGGAGTTCAAAGAGGGGAACTCATTCTCCCAACTTGGATTTTGAGAGCATGAAGATGGATTTGGAAGTTCTCCTACAATTTTGACTTGTAGGAAAGAGAGAGGAAAATACAACTTAGAGGTTGCAAATCAATGAAAGTTCTTTGAACGTTTGTTGTCCAAAGAAGGAAATGCACTCTCCTAGCTTGGGCTTAGGAGAATGAGGGATTTCCTACAACTTTTGGGTTGTAGTAATAAGGGAAGGAACATGCAACTTAGAGGTTGCAAATCCATGGATATTCTTTGAACATTTGGTGTTCAAAGAGGCGAATTCATTTGCCTAATTTGGAGCTAGGCAAATGAGGATTTAAAGATTTCCTACAATTTAGGCTTGTAGGAAAAGGGGTGGTCCAAGGTGCAACCTAGGGATTGCAAATTAGAGGAGTTCCTTTGAGCATTTGGTGTTCAAAGAAAATGTCCATTCCTCCAATCTTGGGTCGGAGGAGAAAAGGAGATGGGATACGACTTGGAAGTCACAACCCCAAGAGGATTCCTTGAACATTTCGGTGTTCAAAGAAAGGGATTCATTCCTCCAATTTAGGTTAGAGGGAGAAGAGGAGAATAGGAGAAGGGATGCAACTTGGGGGTTGCAAGCTTATAAAACCTCTTTGAACATTTGGTGTTCAAAGAGAAGAATTCATTCTCCTAACTTGGGTTTGAGAGCATGAAAATGGATTCAAATGCTCTCCTACAATCTTGACTTGTAGGAAAGAGGAAGGGAAATGCAACTTAGAGGTTGCAAAACCGGTGGAAGTACTTTGAACATTTGTTGTCCAAAGAGGGGGGGATTCGTTCCTCCAATTTGGGTTGGAGGGATGGCGAAGAATGAGATGCATTTTGGAGTTGCAAATCAAAGAGAGTTCTTTGGACATTTGTTGTCCAAAGAGGGGAATACATTCTCCTAGTTTGAGTTTAGGAGAATGATGAGATTTCCTACAACTCTTGAGTTGTAGAAAAGAGGGAAGGAACATGCAACTCATGAGTTGCAAATCCAAGAATCCTTTGAACATTTGGTGCTCAAAAGAGATGTTCACTTGCCTAATATGTACCTAAGCAAGTGCAAGGGAAGAGCTCAAGGTTTGATCTCAAGCTCGAGTGCTTTACAACAAGATGTACTTAGGATTTTGAGGAAATCCACGATACAAAGCATGAGGAGAATTAGATGTTCTCCTACAATTTTAAATTGTAGAAGGGGAATTAGGATTTGAATCCTAAGACCAAGAGGTCATTCATTGGTTTTGAGTTCCAACAAAATAAAGAAATTGATCAACTCCCTTCAACTTTGGGGTCGAAAGAAGGATATGTAACTTGAGAGTTACAAAACTTCACGAATGTTCTTTGAATATTTGGTATTCAAAGAGGGATGGATCATTCACCTAATTGAAGTCAAGTGAATGAAGATAGACATTCATTTGTTGATTTTATGACTCAACAAATGAAGGATATAGCTTAGGACTTGGTCCTAAGCTCCAAATAACTCATGTAATGATAAGTTTGGAAACTTGAAAGGTCCCAAATAAATCATGTATGAAAGAGGGGGATTGTTGATTTTGTCTCAACAAATAAAGGTTTGGACTTAGGATTTGGTCCTAAAGCCTTAGAGATTCATGTGATAGAACACTTGGAGCCTTAGAGGGGCTCCAACATATCGCACATGAAGGGGATCCTTGTTGGTTTATGTTCCAACAAGAGAGATGAAAGAACTTGGAAGTTGGTTCCAAGTTGCCAATGATTCATGCAATCTAAAACTTGAAACTTTTGAGAATGCTCCAAGCATTATGCATGAAAGAAGATTCTCCATTCCTCCATGAATGTTTTGGATCCATGGAAAGAGGAGATGCACATTTGAAAGGGATTTCCCTACGTCCTTTAGAGTTTTGGACTCAATTAGGAGAAGAGAGAATGATTTCCTAATGTCTTAGGAGACGTTTCTAAACCAATTTTGGCATGATTTAGAAACTTGGATAGGAGAGCTCGATCCCTATGACTTCTAGGAGATTTAAGATTAATTTGGTATGATCTAAGAAGAACCTAGAATGCATGCATGTGTAGGTGATTATCCAAATTAGGGAATTTGATAATTGAAAGCCATCAAGTATTTGTTTTGTACAATGTTGTACATGAACTTAATCAACAATACATTTTGTGGGATCTACAACATAGACTTTGAAAAGTCTATGGGAGACCTCACAATAATTTGATTTTCAATGGTTGATTAAATCCACATTCAAACATTCACAAAAAGCTTTCTAGAGTTCACAAACTTCTACATATGCACACTTCTTGCAACTCGTTAGTCACTTTTTGTCATGACTTGTACTTGAAAGAAGGGTGCATACCATTTGGATGGATTTCAAGTTTATGAACGTTTTCACATACTTAGATCGCTTCAACAAACAATCAATTCAAGATTGTCATTCCACACTCTAAGTTTCATGTAATGCAAAAACATAAATCTAATTGATCATTAATGTAGTGAGGTTTACTACATAGACCCTTGAAAGTCTATGTCTCACAACGACTAGAAAGCTCAAACCAATTAGATTTAACTCATACATTAAACAAAACTCTAGAGATTATCAATTTCAAAGCATACAAACTCTCCTAGATTTAGGTGTCAATTTTGTCATGACAATGTATTTAAATGAGATGTGCATGCAACTAATTACGATCCAAACCTATGCATCATCATTGACTTTGAGGTCAAATGATAGCCTCTACCCTATGGCATGATTGTAGGCGACGGATTGGGCACAACATGAATGTTATTACATGCATTTGGGGGGGAGTTGGATACCAATCCAACACCCCTACGCGTATTGGCATGCCTCTTTGGCTCTCACAAGAGAGCAAACAAGTGAACAACACTAAATTTTCACTGTTTTGCGGAGAGGACAGCCAACGAAGGGTTTTAGGGAAGCATAAAACGAAGCTTCTAAGGGACCTATGGCTTGGGGACGTCATCCACACATCAATTGGCCATGGGGGACCCTAGGTTTCACTAAGTTTCAAAGATATACCTTCCCCGGGTTGTCCTAGCGCTCCAAATTGATGTCCAAGCCGCTGTCCAAGCTCCTAGATTGCTGTCCAAACTTTTCCCAGCGTCGCCGCTGCTGTTCAAGCATTTCCGGAAGGTGGATTTGCTGTCCGAACTGCTCCGGACAGCAGTTTTCACTGTTTGAAAGCTCCCGGAAGCCGTCGGTTGCTGTCCAAGCATTCCAAACAACAGTTGTCGTTGTTTTGGGGTCGCCGGAGTTGATTTGGGAGGAAGGAGAAGTCTTCGCAGCAAGTGGACAACCTCCAAGTCTCTCTATTATCCTCCAGCACTCTCCATTTTGCTTGAGAAGAAGAAAAGAGCAGACTTATCCTCTTCCCCTTGAAGAAATGGAAGAAAAATGAAGAGAAGCTTCCCTCTTTCAGTCCAAGGAGGAAGAAAACAGCAGCAAAGAACACCACTCCTTGGACTTTTATCTCTCTCGATTGCTTGGAGAGAGACGGGCTGGAAGGCCGTCGCTTGAGGAGCCGGGTGGCCTTGACAGGGTCGCTGGAAGAGCTTCCCGCTCCGCCTCCTTCCGCTCCTGGAGACGCACACACAGCAGCCCCCGACTCCTCCCTCCGCTCTCCCTCTCTCGCTTCGTCTGGGAAGTGCCGAACCAAAAATGGGGGAGCCGAATGGCTCTCCCTCTCCCTTGCGTGCTCTTTGGAGAGCACGAGAACAGCAGGTCCCGCCGCCCAAAGGAACCAATCGGGCTTCTCACGCGTGGAATGAGGGTTGGGTGTGGGATTTCATGTAAAATCTCAACCCTTGAATTGGAGATTGGATTTGAAAATTTAATTTAGCCCCAATTGATAAATTAGGGCTGAAATTGAGTCCGGATTGGGCTCGACCCGAATCGATTTGAGTCGATTTGGGTCCGATTTTGTTCGATTGAGTCAATTTTACGAAATTGAACTCGGATCGATGCCGAAATGTGTCGAACTGCGTCGAATTGGGCTCGACGGCGTTTGAATTGATTTGATTTAATTTTAATTTAATTAAATTGATTTAATTTAATTAAATTGGAGTTTAATTTGAGTCGATTTTGTCTCGACGTCGATCGATCGAGTCGATCGAGCGCGATCGAGCCTAGTCGGGCTCGATCGGGGTCGAGTCGGTGCGAAAATATTCGTCAACAAAAGGACCCCCAATATGTGTGGTGAACGAAAAGAAGTACGCCACACATATTGGCGTTGACCAAATAATGATCAAACGAGATCTTCCAAATCAAATAGGGTATGATTTGAAAGAGGAAGAGAGATCTATGAAAGCCTAAACTTGAATTCATGCAAGATCTACAAAAATAAGGAGATTTCTATCTATCACCTTAAGGAAAGAGTTTTAGGTTACTCTTGGAAGAGTGTTTAGAAGCATTTTGACAACTTCTAAAGAGGTCTCTAAAGACATTTGATATCCTTAAAGAGAATTTGATAGGAATAGAAGTATTTTGGCAACTTCTACTAAGAATTCTAGAGATATTTGGCATTTCTAGAAACGATTTTGGATCCATTAGAAGTATTTTGACAACTTCTAAAAGGGATTTCTAAAGATATTTGGCATCTTTAGAAAGAATTTGATTTTCTTAGAAGAAATTTTATAACTTCTAAAAGAGCTTAGGGATATCTTTCTATCACCTAAAGGTTAGGGGTATTTGGCCACCACCTACAAAGCTTTCAAGGATGTTTTGGCTATCACTTGAAAAGAGATTAGAGACATTTGGTGTCTCTAAAGGGTCTTAGGGATATCTTGCTATCTCCTAGAAGTTAGGGGTATCTTGACTACCACCTAAAGGGTTCTCAAAGATATTTTCACTATCATTTGAGAAGGGTTAGGAACATTTGCTATTTCCTAAAAGGTCAAAAGGCATTTGGCACCTATTGAAAAGCTCTAAGAGGTATTTTGGCAACCATCTAGAGGTAGAGCTCATCTTATTTTGGTAAGATAAAACTCAAGAAAGCTAAGGTTAAGAGTATTTTGGCTACTACTTAGGCCTTGAAGGTATTTGGTGTAAGATTATCTATTTTTGGCTAGATAAATCTTAGCATTTGGGAAGACTAAAGGGTATTTTGGCAACCACTAAAAGTCTAGATTTGGGTAGATCTATTGATGTTCAATTTGGGTAGAACAAGATCTAAATGAATGAGCTAGGAGAGACCTTAGAAGGTTTGAATTCTACCTAAACTCAAAAATTGATAAGAATAATCCTATTTGGGGATGTCTACACTTAGCGTTTGGTACTAAGATTTGCATTTGACTTTCATTTAAAGAAAGATAATTTTAAAACTTTCTTTCATTTGGAGAAAGAAAAAGATGAACTTTCCTTTGGAGAAAGATGAACTTGATTTTCTTTTTAGAAAAATTTGGATTTTCTTCCCTTTTAGGGAAAGATGAGCTTTCTTTCCTTTTGGGGAAATATGAATTTTCTTCCCTTTTGGGGGAAAAAAATGAAAGATTTGAAATCTTAGACCAAGGTTTTGGTAATCCGAACCCAGTCCACAACCGGATGAAAAGAACATTTCTGCTTGGAACTTTCACTTGAGTAGCACAAAGCATTTTTCATTATCTTTCATTGTCGGGTTTGGTCCAACAAAGCTTCAAGAGATTCATTTGACATTGCAGTGAAGAGAACTAACGGCCTCCTTAGAATAGGAGCGGCCAAAACAAGTGGGAACATGAGATAGCATTTTGTACTATCGAAAGCCTTTGGTGGCTATCATCCAAGTAGAATTTTAAGTCCTTTCCTTTGAAACGACTGCAATCTACCAGACAAATTGAATAAGCGTCTTAGATATGCCAACCTACCTTGAAAAGATCTTAGTTGAGTAATACTTCAAGGAGGTTTCATTTCTAATATCACTTTGATTTTAATAGGGATAACTTCAATTCCATGGTGTCGAACAACAAACCCAAGAAAATTTTCTGAAGTCACCCCAAAGGTGCACTTACAAGGATTCATCTTGAGGTCGTACCGACAAAGCGGTTCAAAAATAACCCTTGAATCAAACAGGTGATCCTCTCTTTGTTTGCTTTTGACCACGAGATCATCAATGTAGCATTCAATTTTGTCATGAAGGAGCACATTGAATATTCTGGTCATTGTAAGCTGGTAGGTCATACCAATATTCTTAAGGCCAAAAAGACATGACCCTAAAAACAGTACATTCCAATGGGTGTTCTAAAAGCAGTGTATTGCTCGTCCTCCGGGGCCATTTTGATTTGGTTGTACCCCGAGGACCCATCCATACAGGAAAAGAGACCATGAGAAGAAACAATGTCAATCATGAGTTCATGTATGAGCAATAGGAACTCATCTTTTGGGACATGCTTCATTCAAGTCTCTAAAATCAACGCATACGCGAATCTGTCCGTTCTTTTTTCTTAGCAAGGACAATGCTAGTCAATCAAGAGGGATATTTCTTCTTGAGTAGAACCAGCCTCAGTTAATTTTTGTTTTAATCACTTGTTGTTCAATGTTCAAATGCATCCTTCGAGGAGCATGTTTGATTGGAACTATGTTTGGTTGAATGACAAGTTTATGGACCGTTATATTTGAATTTAAGCATGGCATTTCATCATAATTCCATACAAAACAGTCTTTAAACTCTGTCAGGAGTTGTACCATACCATTGGCATCATTTTCATTTAGCAGTGCACTTATAAAAGTGGGGCGTGGATTTTGTTCAATACCCAAATTGATTTATTTCAATTTACTGATTGTTGATTTGATTTCTCTCTTCAAACTCAAGGGGTGTATCCTTAGTTTGAAGGTAATCTGAGTCGTTGCTAGCCTCTAAACATAACCTCTCAACAGCGTTGCAGGTCTTTGTAAAGATCATATCAACATCTAGATTGTTGGTAATAACCAAACAAAAAAATATCATCATCTATTGGTCTGATGGTACCAAAGCCAACACAATGTCTATTTTTCTTTAATTTGTATTTGAAATTTCATAGATTTTCAAAGTGTTAAGCTTCGCCCTTAGACCACATAGAAGGAGCAAAACCTCTTTTGATTAGGTTTCTAACACAAGTGGGAGTTCTACCATTTCCTTTATGGAAAGTTGTCAAGTTTACACCCACTTTTGAACTTTAAGAAAGAGGGTATGCTATGAAAGACACACTCCTTTCCTACTTTTTTTTTTTTACTTGAGTGTAATGCAAACATTCAACTCTTCCAATGTACTTTCAGATAATGAAGTTAGTGCTTCTACACATTCATTCAAATTTCTTCTTTTTTTAGTGAGATTAGACACCTCCTCTATGTTTGAGAGTTATCTTCATCACTTGGAAGATTTCCTTTAATGTTCCAAATAGGCTTTTCAGTGTCTATCCATTCTTGAAACTGCATCTTTGATTTGTTGAAGCTTCTTTGTTGCTTTGTCAAACTACCCATCAAATTTGGCTCAGCCTTTGAATCGGACCCTGAGCTTATATGGGTGATGGGACTTCTTGGAACAAATGGTGGAGATGGGGCTTTGGTACCCCTCACCTTCCACACTTCTTGAATTTTGTCATGAACTGTATCACGAACTCATTGTGTCATCCTACCTCCTCGTTGTGTTGGAGGGGCATAATTTCATTTAATCTTTTCCTCAAGTTCTTCTTCTTGAAGGTAGTCTTGGAAAATTAATGGAGACTTTGTCTTTAGTGTATTGATTTCTGCTTGATCTTTAGTTGGTATCACAGGTCTGAAAACACTGATAGCCTCTTTGGAACATAGCAAGAAACATCTTCATATTTCCTAACTTCATGTACACTAAATGGTTTTAGAACTCCCTTCAAAAGTGAAAGAGTAATTGAGCTTAAGACCCTTTGTCCCCCTCTCATTGAAGCCACGCAACATCATTTTGTCAGAAGTTAATTTCTGCGTGTCAACATTGAGGTGGGCCAAAGTTTCTAGATTCATTATGTTGACCCATACACCTAGGCCAACAAGCACTACTTTCATCAGAAAATGTTATTCTAGGTATTTGTTGAAGTGTAAAGCCTCCTCAAAGGAATACTCTGTAGGTTGAGCCAAACAAAATTCAAGATCAAGTAGAGCCTTGATCAAAGCCTCTCGCATTTCAGGAGAAAGTACGAGTGCATCATATATACTCAACCTCACAAGGAGTTTCCTAAGGTGAGCTAGTACATTTAAATCCACTTTTGGTGGTCCACCACCCACTTGCTTTTGTGGAGCAAGTGTTGGTGGAACCACGCCCTCATTTTGATTGAAAAGTTCTTTTCATTTATTTATCTTGTTTGATGCCATTGGAGATGGTACAACACAACCACTTCTGAGATTTGTTTATGTTATTTGCTCAGACTCGGAAGTTGAGGTTACATCAACCAAAACCTCAGAATCTGATTCTTCTTTCATTTGATTTGTCTCTAAGTCAAGTGACTCAAGCTCAATGACAATCTTTGCTCCCTGCATTTTGTGCATGGGTAGATCATCACCAAAACTTGATTCACTTGATTCAGAGAATTGGAAAGATTCGTTTGTAGTTTGTTCGTTATTAGAATCAGAACGGACAGATTGCACGTACGCAGAAGGATCGTTCATTTCATTAACACCCTTTGGAACATACATGAAATTGGAAAGAGAGATTGGCTTGGGGGATTTCCCTTTGCCACTTAGAAGGATAACCCATTTGATTTAGGGAGATTGATTCTTTCTTTTTTTCCCTTCACAATTGAAACTCTCTTTCATGAAGTTTCAAGGGTAAAGGACCCTTTCCACCCATTGAGTTATTTAAAGGAACAACAAAAGAGGCCTTTTTGTGGGCATTTGAGTTCCTTTTGGAAACTCCAATGGGATTTTGGGTAGTTTGTTTACAATCTTTAGGAAAGATTTAGACAAAGATAATTGTCAACCATCTACAACTGTAAGCAAGTCACTAGTGTTGTTCTTTCTGACCACACACTATTAGAGGCAAAGAAGCTGCACTTGTTGATTCTGCTTCCTTTTCACTGGTAGAAGGCTCAACTATTGTGTTTAGGACCTTTTGGGGCGCCAAAAGTTGAGTAGTAAGAGCTATCATTGTGGATGTCATCTCATCCAACCTCTTGTCCATCTTTTGCTTTAAGCTGTTGTAGAGCACAAATTTAAGGATTTTGACTCCCTTCCTCCACTTCTAACAACTCATTTGCATGAGGGTCTTCTGAGTGAGAGAATCCTCTTATGTCATAGTTGATAACAAAGATATCCTCCTCATCCAAGAAATCGTCCTCATCAGGATTGAAATTCTCAACCAACTTTTTGTAATTTTCTTCCTCCTTTTCCCTCCTTTCATCCTCATCAATTCTCTTGAGGCTTTCTTTTAAAAACTCAATCATTTGTTTAACAGTTTTACCTGTTGAGGGATTGATAGGAGAAGGATAGTATTCTTCGTATTTGTTAATTTTCATGGGTGCTTTTCCTTTGTCTTTGGAATCAACACGGGTAGGAGGGGAAGAAAGTACCACTGATGGAGCCACCACCTTGGGTCTCCATTCTCCCTTCACCCAAGATGAGGAGGCATGGGATTTTCGGCGTCCCACATTTACCTCATCTAAAGGTGGAGTCTGAATGTGACCCCCAGAATGTGGCTCGTCAAGAGGACTAAAAGGTTTGTTTTCTTTGGGAGACCTTCTAAACCTAGTAGGTATGTCAGATTTACTAGAAACTGACAAAGAAGACCAAGGGACCACTTGGCGATCAAGGTAATCAGCCTTTGGTCTGCCATAGATCTTAGGTGGAATTGTTGAACTGTCAACTAGAACTATCTGCTCACTGACTGCTCTTTTCTGGCGAGGTTTAAAATCATAACCATCCACCAATGCTGACACAGCTGGCTGTCGGGAAAACTGTTGCATCTCTTTCCGTGATGGCTGAACAATCAATTTGCTATCCTTAGGATCTTTGTTCTCCCTAAGGATTGTATCAACACGTTTGCAAATCACATTCTTCATAGCTTTAATTACCTTCTCTTTTGTTGAGCGGGTTTTGTCAGCTACTCTTTGTAAAACATTTTTGATGTCATTCTCCCACTGCTTTACCCTTTCATCGGGTGTGCTTTTGGAAAATTTAGTTAAAGGTCTTGGAGATGATGCAACTATTTTCTCAACATCTTCTTCACTCCAAAACACAGGAGGGTAAAATTCACTACCCTTAGCAAGAGGAGAGAGCTCCATCATCTCAGCCTCTAACTCAGCTTGCTCCTCCTTTTCCAACCTCTTTCTCAGTCTTTTGTTTTTATTTCTTCTTTGAGACTTGGTTAGAACATAGGTGGAACTAGTCCCTTCTTCATATTGACTGGACTGAAACAATTTCTCATGCTCTGAGTGGCTTGGGACAACTGCTAAAGACTGAACTGTCTCACACTGTCTCTCAACTGCCATCTCCATAGGCAAAACTGGAGTCAAGGTGCTTTGTCTTTCACTAGACTTTTGAACCTTAGGGAAGGTAAACCTACCAAATGCAGAAGGTTGAGAGGCTAAGGCTTTTGGGGAAATCTTAGCCACCCTCTTCCTATTGTTTTGAGGAGGTGACCTCTCCCTAACAGGTAAGCTAACTTCAAGGACCCTCTCAGGTGGAGGTTGGCTTTCTAAGACTTTCACTTCAGAAGGAGTTGGGCCTTGGAATAAGACCTCCACATCTCCCAAACCTTGTTCAAATTTTATCAAATCTCCTGGAGCAAATTGAGACTTATCAAAAGACAACTGTAGGTGGTTACCAAATTTGAAAACCAATTTGTCTTCCATCTCAACTTTCTTGAATTCCCAAACTTAAGACTTTTTCCTGAAAATTAAAATTTTCTGTATCAACCTTTCTGTTGTACTTCCTTGAATCCAATTATCACAACATCAACCAATCACTGCACTTTTTGCTGGGTTTTCTGACCACTGACTTGAATCATTGACCACCCAAAACTGTGACCCGGATTTAACGGATGATGGATGAATTTGTTTGAGTTTTGAAACCTCACACCATTTGGCATTGTTTGGTTGTAAATTTCATACAACCACAACAATTATGGTGAAGAGAAGATTTTGAAATTGGATATTTGAGAATGTGAATTTTTTTTTGAAAATGATTGATTTAAAAATCAAAGTTCATCCTTCTCACTTTTGAAAGTGAATTGGAAAGTTCATCTTGATTTGCATTTGTTTGTATTGACATCACTCAACCCAATTTGCTAAGGGAGAGTCATACAATACAAATTTGACTTTACAAATGCTCTTTAGCCAATATTTGAAATGACTAATTGAAAACCACTAGTTTAGATTAAAAGAGACATCCTCCCCAGCGGAGTCGCCAGAAAATCTGTTGGAGAATTTTTGTATCCTCAAACGGATTGCATATTTTATAATCGGGCACGGCATAAGAATACGATATATTACCCCGGAGGGTAAAAATACCATTTTCTTATGGGCTCAATAATAAAATTTACAATTATTTAACAGAGATTCCCCCACTCGATGTTTGGTCGAGCGGGGTTTATTTATTTCTGGGATACAGACATCCCATAGGGGCAAGCCCCTATGGTTAATTACATCCCAAGTTTGATTTGGGAACACTTTTGATTAAACTAGTGGTTTTCTCTCTCTTTTTTTTTGTAGTCATTTAAACATTGGCTAAAGCTTGCTTTTTGTTGTGTTAAAATCCATGAAAGTCTTGCTTAAAGGGTTTTGGCCTTTAGGAATTTCAAGGAGGAGATTCGATCAACTTAGAATCAGATTTTTGGAGTGAAGTCCAAGAAAAGGTGAAGTAGGAGCACTTGATTCTGAGGGAAACTCAGAGGTGCTCGGACTATCCTATGTTGGGCTTTACATTTTAGCAACCTAATTTTAGTTTAAGTTGATATTTTATTAGAATATTGGGGCTTACATCCCAACAACACTTGTTGGAGGAATTGCCCGAAAGTTGTGGGCTTATAGGGTGATTTGGAATCAACCCGTGCCTCGGACCCTAAGACTAAGGTGAGGACCACCGAGAGGTAGTGCCTCGAACTTAGATCTAACGAGTGCAAAGAGGGACTTACAAGCTACACCTCACAAGAGGCATAACCCGCCCCGACCTCTGGATTTATTGCCCCGCCTGGAAGGGACTACCAGCTAACCCTCCTAATCGCTTTTAAAACCATGTTGTCTGGTCTCAATGCAAATGTAGAGTGGTGGGGTTGTTTTTATTTAGAAGGTAGGTCTTACAACTTGGCTTTGAGGCCAAGATGCCTTGCATGTATGGTATGCAAATGCTAACTCATAAAGAAAAAGACTTTTGTTATCTAATCCTTAAGTGAGGGCTTTCTATATGCAACATGCTTTGGGCTATGCATGATTGTTTTAATTTTGAAAACTTGGCTCCTTGAAGGGAGCCATGCAAGACTTTCTTACTTATTAGAAAATCGTGGAGCCTAAATCAATTTTTTAGATTGATTACATTTTAATGGGTAGAAATCTTAATTTTGTCCTAAGAGCCTACCGCATCAAAAGTCCAAGCCATTCCCAAGCAAAAGCAAAGAAAGAAACCTAGGAAAGAGATGCATTTCTATCGCACAACCAGGTAAACAATCAAAGCATGCTTTTATTTATATCAAATGCAAGGAAATGTAAAGAGAGTCCACATTATTACAACCAGAATTGGCAGCTGAGTTGCCTGCCATTATACAACCCAGTCAAATTTACAGACTCTACTTGTGGGGTTCTTCAGGCTCTTAACTTTTGAATGGACATTAGGCTTCACCTTTGCAGGTACATCCTTCTAGTCCACTTCATTCTTTTGCTCCAAACCCCCACAAGTTTGACACATCCTAATTCTATCAAATACATATTTGAAAAGAAAAAGACTCAAACCTGCAGTGGATTAGAAGCAGTTTATATGATAAAGCATTACATCCAGAATTTCGTTTAGCACTTAGAGTGCCAAACAATCTACTTCTACCCTATTGGCCACATCTTTGGGGGGTTTTAAGCAGCACCTGTCATGCAAGCAGTTTATTATTATTTATGAGCGCCCCCCTTTTAGATATGGCCACCTGCAAGAAGAACAAGTATATTTCTACACTATCCACTTAAGGGCAAGTGCCCACACACAGACAATCCAAGGGCAATCACACCACAACATCAATCACATGCGCAGAAAAGAAAAATCCTAATCCTAGCATGCCTAAGGGGCTGTGCACCTAAGTGTGTGAGGCTTGTGTAGCATGTCACACTAAGGGTCTTTGATTTTATTTTGGAAGGAAGATGTTTAATCTTTATCCAAGGGTGATTTTCACTTTAAGTTGTTTGTGACTTAAAGATTTTATTTGATTTTTAAATGTTTCATATTTAGGAGGGTTATGAAGAACCCATAAAGTAACCACATGCTTGCTTTTGGGCAAGCCTGTTACTTATGAATCCTAAAATACAATGGTGTAGACATCCCACCTTTTGGGGGAGATGATTGATCATTGTATCAAAAGGGAACCTAAGTAATTTTTAGGTGTTTTAGAGTTCTCTTAATGTTTGGATAAGAGAAATGTCTATCCAATAGGGTAAGATAGACTTGCCTAAGGGGTTTCACTTAGGACTTGGTGAAATCCATCCAATAGGGTAGGATGAACTTCAGCAGATTGGATAATTCCTAAGGACATCTATGAGTTTAGCATTTTAAATGTCATAGGAAAATCACTCAATTTGGGTTGAGTGGAGGAGGTTACTTAGATTTTGAGTCTAAGAAGGGTGTCCAACATGTAGCTTTTGGGCTAAATGTAGGGAAACTTCCTTTAGCTTTTGGAGCTAAAGAGGGGAGGGATCTCCTACAACTTTGGAGTTGGAGGAGAGTTGGATCAAACTCATAGCTTTTAGGCTAAGGTTGGGAGGATTCCTTAGACTTTTTTGGAGTCGAAGGAAAAGAGGGATGACTTGTAATTTTGGTTACGAGTCATCAAGAGTTATATGGACTTTTGGGTGTCCAAATAACGGAATACCTCCATCCAACTTGGGTTGGAGGAAAGGAATGGAGGAGAAGGGGCGCAACTTGGAAGCTACAACCCCATGAACATTCTTTGAACATTTGATGTTCAAAGAGGAATATACATTCTCATAACTTTAAGAGAATGAAAATATCTTCCTACAACCTTTGAGTTATAGGAGGGAAAAAATTCTCTACAATTTTGGTTTGTAGAGAAGAGAAGGAGAGATGCAATGGGAGATTGCAAATCAAAGAGAGTTCTTTGGACATTTGTTGTCCAAAGAGGGGAATGCATTCTCCTAATTTAGATTTGGGAGATAATGGAAGAAAGCTAGTAGTTTCTCATTTGCTTGATAAGGGATTATTTGTTGAATTTGGTTCAACAAACAAATGGTTTTGGATTGAACTACTTGTTGATTTTGACTCAACAAATAGGCGACTTGGATGAGACTTTCATACAACTTTTAAATTGTAGAAAGGAGAGGGGAAGATGCAACTTTGGGTTGCAAGCTTCCAAAACCTCTTTTTAACATTTGGAGTTCAAAGAGGGGAACTCATTCTCCCAACTTGGATTTTGAGAGCATGAAGATGGATTTGGAAGTTCTCCTACAATTTTGACTTGTAGGAAAGAGAGAGGAAAATACAACTTAGAGGTTGCAAATCAATGAAAGTTCTTTGAACGTTTGTTGTCCAAAGAAGGAAATGCACTCTCCTAGCTTGGGCTTAGGAGAATGAGGGATTTCTTACAACTTTTGGGTTGTAGTAATAAGGGAAGGAACATGCAACTTAGAGGTTGCAAATCCATGGATATTCTTTGAACATTTGGTGTTCAAAGAGGCGAATTCATTTGCCTAATTTGGAGCTAGGCAAATGAGGATTTAAAGATTTCCTACAATTTAGGCTTGTAGGAAAATGGGTGGTCCAAGGTGCAACCTAGGGATTGCAAATTAGAGGAGTTCCTTTGAGCATTTGGTGTTCAAAGAAAATGTCCATTCCTCCAATCTTGGGTCGGAGGAGAAAAGGAGATGGGATACGACTTGGAAGTCACAACCCCAAGAGGATTCCTTGAACATTTCGGTGTTCAAAGAAAGGGATTCATTCCTCCAATTTAGGTTAGAGGGAGAAGAGGAGAATAGGAGAAGGGATGCAACTTGGGGGTTGCAAGCTTATAAAACCTCTTTGAACATTTGGTGTTCAAAGAGAAGAATTCATTCTCCTAACTTGGGTTTGAGAGCATGAAAATGGATTCAAATGCTCTCCTACAATCTTGACTTGTAGGAAAGAGGAAGGGAAATGCAACTTAGAGGTTGCAAACCGGTGGAAGTACTTTGAACATTTGTTGTCCAAAGAGGGGGGATTCGTTCCTCCAATTTGGGTTGGAGGGATGGCGAAGAATGAGATGCATTTTGGAGTTGCAAATCAAAGAGAGTTCTTTGGACATTTGTTGTCCAAAGAGGGGAATACATTCTCCTAGTTTGAGTTTAGGAGAATGATGAGATTTCCTACAACTCTTGAGTTGTAGAAAAGAGGGAAGGAACATGCAACTCATGAGTTGCAAATCCAAGAATCCTTTGAACATTTGGTGCTCAAAAGAGATGTTCACTTGCCTAATATGTACCTAAGCAAGTGCAAGGGAAGAGCTCAAGGTTTGATCTCAAGCTCGAGTGCTTTACAACAAGATGTACTTAGGATTTTGAGAAAATCCACGATACAAAGCATGAGGAGAATTAGATGTTCTCCTACAATTTTAAATTGTAGAAGGGGAATTAGGATTTGAATCCTAAGACCAAGAGGTCATTCATTGGTTTTGAGTTCCAACAAAATAAAGAAATTGATCAACTCCCTTCAACTTTGGGGTCGAAAGAAGGATATGTAACTTGAGAGTTACAAAACTTCACGAATGTTCTTTGAATATTTGGTATTCAAAGAGGATGGATCATTCACCTAATTGAAGTCAAGTGAATGAAGATAGACATTCATTTGTTGATTTTATGACTCAACAAATGAAGGATATAGCTTAGGACTTGGTCCTAAGCTCCAAATAACTCATGTAATGATAAGTTTGGAAACTTGAAAGGTCCCAAATAATCATGTATGAAAGAGGGGGATTGTTGATTTTGTCTCAACAAATAAAGGTTTGGACTTAGGATTTGGTCCTAAAGCCTTAGAGATTCATGTGATAGAACACTTGGAGCCTTAGAGGGGCTCCAACATATCGCACATGAAGGGGATCCTTGTTGGTTTATGTTCCAACAAGAGAGATGAAAGAACTTGGAAGTTGGTTCCAAGTTGCCAATGATTCATGCAATCTAAAACTTGAAACTTTGAGAATGCTCCAAGCATTATGCATGAAAGAAGATTCTCCATTCCTCCATGAATGTTTTGGATCCATGGAAAGAGGAGATGCACATTTGAAAGGGATTTCCCTACGTCCTTTAGAGTTTTGGACTCAATTAGGAGAAGAGAGAATGATTTCCTAATGTCTTAGGAGACGTTTCTAAACCAATTTTGGCATGATTTAGAAACTTGGATAGGAGAGCTCGATCCCTATGACTTCTAGGAGATTTAAGATTAATTTGGTATGATCTAAGAAGAACCTAGAATGCATGCATGTGTAGGTGATTATCCAAATTAGGGAATTTGATAATTGAAAGCCATCAAGTATTTGTTTTGTACAATGTTGTACATGAACTTAATCAACAATACATTTTGTGGGATCTACAACATAGACTTTGAAAAGTCTATGGGAGACCTCACAATAATTTGATTTTCAATGGTTGATTAAATCCACATTCAAACATTCACAAAAAGCTTTCTAGAGTTCACAAACTTCTACATATGCACACTTCTTGCAACTCGTTAGTCACTTTTGTCATGACTTGTACTTGAAAGAAGGGTGCATACCATTTGGATGGATTTCAAGTTTATGAACGTTTTCACATACTTAGATCGCTTCAACAAACAATCAATTCAAGATTGTCATTCCACACTCTAAGTTTCATGTAATGCAAAACATAAATCTAATTGATCATTAATGTAGTGAGGTTTACTACATAGACCCTTGAAAGTCTATGTCTCACAACGACTAGAAAGCTCAAACCAATTAGATTTAACTCATGCATTAAACAAAACTCTAGAGATTATCAATTTCAAAGCATACAAACTCTCCTAGATTTAGGTGTCAATTTTGTCATGACAATGTATTTAAATGAGATGTGCATGCAACTAATTACGATCCAAACCTATGCATCATCATTGACTTTGAGGTCAAATGATAGCCTCTACCCTATGGCATGATTGTAGGCGACGGATTGGGCACAACATGAATGTTATTACATGCATTTGGGGGGGAGTTGGATACCAATCCAACACCCCTACGCGTATTGGCATGCCTCTTTGGCTCTCACAAGAGAGCAAACAAGTGAACAACACTAAATTTTCACTGTTTTGCGGAGAGGACAGCCAACGAAGGGTTTTAGGGAAGCATAAAACGAAGCTTCTAAGGGACCTATGGCTTGGGGACGTCATCCACACATCAATTGGCCATGGGGGACCCTAGGTTTCACTAAGTTTCAAAGATATACCTTCCCCGGGTTGTCCTAGCGCTCCAAATTGATGTCCAAGCCGCTGTCCAAGCTCCTAGATTGTTGTCCAAAACTTTTCCCAGCGTCGCCGCTGCTGTTCAAGCATTTCCGGAAGGTGGATTTGCTGTCCGAACTGCTCCGGACAGCAGTTTTCACTGTTTGAAAGCTCCCGGAAGCCGTCGGTTGCTGTCCAAGCATTCCAAACAACAGTTGTCGTTGTTTTGGGGTCGCCGGAGTTGATTTGGGAGGAAGGAGAAGTCTTCGCAGCAAGTGGACAACCTCCAAGTCTCTCTATTATCCTCCAGCACTCTCCATTTTGCTTGAGAAGAAGAAAAGAGCAGACTTATCCTCTTCCCCTTGAAGAAATGGAAGAAAAATGAAGAGAAGCTTCCCTCTTTCAGTCCAAGGAGGAAGAAAACAGCAGCAAAGAACACCACTCCTTGGACTTTTATCTCTCTCGATTGCTTGGAGAGAGACGGGCTGGAAGGCCGTCGCTTGAGGAGCCGGGTGGCCTTGACAGGGTCGCTGGAAGAGCTTCCCGCTCCGCCTCCTTCCGCTCCTGGAGACGCACACACAGCAGCCCCCGACTCCTCCCTCCGCTCTCCCTCTCTCGCTTCGTCTGGGAAGTGCCGAACCAAAATGGGGGAGCCGAATGGCTCTCCCTCTCCCTTGCGTGCTCTTTGGAGAGCACGAGAACAGCAGGTCCCGCCGCCCAAAGGAACCAATCGGGCTTCTCACGCGTGGAATGAGGGTTGGGTGTGGGATTTCATGTAAAATCTCAACCCTTGAATTGGAGATTGGATTTGAAAATTTAATTTAGCCCCAATTGATAAATTAGGGCTGAAATTGAGTCCGGATTGGGCTCGACCCGAATCGATTTGAGTCGATTTGGGTCCGATTTTGTTCGATTGAGTCAATTTTGCGAAATTGAACTCGGATCGATGCCGAAATGTGTCGAACTGCGTCGAATTGGGCTCGACGGCGTTTGAATTGATTTGATTTAATTTTAATTTAATTAAATTGATTTAATTTAATTAAATTGGAGTTTAATTTGAGTCGATTTTGTCTCGACGTCGATCGATCGAGTCGATCGAGCGCGATCGAGCCTAGTCGGGCTCGATCGGGGTCGAGTCGGTGCGAAAATATTCGTCAACAATTTTAACAATAATATTATTAAATTTCATTAGGTAAATTGATGGTTGTGATTTTATGAAATTAATGCATATTGTATAGATTTTTATGTATTTCATAAATTATTACATTTCACACTTGATATTGAATTATATAGATAAAATGATATGACTGATATATGATAAATGTAGTATTTGCATGTAAACAATGATGGCTAATTGTTAATACTATAATCATGCTACCTCCTCATGAGAGCAAAAATAAAAAATATATGATAAAAAATACTTGCTCAAATCCTGCGTAAATCTTGTTTGTATCAGCTGCATGCTACAGTCGCCCCATCCCCTATAAATGGCGCCATTGTCATTGACCTATCCTCGTGTGCGCAGATTCGCCTCGATCTCGCTCACATTCACATTGTTAAAATGACAACGAAACAAAACTTTCACTCTTTTGTTTTCCTGCACCCAAGCCCAGTCTGTGTCTGCACAGCGCTACAGCGCCACTAAGTCAAGGAAGTGCCACGTGGACATTGTGGTGCTCAACCGTTAGCAACGCCACGACGCTACAGTTGTAACTTTTCAGATCACAATCTGCCAGCTAAGCAATGCATCGATTCATTAAACAGTGGGTCTGTATCAGCAAGCAACATAGTGGAGGAAACCCTTCAGCACTGCCACGTTAGTTCATTTTATGGGCGACGTGGCGCAAGTGTCTCGAACGCCGTAGCACCAGAATTCATTTTCTAAGTTTTTCTATAAATAGTCTATTTGTAATGTTAGTAGAGGAGTTCATTCACTTGTTTAACTTCAATTTTTATAGTGCTTCTTTAATTTTTTTGTATGTATGACAAATAATGGAATTTGGAGAAGTACTAGTTACATTACATTATAGTGTTTGACTTATATTCTGGAAACAATTTTGTAAGTTCCAAGAGAGTAGAGGGGTTCACATTGAACACATCTTGTGATATCTTTTCTTCGGTACTTTTTTCTATTGTGCAATTAATGAAAATAAATATGCTTCACTTGTTCTTCATGCCTGGTTAAATTCTTTAGTTTTGGATTGATTGTGTAAATGAAATATGGAGTACTAATAAGTTCTCTTCATCAATAATTTCATGATATTTTTAATATACCATGTCTTAATTTAATATACATAATAGTCATATGTATAGTTAATATCATGTTTAATATGAAGCCTATGAATTAAAAAATAAATAAATAAAAAAAGCCTATGAATAAAAAAGCAGGCACAACCAGGTATGTTGGATTTGTATGATGCAAGCATAGGCATGATAGTTATTATGTATCAAATTTATAGAGATGAATTGTCATGAGGAGGTTTTAATAGTACACGCTTTACTTACTCTTTTAAAATTTTTAAATGATGACATACTATGGGAGTTTAGACTGATATTAAGATTAAAAAAGTTTAATCTATCATTTGTCTCTTAACGCTTGACTGAACAGTTTTTGATGCATATACTCTGAATGTCATCAATATAAAAGAGAATCATCATGAAACATATTATATTTATATTCCATCAATCCAAAACAATTAATCCCAATAGTGTTCCATTTAATTATTTTTTTATTTTAAATTAAGTGATTGAATATCCAACAAAACTTATTTTTATTGAGTATGATAATTGTTGTAATTGAAGTAAATAGTACTAGTATTTGCAAGTAAATATTCTTCTTCGTGAAATCAATACTCTACTTTATCATTATATTACTTGATTCAGCACGTATATTTACGTATATTAAATGGGTTTTTATAATTTTTATATTAAAAAAAAAATCTAAGCATTGTTTAGGGATTAATAAAGCTCTAAATTATTTTTATAATTCTTTAGTTTACTCAAACGCCCCCATCACCCCTCGAGAAATTTCTAATTAGGCTTTTGTATATAATTTAAACCTACTTAGACTCTAACCAATCTGATTTGATTATTATTTTTGTTCATCACCACATTTTTTTCAATAATAAATTTGCTAACATTTTGAAATTCAAATAATTTTAATTTTTTACCAAAATACTAGAGCATTTTACGCTCTAAAATTTATATCAAATTTTAAAATCCAAAGTTGAACAGATTTTTTTTTTTTTTTTTTTTTGAAGTTTATAAATATCACATCCTATAAAATTAAACAAAAAATTCAAGTGAAGTACTTCAGTACATTAATGCAAACTACTTCAAAATTGAATAACCTATACACTTTCCTAAGAAAAAATATTATTGAACTCCAAATTTAGCTTCATAAACACGCATAACACTGCAAATAATGCATTAAGTATTTATCCCACTGAGTGGAGTCACAAAATACTTAGAACAAAAAAGCTGAATAAAAATTTAACTGTTTGGGACAATTTTCTTGCTATTTTTATAGCAGTTTTTTAAAACAAATATTAAAAAAAAGTAAAGTAATAATGGCTTCATTTGTAGGCTTATACGGAAAATATTTTTACAAACTACGCAAAAAAGAAAAATAACACAGGAGAAAGCAAAGAAACAGCTGCGCTATATCAAATACACTAATTCTTCAGTTTTGATGCATTTTGAAATTCCTACATTTTATGAAGGCAAAAACGTCAAATATTCTTCCAGGTCTGAACATCTGAAAGACATTTTTCATTCTGCAACAAGAAAACATGACAAATGCAGCCTTCATAAAATCTCTCCAAGAAACAATCAACGAAAAGCAGTTTACAAAGATGAGTACCATAATATTAAAGTAAGTTTACGGCTGAAAGATGAAGAACAGGGAATGTAGAAGTAATCAAGGAAGAAATCTGAAATCCATGACAAAAAGTGCATCAACAATAAAAGAAAAACCAAATCCAGATGTTCAGTCTGGATTTAGTTGGTCAACTCCATGATTGCAGTAACAATATCACCATCGGCGGCTTTAAGAGCCTTCACAGCTTTTGCCCTTGAAACACTAGCCTGAGTCATCACAAGCTCAATGTCCTTTGGCTCCACACCAGTCTCATCGACTTCTTCTTCGTCTTGAGCAATGGTAGATGTCTCCGGCTTGCTTATCACATGGCTCAGATCAGGGGCCTTGAATTGTTCAGCAGCCTGGGTTTGCAATTGCGAGCTCAGGTCTTCGATCTTTGCTTCCCCGAATATGACATATGTATCTGAATTTGGGCTCTTAAATACATCTGGCTTTGAAATCACGAAGAGTATCTGAAAGGAAAAGGAGTATATTTGTAAGCAAAGAAGCAAATGAATCATTTTGGGTTAGGGTCAACCCAAACCCGAAATGGATCGGGTTCGGGTTCAACAATTCGACCCTTTTCAAAAATCGGGTCGGGTTCGGATTGACCCTTTGACCCAAAATTAACCCGAGATTGACCCGTTTTTGACCCGTCAATTCGAGATTGACCAGTTTTTTACCCGAAAAGCGGAGATTGACCCGTTTTTTACCCGAAAACTAATAATTTTTTGTTGGCACCGAGTCATTCGGGTTGTGTTGGGTTGACCCGGACCCGAAGCGGGTCAGGTTCGGGTCTAGAAAATCGACCCATTTACAAAAAAAAGGGTCGGGTTCATGTTGACACCAATAGTGCCGTGTCAGTTTCGGGTTCGACCCGAACCCGACCCGTGACCCGAAATTGACACCCCTAACTTCAAATGATGATAAGAGCAATGAAAAATTTTGTCTCGACGTCGATCGATCGAGTCGATCGAGCGCGATCGAGCCTAGTCGGGCTCGATCGGGGTCGAGTCGGTGCGAAAATATTCGTCAACAATTTTAACAATAATATTATTAAATTTCATTAGGTAAATTGATGGTTGTGATTTTATGAAATTAATGCATATTGTATAGATTTTTATGTATTTCATAAATTATTACATTTCACACTTGATATTGAATTATATAGATAAAATGATATGACTGATATATGATAAATGTAGTATTTGCATGTAAACAATGATGGCTAATTGTTAATACTATAATCATGCTACCTCCTCATGAGAGCAAAAATAAAAAATATATGATAAAAAATACTTGCTCAAATCCTGCGTAAATCTTGTTTGTATCAGCTGCATGCTACAGTCGCCCCATCCCCTATAAAAATGGCGCCATTGTCATTGACCTATCCTCGTGTGCGCAGATTCGCCTCGATCTCGCTCACATTCACATTGTTAAAATGACAACGAAACAAAACTTTCACTCTTTTGTTTTCCTGCACCCAAGCCCAGTCTGTGTCTGCACAGCGCTACAGCGCCACTAAGTCAAGGAAGTGCCACGTGGACATTGTGGTGCTCAACCGTTAGCAACGCCACGACGCTACAGTTGTAACTTTTCAGATCACAATCTGCCAGCTAAGCAATGCATCGATTCATTAAACAGTGGGTCTGTATCAGCAAGCAACATAGTGGAGGAAACCCTTCAGCACTGCCACGTTAGTTCATTTTATGGGCGACGTGGCGCAAGTGTCTCGAACGCCGTAGCACCAGAATTCATTTTCTAAGTTTTTCTATAAATAGTCTATTTGTAATGTTAGTAGAGGAGTTCATTCACTTGTTTAACTTCAATTTTTATAGTGCTTCTTTAATTTTTTTGTATGTATGACAAATAATGGAATTTGGAGAAGTACTAGTTACATTACATTATAGTGTTTGACTTATATTCTGGAAACAATTTTGTAAGTTCCAAGAGAGTAGAGGGGTTCACATTGAACACATCTTGTGATATCTTTTCTTCGGTACTTTTTTCTATTGTGCAATTAATGAAAATAAATATGCTTCACTTGTTCTTCATGCCTGGTTAAATTCTTTAGTTTTGGATTGATTGTGTAAATGAAATATGGAGTACTAATAAGTTCTCTTCATCAATAATTTCATGATATTTTTAATATACCATGTCTTAATTTAATATACATAATAGTCATATGTATAGTTAATATCATGTTTAATATGAAGCCTATGAATTAAAAAATAAATAAATAAAAAAAAAGCCTATGAATAAAAAAGCAGGCACAACCAGGTATGTTGGATTTGTATGATGCAAGCATAGGCATGATAGTTATTATGTATCAAATTTATAGAGATGAATTGTCATGAGGAGGTTTTAATAGTACACGCTTTACTTACTCTTTTAAAATTTTTAAATGATGACATACTATGGGAGTTTAGACTGATATTAAGATTAAAAAAGTTTAATCTATCATTTGTCTCTTAACGCTTGACTGAACAGTTTTTGATGCATATACTCTGAATGTCATCAATATAAAAGAGAATCATCATGAAACATATTATATTTATATTCCATCAATCCAAAACAATTAATCCCAATAGTGTTCCATTTAATTATTTTTTTATTTTAAATTAAGTGATTGAATATCCAACAAAACTTATTTTTATTGAGTATGATAATTGTTGTAATTGAAGTAAATAGTACTAGTATTTGCAAGTAAATATTCTTCTTCGTGAAATCAATACTCTACTTTATCATTATATTACTTGATTCAGCACGTATATTTACGTATATTAAATGGGTTTTTTTATAATTTTTATATTAAAAAAAAAATCTAAGCATTGTTTAGGGATTAATAAAGCTCTAAATTATTTTTTTATAATTCTTTAGTTTACTCAAACGCCCCCATCACCCCTCGAGAAATTTCTAATTAGGCTTTTGTATATAATTTAAACCTACTTAGACTCTAACCAATCTGATTTGATTATTATTTTTGTTCATCACCACATTTTTTTCAATAATAAATTTGCTAACATTTTGAAATTCAAATAATTTTAATTTTTTACCAAAATACTAGAGCATTTTACGCTCTAAAATTTATATCAAATTTTAAAATCCTAAGTTGAACAGATTTTTTTTTTTTTTTTTTTTTGAAGTTTATAAATATCACATCCTATAAAATTAAACAAAAAATTCAAGTTAAGTACTTCAGTACATTAATGCAAACTACTTCAAAATTGAATAACCTATACACTTTCCTAAGAAAAAATATTATTGAACTCCAAATTTAGCTTCATAAACACGCATAACACTGCAAATAATGCATTAAGTATTTATCCCACTGAGTGGAGTCACAAAATACTTAGAACAAAAAAGCTGAATAAAAATTTAACTGTTTGGGACAATTTTCTTGCTATTTTTATAGCAGTTTTTTAAAACAAATATAAAAAAAAAAAGTAAAGTAATAATGGCTTCATTTGTAGGCTTATACGGAAAATATTTTTACTAACTACACAACTTAAAAGAAAAATAACACAGGCGAAAGCAAAGAAACAGCTGCGTTATATCATATACACTAATTCTTCAGTTTTGATGCATTTTGAATTTCCTACATTTTATGAAGGCAAAAACGTCAAATATTCTTCCAGGATTGAACATCTGAAAGACATTTTTCATTCTGCAACAAGAAAACATGACAAATGCAGCCTTGATAAAATCTCTCCAAGAAACCATCAACGAAAAGCAGTTTACAAAGATGAGTACCATAATATTAAAGTAAGTTTACGGCTGAAAGATGAAGAACAGGGAATGTAGAAGTAATCAAGGAAGAAATCTGAAATCCATGACAAAAAGTGCATCAACAATAAAAGAAAAACCAAATCCAGATGCTCAATCTGGATTTAGTTGGTCAACTCCATGATTGCAGTAACAATATCACCATCAGCGGCTTTAAGAGCCTTCACAGCTTTTGCCCTTGAAACACTAGCCTGAGTCATCACAAGCTCAATGTCCTTTGGCTCCACACCAGTCTCATCGACTTCTTCTTCGTCTTGAGCAATGGTAGATGTCTCCGGCTTGCTTATCACATGGCTCAGATCAGGGGCCTTGAATTGTTCAGCAGCCTGGGTTTGCAATTGCGAGCTCAGGTCTTCGATCTTCGCTTCCCCGAATATGACATATGTATCTGAATTTGGGCTCTTAAATACATCTGGCTTTGAAATCACGAAGAGTATCTGAAAGGAAAAGGAATATATTTGTAAGCAAAGAAGCAAATGAATCATTTTGGGTTAGGGTCACCCTAAAATGGGTCGGGTTCGGGTTCAACAATTCGACCCTGTTCAAAAATCGGGTCGGGTTCGGATTGACCCTTTGACCCAAAATTAACCAGAGATTGACCCGTTTTTGACCCGGCAATTCGAGATTGACCAATTTTTTACCCGAAAAGCGGAGATTGACCCGTTTTGGACCCGAAAACTAGCAATTTTTTGTTGGCACCGAGAAATTCGGGTTGTGTTGGGTTGACCCGGACCCGAAGCGGGTCAGGTTCGGGTCTAGAAAATCGACCCATTTACAAAAAAATGGGTCGGGTTTGTGTTGACACGAATAGTGCCGTGTCAGTTTCGGGTTCGACCCGAACCCGACCCGTGACCCGAAATTGACACCCCTAACTTCAAATGATGATAAGAGCAATGAAAAATTGGGTAGAGTGAGCTCACGTTCTTGCTTTTCTTTACTGTAACACGGCTAACACCAGTGATTGGCTTCATTCCAAGCTTCAGCATGGCCTTTCTGCTCTTTTTTTCACTTCTGCTCTGCTTAGACCTACCACTTGCATCACCTCCTGCACCTGAATTTATTTTGAAACAGAAATAGGATATTTAAAAAAAATGATTCTGTGCAGAGATAGAGTTGAGCTACAGTTTACTGAAGATTTTTAGCATGGTTAAGCGATAAAGGATTCCATGCAGACCAGTTAGTTGATAATCCAAAGACAATTAATATAAGCCCCGAGGTCTGTCATTTTTCATTTGATAAAATAAGCTACTTCATAAAGAGTAAATTGATCACTGGCGTTTCAGGACGCAAATTTAAACATGCCAGTAAGCTGATCACCGCTGATATCAATAACTGATAATTAAATACTCGTTTTTCATAAAAACGGGAAAACAAAAGTTCAGCTTAGTAGAAGTTGAAATATCAATATGTTGGTTTTATTTATTTGTCGAAAAAAAAGATGATGTTGAGGGGCTTTCTTGTTTGAATTTTAAATAAATAGAATATAAATCAATTTACCTCTTCTAGAGAGTGGCTTCCTTAAAATTTATTCTAGTCAACTAAAATCAATTTGGTATGCATGGACAAAAACAAAATTATATGCTATATGATGCGGGAAAAAAAATGATAGTGTCATGCATAATGTCCATAGCATTTAAGTATCACTGTATTTTCTTTTTAACTCATATTTACACTTTACTTGCCTTTATTTTAACTATCATAGGCAATTTGATCATACCTTAGGCTATGTTCGATTATTTATTATTATATTGTAGGACCAATCATAAATAAAGCTTCCAAGTTAGGTGAAATAATTAGATTATGATTATTGAATGATATGATGCATTGCACGGTTTCCATCTCCTCTTATTTTATATACAAAGTTTCATATTTTTCCTTCCTCCCTCCTCGGTTCCTCAACCTCTTTGAGGCTTGACTCGTATCTTCCATTGCAACTCTACAACACCTGTTATCAGAGATCCTAGGAGCTGCCATTGATAACACAACTAGATGTTTATCTACACTATGATGACAATCAATTTCAAGGATTCCATGAAATTCTTAAGGGAGAATTACACAAATACCATTAAATTCTTATTATTTCACATTTAAGATATGTATTAATATAATACCCTAATCTTCAAATGATATAAAAAATAACATTAATATTAGCAATATCGGAAGTTCATGCATATATTTTCATGTCATTCAGAAGCTAGAATGTTATATATAAGTAAACATAAATATCTAAGTGTTAAATATATGAATGCATAAGATTTTAGTCGTAAGCATGTAAATCCCTCAATTCTAAATGGTACGTATATCGGATTTTTCATTCTCAAGATGTACGCCTCCACAATGGATGTACTCTCTTTTGAAGACTCTCAAAGGCTAGCCAAGCCTTAACATTACCAAACCCTCAAAACCAACCCAACAAAACTGCGCCCCTCCCCCCCTTCTCACTCTTTCTCCAAAATCAAATTCTCATTCAAAATTCAAAGTAATCTTCCTTGTCCAATCTCCACAAGACCCTCCTAATTAGGAAGGTAGCCCAGGGGAGGGTTCGGCTAGCCTTGTGGGGCCCATGAGAGCCATCATGTATTATGAAAGGAGATGAAGTCAAGGGGAGCTGTTTAGGAAGATTTTCTAATTATGTTTATTGTATTTAAGAATATTTTAATTGTTTAGAAAGATTTCCTAAATTATGTATATGTTGGTTAGGAAGGTTCTATTTGTGTTATTGTCTGCTAGGGCTTTTTTTTTTTTGTGCTAGAGCTATTTAAGAGAAAGTTTTGTCTAGGTTTAGGGCATGAGATAATTTGTGTTTGCTATAGTTTTATTTTGGAGAGCTTCCTAGCAGCATCTAGGATTCATGGGAGAGTTAATCTATCTCTCAAATAGTAGATCAATTGTATCTTTCTTTATTGTTGAATAGATAATCAAATTTCAAGCCTAATGTTTAGATTCTTGCATTTTCCTTATTGCCTACTTGTTGTTTTTACTTCCAAGACATCAAATTGGTATCAGAGCAAGACTTTGGGAAGATAACAGCAAAGAAGATTGATGCATTAGAAGGCGAAGTGGAGAAAATCAAACCTAGGATGGAGGAGAAGTTCTCAACCATCAAAAGTAGATTTTCAACCATGGAGGGAAGGCTTTCATCCAAGGAAAACCGATTTGGAAGGTTGGAGGAGATGATGAGGAAGCTCTTGGAGATGCAATCAAAAACTCCACCGATGGTTCCGATGGCTAACCCTAACTAAGATTTGATCTAGATTCCCTTGGCAGAATTAACCGAAAATTAGATCGGATGGGAAGAGCTTGACGAGGAGAGTTTCGTTCATCAAGATCCCACCTTTTGGGGCTCTAATAAGGGGCGGATTAGGATTTCTGGATGAGGGGACAACAATGAGGGAATTTTTTGGGGATATGGTAGAGTGGCCGACCACTATAGGAGGCATTTTGGGCAAGGGGAACAGGCCATTGGAGGAGGGGGTCAATAGCCATCTCTTAGGGCTCTGATAAGGGGCGGAATAGGGTTTTTTATTTTTATTTTTTATTTTTTTGGTGGGGGGATGGTCAACCACTATGGGAGGTCTTTTAGGCAAGTGAAGTGGATGACCAGAGGAGGGGAACAAGCCGAGCCATAGGCATCATGTCATATAAGGCGGGTGGAAGAAAAAGGTGGGATTCCCACCCTCGATACATGGGGGAAACATAGAGGGATCACGATAACCGCTAAACTGGAAGAGGAAGAAGCTATTAGGGCGGTGGCAATGCTAGGGTGAGGAAGTTGAAGATGTCGATATTTAAAGGGGAGGATGCACATGAGTGGGTGTACCAGATTGAGAGATATTTCACGGTGAATGGGTTGAGAGAGGATGATAAGCTTACAGTCGCAGGGCTATGTCTGGAAGGGAAAGCCCTCACCTAGTTCAAATGGATAGAGGCTAGATATCCAATCCGTTCATAGGAAGAGTTTAAGGATTGCTTGTTGGAACATTTTCGAGTCATTCAGAAAGGAGACCTACACCAACAATTCTTTGCCTTGACTCACAATGGGACCGTCATGGAGTACAGGGAGAGATTCGATTTACTATTGGGGGCAGTTGAGGGGAGTTTCGGAGATGGTGTTCTTATGCAAAGAGGGGGCTGGGTGGAATTATGAATGGAGCCAAGGGGAGGTTCAGCCAGCCTTTTGGGGCCCAAGAGAGCTATCATGCATTATGGAATGAGGAGATATCAAGGGAAGCTATTTAGGAAGGTTTCCTAATTATGTTTATTGTGTTTAGGAAGGTTTTAATTGTTTAGGAATGTTTTATTTGTGTTATTATGTGCTAGGGCTATTTAAGAGAGGGTTTTGTCTAAGGTTGGGGCATGAGATAATTAATCTTTGTTGTAGTTTTATTTTGGAGAGCTTCCTATTAGTGTCTAGGGTTCGTGGGAGAGATGATCTACATCTCGAAAATAGTAGATCAATTGTATCTTTCTTTCTTGTTGAAGAAATAATCAAATTTCAGCCCTAATATTTGGATTCCTGCATTTTCTTTATTGCCTACTTGCTATTTTTACTTCCAAGACGCATAAAAGTATCACTTTGTTGGAGATGCTTGATTGTTTCAAAAGGTTCTTGATGGATTGGCCAATCTGAAAGAGATGAAATTATGAAGTTTCTTAATCAAGAGGGAGTTGTTTAGGAAGATTCTTAATCAAGAATGAATTATTTAGGAAAATTTTAATTATAATTAGGAGTGAATTATTTATGGCAAGAGATATGATTTGAATTCAAATATGAGAGAAAAATATTTAGGAAAAGGGGGCTGATTTGGGAGAGAATTAGGGGAGCTTATTAAGGCTAACATTATGTTGATTTCAGGATTATATTATGAGTTTGCTAAAATTAGAATTTCTTAGGTTGTGAGGGCTCTAGCCACCGGTTAGGGATTCGGGAGAACCGGATCTTCCTCTCCAATTGAAGATCCAATTGTATCTTGTTTTTTCTTTCATATATCTTTCAACAAAAAATTCCTGTGTTCTTATTTCTAATTTTCTCAATACGTACATCCACTTCCTATCAAATTGGTATCAGAGCGAGATTTTGGAGAGATGGAAACAACGACGGTGGATGCGTTGCAGGGCAAAGTGGAGCAAATCAAATCCAGTACAGAGGAAAAGTTTTCAACCATCAAAGGATTTCAACCAAGGAGAATTAAATGGATAGTCGATTTGAAAGGTTGAGGAGATGATGAGGAAGCTCATGGAGATGCAATCAAAAACTCCACTGACGATTCCGATTGCAAACCCTAACCAAGATTTGATCGGGATTCCCTTGGTCGAATCTAAGGGAAAGAAGATCGGACATGAAGAGTTTGACGAAAATAGTTTTTCATCAAAAACCACCTCTTAGGGCTCCAATAAGAGGCATATCAAGGTTTTTGAATGGGGGGATAGCAATGAAAAAATTTAATGGTGGAGGTGGTGAGGTGGCTGACCACTATGGGAGGTATTTTGGGCAAATGGAGTGGGTGATCGAAGATGGAGGGGGTCGAGCCGAGCTGTGGGGATCGAGTTATGCAAGGAAAAAGGAAGAAAGGTGAGAGTCCTACCCTCGATGCACGAGGGAACCGTTGGAGGGGGGGGAGTTGGAGTGGAGATGCTAGGGTGAGGAAGTGGAAGATGCCAATATTTGAAGATGTGGATGCCCATGGGCGAGTGTACCTGGTGGAGATAGATGCATCGGGATACGACCTAGGGGAAATACTCCAAGATCATCGACGCATTACTTATTTCAGCCAGGTGCTCACAACTAGGAAGAGGCTCAAGTCTGTATATAAGCGTGAGTTAATGACAATTATCTTAGCCATCCAAAAGTGGCGACCTTATTTATTGGGGCGACACTTTATTATCAGGACAGATCAGAGCAGTCTGAAGTTTCTGCTTGAGTAAAGGATGGTGACTAAGAAGCATCAGAGGTGGTTATCCAAATTACTTGGATATGATCGCCCAGGACTAGACAGTTTTCATCCTTCTACCTTGAGAACAAGGTGGCACTTTAGGAGGGGAGTATTGATTGGCTGGTCGATTTTATTGGGGGCAAATTAGGAAAATCAAGAGGGAGAAGTTTAGAAAGGTTCTAAATCAATGAAGAATTGTTTAGGAAAATTTTAATTATAATTGGGAGTGAATTATTTAGGGCAAGCGATATTATTTGAATTTAAATATGAGAGGAAATTAATTAGGGAAATGGAATTGATTTGGGAGGAAATTAGGGGAGCCTATTTAAGCCTAGGGTAGCCTAGAGTGAATTTAGGATTATGTTATGAATAAGCTAAAATTAGCATTTCTTTGGTTATGAGGGCTCTATCCGCTGGCTAGAGATTTGAGAGAGCCAAATCTTCCTCTCCAATTGAAGATCCAATTGTATATTGTTTTTTCTTTCATATATCTTTCAATAAAAAGTTCGTGTGTTATTCATCTTCCTAATTTTCTCAATATCTACATCCACTTCCTATCAAATTGGTTTTAAAGCCATGTACTGGGCTGAAATATAAGTCTTCCTCTTCCTCATTGATTTTTGTTGTGATTGTTTCCTTCATCTTACTGATTTTTGCTATTGGAAGATCATATTCACTGTTTTTTTTTACAGTTTATTTTAACTATTTGGAGCCTAAATTCGGGTAGCTATGATGGGAAGAAAGGTACAAGTGTTGGAATGGGAGATTGGACAATTGAAATTTGATTTTGTAGAAAAGATTTAAGATTTCAAAAAACAATTTTCAGCCATCCATGAGAAGATCGATGAGAAGTTTGCTATCATGGCGGAGATGATGAAGAAGATGCTCAAGTTCCAAACAAAATGGCGTTGTCGGAGACAGGGGGAGCCGTCGGTGACCAAGGGAGTGGAGGAAACCCTAATCCGATAATGAGAGTGGAAAATCAGGTGGAAATGTTGGGGAAGAAGAGGAGATGTCACCTTTGGAGCCACTTCCAAGGAGGGGAAAGGGTGAAGGAGTTGATTTTTTTGTGAAGCTACAAAGTTTGAAAAGAGAAAAAGATGGGGAGAAGGTAGAAGCACAAGACATGGCTCAACCATCCCTACAGTAGTATCGAGGGGTGTTCCAACTAATTCAAGGGTTGTCTCCTCTTAAGGAATGTGGGCATGATATCATCTTGAAGGAAAAAGTCTCGCCTATCAGTGTTCGTCTGTATCGTCATCCCCAAACCCAGAACAAAAAGATTGAGAGATTAATCGAGGAGATGGACCCAATGATAGTTCATTTTTCAGTCAAGTGCTTCAGTAGTAATTTCCTTCGTTCCATCTTGAGGACAATGTAGCATTTTAGGAGGGGGGTATTAGTGTACCGGTCAATTTAATTGGGAGGGAATTAGAAAGTTTCCTAATCAAGAGAGAACTGTTTATGAAGGTTCTTAATCAAAGGAGAATTGTTTAGGAAAGTTTTAATTACAATTGGGAGGTAATTATTTATAGCAAAATATCTAATTTGAATTTAAAATCTAAGAGGGATTTATTTAGAGAAAGAGATGATGAATCGAGGGAAAATTATTTAGGAAAGTTTTAATTATAATTGAGAGAATTATTCAAGGCAATATATGATTTGAATTCAAATATGGAGAGAACTATCTAGGGAAAGATGACTTATTTGGGAGGGAATTAGGAGAGCCTGTTTAAAGCTAACAAAAGAGTGATTTCACAATTATTGTGTCTTGTTTGTTGAATTTTGATTGTTCTTAGGTTGATTGGGCTCTAGCCGGGGACTTGGATTTGGGAGAGCCAGATCTTCCTCTCCAATTAAAAATCCAATTGTATCTTGTCCTTCTTTCATAACTATTTTGAATTAAAAAAAGTGTCCTAGTGAGTTCTCTTTGGTTTTTCAATTTCTGGTTTGCTGAAATCAGATTTCAGTATTAGATTTTCACAAATTCTACAACCAATTCCTATCACTTCTACAATTAAATCATTTTTTGGACGTGTTACAGATGTTTTTCCCCTTCATCGTATATAGATGTTTATCCCATTCATCTCTCTCTATACATGAAATTGAACTCTTCATGATTTCTTCCTCAAGATTGATTTCCATTCATCTCCTCTTCTCGGGATGTGCTCCCAACAATTTACCAATTTAAAACTATAGCAAAAGACAAAATTTTAAGGAACAAATGAACAATGGATTATTTTCAAAATCCCCATGTTAGAACCTTTTTTATCGCAAGGAAGCATGTAAAACAAACATGAATTACCTGTCATATCTAGCATTTTAACGCCTTCGTATTTTCTTTCTCAGATCATATTTAGTTTTTATCTTTATTTTAAATTATCTCGAGTAGTATAATCATTTATTATTTTGGAATAAATTTTATTAAGTCTTATCCAGTAAAATCTTCAACTAGATATTGAGGTCAAACATAATAATTAGATTATGATTACTAAATGAAATGAAGCATTGTGACACAGATGCAGGTAAGCGCACAGAAAAAATTGGATATCTACATTTTTATTTATATAATTCTGTACGTATTATTCAATACGCATACATATATGTATTGGATAAGCTGCGCTTCAATTTATTAAATATTTTTAAAATAAAGGAATAGCTCAAATCAACCAAAACTCGACTCAAAATCAATCATTTTCCACTCATCTCAAATTGAATTCAAGCTAAAAAGAATAAAATGTTCAAACTCAAATTAAGACCTATCAAGAACTGCTATCCCCTAAATAAGCTCACCTCACCAATTCTTCATACAGAAAACAAAAACAAATAATACAAACCGCACCACAGATATTTTAAAAAGACGAGAAAAAGGTTGTATACCTTAATTAAATTCGTTACAAAGATGTGTATTTCACTTTAGATATGCTAAAGTTTGGTTACAGTTGTGCATTTTTGTTCTAGAACTGTTATTATATTTTCCTTTCATAATTCAAAATTTTACATCCAACTAAACAGATCAAACAGTATCCTCAAATTTTTACTTTTATATTAAATAAAGCAACTAAAATAATCAGAATATATTGCATTTACTAAAATGCATACATTCCAAATACAAACAACAATCGAGCCCTGAATGCTTATGTTTTAAATAACTTTACCTTTTTTTATATTTATCATCATCGTTGTATCTAAATAAGTCTGACACCACCTCCGATAGCTAAAACACCCTTCCACCAATATTAAGTGATTGCAAGTTTGCAACAAACTCTCCAAAAATGAAAAGAAAAGGGGAAAAGTTGATAATTCAAAGTTTTCAATAATTTCAAATTTAAAATAAATAAGTTTTAGAAATTCTTTAAAAAAAAATTGAACTTTTTAGATTTCAAATTCAAATCAAATTTGATATTTGATTGCAACTATCCAATCATTGCTTACCCCTTTCTTTTAAGCAATAACTCTACCAACATCCTCAACAATATCAACCACAATTCACTCAATCATATCCCTCATTCCCCTCCATAATATCTTCCACCAAAGTCTCCAAACTTATCAGTTGATTCAAATTGAAAATTGAATTTGAATTTCAAGAACTTGAATTCAAACTTACATCCTAATCTCCAACTTTTTTTCCTCCACGAGTTTCTCCACTACCTTAACCCAATCAAACCTAGTTAGGTTATCCAAGCCTAACCTAATTCCAATTATCCTCCAAAACCAAGCTTGACACCCAGCTCATTAATTAATTGATTGAACCAACTCAAACAGCCAACATGGCCCAACCATGAACCCTAATAGAAAAAAAAAAAAAAAAACTTCTTTCTAGAAAATAGAAGCATCAAACCAATCTATCACAGTGCATAAAACCTTCAATTTTTCAAAGTTATCTTTCCAAAACTAATGATAGCGTTCCTGAGGATAAACGATAAGTATTTAATCAATATTATTGTTGTTGAGGTCATTCTCCGCTTCCTAGCTTCTTCAGGATTTTCATTCAACATATCCACTTCAAATGGATTTGTCATTTGGCACCTCCACCTAGTTCCAAATATTTTTCAAACCAAAGATTGACACAAGGTTCTCAACCTAATTGACCTAAAATAGCTCAACCAAGCATAACCCAAATAAGCCAACCTAGCCCAACTATGAGACCAAATGAACAAAAAAAAATCAACTTCTCATTAAAAAATAAGACACCAAACCAATCCATCACCATACATGAAAATCCCCAATTTGTCAAAGCTATCTTTCCAAATCTAATGATAATCTTTTTGAAGATTGATGAACTGTCTCAATTAATATTGTTATTGATGAGATTATTGTTACCCTTCCATTTATATGGAGTTTTCTGTTGGAAAAGTAAATCACGCAACAAAACAAACAACAAAAGAAAACAACGGAAATGAACACGAGGATTTAACATGGAAAAATCTGAAATCAGGAAAAAACTACGAAGCCACAATACACCAAGATATTCACTATGAAAATTGGGAGAAATTGCACAAATCTTTTTCTCTCTCTCACTCTCTCCTTGTCTATCTTGACTTCACTTTTCCATTCACTTCATAGAATAGACAAAAAGACGAACTTAAATATACAAAAGAATGCAACCCTTCAAGTTAAGCATGAAAAACGATAAAAAAAATAGCCTAGCCCGACTCACAATACCATGGCGCCAATGTTTGGAACACTACGGCACTCCACTCTCTGTCTCAAGCCTGACTTGCAACGTCATGGCACTGCAGCCTACAACGCCACAGCGCTTTGTTCTTTGTCTCCAACCAGAGACTACAACGCCACAACGTTGTATGGCTGTACGGAAAGAGAGCAAGGCCCCCGAACCTTAGCAGGGGGAGGCCCCCGAACCTTAGCAGGGGGAGGCCCCCTGAACCCCTCAGTAAGCTCAACTGACGAATTTGAGGTATGAGTAAACAATACAACCCGATTGATCAATACAATCAAATTCCACACATAACCAACATTTTCTTTTCTTCACCCCTCCAAATAGAATGGATTTGTTATTTGTTGCTCTTCTTCAGAATGCATTTATCACAAAATATATTTACTCATCAATACAATCAAAGGTCTATGAAGCTTCAAGCCTTCAACAACATTTCAACTCTTTATAGTATAGCTTGTTGTAATCGAGAGGAATTGATGTAGTGCAAGATGCCAACTTCCAATTATCAATATTTTCTTATATGCATAGTATAGTCAGGTAGTTAGTTCTTTGACGGTGTTTATTATTATTATTCATTATTAAATGTTAGGGTTAAAATAGTCATTAATCATTTGATGCTTGTTGGTCAATATTTTAATGTTAGTAATATTACAATGTCCAAAAAAAGTTAGTGGTACTAATATTAAATTGAAGGTCTTAGGTTGTAATTAATGATGGTTAATCGTGAAATAAAAAAGTTTTTTTTTTTTTTTTGCATCATCACTTCCTCTTCGGAATCAATTCCTCCCACAAAATAACTAAATATGCTATATAACAACTGCCATATCAAAAAAAAGTATGCAAATTCAAAATCATCCATTTTTTTGGGTGTCATGCAATAATACCTAATTTATTTATTTTAATAAAAATAATTTGGAGTGATGTAGACCTATTAGGAGAAAATTTAACATATCGACAACAAAGATACTACAATACAACGTATTCTTGTTAAAGCAACAAGAAAGAAGATGTACTACAAAAATAAAAAATTTTGTTATATTCCAAGCACATAATTCACAGGATTGAAAGCAAACTTTCGAATGTTCAATCAACAATCCTAAATGTCATGCTCATAACAAAAAGATTGGTGGAAAGATGGGCAAAATAAGCAATCTCATCTTATAGGTTCCAACATTAGACCAAAAATAGGACAAAAGAATATTATGTATTTTAGAAGAAAATATTGAGATTCACTATCAATTTAAATTGCATATCTGCAAAAAGTTAGGTTAAAACAATGTTCTAGAGGGGTAAAAAGATAGGACAAGGAATGACTTGAGCCGCATTAATTTTCTTTAATTTCATAAATTAAAAACATTAAACAAATACAAAAAAACATAAAATAAAATAAGTACCATAGTCTATAATAATATGATTCATATTCATACTACAAAATCCAATCAACACAAACAAATAAATTCAAACCAAATTTGATGTCAAAATGAAACAAGATAACTTCTATGCACTCCTCAAGTCCTCATTCCTCAAGCTCCTAAGGTAAAGTTAGGTTAAAACAATGTTTTAGAGGGTAAAAAGGTAGGACAAGGAATGACTTGAGCCTCATTATTATTTTTTTTTATTTCATAAATTAAAAAAATGAAACAAAATACAAGAAAAAATGAAATCAAATAAGTGCCATATTTTATAGTAATAGGATTCATAATCATATTCATACTCCAAAGTCCAATCGACACAAACATATAAATTCAAACCAATTTTGGTGTCAAAATGAAACCATACAACTTCTATTCATTCCTCAAGCTCCTAAGCTTCCAAATCCTCTTCTATAATCGATGTTTGATTAGGGAAAATATTTATTTAATTTGAACTCTTAATTATTGGGAATGCTATATTATATTGAAATAATGTTTGATTATTTAATAACTTCTAAATTAATTTATCAATTTTTGTCATAGAGCATGTGCGCACCAACTGAATGCGCCCAGAGCAAAACTCAACTTGTTGAGCGTATGCTCCACAAGTCAAAAGCATACCCCATCTACCATGGGGGACTTTTGTTATGCCCCACTCTATAGTGTATGCCCTAACAATGCCTTTCAAAACATTGGGTTAAAGCTTTTATTTACTTCAATGCAAAGGTCCATGATGGGTAATAATAGGCTTAGGTTTATAAAATAATAATTTGTTCCAATATTTAGGATGAATAGAATCATAGAGTCAACTTGATTGTTGCTAACATTACAATGATTGTCAAAACCACTTCCCAAAGGTTCATATTAAAGAAAAATGTGATGCATGATTTCTGCATAGAAAATGGCTTTAAGGGAATGCAAACATGAAGATATCTTAGAAATTCATGCCCGCAATCATAACAAGGTTCTAGCTTTACAAAGCAAACATAATAATTTTTAAGATTCAAAGTAGGGGTGAAAATTTCGGGTCATGGGTCGGGTTCGGGTCGAACCTGGAAATGACTCGGCACAAATTGGATCAACCTGAACCCGACCCATTTTTACAAACGGGTCGATTTTCCGGACCCGAACCCGACCCGCTTCGGGTTCGGGTCAACCCGACCCGACCCGGGGACACGGCAACCTCGTGAGCAGATTCGCGACAGTGGCATCCGGAGGCTTCGGCGGTCCGTCAACCGGCGTCCGGCGGTAGCGAACGCGACAACGGTCACGCGCAACATCACGCGCAACGCGACAGCGGGGCCAGCTGCTGGCCAGTCATGCGAGCAGGCGAAGCGACGCGACGCGGGATGCGACGCGGTCACGCGAGCGAGCAGCGGGTCAGCCAGGCAGCGCAGCGAGAGGCAGCTCGATCACGCGGCGGGTAGCTCGATCAGCGGGTCAATCCGGATTATTTTTGGGTTTCCGGGTCAACCCGAACTCGACCCGGTTCGGGTTCGGGTTGACCCGAACCCGAAATTTCCGTGTCGGGTTCGAGTCAGGTTTTCAGGTCGTGTCAAATATTGACACCCCTAATTCAAAGAGCATGTTATTTAAGATCTCGCTAGTTCTTTGATGGTTTAGCTAAGAGAATCAATCACTAATATTTAAATATGAAAATAATATCACTCCTTGCTTATTATGAAAGGGAACATGAGTTCAAAGTGAAAAAAAATTGCTATTCACTGTTGAAAAGAGAATGGAGCTTACAAGCCAATATTCAGTTTCACTAAAGATGCAAAATTTTCAAGTTGGTCATAAATATTACATGTAAATGATAAGAATAAGTAGGGTTTATGCTCTCAGTTTTTACAATGTGCATATTGATCAAAACTAGAATAAATAGAAAACAAAGAACATACAACCATTGGCACAATTCTCCACCATTGAACAAGAAATCAAGAATTCACATGAATATTTGAAGGAATGGCATGAAATGTAAAACTATAAAATTCACACTAGTTTAGTTTGCAAGGAGTAGCTATCACTAAGAGATTGAATGTTTATCAAGAAAGCTCAAACATATTAGTTAACAAGCATTTTTTAAATAATGCCTTATAGTAAAAGGATTCTACATTTACCTTCCACATCATCATCATCTTTATCATCATCGTCCTCATCATCATCTTCATCATCATCATCCTCAACAACAGGCTCATCAAGCTATAGATGCAAGCATTTAGGAATTTACATTAGCAAATTTGCAAGGCAGCAGAGCAAAAAGGAGCAAACAATACCCAATGAAGGATACCAAATGCAAACCATGTAATATTTAATTTAAATGTAGTTTCATACACTTAAAATTAAGAACAATATCACTGAAAAGTTTGGATGAACCATTTTAAAATAAATCATTTAAAACTACTTCAGCTAGTATTCTAGTACAACTCATATAAAAAGCGAGTATAAGCATTGAATTTCTTGGGATGATTATATACACTAACTTAGTTGGGATCTGTGCATATACTGAATTCCTTGAGGCATGTTATGATCTTTAAAAAGTGAACTCCAGATACTAAAAATGGAAAAAAATAGCATACACAGTAAACAAGGCTTCCCAACAATACATGTTTGTGAAGGGTTGGTCAATGCAGCCTTACCCAGTATTGCAATGTGGTTAGTAGCATCAGTCAACCTCCAGGACCTCAAAACCACAATGGATGCAACCTCACAATTGCATCAGTCTTTGAAATTAGTGATTAAGAAATTCAATCTAAAAATTAAACATAATATGATGTAATCCATTCCATTTTTCCTTGTATTTGATGCCATAACCTTTAAAGTGAAGGCCTCATAATTTAAGAAATTAAATACGCCATAAGGACTGAAATAACCATAAGAAATTGAAGAACATAAAATAGAATAGAATGTTATCCATTCACAATTGGTATTTCCAATAAGACCTGGTCTAACTTGAAATATACATCAAAGGAACAAACTCAAAAAACAATCCAAAAAAAGAAAGAATATTATCAATTTTTTATAAAATCTCATGTTTTAATTTTATAATAGGAGTGAGCATCTGCCCATGCCTCATTGAATTAATTTTATTTGATGATTCCTTTGAGTAGCTTATCAAAAATAGTAAAAAGAGGCTTATACAGAAGCCATTAAAACCCATGCATACCACAAAAAATAAGTTCAATGACTAAAAATGTTCTTTCTGCATAAATGTTCTATTTAAATATTATAGATTCAAGAACTGATGAAATTGACATTCAGAAACTTCCTCTCATATAGGTTGAATTCAAGGAATAATGAGAATGACAATAAATAAATAAATACCGAGTTATTGTGTTGTTTAGCTTTCTACCAATGCTTTGGTTCTTTGAGCTCTTCTCAACAGTTAATTTAATACATCAGATGTCACTGAATTTAGATTGAATTTTAAAAATACTTTCCATCCAAAAATGGATAGAAAGAAGTGTATCTTTAAAAAAATCTCAAATATTTCATAGATACTTTTGTTTGATTTGATATCAGATCACTAGGCAAATTTCTAATCCTAAATAATTAAACAATATTGAAGAAATATAGCAGAAATAATCAAAACCATGTTTAGCATGCATAAGATTTTCTGTTCAGTTTAAACAGGGATAAAGTTAATCCTAGAAGTTCCATAATGGAGTTAAATCTGGTTCAGGAGAAGGCTGGATTGGGAGCAAATCATAGATCACCAAATCTAGACTGCTAAACAGAGAAAATAAACTAATTTGTGGATTAAACGCCTAGTTCACATCTAATCCTAATTTAACATCAAACCAAGCAGCCCTTCTACAGCAGTTTGTAAAGCAATAAATACATCATCCTAATGAAAATTAGATTCATAGTGGAGCAAAAAGCGACAAAAAAAAAATCTACTTAGGACAAAGTCATCTAATTTATCCAGACATACAGAAGCCTCAAGTTGAATTTTCAAAAGCAATCATGGCCAGGGCACGACTGCCACCTTGCCACTTAGTTGTTATGTCAGTATTTAACAAGCTCAGTTTCTCCTGTCGCTCCTAGACCCTTGTTTAGAAAAATACAAGGCTTCAACAACGATTCAGTAATCTTGAAACCTTAACATATAAAGCTATAAAAAACCGGAGCATCTCAAGAGTAGCAAGCGACGTTATTTAGAGGGCAAACATAATTGGGAGACTTATCTCTGTATGAACCTAAATAATACCTAAAACCCATGTGCACAAATCAAAGAGAAGATAGATCGAAATTAGGAAACAAAATAGACCGCTGGATAATAGTATAAACAAAGAACGATTTTGCATTGAATTGGATAGAACAAAGGATAAGGTAACCCTACGTTGATTTTTTGTTGCTCGAGCTGAGCGGCGAGGAGCTCCTCGGGGGTCTGGGCACTCATGGCGACGCGTCGGCGCTACTGTTTCGAAGCCAAAAAAAAATCTTAAGAAACCCTAAGTCCGAGCGAGATGACGACAATCCTACACACAAAGAAGAGATAAATGGCTCATTGTGCCCTGGCGATTTATTCCTATTTTCTTGCCTAGTTGGCACCATTCGTCTAACTAAATTGCAGATCTACCTGTTTTATTGCATATCACCCCCTTTCTTGCCCTGCGGCAGTGCGGCCTTTATTCCAATTTTTTTATTTGGTTTTAAAATATTTATTTACTTATTTATTTATTAAATATATGTTGTATTAAATTTAACATATATCATTCTTATAGTATATTTGTTTTGTTTTCCCATGTTTAATTTTTAAATTATATAAGAGATGTCACTGAAAAAACATTATTTTATATGTGCGTCTTCTCTATGATATGAAGAATTATTTTGTGCGAATGCTGAACACAGCTCTACATCTTGACCGAGTCAGCAATACCGAGTGGCGCCGAGCGGTACTGAGCATTACCGAGCCGCGGTACTGACATGGTTCATTCTAGTTAATCTCCGGGTGGTGTTCTGCATCCGCACATAATAATTTCTCTTATGATATGTAGCATATTAGAGGATTTGTAAAGCAATTTGCATATTCATGTAAGAGTAATTCTATGTTATGAGTGCAATAAAAAATAAGGAATCAAAATAATTATATAAAAAAAGATTCCAATTTTTTTTTGCATTTTTAGCTTAATACTTAAGTTTTTATCATTCTAAAGTTCTGATTATTTAGTGTTTAGCACTCAAACTAGTAAAATATAAAATACATTAATATATATATATGTTATATCATCAAAAAATTATTTTGAACGGGCACGAATCTCAAAGCAAAATCAATTGGAAAGTTCAAAAATTAAATTTGGGACTATCTCAACTCCGATTTCAGCAAACTTACAGCCGAAATGAACGCATAGAAAATACGAACCGAACGACACTAAATTTGACTCAATCCGAACACAAATGTGTCCAAATCAAAAACTCAAAACATCTTTGAAAGGTTCAAGCCATAATTTGGATTACCAAATGGTTTTGAAATGTGAAATGCTTATAGTCGAATCAAGCGGCTCGACGAGACAAATCCAACGAGCCCAAGATCGTCAAATTCTACTATCATTAAGACATTGAAAAGCCCAAAGAACGATCCACGATTGAGAGATTCAACATCGGTCGTCCATTCAAACCACTCTCAATTTATCTCTAATCTTCCTTCAATTTACTGACATTACCAAAAAAAACTATAAATGGAACAATCATTCTTCATAGAAAGGGGGGGGGGGGGGAGGAGGCCCAAACAAGAAGAGAAGAGAAGAAAGCAAGGAAGAGAATGAAGAGAGTCCTCCTCGACCACCGTCAGACTTCCACCAGGTAGCCAACCGATGTTGAACTTCTACCTGATCACCAACTGACGCTGGAATTAAGTACGAAATAGAAGGAAGAAAAGGAAGATAAGAAATAGAGCTCTCTTGTCACCAGATTCTTCCTAGGACACTGCCGGACTCCCACCAAGCAACATACCGACGCCGGAGTTTTGCCCAAATGCCATCTAATGCCGAAGTTTTGCCCGGCCCCCGATTCTCGTCGGACTTCAACCCGACGCTGGACTTCTATCCTACGCCAGACTTCTGTCCATCAACAAACTTCTACCCAACCTCGGACTTGCGCCCGTCATCGAATTCCTATCCGACACTGAACTTCCTGCCGTCATCGGATTCGTACCCATTGGTAGACTTTCGTCCGTCGTCATATTCATGCATGATGCCGGACCTCCGCTCGTCGTTGGATTCCTACCTAACGCTGGACTTTCGCCCATCATCGAAATTATGTCGGGCTTCTACCCGACGTAAGACTTCTGCCTGTTGTCGGGCATTCGTCGGACTTCTATCCGACGCTGAACTTCTACCTGACGTTGTTCTTTCAATCTCCATTGTCAGAAAAAGGCCTTTATGACCTCCGTCGCTTGCCGACTATGGTCCTTCTAACTTACATCACCCACCAACTATGGTCCTTTCGACCTCCGTTGCTAGACAACGGTCCTTATGACATACATCAACCGCCGACTACGGTTCTTCCCGACTTACATCGCCCATCGACTATAGTCCTTTCAAACTCTGTCACTCACCAACTATGGCACTTATGACTAAGCGTATATGTCAACAGTGACTCTTTATATTCACACCATGTAATGTACTTCATATAATGTACATCAAGCCAATGCCTTATATCTAAATAAGGGCCTCAATTGTAATCGACTGCAAATAATAGTGGATTTATTCAATTTGGGCTGGGCCCCGTGATTTTCTCCCCCTTTTCAGGGATTATCCACGTCAAAATATTGTTGTCTCCTATCAATGTTGCACCCCTCTTTTTTTATATGTATGCGTGTTGGATCTTCGTACAATGCTGAGACGCTAAACTTTATATTTCTCTACCGCCGCGAATACTCAATGACACAACAAATATATATATATATATATATATATATATATATATATATATATATATATATATATATATATATATATATATATATATATATATAACACAATATAATACAAACACAAGATATGGTTATTATTGAAAATATGGGATATAAATATGCATTTAACATCACATTTTAATTTATATATTTTAAAAATAAAAAATATTCTATGATTCCAACCTGAACCAAAAATTTCGGGTTAGGGTCAACCCGAATCTTAAACGGGTCAGATTTGGGTTGAACAAATCGACCCGTTTAAAAAATTAGTTCAATTCGGGCTTACCCAAAAATCCGAAATTGACTTGTTTTTGACACAAAACCCCATTTTTGACCTAGAAACCTCATAATGTCCCGTTTTTTTACCCTTTTTACCCGAAAATGGGAGATTGCCCCTTTTTTTACCCAAAAATAGCAATTTTGGGTCAACCCCGGGGCATTGGTGTCGGGTCGTGTTCGAGTCTGAAAACCTAACCCGTTTTCTAAAACAGGTCGGGTTTGGGTTGACCCAAATAGTGTCTTGTCAGTTCTGAATTCAACCCGAATTCAACCTGTGATCCGAAATTGACACCCTGAATTATCTTCATACATAATGGTGAGAATATGTAGAATTTTTTTATCTTTTTTACTATTTAAACAAATCTATAAACATAAAAAAAAAAAAAAAAAAACTTAAAATGATTAATTGACAGTAAAATTAACACATTCATTTGTCTTCAACACTTTATTAAGATTATATGAAAAGTAATAAAAAGAAAGTTTTGAAGTGTGAGTCATTAGGATCTAAATTATAGGATTTTAAATCAACTACAGAGTCAGGGCTCTAATACGCTCTAATACTGATTGTTTGTTCAAGATACACTAAAAAGGGGCTAATTACAAGCATAACTTTTTGTACTTTAGAATTCTTCTTGTAATTTAATCAATCCAATCTCACATGATGAATATGAGAGATATAATGTGCCACAAAATGCAATAAAGATAAGCTATATGTTTGTGATGTGATCAAGCAAGTACATATGTAACAAATCTAATCAATCACATAAGCAATAAGCCTATAAACAATTTCTAAGAAAGTTGCAATAAGTGCCACAAGATGGAAATGTTGATAAAGATATTTATAGCGATATATGATTGATCTAGAACATAAACATAAATGTTACTCTTACTAATATGCATATAACTATTCAATATATGAATTGCCATAATATCATGCAAAGTAATATCCACTAATTATATAAATAATAATAATTACATGCAAGAAAATTTGAATCGGTAGATACATGCAAGAAAATTTGAGTCAGTAGAATATATATTTTACATTCTAGCATTGCCCAAAAATTCAGCATGCAAAGATGAAAGTAATAAGATCAAAAAATTTTTTGTGGAAAAACACGAAAAGAGAAAAAACCTTCTTTCTTTCTTTATTGTTGAAGAGAGGATTAAACAAGTGTATTTTGGAGATGGTAGCCATGGTGGTTTTCAACGGCATTAGCTGGTGGTGGTCATTAACGATGAAAACTGAAAAATACAAGAAAACTTTTTCTAATTTTCTCTCATCTTCCTCCTTCATATGAAGAATGATGCTCTATTTATAAGCTCTTTGTGAATAAAATTTTGGTAATTTGAACTAAAATTCAAAACACTCCACCGTACAATCCATATGAATTCTCTTGATCACGAAGCATTTATTCAGTATCAATGTGTTCAAATGATATCAAAATTGAGTGATATTGAGCTCGTTAGATTTGTCTCGCTGAGCCGCTCGATTTGACTATAAGTATATCTGATTTGAAGATCATTTAGATTTTTTTTTTTTTTTGATCAAACAGAACTTATATTATTAAACCACAAGGTTACAACAGTAAGAGACAGCCTACAAAAACAGGCCCAAAATAAAATACAGACTCCACGACATCAAAACCAAAAGCAGGAAAAAACTACCAAAAGATGGATATAGAGAGCTCAGTATAAAAAGCCGGGGCTCCCAGCAGCTCAACTCCATGCAATGACCATCCAGAAAAGTTAAAAAACCAACGGTTGCCGCAAGACATTCGCTGATTGCTCCACCGCAAATTCAATAACACTTATCAAACCGAAACAACAAAAAAGATTCAAAATTGAAATTTATCTTCTTTTACCACCTCTCTTCCAGAATTTGCCCCGATAACCACCTTTCTGCGATATCCTACTTACCAAATTAAAATCCTCACCAGGATCAGAAAAAGATTCAGATTCAGAATCGATATCAGACACATTATTCCAGCCAGCAGCATTTGGTTTAAACAGACCACCCGAAAGTTTAACAGGAACAGTGACCAGATTTTGCGAATTAAACAGAACATCCTGCTTATCCGAAACAACCACCTGCCCACCGGGATCAGAATCCCCATTCAATACATTACTCTCCACTCTTCCAGACTCCTCCACACCACCAACCACAACAACACCAGTTGAAACAGGATTAACCGAAGCCAAATTAATATTTCCAACCTCTCCCACATTAACAACTGGCACCACCAAAGCATCCGTCAAGACCTCCCGCACAACCGGGAATTCACTGCCAACGTCCTCCCCAGGTCCACCATTCACAACAAAACCAGGATTACCACCATCCAAACTAACATTAACACCCTTAGCAACAGGGGTTTCCGAACTCACATTAACCAAAGTAACGACGTTTTCAATCTCAAGAGCAGAAATCCCCCCAACATTCACACAAGAATTAGAAAGAGGGACAATTAGAGAAGCAACATTATTCTCAGTTAAAGCCATAGGAACCGAAGGAGAAACACCAACACCAGCTTCATTCCCACTACCAACAATCTTCCTAACACCCAAACTCCCTCCCTCCCCCAACGCAGAGGAAGAAACAAGATGGGGATGAAGAGTTTTGCAACCAGTTTTCAAATGACCTAAAGAAGAACAATGAGTAGAATAAACCGGCAAATCTTCAAAGACAACCGCCTGAACAAAACCTGAATTATCCGGTCCAATCCAGATTTTCTCAGGATAATTTTTAGAAACATACAATTCTACCAAAACTCTCGCTACAGATGGTCTAGAGCCAGTAGAAGTCGCGTTATCCGTTTTTAAAGGGTTACCAAAAATTCTACCCAGACCATTCAAGATACGCGAAGCAAAAAGATGCGGCCGAAGATTAGGAAAGGAAATCCAAATAGGAACAACAGGAGATTCGATTTCCACATCTAGAGTATGAGACCACTTAATCATTTTCATGAAACAGTTGTTAACAAAATACGATCGATGGGCAAAAACCCGGCAATAATCTAACTCATTGAAAAATTTAATCAAAACATTTCTTTGATTAAGCACAGTGACAGAAACTTCCCCCTTCAATTTGAGGTTGAAAAAAAAATTCCTAATGGCTTCCAGCGACGGACGATTCGAGGGGAACTTTCCGACCAGAGAAAACTCAAAAGGCGCAGCTAAAGATTCAATTTCCAACTCAGAAATCCACAAAGAAGGCATACCTCTAAAAGTAGAAACCTTAAGATCAGGAAAAACCGCAGTCTTAGAAGACGAACTTGAAAGCGCTTCCTTAAAAGAAAGGGGCGAAGCAACCGGTAAAAAACCAGGGTCTCGGAGACGAGAAGAAGACATCTCAGCGGAAAAACAAAAAAAAAGGGGAAGAAAAACTATCCGGCTAGACAGACGCCGAGGAGGAGCACGCCAGCGCCGCCAAAAATAACCCGGAAAAAACCCTAGCGCTCATCGCGACGAGTGATGCTAAGTTAAATGACTTTGAAGATCATTTAGATATCTAATTAATATTTGAAATTTTCAATCATACTTCAAGTGTTTAATTTGGGCTCATTTGAGCTCGGATTGGACCACTTTTGGTACCGTTAGGTTCGTCTCATTAAGACATTCAAATTGGCAATAAGTTTGCTAAATTTAGAATTCAAATGATCTCGAATTTAATTCCATAAATTTTTAATTCCAATTTTTCCTTGAGATTCATATCAAATCGTATGAATATTTTGTAGATATATCAATAATAATGGTAGAGTATTAAGTATGCATATAACAATATAAATAATTGTAAGAAAACCTTATGATGTTAACATATGATCATATAACCCTTCAATCATTCTAAGCATGCAAATTAATTCAGCTGCAATGTAAAATAAATCTAACTATAAAAAAATGGACTGCATTCATGTTGAAGCACTCTCTTGCTTAAGATTGTGGTATTAATCACTACATCTACATATTAAAGTTGCTAAATATAAAAGTAATAAAAATCCTGGTAAATAAATTACACACATTGCTATTAATTTATAATTAATAGAATAAATAAATCAAGATTTATTAATTAATTAATTAGAAAAAATATAAATACTAAATAATAATTAAGTTTATAAAAAGAAATATAATATTTTTGTTATAATTAAACATAATATTGAAACTTATAAAAATAGATTCATTGTAACTTTGTGTTTAGGGTTTTTAAACGTTTGGTTAATCTTACACAATCAAATTATAATGAGTAATCCAAATACTCACACCAGACTAAATTCACTTTTAAATAAATTTGATCTTACATGAATATTCTACTTAGTCTATTTCTAGGTGATCAAAGCTCCAAGGCAATCTAATACTTTTTAAAGTATTTTATTAGGTCCGATGTCCTGACGTAGCTCTACGTTCGAACGCCAATAACATGTCGCCACGTGCTCTTACTTTTTTACCGCGCGGCCCGACGATCCGACCTGGACCGAAACCCGGGGTTACTATGTTTGTGTATTGCTAGGTATTGCTAAATATTGCTCGGTGTTGCTAGGTATTGCTTGACAATAACGAGAAATACTGCTCTGTGAAGACCAATATCGAGCAATACCTAGCAAAACCGGGGTATCGCTTGGTATTGCTCGGTATTGCTAGGTATCAGTCTTCACATAATGATATTTCTCGTTATTGTCGAGCAATATCGAGCAATACCTAGCAATACCCCAGTCTGCACAAATCAGTCAAAATACATAGCAATCCCGGGTCCAGTCCGGATCGGGTCGTCGGGCCACGCGGTAAAGAGTAAGAGCACGTGGCACCATTTTACTGGCATCCGAATGTAGAGCTACATCAGGACACCGGACCTAGTAAGAACAATGGTTGTTATCATATTGAAGTACTAGAAGAAATACTTTAAAAAGTAGGCCAAATTTTTGAAACGAGCTTGTCAGCAGTTTAATTTAGGAGAAGAAGCATGTTTGCTAAAGAATTTGAGAAGGAGCCGATACGCCGGCTTTATTGGCGCATTCATGGAATGCGCCTATTGAATTGGCGCATTGCTTGAATGCGCCTAATGAATTGGCGCATTCATCACATTTCCTTGACAGCGCGATAGTATTTGGCGAATTCTTTCTTTTTCCTGCTTCTATGCATTCAGTGCTTTTGCAGGCGAATTTTTGCCTTAAATTTGATGCATTTTCTTATTTAAAAATGTTTATAGGAATCAACATTATTCTATGTTTTGATGTTTTGGTACGATAAAGTAATAATTTTTGTAGCAATCATTCAGTTTTTTTTTTATTAGTTGATACGTCCCGTATTGTATGTTAGTTTTTGTAAAAGTTTGAGTATTGAACGAAATGTATTTTACTATGAAATAGATTTTTTTTATAAGATTTTGTTAATGAGAGATTTTTGAAATATGAAATTCGTTCGAAGTGATCGGTTTTTAACAAAGCTTATCATTATGAATGAGTTACGGATTAAATTGTAGCGTTGTTTTTTTCTCTTTTGCATATTGGACCTTTATAAAAATGTAATTTGTATTATTAAATAAAATAAGATGTAATTTTATTGAAAAAATAATCTCCATTATGGCTTGAGAAAGAGGAAATTTTTCCTGGAATATTAAAAATTTAAAATTTTCAAATTTACAAATAGTTTAGAAATTATATACATTAATTACTTTTGCTATTAAGAGATTTAGAAGAAGTAATTTATTAACCGGAAGAATAATAAAGGTGGAAAGAGATTTTTTTTATATATTATATTTTTTTAAAAATAAAATTTTAAATAATTTGAGTTTGGATGCCTTATTTTTCATAAAATAAATAATTAGAGTAAATTAGGTTAATATTTATGTGAGCAAATGAGGAAAAAAGTGTTAGATTATATAAATTAAAATTTCTTATAAATAAAGTATAGTTAGAGTAATACTTAGCTTGTTATAGTTGATAGTTGAAATAGACTATTTTTTAAACAATCATACCTAAAAGCATCTTGTCAAGAAACATGTTTCTTTACCTTAGCATCTTGGCAAGAAACATGTTTCAACCGATGAATGTGCCAAGAAACATGTTTCTTTACCTTGCCCAACCTTAGCGATTTTCATTTAGAATAAAGGACATATTAGTAGTTGTTACGTCCCACCGTGTTTGTTAGTTATTTGTTAAAATTAGAGGTATGAATAAATTGTATTTTATGTGAATTTGAAAATTTTTTATAAAAACTTCTAAGTGTGAGAAATTTCAAATATAATCAATAAAAATAAATATTAATATTAAATAATTATAAATATGAAATCAAAATAATTTATATCTCAGAAGTATGATATTAAAATAATTTAATAATGTAGTTATTATTGATTTTAGTTATTTATAAACATGTGAATTAGGTATTGAGAGATGAGAATAATAAGAATAAAAAAAATATAAAGGAAAATCTATAAAAAAATATTTATAATTTAGAAGTCGGTATAATTGATTTAGAATTGTTTAGGATATCATATAATTAAAAAAAATTGATTAATTATGGCTGAAGTGCTATGAACCTGTAGAAGCAAAAAAACTAAATATTTGGAATAGAAATAGTGCTAAAAGTAATGAACACAAGTTCATGTTAATACATACGATATTGATTGAAAGAAACATAAAAAATATTATTATTACATGTGGTTCAGTACTATGCGCATACGCGCTTGGAGTTGGGTTAAAGTTGGACAGCATAAGAATTTTTCTGTGAACTGCTTTTGAATGTATTGCCAATCTTTTATATTTAAGAACTCCTTCTTCTTTTTACCATTATAATATTTAGCTCTTGATATTTTTCTGATAGAAATCCATCTTGATAAGTATGCCACCTTTTATAAAGAATACAATGTTGCACATCAGTTCTTGCATTCTCAACATTGACGACAACAGAACCATCTTTTTTCTGTGCGATTTCTCCAATTCTTGTTCTAAGAATATTTATGGGAGCAAAATGATCATTATGATCCCTGAACCTTTGTTGTACAAATTTCCAGCCGACATCAGTAATTGTTTCTCCATCCACATACATGGGGTAATGACTTTTAATAACTTCATGATACGCATCCCATAAACTATCATCTTCATACCAAGACCATTCATGCAAATAACATCGGAAAAGTTCATTTGATCTTGATTTCTCTTCCAAGTATTCATCCATGGGATACAACATAGATTCTGTCAATCGAATAGAACCATCATAGATCAACTTCTTTTTTGGAATAATATGTAGGAAATCTCTTGATGGCGAGCGCTTTATTGATGAGGTACTTGATGATGAAGACATTAAGTGCTGAATTTTTAGCAAATGCAAAATGAGTTATCATTATAAAAATAATAATACATTAAATTTAAACCAAATGATTTGAGAAGTAGAGTCACATTAATAAAACAAAAATATTAAGCATCAACATTACAAGAGGAATTATATTTTAAATTTATGACGAAAGAACAACATAAAGTACATTTTCAAAGTTACTGATTCATATTGTTAAGTAGATATCGTAGACGATTTTGGATCTGTGTTTGTGTAGGACAACACTTGAAGTTGATCTGAAATTGATGTTGTATTTGCTGCCAATTTTCTCCATTAAGAAATTCCTTTGTTTTAACATGTTTAGAACTTCGCAACAACTGTTTATAAGAATCTAACATGTGCTTATCATGTTTAGGCGTCCAGTAGGAGTATAAAATACAATTATCTATATCCATCATGGACCTTCCCAAACCCGGTTCAATGTCACCATTTTTAGCACGACAAAGTTTTAGAAGATGCGATATGTTTGTTAAATTATCATCTTTAAAGAAAATGTTAAAAATTATTATTAAATTCACTTACATACCACTAATCGTTCTCCTGGAGATCGAGGGAAGAAAGTCTCTGGTGGATCCGTCTGTGTCTGCAACAGATAAATCGATGCCCACGATCTATACCACCGTAGGTAAGTACCTAACTCTCGATTACCTGTGCCTTCTGGTGGAATTATTGGTACAACATATGCTCGCCTTTCTTCCCATATCTCAAGGTAATCCCTATACTGTATTGTCCAATCTAAATCTGCTCAACCTCTTCCATCAATCCTTCTAAAATTTGGTTCTATAGGTGGAATATCCGTTAATTGTACTCCCCCAAATTGCCTCATAACACGGTCAGGTAGATGCCACTCGGTACGCTTCCAGCTAATAAGGGGTACTCGAGCTCGCCATATGTCTCTCCCCTCTAAACATTGGGTAGGCAAAGCAACAAGGATCTCATCCGTGTAAGGAGTCATGCCCACCTAGTATCAAATAAGTTAAAGATAATAAATTATTCCTTATATGTAAAGAATAACTGTGGGAGTTCGTGTAAAAATTCGTTTTACCTGACTAAGACGTAAACCGTCAAATTCGTCACGATATATCATCGTGTTTCCGGATGGTAGCTCTCGTATCCGATCTTTAGCCCATCTATATTTAACATAACAGATTATTAAAATCAAGCATTTAAGTGTAATTAAATATACTAAATTGTAATGCATACCTGCACGCCAATGGTCTTCCACCAAAGTCGTGTATGTGGTACACGTAGTGTGGGTCTCCCAATATATAATCGCTCCCAAGACCAAACTTGTAGTAAAGCCACACATCCAGCAATGTAAGTGCGTGTGGGCCTAGTAGTATGGTACAACTCTCTGTATAGATGCGCAAGTACAGCGCTACCAATAGACATTCGGCCAAAGCTTTCAACATCCAACAGTAAGGGTAACCACTGCAATGACACATGTGATCGTGATGTGTCGGGTAACAAGAAGCATCCAATCATGAACAAAATATAGGCCCGAACATGATGAAGAAATGGACCATGACCTAAGTCGTCGTATGATTCTCGATAGAATGTCCAACGGAGCCAACGCAAAGGAAGCATTGAATCTAACTGTGCACTGCCCATCCTGAAAGTGGCTGTGTCTTCTTCATCACCTGGTGCATGGTACACAGTATCTCTGCTTGGATGTGTTCCTAGCAATTCATCACAGCATTCTGGCCAGGATTCCCAACGGCGACCAACACCCACCACATTCGGCCCCACAACAACTGGGCCATCAATTCTCAAGCCAAGTATAACCTGAACATCTTGGAGCGTTATTGTCATCTCTCCAACCGTAAAATGAAAGCTGTTCGTAAGTGGACACCATCGCTCTACAAGTGTTGTTATGAGGTTATGATCCAAACGAATGAATTGTAGGTGTCGAATATTATGCAGCCCTAGATTTCTTAGGACATAAATCATTCGCGGGCACTCGACAGGACACTCACGTGCGATCCGTAAATGGGTTGAAGGAACCAGCGGAGACGCCTATTTTCAAAGAAAAAATAAGAGTCAGTCGAAAAAAGAACTTAATATGTTACAAGATAACATATGTAATTAATGCAATTGCTAGGTCACCTGATCAGGGTCATGAGCCCTATGTGATGCGCCTATTGAAGAAATGTTATTTTCTCGAATTGACTCCTCCCCACGCTCTTCATGTCTAGTACGACGCCCCCCACCTCGTTGCCTTGATCTATCAGCCATTAACTATATTTGCAGAACTAAGATATTTTTAATGCAACACCATATGGAGTGATGGAAAGATTCAATGCGCTAAACAAATTTGTATTAGGTCTTCTAAGGTAAAGAGGTCAGAACATGAACATCTGTAACTAGCTTTCCATAAATTAAGACATCATACTTCATTGCCTTCAAATAAACTAGCATACATGTTATAATAATTATTCTGATACACAACACGTAGGTGCCTCAAGACAATCGATACTCTTCTTGATGTGGAACACAATCCTTGGATGTAGCTTTGAGATGGCATCCCTCAATCTACCGACGATATCTTTAAATCATTAAGAAAAAATTAATCAGTTGAATCTATCAAGAAATCAAACCAACCATATAACATATTGTAGTAAAATAAATATTATTTTAATATGTTTTATACCTCGATGATCCTGGATTATTTGGGCATGTTGCTCTATTATGACCATTTTGCTTGCAATGTCCGCACCTCTTATTCGTTGTTGAATTAGCCTCATCCATTGTGTTATGAAATCTATTGGTCCTCGGTCTACCTGCACGCCTTCTGAAAGCCAGTACAAGTAAAGGTATGATTCCCTGAACTTCGCTGAAGTTCGGCCAAACTTCCTTCGGGGGAACAACATGAAAAAGGCCGGAGTACTTTTCCCTATAGGAGTTGAGTGTGAAGTAATATGATACGAACGGATTATGATTCCATCGCTTATATCCGGCGACCGCTATGACATGAACGCACGGCAGATGATAGAGTTGTGGTCTCTTACATGTGCAGGTACAATTTTCATGTGATGCAATCTCAACTCTATGTGGGCGACATGACGAATCCACAACTTCAAATTCACCTCTATTAATAGTTATGGGTTGTGGGCATCTTCTAGCCTCACGTTCAGTTCGCTGTAACGTAGCCATCGTACGTGGAACAAATTCAGATTCACCAGACATAAGCCACTTCTCAACGTCTGAAGAACGCCTAACAAATAAAGATACAAGGTTATAGTATATGGACATTACCAGACCTTGAATTGGAAGTCCACGAGCATGTTTAAGAACTCCATTAAAACATTCTGATGCATTGGTTGTCATGATGCTGTATCGACATCCATTGTCAAATAGTAATGACCACTTACTGACATCACGTTCTATTAACCAGTCATATGCATCTTGCTTCACATTTTTAATGTGGTTCATCATGCGAGTGAAGTTCACGATATCATCAGTACTACCAGTTAAGTACATGTTAATGCAAAGGCCTTCAACATCAGGAATTGCTTTACGACGTAAAAAATTTTTGTAGTTCTCACGCAGATGACGGAGGAAGTGTCTATGAACGGGGTTAGGAAAAATTTCTCGGCACCCTCTCACCAAACCAAGATGCTTATCAGATATTATACATAAATTTTGATGGAGTTTAACTACTTCAACCAAGTCATGTAAGTTCTTAAGGAACCAAACCCATGATTCATTGCTCTCGGATTCAACAACTGCAAAGGCCAACGGAAATAATCCACTGTTTGCATCAATTCCCATAGCCACAAGAAGTGTGCCACGATACTTCCCTAGTAGGAAAGTTCCATCAAGGCTTAGGACGAACCGACAATGTTGCCACCCAGAAATTGAGGGGCCAAATGCCCAAAATAAAGCCTTAAATCGTGATCCTCCAACCATTTCAATATTGGTTACAGTTCCTAGTTGTGTCAACCGTATAGCTTCCATAAAACGTAGAAGGGAACGATATGGTTCCTCATACGAACCAAATATTGATTCGATAGCTTTTCTACGTGCATCCCATGCCTTCATTTATGAAATCTTCATTTCAAACTTCGACTCTATTCTTACAATTACCTCCTTCGGCTTCAAATCGAGCTACTGTTTTATAATAGGCATGATATGCCTACATATAAATTTTGATGTGAAATTATGATGCCCACCAAGCATAATAGGCTGAGTGCAACTATGTGGAGGACTCACAGATGAGACTTTCCAAAGGCCACCAAGTCTTTTACTTCGTGATGCATGTAAACGCCAAGAACAAGCCCTATGCACATTATTATATTTACTACATAAAATAGTGAGACGACTTTTGTTGGAAGTTGAATTTATGTACTCAATATTTTGTGAAATGGATCAACCATTAATTGCAGCCTGTAAATCTTCTTTGTTATAAAATATTTGACCTTCATAAATTTCAGAAGGAATGCCTGCTTTGTTTGAGCTGACAATATTGGGGACAGGAGGATCACACTGATCATTACGATCTCATTGTTAGGATGTTTCAATTTTTTCCTTGTAGTTGTTGTCTGCCTCCATCGATTCTACTCCAGCTACATTTCGTCTTGCATGATCTTCAATGAGCTCAACACCAATATTTTCATCATTCGAATTATTATTCATTAATCCATTTAAATTTGTTTCTGGTTCACTACATCCATCTCCTGAATCAGTACTACCACTATCCATGGTTTCGTATGAACCTACGTCATTATCATCCATCATACCTCCGTCTAACCAAACATTTTCAGTTTGTTCTGACTGAGGCACGTACGACGACGATACTAGGTTTTCTTCAAATGTGCTATTACTTTTTCTAACCATAAATGGACGTTCGGTTACACTACGATGTCGACGAAATTGTTTTGGCATGAAATTAGGTTGCTCCGACAAACTGAGTTGGCCTTGAAAATTATTTTGCATATCTGATGCATTTACTTCTCTCTCGTACCATAGCTTTTGACTGGTAAAAGAAAATATTTAGTTATGCTTCAATTTTGCTAAAACAGAATTCAAAATCCAAATAGTAACATAATAAAGTTCAATAAACTTACGTTTGTACCGTCGTTGACGGACCAGCAACATCACCATTATTAATTTGTTCGGCCTCGACATACACAATGACAGGATCAATTCTAGCCTCCAATAACATAAACTCACAAACCTCATCATCAGTGACATGTGTAGCACAGTAGACACCATTACTACGAAGGCGACATGTTAGGCTGACAGTATTTGTTGTAGGATTTATCCTAAGTGCACCCATTATTCTCTCTTTTAGCATAGTAAGTGATATGTCATAATCAACAATGATTGGCCGATTTTGCCCACCAATATATGTGGCTGTAAACTCATCCCCGATACGCAGCTCTCCACCAAAAAATAATAGCAAGCGTGACATGCTATCCTAAATTAAAGATAGAGGAGGGTCAATTAATAGAATGTCATATTTTTTAAAACATCTTCACTTATCATAGTGCACATAATGTACGTAACGAAAAGCGTTTTAACATGTCAGAATACACTTTTGATCTCATTTCTTAAGCAATGAACGTAATTAAAATTTTCGATCCGATTAAAAAAATACATCTAGAGCGGATCCTAAATGGTCCCTTAAACTTATGTTGGGTTTGATGCTTAAGCTAATGTAATTAAAGATTTAATTCGTTATTAATCTAATGCATGCTGATCGACTCGATTAAAAAATTGAATTTTAATGAATGCTATGAAATGAAAACTTTCGGCGGTCCCGGGTTTATTTCTTAAAATGTTAGAGTTTCTATATGAGCTTAAAGTTTTTAATTTAATTTAAGTAGAAAAATTTTATTAAGTCCTTAAGAGCCTACAGTCGGATTCCAGGTCAAATCAAAGTCGACATGCAGGTAAAAAGACTAGAAAAGTAGGTATCTCTAATGCGCAATCAATTTAAATAAATCAATCAAATTAAATATATCAAATTGAATGTCCGTAGGCAAATGACCCCTTATTATTACATCACAGAATTTTGCAGAAAATTAAAGTGGCCTGGCACCACTGACTACAACCCGGATTTTATCTTAAGACTCAAATGACTTTGAGATTTGGGATTCTTCTCGTGGTCCATTTCTTCGTCTTCTCACGAACATCTTGATTCGTCGGTTCCGGATATCCAAATGGAAAGAAATTCCCCCTTGAACGGGGTGTTATCTTTCCTCTTTGGACATTTGAAAGGTATCCTAATTTGACTTCCAAATGAAAAAAGACTCTCCCCTTTAGGGATGTCTTCACCTCTTTAGAATTCAAATTGGATAAAATATCCCAATCTCAAATCATTTCAAATAAATACAACCTTATTCAATCAAATTTACATTAATTAAAACTGAAAAATCTAGACTCAATCCTGCAAGGTTATCCTAATAATCAACAATTATTTGTAATCCCAAACAGTTAATATTTGGTCTCAAGCAGTTAATATTTGATCTCAAGCAATTAATATATTAAAAATTTAAAGTGCTAAACAGATTGCAGTAAATAAACAAACAATCAATCAATTCTAAACTAGCAAACAACATGCAGTGAAAACTCGAAAACCCGCCACACAGCGGAAAAGTAAACACCGGCCTAGCCTAAAACTAGAGTTGGTTGTCCTAGCAAATCATCTACAGTGTGTGAGGTAGGTCGTGTGGTTTTGATATGTCCTAAATAGGATCATTAGAATGAAGTTGCTTAAGGTTCGATTGGTTGAAAGGCTTAAGGGATTTAAGTTTGAATTCAAGTATTAATGGCTTAAGGTTAATTTTAAGATTTATTTAATTATTTTTTGGATGCCCCTTTGTTTCGCACCGAGGCCGTGAAATTTATTTCACCTTCCTTGGGGCTAAGTTAATAGCCTCGTAGGCCTCGGTTACCCAGTGGTACCCGATATAATTAAGTGTTTTAATCGGTTAATGTTCAAAAGTTAATGAATTTTAATCAAAATTGATTGGTTGCTGTTTTTAAGAGTTAGTTAGTGAATTCTGGAGTTTTAGAATGAATTTTAAGTTTTTATGAATTTTGGAATATTTTAATGATTTAATTAAGGGGTCAAAAATTGACTTTTTAATTAAGGTTAAATTTTGGACAGCTAGCATTTTATTAAAATTCTAGATCTTACTACGATCAGTTAGACAGTAAGTACATTGAAATCGGATTTTTCTACATTTTATTACGAAAATTTGAAGTTTTGAACTAGATTTGACCTATGATTGAATGAAAAGTTGACTTTTTGAAATATTACAGATTTCTAAAATTTAATATTTTTAATAAATATTAGAAATTATTACGAGTTGAATGCAAGTGAGTTTGTTCAATTTTGATTTTTCTAGAATTAGTTATGAAGGTTTGAAGTTTGAGGCATTTAATGAATTTTTTAAATTGTTTAATTAAAGGACCCTTTTGAGGATTTTGCTCCAAATGAGATCCCAACTCCTTTAAATCAGCCCCAAAGTCCAGGAATGACCTAAGGAGATATTCCCAAGTGTTTGGGAAATTTTTGGAATTTTCAACTATTATTAATTAATTATATTAATTAAATATTCAATTTCTCTTAAAATTAAATTAAGGTTCAATTTGCTGTCAAATCAAGGGGATTTAAATTTTCATAAGTTAAGGATTGAATTCTGGTCAGTTAGAGGGGTTATACATATTTTTTGGGTTTAAAATGGATTTATTACATTTTCGGAAGGTTTAATGGCTTAATTAAGGCTTAAACTTAGGAAAATTGATTAGGGGTATTAATGACTTCTAAAACCAGTGAAACTTTTTCTATGGGTTGAACATGTCACTAAGTTCAAGTGTTCAAAGTTTTGAGTTAAAAGGATATGTATCCTAATTTCTAGAATTTCTCTAAGTTTTCTAAACATGTCCTTAATTATTGTCCTTAATTATGTCACTAAATTTGATGGGTTTGAATCAATATTTTAACTAACCCTTGACTAAGCATGTAAGAAAACATAAGCATCACATTCAAGTCCTTAAATCTAGGAGAACCTAAATCTAAGTGGTGGGTGCACAACCTAGACATGTAAAGATTGATAATAATTAAGATAACAAAAATGCTTATTAGTGAATGATTAGAATATAATCACTCACTAATAAATCCCCAAAAATTTCTATTCAATCAAGCCTAATCTATGTTTAAGATTTCAAAAGGATCTCTCAAGTTCTTGAAGATTTAAATGTATATAATTTCAAAGTAGGTTTTGAAATATATAAATATATAAATATATATATATGTAAATATATATATTTTAAAATAAAATAATTGAAAATATTATAAAAATAAATTTTGAGGGGTTGAGAGACTCACTGAATTTTCAAAGTCATTTGAAAATAAATTTTTAATTTCCAAAATAATTGGTATAATACTTAATTAAATTTTAATTAAATATTGCTATATTCAAATAATTCAAATTAATCAAAACAAATCAAGCTTTAGATTTTGAAAATAGTTTCAAATTAAATTTCCCAACTTTATGAAATTTTTTAATATATTATTTAATTTTTTGTGAATTAATATGAATTTGTTTGGGATTTTTCTTCTTTTTTTTTAGTTAATTAATATATTTAAATTAATTTAAAATAATTAACCATTCAAATGCTTTTTAAATCAAGTTCAATCAAGTACTAAATGTTTTCTGAAATTTTAAATTTATTTAAAATAGTGTTCTTTGAATTTTCAGGATTATTTTAATATAATTCCTATTTAATATTTAAAATTAAGTGTTATTAATTATTAACCAAAACTTAAATTAAAATAATGAAATAAAATATAATAAGTTAATACTAATTTCAAATTAATTATTTTAATATTATTCTAAAAATTTAAAATATCTTGAAATTTTACAATATAATATTTAAATATCTTAAAATATTTAGTCATATTTGAATAAATATTACTTTCAAAATACTTTATATTTAATATCTAAACAATTTAGAATAATAATAATAATAAAATTATTAATTAATTTTATAATAATTTTATTATATAAAACACATATTTTTTTATATATTTAAAAATAAATTTTCTAGCATTTTTTTGAATTTAAAATGATTTAAAAATAAATTTTAAATCACTTTAAATTAAACTGGTTCGGGTCGCCACGTGGCAGCGCTGGATTGGCCCATCAAACAGTGAACGGCGGCTGGCCAATCATTTGATGATGGCGGGAGGGCCCCACGCGCAATCCACTTAACCACGTCGGATCAGCACAGCAGTCGTCCGATCGAGCGCCTCTTAAATCAACGGTCTGGATGAGAGCAGGCGGTCTGATCACGCGGAGGAGGATCAGACGGCTAGATCTCGATCCCGCTGTCCGGATCAAGGGCCGAGATGGCGCCATACGAGGTTTCGATCCCCTAGAGGATTCCCGCGGTTTCGAAGGAACGGCCAAGATCGAGCTGGATGGAGAATTACACCGCAGATCAATCTGCGCGGTTTCAAGGTGCCGAGAGAAGGCTCAATCCGGACCGTTGATCACGAGATCAACGGCCCGGAACACGCGAGACTCATGCACGAGCTGGACCGAGACCTTAAACTAGAAAATCAATTCGTTCTCTCAACACACTCGATAAAATTAAATGAAATTTTAAACTTGAATTACTCAAACAAACAGAAATTTTGGGGATGTGTTTTTAAAACTTTAAATGCGCTTTTAAGAACACTATTTAATCTAGTGTTCCTATATCTAGGGTTTCAGTTTATACCTCTTATAATCAATGGATTTGGATGAACTCGAGCTCTCTGAACTTGTAGTCTGTCCAAGTGTAGTCCACTAGAAGAACCTTTGAGGTGAAAAAGCCTGGATCGAACGCTATAGCTTCTTGAACGGATTTGAACTAGGTTCGCCGGGAATCTCGCCGGCGGCAGCCTCCAACCGCCGGGTTTTGATGTAGGAAATCAAAATAGACCTCCCAGAAGCTAAGAAGAGAATAGCTCTGGTCTGGAGAGGGCTTGAATGGTGAGAGAAAGCTAGATGGAGATAGTCCCCGGCTCCCTTGAGGGGTTTACCCTATTCAAATGTCCCTGGAATGAATGGACGGCTGGGATTTGTTTGGCTGGACTCCAGATGAAAGCCATGTGGCATGGGAGTGGTTGGGAGCAGATGGAATCAAGGTACACAAGGACACATGAGGTGGAAAGGCCTCTTATGTCCTTTTAAGCATATGGATTAAATCAAGGCCACTTGATCATGATCCAAGGGTCAATAATAGGCCTAGGAAGGTTCTAGAGCATGAATTAACAGTTGAGATTAAATGGGATTTAAGTTTAACAAGTTTGCTTAAAGGTTTTAATCATTTGGAAGCTCCTTTGACCACCCATTGACTGTTTGACCAGTCAATGGGTCAATGTATGCTGAGGTGGCAGCTAGAGTGGCTTAGGGAGCTGATATGATGCCTTGGATTTAATATTTAAAGAGAGGGATCAAAGTTTGATGGGATTTTGCCATTAAAAGGGTCATTTGACTACCCATTAACTGTTTGACCAGTCAATGGGCCAAGGTGGCTGATGTGGCAGGCAAGGTGTATTTTGGAACTGTTGGAATGATTTGATGGGGTTTAGGCTAGTATGAGTCAAGCCATTTGGTCACTTAAGCTTCTTAAAGGGGTTTGTTGACTATGTTGACCAGTCAACGGGTCAACAATAGGTGAGGTGGCAGCCAAAGCTATTTGAGAAATTAATTAAAATAGCCTTGAGAGGGTTTGACAAAAATTTGTATTCATTTGGAATTTAATTCAAAGTGAAAAGGGCTTAAGGGTTGATTTTGGTCAAGCTAGGTTGACTGGGTCAACCAGGTGGGTCCTAGATTTGGAAATGGGTTCAATCAATTCAAAATAACATTTTGAGTCTACTGGATGTGATCCCAGGGTCTAAGGAGGTCATTTGGTTCAAAACACCTGTTTGGACCCTTAAAGGGCCATTTGGGTCAACTAGGTTGACTTGGTCAACTAGGTTGACCCAAGGCCTGGGAATGGGTCCAACAGGTTTGAAATGACATTCGAAACTTGCTGCAAGTGATTGCATTCAATTCGGAGTTCATTTGATTAGAAATCAATATTTGAACCCCATAGGGGTATTTTGGTCATTTTGACCCCTGGTCATTTAGGGGTCAAAGTAGGTCCAGAAAAATATAGTTTAATGCTCAACATATCAAGATTAAAGGTCTGGAAGTGACTAGAGGCTTTGGTGAAGGCTGTAAGGTCAGAATCTTCAAAGTGATAGGTCCAGTGGCATAGGCTATAAATATTTGAAGGTTTTATAGCCTATGGATTTTAATTAAGTTTCTGAGGTTAGAGACCTCAGAATGGGCTCAAATTTGGAGGGTTGCCTCCAGAGACATGTCCCATCAGTATGCAACTGATAGACTCTGAATCGGAGGTCATTTAGCTGGGTTTCAAAGTGTTTAAAATTCAATGGAAAAGGCCTTTAGAACAATACCTTTGGACCTTGGATTTTGATTGATTTAAAGTCAATATTAGTCCAAGTGACCTCATACAAAAATGAGGTCAACAAATGGACCCCCAATATGTGTAATAGAATGAAGTTCTATTGCACATATTGGCGTTAACCGAGCTTAAAGATCAAGTCTGGAATTTTAATCCTAAGGGAATGAAAAGTGTAACCCTAAGGAATTGAGTTTGAAATTAATTCTAAGGGAAGGGAAGTCTTAACCCTAGATGATTAAATTTGAAAATGATTCTAAGGGAAGGGAAGTCCTAACCCTAGAGTATTAAATTTGAAAATGATTCTAAGGGATGGGAAGTCCTAACCCTAGAGGATTAAATTTGAGATTTTGATCTTAAGGGAATGAAAAATTCATCCCTGGAGAATCAAGATTTAAATTTATTAGGGTAGTGCCACGGAGGGCATGCTCTACCACTAATCGTTTAACTCAAATGTTAGGGTGGTGCCACAGAGGGCATGCTCCACCACTAACGGATACGAATTAGGATGGCGCCACGAAGGGCACGCTCCACCACTAATCGTTTAACTCAAATGCTAGGGTGGTGCCACAAAGGGCATGCTCCACCACTAACGGATACGAATTAGGATGGCTCAAATACTAGGGTGGTGCCACAGATGACATGCTCCACCACTAACGGATACGAATTAGGATGGTGCCACGAAGGGCACGCTCCACCACTAATCGTTTAACTCAAATACTAGGGTGGTGCCACAGATGACATGCTCCACCACTAGCAGATAGGAATTAGGATGGCGCCACGAAGGGCGCGCTCCACCACTAATCCTCAACTCAAATGCCAGGGTGGTGCCACAGAGGGCATGCTCCACCACTAGCGGATAGGAATTAGGATGGCGCCACGAAGGGCACGCTCCACCACTAATCGTTTAACTCAAATGCTAGGGTGGTGCCACAGATGGCATGCTCCACCACTAGCGGATAGGAATTAGGATGGCGCCACGAAGGGCACGCTCCACCACTAATCCTCAACTCAAATGCCAGGGTGGTGCCACAGAGGGCATGCTCCACCACTAGCGGATAGGAATTAGGATGGCGCCACGAAGGGCACGCTCCACCACTAATCCTGGCATTTGAGTTGAGGATCAACTTTAAGCCATCCTAATTCCTAATACTTAAAAGTTATTTTGAGTGTTTTTTCAATCAACTTTATTTATTTCTAAAAATAAGAAACATTGAATTACTCACAAAACAATAATGTTTAAAAAATAAAAAAGGACAAACAATCTAAACTTTATGGTCTACATTATACTAGTGTTGTTTTTATAATTATAAACATTAATTATTTGAAAAATATTTAACTAATACATGTTAGTTGGAAGTCGGATTTATGTACACAACATTTAAATTATCTTCTCTTCTCAACATTTAAATTATCAAATTTATTTTAATTATTTGAAAAATATTTAACTAATACATGTTAGTTTTAATTAAAATAAAATTTTTATATATGTATACTAATTTTTCATTATATTCTTAATAATTTGATCATCAAATCTAGAAATATGCTTTATTTAGGATAGCTTTCTAAAATAAAAATTTTTAATTCATAAATATTTTATACTGAAAATTTATTTTAAATATTAAAAAACTAATCCCAATTTTCACTTTCTACTACTAAATATTATATACATAGATATAACATTAAAAGATAAACTTTCTTAAGTTATAAATCTAGCTCAATTTGGATAAATTCCGATAATTGTTTTTCATTTTCTATCCAAAAAACACTTCGGAATTTTGTTTTTGAAGATACCAAAGTACAACTAATTTAATAGAGTTGAATATTTTGATCGTATAGATGCAGCTTTAAAACTTTAGGAAAATTAATATCTTTCAACAAAATGGTTAAATTTTATTGAAAATTTTTGGAATACTATACTGGAACATAAACTTTTTTGATAAGGAATAATATTTATTGTTTTTTTCCTCTCCAAAAATAATAAAGCAAAACATTTATTTAGAATATCCTTAGCAGTCAAGCTTAGTTTCTTTTTTTAAATTTTTGGAAAAATTTATAAAGGCTAGAACTAACATTTTATTTCTGCATATAAAGTAATTATTTAACAGATAAGTACACTGTATAAAATTAATTATTCTTCAAATAATTTATCATATACTTTTAAATTAATATTATTAATAGACTGTGGCAAGGCTATCACATGGATTTGCAATATGATAAATAAGCTCTCCGGTCAAGCATAAAATTATAAATAAATTCAAATAAAATCATGACGAAAAAATAAAAATATTGTTTCCAATATAAACTCCACACTAAAACATTAACACCTTCTACTAATAAGACTAAATATCCTAAGAAATAAATAACAAACAAATTATAAAATTAAGCAAACAAGAGTTCTTCATTGCAAATACATCAAGAAAAATTAATCATACATTTCACTTCTTGGCAGCTCACAAATAAATGCATTAAAAACTAAAAACAAAAAATATTCAACAAAAAAAATAAAAACCAAACTAAAAAAAAAATTAATTACCTCTCTTTCTCTCTGAAGCTAAGGAAGTGGGCAGTGCGACCTTAGAGCTGATGCAATTTCGCTCTTCACCACAGCCCCGTTTTTATAGGCACTCCGCATACCAGCCAACGCCTACCGCTTAACTCCCAACGCCTTCTCATCAAGCCCTATCATTACCTCGCTGCACTGAATGCCACCCATCCAGCGCAAATTGGCCGCAATTTGCGGATCTGGTCGTCGATAACGCCAAAAGAGATAATGATCCACAGCTGGAACACGTCAGCAAGCAGGAAATGCGCTAAACATTTAAGCGCATTCTTCAGAATGCGCTGAACATTTAAGCGCATTCTTAAGAATGCGCTGAACATTTAAGCGCATTCGCTCTATTTCTCCACGTATTCTTTAAATGCGCGTTTAATTTAAGCGCATTCTACAATGCGCCGTACTTTAAAGCGTAGTTGCTTCTATTTAAATTTTTTCCCAATTATGCTTCTTCCCCTAATAACGCCACGGACCGTGCTTCTTCCTAAAATTTTGCCTAAAAAGTATTAGATAATAACACATTATTCTATCTATATATATCTGGTGAGCTATATAGTTTTTTTTTTTTTTAAGGAGTCAATACTCTCCATTATTTGATTATTTGATTTAAAAAAACTTATCAAAAGTAATCAAAATGGATGCAATATGATACCGAAAAGTAATAGACATGAAGGAAATAAAATGCCAACAAATCATGCAATGCGTTCATTTTTGCCATTTGAAATCATAAATTTATTGCAGAGTAGGGGAAGTGACATACTGCCTGGTAACCCTAAAGAGATCACTACCCTCAAATGGGTTACTCCACTCCTGGGAATTAGATGGTACTGAGGGATCAGCCAAAAGACCACCACCTTCCTGTAATCCTGGAAGATAGACCCCACCACCAACATTCACTTGAGGCCTTTCTGTAGCATTTCCTCCCATAAGCATTGTCGACCATGAGTCGGACTGCAATGATGGTCTTAGTGAGCTCAAATCTAGGCTCCAATCAATAGATGAGTAATCCCGGTGAGCGGCTAAGCCACTAGCGTTCCAATCATTCTGCGACGACGAAGCCGAGGACCCGGACGAACCCAAGGAGGTGAAAAGTCCTAAAGACGACGGACTCGCTAACGATGATGAGGTGGTTCTTGAAGCATTCCAGGCTTGGTTGCTCCAACCAGTTGCTGCAGGCAAGTCCGCCGGACCCGACCGCATTGGATGAAAGTTGTTTTGAGGGTAGAACTGATGCAGGGAAGAGCCCGTTGAGCCCATGCTGGCAAGGTTATGCCCAGGAGAACCACTTGGATACCATCCTGAAGCTGGTGGTGGTGAAACGCTCAAGTTCTGCTGCTTTGGGCGTCGCATAACAATGCCTGCCTGAAGGCCTGTCTGGACTTCATGGCCCATTGTTGCTACATACTGAGATTCTGATTTCAATGGAGGTCCTGAAATCTGCACTGGTGAAGCCAAAGAAGGGTATGAAACAGATGGAGTACTGCTCATTGCCAACCATCTTTTATCAATTGCGGTGGGCGGAACTCTTGACCAATCAGTTGGCTTGAGCTGCATCTTTTTAAAAGCCTGCTGAAGGCTTCTATTTGCATATTCATCTGGCAAAGTACCAGGAAGCATTGTTTTGGAGTAGTTGAGATCCTTTTCATCCCTTCTTTGTTGTTGAATGGGAGCAGCTCTTATCGAGACTGCATTATTATGATTAGGACCTGAAATCTTACTATTCAGACCAGTGGAATCGACATATTCATCTGACTTGGGCGTTGGAACAGCAGTGGCAGCTTGTTTTTGTGACCTCAAGCTGTCTTCAGCCCTCAACAAATCACCCTCACAAGCAACAACGGCCCTTTCAACATCCTGTTTTGTACATTTGAGCTTGACCTCCAGTTCTGCAACCCTGGAAAGCTCATCGGTAATATCAAGTTTTATGTGGCTTTTATCTTCCAAGTTAGCCAAAACGTGCTGTCTGTTGTCCTCTAGCCCTTCATGTAACAACCAAGAAACAGAGTCCTCCATTCGACCTTCATTTATTATGAGAGACATGAAAGCTCGATCAGAAGGGAATCCCCATCACCACAAGCTGACGGGAAAAGAGTTTCAAGTTTCCTAGATGTCAGGAACGCATTACATCTTTCATGCAATTCTTGAGCTCGCCTCTCCTTTTGGCGTTGGTGCTTCCTCTCATTCTTCTGGCGAATCTTGTCTCGTTTGTCATTATTGTCACATCCAGGAATAGCATCTATGCGAGGCGCGGTGCTGGTAGGCTTCTCCTTCTGGTCTTCTGACTCACCAGAACAACTATCATTGTTGGATAAAGAATCATATTCTGCCGTCGTACCTGGTGAATTCCCAGAATGATCTTCTGGGTCATCAATGGTTCTAAAACGGCTATTGCTCTGGGGCGGAAAGAGAGGTGGTGATATCTCAAGGGTGTGAAAAGTCCCCAAAACTGGATTATAAACGCTAGTAGAGGAGCCATTTCCGCCATATGCAGGCATGGGAGATGGTTTTATTGAAACCTTTGACTGTTCTTTGCCAGCCCTTGGAGTGGACTTGTCTTTTGATTTTGACTTGGATGCTGACGACATGTGAACTCTAATTACAATTATGGACCTGATCAATTGGCAGGAGATGACAGTTTCGGTTAATCAATCCTAAGTTTTGAAATTTAGTGAAAAAAGGAGCTTCAATAAAAAGAAAATTTAATTCACATGAAGATACTCCAAGTTTCTACTTGTTCCGGGCTTCCTGAGGTTGCTATGTCGAAGTTTGGAATTCAAGAAACTTCTCACAAACTAAGATTTCTGTGCATGCAGAACACTCATTTGAACCCAAGCTGCATAACCTTAAAGCAAAACAAACAGAAACACAAGTTCTGCGCTTCCAAACTTTAGTAGAAATAAAACGGCCATAGCTGCTTAACATATTGGGACAAACAAAGTGTCCATAAATGCTGTTAGAATTGGCGTAACATGGCATATAAATTGAAGCCAGTCCATCCAAGCTTGATTAACTAACTGAGTTCGAGCTCGAGCTTAATTCTATGAGTTCAAGTCGGCTCACGAGCTTGTTCAATTATTATGAAAAAGTGAGAATGATTATGATTGAAATAATTATAATAATAAAATGAAAAAAAAAAGAAATTAGAAGAAAAAGAATAAATAATCACTTAATATAAGGAATTGTTATATAATTTTTTAAAATTTTTTAACAACTTTGTACATAAGCTATTGATTGCTTATATATTTTAAGTGTATTTTATATTAATATTTTTTAAATGAGTTGGCTTGGGAGCTAATGTGTTGAGTCAGATCGGGCTCAAGCTTGACTCATTAGCTCATCGAGCTAAGCTCACGAACGATTTATCGAGCCGAACTTGAGCTGGCTCACGAGTCAGATTGACTCACTTACACCCCTAGGCTCAATACAAATGAACATTTTTTTTCTAAAAAGGCATAGCGGATCTTGGATGGTCCTAGTATAATTAAATTAAAAAAATATTGTCATAAAATAATTAGGGTCATTATGTTGTATGGATCTAACTTCTAAGTATTATAACAACAACAAGAACATCAAGCCTTTATCCCACCGTGGAGCAGCTACATGAATCTTTTTTTTTTTTTCCATTGCATCATATTAGGAGTCAAATTCTCATTTGAATCTAAAAAGAAAATGTCATTTCTAATATTATAACCAAGTCTTTTTAGCTCTACATCTATCTTTCTTAACATAGACCGGGTCTAATACATTTACTCTTCTAACCCAGTCATCAAAAGGCCGATGTTTTATATGAACAAACCATGTAAGGCCTCTAATCTTATCAGCCACTGGAGCTATTCTAACCTTCTCATGAATATAATCGTTACACACTCTGTCTCTAAGTGTACAACCACTCATCCATCTGAGCATCATAATCTTTACAACACCTAACTTAATTTTAGGCTTCTCTTTTAGGAGATGTTAGTTTGACTAAAAAAAGGAATGCAATATAAAAAAATATATAGTGAAAAATGAATACCTTTGAGTTGTTTGGATGAGTGTAAAGTAAATGCATGTGAATGTTTTTTTTTTTTTTTTAGTTTGAAATAAAATAAATGTAATCGAAAGTCTAAAAAGATGATGGCGGCCGACGAGTGGTGGTGATGGATGGCAGCCGATGGCGACGATGGTTCGGGGTTAGTGGTGATGGTGGTGACAGATGGAGGCTTGTAGTGGTGGCAGCCGGCGGCGATGGTTAGAGGTGATGGTTGCTAGCGGCGTCGGCCGGCGGCGGTGGTGGCGACTGGTGGTGGGCGATGATGGTTGTGGGTGGAGGATGGCGACCTATGGGGTGATGACAACCAGCAACTGGTGAAGGCAGTGGATGCCAACGGTGGGCAACAATGGAGGCCTATAGTGGACGCCTTGTGAAGGAAGTGGCGGCCAACAACAAGTAGAGGCAACCACGATGGTGGTTGGTGGCAATCAAGCAAGTTTGCTTGTGGTGTAAACTATTCTCGCTGAAAAATGGGTGAGTTTGGTTTATCTAAAAAAGAACTAAAATAGTTTACACTACATTTACTTTACATTAATTTGTATTCCTTTTTCATTCAACCAAATATCAATATTTTCAAAACTCCTGCATTTGAAATAATCTGCACCCATTTTACTTCCAACTACACAACCTCTTAATGGCCAACATTCTACACCATAAAGCATTGTAGATCTCACCACCACCTTATAGAATTTTCCCATAAATTTGAGGGATACTTTTCTATCACACAACAGACCAATAAATTCCTCCACTTCAACCATCTAACTTAATTCTACTAATAATATCCCTATCTATTTCACCATCATTTTCACCATCACTTTGAAGAATAGACCTGAGATATCTATACCATGTAATCTTTTTAATAACTTGATCGCCCAAAGTCACAATCCCACCGCTAGATCTATTTATACTAAAATTACAATCCATATATTCAATTTTAGATCTACCCAAACAAAAACTTTTAGACACCAAAGTTGACCTCCATAATTCAAGTTTTCCTTCAACTCCCTCTTTGGCCTTACCAATAAGAAGAATATCATCAGCAAATAACATACACTAGGGTACATCCTCTAGCAAATATCTAGTAAGATATTTATGATTAAACCAAAAAAATATGGGCTTAAAGCTGATCCTTGATGTAGTCCAACTAAAATAAGAAAATACTAAGTAAAAATACCTTGTGTTTGAACACAAGTAACAACTTCTCCATACATATCCTTAATGACTTGAATATAAGCATTATTAACTCCTTGCTTTTCTAGAACTCTCCAGAGCACTTCTCTTGAAAATTTATTACATACTTTCTATAAATCAATAAATATCATATGTAGATCCTCCTTATTCTCTAAGCTTCTCCACCAAATCTCTCAATAAATGTATAGCTTCCATAGTATACCTACCCAACATGAATCCAAATTGATTTTGAGAAACATTAGTATCAATATATGGATCAAAGTATCCGAAAGAAAAATGATGTTGATAGTAGACTTTGGAAAATGAAAATGTTAGCATAAGTATGGAAAAATTAGGGAGAAATTAAGAAATGATTAGAAATTCAATTAGAGCAGCATTAATGAAGATAAAATAATTGAAAATAAACTTAGATGATGTGAACATATACAATAAAGATTAGAAAATAGACTCATACGGATGGCTAAATTTAATAATTAAGATGTTATGAATGAAACAAGGAAACCTAAAATAACATAGATAGAAGTCGTACAAAATGATTCAAAAACAATAAATTTAAAAAGCCTCATTTAACATTAAGTAAGAATAAATGGAAATTAGCACTTATAGAGCCAAACCAAATAATTTAGGATGACATAAAACATGATACAACTCTATGCTCAACTGAAAATTCATCAAATTTTCAACCATCAACAAACAAACATCTGCATAAAATACTCCTAATCATAAACATTTCATTGACTTCTACAATGTAAGATCCACTCTATTTTAGATCCCTAAAGGAGATAAGAAACAAAAATCAAACAGGGTAGCATTACCTTTACCCTTCATATAGTGCCGTGATGTAACAATATGTTTTACAAGAAATCTTCTTGGGCTCGACTTGGGAGGGCAAGATAAATTTGTCCTAAGCATGCCCGACCCCATTACCTCGAGCAACTAAAGCTCACCAATTACACCCCATTAATGGTGCAACAACCTCATTACATAATGTAAATTAAACTATCAAATTGCTAAATTTTAAACTATTATAAATATTTTTTCCTATCTATTTAAATAAAATACTTAATTTTCTATCATCAACAACAACAACATCATGAAGCCTTTATCCCTCTACGTGGGGTCGGCTACATGAATATTTTTTCTCCATTGTGTCCTATTAAGAGTCAAATTCTCATTTAAATCTAATAAAGAAATATCATTTCTAACATTTTCTAACCAGGTCTTTTTAGGTCTACCACTACCTTTCTTAACATTGGCAAAATCTAATACATCTACTCTCCTAACAAGGTCATCGAAAGCCGACGTTTAACATGACCAAACCATCTAAGGCGACTTTCTCTAATCTTATATGTTACTGGAACTAGTCCATCCATTTCCTGAATATGCTCATTTCGTATCATGTCTTTAAGAGTAAGTCCACTCATCCACCTGAGCATCCTCATCTCAGCAACACTTAACTTAATATTATGGTTCTCTTTTAATGGCCAACATTCTACGCCATAAAGCATTGTAGGTCTCACCACCATCTTATTAAACTTTCCCTTAAGATTGAGTGGTACTTTTCCATCACACAACAAAACCCGAAGAATTCCTCCACTTCAACCATCCAACTTGAATTCTACTAATAATATCCCCATATATTTCACCATCATTCTAAACAATATACCCAATATATCTAAAATGAGTACAGTTATTAATGACTTGATCACTCAAAGTCACAAAGCTCCATTAAATCTATTACTATTAAAATTACACTCCATGTATTCAGTTTTAGATCTATTCAAACGAAAACCTTTAAACTCTAAAGTTGACCTCCATAATTCAAGTTTACCTTAAACTCCCTCTCTACTCTCTAGTCTTATCAACAAGAAAAATATCATCAACAAAAAGCATACACCAAAGTACATCCTCTTGCAAATGTCTAGTGAGAACATCCATGACTAAAGCAAAAAGATAAGGGACTAAGGCTAATCCTTGATGTAATACGACTGAAATAGGAAAACCTTGTGCTTGAACACAAGTAACATCTCCTGCATAAATATCCCTAATGACTTGAATATAAGCATTATTAAGCTCTTTCTTATCTAGACCTGTCCATAGCACTTCTCTTGAAACTTTATCATATGCTTTCTCTAAATCAATAAATATCATATGTAGATCCTCCTTAATCTCTCTAAACTTCTCCATCAACCCTCTCAATAAATGAATAGCTTCCATAGTAGATCTACCCGACATGAATCCAAATTGATTTTGAGAAACATTAGTATCGTCGTAACCTATGCTCCATAACTCTCTCCCAAAGTTTTAAAAAGTGACAATCAACTTAATTCCTCTATAATTCACACAATCTTGTGCATAACCTTTATTCTTAAAAATAAAAATCAACACGCTCATTCTCCACTCATCCAACATCTTTTTGGTATTCAAAATAATATTAAAAGGTTAAGTAAGCCAAGAAATTCCTTCATCTCCTAAGCATTTCCACACCTCTATTGGATATCATCAGGACCACTAGTTTTTTTCACACTTCATTATCTTTAAAGTCTCTCTAATTTCAGTTTTACTAATACGCCGATAAAAATAAAAATCTCTATTTTCATTTACAATGCTAAGGTCACTAAAGTCAATTGTATTCTCACAATCTTCATTGAAAAGCTTATCAAAATATCTCATCCACCTTTGTTGAATATCCTCTTCTAAAAAAATAATTTTTAATATTCATACGTAATGCACTTCACTTGAACTAAATCCTTGCTACTCCTATCTCTTTATTTGGCTAACATAATATGTATATATATATATATATATATATATATATATATATATATATATATATATATATATATATTATATATATATATATATATATATATGTGTGTGTGTGTGTGTGTTTGTGTGTATGTATGTTACGTATGTATATATCTTTCGCCATCTTTAGAATCAAATATATTATAAATCATTAAAAACTAAAATCATTGCATCGCATATTGCTTTCTTAGACACCTTGCAAACCTCTTTATATATTTCCCAATTTTCAGAGTTTTTATATCTAAATCGATTATTATAACAAAGCTTCTTATGTTTTATCTTTTCTTGCATATTTTGATTTCACCACCAACTATTTTTATTATTAGGAACTTTTCCTTTTCAAACTCCAAGCACATCCTTTGCAACATTCTTATTACTAGTCATTTTATCCCATATAACATTCGCTTCCTCATGCACGGACAAAATCTTAAGATCTCGAATCTTAATCTCAAAAATATTTTTGCTAGTATTTTTTAAAAGCCCTCATCTAATCTTAGAACAATATTTTACTAAATTTTTCATCCTCTGTCCCTTCATCTTAAATCTGAAACTAATAAGCGATGTTAGGTACATAAACTTTCACTCATAATAACTTTACAATCTTTATAATCTAAACGATCTATTTTTCTTATAAAAAGATAATCAATCTAAGTTTTACTATATCTATCCTTATAAGTGATGAGATATTCATCTCTTTTATTAAATAAGGTATTAGTAATTACAAAATCATAAGCTATAAAAAAAATCTAATATAATCTTACCACATTCATTAGTCACTCCAAACTCATAGCTACCATGAATAATTTTAAAATCCTCTACCTCTCTACTAATATGTCCATTTAAATCTCCTCAAATAAATAATCTTTCTTCAAGAGGAATCTTTTGAATTACTTCTTCTAAGTCATTCTAAAATTTTAATTTTAAACACATATCAAAACCTACTTGAGGAGCATAAGTACTTATAATATTAATAATCTCAGCAATAACAATAATCTTCAAAGCAATAATTATCTTTCAAACTCTTATACATAATCATACATACACCATTTCTAGTACGACTTCTACCATAATACCAAAGTTTAAATCCTAAATTATGAATATCCTTAGCCTTCATTCCAACCCATTTAGTTTAGTTTCATGAATGCATAAAATATTTATCTTCCTATGAATCATAATATCAATTAATTTCATTAATTTGCCTGTAAGAGAACCTATATTCCAAGATCCAATCCAAATTCTAGTTTCATGGACTATCTTCTATTTCCCACATCCACCCATGATGTAGGAACCCTTGCTTATTTAGCACTGCACCTAGGCGCCAATGTTGTGGCCCTTGCACACTTCTTGTTGTATTCATGTCATACAGCGCGTTGCTTCTAGAGAACGTCCTAGCATTAACACAATGTATTAAAGATATCATGTCATGATTATTCGACAAGTTTTACGCTGACTATCGACTACCTAAGACAACCCTATCAACTCAATCTCTCCTCAACAAGCCCTAGCCCACCTCGCCTTAATCTTCCTTGCACCCCATCTATCTTTGATCTCTGCTAGTTTAACAAGAGACTCCTTCAATGCTCTTCATCTATCTTAATGACTTGTCACTCGTTATCATCAAAGCAATATGCCAAATTATAACTTATTTAATTTAATTTTAGCATCTCATTTTCTCAAAATTTTATATTCTTATTGGGTTTAGACTATGGACTAAGAATATAAATAATATAGTTGTTGGAGTTCATATTTGAAATTTATTTCAAATTTTCCTTGTATTAAAAATTTTAATCATATTTTCTATTTACTAAACACTAAAAGATATTAAATATATGAGGCTTTTAAACACATACCACAAAACTTTTATCCATCTACATATCTAAACCTAAATTTTACATTTAGGTACGTAACACCCTAGTGTTTATATAACATCAAAGCATATGCATAAAAAGGGCAATTTAACTATAGAAAAGTTAATATTAGTATTTTTTTTATGTGATCTAGAATTTATGGTGTTATATAAATAAATCTAAAAAATCAAGTGTAAGATAAGTAAATACATAAGAGCTTTGTGGTATGTAAATAAATCCCCCTAAAATTTATTGGACTAACGCCCCATTCTCAAAAGAGGTAAAATACCTCACCTTACTCCTATCTCTTAAAGCATTGAAGCAAAAAGAATCATAATATAATATGGTGCAACAACAATTATGATGCACTTGTGTAAGAGATCAATCCAAAGAAATTATTTTAATCCACTATAAGTTATAGTGCACGAAAGAACCCAACTAACTAGCCAATGCTTGTATGAAAAGGCATGAAACAACAGTGGATGGATGACCTACAAATACTATACCATTCTTTAAAAACAAAGCTACACTTAGTCTAAAATAGAAAATTAGAGATAATCTACATTATATCAAACTGCAACATTAAACTCTATCAAACCATTCAAATAATGTAGTGCATCAAGAATTTTCATCACGATAATCCTCACTTCCCTCCTCTCCTCACAGTCACAACAGAAGAAAAGCTTAATGTGGGAGCTTTGCAATGCACAGCAAAGAATTGTATTGAAGAGTTCATAGAATACCACATCAGGATTTGTGTCGAGTTTTTGAATAACCAATGGAAGCGAGAAAATTCTACTTCATGTTCACACTTCTATGCTACAATGTCCACAGCATTCATGAAGTAGCGTTTTCCCTTCTACCAATGTCCACAGCACTAAGCCGCTTGTGCATGTCCACATATAGCAATGTATGTAAATGTACAAACAAGTAGAAACTGAGAACTTGTAAGGTTATGCTAAACAGACCTCTTCAAAAAAAAAAAAAAAGCTTACGTATGCTATTTCTGTTAAGAAGACAAAGCTGATTGTAAATACTCAAAATCGAACACAAAAACTTGGCATTGGGTGCCATGGCATACCATAGCTATGCACAGGTTCATGGCCAAGAAACACAATAACTAGTCACATAGCCTAATAACAAGCCCAGAATTTCTGAAAATTAAATACGCAAATGACAACCAGAAAATGCTAGAATAATTAATCCTATAGGTGACACAATAACATAAACAAATTGCTTTATTCTATAAGAAGGTCATATGCATCGAGCTTTTATGTATGATTTTGAAAAGCATCAACTCAAATCTTAGCAAATGTATTGCTAAACAACAAATGAAGGCAATAATGATCTGATTTGCATGAGGACTTCAAGATGACTTAAACAAGCTAAAATTGATGCAAATATATCCCATGAATCATCAAAGCCAACTCACTCATTGAGTTTCAACCAGTAAACCTATTTAGTCATTCTGTTGGGATTTTTATCATGAAGTAGGCCATAGCTTCACAAAAATTAACCAAGTATTATGAGCGCTGTGAAGCTGAGGCGGTGCATGCAAAGTAGATTACCTTCTTAGTACATTTTCCATACAAAAAATAGTAATGTTTCAAAATTTTAAAAGTAAAGCAACTCAATACCAAACAAACCATTGCTAAGAAGAAAAGGTAAGATCCATAAACAAAAAATAAAATAAAATAAAAAGATAATTGAGATGGTTTATTGTAAATGACCCACAAAACGTTCAAACACAACAAAGGAATGCAAAGACCACTTCCAATATCTGAAGTTCAAGAATATCATACAAAAACCCAACTCTGCATTCATAACTAGTGGAGTTTGACAAAACAATAACACTACAACAACCTAAAAAGCCTTTCATATTAGCTTTCACAAAAGTTCAATATACTAAGATCAATACCCTCAACAATATCATCCATTATAGTTCTACCATGGTTTTTGGTTTAGTTAGTGGAGCATCAACCTCAAAAAAGGATGATATGAGAATACATATATGGATTGCCACAAATGTTGCACAACTTTCATGCTGGCACATTCAAATTCTTAATAGAAAGATGATGTGGGACCAAATATTATAAACATACGTAACCTACCAATCCATATATGTGTGAAAGGGAAAACATCTCTAGTGGCTGAATCATTTTTCCAAAAGATGCTATAAAGACACAAGTATCAACGAACATTTTTCCATAAGCAAAATAGCGAGCAAGGAAATAATCCTAAACTTAAATCATTTTTCTAATACACAAAAACACACTAAAGTTATTACAAATAACACCTACTTGGGAAATAATTAACCCAAAATCTAAGATCCCACAAAGAATGATTAAACAATGAAAATGCCAAGTAAATCAAATAGTTACTACATGTATTTATTGCAATACTCATAAAATCTTCATATAATGAAAACTATATTAAAACTTGACAATGCACACAAACATTAACTTGCTTAGTAAAATCAGAAGTATATATTTAACTTTGAAAGGAGAGAGGTCCCCCACCAAAGTGCAAAAATCAAAATCACAAACACTCCTGCTTTACTAAAATAGATAAAGAAGGTTGCAGGCTTTTTTTCAATATCTACAACGCAAGCTTTAAAGATTATTGATGCCATAAAGCAACAAACAATGATGAATTTCTTTTTCTTTTGGGAGTGAATATAATCAAATATGCATTTCACCATTAATTACCTCAATATATCTTCCAGGTTCTTAATTCTCTCACAAATAGAATGCATTATAGGACAAAACATCATCAACATCAACAGCAATCATACAATAGTTTTATAAAAGCCACTCTCATCGGTTTTACAAATCCATCTAATATTTCATTCCTAATAATAATGTAGTAAACCAAACAAGACCAAAAGAATCGTATTGATGTAATTTAATATCAGAAATGGATTAATTTAAAATTCACGATAGCCGGAAACTTATTTATTTTTCACCATCTAAAGGAACAAAAGAATAATTTGACTGGAACGTTAAACCCAACACATCGCTAAAAGAATCAAACTCCCTAGTAAATATACCCATTTATTCAGCTGTGATTTTAGAACATGTTTACATCTACGAGGGAATCCAACCCCTACTGACAACATACGAGGATTTCTCAGACACAATAACTAACCTTCAGGACGGCCGTGGGAGCCTAAACAAAGCAAAATATAACACAACTGGAAAATTTTGAAAATCTATAATATAAATAAGAGGAAAGCCCCAATCCTCCCAAACAAAAGATCCAATAAGGACAGCATACAAACAACGCATCCTCATTTAAATAGATCCAACAAAAAAAAAACTCGAAGGGAAGTAAATCCAGAGAAGATAATCTCGCCAAATCAATCACAGAAAATAGCAAGAATAAGCAAGGGATCAGAGAAAAATGAAAATAACCTTAGGGGGTGTTTGGTATCGGATTTACCTGCAATTTAAGTAGGATTTACCGTAAATCCAGCCAAACGCAAATCCGAGCAGCTCTACGCATTTACGGCATAAATCCCGGTAAATCCAGGTAAATCCTAATCCAAACCTTTCCCGGATTTAACGAAATTACGGTATTTGGCCGGAGAAGAGCGCGAAAGGGAGAAAGTTACCTACAAAGCCAGCGAGCTCCCGTTGTTGTGTCCGATCAAAAATGTCCTAACTTCCGATCCGACAGGAAGGGAAAGTCGTCGAAGTAGCGAAGTCGAACAGCCACGAAGGAGCCGAATAAGCGACGCGTGCAATCTATACACCTCCTGCGAAGCAACGGATGCCGAACAGCAACGACGAAAGGAGCAGCTGAAATGCAAACCCTACGAGCCTCTTAAGTTATCACTACTAACTTAATTAATATAATCTAAAATAATGATAATTTAGTAAATTAATAATATAATTAGTACATAAAATAATCGTCTAATTTAACATAATTAAATAAATAATTAAAAATAATTTAATTAGTTTAATTAATATAATTTAAAATATATATCACTAAATATATAATTAATAGTGTAAATAATAGTTAATGAATAATTTGAACTTAATAATTTTGATAATCATACAATTTAAATATCTAACTGCTATAAATCTTAAAATATATTGCCAAATATCTTCTCAGGATTTAACATTTATCATATTAAACACTTTTTAGGATTTATCAGCCTCAAAATTTACTAAATCCGGATTTCTAAGATTTATTAAATCGCACTAAAGTTAAATCGAATCCAATACCAAACACTCCCTTAGAATAGATCACCTTCCTTATTGTTGCATACTGGAGTATTCGCGATGGTAGAGAAATATAAAGTTTAACGTCTTAGCTTTGTATGAAGATCCAACACTTAATTAGATAAAGAGAGATGGTGCAGCATTTATAGGAGACACCAATATTTTTACATGAAAAACACTAAAAAAGGAAAAAATTACAGGGTCTAGCCCTGTTGAATGAATCCACTATTATTTGCAGTTGATAACAAATGGGGCACTACATTGGAAGGAAGGTCATGACATTTATGTAACAAATGTACGTCATATAGAGTGTGTTAAATTGTGAAAATAGGAAGAACCAATGCTGACTTGTTCACTTGGTCAGAAGGGCCATAGTCGATGGGAGACGGAGGTCGGAAGGACTATAGTGGGGTGGATGATGTAAGTCGGAAGGACCGTAGTCGGCGGACAACGAAGGTGTGACATCCCAGGTATCCATAGTGAAAGGATTCGTCGACAGTCTTGATCAACCATCACTTCCTGCTCCCTTGCTCTGACCTGAAATTGTTAACAATATATAATGAGCTTCAAAAAGCCCATCATGTCACCAAAGCCTACAACTGAAATTAAAGCACGACACTGAAACAATATGCATGTCAATCAGTCAAATCCATACCAGTCACTTGCACATGATCAGTGAGTCAATGCAAATACGGAAATCAGTACAGAAACAGAAATCAATGCATAGACAATATAATCCAAAATCATCAATAAGAGAATCAGTGAAAAGTAGAAAATCCGTAATGTTCAATAAATCAGTACGTGCATCAATCTCTACAGTAGTCGTCTTATCTATCACATCAGTCTAATCAATGGAGCAGAATCGTATCAAAGCATACACTTATAAATTCCAATTATTCAATATTACTTGCTCAATAAATCATATGTCATCCAATAATCGATATCACGTGTTCAGTGAATCACATGTCACTTGCTCAGTATATAACGTGCATAAATGTCAGCACAATGAATCAGTAGTAGTCGCGTATGTATCAATATCAGTAACAATCTAATGACGACATGAACGATTATGCTATAACAGTGAAATTATGTAGTAACAATAAATCCGTACAGTAACGATAAATCCTCAGTAAACGAATCACAGTAAAATAATCAGTACTAGTAAATCCGTCAAATCAAATACGATTAACATCACTCAATCATATCAATAGAATCAATCAGATTAATAAAGAAATCAATTCCGGTCAATAATCTCAATCGATATGAAATCACATAAAACGATCAATTCAATACATCGTAAGGACAGTTAAAATCAAATCGATAAATTAATAATAACCATTAAAATCAATCAATACAGTAAAATCATATTCTATATCACGTGATCAGTGTATCACATGTATCACATGTATCGATCAGTATTCGATGTATCACATGCTATAAGATCGGTACAATGAATCAATGTATCAGTGGATCAGTAGTATCGGTATCGGTATCTGTAGTATCAATGAATCAATGCAATATCAATATTCATTATCGGTATTTGTGTTCAGTGACATGTACAGTATGAAATATCAATGAAATCGTGCAATGACAGGAAACTCATAAATCTGTATAGTAAAGCCATTCACTATCAATAAATCAATTCAATATCAGTAAATCCATTCAAAATCCATAAATCAATTTCATAACAATAAATCAGTCAATATCGATAAATCAGTGAATCTATAATGAGATCATAAGAATAATATTTTACACATGCATTCCAGTACAGTAGTCTTACTCGACAAGTACAATCACTGGCTATTAAGACGTTTTTCAAGGTTAGTATGTTAGTAATCTGTTGGTTATAATAGAGTCGTCACCCTTGCCCGTCGGCATAAACTCCTTATGACTCCCAATTGTTGTATAACGTGATCAATAGAGGATAACACCAAACCCTTTTTAAAGGAAAGCCCGTCGGCCCACCATCCTGACAGGTCAATCTTCAACCAACGGTTCAACCAGCCTTTACTCAACAAGTAAAAGACATGGCTATTACGGCGTCTTTCAATCTTGAAATATCGATGTATCGTTGTATTCGTTGGCTCAATAAGAGTCGTCACTCTTGCCCGTCGGCAGAATAATCTCATTATGACTATCTTCTGTAATCACGTGATCAGTAGAGGATAACACCAAACCCTTTTTAAAGGAAAGCTCGTCGGTCCACCATCCTGTCAGGTCTATCAGTCTCCAACCAACGGTTCAACCAGTCTTTACTTGTCTTTCAGTAACAATAACAGTAATTCAATCATATATGCACATTCATATATATCTCATTAATACATAACAATCAACAAACATAATTTAACTCAATTGAAGAAAACCCTTAAAATATCGTACAGTCGACAGAAATCCCAAACAGAGACAAAATACACAGTTTCAGAAAATTATCAAATTACCAGAAATCGTATAAAAGAACGTTTCAAAACTTTACTTGTACTAAAGCAATAATTTCCAACAATCAGATAATTTTCTATTCGATAAAAATCCCACATAAATCAAAATACCCAGTAAAAACTTTCCATAAAATACTCAAATCGTGCAAAATCATCAATTCTATAACATACTAAAAGTTACGCGTTAAAAGTTTCGTCAATACAAAGATATGCAAGAATTTCGGTAACGGAAACACAAAACTGAACAGAAAAATACCAAAACACAAAATCTTCGAAATCAGAAATAGGATTTGGATTCCTTACATTGAGACAAACAAATATTCTAACAGCGGCGACGGACGAAAAGCGCTTTGCGGCCTCCAAAATCAAGCCTCTTCTTTCTCTTTCCTTCTCTTTCTCTCTCTTGCCTTTTTTTCTCTCTTCAAAATATCTCAAAATATCTCAAATCCTTAATTTATCAAGCAGGATCATCCAGGACGATGCCCAAATCGTCCCGGGAAGAACTCCTCTAGACACGGATCGTACAGACGAAAATTAATTCCAATTTATTTCGTCCCTGGACGAAACTCTCGGGTTCAGTTCGTCCCGACGGTTCGTCCCGATGCACCCAGGTTCATCCAGACGAACCTGCATTTTTACTCAGTTCGTCCAAACAGTTCGTCCGTACTAACTATACATATTTTCACAATTTTCTTCAGTTCGTCCCGTACTAAGGCCAGTTCGTCCGGACTAATAGCACTCACAAAAATAAACTTTTGAGGGGTTTTATAGAATGACATAAAGACCATTGTCTGGCGACGAAGGTTGGACGGATTGTGTCGGCCAGAAGTCAAGCGTCGGATAGAAGTCCAACAAATTTCTGATGACGGGCAGAAGTCCGGCGTCGGGTAGAAGTCTGATGGAAGTCCGGTGACGAGCGAAAGTTCGGCGTCGGGCATGAATCTAATGATGGGCGGAAGTCCAACATAGGGTATGAATCCGGTGACGGGCAGAAGTCTGGCGTCGAGTAGGAATTCGGTGATGGGCGGAAGTCTATCATTGGGTAGGAATATGGTGGCGGGAGGAAATCCAGCTAGCATTGGGTAAGAATTTGACGATTGGCAAAAGTCCCATGAGTGACGAGTAGAAGTATGTCGATGGACAAAAGTATGGCATCAGATAGAAGTCCGGCGTCAGGTAGAAATCCAACGACGTTCGGCTTACGGGCATAACTTCGGCGTTAATTAGCTGCTGGGTGAAAGTTTGGTGGCGGTCGAGGAGGATTCTCTTCATTTTGTTTTTTCTTCTTTGCTTAATTCTGTCATCAGTTGGCGATCGGGCAAAACTCTGGTGTTGGTCGGCTACCTGGTGAAAGTCCAGCGGTGGTCGAGAAGGAGTCACTTTTCTTCTCTTCTTGTTTGGGCCTCCTTCTTCCCCCTTTGGGTCCCTTTCTATGAGAAATGAGTGATCTATTTATAACTTTCTGATAGTGGCATGACTAGTAAAATAGGAGAAAGATTATAGGTAAATTGTGAGTGGTTTGAATGGATGGCCGATGTTGAATCATTTGATTATAGATCGTTTATTTGATATTTGAATATATTAATGATATCATAATTTGATGATCTTGGGCTCGTTGATTTGTCTCATTGAGTCACTCGATTCGACTATAAGCATATCACAATTGGAAAATGTTCAGTAATCCAAATTATGGTTTGAACCTTCTAAATGTGCTTCAGAACTTCGATTTGGACTCCTTTGGGCTCGTATTGAGTCGAATTTGGTGTCGTTGGGTTCATATTTCCGAGACGTTCAGTTCGACTATAAGTTTGCTGAAATAAGAGTTCAGATGATTCCAGATTTAATTTTCAAAATTTTGAACTTGATTTTGCTTCGAGATTTGTGCCCCACCAAGATAATTTTTTGATACGACGCTGGACTAGGAGGTAAAATGGAATTAGGGCTTCAAGAAGCTGAGGTCAAGTGCTAAACGTGCAAACGCCGATCTCTCTCTCTCTCTCTCTCTCTCTCTCTCTCTCTCTCTCTCTCTCTCTCTCTCCCTCCCTCCCTCCTCTACGCTGCCGACTAATTTTCTCTGTCGTGCGCAAAGGCAATACTCCAAATTGACGTGTGTTTTGATGTCCGCGGCTAAGCATTTGTGGCATTTTATGCGATCATCCGTATCGCATCAACTGTCGGGTGGAAATTTCATGCGCTTCTCGCAGTTACATAATTCTACTTAACAAACAAAACCTGATTTCTCTTATTTTTTATACACGAATGCAAAAATCAAAGATTGAATTTAGTCAATGCAAAACCGCCACATCCACTCAACGCTGAACTGAGATTTGTTCAACGAGCTGGTTAACTAAGGGGCTTTTGGTTTTCTAAAAAAAATGCAAAGTTTTTTTTTTCGAAAAATTAAAAGTTTGGTATTTAATTTATTGAAAAAAGAAATGTATTGTATCAAACTTGTTAATATTTTTGGGTTATTAATCATTAGATCCTGAGCCATTCATAAAAATATATAAAAATCATGGAGTAAGCTAACAACTTAGTAGGTTACCAGAACCTATAACTAATTAGGTTACTATAACCTACAACTTCAATCAATGCAAGGTAATAAAAAATAATATGTATGTAATCAGTCAATCCATATCAGTATTAACTGTATCATTTTATATGCGCAATAAAAATTATTAAAAACAAAATAATTCAGATTCAATGATCATTAGCAATATAAAGAATCAGTGGATTCTATCATTCTTATACTAATATCAAGTACAACATATAAATCTATGTATCAATAAAAGATACATCTTCATTTCATATATTATCTCATATTTATCAGTATATCTACCATATTATCTATAAAGAATTTGAGAAGATTGTAGAGAAGACACCGAGAACTCTACTAATGCCGACTAGTTTGTGAAGTGTATGTACATAAGGGAATATCCAACGAGTGTGATTCACCTACAAGTATGAATCAAGAAACTTGCAATACAATGGCCCACTCACAATGCCAGAGAATTTGAAATAAATGCAACATGTCAAATATAAGTGGCCATAAATAATGCATGATGAATGTGTTGAGTCATTGAAAATACTCCTAATGAATATGACGTTACTTTGCATTCAACATCAATACATCAACAAATACATTCAATCCCGCAAGCAATGTAATGAATATGGAACCCGAATGACATTTCCAAAATAGCTAGCAAAATCAACATCCCATTGACTATGGATGGCCTCTCTACTGAAAAATCTCACCTACCTTTACTAGAGTATATGACCAAGTAAACAATAACTCTCTTGTGAGAAGAATTTGTCATTAATACTTTAAAAAAAATCTTATCCTTTGGATCATACAAGACTAGAAACCCTAAAAATTCAATTCTACTATCAAAGATCACACAATACGATCCTAAGATCGTCTTGTACGAATAGTTCAAAATAGCCCTTTCAGGCAGTACGATCAACATTGCCCATTACGATCAGTTCAAGTATTTGAATAGATCATCAAGTATGATATTGAGATCGTTTATGACAATTAGTTTAACTAAAATGCAGTTTATCTATGACAAAACCTAGGATGACTAAAATCATCTTTGTTAATTATCCAGTAGAATCCCGATCATATAATAGGATCATAATATCAAAATTAAGCAGATTCGATTGACTAATTATATAATTAATTTAGGTATGATTTGTATAGATCATCTAGTTTGATGTATATCATCCTGAACGATTAGAACAAAATATGAAATTCAAAATCTTGCCTAAATTATAATTGTTGGCTATTTTTTACGATCATAACTGATCTTCCTAGACGATCTAAATCATCCAATATGATTAGTTAGATGAGCTAATATTACTGTATGATATAGATCATATAGTATGATTCGTTCAAAAATTAAACTTATGGTTTTGACTCAGTCTCACTCCCCTTGAGTGTGTGTTTATGGTCACCAAGCTAACATACACCTTTATATGACTTGACTCAAGAAATCAAAAATACATCAATGAATATTATAAAAATCTTTACATCAATACAATTTTTATCCAATCTTGAGCTTTAAATATTTGTTGGATGGTGCACGACATTCCTGAAATATTAGTACACACAAATAAATATTCATTATAAATATAATCAAACATAATGATGTGAGCTATAATATTTATTATCATCAAAAATATAATAATGTGAGCTATAATAAATTTCTCTTGTATCTTATTCAATCAGAGTTCCTTTTCCCTTTGGCTCCATCTACTTTTACCTAAATAGTTAAACAAATTTTAACATATGATCCATATACAATACACATTCAATTATGTATGTAACATATACATGGAACCCTATAATATGTGTAACAGACATTTAAGTATGCAAGATAGAATATCATTTTTACCCCACTCACAATCATTTATATAACTCTAATTATATAATTCAATTCTTCTAACAACCAATAATCTAATACCAACTGTCTCACCTCAGAATCCACTATTAAAAGAATTGCAGCTTTCAAAATGATTCACACATGAACTAGAGCTAAATAAATTATATAAATAGGGGAATATATAGATCCATTTTTATTTATGAAAGTGGTACCCGACCACTTTATTTTTTAGCAAATTTTGGGTTATAAATAAAGTGGCACTTGCTATATGGACTTTGGACATTATATTTTGGATGATTTAATTTGATTGTTTATATTACTTGCATAGTAGAAATTACTTATTTTTTTAGATTTCTTGCATGTCGTATTTTTATAGCCTGTATATGATTAGAGTTTCGTGAGGGTATAAGTAAAGTCTTTTCTACTCAAAACTTAAATAGATTTTAGGCTCATATAGAAAATCTAACGATCTAAGACATTATCTTGGGACCATCGAGAGTCAGCATACATGCATATTATTTCTTTCACTTCCTTATTAGGCACCTCCTCGCCTACGGGTTCTAGCAGACCACCTGGCATATTAGGGTGCAATTTTGTCAAGGGGATGGTGTGCAATCTTTAGAGAAAAATATATTTTATAAGCCTAATTTTAAAATTACTTCATAAATATTTTATACATTCGAGTCAATTAGCATGCATTGCATTAGATACAAATTAAAAAGTCTAAAATTTTAATTATATTTTTATTTAAGGCATTATTTACCCTATATAAGTTGAGGGGCCAATTAAGATTTGTCTTAAATGTCAGCCCCCATTTCCTCAAAACTTAAAAATATCTCTACCCATCTTTCATAAAAAAGAACAGACACATGATTTTAAAATGCATAGGTGTTTAGCTGGCTCTCCAATTCAGGCTGGGGTAACTCTAAATTTGTAATTTATCAGTAAGATTCAGGTCACTACTTTGTAGTACCCTAATTATACTTAGAATTTGGGGCAGACCTAAAATTATAAGTCCCCACCATTCGAGAATATAATAACATATTCCTAATAAAATGTCAACCTAAACATGAAAAGATTCTCTTAAAATGTAAAGCCCAAAATTGGGTAGACTGTGGTTACCTATAAGCTTATCAGAATCTGGTACATCTTACTTTTTTTTACTTTGACTCACTATGAATTGTTCAACGTTGAGCTTTCTCCTTGGAAAATTTCTACTTCTTTATTTCTCTTTTACTTTGTAATCAAAGGGTATAAAATTGATGTTTTAATCCAGAGTTTTCTAAGGAGCATCCCTCATAGGATGCAATTAACTATAGGGGCTTATGCCTATAGCGATTTGAGAACTCCAAATTAAAATAAATATTATTTTATTCCTATAAAATAAGAAAAAAATCTCTGAGAATGCATATGTCTTTTAAAAATACATTTCTAATTTTAAATATACATGTAGAATATTATTATTATCTTTTCATACAATATAACATTCCACTTGCCATATTTAATCTTAGAAATAATGAAATTTATAAAATTCATTTTTGTTCTTAGATGTCTTAAAAAATGTTATGTTCATCTTTTAAGATGATATAATATTCTCCTCGTTACGTCTAATCAAAATGATGGATAGATTTTCAAAATCCTATTTCTATTTTTAAACATACTATATAGAATTGCATGTTCATTTTTTGAGATGATATGTTATTATCTGAATTGTGTTTGATCATAGAAATATCATATTTCAAAATTCTATTTTGATGTTGAATTCATTGTAGAATATTGTGTCAGTCTCCCAAAATTATACTTTATTCTCAATGTAGTATTCATATATAAAATAGGAGAAGTCAGAATCTACATGATGGTGTTAAATTTTCCCACAATAATAGTTATCAATGTGCTTTTAGTATGCCAAAAATATATAATTAACTAAATGAATAACAAGTATATACATATCATATATTTTCATGCCTAGGTGCACTGTACTAACTTTTGATTATACTCAGTATTCTACGGCCTATTTCAAATAAAATGACATTTATACAGAATCAATCGGTGTAAGTTCACCACGAGCTTGTCAAAATATTCTAGGTGATAATATACATGTCATATAAAAAATTACATAGTGAAAAATAATTAAAATGAGATATATTACATCTTTATCAATTATAAGAGGGAAAATAGGTATAAAGAAAAAATTATTGAAAATAGAGGTAAGGTTAGGGTTACTTATCACAATTAGAACACTTTTTCCAACTAAAAAGGGAAAATATACTGGCAACATATAAACATGATATGCACATGCAAATATTGACATTTATACTATATATACAATATTTAATATTAACATGAATATGTATGAGATTTCAAGAGAGAACACATATATAATTTGCATACATAGTTAACATTTTTTGTTAAAATAATATTCATAGGAAACATTTAAAATGTTATTTAATGCAATTAGTGAATTGTAGACAATGGCAAAAAATGTCACATATATAATAAAATATCCAATTTTTTACACAAATAAAACCAACCTGTGAAAATTTACTTTCTTACTTTTAAAATGACCATAATGAAATATTCTATAAAATACTAAAAACTGCAATGTGGAAAGTTTCTTAAACTTAATAAAATCATTTAAAATCCCAAAAATATTTGTAAAACATCAAAATTAAAATGAGAAATGTGGCATTGGGAACCTATCTCAAACTCTAGCTTGCCAAACAAACCAATTTGGCTCCATGGTCTCCAAACTCTAGATTTCTCTTTCTCCTTCCCTCTTTTTCTCTTCTCCTCTTTCCTCCATGGCAAGGGGAGAATTAAAATGGGGTAAATAAAAATGATTTTATATATTTATATAAAAATATCATTTTTATCCAACATTGTGATGCTATTTCCTTCAGTGCCGTAATGCTCCCACATATTTTATATACTTTAAGAATATTCTAGATGCTTCAAAGAAAGAGCTCGATGCTGCAACACCCATGCCTAATGACATTGGGTTTCCAAGCACCTTTCCCCCATATAGATAAGGCAACAATACCAAGCACATTGCCATAGTGCTCCTAAATAACTTTTTCTAATTTAATTCCAGATCTTTTTAAACTTAAATAAATGTTAATCAACTTAAACTTCATAAATATTTAATATTCATGGGGCAAACATAAAACCTTACTATTTTGATTCAAGTGGGTAGTTCCTGTAGCAATAGTTATTACATTCTCCACTCCTTACAAAAATATTATCCTCAACATTTATACACAAGTAAATACTTAGAATATGTATGTATATAATTGTGTCATTTTTTATTCCTACTCTCAAGTAGCTTCCCATTATGATATATTTTTCCATTGGATCTTAACCATCAAGATCTATTTATTTCTTAATTGTTTCACATCATAGGACAGAATGTAATCAGGCTCTTCCCTATAAGTCAAATTAGGATATACTTCAACTTTATCTTCAAGGATTATCTAAGTCGAAAACCCACTTTCTTGGCACCAACACGTGAAATATATTATGGATGTCTTGTATGTGATTTGGCAATAACTGATACTTTTCAAAAAAATTTATTACTACAGAAGGTCCAATATATCTCAAACTTAGTTAGCAATCTTTAACAAACCTGCATACACATTTAATTGGGCTTATCTCAAGAAATGAAATCACCAACTTTGAATTCAACTATTTTATACTTCAGATTATAGTACTTCCTCTATGTGTTATAAGCTACCTCTAGTCATTTCTTAATTAACTCAATATTCTCGGTAGCATTATCTACCAACTCTGGACCCATGAACTTCCTCTCTCCTACTTCTTTATAGGACAATGGTGTTATGTACCTTGTACTATATAAAGATTCATATAATGACATATCAACACTAAATTAAAAGCTATTATTATATGCAAACTTTATTAGTGGAATATGATCTTTTCAGCTTCCCCTAAAATTCAATGCACATAACCTCTATAGATCCTCAAATAGTTGAATAAATCTCTCAGATTAACTATCTATTTGAGAATAACAAATATTTATGAAGTTCAACTTCATTTCCAAACCTTCTTGAATTCCCTTCCATAATTTTGACGTGAACCGACCATCATAGTCAAAAATAATTACCTTGGGTATTTTGTGTAATCTAACTACGTACCTCTTTTATGTATAGTTGTGCCAATTTTCTATAAAATATGTAAGCTTCATACGAAGAAAATAAGTTGACTTAACCAATATGTCCACTATTAACCATAAACCATCATGACTTTATCTAGACCTTAAAAAGCTCATTGCAAATTATATCATGACTTCTTTCCACTTCTATTATGGAATAAATAAGGGCTTCAATAATCCTCTAGTGCTCTACTTTTACCATTAGATATATCTCTCACACTTGGAAATAATTTCTGCAATATTATATTTCAATCCAAGCCACTATAATATTTTCAAATCTTGATATATTTTGCAACTACCTGGATGAATCATGTATCCTAAATAATGGGCTTCATGTAGAATATCCTTCCTCAAATCACCACTAACAAGAACCTAAAATTAGCTACCATAAGTCACCATGCCTTGCTTATTAACTTGCAATTCGAGCTTCTTTCTAGATTGAATTTGATCAATTATTATCACATATTCATCATTTATCTTCTAGGCTACCTTAATTTTGTCTTGCAATGAATGATGAACGATTATCTGAGAGTTAACTCCTGCCTTCACTTTAGATGAAACATATAACTTCCAATTTCAACTTCTCCATTTATTGGATCAGAGCTTGCTCAGAAGTAGTTAGGCCAGCTGCTCTTCCGATAAACTTCTTGCTCAAAGCATCAACAACCATATTGGCTTTACTAGGGTGATAAATAATATAAATGCCACAATCTTTGATCAATTTTAACAACCTTCTTTGCCTTAGATTCAACTTCTTATACACGAAGATATATTTTAAACTGTGGTGGTTATTATAAATCCCCCATCTAACTCCGTATATGTAATGCCTTTAGATTTTCAAGAAAAAAACAATTGCTACCAACGCCAAATTATGAATAGAATAATTATTCTCATGTGACTTCAACTACTTAAAGACATAAGTAATAACTTCCGCATCTATTTTAATACACATTATAGGCCTTTCAAATAGGCATCAATGAAATACTTGAAACCCATTAACACCTGACGGAATAGTCAACATAGGGGTTGACATAAATCAATCCTTCAACTTTTGAAAACTTTATGGTGAAAATTTACAAATGAAATACCAGAATATGTAAAATATTTTTAACTACGACATATCAAATGTTATGTGGTGAAAGTTTGTTGAGTGATTGGATATACCAAGCTTTGCGTCAAAATTACAATTAAAATGTCAAAAATTCTCAAAAACTTCAAATCAATAAAAACTAACTAGGTAAAATATAGCATACCTTAGCCCGAATAAGTTTTTGAACTGTCTCCACAAATGAAAATGACCTGAAGCTACCTAAAATGGACTTTATTTCTCTTGGATTCTCTCTCTAGTCTGTAGTTTAAAGGGAAATGAAATGAATTTAGCGTTTGAGTTTTAGGTGAATTTTGATATTTATTTAAATAACTTTAATTTTACATGCATTAATGCACATTGTTAGTATTTTAGAAATAAATTTGAATATGATACAATAAAAACAATAATAAGTCTTTATACCACGTACTATATGGGGTTAGATACATGAATATTTTTTCTCTATTATACCATATTAAAGGTCAAATTCTCATTTAAATGTAATAAAGAAATGTCATTCCCCCCCAAAAAAAAAAAAAAAAAACTGTTAAAAAATGGCACATGGAGATTTTAATGTAAGGTTAAAACTGTAATTAAACCTCTTTCGGACCAAAATCCATAGATAGTAAAATACGAATACATAGTTAACAAAAGAAACGCAGTCCAAGAACCAACGGTGATGGGCTCCTGGTGTTGCTGTGCTGACGGAATGAACGGCCAACAGAAGCCAACACAGATTCCTCTGCGGCGCCGGAGACGGCGGAGACAAAGCACAAGATTAATTCTTTAATTTTGGCGCTTTTAAATTTCAAAATTCTCTGCTCTTTCCAATTCCTTTCATTGGTCCACTCTATCTCTCTCTTACTCATTCTCTCTCCTCTTTATATTTTTTCTTCTGTCTTCCTTAAAAGAGTTCACCGAAACCCTGGAACAGATCGTTTATTGTCGCTAGGGTTTGACATATCGAATTTGAGGAGGAGCAAATATGACGTCTCTTTCACAGTACCCCATCGAGGCGCCAATGGAGGCCACTTCATGTGGTTCTTTACTCAAGGAATTGCAGGTTCTTTCATCCTCTTTAATCTCATTTCTTGCCCCTCAGCACCCAAAAACAGGCATCCCTTGTTTTCTTATTTCTCATGCTTCTTTTTTCCTTCCATAAACGGTCAAAATTTCGGAGATTTGGATAAATTCTGAAGTTCAGAATACGTCCAAGTTGACTTTGGGTCCTATACAATTGTATTTTCCTTCATATTTTTAATTTTCTTTTTCTGCCCGCTACCTTTTCCTAGCGAAGAATTGTGCGATGAATGTTACGAATCCGGCTTGAACTGTTATATTTAGTTGGAGATTCTATATCTCAGTTATTTTCAGTTCCGGCATCAGTGCCAATGTCTCTTTTTTCAATTGATTGCATGGTAAAAAGCCAGACTCAGAATAAATGATATCATCCTAAAAAAAAAAAAAAAAAAAAAAAAAAAAAACAGAAGTTCGAATTTTCCCCCCACCATCCTATTCTATTAAGCCATTTACTGTTTGATTTACGTGATGCAAGAGAAGCTTTGTTTATTTTGATTTATTTTATTTTCTTGCAGCCTTATGTATGTCCCACTCTAAGTTCTGTTTGATTTACGTAATAAAATGTTTGAGCTGTGAATTGGTTGCATTCAGGGATTTTTTCCCCCTCATTTTATATTTCCTTTTCTTTGGCTGACTTTAAACTGCACGGGATATTACAACCACACTATATTGTTTGATTACGCAACCAAATTTATGGTATTTTTATCCTGTTATGATGCTTGTTTTTATAATGGTCATGGTGGGTTTTATGTGAAATCTAGGTTCTTTGGGATGACATTGGCGAGACTGACCTTGAAAGAGATAGGATGATCCTTCAACTTGAACAAGAATGTCTAAATGTCTATAGAAAGAAAGTAGATCAAGAAAGAAAGCACAAAGCATATCTGGTACAGTCATTGGCCGAGGGTGAAGTTGAAGTCTCTAAAATAATCTCTAGCTTAGGAGAGCTGGGGCAAACCATTCAGGTTGGTTCCTTTGTTATCCATTTCCTGTCTGTGGCCCATGTTATAACTTCAAAATGTTTTAATGAATTTCTGCTTTTTTTTTTTCAGTTAGGAAAACAAAAATGTACGCTCAAAGAGCAGCTTTCTAAGATAGATCCATTGCTGAAGGATCTGAGGAGGAGGAAAGAGGAAAGGGCTAAGGAATTTTTAGAGGTTCAGTTGCAGATTGTTCACATCTGCACAGAAATATCAGGTGACGTCCATTCAAGTGGTTCTGCGTGCCCTCAAGTTGATGAACGGGATTTGACCTTAAAAAGGCTTGGAGAGTTAAAGTGTCAACTTCTTGAGCTGCAGAAAGAGAAGGTTCTATTTTGAATGTACTTTTTCTGTTAATAAAATTTAGCTACACTGAGCCACTGACACTGTTTCTGTTTTCTTACAGAATACGAGATTACAGAAGGTTAATGATCACATTAAGACAATATATGAACTATGTAGCATATTATCTAATGATTACAATAAGACGCTCCTTGAAGTTCATCCTAGTTTTGTTGATGCTGTAAACACCCAGTCAAAGAGTATAAGCAACGAGACACTTGCTAGACTGGCAGGAACCATCAATTCACTGAAGCAGGAGAAAACACATAGGCTGCAGAAGGTCAATTCATTACTTTTTCTGCTTAGGATGGAAAATTTAACTGATTGCATTTGATTATCTTCATAGATTTAATGTGTATGTAACATGCTGAGTAATAGTGAATTAACATCACTCATAAATGTGAGTAAAATTAAAAGAAAGAGTAGTACACCTCCAATTAAAATTGCAATGGGTCCCCTCGCTGATACCCATGTAAATATTTAAAAATGTCACCCGGCTGGAAATGAAACCCCAAAAAGAGGGAAATTTACATACATACCACTTTATTTAATGCTATTTACATATCTAACATCCAAAATTTTAATATTACATTCCTATCACTTATATAAAATTTTAATATGAAATATATCACTCCTATATTTCATTATCACCACCCATACCACCCTACAAACTTTAATATTTCATTCCATACACCCATTTTTGTTTGATTGGTGATAGACTTGTAATATTAAAATTTTAGGTGTTAGATATGTAAATAGCATGAAATAAAGTGGTATGTATGGAAATCCCCCAACAAAAAAAATTGTTGACATGTCATGTTGCAGCATCCCATAAATTTTAGCTGCTTTTGATAATTTGGTTTCTGATTTTGGCAAATGTGGAAGAACAATATAAAGCTATATCTAAAATATTAATGTCGAAGGCTTTACACTTTCTATCAAATGTTAATGATTGATCATACAAGACTAAATCAAAATTTGACAAATAGGTATAAAATATCATGCAATATTCATTGGGAATGAAAGGAAACGGGAATGGATGAAGCTGACCCTCAAATTTGGGTTAAGGCTTATTATGAACAACATAAACATGTAGTGTAACTATGTAAGATCTAGGTATGCTCATTTTTAGGATAATAATAAAAATATATTACCACTCTCCAAAATTTATAGAGTTCAGGTTAGACGCTTTAGTTGAAGACCCTTGAGATTATTCTCTTTAGGCATAAGGCTTTTGCTTTGTAATTTATTTTTGTTTTAGTTTTTTAAATTAACAATTTTATGTAATTGATTGGTGTTTCACTCTTTTCATTGACTGTTTATAATTTTTTTTTATTTTAAGAAAAGAGAATAAAGAAGAAAATATCTTCTACCATAAGTAGACGGTGATGAAGTATATTTAACTCAATCCCTCTGTCAATGGAGAGTTCATAAAAAAATACAACTTTTCTTTTTCTTTCCTAGTCTCTTAATTACTTCGTCATCTAGAGTTATCTATCACAACAATTCCAATGCTCATCCGTGCTGAACAGTGGCAGTGGATTGAAATCCAGTGCTCTTGAACTCTTATTAGTTACCGTGGTATCTGTCGAAGGGTGAAAATCAAAAATAAATTAATCTTTTTATGACATGTAGATAAATGCTTTTAATAGAATTTTGTTCACCTTCATATTGATGAAATGTATAAAAAAGGCATCTAAATTGTTAAATGTCGTCTGATACGTTGTTTGGATTAAACCATTTACTTTTTGTAACACAATCTTCCTGTCGTAGAATTAAATTAGACAATAGATTGTGAACTTATGTAAATTATTTCTATCCGGCTTCCTTCTGTTTCTATTTATGAACATGTAATTTTAACGTTTTGTGTTGCCCATATGCTTCCAAGGTTGAATCTTGTGGAAGTTCTCATCTGAATCTAAATTTTAAACTGTTTATCTTTTAATTAGTTATTTTTGTCTCCCTTTGCTCAATATTTTCTTCTTCTTTCCCATAGCTTCAAGGACTTGCGAGTATGTTGATAGAGTTATGGAACCTCATGGACATTGCCATGGATGAAAGAAATAAATATGACCATGTCACTATGCTGATATCAGCTTCTTCTGATGATGTGTTAGGCCATGGTTGCCTTTCAATGGATGTGATTGATCAGGTAGTCATCTTTTTTTAAAGATTATAGAAAAATGGAAATCCTATTTGTAGCACTTTCAGTACGTTCTCTTATGTCACATTGAACATGTTCTTTTCCAAAATTATTTTAGGTGGAACTTGAAGTAGGGAGATTAAACATCCTTAAGGTCACTAAAATGAAAGAGCTTGTCTTAAAGAAGCAAGATGAGCTTGAAGAAATCTATAGAGGAGTCCACATGGATTTTGATAGCGATGCAGCACGACAGAAGATTATAAACATCATAAATTCTGGTTGATCCATTCACCCTTCTATTTAGGATTCATTTTCATGGCAAATGGCTTCGTTTCTATATACTACATTCAATGTGCTGGTATTATTATGGGTAAAACAATGTTTTCTCATCAATTTCTACAACTTGTCACATCATTTTTGAAGATGACACTTATATTGGATTTAATTACTATCAAACTATGAAGTGTCCTCATTTCAAGAGGGAAATCATTTGCGGTTGGGCACCATTTTGGATACTATGATACTCAAACACTAATGTTAATGGTGTTAAAAACACCATTTGGGCAAAAGTTTGTCTAACACATCCTAACTAGTGTTATGTTAGGAGGGTGAAATAATGGGAGCCAAGTTGAGCTCACTAAGACTTCATTTGTGATAGTTTTTTTACTGCTTCTTAAAGCGGGTTTTTAGTACAAAAAATTTAATTTTTGTACTAAAAGTTGCTTTAAGAAGCAGTAAGAAAACAGTCTCAAATGAAGCCTAAGTTTAACAAATTGAGCTCTATTTGACCTTTGTTTTCTTACTCTCTTAATCAATGGTATTAGAGTTTATGGTCTAAAATCTAAATATGTGTTTTACTTATTTTTTGTGATTAAGTGCTCCAAGTTTTTTTTTTCTCCCATCAGTCTTGTTGGGTTCTATAATTGTTGAGTAGTTTTCAAGAGCGTTGCAGCTTTGACGTATGCTCTATTTATTGAGTAGGCTCTTTATGCATAATACCATATGATATCGAGAAGTTTTCATTTAAGGTATGGACTCCTCTGGGAGGAGATGAATTTGTCCCGCATCAGAATTGAAATAAAAATTGGACTCTTAATATACTAAGAGTGGTCTTTCCGTATTACCTTAAACTTTTGGGTCAATGGGTTCCTTCCAGTAATTTATTGGGCTCAACTTGGGGCCCTAACTTTTTGTACGCGTGACAAAAAACAATGTGGGATAAAGGCTTGATGTTGTTATTGTTGTTGGCAAAAATAATGCCACTATGAGAAATTAGAAGTACTATGACATAATGGAGTTATGATTTTATTATTTTTTAGTTGTCATGCTTGATTTAGAAGTTTATTAGTATAACACTGGAAGTTATTTTTTATTTGTAATAATATGAAACTATATACATTTTTTAAATGGTGCCCAACCCATGCCCTTATCCATTATTTTTTAGAGAAATTTCATTTTTATTATCATGTTGTCTTTAGTCACGGTTCCACGTACATGCATCATGGTTTTCAAGTTATCCGTGTGTTGGAATTTGCTCCTTATATGCCATCGAATTTAAGGTAAACTGTAAATATGGTTAAACATTATCCCGTTTTGAATTATTGAATCTACATGATTAATTTGTTTAATAGCATTTAAATATCCTTATTGTTTTTCAGGGAAAGCAGATCTCTCTGTATTGCTTTCTGATATGGACAATCAGATTTCCATGGCTCAGGAGCAAGCTGCACGCAGGAAAGACATTTTGGAGAGGGTGGAAAAATGGATATTTGCATGCCAGGAAGAAAACTGGCTTGATGAGTATGAAAGGGTAAGATTAGGAATCATCTCTATATATCTGAGTTTATGTTTTCAAATTCTAATGCGAATATTAGGAGTCATTCTCTTTATATTTGAATTTGTCTTTTCAAATTCTATATATATTCTTACTAACCTTGTATAACTTTTTTTTATTAGTTGCTATTTGGTTCTGCATGCACTTTCTTTCGTAGTGACTTGCTCAGTTTGGATCATTTTTAGTACACGCATTCCCACTCATACATATCTTTCGTAGTGACTTGCATACATACTCTTTTTTAATAACCTTTTGTAGTGACTTGCATGCATACTCATCTCTTTTTCCTCTTTCTCTCTCCTTCTCTTTCACTTTTTTTCCTCTATCTCTCCTTCACTTTCTCTCTCTCTCTCTTAGGTTCTCTCATTCTATCTCGTTTCTCTATTTAAAAGAGAAAAAAAAGAGAAGCAAATATATATTATACCCACCTCATCGACTCGCCTTGTACTCGTCACCGTCTTGTTGTCATGGCCTTGTGTGCGAACAATAAACTTACAAACTCCCATAAAACCATCAAAATCTTGAATGCGACATGCTTGGAGTGATGAATTTCCCTCGTCGTCACCGTCTTTTAAAATTAGATACTTTTCCCTATGAATGAAGACTTTCTAATTAAGCCAAAATAGTGCACTGTTGCGTATCATGGGTCGAACAACTATTGTAACGGGTTGTGTATGACCCATTAAATCACCTACGCAATTTTGTTTGTACGTTCTTCGAATGCATAGTCCAAATGTATTGAGTGCGTGCAAATGCATAATAAGATGTGCCAATGTACTAACGAGCGTGCTAGCACATTATATTTATGCATTGAAGATCGTGCAAGTATACTAGTACATTGTATAAGTACATCAAGAAAAGTGCAAATGTGTCATGCAAGTGTGCCCTGAAACATACAATTGTATTATACAAACATACCGTAAAATGTAGAAATATGCATTGCATATGCATCAAACAATGTTTGCAACATATCACATTTTCTAAAATTATTATACTTGAATGTGCTTTGATAAATGTGTTTACATCCATCAGAATTTGCACGTGCTAAAAAAATGAATCCAAACTTCTCTCGCTTCGAAGAGTGTTTAACTTTTATATAAAAGCTACAATCATTTTATAATATGCAAATTCTCTTCTTCAAAATCAAACTCATTCGCATGTGCTCCACTGCTCCTATATAACAACAACAATAAGCCTTTATCCCACTATGTTGGGTTGGCTACATGAATCTTTTTTCTTCATTGTGTCCTTTTAAGAGTTAAAATCTCATATAAATCTAATAAAGAAAGGTCATATCTAATATTTTATAATCATATTTTTTTAGGTCTACCTCTATCTTTCTGAACATAAGTCACATTTAAATGCTCAAATTTAACATCTGATATTGCTGCAAGGTCTGAAAATAATATGAATGTGAATTTCATCATCTTGAGTATGCAATCAACCCATTTTTTTTTAGTATGCAATCAACCCAAAAAGCATGTAATAACTTTAAAATATCACAAACTCATTTTAATGTTAGATTCAACAAAAAGTAAGCATGTTATCAAGTGGACCACTTTATTTATTAGGCATAGTTATAATTCACATATTTTAAGTCTGATACTCTTTCTTACATGGACTAGAGTTGATATGACTTGAATCTCTTGAGAGGTGTCTGAATAATAAATTTCAATTTGTTCACCATAAATCCTATTCTCATGAATGAACATATGTTGACCCATGGTTTAAAATTGCACAATATGAGGCTCGCCTTTGCGTAATTCCAGTAAAAAATGCCTCGATGCTTACGCTTCGAGTTTTTTTTATGAGGCTTGTGCCTCAACTTGGTTGAGACCCGTTTTGAGGCTCGCCTCGTCTCACTGGCATGAGGCTTACGCCTCACGCTATATATATTAAAACTTACATAAATCTTGAAGTAAATGCCCGACATTGGACTCTATAGGAAATGAAGAACCCCCTAGTCTCACTGGCATGATTCAAATGAAGAACCCCTTAGTGATGACAGTGCTGATGACTTATGAGTTCTTATGTGATATGTCATTGCTATTTATTTTTGGAATTTGGAATTATATGTTAATGAAAAGAATACTAAGATTTGGGAAAGATAGAATTTTGAGTTGAACTATATTTCATGTTGTCTTATTATTGCGATATTTTGATTTCACTTCATATCTTATGTTTTTTTATGTTTTATATTATTCACTCATTAGTATATAAAAAATTTATCATTTTATGTTAATGCAATTTTTTGATTTTGAGGCGTACGCCTCAAAACGCCTTAGACTTACGCCTGGCCTCACGAATGAAAAACCCCTCAATACTCGAATACACAATTTTAAACATTGTGTTGACCTTCGTACCTCTTATCCTACCTAAAGCCTTCCTGAAATCCCGCTGATATTCCTACAAATCATCGCCGTTCGAGTCGCAGGATTTCTGCTCGAATCCTTTGTTTGTTCATCTGCCCTCGCTATTAAGACAGCAGTCAACGAAGCCTTCGGCTTCCGTTGTTCAAATCTCACACAAGCGAGCCTCGATCTCACTTCCTTTGCTACTCGAACACTCGACCTGCTCCTTCGTGCCTTCAAACGAGCAACTTCCTTGACAAAACTTACCAAACTACTCCAAGTACACTCGAACCAAGCCTCCGGCCGAAGACCCTCGCACACAAGTCATGATCTCTCAGCTGTTTATTCCTCACTCCAATAGAGCTCGTGCCCACTTTGACCTCTAGGACAGATCCACCAGTCCCTAACCTCAAACCTCTCTGCCTTCTCCTCTACACCTCCGACTGATCCACCTTTGTTTGCAAACCAAATCTAACCGAACTTCACACGTCAATCTAGCCAGCAACAACATCCACAACCTATCCCGATCTCCACACGAGCTGCTACCAGCCATACGATTGCAATCCCTCCTCCTCTGTTACAGTGCTTATCGATCTTACCTCAACTTGTAAAACTTGACTCCAGGGTCTTGCTTCACCTTGATCCAACAGAATTCCCTAGCTTTGAACCTCTCTTTCGATCCGACGTCAATACCTGTTGACCACTTTTATGACTCTAGTTGACGTCCATGCAGCAGCTCACGTCTCCAACCGACACAGCTTTATATCCCTGCAGCCACCTTGTCGAGCACCTCCACCTCACTCAGGTTGAGTTGACCAGCCCCTCTCTGTTAAACCACAGAATCACATCTGTACTTCCGATCCAGCACCAAACCTGACCCCCCCCCCCCCCTCTTCAGTCCTAGCTTCCCCTCAAGCCTCAACAGTCACATTCCACAACACCTTTATATATATATATTACTATTTATTATTAATTATTATTATTAATTAATAATATTGTTTATTAATATTATTACCCTTTACTATTAATATTATTATTAAAAAAACCGAAAGAGAGAAAAAGAGCTAAAAAAGAAGGGAAGATAAAAAAGGAGAAGAAAAAAAGGGAAGAGGAAAAAAAATTGTGATTTCATTGTCGACGTACGCTCAATCTTTGTGTCCTTGACATCACTGCGTTGCATCATTGCTTACTTAGGTATAATGCCCCTAAAACTCAAAACCTCTAAAAAATCTTGCTTTCTGCGCTAGCGGCGTGTCGAGGGATCACGAGAGCATGGTGGGAGGGAACTCGGCGCGGCATTTGCGGCGAGACGGGTAGGCCTTTAAGCTCTCTTGTAGCGTGACGAAGACAAAATTAAGTACTCGTGCATGTTCTACAGTGCCTGTGGGGAAAAATCATGACTTCTTTCAAACAGGTAGCTCGAAAACTCCTACGCGCTCTCGTAACGTGGTAAGGTTGAAGACCACGACTGTGGTGTCTCCCGACACTTATCCTACGCGCTTTCATAGCATGGTAGGAAAGACATAGCTCTCGAAATTCCCCTTAAATGTAGTAGATGCTTGCAATGAGGCATGTGTGTAAAAAGAAAAAATAAAGAAAAAAAAAGAAAAAAAAGAAGAAAAATATAAAAAAAGAAAAAAAAAAAGAAAAAAAAGAGAAAGGAGAGAGATTTGCATTTTCATTGTAGTCACAACCATCGACACCATACTCGTGTAGCTAGGGGTGTCAATTATTGACACGACTCGACAACCAGACCCGAACCCGACTCGAAAAATCCAGGTTAGGGTTAACCCGTTTAAGAAACGGGTAAGGTTCGAATTTCAATTTTCGACCCGTTTCAAAAAACGGGTCGGGTCAACTCGACAACCCGAAAATGACCTGTTTAAGACCCGGATGCGTTCAAATCTGACCTGAGATAGCATTTTGCTTCGCTTATTTTAATTTTTCCCGCGCGTGGAAGGCGAAACGAGGGATTGGTTCGATTGAATGTCGGTCATGTCGTGTGGGTCCTGTGGGATAGACAGACAGTGGGAGGGAATCAAGGCCTCAAGTCCTAATGGATTGGACGTCGTTTGGTGACTCTGGTCCGCCTGGCCAGCCGTCGCAGGTCTGCTCTCAGCTCCTCTGCATGTCCACGATCACTCCGTCGAGACGTCGAGTTGCCTGTACCACCGGTCCGCTCCTCCGTCGGTCACTCGATTCGCTCCTAGCCTCCTACACTTCAGTTCTTTCCTGGCTCCTCTGCGAGTCCCTACGCGGCGCGCGTGGCTCAACACGCTGAATTACAGAGGGGAAATCTAGATTTGTTCGGGTTTGCGGGTCGGGTCAACCCGGTAACCCGAGCTGGTCGGGTCCGGGTTGTATATCCTGACCCGTCTAGCTACACGGGTCGGGTTCGGGTCAACCCGTTTATGCCTTGGTCAACTCAGGTTGGACCCGAACTCGACCCGTTGACCCGAATTGACACAACTACGTGCAACTATAACTTCTAAAACTCAAAAAGTTCCGCTCTCGGCGTTTGAGGTGAGCCGGAGGACCCCTTATACACACTTTTGTAGCACGGAAGGAGGAGCCCGGTGCAACGTTTACGATGAGGCGAATAGGCCATGTACACACTCTTATAGCATGGCGGGGACACTTTTAAGTACCCGTATGCTCCTCAGTGTTGGCGGGGAAAGAAATTGTACATTTTCAAACAGGTACCTCGAAGACCCATACATGCTCTTGTAGCATGGTGGGATTGAAGAAATACAACTGCGGTATCGCCTGACACCTACCATACATGCTTTTGTAGTGTGGTGGGATGACTCAGACTCTTGAAATTTCCCCTATACGGGGGAGACGTCGGTAGGTTGCCAAAATCTGAACTGAACAACAGAACAGGGGACTTGATTTGAACAAAAATGAACAACAGAGAACTTGTTCTGAACTCAAATGAACAATGGCAAGGGACCCAAAATTAAATCAAGTAACAATGGACTTGAAATTTAAATGAATCACAAGGGATTTGAACTTGAATGGAACACATGGAACCTGACTTTGGTTTAACAAATGAACAATCAAAATCTAAATGCTTAATAAATGAATCCTGATCATTCAAGTGGATATAAGTGAAAAAGCAATGCTTTATGGTGGGCTGGGGGAAAATTCTTTCATCTCACGCACAAGCAATAATTAATATGAATTTGTAACTTGATTGCAAGTGACATTTCAAAACCCTTAACTTATGAGCGATGGAAATCTTGTAATGTTCATGTTAGACATCCACAAGCCTGTACAAAGAAACTTAAAAGCATCAATGGAGGAAACTCCTAATGGATGTGTTAACTCACTAAAAGGGTCCCGACGAATATGTTGATGATATACGCAATGAGTGTGTAATGCAACGGTCTCCTTACGACCGACATCTGCTGACTTGTAACTACATGCAACTGATCCCACGAACACTAAAAGATACAGAATTGAATGCACAAGACTCTCAATAAACATCATATATCAACAATAAATGAAGTTAATTGATATATAACACATGTGCTTGTTGAAGAGGCGTGATAGTCGTAATGAACACGACAATGTGCTTATGAAGTGTGTGCAACAAATGTAGTGGCCTCCTTGCTATCATCACCACTTAACTATAAACGAACACATCAAGTCATCTATAATGGATGTGGTGCGAGTATAATGAATATCCTTCAAACACTAATGAGGCGGTTGTAACAAACGTGTCAGCTCGTCTGCAAGCAACAATAACAAGCAGATTGCAAGGACGAATGTTCCTTTGCGAACATAAGGAAGTGGATACATGAATGAAGAAAGCTCACTTAGCAGTCAACATCAACTGGCAGGTGAATAATCAGCTCATCCGTAAGCATTGAAGTTTTCTAATTAAGAGGGAACTATTTAGGAAGGTTCATAATCAAAGGGGAATTATTTATGAATCTTTTAATTACAATTGGAAAAGGGATTATTTAGGACAAGAGATCTAATTTGAATTCAAAATCTGAGAGAGAATTATTTAGGTAAGAGGAGGAATTAAGGGGGATTATTTAAGAAAGTTTTAATTATAATTGGGAGGGAATTAATTAGGAAAATAAATCGAATTTGAATTCAAATTTTTGAGAGAATTATTTAGGAAAAGGGGGTTGATTTGGGAGGGAATTATGAGAGCCTATTTAAGGCTTAACAATAGGATGATTTCAGGATGTTTTTTGGAGTTTGCTGAAATTAGAATTTCTTAGGTTATTTGGGCTCTAGCCGGAAGCTAGGGATTTGAGAGTGTCGAATCTTCCTCTCGAATTGAATATCCAAATGTATCTTGCTATTTTCTTTCTTATATCTTATAATAAAAATAGCTTTGGTTTGTTTTTCTTCCTAATTTCTTATTGTCGCTTGCTGATTTCGAGAAAAAGTGCATCCAATTCCTATCAAATTCATTCTCAAACAGTCTCTTGCCAGCAAGGACGTGACACGTGTTCTCTAACTGACGATTTTGTGGCAAAATGATATCGTAGGTAAACGATTATGACCGGAGCTCTCTGAACTGGGTGGTTTGCCGCCAAATGGAACCACTAAATTACGGTCATGACTAGAGCTTGTATGCTCCCCAATGGTACTAAATCCTTGAGATATGAATCAATATGATATAATCAATAGGGCACAAAGCCCTTTGTTAGCTAAGGTTGATTCAAAATTGTCTCCTTAGACAAACATTCACCCAGGTCTATAAGGTACCCTTGGACGACGCAACCCATGGCTGTCGACAAGGATTCTTCTGTCAGGTTGGGTCGACTATCTCCTCCGACTAAGTAGATCAGGAATCATAATAGTCCGGGATGATGGAATCATGAGATCTTGATTGGGCTCATCATCATTTATCTCATCATCTGCTTTAACTGCAAGATGGTGAAATTTTTAATTTTAAATATCAAAATTTCAAATACAAACCCATTCTGCTACTATACACTAGAGAACACATACATATTTATACGTATATGATTGAAAACTAGCCTTAATCAAAAGTTCTCTGTCATTATCGGGAGGGTTAATTAACTATAGGGGTTTGCGCCTATATGAAGCCATAACTTAGATCTAAAAACCTCGCAAAATGAGAGCGAAATCTCTAGGTAGTGTATTATTTCAAAACCAACCTGCCTTCTAAAAATTTACCCCAGAACTTAATCCGTTAAAACTCTTTTGAAAGCAGGGGAGGCCGGGGCCCGAATTTTCGGAGCCCACAATAATATACTGTAGAGTTCTGAACACATACAATCTCTTTAGAGATCTCTCTGGAAGAAATATATATTCTTATGAAAAATACAGTAAGGTTACATGAAGGACTCCAGTTAGACCTGAGACTATTTCCTTTGAGGAGCATCTTAGAAGTAAGCTCAATAGCCATTAGAAACTAGCATCTCTCCTCCATACATCGGAGGCTTGAGCAGGTCGCATTTCTTTCGGCTGATCACAAGCCTTTCTACACTTTGTCTTCTCTTATTTGCCTAATCCAAATATTCTCTATTCTTTGTTTAAAAAGTTAAATTTCCTATTAGATCTATGTTTTTACTTAATTTTTATTATTCTGTTTAAATGATTTTTCATATTTCAGATTTGTGTATTGTGTTTAGGTATTTACATATTGATTTAATGCATTAGAACAAATTAGTTGGTGGCGATCATAGAAAATTTATCAGTAAAAATAATGGCGATTTAGAAAAATTAGGTTGTGTGGATTGTAATATTAAAAAGTTAGTATTTCTTGATGCTATATAGTAATTTAAAAAAAGTATTCTCAAATTAGCGGTGATGTTAATTATATTACTATAAATATAATTGATGTTGATGTATTTAGTGGCTATGGTAATTAGTTTGTTAATTGTGTACTTAATTTTTAGATTTGTGTATTGTCTTTATGTATTTACATATTGTTTAAATGTATTAGAAAAAAATTAGTTGGAGGTGATCTTAGAAAAATTATTAGGAAAAATTAGTAAGTGGTGGTATAGAAAAATTAGTTTGTGGTGATTGTTCTGTTAAAAAGTATATAGTAATAAAAAAAGTATTTTCAAATCAGGTAGTGGTGATGTTAATTATTTTGCTATTACTATAATTAGTGTTGATGCATTTAGTGGTGATGCTAATTAATTACTTAGGGATAATGTGAATTAATTAGTTTGTTAGCTATGATGTTGATTAATTGGTAGTTATGTATTTAACTTGTATATGTTCTAAGAAGATGGATTATTTTTAGTCCTATCTAATTTCTCACTTTAAATTTATCTAAATTAAAAATCGGATTGAAATTTGAATTTATGTTCCTATTTGTGTAACTTATTTAGCCTATGATATCATAAATCAACAGCCTTAGATATACAAAAAGTTCTCCCTAAATGAAAATGATTAACAAAAAATTTGTTAGTAGAGCTGAGCTTTTTATTCTTTTAGCAAGTCAACAAAAATTTTTATTTAGAGGAAAAAGCTTAGATGCCTTTGTTCTAAGTATACTGGTTAAGCATAACTCTTGATAAAGTAAAACTTTTCTTTTTATCTAATCACGAGCATTGTGTGTTTGTTAGTATGATATTTCAAAAAGTTTTTCATCTCCTAATTTTAGGGGTGGTTAGGTAAGTACTGAAATTGGATTATCTTAGAAGATATTTGCAACTATAAGAACGTCCTTAACTAGTTAACCTTGCGCTATAAATGTTAGAAAGCCAATTTCAAACAACTTTTGGTTGAAATCATCAAGATTTTTTTTTTTAAATCTATTAGAAAGCTAGTATTTTATAGATGCTAGTTTATATTTTTGATCTCTACGAATGATACAGTAAAATTTATATAGGTTTTTCAATCTTTTGTAAACAAGTTTTTTTTTAATGTTTTCAACAGGATCAAAATCGCTACAGTGCTGGTCGGGGAGCACATATAAACTTGAAGCGTGCAGAAAAAGCTAGGCTATTAGTCAGCAAAATACCATGTAATCTTTCTTTATGAAGCTTACACCTAGTGATGTCTATTTTTGTTGTTCTATTATGTAGTACATCTTTACTTGGAAACTCACGATAAATTTGAAATAGCTTCATTCTGAAGGATATTTGTATATTGTATGCAGCGTGCATGAACTTGGAAAATTAGTGTTATCCTTTCGTGGATCTTTTTGATGACTGAAAAAATGGGAAGATACTCCTGGTCCTTCAATATTAGAAACTAATAATACAAGTTAGGATCCATGTGTAAATACATGTAAATGGCAGCCCACAAGAACCCAAATAAAAGCAAAAAATAGAAAAAGTAGCCTATTTCCCACAAAGCCAGGCCTTACCTACTAAACATTGTTGTCAGATCTAGGATTTTCAAGGAAGTCATGAGTAAACTACTTGATTATGCTTGGATTTTCTTAGGTGAATGGGCTTCTTTTGTTGCATGTTTGCTTATCATGATTGGAAAAGCTTTCATGATTATTATCCAAATAATAAACGTGGATAATAAGTTTATCATGGCTTGGTTAGCGGGTTGGTTGGCTGTTACTATCTGCTAGTAGTACTTATCAGTTTTGTTCCACTCAGTTTTAACTGGAATTGGGAACTGGCCCTAGTATCAGCACTTCCAAGTTATCAAAAACAAGTCTGAAGCCGAAATGGCTGGATTTGGATATTCAAAATCTAAATCAGTTCCTTGTGCGAAGATGATTATTGATTTATTATTGATTTGAAATCTCTCAATCGTAATAGTTACAAGAAAATTGTTATCGGATTCCTTATATACTGTTATGACTAGACAAAGTGGTTTAGTAGCTAATGGAAGTGCTTCGTAAGACTTGCAAGAAGTAATACAGGTTAATTAATGAATCAAAAATAAACTGATGAAGCTTTATGGTGATAATCTAAAGATATGCAAGGACATAGTGAAAGCAAGAGAGCTTAATAAGTTAAGTATGAGTAATCTGGTATGCCTTGGAAACAAACATAACAAACAACAAATAGGAAAACTATAGTAAAACCAAAGCACTGGCGGATTTTGTATTAATACTTTAATAAGAAATAACAAGATACATGTGTGTTGACCTCTATGTAAAGACCAAAAGATCAAAAATCTGCATACCTTGTATCCATCGAGCTGCTGCCCAAAATTCCGGATATCCCGCAAACCTCGGACTGAAATCCCGTGAATCCTGCCGAAGTCTCGCCGAGACACTGTGCAGCAGCGCCGTTCCGGGATTTCTGCCAAAATCCCGCGACAGCCTCTCGATCGCTGCTCCATTCCCGTCTATAAAATGAAGGCCAAACGATGCCTTCTGCACTCGACTCCATTTCCCATCCCCGATCTTCTCTGTTCTCCACCTCCTGCCCGTCGATTCCCTGCTACTCCCGACCTCCTCTCCCACAGCAGCTGCCTTCGATCACTTTGTCCGATCCGACGCAGCTGGAGCCCTCATCCAACGTCCTAGCCGCCTGGATCCCGTCAACCGTGCGATCAAAATCTCTGTCCGAGCCCTCCAGACCAACGCCGACCTTGCTCCTCCCGTCCCTGCCCTGTTCGCAACCCGCCGGCCGAGAGAGAGAGAGAGAGAGAGAGATAAGAGCTACTGACCTCATCTCCCCAACCTGAAGCCGAGCTCATCCCAATCATCCCCTTGAGCTCCTCACGCCATCTCCTCTCTGCCTTAAGCTCCTACCCGACCCCTCCCATTAGGTATAAATTGTTTTTATTATTATTATTATTATTATTATTATTATCATTTTTGATAATAATGACAATATTAATACTAATAATAATTTTTAATATTATTATTTTGATTTTATAAAATATAATTAATTAATTAGTATTAATTAATTATTAATTATAATTTACTACTAATTAGTTATAATTATTAATTATAACTAATTATTGATTAATTATAATTATAATAAATTAATCTTAATTAATTAGTCATTAATTATAATTATTTAAATAATTATGAGTGATTATTTATAATTAATTTAGATTATAATTAATTATTATTAATTAATTATAATTAGCTAATTAATTATTTATAATTAATCATAATTAAAATAAATAATTATAGTTATTAGCTCACTCCCTCGATCCTCGAGCCAACGACGACAACCCCACGAAGGTATGCATTTTCCAAACTCAGATTTCTCGCATCGTTGTTTGCAGCAGACCAGAAAAACTCCTATACACGCCTTTATGGCGCGTGGTGGGATGGGACGCCGGTCTGATGATTACGACGAAGCGGGCAATCGCCTAAACTCTACCTCGGTGTTCATGGCGCACCGGAAAACCGCCTATACACGCCTTTATTGCGCGTGGTGGGAAGGGACCCCGGTGCGGCACCTACGGCGAGGTGGGGTCACTCATAAGTACCCCCGAGCGGGGGGAAAGCAAACTGTGCATCTTTCAAACAGGTACCGTCAGAGCCCCATACACGCTTTTATTGCGCGTGGTGGGAAGAAATATCACGGCCGCGGTGCCCTCGCAAGAGGACACCTACCATACACGCCTTTATTGCGCGTGGTGGGAAAGGCCCAGTTTTCTCGTAGTTTTCCCCTAAACGGGGGAGACGCCGGGAGGTTGCCGAAATTTCGAGTGAAATCGTACCTGGACTTAATTGAACTCAAAAGAACGACGGATGACATGTACTTGGACTCTTGAAACAAAATCTAAATGACTTAATAAGGAGTTGAACCCAAATAAAAATGAGCATTGAACTTGAACAAGACTCAGACTGCAGGGGCTCGAACGAATAGAAGAGACTCATTTTGAGTCTGAACTGTACTCTGACCAATACTTGAACGAATGCAAATAGAAGACTCTAACTAAAGCGATAAGAGACTGGACTTTCAAGACTACTAGAATTTGAAACTCAACCATGTCTTGAATATCAAATCAGACTCAAATCAAACTCAAGCAAATGATATCAAGTCGAACCAAAGACTTGAACTCTGAGTTTAGACTTGAACTCATGCTATACAACATTAAGTGGGACTTGTAGACTTGATGAATTCAAGCCTGAATCATGTGCAAGGAAACTCAAACTACAAGAGCATTCGTATGATCAACAATGACTCAAAATGCGCTACAAGACCTTGATGCACAAACTCCTACGGCAACCCCTACAATGCCTGTTGATTGAGAAGGCAATACGGGAGACCAACAATCAAAGATCCGTTCTTACAAACAAGTGCAATCTCAGCAAATCCCACCTGAGATTGGTGAAAGGTAGTTTCAATGCAAAAGTAAGGATTCTCCTACGAATACTCCTAGGAGCTCGTAACTGATACGACGGTCCTCCGCCAGCAAACACAAGCCACTTGTGGATAACAACTGTGGGTACTTCGTAAGCACATCAAACCACGGTGGACACAAGTATAAGTGTCACCTACAACAACGGTGATCAAGATCTTCTCGATCTTGTATTCAGGAAGGGGAACAGTTCTGATATCCATAAATATCAGAAATAACAAGTCCACTACACTGACGATCTCAAAGGGAGTTCTCTTCAAAGCAACGAACTTCGAAGTCCAAAAAGGAATCCATCCCCGGTGAATGAGAAAGGGGGAGGGGGTCAACATCAAGACCAAAACGCCACCGGATCTGCAACATTCGTACGAGCAGACAGAAGGCGTCTATTCTAAGAATACCCCCGCACATGCACTATAAATTGTATACACATAGGTACACTAAAGGGGGTAAAAATAATTATAAAACCCACATGGTTCCCGGCGAGCGTGTTATTGGTACACACGTGACGTCTAGGGATGCTGCGCGGGTTGACAAGTGAATTCAAGTTCGAAACCGATCCTTCTATACGGGTCAACAGAAGTCGACAGGGTTCGAACCAACAAACAAATATACGGTTGTGGCGACCGTCATATTTGTCTTAATACATTCATATTCGACCTTCAAGGCTTTCAACAAAGAAAATTCACTAAACAAAGGTATAAAGCCTACGAAACCCGATCCTCTGTCAACAGCCTGACAGAGTTGACAAGGTTTAATCCATAAAAAGAAATGACCCCCAAACACCCCGATGATGGCCGTGTTGAATGATTATCTCAACCGGAGGGGTTTCACAAATATTTCTCAAAATTTCACCCAAAACTCCACAAAAAATCTCAAAAAACCCAAAAATTCCAAAAATTATCCAGAATCCAGAAAATCCCAAAAATATTTAAATTTGAAATTCAACCCATTAACCACTTAAAGCAAAATCCGTCCACCCTCCGCAACAGTTTGTCGGGGCGGACAAATTAAAGTTTACTTCAGCTCACAAAGAGCCAAATGCCTAGTCGAAAGTATCACTAGGATCCATTCTCAAATAATCTCTTGCCAGTAAGGACGTGGTACGTGTCCTCTAACCGGCAGTTTCGCCGCCAAATGGCACTGCAGGTAAACGGTTATGACCCGGGGCCCTCTGAACCGAGTGGTTTTGCCGCCAAATGGCACCACAGATAGCGGTTATGGCCAGAGCCAATACGCTCCTTAATGGCGTTAAATCCTTGAGATATGAATCAATAGGATATGATCGATAGGGCACAAAGCCCTCTGTCAGCTAAGGTGGATTTAAATTTGTCCCCTTAGGCAAATACCCACCCCAGGTCTACAAGGTCTCCTTGGACGAAGCAACCCATGGCTGCCGACAAGGATCCTTCTGTCAGGCTGGGTCGACTACCTCCTCTGACTAAGTAGACCAGGGACCACGATGGCCCGGGACGACGGAACCATGGGATCTTGATCGGGCCCAGCATCCATTCCCCCATAATCCGCTTTAAGTGCATAATGGTGAAATTTCTATTTTTAAATATCAAATTTGCAAACATCCAAACTTTCCAAATTCTCCAATCATTCCAAAAATCTAATCATTGCTGTTACTATACGCCAGATAACACGTATTTTATACGTATCTGATTGACGACTAGCCTTAATCGAAAGTTCTCTCTCGTGATCGGGAGGGGTAATTAACTATAGGGGCTTGCGCCTATAGGAAACCAGAACTCAGATCATAAACCTCACAAAATGAGGGCGAAATCTCTGGGTAGTGTCTTATCTACAAACCCATCTGCCTTCCAAAATTTACCTCGGAACTTAGTTCGTTAAAACTCCCTCGCCGAATAAGAAAAGCGAGCGGAGGCCGGGGCCGAATTTTCGGAGCCCACAATGTGATCAACAATTCGATAGATAGATCTACTCTCCCAATCAACCTAGACGCCGCTAGGAAGCCCTCAAATAAAAGAACTATAACAAAACAAAAATTCAGTCATAGCAGAATCCTAAAATCTTAGACAACTCCCCTTTAGATAATCCTAGAACACAATAACATAAATAAAACCGTTCTAAATAATTTAAATATAATTTAGGTGATGTGAAACAATATCATGCGAAAATGATTTGCTTAAATAAAGTTTCCAAGCTTAGATTTAGATTCAATAATAAGCAAGATCTTATGCGGAATTGAATGATAAGATAAATATTAAGTGGCACTTAGCTTAGGTTAAATCACATGAGTAAAAGTTAAGTTCGAAAGATAGCAAACTTAATCCGACATTATATACATGGATCGTTCCAACAAAAAATTTAATACTAACAATAAGATTAGTCTATGAAAGATCCCTCACTTAACTCTTTCTATTATTAGGTTCTAGGGGCAAATAATTGACATGATCTTCATGAATTCATTAATAAACCACAATTGAAAAGTGACTTAGAGATTTAATGATTTGGGGGAGAGTTTACCCAAATAATCAGAGAATACGAAGCTTCTGGTTTGATCACCAAGGCACTGGATGAAGAGCAATCAACAATGTCAAGGCTTGGATACATTTAGGAAGGTGATCATTGATTTATTGGACAGCAGGGCAGCAAGAATGGGCCACCAAACTGAATGGGCAGCAGCTGGGAACTTGTGGACAGCAGCAGGTGATGGTTGAAACCCCCCGTTTTAGCACACAAGGACTTCCAATCAGCAGTCCAAACAGCAACCTGGTGGGCTAGGACAGCAGTCTGATAAGACCCAGAAAACTCCAACCAAGCCAATACCAAGGAGGAGCTCGGGTAGTAGAGAAAAGCTTCAGACAATGGCAGTTTCAGATTTCTGAAATTGGATTTTAGTGAGGAGAAATGGGAGAAGCTAATTTGAAAATCCAATTAATTTCCAAAGGAAGCGCCAACGGTTAGTGGGGGATTAGGGGTTTAATGGGAGGCAATTAATGTAATTGAAAAGAGAATTAATGGGCAAGGGTGGCTGGCCATAGAGCAAGGAGAAAGAAGCTTTGGAATTTAACAGGTGGGGCCCACGTTTGAATAGCTAATTCCAATCAAATCTGAAATTATAATTTCAGCTTTGATTAATTCTTAAGTAACTCCCAAAATTGATTTATTAGGAGGGAATAGAATTTGAATTTCAAAAGGAGCATTAATCCCCTTAAATGTCTCTCCTTTGATTAATTCTTAAGTAACTCCCAAACTTGATTTATTAGGAGGGAATAGAATTTGAATTTCAAAAGGAGCATTAATCTTCTTAAATGTCTCTCCTAAATAGATGGAGACTAATTAGGAAATTGATTTAATTGAGGATTTGAAATTCAAACAGGCTTGGGTCCAAGATTGGAAACCGGCGGCAAGGTGGATGCTGGGCGGCGGGCAGGGGCTGGCCGGTGGCTGCTGGCTGGTGGGCTGGGGCTGTTGGCCGGCGGGTTGGGCTGCAGGCCGGTGGCCTGGACAATCCAGGGAGGGGCGGCGGCAAAGAGCAAGGGAGGGGAGATTGTGGGGGAAAACTCTTGGGACCCAAAGCATGAAAATCCAATCTCCCACTAGTGGCTTCAATCCAAATCTTCACAAGAACGAATTGATCAAGAGAACTAAAAGAAAACGAGAGAACAAGAAAACCCTAGACTCACAAAGAGATCTAGCTTCTCCTACGAACTCACTAAGAGATCGTGGAGGTTTGCACTCACAAAGAGAACATGAAATGTAGAACTCACAAAGAGATCAAAGTAGAAAATTTTCATTTGTTAATAATCATCATCCCTTTCCAAGAGGAAGGGGAGGGCTTAAATAGCCAAATACATGAGGGAAAATAAAAGACACAATTGCCCTTCCGGCAAACACATGACGAGGCCCTTAAGCAAGGGCATAAATGGAAGGAAATACAAAAGACTCATAAAACATAAAATAAAATTTATCAAATACAATAATAATCAAAAGTAGATCGTGGCCGTAGATCATGGATCTTCTGATGTCCTCATCATTAGGAAACCTTTCTAAATAATTAAACATAATTTAAAAAACATTCCTAAATAATTAAACATAATTTAGGAAATATTTTTAAACAATTAAACAACTTCTCATTGATTTCTCTTCCTCACATAATGAATAATAGCTTCCCTGTGTCCCATAAGGTGCCCCCCTTTTGACGTATCAATACTCCCTTCCCAAAGAGCCACCTTTTCCTCAAGGTGGAATGTTGGAAACTGCTGCTGAAGAATATTTTTTCAGTTGCAAAAGAAAATGGGGGAGTAGTAATCTTGGAATGCATCTCCTTGTTGGATTCACGTGAAACAGTTATAGCATGTTTGCTACTTAAAATTCTATCAACAGTTTGTTTATGTGAAATAATACAAACATTTTTCTTTCAATTTCTCTTTTGTGAAGAATCTCTCAAAACTCGTGTCAGCATAACAATTATTGACTTGGTTTTGAATTATGAATTAACAAAATCTCTAGCGGTAGAAGAATGTTCAATTATTTCAGAAGAAAATGCATTGCCCTTAAACCCTTAATAGATTTGATAACTTTCTTTTATTCTGCACTCAACTTATCCACCAAGACTTTATGTGAATTTGAAGAATAACAAGGATCAGTTGGTACATAATTTCTTGTTTTCTCTGAAGTCTCTTCATTATATTGGCTTATGAAGTCATGATGCTTGCAGTCTTCAATGCCATTTTTATTTTCTTTTGAGAGATTTGTAGGTGAATGAATTTCCGCTAATGCACTTTTACCATCAACATCCAAGGATGCTTCAGTTGAATCTTTATCTACACCAGGACCAACAATCTTTATCATTTCATTCCATCAATCTTGCTTGATACAACTCTCTAATTTTCTCTCGGCATATCATTTTTGTGATTTCCCCTTGTATTTGACGGTGCCGTCTTAGCTTGATTCTTTAACATATATTTCATCATCTCCTTGAGATTTCCAAACCTTCCTTCAACAGCTGAAAGTTGCTCATTCAACGATCCCATATTCGTTCGCAGCTGCCCTACTTCCCACTCCAACCTTTCTTCCAATGCCTCCACTTTTCCGGCCATCGGCCCCAAGAAATTGCTTTGATACCAATTTAATACGCCTTGAAAAAAAATAGCAAACAACAAATAGGAAAAATGCAGTAAAACCAAAGTGGTGGTTGATTTTTGTATTAGTACTTTAATAAGAAATAACATGATACAAATGATCTACAATTCAAGAGGTAAATCGACTCTCCCAATCAACTTAGATGCCGCTAGAAAGCTCTCAAAGAAAATAACTACAACAAAGCCAAAATACAATCATAGTTTGATCCTAAAACCTCAGACAACCCTCCCTTAGATAGCCCTAGAATACAATAACATAAATAGAACATTTCTAAAGAAGATTTCAAATATTTGATGATTTACAGTGTGAGTTAGCTGCATTAATCATTTATTTTCCATATTTTGATTTTTGTCGTCATGCATCTTAAGCATTTCCTATCCTGAAGTACTGGGCTATTATTAAGAGAAGTCAGAGTAGTGATCCAGAAGAGAACATGCTTGCTCACAATGATCACCTTTGCAATCTGAAGGAAATAGAAGGCGTATTCTTGTAAATTTATTAATCTAATTGAGTTATTAACTGAACATCTATGCTAATTATTAATTTGCAGCTCTACTAGAAACTCTTACAGCCAAAGTTAAAGCTTGGGAAAGTGATAAAGGAGCGTGTTTCTTGTATGACAAGGTAGAGTTCTACCTATCCAGCCTTTCATCTTTTTCACCTGATATATTCTATCCGGACTGGACTCAACATAGTGCTCTATGTTGCAGAAATCACTCCTAGAAACCTTAGATGAATATGCTATCAAAAAACAGCAAAGAGATGATGAAAGACGCAGATCAAGGGTAGGTCTTATATGAATTTATACTGGTCATCATTATTGTCATCTCATCCATCTGCAGGCATCTTTTTGAATATTTGCATATTTAATTCCTATATACGCCATTTGGCATTAGTTGCTTTTTTGGCTAAATTGTTTTTGAACTTTTATTATTTTTCCTAATGATATGTATGGCTTCATCTAAGGAATGACCTTAACACATTTACTATGGGTTTTTATGTGCTAACAATTGAATTGCAAACCCCTATCTGATACATGGATGCAATGCCTATACGCATCTACCAATTTCCCAACCATTGCAGGATTTGAGGAATTGGTTTACATAGACTTGCCATTGCTTTTACGCAAGTGGGTTGTTTATAGGGTCAAACTTTAACCTCCAAGTCACAAGTGGGACAACTTAACCACTCCCATCTAGTAGGCCCACACTCTATGTATGCACTACATTATTGAACCATCCAGTTGCACAGATGAATTTTATTTGGTTAATGCCTTGAATTAATCTCACGCCATAATTTTTAAATACGCTTCTGAAAATTTTTCTACATGCAAACAACAGATTGAAAAATTAGGCTTCGTTTGAGATGGCTTTTTTAATGTTTCTTAAAGCATATTTTTAGTACAAAAAAATTAATTTTTTACTAAAAGGTTATTTTAAGAAGCATGAAGAAAACCGTCCCAAACGAAGCCTTAGTCTTACCAGACTGCTAGAGTCAATATAGTGCATTTTTTTTCAACAAATTATTTCAAGGTCTCCCCATCTCAAAAAGATGCAAATAAGGTGTTTTCTTTTCTTCTTTTGGGTCAAAAATGAATAGAGTATGCTTTTTATTTTTTACATGATCTTGGTGTGGTATGCCCATCTTTGTACTAACCTGTTGTAAACGAATTCATAAATCTTTTATGATGCCATTGATTGATCCATAGGTAGGAATTGATTGTATTTTCTTTGCAGGAGCATAAGAGATTACAGGAGCAGTACGCTACAGAGCAGGAGGTTTTGTTTGGCACAAAGCCTAGCCCATTAAGGAACTTATCAGCTAAGAAACCCCTGGGTCAAAGCAATTTAAACTTGCAGGGAGGAACTCCTGTTGGCCGCCGATTCTCAACACATTTGTCAAGACCAGTGATTTTATCAAATAGCAAGGACAAGAAGGATGGAAACAAGGTTGCTACAGCAATACCATTGAACTTTGTTGCTCTTTCAAAGGATTGCTGAGTGCTGAGATGGCCTCTTGCATGTTGTATCTCACTTAACCAACCAGAAAAGAAATAGCTTTGAAAAGATTAACCACTAAAGTTAGAACTCATCTTATGTTACAATGATATGAAAACTGCAAGTTTTCGGATGGAATATGTACGGATGTCAGCTTTGTTTAAATCTTGATAGTGCTTCTTTGCAGGACTTTTTCTCTGGTGCATATCTTCTTGTTGTGAATAATGCCAGAGGTAAAATTTGCTGCTCTGGCTTTTCTGGTAAGGAAGCAATTGATTAATGCTTTTAATAGTCCTACAAATTAATTTCTAAAATTAGTAATAAACTCTGCCTTGGTAATCTTTGCATTCATTTTTTTTGTTGGAATTTCTCACCTTGCTATCCTATCCACCTCCTTTCTACTTCACCATCAAACAGAAATACTTCTAGTGGTATTGTTATGTTCTCCGGGTACTACATGCTATTAAATATTTTCTCTATCATCAATAGCTAGTTTTCTGCTATTTGGGATTCTAGAGCTTCCTTAAATAATGATATGGAACATCTATAAATGTTTATCATCTCTTGATTTGTTATGTCTAGTCTTCTTACTTGGTGCATCACTCATTACCTATGCAAGTATACTGACAAGCTGTTAGAACATATTGGGACTGTTGTCGTACTATGTCAGTTATGTATATCTTGATTAATATGACCTATATATCAACTAATATAATTCTCTTTTCTTATCCAACAAACATCAAATCCAATACACATACATATATATACATTAATCAAGCAAATTCAAGGAAGAAAAATCTATACCACCCTCTTCTACCCAACTTATAATAAACCTTATGGCTCTTGTTAAAATTCAATTCTTCTAATAACTTTCACTCTAATACCATTTTGTCACACCCCAATACCTAAATTACCTAAATTGAAAGAATTATATCTTTCATCTCTTATTTAGTCTATTAGAGCTCTTATAAAATCATTAATATAGATTAGTCTAAAGGATGCAAATTTATAAATTATATACATCAATGTTGATTTAATACGTCCCCATCGACTGCCATACAAAGGTTTTCAATGATTGGTGGCCAATGTTTGCCAGACATTAACACCTAACTCTCCTTTTATAATTCACCCGATCTCTCATTTATTAAAGAAAGGCCAATAAAAAATACTCAAGATCACGATATAATAAATCCAAAATATCAAAATTACTCTAAATTCCATAGCATAATAAATAATATACAAGTCTTCATTATATTAGCATGTTCTTTAATTATAAGGAAATGCTTCATTTGTAATCTTCGACCTCACTAGTGAAATTTTTATGTCTTTGCCCCATAAAAATTCCCCTTTATGTATTTTTCACATAAAGCATATCACATTTCATTTGTCTCTTCACTTATTTATCTATTTGTATATTTCCATGGAATGCTAAGATACAAACACTTTCTTTTCCATAGTAAATTGTAGCATGTAATAGTCTGATTTCATTTGCAGAAAAGATTCCCACCTTTGTAAATGAGCAATTATAATATTAATGATGGTTGATATATGAGAACCTCAATACCCACTATTTAGACATTTATGAATGATCAATTTCCTCTTATCACCTTCAAATCAAAAGTAAAACATCTCCACATTAACATTATAATAGTTATGAATCATGCCATCAAGGGTTAAAGTAAAAATCATGAAGGGAGGGCAAGTTTAAGTTGACTTTGATCTAGTAGGAGAAGTCAATATCATGGATCTATTGGATTAAAATTGCTATGAGACAAAAGTCATCTTCAACTTAATGAATAGACAACCAAGTTTTAGATCATCAAGAACTAAAGAAACATGAAGTACATATTGCAACTCACCTACCTACTTGGCCCTAAAGGCAAACTAAGAAAATCCATTGAGAGCTTTCATTATAGAAACTCACCTATCTTCTCATTTCCATATAGTTACTAGGTATATGTATAGAGCTTTTATTGTAACAAGCTGACAACTCACCAGGACTCTGGAAAGGAGATTATAGTCAGCCAATAACTTCTTGTGGTGCCCATCTTATATTTAGAAAGACTTAAATATGCATTTAAGATTCTTAAGTGCCATAATTAGTGCACTTTTATCTTATGAAAGCCTTCATTAGGGTAAATTGTTTAATTGATATATTTTCCTTATATTTAATATTTTCTTAAAGAGATATATATTTTCCCCACCCATGGTACACATCTTATTATATTGAGGCCTTTATTTTTTGGCAACAAAAGTTATAAAGTTTCTCTCACTGTTCTTTATCTTTTATTTATTATTCTCTCATTAGTTTAATAGTCTTACTATTAAGGTTTATGTCCACACACAAATTTGAAACATTCTTTGAAGTGTCATGAAGATGGATTAATGCCAAGCACTATAAGCTTGGTTTTGTACTTATAAAATAGAGAAATTCCAGAAAGGAAAGAATCAATTGGGATAAAAAATTAAGAATTCATCAACAAAATGCAACTCTTCTAAATGCAAGGGAGGCTTACAACAATGATCTAAAAAACCTTGTAGTAAGATTCTAGAGGCACCTATCATGTGGAAATTTTTTACAACAAATTCACATACTCCCCTCTCCCTCGATGACTATTAAGTCTTTCCACATTGTCCTTGACTTTAGTAACTAACAACATATACTACCAAGAATTAGTGATAATATAATAACACCAATGAGAGTTAAAAAGCATTGGGCATAATCGGCAAGTGCATTCTCTAGAGAGATCATCGAAGTGTTATATTTGACAAAGTTTAAATTTTCATATTTAGAATTGTACCGAGAAAAAATGGATCCAATCGACCATTTTACTTACTATGATTCAACTACCTTGTCATTTTATATCATTGATGCGACAAAGTGCTAGGTATTATTTACAAAATTCTAGGAGTCCCCACTTAGATGTTTATGTTGTCTATCACCAAAAAATATTATGTCCTTTGCTGAATTAAAAAAAGTTATTATCCATTTTGCAAGCACTTAGATATCACATAAAAATTCTCAAACATTATTGTTGATGAGACAAGAGAATTAAGAGCCTCTTTGAATTCCATAATTTGATTTTGGTGAAAAAAGGTAGAAGTTACAGATTTGGAATCTATTGTTGCCCTTGCTACACTCCATTAGGGTCTTAAGAAAGGACCTTTATGACACACACTCAAGTTAAGGTAATTGGGGGGCATTGATTGAAATGTTAGAACCTATGAATAACTTAAAATGCTAAAGATATAACCATATTGAGAATTTAAATTAATGTATGGGAGTCATCCAAGACTTGTAGCAACAAACAAATAAGTGCAAAGATGATTTTAAATCGATGAATTCCTTTGCTTGCCATGATGACCAGTGATTACATTGACATCATCTTAAGTAATTCAAGCATAGGAGTGCATCATCTTATTGATCCCAATTTGAGATAAGTCACCTATTATTAATATATACCCTGCTTACACCTCTTTATAAGTTGAGTATTTTATGCAAAATTGGTATATTCCATAAAACACATGAAATATTTCTACGTGCCACTCTCATCAAACACACACCCACACACTCATGACCCATCAAAATATCATGCCCTTCATAAAGTAATGTCCTTAACCATAGGATTATTAACGCCTCCATAACCTAGTTGGGGAACTCGCCAGGTGAGGAAGCTAAGAGAGTTCCACTCTCCAATTAAGAATGGATTCCATGAAGTGAAAAAGGAAGGGAAGACTAGGAAACCATAACTCAAGTCAATTAAATAGCGAAAAGCATTGCATAGGAATGTTTTAGAATAATTGTGTGAGAAGGAAGCGTTATATTTTGCAAACTTTATAATTCATTTTTATAAGGCTTTTTTCAAATAACGATGAGTTCTAAGGAATTTTGTTTTTATTCTTTATTTGTAAAGAATTTAATGTTAAGTAAATATAATACACTTGACTTGTTTAAATGATGCTCAGGAAATTCAATAGTTGATATTAAGGAATACTATGGAAACTCAATATTTAATATTTGATAATACTTGAGAAACATGATATTAAACATTTGACAATATTTGGGGAACTTGGTTAATCAATAATCAACATTAATGGATAAATTCAATAATTATTACTAAATAGTATTCGAGGAACTCAATATTCAATATATGAAAGCGGAACTTAGTTTTTGACATTAGATATTGCATAAGGAACTCAATATTGTACATTTATGATTAAATATGAAATTAAGTATTTATTACTTGGTAAGTGTTGGAAAACTCATTTTTCAATATTTAATAATAATTAAGAAATTTAGTAGTGCTTGCACTATAATAATGTTAAGCATGGTATTTGGTATTTAATGTTAATCACAACAAAAGAAAAAAAGCCATGCCCTAGAACTTGGACACCCTTTATGAAAAGATACACACTAAGAGATAGATATCCATTATCAATGTGCCAATCCCTAGAGCTTGGAATCATTCTTTGTGACAATATTTTCATTGTAAGAAAGAGAAGTCCCATCTAATAGACTATCTTGGTAGTTACCCTTGTAAGGCCATAAGCCTTTAGCATACATTGAGGTTCATCCAAGATGATGACTTATTAACAGTTTACAATAAAGAACAAGATTAAATATGACTTGATAATGATATAACATACTCATATCTATGAATATTTTATCAATTAATTTGCAAACTTCTGATTTATAATATACCTTATAAACTTCTAAAATTTATTCAAGTTTAGTTAAATTCAAGACATTCTCATTCAACAAATTTTAATATCTCAAAAGGAAAAATTAGTATGACCATGCCATTAAGAACTTATCCCATCTTTCTAGAATTCATCCTCCTCCTCATCATTCAAAATGAATCATCTCTTCGTCTTTTAAGATGAGTCTATAGACTCTTTGGTGGCCCCATTAATTTTTTTTTCAAATTAAGGCCATTTGGTTAAGCCAACTTGGATAATGAAGGGAAATCTTCAATTATTATAAAATATAAGAAATATAGGAATGTAAATAAGAGAAAAAATAGTAGGGCTTAAAAAGATCTCCTAGTAGAAAGTACTAAAGCTTACTCAATGACATATTTCATGAGCCAACCTAAGAGAATGCTTGATTTGATGGTGGAATTTAAAGTATAAAATAGTGGCTTCAAGTTAATACTCCTAAATATTCAAATATGATCCCACATTATTCTATGTTATTCACGTCATTTTCAACCTTTTCTCGGAATCACACTTAGTTTGGTCATAATTGGCTAATCTTTTTTTGATTTCACAAAGAAAAAACTTCTTTTTTTAGTCCTCTTTTTTTTTTTTTTTTTATAAACCTAACATCATGATATACTTGGGCGAAAATAAAATATTGCCATCCTAAAAGGCCTTTATCATGATCATATACATGAAAAGTTTTAAACTCTAGCTCTCATTTTTCTCTTGCAGGAAAATCATGAAGGAGGCTCTCAAAAGAGTTTGACGACACCTACATTTAGACTACACAATAATAACCCAAAACCTTAGCTATCTTTGGGAAATAATGGGAACTGCATGTTGAGCCTAAATTGAACCCTAAGATAACATAACTCATCATCCTTCAAAATATTTTGATATTGTCCCTCCTCAAGTGATCTAAATATTAAGTTGCCATTAAACCCAAGCTCACTACATAGCGATTCACATCATTAGAGACATCGACTCCTAGTTAACCATAGAGAAATGGTCAAGCATCAATAGAAAGCCATTTCTATCTTGTAAATAAGTTGGAAAAAGCATGGATAGTCCCCAAAAAATGAGAAAAAAGACAAAGTAAAGATTAATTAAAAGACTAGAGAGGCAATTTATAAAGAACCAAGTAAGTTGGATAACTTGGATGCTATATGTCAGAGTTTATTCAAAGCATCAATCCAATATATTTTCATGCTATTACTTGTGGGATTCATCACAATGCTCATTCAAGCACTCCAAAAGATAAATTAATATATAAAAATTGCATAAGTTAAAATAGGATTTCTAAAATTTATATTAAAATTTTCAGAGAAATTTTTTTCATTAATTCATTATAGAATTGAAATAAGAAACTAAATTGAAACAAAAGAAGAAAAAATATAAATGTTTCATAGATTTTTATTCTCTAATTTTAAAGGAAAAGAAAACTAAAGTGCACGACTTAAAGATGTTGCAATTTCTCGAGCTCAATAGTAAGTGATGACAATGCTCCTTATATTAATGAATGAATCATGTGATTTAAAACAACATCCCATATTGTTAATCCCCAATAAATTAAGAATCCAATAATAAAGTCAACACCAAATCAAATTGTCTCATTTGATGAGATACAAAACCTTTCTTAAGGAAGATGGCTTAATCTATATCCTTCAACTTATTTATTTTGTGCATGCGAGCTATGGAAATATTATAAGAATTACATATAGGGCACCTAGAAAAATAAGCAAAACTCTCCATTAGGTCATGTAAACAAAGTCATAACTCTATAATTTTCTTAGCAGCCTTCAATATCTCAAGCTCATAGTTGGCCTAAATGGTGAGCATCGTTATCTTTTGAAATTTAAAATCTTTACACTAAGGTGCTGAATGAGTGTTCTCTTTAATTGGAAACATTTAATAAGAATCTCTTCATGAACCTTAGGACCTGGCTCTACCTTACTCCCCTCAAACTTATGCCAACAAGCTTAATTTACTCAACTTTGGAAGAAGGAATCTCAATAGGAGAGACAATAGTCCACTAAAATCCCTAAATCATTTTCACCAAATATAAATAAGATAAAGATAAATCACCTCTAACATAACCTCTTCTAAGAGTCATTCAAAGTAGATCACTTACAAGAGGCATTCTAGCACTAGCTTTCATCTTTTTCTCCTTTATTTCAATTACCTCATTGAATATTTCTTCCTTGTTCATCTTTAGAGGAGGGGAGAAGCATATATGATGCTACAAAAACTTATGCTTATTCCATACCTTATTACTTCCAAAGCATTATGGCCACCTCCCTTCTAGGAAGTCACTTGGTTTGATCCATACTTTTGAAAGGCTGGAAGGAGTTTTAAGGAAAAGTTTATGTAAAAAAAAAAAAGAGAAAATTAACTATAAATTATTTATAGATTTCATTTTAACATTAATGGCTAGTTATCAAATCTAATTAATGACCATAATTAAAATGCCAGTTTAATCTTAAAGAGTATTATATTATTTTAATACTCATTACAAACAATCTCCATATACATATAAGTGAATTAAAGAAATTAATGTAAAACTAAAATTGCTCTTTTTGAGTTTAAGTCAACTCAATCTACTAGTAATAGTGTCATATTGGATCTATTAGACTAAAATAACCAACATATAAAGCTCTAGAGGTCCCATGGCTAATAAAAAGAATTCAACTTGAATTTGATGAATGCACTGATGAGATACAATAAATTTAAGATTAAACCAATAAAAAGTATTCAAAGTAACTCACATACCTACTCAGCATGATAAGCTAACTAGGTATATCCATTGAGAGCCTTTAGCACAATAACTCACCTATCCACCCTATAGGACAACTAGGCATATTCATCTATAGCATTTAGCATAATAGGTTGCTAAGGCTTAGCCAAAAAAGGTGAATGTTGACAACAGCTTCATGCAGAAATGCCTAGATTTTAAAAATTCTTAAATGTGTATTTAAGTTTTTTATTATTAAAAATGGATGTATTTTTATTTTATGAAAAACCTTCATCATGCTATATTCTATAAGGTATACATTTTTCTTAAATACAACCTTCCTATAGAGCTATTGTATACGTACCCACATTCACCTTCACTGATATTTAATAGGTATCCAGTTGGATATGGAGAGGAACTCACCCTCATGTGAGGTCCACAAATGAAATCGCATAATAGGAGGCACTATTCCTTGGAACTCACAAAGGATTGGCCTAGAGAGTGATCACTAGGTGCTACTCACCTGGGCTTACCAAGGAGATCTCCCTATGTAGGGCAAAATGGGGACTACTCATCGCTAGCAACTTGCCATATACCTAAATAACCACCTCAGTCACTTGCTCTTCCTTTGAGTGACCTCAGATATTTAATTACTCTTTACCAAAGCAACCATCTTCTATAGACTCAACTATAGGTAAGTATCTCTACTCATGGGACTCTTAACCTAACTCACCACGACCTTCGAAATAAGGATTTACCCCACGACATCTCACTGCCCCTCTCTCGTCGGGCAACCTGAGATCCATCAGATAAGTCACTTATTCAACAAATACTCCAGATGCTGGTCCCCTTTCATTTCGATAATTGCCCATAGAATTCGCCTCATACACACTCAACATTATTAAGCTCATATGGAGACACATGTTTAGGGTATTGTGTAGTGTTGCATAAGTATTAATTCTATATAGCATTGTATTTTTTACTTTTCCTCTATATTGGCTTTTCTATAACCCTCAAAACACTGTAAATAAGTTGTAATGAGGAACAATTTAGGGATCTTTTTAGATTGATTGTGAGTACTCTGCTAGTTTGAAACATACAATTTTTTTTGAGTATTATGTAGAATTTTCCATTATTCTCTCAACTCTCCATTCTCATAGGTCCTACCTCACCAAGTTAGCTTGCTAGTAAAGTCATATTTCATCCACAGACAAATTTGAACCCAACAACTATGCCTCTACCGCTAATAAGAAATGGGGGCTTAGAGGTGCAGGCAAAGGGGATGCAATTTATTATCTTGAGTTCTCTACTTTTTGATAATAAGAAATCACAAATCACCTCTCATGACTCTCTCACTCTCATTCTTTTTTTCCTTATTTCTTAGCCAAGCATGCTAATAAGTTAAGGTGTCACCTCAAACAATTTTAAATTCTAACATTAATCGAGCACAAGTCATAAAAAATTTTAAGCTTCTTGTAATTTATATTCCTATGATAATTATTTTGTTTGATTAGGTTATTCATCAACTCATTCCATGAACATCACTCATAATTTATGCATCCAACATGAGATCGAAACAAACACACAATCATCTGAAAAAGTTCAAATTTTTATAGTTATTTTTTAAATATTACTATATTCAACTAAAAATAAAAAAATAACATTGCCCTCAAATTCAATCTTAAGCCAATAATCTAATTTTATCAATTTTTACGAATATTAGATCATTTATCAAACTAATTAAAAATGCACAAATTGAAGCTCTCTCACTTATAAACGTACTACATTTATATATACATATTTTAAAACCTTATACAATCTGTGTAGATACTAGGGGTGTAAGTGAGTCAAGCCGACTTGTGCTCAACTCGATAAATGGCTCATGAGCTGAGCTCCATGAGTTAACAGGCCAAACTTGAGCCAGCCCTGACTTGACTCGTTAACTTGTGAGCCAATTCATTTAAAAAATATAAAATGGACTTAAAATATATTAGCATTTAGAATTTTAAGTACAAAGTTATTAAAATTATTTAAAATTATATCTAACTTTTTATATTAAGTGATTCTTTATAATTGTTCTTATACTTTCTCATTCTTTTCACTATTTCATTATAAGAATCGCTAGAATCATATTCATTTCATACTAAACGAGCCGGCTCAAACTCATAAAATAAAGCTTGAGCTCAAACTTGATTAATTAATCAAGCTCAAGCTTAAGCTCAAACCAGAAGTAACTGGAACTCGGCTAGACTCGTTTGCACTCCTATTCTATACTATCTAAAACATTCAATATATATAGTCACAAATAAATCATGGCTGTAAACTTGTCCACGTCTCTCGAATGTGGTCTTTGTCAAAGATTATTTCAGATACAATTTGAATGATAATGTGTGCTTTGTCAAATGCATGATAAAACAAAGCTATTGGATCTTCCACGCCCCACTTTAGCTTGCACTTTTTTCTTCTATTTGTTTATCTAACAAAGCTAGCTATTGCTTGCATCATCTTGCATAAACTTTCAGCCAAGATCCTTTTGGCCGAAAGGCTCATAGCAAGAGTAATAATTGTGAAGAAACTAAAGGAATAAGAGTGGCTAGCTCTCGGCAACAAATGATTAAAGGGCTATTAACAACTATTTATTTAAAATACAATAAATTTGCCTACATTCTTTTCAACACGTTAGAGCTTCTCCAACCGAAATTCCCAATTTTCACTCCGAAATGCAGTGAAACTTAAAAATGCCGTGATTTATCTCCAATTGAACTCTATTTTGCACGCTTCTACGAAGGTAACAGTCTTTCTCCTCTTTCACACGTTTCTTTGGCCAATTCGGTTGAGACAGAAAAATTGTGTAGGTGAACAGTGCAATGCCACTGTTCACCCGCAAGCAAATAGCGGAGGATTTGACGTTCGGCTGGAGAGACTGAAGGACGTCATACACATATTTGACGTTCGGTTGGAGATGCTTTAAGGTATCTTATTGTTGCAAGTTCCTTACTATATATCATGTGATCTCCTTGATCTCTAATCTGTTGCCCTTGAAAATGTAGATGATCAATGTAATCATCAATTGCATTAGACTTATGGGTCATTAAGAGGAGTTCGGACTTTGTTAAAGATTACCATAGTATTTTCTTCTGTAATATATAAGATATGGGATATCATAATAATATATTTATTTTAGAGTTTAGATTTAATTTAGTATATAAATAAATTACTATTATTACGAGATGATATTGACGCATAACAAATGTTATGCAATTTCTTGACAACTCTACGATGACTCCATCTTTGAGAGTTAGAAAATTATCAAAGCAATCATTGTGGTCTTTATGACACACTTGGGGGGTTGTGTGATTTTAAAAATATAACTAAAATTTAAAATCTGAAAATATTTTTTTTCTTATAAAAAAAATAGTTTTATGGATTTGAACATGAAAAAACAATCCATAAGACTAACATAAATTGTTAATTCTTTCTTTTATTTTCTCAACCAATTATCACAAAATTCGCTTTAACAATCAGGAGAAATTTGAACTACTACTCAAATAATCTTCTAACACACGTAAGATTAAGATCATGACATTCTTCATCGAATCAAAAGTATCAAAGATAAGTAACGATCATGGTTCAAAAAGTAAAAGAAAAAAAAAAGCGACACAAAGTAATTTGAAAGTTGTGTGGTACCAATGCCTATGTCCATGCCCCGATTCATCCTCTCAAGATTTCCATTATTTTCTCATTTAGCAAAATCAACATATTAGAGAAACCTCTTTCTTTCACAAGTAATGGTAAATCTTACAACTACTACTCTAATATAAGCAAGAAAATTGATTTTATAGTCCATGTGTGCTAGGATTATTTAGATTTACAAGATTTTTTTTTTTGTGATCAAATAAACTCTTACAAACACATTAAAGGATACCAAACAAGAAGACAACCAATACTAGAAGAATTCTCATTCTAGAAATTTCTGAGGCTCAAAGTGTTTCTCTCAAGAAAAATCTCCTTTCCCTATTCTCTCATGAGTTCACCCTCACACATATTTAGGATTTCATAAAAATCAATTTATAATAAGGGTATATGCTAAAATCGCTAATTATGTGAAAAATAAGTATCGATCGATCATACAATATGATCAAATAAATCTGAATTGTATCTATTAGCACTTAATCTTAGCCACTTCATTAAATTTTTCAATGGAGGCTCAAAGTGGTTCCCTTAAGAAAAATCTCCTCTCTATTCTCTCCCTAGTTCTCACCCTCACACATATTTAAGATTACATAAAATCTATTTATAATAAGCGTTTATGCTAATTAAAATCGCTAACTAGTCTGTGAAAGAATGAAGCACTAATATGATATTATACAATCAATTAAATCTAAAATATATCTATTATCCCTTAATCTCAACTACATAATTAAATTAATTTAGAAAATATATCATACATTAAGGTCTATTCAAATTTTGAATTAATTTAATTAAGAGGTCTTATTTGGTGGTTTAGCCATTTGAAATAAATCAGATAATATGTTACCAAAGTTATTAAATAGCAAGTTTAGTTCACATTTAAGGTACCTTAATTATTATATCTTGTTATGATTAATATTTTGAACTATATATGAAAACTGGGCGGCCCACTCAATTTTTTTCAAATAACAAAACTTCAAGAAAAAGAAAACAGAAGGAAAACAGAAGAGCAGCACAGATAAAACTTCAAATAATCGAACTTCTTACATATATAAACTTATTTTCTTGCAGAGATGATGTGACCAGCTAGCAAATGGTTTGCATGCAAATAACGTACTCTATTCATATAATTATATATTTATATAGAATGATGCAATACAGCAAATAAGGAGCGATAGATACATTTCAGCAAACAAATCATGGAAGAGTCCATCAGCTCAGATATGCGGAGCATCGTCGTTGCTTCCATAGTCCCACTTACCTTTTCTTAGTGACTTCCATGCAGCTCTAAACTTGCTCTGCTAAGTGCTTAAATCACCATCGTTTACTGTCGGTATCTAAAAGGGAAATGATCTCAGTCTCCACTTGGCTAAGTTGGCTTGCATGCACCATTTCAGATTGCTCCCCACAAACTCTTCTTATTACTTATATTAGACTTCATCATTTATATTATGTATTACCAAAAATTATCCATGACAATATACAAATGTGTCATAACAGGAACATATTACAACACAACAATTTTTTAAAGGTGTTTGTAGAGCTATTCCCCACAATATTAATACAATATTAGCAACTCTGGTTAGAAAAAAACAGCTTTCAACTATAAAAATTTCTAGAAAGTAGTGAGAATGCAACAATAAAAGGGTGGCTAAGTGGAATTGTGATTTTGATATGCAAAACGAAGCTGTAAAAAGCTATTCCAAACAAAGTCTAAAACTCTTCTTAATTATGGCTCATTTGGGTGCTGAAACTATTGAACATATGATGTGGAATGATAGAATTTATTAGAATATTCTGTCATTTTTGATATATTTATTTTTAACTCTAAAAATTCCTTGAAATTAATTAAGAAATTGTTTTATTTAATTTTTTATTTAAAAGAAACCAAATAGGCCTTAATTAACGACATGATGAAACTTTTTTGCCTGATTTGAATATTATTTAGGAAAACCTTGTGACATCGATCAGATAGGGCGATGTGCATGAATCTGTGTTTGAGAGGGCTGGCTTAATATAAACAACATATCTTCATTAGTGCATATATAGCTGGCTGCATTTGGCCATTTGAGTTTTGATGTTGAGTACGTACTCTCTAAACATATCTGCATTCTAATTAGTGGATATCTACCAGGTTAGAAAAAAAATGGAGATCTACCAGCCTATATCTCACGCAGTCAAGTGATAATAATAATAATAATAATAATAATAATAATAATTTGAGTAAGACTTTATTTCGGATGTCTTTCTTACTGCTTTCTAAAGCAATTTTCTAGCACCAAAATTTTTTAAACTAGAAATTTTTGGACCAAAGAGTTGCTTTTGAAAGCTTTAAAAGAGCTGTGCCAAACAAACTCTGAAGCTCATTGGAGTTCTTGTACGTATTTGAAAATCAAATTAAAAAATATTAACTTTATTGTTTTTACTATAAGAAAATGAAGTTACTATTTTCAGAAGAATTTTGAGGAGATCTCTATCCATCTTGAATTTAACAAATCTGATTGATTTTAAATCGAACAGCAAAATAAACCCCTTGATGGGGTCCCTTCAGCACTTTAGCTAGCAAGTGGAAGAGAAAGAGAGAACTGCCAGACTTCCTTTCTCGTTCTCTCTTTCTCTTCCGAGACTGCATCATAGAACTTGATATGATATAGAAAGTTTTTTTTTTTTCATTGATAATATGTTCAATTAGGATAGAGTAGAAACTATATTTTTCATCAATAGACTATGAGATAATAAAAACTATAATTAGATTTATGTGAATGATATATCATTTGGATTTACTTGTAAATATTTATATTATAACTTCTCATATATAATGAGTAAAGAGTTTTAAATGATCATAATGTAGAAGTCAATTTTTTTTTTCTTGTGGCTAGTGAAGCAACAAGAAAAATGAACATTCATTAGTTGAACTTAATATATAAATGAGGTATTTAAAATATTTTATATGAAAACATTGAAATCGAGTGTATGTTATATTAAGATTATATTACTTATGACTTAGTTACTTATTATAATATATATTATGTTGGATAAAGAATTGATCAAGAAATTTCCCAAGAATATTGTTGGGAGATGGGAAAGTAAAACACACAATGGAACAAGCACAAAAAATAGAACGTAGCGGAAAGTAAAAGACAACAGGATTTAGGGCAAAAAAATTTATAAAATCACGAAAAAATCATGGAGGCACACCACACCAAAAAAAATTCACTATGAAAATTAGGAGAAATTTATACAAATATATTTTCTCTCTTGCTCACTCCTTGTTTATCTTCATTCTTACAAAATTCTCACACAATAAACTAAAAAGAAAAGCATGTATATACCACTGAGGGATGCCACCCTTGAGAAAAACTGTTCAGTCCGTCTCGAAGAATTGTGGTGCTATTTTGGAGCATTGTGGCGTTCCAGCCTCTGTTATATATCAGTTCATTAGCAGCGTTGCGGCGTAGAATTTAGAGCGTTGCAACTCATTAGTGCACGACAATCTACCCACATAAAGCAACAAACACCCATAGCATGATGCCACCTGATCCGCAACACTCATATGAGTGGACATAGGGCATTCATAAATGGTGAAATGAAATCATATGCACTCGTTAGTAGCAGTCACTTGTACAAATGACCCTATATGAGTATTGCAAAAACACCCTGCCTCATGCATCAAAATGCATGCTAACACATTCACATACATGCATAAATCTACAATGTACAAGATGCATCTTGTAAGAATATTTTTTCAAATGTGCAAAATACATCATGCCATGACAACACATTATGTAGCACATAGTCATATCACGCATATATAAGATATGACAAGTAAAACGCATTCTGCAAGCACACTACTCAACATGTTGAATACACTATGTAGCAGTGGAGGGCTATACCAACATGCAAATACTTCATGCACTACACGAAGTTACTAGATCATCGGACAAATATATTGTGCAAACAAATGTGATTGCAAAATACCACACACATGCATATCATACACAATTGCATTAATCCACAATGCTATATGCAAAATATCATACATTGTAACTAAACAGTGTGCAAATACAAATGCATCATGTGTGCATACATTCATATATGTTACACTACATATGTGCAACTGCCACATAAATACATCTTGCAAAGCACATACAAAAAATGAGCTCCAACTAGTGTGTTGTAAGTACACATGACTTTTAAGGATATTATACAGGTCAAATAAAAAATTTATGTTCATGTCCGATCCTTCTATGTGATTAAGTAGATAGGAGTAGACATGACTCAAACAATCAAACAAATTTACGGTCGCTACATCGACCAGGATATTTGTTTTATACTTTCATATTAGGAATTCAAGGTCTATAATAAGAAAAATTTACTAATAAAGATATAAAGCCAACAACAAGCCAAGTCCTATGTCTGCAAACAGACAGAGTCGATAAGGTTCAACCAATAAAAAAAAACTGCTCATAAAAATCTTGATAATGGTCATGTTGACAGAAAATCTCAATAGGAGGGGAGCCCAAATATTAAAAAAAACTTCCCAAATTCTCAAATGTCCATAAAATCAAAATTTCCAAAAATAATAAAATTTAAAATATTTAAAATGAATTAAATCACTAAAATGCTTAAAACAAAATACACATGCACTCTCTGTATTAATTTGCCAAGGTGGACAAGCTTGAAAATTATTTTATCTCATAACGAGTAAATGCCTGGTCGAGAATATATATCACTAGAATTCATTTTTAATTTGTATCTTACCAGTAAGGACATGGCAGATATTTTCTAATCGATGGTTTCTCAGCTAAATGGTATCATAGGTAAATAATTTTGACCGAGACCCTCTAAATTAACCAGGTGGTTTTGTAGCCAAAATGCACCACTAAATTACAATTATGATCAGAGCCCTCATGTTCCCCAATGGTGTTAAATCATTAAGTAATGAATCAATAAGATATCATTAATAGGGCATAAATCCCTATGTTAGCTAATGTGGTTTTAAATTTATTCTCTTAGATAAATATTTACCTGAGGTCTACAAGGTACCCTTGGAAGAAGCAACCCATGATTGCCTAAAAGGATCCTTCTATCAAGTTGGGTTGACTACCTTCTTTAAGTAAGTAGACTAAGGACCATGATAACCAGGGACGACAAAACCATGAGATCTTGATTGGGATATATTACCCTCCTCCACCATCCGCTTAAAGAGCAAGGTGGTAATTTTATAATTTTAAATATTAAAATTTCAAATACCAAATCACGCTACTACTATACACCAGATACTACATATATATTTGATGACTAGCCTTAATCGAAAGTTCTCTCTCATTTTTGAGAGGGGTAGTTAATTATAGGGGATTGTGCCTATAAGATACTTGAACTCAAATCATAAAGTCCTCGCAAAATGAGGGTAAAATCCCAGGGTAGTGTCTTACTTCAAAACCCAATCGACATTCTAAAAATATCACTGTAGGAAATTCAGGTATTATCGGCGGTCCTATAATGGGCGGTAATACCAGTGATTAAACAGACAGTTTAACCTGCTATTTTTAATTAACCACCGCCTAAATTAGCGGCATTATAATAAGGGCAGCTAGGGCACCGATTTTAATTTTTATCGGTGCTTTTACTGGCGGTCTTGGCTGCCTATTTTAAGTGAATTGTTTATGGGGGTCTAAACCACCGGAAAACTACTGGAAAATTTAGCCATCTTAAGCCTTTCACTTCACTTCTTCGCATTTCTCTCTTCTCTCGCCACAGACGCTCGCCCCCCGCTCTTTCCGGCCTCTTACGATCGGTCGTGCCTCTAAGTGACTGTGTAGGAATCCAGCCACCGACAACCTCTCTTTGGCCGACGATCTTGCCCCCACTCCGACATTCGAGCACGGCTGCAATCTACCCGTGAAAGCCATCCAAACCGAATTTAGGTTTGATTTTTTTCTCAAATTTATAACTGGTGGTTTGAACAAGTATTTTCCTATTTCACTTGGATTAAATCAAGGATTAATATTAAGTCCGTATCTTTTTGCTTTAGTCATGGATGTTCTCACTAGACATTTGCAAGAGGATGTACTTTGGTGTTTGCTTTTTGCTTATGATATTCTTCTTGTTGATTAGAGTAGAGAGGGAGTTCAAGGTAAACTTGAATTATGGAGGTCAACCTAGCTTAGAGGATGTGCCTTTGTGTTTGCTTTTTGCTCATGATTTCATAACTTGTTGATAAGACTAGAGAGGGAGTTCAAGGTAAACTTGAATTATTAAGTTCAACCTAGCTTAGAGAATGTACCTTGGTGTTTTCTTTTTACTCATAATTTCTCAATTTATTGATAAGATGAGAGAGGGAGTTCAAAGTAAACTTGAATTATAGAGGTCAACCTAGCTTAGAGGATGTACCTTGGTGTTTGCTTTTTGCTCATGATATTCTTCTTGTTGATAAGACTAGAGCGGGAGTTTAAGGTAAAATTGAATTATGGAGGTTAACCTAGTTTAGAGTATATACCTTGGTGTTTACTTTTTGCTCATGATATTCTTCTTGTTGATAAGACTAAGAGGGAGTTTAAGGTAAACTTGAATTATGGAGGTCAACCTAGCTTAGAGTTTATATCTTGGTATTAGCTTTTTGCTCATGATATTAATTCTTCTTGTTCATAAGATTAGAGAGGGAGTTCAAGGTAAACTTGAATTATGGATGTCAACCTAGTTTAGAGTCTATACCTTAGTGTTTGCTTTTCCTTAGATGATGTACTTAACTCCCCTTTTGGAATTATGTGAATATATTCATGCTACTTTCAAGCCAAAGTGACTATACAAAGTGACAAATAATCATAGTATCTGGGGTTGCTTATAAAATTACAATTTTTCTTTTTTCTTGTTTACATGTATTTATTTTTAAGACATAGGTCATGACAAGAATGATTTGCGATGTATAAGTGTATATACACGTTGAAGTTTATGAACTTTAATAGTTGTTGTGCAAGTGCTTAAGTATAAACTTAATCAACTTAGAAGCATTAAGTCATTGTGAGATCTATCATATATATTTCAAGGTTTATATTGCGGATCCCATAAATGACATTGTTGATTAAGTTTGTGTACAACACGTTGTAAAATGAATATCCTAGACCTTTACATGCCTAAGATTTGCAAAATCATAAAACATGTTTATAAAATTTATAAGTGCTTGTGAAACAAGAGTGGAAGTATTTTATGACTTTTAAGGGCTCATAAATATGCTCCCTCATACATTAGAATTTATTAAACATGTTTAGTAGAGTTTACAAGTTAATTGGCCACACACAACAATGAATGACTTGGATATTTGTCAGTATCCTAAAATGACAAGCCTCATGTGTGATGCTTTAGAGTTTCCTTTCATGTGTAATGTTTTGGAGTTTTCTCAAGACTCCAAACACTTTATTCTATAAGATGATGGTGAGACCTACAATGCTTTATAGTGCTGAATGTTGGCCATTAAAAGAGAAGCATAATATTGAGCTAATTGTTGCATAGATGAGGATGCTCAGGTGGATGAGTGGCTTTACCCTTAGAGATAGGATACGAGTCATTAGCCGAGTTTTTCATTTTATCACATAAATTATTTATCTTGTATTATTGTATTTATTGGATGGGTTGTGAATGCATTGCAATTCAAATTAAGTATACTTGTTCAAAAGTAAAGCATGTATACTTGTTCAAGCTGCATAAGTTCTAATAATTAATTTCACAACTATGTAGAGAAACATTTTCTGTAAATCCAAATGATTGTCCAAGAAGAGAGATATTGGATGTATAACAAATTGTTACCGGGTCGAAGAGGATTGACAGATGAATTTATATAGGAAGTTGAGACTTTTATTCAAGTTACATCTCAACTACATTCCTTTAAATTTGATGGAATATTTAGATGTCCATGTTCGAAACATAAATATCAAGCATTCCTTAAGCTCGATGATCTGAAGATTGATTATATCATAAGAGATTTATTCTAGACTACTAGATTTATTCCATATTACTGGATTTGTAGTGAGGATGCTAAATATCATAACTGAATATAATATTCATCGTGATTATTTTAATGATTTCATTAGTCTTCTCAAGAAAACAAATCTAACTGATAATTTAATTTTCTCAGATTTGTACTGAATGAAGATATTAATATCCAAGTTAGGTCTCACTGCTATAAAAATTGATCATTGTATCAATGGATGTATGCTATACTATAAAGATGATGCAACAGAAGTTTATTGTCGCACCTGCAATGTGCCTCAATTTAAGTCAAACTCGGGAAAATAATGTCGTCAAAAGAAAGATGTTTCATATTCCCTTTTATTTTATTTACTGATTATTTCAAGACTTCAGCGGCTCTATGCCTCAATGAGGTCAGCAGATTATATGAGATGGCATAAGAAAAAAATTAGGAAACAGTTGTATTATTTCTCATCCATCAGATGCTGAAATGTGAAAATATTTTGATCGAGTGTATACTTCATTTGCTGCTGAAACACGCAACATAAAATTGTGATTATGTGCTGATGATTTTATCCCATATAGTCAAGCAGTTTCACTGTGCTCTTGTTAACCAATTATACTAACACCATACAACTTTTCAAGAGAGATGTGTATGATTACCCCGAACATATTCTTAACACGTGTAATACATGGACCACAAAATCCAAAAATAAAAATTGATATTTTTTTGCAACCATTAATTGATGATATCAAGTTATTATGGGAAGAAGTTATTCTCACATGTGACATCTCAACAACATAAAAATTTCTCCTTCGAGCTGCATTTCTTTGGACCATTTGCGATTTTTCACCTTATAATATGTTGTCAGGTTGGAGCACAGTAGAAAAATTAACTTGCCCTTAGTACATGAAGAATACTAAAGCTTTCACACTAAAATATGAAGAGAAAAATATTTGATTTGATTATCATAATATATTCCTACATAATGATCATCCATTTAGGAGGAATAAAGAAAAATTCATTAAAAATAGAGTTGAGAAGTCACATCTTTCACCCATATTAAATGGTGATGATATAATACAGAGAATTTTTGACTTTTTATTAATTATTAATTTTTTAATATTATCATAGTTTAAATTTTTGGGATATGGTGTTCAACATAATTGGATTAAAAAGTATTTTTTTTTGGATATTATCATATTGGAGAATAAATTTGATAAGGCACAATATAGATCTTATGTACATTGAGAAGAACTTTATGGATAATATTTTTAATATAATTATAAATGTTAAAGGTAAGAGCAAGGATAATGTTAAAGCAAGGATGGACATTAAAGAGTACTACTAGCAAAAAATTTAGAGTTAGTAACAACCACCGACAGTAAAATAATGAAGCACAAATCACCTTACTCTTTCATGTTAGAGCAAAAAAGATCAATATATCAGTGGTTTAAATGTTTAAAAATATATGATGGCTATGGATCAAACTTAAGCCGATGTGTTGACCTAAAATCTGTGAGATTATTTGGACTAAAAATTCATGATTATTATGATATTCTAAATGAGATTCTTGACCTGAAGTACCCAAGCGAAGATGAGAAGTTTGTATATTTGTTTAACTATCAATGGTATGATCTAGTACAGAATAGAGGCACAAGTATTCATAATGTGTATAATTTAATTGACATAAAATATTATAGAAGATACGAGAAGTTTGATCCATTTGTGTTAGAAAGTCAAGCTTTTTAAGTTTATTTTAACAAATATTCCAGTGGTCATAGGAATAAATAAGATTGGATAGTTACCATTAAAATAAAAATACGGGGGATAATTGATCAACAATATATTGTAGCAACTATATATCAAGAGAATGAGATGTCAAATTGTATGTCGGTTAAAATTATGGAGATGCCAACTATAACCTATAATATTGAAATATAGTTAGAAGATGTGAATAATTCAACTAGTTCATTAAGTTAGAATGAGAATGAAAGTGAAGATACTTTGTAGAGGAATAAAAATATTTCTGATTATGAGTAGTTTTTATAATTTAAGTAATTAAATTTATTGTAATGTACTTATAAAATTATATTTTTTTGAATTCAAGTTAGTAAATATATTATTATCTTGCTAAATATCTTTTATCAAATATATTTTGAATGTTAATCATTATTGTGTATTATGTAATTTTTTATGTTTGTTATAACTAATTTATCAACATTATATATATATATATATATAAATTTTTACTCATGCAAATCTCTGGAACACTTATAATTTAATTTTTTATATGTTACAAAGATATACTAATTACTTTTTTTAATGCAGATATCATCAAGTGATGATCCTTCTCATAAATCCTTCCTCTCAAAGTTTTCTAAAAAAAAGTTGAGTGTTGGACCTAACAGACCTAGACAGCCTAATGAAAGCGAGGGGCAAAGATCAATTCCACCACTTATACCATCACCACCACCACCTGGGAGTCAACAATAGTCCTTTAGTGAGCAGGATCTGGGCCAGTCAAATCCACATATTATTAGTGTACAACCACCCATTCCTTGGTACTTCCCTTTTGCATTGATGAGTCCTCAATCTTCCTTTACCTATCAGACACATACATCTCCATTCTATTCATATTATCCCCCCACAAGCATCACAAAATCGTCCATCCACCATCCCTTACCCTCCTTACCCCCACCCATATTATTACCTATATCCGATGCAGCCAAAACACGATGGACCATCTACACTAGTAGAGGTTGGTGCTGGGGATTCTACTACTACAGCAGATAAGCTTCTATATATTGAGCTTGAGGGTGATATGTAAGTTTAATTTATTTTATTAAGTTTATTATAATTTGATATATTATATATTATTAATTAAAAATTTAACCTGCAGCTTCAATCTCTCAAGACCACTTATCCACAAGATTCGGGACATAATAAGGAGCAAATATGATGCTTCTTACTTATTATGGAAAAATATCTCAAATGAAATTAGGGATATATGGTATAGAGAATTTCAAGTATATTTATTTGGCATGAATTAAATTAAATATTTGATTTAATTTGTATTAATATTATTTATTATACCTATATTTTTTACATAAAGATTTTAGTGGTTGTCTGAGCATAGCACGATGATCAGAATAAATTTTGAGAGGAGAGGATCGACCTGTCTTAGGGATATATTCAATGACAATATAAAAGTTTGGGCAGCATCCATTATAGCTTGGAGAGGGCGTATGGGCATATCTGAATAGACCTTAGGTAAGCTTTGAGTTCATAAAAATAAGAGAGCACAATAAGCATAAAAATACATTTGATTATGGGGGTTTAGGAAGCTCCATTTATACTGGTGGATCTGTTCCTCATACGTAACATAGACGACGACTAGTAAAAACTTTTAATTAGTTTAATAAATATATGTATATTATTTTAAATATATCTTATATTTTTAGAAAAAGTTTCTTGGCTGGGAGCCGACACCATTGGAATTACATACGAGGACTCACCAACATAAAGCTTACCATCAGTGGGTTGATGAAAAGGCTAAAAAAGCTCATATGCGTATAATTTTTGAAGTTTGAGAATATAAATTTAATATAAAAAATCTCATTCTAATATCAAATATTTTTGGATTTATTCTCGCAGGATAATTTTGTACGTATTCGGGAAAGTCGTCAGTTTACTGGTGAGGGATCATCTTCAAGATCGACCAAGTATTTTGAGTATCATACATGGTCAGATGTTATTGGAGGAAGGCAGAGGGGAAGGGTATATGGCTTGGGTTCGCAAGGCTATGCTTATGAGGGCAATTTATCCACATCAATATTTTATGATCCTAGTGAAGCTGAAGAAATTATAAGCCAGAGGGTTGCAGCCATGACGAGAGATATAGAAGAGATGAGAAAGGTTCAAAATGAGATACAAACAGAGTTATGATCCTATAGAGTTGAAAATCAAAAGAAGAAAGAGCAAGAGCAGACACATGCATCACCAGAAAGTGTGGACACTGAAGATGATTAATACTCTTATTTTTTAGATGAACTTTTGATTTAAGCATTTGGTTTGATGAACTTGTTGTGTGAAAGTGAGGATATAGACATGTTATTGTGGATTTATATGTTATGTTCATTATAGACTTTATTTGCTTTGATGAGTTTATTTATTTTGATGAGCTTTGTAGACTTTATTTGCTTATTGTGGATTTCATTTCAATACTATATATGTTGATTTTGGATTATAGTTGTGGGTTGATTATAGTGGCGGTTTGCTCATATTTGTGATAATTGTTCTCTATTCTATGCAGGTTTATAAAAAATTGAGTAGATAGAGGAGATGCTGTTATTTTTTTTTAAATGCTACAGGTTTTCGGCGGCAAACCGACGATTTGGTCGCTGAATATTTCAATACCATACAGCTTATTATAGCCACCGGAAGTTTAATAAAGCCACCAGTAACTACCAGCGATTTACCGGCGATCGCCAATGGTCAACCGATGGTAACCCGACGGTTTAGCCACTAGTAAAACCAGCGGTTTTGACGGCTGATAAGCCGTCGGTGATTAACTGGCGGTCAACCAGCGGTGGCTCGGCGGTTTGGCCGCCGGTAACACCGACGATTTTGATGGTCGGTAAGCCTTTGGTGATTAACCGGCGGTCACTGGCGCTATGACCGTCGGATATTACCGCCAGTTTAGTCCACCAGAAAGCCGCGGGTAAGTATAACCGCCGAAAATAGACCGTCGGAAATCATTTCCTAAGCGGTTTATTCCGACGATTTTCTAACTGCCGATATTTTACGAAACCATCGAAAATCTTAGAGGAACTGCCAAAAAAATCGCCAGTAATGCCTGAATTTCGTATAGTGTATGCCTCAGAACCTACTTGTTAAAGCTCTCCTAGGCGACCCAAAGAAAAAGAAAATAGGTCTACAGAGAGGCCGAGGCGCGAATTTTCGGAGCTTACTAGACATTGGCATCCAATTAATTTCTACAATAATTTCAACTACCATCTTTTAAATTTGGTACTATTAGTCGATAATTATTAATTAAGGGTCAATTTGGGACAGTTGTAATTTTTATTAAAGTGATTTTAAAGTTGTTGTGGAGAAGTGACTGTACAGAGCAGCTTCCTAATGAAAAAATTATTAAAAGTAATGAAAATAAGTTAATAAAATAAAAATTATAGTTGAGATTTGAAAAGTATAGCAATAAGAAAGATATCTCAAATAAAACCTAAATCTTTATCATCTTGGGTTGCTAACTTCCTTCTCATGGCAGTTATTTTATTTAATACAAAAAAAAAAAAAAATAGTCTTTCTTTCTTTTAACTAATCAATTCCAAGCCAATAGTGCATGATAGATCAATTAATTGTCTCCCACCTTCAAAAGCTAAACCACACACCCTACATAACCAACTATAAGCCAAAATTTGCATGAGTATTTTATTTTATGAGGCGTGTGATCCACTTTAAATTTTTCTTTCTTTTTTAATGATGTGTTAATTATATAATTTCCAAAAAGTTTTCTTATCTTTAGAATGAATTAACTAGATTAAGCTTTATTTAATAAAATTTACTTCTTCTTTGCTTACCTTTTTTTAAAGAATATAATAATTTCATCTTATATAATCATATAACTAAAGCTCATTTGTTGCATTTACACTATATTTTGTTTCCATTTGTTTGCATTTTCATCTTGCATATCTATAAGATAAGCCACCTAGTAGATACAATGAAAGGAATAATAAAAAACTATTGACATATTTAAACGGCTACAGTAACACTTTCATTCTTCACTGAGGTTTTGTTTTTGGAGAAATTATTAAGTGCGAACGCCCAACGCAGCTCTACGTCCAGAGGCAAATTAGGCGCAGCCACGTCAGCGGTACCGAGCAATATTGAGCGAAGGGGTGATGTGGTACATTCTGGTGGGTCAGTGGATGGCATTCGGCATCCACACAGAATAATTTCTTGTTTTTTATAGCTTTCTTCATGCTTTATAAAATCGCTATAGATAAAGTAACTTTTAAAGTGTTATAGAAAACAACTTCCTAATAAAAAATAAAAATTATGATTGTGATCTTGAAAATAATACAATTAAAAAATTGTCACAAACAAAATCTAAATCATGAATGCAATGAAGCTTGTTTTTCTCTGCGATGAGAAATGAAAAGGAATCAAATGGGGAGGAGATGAAATAGAGATATTTCAGCAGTTGAAACTAGCAAAAAATTAATCAAGAGAATATTTGCATTAAAATGTTATTTTAGGGAATTATTTTGAATATGATTTATATAGTATGTTTATTTGGTTATATTTTGACATATAGGGTTATTTTTTCTATTATATATCGAGGAGTACATTATTGAATAGTGGACAAGAAGTAATTTTTTCTTTTAATAGAGATCACTGAGGTATTACTTAAAAGCCTTAAACGCGTTCTTATATGCCTTGAAACAGAGATTACAGAGAGCATTACTAAATAAAGAGTTCGAGAGCTCTTCTTTCACTTCAGGCCAATCTGTAATATGCCTTCAAAGACAGCAATAAGCAGGCCAATTACATAAAAATGGAAAGGAACAGTGAAAAAAAAAAAAAAACTTGAGAAAAAAAGGTCAGGGAAAAGCCCGTCCTTTCCCTTAGACTCTGTAACCTCTCATTTTGTTTATCCACTCGAGAGCCTGCTTCTCCAAGCTCTCTATCTCTCTCTTTCTCTCCTCACCAAATTCAAATTTTACCAAGCTTCTAACTCTTCAGTTCCTGCTTCACCTGCATGAGAACATCTGGCACCGGCTCTGCAACTGGAACTACGACAGAATCAATGGAAGAGGATGATATCATCTTCTTGTTGTTGGCTTTTGCCTTTTCAATCTCCACTTCGTCAACTTCCAATTCCAGGATCATTGCATTTCCTTCAAGGACACCCTTCACTGCTTCAAGAGGCAGAGTCATGGATTCCTTCTCTTTGTTCTCTTTGCTCTCTCTGTATTTTCCCCATAGAACAGAATACAGCCCTCCCACAATCAGAACACTACCAAGAACCCTGCAAACATAAAATAAAAAATTCAAGAGACCGGCCAATAGTAGGAGGAAGACAAGGAGAAAAAAAGAGGAAAATTCGGTTTAGCTAAAGAGGTTGAATTTCATGTTCTTAATCTTACCCTCCCATGTATATATTTTCAGCAAGAACAAAGGAGCCCATGACGGCCACTATGATCATCATCAAAGGGCTGAAGGCTGACGCAAATACGGGACCTTTCTTCTGAATAACCAGTCCTTGCACATAATATGCGATGCTTGAAGTAACTATACCCTGCAAAATTTGTTCTTCTTCTTGTCACCATTTCTTTCTCTTAAGAAGATGACAAAGCAAAAGTGAGAACGGGGAAGAGGAAAAGAAGCTCACAGCGTATGCAGCGGCAAGCAGGTTCATGTCCCAGCCAATGTTCCATACCGAAGGCTTGCTTCTTTCCATGACAAGAGTGACAACAATGGCTTGTAAGGTTCCCACAAAGCAGATCAATGTGGTGAGGGTGAGTTGAGCAGTATACTTCTTCAGAGTTGCAGCCTGCAATTATCAAACCAGAATTTTCTCATTAAGCTAACGTAAATAAGTAACAATGTTATCTTCTTTAAACAATATTTACAAATAGATTGAAAAGATTTACTAAAGATTGCACCTGGAGAATGAAAAGAGAAGCCCAAGCAAAGGTTGCTATGATGAGGAAAATGGAGCCCTTAACCCAGTCCTGGTCGGAAGCCATGGAAGCCGACGGTGGAGCACTGGCTTGGTTAATATGAATATACCGTGTCCAGAAAAGCTGGACGAGGGGGCCTTTGTAGAGTGTCATCATCATTGCTCCAGCCACAGTCACAACAGTTCCAACTACCTTAGCTTGATATATCACCTTCTTAAGGTTCACCTTCTCCATCCTAATTCAGAAAAAAAAAATGTTAAGTACTCAACGAAGTGCTTATCTTTGTTTAGTTTCTGCTCTAAATATGTCACCTGCAGATCACCGCCATGACGAAGGTCATAGCAGGAAGCATATTGCTCATGGCACAAGAGAACGTTGGGGAAGTAAATTTGAGCCCGGCATAGTAGAAGTTTTGGTCTATCACTGGCCCAAGCAAAGCCAGAGCAAATATTTGCAAGAACATGGTGAATGTGATTTTGGTTCTAACTTTTCTGCCATCAGAACAAGAAGCAAAAACTGTTTGAGAAAGATTTTGAACAACAAAAGGAGATTGAACAGTGAAAGCTAATGAAGATTATGTAAACCTTTCGAGGATGAGGGCGAAGGGGGCAATGGAGAGAGTGGCGAAGGCATGGCGGTAAACAACTAAGACATAGTGGCTCATGCCATGATTAAGTGAGACTTTGGTGATGACATTCATGCCCGCATAGCCAAATTGAAGCGAGATCATGGCTATGTAAGGCTTGCATCTTTGAAAGAAGCTGTTGCTTCTTCCTTCGCTTAACTGGCAAGCCATTTCTTCGAAGGATTGAATTGGAGTTTAATGGAGGCTGAGAAGAGCAAGCTTAATGGTACAGGAAACTGGTTTTCTTCTGCTCTTCTTGGTGAAAGCTAGGTGGTGATAGGCTATGCTTATTTATAGCTAAGCCGAGGAGAGCGTCCCGAGGTGGGACTGAGGAGTTTTCGTGAACAACCTGGTGGAATATTGTCGTCATTAAAGTTCTTTCTCTCTCTGAAAATTAGAAGATCAAATCTCTCGCTCTCTCTGTCTGTGAAAAAAATCATAAATTTGGGCTAAGAAGAGGTGCCGAAAAAAAATTTAGTGGTCACAATTTAATGATTTCTGAAATACTTTTATATTTTTTCAAATGATTTATATTTTTTCATCAGTTGATCCTGTTGTAAGACTTGCTCATCTTATTATAAGAAATCATTACATAATTTTTTTTATTTTAATAATTTGATATTTTTGAAAATTTTTTTTGATCAAATTTGTATTTCATTAATGTGAAAACAACGATAATTTTGTATTGATAAAACTTTATCGTATAACTTTTTATATGTCATAGAAATTGAGATTATAAACGTTCTGAGTATTAATTTGAATTTTTTTATCATATAATAATAATAATAATAATAATAATTTTATTTGTCATATTTATATTTTGGATCTCAAAGCGGTGATCTAGCAGCCCAACATTTGCCACTAGTTTTGAAAACAATTTCCTGGACCGAGGTCATGAGGATTGAGGCTAGGATCACTCGAGTGCTTCTGTTCTCCTGTATGGTTGCCGTCTCTAGAGGGGAAAATTATTAGGTATGGACACCGGATGTAGAGATACGTCTGGACTCCAATAAAATATTGTCATGTGGAATGTACACATGTCCGCAGAATTTTAAGCCAAGCGCATCAAAAGCACAGGTAAAGCGTAATCAAAGTGTAGCCCACGTGTCAAATTTTAATTGGATATCCAGACCTATATCTAGGTTCGATGTTCGGACCTAATAATTTGCCCTCTAGAGGACTGCTTGGCTACAAACACAACATCTTCCGTTCACTCTGTATCTATCTTGAGAACTTTCAATTTTTATGAAAATATTTTCATATCGAATTAAATATTAATTAGGAAGATTATTTTGGCTAATTACTATAAAAATTAGGAGATTTGATTAATGATTTGATTAGGAAAGCATTAATTAGGAGATCCAATTATTAATTTAATTTTCTTTATTTGTTTTTTTTTTTTGTTTCAAACCTATATAAAGATGTTGAGGGCTACGATAAGATAGTGCGTGAGAGCAATTGTAGTCCTGTTTCTCCACAATATAGTGAACGCATCCCCTTTCTGTGGGTGTATGCAATTATTTGTCGAATCACATAAATCACATTGTATTCATTGTGTTTGTTTGTATGATTTGTATTGTTTTTTTACTAATTTGCACAGTAATTGGTATTAGAGCCGAATTTTAGTGGGATTTCCGATGGTGGCTTGAAGAGCGAGTGACATATCAGTTCTTCATGTTCGTGCATATGGGATCGAAGCCAAGCAAGAGGAAGGAGTCTCGTGCAGGTCTGAGAAAGAACCGAGGGGGAGCAGACTCTTTATGTGTTCATCTGGCCAAGTGATAGAAAGTGCACACAGGCGTGGGTGCTTGGGTCGAAGCAGAAGGTGTGGTCACGCAAGTGTGGCGAGAGCATGGCTCACGTACATGTTGGTCATGCACTATTTTGTGCGAAACAGGGGGCCTGGTTCCTGGGTCAGAGATGGGGCATGGGCAAGGGAGGCAGAGTGCTCGATAGCAGTAAGTGTGACGCTCTAGAATCTAATTTTAAAAAATATTCATTTAACTTTTAATTTATACAACCAGAACTATCTAATTTTTGTTATTAATATAAATAATATCAGAAATAAAACTATCGATCAAAACATCAATATATACATCTGTATTAATTTTTTTTAAAAATCATACACTACCCAAGATCTATATAATCATACCAAATTATCATGGATCATAGAACAATATTTTGAAGCTTTAATTAAACTAAAATACTGTTTTAGATGTCAAAATACATTTTTGAATTGATAAAAATCAATATTTTTTCAAAATGAGCTGAAAAAAATCTTAAATAAATAATCAAAACGTTCATAATATTAATCACTATAACATATAAAAAGTTACACAAGTTTTATCAATACAAATTTTTTTTTCGTTTTTCAATAAATAAAATACAAATTTGATCAGAAAAAATTCAAAAATATTCAATTATTGAATCAGAAACTGTGTAATGGCTCATAATGAAATGAACAAATCTTCGAATATGATCGACTGATGAAAATTACTCTATAGCCTCCAAAACTCATGTTCTCTTCTCTCTCCTATATTTTGTTCTCATTTTAGTTTTTAAGTTTCAGTTTAGCCTAATGAAGAAGAGGAATAAATGATTAATTAAAGTTCTTAATACTTTAAGATATTTATAATAAATAATTATATATTATTAGTATAATTAAATAATTTATTCAATTTTAAATATAAAATTCATATAAATTCTTTTGGTGTTTAAAAATTATAGAAAAATATATATAAAATAATACATTTTATCTAAAATTTTTGATGAAATTGATTTGCAAAACAAATGTTTAATTATTAGGTAAGGTGACTTGACGTAGCTCTACGTTCGGACGCCAATAACATGTCGCCACGTGGTCTTACTCAATACCGCGCGGCCCGACGACTTGACCCGGGATTGCTATGTTCGCGTATTGCTCGGTATTGCTAGGTATTGCTTGACAATAATGAAAAATATCGCTATGTGAAGACCAATACTGAGTAATACCGAGCAATATCGAGAAAAAACTCGGTATTGCTCGGTATTGGCCTTCACAGAATGGTATTTCTTGTTATTGCCGAGCAAAATCGACTAATACAGAGCAAATATCGAGCAATACCTAGCAACACGCGAACATAGCAATCCTGTTTCAGTTCTGGGTAAGTTGGGGTTGTCGGGCCGCGCGGTAAATAGTGAGAATACGTGACACTATTTTAGTGGCGTTCGAACGTAGTGCTACGTAGGGGTGTCAATATTTGACACGACACAAAAACCCGACCCGAACCCGACCCGTTTGAAAATCGGGTCGGGTTCGGGTTCAAGAATTTGACCCGTTTGAAAAATGGGTCGGGTTCGGGTTGACCCGGCGGGTTGTCGGGTCAACCCGCCAACCCGTTTGAACAGACCGCCCGTGCGCCTGCCGAGGCCGCCCGCGCGCGCTTGCCAGCGCACGCGACCGCGGTCGCATCCGCTCGATCGCGCTCGACGCACGCACGCGCCCGCTCGCGCCCGCTCGGCCACGCGCAAACCGCGCCTGCTCGCCCCCCCCAGCCCGCTCACCTGCTTGCTGGCGCGCACCTGCGCCCGCTCGCCCCCCCCGCGCCCGCTCGCCGGCGCGCACCCGCGGCGGTCGGTGTCGGGTCGGGTCAACCCGGCAACCCGCCGGGTCGGGTTCGGATTTCCGACCCGTTTTCCTACCATGGTCGGGTTAGGGTCGACCCGTTTGAACCCGGGTCAGTTCCGGGTTCGACCCGAACCCGACCCGTGACCCGAAATTGACACCCCTAGTGCTACGTCAGGGGACCGGACCAAATAAAAGTTCCTTGTAATGACACGTTTCAATCTTTTAAGAATTTACACAAATGCTCAAAATTATGAAAAAGTTAATGTGATTAAATCACTATAATATATATGCTATGATAAAATTGATTACTAAAAAATTTATTTGACTGGATTATTCTAGTATGTGTCGTGAATGGATCTGTTACATGCAATGTTGCCAATCCTGATCTCTTTTGTAGGACCAACGTAGCATAGACTTGGAATAGTCGCACTTATGGATCGCTCTGTAGCATGGCAAATTATTGCGTCCGGTGTCCTGATTCGTCCGGACACCAATCCGGTATGGTCACGTCACCAAAATATTTTGGGAACCAGTGTATTTGGGTGACATGGCGTCACCGGATTGGATGTCCAGACATCCAGTGACCGGACCAAATAATTCGCCCTGTAGCACGCGATAGTTGTTGGCCAGTTCTATCTCTCCAAGAAGGAATTTTTTGCTCCGTCAAGTGAGATTTGTAACTGGTTCTCTTGCACTTTTTTAATTAACATGTGACTATGCAGGATTGGTGCAATTCCGACATTATAAGGCAGTTTCGATTTAACTAAGTGGTGGAGGCTATGAAGTCTAGTGGAACCATCGATACAACCACCTCGATGGTGGAAAAGACGCCGATCCAACAGGTGGTTACACATCCTATCAAGTTCGATGTGATGAAATTTGATGACAATGAAAACTTTGGCATATGAAGATGCGAGGTGATGGATGTGCCGTGCTCTTTGAATCTAAAAGAAATTCTAGATAGTGATGAACGTCTTGAGCAGATATATGAGTGAGATTGACTGAAGATGAACCGGAGTACCTGTGGTTTGATCAGAAATTATTTATCTCAAGAGATCAAGTATTGAGTGATGATGGAGACTCCAGCTAAAAAATTGTGGAATATTATAGAGAAAATATATTTGATAAAGAGCATGGAGAATTGCCTCCATATGAAATGCTGACTCTATAGATTTCAGAAGAGACATGAGGTTACTATTGATGAACACCTGAATGATTTGACAAATCTTTGACATATATGATAAATTTAGATGAGGAGGTTGGAGATGAAAATAAGACTCCTATTGAATTCGCTCCTGGATGAATATGAAAACTTCATGTAAGAATAAAAAGGACTTTGATTTTAAATCTCAAAAGAATTTCTTAAGCTTTTACTAAATGAGTATTAATCATGTAGCTGATCTTGATCTGTTGATTTGAGAGTTTGACTATCATCTAAGAGGTCTCATGTTTGAAACTTACATATGAGATATGTGTGTGAGTTTGCATTAATTAACTAAAAAGTCTAAAAAAAAAGGTAAATAATTGACATCAACAATTTGTTCTTCTTATTTTTGAAGTTTATTTTAAGCTCTTTTAATTTAAGGGATTGGAAGGAGGAAATATAAAAAGTAAAATGAAAAGTAGAAAAGAAATCGAATTGAAATTTGTTTGGTTGAGAGAAATTTGTTTGATCCGATTTTCACAATTATAATTTTTAATAATTAGTTCTTAATATTTTGACTTATTTCCAATTGAATTTAAAAATTGACATATAATTTTTTATTATATTTAATGTATTTTGCAATTATATTAAAAAATAATGAAAATACTAATTATAAATATATAACGAAATAATTTATATTATGACATTAATATAATCATCAAAATGAACATCATACAAAAATTTAATGTGAGTCAAGCTTTCATAGATCATTCTATTAAAATTAAAGATCTGTTTGGGACGATATTGCAGTATTTTATAAATTTGGTTATAAAATTGGTGTAGAGAAGACAATATTGCTACTGGAAAAAAATATATTTTTAAATGTTGTTGTAGAAAGCAACTTCCTAGCACAAAAATTATTAAAAATAATAAACAAATAGTGGCCTAATAAAATTTATAGTTAAAATCTACAAAAAGCGATGTAGTAGGAAAGTTGTCCTCAAGAATACACACAATACATAAGCAAGACTTGAATATAGGATTTCTTAGTTGAGAGCCAACTCCCAACCAACAAACCAATGATATTTGCAAAAATAATTGTAATATTCAAATGATGGTTTATACAAAGCGGTAAGCCTGGGGACAATGGATCCACGTGGCGCAAATGAGGTACTTTTATTAGGTCATATGACCGGACGTAGCTCTACGTGCGGTCATCACTGAGTTAATCGGTTTTTGCTCGGTATTGCTTAGCAATAACGAGAAATACCGCTCTGTGAAGACCAATACCGAGTAATACCGAGCAATACCTAGTAATACCAAAAAATACCGAGTTTTTTCTAAAAAAACTCGGTATTACTCGAAAAAACTCGGTATTGCTCGGTATTTTGTCTTCACATAATGATATTTCTCGTTATTGTTGGTATTGCTCAGTATTTGCTCGATATTTCTCGTTTTGTGCCTGCTACGTGGCACGATCTCAGTGCCGGCCGAACGTAGCTCTACGTACGTTCACCGGACCAAATAAAAGTTCGCAAATGAGAGGACATTTGAGTGCAGACTGTGCAAGGGGCTGTAATATAGTGGTGCAGAGGGCGATGTGGCCGTGGCACCATGGGTGCTGGGCGCATGCTTAGGCGAGGGACAAAGCAGCTTTGGGCTTACACATGTCTAGCGATTTGGTTGTCTCGTGCCAGAGGTTTGCATGTGGCGAGGCGCCCCGGCCAGTGGTTTGGTTTGACTCGATCAATGACTATAATGGATGATCTGTGCACTATTAAGAATGGGATCGTATGCGCTTGTGAGTAGGGCTGTAGGGTGTAATTAAGTGAGTCAGTTCATGTTTGAATCAATCAATGACTATGAAGTTGTAGTTTAGCAATTGAGAAATTTTAGATTCATGCACCTCACCTTGATCTGTTTGTTGGATATTTTGATTACCAACCAAAAGTTTTTGGATTTGAGTCTTTTATATATATATATATATATATATATATATATATATATATATATATATATATATATATATATATATATATATATATATATATATATATATATATATATATATATATATAAAAAGAAGTTTTAAATATGATAATATTAAGCATTTTTTTTATAATATCTTCATATGATTTTTAATTATATAAATTTTGTACTTTTATAAGAAGCATCATCACATATCCTTAAACAATATAAGAAAGTAGATTGTGTTGTTATGACTCAACGCTACTCATAGATGATCAAAACTTTTTTTTTTTTTGCAATGTTCCACTCCTGAATTATGTTATATTATTTTAAAGAATATGATTCTACGTAGTTGCCACCATTTTGTTATATATCTATTACAAGGATATCATTAAATTAAATATACATTTTAATTGATCCGTCATAAAAAATTATTGGATCAAGCACGAATTTTGATATATAATTGAGTTCAAAATTTTAATAATTAAATTCAGAATAATTTGAACTCTAATTTTAGTAAAATTATAATTGAATTGAACGCACCAATGAAAGTAACCCTTTGACGCCAAAAGCGCTCAGATTTAAGTTCAATTGAGCTAAGATCAAACACTAACTAAAACATAATTAGAAATTTTCGAACATTAATTGAAGGACTAACCAATCTCCAAATCTCACAAGCTTACAAACTTGAGATTCAATTGAACTTAGAGACTTGAAGAATTCACGAGCCTCACCAGAACACCACTGCTCAACCCTTACTATTCGACCACAGATCGATCATGATTGTCAGAGACTCAGACCACCACCAAACCGCCATTATCAAACCACTGCCCATCCTTCAATATTTTTTGTGTGTTGAATTTGATCACTGTGAACAAATGTGTGCTACAAATTAGCAAGGAGTTCTATTGATAATTTAAAGACAGAATTGGGGATGACAAGGTCAAGAAATGGCTCCACTAAAATGTTTTTAATTGTGAAAAGGGAATCAAACGAGTTGAAATCAAATGTCTTCAAACAACAAAGCTACATATAAACACAATTTTATAAGGGGGCCACAAGCAAAGATATTATGGTTTAAAGAGCTTATGGGACAAGTTAACTAAAAAACTTTTAGGCACAAGATTTATTTTAGAGTAACGCTACACATTAAAAATGCATAATTAGTCATTTAATCCACTTTTATAGGCAAATTAATTAAGTTTAGGAGAGTCATCCATTTTTCTTGGGAAAAAGTTGTATTGGTTATCTTATTAAGCGCTTATATTGCATGCATTCTTCTGCCTAGATTTTTTTTCGCAGTTTATATTATTTCTCTGATGATCACTTGTGTCAGTTTATATTATTTCTCCGATGATCACTAAACACAAGGGCATATGAATATTAACAGAAGAATCATGGGAGTATAAGAAATAATTTTGTAGACTTTTAGTAGCAGTCATTTAAAAATGAGGCCCTTCCTTGGGGGGAAGGCTTTAGGTTGATGTAGCAAATGTACATCATATTACATGCTGGAAATTGAAAGAATAATATTGAAATGTTCGTTTAGTCGGCAGAATGATAGTTGGAGGGCGACGGAGGTCGCAAAGATAGTAGTCTGGTGATGGTGGTCGGAAGGATCGTTGTTTGGCGAGGGAGGTTGGAAGTACCGTAGTCGGCCGGACACAGTGGTTAGAAAGACTGTTGTCTGGTGATGGAGGTCAGAAGGACCGTAGTCGGTTGGAGACATTGGTCATTAAGACCTTTGTTTGGCGATGGAGGTCGGAAGGACCGTAGTAGGTGATGAAGGTTGGAAGTACCATAGTCGGCAGGAGACAAGGGTTAGAAAGACCGTTGTCTGACGATGGAGGTCGGAAGGACCATAGTACCCGACCGTAGTAAGCGATGAAAGTCAGAAAGTGACGATGGAGGTCGGAAGGACAGTAGTAGGCGAAGGAGGTCGGAAAGACTGTAGTCGATAGGAGATAGGGGATAGAAAGATCGTTAGCTGGTGATGGAGGTCTGAAGGACCGTAATTGGTATGAGACAGGGGTCAGAAAGACTGTTGTCTGGTGATGGTGGTCGGAAGGACCGTAGTTGACGACGGAGGTTGGAAGGACCAAAGTCGGCAAGAGATAGAGGTAAGAAATATCGTAGTCGTAAGGCGGTGGTCCAATGGAAGTCCGGGTGTTATTCTATGGTTTTATGAAATGGTCCGGCGAAAGTTCGGGCCTCAGTCAGTGTTCCGATGGTGGTTTGGCAGAACTTCGGCGTCAGGCGGTGGTCGAACGGAACTCCGGCATTAGGCGGTGGTCCAGTTGAACTCCGGTGTTGGGTGGTGGTCTGGCGGAACTCTGGAGTCAGGCGGTGGTCTTGACGGAAGTCTGACGGCAAGTGGTGCTCCTGATGGAAGTCAAGCATCAAGCGGTGGTCTGGCGGAAGTCTGGCGTCAGGCGGTGGTCCTGATAGAAGTCTAACGCCAGGTGGTGGTCCGGCGGAACTCCTGCATCAGGTGGCAGTCTGGCGGAAGTCCTGGCGGTGGTCGAGGAGGAGCGAAGAGGCAAGAATGATCTCCAATTTCTCTCTTGATTCCTTGCATTGGGGTCCGTTTCCAAGAGAAATAAGAGGTCTATTTATAGATTTCCTAAGTGGCATGGCTTATAAATAGATGGAAAATCAAGGGAAAGTTGGAGTGGTTTGGATGGATGACCGATAATGATTACCTTGATCGTAGACTGTTTATTGGACATTTGACTGTCTTAGTGATTTCTTAAATCAGTGGTCTTGTGCACGTTGGATTCGTCTCGTTGAGTCGCTCGATTTGATTATAAGCATGTCACGTTTGGAAACCTTTTGGTAATCCAAATTGCTGCTTAAACCTTCCAACAACTCTTTCGATCCTTGATTTGAACACATTTTGGCTTAGATTGAGTCAATTTTGGTGTCGTTGGATTCATAATTCTGAGACGCTCAGTTTGGCTGTAAGTTTGATGGAATCAGAGTTCAGATGACCCCAATTTAATTTTGGAAGTTTCCAACTTGATTTTGCCTCGAGATTCGTGCCCGAACAAGATGATTTTTTGATGATGTACAATACATTCCAACCACATGGAGATACTATTGACATCATCCACCAAGGAAGCTTGGCTTAGCAATGCATAATGGAAGTGTTAGCCACCACATAGGATCGAGGTTGGATGATCATGTGGTGGGGTCAAGTATGCCCACCACAAATGATCGAAGGTTATTTGTGGATCTAGGAGATTTTGACGGTTGTTTTTTTTTTTTTTTTTGAAGATTATTCGTGGACAATCTACAAGCTCAATAAGCCCAAGATCGTCCAAATCAATTGAGTAAATCGTTGCCCCACCACATGATCATCCAGCCTCGATTCTCTATGGTGGGCATATTAGACCCCACCATATGATCATCCAGCCTCGATCAACTGTGGTGTGTGGTGGGCATATTTGACCCCACCACAATATTCTGAGTTCAATCATAGTGGATCAGCGAGCCAATTGATCATGGTGATGATAGCTTATAATGTGATATATATCTGTTAACATGAAGGGTGCAACCAAGACCCATTGTAATCAATCACAAACTAAACATCATGAATCACTTGGGCTTCGTTTGAGACAGCTTTCTTACTGTTTCTTAAATCTCATCTATTTCAACAACATCGCATGGTACATAATCTTTACATGCCCCATAGATCTACATTCCTATAAGATTCCAATTTGAGAGCAGAAGCTAATGAATCTAGCGCTGCAAGCATCCAATTCCATACGAAAGAGTATCCTGCTCATGGTGGAGCGAGCATCTGCTCAGAAATCCCTGAGGGAATTAGTGGCGACCACAGTGCCACAAATTACTCCAAGCTTCTTCTTACAGAAATACTGAGCATTTTTTTCGGCAAATGGCAAAAGATCCCCCATGCAAGTTTACAAGTTCAGACTTGGTGAGCATTTTAGCCACCCAGCAGGTTCCATTAAAGAAATACCTTAAGGAAATCAAGGTAGGGGAGATCAGATTCTATGGGATGGTGGGTGTGACGCAATATATCCTTGTCTTGTTGCCTTAGGGGACCACCATATCCAAGGGAAATATTGCAGGTATAGTTGGTTTCAAGGATATCATCGTATATATATGTGGCTGTAATGCTTTTACACTTTTCTAAAAAATAAAATATAGAAAGTTTAAAACAAACTGAAAACAATGTAAGAGATAAGTTGAGAGGAGACTGAGGTCTAACATTCCCTCTTTCACTTGAGAGATTATTATGTGCGGACACCGGATACAACTTACAGTTCAGAGCCCAATCAGGTGCAGCCACGTTATCCAGTCCCAAGCTTAGTACTGAGCTCGATACCAAGTAGGGGTGATGTGACACATTTTCATTGGACTCTGGATAGCGTTCAACGTTGAACTTCCGCAAGACCACCGAATAACACCCGGACATAATAATTCATCCTTTCACTTAAGAAATTCTAGCTACTTGGTTTGTTAGGAGGATGCCAATAGAATAATTAGGCTTTGGTGCTTGGATATTATATGTTGTTGTTATGCTATGCTTTTTAGGATGGCATGCTATTCTCATACAAATGAATAAATTATCTGCAAATGTGTTGTGCAAAAAGCAAATGCATATGATTTATAATATTTTTCATTAAGAAAAAGCCTTGACTTGAGGTCTTGGTTTTGAGGATGAGGTCCATAGTTTAAATAATTTCAATAGGTTTAATATATTTATTTGATAAAAGATGAGTCTTGATTCAATTTTTAGATCTCAAAACTCTGAAATATTTCAATAAGAAAATTTTTATTTGACACTGAAACAATATGAAATTGAAATAAATTTTCAACAAATTTATGATTCAAATGATGTCTTTGAGCTGAATTTAGTAAGCTTATATCATTATATTATGATATCATAAGTTACTATGATATCTAAGAAATACTAAATGATAAAGGGGAAGTAAAAAAAGGACAGTACGATCAAGTATTTTGAATTTTTGTCAAAATGATTATGATGTCTTATTTAAAAATATAAATAGGCCCTAATCATGCCCATTCAGAGAGAATACAAGAGAGAATTTCAAGACTCAAAGAATTTAAGAATTCTCTCTACCAAGACCCATCATCTCTGGTCAATCACCGTCAATACTGATCATTGATACCACTAATACTAGTCGCGGACACCAGCTGATGTCCATTCTTGATTGTTACCTTCGATCACCAATGTTCACTATCGATAATTGACGCCGCCCGTTGTTTTTAATAACTATAGATGATCACTACTATTCACGGGCATGAATTAGTTGTTAACACTCACAAATACTAGCCTTTGATGCTATCTACTATTGATACCCACCTCCATTGATAGTCATTGCCCACAATCGCTAATCGTTGGTGATTGCAATTGAAGGTCGACTGCTGCTGATACCCATTGTTGGCTATCATTGGCACCAATAAAGATTGGTTGAAACCTAGTTGACTGACACCAAACAATACCATCAATTTTCATTAATATACCTCATTGATCGACACATGTGTCCATTCTCTTGCTCGTAATATCACATTCTCTTAACAAAGAAGGGCATATTTTTGTAACTTTCAACGATCAATATAGTTGAAATATTTCAACTAGGTCAAATCTTTAAATTTTTAATTTCCTTTTTACATTATATATATATGAAAAAAAAAAGTGATATTAAACTTATTTTACATAATGTTGTTCTTCTATATATATATATAACACGCAACATAAATGTATGTGTAGGATTTATGAGCAAAAAAATTTTGCCCATACATTTTATTCACAAAGGAATTTCCTATGGCCTTTCAGCTACATTTGGGTCTCTTTCTTTATTAAAATTTATGATCATTCCTTATCGCTGGATCAAATTCAGATTTGACTCAAAAATATGTACTGGGCTTAATTAATATTAACCCATTTATGATTATACATTATTTAAAATTAATGGACAATATTTTAATGTAGAGAGAGAGAGAGAGAGAGAGAGAGAGAGAGAGAGAGAGATAAACAAAGTTGTTTGATATATAAATTTTTTGCCATTAAATTCAACTAAAGCTATCATGCGGATAACTGTCAAGGATGTGGCCTTCCACTGACCACCCCATATTGAAGGCTAAAGCAGCAATGCACCACCACTGTCCCCCATGACCGGAAAGTTTTCCGGCCAGTGATCGGCCTTTTTTGGGCAATGACATGAGCCAACGTAAATTGGAAGAGAAAGCAGAGACCATGCTTAAGTTGGTTAAAGTGAGATGAACTAAAGGAGATTATGGGATTGGGAGCCTCAGCTAGTGGGGGCAAATGCCATTGTTGAGTTGCTGATTCCTCTACTTCCATGAGGATGAGGTGGGCTCCTATGCTGATGCTGGTGAATCTTGAATGTGAGTCGAGTGTATTCTAACATTAGAAATGTCAAGAGCTCGCTTCACCACTCCTTAAAATATGAATGATGTGGGGATGCTAAGATTTTGGTTGGGACAATTTTTTTACAGCTTCTTAAAGCAACGTTTTAGTACAAAAATTAAAAATTTTGTACTAAAAAGCTGCTTTAAGAAGTAGGAAGAAAGCTGTCCCAAACAAAGCCTAAATTGCTCCACCATTATGTTGGCTATGGGTAGTAGTGGTGGAATCATGGACAGCTGGGAGTGGTTCTCTCTCAAGTTTTGGAAGAATCTTTAGAATAAAAAAGTTTTTCTTTAAATTATCGTGCAATCATGCATACTTAGGAGAAGACTTAGGCTTCATTTGGGACGGTTTTTTTACTACTTCTTAAAATATTTTTTTAGTATAAAAAATTTAATTTTTATATTAAAAAGTTCAATAAAAAAGTCTTAAGAAGAGCTCAAAGTGGGCAATTGTCCACCATGAGTTTTTTTCCTTAGTAGAATATGCATTTTATATATTTTCTCTACCCTTAATAAATGCATTTGCCCAAAATTTAAAGGAAAAGAAAAAAACTATTTTTATTTCATCCTTAAGATTATACATGTCACAATCATATTGTGTCCACTTTTAAAAGAGAAGTTGATTTTGCCCCTAACATATCATAAAATATTTGCTTACTCCCCAATTAAACATTTTCGTCTCGTCTCATTTAAAATCTTAGTTCCGCCACTGGCCCTGGCTACCATAAATCCATCATTTGAGTGCGATAAAATTTTGGTTTTGATACCACATTTTAAAGAATTTGGATCAATTAGGATCAAAATAAGCACTAATACAACAGTAATTGAACTCATTTTTTAAACAAAAAGTGCTTAATTAGTTTTAGGTTTTGAATGAGTTATTTATAATTGTCCTCCACAATCAAAGACATGAAATTATTGAAAAAGACGTTAAGATTTTATTTGAGACAGCTTTTTTTACTTTCTAAAATAGGAATAATTTTTTTAAACTAAAATTTTTTGCACTAATAAGCTGGTTTAGAAATCACCAAGAAAGCCGTTCCACACGAAGCCTAAAACTAAAATTAATCTTTGGTATCTTAATAACTTACTTGTTTGTTCTTTATTATCTGATACATGCATGCAATGCACATTCATACTTGTTCATCATGATTTTTCGTCATCTTTACTCTTGTTTTGCTGGATTTGGTTCAAGTAGCGATGGCATCAGATTCTACTTACAATTGCGAAGTCAGCATGCGTGATTAATGCTTCTGGTATCAACGAGAAATTATTCTGTGATGCATCTTGTGATGCCTCAGAATCTAATTTGAAAGAATTATTCATTTATCTTTTAATAAATAACAACAGAGCCATCTAATATCATCTATAAGTATTAAACGACAAACCAGATTCTATAATTCAAGACATTATTGTATACATTTATATTCATTCTTAAAAATTATGAAAAATTTCGTGTAAGTAAAATATCATAATCAAAGTACTATGACGAAGACGGATTGCGATTTGGAATTATAATGACGATAGAAAAAATGGCAAAGTCTAAATACGGGTTATTACACATATGAACGGGAAAAATCGTCTGTACTGTGAGTATTCGCATGTGTACACTGATTTGACATATATTATGTACAAATGTGTACGCAATATGTACATTCACACATCTGGATGGTTCTTTCTGTTCGGATGCTGCACAGAATAATTTCTCGACATCAAGAGAGGCCATTAGTTGTAGAATAATTAGTTGATTGAGACTATGATGCATAGAATTGATGTCTGCATATATAAGCATTATGCGTTGACTCAACTGATCAAGATGTATATAGCCTTACTGTGATAGCATAAATGGAGAAATATACAAATATGCCTTTTTCTCTGTTCACTTTCATGAGAATAAATTCGATGCATGTGATTCTTTGAATTTATTGCATCTCCAATGAGAAGCTATTGGGTCTCTGCTACTATGGGAAACTAAAAGATTCAGCGATTGAATAAGTTTTTTTTTGTGTTTTGTTAAAATTTGAGATGAGAAATATGAGAGAAGAATTTAATCATTTGATTCAAATTATAGAAGAGGAATATTAGACATGATGAAAAATAAAATTTAAAAAATGAAAAAATAAAAATAAACTTGCCACTTGGATGCTTGCTTGTCCACATGGAAGGAAAGTTGTTGTCCACGTGGCGACTTGGTCTTTTTTTTTTTGTTGGGAACGGTGGTATCTACCCGTTGCCACCCCCGTAAAGAAGGAATTTGGCGTAGTAACTAATCTCTCGGCGAGCCTAACGGCAACCAACCCCACAAGTGTCGGTCCACACACTTATTTTCTACCAACTTAAAGAGTTGCGCCGCTTGAGAGAGAAAGTTGAAGGGGTTTCCAATCATGCTCGCCCACCAACTCAACTAAGCCCAGTAAAATTTAAACTTTTCCCTCTCATTTTTTATTAATTTAATAGAGAATGAATCTTATCTTAAAATTTTTGCAATATGGTTCTAAAGAATTTTAATTAGTAGTGCTAAAGAGAATTAATAGGAGAAAAGTAAGGAATACCGTTATTGATGGATTGTTGAGGTGGATAACTATCCTGTAGTTGAGAATAAAACATGGCCAGGATGGTGATTTATAGAATTTCCGCACTCTTCCCTAAGCTGAGAATATATGATGATAATTCTGAATAATTATGATTAATTAAGCTAAAGTGTTGTTAGAGTGTGTTGCAGTAAAATGATCTCTTGATTTTTTTTTCTTTTATAAATATATATTGATTTTCACTTGCTTGGTTCTATAATGATTAGGTGCGTCAATATTTGACATGACCCGAAAACTCGACTTGAATCTGATCCAAAAATTTCGGGTTAGGGTCAACCTGGATCTGAAACAGGCCGGGTTCAACAAATTGACCCGTTTCAAAAACCGGGTCGGGTTTGGGGTCCATTTTTTACCTGAAAACACATTTTTGACAAATTCGATGAATGATAGCCCTTAATTATATTTCAGTGCTACTTTAGCAACCACCAACTGATTGTTACTCCTCCATGTGATAATTTTTTTCAATACATCTATAATACTATTATAAGTGTGGCTTGAATTTCCACCCCCATAAAATTCTATTTTCTGATATGATTTCTCTCTGAAATTGTTACTCTTGTTCATTTCCCATTTCACCCTCATAGAGGTTAGCAAGTAGTCATGACTTTAATAAATAATATTTAATTTCTTCTTTTACTGATTTCATTCAAAGAAAATTTCTAACAACTCACAAAAAATATTTTTCTCTATTTTTTATCTTTACATAGGAATCGAGACTGCGACTTCTGGGCTAGTGGTAATACATATTTATCCCATTGACAAGATTGAACAAAAACTTATTTTTGCTTTATTGAGGTTTCCCCTTTCTCAAAAGGAAACTAATGCTCGTTTTCTAGAGTCTATTAATATTCAGGGAGACATCACCTATGAAAATTTTTACGGCCGCAATGGCATAATTAGGCTTGGAGATGTTCAATTTGCTCGATAGCCATTAGAAAAACTAAAGTAAAAAAATAAAATAAAATAAAAAACAAAACTTTGAATTTACATCTCCACCATATGTAATATTATTGATATCTTCTTCCCTATTTCTTCAATATTTTCTCTTCATTGGATGATCGCAAGAAGATGAATCGTTCATGCTGGAAAGCCAATCGGCGTCAAGGGAATTTTATTGACCGAGCTAGCTATTGATTTAATAAGTTGAAAAATTATGTCGTTGCTATAGATTTTGAAAATAGGAAGAACGTTGTTGCCGACCAAAGATTTTTCTAGCACTTTCATCAATTGATCCATCTTTTTATGATATAATTTAGGCTTTGTTTGGGATAGCTTTTTTAATACTTTTTAAAACTATTTTTTAGTTAAAAATTTTCTTAAATTAGAAAATTTTGTACTAAAAAATTGCTTTAGAAAGCAATAAAAAAACTATCCCAAATGAAGCCTTACAGTGACTATTAGATTAAACTATAAATGTAGAGGCAACTGAGAAAAGTTGTGAAACTGAGAAAAGTTGTGAGGGATAACTACTTTAGAGTCGAAGATGATTCTACTTCAATATAAATATTCTCTTTTGATTTTATTTGATTTGCAATTAAACAACAAAAGTTTTTAAACCCTTCAATTTAGATTTTCTTTCTCTTGCTCGTTTAAAAATCTAATTTTCTATTAATATCTTTTAGCGATATATATATATATATATATATAATCTTTTATGAGAAAAGTAATCATAATTTTTCAAAATCATATTATTAATTCATATAAAATTAAGAGCCACATAATTGTATTAGCAAAATAATATATATTTATAATTAAATAATTAATAATAATAATTTTGAGATTGAGTGATAAATTTACCTTTAATATGATTGAGATTGAGATTGATTGATATGATTGATTGGGAGTTATAAGTACATGAACAAGATACCCTCATCTGAATATCTGATAGAATACTGATTACTGACTACATATTGATACTAATTATTATTGATTACTAACTACTGATATTGATTATTGAATATAGATATTGATCTTTTTTAATGCTTGCCATTACTGAATATAGATCTATAAGAGTATTTATAGGTTTGCATCTCATCATCCCAATTTTTTTAAGAGATCCAATGTATATATTTATTGAAAGACAAATATACAGTTAATTGATCTGTAACTGGTTCACAAATGCTTATAGAATTGTCTTAATGTCTATTAGAAACTATACCTTTATATATTGTTTATTCTATGAGATCTTGAGAATTTCTAATGTGGTTAGGTTAAAGGTTGGCTAGAGAAGGAGATTGAAGGTCAGTTGGATGAATACAAAAATTTATTTATGAAGAGTGTTGAAATTCTTTCATGGAGTGTGAGTTTTGAGAAAGAATAACTGGTTTTTAAAATTATTGCATCCATAAATTAAGTGTGCTAAATTTATTTTCTTAAGAGAATAACTAATAAAGATGCACTTAAAGACTTTTGGATCAAGTTTATTTCATTCATGTCAAGGGATTTGAATAAAAGAACACCAAATTACTTTGACTGGTGATGTGGAGATGAGTCTATTTATGAGAACTTGCCAACTTTGTAAGGAGTTTGAATTTAACATTTATTGATAGCATTTGCTAGATTCATTATGATTAGAAGCAGATTCTATATTTTCCTTCATAAATCACATTCTTTTGAGTGGTACATAACTTTGGTCAAGAATTCCTTATTGATGAAGATTGTAATAACCCAATGATACAAAAAAAGCATTTTAAGTAAAAAAATATGAATTTTTAATTGTACCACAACGCTTTGTTGTTGTAATGTAGCTTTGCGGTGCTAAGGTTACGAGAAATGGGGTGCTAGGGTTGTGAGCACAGCAAGCGACGCCAGAAACTATCGCGGGTGGTACTGGTGTTTCTATTCTAAAGTAAATATGATTTCTGCATGCGGCTCTGGGATTGAACGATGTGGCTTTAGGATACTAAAAATTTTTTTTCCCTTAAATCCCCTACCACCTCTCTCTCACTAGTGTGGCTTGGTTGAGAAGAAACGAGGAGGGCGGGGGGGGGGGGGGGGGAGAGAGAGAGAGAGAGAGAGAGAGAGAGAGAGAGAGAGAGAGAGAGACGAGAAGAGATGAGAGAGAGAGAGAGAGAGAGAGAGAGAGAGAGAGAGAGAGAGAGAGAGAGAGAGAGAGTCCATCGGGGGCATTCTTTTGTCATTCCTTTTACGAAAAGTGTTCTAATAGTTGTTATTAACTACCATCTTACTTCTGTTTTTGATGATTTTGATTTCTATGGATTTTATCTCTTCTAAATATGTCAAAACTGCATCATCATCTGATTTCATAAGTTTTCACCGTGCAACTTTTGATATAATATAAATTTTATCATTTTGAACAATTTGATACAATTTTATTACATTTTTACTAGTTAAATATGCGTATAAGAATTTCTAGGTAAAATGAGTAGGGAAAGTGCATATTGAAAATGGACTAAAAGGATGTACTGTGCTTAACATGATAATACTGAAATGTGATACAAGAGTAAATAATGAAAGTGATTAATATGTATGAAAATGATGTACTAAAATGATATATATATATATATATATATATATATATATATATATATATATATATATATATATATATATATATATATATATATATATATATATATATATATATATATATATATATATATATATATATATATATATATATATATATATATATATATATAATGATGTACTGATTGATATAAGATAAATGATAGGAGTATGGATGATCACACTGATTCCTCAATTGTAAGAGTATATAAATAGTATTGATGATATATGATATACATGATAAGAATATTGTCAATACTATTACATTACAGATATTACTATCAGTATTGATATACATATTGATAAGAGTAATGTTAGTATTGATATATTATAGATAGTATTGCCAGTATTGATATATGTGATAAGAGTATGGTCAGTATTGATAAATATAAAATTAACGATTGAGATTGATTGAATATGATTGATTGGGAGTTATAAGTACATGAGCAAGATACCCTCATCTGAATATCTGATAGAATATTGATTACTGACTACATAATGATACTAATTATTATTGATTACTACTACTGATATTGATTGCTTAATATAGATATTGATCATTTTTATTGCTTGTCATTGCTGAATACATATATTGATACTATTGTTCTATATAACTGATAGACTAATAAGAATGATTGAATGATATGATTGAATAAAATTGATTGTATGATAAAGATAGAATGATTGATTGATACAAGTGACCCATATAGCTTTTCTTATATGATTTAAAGCATACAACTTTTCTTTTATCGTGTATTGATTGAAGTTATATTATTTTAATTATTTGTTGGGCTATTCACTCATTATGTGTTTTAGTTTAGATCAGGTAAGGAGTTTATAGCTTGAGGCTATATATGCAAGAGTGCTATAGTATTTTCATTTCAGTTTCTTTAGTTTTTGATTATTTTGTAGCAAGTATGGCTATTATTTATTTTATTTTGGACTCTAATAATTGAATGCATATATTGACTGATATAAATATGAATTATATTTTTCATTGTTATCTATTTTATTTAAAATAATTAATCAGCTCCGAATGTTGATATTGATCTGATTTTAATGGTTGATTAATTAATTGAAGGAATTACTAATATAATAAAGATATAAAAAAGGGAAAATAATTTATTTTACTATAGATCCCAAGGCAAGATAAAGAAAGTCCCCAATAATTAAAGGGAAATAATCTTTCCTATTATTATCTCTAAGAATAGATTTAGATTTTGACCTAGTTTTATATATAACAATAAAATTAATGAACTTCTAAGTTTCAAATTTATCTTTCATAAAAAAGATTGAAGTAGTTATATTGTGGTCATTTGTAAATGATATGAACTACCTAGCCCTAGAGATATTAGTGATATGAGAGGGACCCTAAATATCACTATGAATGATAGAGAAATATTATGAGGCTTTATAAGGATAACTATTATAACAGTCTAAACTCTTAACTTTTGAGATATTGTCCACTTTTACCTAAGAGCCTCACGATTTTGTCCTGCTGGTATAACTTCCTAGGAGGTCACCCATCACAGGTATTATCCGGGATGATCATGCTTAACTACGGATCGAGTTTTTTAATGAAATTCTGACCATTACACCAAAAGACTCCATGATGTTTAAGAGTTTAGCTTCTTTTTATTTAAGAGGTTTCACAATCCACCCCACTTAAGTAACTGACATCCTTGTATGTATATTTATCCTAGAATTATCCACCAGACCGATAGAATTCAAGATGTGGCCCTTATAAGTTCAAGTGGTGACTCCCACCACATAGCACTTTATCTTGTATGACATTTAGTTCAGGCCCATCTTCCGGCTAATATATTGCTATGTTACCATTTGTAATAGCCCAAAATCTTAACTATCAAGATATTGTTCACTTTGACATAAGGGCCTCACTGTGTTATCCTGCTGGTGTGACTTTCAAAGAGGTCACTCATCCCAGAATTTTTTGACAATTACACCAAAAGTTACATCGATGTTTAAGAGTTTAACTTCTTTTACTTAAGGAGTTTCACAGCTAGGATAGGTGTGTTTGGTGTGTTTGAAAATTAAAATTTTTTCAACAAAATAACTATAAATTTTATTATTTAAAGAAGATGAAAATAAACTTTTGAGATGCGTAAAGCTTGAATGAACAAAATGGATGTCTTAATATGATTGCAATTTCTTTATGATAATATACATATGGAGCATATTTTCTTTGTAACGTAATATTTTCTTTATGATCTAGAGGTAAAGTCCAATACTCTTTAGCATTGCTAGTCGTCCTCTTAGAGATCACATCTTAGAATTCATAGCAAGGAAAAAAAAATTAGTAAAATAATTCATTTCCTTGGAAATTTTTGTTTGTATATAACATATTATAGAAAAAATTAGGAACATACAACTCTATATTTAGTGATATGGAACTTAAGATATTAATTCTCCCATATCTATAATTGAAGATATCAATCAATCAGCATTCCTTATGAAGTTCTCCTTAGAAGCCTTGTGGTTTGATGAACATAAGTCCACAACCCATGATTTTGTATTGACTTTCTATGAATTATAAGTATTTAAGATCATAACTTCATTGGCAAGCTATCTGAAACAGATGTCAGATGTGTGTGGAATGGCAAATTATTGCATCCAGTCATTGGACGAGCAAAATAGCTTCGATCATCCAATAAAAAAATGCCACGTCACCTTCGCTTTTGACTGTACTTTGACTGCAGTTTAGGTGCGCTTTGACTGTGCTTTTGATTGCACTTTTGATTGCGCTTTCAATGCGCTTTACCTGCGCTTTTCCTGCACTTTTGATGCGCTTAATTTAAAATAATATTTTATTAATATCCGAACCTATCTCCTCGCCCGGTGACCGGATGCAATAATTTTCCGTGTGGAATAGGTTAGTTTGGAGTTAACTAAACATTTTTTTAACATTTTCATTTCTTCTTAATTGAAGGATGGAAGTGTAGAAGCATATGGCTTTAAATATTCCATGTTATTTTCATATCACCGTGATCTCAATTTTGGATCTTCCTTTTGAGGAGGAATATTTATATTTATGAGATAATCTTCATTGCTTTTCTTTTTCATTTATGAACATCATAATTGATTGAGCTCATTAGGGTTAGTTTTTCCCTTTAAATTTGTGCCCTATAAGTAGTTGGTTTGATGTGAAGCATTCATGATTGGAGGTGGTGTTAGAGGAGAAGTTTTTACTAGAGGTCATTTTGTGTTTAACCAAAGTTATGAGTAAGAGAAAATAATCTAATTGGATCAAAGAGACTTATTTGAAGGCAAGGAGAGATGCTAATGATAGCCACCTAAAAGGTTGATTGCGAGAATGTCACAATCAAGATATTAGGCAAGTTTAGCAATTTAGCAATGTTAGTTCTTGGAGAGTTCTGAAGTGGAAAAAACATGTGTGCGCTCTTGAATCTTGAGGCAAGATGTAATAACCTGAGGATATGAAAAATATTTTTAAAATGGAAAAAATATGAAAATGTGAATTTTTATTTGAATTAGAGTGCTTCGGCATTGTACTTATGAGTGTTGCGGCGCTAGGTTTGAGGGCACAGTGACACTAGAAAGTATTGATGCGACACTTGAGTCTTTGTTCAGTAGTAATTCTAGATTTAGCATGTGACGCTACGACATTGGGTCGGAGCACTGCATCACTAGGCAACTAATTGAGTTTTCATATATATTTAATCCTAAGCCTAAGCACTAAAATCCGCTCAGCCACCCTCCCTGCTTTGGCTTGCTCGGGAAGGCATGGAGAAGGAGAGGGAAAGGAAGAGAAAGAGGCGAGAGAAGCTAAGATTTGGTCATTTTCACCCATCAATTTTGTTTAAATATTTTTTTCTTATCATTGTAAGTAACTCAAATATTATTTTAGTTTTCAATGATTTTGTGTTTGACAAATTTATTCCCTTTTAAATTGATAAAGACTTATTGTCTCCTGATTTACTGTACTTTTATCATGTAACTTTTTTTATATGATAGATATAAATATTATAGATGTTTTGACTATTATATTATTAAATTTTACTAGGTGAAATAGAAGTTATGAATTTTTGAAGTTATAGTATAGTATATAATTTTTTTATATTTTCTAAATTTGAGCATTTTGTTGCATTTTATATGATATTATCTTTTATAGTGATAATGATACGTTTGATATGAAATAAGAGGAACATTTGCATAAGCAAGAAAGGAGTTGAAGATTGATAACTTTACGTGGTTCCCTACTAATCCACGTGATTCACTAATTGTAAGTCATAAGGAGTTGAAGATTGATTGAGAGTTATAAAGAGAACATTGATTGGAAGTTATAAGATGCGACTAATTGGGAGTCATAAGTGCAGGATCAAGATATTCTTAAGATGCACTCATTGAATATCTAAACATTTATATCGATACTGTAATGAATACTATATTGATATTGTGCCTGACACTAACACGGTTTATTGTCATGAATATTATTTAACGTTATTGAACATGATATTAATATTATTATTGACATTAGTACTATTGATTGTTATTGTTACTGTGACTGATGATATAATGGATTGAGATATGTGTTTTGATTAAAATATATATATATTTAAATATATGTATAGTTTTGAAAAATATTTTAATTTTTTTTGGGAAATATTTAATTTTGAATTTTGAAATTGAACACGTCATTATAAACAATATATATCGTCTCGAAAGGCGATCATATCGTTCCCTAATGGGTTCAGATTTCAAAATTATAATCGTATCCGGATTATTGTAGTCAAACTCAAAGGGAGAATCACATTTGACCCCGGAGGATCAAAATGAAATCTAATCAATTATTTGACTATTCTAATTCGGATGAAAGATCATTAATTTCATAATCGAAACCACGATAATAATTGATATATCTCTCCGAAGAAAGAAGATATCAATTATTATGGATCGTTCGAAAATGACGATAATGATCGTCGGGTTTGATTTTCCCAAAGATAATTAATTAGAGGTTTTTGAAAAATTATTGGTTTTGAAAATAGGTTCTGGGTTACTAAATCTCCTACGAGCGCAAGCCCTCGTAGTTAATTACATCGTAAAGAAATTAGAATTTCTCTACGAAAACTCTCGATTAAAATAGCGGTGTAAATTTTATTTAAGATTTCAAAGTTAGATATCAAAGGAAGTTAAGGTTTAGAATTTCAAGTGGGATTGGTTCAAGTTTGAGCAGTTATTTCTGGAATCAAAGGAAGAAAGGTAGGAGGTGTTTTGGGATTCTGAATTACTTCAGAAACACCCCAATCTATCCTAATTGTTAGGCTTCTATTTGATTGAAAGAAATTTTTAGTTTGAGTGGTCAATTTTATTAGAAATTTGGGATTCAATTCCCGGAAGTTGAGGTCTTATGGCCCGAGCCAGCCTCAGAACCTAAGTCTAAATTGGGCATTAAAAGTTAGTGCCCCAAACCTAGCTAGTGCAATGCGAATCTGGTCTTACCCCGGCCTGGATTGGGGAGCCAGCTAACACACCTAAACGATTTTAAAATATGAGTTCGGTCCTTTTTTGTAGAGTGGTAGGGACGTTAATTAGAAAAGTATAAAGGAATGGGGTCGACATCTAGAGCAGATCCTTAATTGACCCCTTAGACTTATGTTGGGTATTATGTCTAAATAATGCAATTAAATATTAGACTTGATTTTAATGTGTTACTAATACGATGCATGCTAATTGACTCGATTGAATGCAAGATCAGTATGTAGCAGTTTAAAAATTTTTGGCTTAGAAAATAGGTTTTATCCTAGAGATTGCATAACATCCCCTTGACAGATCGGCACCCTCATAGGCCAGGTGGTCTGCCAGACCCGCAGGCGGGGAGATGCCTAACAAGGTTGAGAAAGTATAATATGTATGCATGAAAAACCCTCGGCGAGTCCGAGCTTACTTCTTAGGACTGTTTAGAATTTCTATCTTATCCTAAAAATTTTATTTAATTAAAGTAGAAAAATTTTGACAGACCCCTAAGAGCCTAAATTCGAATTCCAGGCTAAATCAAATGCGGCATGCAAATAAAAAGACTAGAAAAACAGGAGTTCTAAAGCGCAATCAAATTAAACAAATCAATCAAATTAAATTTATCAAATTGAATGTCCATAGGCAAGTGCCCTTATTATTACATCACAGAATTACAAGAAAGTAAAGTGGCAGGGCACCACTGACAACAACCCGGATTTCTAATCCTAAATCAAATGACTTTGAGATTTGGGATTCTTCTCGTTGTCCACTTCTTCGTCTTCTCACGAACATCTTGATTCGTCGGTTCCGGATATCCAAATGGAAAGAAACTCCCCCTTGATCGGGGTGTTACCTTTCCTCTTTGGATATTTGCAAAGTATCCTAATTTGACTCCCAAATGGAAGAAGACTCTCCCCTTTAGGGATGTCTTCACCTCTTTGGAATTCAAATTGGATATTTATATCCCAATCTCAAATCATTTTAAATAAATACAACCTTATTCAATCAAATTTACATTAATTTAAATAGAAAAATCTAGACTCGATCCTGCAAGGTTATCCTAATAATCAGCAGTTGTATATATTCCCAAGCAGTTATAATATGAAAATTGAAATGCATTTTTTTTTTTAGCCACACTTGGCCATGCTCTTTTTATTTAAAGGGGGTCTTAAGTGCGGCAGGTACCTGTGCAAAGAGTATATAATAATTTTATTAATTGCCCCCTTTAATTTCAGCTCCTTATATGAGCATGGCCACCTGCATAAGATTGCACAAGTATAATTCGTCCCTAACCTAGGGGTAAATCTAACGCACAATCAAGCACAGAGTGCAAGAAGTAAGTAAGCAGACACAACAATTCTACACTAGCAAACAGCATGCAGTAAAAGCTCGAAAAATACGACACACAACTGCAGAAAGTAAAACACCGGCCTATCCTAAAACTAGAGTTGGTGATCCTAGCAAACCATCTAAAGTGTGTGAGGTAGGTCGTGTGGTTTTGATTTGTCCTAAATAGGATTATTAGTTAGAGTTGTTTCAAGTTTGATTGGTTGAAAGGCTTAAGAGAAATTTAATTAAGGTTTAAATATTAATGCTTTGAATATTTTAAAATTAATTATTAATTATTTGTTGAAAATCACCTTTGTTTCACACCGAGGCCGTGAAGTTTATTTCACCTTCCTTGGGGCTAAGTTAATAGCCTCGTAGGCCTGGGTTACCCAGTGGTACCCGGTATAATTAAGTGATTTGATTTGGTTAAAGTTCAAAAGTTAATGAATTTTAATTAAGGTTGGTTGATTACTGATTTTAAGGTTAATTAATTAATTCTGGAGTTTTAAAGATAATTTGGAATTTTATGAATTTTTTTGAATATTTTAATCACTTAATTAAAGGGTCAAAAGTTGACTTTTTGATTAAGCTCAAATTCTAGAATGTTTGTATTTTATTAAAATATTAGACCTTACTACGATCATTTAGACAGTAAGTACGTTGAAATCGGAGTTTTCTAGATTTTATTACGAAGGCTTGAAGTTTTGAACTAGATTTTAACTATGGTTGACCCATTTGTTGACTTTTTGAAATATTACAGATTTCTGGAATTTAATATTTTTAATAAATATTAGACCCTATTATGAGTTGAATGCAAGTGAGTTTGTTCAATTTGGATTTTTCTTGAATTAGTTATGAAGGTTCAAAGTTTTGACTACTTAATGGATTTTTTTTTTTAGATTGTTTAATTAGAAGCCCCTTTTGGGATTTTGATCCAAATGAACTTCCAACTCCTTGAAATCAACTCCAAAGGTCAGGAATGACCTAAGGAGAGATTTCCAAGTGTTTGGGAAATTTTTGGAATTTTTTAATAATTATTAATTAATTATATTAATAAAATATTGATTTTCAATTAAAATTAGATTAAGGTTTAAATTGCTGTCAAATCAAAGGGATTTCAATTTTCATGAGTTAAGAATTGAATTCTGGTCAGTTAGAGGGTTTATACATATTTTTAAGGTTTAAAATGAATTTATTGCATTTTTCGGAATGTTTAATGGTTTAATTAAGGTTTAAGCTTAGGAAAATTAATTAAGGACCTTAATGATTTCTAAAACCAGTGAAAATTTTTCCTAAGGCTGAAAATGTCACTATGTTTGAAATGTTCAAGTTTCAAGTTCAAATGAGATGTATCCTAATCACAATGTATTTTCTAAGTTATCTAATCAAAGTCCTTAATTATTGTCCTTAACGGTGTCGCTAAATTTAATAGGCTTGAATCAAAGTTTTGACTAACCCTTGACTAACATTAATATGCACATACACATAAGCACAATCAAGTCCTTAAAACTAGGAGAGCCTAGGCTAGGTGGTGTGTGCACAACCTAAGCATGCAAATTGATTTGAAGTTTAATTAACTTAAAGATTAATTAATGGATAATTACCTTGGTAATTATTCATTAATTAATCATCACATCCCCCAAAAATTCTATTCGATCATGTTCAATCTATGCTTAAACTTCCAAGGGATCTCTCAAACATTTAAAGATTTAAATATATATATATATATATAATTTTAAAGTAGATTTTAAAATATACAAATACATATATATATAAGTATATATATTTTAGAATAAAATAATTAGAAATATTATTAAAATAAATTTTGAAATTTGAGAGACCCATTGATTTTCAAAGTAATTTGAAAATAAATTTTTAATTTTTTAAAAAAATATTTTAAAAAAAAAATAATATAATATTTAATTAAATACTAATTAAATATTAGGGATATTCAATTAATTGAAATTAATTAAAATAAATTGAGTTTTAAATTTTTGAAAATATCTTTAAATTAAACTTCTTAATTTTCTAAAAAAAATTCGATGCATTATTTGAATTTTAATGATTTAAATTGAATTTATTTTTTTTTTTTGAAGCTTTAAATTAATTAAAGCATTTAAATTAATTTTAAAAAACTGATTAGTAATTAAAATAATTCTTAAATTAAATTAAATAAAACCTCAATATTTCAAAAATTTGATATTACAATTAATGATCTGATTTGAATCATCAAAAATATCTAAATGTAATTTAAATTAATTAATATCTAAGTATTTAAGGTATAAAGTATAAATACCTTAAACTAATTTCATTTTAATTTAAAGTAAAATATACATATATATATTTAAATACTTTAATATTATTGCTGGAATTTTAAAATATTTTTAAATTTAAAATGTAATGTTTAAATATCCCAAAAATATTTAATTATATTCAAATAAAAACTAATTTTAAAATACTTAATATTTAATACTTAAATAATTTAAGTTAAAAGTAATACTTTATATTGATATTAATTTTAAAATATAATAGTTAATTTTTATGATAATGATATTATATAAAATATATTTTTTTTATTAATTAAAATCAATTTTTTTTTTTAACTTAAAATGATTTTAAAAAGATAATTTAAATCATTTTAATTCAAATGGCAGCAGCGCATGCCACGTGGCCTGATCTGGTTCGGCCAGCCAGAAACGGCGGGCAATGATTGGGAGTAAATGCGCGGGGTCCACGCGCAAACCACTTAAACGAGTCAGCAATCACGCATTGCCGTCGGATCAGCCGCTGTAATGAAGGAACGGTTCTGATTGAGCCGAACCACTGATTCAGCAAAGCAGCGGATCAGAGAGACGGTCCAGAGAGCGTATGACTCGATTTGGACCGCTGATCGTGCGATCAACGGTTCAAAACTTGCCTAGCCCATGCATGAACTCGACCGAGACCCTAAACTAGAAGATCGACTCGTTCTCTCAACATACTAAATGAAATGGAATAAAAATTTAAAACTAGATTGCTATAATGAACAGAAGTTCTGGGGAGTTAATTATACAGTATTCAAAGCACTTAGTAAAAATTTATTTAACTCTAAGTGTATAAACTAGGGTTTCGGATTTCTACCTCAATAATGGACGGTTTAACCCGTTTATTGAACTGTTGCATTTGTGGGTTGTCCACGCTCCTTTTTGTAGAAGACACCTTGCATTGATAACGCCTAGATCGAGCTGGAGAAGACCTGGACCTGGTTAGTCTTCGGTTTGGCCGGAAAGCTCGCCGGCGGCATCCTCCAACTGCCGGGTTTTGAATGAGGATGTGTAGAGGGACCTCTGGGGAGCTCAATGGAACAGGAAAATGGGTTTGGGAGAGCTTGAGTGGAGAGAGAGGCTAGGTTTTCGAATGTGAGCTCATTAGGGCGTTTTTTTCTATTCAAATGTCCCCAGGTGGTTTTGAACGGCTAGGATCACTTGAGTGCACCTCTGGATGTCTGCCACCTGCCCATGGGGTGGTTAGAAAGCTGGATGCAAGGACTAGCCAAGGACATCCTATGTGGAAAGGGTATTTTGTCCTCCTAAGGCATATGGATTTAATCTATTCCATTGGATGTTGATCCAAGGGTTTAGATTAAATGCAGGAAGGTTCTAGAGAGCCTTCAAACAGTTAGATGAGTTTAGATTAAAGGATGATTAGGTCTAAATGAGGTTTTGACCACATTTGACCACTCTAAAGCATGGTTTGACTCTCTGACCAGTCCAAAGTCACTTTGGCCCGCTGATGTGGCAATAAAGGGACCTTAGAAAATTGTTTGAAGGGTTTGGAAGAGATTGTGCTAGCTTGGGTCAAGCCATTTGGGCCTTTAGAGGTTTGTTGACCAAGTGTTGACTGGTCAACTGACCATGTTGACTGCTGAGGTGGCACATGAGAGAGTCTTGAATGCTGGTGTGATGGACTTAAAGCTTGTAAATTAAAGTTTGAATGTATAGGAGCATGTGAATGGGAATTTGACTATGATTTTGGGTTTGATTAAATCGAAACTCCAATTGATTTGATTCCAATTGAGTTTGAATGGATTTGAAACATATTTGAAGATGTGTTTGGGAGTTTTGATTGATTTGATATGATTTGAATGTGTTGATTCAATTGAATGAAATGGATTGGGTCATATGGGTCAAATTTGACCAACCATGGCTTAGTTGACTTGGTCAACTATTGGTTAGGTCAAGGGTCCAATTTTGGGCTCAACAAGTTTGAAATATGGTTTTGGGTTTGTTGGATGTGTTTTGAAGGTTTAAGGAGATCAATTAGGCCAAAACACACATTTGAACCCTTAAGGGTCTTCTTGGGTCAACCCTGTTGACTTGGTCAACCAGGTTGACTCAGGAGCTGGGAATGGGTCCGACAGGTTTTAAATGGTATTTGAAACCTGCTGGAGGTGGTTGCATTCTATTTGGAGGTCGTTTGGTTTAAAATCACTATTTGAGCCCCGTAAGGGTATTTTGGTCATTTTAGGCTCATGCCCACTGGGGGCTGAAATGAGTCCAGAAAAATGCAGTTTATTGATCACCATATCAAGATTAATGGTCTGGAAGTGACTAGAGGCTTTGATGAAGACTCTAAGGTCAAAATCTTCAAGGTGATAGGTCCAGTGGTATAGGCTGTAAATATTTGAAGGTTTTACAGCCTTTAGATTTTGATTTAGTTTCTGGGGTTAGAAACCTCAGAATGGGCTCAAATTTGGTGGGTTGCCTCTAGAGACATGTTTCATCAGTATGCAACTGACAGACTCTGAATCGGAGGTCATTTGATTGGTTTTTGATGTGTTTAAAAATTTGCTGAAAAAGGCTTTTAGGATTAGGCCTTTTAGCATTGGATTTTGGTTTCAAATTCTGGATTTGAGTTGGATTTTGGATTTGATTGATCATATGTCTGGATTGATTTATGATCTAGGTAGATCCTAAATTCTGACTCCTAGAAGGGTCTTAAGGTCTAGAATAGAACCTAAGGTCTGAAGTCTAGAAGGATCCTAGGGCCTAGAGTTTGAATTGATTTGAAAATTAATCTATGGTCAGGATTGGTCCAAGTGACCTCATACAAAAATGAGGTCAACAATATGATGAGCTATAGAAGGACAAATTGATGTAGATAATCTGTATAGACATTGATGCATATATTTTTTTTATATAATTTATAGCATATTATTCTCTTTTATTTTGCATTGATTTCAGTTATATGATTTTACTTATTTGTTAGGCTATGTATTCATTATGTGGTTTACATGATTTCACGAAAGGATAATGATTCTCTAATATGAGGCTTCAGATAAGACAAAAATGCAATTATATTTCTTTCTGCTGTTTATTGGTAAGCTCTAGTTAAATGATTAAAATAAAAGATATATATAATTCTTCCAATATAGATCCTAGAGTGTAACAGATGCAATGAATACAAATAAATTGATGAAAATATCACATTAAAGCTAGATGTCTTGTCTTGTTGAACTCTATATTGAATTATATATTAATGTATACAAACATTGGTAGCATTGATAGATAGGATACCATATGAATGTATACATATACTGATTATATAATAGATAAGATTGATAAGATTGATGACATTAATATTGACACTTGTATACTTATGATTCATCTATAGACTCACGCACGATTTCAGTATCGATGAGTTACTTTTTATCATACGAATATACTATTTTAATATGTTATTATCCTATTGATACGAATACTAGTTATTATTGTTGATTAGCGATACATTTATAGTCTCACATAGATGTTGATTTATAAATTTAAGTGTAACTATTCCTGCTTTCTATTACTGTTCATATTGGATCATAATAGTTGTGATTGATCATTGATAGTATTGAATGTTGTTAAGTTTATTAATTGAGATGACATGCATATTGGTTCTTAAGTCATGTGTTGAAAGATTTAGTGAATTTGAGTTACTAATGGACTTTTTAGCTCATTATGTATATTGTAATGATTACAGGTCAATGGGTCAGGACCAGGTTGAGTGAAATTGATAGATAGCCTCATGTTTCTTTTGATTTTGTTTGTATTTCTTTTATTCTTTTGTAGTCAGGAGCAAGTGATAGAGTATTGATTGTATTGATCTCCTTACTATTGCATATTGATTTGAGAGAAAGCATAGAATAAAATATTTTGAGATATATATTTTTTGTTATTTTTGCTAGATTGATTTATATAAGCTCTGGTAAACGCTTAAAATAATAAACAAACAATTCTTTTAAATTTGATCTTGAGATGTAACACAAGCTCTTGCGGAATTTAAGTGATCTTGGTGCAGCTCGGACAAACCCTTACGGGGAGCGAGTAAGGGAATATGAATCACTCTTCGATATCATGTTAAGATTGGAGACAAGAAATATAAGAGAAAAACTTATTCGCTTGATTAATATAATATAGAAGAATTACATATTTATAGGTGCTAAACAATATCAATTCATAGTATTGAAATTAAGAAGAATTAGTACAAAATTAAAGGGAGACATTAAAAAAAAAATTGATAAATTATTGATGGGTAATCATCCTACGATTTATTTAGTCAGAGCACACAGTTTTTTTTTATGAGAATTTCCTCATTATTCAAAATCCAAAAAATCAATACCAATAGAAGAAGCATAAATGGATAATTTAATTCATTAATTAATATACCATCTTACAGAATTCAAATCCAATTATGTATCTAATAAACTCTTATGTCTTTAACCATTGCTAAATAAATTTACTGACATCATCCATATATTTATCACCCCCACCTAGGGTGTAAATGAATCGAGTTGAGCTCGAGCTCGAGTTGAGCCCAAGAAACGAGCTCGAACTTGGCTCGAGCATTCGTACTCAAGCTTGAGTGCTTGACTCAATATACAGTCACCACGAGATTTCTACTTCTCCGAATGAAGTCACAATTGCGGTTATATATATATCGAATAAAAGTTTTAAAAAATTATTTCACTTGTAAAAATTATTTTTTTAATATTTATTTATTTTTTTTAAACCGGTTCTCGATCAGTCAATGAGCCGAGTTTAATCAAATTTGAACTCGAGCTCGTTTAAAATTCGAGCTTCCTTTTTGGTAAGCTCAACTAGTGATCTGATTGACGAGTCGAGTTCGAGCCGACTCGGCTCATTTACACTCCTAACCCCCACCATGTTGCCTACCCTCCTATTGATGACACGCTTTCGCATACTTTAACCATATGATACTTAAGTTAAGTGCAAATCATTCATGTATCTGCACTCTTCCCTTTCTTTTCCCTTATCATGCCAGCATCAGTACTATTGAGGTCTCATCCCTTTCTCAATAGTGCAAATACTTTTGCTTGCCACAGATGCCTATTTCCGTCTCACATCATTCAACACTTTCATGTAAATAGATCTTTTATCTTCACGTAGATGCTGTCTTCCATGGTCAAGAAAAGAAGAAATTAACCCTAAAGGATTCCTATTAAAACCACAATCTTTCTAAGCTTTCTGCATCTCTAGAGACACATATTAGTAAAGGAGATTCGGGCTTTTCTTCCAGGCTAGAGATGTCCCCCTCCCCCAGCTTCAATGTTATTGCCATCTTCATATAACAAAGCCAAACAAAATTCAGTCTTTTTGGTCAAAGATTCATCCACCAACATCTGAAAGATGGAATCTTTATGTTCAATCAAGCAAACACAGATCCAGATGAAGCTTTACAGCTCTCTCCACTCCACTGCGCTTTCCTCCAAAGCTTTGCAAACCAAACACTTTAATCATGCACTAATTCACAGAAAGAGAAAGAAGATGGCTACTTTGTTGAATGATTTTTAGCTTTCCTTAGTAAGGATCCAAAACCTTTTTATTTTCTGCAATGCTCTGAAAGGTAAGATCAGTTTGACCAATTGCGCAAGCAATGCTATGAAGATTGAAGAGGATGAAGACAATATATATGAAGGTGATTCCCTCGCCAGCATTCACTAATCAGTAAAGTCAGTCAGAAAAGGCCACAACTCCAATTACTTAATTTGATTACTAGGTTTTGCAAGGTGGGTGGACTAGATGCTTTATGTTCATGTGGCCTTCTAAGGCTTCATTTGGGATCGCTTTCTTACTACTTCTTAAAGCTGTTTTTTAGTACAAAAACTAATTTTTTTGTATTAGAAAGCAGGTTTAAGAAGCAGTAAGAAAGCAGTCTCATACAAAGCCTAAATAAATGCAGTCAGTCAAGATTGCATGCAATCAGCTCATGATGTCGATGTTGGTCTTAATAAGGAAAAAAATTGGTTAATCTGATGGTATGAAGGCAGATTTTGATGAATGTATTTGTTCATATGGAAGCAAAGAATATTTTATGGTCTGAAGCTAAGTACTATAAGGATTTTTTCCTTTCAAAGCTTTAAAACCTGAGATTCAAGCAAATTAAGACTATGCGCGTAATTCGCTTGAAAAGTAATCCATACCTATGAAACCAAACAAATTGGGGAATCAGTGCATGATGTGCTAATTTAACTAGATAGAGGTTGCTACACTCTGCAAGGAATTTGGAACCTTTTGATGTCTGGCTTATTTTTTTTATTATTATTATTTTTTTTTTATGTCTGGCTTATTTGATACTACAAAATCCACAATTATTATCATTGTAATAATCATCCTTGTTTTATGTTGGAATATTTATTATTATGTAGAGAGTTTATCAATTTTGTATTGAATAAATATTTTACACATATATAGATAACTTGAATTATGGAGGTCAACCTTAGAGTCTAAAGGTTTTCGTTTGAGTAGATCTAAAAGTGAATATATGGAATTTATTTTTAGTAGCAATAGATCTGGTTTTTTTTTTGGGGGGGGGGGGGGGGGGGGGGGGGGGGGGGGGGGGGGGGGGGTTGTTGGTTGTGACTTTGAGCGATCAAGTCATTAATACGAGTACACGTTTTAGATATATTGGGTATATTGTTCACAATAATTGTGAAATAGATGGGGATATTATTAACAGAATTCAAGTTGGATGGATGAAGTGGAGGAATGCATCGGGCTTGTTGTGTGATAAAAAAATACCACTCAAACTTAAGGAAAAATTCTATAAGATGGTGATTAGACCTGCAATGCTTTATGGCGCAGACTGTTGGCCATTAAAAGAGAAGCATGATATTAATTAATTAAGTGTTGTAGAGGTGAGGATGCTTAGGTGGATGAGTGGCTTTACTATTTGAGATAAGATACAAAATGAGCATATACGTGAAAAAGTTAGAGTAGCTCCAGTGGCAAATAATATTATAGAGAGTCGCCTTAGATGATTTGGTCACATAAAATGGCGGCCTTCCAATGACCGGTTAGGAGAGTAGATGTATTAGATTTAAACTACGTTAACAAAGGCAGGGGTATACCTAAAAAGACTTGGTTAGAAAAAATTAAAAATGATATTTCTTTATTAGTTCTAAATGAGAATTTGACTCTTATCCGGACATAATGAAGAAAAAATGATTCATGTAACTGACCTCACATAGTGGGATAAAGGTGTGATGTTGTTGTTGTTGTGTAGATAAGTTTAGAGTAGTCACTCATGGGAGATATCTTATTTTTAAGTGAAGAAATTGAGAAGGGAAAAATTTGTAGGCTCTTGCTCAATTGGAAAGACTTCATTATTGTATTTCGAATAATAAAAATGGCATCTTTCTTTGTAATTAGAGAATTAATATATTAATGTCATGTAGCAAATATGGACTATGGAAGATATTTGTATTGGTAGTAAGACGAGCCTTGAGATCTTTGAAGTATTATTAGGTAATGATGGACTCACTACAGGAAAAACGCTGAAAACCGGCGGCTTTTTCCGGCGGTTAGGCTAGATTTACCGGCGGTTTTTAATGGTACCGGCGGTCTAACGGCGGTTTGTAAACCGTCGGAAAAAAATGGCGTAGAAAACCATTTCCGACCTCTTGTTACCGGCGGTTTATTTTTGCGGCGGTTTTCCGGCGGCCAATACCGCCGGTGACCACCGGAATTTTAACCGTCGGTTTGCCGGTGGTTAAGCCGCCGGTATTTAAACCGCCGGTAAGCCTGCGGTCACGTTACCGGCGGTTTTCCGGCGGTTTAAAACTGGCGTCGTCTGGTTCGTAGACCGCCGGACGGCGCCGTTAGACCGCCGGTAATGTACCGGCGGTGGACGGCGGTTATAGCCGTCGGCAGTACCGACGGTTTAAATCGTCGGGTGTCCATCGTAAAACCGCCGGAGGCCGTCGGTTAGCCACCGGTAATTACCGGCAGTTTAATATTATAACCGACGGCTTATCTTGTCCGTCCGGTATCGTCGTTTCCGGCGGCCAAACCGCCGGTTAGCCGCCGGAAACCTGTAGCACCTGAAAAAAAAAATTGACAGCATCCCCTCTATTTGAGGGAGGTTCACCCTAAAGTCTAAACCTGCAGAAAAAGCAATATATGTTGGGCAACACGCCGCTATATTCATCACAACCAGAAAATACAAACAAAATCAAAAATTCACGATTTGGTATGAAATCTGAACCCATTCACTATATATATTGGCCAAGTTTTTACTTTTCGCATTGGACCCCATGCTAATGCTTGCAAACCTTTATCGAAACATTTGTTATCAGGATTTTGTACCTAAAAATATTTTCAAATTTTAGTATTTTTGATAATAAATAAGATTTAAATTTATAAAAAAAATGTACTCACATATGATCTGAACCAAGTTGGAAATTCATTTGCATTAGCTTGCTCAATTTCCCTTGAATCTGTCAAAGGCAAATTGCTTACGAAATACCTGGTGACAAATAATACATAAGTATTTTAAATAAACATTACTAATTTATTATTAACATTATGTTAGAACTTACTCTAAGATTGGCTCAACTTCTTCACAGTTCAGTAGTACATACAAATTCGCTGTATTTATTTCTAAATCGTTGAGATATCTTTCAACACATTTGCCACTAGGCTTTCCTTGCCTTCTAAATACTGTTAGTGTAGCATGTGATTGTTCTTCTACATCGAAGTCCATGTTACGACCCATTTTTGTTCTTGTACTCCTTACATGTTTTCCTTATAAACTTTAGCATGTGATTGTTCTTCTAGATCTATTGAAGCGAAAACCTTATAAACTTTATAGTTGACCTCCATAATTCATGTTTTCCATCAACTCCCTTTCTAGTCTTATCAACATGAAGAATATCATCAGTAAAAAGCATACACCAAGGTACATCCTCTCACAAATGTCTAGTGAGAACATATATGAGTAAAGCAAAAAAGATATGGACTTCTTGCTGATCCTTGATATAATCCAACCGAAATAGGAAAATACTTGATCAAACCACCATGTATTTGAACACAAGTAATAGCTCCTACATACATATCAATAATGATTTAAATATAAGCATTATTAACTCCTTTCTTCTTAAGAACCCTCCATAGCACTTCTCTTGGAATATTAACATATGTTTTCTCTAAATAGATAAATATCATATATAGATCCTCCTTATTCTCATTATATTTCTCCATCAAACCTCTAAAAAAATGTATGACTTCCATTGTAAACCTACCAAGCATTAATCCAAATTGATTTTGAGAAACTTTAGTATCACACCTAAACCTATGCTCCATAACTCTCTCCCACATTTTTAAATTATGAAACATTAACTAAAAAGATAATATAAACATGGAGTAGTAGCACAAATAATCAAAGAAAAACCATAAAAAATAACCTTAAAATAGAAATCGGATTGTTTGGGGTCGGAATCGGTCGGCGGTCGGGCGTCGGAGTAGACTCGTCGGCGACGGTCGGACTGGGGTCGGCGGTCGGAGTTCCTTCGTCGGGGGCTGATCGGACGAACGGAGGACACGGTACAGCGAGCGACCGAGAGAGAGAAGGAAAGAGAGAAAATGAAATAAGCGGAGCGAGGCGGCTCGTATTAGGGCTTTTACCGGCGGTTTTCCGGAGGTCTGGACCGCCGGAAAAAAATCACTTATCAACGGCGGTTTAAACCGCCGGTTCATATTGATATCCGGCGGTTTACCGGCGGTTTATAGACCGTCGGTATTACCGGCGGTGTATCGTAGCTAAGCCGCCGATTTGGCCGTCGTTAGAGTCCGACGGCTAGACCGCCAGCGACGCCGCCGGTAATACCGACGGTCCATAAACCGCCGGTATTTGACATTTTTTCTGTAGTGACTATTATCTCGATTGCTCCCCTTATAAGATGGGAGATCAAATGATTAGAATGACAGAAATCAAATGCTAGTAGTTTATGACGATCAAGTGTTAATGATTGGCATGCAATTGGTAGTTGATGGATATTAGATGGTAGTCATTGGCATTCATAAAATATCGATCTAGTGAAAGGTTAGTTGTTAGGAGAATGTCAGTAGTTTGTTAGGCAATTCTTTGTATGTGAGGGAAGACTAAAAATCAAGTGAACAACATTAGATGATAGACATCAACAATTAGTAGGAATTAGATGATAATTGATTGGGAATGTTGATTATTGGATGAAAGTTTGTGACCTACTTAGTCATTTTCTTTGTTGGTGGGTAGATATGGAAATTAGAAACTAGGACATTATATGAGAATTACTAAACATTAACATTGATCCTTGGTATTCAATAGGAAATAATTAATAGGAACATCAAATCTTGAGCAATCTAAATTTATTTTTTTCTTCTTATATAAGGGGGGACACTAATGACTAGGAAGGTTGATGTCAAACGTCAATAGTCAAACATCTTCTTGCAAAGGTGGCATCAATTTTAGCAAATAGTCTGTGAAACCCTTTAAGTAAAAGAAAGTTAAACTCTTAAACATTGAGGTGCCTTTTGATGTAATGGTTAGAATTTCCGTAAGAAACTTTGTTGTTAAGTGTGCTCATCTTGGAGTAATTCTAGGATAAGTGACTTACTGTAAAGTTATACCAATAAGACAAAATCGTAAGGCCATTAGGCCAAAGCATAAAATATCTCGATAGTTAAGATCAAGTTTGGATTATTATAGAATGGTATCAGAGCAATACACAGCTGAAAGATGAGAACTAAGTGTCATACAAGACAAAATGCTATGCCATGTGAGTCATCTCTTGAACCAAGTGTAGGACAAAGAGCCACATGATAGGAGTCACCACTTGAACTTGTAGGGGCCACCTCTAAAATCTTATTTTCCTGGTGGATGATTATGGGATAAAGTTGCTAACAAGAATGTCAGTTATTTAAGTGGGAGAGGTTATGAAATTTCTTAAGTAAAAGAAAGCTAAACTCTTAAACATCGAGGCGTCATTTGGTGTAATGGATGAATGTTTTGTAAGAAACTCCATAGTTAAGTGTGCTCATCTCAGAGCCATTCTGGAAAGAGTGACTTACTGTGATGATACATCAACAGGACAAAATCGTGAGGCCTTAGGCCAAAGCGGATAATATATCGATAGTTAAGAATTTGGATTGTTATATAGACATGTTTTGGCATTGTTCAATGATTATTGTCAATGTTGATCAATGTATGATCATTAACATTGAATGGTGGTGGGTATTAGTGTTAATCCATGGCAATTGTCAGGTTAGTCAATGATATGTGAACATGGTGATGGTGAGAATCAACTTTGTTTGACAATCACCATCGGGTATTGGTTAGTGGTGCTCTAGAATTTGTTTTGTTCCATAATTCTCTCCACCAAAATCCTTCTTGGCATCCTTTTTAGTACAGTGTTAAATTAGTGCCAATTTATACTTTTCTAATTGGTGCATATAGTTATTTTGACCATAATCAAGACACTCTATTGGATAGTTTGGGTTAATAGCCTTAATCATGACTTTATATATTTTTATATCTTAGCACCTTATTGACCTTAAAATTAATTTATGTTAGGCTTACTTGATTAATCTTGATGAGTTGCTCATTTTCATTTCAATCACACAAATAACAAAGGTCTTAAATCCTTCAAATAGTCATATGAAGCTTTTAATTATATTTTATGTGCTCGATTTAATTTTATTTTGATTCCAATTAAAGAGTTATTGGTATTGCTAAGTTTATCTCATTGAAATGTTCCATTTAATGTTTAATTCATTGAAACTATTGTTCATATAATCACAGAGTTGATTCTAGGTTCATCGTCATACAATAATTTTAGTCAAGATTTGAGCTTGATTGGTTAAGTTTTTTTTTTAACACATTATTTGCCCATATTTTTGAACATCAAAATCATCAAATCAAAAATTTATTGGGTCTTACAAAATTGTATTGTGAAATAATTTTTTAAGAGAAAATTATGAGGTTAATTTTGCCATTTCATAAACATCATTGTGAACCCCTTATGTTCGTGAGCTTTGTAATTCGTCATTGGTCATAATTCATCATTTAGTTAAGTTTACACATCATTTAGAATGAAAATTGGTTAAAAAAAACTAAAAATCTCTCTAAAATTAATCAAAAATAGTTTACAAAGCTATTTTGGTCCCACTAAAATTGACTTTAAAATATCAATATGTGATCTCAAAGGGACTAGAATGCCAAAGAAATGGGTCCTCTTTGGACTAAAAATTTCTCAAGCATGTGCAAGTACGCCCAAGGTGCCCACCTATGGAGGGCATAGGTAGCATGTGATCCAAATTAACTTGGTATTATTTTTCTTTATTGAATTACATAATTCTTTTAAATATATCTAAAAATAAATTTAATAATTTTATGGACATAAAAATTCTCAAAAACTAACCAAATAATTCACAAAAAAAATTATGATTATGTTTTATTACGTCTTCAAATTCTATAAAATCTTTTAAATTTGAAGAGTTCAGGAGATATAGTTTTCTTCCCCAAGCTCTGCTAGTCTAATCACTACAGGAAAATCACCCACTTCCGGCGGCTTTTTCCGGCGGAATTTGACCTATTTCCGGCGGTTTTTTAATTTTCCGGCGGTTTTCCGGCGGTTTTCGTGCCGCCGGAAAAAACGGCGTAGGAAAATAATTTCCGACGGCGTTTTCCGGCGGCATTATATTTCCGGCGGTTTACCGGCGGTCAAAAACCGCCGATTGAAAAAAAAAAAAAAAACAATTTCCCGCTCCCGCTGAAACCGCTCCCCGGCGGCGGCTCCGGCGGCACGCCAGCAACCCGCTCCGGTGGGCGGACCAGAGCGTCGAACCAGCTCCCGCGGGCGGACCAGACCGTTCGAACCAGCTCCCGCGGGCGGACCAGACCGCGTCGCGTCGGACCGGCCTCGCGTGAGCCAGGCGAGCCCGAGTGCGCCAACGGGCCCGCTCCCGCGCTGCCTTCGCTGGGTTTCGAACCGTGGACCTCCTCACCCGCTGCCCCGGACCCTGACCACTGCGCCGTTTCTGCAAAATAGTTAAATCTAAGTATTTTTTTATTTATATTAAAAAAGTATGAATATTATAATTAAACATTATTAATTTAAAATTTTTATTAAAAAAAGATTTAACTATTTTTAAGTCGAAAAGCCGTCGGAAAGCCGTCGGAAAGCCGTCGGAAAGCCGCCGGAAAGCCGCCGGAAAATACCGCGGGAAAATTTTGCGGGAAATTAGCCGTCGCAAAATTTTGCGGGGAAATTAGCCGTCGGAAAACCGCCGGAAAGCCGCCGGAAAGCCGTCGGAAAGCTGCCGGAATTTTTTGTTGGAAATAAGACGTCATAAACCGCCGGAAAGCCGCCGGAAAGCCGCCGGAAAATTGACCGCCGGAAAGCCGCCGGAAAATTCCGCCGGTAATAAGTGATTTTCCTGTAGTGAATTAAATGTGGCAAAAAGCTATCCGCATGAGGTATAATTATAAGGGACCTTTGAGTTAAAAATCTTTACGAAAACCTTGAAAAAGTGGTGTACTGCCCTCATTAAGCAAATGGGATTAAAGGAGCGGCTTTAAGATCCATAATCTTAATGTCAATGCTTTGATATGATATTTCATTGAGAATGGGGTCAAGTGCTCTAATTATGGTGGATTATATCCAAAGGGAGGTGCCCTAGTTTCATAATATCTATGTTAGGACTTTGATCCTCCTCCAAGAACTAAGATTGACTACTTTGATTTGAATGGAGAAAATAACAAGAGAAGTTAATGTGATGGTTCATCACTAATGAGGTCAAGTAGAAATGATAATGAAATCAGGTTAAGTGGTTAATTGAGGTTAATTGAGGTTCAATTGATAACATGATTATGTATGGCCTTTGATCAATTTTTAATGATCTTTATTTGCATCTTGTTTTTCTTGTCATCTTACCTTATATTTTGATCAAGAAAGATAAGGTTTAATTAGTAACCTGAATTTTTGCAATCTTTGATCATTTTTTTATGATATTTATTTAAAATTTTATCTTTTTAATGTTATCGTATTCATATATTTTCTTTCTTTGATTTCCACGTGTTAATGATACTCTTAAAAGATTTTAGTAAGAAAATTAATATATCATGTAGATTGTCATAAGAATTTTTTTTTTTTTTTTTTTTTTTTGAAAATTTATGTTAAATTATGATGTTTCTAGATTAATGAATTTATATGATCTCATTATTAGTCAAATAATTGATTTTTTTTTTTTTTTTTTGCTAATTTGATGTGCTATCCCTATCTCCATTCTTTTTGCTAATTTTTGTTCTAGATTAATTAATGAATTTATATGACCTCATTTTGCTATTTTTTAGAAGAATTGTCATTTACAACGTGTTCTTGTTGAGATCAACTAAAATATTTTGTCAACTCTCTCTTGAGGTGAATATCTTTTTCAAAAAAAAAAAAAAAAAGTTTTGACTAATAATTTTTTCATGTACATTTATAAATTGGTCGTTTGTCAATAATTTATGGAGTCATTATTGCTGTAGAAAATAAAGTGAAAGATTAAATATATAACACTTTTGATATCCTTGAAGTCATAAGAAAATGGACTTTTTATTCAATTTGTTTCTATAGTTTCATTGATTTTTTTCACCTCAAGTCCTCAACCTTTATAAAGGTTTTATGGCCACAGTAAAGATCAGCACGTACGGTAGCTCTCTCCTACGTACCCTTATAAATGTCTCATGGTGGAGGGAGAAGCATGCTTTAAATGAGATAACAAGCTATCACAAACTTCTATCCTCCATTCAACTATGATTTGCTATATGTTTTGTAAAGAAAATAATAATTTAATGGAGGCGCCTAGTGTATATTTTCTTGAAAAATATGAAAATTCTAAATTAGAGCACTTTGGCCTTGATTTGGTGAGCGCTACGAAGCCAGACAATATATATATATATATATATATATATATATATATATATATATCCTTTCCTCACCCCGCCGGTTCCCTCACTTGGTTGCTTGGCCATAAAGAAATTGAAATATAAGTAGATCTTATGAGCGGAATAGAAATATGATTTTTGATTTATAATTAGTTGCTTTGAGTTTAAAATTTTGTTTGAGCATGCTCTCTCTCTCTCTCTCTCTCTCTCTCTCTCTCTCTAACTGATATAGAACACTACGGGAAAACACGCAATTACCGTCGGATTTTCCGGCGGAATTTTTTGCGCCGTAACGAACGACGCAGGTAACGGTGGAATGCTCCTGAATCTTGCGACGGAAAAATTACGACACATTTGCCGGCGCATAATACGACGGAAATTTTCCGGCGTCTCCATGCGACGGTAATGGCGTCGGTAAAACGAGCTCTGAACCTATTATGTCGCATGTTGCGGCGGAAACATATCGGCGAACATTACCGACGGAACTTCTGCAGGCTTATTTAAACTCAACGACTTCTTTCCGTCGCACGTTACGTCGGATCTTAGTTCCGTCAGATACTCCGCCGGAACGTCCGCCGGTGAAAGCCCTATTTTTCGACCCTGAGCCCCTCTGGCCGCTCATTCGTTTCCTTCCCTTCTCTCACCTGCGTGTTTCGCCCGTCACCATCCGTCGCTCGCTGTGGACTGACGTCTCCGACGGTCACCGGACTTCGCCGAGCATCCTTTCCTCGGTGTATTCGTTTGCAGGTGTGGAAATTTGATTGTTGGCTGGGAAGGAAAATTTTTTTTTTTTGTCAATGCTACAGGTTTCCGGAGGATTGTACGCCGGAAATCCGCCGAAAAGAACGATACAACGAATTGTATTGTGTGTATCGACGTCTTCCTTCCGTCGGCAACTACCGGCGCATCTTCCGCCGCTTCTTTCCGGCGCCGATTTTGCGCCGCAAACAAAGCCGTGGGTTGTCTACGGCGAACTTGCAGCGTTTTATCCGCCGGTACTTACCGGCGGACAATCCGACAGAAACTTACCGTCGCATGGCGCCGGAATTTATCGGTTGCAAGTCGTCGGCACCAACCCGATGTTTTACGCCGGTAAGACGTCGGTACGTGCGCCGGAACGTTTTCAAGCGTATTACATTCGTCGGAAAAAATTTATCGACGCGACCGAAACCGGCATATGAATTTCCTCCGAAACGTGCGCCAGAAACCTATAGTTCTGTCGGATTATCTATGTGTTCCAGCGGATTTAGTCCGCCGGTAATAACGGGTTTTCCTGTAGTGGAAATGTTAATGATGACATTTTTTGAAAGGCGGGGAGATTGTAATAACTCAAATATGTGAAATAAATATTCTTAAAAAATATGAAAATTCTAAAGTAGAGCATTTTGGTAGTGAGCACTGTGGCGCCAGAATAATCTCTTACTTATGTTTTAAATGATTTTGATTTCTATGAATTATATCTATTCTAAATCTATCAAAAATGTTTTATCTTCTAATTTCATAAGTTTTCACCATTCAACTTTGGATATGTTATAGATTTGACCATTCTAAATAATTCTATATGATTTTATTGTATTTTAAATAAAGAACTGAATGATATCAGATACATGATATAATAACTTCATGTGATATCATACTTATCCACATGATTCACTAATTGTGAGCCATAACGTGCTATAGATTGATTGAGAGTTATAAAGAGTCGGCGTGATTGATTCACGTGATTTAATAGAAGTTATGAGGAGTACATTGATTGGGAGTTATGAGAGGCGATTGATTAGAAGTTATAAGTGTATGAGCAAAATATCCTTAAGATACACTCATTGAATATCTTAATATTGATTATGATACTACTATGAATATTATACTAATATTATGACTAACACTAATACTATTTACTATCATTAATACTATTTAACATTATTGATCATGATACTAATAATTTTATTATCATTAGTATTGTTAACTGTTATTAATAATATGACTATTTATGAAATGGATTGACATGTGATGAACTATATATAAAAGAATAAATTGATATAGTAATCAGTATATCATTGATGCATATATTTCTTTATATGATTTATAATATATTATTCTCTTTAATCTTACTTTGATTTTAATTGTAAGATCTTAGTTACTTGCTATGCTATATGCTCATTACATGATTTTACATGTTTTCAAGAAAATATAAGGATCCTATAATATCAGGCTTCAGATAAGAAAAAAATATAATTATATTTCTTTCCATTATTCATTGGTAATCTCTAATTAAATGATTAAAATGAAAGAATTAAAACATAACTAGAGCTTATGAGCAAAATAGAAATATGATTTTTGATTTATAATTAGTTGAATTGAGTTTAAAATTCTATTTTAAGCATGCTCTCTTTGTCTCTTGGACTGATATAAAAATGTTGTGGATGTCATTTTTTAAGGTAGGGAGATTGTAATAAGTAAAATATGTGAAATAAATTTTCTCAAAAAAATATGAAAATTCTTAAGTAGAGAGCTTTGCGCTGATCTAAGGAGTGCTACGACACTAAGCCATAAACATTATGTGTATATATATATCCTTGCCTCACCTCACCAACTCCCTCTCTTATTTCTTTGGATCATATTTGTCAGTCATTCATGTTACATATTTTATTTTATTTGTTGCATGTAACTAATATCTTACTTTTATTTTCAATGATTTTAATTTTTACGAATTTTATCTTTCTTAAATTGTCAAAAATACATTATCTTTTGATTTCATAAGCTTTCATCACGTAAGTTTAGATATGTTATAGATTTGATCATTTTGAATGATTTGATATGATTTTATTGTATTTTAAATGAAGTACTAAGTGATATCATATATATGATATGATAACTCCACATGATATCATACTGATTCACATGATTTTATAATTAGGAGTCACAAGGAGCTAAAGATTGATTGAGAGTTATAAGGAGTCAGAGTGATTAATTCATATGATTTAAGGAGAGTTATAAATAGTATATTGATTGAGAGTTATAAGTGACGACTGATTGGGAGTTATAAGTGCAGGAGTAAGATGCCCTTAAGATACACCCCTTGAATATCTGAATATTGATGCCGACACTATTATAAATACTATACTGATATTGTGACTGACACAAATACTATTTATTATCATGAACATTATTTAATGTTATTAATCACCATACTAATATTATTACTATATAACATTACTGGCTTTTATTGATACTATGATTGATGATATAATGGATTAAGATATGATGAACTATAAATGGATAAATTGATACAAATGATTAGTATATATATTGATGCATATATTTTTTTATAGCATATTGTTATCTTTTATCTCATATTAATTTTTGTTATAAGATTTTAGTTACTTGTTGGGCTATGTGCTTGTTATGTGGTTTTACATGTTTTAGGAAAGGATAAGGATTATATGATATGAGGATCCAGATAAGACAAAAATGTAATAATGTTTCTTTTTGTTTTTCATTAGTAAATACTAGTTAAATTGTTAAAATGAAAGACTAATGTAATTCTTCCAATATAGATTCTGGAGTATGACCCCTAGAATTGCAGACATTATTTTACCTAATATATGATGATATTTTGGCAACACCACATAAAAAGTTTCATATTTCCAATTATCTAGTGGTTTTCTATGAAAATTCTTTTTCTAACTTCAAAGATAATTTAATGTGGGAGAGGATGATCCATAAGTGCCTAAAGTTGAATACTTCAGAAAATAATGCCTCCATTGTCTTCAAGGATGATTGTATTGAGTGCTGAGTTAAATATAGTGTTATGGGAGGATAGCCTGCAACCCCCAAAATTTATGGGAGTGACCAAAGGTTTTAAGGATTGTTCTCGTATAGAAAAGTAATCCCTCAAAATATTTTTGAGATAGATAAGTAAATATAATCTTTGTTATAGTAATAAATTTCTAAATGTTTGGAATTTGATTTTAAAGCCAGTAACAAGAAGAAAATGCACCCAAACGAATAAGAGTGGATTTGATATTGCTTATCATTTTGTGCTATGTAGAGTTTCTAAATAAGTGAAGCTTTCTAGTACTTTTAAATAGTAGAGATTCTTTATCTTTGAGATTTTTTTTGAATAAGTATATGCCTTATCAACCATTTGCCTTCATAAAAACTTTTGGTGAGAGCAATGTCAAGCAATATATAACTTATGAGGCTTATACCTTCTAAGATTTTTCTTAATCATTATAGTTCATGCATATCTTTTATTTTAATAGTGACTTTTAAGTAAGGGTCCATATAATAATATGTTTCCTTTAAGGCTTTTTATAAGCATGCATTTGTGTTTTTTCTTTCATAAGAACCTATGTACCATTTGCCTTATGGGAATTTTCTAATGAGGATTCTATCCAATACTAGAAACCCTTTGAGGTGTATGTAAAAATATAACTTTCAGAAGTGTTTTCTTAGCTAAGTAGAGGCACTGCCTACTACTTGCTCTCATTGGGGTTTTTAAAAAGAAACATATTCAATAAGCCGTTCTCTTTGAAGCTTCTTTAACATGTTCATTCTACAATTATATTTTTTTAATTTTTTTATTTTTTATTTTTTTTATAAGTTGACACTTTATCTTTCAGTTGCACTTATAGTCTATCAGTTGCACTTATAGAGACTTTTGAGTGAATGTCATGTTTAGTACTAGGTATCCTATAAGGATTCTTTATTGACAATTTAGAAGTTTTAATGAAGTTCCTATCTACCACTTCTTCTCACATGGACTTTTAGTAAGGAATGTATTTAATATTATGTAACCTTGAAGCTTCCCTATTAATGTATCTTTTAGATAATTATACCCTCACATGGCTAGATGAGTGGATGAGATTTTCTTAGATGCTCATTGAGGAATTCCTTAGATTTGGAAAAAAAAAAACCCTTAGAAAAAAGGGTATTTTGATTATGATCCCTTGAAATTGCAATCACTCTCTTAACATTAATGTTGATATATATTCTTTATGATTAAAATCTAGAAATAATCTTGAGCTTATTTGTGGTGTACTTTTGTCACTTGGATTGCCATAGATATGTTTAATGATGATGGATCGAAGCACTTAAATTACTATAATTATGATACAATCATTAATATGAACGTTCATTCAAGGTCGAGTGATAGTTTCCTCCTATAATGGACTTACTATTAAAAGTGATGCATCAAAAAATGATTGAGGGAATGAGTTTCCCTATTATAATCATGCTTTGGATGTTTAAATGAACATCATTTTGAGACTACAGTCATTGTTTCCTCTAACCTTACATTGTTTAATTCATCAAATTATTGCATATTTGAATATTCAATATGGCAGAGATAGTTGATAATCTTAGATTACATAAAAATTCCCTCATATATATAGAAGTTTAGAGAAAAATCATATAATACATAAGATTTTTTGTATGATTTTTTTTTTAAAGGCAAAAACTATGAGGCATAGCTTTTACAAAAACATTTCACTATTATGATTCAAATATTATAAAGAGTAAATTGTCACATAATTGGAAAACATATTAATATAATATAATAAATATAAATATAAATGACATGTCTAATAGTGATAGTAAGGCATTAGACTTGTCATTGGGTTAGATGTTGTCTCAGCCATTCTTCTTATAAAAGAGTGATAGTAAGGCATTAGAGTTGTTATCAAGTTTGATGCTGTCTTAGCCATTCTTCTAATAAAAGAGTGACTTGCTGATTAAATAGTCAGGCATCAAATGCTAGTTGTAGCATACATCAAGTGTTAGTCATTGGCAAACATTATGCTATCATTGACTGGGAATGTTTAAGTTTGGGTAATAATCAATAGTTTGCCTTAGGAAGGTAAGCTTTTGACAATGGAGGCTAACTTGTATTAAATATTTATTAACTGTTATACTATTGTTGATTTGAAATCTCAAAAGTCAGGGAACGAATGATGATTTACTTACTTGTTATCTATAGTCAATATGAGACTAGAAAAATAGAAAGACACGATTGCAAATGTATCATTCTTTAATAAATATCAAAAGATGTTTGATCAGAAAAATTAGAGATTAGGAATAATCAAAAGGTTGAACTCTATCCTTGTACTTTTAAGAAAGGAGACAAAAGACTAGGAAGGATAATATAAAACAAAAATAATTGTACTAGTTCATGTGATGGTGATTGCAGGTATCCAATTTAGTCAACAAATTTGCACCAATGTTTATCAATAACAAACATTGACATTGGCCAATCTGTGAGCATCAATATTGGTTAATAGTTTGCATCATCATTTGTCTACCATGAGCTTCGATGTTGTTTGATAACGAGTGTCTGATGATAGTGCTTATAAGTGTTAATATAAGTTGACATCCATTATCGGGTGATAATGGATAGAGCTCTATTTTTTTTTAAGCCCTAGAATTCTCTCAATTAAAATCCTCTATGAAACACAAAGCCAATTTAATTAGAATGTTGGTCTACTCATATATTTTAGTATAGTTTGTTAAGTGTCATTTAACTAAAATAAAGTGATCTTAAGCTCATTCTTTTGTCTCACCATGACACTCATTTCAGCTATAAATACAGAAATTTTGAAGGTCATTTGATTCTACTTTCTATGTCTTGAATTAGGTCTATTAAACTCAAATCAATGAGATTTTGATATTGTTGGGTCCATCTAATCAAGATACACACTCATTTGACTATAATTTTGCTAAAAATATAGTTCTTAAAATTGATTCTAGAAGTTTATAGTATAATTACTAGTACGAATACTGAAGCGCTTCAATATCTAAAAGTTTCTATCAAGATTTGTGCTTGATTAAATGAATTTACATCAAAGCATATTAGCTATAATTCATGACATCTACTTTTTATTTTTTTATTTTGTTATGTGATAGTCTACATAGCTTTCATGAAAAACTTAGAAAGTGTTCTTTTATTATACACTATAATCGTGACATTTTAATATTGGATCTCCTCCCTCCTTTCTCTATGGGCTGAAGCGTGAAAATTTTGATGTTATATTTAGTGTTATTTTATGATTCACATTACTTATTCGTGCGTTCGAGCTTTCATAACACAAAATTAAGTGCACTTTTCCTAAAACTTTCGACCTTCATTTGTTAAATAAAAAAACTACTCAATTAAAAAAACCAATAGCACAATAGCACAGCCTCAAAGGGTGTCAAAATTTTATGCGATGCTAAAATCCAACCCGAAAATTCGGGTTCGGGTCAACCCCAACCCGAATTGGATCGAGTTCAGGTTTGAGATTTCGACCCGTTTGTGAAATCGGATTGGGTTCGGATTGACCTGGAAACCCGAAATCAACCCGGTTTGATCCTTTTTTAATTGATTTAGTAGGGTTTAAAAAGATTGTTATGAAATATGTAAATGCTATTTCCAAAAAATAATAAACCATATTGCCCAAACTGAAATAAGCTTGATTTATTTTAAATTGATTGAAGTAAATCTTACCATAATTCGATTTAGGTTTAAATAAATCGAATTAAATAAAAATATTTTAGTAAAACTGATCCGTTTGCAAAAACGGGTTGGGTTCGGATCAGGTTAAAAAGTGTCAGATTTGATCCAAACCCGATCCGAAACTCGTTTTTGACAGCCAGTCTACATCCATTCTTTTTTTTTTTTTCAAGCATGATATTTACTATGCCAATAAGCACCTTAAAATAATCCAATCATGCAACATTATAGGCCTTCTCGTCATCTCCCATGATAGGCTTGTCTAACATAATAGTAATACTAAAACCTTTCAATAATCATCCCTTATCCTTCAAAGTTGGTTGCAGAGAGCACTTCCATAGAGCCTCATAAGCATTATTCACTGTAACATAGCATATCATATGATCATGCATCTTATGTCATTATAACATTATTTTCATATCAAAAATACCTCATAGTGGAATACACATAGTTTCCCTCATTACTTATTAGGCAAATCACTGCTTTAAAGATAAATATGACCCCTCAAGTGCTTGATGATTTGTCCAAACAAGACATTAGATGACCTTTACTCTTCCACTTTATTCACAGAATATCTAGAGAGAAGGCTACACAGAATTCTACTAGTGTGCTCAGATACTCTCATCATATATTAGTAAATTCCTTGATGGTTTTTTCATAGTATGAAGGCAACAAAAACTATTCCAATCCCACCCAATGCGCACTAGAAATTCCTATGGAATCCACTGTGAGTTTTCCAATTACAGCCTAGTGGATGATCAAGGAAAACACTTGAATACTACTTTAAAATTTGCACTTGTGGTGTAAATTAGAGTTAGGCTCAAGCCATATATACACATTGATGGAGTTTGGACTCGATTAATTGAGCTCGAGCTCATTTTGTGAGTTCAAGTGTATTCGTTGGTTATTAAGTTTAATAACGGCTCATGCTAAGTATGTTTTAATAATTTAGGTTTCGTTTGGTTTCTTTACCTTTTATGTTTCAGAAATGTCAGTTGAAAGAAATGGAGGTTTTAAACGGAGAACCTACTATCATAGGTAGTTTTAAACGGAGGTTTTAAAAGGTAGTTTTAAAAACATCGGTTCTAAAAAATGAGTTTTCTAAAGGAGAAACACATATAAAAAGCTTTCTTAAAATAACAGAAAAATGAAAAAAAAATGTATTATTGAAAACGTGGTTTAAGGAACCAAAGAGTTAATTTACGGTTTTAAAAAGGAATAAGCACTAAAAACGCCCAATCAAACTAGGCCAAACAGTCAAGAAATAAAGTTCCGAAAAAGCATGTGTCATATTCAAACAGCGAAAAAAAAAAAGAATTTAAGCCCTAATTTGAAACGAAAAAGGTAAAATTAAGCCGTCTCAAACGGGCCTTACTCAATACTCTTATATACTTTAACAAATAAAACATAAATCTTCTCATGCTCAGTTCAGCCATCTTTATTGAGCAGTAAAGCTCCTTGGATTTGCTTTTGCTCTTCTATTGGCAAGTCCTGGATAATCTCGAATCCAACAATTATCATTGCCAAGAACAAGGGGATGCATAGGACAGTGACAAGCACAAAAACTTCACTTTCTGCTATTGGAGCTGAAACAAAACATATTTATGGCACCAATTTGGCTCTTTGTTCTTCGAATAACAAATATCAGGTGCGAAAACAAAGTTTCTATCCATTTCTATAGAATATGGGCTTTCTGATAAGAATCAATCAGGTGCAAATAATTTAAGCAAGAATCCAAATTTATGTGATTGAAGCTCATATTCCAACGAAGGAATAAAATATATTAAGGTTTAGATGAGCCTTTAAACTTCTTTTTCTCCTTAATACATTTGGCTGCAGTGTTGAGGATAAGATGACTGAAAATCTTAAAAGTGATCGCTGTTGTAAAGAAAGGAAGAAATTGTCTCATCTGATTAAAGAAAGAAAAAAATTGCTGATAAAAAATAGTCTTCGAATTCTTTGAATTTGCATTAAGGTTTCTGTTGCGTCCTGGACTATTCGCAACGATAGAGAAATATAAAGTTTGACGTCTTAGTTTTGTGCGAAGATCCAACACACAATCAGATAAAAGAGAGGGGGTAGCGTTCATAAGAGACACCAGAGTTTTTACGTGGAAATCCCTGAAAGGAGGGAAAACCCTCGGGGCCTGGCCCAGTTTAAATGAATGCACTAGTGTTTGCAGTCGACTATAAATGACGCCCTTCATTGAGAGGAAGATCTTGGCTTGATGTAGCAAATATATATCATATAGAGTGAATTACATGGTATGAATTGGAAGAATTAGTATTAACATGTTCGTTTTGTCGGTATGACCATAGTCGGCGGGTGACGGAGGTTGGAAAGATCGTATTCGAGTGACGGTGATTAGAAGGACCATAGTCGGTGACAGAGATCGGAACAACCAGAATCAGCGGGTGACGGTAGTTCAAAAGACCGTTGTCTGGCGATGGAGATCGGAAAGACTGTAGTCTGACAACGATAGTCAGAAAGACTATTATCTGGCGACAGAGGTCGGAAGGACCGTAATCGGTGGGCAACAATGGTCAAAAAGACTGTAGTCGGGCAACAGTTGTAGAAAGGACCAATGATAGTTAGTGGCGACAGTGGCCGGAAAGACCATTGTCGGGCAACGAAGGTCGAAAGAACCATAGTTTGCGGGTAACAATTCTCAGAAAGATGATAATCAGATGACGGTGGTCAGAAGGACCGACGATAGTCGGTGGCCAAGTGTAAATCTAGTGTTAGTTGGTGGTCGGGCAAAAGTCTGTGACAGTCGATGGCTAGGAGTAATTCCGGCGACAGTCGATGGTCGGGGGTGGTTGAGGAGGAGCTTGGTGGCAATAGAGATCTCATATTTCTGTTCCTCTCATCTCTTCTTTTTTTCCTTTCTTCCTCCCCTGCTTCCTCCTCTAGATCTCTCTCCTTTTAATAAAGAATGAGGGGTTTATTTATAATTTTTTGGGAGTCACATGGCCAATAAATTTGAGGGAGATCAAGGGTACATTGAGAGTAGTTTGAATGGGCAGCTGATATTGATCCCCTTGATCGTTGTCTGTTTACTGAGCATTTGAATGTCTTAATGATATTGAAATTTGGTGATCTTCGGCGCGTTGGATTCATCTATTCGAGCTACTCGATTCTATTATAAGCATGTTACACTAGAAATAGTTGGTTATCCAATTTATGATTTAAACTTTTCAAATGCGGTTCGGGTCTTCAATTTGGATCCATTTGGGCTCATATTGAGTCTAATTTGGTGTCATTGGGTTCGTATTTTCGAGATGTTCAGTTCGACTTTAAGTTTGTTGAAATCGGAGTTCGGATGGTCCCAATTTTAATTTTTGAAGTTTTGAACTTGATTATGCTTCGAGATTCGTGTCTGATCAAGCTAGTTTTTTTTTATAATATATCAGTTTCACATGGAATAATTTTCTTATTACTTTCTGCAGCAATTTTTTAGCACATTTTTTTTTTAAATGATCAAAAACTGCCCCAAACGCCTAAAGCGTGAATCCTTAGAATATGTTTTGGCACAATATTTTTCCTTAAAAACAACTTAATATGATATAATGTGCTCTTAAGTTTAATATTAGCCCGTGAAAAGAGGAGGTGAAGCCTCTAAAATAAATATTAACAAAAACTACGTAATATTCTTGCACATCATTTGCGAGTAAATTTTCTAATTATTACAGTTTTAGCATAACTTAACACTATGAGGATTAACAAACTTGTAATAGATGAGTTTCCCTTTAACAAATTAATTCTATACTTGTAGTTATCTAAGGCTTTATTTGGGACGGTTTTCTGAAGCAGCTTTCTAAGTATAAAAATTTCTAGTTTAAGAAATTTTTAGAAAGCTGCCTTAGAAAGCAGTAAAAAAATCGTCCCAAACCAAACCTAATTTCTGATTAACTAAAAAAAATAAAAATAAAAGTCTGATTAATTAAATTGTCTTGAGAAATAGTAGAATTGAATCACAAATAAATCACCTAATTACCTTTAAATTGACCCTGAACTTGCACGAGGGATTCACAAAGCTAATTAGTCGAGGTTAGTTTTCTAAAATAATCTATAAACTTTTTTTTAATAATCTATTAATTTGATTAGTGTAATAATCAGTTGATTCAGTGCTATCCTCAAAAGATCTCACTATGGGTACTCACCTTCGATTTGAAATATGCTGAAAGTTTTATTGTCTACTAGCCAACAACATGGCCATCTATAGATTAGGGGTAAATAGTCAGAGAATTATTACGTGCGGTCACTGGACCATCCAGAGACGAATCAGAATACACCACATCACCGCAGTGCATAGCACCGGTACACAGCAAATGATGATGTGACGAGTCCTGTTTCGCCTCTGGATGGTGTCATATGACCGTATGTAATAATTTCACCAATAGTCAAGCACGAGAATCACTAAATGATACGAAATCTAATACAATCTCATACAATCAGTGTACAATTATAAACAAAATCTCTCTTTAGATGGTTTATTTATAGTTCAGTTTGGCTCACCCTTTTCTACTCTGATAGGTTCAATTGGGTTCTTAACAGACCAATTGCCTAAGAGGTTCATAGTCTCTTCCTTTTTGGCTTAATGGGCTTTGCAAAGGTGGTAGCATCCATATACTCAAGCCCAGTGGAGGTTTACAAAAAAAAGTGTGTTAATCAAAGGAATTATGAACTATATGATAAACGTACAAAAGCTTAATTATTTAGTTGTGTCTTTGCTCTTCAGATTTGTCAACTTCGGAATTCAGAATGGAAGACCTGTAGGCTATGCTTGGCGAGATATTATTTTGTGCAGATACTTGGCATAGCTTATCGTTCAGAGGCGAATCAGGGCAGCCACGTCATCCAGTAACGAGCTCGGCTGCTAATGGAAGTAAGGCTGATGAGTTCTAAGAACTAGATCTTTTGTTCAGCCACACTAAATGCACTTGAAAATAACACCATATCCAACAGAGGTGCGGTTAAATAGAGAATTTCAACTATATTGGAGAACCAATATTCTCCAATTGGTTCAGAAATGGATGGGCCTTTTTGTCTAGCTGTGTCATTTGCTGCTTTTGCTGTTTAATACAGAATTTTCTGTAGCCTCTCATGTCGCCTTTCGATTCAAATTTCATCGATGCCCCTCGTGTTGTTTTAATTTTGTTAGGCAGGCTCAATTTTTGGGCCTTGGACAATGATGAAGCTTGCCTCCCTCCCTTTGGATGGTCTTCGGGCAACCAAAGGAGACTGATTCTGATTCGAATATAATGTTCTATTATGTATTTTTCTGAGTCCATGCCAGAAAATTTTTCTGTTTGTTTTGTCCTTTCTTTTTGTAACTTTTAGGGCTGTTTTTTATTTTTTTCTTTCTTTAGCCTCAGGTTTTTTGTTTTAGCTATTTTTTTTGGTTTATTCTTGTACACCTTTTTTTTATTTTATAAAATGGGCTAAGCTCTCAATTTTATCAAAAAAAAAAAAAACTATATTGGACAACAATCCTTTCACAAAAAGATGTTATTTGTCCACTATGTGACAGGAAATTATTGGGTCAGGTCACTGGACGTGTTCGGAGCCCATGAAAATACGTCACATCACCTCCTATTCGGTGCTGAGCTCGGTACTATTGCTCAGTACTGTGAATATCGAACGTAAGCTGCGTCCGATAACCTGACCCTATAAACTCTCCTATGTGACAGATGAAAGCCTAAATGCTCAGTAGCTCTAGCTATCTCTTCTAGCTAGATGGAATCCACCACAGCACTGCTGACCTAATGGGCTGTCAACATGGCCTACATGAGAGAATTCTTAGAACTCCTCTTCAAATAAGCCCAATACTCCAAAAGCCCATAGTCCTATGATGATCAACATTTTCCAATAGGGGATTTTTGAGCCTGTGATATAAAAATACGACTTATTTGAATGATTAGTTGTATGATGATAATTTTTTTTATAACTGAAATAATAAGATGCACATCTCCATAGCTCCCATTTTAAGATTTTGTATGTTTGTGATACAACATAATATTTTTTTTATAATATCTTCATAGGTGAGAATGAAGTGATCTTTAGAAGTGGAGATTCCTCTAGACAAAATAAATTTGAAGTAGGATATAATTAAGTCATTTTTAATGTAGTCATAAATTCTTAAATTTAATTTATTTTTCTCCAATATTTTAGTTATTTATATATTTTGGATCTTGAGAATTTTTATTAATTTATTAAAAAAATATTTTTGTATGATTAATTTTTTAATAGTTTGTTTGTTATTTATTTATTTATTTATTTTATTAGATTTATAATGATGAAAAATTAATGATTCTTGTAGCAAACCACATGTAGTTGGATAAAGACTTTGATGTTGATGTTGTTGATTGTTATTAATTTTAGGCCGAATGATTGTCGTAGAGATGTTGCCAACTACCCATAATAATCTAGATCTTAGTTGCTGACTACGTGGGCACAAATGATCTCATAATTTATTATTGACAATTATGATCAATGTTTTAAATAAATATCTTTTTGTTTTGTTTTTTTTCATTGAACATTTAGGTTAATTAAGGAAAACTCTCACACACATCTCATACGCAAGACTCGAATCTAAGACCTATTGGTTAGATATTTAATTTTTTATCGAAATAATTGCACGATCCTTACATAATCGAACATGACACTAAGCGGGCTTGGTACCTTCCAACTCGACCTTGACTCATCCTAAATGAGTAACAACCCAAATCAATGTCAACTAAACTAACATCTAATTGAGGTTACTCAAAGTGGATTCAAAAGAGAGGTCAACAATGATGTTGTAGTTCAATGATGGGATAAAATAACTATATATTTTGGTAGTTTTATATTTAATGTTGGGGAAGTAAAACCATGCAATGAAACAAATAAGAAATTTGAAAAAAAATGCATGAGAAATAGTATAAATTTCTCTTCTCTTTCGCTCTCTCATTGTCTCTCTTCACCCTTGCATTGTTCTCTTACAAGAACAAACAAAGAGAAATTCACTCAAACTACCAAGGGATACAACCCTTCATAAAAAACAAGAATGAAAACTAGTAAACCCGTCTTGCAGTGCCGCGATGCTTAGTTTAGAGCCATGACTCTTCATTCTATGTACCTAGTTTGTGTGACAATGCTGTTGAGCTAGGATTTGGAGGATCACGGTGCTTCGCTCTTTATCTATTGCCAACTAGACAATACAACATCATAATGCTCAGGTACACAAGACCACAACACCCAAACCCAAGCAATGGGAGGACCCCCTACAATTCTTTGGTGAGCTCGACTGATGGAATTGTGGTCCAATGCAACAGTACAACCCGATTGATTGATACAATCAAATTTCACATAGAACTAACATTTAATTATATCAATTTAATTTCTAAACATCATTTTTTGGAGTATAATTTATCTTTGTTTATGGTGTGAATACAAATTAATGTTTCGTTTAAGACAATTTTCTTATTGATTTCTACAGCAACTATTCAGTACAAAAATTTCTTAAAAGCAACGAAAAAATAGTAGCAAAAATTTGTGGCAAACGTAGCCTAAGTTTATTTCTTGACATTCTCATTCGTATTTTGTTGTTGTAATGTTTTTAAATTCTATCTCCATCGCTGAGTAATTGTTAAGTTTTACTGCTTGTTAAAAGCTGCATATAAGATGATTGCAATAGAAATTTATAATGAAAGATTTCATGACATTTGAGATGGATCGATCTGTGATGATTTCATTACAAACTTTTAAGGTTTTTGACCGCATTGTTATGGATTTATGATGAACTTCGTTGCCAAATTTTGGGGCCTTCAGGTTTGCCATGAATTTGAGATCAAATTGCAATAAACCATTAAGTTTCTGGCAAGTTTGTAACAAATTATGACCAACTTTGGCTGCAAATCCATCGATACAACTCGCCAAGAGCTTGTCATAAAATTTTCTTCAAATTTTTTGCTAATTTCTGATGAAATATTCTGTCAGAATTTGAAAGCATAGTTTATTCACAAACCCATCATAAGTGTGTCGTTGAAAAATGATGCGACTCTCACTATTCTTTCAGATTCTTTGTGATAAATTGTAGGGGTGTCAATTTCGGATCACTGGTCGGGTTCGGGTCGAATCTGAAATTGATCCGACACTGTTTTTGCAAACGCGTCGATTCTCTGGACCCGAACCTGACCCGCTTCTGGTTCGGGTCAACCCGACCCCCACTTGTTTCAGCAGCGACAGTGGGCAGGCGGGGTGGCGCGACCGCGCGACGCGTTAGCCGGGTTTATGAGTTATTCCGGGTAAATTCGGGTCATTCTCGGGTTTTCGGGTCAACCCGAACTCGACCAGGTTTTGCAAACAGGTCGGTTTTCCGGACCGGAACCCGACCCGCTTCGGGTTCGGGTCAACCGAAACCCGAAATTTTCAGGTCAGGTTCAGGTCGGATTTTCGGGTGGGTCCAATATTAACAGGTCTAATAAATTGTGAGTGAACACCCACAAAAATTTACAATGGACATTTTTGTTTCATTTGGAATAACTTTCTTAATATTTTTCATACCAATTTTTTAGTATCAAAATTTATCGAAAGCAACAAAAAAAAAAATAATGATCACCAAGTAAAGCCTTCTCTGCCTTGTCATAAATGTATCTTCTTCCTGCAATTGTGTGGCCTACATTTAAGACCAACAATCCATCCAAAATTTGACACAAAAAAAAAAAAAAAAAAAAATCCATACTTTAGTGATGGATGAGAGGCACGTTAATGCATGTTAGTTACATGCCATCTTGATTTCGAACAAGATTTTCATTTATGTTACAGAGTTTGAATATTGTCCACTAAACACCCCAGAAATGAGAAATTATTGGGTACGCAATATGAACGCAGAGTAAGGTTCGGATGTTGCGTGTTTACTACTTATTTGCTGCGTATTTTTTTATACATAATTTTTTTAACGTATTTTTTGTGTATTTATTGTGTATTTAGTGAGTATTTAGTGATTATTATTTATTTGCAGCTTATTTATTACGAAAAAATTATGTATAAAAAAATACGCAGCAAAATAAGCAGTAAATACACAGCATCCTTACCTTACTCTGCGTTCGGGTTGCGTAGACAATAATTTCTCCTCAGAAACAACTCAACCTTCGCTCGAGGACAAGGAAGAATACATCTGAAATCTATAGAATTAATTGAGGCTTTAATTTAGCAGCAACATGTTCTTGTAAATCTAAGACTAATATCTCATACATAATCAGAGCTATGATATTTCCTTAAATCTTCATTACAATTTTTGTGATTAGAGAGTTGATTCTTTCCCTAATTAGTTAGTTTGATTAGATATTTAATTAGATATTTTATTGATGCATTAGTTAGAAAAGATTTGATTGGCTTTAATTATGAGATTAATTTAATGCGCTGATTGGAATATCTAATTGGCATAATTAGATATTTGTATTAATTATATTTTCTTTATTAAATATTGTTTCAAATTTATAAATAGGGTCTATGGGCTACTATTGTATGCATGAGAGGAAGAGAGAATTTGAGAGCCAATTATAATATTATTGTTCTCCATAGTGAAATCATCATCCGCTTCCCACAGACTTCAGTATCTTCACCGAACCACATAAATCTCCTGTTCCTTGTATGTTGTATGATTTTATTTCCACTGTGTTTATTGCAATAGAGCCAGCTCATATAACTCGGTGCAATATTTTGCTATGGTGTATAATTAGTTTATGAAGAATAAACAGTAATGAATACAGAATTATAAAGGGCAAAAAATAAAAACTGAAGTCAAATCAGGCGAGCAGAGTCAAGGCTAGTGGTTAAGGACAGAATATTGCATAAAGCTATGTAACTTTCCCATGACATTCCGTTTGAAATCACAGCTGCAGACTAGTCGAAAGTAACCATTCTGCTATTTTTGCTTTGTCTGTTAAATAAGGCATTTGTGGTCTACACATTTCTATGTAAGCAAAGAAGAACTTCCCAATCCTTAAACAGATTTTTCCTGGAAATTTTTGCTTTGTCTGTTAAAATTGTGAACTCTTTTCAAGCACTCATAAATTGACAAGGAGCTAGCATTCACCTACTCCCTTGAAGACTTGAAGCACCCTCTAAATTGCTAAGAACACTAACCCAATAAACTCGTAACACTGATTTATGCAAAATCTTCAACCCATGCATATGAAGTACTCAATGAAAATTCATATCTGCTCTAAGACCATCTCCAACTGTTCGGCAAACAACCAAATGGAGGCCCTCAAACGCCGCAACCGAACGTCATTTCCTCCCTCCTCCATTTGATCGTAGTTGAACAGTGCGACACAAATATTGGCGTCGCACTGTTCACTTGCGCCATTCTTTTCTCTCTACCGAACTTGCCTAAGAATGACGCGAAAGAAACGAGCGATGGTTAGGAGGCAAAATCGTGTTCCATTGAAGATGAATCATGGCACTTTTTGATTTTACTGCATTTTGCAGTGAAAAATGAGAGTTTCGGTTGGAGATGCCCTTAGAAGGTAATTGCCTGCAGTATAGAGCTGGTCAACTCTCTCGGAGCTTCCTTGGCCGACTTGCCCGCCACACTATTCATTCTAATAGAATATTACGAAGAAAATTAGAATAGCTACATATATAAACTGAACTGAACTCGAATTTACAATATGCCACTTGAGCTAAGCTATCTACTCTTAGAAAATTTCATGACACACGCGAGCTTCAACTGACCAGAAGTTTCCGAGCATTGACCCCAAGTCTCCTTCTTTATAGGGCAAACGACGTATGAGAAAGCCATTGACGCCACGTAAGAGCTTCAGCGTCAGCAACTACACGCCGGATGCATTAAAATTTCTGAATGAAAAAGACTATCTATAGTGTGTTCAAACCTCTTATTATATTATTATTTTTTCAGCTAAGCTTTGCGTTCAAACTTTGTATTAGTTGCACTGCAACTTGACTGCTTTTACGTTCTTGTGAGGAGGGAATTTACCTAATCGTGTTGGGCTTGTTTAATTCGTATTGAGCTCGAGCTCGTTAAAAAAATTTTAGGCTCGATTTTTGAAAGCTCGACTCGATTGTTAATTAAACTCGATATTTTAGTTTTAAATTAATTTTTTTATTTAATAACTTTAATAATTTTAAAAGACAAAATATATTATTTAAAATTAACATTTTAAATATATTTTAAATTAATCGAGCTGCTCGATAAGTTTAAGAGTTAAGTTAATCTGTGCTCGAATATAGGCTCGACTCATAACCTCATTAACGAGTCAAATTTGAGCAAGATCATAAGTCAATTCGGCTCACTAACAACCCTAGAGTGTGGTAAATTTCTAATTGTTTGATTTAATAGATTTGTTCTATGTTGATGAATCATTAAAATATTAAAACCTGCAGCTGTTTTGAAAAGTAAATTGTCAGCTTGCTTGATTTGTTCTGCAATATGCCAATTCGCTTCTTATCTTTGGGAACGCTAAATTAGAATTTGTTATCCACGGGCTGCTTCTTCCGAATGCAAAAAACTGTCATTTATGAAATTTTTTTTTTTTTAATTAAAACCCACAGAGGGGCCTACGTGTTGATTAGAAAAAGCGGTTACAAAGTCCTTAAAAGGTCCAACCAGATCACTAATGCTCCACAGAGCTACAATCCAAAAAAAGAAAAGAAAACTTATGATCCGGTCAGTCCTTATCCTACAGTTACAAAAATAATTCCAAAATAAAAGTCATTTATGAAATATGAACTGTATCGATAATGATGCCGTACTATTTTAAAAATATAATTTTTATAATTAGAAAATTATTTTTTTAATTTAATATTTATTTTTATGTAATTAATTTAATTAAATTAAGTTCTTTATTTTAAAGTTATGATTATAAATAAATAAAAAATAAAAAAAAATATATACACAAATTTTTTTTTATGTTATGAAATAAAATTTAATTCGAACTAAATTACTGTATTTTAGTGTGTTATTATAGTAAAGTGAAAAATGAAATTTTCGATTAGAGTTAAATTTTTGAATGAAGAGTCAAGTGGGCTCTCAATCTAGATAAGAACCAGAGAAACAAGAGAAGCAAAAAATGAATTTTTAGATCGGGATATATATATTACTTTCTAAAAAAGAAGGGGAAGATAAATTTTCAATGAAGAGTCAAGTGGGCTCTCAATATAGATAAGAACTAGGGCTGTCAAATTCGAGTCACGGGTCGGGTTTGGGTCTAACCCAAAATTTACTCGACCCGAATCCGACCAGTTTTTAAAAAATGGGTCAGTTTTTCAAACCCAAACCCAACCCGTATCAGGTTCGGGTTGACCCGAACCTGACCTGCCAAGTGCCAACTAGGTTCGTGAATGTAACTTCGTAGTTGTTTGACTTCGCTCGCTGTTGTAACTTCGGACCCGAACCTTCGTTATTGTTTGACTTCGCTCCTTAGATGACGTTCCCTTTATGTCAGATCAAAAGTTACGACATTTTGATCGGAAGCAACAATGGGAGTTCGCTCGCTGTGAAGGTAACTTTCTTTGTTTCATGCACTTAGAGGTTTCTGACATCTAGGGTTTGTAGGAGTCACTGGCAGCCGGCTCCTTCGTTGATGTTCAACTTCGCTCCACGAATGACATTTCCTTCCAATCAAATATGAAGTTACAGCATTTTGATCGGAAGCAACAATGGAGATCGCTCGCTGTGAAGGTTCCTTTCTCCGTTTGGTGCTCTTCTTCGGCCAAATCTTGTAAATAAGCCCAAATTATATGGTTTCGGGTCAAAACTGGATCATTTTGGATTTCCGGGTCAACCCGAACCCGACCTAGAATTCAAAATTGGTTGACAATTATGACCCGAACCCGACATGTTTCGGGTTCAAGTTAACCTGAACACGGAATTTTTGTGTCAGGTTCGAGTCGGGCTTTCGGGTTAAATTTGTACTAAGATGAATCATAAAATTATTTATTTTTTTCTAATAATATTATTGAATTTCAATACTCTCAATTGTAGATGAGTTCTATAACAACTATCTTATTTTTATTATAAAGATTATAAAAAATTGGGTGTCCACAAGAAAATAATTAAAGTCCAATAATAATTTTAGACGTTGATTATCAAGCGACAATAGTTGAATGACAGAAGTTTGGAGATCATTGTTGATGGTGGTTGACAATAGTGATATAAAGAAAAATAATAGAGTTCTTAATCTCTCTTAGCTCCTGAAAATGGAGATTATCTATAGCCTTTTTGAGCTGGTATTTTGATAAATTTTACTAGAATTCAAAACACCTCACCAAACAAACTCTATATTGATTCCATTAATTATGAACTGTTTATCTAGCATTTAGGTATTTTAATGATGTTAGAATCAAATGAGCTTAAGGTCGTTGTATTCATCTTATCAAGCTGTTCAATTCGATTATAAGCATTCAAGATTTGGAGACCGTTTAGTTCTTCAATTGATGTTCAAAAGTTTTCAAATAGGCTTAAAGGCTTGATTATTGTGGTTTATCGAGACTGAAATCAATTCATTTGTGGTCGTCGAAATGTTCAATTTGACTATAATTAAGTTTGTTAAAATAAGAGTTTGCATATTCTTGAGTCTTAAATTTAATTATGAAATTTTATAATTTAAAAATTATCTTGAGATTCGTGTTAATCATTACATTTATATATGGAGCATTAATCCAAACTAATGTTACTCTAATCTCTAACCAAATTCAAGGAATTTTTTTTAGTCATTGTAATTAAAATTTTGAACTGGATATTTCAAAGATTTTTTTTTTCGCAATTATATGGGAAAATTAAATAATGATATCAAGATTAAATTTATGTTCAAAATAGTTTTCAAATTTATTGAATTTATGTTGAGATAAATGCAACATAAATTTTATTTAATTCCACATATATTATTAAACTTTTATTGATAATTTGTTTTTTATTTTAAGCAAATTCTTTTCCATGAGTATTCCCAAGCACAAAATTACTTTGAACTTTAAAAAGCTTCAAATCGATACATCTGAACAACATTTAATCAAAATGTCTCAAAGCCATTAAATCTACTTTAAGATTTGTACAATATTAATGTTTTATGTATTAAAATTTTTTTAAAATAGATTCAATAATTTTGAGTCTCAACCAACCATTTAAGGAAGGTAATCTAATATAATTATTTTCCTTTGATTTTCCCTCAAGAAAATTCAGCAAAACTTCAAGCACCCCATGCAAGCAAGGATTCTATACTTAGCACCATAAGAATTCAGTTAAATAGAAAGCTTTTAATTTGAATCCGGCATCAGTTGGTGGAAGTCCGTCAACATAAGAATTTCATACTATCATAAGGTTGGAGATCTCGCAAAAGTCTGACGACGACTGTTGGCCAGAAAGAAATCTAGCGATGGTTGCTGGTCGAGTGTAAATTCGGTGTTAGTTGGTTGGAAGTCCAGCAATAGCTAGTGGTTGGGAGGAAGTCCTATACGATAGTCGGTGGCCGGGCGTAAATCCGACGTTAATTGCTGGCCAGGCGAAAGTCCGACGATAATTAATAGTCTGGCAGAAGTCCGGAGATAGTCGATGACCGGACAAAAATTATGGCAAAAGTCTGACGATGGTCGGTATGGGTGTCAATTTCGGGTCACAGGTCAGGTTCGGGTCGAACCCGAACTTACCCGGGTGAAGACGGTTTGATCCTAACCCGACCCTAAACGGGCCGGAAATCCAAACCTGGACCCGACCCGGCGGGTTACCGGGTTGACCCGACCCGATACAGACCAGCGAGGGGGGGGGGGGGGGGGGGAACGCGGGAGAGCATGCGAAGCGGGTGTGGCGGTGCGCCAGCGCGGGAGAGCGCGGCGCACGTGGCGCTGGCAGGCGCGGCAGTGCGGGCAGGGGGGGCAGCTTCACGGGCAAGTCCGGGGCAGCAGGACAACTTCGTGGGCAGGTCCAGGGCAGCGCAAGATTTTTTTAAATTAAACGGGTTTTCCGGTTGACCCGACAACCCGCCGGGTCAACCCGAATCTGCGAACCCAAACCCGACCCGTTTTTCAAACGGGTCGGTCCAACCCGGATTTTCGGGTCAGGTCCAACACGGATTTTTCGAGTCAGGTTTTCGTGTCGTGTCCAATATTGACAGCCCTAATGATTAGTGTCCGGGCAATGGTCGAGGAGGAGACTGGTGGCAAGAGAACTTTGCTTTCTCTTCCTTTCCTCTATTCCTTGCTTCCTTGCTTCCTCGCTTCCTCCACCCTCAAATGAAAAATGAGAGGTATATTTATAATTTTTTTGGGAGTGAAATAACCAATGAATAGAAAGAAGATAAAGGACATGTTGAGAGTATTTCGAATGGACGGTCAATATCAACTCCTTTGAACTTGGACTATTTATCGAGTATTTAAGTGTCTTAATTATGTCAGAATTTAGTGACCATGGGCTCATTTAGGGCTGCAAACGAACCGAGCCGAGTATGTGAGTGTTCATGTTTGTGTTCATTTAATATCAGCTTGTTCAAGTTTGGTTCATGTTTGTTCGAGCTTTATTGTTTGTGTTCATGTTTGGTTCATTTAAATTCATGTTCGGTTCATGTTCGTTCGTTTAGTTCTTATCGAGCTTGTTCGCGAATATATTTAACGAATTTTTTTTAACTATCAAACAAACACGTTCATGAACATATCTATGAACAAACACATTTATAATAAAAGCAATAGTATATGTAACAAAGGCAATGATTATTTATATTTATTAATTCTATAGTCAAATATTAATTATTTTTATCGAGCTTATTCACGAGTTCAAAATCGAACACTAATCGAGCTTTTATCGAGCTTCTTATCAAGCTTAATGTTGAGCTTGTTCACGAACTTCAAATGATGTTGTTCGCGAACATAAATGAGTCGAACGTATTAGTGTTCAAGTTTGTTTATTTAAGAATCGAGTATTTAAAATATTGTTCAAGTTTGTTTGTTTAGTTAATTAAATGATCACAAATGAGCTTTAATCGAACCGAACAACGAGTAGCTCGTCGAACGTTTGGTTCGCTTGCAGCCCTAGGCTCATTGGATTCAACTCGTCGAGCTGCTTGATTCGACCAAAAGCATGTCACATTTGTTTGCCTAATTTATGATTTGAACGTTCTAAATGTACTTCGAGTCCTTGATTTGAACTCATTTGGCCTCGGATTGGGTCAAATTTGATTTCGTTGAGTTTGTCTTTTCGAGTCGTTCAGTTTGACTATAACTTTGTTGAAATTGGAGTTCAGATTGTCCCCAATTTAAATTTGAAAGTTTTCAATACGAATTTGCTTCTAGATTCGTGCTCAATCAAATTAATTTTTTGTTGATATATTAATATTATTTTTGAATAATAAAATTACATCAAATAAAAAATATTAAATACTTAATTTTTCTAATATAAAATATCAATCACATGGGACATGCATACATTCGTACTCTTTTTTTGGAAAATGACCGAGCAAATTATTGCTAAGAGATTGTATGTCCATTCCATTCTCACTAATTTAATAAGGTGATTTAATGCCTTTCACATATGTTTTCAAAATTATTTTAAATTGGATATATATATATATATATATAAACTATAAACTTATACGTACTAATCTTTCAATAAATTATTTTATTTTTAAATAATTATAATTATTTTAAATTGGGATTATATATATAAATGTTTGTTATATTGTTAATGTGATTCTAAAATATTAATATTATATAAATAAAAATAAATATTAGGAGATAAAATCATAAAAATATAAAACATGCAAATTCAGAAATGGGGATGTAAATTTCGCATTTTAACATCGGCGCTCGTTCCGTGAGGCTTTTCTCCAGCTCCCTATTCTCGCTTCTATTTAAACTCCCACCATCTCTACATCCTCCGCCATCTCACCCTCTTCGAAGTTCCACCACTATGGCTTCCCCACCGGCTACTAAGCGCGTGATCGACGAAGTCTCCGACTGGCTCCGAGTCTTCGACGACGGTTCCGTCGACCGCACATGGACAGGCCCTTCCGAAGCCCTCCCGCTCTTGTCCTCCGTCCCCGCCCACTCTTCCCCCGTCGACGGCCTCTCCATCGTCGACCTCCCAGGCTTCCCTACCCTACGCTTCTACCTCCCTTCCCCTCCCCTTCTGAATCCCCCCATCCTCCTCCACTTCCATGGCGGCGGTTTCTGCATCTCCAACTTCTCATGGCTAATGTACCACCAATTCTACTCCCGCCTCGCCCGCTCCCTCCCCTGCATTGTCGTCTCCGTCGACCTTCCCCTCGCACCCGAACACCGCCTCCCCGCCGCCTACCACGCAGCCTTCCAAGCCCTCCTCCGCATCCGTGACGCCTCTCCCCTCCTCTCCTCACTCGCAGATCTCACCCGCGTCTTCCTAATCGGCGACTCCTCCGGAGCCAACATCGTACACGAGCTCGCCGCCATGGTTGGACGGGCCGAGGAAAACGAGCCTGGATTTTGGGGCCCTGTCAAAGTCTCCGGCGGAGTAGCAATTCACCCGGGATTCGTCCGCTCCACGCCGAGCGCGTCGGAGACGCACTTGGAGTGGCAGACGCCGTTCCTAACGCTGGAGATGCTCGACAAGTTCTTAGAACTGGGGCTTCCCGAAGGACAGGGGAAGGATCATCCGTACACGTGTCCTATGGGGGCGGCGGCGCCGCCGATGGAAGAGCTGAAGATGCCGCCTTTGATGGTGGTTGTAGCGGAGAAGGATTTGGTAAGGGATACGGAGATGGAGTACTGCGAGGCGATGAAGAAAGCTGGAAAGGAAGTGGAGGTGTTCTTTCAGACCGATGTGGGGCACTCGTTTTACCTCAATAAGTTTGCGGTGGATGGGGACGAGATCACCGGGAAGAGGACGGAGGAGCTTATTTTGGCTATAAAGGACTTCGTTGACCGGCACTGATAATAAGGTCGTTGTTCGGTCGGCATGTTAATGTTTTTTTTTTTTTTTTTTTTTTTTTTTTTCTTGGTGTGTTTTACTCATTGTAAGCATAGTGGTGAAGATCGAGTTCGACTTGGAACCGAAATGTGAGATAATCTAAGTTTAATAATTTGTTCGTAATTGAATATGATGTAATAAATATTATAATTATTTAAATAAAAAATAAATCATATAATAATTATATAATGATATAAATTTATGATTAAAAATAAATTTAATTCTTACATTAATACATAACCAAACAATTATATAGATCGAGCTCGAATCTTGAGAGGCATTCAAGTTGAAAAGTTGAAAAATTAAATTTGGGGTCATGAGAACTCAAATTTCAACAAATTTATAATCAAAATTAAATTTGGGGTCATGAGAAGCTCATGGTTGCTCTCCAACCAACTCTACATCATATGCTATCAAATGGTCTAAGAAAGCTTCGGACTATATATATATATATATTACCAGATTTACATTCACAAGCTCACAAAGCCAAGAGGTAACAAGATTTTGATAATCATAAGGAAGACGTACCAATGTCATAATTCCTAAAGCAAAGAATTTCTAACAACCCCCATATTCTACTTTCCAACTTCCAAAGCTCTTAAGCCTTCTCCAAAATACTTCATGAAAGAAAGAATGAAAGCATATGATTGTCTTAGCTAAGTGTATTTCATAGAATAACTGAAGCATTTAATAATATACAAGTGTATGCCAAATCTCTACCTCATCTACTTATTCCAACTCAAAGTTTGTGTCGAATGGATTTAAGAATGCAACAAATTAGCACATGTCGATCTCCCCCACCCATGGCATGAATCCACAAAAATAAATAAAAAGAAGGCAAATAAATTTATTACATCATTTCAGATTATCTCAAGAACATGAATGAAAGCTATTCTTCATTTTCCAAGGAGGAGGAACAAACTATCATGCTACTGGCTTCATTAATATAGCAAGAGAAAGTAATCCCATTATTCAGAGTGATGTTTGATACTCATAAGCACATTCCAACAAGCCTCTATATAAACAAACTCACCACATAAAGCCTTAATGCGAGCAAATACCTATGGCTTTCCTTTGGGGGTCTTTCATCAAACACTTGATATGCAATGTTTACAAAGTCACATAAAACAAGTTAACATGAAAATCATGACTTAAACACCTGCTCGATTGAATTTGACTAACCAATCTACACAAGGTTACTCGTGATTTATGCGATAACCATCCCAACAGTGACATGATATTGAATCTACAAGCAATGGATGGAAGAAGAGTAAGGAGCGATAGATGAAGAAACAATCATGTTCTGATTCATATACATGAGCAAAAAGAAACGTGCATGCTTCACTTATGCTCCCCTCAATACCATTCTATTAAAGTAAATATCAACGACCAGCAAAGTCTAACATATGGAACAAAAATATAATAATCATTTATGGGAATCACAACATGCTAATATTACATGAGTGCAAGTTCTGGATGAAAATCCAGACATAAAACATCAAGAAGTTTGATCTTTTCAAACTGAAATTCAAAACCCCAAAGCATCCAAATGAGGAACATGCCCATAAAAAGGAAAGAAACACATGCCTTATGTGAAATAAATTATGAAAATGTTCGGTACTCATATATAAAAAAAAATATCAAGAGTCATTGCCATCTCTTTTTTTTTTTTAAACCAGAGAACTAGGAGAGATGCCTGATACAAATGAAAGCAACGCAATTCTCTTCGGTGGCATTTTATCAAACATTTAGTATGCAGTATCTAAGGAATAACACAAATTGCTCTTCATGTATTTAAGCCTACCACATCACAAACCTTTCCAGGAAAAAAAAAAAGAATTCAAGTGACAGATCTTACGGGTTCAAGATAAGTGTCTCATCCACACATTAAAATACTTGTCAAAAGAAGAGAATATGGAGATCTCACCCATTCGAAATATCACAACCAGATAAAGATTTGATGTACACTTTCTTCTCCCCATTGCATACATGTATAAGAAATATAAAGAAGAAGCAGAGGAGGGGAAGTAGGAGAAGAAGAAGAAGTAGAAGAATGGAAGAAAGAAGAGAGAAGGAAAGAAGAAGAGGTGTGTATACTTGCTGCTATGGAAGGGAAGAAGCTCACCTTGCAAGTGATAGGACGCCGGCGGCTAGGAGCGACGGGAGCAGATTTCGCCTGGGCTGAGCACTAGAGAAGGCAGGCAGCTAGGGCGAGGCCAAATCGGAGGAGACTTCAGCCTTGTCCGGATTCGATCAAGCAAGAGACGAGTGGAGGAGAAGAGGGCTCCGCTCCTAGCTCGTGCGAACCCTAGTAGAGACGGGGAGGGGCTCGCAAATCAGAGAGGGGCCGTCGGTCTCTTAGCCTGCTCCGAAAGAAAGAGAGACCAAGGCAGAGAAAAGGAGCGGGCGCCTGAAAATCCCGAACAAGAGAGCCATTTCCCCAAAAATTTTCTCGCCGACCCCAGGCCTTTGCCAATGCTTGGAGTAAATATCTGTTAATGCAAGGAAAGGAAGCTCGCAAAAATCATGCTCATGCCTTCAAAGCGAGTATCTTGCGTGAGTGGATCAAAGCAACGGCTAGTATTTGAATTTTGATGAAATCTCTGTCGTTGGATTGTTTTATTGATTTGGGAACAATTTCAAGTCAATAGAGCCTTAATTTAAATTAGATTTGAGTTGAAATCAGGCTTGACAAAATTTAATTAATGAAATTAAACCAGAATCAATGCAAACTCTTTTTGAATCGGGCTCGATGAGGCTCGATTAAATCAATTAAAGGCCCTCGAGGATGCTCGAGCTAAAATTGAGGTCAACATGAATCACATAACTCACCTTGACCTGTTGGTTGAGAGCTTATGCTTCTAACTAAGAGGTCTTGGGTTCGAGTCTTTGTGTATGCGTTGTGTGTGTGAGTTTGCCTTAAATGGCCTAAATGTCCCCAAAAAAAAAGCGAAGAAGGAATCATTTCAGAAAGAGTCCATCTGTTGGATTTGTTTGAGATTCTTAAATCCAGGTGATATTTTCTTCATTTTTTTATCACTTCTTAAAAGAAAATAATGAAAAATGTTTCAGCCCAAATTAGCTATATGGTCGAATAACTTTTTAGTTTTGGGCTGGTGATGTGAATAATATTTGTATTTTCTAATGTAGATTCTTATATGTAAATATGATCAATGGTATTTCTTAGTTACTCCCGTGCTTAATTTAGTTCATGCAATGGCCATGTATAAAATTAAAATTTAGTTTGATACATTGCCTTTATTTGAGGAATGTCGAAACAATTAAGATGATTGATATAAAACTCTTTCATGCCAAGACATAGGATGAATAGGATTCTTTGGTCTATGGAGATATAATCACCGTAGAGAGGTAAAAATATTTATTTATGCCTTTATAACAATGATAGATAGTAAGGGTGTATATGATCTGATTCATAACTATTATGGTTGTGCCTGCTTAGGAAAACATAGGTTCATTAACTATAATTAGTTCAAAACATCTTAATTTCTAGTTATCTTCATTTTTACCACAATTTTTAATAGTGGTAGCAACTCACCTTCATTTCATTGAATAGGATAAATTTTGTGGCTTTAGTAGGCAGTATTAGAGACAGTTGTAGCTCACTTACGTCCTTGTGGGATCGACTATCATAAATACTATTACTTGATCGACACGCGCACTTAGATTGCTGGGAATATTACAAAAGCATATTTTGTAATAGTTAAAGTCGCATAACCCATCAATTTTTTGGCGCTGTTGCCAAGGACACAAAAGTGTTTTTTCTTTAATTTTTTTATATTGTTCAAAAAAGTTGCATACTTAATCCTACTTTTATTGTTTAGTTTTTAATTGGTTAGTTGTATTTGTATTTGAATTTATCACTTGTGAAGTTGTGAGCCTTTTTATTGTTTTTGTAATTATTGTTTCATTTATTTTTCAATTGCATTTCATCTACTGTTTATAGATTGTCTATGCATTGTAGATTTAAAAAGGGTCCTCTGCTATTTGATTTAGAAATAAAAATGACACTTTTAAGATTCTGAAAAATAAAAAAATGAGTAAATTTGAAGAATAAAAATAGGTTTTAGAAGTTGGTACGGCCGAACTAAATTCAGATCAAGACCAACTTAGACCTCATAGGGAGTGTACTAATTCATAACTAGATGGAATCCATCAGAGTATTAACCGACCAACAATACAAGCTAATAATTTTGAGCTTAAATTTGCCATTATCCAAGTAGTTCATAATTCTCAGTTTGGGGGAGCTCTTATTAAGGATCTAAATGTACATTTAGAGAGCTTCTTGAAAATTTATGCAATGTTAAGGTATAATGGAGTCATTGATGACACCATTAGACTTCAATTATTTCTATTTTCTCTAAGGGATGGAGATAAAATAATATTGAATTCCTTGCCCGCATACTTCATAACCATTTGAAATTTGTTGACAAATTAGTTTATAGCAAAGTATTTTATACTTTCTAAAAAGGGCAAAGCTTAGGAATAATATTACTTCATTTTTTCAATATGATAGAGAGTCAATTTATGATAGCTATGAAAGATTTAATGAAATGCTTAGAAAGTGCTCTCATCATGAATTGTCTTGTTGTTTGGTGATTCAGATACTTTATAATGTTTTTATTTTTTATTTTTTTAGGTTTGTAATTGATGTGATAGTCATAGAATCTTTAATGTCAAAATCTTTTTATTAAGGCATATGCTTTGATAGAGGAAATATCATTAAATAATTTTTAGTGGCCTTCTAATAGAGTGAATACTAAGAGAGTAGCAAGTCTCTATTAGTCATATATTTTATTTATTTTGACTGCATAAATATCAGTCATGTCTAAGAAGTTAGACAATCTTGGTGTTATTACAGCCTCAGTATCACGTATGCATTTGGATGAAAATGACTTGAATTATATGTTAATGATTACAGTGCTCTAGGAGTAGAGAATGTAAATGTGATTGGAAGATAAAATAAACCCTACTCAAATTTATATAATCAAAGTTGGAGGAACCAGCCTAATTTTAGTTGGAGTAACAATAACAGTAAAAATATATGGAATGTTAACCATTCCAATCCTGTAGGACCTTGGAATAATCTTCATCAGTCTATAGCTAACCTTAGACCTTCTTACCCGGCCCCCAAGCCATAAGTAGATTAATCAATATAAAGATAGGAAAATACCTTTTTAGTATTTAGTGCTTCAGATTGGAAACAAATTTTAAAGGCAAACTGTCATTGTTAGAAATTTAGATAATCAATTATGACAGTTAGCAATTTCATTTAGCACTAGACCCCATGGCACATTACTCGGTACAATTGAAGTTAATCCTAAGGAAAAATGGAAAGAACAAATTACGGATCAATTGAGGAATGCTGGTGATGTGACACATCCACAGTAATAAAACTAGTCATATCTTGCTAAAGATTATAAACATAGTATTGTTTGGGAGACATCCCAATTCATTTTTGTTAAATTCTTGTGTTGTTCATATGAAATATTTTTATTTATTTCGTGTTTTATGTTCATTGTGAAAATTACTATGTATTAATTTGTCATGAGTTTCCTAATTACGATTTTTTACTAAACAATTCTATTATATCTTTTCGAGCATTTTGAATATGTGCTTGAATTGATCTAGCATCGTAGCATTGGGCTTTAAAGCACTTTAGCGTTAGTGCTCCAAGCATTGTAGCATTTAAGTTTAATGTCTTAGCACTGAAGTTCCAAAAAAATGATGTTAAACACAATGCAAAAATGTTGTACACTCAAGCGCTAATATTTGTAATGCAACAGCACCCTAACAGTATTATCTAAAGTAATGGATCATTGTATTTAGAGTTGTTGTAACTACTCATCTATTCATTATGAACATTTATTGAATGCCGCAGCGCTGCCTTAAGTGTTGCAATAGTCCATTAGTAATTATGTGGTATATATTTGTATGTTCTAGTGTGAGAACAGTGCAAAGGTGAAGAGAAGCAGAGAGAGAGAGAGAGAGAGATCTATACTATTTCTCCAAAATTTACTTCCCCCCAACAATTAATCCCTCTTTTAATTTGGATGATATCTTTATTTTTATATTGCAACCTGTTTTTAGTTGCTTGGCTTTTAAATTTTAAATTTTATGACAAAGAATCAAAATTTTGTTATTTTCCCTAAGTAGCAAATAGGCACCTTGTGGTTTATGGCATTTCTCAAAGGACACCACACCTAGTATATTTACTTATTTCAACAGTTTAGGCAGTTCATGGGAAGTGTGGTAGCTCAAAAGTATGGGTCTTGAATTAGGTCTTCAAAACTTTCATTTTTGACTATGTGGATTACTATGGCTCTTATGGGACATCAATTATATTAGTACTAACAACATGTGCTTGTTTAACTTTGAAATGCTCTTTGTTAGTGACTTAATAATGATTTAATTTGATTTATTGCTTGCTTTCAAATTGCAGAGCTTATGTTTCTAGTTGTTGAGAGTTACTGGTAATACTGATGGATTGCTCTGAAGTGTGGGTTTCTGCAATATCAAGAGGATGGAAGATACTTTGATCTTGGACATGGGGTATTGATAAAATTGAGCTTTAAAAATATCGTTGTTCTTGCTATGAACTCTTTTTTATTGAGATTATATTAAATGCGGAATCTGGACCCAGTGAACCATTTGATTTTATGATTGTAAATAGTAAAAGCACAGTGGTGAACAATAATAGTGTTTTTACTGTTCACAGTCACACAACCAAACTATTCTCTTGATCTGAACTTCGCACGAAATAATCTCTCCTTTTTTAACAAATGCATAATTGCATCACAAGGTTAGGTTTGTCATCAAAATCTTCCCTCTAATCTATGAGAAATTTTTAGAAGAGCTTAGTTCAAAGAAAATTTTGAGTCTTGATCGCCCCAAAATCTCTCAGCAATAGCCTATTCCTTTTGATTAGCATAGAACAACTTGACCGTTGCTCCGGCAGCCAACTCCACATCGCAGACACCGCCGCCGGTCTCACCATCCACAACCTTGCCCATATTCTCGTCTCCGGCGACCTCCAGCGGCTTAAACGTATAAAACCTCGCACAAACAAGATAGTACAGAAAGTTAAAAACTTGCAGGCCGGCCACAAGCCAATAATAGTAATCCAATCTCCCCTTATTAATATTGTTCTGCAACCAATTTCCCTGTTTCGACCTCTTGGTGAAATCGCTAACCAAAATCACCAGCAAAGTCCCGCCGTAATGCCCCACCGACACCGCTAACCAGAACAGGGCCGCCGCCGTGCTCCTCATGCTCTCGGGTGACTGATCATACAAGAACTCCATATGCCCCACCGACGTGAACGCTTCGGCGATGCCGTGAATCGCGTACTGCGGCACCAGCCAGAACACGCTGATGGGCACGGTGGCGCTCGGGTGGTCTGCGAGGCCATGTGTTACTGCAGTAGATCGTCGCCGGCTTTCGACGAGCGCGGCGGAGATGTTGGAGAGGAGGGAGATGGCGAGGCCGACGGCGATGCGCTGGAGGTAGGAGAGGCCGGTGGGGCGGCGGGTGAGGCGGCGGACAAGGGGGGTGAGGAGGCGGTCGTAGATTGCGAGGGTGAGGAGCATGGAAACGATGGAGAAGATGGAGAGGGTGGCGGCGGGGATTTGGAAGTTTCCGGCGAGGTGGCGGTCCATGGATTTGGCTTGGATGATGGTGAAGGTGTGATTGTGGGAGGAGGCGGTGATGATAAGAATGCCGACGGACCAGATTGGGAGCATGCGGATGATGGATTTGAGCTCCTCGATGCGGTGGACGGTAGATAGTCGCCATGGACGTGGAAAGCCGGCGGCGGTGATGTCGGAATCGGTGCAGATCGCCGCCCGGTCTAAGAACCTACATTCGTTATCAGAAAAAATTAGCGCGTCGTCTCATTTGAACTTTGGAAATATATCATTCATAATTACATTTAAAATAATAATAATTAATTTTATTATTTTTATAGTTTTATTTGAAATAATTGGATTAGTATTTCTAACAAAGTTTTTAATCAATAATATAAAAAGTTTTGTTTAATCATATTCTTTTAGAGCAATTCATCAATAATTTTTTATTTCAATTCATTATATTTGTTTTAGATGAGTATATATATATACATCAAAGAAATGACAATGAATTTAAAATGTATTTTAATTTAAAGTTTGATTTTTTTTTTGTCCCTTCTTTCTTTGTAACATAAGAGCTTCTCTTCCTCTACTCTATCCTATTTCCTTGAGTTTCCTCCACTATTCTGACATCAAAGAACCTGTTCACTGCCGGTCTTCGAGAGAGGAAAAGTTACTACATCCGGACAAAAAATTGAAAATCCGGACGAATACCGAGCAATACCGAGTGCTCGGTACCGAGCACCCAGGTGACGTGGCACTCTGTTATTGACCTCTGGACGCATTCAGTGTCCGGACACAATAATTACTCTCGAGAGAGTGGCCTTCAAGAGAAGAAATTATTAGAAGCGAACAATTTTTGCATATGACAATGGAAAAAATTTATTGGATGGTAGACCCAAAATCTGACCTAAAAAAATTTGGATTCGAGTCAATCCGTTTATGAAACGGGTCAGGTCCAGGTTCGGATTTCTGACCCGTTTGAAAAACGAGTAGGGTTCGGGTTGACCCGGAATCCCACTGGTAAACCCGAATTGACCCGCATCCGCATCTAGTTGCAAATCGCGACTGTCACATCATGACAGCCATCTCGCGCAGGCTATGCCACTAAATTGCACGGGCGGGTCGCACCGGCAGGAATTCACGTCTTAGGCGTCTAGCCGTCCGTCGAGTCGTCGCTTCTTGACAACTGCATGCTATGGGCTACTCCTATATTTAAAATACTTTACAACCATTTTACCTTAAACCAAACAACTCTTTAATTAAATTCATGTTTTAAATTACAAATACGCATTATTAGAATTTGATCTTAAAATATAGTAAAGCCGGTTTACTTTCAAATAATTTCTTCATCAAATTTAGGGCTTATTAGCTGAATTTCTTGCCGCCTCTATGGCAGTAGAAAAAAAACATAACCCAACGCATCTCATTTGATAAATAAATCGATTTTTTTTAATTTATTTCCTAAAATTAACTTCTAAAATAGACTTACAGAGTTTAATTTTTTATATAAACCAGCTTTTGGAAAATTAGACAGCTAAAAATATTAAAAAATATTTATAATTTTACTCAAATTGAAAATAATTGGAGTCCATATGAATATATAAGTAAAAATTTTAAACTAGGTATGATTATAAATTTAATTATATAATTAAGCATAGTAAAAAAATTAAAAATAGATAAAATCATCCGTTAAATGGGCGATTGGTTGTTATCACCAGGGCGGAACTGTTAAGAGCAATTATAATATTTACTCTTGTATTCTGCTATCCAATTAGATTATGACAAGTGTACTTAGTTATACCAGCTATGGCTATAAATACCATACGGCTATCACTGTAATAGTTAAGAAAGTAATAAAACATTCTTCATGATTTCTTTATCTCCTCGCTGTTTCTCTTCTTCTCTACTTGCTTGTGTTTCTACATGGTATCAGAACTAGGTCGATCTTGAGGTTTAAGCCATGGCACATCAAGAACAGGCGTCATCCTCGTTCGCTACCACTTCCGTCACAGCGGTCAAATCTACGCCCATCTCCTCCTCATTAAAATTTGTAATCTCTAATCTCAAGTTCTTGGTGCCTCACGCCCTCACTCCGGACAATTTCCCAATTTGGAGCACTCAAATCGCCAAGTTATTTCGTGCGAACGGGTTCACAGCATTTCTTGATCCCAAAAACTCCTCGGGAAATGCCGATCCAAACATCGATACGCGATCTTGGATGGTTATCGATCAGAATTTGGCCACGGCCATGTGCTCCACCATTTCACCGGAGGTTCTTCCCTACGTGATTCATCTTGAATCCACCCAAGAAATATGGGCTACTCTCCATACCCGATTCCAATCTTCTAATCGCTCGAAGGTAATCCAGCTTAAACACGAGTTACATAACATCTCCATGCAGACGATGTCTATGACTCAGTACCTTACTGAGATCAAGAAAATCGTCGATCAAATCGCTTCGGCTGGCTCCTCGGTTGATCCCGAAGACGTCATTATATACATCTTAAACGGCCTTCCACCGGCATATCAGTCGTTCACCACTACCATCCGCACAATGCAAGGTTCGCTGTCTCTCGACACATTATATGCGCTCCTTATCAGTGAAGAAATCCATCTCAAGTCGGCGGCATTAAAATTTCCTAAACTGCCGGACAACCAATCGGCACTATACTCAGTTCGAGGCCGTGGTAGACGAGGACGGGTACGCCCGTCGTCTGGTAATACTTCTGGAGCTCCCACCGCAGCTACCTCCGCAGTCATCTGTCAAATTTGCAAGAAGAAGGGTCATGGCTCAAAAGTATGTTGGCATCGTCTTAATCCCAACTATACGCCTAATCAACCCTCGACTAAGAACAACAGGGCTCTCACGGCTCAACAAGATAGCACGACTAACACGGATTGGTACATCGACTCTGGGGCCTCGTCTCACATGACGAACACTACTGACAATCTTGAATTTTACCATAACTACACAGGCAACGATACGGTAACTCTTGGGGATGGAAGATCCATTCCTATAGCACATACAGGATCGGGAATTCTTCCTACCCCAGCCCGTAAGCTTATTCTTTCCAAACTTTTGCATATTCCCTCGCTTTCCTAATTTACTTTCTATTTCCAATTTAGTTAAAGATAATTACATATCCATAACTTTTGACGAAAACGGTTTTGTATTCAAGGATCGGAAGACAAATCAGGTTATCCTTAGAGGACCGTGCAGCCACGGAAAGTACAAGGTTGCAACGGCTGCTCAACCTGCACCAGTTACTGCATTACAAGCCTCCAGAATTTCGTCGAACAGCTGGCACCTTCGCCTGGGTCACCCACATCAATGCGTCCTGGATAATATTTCTATTAGCAATCCTGCTTTACACATTTTATCTGCTAAATCTGTTTGTACTACTTGTATGTCGTGTAAAGGTCAAAAGCTAGTATTTGAAAACTCGGTTAGCCGAACTAAATTTCCTCTTGAATTGGTTCATTCCGACGTTTGGGGTCCATCCCCGGTTTCGTCCAACCAAGGGTTTCGCTATTATCTCATATTTGTAGACGATTTTTCTCGTTTTACTTGGCTCTTTCCTATTATGCACAAATCCGATGTAACTAATACATTCATTCACTTTACTACTTTCATAGAAAAACAAATAAATTTCAAACTCAAAACCATTCGTACAGATGGTGGTGGTGAGTTCGTTAATAATCGTTTTCTCAATTTCACTAAGACTGCAGGTATTCGACACCAATACTCATGTCCCTACACTCCGGAACAAAATGGAATTGCGGAACGTAAGCACAGGCACATCATTACCACAACCCGAACTCTGTTACAAACGGCAGGTCTCCCGATGGCCTTCTGGCTGGACGCAGCACTAACGGCCACTTACCTTATCAATCGGTTGCCATCTCCCACGACAAATAACATTACTCCGCTCAAAAGAATGTTTAACATTCAACCATCATATGAACATCTTAGAGTTTTCGGATGTCAATGTTTTCCTCTGGTACCGTCGGGACAACGCACAAAGCTTATGCCAACCTCTCCCTCATGTATCTTTTTAGGCTACTCAGAGACGTCCAAAGGCTATAAATGTCTTAACCCGGTAACAAAGAAAATTTTTGTTTCAAGGAATGTTGCATTCAACGAATCTGTTTTTCCTTACGCAGAAACTCTCTCTAAGCCTACTCAATCTAAGAACCAACCACCACATCAGTTACTTATGTGAGACCTCGTTCCCTTACTGTTCCTCTCTGATTTGGATTTTTCCTCTCAGGATCGTCCAGGACGATTGGAAATCGTCCAGGCCGATCGGCACTATAGAAAATATCGGCCTGAGAATAGTTCTGGGAGTCGTCCAGGCCGATCATTTTTGGTCTGATCGTCCTGGGACGATCTGGCGATCGGCCGGGCCGATCCGACGAAGGATAAATGAAAATCTGGTCGTTTTGAGGAGAGAGAAAATCATTTTTATAAAATCAGATATTTTGAGGAGAGAGAAAGAGAAAGGGAAAAAGAGGAAAACCTGGTTTTGGAGGCCGCGGAGCGCTTTTCGTCCGACGCTGCTGTTGGGAAAAGTGTAGATCTCGTGGTAAGGACTCCGAACCCTATTTCTGTTTTCAAAGATATTGAGTTTTGACCGAGTTATGATTTGTTTTATGTTTTCATAGTTGACTTTTCGACGTGATTTGGATTTGGCACAACTTTCACCGCACAACTTTTGATATGTTATAGATATGATTATTGCACACGATTTGTGTAATATCAGTTTTTGCTCCAGGTTCGTCCGGACGAAGTCGGATCGTCCGAACGATCGGTACAGGTTGTGCAGAGAAAATCATGTTTGGCTGTATGGTTCGTCTGGACGAAATCAGGATCGTCTGGACGAAAATAAGTCAGTGAACCCTTTGCCAGGGACGATGTTCAATTTTCGTCTGGACGAAATCAGGATCTTCATGGATCGTCCGGTAAGAAGCTCGATCGTCCAGGACGATCAGTCTGGATATATATATAAATGAGATATTTTGAAGAGAGAGAAAAAGTTGAGGAGAGAGAAAAACGAAGGAAAAAAGTGGAAAAGTGGATTTTCGGGCGACGCCGAGCTGTTTTCGTCCGAAGAGACTGTTGAGGAAATTGCTGTACGCAAGGTAAGGCACAATCCGACTTTCTCAATTTTCAGAACCGTCGAGTTTGGCGGTATTATCTGTCCGGAATTAAGTTTTGTTCGCGATTTTCGTCCGTAATTTCCGACTGGTTTAGTTTCTACCGCGTAACTTTCTGTATTTTGTTGAAGTGCCGAGTGTGCACATTTTTGGTTATTTTTTTAAGATTTTTGTCCGGGTATTTTTGATTCGACTGTATTTTTAGTCGACTGGATTTTTCTGTGAACTTGGAAATTATCTGTGTGTAGTAGAATAAATGTTCTAAAATGTTGATATCTATATTCTGTGCGAATTTGGTGAATTTTGATTTTCAGGAAAATTGTGTAAATTCTGTATACTGCCGTTGTGCTGCCCGATTTTTGAGTAATTTCTGTTTTGTCCGGAAATCTTCTGAATTGATATGCTATCTGTATATGCTATATAAAGGGAGTTATAAGGGGCCTGGATCCTATGAGATTCAGTTAGTGTCTGGGAATTCTGAAATGAGCTCAATATGAAATCTGATATCTGTTCTGTTCCGGATCCGAGGAAACAATCTGTTTAGGTGCTATATGCACTATATGTATTCTGGTGCTATAAGCACATCTGATCTGATCTGTTTTGGTGCCGTGAGCACAAAGGAAGGCATAAGTGGCCTGGATCCTATGAGATTCAGTCAGTGTCAGGGAATTTAGCTATTAATTAAATATCTGATATCTGCTACATGATTCTGATATGATTTGTTCTGTTCCGATATGATATGTACGATTCTGATTCTGTTGATCTGATGTGTCTGATCTGTTATGTTTCTGATTTGATACAACTTCCTTTTCCGTACAGTTTTGTTGATTTGATATCTGTCCGAATCTGTTTCGATTCTGTACGAATTTGTCTGCTGTGTTGGTTTTGAGATTCTGAGGATTTTGATTGGAGGTTTGTTGCTTTACTGAGCTGTTGAGCTCACCCTTGCTTTCTGGTGGTTTTCAGGTTCTGGGAAAGGCAAGGAAGTCCAGGATTAGTTCAGAGTCTGATCAGTATAGGTACTTTTGTACTTTTGATTTTTGTACAGTCATGGCTTTCTGTTCTGTCTTTCTTTCTGTCGAAAGCCATGTACTGTTCTGTAGATGATTGTTTTGAGGAAATGAAATCGGATAGATGTTTTGTTCCGCTGCATTTGATGATACATAGTAGCTCTGTGTTTGTTAGTCTGTGTGAATTAATTATTTGGAAGATTCAGTTCCGAACCAAATTCCAAAGCTAGATCCTGGTTAGTGCAGCTCCGTCGCGATCCAGCGCGGGCGGGATCCGTCTCGTCTCGGGTCGGGTCGTGACAAGCTTTTTTTTTGTATCAGAGCAATGGTTTTGGAATTTGAGAATTTTGTGAAACAGAGCTATAGGAAGTGATCAGTAAGTCTGTCTGGGGGGGGTAATTTTGATTTGTTTGGCTTTTTATTTTTGTTGTTTTTGTGATAGTTTTTCCGAATTTTCTGGATTTTTCTGTATGGATCAGCCAGACCCAGACATGACAGATGGTCAGAGTGCCGATCAGGCAGCACCAGTGGGGAGTACAGCCCCAGTGGTCGGTGCTGATACGCTTTCACAGTTTGCTTCGCTGGTTGCTCAGATGATGAGCGAGACTCAGAGTAGAGCTTCTACTGTCAGATCTGATGACCTGGATAGACATTTGCAGTTGTTTTTGAGGTTGAAACCTCCGAGGTTTGAGGGCGCTGTTGAGCCCAGAGCTGCTGAAGAGTGGCTGAAGAGAGTGGAGAAGACCTTTGACGGGATGCAGTGTCCGTCAGACAGGAAGGTACCGTTAGTAGTTTTTCTGTTAGACGGAGAGGCTGAGCACTGGTGGGACGGCCAGCAGACAGCCAGATTTCAGGGCAGACTGAACTCTTTGATTACTTGGGAAGAGTTCACTGAGGTATTCCGAGATTGGTTTGTTCCCCCTTCTGCACGACAGCAGATGCAGGAGAACTTTCTGAGGCTTGTTCAGGGGAGCAAGACGGTGATGCAGTACGAGGCTGAGTTTACTGCATTAGCCAGGTACGCTCCGCAGCTGGTTAGCACTTCTGCTGAGAGATGTTACAGATTTCTGAGGGGATTGCGAGATACCTTGAGGCAGCCCCTGATACCATTCCGGATTACTGATTTCTTCGAGCTTGTGGAGCGAGCTCGATTGTTAGAGAACGACTTGATGGCTACTCAGCAGCGGTGGACTGCGAGTAGGAAGATGTTTGGAGGCGAGGCATCTGGCAGTGGTTCCTCCGGAAAGAGGAGATTTGTTTCCGGTTCTGGATCTGGAGATTCCAGAAGGAGCGGAGGATCGTCTGGTACTGTTACCAGTACGACGAGTTCGGGATCAGTCAGTTCGGCACCTGTGTGCCAAAACTGTGGACGGCGACACTTCGGCCAATGTTATAGGATGGCTGGTCTGTGCTTCCGATGTGGTCAGTCAGGACATCGGATTGCAGAGTGTCCGCAGATGGGATTTGATCAGCGATCGGAGGGCTTTGTCAGACCTGCCGGTTCAGCAGGAAGACCGAGGACTGTTCCTCCTCGCCCTGAGGGATTTGCTGGAAGAGGTGGTGGTTCTAGTTCTGCACCACGGAGACCACCTACTGTTCAGAGGGAGCAGAGTAGTTCCGTTGCTTCAGCTCCTGTTCCAGTTCAGCCACGAGTTTACAGCTTGAGTCAGCAGGAGGCTCGAGATGCTCCCGATGTTGTGACAGGTACGATTTACATTTCTGATCGGCCCTGTCGTGTTTTGTTTGACTCTGGAGCGAGTCATTCTTTTCTGTCCGAGCACTATTTTGAGGCTTTACGTTTGGATTCTCTTTTACTTCCGATTTCTTTGTCTGTGATTTTACCGGCTGGGAATCCTTTGATTGCTCGGCAATTTTGTTTGTGTGAGATCGAGATTACTGGCAAGAAGTGGAAATCAAGTTTGATTCGGTTGCCGATTTCATCGTATGATGTAATTCTGGGCATGGATTGGTTGAGTCAGTATGAAGCCCAGATAGACTGTCTGAAGAAGCAAGTGAGTTTGCTTATGGCTGGAGAAAGAATTGTATTTCAGGGATTACGAGGTGTTCTCTCCAGTCTGATTTCTGTATTGGAAGTGAACAGGATGTGGAAGAAGGGATGCCCAGTGTTTTTGGCTTCGGTGCGGGATTTGAACCTAGAGGTTGGTTCTGTTTCTGAGATCCCTGTGGTACGGGAGTTTGCTGATATTTTTCCTGAGGAGCTGGTTGGTTTATCTCCGGATAGAGATGTGGAGTTCTCTATCGATATTTTTCCTGGTACCGCTCCGATATCGAAAGCTCCGTACAGGATGGCACCGAAAGAACTTTCTGAGTTGAAAGTTCAGCTTCAGGAGTTGGTTGATAGAGATTTTGTGCGCCCTAGTGTTTCACCTTGGGGAGCACCTGTTCTGTTTGTGAAGAAGAAGGACGGTACACTCCGTATGTGTATCGATTACAGAGATTTGAACAAGGTCACGATCAAGAACAAGTATCCTTTGCCTCGGATTGACGACTTGTTTGATCAGCTTTCCGGATCTTCAGTATTTTCGAAGATTGATTTGCGATCCGGATATTATCAGGTGAAGGTGAAGGAAGCTGATGTGGTGAAGACAGCTTTTAGTACTCGGTACGGGCACTATGAGTTTTTGGTTATGCCTTTTGGGGTAACCAACGCGCCTGCTATTTTCATGGATGATGAACCGAGTATTCAGGGAGTATCTGGATCAGTTTGTGATTGTCTTCATTGACGATATTCTGGTATATTCTGCATCTGAGGATGATCATGCCAGACATTTGAGGATTGTGTTAGAGACTTTGAGGCGGCATCAGCTGTATGCCAAGTTCTCCAAGTGTGAATTCTGGCTGAAGAGCATTTCTTTTCTGGGGCATGTGATTAGCGGAGAAGGCATTTCTGTAGATCCCCAGAAGATTCAGACAGTTGCTGATTGGCCAAGGCCGACTACGGTATTTGAGGTACGTAGTTTCTTGGGCATGGCTGGATATTACAGGAAATTTGTGAAGGGATTTTCACAGATTTCGACGCCTCTGACGAGACTGACTCAGAAGTCAGTACCTTTTGTTTGGACACCGGAGTGTGAGGCGAGTTTTCAGCGATTGAAGGATTGTTTGACTTCAGCTCCAGTGTTAGCACTTCCGTCAGGTACGGAAGGTTTTCAGGTGTTCAGTGATGCTTCACTGAAAGGACTGGGATGTGTCCTGATGCAGCATGGTCAGGTAATTTCTTATGCTTCTAGACAGTTGAAACCACATGAGAAGAATTACCCGACGCATGATCTGAAGTTAGCTGCAGTTGTGTTTGCTTTGAAGATTTGGCGTCATTACCTGTATGGCGTCAGATGTGAGATTTTCACTGATCATAAGAGCCTGAAGTATATTTTTACTCAGAATGATCTGAATCTGAGACAAAGAAGGTGGCTCGAGTTGATCAAAGATTATGATTTAACTATTCAGTATCAGCCTGGTAAGGCTAATGTGGTAGCAGATGCCTTGAGCAGGAAGTCTTCTGGATTATCAGGTATTCAGCTTACTTGTGATGACTTTCTGATTCGTGATATGGAGCGTTTGCAGTTGAAAGTGATTTCCTCCAGTGGTTTGGAGTTGGCTCAGATGAGTATTCGGTCTACTTTGGAAACAAGGATTCAAGAAGCCCAGAAGGCAGATTCTGATTATTCGAAGTTGATTGCTCAGATTGGATCTGGTAAGACTCCTGAACTTCGAATTTCTGATTCTGGTGCTATTTTCTGTAAGAACAGGTTGTGGGTACCTGTGTTTGGAGACTTGAGGCAGGAGATTCTGTATGAATCTCATCATTCAGGCTACACTGTACATCCAGGCAGTGGTAAAATGTACGCTGATATGAAGCTTTTGTTCTGGTGGCCTGGGATGAAGAAAGATGTAGCAGAATTTGTGTCGAGATGCGAAGCCTGTCAGTTGGTAAAGGCAGAGCATCAGCGACCAGGTGGATTGTTGCAGTCGTTGCCTATCCCTGAGTGGAAATGGGAGGAGGTAACGATGGATTTTGCGATGGGTTTCCCTCGATCTAGACAAGGGCACGACGCTATTTGGGTGGTTGTAGATCGATTGACGAAGTCAGCCCATTTTCTTCCGATCAGACAGACGGATTCAGTTGATCGCTTGGCACAGATATATGTGAAAGAGATAGTCAGATTGCACGGTGTGCCTCGTGTGATCGTATTTGATCGAGATGGACGTTTTACTTCCAGACTTTGGAAAGGCATTCAGCAAGGCTTGGGTACAAAACTGCATTTTAGTACAGCCTTTCATCCTCAGACCGATGGACAGTCTGAGAGGACTATTCAGGTACTGGAAGATCTGTTAAGACTTTGTGTTCTGGACTTTAGCGGAAGCTGGGAAGATCATATTCCGCTGATTGAGTTTGCCTATAACAACAGTTTTCAGTCCAGTATCGGTATGGCACCGTACGAAGCTTTGTATGGCAGGAAGTGCCGTACTCCTTTGACTCTGACGGAGGTCGGAGATAGGCAGGCTTTGGGAGCCACTTTTGCTGATGAAACTGCTCAGAAGATCAATTTGATAAGAGAAAGATTGAAAGCTGCTCAAGATCGACAGCAGAAGTATTACAATCAGAAGCACAGATTTATAGAGTTTCAGGTTGGTGACTTTGTGTATGTCAAAGTCAGCCCGATGAAGGGTGTGAGCAGATTTGGTCAGGTGAGCAAGCTTAGTCCGAGGTATGTTGGACCTTTTGAAATCCTGGAAAGGATTGGAAAAGCTGCTTACAAATTGATGCTTTCTGATTCGATGCCTGATGTGCATAATGTGTTTCACGTATCCACTCTGAGGAAGTGGGTATCTGACTCTGGGAAGAAAGTATCTGCTGATGAGGTTGAGATTCAGGAGAATCTGACGTACAAGGAAGAGCCAGAGTTGATTTTGGCATACGACGTACGAAAGCTAAGAAGTAAACAGATTCCAATGGTTAAAGTCCAGTGGAAGCACCGTACTGCACGGGAAGCCACTTGGGAGAAGGAGTCTGACATGAGACGGTTGTACCCATACTTGTTTTGACTGAGTTTGGACTGGATAATGTCGAGGACGACATTTTTTTTAAGTTGGGGAGATTGTAATATCAGTTTTTGCTCCAGGTTCATCCGGACGAAGTCGGATCGTCCGGGACGATCGGTACAGGTTGTGCAGAGAAAATCATGTTTGGTTGTATGGTTCGTCTGGACGAAATCAGGATCGTCTGGACGAAAATAATTCAGTGAACCCTTCGCCAGGGACGATGTTCAATTTTCGTCTGGACGAAATCAGGATCTTCATGGATCGTCCGGTACGAAGCTCGATCGTCCAGGACGATCAGTCTGGATATATATATAAATGAGATATTTTGAAGAGAGAGAAAAAGTTGAGGAGAGAGAAAAACGAAGGAAAAAGTGGAAAAGTGGATTTTCGGACGACGCCGAGCTGTTTTCGTCCGAAGAGACTGTTGAGGAAATTGCTGTACGCAAGGTAAGGCACAATCCGACTTTCTCAATTTTCAGAACCGTCGAGTTTGGCGGTATTATCTGTCCGGAATTAAGTTTTGTTCGTGATTTTCGTCCGTAATTTCCGACTGGTTTAGTTTCTACCGCGTAACTTTCTGTATTTTGTTGAAGTGCCGAGTGTGCACATTTTGGTTATTTTTTTAAGATTTTTGTCCGGGTATTTTTGATTCGACTGTATTTTTAGTCGACTGGATTTTTCTGTGAACTTAGAAATTATCTGTGCAGTAGAATAAATGTTCTAAAATGTTGATATCTATATTCTGTGCGAATTTGGTGAATTTTGATTTTCAGGAAAATTGTGTAAATTCTGTATACTGCCGTTATGCTGCCCGATTTTTGAGTAATTTCTGTTTTGTCCGGAAATCTTCTGAATTGATATGCTATCTGTATATGCTATATAAAGGGAGTTATAAGGGACCTGGATCCTATGAGATTCAGTTAGTGTCTGGGAATTCTGAAATGAGCTCAATATGAAATCTGATATCTGTTCTGTTCCGGATCCGAGGAAACAATCTGTTTAGGTGCTATATGCACTATATATGTATTCTGGTGCTATAAGCACATCTGATCTGATCTGTTTTGGTGCCGTGAGCACAAAGGAAGGCATAAGTGGCCTGGATCCTATGAGATTCAGTCAGTGTCAGGGAATTTAGCTATTAATTAAATATCTGATATCTGCTACATGATTCTGATATGATTTGTTCTGTTCCAATATGATATGTACGATTCTGATTCTGTTGATCTGATGTGTCTGATCTGTTATGTTTCTGATTTGATACAACTTCCTTTTCCGTACAGTTTTGTTGATTTGATATCTGTCCGAATCTGTTTCGATTCTGTACGAATTTGTCTGCTGTGTTGGTTTTGAGATTCTGAGGATTTTGATTGGAGGTTTGTTGCTTTACTGAGCTGTTGAGCTCACCCTTGCTTTCTGGTGGTTTTCAGGTTCTGGGAAAGGCAAGGAAGTCCAGGATTAGTTCAGAGTCTGATCAGTATAGGTACTTTTGTACTTTTGATTTTTGTACAGTCATGGCTTTTCTGTTCTGTCTTTCTTTCTGTCGAAAGCCATGTACTGTTCTGTAGATGATTGTTTTGAGGAAATGAAATCGGATAGATGTTTTGTTCCGCTGCATTTGATGATACATAGTAGCTCTGTGTTTGTTAGTCTGTGTGAATTAATTATTTGGAAGATTCAGTTCCGAACCAAATTCCAAAGCTAGATCCTGGTTAGTGCAGCTCCGTCGCGATCCAGCGCGGGCGGGATCCGTCTCGTCTCGGCTCGGGTCGTGACAATTTGACTGTATTCTACGAAGATTTTACCGGTCAGAATTGATTCTACGCGATTTTAATCGAATAGGAAATTATCAGGACTTGATTTGATTTGATTTCTATAGGACAATAGTCTTGTATTGATGTTATCGATATTCTTCTGTAATTTGGTGAGATTTGGAATTCGTGCCTTTTTGCAAGATTTTTGTGTAAATTTGACCGACTGCCGTTACGCTGCCCGATTTTCGTACGATTTCTGATTTTCCCGAGATTGATAGATTGAATTGATATGTGTATGACTATTGATATGATTGTCTTAGATTTCTCTATTATTGATTATTGCATTGATTATTGCATTGAACTGATTGATACTGAAAGACACTGAAAGACAAGTGGGAACCTAGTTGAACGTTGGTTGGAGATAGATAGACCTGTACAGGATGGTGGGCCGACGGGCTTTCCTTTAAATATCGATCATGGATTTCTACAACAGCACTATAACGATTGGGAGTTATAAGGAGTTTTTATGCCGACGGGCGGCCGACGGGCAAAAGAGTGACGACTCTTCTTTATAGAACCAACGTGCGGATATCTACAACAGCAATATGGATTCTACAACAGCAATATAGATTCTACAACAGCACTATCGATCATGACTAGTGTTTGTGCTTGTCGAGTAAGACCATTGTATGGATTTGCATGTGTACGACTGGATTTCCTGATCTGCATTGATTTATTGATTTCCGATTGGATTTATCGAATTGATTTCTTATCATACGGATTCATTGATTTCATTGATTGATCATTGAGCATTGATACTACTTGACTATTGATCATTGATATTGATATGGACATGGACGGCATAGATTTATAGATTCATTGATACCATTGATTCTGCATTGATTCGACCTGCTACTGTAGATTTATCGTATTGTCCTTTCGATTGATTTTATCGACTTGATCGTATGGACTGGATTTGATTGATTGATTGATTGATTGATTGATTTGACGGATTTATTGACTTTATTGATTTATCGTATTGCTTTTCCGATTGATTTTCTCGATTTGATTGATTCGTAGATACCGGCACCGATATTGATACGGATTCTGCATTATTGATTCATGGATATTGACATTGCTATGGATATCGTAGAGATTCATGGATATAGATACCGATTTGATTAATTCACGGATACTATGGATTTATTGACTCATGGATATGATTAATACTGATACGGAAACATCGATTTATTGATATCATTGATTGATTGTCTGATTGATTGGGTTAATTGTTCATTGAATTATTGATTTGATTGTCGTAGATGATTTCATTGAATTATTGTATTAATTGATTTTAATTGTAATAGCTGATTGTATGTATTTGATTTTAATTGCTCGATGTATTGATTTGATTATTATTGAGATTGAGAATAATGAGATATTGAGCCGATTGATACTATCGACTGGAAGAATAAATTGATACGAGTTCACTGATAGGAAGTGTTGAGATTGAACGATAGATTGATCTGCAAGTAGATGATCTGATAGGATTCCTTTATATTGATGTTATAGATGGATACGCTAAGTTAGATGACTAGATGACCGTATTGATGTTATCGATAACAATAGGTAGAGACTGTAGACCTTTGATTGAGGCATTGATTTTGAGCTTTATGAATTTCTTTATTGATTGAATAGATGATATAGATACATTGAATTGACTAGACGACACGATTGATTGAACTGATAGTATTGATTGAGAGTATTGATTGATAGACACTACTACGTTGATTGGACATTGACTAGAAGCACGTATTGATTGATTGCTGAGACGTATTGATTTATCGATGTTTTTACTGCTGATTTGATTTCCGCTGTGTAGACTTGATTTTATTGACTGGATTTCCGCATTGCATAGACTCATTGACCATTGATTGACTTGATTTTATATTGACCTGCATATTGATAGCATCGCCGTGCTTTGATTTCAGTTGTAGGCTTTGGTGACCTGCTGGGCTTTGTAAGCTCATTATATGTGGTTTAAATTTTCAGGTCCGAGCAAGGCAACTGGAATGGAGTTCGATCAGAATGTCAGACGAATCCTTTCACTATTTGATTATGGGGCATCACAACTTATACCCCACTCCATCCGACATTCATGCAATATTGACAGCAATGTCTTTAGCTCCACTTCTCAGGCATCTAATAATACTACCTCTCAACAACATGACCTGCCAGTTAACACTGCTCCTACTACGGCATCTCTATCGTCCCGTGACACAAGCGCCAAACATCAGATGACTACCAAGTCCAAGACGGGATCTCTTAAACCCGTCCAACGCCTCAATTTACTTCATCAAACTCAAAATCAAGATGATCCAACCACATACAGCGAGGCAAGCAAAACATTCGAGTGGCGACAGGCCATGGCGCAGGAATTTTTCGTTCTCCAAAAACAGGGCACCTGGACATTGGTGCCACCGCCTGTTAACAGTAAAATTCTCAGCTCCAAGTGGACATATCGGACCAAGTATAATTCTGATGGTTCTGTGGCAAGATACAAAGCGCGTTTGGTAGCTCAAGGGAATCAACAGGAATACGGAATTAACTATCAGGACACATTCAGTCCTGTCGCCAAAATTCCTACTATTAGGATTCTCTTCACGGTGGCTCTGTTTCATAATTGGCGTATCCAACAACTCGACGTCGCCAACGCATTTTTGCACGGCGATATCCACGAGACCATATACATCCAGCAGCCTAAAGGTTTCGAAGACGCCACTAATCCTCTTCATGTATGTCGGCTACACAAAGCCATTTATGGCCTGCGTCAAGCTCCCAGACTTTGGTATACAACCTTTACCTCCTATCTCCGTCAGCTAGGATTTTCTCACAGTCAGGCGGATTCTTCTCTTCTCATAATGCACAAGGCGACTACACACATCTACCTACTGGTCTACGTCGACGATATACTCCTCACAGACATAGCTCTTAGAGAGATGAACTTATAAATAAAACCTCTACACAATGTGTTTAATTTTGCTAAAGAGAATTAGCCTAAAGTTCATATTATTTTAATTTTTTTATGAGGGATAATTACACCTTTGGTTAATAAAGAGAAAAAAAAGATGGAGAGTGACAAATTACCTAAAGATCTACGTAATAATGAATTTTTTTAATTTTTTAGGGAGATAATCGCCCCAGTGGGTAAAGGGGGATCCACCTCTGTCTGTCACTGTAGCAAGAGAGAAATTATTCTGTTCGGACACCGAATACAATTTACCGTCCGGAGAACAACTAAAATGCACCACGTTAGCAGACCTAACTGGCACATTCTGATTGGTCTATGTAAGGCATTCGCGTCCAAACAGAATAATTTCTTGTAGCAAGTAGCCTCTATTAGTAAATTTATTTAGGGAATTTATATTTTTATGTACATATTTTAATTTGATTAAATATTAAATGACATAAGAGTAAATATAAATATAAAATAATTATTAGACATATGAAAACACAAAAAAAAAAAAAAATTATAGATTTTATATGTAAATCCCATAAATAAAATGAAAGAGTAAAAGCTCACGTGAAGTGTTCGGTGTGTAAGAGCCGTCCAGCCACTGATATGTCAGCATCCATCTCCTTATTCCGATACAGAACGCCGCTATCATCCGGCAAGGCAAGCTTTCGCTTCCGAACCGCCGCCACCACCACTTGTGCCAGTCGGGTCAGCGGGCTCCCCCCGGGCTTCCTTCTTATATAAAGCGGGTACCCTATAATAAAAGCAATTACAGAAAAGAACATAACGACTGTTGGGATACCGAAGCCCAAACCCCATCCCACATTGTCCTGTATGTAAACCACCACCGTGAGAGCCATTAACAATGCTACCCCCATGCTGAAGAAATAGAGGTTGAAGAAGTTCCATTGCTGGCCCGACCCACCGGCCCGTTGCTGCCGACGGTCCAGCTCGAACTGGTCCGCCCCGAACGCGACGACGCAGGGTCGGATGCCGCCCGACCCGACCGCTGTGAAGAAGAGGGAGATGTAGAAGATGGCTAACTGGCAGGCCGAAGCTTGCTGGCAGGATGGCGACTGGGAAGGGCACGGCGGCGGGCGAAGGGCGGGGAGGATTGCTGATATGGTAACTCCCAACATGCCCTGAATTTCATTGAAGTGAAATTTAGGTTTTGTTGGGGACAGTTAATAATCTAAAATAGAAATTAATTTTTTTGCATAATTTTTTTTAAATAGTGAAATAATAATAATCACATCAAAATTATAATTATGATCTGAAAAAATAAAACGGTAAGCTAATCCAAATGAAGCTTAAGTAAATAACATCTAATTAAATAATTTAATTTTTTTGGGGAAAAAAAAAAGCATTTCGTTTGAGGAAATGATGTGATTATCCATCCAAAAAGTTCTGGCTTTATATAGATATCTACTTTGAATGCTATTGATTATTATTAATATAATTTTAAGTTTATTTTATATTAAAATTTCTTAAACAAATTAGTTTATGAGCTAATAAGTCGAGTCGAAACTAGCTCACGCATGTCCCGTTAGTTCATTAAGAACTGCTCATGAGCGAATTATTGAGCCAAATGCAAATCATCTTACAAGTCGGCTTGACTCACACCCCCATTTAAGTCTAACAAGACATGTCTGTGTGTTTTCATCATTTTATGAGATAAATTATTTGAATTTACTGGCAAATCTATTGGTGCTCATATTGAATTGAGTTATATATTACGATGAAGGTAAAATTTTTGCTCCTGATTATATTTTATAATTAAGAGTTTGGCTAAAATCATTATGTATTTAATTTATTCTGTTTATGTAAGATATAGAGGGAATGGTTTACTTGTTATTTTATTTATTGGAAAAATAATTGGTCGACTATGTCTCATCATTTGGTAAGAATAATAAGTTTTAAAATAGGTGGATTTATATTGAAATAAGTAGAATATAAATTTTGATTGTATTTTCATATATTTTATTTATATTAAAATAAAAATAATAACTCTAATTAAGATGTTGTCATAAATTATTTTTCTAATTTGTTTTCATTTATATTATGCTTTTAAGGTGAAAATTCTTATATGGGAATGTTCTAAAAAAAAGATGGTGATGATGGATCTTTCTGATGAGTGTAGAATATACTGAAAACACAACTCATTTTGGCCTGTTGGTTGTGCCTTCTCCATAGCAGTTTTTGTATATGCGGTGTGTGTGAGAGTTTGTCTTAAATGACCTACATGTCTAAAAAAAAAAGTATATACTGAAAATTTGAAGCGTCGGTTTATAAATTGCTGTTATAGAGAGGTATAGACGTCGGTTTTAACGAAGCTGCTATGGAGAAGGCAACTTTGCTACTATGGTTTGAAAAAGTAATTTTACAACACAAATATTTTTTAAAAGCGTTGAAAAAATAACAAAAAAAATAGTAATAAAATAAAATTATAATTGCTATCTCAAAAATAAAAAAAATCAGAAAGTTGCGCTAAATATACTCTAAATCAATCAAATTTGAAGCTCAACATGTCTAAAAATTTGATGGTAACCTTTTTTGCCCTTTTTGAAGTTATACTAAAATTTATCTGAGTTGGAAAAAAAAAACAGTATCATATTTTTTTTTTGGGGGGGGAAAGTAGTATCATAATTTTTGGTTGTTCAGTTTTTTTATCATGAAAAGTAGCAGCATATAAAAGATTTAAATGGACAAATTAACAACACTGTTCAAAAAAAAAATTCTTAATAATCTGAATCTTACTAGTTGATAGATCATGGAACCAACGGCTATAGTCCAGAAACGGCCAGCAAAAGAGTCTGCAATAAGGGCACCGATGATCGGTGTGAGGCTGGCTGTGCCACCAAAGTTGTTAAGAGTATTGGTGGCCTGAATAAGAGGAAGATGGAGCTCATTCTGAAGGTATTGAACCATATTAGCATTAAAACCAGCTGTGGCAAACCGGTCGCAGACTTCATTTGCTGCAGAAAGAAAATTAGAACGTTTAGCTTTAAATCTCTGAAGATATATGAAGCAGGGCACGGAAATTAAAAATTAACGGTCACCTAATATGAAAGGCATGGTTTTTAGACCACCCAACTTCTTCTTCTTCTCATCTTGTCTTCCTTCTCCGGCCATCCCTTTGTCTTCTTTTACTGAAGGGCGAGAAGAGCTACAGTGCAGTTTCAGAAAATTATTGTAGAGTGAAAGAGTGGAAGGACTGTGCCTCTATTTAACTATGGTTGCATGAGAAGAGAACTGAAAGGAAAGGGATGTCCGCATAGGGTATTTATAGCATTTTTACAGCTCTGAAATGAGTGGTGCGCCCAAGTATTGTAGATAGTTGATGAAAGTGGGCATTTTGAATGGTCAGGAATACAAAACGGAGATGCTTCTCTTTTCTTAACTTAACACTAGCCAGTGAAAATTTTGATCTTACACGGGGTGCCGTTATTCTCTGAATGCCGTTCGGAGAACAATCAAAATGTGCCTCGTCAGCAATATAAGCTGCGGTACTGAGCAAGGGATGATGCGGCGCAGTATGATTATTCATACGGTTATCTGAAACGGGACTAAGAAGTTTTGAGGGGGATTCTGATCTTATACGGGGTGCCGTTATTCTCTGAATGCTATTCGGAAAACGATCAGAATGTGCCACATCAGCAATACAAGCTGCGGTACCGAGCAAGGGGTGACGTGACGCATTCTGATTGATCTCTAAAAGACGTTCGACTTCCTCACAGAATAATTAATCGTTATTCAGACGTTTATCTGAAACAGGACTAAGAAGTTTTTGAGGGGGATTTTGTTTTAAAGTTCTAGGTGACATTAGTTAGGTGATAAAAAATATAATATTTAATATCAATATTTTGACATTGAATTTCTATTTTATCATAATTGTAGTTTTACATTTAACCTTTTAAAATAATAATAATAACTATAATTTAAAATTTTTCAGTTCAAAAGTTGTTAAATTTTTATCTTACATAAAGAAAATACCTTTAAAGATGTGGTTTTTAATGAAGTGGGGAGCTTTTGACAACTAGTGGTATACCTGTCATTGGTTTTTTGACGTTTTGCTTTTTTTTATTGGATATTTGGCAGAGAAAGGATATGGTGGATTGAAAGCTTAGCATACCTTTCACACCCAAAAATAAAAAGCTTAGCACACCCAAATACAAACTTCATTCACAATGTTCAATAAAATCATCACTATTGTCAAGTGATTGGGCACATCTATAGTCGGCCCTTCACATTGCTTAACCTGCTATCAAGTTGATCCAAAGAGTTGCTAGAAGAAAAAGTGGTCAAAGATCTTGCTTAATCTTCCATTTAGCCAAGAGACCATCATCTCAATAACTTTTTCTTAATAGTAGCACCTCATTGCTTCTAGCCTGTAGGAGGTTCAAATCCTATTATTTCATCTTGATCTCTACAAATAGAAGTATAATCCCCTTCTTTGGCTCGCTCGTAGTCGCCCATATGAAGATATGTGTTATTGCCTCGGTGATGACCCTCAATAGTTTTTAGAAGGTCTTCAGAGACACTTATTTTAGAATTTCTTTCCATCATTACCAAAAGAAGAACCCACTCATCTCATTTGTTCTTGGAGGTGGTAAGTATAGTCAGGGGAGCAAAGTCTTCGTGAGTATCCAATAAAGCCTTTCCAACTCTTAAGGAAGATAACTAACTTTGTTAGCGTAAAATGTGTCTTTCTACTCTTTGCTAGGGATATCAGCATAAACCAACAACACTTCAAACTCATCTCCTTTCTCCTAATGTACCCCATAATACTCCTATTTTTGGTAGAGGAAGAGAAAACATCTTCCCTTTTCACCAGTCATCCCTATCAAGAAAGGACATGAAGCATCATTCCTTGCCCTTGAGCATTATCCATACCTATGGTCGGAGATATCATAACATGTTCATTGTTGGACTTGATTATGTTCACTACCTCTTCACTAGGCATGACCTTCAAATGAACTAGGGTGGCTAGCTCTGATGTCTTTTGTTTATTATTTGTGAACTTTCTTTAGAAATCTCCTAAAAGTATGCTTTATACTCAATATAAGCACAATTAAAATGATGAACACAATGAGGAGTCAAACATCGAACAATGAAAATTCTAATTGTAATAACACCCAAATTTTTAACTATCAAGATATTGTCTGTTTTGGCTTAAGAGCCTCACAGTATTATCATGTTGGTGTAACTTCCCAGGAGACCACGCATCCCAAAATTTCTCTGGAATGAGCATGCTTAAATACGAAGTTTCTTAATGAAATTTCAATAATTACATCTAAAAGAGCATCGATGTTTAGGAGTTTAACTTCTTTTATTTAAGCGGTTTCACAATCTTCCCCACTTAAATAATTGACGTTCTCATTAGCACCTTTATCCCAAAATCATCCATCAAGCAGATAAGATTCTAGAGGTGGCCCATATAAGTTTAAGTGGTGACCCCACCATATAACACTTTGTCACATACATGATTTAAGAGGTGGCTCTCATGATGTTGCACTTTATCTTGAATGTCACTTAGTACATATCTTTTGGTTGGTGTATTGCTTTGTTACCATATATAACAGCCCAAATACTTATCTATAAAAATATTAACCGCTTTGGCCTAAGGATCTCACGATTTTGTCCTAATAACCCATCCCAGGATTTTTCCAGAATGAGCATACTTAACTGCGAAATTTCTTAACGAAATTTCAACCATACACCAAAATGTACCTCAATGTTTAAGAGTTATACTTCTTTTATTTAAGGGGGTTCACACTAATGCCCTAGCCACATATTTATAATAATTTAAATCAAAAAATATGCACTCTTAATTTTCTACAACTTTTAAATAGTTTCATCTCAATCCTATATATGATAAAGTGGTAGTATCATTTCCGATTTCTTATTGGGAAATTTTTCTTGACATTGGGAATCCTTCTCAATTATAAGATGTCTTTTTCAATTCCAAAAACCTCTTTCCAATCCTAGGGAGTTTTCCTCAATCTTAAGAGGTTTTCACCTTGGTTAATTCATCTCTCACCTCTCACAAGAGAGAGAGAGAGAGAGAGAGAGAGAGATTCAATTGTACATTCTTGTATTTATTTAATTTTGAACCATCGTAATCTTAAATCTTGATCCAAAAAAATTCTCCTAAGTCAATGCTGATACCATATTTTATCAAAGACTTGTAATGACAATATATTAACTCAACTCTAAATGCAAGATTATCATGATGTCAAGAAATAAGAGATAATAATTCAAAGTCTATAAAAGCTCATTTAAATGCTTTAGGCATGACTTCTAAAGCCCTTCCAACTCTCAAGTCCATAAGATCCCTTGCTAGTTGAAGCTCTTGTCTCTAAATTCTACTTTATCTTTCCTATATAATGTGGTTCTTGTAAAACTCAAGTGATCATAATGAAAATTTTTTAATGTAGTCTTACCATAGCATGCATAGGTCAACATGATCAACCACTTCAAATCCTATGATTTCTATTTCTCATTAGTTTGTTATTCGCTTTGTTACTTCTAATTTCACCATATTCATATTTTGATTAACTCTAGTTGTAGTGGCTTTTTCTTCTATCTTGAACCTTGATAAAAAAACCCTATTATTACCTTCTCGAGTAACCCCACCCCCAGTTTTCATCGTTAACAACCATCTCAAAATATAATCTACATTATATAGAAATAATTTTATGAATAGATCATTATGTCTCTAATTATAAACCAATTTGAGCTTCTTCAGCTACTCTTTTGCATTATGTGCTTTGTGAAGGTCTTTTTCCTTGACATTGTTGATAGTTAGGATAGTCCTTAATCGTGTTGATAGTTTATAATGTGATAATTGGGGTCTTCTGTGACTTGACATCTAAATTGCGAGTTTCAAAAAATATATAATGCGGCCAATTTAATCTCAAATTTTTTGCCTAGATCTTAAGCTTAATAATAACTTGGGGAATGTCATGGATGGTCGGTAAACCATAATATCTCAAAGCCAGGGCCCCCATGGCCAGGCTTGCATCATCTTCCTCGTTTTCAATGGTGATTGGCATAATTATATGATTCGCCTCCTATCATTTATTTTTGTGAAGTTCTATCAATTGATAATGATTGTTCATCACTTGAAGGTGCATGCACTAGAAGCAGAGCTTAAGAAAGACAACCAAAACAAAACCATGTAAAATAAAATTAAAATCATTCAAAATAGGGAAAATTCAACTTCATATCAATATTGGCATTTACAATCCCTAGCTAGCAATGGATCCAAAAAAAAAAAACTTGTTATAAATAGGCATACAACAAAAATACATAGTAATAAAGTGATGTGTATCAACTATTATCCCACATAGGCTATACATTTAAAAATTGAATTTTACTATTTTTGGTTGAATTTTATTATTTTTGAACAATCAATACGAAATGGTGATTTATAGAAAAGAGAAAATAAATAAAGTATAAAAATGAAAGAGCGTCTTGGGTTGTATATCAAGTGAAATAGGCCTAAGTATTAGATTTTAATTGGGTTCCCTCAACATATTTAAATTTGATACAATCAAAAAGTTACACAAGAGTTTATTGTAATCATATAAATACAATAAATAGGCCTAAAGTATTAGATTTTTTAAATTAAACAGGTTTTCGGGTTGACCTGACAACTCGCCCGATCAACCCAAACCCGACCCGTTTTCATGTCGTGTCAAATATTGATAGCCCTAACCATTATTACTCTCTCAACACAATCTTCGTATATCCTGATAAAAGATTCAATATAATTTCTTTAATACAACATACAATATCTATTAGATTATAAAAGTTCAATATAGATATCTCTATCCCATGACCCATTGTGATATTTCACCCATAATGAGTCTCTATTTTCTGCCTCTCAATTTCAAATGGACCTCCTAAACTTCTGACTTGTGGACAAGTAGTTAAATTAAAATACATCACAAGATGAAAAGCACAGCAATAAGAATGAAGCACACAAAACTCCCCTTATTGTATTCAACATAAATACAATAAGCAAGGTTGTGAAACTTGGCTAAATATGGAACTGTAAGAAGAAAAGCCTCAAGATTTCATGATTCGACTGGATTTGAACCGAACCTCAACAACTATTTCTTATAAATCCTATATGGTTTTCTCCTCTTATGTGAATTGAGTACAATGATGTAATGTAACACTTATCTTCCTTAAGTGTAAAATTTTGCTACTGATATAAGATAATAATAGCGTTTATAATATGCAAAATAAAAGCTTTAATGTATTTGAAATTATAATGTAAAGTTTAGAAAAAAATAAGAATTACAAATTGGAAGATAAAATGATGTAAAAAACATCTTAATTCAAAATACTAAAATTTACATTTTTAATATGAAAAATTAAAAAACATATATTTTTTAAATTAGATTATAAAAGAATTAAAATATTTATAAAAAAAATTTAAAATAAAATTAAAGATTTTGCCATATCGCCTTTCATGTCCTCCTCACTTACCAAATATGCGGGTAACAATAAGAGACTACAACTTGAGCCGCCAGCTCAACCTAAAAAATTTGGGTCAGAGTAACCCATTTAATAAACAGGTTATGTTCGAGTTGACTTTTTTTACTCATGTATTAAAACAGTTGGGTTCTGGTTGACATGCGAACTTGTTTTTGATATGAAAATGACATATTTGATATATTTTCCCTTATTTTTTTTAGTGTTGAGTATAATCTTCTTATTTTTCACAAATATCTATAGTGACGTCAATATTTGGCAAGACCGGAAAATCCAACCCGAGCTCAGCCCTAAAATTTTAGGTTTTGATCAACCCGTTTGAAAAATGTGTCAGGTTCAAGTTTTAAATTCTGACTCGATTGCAAATTCAGGTTAGGTTCAAGTCAACCAGAAAACCCAAAATTAACTAGGAATAACCTATTCGTTTAATCCATCGCGGCATCGCGTCGCAGTCCGTCCGTCATTCGCTCGTTAGTCTTTCATGCCAACTAGCTCGCTTTTGCACACAGTCGTCCTCATGCTCACCCAATGACTGCACGTAATCATCCTCATGCTCACCTAGGGGTCAGTACCTACTCCACACACCGACATGAAGCTCCCCCACGCGCTAGCTTGCACAACTCCTCGCCTACTCACGGCTCGCCCACACCCGCACTCAGCACGCCCCTGCCCCGCTCGTGTTAGCTTACAATCGCCAGCACAATCTCCTGGTTCAACAAGTCGGGTCCATATTTAGCTTTATAACCCATTTATCAAATCAGGCCGTGTTAATTTATATTAGACCCAAATCCGACACTAATACAAATTTTGACACTCCTAAATATCTAAAACTTATTTTTGTTAATAAGATATTAAAAATTTATTCAAAATAGGCTAACGGGTTGTGTTCGGGATAGCTTTTTTGAGTGGTTTAATAAATTGATCGGGTTTGAATTGATTGGATCCAAGTTAAGTATATTTCAAATTGGACCTGAATTTAAACCGTCAACTCATTTTGACCACTCTATAATAGACTATTTCCTTACAAATTAAAAAAATACCTATGCTTTTAATTTCCGAGCATTATTACTAAGAAATTGTGATTCTTATTTAATCATGGTAAGAAATTACTTACCCTAATTACAATATCTCTGAAAGCCGGTACAATGAACCCCTAACATCTGCCTTATCTGTTGTCTTCGTCCGCGATCAACATGTTCAACTTGCTTATAATTTACTGCCATGTCCGGCTTTTTAAAAACTGAACCACTGTAATGTGTTTGTTACTCTCGAAACAAAATTATTAAATCTTGGGAAAATTTGGCCGAGTGTGACAATTCTATGATTTCGGTTCCACACTCTCACTGTGGTTTTTTTTAATTAAATAGAGACAAAAATATTAATATACAACTCGTTTTGGCATTTTATTGGGACCGTTCACATGGAGAGTGAATTCAAACTTTAAGGGGCTGTTTGATTTGCCGGAATAAGAGGGTAAAATATGTCAAATACAAAGATTTTAAAAATATTTAGTATTTGATTTGAATTAAAAGGAATGCAAATTAAAATTTTGAGCTAAAATGATTTCACCATATAGTTCAAATTTAGTGTATTTGAAATTCCTACAATTTGATCAACTTTCCAATACATCGAAAACTTACATTCATTGCCACCGCTGACCACCACTCCGCCGCCACCCTCCGGCCACCCCCAGCCACCTCTGGCAGCCAACCACCTTCGGCTACAGCCGGCCACCGCCGTCCACCCCCAGCCACAGCCGACCGTCGGTTACCCCTTCGCCATCGTCATCCGCTGCCAACCACCGAATAGAAAAAACTGCTGGACACCGAACACCGCTAGCCACCCTCAGCCACCGTCGGCTATCGCCAACCACTGTCATTTTAAACTTTGCATTGCATTCACTTTAATACAAGCCAAACAAAAAAAGTAAGAACCTATATTTATTTTACACTCATCCAAACAACTCTAAAGTATTTCAAATACGTTGCATTTGCTTTACACTACATTCATTTTTCAGGCAACTAAAGATCCCCTAAATCTTATACAAAATCTTACTCAAAAGCCTCATGCTTAGCATACCTAATGGCATAGGCATCACATTAATTAGAAATGTCTACATCATATGTCTACATCATGATCATGTCGAAGAATCAAATTTAGAAGAATTGTTTTTTTTTTTTAATCTTTTAAAATTACAACAATGACCACTCGAGCTATCTAAATTACTTTTATTAATAATAAAATAATTATAAAAATCATTTTATTTATCCAAACATCCATACTTAACAATATTCATACTCCAAAAATCGTATATAACTAGGAGTTACACAATTACAACATGCAATCTATCATCAACTCCTGACTACAACAGAATTACTAAAGACAAAAAGAAACAAAATATGAGGAACCCTAATACTAATCAATCTCACACTCCTTATCCTTTGTCCCGACTATAAATCATTTATAAAATGAGTTAAAAAGCTTAGTATGTCTCACTAATTCTTATAACTAAATTCAAAAGTACGATAAAAAACAGTATGGATATCATTATTCAATTAATAACAATAGCAATTAACATGATCATGAATATGCACATAAATAATAAATCACATGTAGTAGCAATAAAATTAATGAAACGTTAAAACAATATGGTATGGAAGCCAATACTAGTAAACCAGTGCAGTACAAAAACAGTAGAATTAGTAAACTAGTAAAACGGTAGATTAGTAGGTTAGAAAATCAGTACAGAGGTCAAATCAAATAAGTAATAAATAATTCTTCCTAAATCATACGTCGTACTAATAAGGACATCGTATAATTCAGTAAACCAAAAACATCTACAAAAAATGTCAGAATCCATAGTAATGCAGCACATCATTTTATATATTTCCAATAAGTATTCTATATCACATGCTCAGTATAGGAATTACATTCTCAATAATAGTAAATAAGAAAACAGTGAATCAATAATAGTGATAATAACAATATCAATGATAATATCAATATCAATAAAATCAGTGGCAATAACATGAAAATAGTAAAACACTAAAATTATGCAGTAATAGTAATGCAATAACATGTATTCTAATAATCACACTAAGCATCACGCTAAATAAGTATGGAGTTTTGGCTTGCATTATATTTTCCCCGGTAATTAATAGTTAGTAAGTTAGTAACTATTTGCTCAGTAAGCATAATTATCACTTCTTGCCTGTTAGCATAGTAATAACTCGATATAACTTTCAATCAGTGAATCATATGAATTAGTAGAATATAACGTCAAACTACAGCATTTAAAAAAAAAAGCTTGTTGGCCCACCATTTGTATATTTATAAATTAATCTTCAGCCAATATCAATAATTCACCAGCCTTTATTTGTTTCACATGTTATTATTATCACAGTATTCTAACAATAATCACGACCAACAATACCCAATCACATGCTCATAATCATTAATAATGCTTGTATTATCAGTACGTTTGTATTAAAAATATCAAAATCACTATTCTATGTATATCGTTCAAAACATAATAACTTTTAGTTTACCTAGTGAAATCATACAATCAACCAGCATGACTTTCTTTTTTTTATGCGACACAAAAATCAGTTTGGTCAAGCACAAATCACAATACAAATTGAAGTGCAAATTTTTTACAATTCAATTGAAAAGTATCGGAACTATGATATCAACAAACTTATAATCAAGCTGATCTCAAAATTTTACTTGTTTATATTCAAATAAAGCGTATCAATGGGATAAATCCAGTGAGCCCAAGATCAATAAATTATGACATCATTAAGGCACATAAATATTGACAAAGCAGTTTATTATCAACAGAATTCATATGTGGAGTTTAATGAAGTGTTTCGGATTTTAGCTATACTCATGGGATATGGCTCTCTCAAAATCTAGAAATAGTCCCCCACTCTTTGCATGAAGGGGACCCTTAACTTAACATTTAAGAAAACACGATATTGAAGAATACTTGAGTGTCTCTACCCAACCGTTAGCATCAAACCAATACATGTTCGTCGCCATTGGACCACTGATTGACCATTTTTTTCATACAATCACTTGACAATTTTCATTGGATAGCCATTGTCGAATCACTACTTAACTGTCATTATCAAACCACCACTTAACTACCATTAGACCACCACTCGGTCATTCGTATTATTGTCACTACTGAACTATCACTTGATCGGCACTATTGGACTACCACTTAACCACCACCATTAAAATATCAATCAACCACTATCTTCAAATCACTTTGACCATCCAACCAGGGTTCTTAGATCGTCATTGTTGAACCGTTGTCTGACTGTTGATGTCTCCATCAGATCCTTGCCTGACCATCACTATCAAACCTCCACTCAACCATAATTGTTGGACTACCACTCGACTGTCTTTGATGGTAGACGATCGTCATCGAATCATCATCATCTCATCTTTATAATTGGATTGTCGATGCACAACCTCTACCATTACACTGCTACCACACGACCACAATCACTGGACAATTGTCATTTGGCTACAACAGTTTGAATACCACCCCCTAACAACTCAGAGTTTTGTCAAAGGAGACTCATAAACATGTCATCTCGCCTTTGGTGAATCTTTGTAATCAATATTCACTTAATATAATTATTTCAGCTAGATCTGGCTTCCTTTTGAATTTTTTATGTAAAAGCTCGAGTGTTTCATGTATTCTTTTCATTTGTTTATTTATGTATAGAATATTCATGCAAAGTTAGGGTTTAAACATAACTCTAAATTTTCTAACATGGATTATTTTTCTTTTTAACTTAAAGGATCTATTCAACCCTCATTATGATTTGAATGATTTGTGAGGGAAGAAATATTTTAATCTATCAAAGTATTTGAAAAACTTGCGAATATTAATAAGTTGAAAACAACACATAATAACATAAGATTTGAAGTGAGTTTCCATAATCTACATATATTTCATTTTCTTGCATTTTTAGAAAATAATGAGATACACAAAAACTGAATTGATTAGTAACATAATCATTAAGATATAAAGGAAAGGTAAAAGAATGACTTAAGGGCTCTTTGACTGGTGCAAAAGGAAAGTAGTATAAAAGGAATGCATTGTATTTAAAATATTTTTGAATTGTCTGGATGATTGTAAAATAAATACAGGTTTTACTCTCTTTTTTTGCTTGAAGTTAATTGAATGCAATGTAAAATTTAAAATAATGGTGGTTAGCAGCGGCCAATAGTGGTCGGGGGTGGTCGGTGGTGTTTGGTGGCTGGAGGTGATCGCTGGCCGTTGGTGGCCAGTGATCGATGGCTACCGAGGGTTTGCTAGCTAGCGGTGGTCGGCATTGGTCAGGGGTGGTCTGTGAGACCTCGTTCCCTTACTGTTCCTCTCTGATTTGGATTTTCCTCTCAGGATCGTCCAGGACGATTTGAGATCGTCCAAGCCGATCGGCACTGTAGAAAATGTCGGCCTGAAGATAGTTCTGGGAACCGTCCAGGACGATCTTTTTGGTCTGATCGTCCCGGGACGATGTGGCGATCGGCCGGGCCGATCCGACTAATGATATAAGAAAATCTGGTCGTTTTGATAAGAGAGAAAATATTTTAAAATAAAAAATATCTGATTTTAGAGAGAGAAAGAGAAAAGGAAAAAGAGGAATCTTGGGTTTTGGAGGCCGCGGAGCGCTTTTCGTCCGACGCTGCTGTTTGGAAAAGTGAAGATCTCGGGGTAAGGACTCCGAACCCTATTTCTGTTTTCAAAGATATTGAGTTTTGACCGAGTTATGATTTGTTTTGTGTTTTCGTAGTTGTAAAACCCTTCAAAAAGCTGATTTTTTTTAGTGCAGTTCGTCTGTACGAACTGGATTTAGTACTGGACGAACTGAAGAAATTTGTGAAGAAATCTGCCATTTTCGTCTGTACGAACCTGGAGCAGTCGGGACGATCCGTCTGTACGAAATCTGTCCAGAGAGCAAGTCGCCCGGGACGAATTTGGATTTCGTCTGTACGAAATTTGTCCAGAGAACCCATCGTACCAGGACGAAATTTGGATCGTCCAGGACGATCAGTGTTAATAAATATCGGATTTTAGATATTTTGGATTCATTTTGGAGAGAGAGAAAGAGAAGGAAGAGAAGAAGGAAGCTTGGTTTTGGAGGCCACGGAGCGCTTTTCGTCCGACGACGCTGTTAGAAGATTTGTTTGTCTCGCTGTAAGGACTCCGAACCCTATTTCTGTTTTCGAAGATTTTGTATTTTGATCGAGTTGTGCACTGTTTTGTGTTTTTGTAGTCGAACTTTTGACCTGATTTTGTATTGACACGACTTTCACCGCACAACTTTTAGTATGTTATAGATATGAATATTGTACACGATTTGACTATTTTCTACGATGATTTTATCGGTCGGAATTGATTCTACGCGATTTTAATTGAATAGAAAATTATCAGGATTTGATTTGATTTGGATTCTATAGATTGATAGTCTTGCATTGATGCCGTGGTTATTCTGTTGTAATTTGGAGAAATTCAGAATTTGTCTTTTTGCAGGATTTTTGTGTAAATTCGATAGACTACTGTTACTCTGCCCGATTTTTTTGTATGATTCCTGATTTGACTGAAATTGATAGATTGAATCGATATGCCTATGATTATTGATATGATTGCTCTAATATTGATTATTGATTGCTTATTGATACTGAAACACGTATAACCTGGTTGAACACATTGGTTGGAGATGATACCTGTACAGGATGGTGGGCCGACGGGGGCTTTCCTTTAAATCATAGATCATGGATCATGGATATAACGATGGGAGTCATAAGGAGATTATATGCCGACGGGCGGCCGACGAGCAATAGAGTGACGACTCTTTTCATAGAACCAATGTATTGATATCTACAACAGCAATATGAATTCTACAACAGCAACATGACCATTGATTATACATTGTTCAGTATTATCGTATTGATTGCATGTTTAATGTATTGATTTACGGATTTTACGGATTTGATCGGGTTTACTGTATCGTACGATTTCACTGATTTCATCGATTGACTACTGAACATTGATACTACTGAGTATTGATATGGACATTGATAGATATAGATACTGTATTGATAGCATGAACATGGACATCGTACTACTGCCTACTGTTTCTGTACCGTATTGACTGTCGTATAGATTCATTGTTCCGTATTGCTTTTCTCGACTGATTTCATTGATTTGACCGTATTGATTTGATTGACGGATATTGATTGATTGAATTGAAATGATTGATTTGCCTGCCGCTGCATTGACTGGTTTTATTGACTATTGATTTTCGGATTGCATCGACTATTGATTTGATTTCCACTGCATAGACTCATTGACCATTGACTGATTCAGATTGATAGATTGACATGCATATTGATAGCATCGCCGTGCTTTGATTTCAGTTGTAGGCTTTGGTGACCGGCTGGGCTTTGTAAGCTCATTATATGTGGTTTAAAATTTCAGGTCCGAGCAAGGCAACTGGAATGGAGTTCGATCAGAATGTCAGACGAATCCTTTCACTATGGATGCCTGGGTTGTTACAATTGGTATCAGAGCAAGTGTAGTGAAAGGATTTGATTGATAGTTTGGTAGAATGGATTGTTTCACGTGCATCATTTTGCATACATAGTGAATGACATGTGATTGATTGCATTGTTTGTTTTGTATGGATTCCGACAAGTTTTGATTTTGATTTTGATTTGATTTGATTTGGATTTGAAATTTGATTGGACGGATTTGCTTTGTATCGATTTTGCATTCGATCCCTTAAGAGAAATGTCGAGGACGACATTTTTTTTAGGTGGGTAGATTGTAAAACCCTTCAAAAAGCTGACTTTTTTTAGTGCAGTTCGTCTGTACGAACTGGATTTAGTACTGGACGAACTGAAGAAATTTGTGAAGAAATCTGCCATTTTCGTCTGTACGAACCTGGAGCAGTCGGGACGATCCGTCTGTACGAAATCTGTCCAGAGAGCAAGTCGCCCGGGACGAATTTGGATTTCGTCTGTACAAAATTTGTCCAGAGAACCCATCGTACCAGGACGAAATTTGGATCATCCAGGACGATCAGTGTTAATAAATATCGGATTTTAGATATTTTGGATTCATTTTGGAGAGAGAGAAAAGGCAAGAGAGAGAAAGAGAAGGAAGAGAAGAAGGAAGCTTGGTTTTGGAGGCCACAGAGCGTTTTTCGTCCGACGACGCTGTTAGAAGATTTGTTTGTCTCGCTGTAAGGACTCCGAACCCTATTTCTGTTTTCGAAGATTTTGTATTTTGATCGAGTTGTGCACTGTTTTGTGTTTTTGTAGTCAAACTTTTGACCTGATTTTGTATTGACACGACTTTCACCGCACAACTTTTAGTATGTTATAGATATGAATATTGTACACGATTTGACTATTTTCTACGATGATTTTATCGGTCGGAATTGATTCTACGCGATTTTAATTGAATAGAAAATTATCAGGATTTGATTTGATTTGGATTCTATAGATTGATAGTCTTGCATTGATGCCGTGGTTATTCTGTTGTAATTTGGAGAAATTCAGAATTTGTCTTTTTTGCAGGATTTTTGTGTAAATTCGATAGACTACTGTTACTCTGCCCGATTTTTGTATGATTCCTGATTTGACTGAAATTGATAGATTGAATCGATATGCCTATGATTATTGATATGATTGCTCTAATATTGATTATTGATTGCTTATTGATACTGAAACACGTATAACCTGGTTGAACATTGGTTGGAGATGATACCTGTACAGGATGGTGGGCCGACGGGCTTTCCTTTAAATCATAGATCATGGATCATGGATATAACGATGGGAGTCATAAGGAGATTATATGCCGACGGGCGGCCGACGGGCAATAGAGTGACGACTCTTTTCATAGAACCAATGTATTGATATCTACAACAGCAATATGAATTCTACAACAGCAACATGACCATTGATTATACATTATTCAGTATTATCGTATCGATTGCATGTTTAATGTATTGATTTACGGATTTTACGGATTTGATCGGGTTTACTGTATCGTACGATTTCACTGATTTCATCGATTGACTATTGAACATTGATACTACTGTGTATTGATATGGACATTGATAGATATAGATACTGTATTGATAGCATGAACATGGACATCGTACTACTGCCTACTGTTTCTGTACCGTATTGACTGTCGTATAGATTCATTGTTCCGTATTGCTTTTCTCAACTGATTTCATTGATTTGACCGTATTGATTTGATTGACGGATATTGATTGATTGAATTGAAATGATTGATTTGCCTGCCGCTGCATTGACTGGTTTTATTGACTATTGATTTTCGGATTGCATCGACTACTGATTTGATTTCCACTGCATAGACTCATTGACCATTGACTGATTCAGATTGATAGATTGACATGCATATTGATAGCATCGCCGTGCTTTGATTTCAGTTGTAGGCTTTGGTGACCTGCTGGGCTTTGTAAGCTCATTATATGTGGTTTAAAATTTCAGGTCCGAGCAAGGCAACTGGAATGGAGTTCGATCAATGTCAGACGAATCCTTTCACTATGGATGCCTGGGTTGTTACAGTAGTCGACTTTTCGACGTGATTTGGATTTGGCACAACTTTCACCGCACAACTTTTGATATGTTATAGATATGATTATTGCACACGATTTGACTGTATTCTACGAAGATTTTACCGGTCGGAATTGATTCTACGCGATTTTAATCGAATAGAAAATTATCGGGACTTGATTTGATTTGATTTCTATAGGGCAATAGTCTTGTATTGATGTTATCGATATTCTATTGTAATTTAGAAGAATTTGGAAATTGTGCTTTTTGCAGGATTTTTGTGTAAATTCGACCGACTGCCGTTACGCTGCCCAATTTTCATATGATTTCCGAATTTTCTAGAATTGATAGATTGAATTGATATGTGCATGACTATTGATATGATTGTTTTAGATTGCTTTAATATTGATTTTTGCCTTGATTATCGATTGATTATTGAATTGCTTACTGAATTGACTATTGAGACTGAAAGACAAGTGGGAACATGGTTGAACGTTGGTTGGAGATTGGTTGACCTGTACAGGATGGTGGGCCGACGGGCTTTTCTTTAAATCATAGATCATGGATCATGGATCATGGAGGGAGTTATAAGGAGTTTTATACGCCGACGGGCGGCCGACGGGCAAAAAGAGTGACGACTCTTATTAATGGAACCAACGTATAGACATCTACAACAACAATTCGGATTCTACAACAGCAACATAGCCAGCGTTTGTACTTGTCTAGTAAGACCATTGAATGATATGCATCGATTTATTGATTTCCGATTGAATTTATTGAATTGATTTCTTATCGTACGGATTCATTGATTTCATTGATTGATCATTGAGCATTGATACTACTTGATTATTGATATTGATATGGACATGGACGGCATAGATTCATAGACTCATTGATACCATTGATTCTTCATCGATTTGACTTGCTGCTACTATTATTTTATTGTATTTCTTTTCCGATTGATTTTACCGACTTTGATACTAGAGATTTGCTTTGATACGATATATTGGTTCGATACGATTGATTTGATTGATCGACGGATTCTCTTTAGATTTCACGTACTGATTGATTGAGCTGGATTAATCGTTTTGCCTGTTGTTGCATTGACTATGGATTCCACGTTGCATAGACTCATTGACCATTGACTGATATTGATTTGATTGACTGACATGCATATTGATAGCATCGCCGTGCTTTGATTTTAGTTATAGGTATTAGGTGACCTGCTGGGCTTTGTAAAGCTCATTATATGTGGTTGATATTTTCAGGTCAGGGCAAGGGAGCAGAAGATAGGAATTGATCCAGATCTTCAGGTTTTTGTCATTTGATTGATTTTGATTCTTTTGTACTCAGGATAGATTTCAGTACTGGTGATTGTAGTGTAGTTCCTGAGTATTGTACATGACTTTTGAGATATGAATCGACTTATATATTGATGTTTTACATTTTATAGATGTTTGATAGACTGCTTAATTGAAGGTTTTAAATAACTCTGGTAAATTATTTAGGAAATTGATTGACATTCTTTCCAAGTTAGATCTTGGGGCATCACAATTGGTATCAGAGCAGTGTTATTGGAAGAATGGATTGTTACCAGAGTTGTAGGATTGGATTGAGAATTGGGTAGATTGGGTAGCTTTAAGAGCTTCATTGGCATACATCATTGCATGTGTGTATTATCTGTTCTGAATTGTGCAGGTGAAAAGCTGTGAAAAGATATGGATCATCCAGCAGAATCCAGTGTACCGAATGAGCAACACAGTGCAGCCCTAGTACCTTCAGAGAGTATGATGCAGTTGGCTACTGCGATTGCACATGTAATGGGGGATGCTTAGAGCAAAATGAGTGGTAATAAAGAGGAAGAAGTGGATAGACATATGCAGATGTTTCATAAGCTGAAGCCTCCGTTGTTTAAGGGAGGTGTGGGACCCCAGGCTGCTGAAGATTGGATTCTGAGGATAGAAAAGATTTTCGACAGCATGCAGTGTCTGGGAAATCGAAAAGTACCATTGGCTGTATTTCTGTTTGAGGGTGAAGCGGAGAGATGGTGGATCGGACAGCAGAGGGAGAAATTCCAGGGGAAGACCAATGCTGAGATCACATGGGATGAGTTCACTGCAGTGTTCAGGATGTGGTTTGTACCGCAGTCAGCTCAGCGACAGATGCAGGAAGCTTTTATGAGATTGGAGCAAGGCCGCAAGTCAGTAATGCAGTACGAGGCCGAGTTTACTGCACTTGCGAGGTACGCTGCTCATTTAATTCCTACTCCCGAGGAAAAGTGTTATAGATTTCTGCATGGATTGAATAAAGAACTGAGGCATCCATTAGTACCTTTTCGGATACATGAGTATTCTGAATTAGTGGAGCGGGCCCGATTGATAGAGATTGACTTGGCAACACCGGTATCGAGGTACGAGGATACCAGGAGGAGGAGAGATGAGGTACGACGAGATGATTCTGATAGAGACAGAGATAGAGAGAAGAAAAGCAGATATGATAGTTCGAGAGGATCTGCATCGGGATCTGTATCGCGATCTACATCGATAGTATCGTCTGGTAGTTCTGGAGCATGTATTCACTGTGGTAGATGACATGCAGGTCAGTGTTACCTATTGACGGGGCAGTGTTTTTACTGTGGACAGCGAGGGCACAGAGCAATAAATTGTCCTCATAAAGGAATGGGTGGAAGGACGGATCTGGCACGGGTACAGGACAGCAGAGGACCGTTGGCTCGAGAGCCTACAGTGAGAGATCAGAGAATCGAGCTGCTGATAGAGCTGTCAGAGATCAGCGAGAGACAGTTGCGCCACGACCTCCTGCACTTCCTCCAGTGGTGCCACGTGTTTACAGTCTACAGCATCATATAGATCAACAGCGACCAGAAAGTTCTACTGGTATGATTGATTTGACTAACCGATTGATTGATTGACATTTGATCATGCATATTGACATGTGATTGATTGCATTGTGTGTTTGTATGGATTTCGACGAGTTTTGATTTGGATTTGGATCGATTTCGTTTTGCGTTGTTTTTGTCTCGCACCTGTAGGGAAATGTCGGGACGACATTTTTCTAAGGTGGGGAGATTGTGAGACCTCGTTCCCTTACTGTTCCTCTCTGATTTGGATTTTTCTCTCAGGATCGTCCAGGACGATTTGAGATCGTCCAGGCCGATAAGCACTGTAGAAAATGTCGGCCTGAAGATAGTTCTGGGAACCGTCCAGGACGATCTTTTTGGTCTAATCGTCCCGGGACGATGTGGCGATCGGCCGGGCCGATCCGACTAATGATATAAGAAAATCTGGTCGTTTTGATGAGAGAGAAAATATTTTAAAATCAAAAATATCTGATTTTAGAGAGAGAAAGAGAAAAGGAAAAAGAGCAATCTTGGGTTTTGGAGGCTGCGGAGCGCTTTTCGTCCGACGCTGCTGTTGGGAAAAGTGAAGATCTCGTGGTAAGGACTCCGAACCCTATTTCCGTTTTCAAAGATATTGAGTTTTGACCGAGTTATGATTTGTTTTGTGTTTTCGTAGTCGACTTTTCGACGTGATTTGGATTTGGCACAACTTTCACCGCACAACTTTTGATATGTTATAGATATGATTATTGCACACGATTTGACTGTATTCTACGAAGATTTTACCGGTCGGAATTGATTCTACGCGATTTTAATCGAATAGAAAACTATCGGGACTTGATTTGATTTGATTTCTATAGGGCAATAGTCTTGTATTGATGTTATCGATATTCTATTATAATTTGGAAGAATTTGGAAATTGTGCTTTTTGCAGGATTTTTGTGTAAATTCGACCGACTGCCGTTACGCTGCCCGATTTTCGTATGATTTCCGAATTTTCTGGAATTGATAGATTGAATTGATATGTGCATGACTATTGATATGATTGTTTTAGATTGCTTTTATATTGATTTTTGCCTTGATTATCGATTGATTATTGAATTGCTTACTGAATTGACTATTGAGACTGAAAGACAAGTGGGAACATGGTTGAACGTTGGTTGGAGATTGGTTGACTTGTACAGGATGGTGGGCCGACGGGCTTTCCTTTAAATCATATATCATGGATCATGGATCATGGAGGGAGTTATAAGGAGTTTTATACGCCGACGGGCGGCCGACGGGCAAAAAGAGTGACGACTCTTATTAATGGAACCAACGTATAGACATCTACAACAGCAATTCAGATTCTACAACAGCAACATAGCCAGCGTTTGTACTTGTCTAGTAAGACCATTGAATGATATGCATCGATTTATTGATTTCCGATTGGATTTATCGAATTGATTTCTTATCGTACGGATTCATTGATTTCATTGATTGATCATTGAGCATTGATACTACTTGATTATTGATATTGATATGGACATGGACGGCATAGATTCATAGACTCATTGATACCATTGATTCTTCATCGATTTGACTTGCTGCTGCTATTATTTTATCGTATTTCTTTTCCGATTGATTTTACCAACTTTGATACTAGAGATTTTCTTTGATACGATAGATTGGTTTGATACGATTGATTTGATTGATCGACGGATTCTCTTTAGATTTCACGTACTGATTGATTGAGCTGGATTAATCGTTTTGTCTGCTGTTGCATTGACTATGGATTCCACGTTGCATAGACTCATTGACTGATATTGATTTGATTGACTGACATGCATATTGATAGCATCGCCGTGCTTTGATTTCAGTTATAGGTATTAGGTGACCTGTTGGGCTTTGTAAAGCTCATTATATGTGGTTGATATTTTCAGGTCAGGGCAAGGGAGCAGAAGATAGGAATTGATCCAGATCTTCAGGTTTTTGTCTTTTGATTGATTTTGATTCTTTTGTACTCAGGATAGATTTCAGTACTGGTGATTGTAGTGTAGTTCCTGAGTATTGTACATGACTTTTGAGATATGAATCGACTTGTATATTGATATTTTACATTTTATAGATGTTTGATAGACTGGTTAATTGAAGGTTTTAAATAACTCTGGTAAATTGTTTGGGAAATTGATTGACATTCTTTCCAAGTTAGATATTGGGGCATCACATGGTCAACAATGGTCAGCAATAACGAACAGCATCAGAGGTGTTGGTCAATGATGACAATAACGGTGGGTTTCTAGTTTATTTGGAAATCGCCCAAATCGAAAAAATTCCAAATACACTAGATTTGAGCTACATGGTGAATTCCTTCTACTTCAAAATTTTACTACTTGTTCCTTTTATTTCAAACTAGACACCAATATTTTCAAAACCCCTACAATTGTAATACTTTACACATATTTTACATCAAACCAAATAGCTCCTCTATAGGTCAATATTATAGAGTTCAATTATACAAAGGTGGACTAAGTTTTTGAAAGTCAAGTTTATGATATGTTCATTATTTTTTATGGTGTTTGATTGAGAGTAAAATAAATTCAAAGTAAAATCACCTAATAGCTTATTTTGCATGCATTTTAAAATCAACTGAATTAATGATTATATAATGCTCAACTTTTACTAAGAGAAATACCAAACCTCGATGCTACCTCTTCACCCAACATCATCACTCTTGCACTACAACTTGACCTCAACCTCTACAATGCTTCTTTGACCTTTATGCCGCCTCACATTGTTACATCACCTTCACCTTAACATCTTTTATATAACTTCTACATCAATGACCTCTACACGATGACACCGCCCCCATAGAGTGGAACAATTATTAGGTCCGGTGATCAGATGTAGCTCTACGTCCTGTCACCACTAAATTACCCAGTATTTGCTCGGTATTTGCTCGGTAATGCTAGGTATTGCTTGGCAATAACAAGAAATACCACTATGTGAAGACCAATACCGAGTAATACTGAGCAATACTAAGTAATACCGAGTTTTTCTAGAAAAAACTCGGTATTGCTCGGTGTTGCTCGGTATTACTCGGTATTGTTCGGTATTTGTCTTCACATAATGGTATTTCTCGCTATTGTCGAGCAAAATCAACAAATATGTTGTTTCGTGCCTGCTACGTGGCGCGATTTAGTGCCGGCCGAACGTAGCTCTACGTCCTTTAACCGGACCAAATAAAACTTCCATAGAGTGACACCAATCTATCCTCTTGACCTATATCGTGATATCCATCCTCTTATGCCCTTGTTTTTTTTTTTTTTTAATTTCAAACAAACAAAATAAATGATCCTTAAATTTTAAATATAATGAAATATATTTCAGATATATCTGAATTCTAAATGCATGTAAATAAGCATATAACCCCTTCATATATTCAAAATTTTTTCTTTGAAGTATAAACGGAATTCCCCAAGTGTTCAGAAAATTGTCTTTGCAACTATAGAGCTTTAGGCCAATTATTGTTAAGGGCACAATTGTAAATTTCTCTTCTATAAATTATTTATTAATTGCTAGAAGGATCTTCACGCCACCCAGACTCTAATATAAAGAAATTAAAGCTACGTTTGGGGCAATAATTTGGTTATGATTTGCTACCTAAAGTAATGCTATGCTGATGTGGTGGCTGACATAATATTGTTTGTACTACACGAGAAATTTTCTCTAATCTTTGAGACTATCCTGTATGGTATAATTTATTATATTATAAATATATAATTTTATAAAAATTGATGTTCCTCTTTTAATATTAAAATCCTTAAACCCTTCTAGACTGGGAAGGCCAAATTCTGCTCTCTTCATGGAGCCATTCTGCTCATGCCTAAAAATAAGAGAATTATTTCATATGGAGTTCGGACAAGAAGAATCATCAAGATATATAAGTGTAAATATTATGTATAAATTTATATATAGTGTATATCAAATTTTTATACATGCTATGTATACATTCACAAACGGTTGATACTTCTTATCCAGACTCTGCAGAAAATAATTTCTCTAAAAATACTACTCCATCTACTGTAATTCTTCAAATCTGAGTAGCAAGATTTTTTTTTTTTCATCTAAGTCAAAAAAATTTTAGCTTTATATATCTCTTAGGCTTTGCTTGGGATAGCTTTCTTCATGCTTCTTAAAGCTGCTTTTTAGTACAAAAATTTTAATTTTTCTATTAGAAAGCCGCTTTAAGAAACAGTAAGAAAGCCGTCCCAAACAAAGCCTTAATATACATAAGTAATTATTTATTTTAATTATATATATATATATATATATACACGTACTTTTAGATATACATCTTTAATTAATTAAAAATAAAAATATTTAATCAATTTTATATATTATGAAACATATAAAACTGAATTTTTGATATCACTAATATTAATGCTTCTAAAATAAATGCATCTTTTTATTCTTATACATTGATATGACTATAACATTAAAATGTTATATAAACAAATATTAAAATTTAGGCATCAAATATATAAATACATAAAAATTTTATTATACTTATGAAAAGCCCCCATAAAAAATAATCATTGAAAATAATTTTATATTTTTAATTGTCATGATAATTAGGGCATTAACTTTAATTTTTTTACTAAATATGATCAATATAGTTCAATTAAAAAAAATATTAAATTTATTTTGAAATGTTTGTAATAACTCTTATATTACATTCCGCTAAAACAAATACAACTATTCTAAAGCTTCATTTGGGACGGCTTTTTTACTGTTTCTTAAAACAGTTTTTGTACTAAAAATCTGCTTTAAGAAATAATAAGAAAGTCATCCTAAAGAAAGTCTAAAATTAGCATGATTAAATTCTAATCAAAATACTTTATTTACCCTTTTTTCTTTAAAAATGTTGCATAAGATGGGGAAATGTCTCTTCTTTCTATAATAAGTTGATCCATATATAATTTTCTTATCATTAAAAAAATAATCAAATATTAATATCAAAGTATTCTAAACATCATACACATTGTTCAATATATATTGCTCCTTCGATGCTATTTGGTATAAAGTACACAAAAAAGAAGCATTCCTCTTCACAACTTAGCTTAGCACAATTTGTACTGAACAACCCAAAAGCTACAAAGCAGGCGCAGCCAAATATACTAATAGGTAGCAGAACAGTATAAATGGCACTTATTGGACTGCTCAACACAAGGATACGTGCTGAGCTTGGGCACTAATTAATCTGATTATAAATTATTTCTTACTTAAAATTGAATTAAATTAAATATATTATCAAAAATAAACTTTAAGTTTGATTGACTATAAATGAAATTGAAACTAATACTAATATTCAAGGTCTACTTAGGGAGAAATTATTCTATGCGGATATCGGATCGTCCGGAGGCGAATCAGAATGTGGCACGTCACCCGGTACATAGCGGTACAAATCAAACGGGTGACGTCGCACATTCTTATTCACCTTCGGATTGCATCAGTATCCACATAGAATAATTTCACATATTTAATACAGCCTTTTGTCTTTTCTTTTTAATAACGACTATAAATTCATTTGGCGGCTACTTTCTAGTTATTTTCTAACTACTTAGAAATTTTGGAGGTGGGCAATTGCTTTCTATAATTATAGTAGCAAAGCTGTTTTCTTCATAGCAATTTCGCAATCAAATTTATAAATACTGCTGCCGTCTCTAACAAATCCTTAATGTGATAAAATTAGTTCTTGCTTATTTTTAGTTTCGAATTATATAAAAAATTATAGATGAATTTGATTTGAATTATGGGATTATTTGGTATGATTTTTTGAACTGTATTGATTTTTAGATAATCATAATTTTATTTTACTATTAATTTTATATTGCTTTCTCACTACTTTTTTAAAATCTCTATACTTAAAAAACTTTTTTTTTACTATCAAAATAGTTAAACTATCAATTGAAATCTATTATAAAGCAAATGCAACAATTTTAACCACCATTGAGGGAGAAATTATTCTGTGCGGAATCTGGTTATAGAACTGTGTTCGGATGCCAGTAAAATCATTACGCGTGATGTGCTTACGTGAAAAGTTAGGATATTCATTTGACTTCTTATCAGACCCGTTTTTATTTTCGGACTTACTGCAGACGAAAAGAAATCCGCAACAAATAAGCAGTAATTAAGCAAAAAATGTGCAACATATACGCAATAAATATTCAATAAATACGCAACAAATACGTAATAAAATACTCAATCAATACGCACATTTTATGCAACGAATATGCAATAAATACTCAATCAATACGCAAGTCAAATAAATATCGTGGACTTTTAACTTTTCACGTAAGCATCCGAACACAACTCTATAACCGAATTCCGAACATAATAATTTCTCCGATTGAGGAGAGAACCATGACTGAGACACAACCTCGTTGGTGGCCACTCCAATTCTAACAATCCAATAGAAGAATCAAATAAAGGAGAAAATAGTGGGTGAGCCTTTATCAGGTTGGCGGGTGGGAGTAGGGTCAGTTCTGGCATGGGTCAAACACGTGGATCATTCGTACACGACGAAGAAATATAAAAGGCGCTCAGCAGTCATAAATGCTCTGCATGATTTTCCAAGTGATGTATAATATATTATATATTAATTTATATTTATATGATAAAATATAGTTTTAACTACTGAAGATAACTTCCATTATCTTCTGCAGCTGCGTGGGCCAGTAACATATACGTTAATGATTTGAATGAAGGAAGCAATTATTGATAAATATTTTTAAGTGGCATAGGCTTCAGCAATTAAAAAGGTCTCCGTGTTCATACTTCATATACCTTATCTTACCTGACGCGTTTCTTTTTTTTTTTTTTTAATGTGATATTCACCTGTTGTCAATGTTGAAAAGGTGTTTGAGGGCGTGATTAATACTTGACTGATCAAGAAAAGCCACTCATTATAGAAACCTTCTGGCTGGTACTTGATTGGGCTCCATTTAAGAGGTGCTGCCGCTCGAGGGGAATCGAGCACGAGTTGAGGGTTCCTAACTGTACTCGCCCACCAATCAAGCTAAGCAGCATCGGTTTGGGGGCGTTTTATCTTTTTCTCTCATAGCAATCAACAATCACCTAATAATGGGAGAAGGTAGTTTTTTTTTTTAATTTTTTTATAATAATTTTTTAGTAAAAAATTTATTTAAAAATAAAAAATATTAAAAGTTGTTCGGTATGAAGTTTAAGGTTTTATTTGAGACAATTTTCTTATTATTTTTTAATTTAAATTTTTTTATAAAAGTTTATTTTAATAAGCAGTAAGAAAACCGTCTCAAACGAGGCATATGGCTTCGTTTGGGATGACTTTCTTATTATTTCTTAAAGCAGCTTTCTAGTACAAAAATTAAAATTTAAGTACTAAAAAACAACTTTAAAAACCGTAAAAAAATCACCTTAAATGAATACTAAGTTAAAGTTGAAAGTTATCAATTAGGGGCAAAACGTATCTACCAGCAATAATCATCTGAACAGCATATTTTTGTCGTCCTTTAAGGAAAAACAAGTCTAGGGAGCTTCCCATTAGGGAGACGATTGATTGTCCATTAAATAACAATATATATACATATTATGTTCTCTATTCTAACAATAATAGAGATGATATGATCTAATTCAATTGTTTCGTTGTCTTGCTTAGAGTTCAAGTAAGTTCTTGCTGCAAAAATTTTGACCAAACATCCTTTTAGATGCAAGAAACTTGGATAAAAGTTTGAACTAGGAATCAAATAGCTAGCAACTAGACCAAACAAATTTTAATAATTTTGTCTTTTGACAAGAAGATCAAGTGTGAGATGCATAACAACTGCATTGTAAAATCCCTATTTTAGATCATATGATTTTCCATTAATTTTTACCAATAGAAGCGATGCAGTGCTGTATGTTCGGGTGCAGCGGTCTTGAGAAGCACAAAAAGTGGTGCCTCAACGTCATTTCTCTCTGTTCTACAATAACTCTGAAATCATATGTGACAAATGAACAATTATTACGTCCTCCGACCGGATGCAGAGAAGCATCCGGTCGTAGGCAAAAAAAATGCGGTACCGAGGTGTACCGAGTTTTTCAAAAAACTCGGTACACCTCGGTACCGCGTTTTTTTTTTTTTACTACGACCGGATGCTTCTTGCATCCGGTCAACCGAACCAAATAAAAGTTCGTGACAAAGAGGCGTTGGGTCACTTAGACACTGCGATGTACATATATTAAAACGAGTTTTTATATATTTTTCCAGTCATTTCCTCCACTCACTCTCGTGACATGCTGCGTAAGGAAGAAGAGAGGGAAAGGAGGAAGGGAGAGAGAGAGAGAGAGAGAGAGAGAGAGAGATATATGCTTTTGATCATTTATATTTGTTGCCCCAGTAAGTATTCCAAATCCCATTTAGTTTTCAATGGTTTTGAGTTTGTTGATTTAAATCTTCTAAAAAGTGATAAAATATATTTTCTTTCAATTTATTAAGTTTTTACCAAATGACTTTTTGTATATGATAGATAGTATTGATATGGACATTTTTAACATAATATTATGAAATTTCATTTGGTATATTTACTGTTATGATTTTTTGAGTGATTTGGCTAGTTTATTGAATTATATATAAGAAGGAAACTACAACTTAAATTAATTTGTAGTGCATATGTGCATTGTAGTAAATTATGGTATTGATGTACAGTTGATTCTAATTTTGAAATATACTTCATAGTAGTGACTTTGTATTTTATTTAATTATTTAATTTCATGTAAATAGTCATTACATGTAAGCAAATAATTATTTAATCTTTTTGCGGGATTTTGCCTCCGGCCGGACGTTCCTCTACGTCCTTACACTTGTCCTAATAAAAGTTCAAGGCTCAGGGGGCTTCATTTGAAATAGCTTTATTGCTCTTTTTTAAATTGTTTTTTATTATCAAAATTTTTTATTCAAGAAATTTTTGTACTAAATGATTATTTTAGAAATCAGTTATGATCCGATCTAATAAATTGATCGAATATGACTCATTGATCAGATTACTCAAAACTGAGGCTGCTGCTTCAATTGAAGCTCCGCCAGAAGAGTTTTTTTTTTTTAATTTTTATGGATCGATGAACACTCAATTTGACTCATCAAAATTCTCAAATTTTTCTCATAATCAATGAGCTTGGTGATGGATTTTTTTCTCTATCACTCAGAACTTTGAACTGAGCTACTGGGCTTTCGAGAGGCGGGCCCCGCAGCGAAAAAGGAGGGAAGAAAGGCGCGCAACGACTGTTTGATGAAATGCGCGAAGGCAACACACGGCTCATTCGCAGGTGGAGGCTGTGGTGGGAGCAGTCAAAGATGCCTTGGCAATTTGCAACAAGCCTCTTGCAAGTGAGATTAGTCCCTCTCGCTTCCCCTGATTTACTACTGCAGGTCATGAAGTAAACGTGAACAAGCGCGAACTATGCATCATTTCATTTTGAGCATGAATTATTTGATTCAATTTTGTATTGACTTTTTAACTGCATTCGCATTCGTGTCAACGACATGCTTCGGTTTTATAGGGGATGATGTGCATCGACATTATTAGAGATTGATGGTAACTAAGTTTGTGCATGATTAAGTCTGTGTCTGAGGATTGGTGTATATAATATGCATCTATCTTATAAGCATGAAAATAGGCGAAGATCATCAATTATGTTGATGATGTGAATCAGGCTTTTACGTAACATGTGCATATATTGGTAGCAACTGTAGTCTGTAGGTGACAAAGTTGCCAGATTGAAATCAGTGATGGAGCCAGTATTTTTTATCTGCGGGTACAAAATTTTGACTTAAAAAAAACCCTCAAGCTTTTTTGTTTTAGCTTGAAATTGATATTATGGCTTTAAATTTTTTTAATTATTATTATTAATCATAAGAAGATAAATTTTATTAAAATGAAAAAAGCTTATTTTCATGCTCATCTAAATTAATTTCAACACAAATTTATTTAAACTATATATTATCATACTAATCTATTTCAATTATTCTTCTACCGTATATTTTCAAATATAATTTAAATAAATATATAATTAAAAAGTATTTTACAAGTAATAAATATATAAAAATATTAAAAAATATAAAAATTTATATATGTATATTTTAAACCTAGTTGATTTAAATTTAAATATTAGAATTTTTCTCTAATGTAATTTTAAACCTAGTTAGAAAAACAGTCTCACCCCTCATGAGAGAGAGAGAGAGAGAGGAAAGAGGGTGAGCTAGAAGCTAGTGGAAGAGATTGTCAGCTTTAAAAATAAATGTTGCCTTCTTCCACGGTCTTTTTGAGAAGCTCGTGCCTTCTGTTGATGTTATTTGGAGGCTTTATAAGCTCAAGCAAGCGGAGGATGTTAGGGCCACTCTTGTTAAGCGGGCAATCTTAAGATCACATAAATTACTTCAATTTTTGAAGATTATGAATCTGGATTCCTAGAAGAAAGTGCACCAAACAAGAAAATCAAAAACAATTTTGGTGAGGCAGTTTCAGCTAGGGGTGCAACCGAGTCTAGCCAGCTCAGGCTCGACGAGCCGAGCTAATCAAGCTCATGAGTCGAGCTCAAAGGCTTACCAAGCTCAAGCTCAAACAGGCATCGGACTCAACTCGTTTGCTCGACTGGGCGGGATTCACAGGAACGAGCTCGAGACGATGAAGACGAATCGGATCTCGATGCTGGAACTCGAAACGGACGCGACGACGATGGTAGAGCTCGGAACGGACGCGATGACGATGGTGAAGCTCAGGATTGAGCTCGACCATAACTGACCTCGGGATTGAGCTCGACGATGAGGAGGATGACGGACTGAGCTAGGAACGAATGTGAAGACGACGGTGGAGCTCGGGATTGAGCTCGACCACGATGGACCTCGGGATCGGGCTCGACAATGATGAGGATGACAGACTGAGCTCGAAACGGACGATGACGATGACAGCGGAGCTTGGGATTGAGCTCGACCACGATGGACCTTGGGATTGAGCTCGAGGATGACGGACTGAGCTCGGAGCGGACGATGACAACGACGGACTGAGTTCGACGACGGCGACGGAGTAAGCTCGACGCGACGATAACATTTTGCGCTTGAATTGAGCTCGACGATCCGCTCGACATGAGACGAGTCGAGCTCGAGCTCAGATTTTGAGCTCGACTCGAGTTCAAGCTCGAACTCGAGCTCGGTATCTGGTAGTCGAGCTCGACTCAAACAACCCCTGGCTCGAGCTCAACTCGACTCGTTTGCACCCCTAGTTTTAGCTGATCAGGATGCTACAATGAAGTAGTGACGGGAGCTCGACAGTAGCTCGATTGATTGGAAGTAGCGACGGGAGCTCGACAGCTCGTAAAGCCACGGGAGTTTGACAACTTGCAAAAACGAGTCGGGTTCGGGTTGACCCGAATAGTACCGGGTCAATTCCGGATTGACCCGAACCCGACCCGCAATTCGAAATTGACACCCCTAGGCAATAGCATGCATCAACTTTGTAGGCAATGGTAGACGATGAATGTTGGGCAACAACATAGCTGTGTGAATGCAGTTGGAAGATCGTTATAAGGCAACAATAGTTAGGAGACCGTAGTTGAGAAAATATGATTGGGCGACGAAGGTCGAGATATTATAGTCAGATGATGATGCTCATAAGATTATGGTTGGGATAAATATTGTAGTTAGATGATGGTGCTCACGAGGGTGAAAAGGTGCTTGATTGAGTCTGACACAATGAATAGAACAAACAACAGAAAAATCTATGAACAGATTGATAAGAGTATACAAACTTTACTCTTTTTTATTTTGTTCTTGTGAGACTATTCTTTGGTCTCATGCTCATCATAAATCTAAAATAATTTATAAATAGAAATGAATCACAACCACATAGCCACATCGCACAATGGAAACATAAATAGTGTATCCACAGACACGAATCAGTACCATTATGTGCTCAATATTTTATCATCATACAATTTAAAGTATATATTGTAAGTGCCATATATATTGTCAAATCATAATCAATGTACCCCACTTAAAAATTTAATATTATAGAATAAGGTAAAAAGTGCTACATAATTGGTTAATATATATTTTTTTATGAAATAATACATATAATACATATAATTAATTTTTGAAAATATTATCTTCAAAGATATGATTAAGGACATTAGTGTTGGTCCATAATATATATCTGATTTAAATATTTTACATTAAAATAGAATTACAATTAATCGCATTTATTTTTTTATTCATCTCTTTATAGTTTGACTTTAATATTGAAATAAATTATGTTGAGATATTATTAAAAAAAAAATATGCATCTGATGGTAATGGATAAATGGGTTTGTTATAAGGCGCGGTTGAGAAGATCATAGAGGAGTTATGGCAAAATTCAGACGCAGTGGAGAAAATTTCATGTACAAGCACTTAAGGCGATATACCATCACAGATTCACAGGTATTAGTGGAAAGACTTTTGCCTTTAACATCCTCCAGCAAATTGATAGTCCAAAATTGGAGGGTCAATTTATCACAAAATAAAGAACTTGCTGTTGGGGAGGCTTCTGTAAATATATCTGCAATTTGATCGATGGTAGAGTTGTGATGAACAATGACTGTTTTGGACTTATATAAACTCCTGAATGAAATAATGTTCAATCTTTATATGTTCGGTACAAGCATGAAACTCCGGATTGCGAGCAAGATAGATTGTTGAGATATTATCACAAAAAATAGGTGTTGGCTAGGAAACAGAAATTTGAAATTTCTTTAGCAACAGTTGAAGCAAAATGAGTTCAGTAGCAAGTGTAGTAAGAGCACGATATTCAAATTCAGTAGATGGCAATAGTGGTTTGCATCTTGGCTGCCTAGGAAATTTGAGTAAAACTGAGAAATATGTAGTACCAAGTAGTAGATTTCTGATCAGTAGAGTCCCCGGACCAATCAGCATAAAAAAGGCTTGAAGTTGATGATTTTCGGAGTGAAGGGGCAATCTGAGATGAAGAGTTCTTTAAATATAATGTAAAATACATTTGAGCATAGAAAATTGTTGTTGTTGAGGCTCATGAATATGCTGAAAGATGCTATTAACAAAAAATGAAATATCATGCATTGTTATTATAATAGATTGAAAAGAACCAACCAAATGCATAAATAGTGAAGGATCTAGAAAAGGACAACAGTCAATAAAATTAACATCCTTTCTACTGGACAAAGGATTTAGAATAGGCTTGCAGTCCACCATCCCTACTCTTTTTAATATCTTTAATGTATATTTGGTATGATGTAGAAGGATACCAGATGTAGTTGTCAAAACTTGCATTCCAAGGAAGTTCGATAGAGGGTCAAGCTGCTTTAATTGAAACTTATACTACAGTTCGGTGAGCAGAGCAGAGCAGAGCTAAGTTAAGAATTATTTTCCATAAGTAAAATGTTATCAACATATACAAGCAAATAAATGAATGAGCTATTACTGGAATAGATGAATAAGGTTGGATCAACAACACTAGCCCGAAATCCACTAGAGATTAGATGATCAGTGAATGCTGAGAATCATTATCAAGGGGCTTGTTTCAAGCCATATAGAGCCTTGTTTAAATGACAACATAATTGGGATATGTTGGGTCCTTAAAACAAGGAGGTTGAACCATATAGACAATATCATTTAATTTACCATGTAAGAAGACATTAAATTCATCCATTTGAAGCATAGGACATTTATTTTGTTGAGCTAACAAAATAATTATAAAAATTGTTTGCATTTAAGCCACTGGACTAAATTTCTCAGTAAAATCAAGACCATATTCTTGTTGATACCCTTAAGCTACTAATTGAGCTTTATAGCAAGCAATGGAGCCATCATGATGAAATTTTATTTTAAACAGCCAGTTGCATCCAAGTACATGATGATTCAAGGAAGGTGGAACTATGAACCACGTGTCTTGAGATTGCAAAGCCTGAAATTCAACAGACATCACTTACCTCCAGTGAGGAAATTTGGAGGCAGCATAGTAGGAGGTTGGATCATTTTATGAGTTGTGAAGAAGGTTGAAGATTTGATGAGGTTTGAGGTGACATATTTGCGACCTCCATCAGATCAAAATGTCATAATGGGTAGAGAAAATTTCTTTTCAACCAACTTCTTAAAGTTTTGAAATTTTATAAATGTTTTAGATTTATATATAATACAAATAAATCCATGAATATCATCAACAAAAAGCATATAATAGTGATATCCATTAAGTGAAGAAATATGGGATGGACCCATACATCAGAGTGAATAAGCTATAAAGGTTGAGAAGTATATAAAGCTAATAAAGAATTATGTGATCAATGACACTTTGATAAAAAAAGCAATACAGGCTAAAGAAGAAGAACACTTAATATAGGGATTCTTAAGTACAATAGCTGATAAAACTAAATAATGAGGATGACTTGGAAGAAGTGGCAGATGCAACCAGAGATGTTGAAGAAGAGCTTAACAGTAGAATAGGAGAAACTGGATATAAGCCATGCCTACTAGGTCCTTGAAGGAGAATTTGATTGTTCGTCAAATCCTTGATTTGATAACCACCAATGGTGAATAAAACAGAGCAGTTATTGTTACTGATTAATTTCTTGAAAGATAGTATATTATGTGTTATGTGTGGATGGAACATGATAGAGCAATTTGAGGAGAAACTTACGAGGAGTAGGTAGTAGTCCTTGACTAGAATAAGAAATTGAAAGTATATTACCATTACCTATCGAAATATGTTGAGGTCTAGTATATAGCTGGGGCGAGTTTATTTGGTTGAGGTTAGGTGTGAGATGTGTGGAAGCTCCGGTATTAAGTATCCATCTAAAGATATAGGATTTATGAGAAATGGTTGATAAGTGAAATATGCACGATACCAACAAGCAGCCATAGAGTGGCCACTTTTCAAGCAAATTTGACATTCAATGCCAGGAGTACGAGCTTGAGCTCCATGAGCGCTAGTTATGCATCCACCTCTAGGTATAAACCGACCTCTATTTAAACCAGGAAGTTGTGATCATCCATGACCACTACCTCTGGATGCATTAAGAGCAATGTGTGAACTTGTAAAATTAGATATATGAGACTCCCAAAGTGCTTTAACTATATGGTTGATCTCTTCTCTGTATAATAATGAGTATAAATCTTCTAGATTCAATGGTTTCAAGTTAGTGTGGATTGTTGTTTTAAAAGCGTTATAAGAGGAGGGTATGCCATTTAATGTGTATAAGATGATGTCTTCAACATCAAGAGAGCTAGCAGTAGCATTGATAACATCCACCTTGGATTTTACCATGGAGAGATATTGGGTCATAGACATATCTTTCATTTTCATGTGACGAAGTTCACTCTTGAGTTGAAGGATGCATGAGTGATTCATAGATTAAAGCCGCTTGTTGATAGTTAACCAAATATCATGACATGTATCCAGGTTGAGGATATAAGCAAGCAGTGGAGCTAAAATGACTTATTAAAGCACTATTGCCATATTTTAATTTGATCCCTAAGCATCCATTAAGTTTTTATATACAATACAAACACCATCTAGAGAATATAAAAACTTGATCGGACATGAGATAGAACCCTCTAAAATCTGTCAAATCCATTTGCATGGAAGAGTTTCAAACTTGTGAGCGCCACATAGAATGGTTATCATATGTAGGAGATGTGAAAATAATGCTTCTAATGTTGCTCATAAGAAACTTTAGTTGAGGTGGGATTGATACGTTAGAAAAATTCTCAAAAGAAGCTTCCAACGTTGATGGGCTAAAAGAGGAGGAAGCAAGTGTCACTATTGTAGAAAGAAAGACAATAAAAAAAAAAGAGTGCTATGAAGCAAGACACTGATTTGATACCATGATGAAAAGCTCATACATACTTCTCATAAAGAGGGAAAAGCACAACAGTTTATACATAAGGTAGAGAGAAAACTTGAACTAGTATATATGTGTTACTCTCCCTGATAACAGTGATTACAGAAATATATAAAGCTGAGATTAGAGAGCTATCCAAATTAGAGAAGCATTTGATGGTTATAGATAAATGGGTTTGTTATAAATTAGTTGTTGAGATTATCATAGAGGAGTTGTGGTCGAATTCATACGTAGTGGATCCTTTCATGTGCAGGTACTTAAGGTGATATACCATCACTAGTATTAGTGGAAAGATAATTGCCTTTAACAGAGTCTGACGAAGCTCCACTCGTGAGCTCGCGAGTAGGCTTGAGTGCGGAAGGTGGAACCATGAAGGAGCAAAAGGCGGAAGGCAGAATTGTGGGCGCGAAAGCGGAGCGGAAGAAAAAATTGCATGCATGAAAGCGGAAGCTTGGATACAAAATCACATGAAACCACAAACGCGGAAGCCAAAATCAGAACCATAAGCGGAAGAGAACATTGGACTTACGCCTCACAAGCTAGTTCAAGAGCTTGCATCCATCGCCATGAGCTGAGCTTGAGCAGGTCATTTGTGCTCTCGATTCAAGCTCGAGCTCGAGTTCGAGCTTACAATTTTGCCGACAAGCCAAACCCGAGTACTTAAGCATGAGTCAAGCTCAACTCTACCCGATTACACCCCTATTCTAAGCCATTGGGCTTTTTTTTTTTTTTGGCTACAAGGAAATATAAAACAAAGTAATTATTAGTTTGAAAAATAAAATTAGTATAGATTTTTCACTAGATATGATGGGTCACTTTTAAAAAGAAATAGCGCAGAATATTCTGATTAATTTTTTTATAGTTATGAATTTCAAAAATATTTATTTAGTTAATATGAGGAAAAGTTAATTTTAATTAATTCTTAATATATCATACTATTTTTAATTAATTTGGGATAGCTTTCTTCCTGCTTTATAAAGCTATATTAGATAAAGTAATTTTTTAAAGATGTTGTAGATAACACATTTTCATTAAAAAAAAATGAAAGCAACAAAAAAATAATGATCAAATAAAAATTATAATTATATTCTAAAAAGTAAAATAATAAGAAAGTTGTACTAAACAAAGTCTAAATATTGCTCCTTTAGAATTAATCCAACATAAAATGAATGTAAGTACCTTATTGGTATTCAGTAATATAAAAATTAATTATAATTTACTCTATTATTTTAGTCTCTTAAATACTAACTCCTATTCAATCCAAATTTTGTTTCGTTTTATCTAATAAAAAAAATTATGTTGAATTCAATATGAATTATAAATTTCATTGAATTATGAAAATTATAATCAAACACAATATTCTTCAATTTAGTTCCAAAATTAGTCCTACTTTAATTAAATAAATTTTATAAGCTTGACTGAAAGATTGTGTGATGGTGTTGGGTTGGGCCTTTGGGCGCCTTGGTTATGTTGACTCATTAATTGGGCTTTGGAAAGCATTTTGGTTTGTGGTGGTCCTTAAATGTACAATACTTTGGAAAGTAGTATTTTATAATGATAAATTATCATTCTTTTATTTGTGAAAGGGAATTTTAGCCCTTCGTTCATTAATGTCTTATTAAACTCCACATCAATCATTATAATATCTTCCAATAATTTTGATATATTTAATGAACTAGTTGAAGCATCTAAGATTTCAGCTTTGTTTAGGACAACTTTTTTTTATTATTTCTTAAATCAAATTTTTATTAAGAAAAAATAATTTTTATATTAAAAAGTTACTTTAAAAAGCAGTAAGAAAGCCGTCCGAAATAAAGCATTCATTTGCGATAGCTTTTCTATTGCTTTCTAAAGCAACTCTCAGATATAAAAAATTCTAGCTCAATAAATTTTTGTACTAAAAATTTACTTTAGGAAATAATAAGGAATCTGTCCCAAATGAAGCATAATTAGGCATTTATTATATATATATATATATATATATATATATATATATATATATATATATATATATATATATATATATATATATATATATATGTTGTTTGTTGCAGATTTGGATTCATGAATTATGGTTTTGATGATAGCAAACAAAACGACTGCCTTTTCTCTACTGACTTTTAGGACTCAAAGATCGGACGGAAATCGGAATCAGCTCAAGATTGGGTAGATTAGGGTTGAGCCAGTCTGTAATTTTTCTCTTTCCCTTTCTTGAGTCAATTGTAAATGTTTGAAGTGACAGATGTTAAATAAACCTACACACACACACTTGAGAGGTTTAGAATTTCTGTTTTTACTCACATCGTCCCGGACGATATTATTATCGTTCTGGATGATCGAGTTCAAAACAGAAGTTCTAATCGGGATTTCTTAGTTAAGGCAGTCGTAATTAACTTATCGGCCTGGACGATACTTGTATCGGCCAGGACAGTATGCTCAATAAAAAAAGAAATAGTCGCCATAATCAATTTATGTATTCTGTATTTTTGAAAATCGGCCAGGACGATCGTGAGATCGGCCAGGACGATCGTGAGATCGGCCAGGACGATCGTGAGATCGGCCTGGACGATATGGTACAATTATGCCTAAATTGATCCGGCAATTAAAGAAGCAATTAAGGATGATTGATACGATCACATCGTCCTGGACGATCACAGGATCGGCCAGGACGATATATTCAAAAATCCTTAGTTGCTCCTGACCGATCAGGATCAGACAGCTCGAATTCAGGGCGATGCTCTTGACGATTTTCCTCTGATTTGAACTAATCGTCCGGGACGATCGTGAGATCGGCCTGGACGATCAAGCCAATTTTCAATCATCCAGATCATCTTCAGGGCGATGTTGTGGTCGATTGTCTGTGTTTTGAACTTATCGTACAGGACGATATTATTATCATCCTGGACGATAAAGTCGGCAACATGCAACTATTGAGCTCCTTTGAAGCTCTTCTATTTAAGAGCTCTTGTTCAACGTTTTTGAACATCTTTTGGCTGCTGTCTTGACCTGAGAAAACCTAAAGGAGAGAGAGAGGATCTTGTGAGGGAGAGCTTGTGAGGGAGTTCACAAGGGTTGCTCCAAGCATTATTCCACTTCTTCTTCTCTAGAGTCTCTTGTCCTTGGAAGGGTTGGGAGATGTAAGCTTCAACGATCGATCGAGGTTCTCTGCCTGCTTCAGGAGGAAGCAAAAGGAGTTGTGTTCTCTGCCTTGCCGGGGGTGGCAAAAAGGATGTGTTTTGTAAGGGCTTCTCCGCCTAGCTGTGGGGGCTAAAGGAGAGTCACGTTGGTAGTGCAATACTCGAAGGGCACCTCCGGGGAGTGGACGTAGGTCAAGTTGACCGAACCATTATAAACCCTTGTATTCTTTTTACTGCTTCCGCACTTTAATTTTTCGCACTTGTTTTTCTGTGGTGACTTTGGTTTGTGATATTTGTTATTGGTTTTAAGGAATTTTTAAAAAATACCAATTCACCCTCCCTCTTTGTTAGCCTTAGGACTAGTTCATAGGGCCTAACAACCCTAACGACGAACATTTTCAATAAATATATATATATTATTATTATTATTATTATTCACTATTAACCTATCTAAATTACTTGTCAATGCATGAAATGAATATATGGACATATTGGTAATTTTCATGGGAGCCACTTAAATTATTATTGACATATTGGTAGTTTTTTTTTAATGAGATTCAAATTTTAATTAGCTTTTTTTTTGTGTAACCATCTAAAAATTTATGATGGTCATGTGAGGCTAATAATATTAATTTTTATATTAAATTTAATAAATACTTATAAATATTTTAAAGTATAAAAATATAAGCTTTAAAAAATGTATCTTAAATTTGATTAATTATTGAATTAAAAAATAATATTCTTTTAATTAAATATGAAAATAAGTACTTTAAGTTAAAATGTTAATATTCTACTAAGTTAAAAACGAAAAATACCGAGCAATACCAAACAATAACAAGGAATACCATCATGTGAAGACCCGGCCAATAACGAGTTATACCGAGCAATACTGAGTTATACAAAAAATACCGAGTTTTTCCTAGAAAAAACTTGGTACAACTCGGTATTGCTCGGTATAGCTCGGTATAACTCAGTATTGGTCTTCACAGAGAGGTATTTCTCGTTATTATCAAATAATACCTAGCAATATCGAGTAAATACCAAATTTTTTTGGCGGGATTTTACCTCCGACCAGACGTTTCTCTACGTACGTTCACCGGACCTAATAATTGTTCCCGCCTTTGCCTCCAGCCTCCGATGCCTTCATTCAAAATTTTTTTTATGATGTTGGCGTAGCTCTCTCTCTCTCTCCTTTTTTTTTCTTTTTATTTCTCTCCCCACATTTATTTTGGGGGAAATTTTCCATTTTGACTGCTCAAGATTACCGCCCACTAGTTCTTTGTTTTTTTTCTTGGAGAGAGGAGGAGAATTAACAAAATATTTTAAAATGTTTTAGTAAGAAAATCAATTAATTTAATTATATTAACTTTATAATTTTATATTTTTTATGATTTCCTTTGAATAAATGTTAACCATTATGTCAACTTTGTTTAATAAAAATTTAATTTAATAATTAATTTATTTATTATTAGGTAAATTATTATCTTATACTAATTTAAATTTAATTAATCTAAAAATAGTTCAAAATTAATTAAGATTTGATTTAATTAATTAAAAAATATTCTTAAGTATAAAAATAATTTATTTGAACTTAATTCATTAAGAGTCCTCTAGAAAAAAATATTAATTTCTTAATGAACAACAAGCTAGCTAGTGATCAAGCGATATATATTCCCTTTTATTGGGAATAAATATAATTTGGGATGAATTTTTTATTATTTTTATTAAAAATTTATTTTATAATTTGCAATACACTAAAGAAGAATGATATTTTAGGAGTAATTTAATGACTAGTACTAATTTGTGCCCCCATTCAAAGAATTTTATGGCTCCGTTATATATATATATATATGTCTACCTATAACAGCACTCTTAGTAATATAAAGTACAAAAAATAAGCCAAGCTTACAAAAAGAAACTAACTAAAAAGGCATACCTACAATACATATTCGAGACTGCTATCAAAACCCCTCAGCTCGCTCCTTACCATTTTCCTATCGTTTAAAAAAAAGAAAAAATGAGTGAGTTAACATGGCTCAGCAGGTTATCATAGCTTAAGATAAAAATTAACAACTTAAACCAAAAGAATTAATAATGTAGAAATAATCAATTGAAGTATTGTACATAAAACAAAAACTAAAATAGATATTGATACTGAATTCATTTCAATAAATATTGAAATTGTATTGAAACTTATTGAAATATAAATAATATCTTGTAGCAAATATTAGAATAGCCCTTAGGCTCCAACTTTTAATTTATACAAACAAACAACAAAATTCATTCACGCCATCAACATAATCCCTTCTCGCTATCAACAAAATCCCTTCTCTCCACCAATAAAATCCCTTCTTAGGGAATATCAAAATGGTCCTCAGGCTTTAGAGTTTTTATCACACAACATGTTACTAAGTTTTTATCACATAACATGTAACTAAATTCCTTCTTGCCACCAACATCTCTCAGCCAATTCAAATATTTTCAAAATTACCAAACAAAAAATTACCAAATAAATACTTAAAACGACCATAACAATCATACTGATAATATATCAAAAGTTACAGGGAAAAAGTTACCGAAATCTGATAAAACTATATTTTTTCAGAACCAAATCATAAATTTGATAAAAAAAAATTAAAAATATTAAATTATTAAAAATTGAGATAAGAAAAATGTAACCTACCTCGATTTGAGCAAATTTTCAACTTACAATGCAGCTAAAAATGACCCAAAGTAGTCCAAAATAAAGTTTCTCTCTCTAAAAATCCTCTCTCTCTCACTCCGTGGCTGCCCAAATAAAAATGAATCGAATGGAATAGTGGATTTGTATATTTTTAATATAAAAATTTAGGATGGCCCCAAGATGCTCCAAGGCACCACGCTGTGCTCCAAGGTGCTTCTCCAGAAATTCACACCTTTGAATTAATTTACAAATTCCATAAAGCACAGTGTTGGGGAGCTAAAAAACACAGCACCAGGACGCTCTAAGGGAAAATTTTATATTTCACAAATATACATTCATACCCTTGGAACCGACTCTATAATACTTGCAGCCATTTTTCATGCACATAGATCATTCTCAAACATATATAAGAGAGTTCAAATATAAAAATTCAACAGGTTATCTGACTTTTAGTTGGGTTAGACAGGTTTGAACAGTACTCTGATTCTAGAGGTCTCACACAATGTAACACCCTCCTATAGTAATATAATTACTTTTAATATTTTATTTGCATCTTAACATATTTTAAGTGTAACTTTACTTTCCACTTTAAAATATATATTATACTATATCATAAAATGCTTGCATACAATCTCTTATCATGATCAATTCTTCAAATTAATCGGTTCATAAAGTATGAATTGTAGAAATTAAATGCATAGTTGATGTCTCTTAATATCTCTACATATCCTTTGCCTTCCATATCTAGTGTAATTGAAGAATAATTAAAGGCTTTGTATGAACAAGCCTATTATCCATATTTATATGTTTTGGAATATAAACACATCAATTTTCATATATGTAATTATTGAATTTTCAAAAAACTTTGTCAAATTTTCTCCAAACCTTTGAAATGTAATGATTCAACAACCATGGTAAATTTTGTGTGTATGTGAACGCGCGCACGCCTATTTGCATTTAATCTTCTATTCTTCTAGATTTCTTGAAAGGCAAATCAATGAATTATTGTATAACCATATTCATTTGAATATTGTTAATTAAGTCAAATTGATAAGCTTAAATCATATTATACAACTTGTTGAATATGAACCAACTTAACTTGCTCATAGCTCACCAAGCTTAAGAGTTCCTCAATGCATGGAGTTGCAACTATCCTCATTTGATTATGAATGAGGATCATTAAGTCATCAAAGCTGACAAATTCAAGTGGAACGCCAATACTTGAACAATGAAGTCACATAATATACTCTAATTGTTGTAAGACTAACAAGACAAACCTTCTCAATTATCTTAACTAGTCGTAGAGGGTACTGGCCTACTGAGTACAAGCACTCGCCTACTAAGTAGGGCCTTTCACCAAAATTTGATGAAAGTTCTCTATAGGAAAAATTCATTTGAGATACTCACTCTATTCTTGGAGTTTTCCCATAGGACTTTCATAATGGTTGATTGAAATTGATGAACTTGCTACAAAAATGAATTTGTTTAAATAATTCAAATACTATTATTATTATTTTTTCTTGTCTATTATGTACCACCAATCTTAGCCCACACATTGAAATAGAAGTTCATTAGTAATGCTTTGACACATGCAAATATATAACATAATTATGTATTTCTCTTGCCCAGTCTTTGAGATTTTTTTTTCAAAACTTATTTATAAATCCCTATAATCATTATTCAATGCATACTTTCTCTTTATAAGTAGTAAAAAAAGTTCTCAATAATTCCAATCAAGTAAATATAATATTTAATATGGTTTCTCTCTCTCTCTCTCTCTCTCTTATTATCTATATCTAATCTCCTCACACTCACCTCAAACTTGAATAATAAAAATCCAATATATATATATATATATATATATATATATATATATATATATATATATATATATATATATATATATATATATATATATATATATATATATATATATATATATATATATATATATATATATATATATATATATATATATATAAAGGAAATTCAAAATTATAACAACAAGTTTTAACAAGTTGAGGAAGTATTTTTTTGGATTCATATCTATTTATGGATCACACCAACATCTTATTAGTAAGTATTGAACCTAACTAATAAAGAGAGAGGGGAGAGAAATATCAAACTAGAGAGAGAAGCTCTAAGATTTTATAAAATTTCTATTATAAGTACAAGCCAAAGTGATTCAAGTTGATGAAAACGTGTTAAAACATGACTTATTGTGTTAGGCTCATTCTTTAATCTCTACTCACTCGTTCAAGTTAAGGTTCGATGCTACATAAGTAGCTATTTTGGTTAATAGAAGTAAAATTACATGAAATATCTTGATCATGCATATAAAAAATTAAGTCTTTAAAGATGATCTCTTGATGAATCTTAATATTTAGGATGATATCATTTAAGGATGAGCATCCTTAGATTTTTTTTTTAATGGTGAGTTCCATGAAAAGATTATTTGATGATATTAACGATGAGCTCAATCGCACTTTTATTCTAAGTGGATGAATAACCTTATTGACTACAATTACTTAGTTTTTCATCGACGAATACATTATTTATCTTAAGAACTTCAACTCTTGATTATTTAAAACATAAAAATTAATAACCCATTTAATTTTATCCCCTTCTCCTAATTCCTTGCATTTTTGGTTCTCGAACTCTTCTTCTCTAATGTGAAATCATATCTCCCACTCGATCCATATCTCCATCATGCTTGACTTCAACCTATAAACTTGGAAAATCTAAACCAAACTTTAAATATGAATACAATTGCAGCTCATGCCCTCCCCGACAGTTTTAGGGCTCCACTAGGGCTTCGACCTAGCCACCTCCCCCGTCACTCTACTGGTGAGTTCAAGCTCCTACGTTCAAAATTTTTAGGTGATCTCTTTCCATTCTTCATGCTATTATTCTTCTCTTTTGGTTTTTCGATCTCTCATTGTGATTTCCAACACGATCATCTTGTGGACCGAATGGCGGTTTCATGGTTGCTAGATTCGAGTTTCATAAATGTGAAGCAACATTCTCACTTGTTTTTGGAAGTTATGTCTGGAACTTCTCCTTCGAATGGCTTTTCTGATCTTAAGAACTCAACATTTCATGGGTTGCCTTACTTGTAGATTTTTTAAGAGAAAATTCTAGCTCTAGCGGCTCCTTTTGAATTTGCTTTAGTTGGTAAAATCTCATATCATAGGCCATCACTTGATTCAATTAGAAATTTCTTTTTCAATCTTAAGATTAAGGGGGTTTTCTCTGTTACCCTTATGAATCCGAAGCATGTTTTAATTAAACTTAAGAATGATATTGATTATAATCGTATCTTTACTCATCGATCATATTTTGTGCATAACTGCTACATGAAACTTACCAAATGGTCGCCCTTCTTCAACATCAATGTGGATTCCTTTATTTTTTTGATAGTGTTTCATTTCCTAATCTTCATCCTCATTTGCTCTCTCCGTGTATACTTCATGGTTTGGGATCATTGTTTTGTAAACCTTTAAAAATTGATAATGCAACCTCCATTGGATCGAGGACGTCTGTTGCCCATGTGCTGGTCGAGCTGGATATCTTTAAGCGTTATCCTGATCGTATAAGGGTTGGTCTGGATAAATTTGGTTATATTTAATATGTTGAAATGAAAGTTTTTCCTTCATTTTATGATACATGTAAAGCTTTAGGACATTCAGAAGTGGAATGTCACAAACTTTACCCTCATTCATGTGATAATCCGATGGGCACTTTGAACTCCTTGCCCATTCATGTTAATGCTGCTGCCATTGGTTCTTTTTAGGGTGGTTTGGATGTGAGAAATCATGTTGTTAATACTGTGATTAATAATGGCCCAAACAATGATGGTTTTTCTCTTGTTGACGTTCCTTCAACTGAAAATGCTAAATTTATAACCCCCTTTTCAGGAATTATTGCATGTTTTTTATTTGAATGCTGGTGGGTTAATCCTTGGTCAAAAGGCTATTGATATTACTAATGTTAATCTTCCTCCTTATGTTGTTATTTTTAATGTGGAGAATAGCAATTTGGTTGGATTGAATGGTGCCATCAATGATAGCAAGGAAGGTTATGTTGGGCAGATTTTAAAGTTCATTTGTGACTCTACTGGTGATCATAATATTGCTATTGATGGTAATTGTCTGGCTGTGTCAACTCATATTGTTGGTGTGTTGTCTGATGACATTCTTAATCCTAATGAGAAAACTCCTTTTTGTGGTTTTAATCATGTGAATTTAAATGGCTCTTCCACGGGTACTATTAATGCTTCTTCTTTGTTGCATGTATTAAGGATGAGCCACTTATAGAGTCCCTATTTCTTTTCTTTCCAAGGATGTTCTAATAGCTCAATTGGTTGTTGATTCGAATGCTAAGGGTGTGGTTCACAGTGATTGGATAAGATGTGGCAATTCCTTAGCTTCTGATAATGTTGGAGAGGATTTTCATAAGCCAATGGATGATTCTATGGAATTGTATGGATTGGATGTTATTCACATTGCTGATGATGATTTTTTCAAGAAGGTTGGTAAAAGAAGGAAAAAAAAGAAAATAAAAGAAATAACATATTTTTTGTGCTTTCTTCCTTCTTTGTAATGTTTTTTGGTTTCTGCTTGATGGGGATCGGTTGTTGAGCTGGTGTCTTTGGCATGCCTCGTTGGGGAGCTACCTACCCTCTGTTTCTTATGTTTCTTTCCTTTGAGGGTTGTTCTTTTGATATGGTTTGTGCTATTGGTGATTTTTGGCTGTTTGCTCTTCTCTGTTTTGCAGGTTTTGGGTGTTGGTTCGCGAGACTTCTTTCTAATGCATCTGTTGTTGTACGTGGCTAGATGCTGCGCTGCCGTTGTCTGTTGTTCTATTTGTTGGTTTTGTCTTTGGTCTTTCTTATTTTCCTTGGCTTTTTGGCTCTTTTCCTTTTGCTTTGTAATAGTTAGGATCTAAGGCTCATATATTTTACTTCAATTGCTATATTTTTAGAGTACTTCTGATACTCTAATGACTTATAATCTCTTACTTATGGAACAAGTAGGCTCCTTTATGATTTTTAATTAAAAAAAAAACTTTAAATATGAATATTATAGAAATACAACAAGTTCAATGTACTTCATTTCTCAAGTTTGCAGCAAAAAAAAAGCTAGAGAAAAATATTGTACATTTGCTTTCATTTTGAGAAGTTTTTATAGGGGCTGTTTGGTTGCCTGCAAAGTAAACGAAGTGTAAAGTAAATGCATTGTAAAGTAAATGTAATGCATTTCAAATACTTTGAGGCTGTTTGGTTGTCTGCAAATTAAATGCAAGAGAACTGTTTCCCTTGTTTGGTTAGATATATCCAGAGTTAAGTAAAAGCAATGCATTTGTAATATTTTTTTTTTGTCATTATAACTAGCGTAAGCATAAAATTCCATGCCTTGTCTCGTGTAAAGGTGGGTCCCCAATTAAAAGAGCTATAATGATAAAGAATGTCTATAGTGAACGAATTAATTCAAATCAGATGAGACAACTTCGTGTAGAAGAAGAATGGTGAAAGTGATACAGGGGACTGTGGATGCTGACATTAGCATCATAGATAAAGGAAATATGAATAAGGCACCTCAGTTTTGAGACAGACTTGATGTGCTAGCTTCACCAAGGGATCCCGTAACCTGCAAGAAAAACGATGAAGCAGAGAAAAGATAAAAAGAACTTCGCAGTTCTAGGAATCTCAGTGATTAGTATTTCTTTTCTATCTGTTCCAGTCCCTTCCATGGCAATATAAGCCTCAGGGTTCCTTTGCTATAATTTGTAAAGGCAACTAAAAAGCAAGTATATGCTATTGTAGCTAAAAGACAAAAGTAGTTAAGTATAGCAGCTAAGTAATTATAATAAGTAGTGGATATCTGAGAGGTGGACGCCCTCCTCCCCTGTGGCTGAGTTCACGTTCATGAAGCACTGCATCAGGTCTCCCCAGCTACTTGAGAAGCAGCAATTCCATTGCTGGAAATCTCCGGTTCATCAGGGGGATTGTATGGATGTATATCAGAGACATTAAAGGTTGAGGAGGTGTTGATGTGTTGAGGCAAGTCAACGATGTACGCATTATCATTGATACGTCTCCGAATAGCAACAGGTCCGATCTTTCGAGGACTCAGCTTTGAATATTGCCCGGCGGGAAACCTTTCCTTGCGCAGTCGAACCATAACAAGATCTCCAGGCTCAAAAACTTGCCGACGTCTGTGCGAATCTGCAGCATGTTTGTACTTCATATTCGATTGCGTGAGTTGGTCCTTGACTTCCTGAAGAACCTCTTTTTGTTGGTCGGTAAATTGTGTGGCAGTCAATGTCCGGCATTTGGGCAAGATGGCTATATCCATAAGATGATTTGGAGCCTTTGTGTACACAATGCTGAAAGGTGACCGACCAGTAGATCTATTAGTCATAGAATTATAAGCGAATTCCGCCTGTCCCAACACTTCGTCCCACTGTTTCGGTCGGTTTTGAACTAAGCACCGCAGCATGTTGGCCAATGTGCGATTAACCACTTCTGTTTGACCGTCGGTCTGAGGGTGGTATGCAGAGCTTAATTTGATCTCAGTGTTCAAACGATTCCATAAATCACGCCAAAAATGGCTGACAAATTTTACATCCCTGTCGGACGTTATACTGCGCGGTAGTCCGTGCAAACGAACAACCTCCTTGAAGAAGATCCGTGCCACATTCACAGCATCAAATGTCTTTTTGCACCCAATAAAATGCGCCATCTTGGAGAATCTGTCAACAACTACCAAAATAGAATCGGCGCCGTGTTTAGTCCGAGGCAAGCCCAAAACGAAATCCATACTGATGTCTTCCCAAATGGAGTCCGGCACCGGTAAAGGTGTGTATAGTCCTGTATTTTGACTTACACCCTTGAATTGTTGACAAACGGAGCAGCGTTCCACGAATTTCAAGACATCGCGATGTAGCCGTGGCAAAAAAAAAAACGGCTGTGCAGTTGCTGGAAGGTTTTGTCTCGGCCCAAATGTGCTGCGAGCCCCCCACTGTGTGCTTCTCTTATGATTTGTTGGCGCCATGAAGATATGGGAATGCACAACAGGTTGGCTTTGAACAAATACCCATGCCTAATTGAATAGTCCCTGATTGGTTGAGAATTGACACAGCTGCTCCAAATTTCTCCAAAATCCTTGTCATCGGGATACAAATCCTTTAGGCATTGAAGACCAGTAAGCTCCGTTTGCAACTGAATAATTAAGGCGGCTCGCCGGCTAAGGGCGTCCGCAACTCGGTTTGTCTTGCCCGATTTATGTTTCAAAACAAATGTAAATTTCTGCAGGAATAATATCCAGCGTGCATGCATCCTGCTAATTGTCTTCTGACTATTGATAAATTGGAGCGATTTGTGGTCACTACATAGTACGAAATCTTGGTGTAACAGATAGTGTTCCCAATGCTTCAGAGCTCGTACTACCGCGTATAGTTCCTGCTCATATACGGTCCATTTCTGTCTACTCGAACTGAGCTTTTCACTGAAATATTCAATGGGCTTGTCTAGCTGCGATAAAACAGCCCCGATTCCGACTGCCGAAGCGTCCGTGTCCACCTGGAAAGGTTTTTCAAAATCGGGTAAGGCCAGTACCGGTGCCGAGCTTAGCGCCTCCTTGATGCAGTCAAAACTCCGATGTTGCTCTTCTGTCCAGGCAAAGTTTTTTTGTTTTAAACAATCTGTAATTGGCGCCATGATGATGCTGAATCCCCGAATGAACCTCCTATAGAAGTTCGCAAGCCCATGGAAACTGCGAATATCAAACATGGAGGTTGGTGTAGGCCATTCTCTGATTGCTGCTACTTTGCGAGGGTCCACTTCTACGCCGCCGGCAGTCACAATAAATCCCAGGAAATAGACACGGGATGAAGCAAACTCACATTTGGAGGTGTTAATGTATAATTTATGCTTTCTTAAAATTTGAAAAACTTCAGTTAAATGAAGCAAGTGTGTCTCCAAAGAATTGCTAAAAACAAGAATGTCATCAAAATATACTACGCAAGATTTGCCCAAGAGCGGTTTGAGTACCTCATTCATTAGCCTCATGAAAGTAGCCGGCGCATTGCATAACCCGAACGGCATCACTCGCCATTCATATAGACCTTGACGCGTTTTGAACGCGGTCTTCCATTCGTCTCCGGGGCGTAGCCGGATTTGATGATATCCGCTTTTGAGATCTAACTTGGAGAATACACTTGCACCAGCTAATTTGTCCAACAGCTCATCGACCCGCGGCATAGGAAATCTGTACTTGACTGTAATCTTATTTATCGCACGGCTGTCAATGCACATCCTCCATTGGCCATCCTTTTTAGGTACTAACAGTGCTGGAACCGCACAGGGGCTTAGGCTCGGCTGGATCAACCCCTTTTCTAATAGCTCCTCAACAATATTATGTAAGATGCTGTGCTCCTTCGGACTCATTTTGTAATGAGACAGATTAGGCAACACTGCCCCAGCTGTGAAATCAATTCGATGCTGAATGCTTCTTAACGGTGGAAGTCCCTCTGGAAGTTCTGCTGGTGATACATCTTCAAACTGCTTCAATAGCTGTTGCACAACTTCGGGTGGCTTCATGGACAAGTGTGATGGCTGGTCTTCAGTCACTACCAGCGCAAGGATGGTATTGTTAGCTTGCCCTTCAGCTATGAGATTTCGACCTGTCACCAAGTGCAAAGCTGCTTTATGCTCCTTCGTGCCCTGTTTGAGTTCAAATTGGTAAGGAAGCAGCCGAATTCTCTTGCCCTTCCAGTCAAACGAATAGGTGTTCTGCCTGCAGTCATAAAGAGCTCCGGTATCATACTGCCATGGCCTTCCCAGTATAACGTGCCCCACATCCATCTCTATGACGTCACAAACAACTTCACAAACATACTTCTTCCCGATGGAAAATGTGAGTCGGCACATATCTGTCACTAATACCTCCGTGCCCTTCTTGATCCACCCAATTTTGTAAGGGTGAGGATTCTTATGCGTTTTCAGTTGCAATGATTGAACCAGCGAACGGGACACAACGTTCTCCGTACATCCGTTATCAATGAGAATCTCGCACACTTTTCCCTCTATGGTGCATCGAGTGCGGAATATGGCATTCCGCTGTGTGTTAACTGGTTGTCTAGGGGCCAGGAGTATTCTCTCCAATACACAGATGACCACATCGCCTTCATCTGCCTCCACTTCTTCAACTTCATCTTCCCCCTCATTTGAGTCTTGATTCTCTACGTTGTCCATTTCTCCTTCGACGAGTTGAATCCGTGGTCTGGTGGGACACTCGTTGGACTTATGTCCCGGTTGAAAACACCGGAAACATTTGAAAGTGTTTGGCTTCGCATAAGGATTTTCTTTGCTACCTGGCCGCGGTCTCGTCGCCTTGGGGTCACTCGACTGCGAAGTAATTGCAGTTGACCCAAATGTCCCCGGCTGAGGCTTGTTGGTAGGGGTGGTCATGCGTGTCTCCGGGGCTGGCTCCATGGCTTGTTTGCGACTAGAACTGCTGCGAGCATGCTGGGTCACTTGCATTTCCGCTTTCAGAGCAAAATTAACGGCTTGTGATAGGGACCAAACCGAATTAAGTTCTAGTTTATCCTGTAAATTTTCTTTCAAACCACCAACAAATCTAGCCACTAGTTGATTCTCTGACTCATTCAAATTGTTCCTCGCGCTCAGGCGATAGAACTCTTCAGTATAGTCAGTAACACTGCGATGCCCCTGGGTGCAATGCTGATACTGAATATATAACATCTGTTCATAATCAGTGGGCAGATAATGTCCTCTAAGCAGTTGCTTCATCCGGAACCAACTTCGGATAGGCCCTTTTCCTTCTCGCCTCCGGGTCTGTAAAATCTGTTGCCACCAAGCACTAGCACCCCCTTTTAATCTACAAGCCACATATTTAACTTGTTTGTCCACCGGTATCTCCATATATTCGAAGAACGACTCAACGGCTCTCTCCCAATCAAGAAAATCTTCGATATGCAATCTTCCGTCAAAGAAGGGAATGTCTAATTTAATGCGAAATTCGCTGTTGGGTCGCTGTGGTCGCTCCATCGGTGGCCTATATGCATTCTGAAATATGACCCCTTCATTGTCAGAGTCAGAATCTTCATATTGACGTTGAGGTTCAATTTCATCCTCTGATTCGACAAACTCGGTCACCGGAGCTTGTCTCCTGCGACCCCCGGCCTGTCCGATCGGATTCCTGAGAGGTGGCTGGACTATCCGGCGTGCCCCCAGATTAGCCGTTCCTCTTCCTCTATTGGCTTGTAACTCTTGCCGTACTTCAACTGTGAATCTGTTGAAACTAGCAGCTAACTCCTCCAGTTGCTGCGACATTCTGGTTTGTTCCCTCCAGAGGGCCTCGAGGCTCCGGTCTTCGCCGAGAACGTTGTGAGGATTTCCATCCGCCATCGATTCTGCCAGGCGAGCGGCTCTGATACCAACTTGATGTGCTAGCTTCACCAAGGGATCCCGTAACCTGCAAGAAAAACGATGAAGCAGAGAAAAGATAAAAAGAACTTCGCAGTTCTAGGAATCTCAGTGATTAGTATTTCTTTTCTATCTGTTCCAGTCCCTTCCATGGCAATATAAGCCTCAGGGTTCCTTTGCTATAATTTGTAAAGGCAACTAAAAAGCAAGTATATGCTATTGTAGCTAAAAGACAAAAGTAGTTAAGTATAGCAGCTAAGTAATTATAATAAGTAGTGGATATCTGAGAGGTGGACGCCCTCCTCCCCTGTGGCTGAGTTCACGTTCATGAAGCACTGCATCACTGATGTAGTGGATCGGCGGAAGACGACACCTGCATCAGTTGGTATCAGAGCCTGGAGCTTGCGAAGATCGATGTATTGCAGAAGGTCGGCTGTCGACGACGATCGAAGCCGCAAAACAAGATTGGCGATCGACGACGATCGACGCCAAGGAAGGTGGGCTGTCGACGATGCTCGAAGCCGGATCGCCTTCTATCAAGCTCAATCGAAGAAGTCGCTCGATCAGGTAGATAGAAACCTTGATCGGATTCGTGAAACCCTTCGGTCAATAAGGAGGATGAGGATGTCGTCGGCAACCATACCGAGACATTCTTCTTCTTCGATCCCCTCGGCCGCTTCACGCAGACGCCATCCGTCCCGCCATACTCCCACGGTCGCTGATGATTATGCTCCGCTCGAACTCCCACTCAAATGGCGTGATCCACCGCCGGAATACCCACCGCTCGAGCTTCCATTGCGATGGCGATATCCTCTGCCTGATCGTAAAGTTCGCAAACATCCCTTGCCCAACGACTCGCTTCCGCATCCGCCTCCACAGACTACTTCCGCATCTTCCAATGTTCTCTCAAATAACTCACCAACTTTTTTGACAAGCCCTTGAGGGACGTGCTTCCCATCAGTATCAAAGAGGGCATAGCTCTCAATGTCGTGATCAAATAATACATAATTGTCCCTTAGAACGAATTCGTTATCCCAAATAGAATCGCATAGTGAGCTCTTGATTCCATCCACAAACTCTAGTGCCATTTGAGTCAACTGATTATTATTGAGCTCATCAATTAAGGCATTCCAAAAGAAAAGCTTCTTCTCAGCCATTTCATCAAACAAGTTGCTGGAACTTTTGATGTCACCACATGTAGTATGCAGGCTCATTAAACCATTAGAAATATAGACAAATGGCTCAAAGTCATTACGAATGGCACCTCCAACGTGCTGAAGAACCTCATCTCCATAATAATTTCTTGCAAATCCAAGCTTCACGTCTGCATTTGTCATCGTGCTCCATGAGACTAGGCTTTGTGTTTCCATTGACTTTGCTGTGTTAGCCCATCCGTTTTGACTTAATATTGAAAATAAAATATGGCCAAAGAGAAGTTCTGATCGCTTTGAATTAAAGTCCTCATAATCCTGCCTTTGGACACTAGGAGCCCCAAGCATCACGGTGAGGAGCATTTGGCAATAGACGGTCTTCATCTCAGTAACCATGCCGAACAAGGCTCTCAACCTTGTGCTCATGGGCTCGTTCTCTGAATCAAGCATCTCATTGAACAACTCCAAGGCATCGAAACCAAGATCATGCTGGGCATAAGCTGCAATAATAGAATTATATGAAACTGAATTTCGTTCGGGCATTCTCACAAATACTTTGTCGGCATCATTGAGGTTCTCGCACTTGGAGTACATTGAGATCAACACGTTGTTGACGGAAACTAGATTTGTGGGAAAGTCGGACTTCATTGCTAGAGAGTGAAGCCGAAACTTCAATAAAGTCCAACTGACCCTCCCAATGTCAGAGTCATGCCGAACAAAGTCACGCCGGCCAGTAATGAAGTCCAGCTCCGGCAAATCGCTAATGAAGTCCGAGATGTTCCCATCAAGCTGGTTGCGGCCGAGATTCATGAGGGTGAGATTCTTGAGCGTAGTGAGCAATGGAGGGATCTCACCAATCTCGGATGGAAACTTGCCGGTGAGGCCACGGTTGGCCATGTCTAGCCGTACTAACTTAGTAAGACTCCCGAACTCCGGCGGGATCCCACCCTCGTAGCTGCTAAAATACCCAATGCTAGAGAGCTCTGATGGGATGGGGCCAGAGAGTGAATTAACGGCGGCTACGACCTTGAGGCGGTTGTGCCGATCGTGTAGAACAGAATCAGCCATGAGACCGGCATGGGCTACTCGCCTTACGTGCGTGGGTTTCTTCCGGGAAGGGACTGTCTCCGACGCTGCCTGCGATGGAGATGACGGATTAGCCGATGGGGCCACGTCCTCTAGGGAGCAGCTAATCTCCGACGAAACCTCGATCTCATCTCCACCTCGGCTCTGTTCTTCTTGGTTGTTCAGTTCAGCTTGGGTTTTTGGCTTGGGATTGTTGGAGCAGAGTGCCACAGGGAACGTGATCGGACTGGTATTGGGACCGGAATCACATTGGAAAGAATTAGAATCGTTGTTCTGGTCGTAAGATGAAGCGATGACAAAATCGGCATCGAGCTGTGGTTCTCCTCGGGTCGTAGATCTTGGAGCGAAATATAGAGGCGTAATTAGGGTCGGACTTGCTCGGATCTGGGAGCGTTCAAGTGGAGAATGGATGATGGGTTGCTGGTTGGCTGCGGGAGGCGGAGGAGCTCGCTTCGAGTGTTGGAACCGAAGGGAATCACGGTCGTCTCCAGGCACGGAATCGCGCTCGTCGCTAGGCACGGAATCGCACTCGGATGCGAAAACAGTAGAGGAGATCGGCGGAGAAACAGAGGATGCGGAAGTAGTCTGTGGAGGCGGATGCGGAAGCGAGTCGTTGGGCAAGGGATGTTTGCGAACTTAGAAGGTGAACCATTAACCAGAGTTTCTCCCCTTCCTAGAAAAAACACAAGCCTCACCCTGTTCTTTTCTTGTTGCTGTTCTCCTTCTCTGCTCTAAGCGGAAGTTCGCTGGATTCTCTGCGTGCGTTGACGTTTGTGCTTGGCATCACTTGCAATGGGCGTAGCCACCGTCTCCAGCACGCCGTCGAGGACATTGCCCCTCGGCATCGGCTACTCCGCCGGCTAGTCACATCCGCTTCGGTGGCGTCCGGTCTCCATCGTTGCCTTCAAATCATCGGATCCGAACTTGGTAAAGCCCTTAACCAAATCTAGAATGCAAACGAAGCGAACCCAGTCTATTTCCCTCGAATATCTATAAACTGAGCCCGACAGAGGTTTCTGACATGGAGTTCGATTTCAATCATGGTCGTGGGGGGCACACGAGGAAAAGGGGCAAGCAGAGCATGGAGGGCGAAGAAGGGATCGTGAGAAACAGGAAGAGGAGGATGAGAAGATTGAGTTTGGATGCGAGAATTGCCTTGCGGCGTTAGCGAAGAATTTCTAACCCGCTCATTTTGAGCGGCTTTGGAAGTCGCGGGATCCGCCTCCCGTAATACACGCCTAATGCTTTCGAGGATTTAGTTTTGTTCCGCTCAAAATTAACCAAACATCCGAATTTAATAAATATATGTATTTGTTTTACTTTACCCTGCTAATTCAGGCAACCAAATAGCCCCATAGTGGTTTTGTTTCTCAGTGGTTGAGAAGTTTTTAATTTTTCTTTACTTGTTATTACTTAGCCCGCCAAGAAGCAGCACGTGGACATCATCACCATTAATCGCACGGCTTTCAATGCTTAAAATCTGCAGCATCAAATTCTCGCTTCAAGTAGCTGTTTATAAGCAGGGGACCATGAACAACTCGAGCTCCCACCCTCTTTCCTCTATTTGAATTTGAAAAATGAAAACCCATCGTCGCAGAATGAAAAGGGCGGGTCGAGTGAGAGTCGGAAAGAAAGTTGTGGAGAGAGTTAGAGATAGCGAGAGAAAGGCCCGCCTTTCCCACTTATATAGGAACCCTAATTGAAGTGAAAACCGCAATCTTTTAAAATATTCTCATGCCTTAAACGCTATTTCACTCCTGTCAAGATCTCTTTTTTCCTCTTCCCCCTCCTTCCCGCTCATTCGCTCTGAAGCCCGTTCTGGCGGAATCGGATTATGGATGGGCAGGAGGCAACGCAGGCAGTCGATCCTCCCTCCTCCATTTGTAGCCCTAGATTTCCATTTCAGGCGAGCACTGTTTCGGGAGTTTCGCATGGTTCTTATCGTAATCGTGCTTTATTTCGTGCCGTAATTTGAAGTTCGGTTCTTTATTTTTTTTGTAGGAAAGGAGAACGAGGAGTAGAGAGGTGGATCTGGAAGAGACAAATGAGCCTGTTAAGAGAGTAAAGCTGTGCGATTTGGAGACGGTGATGCGATCGGAGGAAGGTAGGCCGTTTCCTTGCTTAAAATATGTATTTTTGATTGTTTTCTGCTTCGTTCTTTTTAGCTGGAGTTCCGATTTTTTATGATACTGCGAAAAGGGCAAGGATTTACTGGGTTCATCGGCTATATTAGACAAAAAAGATTCGTCTTTTTTGGCATCAGTTTGATCTGTGGTTTTTAAAAATTGTTGATTTTTCACACCTTATCCTTTGCGAAATTTTGGAGAGGAGCTCTCTTCTTATTATTTCCAGGAAAGGAATCCTCATAATTTTAATTTACAAAGGAGCCAAATTGCTTGTCGATTGGGCGATTTTTCTTCATTCAGATGAGGGTTTCCGAGGGCAATGGTTCGGCTGCATGCATATGGACCGAATATCATGATATTTCTGTGTAGCAGCGAACTTCCTAATCCAACCCCTACGTGGGTGTTGAATTACATAATTTCATTTTATTGCGAATCAATTGATATGTGGGCATTTTTCTAGCAAGCCATTTTTGGTTTAAGTGGCCATTGATACGACATTGCTGGCTGGATAGAGTAACTCATTGCTCTTTAGACCATCGCAGCCTGAGTTATCGATAAAGTTATTGGTTCAAGCCCTCCAGTCCTCCTCAGCCAAACCGATTTTTTTTCTGCACTTGTTAATTGCTTTTGAGGTCAAACTTGCAATATGTGTTTGTTGCATTCTATGCACATCACATATAGAATGGGAGGAATAGCTTGATGGAGTTTATAAATGGGGAGTGATGGCTTTAGAGAGAAGAAGCGGTGGTGTAGTAGTTGGGTCCCTTTAAATATACGGAGCTGGTTGGCTGTTTAGTGCGATTATGGCATTAAAGAGAAATAGCCTGATAACCAATTTTCATTTAATGCAATAATGGGAAGGTAATGCTCTCGCTTAGTTTCATCTTGTTTGATTGACTGGAAGAATTAATTGCCCGAATTTAGTGATTTGGTTTCTAAAATCTGATTTTTAGATGACCGCTTCTCCTTTTTAAAATTTTCCTCCTGCATATTTCTTTCTTGTTTGTATATCTACTCATTTGATCTCTTAAGAATGGATCTTATATTGAAGATGCATCCTATATACTTGACTTATAATCTAAAAATCATTGTTTAAAATTGCGCAATGTGAGGCTCATCTCAATGCAATTTCGGTGAAAAATGCCTTGAGGCTTACACCTTGAGCTTTTTTTAAGAGGCAAGCGCCTCAATTTGGTTTAGGCGCGCCTTGCCTTGCAAGTGTGAGGCGTACGTTTCACTATATATATATATATATATATATTATTAATTATAAACCATACCTAAACCCTAAAATAAAGACCCTAGCAAATTATGTCTTCATGCACTCCCGAACAGCAACAACTTTCTCTAGACCGCATTGACCTTCCGCCCGCCGCCTCTGTCGTAGCCGCCACCACCACAGTCTCTTGGAAGCCGCACACCACCACCTCCTCTAAAAAAATTGAGGTATTACTCTCATCTTTATGTTAATGACAAATATTTATGAAAGAGGAGGATGACTGAAATAAATGAATAAGGAGCAAATTAGGAGGCATTTAACTCTATAGGATGATGTATGGTAGAGACTAATTTATTATGAAAACGACTTAAATAAATATTCCCTCAGTGATGACAATGCAAATGATTTCAAAGTTGTTTTCAACAATTTCAACTTTCTTTAGGAATTAAATGTGGATGAGTAGGGAATTGGTAAAGAATGAATTTGGAGTTAAACTTGATGCTTTATGATGCTTTTATGCAATTCTTATATTTATGTTGTTTTGCTCTTATAATATTTGAATTTAAATTTTATTTCATGTAATTTTTCATTTGCATTTTAAGTTTTGTCTGACTTTTATATGTATGCCAATTTGTTATTTCATTGTTTAATAGAAAGTTAATATGCCATTCTTTAACATATTATTTTGATATTATATAAAAATTACTTTTAATCTTTATTTTCATTTTATGCAATTTTTTTAATTTTTAGGCGTACACCTCGCCTCACAAATGAAAAACGCTTCAATACCTAATTGCACAATTTTAAGCCTCACTAAAAACTAATATGATCTTGAAGATAATCGACCATTGAGATCCTTAAATCCATGATAATCTCCCCTTTTTTTCGCTTCATGCTTTTTAATGCAAATTGTACAATAGATGTTAAATATTATTTTGAGTCAATACATGATTGCATTTCTATTTATTTAAGTTCTTAAAGTTTTAATTGTCCACTAAAAATCTTGAAATGAGGTTGAAATTTATTACTTTCATGCAATATGAAGTTTTAAAGACTTATTTTTTTGTGAAGTTTATTAATAGAATCAACCCTTTGGCTAATGTTATAGTGATGTGTGATATCTTGTGGTCTATGGTTTATCAATGCAAACATAAGATAAAATGCAAAATGAAATACACGGAAAGATCACACTTCCTAGTTTCCGTTTTTTTTAGTTTAAGCAAATATTGGCCTCTTGTGATGCAAAACAAGATGTTTAATTTGCTTCAAACAACAATTTTAAAGTCGCTAAATTTAAAATTTCTCAAGAAGAAATCTACATATTATGAATTTAATTGAATTCAAATCGCACACAGAAAGCCAATCAGAACAATTATATGAGAATAACAATGATGCAAGTCATTAAGTTGAAGAGCAAGACTCACACATGTACAAGGGGAAACATCCCCCTTTGGTTGTCATCAGGGCTTGCTTTGCACTCGAACAATCCAACATAGCTTTAAGAGAGAAACAAACATTTATTCTATACATCATATTACATTATATGCCTTAAGGTCTTATTTATAACCCATAAATGCAAAAATTAGTAGTTTTTCATAATCTTGAGGTTTTGGCTTGGAATTGCAAGTTCTCAATTCAAGAATCTCAAAATTTCAACCTAAATGATAAGCATCCAGTTCAGAGTTCAATGCATCAATTTGTTTTCAAGTTTAGGAAACAAACTATCGAAATTTGCTACAATAGGAAAGCCACCACAAGGAGACAAAGCACTATATAAATGGAAAAATTGTAATAAAACATTAGAAAGGAAACTGGAAAGTTACTTTTCACTTGCCTTGGCAAAGTTCCCCAACCTCGATAAGGGTAGTAGAATTGCACAGGATTTTTCAAATTTTTCAGTTGGACAAAATGAGCAAATGAAAGCACGCGATTGAATGAATCTGATTGTTGAGAAAAATAACTAGTAGTAATAAACTGAATCCCCTAACATTTTCATAGGAACCGACATCATAAGCATGTTATATACTTATGTATATAAAAAAATTAAGATAATTGGAACAATACAAATAATCAGTATGTCATTGTGGTTGTCTTAAATTCCTCCTGCCTTTGTGACAGAGAACATGTAATGCACACTTTAACCCGCCTACGAGTTAGGGCGGGGCTCTCTAACATCAGTTGAATATGCATAACCTACAAATTATGTTCAATGAAAACTTAAATAAATTAAATGAACAAGCAACATCTCTCCTAACCACAACAATCATCACCCTATTTGTCTCAACATAGTCAGATTCACAACATGCTTGCAATAGACAAAAGATGTTGCTTTTAAAATATAAAAATACTATTGCAAATGCTCAAGTTTGAAAGGTTTAAAATCTCATAAGTCTTAAAATGCAATTTTCTAAAACCTAAGTATGATGCCTTGATAAGCGAGCCATTGTTTGTAGAAGCACACAACAACCTCAAAAAAAAAAATGTGATAGGTCCGGCATTGCTATTGCCTTGAGAATGGAGTCACTATCTCAAGAAACATACAACAAGCTAACAAAGCACGTCGCTTGGAGAAGCACGTCATTGCCTTGAATAGCGGTTAGCAACATCAAAAGAAGCACAATCATTTTAAATATGAGTAATTTAGTGCAAAAATGAAAGCGTTTGACAAACTATGCAAGTGCATTAAAATGTGCGCAAATGCATCACATAAGCTTATCGAAAAGCATGTAAATAAATTGAAAACATGCATATGCACCGTGCAAGTGTGTGATGCAAATGCTTCATGCGTGTGTGCCATATGACGTGCACATGTATTATGTGCATTGATGTATTTTGCAAATGCATTATACAAGCACATCGAACATTATGCAATTGCATATGCAAGTACATCACATATAGTGCAAATGCATGTGCAGGTACATAAACATAATGCAAATGCATTATACAAGTACATGAAATATTATGCAAGTGCAATATACAAGTATATCAAATATAGTGCCTTAATCCATTGTGCAAAATGCATTATTGAAGTACATCAAGCAAAGTGCATATACTTCAGTATATCAAGTAAAGTGCAAATGTGTTATGCACGCGCAATAATATGACGTGCAAATGCATTATGTAAACACGTTGAAAAATATGCACATAATTTTTAAAGAAATCAAAATTCCTCATGCTTTGACTATTATTTTGAACTCTGAATCTATGGTTTGAGAATACTGTGCGGGGTTAAAGATCAATCTAAGCTTCTAGTCTAATATTTCTCGAAAGGGATAGAGTCAACATGACTTTAATTAATAAATGAATGCACAATCATAAAAATCTTTTTGAGATATTTAAATTTTCAGTTCTTAATTTCTTATTAGGCCTTCAAAGCCTATTTAAATGAAATTCTTCTAAATGCAAATTCTCAAACTCAACTCTAGTGTAATAGTTCACAAAGTTGATATTAATCTCGATTCTCTATTAGCAAGCGAAGATAGTTGATAAGGTTCAAATATCCAATTATGTATTTCATCGATGGTGGTCTTTTTGAAAGTAATTATCAAATATAAGGGACCCTACAATTAAAATCTTATATATACTCTGATTGAATCTAATCCTTTGTTGGCGCACAAAATTGACGAGGCTTAAACAACTAAAAAAACCAATTATTTAGTATCCTGATGAAGGCCGTATTGAAAGCAAATATCAACTAAATGATAAATTATCAAATTCTATCAAACTTTTAAAATTCAACTCAATAGTTAAAATTTTAATATTTGAAAATAAAATGAATCATCTCATAAATTAAAGAAAAACTTCATCCATCCTTTGCAATCGTTTGATGAGGGCGATGAATTCAAGAATAATTTTTTTCTCATAGGGAGCAAATGTTCAGTAGAAAATATTATTAAGATTCATTCTTAAGCAAACTCCTGCTAGTAAGGATGTGCCAAATGTCCTTTAATCAGTGGTTTGGTCTAATAACTCCACAAGGTAAATGACTATGAAAGGTCCTTGAATCAGTGGTTTGACTGAACAGCTCGACATGATAAACAATTATAATTGAGGCCCTCTGAGTAGGTTGTCTGGCCAATAACTATACTATATTACGGTCATAACTCGAGCCCTTATATTCCTTAATGACTAATACTTTTGAGTAGTGAATCATAAAAAAAACTTGATAAAACACCAAGTCTTTTATTAGACCCTTAAACTAACATTCTCTTCAAGTCTAAAAAGCATTCTTGTACAAAGCAACCCATGCCTGCTGACAATAATTTTTTGGTTAGGTTGATTGACTATCTCATCTGATTAAGTAGATTAGAGGCCATACCGACCTGAGACGACAGAACCATGGGAGCTTTATCATGATCATCATCATCATTCTCCCCACTATCCATTTTAAATGCAAGGTGGTAAATTCTTAATCATAAACATCAAACTTAAATATCATATTTGTTGTTACGAAAAGATGGGTATTTAATAACCGCTTAACGATTAGTCTTAATCAAAAGTGCTATCTCATTACTAGGAGGGATAATTAATTATAAAGACTTATGCTTATAGAATACTAGAAATCATATCTTAAAGTCCTCACATATGAAGGAAAAATCTCTGAGTTGTATCTTAACTCTATCTAATTTGCTTAATGAAAATGTTTCTCGAAACTCGGACCATTAAATTCTTCCTGAATATACGTGGAGAGGTTGGGGCACCCACCAAATTTTTATAGCCCACAATGTTCATTTTTAAATTTAATTCTTTTATTTATTTAAATGTAAACGTATTTTTTTTTTAATTTATCGTTGCATTAAATAAGTTATATCTATAATAAAAAATGGCCATGTGAGTTCAAAAGACCAACATGCATATTATTATTATTTTCTTGGGTCTTTGAATCTTATATTGCATATTATTATTATTTTCTTATGTAATCTTATATTAGAATTGTTTATCTCATTGAGCGTTTAGCTTATTAGACATTGTGATTATTATTTTTTAAGGAAAGGAAAAGGAGTAAGTGCAATCCAATTTATCCTGTACTTTATTATTATGGATGGATGGACCTTAAGCAGGTGACCTAATTTATCCTGTATTTAAGTATTATGGATAGATGTATAGTTTTAGAAAATAATATTAAAAAGAATACACATGATGTAAATTAAAGATTTCTAGTATACATATATTTTTCTATAAAAATGTTAGTTTTTGTAGTCTATATTGAATTATTGACGCATTCATATTAATGACTAAATAATATATTAAATGATAAGATATATTTTGTGACGATTTAGCTAGACTATTTTTTATTCGATCACGATTTAGCTGAATTTTAGCTTTTAATGATTTATATAATAGATTAGATACTAAGGAGGGTGAAATATATATGTATAAGTTAGCAAACAAAGAGATATGAGCAGTAAGGATTTGGTTTAAGTGAAGTGTGCATTAAGGATGAAGATCAAAAAGTGCTTTTATTAGAAGATGATATTCAATACAGATAGATGATATATTTTGGTAAGCTTTTCAATGAAGATTAGGAGAATATGATTGACATTTGTTACCTCAGCACTTTAAATGAAAATAATTTTTTTTTCTTTTATTGGTGTATTTGTAAAATCAAATTTAGAAAGACTTTAAAGAAAATGACGTATGGAAAAGCTGTTGGACCCGATGATATTTCAATAGAGGTGTGGAAATTCTTAGGGGATGAATAAATTTCTTGACTTACTAAACTTTTTAATAGTATTTTGAAGACTAAAATGATGCAAGATGAGTGAAGAATGAGTATGTTGATTCTTATTTTTAAAAATAAAGGTGATGGACAATATTGTGCGAATTATAGAGGAATTACGTTAATGTGTCATGCTTCAAAAGTATTGAAGAGAGTTATGGAGCATATGTTACGCGTGATACTAATGTTTCTCAAAATCAATTTGGATTCATGTCGGATAGGTTTTCTATGGAAGTTATATATTTATTGAGGGGTTTGATGGAGAAGTATAGAGCGAATAAGGAGGATCTTCATATGATATTTATTAATTTAGAGAAAGTATATGATAAAGTTCCAGGAGAAGTGCTATGGAGAGTTCTAGAAAAGAAATGAGTTAATAATACTTATATTCAAGTCATTAATTATATGTATGTAAGAGCTATTACTTGTGTTCAAACATTAGGTGATTTGACCAAGTATTTTCCTATTTCAGTGGGATTACATCAAGGATCAGCCTTAAGCCCATACCTTTTTTGCTTTAGTCATGGATGTTCTCACAATCTCACTAGACATTTGCAAGAGATTATACCCTGGTGTATGCTTTTTGCTGATGATATTCTTCTTATTGATAAGACTAGAGAGGGAGTTGAAGGTAAGCTGGAATTAACTCACTTGATAGAACATGTTGTTGGAAATAAGTGATTGCTGGGATTTGACGGGTGCATTGAAAATATTTTGCAACTGTAAATTAAACCCATATGAAATCAAAACACAGGAGTACCATCACATTCTCATATGCACCAACAACATAGGGATGTAAAAAAAAAAACAAAATAGAAAAATTAGACAACTAGAATACTACCTAAATTTAGAATGCCTTTATGCTTGTCCTAACGCTACTTATATATGTTTTATAAGTCTAAACTTTCAGATTTCAATCAGATGAACTCCGAACTAAAAAAGGCGGTTGGAAGTTTGATCACTCAAATAAAGTTTAAAAACACAATATTATAACAAATCAACCTTGCCTGCACTAGATAAGTGTCGGTCAGTTATAAATATGTTTAATATTAAGCAGAAATTTTTTAGAAGTTTCTTGTGCGTGGCTTAACTTAAATGACACTTTACAATCCTCTTTACAGATTCATCCTCTTGAAATTCCCTCCCCACTTTTATTGCTAGGCAAGAACACCTGTGATTTCACATTTGTTTATGCCTGTATCTTTCTTTTGAATTGCATGCTTCCTTACAACAACAACAACAACAACATCAAGCCTTTATCCCACTACGTGAGGTCGGCTACATGAATCCTTTTTCTCCATTGTGTCCTATTTAAAGTCAAATTCTCGTTTAAATCTAATAAAGAAAGGTCATTCCTAATATTTTCTAACCAAGTCTTTTTAGGTCTACCTCTACCTTTCTTAACACAAGTCAAATCTAATACCTCTACTCTCCTAACCGGGTCATCGGAAGGCCGCCTTTTTATGTGACCAAACCATCTAAGGCGACTCTCTCTAATCTTATCTTCTACTGGAGCTACTCCAACCTTTTCACGTATATGCTCATTTCGTATCCTATCTCTAAGGGTAAAGCCACTCATCCATCTAAGCATCCTCATCTCTGCCACACTTAACTTAGTATTATGCTTCTCTTTTAATGGCCAACATTCGGCACCATAAAGCATTGCAGGCCTCACTACCATCTTATAGAATTTTCCCTTAAGTTTGAGGGGTACATTTCTATCACATAACAAGCCCGATGAATTGCATGCTTCCTTATCTTATTATTTTTTTAGCAGATCAGAATTGTTTAAATAGTCTATTGCTGACTGTATTTACAGCTAAGAGAACCAGATAGGTAAAAAGGATATCAATTTTATTTGATTATGCATTTTCCCTCGCTTAAATACCATGATAATTATAAGACTGGATTCAATCTTTTTTCTTTTGTAATTGCTTTCACATACATTTGACAGTATTTGATGATGAATATTTAAATTGTTTCTCTGCACTCCAGGAATCGGGTCTTCCTCACCTAACCCAATAGAAAAGGGAACTGGAGAACTTGAAAATTTTAGTGAAGAAGAGGACAGCTCCCAGATCACTAAGGCAACAGATTTGAAGCTTTCTAACCATCCATTAGACATGCCAATGCACAATAGTTCTCTTGAAACTGATGCTGCAGTTCTCAGTTTGGGTCATGCCATCAATTTGCAATCATCCATGGTTACTATTAGTGAGCTTGAATCTGAAAACATGAAAGATTCCTCTAAAGTTTCCATGCCTACAAAAGGTGAAATGAAGAGTGTTTCTCAGGCAACTGATATACCGAAACTTGGGGTGGATCTTAACAATCCCTTTTATCCTTATAAGAAACTAGGGCAGGTGAGAGCTACAGATGCTTCAGAATGTGGTAGCTCCACTGGTCCAATGGAAAATAATGAATCAATGAGAATATGGAATGAGATGAAGCAGAATGGCTTTGTCTCCTTGAAAGAAATTGCTGCCATCCCGAAGCCAAGGGGCCGTCAGCCTAGAAGGAGAAAAAGTGAAGATACCAAGAAAAAGACTGACACCGTGAAGGGAGAAGTGACCAATAAGTGCATCAATGTTGGTGCCCCAAGTGGTTTGCTTTCTGGGCTTAACCCTGGTATCATCAAGCATGTAAGGAATAGCAAGCAGGTGAACTCAATTATTGAAGCGATGCTGCAAAGTGAGAAGCTTGAGAATCAAGAGCTACAACAACATAGGCCCCTTGAACAATCTAGGAGTGGGAGTAGGGGAGTCAATGTGGGTTCAAATGAACATAGTTATTCCTCAGTAGCTGATCAACTTGATCTATCACTAAATAAAACATTTAATCCTGCTTGTTTTGGGTCTAGAGTGCAAAGCAGTGAGTCAGATTTGCCTGATGACAAATTCAACAGTGATAGCATCAATGCATCAGAATTCGATGATGCTTCTCTCACACTGAAACTATCATCAGGTGTAATATCAACAGAGCATGCTAGCAGTACAGAAATCATTGATTTCTCAATAAACCAAGAAAACACCTCTCTATCATTTAAAGGTAATGTACTTCTTATTTTATTTTTTGCCCCTAGCTATATCTTTGTAATCACTGCAAAATTGTGATGCCGGTTGTTATTTTATGTATCCATATAAAATTTGAAGATTAAGAAATCAACTACATAATAATATAATGCAATACATAAGAATATAATGCAAGTTAAACCTCTGTGGAGACTTATTTTTACCCACACTTTACAGCGGCTAGTGTTGCTTCTCAATGGCTAGGGTTGATTCAGCAAGATATTAAAGGTCGGTTGGCTGGTAAGAGACTGTTAGCTTAGAACTACTAAACATTTTCAAATATGCTGCTATTTTGTTAATGACGATTCTCCATTTTTCAATGGATGCAGCACTTCGACGCAGCAAAAAGAGAGTTAAAAATGCAATCCAGATAGAGTTACCTTGCTTGCTAACTAGAGATCTAGCACCTAAACAAGAGAATGAGTCTATGCCGTTACATTCCTCTTTGCTTGAGTGCCCCAGAAAGGAAACTTTAGACATGCATATGGCTCGATGGAAAAATCTGTTTGGTCAGATGGAGAAATCACTTTTGGAGGAGGGAAAACATCTGGTAAGTCTCAAATTTGTGGCTTTTATTATGCTTTATCTTTTATAAGAAGTTTTAATATGTGCTATATTTTATGACTATGCGAAAGTCTAGATTGAACCTAAAGATCAAACTAGGTCATAAAACTGTATTTATTTGATTTTCTTTAATTCAATAATCTCTTATGCAAATTGGATAGGAATTATTCTTGCATTGGATAATCTTATTTTTAAATATGAATAAGATGACAAGATTTAGTTTTTGAATTTTGAAATTTAATACCTATTTCTTTAATAGACTTGGAGCATGTTATTTTTATCATTTTGATTTGAAATTTGCTGTTCTGATATCCTCAATTCCCTTTCTCCTTGGTTTTTTTTTTCTTGTAAATATATAATTTCTCTTGGCTCTATTTTGATCGGAATGCTCGTAACAAAGCCAGTTATCACCAAATTACAGTATCTCTTGGTCTCTTTCTCTCTTTTATAGAATGGTGATTTTTCAGGCGTCATTCTCTTTATCATTCAAAAAAATGAAGCATCCCCCTCATCCTCCCTCTCAACTTGTCCTCTACCTTTAAAAGGCAAAATAAAACAGATTTAAAGAAAAGGTAAAAGAAAAAAAAATCAAGGAGACATACATCTTCAAGATCTACACAAAATTGATATTAGTACTAAAATCCTGATGGTAAGTCTAAGTTAGTTCAGTCTCCCTTTCCCCATAGAATTGTCCCATTTCATACATATTCAAAAATTATCTTCCTCATGAGCTTTGCCTTAAACATTAGCACACAAGAACAACCCACAAACCACCATACCCTCCTCTCCCTGGCCCTTCTTTTCATAATTTGAAGGGAAAAATTCCATAACAATAACCTAAATCGCTAAAATCTAAAACCTAGTTTTAAAATCATAGCCAAAAACGTTGAAGGTTGAAATTCAGTTGGGAGTTCTATGTATATACCAAGATTAGATAGTTTTGGTGGAAAGAAAGATGGTGATAACAAAACTCTTGGAGAGAACCTCAGAAATGGAACCCTGATTATTAGTAGAGTTTCAATCATATCGTATGATAAGGTTCTCCACTGCATTAAGAAAATTTTAATTCTAAAAGGCAGTTTGGTCAAACGTGTATAGAAATCCTTCTAGAAACCTATATTGCTAGCATTGTTTTTTATCCTAAATAATCAGGAAATGTAAACCTAATTAACTTTAATTTTAAAATTGTTAATTATCCTACTTAAAAGTTTTAAGAATAGTTCTAGCATGTTGTGAAATCAATTTTACAAAAAAAAAAAAAACATTTTTTTTTTGTTGAAACAAAATTAATTTCAATTCTTCTAATTTTGTAAACAAATTGCCAACTATATTGGTTTACTAGCATCATAATATTGCATTTATTTATTTATTTGTATGGTTGGCAGAATATATTATTTTATTAATTTTATCATAGTGTGCTAATTCATGTACATTATGTCGTTTGCTCAGCAATAATTTAAAGTTGAGTTGTTACTTTGGCATATCAATTAAATGCACAACTTAAAACTATTGAAGCGACATAGGGACTTGTCATGTTTATTTATTTATTTATTTTTGGAAGAGTATTTGTCTTGTCTATTTAATGTAATGTCACTGCACAATCTTTAGAGACATAATGGATAGGTATGTGACGTCTAGTCTACCTGAGATGGTTTGTGGTGTGGTAAGCGCCATAATGAAAATTGATCATTTGATGAGAATAAGCATTATGAATAAAAATATAGAAAGAATCTCTTTGGGTGGCATACTTCCTAATGCTACACTTTGTTTGCATTTTCATCCACAAAATTTGGCATATCAATTAAATGCACAACTTCAAACTATTGAAGCGACATAACAACTTTTCTTCTCTTTTTTTTTTTTCTTAAAGAGTACTTGTCATGTCTATTTAACGTAATGTCATCGCACAACCTTTAGAGACATATATGAGAAGGTATGGACCTCTAGTCGGGTTTACTCGGGTCCGCAACGGGTTGGGTTCATGTTCAAAAAAGTGATCCGTTTGCAAAAACATTCGGGTTCGAGTCAGGTCAACTTATGTCATGTCAGTTTCGGATTAGACCCGAACCCGACCCGTGACTCGATTTTGACAGTCTTACTCTTAATTACCCTTTTTAATTTATTTTCTGATAGACTGATTTTATTCTACGATCTAGATCGTACGGTATGAGCTAGTGAAAATTTAAACTTCTAAGTTTCGCTCTCTCGGTGTATGTGTGCACGGTTGTTAAGTTAGCATACACCTTTTATCAGTTATTTGCCGCAAGAAAAATAAAAATAAATAAGTAGAAATACTGACTCTTGCAAACATCAAACTTTTTTTATCCAGCCTTGAGTTTTGATCCTTTGTTAATGCATGGTGTATGATGTATCTGAAATATTAGTACACACAAGAGAAATATGCAGTTATAATACTAGGAGAAATAAAGTAAATATCCAATAATATTTGTTATTATCAAAATCATAAGTTCGGAATCTTGGATTGCAACAATCTCCTTATTTTTTATGATGACAAATATTTTTGGTTAAATTCTCAAGTTTATTTAATTTTCTCATAATCTCCTCCTTACTAGTTGATTTCTTTATTTTTTTTTATTTTTTAATATTAAGAATAACATGACATAAATAAACACAAGAACAATCTAAATAAAAAAAATTAAACTAAATCAAACAATGGATACAACTAACGAACATCATATTTCCCTTTTAACATTACCTGAAAGGAGAATAAACTGATCGAGAAAAGCAATAATCAAAACAAACTACAACGACAAAAACATCTACAACACATCACACAAAATTAAAAGTAGGAAGGTTCGTGATCAGGTGGTTGTTGAAAGTATTAGTGAATGGTAGAAAATTGGTAAATGAACCACGCTCGATTTGCCTCGTGCTGCTGCTGGACCAGCTTGTGTTGCTGTTGGAGCCGCTCCTAATACTGAGTACACTCCTAGAAGTGTGTATCCAATCGCATTTCCAGGCGGTCAAATCTCTCTACCATCGTGTTGTAAACCTAGGGCCGGTATGTAGGTGCTGGTGCTGGTGCTGGAAGGTCTCCCCCTTCCTTATTGAACTCGTGCTCCTCTGTGGGCTCGTCCCTATGGCATATATCATGAAAGAGAATGTGGAAGGAACTATCAGTATAGAAAATAGGGAATATGTCCATTGTCACCGATGTATGATACGTAAGCTGGTATTTCGTTCCTAAGACATATGAAACTATATGTCATAGAGTTAGATTCTACCTATTCGCGTGCCTCTTCAGCTAAATTACTAAGCGCGCCAAACCAGAGAAGGGAAGAGGTTAATTTTGTTATTAATTATAATTAATTATAATTCTTAATATTTAATTATAGTTAATTATTAATTAGTTATAATTATAAATAATTAACTGATTATAATTAATTATTATTTATTAATTAATTAATGCGTATAATTATCTCATTAACTATAATTAATTTAAATTAATTAATAATTAACTATAATGAATTGAAATTAATTATAATCATAAATAATTACTAATTAGTAATTATTTTTAAATTAATTATAATTATAAATAATTAATTATAATTATTTATTATTAACTATAATTAATTATGGTTAGTTATAATTAATTGTAATTAAGAAATGCCCCACTCGTTCTCTTGCCTCGATCCACACGCCGACGTTGCTAAGGTATAAACTCCTAAACCCTAAAACTTTGATAACCCACCTTCGACGCTTGCAGCGCGATAAAATGACCACATATACACGCTTTTTTTAGCGTGGTGGGAGAAAGTGCTTCGCGACGCTTGCGACGAAGCGTGGTGATTCGTGGCGCACCGGAAAATTGCTTATACATGCTTTTCTTAGCGTGGTGGGATGAGAACCCGGTGCGATGCGTATGACGAAGTGGGGATACCCATAAGTACCCGCTTGCAGGGAAACAACTGCTTTTCTTTTGCAACATGTACCGAAGACCTATATACAATTTTCTTAGCGTGGTGGGGGACAAAAATATACTGTCTCGGTGTCCTCATTTGAGAACACTTACCATACATGCTTTTCTTAGCGTGGTGGGAATGCCTAGTTTCCCGTAGTTTTTCCCTTAATGGGGGAGACATCGGGAGGCTATCGAAATTTCGGGTGAACATGAGACCTGTTTTGAACTTAAATAAACTTGAACAAATTTAACCTAACAATGACAACAAATTTAGCATATGACTTATGGAGTTGTGCTCAAATGAACTAAATAGAGTCTTGAACTCAAATCAAACGAACAATAGAGGACTTGATTTGAGCTTGAACTTGAACAGAACTTGCAATTTGACTACAGGGAACTAGACTTCAATGCAATAAATACACTATGAAATTAAAATGTAAAAATTTTAAGTGAACTTTCAAACAAACATCAACTTTTAATGCAAGCAAAGAATTCATGCGAATTACAAAAGACTTGAGTCAAATCACAAGGGACCTGAACAAGATTTGAACAACTGGAACTTGGATCACTTGGACTCATATTCAAGCAAATGCAAAGGAACATGTCATAACTTGAACCCAAGTGAACAAATGCAAAGGACCTGATGTGGACTCAAACTTGCATTAAACTCGAAAATGACACAACTCAATTGATTCATAAAGAGTTCGACTTGAGTGATTATAAAAGGTAAACTCAAAGATGTCAACAATGAACTAGAGTTTAATGAAATGGGAGATGCAATGATGTATCTACAATCAATAGCATAGTTTCAATGAAATATCAAATGATCATCATACAAACATTAGTATGTGAATCTACCACATGAGATATGAGTTCTCTTCAAAGTCAACAAAGGACCCATGATATATGACATGCATTCAAATGAACATCATCAAATGGAGTGATAAAAAATTTGATTTCTTGAAGAATAATCAAGATTTCAATGGAACTATCACCACAGTCAGAATACAAGTGCTAATTAAGAAATATGATACATTCGAACCTCTCATACACGCAAAATTCTTGATGGGGATAGAGAGAATCCCTACATTTAAATCTAATAAAGAAAAGTCATTTCTAATATTTTCTAACCAAGTCTTTTTGAGTGCCTATACCTTTTAAACATAAGCCAAATTTAATACATTTACTCTCCTAACCAGGTCATTGGAAGACCATAAATCTAAGGCGTGTCTCTCTAATCTTATCTTCCACTGGAGTTCCTTCAACCTTTTTACGTATATGCCCGTTTCGTATCATGTCTCTAAGAGTAGAGCCATTCATCCACCTGTGCATCCTCATCTCTGCAACACTTGCCAACCACTTCAACAGAATTTAACAATCTTTTCAACTTTTTTCTTCTTGATCTCATAACTACTAATGTAATAGTGTTTAATCATGACATGTGAAATCTTCTCATAGTGTGGGCCAGCTGCCTTAAAAATGTTAAATACGTTGTACTTAGTAAAAGTTAAACACGTCACAAACAATCTGTTTGTTACTGTTGCCCTGTCTAAAAACCGTGAATCTGATGGACATTAAAGCCAGTTGGAAAGGAAAACCATAGCTTAGCTTGCTATCCACTGGAGGGGAACCTAATGAGAGAGAAAACTTGCTATCTTCACTAAGAAAACTCAATTGAGATAGCCTTAATTAAATGAGTAATCAAGGATCCTCTCCAAAGAATTCCTAATACTTCATTTAACCATTCTTACTTCTTATTATGGGTTAATTGATAACATGGAGAGGTTGGCTATGAATTAGCAGGATATATGAATAAAATTGCAAGAAAATTTTAATACTCAATTTGCATTTAAGATTGAAGACAGCTGGCATATAATGAATCCCATATTAATGCAATATTCTCAGGAGCTCCTTGCACAATTTTTTCTTGCTATAGACTTCTTCTGTGGCTGTTAACAATGACTTATGTCTTATCTAAGGCTTTGTTTGAGACTTTTTTAGTGTTTTTTAAACCAGTTTTTTTATACAAAAATTTTAAATTTTGTACTAAAAAGCTTCTTTAAGAAACTTTAAGAAAGCTGTCTCAAAAGAGGCTTCGTTTGGGACGGCTTTTTTATTGCTTCTGAAAACGGAGTTTTAGTACAAAAATAAAAAAAAATTGTACTACAACTCTGTTTTAAAAAGCAATAAAAAAGCCGTCCCAAACGAAGCCGAAATCTAAGTGAGCTTTTGCGGTGGACACATTAAACTTAATTGGATTTTGTGGTATTGTGTTCATATGGTGATAATAATATATTGATCACACTTAATGTTGCAGGAGAAGTGGCTTAGGCAGGTTGAAGAACTTCAATCCCAATGTGACAAAGGTCTAAAGTATGTTAGTGCCAATGGGCTTTCGAATTTGGATTCAATAGAGGATGTGAGGTTAGTTTAAAGTCATTATTTAGTTTTAACCCTCTTGAAATTATTAGTTCTTTTTATTTACAAAATTAATTTTATCTTATTTATTTAACATTTTTTGAGAAATTTTCTCATTAAGTAGTTTTTATTTTATTTAATTTATAGTAAATAATATTGATGCTTTTTTATTAATAAAACTGAATTATATTTATTTTATATGCCAAAATAAAACTTTTCTTGTATATGGACACAAATGGAAATACTAGAAATAAAGCCCTTTCTTTACAGTCTAAACTGAACTTAAATAAATATTTTTTAAAATTAGTTTTCTCCTTATAATTCATATGAAAATTGATAAACTATTTATTAATTTATGAAATTTTATCTTTAACCATTGAATTTTTTATGCTATTATTGTTAAAATTTCATCCTACTTCTAGTCAAAACCAGACATTTAGCAAATTCTGCCTTTGCAATTTTTTTTTATTATTCTGACCCTTAAAATATATTTTAAATATAAGAACTTCGGTAAGACACCATAAAATTATTTGAAAGGATATGAAACTTATATTTTACTTAAAATTGCAGTAAAATTACTTTTAATTTTTTTTTTTGAAAGGATATGCTAGTTAAGGCTTTGTTTGGAACGACTTTGTTTCCGCTTCTTAAAGAAGCTTTCTAGTATAAAAATTAAAAATTTTAAACTAGAAAGCTGTTTTAAGAAGCAATAAAAAAGGCGTCTCAAACGAAGCCTAAGTTTACTTAAAGCTGCAACAAAGCTATCCTAAAAAATGAAATTAATTTCTGTAGGCTAGAGGGGATGGTGAATAATGAACATCTAACCATTTCTAGAGCTTTGTTTGGGACAATTTTTTTACAGCTTTTTAAAACAGCTTTCTAATACAATTTTTTTAGCAAAAAATTTTTGTACTAGAAAGTTGATTTAAAACAGCAGTAAAAAAGTTGAATCAAATAAAGCATTAAATTAAAATAAGCACAACTAAATTTCGTATGTGGTACAATATACTTTATATTAGTGACCTTTTTAATTTTTTTTTTAGCTCTCATGAAAGTTATGTCATTTAGTATTTTAAATTTTATTAATTTAAACTAAATAATATTCATAATTTGCTTCTCTTAATAAAACTAAATATTAAATATTTTACCCATACCTATATACCAAAGGATGAAACTTCTTCATTATTTTGTCTAATATCAACAAGAAAATGATGAAATTTTTTTGAGGAAAATTTACATCGTCTTCTCAAGTGTTATTCAATTGCTATTGAATTCAGAATTTATATTCATTTTTATTTTGTCCCATATGCTTGAAAATCTTAGCAATCTAAGCTCTTCTGTTTCTTTTCAGTGTGTGGAAGAACAAGGAGTCTTGGGAAGGGGAGTGTGCAGTCAGAGCAGCTGCAGCTTCCATCTACTCTACAAGCAACCTGATAATGACTGCAAGATAATACACCTTCCATCTTTCATTTTTTTCTTCAATTTCCTTAACTGAGGATCCTCCTCTAGCTGGTGATCCTCTTGTCCAGTTTCTTATTACTTTTTTTTATTGAGCACCTGTATTATTATGCCCTTTTTCCTAACCAAGTTGGTCTTTGAGCTGTATCCGGATTATCTCTGAATGTCTGCTTGTATCCCATAACTTAAAAGCTAAGTTAAGCATTTTGATTTCCTTCTTATTTCACTTCTATGAACCACTTAAGCAAAGCTTTGCGAACGTCGTGATTTATAGTTTCTTGAATGTGAAGCATCCTTCAAAATGCACTTGAATGGTTTTTTTTTGGGACATTTAGGTCAATTAAGATCTTGTTTGATTAGGCTTAATTTCTCCGTTCTCCGTATTCATACGACGAATTCAGTTATTGTTTTACCGTTTGGAATCAAAACTTTGTCATAATTCTTTTTTAGTAAACTTTGTTTTTTCGGTGGTTAGAAAATTCATTCAGTTTCTCCTTATTCGGTTACAAAATTCATTCAGCTTCTCCTTATTCGGTTACAAAATAGAGTTTTCAGAAGTAAAAAACTGAACCAAACGAAGTTTAAGGCAAACTTACACACACTTCACATACGAAAGATTCAAAGTCAAGATTTCTTAATTGGTAGCCAAAGCTTCCAACAAATAGACCAAAGTGAGCTGCATCCTAACTGGCTTTAAATTCAATATTAGTTTTGTTAGTTAGCTTCAAAGTCAAACTATTATATACATAATTGTCTTTATCTTTTGGTCAGTGCTTATTCACAACCGGATTTCTCATCTCTTGACATCAATTGATAAGTTAGGTGAACAAATTTGCCTTCAAAGGCAAAACGACTTTCCAACGTTTAACTTATCGTGTGGATTCTTCTTTCTTGAGTTGCTATCGAACTGTCATCAAACAAACACACAATCAACAGGAGTTTGGTTGTGAAATTAATGTTCATCAGCTCATATCTGCCAATCTCAACGTTCGATGTAATGTAAATTTAAGCCTCATATTTTCAAATTAAAATCATAATATCATAGTGATAATATGCTTGTTCTTATTATGCCGCAGCTTAGATTTCAAAGGGATCTATATGCATCTATAGTTGCACTGCTATAATCAGCAGGCCCAACCAAAACTAGCTTAGAAATGCTGATTTTTCTTTGGGATTAAGGTTCGTTTGGGATGACTTTTTTATTATTTCTAAAAGTAAATTTTTAGTTCAAAATTTTTAATTTTTATACTAATTTTTTTTTTAAATAAGAAAAAAGCTATCGCAAATGAAATCTAAATATCTTCTTTCTACAAAGCTTGCAAACAGTACAAAAATGACATTTGCAACTTCAGCTACCTCTATTGCCCAGTCAAATAAATCTATTACGGAAATGACATCATCAACTGTTCAAGCGATTATTATTTCCAACAACACCGGCAAACATGGTATCTGTGAGATCGGTTGATAGTTAATATGTTGCTATTAAACAGCATTTCAAGAAATAAAATGATTATTATTTTTATAGAAATGAATAGTTGATAAGAAAATTTACTGCCAGTCCTTTAAGATAATTAGAAAAGTAATTAATAGAGTAGAAGGCTTTCTTACTGTTTGATAGACCATTATAAACCAGCCTAGAAGAAAATGCATACAGAAACAAAACATAAAAACCATCTAGTTATCTTCTCAGGAAACAACTCTGAAGTAACTTTCTAAAACACAAGAAATATTGCTCTCCAACTAAGACTTTGTTTGGGATGACGTTCTTATTGTTTCTTAAAGCAATTTTTTGTACTAAAAATCATCCCAAACAATACTTAAATAATAGTTTTATTTGGGATGATTTTCTTACTGTTTTTTAAAATAGATTTTTGATAACAAATTTAAAATTTTATACTAAAATTGATTGAAGAAGCAAAACATGGTAACAAATTGACTCTGTCGATCCTCTTGCTTTCTTTTTCTTTACTCCGAAAGATTTTCTTATGAACATAAAATAAATATTTAGCTATTCAAACTTTTAGTCCATGAAAACTCATTAGAATATTGAGTGCGAGTTGTAAAGCAGGTAAACCAAATGCCCATCAAATAACAAATATAACAAAAGAATAGCACAGGTGGGACAAAGCATCAAGGTTCTTGAAATCAATCCATTTGATCTCACATCCATTGGTTTTCAAACAAAATAAATTGTTTATTACATTTTAACATATATAAATAGAATAACTATTTAGACCAATGGCTGTAGGTACACAACATTAATGGAAATGACAATGATGATGGTGGTGGTGGTGATGCCTACAATCATCAAGGCCAAGACATCTCAACAAGGGGAAGCAAGCCACAAAGACGCACCTTCCAATTCCCCTAAAGATGGAGAGAATCGCAAAGCAGGGGCAGCAGCAGCATACCAAGAAAGGATCATCATATGGGCTGTCATTGTCATGATGGTGATGATGGTCGTGATGTCCCATTATCCCTGAAAATAAATTGAAAAAAAAAAAAAAAAAACGAAAGAGTTTTACCAAAGGACTAATAACAATTTATTGAATAATGCCACCTAAATCTAGCAACATCTAAGGCTTTGTTTGGCGCGGCTCTCTTTCTGTTTCTTAAAGCAGCTTTTTAGTATACAAATCTTATTTGTTGTACTAGAAAGTTGCTTTAAGAAGCATTAAGAAAGCTGTCCTAAACGAAGCCTAAATGTTAAGATTATTTGATAATAAAATAAAAAAATAACAAAATGAAATATTATGATCATATTTATTGGGATAATAAAAAAACATGCATCTCAAAATCAATGAACAGCTTGACACACCTATTTTGACTAAAAATTCAGCAATTGAACAAGCATTACATAGCATAAGGCTTTGTTTGGGACGGCTTTCTTACTGCTTTTTAAAGTAGCTTTTTAGCACCATTTTTTATTTTTTACTAGAAAGCTGCTTTAAGAAGCAGTAAGAAAGCCGTCTCAAACGAAGCCTAAATTTACCACCTAGGTGAACGTCTTGTTGCAATAATTTCAATGACTCCAAAAAGACTCAAATCTAAGCATGATAAAACCCTTAACCAACTAAATCAACTTGGAACAATTTGAGTTCCCCAGAAATCCTTTTCTTAGGCACGTCTTCACATTGAGGATTGGCAGTCACATACAATCGTTTTAAGCCTTGTTCATTTAATTCATGAACTTCCTCAGCATTGCAAAGGCCAATTTGTCGTTTGAAAATTTGATCCATCGCCTTTGTTGGATTTGTGGTGTCGAGATTTGCAAGATGATATATTTTGATTTTTGATTGAAGATGTTGTCAATGATAGCCTGCAGCCTCAATTCACCATTGATAGTTTAACACCATCAGTCTAGACCAACCTACTTAGACAAGTCAATTGGGCTAGCTTGGAGGCATAATCTAGTATATTTATTCTTAATAGCCCCAAAATTTTCTCATTTGGGACATTTTAAATATTATGAACTTTCAAATGTTGAACTAACTCTAGAGCTTTTACCCCTCCTTGAAGTTCTCCTTCATTTGAATTTATGTTCTTGAATCCATCTGGCTTTCTCCCCCAAGAAAAAAGATTGATTTGATCATCTTTAAATGCATTATGATTTATTTGTATTGTCTTGCTTGCTCCCTTTAGGCGTGTGTCTTCACTTACAGGAGGAGAATTGAGTGTTCATTCCCAATGGCCTTCATAACCTTCTTGCATTATCTCATCCTCAACCTCCAAGTCATGCCTCCTTCACTCGTAGGACAACTCAGCTATTGTCAGTGATTGGCACAACCTTTCTATGCAGTTTAGCGTCTTAGCGTTGCACGAAGATCCAGCACGCAATCAAATAAAAAGAGTGAGTATAGTATTCACAAAAGACACCAAGATTTTGACATGGAAAACTCCTGAAAAGGGGAAAAAATCATAGGGCCTAGCCTAGTTTGAATGAATAAACTAGTATTTGCAGTTGATTACAAATGAGGCCCTTCATTTGGGGGAAGGCCTTAGCTTGATGTAACAAATATACATCATACAAAGTGTGTTAAATGGTGGAAATAGGAAGAATCACTGTTGACGTGTTTGCTTGGTCGGAAGAGCCATAGTCGGTGGGTGAAGGAGGTCGAAAGGACTGTAATCGCTGGGTGACATAAGTCATAAAGAAAGTTATATAGCGACGAAGGTCGGAAGGACGACGTGGTGTAAAAGTCCAGCGATGGACATAAGTCCAATGTCAGATAGAAGTCTGACAACGGGAAGAAGTCTGGCGTCGGGTAGAAGCCCGATGGAATTCCGGTGACTGGCGAAAGTCCTGCGTCGGGCAGAAATCCGGCAACAGTCGGAAGTCCAACATTGGGTAGGAATCCGGCGACGGGCAGAAGTCCGATGTATGGTAAGAATCCGGCGATGTGCTGAAGTTCGGCACTGGGTAGAAGTTTGTCGATGGATAGAAATTTGGTGCCTAATAGAATTCCGGCGATGAGCGGAGGTCCGACGTCTGGTAGAAGTCCGACTTCAGTCGACGGCCGGATAGAAATCCTATGTCAGATGACATTCGGGCAAAACTCCGACGTCAGTAGGCTACCTGGTGGAAGTCTGACAGTGGTCGAGGAGGAGTCTCTTCCTTGCTTCTTTCTCTTCTCTTCTTGCTTGGGCCTTCTCCCCCCCCCCCTCGCATTCGGGCAAAACTCCGACGTCGGTAGGCTGCCGTGTGGAAGTCCGACAGTGGTCGAGGATGAGTCTCTTCCTTGCTTCTTTCTCTTCTCTTCTTGCTTGGGCAGAACTCCGACTTAGCTTGATGTAACAAATATACATCATACAAAGTGTGTTAAATGGTGGAAACAGGAAGAATCGTTGTTGACGTGTTTGCATGGTCGGAAGGGCCATAGTCGGTGGGCGAAGGAGGTCGAAAGGACTGTAATCGCTGGGCGACATAAGTCATAAAGAAAGTTATATAGAGACGAAGGTCAGAAGGACGACGTGGTGTAGAAGTCCAGCGATGGACATAAGTCCAACGTCAGATAGAAGTCCGACAACGGGAAGAAGTCTGGTGTCGGGTAGAAGCCCGATGGGATTCCGGTGGCGGGCGAAAGTCCTGCGTCGGGCAGAAATCCGGCGACAGTCGGAAGTTTAACATTGGGTAGGAATCCAGCGACGGGCGGAATTCCGATGTCTGGTAAGAATCCTACGACGGGCGGAAGTCCGGCACTGGGTAGAAGTCTGTCGATGGATAGAAGTTTGATGCCTAATAGAATTCCGGCGATGAGCGGAGGTCTTCCTTTGCTTCTCTCTTCTCTTCTTGCTTGGGCCTTCTTCCCCCCCCCCCCCCCCTCGCATTCGAGCAGAACTCCGACGTCGGTAGGCTGCCGTGTGGAAGTCCGACAGTGGTCGAGGAGGAGTCTCTTCTTTGCTTCCTTCTTTTTTAGTCTTGCTTGCTCCCACGATGATAGAAGTCTGTCGATGGATAGAAGTTTGATGCCTAATAGAATTCCGGCGATGAGCGGAGGTCCGACGTCTGGTAGAAGTCCGACTTCAGTTGACGGCCGGATAGAAATTCAACGTCAGATGACATTCGGGCAAAACTCCGACGTCGGTAGGTTGCCTGGTGTAAGTCTGACAGTGGTCGAGGAGGAGTCTCTTCCTTGCTTCTTTCTCTTCTCTTCTTGCTTGGGCCTTCTTCCCCCCCCCCCCTCGCATTCGAGCAGAACTCCGACGTCGGTAGGCTGCCGTGTGGAAGTCCGACAGTGGTCGAGGAGGAGTCTATTCCTTGCTTCTTTCTTTTCTAGTCTTGCTTGCCCCCCCCCCCCCCTCTTTCGGGGTCCATTCTATGAGAAATAAAGAGTTTATTTATAATTTTTTGAGAGTGACATGGTCAATAAATAGGAGGAATATTAGGGGTAAATTGGGAGTGGTTTGAATGGACGGCCGATGTTAAAACCCTTGATCGTGGACTGTTTATTGGGCATTTGAATGTCTTAATGATATCAGAATTTGGCGATCTTAGGCTCGTTGGATCGTATCGTCGAGCCGCTTGATTCGACTATAAGCATATCTTATTTGAAAACCGTTTGGTAATCCAAATTACAGTTTGAACCCTCCAAATGTGCTTTTGGTCTTTTATTTGGACTCATTTGGGCTAGGATTGAGTCGAATTTGGTTCCCTTGGGTTCGTATTTCCGAGACGTTCAGTTCTACTATAAGTTTGCTGAAATTGAAGTTTCCAACTTGATTTTGCCTTGAGATTCGTGCCCGATCAAGATAATTTTTTGACGATGTATCAAGTCTAATCAGAGAAAATTTGATTATGGAATTGTATTCCGGATGAGAATGGCAAAGCTAAGAATACAGTATTGAGCTTTTACATCTTCTTTAATTAAATAGTAGCTCATATCATAGATATTAGAGAAGACAGTCTGACCTTGTTTCCATTAAAAAGCCCAATTTTCTTTTTTAATAAACAAGGGAAGCGAGAGAAAGAGAAGTTCTCCAGAGGGTAATAAAACATGAAGAAAAAGAATGAAATCATTCTAGGTGAAAATCACATTTAGCTGCGAGAAGGAATCAATATTATAAAACGATAAACTGAAATCATCCATACCTCAACTTCTTATTGAAGTGCCAAATCCCAACCAGAAGAGAACTTCAATGGAACAAAAGCACATCGATTTAAGACAAAGCGAAGACAAACTTGAAGAAGAAGACTCCTCTCTTCTTAGGGTTTTCAGTTCTTTCCGAGGAGAGGGAAAGACGTCTAAATTTGTGGAAGAAGAGAAGAAAGGCTTAATATGAATTAAATCCCAAATCTCAGCAGAAACGCGTTAAATAAGTGTCTTCATCGTGTAGGTGGATTAGATCACGTATATTGCATCAAACACCACAGCCTTTGAACAACCAAAGTATTGGCATTATTATCCACTAAGCTCGCCTGTCCGTGCGATTCACGATTGCCATGGACGCTATCATGTCGTGATTATTGCTAGAATTAATCGGTTTTTAATGATTTGGTCGGTCCACATTTTCTTTTTAAGAAATTAGAGGAAGCATCAAATACATACAATATATATATATATATATATATATATATACACGAGACTCAAATTTAGGACCTCTTAATTGAGGGTCAAACTCACAACCAACAAACCAAAGAGAATTGTGAAATGTATTGTTTTTCATCTCAATCCTAATTTCAACTTATAACTACTCATAATAAAGATGTGTGAGCTGAAAATTGAATCATTATAATGTCGATCGATCTGATTGTTCAAGTTAAGTTTTATTTGATGTGCATAATTAATTAAAATAAAATAATAAACGGTGATATAATATATTTTTTGAAGCATTATTGAACATAAAAACTCATATGATCTTTAGGGGTGTCAATTTTGGGTGATGGTTCGGGTCAAATCCGAAATTGATCGGCACTATTCAGGTTAACTTGAACCTGATCCGTTTTTGCAAACAGGTCAGTTTTTCGAAACCAAATCTTACAAGCTTCAGGTTCGGGTCAACCCGACATGACCCGAATGAGCTGGTGCTGACAAAAAATTGTTAGTTTTCATTTTAAAAAATGGGTCAATATCAGATTTTGGGATAAAAAAACAGATCAATTTTGGGTTTCCATATCAAAAAATGAGTTCTCGGGTCAAAAACGAATAAAATTTAGGTTTCTAGGTCAATTCGAGCCCAACCCGATTTTTGAAACAGGTCGATTTGTTGAACCCGAATACGACCCATTTCAGGTCTGGATTGACCCTAAGCCAAAATTTTCAGATCAGATTCATGTCGGATTTTCGAATCGTGTCAAATATTGACACTCCTAACGACTTTATCCCGTTAAGAATTTGTATAAAATTAATATATTATCACAAAAGTTTTTGCAGTAGAAGGTTGCGACTTCAGTAAGTTTGCAGTGTATGTCTTATTAAAGTGAAATATGGTGCAAGGAATTATGATATAGGTTCATGCATGATGATAGTTCTATCACAAATAATATTTGTAAAATAAGACTTTGTTTGGGATGACTTTCTTACTGCTTCATAAAATAGTTTTTTAGTACAAAAAATAAATTTTTTTGTACTATAAAGTTGATTTAAGAAGCAGAAAGAAAGCCGTCCCAAACGAAGCCTAAGTCTTGGTGAGGATGATTGTAACTCAAGTGGGGTTGTGACTTAAGTCTCCGAATAACAATTGTTGAAACACAAATGGGATAGTGGTGTAAACACAAATTTATGAAAAAGATCATATCTCACAATTATATATATAAACTATAAATAATCCCTCATTATTCTTATGGAGGAGAAAAAGAGGCATAAAAAAGGAAGAGAATGGAAAAATTTGGGAGCTTATTTCCCGCAGACCATTGTCGGACTTCTGGCCGTTTGTCGATCACCACCAGACTTCAACTTGTTCGTTGATCATCGCCGGAGTTCTTCCTGACCACTATCAAACTTCCACTCGTTCATCGACCATTGCAGAATTTTTTCCCGTACGTCGACCATTATCAGATTTATGCACGATTATCCTATCTACTGTAATTTCACCATTTCCATGTAAATGGGCGAATCAAGCTTTATAACTCATTCAAATTTAGTGAAATTTTTTCATCTGGACTAGGCCCCGTGGCTTTCCCTTTCCAGGGTTTTCACATAAAAAAACATCTAGTGTTATTCTCTCTCAACTATCTGTTGGTGTACGAATATAAGCACATTACTAAGATGTTTTATTCTCTTACTCTACCATCACATATATTCTCGCCCGCAATACATACATACATACATATATATATATATATATATATATATATATATATATATATATATATATATATATATATATATATATATATTTTTTTTTTTTTTTTTTCTTGATATATTGAGGTAAAATTTTAAGTGGATAACTATTATATTCATCTTTGATTGTTTCTAACAAATTAATCATATAACTCTCACAAACTTTTTTCTTTCTTTTTTTGGGAGAAACTCTCACAAACTTCATTTTTAATGAAGTTTTCACTTAGAAAAAGTAAAATATAGCTGTTGAAATCAGAATGTTTCCTCTTGAAATGAAAAAAAAAAAAGAAAAAAGAAAAAAAGAAAGCTATAAAAGCTTGACTAAAAAAACTAAAAAAAGTGCACTGAAACAGGAGTGCAGACAAAAAGTGATATAGCTATGGATAGATCCCGATAACAACAGCATAACTTTGTTAATTGGCATGAAGATTGTCGTGGAAACACAGTATTTCTGCAATACCAAACATAGAACCATAATAAAATAAGCTACAACAAAAGTCTCATACCTCTCTCCTATTTTGTCAAGAATGACTCTGTAAAAGAACAAAAAATAATAATTTATTATAAATTTTATGTATTTTTAAATATCTGTTTTCTTACATAGATAGGTCATATATTTCACTTATTGCCCATCTAAAAGTTGCGAAATATAGGAATAACTCAAGAATGAGAAAAATCACCAGACATCTGAAATATAAGAATCCTTCCTCACAAAAGAGGAATTTGGGATTTTTTTTTATATAAAGTTGAGCACAATTATTTTATTATGTTAGAGAGATTACATAAATCAATCGTCCACTAGAGGATTGTTAAAACAAAGTGTCAGAGTTATATGTTAATAGTCTTAATTGGATGACAGACATTCAATGATGGTGGCGACGACTATTGAGGTGGTTGTTGGCATTAATTGCTGGAAATTGCTATATGGTTCTTTAGCTCTCTCAATTCTACAATCCCCCTTCCTGTAAAGAATATGATCATATTTATAGCCTTTTTAAGAGAAATATTTGATCAAATTTGATCAAAATAATAAAAAAAAAAACTACATCGTACAATCTATATAGATCTAATTGATTGTCAATTGTTTATTAAGTCATTAAGTACCTTCATGATGACAGAATCTAATGATCTTAAGCTCGTTAGATTCAGCTCATCGAGACGCTTAGTTTTATTATAATCATAAGAAGATCAGTTGATTCCTCAATTAATATTCATAAGTTTTCAAATATATTCACATGATGCCTGATTAAAGCTCACTTGGAATCAGATCAGATTATTTTTAAATATATATTAGATTATTTGTTTAAAAATAATTAAATATTTAGTTGTTCTTACGCACTAAAAATGGTCATATGTGGTTGAATTTTTTTTTTTCTTTCAGCTGTTACCTTAAAAGAATACAGATGGTTAGATAGATCAGTCTGGAATAAATAAATATTTAAATCTTAACTGCGAAGGAAAATGAAGGGTTAAGAATCATTAACTTTAATTGTCAAATTAGGTGGAATTAATTTTTTATTAGTGGATGGGATCCATCTTAATCATCACTTGACGAAATCATTAGCAAGACAAACAAGTCATGTTAACTTCTGGAGGAGGTAATTCCATATATATCCTCCAAATTTTATTTATTTGCAAAATTAACACTTTCATGAATTAGATTCTTACCTGATTATTAAAATTCACAATCAAATTCAAACATATATATATATATATATATATATATCCATTTGCAATAAATTATTGACTTAATTATTAAATATATCATATATAATTCAAAATACATTTTCTCACTTCACAAGCTTCACCATAACCTAAATCTCCTGTGGGTCGACCAACATCCAAAACATAGCCACAATGAGTGCTCAATTAGAAATGAAGCAAGAGAATTCAAACCAAAACATAGGCACAATGACAAACATAAGACATTAATCAATCTAACACCCAATATGAAAAACTAAACATGAACAGCTCCAACTGCTTCGGGCTTCGTTTGGGATGGTTTTTTACTACTTAAAGCAGCTTTCTGTTATCAAAATTAATAGAAAGCTGTTTTAAGAAGCAGTAAAAAAACCATCACAAATAAAACCTCAGTGAACAACGGTCACAAAAGAGGATGATGGATTGAGTTGGGAAGAGGCATTTCTACCTTTCCATAGCTCAGCTGGGATCTATGGGGATTCCGGCGTCCCTTATCAGGTCCGCCGATAACTCCCCAGGTTTCAGACTGCTTTTGTCTTGCTCTTGCTCTCTCTTTCTCTTTTTCTGATTTGGTGGAGAAACAGTAAGGGCAACAAACACCAAACTCCCACTCTGGGGATTCCATGTCTGCGTCGCTCACTGGTTGTTTGCAGCCGTAACATAGCTTGAAGCTCCCTTGTTCCAAACCATGCTCAACAGATACACGTTTGTCAAACACAAAGCACTCACCCTCCCATAGGCTCTCTGATTCTGGCACATCTTCAAGATACTTGAGAATCCCTCCCTCCAAATGATAAACCTACAAGAATGACAACAAGGAAGAATATCAGAAACAATAAAGTGGATCATCATAAATTTTGCTTGAAGTTTTAATATTGGACATAGAAGAGGAGATAAGGGAAGACTAAATGGCTTTCCACTTAATATAGTTGCGTACAACTCCCAAACAATTGCATTCAGTTGTCATTAGGGGCAGAACCAACCTTAATTTTCAGGGGGGGCAAATTTATAAGTAAAAGTATAGAGATTTCTTTTCCATAAATATCCTTACAACCAAAATTTATTCCGAGGGCGCTGCCTCTCGACCCCTATTTATTCATATCCTTGATCGTTGTACGCTTCACAGATATGTCGGGGGTCCAAGGGGGCAGCGCTCCCTTGGGGGTTTCGACCTTACAATTTCTCTTTGCTATTTGTCTTTGTATTTGGTTGTAAGAATATTCTTGGATTATCTTTACTATTTCTCTTTGAATTTGGTTCATGGTTCCCTAATAATAACATCCTACACAATGTGTTTAATCATGTTGAGTCAATTGCCTAAAGAAAAAAGTATTTTAAAACTTTTAGAGGGGGGGGGGGGGAATTTCCTGAAAATACTTGTAATAAAGAATAAAAAATAAGAGAGGAATAAATTACCAAAAGAATCATAGAATAAAGAATTTTTTTATTTTCTCGAGGGGGCAATTGCCCCCTAGCCTTTAGGTGGATCCACCCCCAGTTGTGAATTTCATAAAGATGCTCTTAACTAGTTATGATTTTTTCAAAATATTATCTAAAGAGAGAAATTTTATCTGAGGATAAAAATATGAACATGGAGGAACATAGCATGAAGGGAACTTCATACCTCTTCAAAACCTTTGCTGAGCAAAAAACTTGAAGCCTTCTCACATCTGATTCCGCCAGTGCAGTACATTGCGACACGAGGCAGCTTAGGTGGTTCTCCAAGTCTGTCATCCTCTGTGTCTACCTGCTGAATTCTTGACCCGACCTGAAACTCCTCCTTCACCCAGGATGGAAATTCTCGAAATGATGCTGTGCGTGGATCGACCGCACCTTTGAACTTACCTATGCGGGTCTCATACATGTTGCGTACATCGATTAACACCTAGCCCATAAATGTTAAGGTTAGCACATTAATGTTTCTTTCCTGCATAAAAAAAAAAAAAAAAAAAAAAAAAATGTTTCTTTCCTGCACTTTTCTTGATGCCCAAATTGAACACAATACAACAACAACAACAACAACAACAAGCCTTTGTCCCACTACGTGGGGTCGGCTACATGAATCCTTTTTCGCCATTGTGTACTGTTAAAAGTCAAATTCTCATTCAAATCTAATAAAGAAAGATCATTTCTAATATTTTCTAACCAAGTCTTTTTAGGTCTATCTCTACCTTTCTTAACATAAGTCAAATCTAATACCTCAACTTTCCTAACCGGTTCATCGGAAGGCCTCCGTTTAATGTGACCAAACCATCTAAGGCGATTCTCTCTAATCTTATCTTCCACTGGAGCTACTCCAACCTTTCACGTATATGCTCGTTTCGTATCCTATCTCTAAGGGTAAAGCCACGCATCCACCTAAGCATCCTCATCTCTGCAACACTTAACTTAGTACTATGCTTCTCTTTTAATGGACAACATTCGGCACCATAAAACATTGCAGGTCTCACCACCAAATTGAACACAATATTGCAATTTATTTATTGAAATCCAGACAGCAAAAAACAATAACATACTGTAACATTGAGGTACTCACAATGTTAGGATCACTAATCAACGCATTCCAGTCCCTTGATTGAACATACTTTCCAACTCTTTCAGTAGGCAACACGCTTACATCCCCAAATGTCACTATCTGCTTGCAAAAACATTTAAAAGAATAATTTTCTAATGTTTTCTGATAGTAGAGCCTCCACTCTTGTTTAGTGAAAGGGACAGTAGAAAAGGCATTCAAACATAGAAAATTTACCTCTTTCTTCAACTTAACACGAACATGATCCCAACGAAAAGGAGCATCATCACCTGCTCCAAGAGGAGAATGGCTGGTGTGTCCATGATGAATGGCCTCTTCCTCAGGAGTAACAGGTGATTCAACCATTTTTAGGCCTTTTAGCCTTGCATCAGATTGAATAAATTCAAGAACCTTCTGTACTGACTCTTGCGTTCCACATATGCTACCATTTATTCCCTCTGGTGCCAGAATGATACCTCCTGAAATACGCTGAAGAGAATCAGCTATGTAAATCTCCATGCATGCAAATTGATGAAAGATCGGAAAAATGTACAATGTTATAATTAAAACATGGAAATTAAGGTACTGACATAGTCCTCGCACATTACTTAGCTAGTTAAAATTACATTACAAGCTATTTTGAATGCTGTAAATACAACAGAGGGTTAGAGAGGGATTAAACACATTTAGGATTTGATTAAATAAGATTTATAAAATTCCCATTGCCACAGTTAGAGCATCTTTCCATTACCTCAACCAATTTCTGTTAGAAGCAAGCAATGATTTGCTAGAATGTTACACATAAGTGAGATGGTACAACTTACACTAACTGTGGCAAAAAGCATGGGTTAGCCAGCATGTCACCTACAAGTGACATCTCAACATGATATAACTCTGAGACAAAAGATAATAATAATATCATAAACTAAGACTTTGCATTAAGATTTGGATTGTTCATCATACATAATTCTCCATGCAAGCTCATGATCCACTCATAATCCTTTTAAAATCATGGGAGAAAAATTAAGAAAATTAATTTATGATGCTTTGATGGATAGATGGGTCATATGAATCAAAAAGGAAAAAACCTTCATAAATTGCTTAATTTCAGGACAATTCTAATTGCTTAATTTGATAAATCCAAATTTTCATGTATTTAGAAGATTTAAATTTTATTTTATTTTTTTTATTTTCTTTCTTTTATCTATGATGCACAGACATGGACACGGACACGGGACACGTTAGTTATTGAAAATATAGGACACGGACACGGGTTGACACAGTATTATAATTTTAATATTTAAAAAATAGTGCATAAAAATTAAATAAGTATAATTTAAAAAATAATTTGAAAATTATAAGTCATTTAACTAGAATTTGTGTTTAAAATGATTAGTATTAGGATGTCGAGAGTCAAGCGTCGCTGCCGTTTATAAGTCACTGAGAGATGAGATGAAAATACCTTCACTACAACAACAACAACAATATCAAGCCTTTATCCCACTACGTGGGGTCGGCTACATGAATCCTTTTTCTCCATTGTGTCATATTAAAAGTCAAATTCTCGTTTAAATCTAATAAAGATAGGTCATTCCTAATATTTTCTAACCAAGTCTTTTTAGGTCTACCCATACTTTTCTTAACACAAGTCAAATCTAATACCTTTACTCTCCTAACCGGGTCATTGGAAGGCCGCCTTTTTATGTGACTAAACCATCTAAGGCGACTCTCTCTAATCTTATCTTCTACTGGAGCTACTCGAACCTTTTCACGTATATGCTCATTTCATATCCTATCTCTAAGGGTAAAGCCACTCATCCACCTAAGCATCCTCATCTCTGCCACACTTAACTTAGTATTATGCTTCTCTTTTAATGACCAACATTTGGCACAATAAAGCATTGCAGGCCTCACTATCATCTTATAGAATTTTCCCTCAAGTTTGAGGGGTACATTTCTATCACATAACAAGCCCGATGCATTCCTCCACTTCAACCATCAAACTTGAATTCTGCTGATAATATCCCCATCTATTTCACCATCACTCTGAACAATAGATCCAAGATATCTAAAACGTATACTCTTATTAATGACTTGATCGCCCAAAGTCACAATCCCCTCACTAGGTCTATTACTACTAAAATTACACTCCATATATTCCGTTTTAGATCTACTCAAGCGAAAACCTTTAGACTCTAAGGTTGACCTCCATAATTCAAGTTTACCTTCAACTCCTTCTCTAGTCTTATCAACAAGAAGAATATCATCAGCAAAAAGCATACACCAAGGTACATCCTCTTGCAAATGTCTAGTGAGAACATCCATGACTAAAACAAAAAGATATGAGCTTAAAGCTGATCCTTGATGTAATCCAACCGAAATAGGGAAATACTTGGTCAAACCACATTGTGCTTGAACACAAGTAATAGCTCCTGCATACATATCTTTAATGATTTGAATATAAGCATAATTGACTCCTTTCTTTTCAAGAACTCTCCATAGCACTTCTCTTGGAACTTTCTCATATGCTTTTTCTAAATCAATAAATATCATATGTAGATCCTCCTTATTTTCTCTATATTTCTCCATCAAACCTCTTAATAAATGTATGGCTTCCATAGTCGACCTACCCGGCATGAATCCAAATTGATTTTGAGAAACATTAGTATCACGCCGCAACCTATGCTCCATAACTCGCTCCCATAGTTTTAAAGTATGTCACATTAACTTAATACCTCTATAATTCGTACAATCTTGTGCATCACCTTTATTCTTAAAAATAGGAATTAACACACTCATTCTCCACTCATCCAGCATCTTTTTAGTTTTCAAAATAGTATTAAAAAGTTTAGTAAGCCAAGAAATCCCTTCATCTCCTAAGCATTTCCACACCTCTATTGGAATATCATCAGGTCCAACACCTTTTCCACCCTTCATTTTCTTTAAAGTCTCTCCAACTTCAGTTTTACTAATACGCCGATAAAAACAGAAATCTTTATTTTCATTTAGGGTGCTAAGGTCACTATAGTCAATATTATTTTCACAATCTTCATTAAAAAGTTTAGCAAAATATTTCATCCACTTTTGTTGAATATCATCTTCTAAGAAAAATATTTTTTGATCTTCATCTTTAATACACTTAACTTTAACTAAATCCTTACTACTCCTATCTCTTTGTTTGGCTAACTTATACATATATCTTTCTCCCTTCTTAATATTTAATCTATTATATAAATCACTAAAAGCTAATGTCTTTGCATCGCATATTGCTTTCTTAGAATCCTTACGAGTCACTTTATATATTTCCCAATTATCAGAATTTTTAAAATTAAACTAATTTTTATAACAAATCTTCTTATTTTTAATCTTTTCTTACACAATTGGATTCCACCACCAACTATTTTTACTATTAGGAGCTTTTCCATTTGATACTTCAAGTACATCTTTTGCAATATTCCTAATATCACTAGCCACTTTTTCTCACATAACATTAGCATCCTCATTCACAGACAAAATCTTAAGATCTAAAATCTTACTCTCAAAAATATTTTTGTTAATATTCTTTAAATTCCCTCATCTAATCCTAGAAAAATGTTTTACTATATTTTTTATTTTATGCCCTTTTATCTTAAAGTCCAAAACTAATAATCGATGTTGGATATATAAATTTTCACTCGGAATAACTTTACAATCTGGGTTATATTATATCCATTCTAGTAAGAAAATACCTTCACTGCCAAAAAGAAATGAAAATGAGAATATTCGATGATTGGGTATTAAGTGCGGATGTTGATTTAGCGTTGTAGATATGAAATAAGAAATTTAGTTTAAATCTCGTCAAATACAAAAAAAAAATATTTTAATAATTCATAAAATATTTAAGATACGCATGTCGGACACGCGTGTCCAATTTGTATTTAATATTTTTTTAATCAGTTACATTTTTGGCGTGTCTAACACGTGTCGGAGGAGTGTCAGAAGAGTGTCGTGTCGGATACGGTGTCGGACACTGCACGCCTCTTTGAGGAGAAGTGTCGATGCATCATAGTCTTTTATATTAGGATAAGTTATCAATCCATATAAGAGCATTTTATTAGCTCCTATAGCTTTTCAAAATTATCCAAGCTTGAAAAAAGCCTATAAATAAGAGCTAGCTTTATATTTTTTACGCATTAAATAAAAATTATTTTAACTTGCAAAAATTTTGACCCGATGGTTGCTCTATTCTTCAATGAAACTTTGATGGCCGATCTCTAAGAGCTTTGGTTAGTCCTCAATCATCTTTTCCCAACCTTATTTTTCTTTTTTTCCTAATATAATCTATATATCCTTTACATAGCCTCGAGCCTAGCTTCACTCAACTTATAATTACGCTCAACATCTTCAAAACTCTCTCAAATAGTCTTCCACAATCCTCATAATCTTTCAAGGCTTCTACTCCCCAATATCCCTAAGATACCATAGAAAAAATCTCAAAATAGAAAAATAATTCTTTGTTATGAGCAACCGGATAACAAATATTATAACTTTTGAACCACTAATCTAAAGTTAATAAGAATATCATCATTAGTTCCCTAATATTTCAAATATTTGATTTGAAGTTTCCCAATATTTATTCACGAAAAACTTGCACTTTAATAGCTTAGAAGTTTCAATATCAAATATGTTTAAATCCTAAATACCCATCTCACCACCACCACCCAAATTCTAATTTTACTAGCACTAGGGGCATTCCAAAAAAGCAACTTGACATAACCCAACCAATTTCAGTTAGAAGCAAGAAAGGATTTGCTAGAATGCTGTACATGTACATAAGTGAGATGGTACAACTTTCAGTAATTGTGGCGTAAAGGAAGCATGGATCAGCCAGCATGTCACCTACAAGTGACATCTCAACATGATGTAATACTAAGACAAAAGTCGATGACAATGTCACAAACCAAGACTTTGCATCAAGATTTCGATCATGCATCATACATAACTCTCCATGCAAGCTCATGATCTAACTATAATTCTTTCAAAATCATAGAAGAATAATTAAGAAGCTTGATTGGTAGGTGGGTTATACCAATTAAAAAGAAAAAAAAAATCAAATTGCTTAATTCTAGGACAACTCTATTTGCCTAATTTAATAAATCCAAATCTTCATGCATTTAAAAGCTTTAAATTTCATTTTATTTTTCTTATTTTTTTTGCTTTATGTTAGGATAAATCATTAATCCATATAATAGTATTTTATTAACTCCTAAGGCTTTTCAAAATGATCCAGGCTTGGAAAAAGCCTATAAATAGGGGCTATAGCTTTGTACCTTTAACACATTAAATAAAAATTATTTTAGCTTGTTAAAATTTTGCATAGAAAGGCTTGATAGCTGTTCTACTCTTCCATGAAACTTGATGGCCGATCTCTTAGAACTTTAGAGAGTCCTTAATTATCTTTTCCCAACATTATTCTTCTTTTCTCCCACATAATGTTCATCTCCCCTATATAAACTCGAGCAAAGCTTCCCTCAAATCATAAATACATCCAACCTTTTCAAAACTCTGAAATAGTCCCTCACATTCCTCATAATCTTCCAAGGCTTCTACTCTCCAATAACCCTAAGATACCACAACTAAAAGCTTGAAATAGAGAGATAATTTCCTGCTATGAATAACTAAATTAAAAATATTATAACTTTTTTAACTACTAATCTAAAGTCTATAAGAATATCATAATTAGTTCTTTAATATTTCAAACATGAAGTTTCTTAAGATTTTAATCAAAGACAAACTTGTCCTTTAACAGCATATAAACTATCAAATTTGTCTAAACCCTAAATACCCATTTTATCACCACCCAAATAACCCTTTCACCATCATCTTAAAAAAGCACCAATTAAGTTGTTGCCTTCACCATAAATATCTTATAGATTGTTCATCATATTGATATCAAAGCCAAAAATTCCAAAAAGTCTAGGTCAAAGAGCTAGAAGGTATGAGAAGCATTGATCCAATAAGATTTATCTATTTAATAAACAAGATTATCCAAAGGAACTTACCAAGCCAAAACAATCAGTGGCAACCTATTAGACCGGTTCACTTGGAACCGGTCCAAAACCAGCCGGCCAAAGGGCCGCTGGTTTATAGTACTTCCGCCTCCTCTGCCTGTTCCGCTCAAAAGGAGCGGGCCCCATTAATTTAATAAAGGGAAATTCAAATGGAGTGGGGAGAGGAGGTTTTGGGAGGGAAATTGTATTATGAAGGTTTGGGTATTAAAGTGTAGGAGGGAATTAGGGATGTTTTCATGTTTTGATTGATTGCAATTAGGGTTTTCTTGGAGGCTTGGGCTCTAGAACGAATTCTAGAGATTGGGAGAGTGCGATCCTCCTCTCGAATAGAGGATCCTTGTATCTTTGCTATTTTCCTTGCATCTACTAGTAAAATACAAGTTGTTTCTCCATTTTTCTCTCAGATTTTCCCTGTTTTCCACTGTTTTTGCTGTTTTTTCTTGCTGTGAACAGCAGTTTTGCATTGAGATTTATTGTAGAAGCGAATAGGAAATACTTGAAATCAAGTATTTCGTATCACAACCTTAACAAGATAAACAATGCTATTTGCCCTAGATGTACAGCAAAATTCTTGCCATTCTCGGGCATAAAGAGTTTAAAAGAACTCTCGAAATGCATGTCTTATCCTGAAGCTTGCATTTGCATATCTATAATAAACAAAGTAAAAAAGTGTATAACTATGAGTGTACAATTCTATCCCTATCTTCCTTAAAAAAATCAGAAAAAAATATCGTCCCACTAATGAGTGATTAATCAAAGACCAATCAAACCATCACAATATGTTAAGCGACAACATATTATTTTGGATTAAAAAATAGTTCAACAACAATGTTAAGAATGGATGAATAATTCAGAAAATTAGCATCAAAATAATAAAATATTAAAGTCTATCATAGATGAAGAAGAAAACAAATCTTGCAAAGATTGGAAGCACAACAACAACTGACCGGCTTTAAAAACTCGTAGTTTAATTTATTTCAGCATTACACTGGTCACACACCCATTTTTTGTTCTTTTCTTGTACACATATTAAACCAGCAAGTTTGAACCTCTATTAAACCCAAAAACGATTCATGTAAACCTCTATAAATAGACCCCAAATATTGCAATTGAATTCAGAAAATAAGATTTCTACTTTCTTTCTTTTCTAATCTCTCTTCTTCTTCCTCAAAGAGTCCACAAATACTCAAAAGGTGCCTTCCTTTTCTTGATGTAGATCAAGAAGCATATCAAATGATGCTCTTGTTGAGACAACAAAATTCATTTCCCCCTCCTGCCACCCAGCAGTCTCCACTGCAACCAACACTTCTTTTCAGCTGCTAGCCCTCTTCTTCTCCCTAAGAACTTACCTCTCCATCTCCTATCCTATTGGCCAGCACTCTCCACTACAACCAACCTTCCTTCCAGCCACCAGATCTCTTCTCCTCCACCAAAACTCCATTACACACCTCCTAATCCTGCGGGCAAGCCACCTCCACTGCCCCAGCCTTCATTTTACCTGCTGACCTGCCGCATTCAAGAACAACAGCAAGAAATCTGCACCATTTAGGTTCTCCGTTCACCTCCAGAAATCTACTGCCTTCAATAATCAGCCATCAGTTTCTATTTTCAACAGCAAGAAATAGTCAAGGCAGCATCAAGAACGGTTACAACATCAATAACAGGTTCAGAAATCAGCATCAAGGATAGCTTCACAAATTGCATCAGCCTCGGCTTCAGAAATCTGCAGCATCAAGATGTTGATTCTCCTTCAAAAACCAATCCAATTCTTGCAATTTACTCTTTCTTCTTTGAAGATTCTATCAGGTCACTGTTCTTCTTATCAAGAACTACATCTTATATTCCCTTTCAACAGCCGCCAAGGTCGTCTCAACATGAAAAAAAAAACAGCTCTCCGAACAATGCAAACCAATCAAGAATTATAATTCTCTTAAATTCAAAAATCTCCACAACAAGTCAATGTTCAATTTGCTTTCATTGGCTCATCAATTCAACAATTCCACGCTTTTATACATTTTATTGACAAGAAACTTGATAGTTTGTGCATTGACCGCCCAACTACTCCACTCTATCAAGATCCTTTGTCTTCCGTCAGCATCCTTGGTTCTGCTGAACAAATCCCTTCCCTATAGCTGCCACCGTCTTCTACAAGTTTCTCTTTTCTTAAATCAATGAAATTTGAACTTTTTCGCTTTATAATGGATTCAACGTCGAACATGGACCTCTAAAGAATAGGAAAACTTTGGTTTCCACAACGCACATGATTATGATTGAGTTAAAATAACTTCCTTTCATCTTAAAGTACCTACGGCTACTTGGTACCAATGGTTAGGCATGAAAGCTCTTTCTACTTCTTTTCCATCTCTCAACCTTGTGGACAAATTTATTTTTTATGGTGAAGGGAGTGTTAAGCAATAATATATTATTTTGGATTCAAGGATAGTACAACAATAATGTCAAGAATAAATAAACAATTCAAAAAATCAGCATAAAGATAATAAAATATTTAAAATCTACCATAGAAGAACAAGGAAGCAAATCTTTCAGATTTGGTGCAGTATAACAACCGACCAGCTACAATAACTTGTGATTAGCATTAAAATGATCCCAGACTCATTTTTAGTTCTTTTATTTTATTTGCATTAAATCAGCTGGTCTGACATTGATCCCAGACTCATTTTTAGTTCTTTTATTTTACTTGTATTAAATCAACTAGTATGAACCTCTATTAAACCCAAAATTAGTTCATATAAATCTCTATAAATAGACCCTATGCTGTAATGGAATTCAAGAAATAAGATTTCTGCTTTCTTTCTTTCTTAATCTCTCTTCTCCTCAAAGAATTCACACCTATTCAAAAGGTGGCTTCCCTTTCTTGATGTAGATCAATTAGCTATAATTCCGAAGCAAACACAAGCTAAATATCACTTACTAGCAACTAAAGTATACAAATTGCAATGCTAAATAGCAGGAGGTCTTGCTGATCATATCAGAGATAGCTGTTATAATTTGCGCATGAAAATATTAAATTGTTTAAGCATAGATAACAGCAATCTCACTTAACATCCAAAAATTAGTGCAAAAGCAGAACTTCCTATCTCCTCACCACTTTTTCGCAGAGATCTTTCAATGGCATGCGCATATCCTTGTAGTCCGCAAAAACCGCAAACTTATAGAAGGACACAACCACTAAAGGCGGCATAGACCTCTCCGCATCCTGTCCATCCCTCGCTAAGGACATCTGCAAGCTCCCGCCGCCAACCGCTTTGGGTTCCTGGCGAAATCCGGCAGCGCGAAGAACTCGGCTTTTGATAGGAAGTGAGCCGCCGTGAGTCGCACTGCAAGAGAGATTAGCGGCAATGGATTTCACTTCGGCTGCTTTCATGGAGAGAAGGGTTCTTATAGGCCAATAGGGAGGATTTCTGAAGCTAGGCGGTATGGTGAGCACCCACACCTCCGTCGCGGCCGCACCGATTCTGCCCATTGGGTTCATCAATTCGAAGAAAACCTAACCTTATCTGTCAAGGACGTACTGTTCTATAAGCTGACGTGTCATGTAATAAACCATCGATTCACATCGAACGGTCTAAAATGTTTGAGGCCAGCGCTACTAGGGTTTCATGTAAAGAGATAAATTCTCGCTTTGAGTACGCAAACGCGATCACTCGAACGGCGGTCTCTCTTGTTTGTCCGCCATGGGTAAGAAAAAACTTGTATTTTATTGTTCAAGTTTCTCCATTTCGATCGGGAGTTGGGGGTTTGTGCATCGTTTTTATGGATCGTTTCTTATTTTCTATCGAAATGATTTGCAGGAAAGGTGCACGGATCTCTGGCTCGCGCTGGTAAGGTGAGGGGGCAAACGCCGAAGGTGGCGAAACAAGACAAGAAGAAGAAGCCGAGGGGGAGGGCCCACAAGCGGATGCAGTACAACCGCCGCTTCGTCACCGCCGGTGAGCTCCGCAGTCCGTAATTTCTAGCTTTTCAATATAGGGATTGCTTCTTATGATCTTAATTTATCTTTCTAGTCGTTGGATTCGGGAAGAAGAGAGGAGGACCCAACTCGTCCGAGAAGTAAAGATCTGGATTGCAAAGTTCTTAGGAGTGGAATTCTGATTTTTGTATGTCTTTGGTAATTTGTAGTTTTCTTTTTATTGAAAGGATCAAAACCCTCGAGTATGAATTAACTTTATAAGTAATTGCTTTTGAATTGTATTAATGAGATCTTGTTGATTTATCACTTTCTTATCTTGCTTTATTGTCTGAACTCATTTTATTGTGTGTTCTCCTTTTTTTGCTTGTATTACTTCTGTTGTTCAATGCAGTAGGAAAGCCATGATTCCAATTATTATGCATATTTGGATAGGAGTCAATCAAAAACATAAAGTCTGTACTCTTCAAACAATGGGGCTGCAATGGTTGTTCATGTTGTTCGACTTCAAATTTAATAATTTTGTCTGCAAACAGATAAACTACCTTTGCAAGGCTTTGATAGTGTTAACTAACCTTTTCTTCTCAAGGGATTGGCTAGCAAGGGTATGTGCATGACAAATCTTTCTTTCTCCATTATTGCCAATGGTGAGGTCCAAGTTTATTTCAATTCTAAAGATGATTTGAGATAGGGTTGACCCCATCCTCGTTTATCTTTACTTCTTTTATGAACACTATAGAGTGATTATCGAGGAAATGTTTGCTCTCTGTTGTGTGTATATCATTTATGGAATGGATGTATTTATACATGATTGGGCATTTTCCCAGATTTGGTTAAATCTCTTGATTAATGCTAAATTTGTTGATTGAAGGGATTCAAATAAATTCAAAATTACAAAATTTGTGTCAAAGAGTAAATTAAGTTGTACAAATAATGTAAATTCAGTTGTTCTATAAATATTCCCATGCCCCCGTAAGATGGAGCTTTGGTTGGAGAGTCCAATCTTGGAACGAAGAAGAGAGACCGATAACACGACAAAGGTTTGTTGAGTGCATTGACAGTCTGGTCTTCTGTAGGAACATATGCAATCCAAATATCATAATGCCAAACTTTTTCCCCGAGTAAAGGAAAATAATCTAGGGTGGTATGTTTCATGTTAGAGTGAAATTTGGGATTAACGCAAATATTTTTTGCTCTAATATAATCATAATAGGTTTTTGATGTGCTAGTAGGAGTAATACCAATTCAAAGAATAATGATTTTCGCCAGATAATTTTAGCAATACTAGACTTCCATCACTAGATATCTTACTTCAATGGAGGAAGTGGAAATTGTTTGTTTTTCTTGGAGCTCCAAGAGAGAACATTGTGATTAAGATAGATGATATTAGGCCCAATCTATTTATAGGGAGAGTTCAAGTCTCCACTACCAACTCAAAGCGCATGGGAAGAGCAGCGATAAAGCATAATACCATGCTTAAGGGTGGTAAATTAGTTTAGAAATTTCACCATTGTCTAGTGATCAATAATAGGGTGATGCATGAATTAAGACAATTTATTACAACAAACACAATTTTAATCTTGACACTAAAGAAAAATATGAGTTGAACCCTTGATTAAGAAACAATTATAAAAAAAAGATCTATATAGTGTTGAATGGTGTCAAGGTCATTGTTGGTGATAATTATGTCATCAACATATACAAGAATATCTATAGCATTAGAGTTTAATGCAAATAATGACATACAGACATAAGAGTTTGTGAAGCCAAATGCTATAGATAAATGAGGGAGCTTAGCATATTCGGTATGAGTGCCTTATTTGAGTTCATATATAACTTTGTGGAGCTTATATATATAATTGAATGATCATGATCAAGAAAGTTGGGTAGTTGAGCCATATGCATTATCTGTGTGGTGGTGAGTTGTGGATGTTATTTTTAGATCGGGTGGTCATTGGGTAATTGGTGGACGTGGTAGTGGAGGTTGTAGCTGGAGATGGTAGGGTACTAGTTAGGTTTTGTGGTGAGTTGGAGGAACAATTTTTATCACTTGCTTGCAAAGATGATGATGAGGAATAGTTTAGTGGGTCAACTAATGGACCTACAACAAATTCATGAATGTAAAGTTTTAGGGTTTTGATGAGTGAGAGTCAATGGCATACACAAAGTGGATGATATTTTTGACAAACTCAACATATTTGATGCATTTTTTGTGGAGTTCATAGAGATCATCTCTTTGTGTAATAGTGTACCTAAAAAAGACAAAAGGAGAAGATTAAGGATCTAGTTTTGGGTAGACTTAAGGTAGAGTTGGGGTTTGTAGAGACATCGAAATACTCGAAGCTTGGAGTAGTTGGGAGGGTGGATAAAAAGAGATTCAAAGGGAGACTAAAAGTAAAATGTGGTAGTTGACATATCACTTAGGCCTTGTTTGGTTGGCCACAAGTTCTCCGTTTTCGATTTCAATCGGTGAAAAAAATTATTATTGTATTGTTTGTTTACGCGACTTTTTCAAAACATCTTTTGCTACACCTCCGTATTTTTGCCGATCCGGGAAGAAAAAAATTTCTGCTTCTCCATTGCAATACCTCTATTTAAGAACGAAAAAAAGGTCGGGGGAACCAAATGAGGCCTTATTAGGTAGGCAACAATCATAAATGCATATGACTGATTAGGAGGAGGGAAGCAGTAAGCATAGAGAGACCAATTTCTATTGTATTGTATTATGATGATAATATTCATAGTACCCATTATTTTTTGGGGTATGACTTGGGATGGTATATTTCATTAGACGAGAGAAAGGGATCAAGAGCTTCTACACTACTATTGACAAAGTAATGGGTGAGTTTTGTGATGAAACTTCATTAGGCTTGAACTTAGTGAAGATTTCCAGGATAGTGATCAACAAATATTATGTCATATTTTTAATTCATCAATTGGGTGTTTGGGAGGTCTACACATTCAAAAAATAATTTCAAATGGTTGAGAGGTCACGATTTTTGATGTAGAGAAAGAAAGCTAAATTTAATAATGATGGATTGGACTAATTCATGTATTCATGTGTTTATTTGATACTAAATGATTGAGAATTTTAGAATGAGGATGACATAGATGATCTTGATATTACAAAACACAACTCATGCCTTAGTTTTGGACTTAGACTTGGTTGCCCATGTATATATGCAATTTTATCAAAGAATGTGTATGAGGAATGAAGAGTGAGAGTTTCCAAGTTACCATCAATATGATGAGATTCTCTATTATTAGGAAGTCATGTAGTAGATACAATAGTTTGGAAGGCAGTGCTTGGCAAGATTTTGCCTTTGGCTCCATAGAGATGGGGGTTTATCAAAATATGACTTTGGAGGAGGATGACCACTTGATGACAAGGGTGATCCTTGTTGTAATGGTTGAGGTTGTTGAGGAGGTTGGGGAATCTAATCAACTAATGAAATCATCTTTTGCAATATAATCTAAACTAGATAATCTTTAACAATTAAATTCCATAGAACTGCCTCTTTATTTATTATTATTGTTATTTTTTTGGAATTGGGATATCGACCCGCTGCAATCCCCTTAGGAGGCGCTTGACGGCATAACTAATCCCTCAGCTAGCCTAGAAGATGCACCCACCCCAGAAACCTCCTAGCCCGCAATTGATTGGGCCCCACTTAAGAGGCGCTGCCGCTCGAGTGGATTCAACGGTTGGGTGGTATCCAACCAAGCTTAAGCATCGGTGGGTTTTATTTATTTATTAATTCAAACTAAGTAAATCATTTTTATTTTTTTATCTTTAACAAAAAGATAACTCTACTCAGCACCCTTTTAATACTCATCAAGATTGCTGGAAAGACAAATAAGAAACTATAAAAAAGTATATTCAGATATAATAGACGAAGTAAAGCTAAAAAAAAGTCGTAGGTTCTACTTCTCTCCTTGCAAGGCAACCTAAAAGCCATTTGGTCATTAATATGGCGACATAAATATAAGGGAAATTTTTTGATAGGATCAGATTTTAAAATTATATTAGGAATAGGATAAAAAAAAATAATTTAAAAAGGATCAGCCGCGTGAACAGGATTCGCGTTTTGCTACAAAACGCAAAGCATAACTGCGTTTTCTATAGAAAACGCGATCTAGGATCGCATTTTCTATAGAAAATGTGATCCTATATCACATTTTCTATAGAAAACGTGATCCTAGATCGCATTTTCTGTACAACTCTGTTTCTTCAGCATTTTTGTCCCGTTATTATTAAAAATATTAAGTATAGTAATATTAGATTAATTTTATTTGTAAATATTAAGTATATTAGTAATATAGTTAGGTGTAATAAATTTAGAGATATATTATTTATTTTGAGTGTAAGTATTAACTTATTTATTTTAGAAATAATATAAATATTTGCCTATTATTTTTTTTGTTTAAATGAAAGCTTAAAAAATTAGCTTGTTTGGAAGAATTTGTAGAAATAATTTGTTTTAATTAATGAGTATTATATCAATTTAAATTTAATCAGATTAATATTATTGATTAATACATTTAATTACTTAAAGAATATAATCAGATTAATAAATTGATTGTTAATTTTTAAATAAATTTAATCAGATTAATAAATTCAATAATATACTTTTTTATAATGAAATTGATTGTTAATTTTAAATTTAAAAGAAAATTTTATTAAAACTGATTGTTAAATTTAAAAGAAAATTTTAATTGTAGGAAATTTTTTTTATCTGTTATTAAATAATTTTTTTTTTGAATTATTAAATATTAAAATGAATTATTAAAATTTTAATAGAAATGTTCTAAGTAGACATTTGATTTATCTGTAAAAAAAAATAATAGATGCACATGCTGCTTGAATTACTTAATGAGAACATTGGATTCCTCTGTTAGGAGATGTCATTGAAAGCATTGGATTCTTATGTCATCTAGTTGTACGTGATTGGACATATCATATAGCTGGCTATATCTAGTCCCATCAGATAGACTATAAAGTTGAAAGGTCCATTAATATGTTAATGTATATTTTGGCTGCACATGTTTACACTCTCCTATTTAAAGAATACATACATAGCATATGAAGCATTTTTGTTAAGTCACTCAAAATGAGTTGGTCATATATGGAGATGCTAAAAGGAGTACCCAACAAAGAAAGATTTGATGAAGAAAGTCGTAGGATTCATGCTTCTATAGCACGAGCCGGTGATACTCCATTAGAGCGAAAGGCGAATGCAAATGAGATTTTTCGGTGTTGTCTCCACAAATGGTCAGAAGAAGTGGATGATAGGCTTTGGGCTATACATGTTGAGTTGATCGTGGTAAAAATTTTCAAGACACAACTTTTTAAATGCTGCAGGTTGGAAATCACTTGAAATTAGGTTCAGAGAGGTTAACGGTCATTTTGTTAGCCCTCACTTCTTACAGATGCGATACCACGAGCTGAAACGCCATCGAGACGAGGGTCATTCACCACCAGATATCGACTGTAGTCACCTTGATCATGAGAATGTCATTTTTTATCGTACTTGGTGTTCGAGATATGACAAATTTATTAAAAAATTTTATAAATATCGGATGAAGGAGGTAATACCTGATGGTCAGCTGAGAGAGTTCTTCAAACTTGAGGATTGGTAGGACCTACAGTATGAGTTTGAGTGCAAGATGAAGTGTTGTCCAACACAGTCACAGCTCCAATCACGTATGCATATGATGCGTAGGAATTAGTACACCTGTAGCATCGCTTATTCGAGATCATTTTTTATATTTTCATGCCTGTCGTCCTTTTTATTTAGCAGCAAGAGTGTCTTTTATTTTAATATGTTATGTTATCCTGTTTATGTGGTTATCCCGTACTAAAAATAGAAGGATCAATAATGGAGATTGCTTAATTTATTTTATATTTATTGACAATGCATTCTGAATTGATAACACAAGCTAAGTTGATAAAAGTAGATGAGTTAAAAATTTTTGAACCGTGACTACATTTATAGTTTTGTTGCGGGCTAGTGTATACGCGGTGATAGAGTTTGAAAATTTTATGTCTTAGCCTTGTATGAATATCCAGTACACAAATAGAATAAAAAGGAACATCAGAATTTTTACATGAAAACCTTGGAAAGGAAAAAATCATGGGGCCACGCCCAGATGAAATGATTATATTAGTGTTTGCTTAAGTTATAAGTGGCTGCCTCTTCTAGGTTGAAATTCAGTTACAAACGGAGATCGAAAATCTGATGATGTTCTGGTGGTTGGGCAGAAATCTGGCTTCATTTGACGGTCGGGAAAAATTCCGACGTCAGTTGGCAGTCGGGTGGAAGTCTGGTGGTGGTCGAGGAGTAGTCTCTTCCTTCTCTTGCTTTTCGTCCTTCTCTTCTTGCTTCCTTGCTTAATTCCGGAGTCGGGCGGTTGCCGGGTGAAAGGCTGGCGTTGGTCGAGGAGTCTCTTCCTTATCTTCCCTTCTTCCTTCTTCCTTCTTCCTTCTTTTCCTTGCTTGCTTGGGTCCCCTCTCATGAGAAATGAGAATGGACGGCTAATATAGACTCCCTTGATCGTGGACCATTTATTGAGCATTTGAAGGCCCTAATGATATCAGAATTCAGAGATATTGGGCTCATTGGATTCATCTTGTCGAGCCGCTCGATTCGACTATAAGCACGTCATATTTGGAGGTCTTTGATTCGGACTCATTTGGTCTCGGATTGAGTCTAATTTGGTGTCGTTGGGTTCGTTCGACTATAAGTTTGCTGAAATTGGAGTTCAAATTGTCTCCGAATTAATTTTTGAAGTTTCCAACTTGATTTTGCCTCGAGATTCACGCCCGATCAAGATAATTTTTTAATGATATATCAAGTTTATAATAAGATTATGTACAAAATAATGAGATCAATTTCCAATTCGTCAGATTCTGAACAGTCCTTTGCATATTGTTCAAACAAACACAATTCTTTGCTGTTCTACTGCAAAATTGATTAAAAATCACCGAAGGGGTATAATTTGATTGAAGTTAACAACAAAAGAGGGGAAAACCAGCATTTTTAAATCTGTAATTTGCAATATAATCACAATAGCTATTAGTTTCACTCAAAATCTTTGATCACACAGCAAATCATGCTCTCAGATGACAACAACCGCTGCCTCACTGTGTCATGGTCGCAGGAAGCGTTGCTCTTATAGAGGAAGAAAGGCCGTCCATCAGAGCATGCGCCATATTGATGCATTAAGAATTGAACTCGCTGTTATCCTCATAGAAAACCTGTTCTATGAAGAAACAAGGTTGAAGACGCTTGGAAAATGTGGGTTTTTTTTGCTATGGTTTTGTGCATCGTTTTGCTTGTGATGTAAAAATGGAGGCGATGTAGGGGTGCAAACAAGTCGAGTCGAGCTCGACTATCTAATACCAAGCTTGAATTCGAGTCGAGCTCAAAATCAGAGCTAGAGCTCGACTCGTCTTCATGTCGAGCGGCTCGTCGAGCTCAGTCCCGAGCTCTGCTGTCAAAATGGTCGTAGTCGCCGTCCGTCGTATGTCGTCACGTTCGTCTTCTCGACCTCCGCCGTTGATATCCTTTGTTCCGAGCTCATCATCTTCTTCGTCGTCTTCCCAAACTCCGGCTACATTGTCCTGAGGACAAGCTCGCAGTTGAAATTGGACAACAACCTTCTGGCTATTATCATCCGATCATAATCCTTCAAAGGGTTATCAATAAATGACCCGACCCAACAATTCAACCCAAAAAAATTCAGATTCTAGTTGATAGGTTTAATAAATAGGTATGGTTCGGGTCAAGCATTTTGACATGTTTATTAAATAGGTTGGCTTCAAGTTGACCCACTAACTCGATTTTGACTCGAAAATTATCCGTTTAATATTTTTTTCTTTAAATTCTTTTATTTATTGATATAATTTTTATAATTTTTATTAATTAATATAAAATTTATGATAAATAAGCTAATAAAAATATTTTTTAATTAAAAAAATTATCAGGTCAGGTTCAAGTTGACTAGATTTGGGTCGGATCAATTTTGGGTCGAAATTGAATTTTACTCGTTTTGATACCTCTAAAGATCCAACCACCCTTGCTTTACTCCTGTCTACTGACCAACATTACCTAACTATGCTCCTCTCACTACAAACCAATGCTACCTAATTGTGATGCTTACCGTTACTAATGATGTCAATACACCTAATCACTATTAGGTTTATACATACCATCGACATCCACTCTAATTTTCAATATCAACAACATGATTTACATTAAACATTTTAGGTTTCGTTTGTGACGGTTTTATTATTGCTTCATAAAGCAGCTTTCTAGTACAAAAATTACTAAAAAGTTGCTTTAAGAAGCATAAAGAAAGTCGTCCCAATCGAAGTCTTATGCTTCGTTTGGGACGGCTTTTTTATTGCTTTTTAAAACGGAGTTGTAGTACAAATTTTTTAATTTTTGTACTAAAATTTCATTTTCATAAGTAATAAAAAAGCCGTTCCAAACGAAGCCTTAATCTCATCAGATCTCCCATGCTTAAAGAAGAAGATCAAACATATATCAAATAATTTATTGAAGACAGCTGATATGCCCTAAGGCTCTTCGAAGTTCCACCATTGAATCCATTATTTATAATTTATATTTATTAGTAATATATGAGAAATTAATAAATTTTTCTATTATTCTCATTTCAAAATAAATTTAATTAATATAATTTATAATAAAAATTTTGATCAGAATATTACGAGGGAATTTTTTTCTTAGATTATTTGTCAATGCATAATATACATTTTTAATGATAAATTGCTAAATGTCAAAATAAGATGACCTATGGTTGATCATACTTATCAATCAATTTGATGCTGTTTTTATTTGGCTAAAATAATATATTTTTGTTCTATTTCCATTTCATTAAGAATTTGTTGCTCTTAATACGTTTCTGCTGAATGCTACCAACCGAAATGCACGATTAATTCAGCACTTGACTGAGACTTTAGTGATAGTTTTAACCACTATAAGTGAATTTGCAGCTATTTAAGAACCACTGCAAGACCGTCGTGGTTGGTGTCTGCTGCAAAGCTTTTTTGCGGTGATTTTGAGACTACCGGAAAAAAATTTTAACTCGATTATATTAGAAGTGGTCTAAACCGCTTCCATATACCATATTAGAGACAGTTATGACCACAAATACCTTTTCATAATAACGATTGTTTAAACCGCTGTTATATTTTACAATTAGCTGCGGTTTAAAACGCCGCTAAATCTTCATATTTTTTTTATATAATATTTTTTTTTAACCAAAAAACAGATATATTAATAAAAATCAAAATGTTACAACAGCAATAGCACAAAAACAATAAAGCGAAAAAAGCAAATTACAACAAAAAAGCGGGCTCAGTAAACGGCCAAGGCTCCCAACGTCCCCGAAGCCTCGCACGGACCATCCAATAAGGTGAAGATATCGCCCCCAATACCAACCAACTCGAGAAACAACACCAAAGGTTGCCACCAGCAAAACGACAAAGACGCGAGCCTCAGCCACATCATTGCCCTGAATCCAGCACGCCACCAAAACGATCAACGAAAAAGTAAAGCAATCCCGAAAAGAGAACATGGAATTGAACATGGAAAAAATACAGAACTATCTTCTACGGCGGCCTCTCCCACAAAACCTCCCCCGAGAGGTAGCCGAAATAACAGGTCTTGCACGAACCAAAGCAAAATCATTTCCAGGGTCAGAACCCCCACAAATATTCGGAGAAACCAAACCACAAAACGAAAAATCGGATTCAGATTCACCATCCGATGAGCCGTGCAACCAATTCACATGTTCCCTAATATCCAAATCGGAATTACCACCTAAACGATTGACCATAGTATGCGCTTCAACCAATTTTATCGGGACATCAACAAAAGTATTAGAGCAACCAGACTTTCCAATCAAAGTATCCACCTGCACACACTCAACATTGCAATCCACAGTCGCAGCAGGAAAACATGAAGCCTCGCCAGAAGGAACAACACCTTCGATAACGTCAATGATACCTACCGAATGGACAATATCATCCACAACAGGGCACACATCCACTTTATTGCAATTAAAAACATCAGGAGGAGTCCTTAATGGATCCGAAAAAACTCCAACCTCAGGACAACCATCTTCAACCAAATTGTTATTAAAACCTACCAGAGGAATTAAAACCCTCGGCTGAGTCTCAGCCTCCTTAGCAAGAGCGACTCCCAAAACATCAGAACGCCCAGCCCCAGCTCCATGAGAACACAGCGGAGAAACAACATAGGGTAAAACTTCACCCACAATAACATTATTACCAATAACACAGTCATCAACACTAATCACATTATTCTCACATAGAGGAACAGAAATAACATTCGGGGTAGAAGACACAGAATTCGCTAGGGGTTTAGAAGGAGGATCCACCGACGGTGGAGCAGAAATCATATCCGAACGCAAATAGGGAAAAAGTGTCACGACCCGACCCGAGACGAGACGGATCCCGCCCGTGCTGGATCGCGACGGAGCTGCACTAACCAGGATCTAGCTTTGGAATTTGGTTCGGAACTGAATCTTCCAAATAATTAATTCACACAGACTAACAAACACAGAGCTACTATGTATCATCAAATGCAGCGGAACAAAACATCTATCCAATTTCATTTCCTCAAAACAATCATCTACAGAACAGTACATGGCTTTCGACAGAAAGAAATACAGAACAGAAAAGCCATGACTGTACAAAAAAAATCAAAAGTACAAAAGTACCTATACTGATCAGACTCTGAACTAATCCTGAACTTCCTTGCCCTTCCCAGAACCTGAAAACCACCAGAAAGCAAGGGTGAGCTCAACAGCTCAGTAAAGCAACAAACCTCCAATCAAAATCCTCAGAATCTCAAAACCAACACAGCAGACAAATCCGTACAGAATCGAAACAGATTCGGACATATATCAAATCAACAAAACTGTACGGAAACGAAAGTTGTATCAAATCAGAAACATAACAGATCAAACACATCAGATCAACAGAATCAGAATCGTACAGATCATATCGGAACAGAACAAATCATATCGGAACAGAACAAATCATATCGGAACAGAACAAATCATATCGGAATCATATAACAGATATCAGATATTTAATTAATAGCTAAATTTCCTGACACTGACTGAATCTCATAGGATCCAGGCCACTTATGCCTCCCTTTGTGCTCACGGCACCAAAACAGATCAGATCAGATGTGCTTATAGCACCAGAATACATATATAGTGCATATAGCACCTAAACAGATTGTTTCCTCGGATCCGGAACAGAACAGATATCAGATTTCATATTGAGCTCTTTTCAGAATTCCCAGACACTAACTGAATCTCATAGGATCCAGGCCCCTTATAACTCCCTTTATATAGCATATACAGATAGTATATCAATTCAGAAGATTTCCGGACAAAACAGAAATTACTCAAAAATCGGGCAGCACAATGGCAGTATACAGAATTTACACAATTTCCCTGAAAATCAAAATTCACTAAATTCGCACAGAATATAGATATCAACATTTTAGAACATTCATTCTACTGCACAGATAATTTTCAAGTTCACAGAAAAATCCAGTCGACTAAAAACACAGTCGAATCAAAAATACCCGGACAAAAATCTTAAAAAAATAACCAAAATGTGCACACTCGGCACTTCAACAAAATACAGAAAGTTACGCGGTAGAAACTAAACCAGTCGGAAATTACGGACGAAAATCGCGAACAAAACTTAATTCCGGACAGATAATACCGCCAAACTTGACGGTTCTGAAAATTGAGAAAGTCGGATTGTGCCTTACCTTGCGTACAGCAATTTCCTCAACAGTCTCTTCGGACGAAAACAGCTCGGCGTCGCCCGAAAATCCACTTTTCCACTTTTTCCTTCGTTTTTCTCTCTCCTCAACTTTTTCTCTCTCTTCAAAATATCTCATTTCTATATATATCCAGACTGATCGTCCTGGATGATCGAGCTTCGTACCGGACGATCCATGAAGAGAATTATTTCGTCCAGACGAAAATTGAACATCGTCCTCGGCGAAGGGTTCACTGACTTATTTTCGTCCAGACGATCCTGATTTCGTCCAGACAAACCATACAGCCAAACATGATTTTCTCTGCACAACCTGTACCGATCGTCCCGGACGATCCGACTTCGTCCGGACGAACCTGGAGCAGAAACTGATATTACAATCTCCCCAACTTAAAAAAAAATGTCGTCCTCGACATTATCCAGTCCAAACTCAGTCAAAACAAGTATGGGTACAACCGTCTCATATCAGACTCCTTCTCCCAAGTGGCTTCCCGTGCAGTACGGTGCTTCCACTGGACTTTAACCATTGGAATCTGTTTACTTCTTAGCTTTCGTACGTCGTATGCCAAAATCAACTCTGGCTCTTCCTTGTACGTCAGATTCTCCTGAATCTCAACCTCATCAGCAGATAATTTCTTCCCAGAGTCGGATACCCACTTCCTCAGAGTGGATACGTGAAACACATTATGCACATCAGGCATCGAATCAGAAAGCATCAATTTGTAAGCAGCTTTTCCAATCCTTTCCAGGATTTCAAAAGGTCCAACATACCTCGGACTAAGCTTGCTCACCTGACCAAATCTGCTCACACCCTTCATCGGGCTGACTTTGACATACACAAAGTCACCAACCTGAAACTCTACAAATCTGTGCTTCTGATTGTAATACTTCTGCTGTCGATCTTGAGCAGCTTTCAATCTTTCTCTTATCAAATTGATCTTCTGAGCAGTTTCATCAGCAAAAGTGGCTCCCAAAGCCTGCCTATCTCCGACCTCCGTCAGAGTCAAAGGAGTACGGCACTTCCTGCCATACAAAGCTTCGTACGGTGCCATACCGATACTGGACTGAAAACTGTTGTTATAGGCAAACTCAATCAGCGGAATATGATCTTCCCAGCTTCCGCTAAAGTCCAGAACACAAAGTCTTAACAGATCTTCCAGTACCTGAATAGTCCTTTCAGACTGTCCATCGGTCTGAGGATGAAAGGCTGTACTAAAATGCAGTTTTGTACCCAAGCCTTGCTGAATGCCTTTCCAAAGTCTGGAAGTAAAACGTCCATCTCGATCAGATACGATCACACGAGGCACACCGTGCAATCTGACTATCTCTTTCACATATATCTGTGCCAAGCGATCAACTGAATCCGTCTGTCTGATCGGAAGAAAATGGGCTGACTTCGTCAATCGATCTACAACCACCCAAATAGCGTCGTGCCCTTGTCTAGATCGAGGGAAACCCATCGCAAAATCCATTGTTACCTCCTCCCATTTCCACTCAGGGATAGGCAACGACTGCAACAATCCACCTGGTCGCTGATGCTCTGCCTTTACCAACTGACAGGCTTCGCATCTCGACACAAACTTTGCTACATCTTTCTTCATCCCAGGCCACCAGAACAAAAGCTTCATATCAGCGTACATCTTACCACTGCCTGGATGCACAGTGTAGCCTGAATGATGAGATTCATACAGAATCTCCTGCCTCAAGTCTCCAAACACAGGTACCCACAACTTGTTCTTACAGAAAATAGCACCAGAATCAGAAATTCGAAGTTCAGGAGTCTTACCAGATCCAATCTGAGCAATCAACTTCGAATAATCAGAATCTAACTTCTGGGCTTCTTGAATCCTTGTTTCCAAAGTAGACTGAATACTCATCTGAGCCAACTCCAAACCACTGGAGGAAATCACTTCCAACTGCAAACGCTCCATATCACGAATCAGAAAGTCATCACAAGTAAGCTGAATACCTGATAATCCAGAAGACTTCCTGCTCAAGCATCTGCTACCACATTAGCCTTACCAGGCTGATACTGAATAGTCAAATCATAATCTTTGATCAACTCGAGCCACCTTCTTTGTCTCAGATTCAAATCCTTCTGAGTAAAAATATACTTCAGGCTCTTATAATCAGTGAAAATCTCACATCTGACGCCATACAGGTAATGACGCCAAATCTTCAAAGCAAACACAACTGCAGCTAACTCCAGATCATGCGTCGGGTAATTCTTTTCATGTGGTTTCAACTGTCTAGAAGCATAAGAAATTACCTGACCATGCTGCATCAGGACACATCCCAGTCCTTTCAGTGAAGCATCACTGAACACCTGAAAACCTTCCGTACCTGACGGAAGTGCTAACACTGGAGCTGAAGTCAAACAATCCTTCAATCGCTGAAAACTCGTCTCACACTCCGGTGTCCAAACAAAAGGTACTGACTTCTGAGTCAGTCTCGTCAGAGGCGTCGAAATCTGTGAAAATCCCTTCACAAATTTCCTGTAATATCCAGCCATGCCCAAGAAACTACGTACCTCAAATACCGTAGTCGGCCTTGGCCAATTAGCAACTGTCTGAATCTTCTGGGGATCTACAGAAATGCCTTCTCCGCTAATCACATGCCCCAGAAAAGAAATGCTCTTCAGCCAGAATTCACACTTGGAGAACTTGGCATACAGCTGATGCCGCCTCAAAGTCTCTAACACAATCCTCAAATGTCTGGCATGATCATCCTCAGATGCAGAATATACCAGAATATCGTCAATGAAGACGATCACAAACTGATCCAGATACTCCCTGAATACTCGGTTCATCAGATCCATGAAAATAGCAGGCGCGTTGGTTACCCCAAAAGGCATAACCAAAAACTCATAGTGCCCGTACCGAGTACTAAAAGCTGTCTTCACCACATCAGCTTCCTTCACCTTCACCTGATAATATCCGGATCGCAAATCAATCTTCGAAAATACTGAAGATCCGGAAAGCTGATCAAACAAGTCGTCAATCCGAGGCAAAGGATACTTGTTCTTGATCGTGACCTTGTTCAAATCTCTGTAATCGATACACATACGGAGTGTACCGTCCTTCTTCTTTACAAACAGAACAGGTGCTCCCCAGGGCGAAACACTAGGGCGCACAAAACCTCTATCAACCAACTCCTGAAGCTGAACTTTCAACTCAGAAAGTTCTTTCGGTGCCATTCTGTACGGAGCTTTCGATATCGGAGCGGTACCAGGAAAAATATCGATAGAGAACTCCACATCTCTATCCGGAAGTAAACCAACCAGCTCCTCGGGAAAAATATCAGCAAACTCCCGTACCACAGGGATCTCAGAAACAGAACCAACCTCTAGGTTCAAATCCCGCACCGAAGCCAAAAACACTGGGCATCCCTTCTTCCACATCCTGTTCACTTCCAATACCGAAATCAGACTGGAGAGAACACCTCGTAATCCCTGAAATACAACTCTTTCTCCAGCCATAAGCAAACTCACTTGCTTCTTCTGACAGTCTATCTGGGCTTCATACTGACTCAACCAATCCATGCCCAGAATTACATCATACGATGAAATCGGCAACCGAATCAAACTTGATTTCCACTTCCTGCCAGCAATCTCGATCTCACACAAACAAAATTGCCGAGCAATCAAAGGATTCCCAGCCGGTAAAATCACAGATAAAGAAACCGGAAGTAAAAGAGAATCCAAACGTAAAGCCTCAAAACAGTGCTCGGACAGAAAAGAATGACTCGCTCCAGAGTCAAACAAAACACGACAGGGCTGATCAGAAATGTAAATCATACCTGTCACAACATCGGGAGCATCTCGAGCCTCCTGCTGACTCAAGCTGTAAACTCGTGGCTGAACTGGAACAGGAGCTGAAGCAACGGAACTACTCTGCTCCCTCTGAACAGTAGGTGGTCTCCGTGGTGCAGAACTAGAACCACCACCTCTTCCAGCAAATCCCTCAGGGCAGGGCGAGGAGGAACAGTCCTCGGTCTTCCTGCTGAACCGGCAGGTCTGACAAAGCCCTCAGATCGCTGATCAAATCCCATCTGCGGACACTCTGCAATCCGATGTCCTGACTGACCACATCGGAAGCACAGACCAGCCATCCTATAACATTGGCCGAAGTGTCGCCGTCCACAGTTTTGGCACACAGGTGCCGAACTGACTGATCCCGAACTCGTCGTACTGGTAACAGTACCAGACGATCCTCCGCTCCTTCTGGAATCTCCAGATCCAGAACCTGAAACAAATCTCCTCTTTCCGGAGGAACCACTGCCAGATGCCTCGCCTCCAAACCTCTTCCTACTCGCAGTCCACCGCTGCTGAGTAGCCATCAAGTCGTTCTCTAACAATCGAGCTCGCTCCACCAGCTCGGAGAAATCAGTAATCCGGAATGGTATCAGGGGCTGCCTCAAGGTATCTCGCAATCCCTTCAGAAATCTGTAACATCTCTCAGCAGAAGTGCTAACCAGCTGCGGAGCGTACCTGGCTAATGCAGTAAACTCAGCCTCGTACTGCATCACCGTCTTGCTCCCCTGAACAAGCCTCAGAAAGTTCTTCTGCATCTGCTGTCGTGCAGAAGGGGGAACAAACCAATCTCGGAATACCTCAGTGAACTCTTCCCAAGTAATCAAAGAGTTCAGTCTGCCCTGAAATCTGGCTGCCTGCTGGCCGTCTCACCAGTGCTCAGCCTCTCCGTCTAACAGAAAAACTGCTAACGGTACCTTCCTGTCTGACGGACACTGCATCCCGTCAAAGGTCTTCTCCACTCTCCTCAGCCACTCTTCAGCAGCTCTGGGCTCAACAACGCCCTCAAACCTCGGAGGTTTCAACCTCAAAAACAACTGTAAATGTCTATCCAGGTCATCAGATCTGACAGTAGAAGCTCTACTCTGAGTCTCGCTCATCATCTGAGCAACCAGCGAAGCAAACTGAGAAAGCGTATCAGCACCGACCACTGGGGCTGTACTCCCTACTGGTGCTGCCTGATCGGCACTCTGACCATCTGTCATGTCTGGGTCTGGCTGATCCATACAGAAAAATCCAGAAAATCCGGAAAACTATCACAAAAACAACAAAATAAAAAGCCAAACAAATCAAAATTACCCTCCCCAGACAGACTTACTGATCACTTCCTATAGCTCTATTTCACAAAATTCTCAAATTCCAAAACCATTGCTCTGATACCAAAAAAGCTTGTCACGACCCGACCCGAGACGAGACGGATCCCGCCCGTGCTGGATCGCGACGGAGCTGCACTAACCAGGATCTAGCTTTGGAATTTGGTTCGGAACTGAATCTTCCAAATAATTAATTCACACAGACTAACAAACACAGAGCTACTATGTATCATCAAATGCAGCGGAACAAAACATCTATCCAATTTCATTTCCTCAAAACAATCATCTACAGAACAGTACATGGCTTTTGACAGAAAGAAATACAGAACAGAAAAGCCATGACTGTACAAAAAAAATCAAAAGTACAAAAGTACCTATACTGATCAGACTCTGAACTAATCCTGAACTTCCTTGCCCTTCCCAGAACCTGAAAACCACCAGAAAGCAAGGGTGAGCTCAACAGCTCAGTAAAGCAACAAACCTCCAATCAAAATCCTCAGAATCTCAAAACCAACACAGCAGACAAATCCGTACAGAATCGAAACAGATTCGGACAGATATCAAATCAACAAAACTGTACGGAAACAAAAGTTGTATCAAATCAGAAACATAACAGATCAAACACATCAGATCAACAGAATCAGAATCGTACAGATCATATCGGAACAGAACAAATCATATCGGAACAGAACAAATCATATCGGAATCATATAGCAGATATCAGATATTTAATTAATAGTTAAATTCCCTGACACTGACTGAATCTCATAGGATCCAGGCCACTTATGCCTCCCTTTGTGCTCACGGCACCAAAACAGATCAGATCAGATGTGCTTATAGCACCAGAATACATATATAGTGCATATAGCACCTAAACAGATTGTTTCATCGGATCCGGAACAGAACAGATATTAGATTTCATATTGAGCTCATTTCAGAATTCCCAGACACTAACTGAATCTCATAGGATCCAGGCCCCTTATAACTCCCTTTATATAGCATATACAGATAGTATATCAATTCAGAAGATTTCCGGACAAAACAGAAATTACTCAAAAATCGGGCAGCACAACGGCAGTATACAGAATTTACACAATTTCCCTGAAAATCAAAATTCACCAAATTCGCACAGAATATAGATATCAACATTTTAGAACATTCATTCTACTGCACAGATAATTTCCAAGTTCACAGAAAAAAATCCAGTCGACTAAAAACACAGTCGAATCAAAAATACCCGAACAAAATCTTAAAAAAAATAACCAAAATGTGCACACTCGGCACTTCAACAAAATACAGAAAGTTACGCGGTAGAAACTAAACCAGTCGGAAATTACGGACGAAAATCGCGAACAAAACTTAATTCCGGACAGATAATACCGCCCAAACTCGACGGTTCTGAAAATTGAGAAAGTCGGATTGTGCCTTACCTTGCGTACAGCAATTTCCTCAACAGTCTCTTCGGACGAAAACAGCTCGGCGTCGCCCGAAAATCCACTTTTCCACTTTTTCCTTCGTTTTTTCTCTCTCCTCAACTTTTTCTCTCTCTTCAAAATATCTCATTTCTATATATATCCAGACTGATCGTCCTGGACGATCGAGCTTCGTACCGGACGATCCATGAAGAGAATTATTTCGTCCAGACGAAAATTGAACATCGTCCTCGGCGAAGGGTTCACTGACTTATTTTCGTCCAGATGATCCTGATTTCGTCCAGACGAACCATACAGCCAAACATGATTTTCTCTGCACAACCTGTACCGATCGTCCCGGACGATCCGACTTCGTCCGGACGAACCTGGAGCAGAAACTGATATTACAAAAAGCTTAACACAATACGACTTCAAATGCCCCACAGCGTTACAATGCAAACAAAAACTTGGCATACCTTCAAAGATAGCTTTTTGAACATAACCAAATTTCTCCGGACCCAGCCAAACAGACTCAGGGTAAGATTTAGAAATGTCGAGTTCAACAAGAATACGAGCGACTGAGGGACGCGAGCCAACAGCTGTGGCATTGTCGGTTTGAATCGGGCGCCCAAAGATAGATCCTAAACCTAAAAGAATCCGGGGTGAGAGAAAATGAGGATGCAAACCAGGAAACGAGATCCAAACAGGGACGATCGGTGATTCCTCCGAAAGGTCAAGAAGAGGCGACCACTTAATCACCTTCATGAAACAGCCAAAAACAAAATAGAAACGATGCTAAAAAATCCTCCCATAATCAAGATCATTCGAAAGCTTGATCAGAACATTAGATTGATCCAGCACAGTGACAGAAAAAATCGGCAGATAACTTAAGGTTGAAAAAAAATTTACGGATAGAATCCAAATCCGCCCTTTTAAGGGGAAATTTTCCCACCAAAGCAAACTCAAACGGTTTAGCAAGATGTAAAAATTCATCTTCCGAAAACCATAACGCAGTCATACCTCTAATCGTAGAGATACTAAAATCCGGAAAACTCTTTGAAGAATCGGAGCCAGACAAAGCATCTTTAAATGATTTCGAATGCTTACCCTCCAAAAAACCTAGGTCCAACCTTTTATTTGCCATGAAAAACAGGATTACCGGCGCCAGAGACGACGAGGCGAAGGCGACTAGGGCAAAAGCCCTAGCAAAAAAGCAGAAACCCTCGCCATTTCCCACTTTATATATATATATATATATATATATATATATATATATATATATATATATATATATATATATATATATATATATATATATATATATATATATATATATATATATATATTGACAATAGTTTTACTTTGCCATATGTCTAGGTTTCCTACCAAATCCACATCAATATAGCCTCATAATATTCTTTTTATAGATTTGATATATACCAACTGAAATCTCCTAGTGCATGTATAATGTTTGATTTTATAGCAACCATTGCAACACATCAAAGGGTCAACTACTGCATTTAGTAATTATTATTTTGATAGTATGAAGTGATATGTAAGTGGTGTGCTCACCATTTTTTGCTTTCATTATATTGAACTTATCAAATACACTTTTAATATATTGAGAGCATGATAAGGTTAAAATACATGTAATTTTATATCAGTCTACTCTTATATTTAGAATCTTCTTGGCTTTCTGTAGGATCTTCGTATCAAATTTCTATGATAATTGTACTTTCATATTGTTGATTTTTCAGATGTCAGCCCTTACAATCATTATGTTATTAACTATAAAATAAAGTTATATAATCTTTTTAGTATTTTTTTACATAACAACAATGATCAACATTATATTAACAAAAGTTATTTTTGTGTATGAATCCATCAAACTTTTTTCCATTGACATGGGGCTTACTTTAACTATGTGACACCCTAGGATGTAATGAAAGGATTGAATCACTTAAATCTATAATAAAAATTAACTCATCCTTTAACCAAAGATAACTAGAGCTAGATGCTAGAATTCCAAATTACAAAAGCACATATAAACAAATTTAATTTCATCAAAATATAAATACAATAATCTAGTACAAATCCAATTGTCTGTACATCAGAATAAATACAACTTTATTATAAAAATAATATTTCAAACTCAGAAGATCCTACTCCTAAACTTTATCTACTCAGCTAAGCCTTTACTTTTTCCTGAAATATCAGAAAGAATATAATGAGCACAACTAGCTTTGTAAACTATCTCCCTTAATCATCACATATATCAATATCCATTGCAAATATTAAATAGCAGTTTAGATTAAACAAATGAAATACTACGGGGACATAATATTTAGGGCTTCATTATAAACTTATTTCTAAAATTATTATGTGCACTTGTACCACCACTTTCACAGATTTTCAATACTTCACAGAATACTTGATTGGAATATCACTTGCTTGTCATATGTGCTTGACATATTCATTTCATCATAATTCTTATAGAATTTCAGAAGTATATATCTAGTATTCAGTTCAAAGTATTATGTATAATAGATTTTTTAAACTATTATCAATGTAATGCTTGTTTTTAATGAACATATCTCGATGCCTACTTATAACTTCACTTCCACTTAAGCCTCCTTTCAACCTCCCAGACATGTATAGAGAAAGTGAGGCTAGAAACATAATAATACAATACTTAACAGTGTCACGATGCCTACTTATTGCTTCTTAAAGCAGTTTTAAAGCAATTTTTTAGTATAAAATTTTTAATTTTTAAACTAGAAAGCTGTTTTAAGAAGCAATAAAAAAGCCGTCCCAAATGAAGCCTAAAAGCTAGAGTTGGCCATCAATTAATAAGGCTTTGTTTGGGATGATTTTTTTATTGCTTTTTAAGACTCAAACAATTTTTTAGTAAAACTTCATTTTAAAAAGCAATAAAAAGTCGTCCCAAATGAAGCCTAAGTTATGTTATTGTATTTACTATATCAAGCCAAAATATTTTTGGGTGTCTTTGTGTGGAGTTATATGCTTCTAGCCCATTCATTTAAAATCTTTCTCATTCTTTTAGCAATTCCATTCTATCAGGGATCTAATGGGACTATTTTCTCTATGTGAATCTCATTACTAGCATATTAATTTTTTTAATTTCATGCTATCACACTCTCCATCACTGGCAAATAGTAATATTTATTTTTGTGTAGCCTCATTTTTAGCTAGGCTTTTCCTTCTTATAAAGAAATTAAACGCATCATATTTGTTTTTGATGAAATTAGCTATTACATTTCTTCTAAGATTGTGATATAATACATTGAGCTACTTAGAGTCATAAAGGGATAATGTGAACTCAGGGGCGGAACCAGCAATAATTTTCAGGGGGAGCAAACTTAGAAGTAACTGTTGGCAGATATATCGAGGGTCCAAGGAGGCAGTGACAACCTCTGGCAGGATTTGACCTAAAAAATCATATAATAATAATAATAAATTTGAGGGGGGGCTGAGCTCAAAGGGGGTTCCTCCCCTTTGTGAACTAATCAATGAAGCTGACATACTGTAACATCAAATGCAGAATATTAGGGCAAAATTCACACAATCCATCATTGTCACTACATTAATAGTATCTATCATAAGTAAATTATGTCAAAAAATGACCGGTTTTACTTGAATGCAGCCTCTCTTTTGCACTTTCAGTGAAGCTTCGGCAAGGTTTGTAGTCATCCACAGCATCGTCAACAAAGCAAAAAAAAAAAAACGATGCTTAGTTCTTTTGTTGGCTGCTTATTATCTTCTAGAATATAAAAAATAACTGTTGACCACGCAAACAAATTTTCCATCCATAATTTGCCAAGTAACTTCGCCAATGAACCATAATTACATATTTATAAATTCAACATGAAGATCCTCAAAAGATTCTACTTAACTCATACTACCTATTCCAAATCAATAATTTGCGTCAGTGCTCATATAAATTATATTAAGATTTTTTTAAAAAAAAATAATACTTTTTATTTCAACCAAAAAAGATGGTACAAGAAAGTCTAAAAAAAGGACAAAAATAGCAATTACAGTGCCAAAACACTAAAATAGAGAAAACAATTAGAGAAGAGGACAAAGAAACCATTCGGGCTCAGTAATGGCAAAAGGCTCCTACAACCATCAAGTAGACAAGCAAGGACCATCCAGAGGCAAACAACAGGTCACACATAGTAAGACGCACATTGAGCAACATCACCCCACATCTCAAACCGATGCCAATAAACAAGGAAGCACTGCCAATGGTTGCCAACAAGCCAAGTCGTCCAGGTGGAGAGCAGAAAGCCGCCTCTTCATCGCCCTAGCCAAAATTGAGGGAACAACCGCAGAGCTAGCCACAAGCCACACAAAAATTATCACTTGAAACCACCCAACAACCGAACCCAAAAAAACCAGTGGAAGCCCACCAAAGTTCAAGTGGCAGAATCTATATGAAGCTTGAATTTGCCACTTTTATGAACATTTTTCTTGCCTTTCTTACCATAAGTTAAAAAGAAACCCTTATTATCCACCTTAACCACATTTAAATCACATTCATCCTACAAGTCGTTAGATGGGACAACATTAAACCGCCCGCCAACGCAATTTCCATCAAAGCAACAATTAATCGATCCAATCAGAAATGATCAACAAGATCATCCAAATGCTCATTCCTGCCCCCTCCAACAATATTAACATTTTTATAAATAGGAAGAAAAGCTAAGGAAATAACATGAACCATATCTAAAACATCTAAGCCCGAATGAACAATAAACTCTCCACTCACATGGACAAGAGCCCCCTGAGAGTTACCTATCAAAAAAGAGACAAAAGGCTGACACCCCTCAGGCGCCAAACCAGAAGCAACCTGAATATCTGAGCAAAGAGAAGTAGAAATTAAATGAGAAGCAAATGTTAAATCATTAGCAACAACATCATAAGATGAAATAAGGCTATCAATTTTATTCTGAACATTCAGTATTTGTATAGCCCCCCAAAATATCCTTAGTCATCATCAAATCATTAGACGCAGAAGAACAACTATTGGAGACAAGAAGCTAGCCATACTATTTCAAGAATTAACTAAATCCATAGAAGGTTCAGAAGCTTGATTGCCCACTCCAATAGAAACAAGAATTAAAGAAGCATCCACAATATTCACATTAGTAAGCCTCACATCACTAGGTTTTTCACCCACATTAATAGTAGTCACTACAAGAAAACCCGGTGTTACCGGCGGATAAAATCCGCCGATAATATGTGAAATCTGACAAAAATATAGGTTTTCGGACACTTTCCGACGTCCAATGCGCCGTAAAATACGTCTTAAAATTTCCATCGCAGCATGCGCCGTTTCAGGCGCCGTATTTTACCGGCGCAAAACGCTCCGCCGGAAATTCCGACGGTAATCGCGTGTTTTCCTGTAGTGAGTATAGGTACTAGTGGTAGCTCCAGCTAAATGAGGGTTCAAGATGATACATTCTAATTTAGAACGCCCAAAATCCTTACAGTGCAGACAATAAGAATGAATAGCTTCCATCTCCACCAACTGAATAAAGCTCAAATTTTCAGACCCCAACCACACTTTATTAGGATAATGTTTAGTAACATCTGGCTCAACAAGAACAGAATTAATAGAGTGTCTTAAGCCATTAGAGGTAGCAAAATCATCTTTTAAGGGTCGACGAAATTAAACAAGGAACCCAAATCGTGAAGTATATGGGGAGAGAAGAGGTGAGGGCGAAGGTTAGGGAAAGAGACTCAAATGTGAATGATAGGAGATTCCACGTTAACATCAAATTGAGGAGACCACTTGATAAGTTTTATGAAGCAATTGTTCACAAAATATGAACGATGGGAGAACACACGATAGTAATTCATATCATTCGCCAATTTAATCAACACATTCTTTGAGTTGAGTAAAGTAACTAAAAAATTACCCTGAAGTTTTAGGTTAAAAAAGAACTTATGAATTGCATCCAATGAAGGACGTCGCTTAGGAAAATTTTCAACTAAAATGAACTCGAAGTGGGCATCTAATGCAAGGATTTCAGCATCCGAAATTCACAAGGTTGGAAGGCCATGGTGGGAAGTGATTTTCAGATCAGGGAACTCTGACGAGGAGGGAACCCCGGACAGAGCCTCCCTAAACAACCACGAATTGGTAGGGCCCCCAAAAAAATCGGGTCAATGAGACGATTAACAGGAAATAGAAAATTGAAGGAAAAAAAAAACAAAATGGGCGACGAAAATCAAGAAGAGGAAAAGAAAACTCCCCTGACGAAGGCAATGCAATGAGAAGCAGAGGAGAAAGATGGCTACGGCAGAAAACCTTAGCAGAGCCATTGAGCAAAAAGGATATCCTACTATAAATTATATTAAGAATGGTTCAACATTAGAGAAGCTATGATGAATAAGTTAATTATTTGCGTGTAAAGGGCTATTTGATTTCTTGAAAAATAAATGAAGAGTAAAATAAAATGTGATGTAAAAAAATGTAATATCTTTAAAATATTTAGAGGTGTATGGATTAGTGTAAAATAAATACAAGTGATTTTTTTTATTGACTTGAAGTAAAATGGATGACAACGATGGTGCATGGTAGCTTATGACTGGTTGAGGTTGGTGAGCGACAGTGGTGGTGGCTAGTAGTGGTCAGCAATGGGTGATGGTTGATGGTGATGGTGGCAAACATTGGCCTACAATGGAGGTATTGGTTAGCGGCGGCAATAGAAGCAAAACTACGGTGTATCTTGAAAATGATTAATATAACAATTTTCAAATAACCTAAAATTGAATTAGAATGTGCATTCCAAATACTTCAAAACTATACTATGCCTTTCTTTTTGTTCAGATCAACTATAAATATTTTTAAAACATCAATATTTGAGATACTTCACTTCATTTATCTCAAATAAAATAGCCCCGCACCTTAATGAATTCTAATTTTCTCGAATTGATTGTTTCTCTCCGATGACCCCGGTTAGGAAACTAGATGTATTAGGTTCTACTTTTGTTAAGAAAGGTAGAAGTAAACATAAAAAAGACTTGGTTAGAAATATTAGAAATGATCTTTCTTTATTAGATTTAAACAATAATTTGACTTTTAACATAACAAAATTGAGAAAAAGGATTCAAGTAGCCGACCCACGTAGTGGGACAAAGGCTTGACGTTGTTGTGGTTATTATTGATTGTTTCTCTCTAATTGAGTTAATTAATTCGGAATTTAGTTGATGTACATGCAAAATTAGATATTAGAGTATTAATTGATATTAAAAAATACTAATATTGTAAGTTAAGAAATATTGGAAATATTAGAATGTTTGGGTGAATTTTATAATCATTATATATATATTTGTTAGCAAGCAAATAACATAGAAGAAGGGTTGAATTGTAATTTGAAGATGATTTTTTATATATTATCAGAAAATTATATTAATCGGACATGAATCTAGAGGCAAAATCCAGCTGGAAACATTCAAAATTAAATCTAGGATCGGACCATATGAACTCCGATTTTATTATAGTTGAATCGAGCGCCTCAACGAGCAAATCCAACAAGCCCAAAATCATCAAATTATGATATTATTAAGACATTTAAAAGCCCAATAAACGGTCTACAATAAAGAAGATCAACATCTGTCGTCCATTCAAATCGCTCGATCCCAACTTACCCTTGATCTCTCTCATATTTATTGGTCATGCCACTATTAGAAAATTATAAATAGCCGGCCCCTTCATTCTTCATGGGAAGGGGACTCAAGCAAGGAAGACAAGGAATAGAGAGAAACTAGAGTTCTCTTGCCACCAGACTCCTCTTCGACCACCACCGAACTTCCACATAGCCATTGACTATCATTGGACTTCTGCCCGTCCACCAGCCGACGCGAAACTTCTGCCCGGTCACCTACTGACGCGAGACTTCTGCCCGGTCACCTACTGACGCGAGACTTCCACCCAACCACAGACTAAACAAGACTTTCACCCGACCACCGATTAACCCCGGACTTCCACCCGGTCACCGTCTGACCCCAAACTTCTGCCCGGTCACTGACTGATGCCGGACTTCCATTTGGCTCGGGTTTACCCCGGACTTCTGCCCGGTCATTGACTAACGTCGGACTTCTTTTAGATACTTCACCAATTGATGTCGTACTTCTGGCCGACCACCAACTAAAATCAAACTTCTTCCTGGCCACCAAATGTCTTTGGATTTCTATCTGATCTCCGTTCGTCACTATATTTCAACCCAATGGTTGATTATTGTAATATGATCGTCCTCAATATGATTGATCAATCATTTGTAATCTATTCAAATACTAGTAGAATCATTTCAACTGGGAGTTGCCCCATAGTTTTTTTTTCCTTTGCAGGGTTTTCCACATAAAAAATATTTTGTTTCTAAAACTACATGTTTGTATGTTGGATATCCGTACAACACTGAGATGAAAATTTTTTAACTCTATCACCGCGTGTATATTCTAGCCCACAAAAATTTCCATCCTATCACTTTAATTGATATATATCAAAACTAAGAAGAAAATGCTCGGAGGAATAGAGGAAATAATACCACATAAACTTTTTTCTTGACACTAGAAATCACGTATAGACATTACCAAAAAATCAGGCTTTCGCAGCACAAATTTCGACTTTTCCCGGCGGTTTTACCCGCCACTAATTTTTTTTTGCAGCGGTTTTGCAGCAGCTCCTTATCATATGTAGAATAATTTTTTTAACATCTCTTAAGAACCCCTAATAGTATATTATAGGTCTTGTTTGCATAATTAGATTGATCAACTTAATTTAGCTTCAAATAATATCTATAGATTTAATGAGGTTAAATGTGTAGAACGGGTAGGAGGAATTGATAGGGAGAGGAACTCCTCTCCAAAAATCTGACAGCAAGCCTAGGTGAGGCCAGAACGTCCTCTCCTATATTCTGAAAATAATTTCAGAATTTTCAACAAAGAATTCTGAGATGAGTTCTCAGATTTCTAACAAAAATCTGAGACAAATTCTCAGCTTTTAGTAGACTAGGTTGTGGAGAAAACTGAGAAAAAAATTGTCAGCCCAAATGCCAAGCTACAGGTTCTGCACTAGAAAATTTTGTCTAGAGCCAATAAGAAAGAGGGGGTGGTGAGAGAGAGCTAGGCCAGCGTGATTTGAATCAAGGAAAATATTTTAGAGGAATTTATTCCAGCAAGGAGCCACGGGCTCATATTTCCTAATTCTCATATCTAGTATTAGGAAATAAAATTAGAGCCTAGGTATGAAGGAAAATTCGGCTCAGGGAAATTATGGGGATTTCAAATTATTTTCCTAAGTGAGAGATTAGATTAGGAAATAATTTCAGGTAGGCTGAAGTTAAATGGAATTCATGGCATTTAATTCCTAATGCCAATTTGAATTTTGAATTTGAAATTCAAATAACATGCAATCAAGTCCCTTAATGAAACATTAAAGGAGAGGGGACCACCAAGGGGGTCGGCGGCATGGTGAGGGGAAGGGATTTAATGGGAGTATTCAAGCCTTCATAATTTGGTTTAATGAGTTAGGAAAGTAATGAAATAAATTTAATTTGAATTTAAAATTCAAATTGATTTAAATTAAGCACTTTCCTAAAATAGATGAACCAAATTAGAAAAGAAATTGAAATTTGAATTTGAATAATTTCAAATTCAAATTAATCCCTAAATTAACCCAACCAAAAATTAGGAAATCCAAAAGGGGGTGGAGAGGAAGGTTTCGGTTGGCGGCTAATGGGGTTAGAGCCGGTGTCAGCATGGGTTCGGGTGTGGGGGGGGGGGTTCGGGGGGGGGGGGGGGGGGGGAGGTGAGGTGAATCTGATGGCCAAACGAAGATGGGAGGAGGGAGATGATGGAAAAAACAATTAAAGAAGAGATAAAACAAAAACAAAGATCGAAACAAACGATAGAGAGAAATTAAAAACCGCGAGCCTCGGACTCTTCCGAAGATGACGGGTGATCCGTTGCCCTTCTCCAAGGGACTTCAAATCACGAGCCCAGACCCATCCCGCGGCTGGTGACAACTCTTATTCCTTCCCATTGGAATCTCACTCTCGTCCTCTCTAAAAAAGAACATAAGTGTGGACACAAAATTTTTTTAAATATCAAATCTCCATCCCCATTACAATAGCTTAAGGCCCTATATATAGTACACAACATGAGAAAAATAAAAATTACAAAATTGCCCCTTGGGCCATAACACTCAAATAACTAACATAGGGGTAAAACAGGAAATACATAAAATAAGAGCTAAAATTTAGTAAATAATTCATAAATGAAAATTTAAATAATAGCCATTGATTTACGATGCCTCATGTGATAGATGCGCCAAATCTTCGTACTGATATCCGCATCATTCTCCCCAGGTGGGAGAATACTCGACTCCGCCGAGTTAGCATCACAACTGCCCATGTACAACTCTTGACGGTTATTTGGAGACATAGTTTCTTCACTACAGGAAAACCCGTCATTACCGGCGGACTAAATCCGCCGGAACACATAGATAATCCGACAGAACTATAAGTTTCCGGCGCACGTTTCGGCGGAAATGCATACGCCGATTTTGGTCGTGTCGATAAATTTTTTCCGACGAATGTAATGCGCCGGAAAACTTTCCGGCGCACTTCCCGACGCATTACCAGCGTAAAACATCAGATTGGTGCCGACGACTTACAAATCGATAAATTGCGGCGCCATATGCGCCGGTAAGTTTTTGTCTAAAATTACACTCCATATATTCGGTTTTAGATCTACTCAAATGGAAACCTTTAGACTCAAAGGTTGACTTCCATAGTTCAAGTTTTCCTTCAACTCCCTCTCTAGTTTTATCAACAAAGAAGAATATCATCAACAAAAAGCATGCACCAAGGTACATCCTCTAGCAAATGTCTAGTGAGAACATCCATGACTAAAGCAAGAAGATATGGACTTAAGGCTGATCCTATATGTAATCCAACCGAAATAGGAAAAAAAATTAAACAAAATACCTTCCGTTCCGTCGGCGAAGAGCGACCCTCGGCGACGCGCGAGCAGGAAAGAGAGGAAAGGATGCTCGGCAAAGTCTGGTGACCGTCGACGGTGAATTCCGGTGACCGTCGGCGACGTCAATCCATAGCGAGCGACGGACGGCGATGCGAAACACGCGAGGTGAGAGAACGGAAGGAAAAGAATGAGCGGCCAGAGGGGCTCGGTGTCGAAAAATAGGGCTTTCACCGGCGGACGTTCCGGCGGCGTGTCCGACGGAAATAAGATCCGTCGTAACATGCGACGGAAATAAGTCGTTGAGTTTAAATAAGCCGGCGGAAGTTCCGTCGGTATGTTTCCGCCGTAACGTGCGACGGAATCGGTCCAGAGCTCGTTTTACCAACGCATTAATTACCGGCGCATGGGACGTCGGAAGATGTCCATCGTATTATGCGCCGGCAAATGCGTCGTAAGTTTTCCGTCGCAAGATTTAGGAATATTCTGCCGTTAACTGTGCCGTTCGTACCGGCGCAAAAATTTCCGCCGGAAAATTTGACGGTAATCGCGTGTTTTCCCGTAGTGCTTCCTCCGAAATGGTTAATAAACCCAATGGGCACTTTAGCTCGCCACTTTTCTTAACCATAGTCAAGGGATCACCTTCCAAACTGTTGCACTTCTTTTCACCTACAGGAACTTGTTCACTCTCATCGATGGCTTTACTGGCGATAGGAGCAATATGAAGTTCTATGGATATCACTTCTAGAGCTTCCTCAACCTTCTCTGTTATAGGAGTGTTCACTGGGTCAAGAGAAACCTTTGCTTCTGTAGGAGTTGTAATTAAACCAACCAAGTCTCTCTCTTCATGATTTGCAGTCACGCATTTTTCCTTGTCGATCAATTCATCTTCTTTTTCATGTTCTTCCTTGATCGCCTTATGTTCCTCTTTGATTTGCACAGTGATTGGGAAATTGAAAGCTTCATTGGCCTCCATCAATTTGTCCACTCTATCCCTTATCTCTCTGTCTCTTAGTGTCCTTTTTTTATCCTTTGAGGAAGCGGATCTTGCAGGAGTGTAAAGCGGTGAGTCCGTCCTGCCTCGCACTACAATATCGAGTTGTTCGATTGTTTAACAGTGGAAGTCCGCTAAGTCCGCTTGATTCTCCTTGAGATATACGTTGACTAATGATGCCCAGTTGACCTGCCACCAAGTCTAGAGTCCTTCCAAGTCGATTCGAGTCCATGCTCAGATACCAAACTGATGTAGAACAAAAAACGGCTTTGCTAGGGAGAGGACCACCTCTCCAAAATCTGAAGGAAATTCGGACTTCCTTGCCCAAAACCTGAAAAGAATCTCAAGTTTACAAAAAAAATCTGAGACAAATTATCAGCTTTTAGTAGACTAGGTTGTGGAGAAAACTGAGAAAAAATTGTCAGCCTAAATGCCAAGCTACAGGTTCTGCACTAGAAAATTTTATCTAGAGCCAATAGGAAAGAGGGGGGCAGTGAGAGAGAGCTAGGCCAGCGGGATTTGAATCAAGGAAAATATTTTACAGGAATTTATTCCAGCAAGGAGCCACGGGCTCATATTTCCTAATTCTCATATCTAGTATGAGGAAATAAAATTAGAGCCTAGGTATGAAGGAAAATTCGGCTCAGGGAAATTATGGGGATTTCAAATTATTTCCTAAGTGAGAGATTAGATTAGGAAATAATTTCGGCTAGGCTGAAGTTAAGTGGATTTCATGACATTTAATTCCTAATGCCAATTTGAATTTGGAATTTGAAATTTAAATAACATGCAATCAAGTCCCTTAATGAAACATTAAAGGATAGGGGACAACCAAGGGGGGCCTGCGACATGCTGAGGGGAAGGGATTTAATGGGAGTATTCAAGGCTTCATAATTTGGTTTAATGAGTTAGGAAAATAATGAAATAAATCCAATTTGAATTTAAAATTCAAATTGATTTAAATTAAGTAATTTTCTAAAATAGATGAACCAAATTAGGAAAGAATTTGAAATTTGAATTTGGAAATTCAAAAGGGAAGGTTCGGCCGGCGGTTAATGAGGTAGAGCCGGCGGCATTGGTTCGGGTATGGGGGGGGGGATTTTGGGTGGAGGTGAATCCGATGGCCAAACGAAGATGGGGAGGAGGGAGACGATGGAAAAAATAATTAAAGAATAGATAAAACAAAAAACAAAGATTGAAACAAACGATAGAGAGAAATTAAAAACAACGAGCCTCGGACTCTTTCGAAGACTAACAGGTGATCCGTTGCCCTTCTCCAAGGGACTTCAAATCACGAGCCCGGACCCATCCTGCGGCTTGTGACAACTTCGATTCCTTCCCATAGGAATCTCATTCTCGTCCTCTCTCAAAAAGAACACAAGTGTGGACACAATTTTTTTTTAATATCAAATCTCCATCCCCATTATAATAGCTTAAGGCCCTATATATAAGCCACAACATAAGAAAAATAAAAATTACAAATTGCCCCTTGGTCACAACACTCAAATAACTAACCTAGGGGTAAAATAGGAAATACATAAAACAAGAGCTAAAATTTAGTAAATAATTCATAAATGAAATTTAAATAATAGCCATTGATTTACGACGCCTCCTATGATAGATGCGTCAAATCTCCGTACCGATGTCTGCATCATTAAAACTAGTGCTTCCATTATCAATTTTTTTTTAGAACAAGAAATGTATTATCAATCCTTTTATTGGAGAAATTTTAAAATAATCTAACGTGTTGTTGGTTAGAACAACTATATAATCCAATGAAGCATCGATATAGGGATTCTTTCTAAACGTTTTTGGTTTATTCTTACACAAATTGGTCTTATTACTAATGCAACCTATTCTTCTTTCAACACCGTTCTTCCTAATATGATCCTAAATGGTGGAATCATTATCAAAACAACCTCATAATTAAATTTCTCTTAAGATATATTTCTAATTTTAGGGATTACCCTAAACCCTAAATAATGCAAGTTGAAGAATGAGAAGAAGATGAAGAAGAATATGCATAAAAAGAATGAGAAGAAAAAGAGAAGAAGAGAATGAAGAGGAAGAGACTCACAGTGAGGATCAAAGGACCGGCCGGTCGGGATTCGCGAGAGGAGAAGATTTGCATCGCAGCTTGGATGTTCGCTCCCGATCACGCGAGCTAAGAGAGAAGATGAGAATTAGGGATTATACTATCTTAAAATCACGGGTGGGCTTTGCCGGCTGTTTAAACCGGTGCTAATTGCACGGGTTTAAACCGCTGCAATTGTATGTTAAATCTGGTGCAAATGACAGGTTTTGACAGCATTTTTGAAACCGCCGCAAAGAAATGATGCGATAAGGGCTGATTTTGGTATTGAGAACTACTATAGTAAAAAAAATTGAAACAAAACGTTAACGAAGGGACAAACCGTTTTCAATTTTAATAATGCTTAACAATTAAATTTATTTTTTGCATTAATAACAAACATTTATGGCCGAGAGTGACCTTCGATCTTTTCTCTCGTTCACAAGCATATATACGTGAAATGGAGAAAGAGAGCTGAGAGCCAAACACACACATATAGTGAGAGCCAGATAGAGAGAGAGAGAGAGAGAGAGAGAGAGAACAGCAGGTAAATTATCAACCTTCAAGTCTAATCTCATTAACATTATTGCATATCAACTGATCCACATTAAGACTGCACACTCCTCTAACAACAATCTTATTACTTCGATCAAAGAGTACACACTACATAAACTGAACCTACCATATTACCCGAAGGCTTCAGCCAGCTTACAAACCTTGAATCATATCAGAATCTAACCTAAATAATAACATAAATAAAATCAAATCAATCAAGAATATCTTAATCCAAATTAGTATCTAACAAATGAACAAGCTAGCCATGCTTAGAGTCATCAACTATCGCTATTATTACTCCTCTCAGTTCCCATTAATCTGTCTTAAAAGTAAAAATAGTATCCATGCTGTTACTGCTACTTCCTGAATTGAACATAGCATCTGCAAGATCAGCGACCGATCCTTCCCCTTCCCTTCCAGTCCTGACAGGCGGCGCCGCCTGCTCTGATGGACCCGCATGAGCTCTGCTACTCTCCCCTACCTCATGAGAGCTGAGAAACGGGCGGGACGGTGCCTTTCCCTCGCTTTCATGTTCTTTCAAAAACCAGCTGCTAAGCTCAATCGACGTGGAGACGGGAAAAGCCGGTGGCGGTGAGGCTCCGGTCATTATGGCTACGTTGCCACTCATGATCTCATTTGTCGTCGGCGTCATGGAGGGGAGAATCAGAGGTGTAGGGGAGGTTTGGCACGTGTGGTTTCCGCAGTAGGTTATCTCGTACGTGTTGGGGTCGGCGTCGAGCCTTTGAACTTTTCTCTTGGCCTTGCAGCCATAGAAGTTCCTGTGGGTGCAACGGAAGTAGCTCCTGCGAACAAAACGGTGAATTATTGCCATATGCCATTGTTGTTGCAGGGATTTGATGTGAAGTTTGCAGGAATTAGGTGGGAAATCTCATATTAGCTAGGGTTTTGATTTCATTGTAATTAAAATACAATTGCGGGAAATATGAATAAATCATTTTTGTTATTGAAAAATTTATAAGTAATTCTAGAGAAAATTTAAAAGAAATTTTACTTTTCATTTCCTCTACAATTCCATAAACTAAAGAAAGCCGAAAGCTTTGGCTGCACCAACTTTTGTGGTTAGGGAGAAATTTATTGATTATTTTATTTTTCTTATTTTAATTATTAAAAAATTGACTTTTTTTAGTAAGAAAATATGTGTGCGCTATAACAATGATCCAATAATTTTATCTTCTTGCATTTCATTAAGGTTGGATAGAAAATTGTGAATGAAAAAAATATATTTATTACATTTCCTGACTAAATATAATTATCTCTTAATTACAAAATAAATAGAGCTTTAAGACAATTTTTAGCTGAATTTTGGAAAATAACATGTAGAGTTAAAAGTGGATGATCAAAACGAACTAGCTCAGATGGCTTTATAATGCTATAATTGACCTGATTTTATTGTAAGAATCCACATGTTGGATGGTGAAGAAAGATTAATAGCCAAATTAAATACTATAAAAATAAAAATATTAATTAAGATAAATGCATAGTATATATATATTCAAGAATTATTATATGTAAGGGTTAGTAATAAATCTATTTAAGACAATTTGTTGAAGATTAAGTTTATGTTTGGGATAGCTTTCTTACGGTTTTTAAAGTAGCTTTTTAGTATAAAATTTTTTCGTTCAAAAATATTTTATATGAATACGTTGTTTTAGAAAGCATGAAGAAAGTTGCCGCAAATACAACCAAAATTTTTGTGGTTAAAAAACAAAGTAAAATAAAAGGTAGAAATCTAATCTATATATAAGGAATAGAAGAAAAATTGAATAAAGATAATATGAGTATAAGCATGGGCGGATCCCCATTGAGCTGGGGGGGGGGGCATTTTGCCCCCCCCCCCCCCCCTCAAAATTTTTTTTTTTTTAATTTTAGAGGGATATTTTGGAATATTTTGGGTATTTTTCCCCCTCTCAAAAATTTTTTTTGCCCTCATTTAATCAATCTTAAGCATCTTTGCCCATCCCCAACAAAAATTTTTTTTTTGCCCACCCTGAAAAAAGGAGCTGGATCCGCCCCTGAGTATAAGTTTTGAAGAAAAAATATTTTATAGTGTAGATTATTCATTATCTCACGCTGCAATCAGCAAAATAATGGGTAAAACTAATGATGTGTTTGATGATAATGAAGATGAGAGGAAATGGATAAAAAAAGTTTGATTAGCTTTGAAAAGTTCTTAGTTTTACAGTATCTGTAATACCAGTGTTTATAATATAAGAGATATGTTTTATGGACTCAAATCCTAAAAAAATTCCTCATAAAAAATTTAATTGATGAAATTTTTAAAAATTATAGCTAAAACTTTAATACTAAATTCTTCCACCATTAGGCATTAAGTATATGCTTAGGCACTCAATTTTTTTAAACAAAAAAAAAAATCCTGATAAGATTTGCCTCCAAGCTTTGCGGAAAGAGCGGCAGATAATTACTTTGACAATAAAGTAAACCGTTTACCTGGGAAACTTTGACCCAAGAATGGCTTTCTGTCCATATTTGCGCCACGTGTACCCATCGTCCGGTGGAAGTTCCAAATTTCCAGTGCGAAGCGCGGGAATCCTCACCGTTCGTGTGTCGCCGCTGTCCCTCCTGCTCGTCAATTTGCCAAACTTAGTTCCGAAGCCAACGGCCATCCTATAACTAATTTTTTAAAGTGCAAATTATTACATCTAAGCCCTCGTGATTTCTAAAATTATTAAAATTAATATTTCATGCAAAAATTTATATTGCACTATTTTTAAAATAAATTTATTTATTTTTTAATCCGTTAATATAAGTCACCGTCTAATGAAAACTCCCTACAAATTTCAGTGAAAGTGTGGAAAGAAAAAAAAATAAAGAAAAACACAGGCAGTTTGAATTTTCAACCTTCTTCTAGATGGCCGTTGACCCGTTGACCCGACAGGCCCGCCAAGCCTTCCTCCATGGCCTGTTTCCGCCTCACTCACGACCACCACTGCATGCTCTTGCTCGCCGCCGGCAGGCCTCCCACCACCACCAACATCGGCGAATTCCACTGCCGCAATTGCAGCACCCGTTACCTGAATATCCAATCCAAACTGCGAAAAGGCCATCTGGCCCGTTGGCATTGAGTCCGGATCATGCAAATGGCTCCAATCCTCCATTATTCTCTCGCCAATGATCAACTGACCTGTGGGATCGAACGAAGAAGAAGAGCCCCCCAAGCAGCCTCGGAGATCGTAGACTACCTTGTTGAAGGCGAGGGAGACCTGCTCGCAAGAGGCGAGTAAGACGTTTGGATTATTCGCAATATGAGGAAGGGAGGACTCGAGCTCTCGAGAAAGCCTACAGGCCTGAAGGACTTGGTTAAGAATTTCGTCCATGGCTGCACTTTGAGGTTTAATTACTCTGTTTAAGGTTTGTTTGTGGATGAATAATACAGTAAGGGAGAGCTAAATAGAAGGCGGGGTTTGATTAAGGTTGTGTTCAAAGGGTTAGGGACCGTTTTGACACGTTATGAAGAATGAATTGTGTTTTGTGAGGGAATTAAATTGAAAAACATAGTGGAGAGAGGCATTGGATGGACTTAGTCATGGTCCATGGGTTTTGTGGGGATCTCAGTCTTGGGTCTTTGAGAAGACCTTGTGGGGGCAAAAGCTTCTCTGTAGTAGGAAGGATTTTTTTTTGTTTACTGAAAGAATCTGACCATTGAGAAAGTAGAAGTTTCCTACACTAAGAAATTGATTTCAAATTTCACAAACTTCCTCAAAAACATCTTAAATTTAACATTTAAATGACTGAAAATAAAATGAGTACTGCAATCTGCTGGTGCGGAACTGACTTTTCTTTTGAGCGTGTGCAAAATAGGACTGTAAAATGTATAATTTTATATATGGAATAGTTAAATGGCAAAATAGTTAAAATATTTGTTTTTCTAATAAAAAAAAAGATTTTAGGAAGAAATTATTCATCTTGAGCTCTTCCGAATTTCACCCCTGACAATGCATGCAATGGCATGTTTTCTGTTGGCTTATTTGCATGTAAATGATCTTATTTTTCCATTTGCATATGACCTTCGAGAAGGTTATGTAGAACTGAGCACACAGAAAAGGTTGAAGGCGATATTGTATTAGTTTCTATTACGAAAAAGGGATTATTAAATTGAAAGCAATTGGTTTCCTAAAAATGCGTAAACGATGCAGAAAGAACAATTATAGGGCTGAAATTAGAATTCGATCATGTTAAGAAAATGGAAAAAAAAAATATTAAATTTATTATTTAATTGAATATAATTAGCTATTAATATATTTTATATTCCATAAACTCTCTCATAATTTCTATATAAAAAAATTATTTTGAATCATACTCAAATAAAAAAAAATTATATTACGTGCTTATAATGAAAATGTTAAAATTTAATAAGAGCTTCAGCTGGGTATCATCATTTTATAATTGTCTGATTTTTCCTGTGTTTCCAGAAAATGGAGATTCAAACTCTTATGCATGCGGACTTAACACTTAACACTTCTAAAATAAAATAAAATAGTAATGATCTTCGTACAGTGCTACCATTTCTTCATAACAGCCATATTTGTGAGCTCTTTTCGTTATTTGTTTAAAAAATACTGTTACCCCACGGGGTTTAGCTGAGTTGGTGGACGAACGTGATTGGGAATCCCCCAATTTATATTTGATTCCTCTCTCATGCGGCGCGACTTCTTAAATGGGGAGAAAATAATTGTGTGACTCTGCACCTGTGGGGTTGGTTGCTTGCTTGTAGGCCCATCGAGGGATTAGTTATGCTGCCATGCACCTCCTTTCGGGGTGACAACGTGTAGATACCCGTTCAAAAAAAGAAAAAAAAGAAAAAAAAAACTGTTTCTTAACTTCTTAGCAGGAAGGAAATTTACAATAAATTCCAAAAGTTGATCAAGTCTCAGTTCGCACACCAAATAAGACGAGCCAACTTAAAGCATCATGTACTTGACTAATTAAAACAAATCTACCTATCACTTCTATGTATTCTTTTTTCATTTATTTTGTCATTCAGTGCAGGTTTTACAGTGGAGTTTCGTTCATTATCATTGTGAGACAATATGTGCAAGTCTAATACTCGTTGGGTTAGTGTGACTAATGAAAATTTTTTCCTAATTCTAAGCAAATCAAAACTTTCATAATAATAGCTACAGAAAAAAATTTAGTAGTTTTGTACTTTATAATTGTAAGAGAAGTTTTCTCAGAAATGAAAAGGGTAATGGCTAATAAACCCGTGGTGGTGTGAATGTGAGGCGTTGGAAGTGAGTCTAAACTCTAAAGCTGCCAAAGAAGCATAGGCTGATTTTGTGGCCTTTGATGATTAGAGTGGACACTCATTTTTGTACACTAATGGTCATTTGGATCTAATTGAACAAATTATTTTATAAACTCAAACCTTATTTTTTAAAATCTCCTCCAATTTGACAGATTACTTATGTCACGCCCCGCGATTTAAAGTGAAAAAATTTCTTTTATTTTTATTCTTTTTCGTACTATTATCTTTTCAATATCATTCTATTCATTTATCAATTAGATCGATAAACATATAGAAATGATTAATTGCATAACAGAAAATAAGTAAACTATGGAAAATTAACATAATTCGCATTATTATGATACTCAATATTTACACTCTATCGTGGTAGAGCTCAAAATAATATATACAATAGCTTTCATAAACTACAAAAAATAGAAATAAATCAGAAGAACCGAAAGAAAACTAAAACATCACTATAACTAAATTTCAATCAACAGACTCCTTACATTTACCTTAAATCATATAAAATCACATAATGATCAGCATGAAAGCCCAACAAGTAATTAAAACCTTACAACTGAAATCAATGCAATACGAAGAAAAATAATATATTATAAATCATTTAAAAAATTTATGCATCAATATTTATATAGCTTATTTGTATTAATTTTTCAATTTATAACATATCACATCTTATAAATCTAGTACATCACCAGTCATAGTATAATTAAATAATATCAATGTTAGTTATAACATTAATAACAATATAAGTATTCTCATTATCATTCACGATATTAATAATAGTAACAGTAGTTAGTAAAAATAGTTTACAATATAAACTACAATGTAAGTAATAATGAGTAATCAATTACAATAATCAATATTAGTACAATATTCAGATATTCAAAAGATGGTATCTTGATCTTTATCTTACACTTATGACTTCCAATCAGTCACCCCTCATGACTTCAAATCAATAAGCTCTTATAACTCCCCTTGAAATATTTGATAGTTACTCTGACTCCTTATAACTCACAATCGGTACATATTAAATGTTATTCGATGAAAGCTTAGGAAATCATGTGATAATATAGTTTTAGCAAATTTATGATAGATAAATTCATAGAAATCAAAATCATCAAAAATAAAAGTAATAGATTTCACTTACAACAATTAGAACAATTTTTGTAATAGGAAGGATGGATGGAAACGTCCAAAAATAGCTTTCTCTATCCTCTTCCTCTCCCTTCTCCCTTTCCTTTCCAAGCATGTCACGACCGAAATGGGGGATGTGGCGGCGATGAATTACTTTAATGTTTAGGTTTAGAACAAAAAAATATATAAAATATTATTAGTGGCCTATCCAGCACTGCAATGCAAAGACCCAACGCCGCAACATTTCTTGTCAAATCAAAAATTACCATAAAACATAGAATCAAATGCACAACAGCATTTTCTGGCACCGTTATGCTCTCGAATCTAGTGATGTAATGCTCACAAGTACAGAACTGAAGCGACCTAGTTCTGAAAAAAAAATTAAAATTTTATATTTTAAAATTATTTTTATTTTCAGGTTATTACAATTAACTCGTTAGGTCATTCAAGAATTCTCATTAAGAGAATTCACCACCTAAAATTTGTCAAAGGAATTCATATCTTGAAAATTTTCTGAGAAAGCTTGTCTTCACATGGAATAATTCAAATTGGGAATTTGTCCTTAGATCTTATCGTCAATGAGAACTTTATCTTACATAAAATTCATCTTCAATGGGAATATCTGCTCAGACAGAACTTGTCATCAAACAAAACTCATCCTCAAACAATACCCATCCCCACTAAGGACTCATCCTTAATAGATACTTAACCTTTCACAGAACTCGCTATCATTGGGAATTCATCTTTGTATAGTACTTATCCTTACAAATAATTCATCATAACTTAGATAATTACTATAGTCAACCGAATTGTCCACTTCACAATAATCTTTGTTATGTAATTTGACTTATATTACTAAAATTTATCTATCCATATAACATTTTTTTTTTTTCATTTTTTTCAACTATCCATATAACATTGAACCTTCACATAATCATATAATTAGGGGACATTCAATAATAGTTAGTCAAACTTTGATATATTTTGATTAACTCATGTCATATCAGATTTTGTTCATAACATCAATCTAATGGAGATTCTCAAAACTTCTTTTTCATTCATCCATGTAAAAACTTATTTAATAGTTATTAATAAAATTATGATATCACCCACCAATAAATCTTGATTTAGCATTATTTTAGGTATGCAAGCATGGATGATGCATAGAATAAGAAGCCAAATCACATATATAACATATTGAAAAAATTGAAAGTTTTCATAGGATGCACAAATGCTCAATATGATCTTATCATTTTCGTTTGAGACGACTTTCTTATTGCTTCTTAAAGTAACTTTTTAGTACAACAAATAATTTTTTATACTAAAAGTTGTTTTAAGAAACAGTAAGAAAGCCGTCCCAAACGAAGCTTAAATTAGATGGAAGACCATTTGATGAAAATGATCAAAGAAATATGAATACATTTATGCTCCTCTAGTTCATCCCACTTGAGAACATTATTGAACTTATTTATCTCATCATTGAAAACATCATTGCTTACACACTCCATAACCAACACATCTTCTCTTCCAATAGAAGTGCAACAAAGTCTTTTGACGCCCATGGACGATAAAGTATTTAATATGATCGAAGCTTCTAGATCAAATACTATACAACTACGCATGCAACTTATCTTGATATGTTACTTGAGAGCTTTAACTGTCAACCAAAAAATCTTTGATTCGAAACTTAACAAGAAGCCGCATGAAACACATGAAATTAACGTCAAATTTGGCCAAACGACCAGCCTAGTGACTTTAGCTTTACTCAAAAAAGAACTCGATCGCCATAGAGAGAGCAGATCTTCCCTCAACAGAGGAATTGATTTGAGGTTTTTGGTATTTATTCTTCAAGTTACTTTACCTTTAAGAAAAAATTTGCCTTTTCTCCAAAAAAAAAACAAACGTTACTTTACCTAACCTATAAAAAAAGTTATGCAGAACTGACCACACCGAGAGAATTTGAGAAGTTAAGAAAAAGGAAATAATGTATAAGATTATAGTTTTGTTTATATTATTAGTAGTAGATTGTTAGTAAAAAAATATTTTGAATTAAAAATTCTCATACTAAAAAGTAATAAGAAAGCTATTTCAAATGAAACCTATAAGTTTCTTCGTTAAATAAATCTTGGATAAATTGAAAAAAAAAAACACAGTTTTCCAAAAAATTCTTATAGTGGGCTAAAAATGATTAAATTTTTTAATTTTACAATTTGGTTGGATGTAATTACTACCTATATATATTTCAAATTTCATTATTTTTTTTCAAAACTCTATAAGCAAATAATTTTATTTACACATTCAAAATGAGTTAAAATAGATCATTTTCAAATAATAATAATAATAATGCTCTACTTAAGAAATTAAGATTTTGTTTGGGGAGCTTAAACTTTCTGCAACTAGAATTTTTTTTAAAAAAAAATTCAAAAAAAAAAGCAAAAATTTACGAAAATGATAAAAAAGTTATCTTCCAAACACATTATTTACGATTATTTAGTTCTAAGGTGCAAGAATGTCAAGATTTAGGCGCTTGGTATGAAGTAAGCGTCGAAGACTAAGAGTTTTGTTTCAAGCTTTAGGTGAATTTTTTATTTATTTTTAACTTGATGTACTTTGTGATAATTAATGTGAAGTGATAGGAACTTATGTCTCAATTCGATAGAAATGTGTTAACAAGTTTGTGATAGCAATTTTAAATTTAATTGAGCCAATGAAGATCATATGTCACAATTTAAAAGAGAAAATTAGAGTAAGACTATAAATTTAATGATTTTGTAGAAAATTAACATGATCAAAGTTGTCCATTAATGGATCACATTATCTCTAATGGATTCATTACAAGATACATTATTTGGATTCGACGTGGGGTGATCATCATGTTGTTATAGGTGTAGAAAATAAAGATGTTGGTAGTACGTCTCATTTTGAATTACAAGCTATCAAATTGAGCAACCATATAAATGTTGAGAGATACATTTGCTCCAATCAATGACTCTTTTAACTTAGTTGATATCCATCAAAATCTTACTTAAGAAGATGTGGGAGCATAATTATATTCGAGTTGTAAAATATTTTCAAAGCTATCGGTCATATTACATTTATTTCGTTCAAAATGTTTACTTATGGACTACAAGATCTTTGCATATATTATTAAATTTATTGATTGAAGCATTTTCTTAAGGGAATTCATTGCTCAGAAATACATATGAAGTTAAAAATTTAATGAAGGCTTTTGATCTTTTATACAAAGATACACACATGGCCTAATGATTACATATTATTCTAGGAAGATAAGTCTAATCAAAAGGCATGTGAAGCCTCTAGAGCATAAAGATGGGCATTTTATCAAAAGAAAAATATTGCACAAAAAGAAGATCAAATGAAGCCCGCTAAAATTGTTCGATATTTTTCTTTTATTCCAAGACTTCATATATTATTTAAAATAAAAAATTCTACACGAGAGATGATTTGACATGCTAAGAAACAAAATAGATAAGGTATACAACAACACCCAGCTGATTCATATGACTGAAATTTGCGGTTGATTTCAACATATTACAGGAAAACGACATTTTCATACGACCATTTTCCACCGAAAATGACTAAAATCCCACTACAGGAAAAACAGTGAAAACCGGCGGTTTTTTCCGGCGTTTAGTGTAAAATTACCGGCGGTTTGTCAAATTACCGGCGGTCTAACGGCGGTTCAGTGACCGCCGGTAAAAACGACGTAGGAAACAAATTCCGACGGCCTTTTACCGGCGGTTTATTTTTGCGGCGGTTTTCCGGCGGCCCATACCGCCGGTGATCACCGGAATTTCAACCGTCGGTCTTTCGGCGGTTTAGCCGCCGGTAATGTAACCGCCGGAAAACCGCCGGTCAGAGTACCGGCGGTGTTCCGGCGGTTAAACCTGGCGTCGTCTGGTTCATTAGACCGCCGGTACCTTACCGGCGGTTGACGGCGGTTATAGCCGTCGGTATTACCGACGGTTTAAACCGTCGTGCGTCCATCGTAGAACCGCCGGTGACTGTCGGTAAGCCGCCGGTATTCACCGGCGGTTTAATAATAACACCGGCGGCTTTATCTTGCCCGTCCGGTATCGTGGTTTCCGGCGGCCAAACCGCCGGTTAGCCGCCGGAAACCTGTAGCACCTGAAAAAAAATTGACAGCATCCCCTCTATTTGAGGGAGGTTCACCCTAAAGTCTAAACCTACAGAAAAAGCATATATATGTTGGGCAACACGCCGTTATATTCATCACAACCAGAAAATACAAAATTCATCACAACATTACAATCACAAGTTCACAAAATAGTTCATGATAATGCTACAATCACCAGTTCAGAAGTTCACAAGTTCTAATTAATACATTCATCAAAACATAATAAAAACATCTAATCATCATCGGTATCCTCACTGTCTGCAGATGGCTGCTCCTGTTGGTCCTTCTTCCTTTGTTTTCCAACTCTGTAGGATTGCAACTCTGCTTGCATTTCATTCTGAGCCTTCCTCATTTCTTCAATCTCTCTAGCTTGAACCCTTTTCATCTCTTCAATCTCTCTAGTAAGTGCTGCAACCCTCTCACTTACAGATTCTTCAGCTCCACTTGGATCATGGAATGCAGAGGTGTATGAACTGCCCTCAATAGCAAAAGCTTGTGAACCCATGCCATATACCCTCCCCCTCTGTCTTCCACCAACAACTTCTGACCATGTGTGATACTCAGAAGTATGGGCCGATCCAGAAGATGATCCCTCGCCAGTGGACTGCCTACTTTCTCTAACTCGTAAGAAATCATCCTGTAAGTTACAAATAGTTTTATTAAAATAAATTTTTATTCTAAAAATCCAAAAAATTTTACTCACATGAGTCTTCTTAGATTTCTCATCAACCCACTGCTGGTCAGCTTGATGTTGATGAGTTCTTGTATGCAGCTCCAATGGTGTTGGCTCCCGACCCAGGTGCGCTTTCTGAAAATTTGATGCTTAGTTATACTAACATAAATATATGTAATAAACAAATTCAAAACACTTACCAGTCGCCTCCTATGTTCTGTATGAGGTACAGATCCACCAGTATGAAGAGAGCTTCCTAAACCGCCGCAGTCAGAGGCTCTGTTCTGTTTATTCTGCTCTCTCATTTTTATAAACTCCGGGGTAGCCCAAGCACTACTCAAATATGCCCAAACGCCCTCTCCAATCCAATTAGGCCTCTGCCCGGACTTTCTAATGTCCGTGAACATGTCTCTGAGACGGGTCGCTCCTCTCCTCTCAAAATTAGATCTGATCCTCGTGCTGTACTCAGGCAACCACCTAAATTCTTTCTGTACAAATTTAGGCAATATCAAAAAGATTAGTACAAATTAAATCATATATTTGAAATCATACAAAAAAAAATATACCTGAAATTCTTCAAACCACATATCTCTAACAGGCTTTGGGATCTTCTTCCAGGATAAGTAAGGAGCATCATACTTATTCTTTATTATATCCCGGATCATATGTATAGGTGGCCTTGAAGGATTGAAGCTGCAAGTGACTTTGTTTATCAATAACATGTAATATATCAAAATAAAAACAACTGAATAACTTAAATTGAACTTACTTATCGCCGTCAGGCTCGATGTATTGACGCTTATCTGTTGCTGTTGCAGGATCGGTAGCGCCTACCTCTGGTGGTCGTGATGGTCCACCCTATTCATGCTGCACCGGATAGGGGTAGTAATATGGGTAAGGGTAAGGAGGGTGAGGACCAGTGGATGGACCAGCAGCCTGTGATGATGGTGGGGGGTAATATGGATAGAATGGAGAAGCATGTGTCTGATCTGGAGAGGGGAAGCGAGGACTCGTCGAGCTGGGAGGGAAGTGGCCAGGGAAGTATGGAGGTGCAACAAGAGGTGGATCTAACTGTCCCTGACCCTGCTCTGGTGAAGGCTGCTGGCTCCTGGCAGGTGGTGGCGGTGGTGGTGTAGGTAGATCTGGTGCAACTGAAGGCCCCTCACCTACCTCAGTCTGTGTGGGTACTCTGCTAGTCATAATCTTCTTCCGGCGGAACTTTGAGGCAAATGATTTACGAGGAGGATCGTCGCTTGAAGCCATCTGCAATATTAAAACAAAAATAATTAAGAAACAGTTAATAAAATAGTTAATAAAGCAGTTAATAAAGCAGTTAATGAAGCAGTTAATGAAGCAGGTAATGAATTACGAGAAGCAGTTAATAAAGCAGTTAATGAAGCAGTTAATAAAAGACAAGGTGGCAAAATACAATATCATTTCTAAGCAGTAATAAAAATTACATAACATTTAAATTCTACAATTCTAAATTACAGAAACTAATCAGAATCATCAAAACTATTTTCATCACTCTCAAGAGTATCTTCACTTTCATCCTGGTTCTCTTCTTCTTCTGAACTAGTTGAACTATTGACATCTTCTAACTCCATTTCAATAGTAGAGGTTGTAGTTGGCATATCCTCAATTTCAACAGGCATATAACTTGACATCTCATCCTCTTGATGTGCAGTTGCTACAATGTATTGTTGATCAATTATTCCCCGTACTTTTGTTTTTATGACAGCTAGCCAATCTTGTTTGTCTCTGCGACCACTGGGATATTTGTTGAAATAAACTTGAATAGCTTGGCTTGCTAACACAAATGGATCAAACTTTCCGTATCTTCTACTATGTTTAACATCTACTAAACCATACACAGGATGAACCCTTGTGCCTCTATTTTGTACTGGATCCGGGGCAGCGGGTGAGAGGTCCACGGTTCGAAACCCAGCGGAGGCAGCGCGGGAGCGGGCCCGTTGGCGCACTCGGGCTCGCCTGGCTCACGCGCGCGAGGCCGGTCCGACACGACGCGGTCTGGTCCGCCCGCGGGAGCTGGTTCGACGCGGTCTGATCCGCCCGCGGGAGCTGGTTCGACGCTCTGGTCCGCCCGCCGGAGCGGGTTGCTGGCGTGCCGCCGGAGCCGCCGCCGGGGAGCGGTTTCAGCGGGAGCGGGAAATTGTTTTTTTTTTTTTTTTTTCAACCGGCGGTTTTTGACCGCCGGCAAACCGCCGGAAATATATTGCCGCCGGAAAATGCCGTCGGAAATTATTTTCCTACGCCGTTTTTTCCGGCGGCACGAAAGCCGCCGAAAAACCGCCGGAAAATTAAAAAACCGCCGGAAATAGGTCAAATTCCGCCGGAAAAAGCCGCCGGAAGTGGGTGATTTTCCTGTAGTGTTCAACTCCCTGTATAAATTCAACTGTCAATCCTTTTCGACCTGGCAACAATCTATTATACATCCAATATCTCTCTTCTTGGATAGTCATTTGCACGTTGAAGTAAACGTACCCTACATGTTGGAGGCATAAACAATCTGTTATACATCGAAATAGATTTTTATGCTTTAAAAGTCACCTCTAATAAACCAATGTTCCTTATAAGAATTCTCAAGGTCAACAAGCCATTGCCAAAGAGGCAATCTACCAAGTCTTGTGCAACTAAATAAACTATATACCAATATTATAAATATTAAAAATAGAGAAGTTGCAATGAATAATTTGATCAAAATCATCAATACTAGTTAAATTAATATCACTTTTACAAAAAACCCAAATTTTACTGGAACAATTAGCGAAGGAAAAAATCAAACTCTAGGTGTCTTTAAAAAGTGATGATTTTAGGAAGAATCAACCATGGGCTCTAAAAGGACTAAAAAAGAAATATTAAGATTTCAGTATAAATTGTGGATACGCATACAAGTTTCACGATAACCAACACATGTAATATTCGCAACCATATAACTAATCATTAAGATCATTTTTTGAAAGAAGTCATTTTTTGAAAGAAGTGTTGTATCTTGTGATTCTAGAATCAGCAGAAGATCCAAGTAATTACTTTTTTTTTTTAGTTTTTCTTATAACTTTTTCAGAAATCATCTTTAGTAACATTAACTAAACTTATGTCCTTAAGTTTATCAACAAACTTGTGGTAATAATCCTCATTGGCAGAATTTATCTCGCCCTCCTCTCAATTGCGAGGAGAAGGACAAATACCTTATGATTCCTCACTAGATTGCTCAGTAAAAACCTCCTTTCCTTTATTATCTCCAACCATCTCAAGAGATTCAGCATAAGATAACACAAAAACTAGAATCTTAACATAAGGAACCATTTTAAAAAACATTTAAAGAAATATAAGTTTGATGAGGACCTTTGGCATTATTCACAGTATTACATTCAGGTCCTAGAATATGCAGAATAGTTGAATCAAGCCCAACATCAAGAGCAACTTGAATTAAAGAATTGGTAAGAACATAATTACCTTCGTTGGGATTCTTGCAATTGGTATCGATTATATTCTCATTGACTTCATTGGGTAAACCAATAGTATCAGCATGATGATCAAGAGCAACTATAACAACAACATATTTAGGTTTATTTGAAGAAATCTTCATAAGATTCAGCTTCAAATAACAATATTCATGTTTATTATGACTCAAAGTTTTGCAATGATTACAAAAAGCTTTTCAGGAAAAACAGTGAAAACCGGCGCAATTTGTGACGGATTATTTCGTCACAAAATATGATACACGTTCGTCGTTACTATGTTTGCGGTGAAATTTTCACCGCAAATCCTTCGAAAACATGTAGCATAAAAAAGTAAGCTAGGTTTTTCTCTCCTAGTTGGGCCAAAACTCTTCATCTAAAATCACTCAAGCATAGTTAAAAGTTAAACCCAACTGTCTAGATTTGGAGCTTAATAACTCAAGCATTAATCCAAATTGATTTTGACAAACAATATAAGCATTAATCCAAGCAAACCTAAACCTATATATGCACCATAACTCTCTCCCACATTTTTAAAGTATAAAACATTAACTAACAAGATAATATCAACAAATAATCAAAGAAAAACCATTAAAATTAACCTTAAAAGAGAAATCGGTTTGTTTGGGGGAAAACGGTCGGCGGTCGGGCGTCGGAGTAAAGGGGTCGGCGGCGGTCGGACTGGGGACGGCGGCGGTCGGACAGGGGTCGGCGGCGGTCGGAATGGGGTCGGAGGCCGGAGTTCCTTCGTCGGGGGCTGATCGGATCGGACGAGCGGAGGAGCGATATGAGCGAGCGGCGGGCCGAGAGAGAGAAGGAAACAGGGAAAATGAAATGAGCGGAGCGAGGGGGCTCGTATTAGGGCTTTTACCGGCGGTTTTCCGGCGGTTTAGACCGCCGGTAAAAAATCACTTATCACCGTCGATTAAGACCGCCGGTTCACGTCTATATCCGGCGGTTTACCGGCGGTTTAGACACCGTCGGTATTACCGACGGTGTATCGTAGCTAAGCCGTCGATTAAGCCGTCGTTAGCGTCCGACGGCGTAACCGCCGGCGTAGCCGTCGGTAATACCGACGGCCTCTAAACCGCCGGTTCAAACCGCCGGTTTTCACTGTTTTTCCTGTAGTGTCCACCAGTAATTGGTATTTTCAATGGATTTTTGACGAAAAATTTTTCGTATGAAATAATCTTATGGAAATATTTCTAACAGAAATTGCAGCCATAACAAATAAAAATTTTTATTCAAATTCTGCCCGATCGAGGCCAGCCCACCTCGCCAACCCGCCTGCAGGACACCTGCTACCAGAGCCAGCTCCAGCCCACCCTGCCACTTGCAATGCTACCCGCACGCCGCTAGCCCACCAGCTCGGCCGCAGCCGCTTCTCGTGCCTCTTTCTTGCCAATTTCTTATAATAAAAACCTTTAGAATTGCAGCACTTTTAACCGCTGTAACAGATTCACAGTGATCTTTATCGCCGCTATATTAGCATTCGTATAGAATTGCAACGGTTAAAACCACTTTAAAAATAATAGCTGTTCAAATATGGAGCGCTAGAAAATTTGCTTCCAACAATAATAAATACATCGGATTTAAAGCGATTCTTAAAATGCTCCAACAAATTTAATAGGAGCTTAAACAACTATAATAGATAAAAAGAAAGGGTAATTTAGCAGTGGTAAGTGGTGATTTATTTTAAAAGTTTAATCAATTAAGTACTATGTTCGTTCGTGGACCATAAGATTGAGAATTGCATATAAAGAATTTTCAGCGGTAATACTCACAAAATTGGCTTGAGGCAGCTTAATAGTGAGTCTTATAAGCTCGCCCTATAATCAAGACAACCCAAAATATTTTCTCATTAAAATTTGGAATGAAAATTTTATTTTCAGTTTGAAGCCTGTATGTGAAATTCCTTTTTTTTTATTTAAGAGAGTGTAGTGCAAATAAAAATGTATTAATAGTTCTATATATATTTATGTGAAGGTGCATTTTTCATTATTTTAACAGCATGTTCTGTGCTCGATTATTACCAAGCTTCTTGATTACGTAAAAAGAAGCATGCAGGCAATCGAATTTACGAGGACGTAAACAATAATTTAACAAAATAATTTTTTGGAACTGTAAAGAGACTATTGAATCTCAGAAATGTTATGATGGGCAATTACTCAACCTCAGTTCTACCTAGGTCTGCTCCTAAGGAGAGATTGTTGTGTGCGGCATCCGAATCGTTTAGAGGAGAATCTGGACACGCCAGGTCACCTGGATGCACCGGGGTCCAAGTGATGTGGCGCATCCAGATTCACCTCCGGACGAATCCGGACGCCGCATACAATAATTTTCCGCTCCTGAAGGGAACAAATCTATAAATTTAAATAAGATTAATAAAAAAACTTAATTTTTTATTGTAGTATTTATTAATCGGATGTCTCAATATTTTGTTCACATTCAAAGATTGAAAAGAGAGATGAGATGGTTTTATTACAATTAAATCTTCTGTCAAATGATTGCTGCCATCAACACTGTTAATTAAGGCTTTTGCTTCTAATTTTGAAGGCCTTAATATTAATTTGGGTAATGGAAGAGCAAATGATGCAGGCTAAGGCTTCGTTTGGGACACCTTGTCATTGTAAATAAGTTTCATAATGAAATAATATGAGAAGTGGAGGGGAATAGAATAAAATCATCTTAATCAAATTTTAATCATTCAACTATATAATGAACATTGCAAGAATTGAAAAGAAAAAGAAATTTATATTTTAATCATTAAATTATATTTAGAAATTTATATTTATATAGTTTAGTTCACATCAAAAAAAAAAAGACCTTGAAAATTTTTTAATCGAATTTTTTATCTTAGAAAATCTCAAAGAAGAATTTATTAACATGATCATTGTGATAATGAAAATTTGCAGTGGATGAATCACAAATATTTTAATATAGGAGCATAAATTAGATATTTTTAAAATATAATTAATATTTTAATATATGACATGAATATTTTTTAAAAATTTTGAAGAAAGTACGCAACTCCTCATGCCCCTCATAAATCCACACTTAAAATTTTATATCAATATTATCCTCATTAGAAAATATATTTAAAATTTAATGGCCCATTCTAATCAAAATTTAATGAAAGCACTTTAGCCTAACTTTTGTCCTGCTAACACATGCCTGCATCTAAAATAAGAGGACATTTAAACTAATTAAGACAAAATCATACATAAATCATATATGCAGGACTCAAATTCAAGACCTCTTAACACTGGCGGAACCACCTTGTAGTTAGGGGGGGCAATTGCCCCCCCTCAAAAAAAAAAATTTGTTTTTTGCAGTAGAGAAAAAAAAAATTTATAGAGAAAATTTTTTTTTACCCCTCCTAAAAAATTACTTTTGCCCCCCCTAAAAAATTATTGTCCTAACTTATCCTAAAATGTCTATATATTTCTTCAAATTTAATTTTAATATTTTCTTTCGTGTTTTCATGACAATTTAATTACATTTTTTTTTATTTTTCTTGCTTAATTTTTTAAATAACATATATATATATATATATATATATATATATATATATATATATATATATATATATATATATATATATATATATATATATATATATATATAATTTTTTTTATATATATATAATTTTTAATATTTAATTATTTTTATATTATACTTGCCCCCCCTCAAAATTGAAGCTGGTTCCGCCCCTGCCTCTTAATTAATAGCCAGAGCTCTAAACTACAGATCAGTATGAGCTACATATCTATTAATACTTTCAACCACATGTTTCTATCCATGAAAAAATTATTACGTGCAAAATCTAGACTATTCGGATTTGTGAGGGAACATAGTAAATACATAATTTCATACATTACCCACTGTGTATTTATTATGCTTTTGCTGCATTCCCTCTTAAATTCGAATGCATCTTACGTCTAAACTCCGCACGTCATAATCCCTCATTTCCCTGCATTAAACAGCATGCACAGATTCCACCCTTTCCTTAATTGCTGAGTTTGAATATTGAAAAAGATGAGATCCAAATTCAAGTCCATCTTCTTCTAGAGATGTCAAATTATTCCCTCTGCACTATATATTGCCTTCAGAAAGGCAACATACATATATTCATCAAAGCCAAACCATAGGAAATCTACTTCATGCTTTATTTTTCTCACCCGATTGCAAGAACACGCTTCAACGCCATAGTCGTTGACCTTCAACCTTGCCAGTTAAGTCACGGTCAATACGACATTATAATATTAACAGTTGCGTATCTATCTAAAGCCAAGGCGACCAATTGCGCTCCCCTCACAAAAAAAAAAATAAAAAACAAAAAAATAAAAAAATAATATATATATATATAATCCTCTGTCATCTATTTTTTAGTCTTTATTATATGAATATTTAGGCAATTGCCCCCTAATAGTTTTAAAATACTATGGTCTTTAGTCAATTGCCCCTGTTTTGGTTAAGGTCGAACCCCGTCAGGGGCACTGTCCATTGGATCCCCAACCCAGCATATCTGTAAAATCTCTACACTTTTACTTATAAGTTTGTCCCCCCTGAAAATTAATGTTGATTCCGCCTAAAAACAATCACATTTGTCTAAAGAGACCATGATTCAATTATTTACCATCAATGAGTTGTATTATATTAAAGAAAAAAATGTTAGGTGCTTTGCTACTTTAGAAAAATTAGGTAGACAATATGGTAGACTTCTAAAGGAATTAGAACGCAAGTCAAGCTCTTCAAAGTGATCATTATATATAATTTTTATAAGCATATCGTACACATAAACTTTCATTACTTTGGCCATAAGATGTTTGATTATCTATAAAAAAATAAAATAAAAAAGATGTTTGAGTATCTAACTCGTCAAATTTCGGCATTCGTCGACTCTTGTATTTTTTTTGACCGAACAAGCTTTATTTTATTACAATAAAACCCTTTATCGGTGTAAAAGGAGATGTGGTCTTTGTCACTTTAATTTTAATTGATTTGGCCATTTATAAAGTGTAAATCCATAAATCTAAGAATTTAGGATTGGATCTTTTGTTCAATTCTTACCAACCGTACGTAGAATAAATTCTTAACTAGAGCACCTATGGGTGGACACTCCAATGAGACTTTATAACATTTACACACCTAAGGGCATCTCCAACCGAACGGCAAACACTTATTTGCCGTTCTCGCTTTTCTCCAACCGATCGCCATTTTTGCCGAAATTTGATCGCGGATGAACAGTGTGACGCCAATATTAGCGTTGCACTGTTCATCTCGCCATTTTTTTTTCTCTCTATCGAACCGGAAGAAAGTCGCCAAAGCGACGGTTAAGAATGGAGTTCGATTGTAGATGAAACACGGCATTTTTTGATTTCGCTGTATTTTGGAGTGAAAAATGAGATTTTCGGTTGGAGATGCCCTAAGTATTTGCACTTTGTGCATGCAATAATATATGCTATAACTCCTGCTACAACTATAAACCAACTCATGTACAAAAACTTATTCGGCCCTAGCTTTTTCAGCACTTTGCCCAAGCTGTTCCCTCCTTTGAAAGCATCAAGGCTGTGTTGTGAATCATGTGACGTCAAAAGTAGAAATTATTGTGTGAAGTCCGGACGGAAAAAACTGTTTGGATATGTAAATGTACACATTGTATACATATTTTTATATAATGTGTATCAAATTTTAGTACACACTATATATACACAATATGTATACTCATATATCTGAACGATTTTTCCTCTCAGGATTCTTCACAAAATAATTTCTCTAGCAAAAGCCTGTATTCACTCCTTTCTATTTTGATCATTCTGTGTGCTTTGTTTTCTTGTTGGCTGACTCAAGGGTCTCTTTTGAGTCCAGCTCGTTTTTTCTGGCTTGCTCTTTAGCTTGTTAGTTTTGCTTTGAATTTTTGTTGCAATGTTTTTTCTTTACATTTCTTTAGTAAGCATTGCAGGTTTTCTTTGTTTTGCGGCTTATTAACCTTTTCAGGAGATTTGTAAGCTGTATTTTAGCGTTGTAATTATTTGCTTATAGTATAATGAATAGTTGGGGCTTTGCCATCAATATTCCCGAAAAAAATAGAATCTCTCCTCTCAATGTCGACTTTAATCCAGTGAAATGACGAGTTGCAAACTTAGCAACCTTAAACAATCTCAACTGTTCACTGATTTGCAGGATTTATAATGAAGCCTCTCTGTTAGGTTATTCAACAAATATACTTCTCCTTGTAAAAACCGATCCTCTGCCTCTTGCCCAAGAGAGATTATTCTGTGCGGATATCGGACATGGAGAATCGTTGGATTTTCTCTATGTCTACAGTAAAGCGGAGTCAAAACGTCATTACTATAGCAACTGCGTTTGGACTGTGTTTTTACTATAGACAGAGAAAAAAACCGGACGGTTCTCTCCGTTCCGGTGTCCGCACAAAATAAAAAGACCTTGCCCAATGTGGAATAGCATTTGTGATACTGTTATCAAAGCCCAGAATAATTTCAGTTTGAATATCACTGCTAAATGTCCCATATCTCTTATATATGGGACCATTGGTGCAATGGTGTTTATCTTACTGACCTTCTTCGTCATAAATCCTTGCTCAATTCCTATTCCTCTGATGCTCTGCTAGCTGAAATTTATGATACAGCCGGCTGGAGGCTGCCAGCTGCCTGTCATGCTGATGTTCAAAACATTATACTTCAGATTCCAATTCATACGGATGTGACTATTCCTTGCTTGAAATGGTCCGCTGCAAATGGGGGCTTCTTTAATTCTTTCCTGCAGGATTTTTATAAGAATGAAAGCTAGGTATTTTGGCATGGTTCGGTCTGGCATAAACATCATGCTCTTAGATTCTCAATTTTCTGATGATCATGTTTCGTTGGAGAAATTATTAGGTGCGGAGACCGGACGTAGATATACGTCTGGACATCCACTTAAAATTTGACACGCGGAGCATTTTTTTTGTGCATTTTTTTTGTGTTTTATCTGCGTTTTACATGTGTTTTAGTTCCAATTTAGCTGTATTTTTTTACTTTGTTCTGACTGCGCTTTACCTACGCCTTTGATGCGCTTGGCTTAAAGTTTGATGGACGCATTAAATATATAAAGTAAAAAATAAATCCAATTGAATATCAACGAGTTCACTCCACATGTCAATAGTTTATTGGAGTCCGGACGTATCTCTCTACGACCGGACTCCTCACCTAATAATTTCTTGTTTCGTTGGGGGCTAAAAACTACTTATGCTCTTATTAAGAGAAACATTGGGGTTGATCCCTCTTGTTGGCTATGTAATTTGAAATCGGAGAGTGTTTCTCACCTTTTTTTTTAGTATGATTTTACTCTCTCCATTATCTATGAACTTCTTCCGACTTTAAGAAAGTTTCTTCTTCGATCAAATCTCAGTCAAATAGCGGATTTTATATCTGGTGGGGGTCATTCCATTGCGGGCAAGTTGAGTTTTACGCTATTACTGTTTTGATGCTACGTGTATTATTTTTGGAGAGAAAGGAATGAGAGGAAATTTATAAATTGCTTTAATAGCACTAGTATTATAAGGGTGAATATTATTAAAGCTGCTTCTCTTTAAGTTGATGAGATGGAAAAGTGGAGAGGCCATTAGGAACTTGCTTTATAATTTGCGCTTACTGCTACTCTGTTGTTTGCTCCTATGCCTCTTTCGATCTTCTTTGTATACTTTTTGCTTGTTGGTTGCAAGTTTCTTTTGGTATAAGTCCCCCTTTGGCTGGTTTTGGAAATCTGATGCTGCTCTAATTCAAAGCAGTGCACTACAAGTTCGCATGATGAATAGAACCAAAAAAAAAAGTATTTTGTTGTTTTTTTTTTAATTAATTTACTCGATCGTAACGATTAGAACTGCTGCAACTTAAGTGTTGCAGAAATTCTTTTCCAATAATCTAAAAACCACTACCAAAAGGATTAAAATTGCCACTAAAACTCTCTAAAATGTTAACACTAAGAGCCTATTTGGGATAGCTTTCTGGCTGCTTTACCTTTTAAATAGCAATTACAATTTCATTTGGCTAATATTTTATTACTGTTTTATTATAACTTTTTAGAAATTTTTATGATTGAAAGCTGCTTTCTACAACAATAATAGTTTCTTTCTCTACAGCAACTTCACAACCAGCTTTATAAAACGTATAGTCGTCCTAAACAGACCCTAAGAATATAAACAAGAGAGTTAAACTTGAATCAGTCTTAGTTAGAAAGTTCAAGCTCAAAGAAAACTATGCAAAGTTCAAGCTCGACGAAAGCTAAGTTTAACATACTTCTTATGCTTCGTTTGGGACGGCTTTCTTAATGCTTTTTAAAACAGTAGTTTTTTAATATAAAATTTTTAACTTTTTTACAAAAAAATCATTTTAAGAAGCAATAAAAAAGCCATCCCAAATGAACCCTTAAGCAGTTCATGAAAAAATAAAAAAACAGTTCATGAAAATTGTTGTAAAGTAAGGATAATTACTGGCAAAAGCAGATTTTACTAGCAAAATGTATAGGTGAAATTGTCGGCAAAGAAATTATATGAAGTTGGAACAGGTTTCTAATTATATACTATCGCTCTTCATCAATTTTCATGTTAAGATTTTGTTTGGCTGAAATTAGATTCACAGGTCTAATCTTGAGAGCCAAAACTCATTATGATTTTTCTCTAATTTAAATTGTTATAAAATAATATTAAAGTCGTGATATAATGAATTGAAATGCTATGCTTATTTACAAAAAAGATTAAAATAATAAAAAAAAATTAATTGGGGATTTGCATACATATCATGCAATGCTTATGTATTTAATTTTATATTTAACACATAATCTTCATATTTACTCATATAACATCATTATTCTATTTATATAAAATCACAGTGTTTAAGTCATATTTTATATTTTATTTTAAATAAATTCTTGATATATGATCATTAAAAAATTAATAATATGTATGCAAATCTCCCAAAATAATATTAAGTTGAGTAAAAAAAACCTTATTATAAGTCAAATACACATAAGCTTTGAGTTCATAAGACTATGCAACTTCAATATCTTTTATAAATGTGAGATCTATAAACTTTATAAACTTCGTAGTTTGAATCTCAGAATGAACCCTATGTATTCAGGTTTCATTTGGGATATTTTTTGTCGCTATTTTTTTGTTATTTTAAAATTTTTTTATGTTAGAATGATGTTTTTGAAATTAATAAGAAAATTATCCCAAATAAAGCCACAATCACGAAAAAAGCCAATGCCAGGAAATAACATTTTAAGTAAGATCAGGAGTATGAGAGCTGATTTTTTTTTTTTTTTTTTAGTATGAGCGAGCAGAATGAAGAAATTATGAAGCATGGTTAGGGTTCTTAGTTGCCAAAAAAAAATTGTGTATAATGAGTAATTATAACTAAAGTAATATATATTGTTGGCTAATAGAGCAAATGAGCTAAATTGTAGTTGGGTCAAACTCAAACTGCTCATTAATAATTCAATATATGTAGCTAAGATTCAAAGTTTGGTGTAGCTGTTATATGCTGAGGTCCCATTTATTCTTTGTGGTTGGTTTATCTTCAAGTTGGTGTGTTTTCAAACTTTCAAAAGCTTTGGGTGGTTGGTACTATCATAGCTCTTATAAATTTACAATAAAGAAAGGAAGATCATTCAAAGATTCATAAATAATTGTTAACAATCATGTTAATTAAATTGCTAATCAAAACTATGAATCAAATATTAGCTATAATTAAGTTCTATTAATTTGTACTAGTTTGTTTTATTTTTAAACATGTTGTTTAAAGCTAACAAATTTTCTTTATTATAGCCTCTTGTGTAGCTTCTCTTGACCCAAACAGAGGATAAATCCCTCACACCTTCAAGAGAGCACGACAAACTGGCGGATATTCTTGTCAATTAAGGTGGCTTGATTACGAAGTATTGCAATCGATGTTTATAAATTCAAATGGATTTGATGAAGACCAAATGCATTATAAATTTAGAATGGAATTTAAGTGGAATTTCGCTATGTATTGATTTCTCTAAAATTATCCTTCTCAAATCAAGAAGAGAACTCGCACCTATTTATTTTGGAAACTCACAATTTTTTTTCTTTTTGAAGGCTTGTGCATAGAATACTTTTTTAGTGCATTAAGGCTAATTAAATATGCATAGAATATGTATAAACAAAATTAGACTATCCAATTTTCTTCATTTTGATTTAAGAAAATGATTGAAGAATCTTGCCTCCAAGTTAGCCCTAGTTCATGGTTAGTTAGAGCGACGATTGTAATCTAACAATGCTATGGTGGAAAAGTCTATAATGGAGGAAGCATGATATATTCATAAAGTTATTGAAGAGATGAACACGATATAGTTAACTGATTGAAGATGAAACAATCAATTTTTTCGAAACAAACTCGAAGCATAAGTCATGTTTTATTGTCGCTAGAAAATAGCATTTCCTAGAAATAGAGACTTATAAGAGTCCAAATACTTAGCAAAAATTTTTCAATTCGAGTTACCTGCCCCTTAAGAGGGATAACACAATCTAGAAAAAGAAAGATTAATGGTATAAAAAATAGCTTTATTATTAAATTTTATAACAGTTTTCAGTACAAAATTTCTAATTTAAAATTTTTTTATACTAAAAAATGCTTTAAAAAACAGTAAAAAATTTATTCCGAGTAGAGCCTTAAGTGATCTTGCGTGGAAATATGGAAATAACACACTATTCGGTGATCTCTTTGGTTTCAGCTTACAGTATCATTGCTATGTTTCAGTGAGAGGATTAGGCATTACAGCATTGGATAATAGGGCGTTTAAATGAGTTATGATGAGTCATTAGAAAATTCATTCATTCAAATATGGATATTTGATTAAATTTAAGATAATTTAAATTGTATTTATTAGCCCTGTCACATTTGGGTATCGGGTCATGGGTTGTCGGAACTGACCTGACACGTTTTTGTAAATCCGACACATTCTTATTATTTATTACGTTATCCAATTCAATCCCGATCGAATCGGTTGAACAGTGAGCCTCTCTTTTTTAGGTTTATTGTCCGATTTATTTTTCATAACCTTGAAAAAAAATAATGATAACTAATTGAATTTTATTTTATTTTCTTATGCACATATTTTTTAAATTGTTTGGTGAATAAAATATTACTTTAATGTAATACCATAGGCATAAACTAAAGGACAAAAATACCAATATATAAAATATTAGGATAGTGAAAATATGGTTCAAAATGTGCTAAATAATAATTTTATCATTGCTTTTAATACATTCTAAAAGTAAAGGTACGTGGAAAATAATCATTTTACTGCTTTTCAGATAAATTTCAACTATATTCAGAAAAAAAATCTTGATTTCATATTTAATAAATAAAAAAATTAAGATATTAAGACTTTGCTTGGGATGGATTTCTTACCGCTTATTAAAATAAATTTTTAGTACTGATACGACATCACAAAATTATCTTGATCGGGCACGAATCTCAAGGCAAAAGCTAGTTGGAAACTTCAAAAATTAATTTTGGGAGCACCTGAACTCCGATTTCTACGAACTTATAGTCAAACTGAGCGTCTCTGAAATACGAACCCAACGACACTAAGATCAACCCAATCCGAGCCCAAACGAGTCCAAATCAAGGGTTCAAAGCGCTGTTGGAAGGTTCAAACCGCAATTTGAGTTACCAAACGGTCTCCGATTTTGACGAGCTTATACTCGAATCGAACGGCTCGACGAGAAGAATCCAACGAGCACAAGATCATCGAATTCTGACATCATTAAGGCCTTCAAATGACCAACGAACGGTCCATGATCAAAGGATTCAATATCGGTCGTCCATTCAAAACACTCTCAATTCGCCCCTGATCTCAAGCCTATTTACGGGCTATGCCACTCCAGAAAAACTATAAATAGAGCCCTCATTCTACACTAAAGGGAAGGAAGCGAAGAGAGAGAATAAGAAGAGGAGAAAGGGGAAAAGGAGATTCCTCACCTCCTCGACCACCGCCGGAGCTCTTCCTGCCGCCTGAAGACACCGGAACTCTGCCGGATATTCGGGAGAACACCCGAATTCTGCCCAACTTCCATGGGATGCTGAAATTCTTCTCAATTTACAAGAGAGTTCCCTCCTGACGCCGAAACTCTGCCCAAGTGAAGCCGGAGTTCTCCTCTGCCACCAAAGACGTCGGACTTCTCCCCGACGTCGGACCTTCACTCTTCGCCAAGTTTCTACCCGACGCCGGACTTCTACCAGTTATTGGACTTCGCTGGACGTCTATGCGAATATGCATTTATTTCCATTGCTGGACTTCTACCTGACGTTGTTCTTCTGATCTTCGTCGTCAGACTACGGTCCTTCCGACCTCCGTTGCCAGCCGACTACGGTCCTCCTGACTTACGTCGCCCGCCAACTACAATCTTTCCGACATCCGTCGCCCACCGACTACAGTCCTTCTGACTTATGTCGCCTGCCGACTACAGTCCTCCGTCGCCAACTGACTACGGTCCTCCTGACCTACGTCGCCCGCCGACTGCAGTCCTTCTAACAAAGCAAATACGTCGATAGTAGCGCTTTGTATTTACATCATGTAATGTACTCCATTAGATGTACATCAAGTTAAAGGCCTTCTCCCAAGGAAGGGCCTCATTTTGTAATCGACCGCAATACTAGTGGATTCGTTCAAACTGGGCTAGGCCCCATGGTTTTTCCCCCTTTTTAGGGGTTTTTCACATAAAAACCTTGGTGTCTCATAAATGTTAGACCCTCTCTCCTTATCTGATTGCGTGCCGGATTTTCGTACAACGCTAAGACGATAAACTTTATATTTCTCTACCGCCGCGAATACTCCTGGACGCAACAAGTACATAAATTAAAAGTTTTGTACTTAAAACCGCATTAAGAAGCATTAAGGAAGCCAACCCAAAAGAAGCATAAATGTCACCAATATAGTGAAAATATTCACTAAAGGCATTAAATGAAATCAACGGATTAGGAAATTCAAAATCAACTCGATCTGAACTCAATCACCACCAAAAATTCAGATGACCCGAATGCGACCTAACAACTCGTTTTGATAAATAAATTATCAATAATATAGATTTAGTTGAATTATCAAAAATAAGAAGATTATATCAACAAATAAGTAAATTTAATGAAAAAATAAGTAAATATATCACTAACGAGTTTACGAGTCAACCCAAATCTAACCTTCCAGTTAAAAGGGTCGAAATTCCAAGCCGAAATCCAACCCATTTATTAAATGATCCAGCAGAATTTTTTTTTTTTTTTTTTTTTTGTCAAATCTATATTACACCATTTATGACACTCGTAAGAATCACGCCTAATAGTTAATAAAAATTACTTATCTGTACAGTTAGTTCACTAATTAAAACATCATATTTTTTATTTTTATCGACCATCAGTTTAAAATAAAAACCTTACATATATCAAAATATATCAAAACTGTGCTGCGCCATTCAAATCTTCTCAGGAAATAATAGATAAATGATATTATCCAAAAAAATATATTACTAGCAACTTGACGGATCTATTGCAGACAATTAAGTGGGCTGCCTGCATTGCTTGTGAAGAGCTAGGCCTAGTATTATGCATTTATGTGAACATCAGACGTCACCGTTGTTGATTATAGTGAGCGACTTCCAAGCTGGCAATGGCAAGCATAAAAAACGATACTGATGATTGGCATTTTTTTTTTTCAGACAATTAGTGGGGTGTTTGGCGTCATAACTAATTCTTCGACTGATCTGGAAGAGGCACACACTCCTACATAACCGCCTGGCCCGCACTTATTGAGACCCCACTTAAGAGGCGCTGCCGCTCGAGGGTAATCGAACACGGGTTGGAGGGTTCCGAATCGTACTTGCCCACCAACTAAGCTAAGCATCGGTGGGTATGATGGACATCTGTCATAGGTGAATTTATAAAAATGAGCATGTCTTTTTACGTAATTTAGCAGTAGAAGTACGGCGCATGTAAATTTTAAATAGGAGTCAATAAGAAGAAGTGAAAAATGTTTTTAGTTGAATGCGGAGAAACAATTTCCAGTTTTAAGAAGCTGGATAAGTGAGTTCCGATTTCTATGGAAATCGGAAATCGTAAATTATTTCTCCGCATTCAACCGAGTGCGTAATAAGGAGTTCCGATTTTCCCTTAATCAGGCGGTTAATTAATTTGTTAATAATCTTTTTTTTTTTTTTTTTTTTTTTTGATCATTTTGCTTCGTATTCCATCATCAAATAATTCGCCCGTGATCCCTCAATCCGATCAGTTTTTTTTTTTTTTTCTATCCCCAAAATTTTGGATGTCCGTCACCCACTAAGATTCAACTGAGTCAATTAACTCAATAATAGACATTCATGCATGTCCCGAACCGAAGAAGGCTTATAAAATATGCCGAAGGGATGAACTTTGCAGCTTGTTATCGGATTGCAAAGGAGGATGGAAGCAAGCTTTTTTTTTTTTTTTTCTTTTTTCCCCCTTGTGGAAGCAAGCTTTTGTTTGGAGGATCTCATTCAAAATTTTTAGGTATTTTATTTTTTCTTTAAAATTTTGTTTAATGAAATTATTTATAGATGATGTAAACGATAGTTAGCTTTATTATTAATGTTTTTGAGATTTTTTTTTAAAGGTTTTTTTTTTTTAGTTATTATGTACTGAACAAAATTTAAGCTGCAATTTTTTTGATTTTTTTGTAGATTTAGTGGTTAGAATGTTATTGAAGACATAATAATGATTTTGTGTTCTTATTTTTAAGTTTTTGTACTGTATAAATTTATTTAGTTTGCTTTTTTTCTGAAAAGCTATCAATGATGTTAAATTACTTGTTCTGTTTTTTATACAAATATAACATTATGTCGGAACAATATTAAATTTAGTATGTTTTATTTTTTCTGAGCTAATTTTCGTAGGATGTTCTCTCATGTATGAGCAACTGAAAAATATAACGCAGTACATCTGCTTGGCCATATTTGACACAATCATTTATTATAATTTATAATATAGTTATTTAGTTCTTAATATTTATAAACATAATTTAGTTATTAAATATTTTAATTGATTTTATGTAAATGAGAAATATTACGTCCAGGAGTATTCGCGGGGGTAGAGAAATATAAAGTTTAACGTCTCAGTGTTGTATGAAGATTCAGCACGCACACAAATAAACATGTTCGTTTGGTCGGGAGGATCATAATCTGGTGACGGAGGTCAGAAGAATCGTAGTCGGCAGGCGACGGAGGTCATAAAGACCGTTGTCCGGTGACAGAGGTCGGAAAGACTACAGTCTACTGGCTACTTAAGTCAGATGGACCGTAGTTGGTGGACGACGGAGGTCAGAAAGACTGTAGTCGGCGGGCGACGTAAATTAGGAGGACCGTAGTTGGCGGGCGACGGAGGTCGGAAAGACTGTAGTCGGCGGGCGACGTAAATCAGGAGGACCGTAGTCGACTGAAGACGAAGGTCGAAAGGACTGTAGTCGATGGGCGACGTAAGTCAGAATGACCGTAGTCGGCAGGCAACGGAAGTCGGAAAGACTGTAGTCGGCGGGCGACGTAAGTCAGGAGGACCGTAGTCGGCGAAGGATGGAGGTTGGAAGGACTGTAGTCGGTGGGCGACGTAAGTCAGAAGGACCGTAGTCGGCGGGCGACGGATGTCGGAAAGACTGTAGTCGGTGGGCGACGTAAGTCAAGAGGATCGTAGTCGGCGGGCGACGAAGGTCGGAAAGACGGTAGTCGACGAGCGACGTAAGTCAGGAGGACCATAGTCGGCTGGCGAAGGATGTCAAAAAGACTGTAGTCGGCGGGCGGCGTAAATCAGGTGGATCGTAGTCGGCGGGCGACGGAGGTCAGAAATATTGTAGTCGGCGGGCGACGTAAGTTAGGAGGACCGTAGCCGGCTCGCGACGGAGGCTGGAAGGATTGTTTTCTGACGACGAAGGTTAGAAGAACAGCATCATGTAGAAGTCCAACAATGAAAAGAAATCCATCTTCAAATAGACGTCCAGTGAAAGTCCGATAACCAGTTGAAGTCCAGCGTCGGGTAGAAACTTAGCAATGAGGGAAGGTCTGGCGTCGGATAAAATACGACGTCTGTTGGTGGCCGAGGAGAACTCCGGTATCACTTGGGCAGAGTTTCGGCGTCAGGGGGGAACTCTATCGTTACTTGGGCAGAATTTCAGTGTCCCGTGGAAGTCGGGCAGAATTCTGGTGTACCGTGGAAGTCAGGCAAAATTCCGGTGTCATTTGGATTTCGGGCGGAACTCCGGTGGTGGGCGAGGAGGAGTCTCTTCCCTCCTATTCTTCTCTTCTCCTCTTCTTCTACTTGCTTGGGTCCCCCCTCAAGAGAAATGAGGGATTTTCTGGAGTGACATGGCCCATAAATAGATGAGAGATCAATGATGTTAAATTTAAGCTGTAATTTTTTTGATTTTTTTGTAGATTTAGTGGTTAGAATGTTATTGAAGACATAATAATGATTTTGTGTTCTTATTTTTAAGTTTTTGTACTGTATAAATTTATTTAGTTTGCTTTTTTTCTGAAAAGCTATCAATGATGTTAAATTACTTGTTCTGTTTTTTATACAAATATAACATTATGTCGGAACAATATTAAATTTAGTATGTTTTATTTTTTCTGAGCTAATTTTCGTAGGATGTTCTCTCATGTATGAGCAACTGAAAAATATAACGCAGTACATCTGCTTGGGGCCATATTTGACACAATCATTTATTATAATTTATAATATAGTTATTTAGTTCTTAATATTTATAAACATAATTTAGTTATTAAATATTTTAATTGATTTTATGTAAATGAGAAATATTACGTCCAGGAGTATTCGCGGGGGTAGAGAAATATAAAGTTTAATGTCTCAGCGCTATACGAAGATTCAGCACGCACACAAATAAACATGTTCGTTTGGTCGGGAGGACCATAGTCTGGTGACGGAGGTCAGAAGAACCGTAGTCGGCAGGCGATGGAGGTCATAAAGACCGTTGTCTGGCGACAGAGGTCGGAAAGGCTGTAGTCTACTGGCGTCGTAAGTCAGATGGACCGTAGTTGGTGGGCGAAGGAGGTCAGAAAGACTGTAGTCGGCGGGCGACGTAAATTAGGAGGACCGTAGTCGGCGGGAGACGAAGGTCGGAAAGACTGTAGTCGGCGGGCGACGTAAATCAGGAGGACCGTAGTCGACTGGCGATGAAGGTCGAAAGGACTGTAGTCGATGGGCGACGTAAGTCAAAATGACCGTAGTCGGCAGGCGATGGAGGTCGGAAAGACTGTAGTCGGCGGGCGACGTAAGTCAGGAGGACCGTAGTCGGCGAGCGATGGAGGTTGGAAGGACTGTAGTCGGTGGGCGACGTAAGTCAGAAGGACCGTAGTCGGCGGGCGACGGATGTCGGAAAGACTGTAGTCGGTGGGCGACGTAAGTCAAGAGGATCGTAGTCGGCGGGCGACGTAAGTCAAGAGGATCGTAGTCGGCGGGCGACGTAAGTCAAGAGGATCGTAGTCGGCGGGCGACGGAGGTCGGAAAGACGGTAGTCGACGGGCGACGTAAGTTAGGAGGACCATAGTCGGCTGGCGAAGGATGTCAGAAAGACTGTAGTCGGCGGGCAGCGTAAATCAGGAGGATCGTAGTCGGCGGGCGACGGAGGTCAGAAATATTGTAGTCGGCGGGCGACGTAAGTTAGGAGAACCGTAGCCGGCTCGCGACGGAGGCTGGAAGGATTGTTGTCTGACGACGAAGGTTAGAAGAACAGCATCATGTAGAAGTCCAACAATGAAAAGAAATCCATCTTCAAATAGACGTCCAGTGAAAGTCTGATAACCAGTTGAAGTCCAGCGTCGGGTAGAAAATTAGCAATGAGGGAAGGTCTGGCGTCGGATAAAATACGACGTCTGTTGGTGGCCGAGGAGAACTCCGGTATCACTTGGGCAGAGTTTCGGCGTCAGGGGGGAACTCTATCGTTACTTGGGCAGAATTTCAGTGTCCCGTGGAAGTCGGGCAGAATTCTGGTGTACCGTGGAAGTCAGGCAAAATTCCGGTGTCATTTGGATTTCGGGCGGAACTCCGATGGTGGGCGAGGAGGAGTCTCTTCCCTCCTATTCTTCTCTTCTCCTCTTCTTCTTCTTGCTTGGGTCCCCCCTCAAGAGAAATGAGGGGTCTATTATAGATTTTCTGGAGTGACATGGCCCATAAATAGATGAGAGATCATGGGCAAATATGGAATGGTTCGGATGAACGACCGATATTGAATCCTTTGATCGTAAACCGTTCGTCAGATATTTAAAGGTCTTAATGACTTCAAAATTTGGAGATCTTGGGCTCGTTGGATTTGTCTCGTCGAGCCGCTCAATTCGACCATAAGCTCGTCAAGTTCAAAGATCGTTTGATAACTCAAATTGTAGTACGAACTTTCCAACAATGCTTCGGGTCCTTGATTTGGGCTCATTTGGGCTCGGATTGAGTTGAACTTGGTGTCATTGGGTTCGTATTTCCGAGATGCTCAGTTTGACTATAAGTTTGCTGAAATTGGAGTTCAAGTAATCCCAAATTTAATTTTTGAAGTTTCCGGCTTAATTTTTGCCTTGAGATTTGCGCCTAATCAAGATAATTTTTCGATGACATATCAAGAAATAAAAGCACACAGCTCACCCAGATCTGCTAAAAGTTTTAGATTTGGGTCTTGTCCCTATGATGTGTGCATAAATCTGCCTTAATTGACCTAAATATTAAAAAGAAAAGAATTATGAAGTTCAGATTACTGATAATGGCATGTTTTATTCCGTATTACGATGGTGATTTGAACGTCCCTAAGGATTTTCATCCCTTCATATCTTGGTGAAAAGACTTCTCCAATCAATTATTTTATTTTAAATTAAAAAAATTAGATTTATAAATAATATACTATTTAAATTTTGTCATATTATCTTAATATTCATAAAGTAAACTAAAATAATTATTATTTATTAATTTAAATCTTAAGTTAAATTTTATTAACAACTAATTCACTTAAATTTATCTTATTAATAATGAAATCTTAAATAAAAAGCTTTATACTCACTGAACAATTTTTTTAAATATAATATATATATATATATATATATATATATATATATATATATTAATTTAATTTAAACACTGTTAAATAATGGTTTATAAATAAATAAAGAAAAAATTGCATAATAAAAACGGGAGAATTAAAATCCGTTTCTACGAAAATTGGAAAATGAAGTTCTGGTATATATTGAAACCGAACAATAAAGTTACGGTTTCAATTGAAACTAGATAATTAAGCTGCGATTTCTATGAAATTGGATAATTAATTCCCGGATTTATAAGCATTTGAATATGGCTTTTTGTTCTCCGTATTTGCTCTTCTTTTTTTTCGTAATCTTGCTCAAACTAATTTAAGTTTAAAACGCACACCTTCTTATAAATTGGCCTAATACAAATCACTTATATTTCTATTTCTATATAAATTATGTCAACATAGTTTTTACCAAATTTTTTAATAAAAAAGTTAGAAAAAAATTAAATAAATATGGTGGCGCTGACGCAGACGTGTTAGGTGGGCACGAGCTCTCTTCAATCTAATATTTCTCTTAGACCATGACCAGGTCATTAAAACTTATAAGATTGCTTGCCAAACTAATACTTTATTAGTTAATCATTAAAATAATAAATAACATTTTATTTATAATATTTTTATATCCTTGTAATTAAAAATTAAATATCAAAATATTAAATAAAATTTCAGTGATTCTTAACTATTGATAGTTGAAAATTTTTCTTATTATTTCAGGTATTATTTTTGCTTAAAATTACATTATAATTCTTAATAAATTTAAATGTATTATGAATTAAATAATTTGAAATATTAATTATTCGTATATTCGAAGGAGTTGAGAAATATAAAGTTTAACATTTTAACTTTGTACGAAGATCCAGCACACAATCAAATAAGAGAGGGTGCAACATTTATAAGAGACATTAGATATTTTTACGTGGAAAACCTTAAAAATGGGAAAAACGATGGGGTCTAGCCCAATTTAAATGAATCACCTAGTATTTGGGGCCCTTCATTGGGGGAAAGTCATGGCTTGATGTAACAAATATATATCATATAGAGTGCATTACATGGTGGAATTTGGAAGAATCAGAATTGATATGTTCGTTTGGTCGGCAGGATCATAGTTGGCTGGCGATGTAGGTCGCAAAGATCTTATTTGGGTGATGGTGGTCGGAAGGATCGTAGTGGGCAGGCGACGAAGGTCGGAAAGACCGTTGTTAGAAGACGGAGGTTGGAATGACCATAATAGGCGGGCGACGGAGGTCGTAAGGACTGTTTTTTGGCGATGGATGTCAGAATGATCGTATTTGGCAAGCGGCGAATGTCAAAAAGATCATATTCAAGTGAGGTGGTTGGAAGGACCATAGTCGACAAGCAAGAGATGCCATAAAGACCGTTGTCTAGCAAACGGAGGTAGGAAGGATCGTATGTAGTCGGCGAACAATGAAGGTCGGAAAGACCGTAGTCATGTGACAATGGTCAGAATGACCATAGTCGACGGTCGACAGTGGTTGAAAAGACTGTTTTTTAGTGGAAGTCCAATAATTGGAAGCCAAGTGGAAGTTCGACGTTAGCTGGTGGTCGAGTGTAATTCCAACAAAAGTTGGTGGTCCGGCAGAACTCCGACATCAGTCGGTGGTCTGACAGAAGTCTATGCGTCACTTGGTGGTCCGAGAGAAGTTTGGGCGTCAGTTGAAGGTCCGGCAGAAATTCGGGCGTCAGTTGGTGGTCCGACAGAAATCCGGAGTTAGGCGGTGGTCTGGCTGAAGTCCCGGCCGGCGTTGGTCGAGTGTAATTCCAATGAAAGTTGGTGGTCTGGCAAAACTCCAATGTCAGTTTGTAGTCTAGAAGAAGCTGAGCGTCAGTTGGTGGTCTGGTCGAAGTGCGGACGTCAGTTGGTGATCCGGTGGAAGTCCGGGTTTAAGCGGTGGTCCGGCGGAAGTCTAAGTGGTGGTCAAGGAGAGGAGCTAGGTGGCAAGAGCAATCTCTCTCTTTGCTTCCTAGCTTGGTCCCCCTTTCCATGAGAAGTGATGGTCTATTTAAAGATTTCTAAGTGGCATGACCAGCAAAAATAAGAGGAAGGTCAATGATAAATTGTGAGTGGTTTGAATTGATGTCTTATATTGAGTCCCTTGATCGTGGACCATTTATTGGACCTTTCAATGTCTTAATGATATCATAATTTAGCGATCTTTGGCTCGTTGGATTCGTCTCATCGAGAAGCTCGATTCGAATATAATCATGTCATGTTTGGAAACAATTTTGTAATCCAAATTATGGTTTGATCCTTCCAAATGTGCTTTGGGTCTTTGATTTGCTCTCATTTGGGCTCGGATTGAATCGAATTTGGTGTTGTTGGGTTCGTATTTCCGAGACGTCCAATTTGATTATAAGTTTGCTGAAATCAAAGTTCATATGGTCCCAAATTTAATTTTGGAAGTTTGCAACTTGATTTTACCTCGAGATTTGTACTTGATCAAGAAAATTTTTTGATGATATATCAATAATATTGCTATAACAGTGAGAATATTTTTATAATAAAATTTTATGGCATAAGTTGACAAAAATATTTATAATTTTATTATGAGTTAAATATATATTATATTATAATTAATTAAATACAAATTGTACAATAAATAATAAATTATCCAGAAAATATATATTACACATAGAGAGAGAGAGAGTCTTATGTAAGCTTTTTAATATTCTTATTTTGCAAATTAATATAGTAACGTATAAGTTCATTAATTGATAATTTATAAATAAAAATAAATAATGATGATTCGATTGTATATTAAAGTGTTTAAAAGTTAATGTACGTAATTTTTATATTCACAATAAAATGTGAATTGTGTTTTGGAAAGAAAATGGCTTATTTTAATTTTATATGCGTTTAGTTAATTTCACATAAACTTGAAAACAATAGTAATTTATAGAAATATTTTTAATTTAATAACGAGCGATGTAATTGGCACCTCAGCAAAAATCACCTAGATCAAGCACAAATCTCGATGGAAATATGACTTTGAAACTTTCAAAATTAAATCCGGGATCATCTGAACTCTAATTTCTACAAATTTATAGTCAAATTGAACGTCTCAAAGAGACGAACCCAACGCCATAATTTGTATATTATAAAAGTATTAAGAAAATTAAGTGTCTCTTTGAAACAATTTTCTTAATGCTTTTCTTTTCAGATGATAATTACAGTTCTATTTGATTACTTATTTCTCACAGCTTTCATGAAAAATTTATGTTAAGAAGTGACTTTTTATAGCAACTTTTATGAAATTTATTTTTCCAACAACAGCTTTACAATTATATTTATAGCAAATTAGAGTCGTCCCTCATAGATCCTAAGTAAAAATTTAAATAGATGATATATAAGAATGTTAATATATTGTTATATAAACTATATCATATCATATTTTAAAATTCATATCATATATAAGTTATTTTATATTAATTTTTAAATTCATTTTATTATAAAATCCAAATTGTATTCGTAATTTGGTCGGTTTACCAACCATTTGACAAATGCGACAAATGCGTATGGAGTTTGGCACAACGGTGTCACTTTGGCTCAAAATAGTTGACAATGGAGTGATAAAAACGGCTCAGTTGGTAGGTCAAAAAAAGAGGACGGCTAAATTGGTCAGAAAATTTATCCCAATTTACCTTTTTTTTTTTCCGGACTATCTACGCGGGAATCTCCGGTCAAGCACCCGTGTATCGGGCCCACGGGCTGCTGCATGGGATCGGTAGAACCGGCCACGAAGCGTAAATTTGTATATATATATATATGACACAACAAACCCATATAATGACATACTTAAATGTTAATATTTAAATATTAATCTGATTAAGCATGAATCTTGACGTAATATTTTGATTAATTTTTTTTAATTAAATTTATGATCATCTAAATTCAAATTTTGGTAAAATTAAAGTCAAACTGAATTTATCTATGAGACTAATCCAACACACTAAAAGTGATCTAATCCGACTCATAATGAACTCATATCAAGTAATTGAAGTATGGTTGAAAACTTTGGGGCATTAATTGAAGAACCAAATGATCTACGATTTTGCACACTAGTAGTCAAAATGAGCTTCTTGATGAGAGAAATCTGACAAACCAAAGACCCAAGTCTTATGTTATTAATACACTTAGATATTGAAAGAATGATGTATAATTAAAGGAAACAATAAGGGCTATTTGATAGACTATTTTGGATTTTTCGCAAGATTTATCAAAATATCACTCTAATAAAATATATAAATAGACATATATTCTTCACATGATGATAACTTTAAAGTTGAATATGGAGAAAGTTTGTGATATGAATAAATATAAAGCTCGACAAGATGTTTGACATCAATGATCTCTACCAGTTTGTTTTTTACTGTTATTATTGGATTACCGACCGACACCTTTCATAGTTCATTCATCATTGTTCACTCACTGTTTACTAGTTAAAATCATTTAACCATCATTGTCTAGCCATTATCCAACTATCATTGTCTGGCCATTGGATTGCAACTTCAAACCTTCATTTCCTCCATCATTTCTCCTACAAGCTTAACTATAATTTCAAAAGATCAAGCTTGAGTTCATTACTCTGTAGTTATGCCTTCTCCAATTGAGAGGAAGAACAAACCTCGGTAATTTTACTTATATATTGAATCATTTCATCTATGCCAAGAATCATAGTTTTCTTTCTCTTTTAGGGTTTTTTCATAAAAAAATTTGGAGATCAAGTGTTCTCTCTTTTATATATGTGAATAAAACCTCCGTGCAAGATTAAGATATAAAATTACCTCTTTATCATTGTAAATTTTCTAGCATATAGCACAATTTTCTAGCATATAGCGTAATCAATTATATAACAATTAAAATTATTTTTAAAAATTAGAAGGCTAAGACCTTAAATTAGTAGAACCACATGTCACTTAATAGTATAAATATTAATGGTCTAATGCTCAAATCCATTAAAAAAATAGCAAAAAAAATTTCTATAGAGTTTTGTTTCAACTTTTATCTTTTTAAGAAAGTAATACTTTTAATATACATATATAACTATTTCTAAGATGATTGATATCATTGACAAGTAAATATTAATTATTTTTTATTTTTATTATTTATGTGTCACATTAAATACATATTAATCAATTTTTTTTAATTGCTATTAAAATTAACCAACCTTGAGGATCCAAATAACTATGTTGTTTTATCATATTACAGTATATGATTATGTTATATAAAGATTAGTTCCCTCAATAGCTTAGGCTTCATAATTACAATTTTTTAATCATATTTAATAGATTAAGGTTGTGGAATATTGCTTCATTGAGTGAAAAATTATTAGAATTATTTAGAGTTCAAATATGACAAAAAGTTAACTCGATGAATTTCATTATAAAAGTAAAATTTGCCATATTTTTATCCTTAATCATTGAAAAAAACACAAGTTTATAGAGTAATCTATGGTAGCAGACAAATTTATTGGTTCAAATGTATAGGAAGCCTTTTGGAATAGCTTAGAGGCTTCTATAATAAACTCTTTGTCTATTGAAATGATGATTCATTGAGAAAATAAATAAATCATCTCTCTCTAAATTAGACACTTTATTATATTAAATCTAATTTTGAAAGAGATGATGTGATACAGTGAATTGATGCCGTAAGTTCTTCTATGTGTATCTTGCTTGATGTCAGTTCAATTACATTGTTTGAGGCCTTATGACTCTATTATCTTTGTAGGCTCTTTAAGAACATAACTCATAGTAGTGACTAAACCCTTTAAATATATATCATGGAATTATAAGTTATTGCAGCTAGATTATTATCCATATAGTCCCCCTACATTGAGATGGATTAGATCTGATCCCTTAATTTAGGGAATTGGATATCTTTAATTCTCTCTATTTCTTTTAGCTTTCTTGTGTCTTATTTAATGATAAGCCTTTATAATGATAATTATATTCAACATTAGATCCCCTTAAAAACTTATGAATCAACATGTCAAAAAGCTTCAACTAAGTGAAGGTAATGTATATAACTTTTCCTCATATGATATAAATTGTATGGAACCATCTTAGATACTTCCTTATAAGGACTCTAACACGTGTTATGTAACCTTTAGGGATTTTCAATAAGCATAAAATCTTGGTTCTTTTAAATAATGTGGAGGCCATATCAACCATTTTCTCTCTTAGGTTACATAAATTATGGACCTATCTTGAGGACTTTCTTATGAAGACCCAAATAATTATTAAGTAACCTTTGAGGCATTCAAGTATGCATGCTCTCCGAAGTATTTTAGATAAAATGGAGATCAAGTCCACCACTTATTCTTATGAGTTTCATATATTATGGAGTTCTTTTTTTATTTTTACGAATTTTTTATTGAATTTTTAAGACAATAATGAATGCCCTCTAATAATTTTATATTGATGTGCCCTACATGATCATCTAATATAGTAGAGCATCTAAAAGAGTTTAGCTTAGAATGAAACTAGCAATTCATATTACATAACATCCGTGTCCGTCTTTCTTATTTCACTTGCTATATTCAGTACGTGAAATCTGTCATTACCGTCAAACTTTCCGGCGAATACACATGTGACTGAAAAAGCGGCGGCCTAACCGGCAGAATATTTCAACCACCGCCCCTGGTGCCTTTGTTTTTTTGTTTGTTGATCTATTTGTATTTCTTAGTTGAAAATTTGCCTCTTTTTATAATGAAAATTTATGAGCTTTGTTTAATCTAATTTTCTTGTATTTTAATCCCTTTAATCTTATGAGTTTTTAATGTTATTAATAACATTCTTGTGAAACAAGCTTTACTTTTAACCTTTAGCATATGGCCTTTTGATTTTAATTTCATATCCATACGAGATAAGATTTTGGAGAAGTGGATGTTCTCATGAAATGAACCTAACTCACCATTTATAGCATGAACTAAGTAAATTTTAATTGTTACTTCTAATCTATTGTTAATCACCCACAAAGAAGTTTTCATTTAAGAAGTTTCAAATGTCGACAAGTTGGTTTTCAATTTTGCTTCTAGCTTCAATTAATTTCTTGTAAGGAACACTTGTTTAAGAAAATTTGTCATCTTTTTCTCCATTTCTGTTTAGAAATTGAACTAAAATGCTATATCTATGGATCATAGTTCTATAGCAAATATCTATTTCGAAGCTCTTTGAAGTCAATTAAAAGAGGATCATTTGATTTTTTTTTTTTTCTTTTAGGCTTTATTTGGGATGACTTTTCTTACTATTTTGTTAGGTCGTTATCGAGAAAATAAATTTTTAAAACTGTTGTGGAGAGCAGCTTTCAAGTGCAAATTTTTTTTGAAAGATATGAAACAGCAGCGGACAAATAGAAATTATGGTTATGATTTAAAAAGTAAAGTAGTAAGAAAGCTATTCCTAGGCTACATTTGGGACAATTTTCTTTCTATTCTGAAAAAAATGTTGTAGATAAAGTAATTTTTTAAAGTTGTTGAAAAAATCAAATTCCCTATATAATTTTTTTTTTAAATGCAACGGGTTTATAGTGACCAAACAAAATTTGTGACTACGATCTTAAAAGCAAAGCAGTAAGAAAGCTATCGGACGATTTTTTCATTGCTTATTGAAGGACCTTTTTAGTAAAAAAAAATTAAAATATTTATCTTAGAAAGTTGCTTTAAACAGTAAAAAAGTTGTCCCAAACAAAGCCTTAGACTTCGTTTAGGATGGCTTTTTTACTGCTTCTTAAAGCAGTTTTCAAGTACAAAAATTTTAGCTTTTGTATTAAAAAGATGTTTTAAAAAATATTATGAAAGCCATTCCAAACGAAACCTTAATCGTTGCTAATTAAGGCTTCGTTTGGAATAGCTTTATTACTGTTTTTTAAAACAGCTTTGTAAGACAAAAGTTAATTTTTTGTACTCGAAAGCAGCTTTAAGTAATAGTAAAAAAGCCATCCCAAATGGAGTCTAAGGCTTCGTTTGGGACGGCTTTCTTGTTGCTTTTTAAAGCAGCTTTCTAGTACAAAATTTTTAATTATTGAACTAAAAAACTGCTTCAATAAGCAACAAGAAAGCCGTCCCAAACGAAACCTAAGGCCCTAAGTTATTATTTTTCTTCAATTTCATCATTTCAGTTGTATTTGGTACAACTTTTTCTCAATAATTACATAACCATCATCAAGGGCTTTTCATAAAAAATATTCATAATAATTTAGCATTGATTTTATTAAACAAGATAATTTTTTATGCCAGATATACAACTTTCTTTATAACAAATTGTCATAAAAATATATCGATACACTGAAATGCAAAGCCCGCAACCACCAAACAGTACCAACAACCAAGCCCGCCACTCTACAAGTCACCGTCGACGCGCCGAAGAAGACCGGCCGGCGGCCGGTCATCTATCATCTCTATCTCGCTTCCCGCGGAAAAATTATTCCGCGTGCGTCCACGGAAAAGGTTTAGTCGGACACACTTTAAACAATTTTTTAAATTATAACATTTTAAAAGTTTTATTATATATTTAATTAATTTATTATCTATGATTTAAAATTTATATATATTAAAGTATGGATATTTATGATTATTTTTTATATATCATCAAAAATTTATCTTAATTGGGAACAAATATCAAGGAAAAATCAAGTTGGAAATTTCAAACATTAAATTGGAGACCATTTGACCTCCAATTTTAGCAGATTTCTCTCAGAAATACGAACACAACGACACCAATTCAACTCAATCCAAGCCCAAATGGGTCAAAATTGAAGACACGAAGCATATTTGAAAGGGTAAAACCATAATTTGGATTTCCAAACGGTTTCCAAATGTGACATGCTTATAGTCGAATCGAGCAGCTCGACGAGAAGAATCCAACAAGCCCAAGATCATAAAATTCAAATGTCTAATAAATGGTCCACAATCAAGGGATTCAACATCAGTCGTCCATTCAAACCACTCCCAATTCACCCTTGATATTTCTCCTATTTATTGGTCATGCCACTCTCAGAAAACTATAAATAAACACTTCATTATTCAATGGAGGAGGGGAAGAAGGGGGCCAAGCAAGAAGCAAGAAACAAGAAGCAAGAGGGAGAAGAAGGAACGCAAAAAAGGAAGAGTTGTCTTTCCACTAAACTCCTCCCAACCACCATCAGACTTCAGCCCAGCTACCGACTGTCGGACATCTGACTGATTACCGACGGACATCAGATTTCTACCTAACGCCAAACTTCCACCAGTCACCAGACTTCGGCGTTAGGTGGAACTTCCACCCGTCACCGGACTTTTGTACATCACCAGATTTCTACCAAACACCAGACTTCTATCTGTCGCAGGACTTCTGACCGTCGTTGTACTTTCATTGGACTTCTACCCGGTGCCAAACTTCCATTCATTATCGAATTTCTACCTGTCACCGGACTTCTGCACGTCGCCAAACTTTTGTCAGACTTCTATCCGACGTCGAACTTCCGCCCCTCGCTAGACTTTCGCCCGTCACCGGACTTTCATCGAACTTATACCCGATGTCGGACTTACGTTTGTCACTGGATTTCTACCTGACACCGAACTTTCGCCTATCAATGATCCTTTTGACCTCCATCGCCAAACAACGATCCTCCACTGACTATGTTCCTTTCGACCAAATAAACACGTAAATAGTGATTCTTCTTATTTCCACCGTGTAACACACTCTATATGATCTATATTTGTTACATTAAGCCAAGGTCTTCCCTCCAATGAAGGGCCTCATTTGTAATCAACTGCTAATATTAGTTGATTTATTCAAACTGGGCAAGACCCCGTGGTTTTTTCCCCTATTCAAGGTTTTCCACGTAAAAATATTGAAATCTAATCTTATGAATGACACACTATCTTTTTTATATGTATGCGTGTTCGATCTTCATACAAAGCTAAGACGTTAATCTTTATATTTCTCTACCGCCTCGAATATTCCCGGAGGTAACAATTTTGAAGGCAAAATATTTAATTTTAAAAATAGTTACAATTTGTGCCCATATATATATATATATATATATATATATATATATATATATATATATATATATATATATATATATATATATATATATATATATAAAATTTTGACATAGAATATAAAATTATACATTTATAATAATTATAAAGATATTGCTACGAAGATCATAACCCCACCTCTAATGTGGCTCTATATTTTGAGACAAGTCTTTGGGGGTGAGTGGTTAATGCTAGTCTTCAATATTTTGTGTATAGGACTGGTCTATAAAGGAGAATCCTTTGGAATACAAGTGAGCCCATGTATGTGCTACTATGACCTCCAAGTGTAAGGGCCAAACTTCTTTTGGTGGAAATGGCCGCTAACTAAGAATTGACTAAGCCTAGCAAGCCACACGAAAGAGGTTCTAGGTGTGTGCTTCATGAGTTGGATCAAAGATATCAGCAACAGGCAAGTGGCCTTGATTACAACTAGTTATCATGGGCCAGCAATCCTTGCTAAAATTAACAACATGAAATCCAGCGAGATGAGTCTTCATGTGTGTTTGAGTCTTCCAATGGGTTTTGCAAATGATGATTATGCCTCAATCCAGCCTATCGAGACGAGTCTTCATGTGTGATCCTTATATAATTTTTAATTCATAATTTTGTGATTGATTAAATAAATTTTTTTAATAATATCTCAATGATCAAACTAAAAAGAATATCTGAATATAATTTATTAGACAAATATTAGATCGACATGTTCTTATTAAATTGTAATTAGAATTAATTATTAAACAGTAAATTTATTTTAATTTAATTTAATAAATTTTTAACTAATTAATCAATTCTTTAAATTAAAATTATTCTAATTAAATTTTAATAGAAATATATGTTTTTAATTGGGGCAGCGTCATTTTTTTTTTCCTTCCACCTCCGCCTCCATTTCTTTCCACTTCATCGATGGTAGACAGCATGTCCTCATACGACGCCTCGGCCTCACGTTAGTGCTTTACCTACCCCGTAACGAGCCGTTAAATCTAACGGCGCCCTTCTCACCCACCCCCAACCTCTCGCATTATATAAAAGCTTCCCTCTCTTCCCAGCACACTAAACCCAAACAAATCAAATCAACTCATCTGCTCTAACCTCAGCTCAGCTTCCTTCTCTTTTCTAGGCGCCATGGATCTGGTGCTGGTTGAGAAGGCGTTACTCGGCCTCTTCGCGGCGGTGACTCTCGCCATCGTCGTCTCTAAGCTCAGCGGGAAGAAGCTCAAGCTCCCGCCAGGGCCCCTTCCGGTGCCGATCTTCGGCAACTGGCTCCAGGTCGGCGACGACCTTAATCACCGCAATCTCGCATCCCTGGCAAAGAAGTTCGGCGATATCCTTCTCCTCCGAATGGGCCAGCGCAATCTCGTTGTCGTCTCGTCGCCGGATCATGCCCGTGAGGTCCTCCATACCCAGGGAGTCGAATTTGGTTCCCGAACTCGCAACGTCGTCTTTGACATCTTCACTGGAAAGGGTCAGGACATGGTCTTCACTGTATACGGCGAGCATTGGCGGAAGATGCGCCGCATAATGACCGTCCCCTTCTTCACCAACAAGGTCGTGCAGCAATACCGCTATGGGTGGGAAGATGAGGCCGCAAGCGTCGTTGAGGATGTCCGTAAAAACCCTAAGTCGGCCACCGAGGGGGTTGTGATCCGCCGCCGCCTGCAACTCATGATGTACAACAATATGTACCGCATCATGTTCGACCGAAGGTTTGAGAGCGAGGACGATCCCCTTTTCATGAAGCTGAGGGCCCTTAATAACGAGCGGAGTCGCCTCGCGCAGAGCTTCGAGTACAACTATGGAGATTTTATCCCCATTCTCCGGCCGTTCCTGAGGGGATATCTCAAGATCTGCAAGGATGTGAAAGATGTGCGACTCAACCTATTCAAGAACTATTTCGTTCAGGAGAGGAAGTGAGTGTTTCGTATATATTCCTTCCGATGAATATCTCAACTCCTCTTTAGACTTTGGATTACTTCTAGCACCCTTTTTTCCTGCTAAAAACTATTTTTATCTGTTGTTCTTTGGCTGAGATTCGTGCGAATTTTATGTTTGTAGGAAATTGTCGAGCACGAAGCCGATGGATAACGCCGGACTCAAGTGCGCCATCGATCATATACTGGATGCGGAAAAGAAGGGCGAGATTAACGAGGATAACGTTCTCTACATCGTCGAAAACATCAACGTTGCTGGTAAATCTTCTGCTCCTTCAGCTTCGTTAAATTAATTAACTGTATACTAAATGCCCACTGTCCACCGATTCATACCGTGGCATCGAAGAAACCACAACAGTTCTTTTTGAAAATTCACGCGTCATTTGACCCTAAACTCCATGGATGGATTGGCGAGCTTTCCCGCTCTTGTCAGTCTTCAGGGCCTGAAATCCATTGGCTACTTGTCGCGGAATGTCACTGGCTGGTAAAGTGCAGCCACCAAACTCCTAAATAAAAGAAAGATAAATCAATTTTTTAAGTAAAAATCTCTAAATAAACTAAACCTGATCAACAAAGATTGATTGAGGAACTTCTACAGTTCATAATATGTCCGTTAGTTTTACTAATTGTTTTTTGTCTTATTGACTCCGTCTTTGCATAAAAATTACATGATGATCTCCATCGTTGTGCTAGTTAGCGTAATTTGTAAAAAATTTGAAAATTGTTTATTAAATTTTAGGATTAAATTTAACCTACATCAAATTTATGATTCCACACCTAACATTTCAGAAAAAAAAAAAAGAAGTAATTTATGATTCCACACCTAACATTCCAAATAGAATTAATAATTAAACTTTGCTGTATGAGGTGCGATTAAGTTGTTAGGAATTTTTCTCTTTCTTCTGCCTCTACTTTATTTATACTACTAATCTTATTACTCATCATTCCCTTAAAAAAGTATGGATAATAAAGGCAAATTTAAAATATAAAATTTTATTTGATAATTATAAGATAATTATTTAATATAACGTTAAAATTTAGTTTGCCTATTTATAAATTTTCTTGTTTGTCTTGTACTCCGGACCAATAATATTTATATTTCAAGAATTATCGCATCACTTATATTTAATAAGCAAGTGGAGGATGCTGTTGCTGGATTTTTTTTAAAGAATTAAATCAATAAATTCACACACATCATATATTATTAATAGAATATGATTTTTAAAGTTGTTGGAAAATTTTCTATAAATATCCCATTTTTTATCGCATTCACGTTTACAAGACAAATTAGCAAATTAATTAAGATATTAAATGTTACTAATCAAATAGTCCAACTCTCACACGTTATTATAAAAATTATTAGGATATTATTCCAATGGAGTAGATGAATATATTTAATTGATAAGAATCAAGCATTAAAGATTCCTAAAAAGTCTTTCCCATCTGTAAGATAGGAGCTTTTATTACATCCGGTGAACGCATGTAGAGCTACGTTTGGCCGACACTAAGATCGCACGTACAAAACGAGAAATACCGAGCAAATAACCAACAATAACGAAAAAATATCATTATGTGAAAACAAAATACCGAGTTATACCGAGCAATACCGAGTAATACCAAAAAATGCCGAGTTTTTTCTGAAAAACTCAGTATTGCTCGGTATAACTCGGTATTGGCCTTCAGAGAGCGGTATTCCTCGTTATTACCAAACAATACCGACCAATATCAACCAAATACCGAGCAAAAATCGAGTAACAATCTTCTGACCGAACGTAGATCTACGTCCGGTCAGAGGTCTTAATAAAAGTTCGTAAGATAGACGATACTTATCATTGAGTGTTTGTTAGCTGGCCTGACGCTACCTTTTGCAAGTGGAAAATGACTTGCATGCGAAATATTTGCTCTATTTGGAGATAAAATCATGTGCCATTAAATTGTTTGTTTTATATTAAAATGCTAATAAAACGTAGCTAATTATTGAATTAAGCGCTAAAATTTAAGAGAAAACTTTGCATATATATTATGATTCAAATTTTAATCATGAATTCACGATGGATTTCAAAATTTTAAATCTATTTTAAATTTAATTTTATACTAATTATTTATAAATTACATTTATGTTATTGTCAATCCGTAATCCGTCCCCCTCTACCAGAGTAATTATTTCTGAAAATTTATTCATTGTGAATTTGCAGCAATCGAGACAACTCTATGGTCGATCGAGTGGGGCATCGCCGAGCTAGTAAACCACCCGGAAGTCCAGCGCAAGCTCCGCGAAGAACTCGACACCATCCTTGGCCGCGGCAACCAAATCACAGAGCCCGACACCCACAAGCTCCCCTACCTCCAGGCCGTCATAAAAGAAACTCTCCGGCTTCGCATGGCCATCCCTCTCCTCGTCCCCCACATGAATCTCCACGACGCCAAGCTGGGAGGCTACGAAATCCCCGCCGAGAGCAAGATCCTCGTCAACGCCTGGTGGCTCGCCAACAACCCCGCCCAATGGAAAAACCCAGAACAGTTCCGCCCCGAGCGCTTCCTCGAAGAGGAGTCAAAAGTCGAGGCCAACGGCAACGACTTCCGCTTCATCCCCTTCGGCGTCGGCCGCCGCAGCTGCCCTGGCATCATCCTCGCCCTCCCTATTCTCGGAATCACTCTCGGCCGCCTCGTCCAGAACTTTGAGCTCCTGCCGCCGCCGGGTATGGAGAAGCTCGATACTTCTGAGAAAGGAGGGCAGTTCAGTCTCCATATACTTAAGCATTACACCGTCGTCGCCAAGCCCAGGGAATTCTGATGTAATGGGGATGTTTTGGATTCTGTTAAGTTATGATTCTGTATTGCTTTGCTTTAAATTTTTTAAATGATTGGAAGGAGGAGTTGGTTTGATTTGTTCTTTGACGATCTGTTCGATGGTGAAAGTGGTGGGAATGGGGGGATGATCATTGGCATGTAAAGTATGGCCAATTTAAATAAGATTATAATTTTGTTACACGAAATGATGGAATTTGATGTTTGAATGAAGCTTCTCTTTTTAATCGTACGTGATCATCTCCGGTGGAAAAATCTGGTGATTTTAAAATTTGTAAGCAGGAGATTTGGTTGTTCACCTCACCTAAATCGCCTCAGCAGTGACGAATATTTTCCTACTGCCTTATAAAGAATGAACTAAATTGATCTGCAGCTCTTCTAAGTTAGGCGCACCTAATCCGAAGTAGGAGAGAATCCTCTCCGATTGACTGAGGTTTTGCCGTATTTATAATGGGGAGTACAAAATGAACGAATTGACTGATCATTGATCACAGATGTCATTTACAAACTTAGGGGATCAAGGAACCAGAAAGGCTTAGACCGGCGGAAATGAACACAAACAAGAAAAAGAGGGAAGATTTCTGAAGTAAATGACGCAACTAAATAAACAAGAAAGGAAAACGGCTGAAATAAACATCAGGTACGAATTGCATAGATAAGGCACCAATATTGATGTACATATGAATCAACAACTTTCAAAATTAAATACATGATCATATGAACTCCTATTTCAACAAACTTATAGACAAATTGAATGACTGGAAGAGACGAATCCAACGACACTAAAATCGATCCAATCCGAAACCAAATTGTTCAAATCAAGGGCCTGAAATCTAATTTGAAAGCTTCGGAATATCAATTCGATGAATAAATGTATTCAAATGTCAAATGCTTATAGTCGAATCGAGCAGCCCGTCGAAACGAATCCAATGAGCCCAAGATCATCGAATTCTGACATCATCAAATTGCTCCAATACTCGATAAACAATCCACGATTAAGGGATTTAATGTCGGTCGTCCATTAAAGCACTCCCAACATACCATTGATCTTCTCCCTAATTATTATTCAATACTAATTATGTATTGTTTTTATCTCTCCTCGGTTTTCAATCATAGTTGCATCATGTTCGAGGAAGTAAATTTGAACTGGGGGCTTTTTTGTTGCACCATCATAGGCAATTACAGCCAAGAAAAATTCCTTTAATACTATTAATATCTAAGACAATATTTTGGAAAACCATTTTTCATAAAGCTCCCAACAAATGCAAGGATGCTTCCAATAAATTTTAAGCTCTATATAGTCCTTAGCTAGACTTATACTCCTTGGGCATGGTCTTAACCTCAACCTTGGATAGGTCAAACAACCCTTGTGGATTTCCCTCTACGTCTTTCACACTAGTTAATACAATCAAGTAATGTTTCGGCAAATAACTTTGGAAAGGTTAAACATCTCTTGTGGATTTTTCTCTACCACTTTCATACTGGTTAACGCTATCAAGCAATGCTTCGGCAAATAACCTTGGATAGATTGAACATCTTTTGTGGATTTCCCTCGACCTTTTCACACATGTTAACGTTATCAAGAAATGCTCCGATAAATAACCTCGGATAGGTCATATATCTTCGATAGATTCTCTCAACCACTTCCACACATGTTAACATCATTGAACAATACTCTAATAAAAAATCTCAAGAAGTTCAACCTTTCTTGGAGAATTTTATAGACCACTTATCTACTACACTATGAAGCATCTCTTTCAACTTATTCTTCAAAGAAAGTTTGGACCCTGACAAACTTACGCTCATTTGGGCACATATATACTTGACAAACGCTCTATGATCGAGGGGATTAATATATGTCTTTCGATGGAGCACTCCGAATTTACCATATATATTCTCCATATTATTGAAAATTTCTCAACTCTCATCATGTAATATGTTTTATATGATGTATACTTGCTACATTGAAACAAGGTCCTTTCCCCAATGAAGGGAATCATTTGTAATTGATTACAAACATTAGTAGAATCATTTTTAACTAAGCTAGGCCCCGTTATTTTTCCCCTTTTTATATGTTTGTGTGTTGGATATTCATACCAAGTTTAGACATTAAACTCTATATATCTCTATCACCATGAATATTCTAGGACGCAACAAGGTTTTAAAGTTGAAAAACTTAAAATCGGTAAAAATCATGGAGCCACATCATACTAAGAAATTCAATATGAAAAATGGGAAGAAATTGTACAATTTTTTTCTCGCACTTTTTCCTTTGATCTCCACTTCTCTCTATGTTATACGCACAAAATAGGAAAAGAGACTCTTTTTGATACACCAAAAGGACGCAGCTCTTCCAGTGAAACAAGTAAAAGAGAGAAGAAAAATAGTTTAGCCCTATTTGCAGCGCCATGGCATTGATGTCTGAGCATCATGGTGTTCCCCTCTATCTCTGAGTCTCCCTATAGCATTGTGATGCTGCAGCGTTGGGTTTAGTATGACGCCCTATGATCTAATGAAAATATTGGATCATTTAAACCTTGATTAATTAACTCATCCATCAATCATAAATAACCAATTATTAAAATCCAATTTAAAAAAGCAAATCTATATTATTCATTTTATCAAAACATAAATACAATAATCCAACTGGCTTTCAATCATTTATACTTCAAAATAATTAAAATTGGATTAAAAAAATTAATACCTTGATACTCAGACTCAGAAGATCATGCTTCTACACTTTATCTATTCGGTTGGGCCTTTATATTTGTCGAAAATGTTAAGAGAAACAGAGTGAGCACAACTAGGGGTTTAAATGAGTTTAGTCGAGTTGAGTATCTACCTAATCGAGCTAAGCTTGTTTAGCGGTTATTGAACTCCAGTTCGGCTCGAGCTTGTTTACTAAGCTCGAGCTCAACTCGTTAACAAATTTATAGGCTCAAGCTAGTTTAGAAAGCTTGAGCTCGACATGATTGATAAGCTCGATTTCTCATTTTGAAATTTAAAAAAAAATTTCTAAATTTTAATATTTTAATATAAAATAAATTTAAGATTATTAAAATATATTACATAATACTAATTTAAATTAATTATTTAACACATTTAAATTTAATCAAGCGGCTCAACAAGCTTTAGAGAGGCTCAAGCTCTCAAACTCATGGCTCGATAAGCGTAGCTAGCAAGCTCATTAAAGGGTGAAGCTCGAGCCAGCTCATGAGGTGGCTTGGCTTACTTACACCCCTAAGCACAACTAGTCCAATAGAATTATTTCCCTGACCCATCACAGATATAAATATCTAAATTCAAATATTAAATAACAATAGATTAAAAAATATATAAAGACTTATAAAGAGTAATTAAAGTATAAATAAAACATGAATTACCAATGTTTCAATATATATTGAATTTCAAGGTTATGAGTTATAGTTATACAATCATTTTTATAGAGATTTCCAGATGCATCACAAACACTTAACTTTTACTTACCTTTAACTTCCACTTTTCGTCATAATTCATATAGAAATCATCCAGGGTCGCAGAGTTTACTAATACTTAATTTAAAATATTACTTATATCACAACTAGTTGGAGAAGTGCTGAGAAAAACTAACTTCTAATTTATACAATATATAGCCACTATTGAATATAATATAAAGCAGAAGACTAAAAAAACTATTATATATATATATATATATATATATATATATATATATATATAAGCTCTCAACCAATAGGCCAAGGTTCGAGTCTATGTGTATGCGTTGTGTGTGTGAGTTTGCCTTAAATGGCCTAAATGTCCAAAAAAAAAAAGTACAAAAAAATCCAAGCCTGTAAAAGTGAAACTAGCCAAAAGGCATACATACAGAGCCTGATATAAGCACCATTCTTTAGCTCGCTCTTTACTATTTTCCTAACTTGAAAATGGAAGCAAAAACAAGAATGAGCTAATACCTTTTAGTAGACTATCGTACACTAAAAAATAATCAATAATTCCAACCAAAAGAGCTAAAAATACTAAATTTAAAAAATGAAGTATTATACAAAAAATGGAAACTAAAACATATACTAATACTAAACACATTTAAATAAGTATTGAAAATGTGTTGAGACTGAAACATAAACAAACATATTATATCAAATATCAAAATAGCTCTTAGGCTCCAACTTCTAATATATACAAACAAGCAGAAACAAGCATAATCCCTCTCTTTGCCAACAAAATCCCTTCTCTCCGTCAATAGGATCCCTTCTTAAGGAATATCAGAATAGCTCTCATACTCTAGAATTTTCAATATATAATAAAATAGACAACAAAATCTTTTCTCTTCCCCAACATAATCTCTTATCTCTGCCAATATAATTCTATATTCCAATCAAATAAATACATATTTCAATGCATTACAATAAATAAAGTATAATTTAACTCAATTCATAATTTGTCAAAATGCCTTAATGATGGGCAACAAAAATCTTTCTCAGTAGAAATTTACATTTAAAAAATTATTCAAATTATCAAAGATCGTGTATAACAGCATTATAAAGTTTTAACTAAATTAAAGTACTACTTTTAGATGTTAATATAAAAATTGTTGCATTTTTAAAATCACCTAATAGAAAATCTCAAATAAATACTCAAAATGACCAGTAATATCGATAATATATCAAAAGTTATCATAATGTGATAAAATTGTATTTTTTTTTTGTAAAATTAAATTATAAATTTAATTAAAAATATTAAAAAATATTGAATTATTGAAAACTGAAATAGACAAAATATAACCTGATGAATAAAATTTTCAATTGAGCTAAAAGACAAATATGACTCTACTACCTACAAATCCTAACTTTTTCTCTCTCCTCTATTTTGTCTCTTATTTTCCTTTTACGGTTCTCTATTTAATGAAAATGATGGGAAATAAAATTGAGTGGGTAATGAATTTATTATTATTATTAATATAAAATAACTTAAAGGACATGTTGTTCATTATGCAAATTGTTAAACTTTTAACATAAAATAATTCACTACATGAAAATCATTGATTTCCGGCGGCTTTCCGGCGGTCACATTTCCGGCGCCTTTCCGGCGTGTTTCCGGCGATTTTTTCTCACCGAATTTTCCGGCGGAATTTCCGGCGGCTTTTTCACTTTTCCGGCGGCTTTTAAAAATTTATTGAAAATGAATAAATTTTTTACTATTTAAATGATTTAAAAAAAATATTAAAACTTATATTAACTATTTAATTAATTCTCATTTTAAAATTAATTAGTTAGTTAATTTTTATTTTATATTAAATATTATTTTTTTATTTTAAATTAATTAGTTTTATTTTTAAAAATAATTTAAAACTTAATTGATTTTCGGTCTAAATATACTTTAAATAAAAAATATTGACAATGAAATCATATTTGCATAATTTGCATTTCGGTTGGTGGCTTAAAATTTTATACGGAAGACCGCGGTTCGAATCCTCACGACGTCGAGCGGGGGCGCATTGCCGGGGGAGTGCTCGTCGGTTGCGCGGAAGTGACTCGCGCCGGTTGAGCGGGAGCGCCGGAGCGACTGGCAGGTTGCGCGGGAGCGACTAGGGTGCGCGTGCGCGGGGCCGCTGGGTACGCGGGAGCGGGAGCTCGCCGGTTGTGCGGGATCGGCAGGGCTAGGCCAGTAACCGCGGGAGCTCGCCGGTTGACGCTGGCGCTCGCCGGCAGCACGGGAGCTGGTTTTTTTTTTTTTTTTTTAATTTGACCGGCGGTTTAGGCCCGCCGGTAAGCCGCCGGTATTTATTTTCCTACGCCTTTTTTACCGGCGGAAAATTAACCGCTGGAAAACTACAAAACAGCCAGAAAATGTTCAATTTTCGCCGGAAAAGGCCGCCGGAAATGAGTGATTTTCCTGTAGTGATTTTATATCATAAAATATGGGGATCCAATTATAAAAAAATATTCATAAGTTAGCTAATCATGTCTAAAATGATCAGATGAGATCGGTTTGTAAAATGGATACCTAACGATCCAAAAAAACTCACTTATATCGATAAGTGTCAATTTATTAAGAAATTGCAATAATGCCAAAAAATTAGGAAACATTATTATAATTAGAGCATAACAATATCTATGGCTGCCAATTCGTGTCGGCGGGTCGTGTTCGGGTCAGACCAGAATCTAACCCGGCTGTATCTGACCCGACCCGAACACGACTCGAAACAAGTTTCGGGTCAATTCTCTAGACCCGAACCCGACCCGGATCGGGTTCGGGTCAACATGACCCGACACAAAATTTTGAAATATGCGGTTTTCGGTCATGAAGTAGAGGCAGGCGGAGGCATGCACAGCGGCCGGTGGCAGCAGCAGCGGTAGGTGGCGCTGCGGCGAGGCAGCAGCGGTAGTCGGTCGGCACGGCACTGCGGCAGCGGCGGCAGCGAAGCCGCAAACATCGAGATCGTGAACGTCGAGACTGCGACTCGACGCGTGCCAGTCGCCAGAGCTGCAGAGACGAGACAGCGCCAGTCGCCAGTGACGCGATTGGGAGTTGGGACTGCGACACGACGCGTCGAGTTGATTCGCGGGCAGGGTGGGCACGCCGGGCAATAGAAACAGGCAAACTCATTTCCATGTCATTTTCGGGTCATTTTCGGGTTTCCGGGTCAACCCGAACACGACCCGTAACGCAAATCGTGTCAGTTCTTTGAACCCGAACCCGACCCGTTTGCTAACCGGGTCGACTTGAACCCGAATTTTTTCGGGTCGTGTAAAAAATTGACAGCCCTAACAATATCTATGATTAGACAAAGATGATTTATAAATTTGATTTATAATTACTTCTAAAATATTATTTGATTGGTGAGGGTTACAACAACAACAACAATAACATCAAGCCTTTGTCCCACTACGTGGGGTTGGTTACATGAATCCTTTTTTGCCATTGTATCCGGTTAAAAATTAAAGTCTCATTTAAATCTAATAAAGAAAGATAATTTCTAATATTTTCTAACCAAGTCTTTTTTAGGTCTATCTCTACCTTTCTTAATATAAGTCAAATTTAATACCTCAACTTTCCTAATCGAGTCATCGGAAGACCTCCGTTTAATGTGACCAAATCATCTAAGGCGACACTATGATCTTATCTTCCACTGGAGCTACTCCAACCTTTTCACGTATATGCTCATTTCATATCCTATCTCTAAGGTTCAAGCCACTAATCCACCTAAGCATCATCGTCTTTGCAACACTTAACTTAGTATTATGCATCTCTTTTAATGGCCAACATTCGGCACCATGAAGTATTGCAGGTCTCACCACCATCTTATAGAATTTTCCCTTAAGTTTGAGGGGGGTTTTTCTATCGCACAATAAGCTCGATGCATTCCTCAACTTCAACCATCCAATTTGAATTATGCTGATAATATCCCCATCAATTTCACCATCACTCTGAACAATAGATCCAAGATATCTATTTTTTTTTTACTTTTATTAATGACTTGATCACCCAAAGTCACAATCCCCTCACTATTGTGTAACTTAAACTTTACTTATTAGGATATTAATATATGCAATGTAATAATTATAATGCAAATATCGTATTGATTGTTTATAACTCCATTTCTACTTATATCTTCTTTTACCTCCCACGTCTACATATAGTAAGTGGGGCCATAATCAAAATAAAATTATGCCACATAACCTTCCACAGCATCTCTCAACAAGTGGGTCTGAAATCCCTCACACATCCATACTAAGTAGAGGGGGCCATATTAGAACATATAGAGCCCTTATAACATATTAAAGAGTGCACTTATATATATATATATATATATATATATATATATATATATATATATATATATATATATATATATATAGCTCCAATGTTATGTCATACAATCATGAATGCAATAATAGCTAATTTATGATCTCAATGCAGTATTTAAATAATGTATGAATTGTCAAAATCATCAGTAAAAGCCATAATACATGTATAATAGTATACTCAATATACTTTTTTTCTTTCCACTTCTAACTTCAAGGGATAGTCACATAAACATTCTAAGACTTTTATATAACTATGATATTTATAAGAAAATCTCAATTCAATTATATATTCAAAAATTTGCATAGGAAATACCAATTGATGAAACTTTGATTTTACACGGCTGAAATACTAAGAATAAATGATACAATCGAATATTAAAAGTTACATTGCAAAAAATTTATAAAACTCAAGAAAAACACATTTTTAGTCACAACTTCTTATAAACCTATTGGAATTAAAATCAAAGATAGAAGTTCAGAAGTTTACCTCATGCTCAACAATATTCTGAAGAAGCCCGTTGGACAATTTCAGCTTCTTGGCCTCCGAGTCTCTTCTCTTTCTTCTCTCTCCACTTCTCCTCCCCCTTTTCTTCCATTCATCTTCGACAAGGATGGGGGTTGAATGGGATTTTCATAATTTATTTAAATATTTTTAAAAGTTTAAAATCACTAATTTGACCTAGTGCCATGACACTCAACTCTTCATGCACTACTACGCTCCTAGAGACTTTTAGATTCTCCCAGAATCTCTCTAGCGAATACTTGGCACCACAGTTCGTCGCCCAACACAATGCCACTCTTTTTTTCTCCAAAATCAAGTGCTAGATGCTGTGGCACTCTCAGACCACTTCATGACTCACTTAAAATCCATTTAACATCCTAAAACTTATCATTATTATTTCAATCAGCATTAGATAAACATTAATTGTAGTTACTTGCAGGGGTGAAGCTAAAATTATTTTTTGTATGGGGGCACAAATAAATATTAGTCATTAAATTAGTTTCAAAATATAATTTTTATTCAGTGTTATCGCATATCATGAGACATATTTTTAATAAAAATTTATAAAAAAATATATCTAAAATCACATGCATTCTCATTATTTTGCAATAAATAAACTTTCTCATATGGAATAAATTTCGAATTTTAAATACAAGTCTTTTCTATAAACTTGATGAATTGGTAAATTATCATGACAAATGATGAAAATCAATATATGATTTTTATTTGGAGTTTAAGGGGCTTATGAAGCAGCACATGCGAAATATAATTGGTAGGGGAATGTTCATTCTCTTTCTATATCTTTATAAAGCACATATTGTTGGGATTTTACAACTTAATATATTTTCTATTAAATATGGCAGAAGAAAGCATTATCAAAGAATGGATGAAGCTTTGTATTGTTCCACTATGCCTTCAAAGATTAACGTTTCGTTTGGAACTAATTTTTTACTGTTTTTTAAAATAACTTTTTAGTATATAAATTAAAAATTTTTTACTAGAAAATTGCTTTAAGAAGCAGGAAGAAAGCCGTCCCAAACAAAGCCTAAGATTTCATTTGGAACGATTTTCTTATTGCTTTTTAAATAAACTTTTTAGTATAAAAATTAAAATTTATGTACTAAAACCTGTTTTAAAAAAGCAATAAGCAAGCCGTCCCAAACGAAGACTAAGGGTTCATTTGGGACGGCTTTTTTATTACTTTCTAAAATGAAGTTTTAGTTTAAAAATAAAAAAATTTGTACTAAAACTATGTTTTAGAAAGCAATAAAAAAGCCGTCCCAAACATAGCCTAAGGCTACATTTGTGACGGATTTTGACCTTTTTTTTGCTATTTTCATTGATATTTTGTGCTAGAAAACTGCTTCTAAAAATAACAAAAAAATCGTCCCAACCCAAGCCAAAATCAAGATTAACGTATCATGATTCACTCTTGAAGTAGTGGACAACCAATTGTTAATAAAAAGTGTAAAGCAATAGTACTTAATTGTAACGCATAAGTCCATTTTATAGTCATGGAGTCCAAATATTGGTCAACAGTTTCTATCCTATGGTTGGTGGGTAGCTGACTTAATTCTCTTTTAAATAAAATCAAATGAAGAGATTAAGGGGATGGAAAAACAATCAAAGTATGTTTTCTTTTTGGTGCTTAAAGCAAACATTTTCATAAATTCAAATGACACACTATACCTAAACGAGCATTAATATTTCAATTGAAAACTTTAGGCTGAATCTCTCCGAATCAGCTGGTTCAACTAGTTGAATCGAGAACCAGTCGGACGGCCGGTTCGATTCCCTCCCAAAGTTGTGCTTGGATGGTCAAAACAAAAAGGTCAAAACATCGATCTGATCTATACTAGTTGCGATTCAAGATAATACAAGTTCTCCAATATGATCGGTTCGAATCCCATCATTAGTGCCAAAATCAAGAAAATCCAAGTTCCCCAATACTTGATGGTCAAAACACCGATCTGATCTATAAGTCCATAATTGTCAAATAAGAAAATCACCCATCATTATTTGCCAAATATCATCTGACATATCACATGATGCTGGCAATTATGTAGAGGTAAAAATGACAACAAAACTATCAAGTGTCTTCATTAGGAGCTAATTAACTAAAAAGTATGTACATAAATGCATAGCTTATTAATTATTACAAACATTCAATTGTTGATTACACATAAAGATCTAAATAGTTGCCCATAATTCACCATTACATTATAAACCTTCATAATATGAATTGAAATGAATAATACATTGTTATGTAATTTTATTATTAAAGAAAAATATTTAGGAAGAAACATTTATGAGTGAAAAATATATGGTAGTTAACATAGAGATTGCATATATGATATTTTAGCATTAATATATATTTTGCTATAATTAAAATAAAAAGTTTAATATAATGTGAGTTCAATGAATTATTTCATTATAATAATATAATCTAATGAGTAGTGGTTTCAGTGTTATAATTTTCCCATAACAATTCACATAATAGAATTATGTTATTTCTAATAAAACTATTTAAATAATAGCAATCTAAATTCTACCTCTTGTGGCATGAGCTAATTTTCCTTTTTTCTTGAATATTTCAATATTTAACAATGTTTATCAATATAAATTTATAAGTGCTCACTCAATTGATATATATATATATATATATATATATATATATATATATATATATATATATATATATATATATATATATATATATATATATATATATATATATATATATATACGGGGGTATCTACCCGCTGCCATCCCTTAGGAGGCGTATGACTGCGTAACTAATCCCTCGTTGAGCCTAACAGCAACCATCCATAGGTGCAGTGTCACGCCCCAAGATCTAACTTGGAAAGAATGTCAATCTATTACTCAAACAATTTACCAGAGTTATCTAAAACCTTCAATTAAACAGTCTATCAAACATCTATAAAATTTAAAACATCAATATACAAGTCGATTCATATCTCAAAAGGTCATGTACAATACTCAGGAACTACACTACAATCACCAGTACTGAAATCTATCCTGAGTACAAAAGAATCAAAATCAATCAAAAGACAAAAACCTGAAGATCCGGATCAATTCCTATCTTCTGCTCCCTTGCCCTGACCTGAAAATATCAACCACATATAATGAGCTTTACAAAGCCCAGCAGGTCACCTAATACCTATAACTGAAATCAAAGCACGGCGATGCTATCAATATGCATGTCAGTCAATCAAATCAATATCAGTCAATGGTCAATGAGTCTATGCAATGCGGAAATCCATAGTCAATGAAACCAGTCACTGCAACAGCAGGTAAAACGATAAATCCAGCTCAATCAATTAGTACGTGAAATCTCAAGAGAATCCGTCGAACAGTCAAATCAATCGTATCGAACCAATCTATCGTATCAAAGCAAATCTCTAGTATCAAGTCGGTAAAATCAATCGGAAAAGCAATACGATAAATCAATGCCAAGTTCAATGAGTCTATAAACAATGTCAATAAAGCTATGCTGTCCATGTCCATATCAATGTCAATAATCAATAGTCTCAATAAATGCTCGATGATCAATCAATAAAATCAATGAATCCGTACAATACAGTAAATCCGTAATTCCATGCACATCAGGAAATCCATACGATGTAATCATTCAATGGTCTTACTAGACAAGCACAAACGCTGGCTATGTTGCTGTTGTAGAATCCGTATTGCTGTTGTAGATATCTATACGTTGGTTCCATTAATAAGAGTCGTCACTCTTTTTGCCCGTCGGCCGCCCGTCGGCGTATAAAACTCCTTATAACTCCCAATCGTTATATCCATGATCCATGATCTATGATTTAAAGGAAAGCCCGTCGGCCCACCATCCTATACAGGTCAACCAATCTCCAACCAACGTTCAACCATGTTCCCACTTGTCTTTCAGTAACAATCAATTCAATCAATAGTCAATGCAATAATCGATGCAATAAACAATATTAAAGAAATCTAGAACGATCATATCAATAGTCATACACATATCAATTCAATCTATCAATTCAGGGAAAATCGGAAATCGTATGAAAATCGGGCAGAGTAACGGCAGTCTACGGAATTTACACAAAAATCTCCAAAAATTACAGATCACCAAATTAATACAGAACGTGCACAGCAACATTGTAAAACTAATCTTCTACTGCACAAACCAATTCAGACATCATAATAATTTGCAGTCAAAATAAAACTCTGCAGAAACAAAACGGACCGGACGAAATCTTTCGGAAAATACTTAAAACGTGCAGAATAATCACATTTACAACATACCAAAAGTTATGCGGTGAAAGTTTCGTCAATACAAAATGCGGCGCGTTTATCAGTAACGAAAACACAAATCTGAGCACAGAAATATCAAAACTCGAAATCTTCGAAAACAGAAATAGGATTCGGATTCCTTACTGCGATACAAACAAATCTTCTAACTACGTCGTCGGACGAAAAGCGCTCCGCGGCCTCCGAAATCCGGCTTTTCCTTCTCTTCCTTCTCTTTCTCTCTCTTGCCTTCTCCTTCTCTCTCTTCGAAATGAATAAAAATATCTCGAATCCGATATTTATTAACACTGATCGTCCCGGACGATCCAAAATTCGTCCCGGTACGATTTGCTCTCTAGACAAATTTCGTACAGACGAAATCAATTATCGTAAGGACGATTTTCTCTCTGGACAATTTTCGTCCTAACGGATCGTCCCGACTGCTCCAGGTTCGGACAGACGAAAATGACAGATTTCTTCACAAATTTCTTCAGTTCGTCCAGTACTAAATCCAGTTCGTACAGACGAACTGCACTAAAAAAATCAGCTTTTTGAAGGGTTTTACATGCAGGACCCGTGATTTTCTTCTCACTTAAGGGGTCGCGTTGCATGAGAGGGTATTCGAACATAGATTTGGGAGTTCCCAACATACTCGCCCACCAACCAAGCTAAACCATGTGGGGTGCTCAATTGATATATATTGATAATAAATATATAATAGTACTTTCCTCAATGCCTAAAGTAGTTATAAAGATACCCTAGTTCTATACTATCAAGCACATTGATTATGCCTAAAGTAGTAATTAAGATTATTATTGTATATATATTTTTAACATATATTATAATATATTTTATTATTTATATGTAAGAATGAATATGTGGTTTTGTGCTTATGTGAGTAGAATTATAATTCTAAATAAATAATATTTCCATAATTAATGACTTTGAAAAATGTTATTTCAAAGCGTATGAATTCCAAGTCAAAATGCTAAGAAATGAACTAATCGGAAGTCACTTCCCACTTCCTCAATCAACCAAACAATTTAAGCATGAATTCCAAGCGTTGGTATTTGACTTTTAACCGTATACTGGCAAAAAGGATTCATGTAGCCGACCCCACGTAGTGGGACAAAGGCTTAATGTTGTTGTTGTTGTTGAGACAATATTGAATATATAGTAGTTATATGATGTTAGTTTGATGATGATTATTATATAATGACAGACATGCAACTGACGGCATTCAAGCGATGGATGGATAACAACAGTTGGTAGAAAAAAAATTGGACAATGTCAGTAAGACAATCATGGTGGCTGGCTATAATTGTTAGCATTTAGCATCAACTGTCAAGTAGAGCATTGAAGTACTTTAGATCTCCAAGTGCTAGCCCAACTCAAGTTTCAGGTATCTTTCATGTGAAAGATGAAGATCTATTTATCGTACTTTTAGAATGAGGATTTTGATAAATTTAACTAAAATTTCATACCACACTATCAAACGACTTATATTGAATTCTTTGAGTAGAAAATATTTATTTAGCATTTTTTTTTTTTTTTTTATAAAAACCCGTGGAGAGGCCTACGCGTTTAAAAAAAAGGGAATAACAAGTCCTAAAGATCCATAAGCTCATCTAAAAATACAGCCTTTAAAATAAACTTAAGAATTATTGGATATACTAATTACAATTAAAAAAAGAGAATAAACAAAAAAACCAAAACCAACCCAAAGACCGAACCAACCAAAAGGGCAACAACCTGCATCCAACAATTCCAAGGAGATTCACTGCTAGCAGGAAAACCACTATAAGCCCAACAGTCAAAATGTCATCCAAATCCAAATAGCACCACAACAGCAACCTGCACTTCCACAGAACCCAAAACCCTAAGGCCCAAAGCAACAACAACAAAGTACTTTAATAGTCTCATAATCGAGTAATCTTAAGTTTATTGGATTCATTCATTGAGCTGCTCATTTTGACTATACTCGCATAAGATTAAGAGATTGATTGATCCTCTAATTAAAGTTCTAAAAAATTTATTACATTTTATGTGCTTAATTTAAGCTCATTTGAACTCGGAACGAATCATCTTTGATGTTATTGGGTTCTTGTCAAGACCCTCCATAAACCTATAAGTTAGCTAAAATAGGATTGTGAATGATTCTGCATTTACTTTAAAAATTTTAATATAAATAATGGAATTTTATATTAATTAAAGTCATCCTCCTTCGCTTCTTAACAACTTCTCTATCCTAATTACATGTATTGTTACATGGCTAAATCACATTTTTAAAACCCCCAACTTATTCTTTTTTTATCAAAACAAAAATTCACAGGAATGATGTTTGAGTCCTCCATCTATCCAAAATATTAGAAGACATTACAATGCAAAAATTTAAGCATTTCTTAAATGTCAAATTAGAAGAGAAAAAATGTAACACATTAGGGATATTTTAGATTTAACTGAACTGAAGCTGAAACAATAAAAATGTAATTCCAACAAATTGAAACATATTAAATATGAGTACTAAATATATAACACAATAACAGATTTTCAATGAACATCTCAAACATGAATTTAATAAATAATAACTGCACACCATTAAGATATTGCTTCAACTTCAATATTCATCTATCATTACCATAGCTTCTCACATAATAAATTAAAAATCAATAATGATAATTGATAGATGATGCTTGTAGTATGCCAATGCATAGTGCAGACAACCACTCAGCCAGACAACAGAGTAGCAGGCAACATGTGTAAAGCCATAAAGAAAATAATCGAACAACTATCAACTGTGTCAACTAACAATAACTTAGAACTACATAATTAAAAAAAATAACAAAACCCTAAAAAATCATAATGAAAATGGAAAAAAAAAAATGAAGCCCTAACTATAATACAAAAAGGCCAAAATCGAGACCAATTTTCTTTTGCAAGTGACATAAACAAAATATTAGATTAAATAACCATACAAAAATTTCATCATGGTAAGCAAATGAAAAAACCCTAAACTCAAAAAACCCTGGCAAATAATGATATCCATAAAATAGTGGAGCCCACGATGGTTTCTCTTCCGTTCCCTCTGGAGTGTGCTAGGGCTTCGCCCTAGTAGCCTCTTGCTGCTCTATCTCGCACATGGATGTGTCATTTTGCTCTGCCTCTCTCGTCTGGCGGTGCTCCTCACGTGCTTCAAGGAAGTTCCTTCTTCTCTTATTTTTTGGTTTCGCTGTTGTTTGTTGTATGTTCGGATTTATGACACCTCCCCATTTTAGAGATCCTGATTTTTTTGAATGGATCTTCCTCCCTTTCTTTTAAACACACTTTATCTGGTGCGTCTCCTTCTTCCATCTCTTTTCTCGACCTTAAAGTTTCTTCCCATCGGGGTATGCCATCCTTGTGGATTTCAGAAGCGGAAATCCTTTCTCTTGTTGTTCCTTTTGAATTCGCTCTAGTTGGTAAATTCCCTGGCCAAAGGCCATATCTTGATGTTATTAGGAATTTATTCTTCAAACTCAAACTTAATGGTGATTGTTATGTTACTGTTTTGAACCAATGGAATGTGTTGATTAAACTCTTTAACAACATGGATTACTATAGGATTTTTGCTCATCGGTCTTATTTTGTGAGTAATTGCTATATGAAATTGGTTAAATGGACTCCTTCCTTGGACATTTAGGTTGAATCATCTTCCATTCCTATTTGGATCTCTTTTCCTAATCTTTGGCCTCACCTTTTCTCTCCATGTATTATTCATGGCCTTTGCTCCATTTTTGGTAAACCCTTAAAGATCGACAAGGCGACCTTCTCTGGTTCGCGTTAGTTTATTGCTCGCATTTTGGTTGAAATGGATTTGAACAAATAATATCCTGATAAAATTTGGATTGGCCCGGATAACATAGGTTACGTGGAGTCTGTAATTTTAGAAGATTTCTTTGAGTATTGTGCGCATTTCTATTCTTTGGGTCATTTGAAGGTTGATTGTCGGATTTTGCATCCACACCTTAGCTCTTCTGCTTTGCCGCCGCCTACTATTAAAGTTAATAATATGTTGGGTGCAGGTGGGGAAGTTGTTTGTGTGCTTCCTGGCCTTGTGGAGGTTTCGTCTGATCCTGTGGTTGTGGACCTTGTTAGCCTTGTTTGTGAGGACTCTGATGTGAATGAATTAGCTGTGGAGTTGGATATTGTTGTGTCTGTTGAGGCCAATGATTTAGTGCTTAAGGTGGATTCTAATGATGTGTTGGTTTCGGTTTCTCCTTTGAAGGGTGACGAGATTGTGGCGCATTATCCTAATGTTGGTGAGGTTGATGAACCTCACAATTGCTTAACAAATCAGGTAGTTTGTACTAGTGATATTTCTGCTCCTATTGGAGATGTCAATGAGGGTGTTATTCCTCTTTCTGTTGATTCTGGGGATGACTCTCCTACGAGTAATGGGTCAGGGGGTGATCATTTTTTGGAGGGGCTGGATTTTTCTGATGCTGTGTGTATTGGGGTGGAGCCTGATGATGTTAGGAGACATTTGGTGGATGTTCCTCTAACTGTTGTCTCTATTTGTGGCTTGTTGGCTCATCTTGCAAGTGGTAGCGCTTTGGAGCAACGTGCTTGGTTAGATCTTAATGAGGGTTTTTATTCAGACGATGGGGAGGAGACGAATGAGTTAGTTATCGATGCTTCTAATTGTATATAATGGTTTCCTTAAAAAGAATGATAAGTCTAGAAATCGTAAGGTAAAAAAGAAATGATTTTTCCTTTGGTTCTTTGCCTAGCTTTGGCTTTGTTGGTTATTTTGGATTTGCTTTAAGTGTGTCACATAATTGGTGTCTGGACATTGATGAAGCAGGTTTCCTGCATGCGCCTTGGATGACCTAGGCTTGGTGGGCAACCTTGGTAGAGGTTTCAATTTTTGTTGGATTTCATTTTTTGGATGCTTCCTTTTATTCGTCCTTGGATGGCCCATGTTTGGCAACCAGGTGGTGGTCTGAGTCCGTCCGGCTTACCCATTATCAGAATTTTGGCCCTTTCAAGAATTGTAATCCTATGGCTATACTTTTATTTTTATTGGTTTGTTTTTTGTGCTTTTGTCGTTTGATATATTTGACCTTTTTCTAATAAAAAAATGATATTCACAAAATAACCATATAAAATTTTCATGTTTTAGCTTCTAAAAGAGCAAAAAGAGCAAAAAACAAAAAAGGGATAAAAACATTAATGTTTTTCTTGAGGCTGTAACGATCGAGAGGAGAGGAGAACATGTGATTTATGAACATAGGCAATAGCAAGAGACTAAGCAATCGATAAGATGAATGAATTAGAAGAGGAAAGTAGGATTAAGACATAACAAAATCGAGGAGAGTTCCCACAAGGGAAACCCTAAATAGATGAAGACGAAAGACATAGCGAGGGAGCAGATTGCAGATGCATCGTACATGGCCACTACTCTAATGCTAAACGAAATGAAGTATAACAACTCACTTGCTACTTATGACTTGTCCTAAACAAAACAACACAGTGTCATTTCAGGTTTGTATCGTGGTATCAGGTTGACATGAATCCGATCCGAAACTTCAAACGGATTAGAAACAGAGTCCCGAACTTGACTCGTCTTCCAAACAAGTTTACTCTAACATGAAAATTTTGGGTTGGATTTACATTGGATTTCTTAGTCATGTCAAATTTTGACACCAATACAAGCACTCAGCTTATATTATATTTTTTATCTAAACATAAACTTAAGCAAAATGTACTCATATTTAACAGTTTGATAATATTATTCTTGATAATACATTAAGATATATTTCTTTATGCTTATGTTTTGTTTTTTATTTAATAAAATATGAAATAACATTTATCATTTCTTAAAGAGTAAACAAATCTTTTAAATATTAATAAATTTTAGATGAAAAGTTCAATGCAACGTAATAATTAATATTTTTTATACAATTTTAAGGGTATATATAATCATTATTATTTTTTTTAAAAAAATTTATATTATAAAATTTTTTAAATTAAAAATTTCTGTATAAAAAGCAACAATAAAAAATAGCAAGTAAATTGTCTCAAACAAAGCCTATAATTAGCTGAGCATCATGCGAGTGAATGACGATTGGCCGCAGCACGTTCAGTAGCAATCGAGGCAGAAAAGTCAATTACTATAATACCCATCCCACGTCAGAAGTTATTGCTACGTGGGCAGATCTGTTATTAGTTGATCGGAGGGCAATTTTCGTAATATCGTGAATAATAAGTTTACTTTTGGATTGGATCACTTGGACGGTGCTCTCGGAGTTGTTCCGCATTTTTCGATATCGGCCTCTACCTGCTTTCAGTGTCGCCGGCCTCATCTCCTCCTATTTCCTGTTGATTTATTCTGCAGCGGTATCGAATTTTCAATTAATCAAGTTAGATGGGAGTTCCAGGAGCATTACTTTTTCCGGATCGGATATTTCTTGGTTTTTTTGTAGGGTTTTTTGTCCTATTTAGTTGCCCTTTGCCTTCACTAGGTTCGATCCATGAATACAAGAACGGGGCTTTCATTCCTCGCTCGAATTCCTTCTTCTTCCATGGCGGCAGCGAGGGTCTATACGCGTCGGAGGCAAGCATCAATTCCTCCTCCTCCGATGGGAAATCATTTATCCAGTAAGCCTTCTTTCTTTGTATTTTACTGGATTTGTTTTCTCTCTTTTGCTACCATGCACATTCGTCTTTAGATCCTTACAGCTTTGTTGATAGAGATTATCAATGGAACCGAACCGGGAGATCCAATTAATTCGGGCTGTTGAATCCATTCCGTTGATGTTTTTTTTTTTTAATAAAGATGCATAGCAAATTAATGTATTGATTTACTCGTTGTTACTGTTTTTGGGGCGAGGTTTATTGTTGAGGATGACCAGCTGCTCGAGTAGAAGACGTGTATGACTCTTTTGTGCATGCTTCACTCTGCTTGTGGTGGAATCATATCACATGTGAATTGAATGTCTATTTTTGTAGGTTTTCGCAGTTAATGCTTGAATATTTATATTCATACGATTTGAGCGCTCTAGGGCATGCCCGAAATATGTTCATTAGTCTTTACAACCCAATGAAACTTCATGCCAGATATTCTAATGTACGCATGCATTTATTCTAGATAACTGGAAAAAATGTAAAAGATTGATATCGTTATGCACCCTCTTAATCTAAAGGTTCAACCTTTTTTATTTTGATAAATTGAAATCCCAAAATTTAATTCTTTTTATACGGAAAGACACTAAATGATAAATGATTAAGTCAATTAAACTCTTTACATCTCTTTGAGAAGCATTGCTAAACCTATGTTTTCCGAATGTTTTTAACAATTACTTTTTTGGTCATTGCCATTGGGCTAACTCACTAAAAAACATGGCTACATTTGTGTTGGTGTCAAAGTAGCGACCGCCAATTCCTATGTTGAACTTAGAGATTGATCACAATCCAGGCATTACCCAATTTTTATGGTGTATATTTTTATATTAGTTATCTTAAGGAAATTTACTATTTATTTGTTTTTTGTTGCTCTAGATAACTTTTTGCATGCATGCAAATTTAGTATGGGTTTGTTTACTCAGATTATTTTATTGTATATGTTCACAAACAAAGATCAATGTTTGTACTATAATTACATGCATACATTGACCCTAGAATGTATGCAACAATTATTGTATTGTAACATGTATGTATCTTAATTTTTCAATATTTCTTTTATCCTTGTGTCGCTAGATCATTTCACATTTTGCTATCATTTCTATCTTTATGGTGAGTAGTATCAATAATTTGTTTATAATATGTTAACACTTTATAGTCTTTTGAATAATTCAACCTTTGATATGGAAAAAGTTGAGCAATTGATGAAATCAATTTTTCTTGATTATGAAGGGTCGGGAATAAGATGATTTGTTATAAAAATTGGTTTAAATGTAAAAATTCTAATAATTGGAAAATATATAAAGAGGTTTGTAAGGAGTCTAAGAAAGCAATGCGATCCAAAGATTTTTGTTTTTAATGATTTATATAATATATTAGATACTAAGGAGGGAGATATGTATGTGTATATATATATATATATATATATATATATATATATATATATATATATATATATATATATATATATATATATAAGTTATCCAAACAAATAGATAAGAGTAGTAAGGATTTAGTTCAAATGAAGTGTATTAAGGATGAAGATCAAAAAGTCCTTTTATTAGAAAAGGATATTCAACAAAGGTGGATGAGATATTTTTATAAATTCTCCAATAAAGATTGTGAGAATGTGATTGACTTTAGTGAGCTTAGCACCCTAAATGAAAATAAAGATTTTTATTTTTATCGGCGTATTAGTAAAATCAAAGTTAGTGAGGCTTTAAAGAAAATGAAGTGTGGAAAAGCTGTTGAATATGATGATATTCAAATAGAGGTATGTAAATGCTTAGGAGATGAAGGAATTTTTTGGCTTACTAAACCTTTTAATATTATTTTAAAGACTAAAAAGATGTCAGATGAGTGGTGAATAAGTGTGTTGATTCATATTTTTAAGAATAAATGTGATGTACTAGATTGTGCGAATTATAGAGAAATCAAGTTAATGTGTCATACTTTAAAACAATGGGAGAGAGTTGTGGAGCATAGGTTGCAGCGTGATACTAATGTTTCTCAAAATCAATTTGGATTCATGTTGGGTAGGTCTACTATGGAAGCTATACATTTATTGAGATGTTTGATGGAGAAGCATAGAGAGAATAAGGAGGATCTTCATATGATATTTATTGATTTAGAGAAAGCATGTGATAAAGTCCCAAGAGAAGTGTTATAGAGAATTCTAGAAAAGAAAGAGGTTAATAATGCTTATATTCAAGTCATTAAAGATATGTATGCAGGAGCTATTACTTTTTCTTAAACACAAGGTGGTTTGACCGAGTATTTTGCTATTTCAATTGGATTACATCAAATATCAACCATAAGCTCATATCTTTTTTGCTTTAGTCATGGATGTTCTCACTAGACATTTGCAAGAGGTTATACCTTGGTATATTCTTTTTGTTGATGATATTATTCCTGTTGATAAGAGTACAGAGGGAGTTGAACATAAACTTGAAATATGGAGGTCAACCATATAGTTAAAGGCTTTCGTTTGAGTAGATCTAAAACTGAATATATGGAGTGTAATTTTAGTAATAATAGTTCTAGTGGGGGATTGTGACTTTGGGTGATCAAGTCATTAATAAGAATATATGTTTTAGATATATTAGGTCTATTATTCAAAGTGTGGTGAAATAGATGAGGATATTATTAGTAGAATTCAAGTTGGCTGGTTGAAGTGGAAGAATGCATCAGGCTTGTTATGTGATAGAAAAGTCCCCTCAACTTAAGGGAAAATTCTATAAGATGGTGGTTAAACCTGCAACGCTTTATGGTGCAGAATGTTGGCAATTAAAAGAGAAACATAATACTAAGTTAAGTGTTGCAGAGATGAGGATGCTCAGGTGGATGAGTGACTTTACTCTTAGAGACAGGATACAAAATGAGCATATACATGAAAAGGTTGGAGTAGCTCCAGTGGAAGATAATATTAGAGAGAGAGTCGCCTTAGATAGTTTGGTCAAATAAAATGGCGGCCTTTCGATGACCTGATTAGGAACATAGATGTATTAGATTTGACTTATGTTAATAAAGGCAGAGGTAGACCTAAATGACCTAGTTAGAAAATATTAGAAATAACCTTTCTTTATTAATGAGAATTTAACTTTTAACTATGCACAATGGAGAAAAAGGAGTCATGTAGCCGACCCTACATATTGGGATAAGTGCTTGATATTGTTGTTATTGTTATGAAGGGTCGGGAAATATTTGCATGATGGATAGTTTATGGTTTGTTTTTTTTTTTTTAAATTTCCTAACTTAGATTGAGATTTCCTTCCTAAAATTTAATTGTGACAACTATGGCCATCTATTTTTAGTGTTCTTTTTGAGTTTTATTGTAAGGAGAACACAAGCGTCACTGAGAGTAAGTGTGTTGATACAACAAAGCGAAACAAAAAAAAATAATAAAAAAACACAAAACAAAGATGCTAAGGCACCAAAGTTTATGCTATTCAACTTGATAAAGCCTACATCCATGTGAGAGGGGAGAAGCTTTGATCCACCATTAAAGAAGCAAAAACTATTGTACGCAATGACACCATGCTTACCAACTCTCCCTAAATCCCAAGTGCACTCATGCTTAAACATAGAAGCCCAAAAACTCTGAAATATAAGATGATCGCCATGACGAAGCCGACCTAGCTGATGATGTCATGCAATATTGAAATCCTTCAACTATTTTTTTAAGATAATCAAAATAAAGAGATAGTCTTCAGGCATTCCAAGAAACTCTGGCCGATAGTATATGTTTTGATTCTTCAAATTAGAAACATTAGCCGATAGGCTGTCTTGATTCTTCATATCTCAGGAAATCCTTTTGACTCAGGATTGTGATTAAATTTGTATCTTCTTTGTGATTACTCTCCAAGTCAGGCACTTTATACTGTTGAAACCTCAAAGGGCTTAGCATTTAACAATTTTTAAACACTCGTGAGTGGCTGATGTGTTTTGGAAGTAAAAATAGCAAGTTAACAAGTAGAAAATTATAGGAATTTGAAGATAGGGGCTGATTTTTTTAATACTTAAACATTAATGAAAGATACAATTAATCTACTATTCGAGAGGTAGATTGGCTCTTTCACGAACCCTATACACTATTAGGAACTCACCAAGAGAAAATCTACATCATATATAAATTGCATGAACCCATAATAACAGCATAATTATTCCTAAATAGACTCCCCTAATTCCCTTCAAAATCATCCTACTTTCCCCAAATGATTCCCTCTCCAATTTGAATTCAATCTAGATCTCTTGCCATAAATAATTCCCTCCAATTTTAATTAAAACGTTCCTAAATATCTCTCCCTCTATTTCTCCTCCTTCAATATTGAATTACAGCTCTCATGGGCCCCACAAGAGGAGCTGAAATATCTGTTAGGTCGGCCCAGGAGGGGCCGGCTGGACCGGTCCTCATTTACACCAGGTGGAGCCAGCGAACAGAATGGGGAAGCCCATGTGGGCCCCAAATTGGCATTAAACACAATTTTGAGTGGGAAATTTTGAATTAGAAGGGTGTTTAGGGAATTTGTATCTCTTTTTTGGTCTTAATTAGTGGCTAATGCTTGATTTAGGTTTTCATCTTGAGATTTGCTGATTTTGGAGATCTCCTCTTGGTTTTGAGCTCCAGGCTTTACTAGAGAGTTTTGGAGAGTTGTTCTTCCTCTTGAATTGAAGAACATTGTATCTTTTTTGTTTTAAATCATTTACTACTGGAATACAAGTTGTTTCCTTCAAATATCTCTTTGTTTTGCTGTGTTGGATGTTGTCCACTGTTGAAAATAACAGTTTTCTTGCTGTTTTCCCCACCGATTTCGATTAGGTTTCCTTGCGAACTCAAGTATTCCTTAGGGTTACTTGCGAACTCAAGTACTTCCTATCAATATCCTCCTTGTTCCCGCCTAGCTTTTCTGTTGGGTTCAGTTCTTCTAAATCAGGCGGATTTGCTCCCGCTTGTAGAGGGGGTTGACGTAACAGAGACTTATGAAGCACATATGATATTTGTTTGATCATCTCTTTTAGTCTTCTCACTTCTCATATCTAATTTTATTTTGGAACTTTTCTTGCTGCTAGGAAGTCAATCCAACCTGCTTCCCCTTGATGTAATGCTCCAACATGAACTACAACTCCTCTGTTACTTCTTAGAATATGTATGCTAATATAATTGGATTGTTGAATTAAATTTGATTCTGAAGGAGCAAAAAACTATTAGACTTCTTGATCTTAAACTTTACATTGTTGCTTGCATAACTTTGCTCTAATGCCTATTTATTGTAACTAGAACAACAGAAACTCAATTTTGGTGGTATAACTAGGATGGAGTAATGCGACCACAAAGTAAATCACAAAAGAGATCAAACAATATACAAAGTACAAACATCAAGATTTATGTAATTGGGTTTGAACAAAGCTTACCTCCATAGGAAATGATCGAAGATTTCATCCACCATTAAAAAAGCCACAACATGGTGTATGCCATCAACTAGCCATCCTAAATCCAGTATATCCACACCTAAACAAAAGAGAAGGCTGAAGAAACTCTCGCCAAAGAAACTCTCAAATACAAGATATGTCTTTCATCAATTATCAATCACCAAGATAAAGTTGAGTAGAACCCTAGCTCATGTTGTTGGACAGTGCTGAAATCTTACAACCCTGCTCTTGATAGAGAATACAAATAAAGAGATCTTCATTGTGCACTTCAAGAAATCTTGGCCATATGTATTTGTTCCTTAAGTCTCACAAAACTATATCCAAGAGGATATGTCATGGAAGCCTTTAAAATTGGCTTGCAAACCTTAATGAGAAATCTCCTAGATATATAATAGATGTTGACCATTTAAGAAGTCATGCACACACCATAAGGAAAGGAATAAATCTTAAAATCATACTTTATGAATCATGAGGAATCTTGCATAGGTTCTCATGTGACCTATATGTTGAGGTTGATCTGGTAGACCTTTGTGTGAATCAAAGTTTTATTCTGGTGCATACCCCTAGAGTTGTACTATGCATGTAATTTGAAGTTTTTGCACATAATAATTTTAACTTTACAAGGTAATATCTTGTTCAATTTTAACAGTAATATTTTGGGTACTTTAGATCTTATGTTATAATTCTTAAAAAATCCCATGCAATATTCAATTGAGAAAGTGAGAATTGTATTTATGATACGATTTTGTTTGATTATGAAGATATTAAGGAAAAATAGTAATGCTAATTTTAGAATTTATCACAAATAAACTTTAAGATGTATATTCCTCTCGAATTGCAGTCCAGAAGGAATAATCAAGTTACCCAAGAAAAAAATAAGAAGTAAATTAGCTATAAAGAAGTTGCATTATGATAAAATTTTTTAATCTTCCGTTCGGATTTAGATAGTTATAGGAGATTTGGAGTATTTGATTAATATATATTATAAATAGAATTATGGAGAATAAGGGAACTCCCAAATATAAATGGAGCATTATAATACCCATGTTTGATAATAATAAAAATTTTTATAGTTATGATAACTTTGTTATAATAATTTGTTTAGATGTAAAATTTTTGAAAATTGGAAGATATATAAAGAGTCTTGGAAGGTGTCTAAGAAAGCAATCTGCGATGCAAAGATTTTAACTTTTAATGATTTTTATAATAGATTAGATTTTAAAGAGGCCAAAAGATATATGTATAAGTTAACCAAACAAAACGATAGGAGTAGTAAGGATTTAGTTCAAGTGACATGCATTAAGGATGAAGATCAAAATTGTTTTTTTAGAAGAGTATATTTAACAAAGGTGGATGAGATATTTTACTAAGTTTTTCAATGAAGATTGTGAGAATATGGTTGACTTTAGCGACCTTAGCACTCTAAATGATAAGAGAGATTTTTATTTTTATCGATGTATTTGTAAAACTGAAGTTAGAGAGGCTTTATAAAGAAATTGAAGTGTGAAAAAACTAGTGGACTATTACGGTTCTTCCTGAACCGTCCAAACCGGCCCAACCTGGGCCGGTTCAAACCTATAGGAGGCGGGCTAAGCTGCCTCCTTTGAATGCTGCCCAAGCTTGTGGGTCCCCCTAAGGCGGAAAAGAGAGTGAGAGAGAGAGAGAGAGAGAGAGAGAGAGAGAGAGAGAGAAGGGGGCGGAAATTGCATAGGGAAACTATTTGAATATTGGTTTATTTTAGGAAGCTTTTTATTGTTTTTTATTAGGAAGATATGTATTAAAAGATGAGAGAAGGCTAGGGTTAGGGCATGCATGCTTTGAGTTATTCTCTTGGAGTTTTCCTTGGCGTCTTGGGCTCTAGACTCATCGTCTAGAGATTGGGAGAGAACGATCCTCCTCTCGAATTGAGGATCAATTGTATCTTGCTTTGTGTTTTCTTAGCCTTGATTCCATCATTACAATCTATCGTTTTGGATTGATTTCATCCAGATTTTTGCATTATTCTCGTTGTTTTTACCAATTATTGCTAGGGTTGTTTGCGAACTCAAGTATTTCCTCTTGGATTACTTGCAAACTCAAGTATTTCCTATCAAATTGGTATTAGAGAAAGTCTTGGGACCGTTGGTGGGTTGATATTGGCAAATTTCAGTGGCTGAATTTTGGCCGATGAAGGAGAAAAGTTGCTATTTTTGTGATCAGTATCTAGATTTTTTGAATCTACAAAAATCCGGATAGAGATGACGGTCAAGAAAGTGGATGTGCTAAAAGAAAGACTTGAAGGGGAGATGAACCAAATCAAGACAGCGGTGAATGACAGGATTTCCTCTATGGAAGGACAAGTAGCCGATCTCCGAGACATGATGAAGAAAATGTTAGAAATCCACAACCAAACGGCGGCTTCAGTGGCAAAAGGGTTTAGAAGGGAAGAAGACGAATTCTGAAATTCATTGGGAGGAAGATGAGGTGGAGATCGTGGAGGGAGAAAGAAGAAAACCCTATTTGGAACCTTTCTAGAGGGAGGATAGAGGAGGTAGGTATGGGGAAAGGCATGAGTATGGGGGAGCGGAGCAAAGGGGTGCTGATTGGGAACGCTGGGAGGGATCTTATGGCCGTCGAGGTGCTGAATTTGAAAGAAGGAGAGGGGAATTTGAAGGGGGTTTGGGTTATGACAGGTCAAGGGAAGACCTGGAGACGTGGGGAGGGCCAAGCACTTGGGAGAGGGGAAGGTATGGAGGAATAAGGGGAAACATGGGAGATCAGAAGGTGAGGAAGTTGAAGATGCCCATATTTTTGAAGGGGAGGATGCGTATGGATGGATTTGTAAGGTGGAGAGGTACTTCACCATCAATGGGCTAATGGAGGAGGAGAAGCTGACAGCATCAGGCTTATGTTTGTAGGGGAAGGCGCTGTCATGATACTAGTGGAGAGACCAAAAGAGACCCATCAGGAGCTGGGGCGAATTCAAAGATTACATAATAGAATGTTTCCAAATCGATCGGGGAGGAGATTTCTATGAGCAGATCTTTGCCTGGTGCAGGAGGGATCAGTAGTAGACTACCGTGAGCGGTTTGAGCACTTGGCCAGAAGGGTGGAGCGATTATCAGATATTGTGTTGGAGAGGAATTTCATGAAGGGGCTTAAGGCAGAGGTCAGAGCGATAGTGGAAGTTCTGATGCCTTAGTTAAAGTTGATGGAGGAGAAAAAAGGCATGTGTTGTAGCATACCAATAATTAATCTAATGGGCATTAAGGATAAAATGTGTGTTAAAGTTGATGGGTGAAGTGGCTCACCATGCTAAGATTGTAGGCCCAGACCTTACAAGTTCACTGATAGATTAGTAAGCCCCATCTCAATTAATTCAAACATTCTAAAGGATGTAAACCCTAAACCTAGGCCATAGTTAGCTCCTATGTTAATAAGACAACTAATTAAAATAAAAAAAAATCATACATTCACCCTGATTTGCTCAAGATACATGAGAGGAGGAACCCGTAGTTGCTAATCAAATTTCATGGACATTCAGGCTTATGATTCTCTAACGTTACTAAATTAGGACCATTGGTGTTTCTAGGATGAAATCATAGGATGTTGATCAAGTTTTGCCCAATTTCTTTAAATGTCTTCCATCAATTTACTTGAAACCCAAATGTTAAGCCTTAGCCTAAAAGTAAGCCTATGTAACTATCATTAACTGAGAGTGCTCTCCTGCAAGTGGGAGGGGAAATTAACTATTAGGGTTCACCCCTATAGGATGTTTTGACTTTTGATCTAAAACTCTGATCTAAACATCAAGAGAAATTTGATTAAATTAAACCTGATCTACCTCTTGAAAAATGAAGGCCTAATATAAAAATTTGAGGTCATTATTTTTCCTAAGCAATTGCTTCATTTGCATAGCTTATATGTGCAGAGAGCCTCAATGCATATGAATGTAAAAAAGCAACGTGTGGTTGTGTCATCCGTTTATATTCGACTGGTTTGCGTATGTACCAATGATGCAGATGATTTGCGCTAGTGACTTGGACAATTTGTACTTATGTCATTAATGTTTAACGCAAATGGTGTGGGCAAGGCTATTGTTGAATATACAATAGTAGAATTGTAATAATTCTAATGTTTTAATTCTTTTTATAAACTAATGGATTTAAAATAAAAATATATGATATCATATATTATTTCACACGTAAAAAATTTCTAAATTCAATGATGATAAAATTAAATTTAGAATGCACAAAACAACTATATTTTTAATAATATGTGAATCATATTTGAAGTATTTTTAGCAGAAATAATATCATGATCAAATTAATGCGAGAATTTTTTATGAAGTTTGTTTAACTAATTTTCAAGATGTATAAAATATTAAAAATAATTTTTGGATATCAACTAAATTCATTTTTGCCATGGGAGCCTGAACCAAAGGCAATCAAATTTCAATTTACAATTCTAATTGACCTATTAATCTAATGACTTTAATCACCTAATTCTTCATGAACTTGACCGGAGTTCCAATTAATGTTAACTTGGAGTTTTTGATCTTATTCGTAGCTTCCATTAATCATCAAATGATCTATTCTGTTTCATCAAATTGCGTGCAAACTTCAAATATTGAAATCACTAATGGATATTATTATTTCAAATTTATATCTGCTATCATCAAGATTGAGCTTTCACATTTCAGGGCTCATGGGGTCAACAAATAGATTGGTCAAGCTAGTGATAATGTGAAATCATGAGGTAGTGTGACTAGAGCCAGATTGTCAAAAAATGATTAGAGTTTAAATGATTTGACAGTTGCTAAAATAGATTATGTTGAAACTAGGAAGGATAGAACACGCAATAATTTTATTGTAGAGCAGCATACTTATATATTGTCATGCAAAATGCAGACCAAAAATTGCACCAATTTTTGTGGATATGGAATATATGTGAATGAAGCATAACAAAGAAGCGGTACCAATGCTAAAATTGCTAAGAATGCAAACATAGTCATGCAAAGTAGAGTTAAAATCACATGCAACACTCAATAAGATTAAACAACAAACAAGGATTTGTAAACTTAACAACAAATACTCCTCATTAGGCTAATTTTGGTGATGTTGATATTTAAACGTGCCGGTATGATCATTTGGAATTGATAACCCAATTGCTTCTTTCTTTTTTCTTCCCAAGCTTCTTTGCCAGTTATTGTTTACATTGAGAATTTTACTTCTTTGCAACTGCAGTATTTCCAGCTATGAAAACTGGTTTCTGTTTGAATTTTTTAGATTTGACTCTGTCACCTTTCGTCGAACAAAAGAATCAGCATCGATGCATCATGATATGCAATCAAGCACTGGTTTGGTGGAAGCCATAATACTTGAAATTCAGGACAGAGACCGAATTGGTGGGGCCTTTTTAAATTCTGAAGACATATGCTGCACTCCACAACTTAACAAGGATAAATCTTGTAAGTTAGCAGAGGTAATTATTCATCCAAATCCTGATAATGCCCAATGGCCAAAACGCATACAGACGTTTTTTGATGGTACAAATGAGGAAGCAACTATGATCACTCAAAATATTCCTATAGAAAAAACCGGAATGTACTATCTCTATTTTATGTTTTGTGACCCGCAACTACAAGGTTTGACAATCAGTGGAAGAACTGTTTGGAGAAATCCAGGAGGTTATCTGCCTGGTAAAATGGCACCATTGATGACATTTCATGGTTTCATGTCATTAGCATATCTTGCACTTGGTCTTGTTTGGTTTCTCCAATTTGTGCGGTTCTGGAAAGATACATTGCAGCTTCACTACCATATTACAGCTGTAATTGCACTAGGCATGTGTGAGATGGCATTCTGGTTCTTTGAGTATGCAAATTTTAATGACTCTGGAAGCCGGCCAATGGGCATTACCATTTGGGCTGTGACTTTTACTGCTGTCAAGAAAACTGTTTCTAGGATGCTTCTTTTGGTGGTTTCAATGGGTTATGGTGTTGTAAGGCCGACATTGGGTGGCATAACTTCTAAAGTTATCCTTCTTGGTGTTGTATATTTCATTGCCTCAGAGGCCCTTGAGCTTGTTGAACACTTGGGCAATATCAACGACTTTTCTGGAAAAGCGAGGCTATTCCTGGTTCTACCTGTTGCTCTCTTGGATGCTGTCTTCATTGTATGGATATTTTCATCCCTATCCAAAACACTTGAAAAGCTTCAGGTAGGCTAGATTCAAGCTTTTGCATTCAAAACCTATTTTTAGACTGTTTTCTCTGGGCTATCCATTACATGGACAATACTGGGCTACTGGCTATAGGTCTACTTATATTTTATCTTAATTACTGTCACTATAGCTTAACATTCATATCATTAGAAAATGAACTTTACAGTTCTTGATGCCTCTTGTTAGACAGGAAGCTCCTTAGGTATGCTTTGAGCTTTATATGCAGGGAATTAGTCCTTAATTGCTTTTCAATTACACTGGAAAATTTCAATCATCTCGACAATGTTTTTTTTGTCTTCAAGTTTCTTTTATTTAACTTATTATCGCATTAACATTTGGTTTGAGCTTTTCGTAATTTCAAATTTACATCTAAAAGATGCAAATTTTGTGTTTTATTTGGTGGCCTTTGTTCTATGAATTATAATTTCTTTTTTTTTTTTATGATTTACATTCCTTGCATTATTTAATTATATTTGAAATGCTAGACCTTAAGATGTCTTGTGTCAAATTAGTATCAGACTTATGGTTGCATTGTCATGCCAACCATGAGTAAGACATTAATTGGCTCAATGCAAAATTTAATAAATGATGCAATTTAAACAACATTGGATAAGTTATAGTTTTAGACAAATGCAACGTAATCATCTTGGGGTTCCTATATTTTTAATGAGAGATTTGGCCTAGAAAATTCTTCAAGGGGATAAATAATTTGGAAGACTTCTTTGAACATTACTATCTACTTGATTCCAAAAAATGTTGAACTTATTTAAACAGAAGTAGTAGGACATGCTTTATTATTTAAATGTTGCAAATGAAACCAAATCAACGTAGTCAGATACGAGAAAAACTTAAAAAGCAAAATATGTTTTTAGGGAGTATAGCGACCAATTGCAAACAATTTAAGTATCGTAAATAAAGTGATTCTAGCATATTTGAATATTATGCAACTTTTAAATGTCTTATGCTACACATGGGTTGCCACTAAGTCATGTTATTATCGTTTCTTTTTTATTTATTTATTTTTTATCACTACTTATTTAAGTGTTTTTGGCAAGATTTTAGGAATTAATTGAGCTAATATTCACCAAAAACACTACTGAGTTTTTTTAAGATCTTTAAATATTGAAACATATTATGATCATTCTATTTGGATTATTGCTTCTATGATTTATTTTCCTAACAAAAAATTCGTGCAATCTCCTCTGAATCCAACTACATACACCAATAATAAGAATCATGTTTAGTTGAATATAATTTTATTGAAGGGAACATAGTTCATGAATATTCTTTTGAGGATGTATTAGATATAGAATACATATTGTAGTTGCATTCAAATCCATATGCTTAAAATATATCACGTTTATGAACTTGAATCTTTATTTGAACAAATATTAGAAATTACGACTAAAATTGAAATGGAGCATGCAATCATATCAAAACTTGTAATTCTAATAGAATTTGAGTAGAATATGAGTTTATTCCATACGGTGAAATTGATCAAGCATATTTATTGTTAATGATGAATCAATCGAGCAATTTGAAAATACAACTCTTAATGAATTATTTGTTGCTATTAATTCCATGAAAATGATCCGACTGATATTGATTTTTTTCATTCCTTCATATTGCAGTTCATCTAAAGAACATTAATGAGAGAATTAAGTTGCATCAATATTCCTGGGAATTTATTAATGAAAAATGCCTTAAAAGTAGGGGTGTCAATATTTGACACGACACGAAAACCCGACTCGGAAAATTCGGGTTGAACCCGACCCTAGGGGTGTCAATTCGGGTCAACGGGTCGGGTTCGGGTCGAACCCGAAACTGACCCGGCACTGTTCGGGTCAACCCGAACCCGACCCGTTTTTAAAAACGGGTCAGGTTTCTGGACCCGAACCCGACCCGATTCGGGTCCGGGTCAACCCGACCCGACACGAATGACCCGGAATTGACCCAAAATTGCTAATTTTCGGGTCAAAAATCGGGTCAATCTCGGGTTTTCGGGTCAAAATCGGGTCAAAACGGGTCAATCTCAGGTTTTCGGGTCAAAAATGAGTTTTCGTGTCACTTTCGGGTCACTTTCGGGTCAATTTCGGGTTGGCGGGTCAACCCGAACCCGACCCGATTTTTAAAACGGGTTGATTTCATGAACCCGAACCCGACCCGTTTCGGGTTTGGGTTGACCCGAACCCGGATTTTTCCGGGTCAGGTTCGGGTCGTGTTTCGTGTCGTGTCAAAAATTGTCACCCCTACCCGACCCGATTTCAAAACGGGTCGGGTTCGGGTTCCAGAAATTGACCCGTTTAAAAAACGGGTCGGGTTCGGGTTGACCCGGTGGGTTGCCGGGTCAACCCTCCAACCCGTTTAATTTAAAAAAATTCGAATTACCGCCCCTGCCCGAATATCCCGCGTGAGGTGTGACCGGCTGCCCGCGGTCCGGCTTCGGACTTCCCCCGCGTGACCGCTGCCCGAGGTCCGGCTGCCCGCGGTCCGGCTTCAGACTTCCCCCGCGTGACCGCTGCCCGAGGTCTGGCTGCCCGCGGTCGCTTCATTCGTGTCAAACCAGCGCATCGCCTGACGCCGGATCACGCCCAGTGCCCGCTTCGCCGCCCGCCTTCGCGTGACCGCCTGGCCCGCCTTCTCCGCGGTCACTTCCCCCGACGTCGCGGCTTCGGACTTCCCCCGCGTGACCGCTGCCCGAGGTCCGCGCTGAAGCTGATCCCGGCCATGCCGTGTCATCGGGTCGGGTCGGGTTGACCCGAACCCGAAGCGGGTCGGGTCCGGGTTCGGTTTTCCGACCCGTTTGTCTACCCGGGTCGGGTTAGGGTTGACCCGTTTGAACCCGGGTCAGTTCCGGGTTCGACCCGAACCCGACCCGTGACCCGAAATTGACACCCCTACTTAAAAGCAATCCGAAAGTTAAAATTTCATTTAATTAAATATGCTTATTATATGTATCTGTAATAATTGGATGTATTGTTTTCTATTGTAAAGTTTTTATGTTTGGTTCACTTTTGTTTGGTTTGGCTCAAATGATGGGATCAACATTGCTACTTATTCCATTGCTTGAGTTTTTGGTCCCATTGATTAATTTTTATGGAATTTATTTATTGAAGTGATTTAACTATTGGACTCATTTGATTTAGGAGTTGATGCATTAGTTTCCTTATTGGAGCTATTTTTTTGGATTTTGGCATTTAGAGTTATTTATTTGGGCCTAATTGATGCTATCAAGAATTTATGTACTTTTTATTTTATTTGAACAATAGTATATTTTGTTTTCTATTTTATTTTCTTTTTTAGCTATCCAATGATGGGAAAGCATCCAATGATCATGGTAGATTGTGCATAAGGCTTGGTAGACCTTTGGTTTGCTAGCTCGATTGGTGCTTCGCCACTGATGGTTCACGGGTTTGCTGTTGGTTCTCGGGTTGGCTGTTTTGGAGCACATGGCGTTGAGCTTGTTCTTTTAGTTGCTTGAGCTGAAGTTTAGTAGCTCATTAATATCCAAAAAGGTACCTCATTAAGAAGATTTACTTTTGGAGTGGCCTTGTCCCTTCCCCTTCCCCTTTTCTTCTTGTCTCTTGGAGAACCGTGGCTTGCTCTTTAATTGGTGGCTGAATTCAAAGCATTAGAATTTATAATGGAGTGCTTTTCCCTTGGGAGTCCGCCCGGCCTCTGTTTTTTCCGAGCTGGGATGTATTTTCCCGTTGCTGTGCTGCTTTGAATTCTCGGCCTGCTTGCTGGCTCCTTGGTTCCGTGAATTGCTGGGCTGTTTTTCCGAAATGGCTCTTGGAAATCCTTTGGAAAATAAATGCTTGGGATGTTGTGAGCATTATCTCAATTGGCTTTTGGCATTCCTGTTCTTTGCCTATAAATATAAGATGATATTGTAAAGGAAGGCAGTTGATATTTGTGAGCATATGTGCTATTAACCTGCGGGTTTATTCAGAAATCCTGCGGGCTCTTTCCACCATTCTTTCTCATCCCCTACGGAAATCCTGCGGGCTCTTTCCACCCTTTCTTCTCGGGCTTCTAACCTCTTCGTCTCTCCGCAAGTGCCACTCCATCTGTATCCTTCTTCTCAACAGTGAAGTAACTTTAGGGTGTCGTGTCTTGGTTGATTTGGAAGCATTTGGGACAGTCTTGCAGTGGTGGACCATCAGTTTGCTAGTCTTATGCACTTCTCTTATTTAATCAACTATTCGATGCATGTGAGGAACCCGCTCTGACGGTTGTCTGAGGATATCGTTTTTTTTTATTTCTTTAAAATCTCCTAGTATTTCTTGTTGTGTTTGTCAAGTTTTAGTTGTCTGCTTTTATTTTAATAAAGTTTGTTTTAAGTTCTATCCATTGCGTCAGTTTCTTCTTGTGTGTCTACATCACTAATGCTTGATAAAGTTAGTAATTTCATCATTAATTTATTTGGTGTAGTTTATTTTTGCAGCGAAATTTTGGACGATGCAAGTTTTTTTTGGATTTTAAGCTTAAATGGGTCAGTAGACAATATTATTTTGGATCGACTCTTGTTTGCTCATCGTAGGTATTTGTGACAGCCATAGTTTTTTGTTCCTATGGCCATTGGATTCTTAAATGTGCCTTTTGCATTTCTATAGCAAAATTCTCGGTATGCTTTCATAACTGCTGTGGTGGTCTTATTTGCATCTACTATTGCAGCTCTATGTGTGCTTCAAAAGATGCTTGCAATGCTATGGTAGAGGAATGGTTGTCGTTGATCAATGCTTTCTATAGATTCGCGAGGATCAATGTACGATAGTTTAAGTGCATTTCTCTTAGAGATTTCTTTTGCAAGGAATGTGACTCCAACTAAAATTTATTTTAAACATAAGTGCATAGTTTTCTTGAAAGAGCAAGCTCCTAAGGTTAATTACATCTTGGGCATGTTCGAGGACACCTTGACTAAGGAGTCAACTCTTGTGATCAAATTATGTCTAATCAGTGTAGGGTTGGTTAGGTCAAAAAGTCAAAATGAACTTTAGGGGGACTTAATAGAAGATGAAGGGAGGAGCATCCTATGATCCAAGGAAGGTAGGGTCAAATGCACCAAAATGGATGTAATAGAGGGATTTATAGCTACACATTGACTATAGGGAGATGCCCAATATTGAACCTATGATGCCATTTGACGACACTTGACCAGGAGAAAATGAATGAGCAGATGAAGGAAAGTGAGGACTAACCTTATGAGTATCAATTATTTTCTTGGTCAAGATCCTATGGTTTTATCATCTCTATTTTGTTAGTGCTGCCCTTATTCTATTTAGTCATGTGACAACTTAATAATCTTTGTTAATAATTATGGATTAACTTATCCAAGAGGATCTAATAAACTAAAGGTGTGGACTAGGCTAACAAACATAAATTACACTTTACTGCTATACGAGGGAGAAACACATATTAGACTTATTATACCACATGTTGGTACATGCCAAGACTGACATGTTACTTAGGCTCTAAGACCAAGGGGTTGGAAAGAAAAGCATCTTCTCCATGTGGTGAAGAGGACACCAAAGGTGGAGCTTATACGTCAATAATATGGGATTGAGAATGTCCAAATATCTTTTTAATATGATAGAGAAGATTGAACTGATATGCAAGATCTGGAAATCTATCTCAATGTTATAGAGAAAACATTTGAGTGTGATTTACATCTTGTTCGCATATGAATAAAGAGGCCTAAACATCTCCGCAATGTGGTATAAAAGATGTTGAAAGTGGGACTTATGACTTGGTCATCTATCGTCAAGAAAGCCTTGATGTCTTTCAATGTGGTAAATAAGACATTGAAGATATGGAGGTCCTGAAAATCTCCTCAATGTGGTAGAAAAGATGAAAAATGGAATGAAATGATAAAAATGGAATTGAATGATAGAAATGATAGGAATTGCTTATTGATCACATTAATCAAGTAAGCTTAAACATCTCAATGTGATAGAGGATATGTCATATATATGTCAATGACGCAAAATAGCACACAGCTTGGCTCATGGAGCAGCTCGACGCACCCTCGACTCCATTTGCTTGGTGTGATGCACGTGTTCAAAATGGTGTGCACTATTTGCGCCATACAGGCTTGCAGTTGCAAGTTCAAGTTTAAAAAAAGAAAGAAAAAAAATATGGCTTGCGCTTTTTTATTTTTATCATTTATTTGATAACTTAATAGTGTTTCCATTACATATAAACATGCCTTAATTTATAAAAAATAGGGCATAAGTAATTTATGAAATATCTTTTATGTTTAATCATGTCAGTTGATGCCACATTTGTGTTATTTGTTTTTCATTATTTCATTCGTACATGTAAAAGGAAGGTAATAGCATTTGACTACATGCTTGCTTATAGGTATTCAAAAGAATGTCGGATATAGTTCAAACCACAAAAACGCTACTATATGAAAATATGTAATATTTGCAAATGAAGGCAATAATAATTGTATGATGTGTATTTTTTGTGGCAAATGAAGGGGATTATGAATTAGTAGATGATGTTGATTAATGAAATGAGATTTCTTTTGACATTTGATGATGATGATGATGACTCATAAGAAGATTAGTTTAATTTCTAACAAACAAAATAGATTTGAAAAAATGGTTACAATATTTTGAATTTTGAGTGATTGAGGTGTTGATTATTTGAACTTAAACATCACTTTGGATGTTTTTATTATCATGATAATTTATCTTTCTATTTAATAATATTACATATTAATATATTTTTTTTCTTTACAATTATTTAATATTGTGTGCCATGTTTAAACTTTAAAATGCCATGCGTCTTGCCGTGCACTATGTGCTATGGCTCCACGAGGAACTTTGCGCTATGGTGCGCTATTCGTTGTTGACAAGAATGTGAGGTGTCAAAATGAGATTTACAACTTTGTTGCGTGTGACCAAAAAAGATCAACTAACATTCAATAGTAGAGAAGATAGAAGTTTGGACTTGCATCTTTTCTAGGTCAGGAGTGTCATCTAATCCTCCTATTTGTGTGTGAAAGTGAATGGTTAATCATTCTTAAATGGAGTGGAAAAGATAGAGACATCGTAGATTGATTATTTAGAGAAAATGCCAATGTGTGAAGCCTATATCTTGATTATATATCTTAAGGTAGATCTTATTCTATATGCAGACTCACAATGACATGATATAATGATTAATGGACGTTGCCAAGTCTAGAGGCTAAAAGTCGTATCTATGTCATCTATCAATATTTAGCATAGTGAGCCCATATGCCTAATCCCTGCTCCTGAAATCATAAATTAGATGCATTTTTATTTTCAAGGAGTCTAGTCTCACACAGTGTGTAAGCCTATAACTCTAATAATCTCTACAGCCACCAATGCTAGTGATATCAATCATAGATCATCACAAGATAAGGGCACGTATAAAATGCATTAAAGCATGGAATGAAATAGGCAAACAAGCATAAAAAGAGATCATCAATCTTATATTGCACATTCCTTAGGTCTCTGCAAAACAAATGTTAATAGCATTTATGTCATCACATATCACATCATTCACAGCACATCACAGATCTTTATTATTATATTAGTGACATCATATTAGATGAACGACATAAATACCTAGATCTAATAAATACAATTAGACCTATGACAACCTTACATCAATAATATATTGTACATGTGCTCAACTTATGAGTGAGGGCTTCTAAGATGTTAGATTTACCACCCTCACCTTTCTTGAATGATCGTGAAAAGAGTGTAAGGCTAAAAGCCAGCTACACGAGTGTGTGGTCTTGTGAGATCACCATGAAGCTAAGTAGTAGCACACTTGTAGCCAACTGTGTGTGGGTATAATGCTAACAATCTATTGTGCAAGTCTATATGCTCATGAGGCTGATCATTAGTGCCAATTGATATCACACTGACAATCAACAGGTTCAGGTGTATTCATCTAACGACCTGCTCACAAACATGCATGTTTGCGACGTCGATCATTAATAAAAAAAATGACAGTTGATAAACCCACTTAGATTAGGACAGGTCTCAACTAATGACTTCGGTGATGTACATGTACTAGAGAGGCATTGGGCCTACTAAATCATGATCAAGCTAGTACATTGACAAAAGCAAGTTCTAAAATATTGTTTTGACACTTTCCATTATATATATATATACACACATGAACATGTAGGATTAGGTCCAAATGCTAGAGTCACAATCATAATAGCATCTAAGGATGCCTGTCTGTCAAAAGAGAAGCTACAAGCTAGTTAGGGGATCAAGTGGTGATAGTCGAACATAATACCTGTGAGCGATTGAAGGAGAGTAATTTTTGCAAATATGTGTGAGTTGACAAGTCTCAAGTGTGAAGGTGTGCTCCTCAAGGCAACAGGTGCGTACAAAATGCACAAAAATAAGTTTGTGATGATGTGCATGTTGTCAATTATTTATGATAAATTAAGTGAGATCGATTGGCCTCAATCGGCCTCAATCGAGGCTTCTAGTCTTGGAAAAGGCTTTGTAGGAGATGTGTGGATTGTTCTAAATGATAAAAAATCTTGTCTTGTAGTGTTGTTTGCATTGACTCAAATTCCTAGATTGGTAGAGTATTAAGTGATGAACAATTTAGGCTGCTAGGCTTTACAAAACCTTATCACCAAGGTCTAAGTCTTGTAATATTATTGGCTAGGTTTTCAGCAAGGAGATATATATGTGGAGATTAGTGAGTATATCGTTTCAAGAGAGAGGTAGTGGTTTGGCTCTAGGTAGAAGTGAAAACTTTGTTATAGGCACCAACATTATAGGTAACGGCATGATGTGGATGTGGATGTGATAGTTGGGCTTGATTGCTTGTTTGTCCCCCTATGTGGAGATATGAGAAAATGGCATTGAAGGTTGAAGGCATGTAAGTGTTTGGAGACGCGATGGAGTTGGGTAGATGAGGGCTTAAATGGTGGTTTTGAGGAGGTCAATGGGTAGAAGTTGGGACGACAGTAGCTATAGCATTAGAGAGAGGAGTGCAGGTTGAATTAAATGAAGGAACAAGGCATGGTTGAGAAAGTGGTGGAGGTTTCAATGGTAATTTCAAAAAAAAAAAAAAAATTATGAAGTTTAGCTCAATTAGAATTCAAATTATCTCTATGCCACTTTAAATTATATATATATATATATATATATATATATATATATATATATATATATATATATATATTCATTAAATTAATACGTCAATTTGGTCAAATTTTTTAAGGCCTTGATCACATATAAATACAGTTGAGTAAGATTGTTGAGCACATATCATGATCATGTAACTTGAAAATGAAGAAGAAAGCCATACGAAAGCTCTTTCCGATCAAAGAGTGGGGCTTTGGTCAACTAGATCTATCTAGCTAGTCGGATGGTCAGGTTGGATTAGGAAGGTTGAGAAGGAAGGTTTGCTAAGAAGTGTCGGGTAGCCTATTCCAATCTGCAAATGTGGTTCATGGGACACTACGTGCCTTATCTAAAAATTGTGCAGCTCTGACTAGTAAGTGAGACGACTGGCCACCCTGGTTGTAGAGCGAGCCGTCCTTCATTTCATTCATTGGTTTGTCTTCGCTTTGCTTTTCAACTCAGCCTTCTGTCATGACTGTGGTGACGAACCTCACTCTCCTCGGTCCAGTTGGCAGACCGTTTCTTTTGCTCCACATCTCGTGGGTGGGGGAAGTGTTCTAATTTCTATAGGCGGTTCGTACAAGAGTATGATGTTTCGTATTTCATATCAATTTTTCTTCATTACCTTTTACAAAGAAAAAATTTCCAGACTGGCTGAAGTGGGTAGGGGGAGGCTGGATTTTTCCAGCACGAGTGGCCAGAGAAGATGTGTAAGATCTATAATTAGTGAAACGATTTTGCCATTTCTTCTATAAAATACGATCCTTTTTACGGATGAAGAATTCCTATTTTGAGTATTAGCCTTATGAGATTGATCGATAGCTCGATGCTTGTGGTAGAGATTCAGAGCCTATCCTACCTATGGGTTGAATAGTTTCTATCTTAGTGTTGAATCATATTTCTTATGTTTCTTATGCAATCGGTGAAAAAGTTAATCCAACCTCAGTGAAGGAAAAAGAAAAAAAAGGAGAAATAGATAGATAAGATGAAAATTTCTTTAGAAAAAAGCTTATGATCTTATTGATTGGGATTTTATGAATCGAGTTTGTATGAAGTTCGTAATACTTGATTCTTGGCTTCACCTCATTATGCACACAATTGAACAAATAACGTGATCTCAACAGGATATGCATGATCAAATAAAAATTGTGACCGCAACAAGATTCGTGATTGAATGAAAATCGCGATTACGACAAGATGTGTGATTAAGTGAAAATTATGATTGTGGCATGGCATGCAATCAAACAAAGATTGCAATTGTGATGAGATGAACTATCAAACAAATCAGAGGTATGTCTGTGTGATTAAGATGTCATCCTATTTGGGAGGCCCGGGTTTAAATCATTGAGTGTATGTGATACCTTGATGATAGAGCTAGGAAGCATCAAAGGCGATTGGGCTCGAGCATGATGAAAGCGAAGTCAACACTTTATTATAGCAAGCTATTTCTGGATTTTTTTTGTTGTATTTGGTCACCTTTTTCTCTCATTAGTAGCTACTATTGTAGTTGTTCTATCATGTGTTTAACTTTCAATTTTGCTAGATTTATCTTTTATTTGATTATGCCAAGATTAATTTTAAAATTTTACTTAAAACAATTAGAGGCAGCCAATTGAAGGTTTATGTGCTTATAAATATCAACACCTGAACCATGTAAAATTCAATTAGGTGCTTAATAAAAATTTAAGGTTTCCTTTTTGGTGTTGTGTGCCTATTGGATGCTGGATTTCTTTTGCAAGGCATTTCCTTATTCCTGCATGAAGCTTGATTTTTCTCTTATTTGTTGAATTCTTCTGTCAAATATACCTTCTATGTTATAAACTTTGCAAGAATTCTTATTGATGTCAAATTCATCACAATTGAGCTTTCCATTGCGGATGTAAAATTTCAATCTTCTCACTGATTTTTGTGATTTTAATTTTTTGTTGATTTCTTTGATTTAATCGAGCATCTTATTATTGTTTTGTTCATGCTTTTTGTATGTTCAATCTTACTTACAGAGAAAGTTTGTTTTTGTTTAATTTGGGTTTTTCTTATGCAAATTCTAATTTCTTTTCCATGATTTATGTCAACTCTTAGCCCTAAGACGTTTGCATAAATTTTAAAGCATGCTTAATATTTGATCTTTCTATTTTTTCAATTGTTTTCTAACAATTGTAGACGGAGAAAATAACTGTTCATTATTATGAAGTATTTTGCTTTACAGATTGTCTTTTTGAAATACGAAATATCAAACACTTATGTTTGTAGAAGCCCTGATTTTCAAAAACCCAAAAAGCTTCTTTTTGAATAGTTTTATGCTTCCCAAATTATAGCGCAAAAATCTTATGCCAACAGCTTGCTATGAATTTTATTTAGTGCCTTTTGGTATCATCACTATGTTATCTAAAGATTAATGTATTCCGGGCATTCTATTCTGTGCAAGGCCTAATTTGATTGCCTTTCTGCTGCATGTATTAAAAATAAATAAATAAATATATAAAGGAACTTCTACTCATGATTCATGCAAATTAGCCATCTTTTTGTACATGATGGACCACCCGTCAATATTTTTCTCATTGAAGTTCCCTAGTGTAATTCTTGTTGGTCATGCTTTTTCTTTTTCTTGTTTCTTAATGCTTCAGGTGCGGAGAAGTGTGGCCAAACTAGATTTGTATCGGAAGTTCACGAATTCCTTGGCTGTGTCCGTGCTTCTTTCTGTTGCTTGGATTGGCTATGAGGTATGTACTCTTTTTACAGGACTTGGTAAATTAAGTCATCGAGGAAAAAAGGCACATTCATATCTCAACGGATGTAAATTTAAAGTTTCAAAGGGAATAACCATATGATATATATTCTAACTTTATAGTTTAATTAGCACAAATATATAAAATTAAATGAAAGGAGAGATTGAAATGAAACAAGACAAGTGTCCATTTTGTGTACAGCTTTGATAAAAACGAGCAATGTGTCGACAAGAAAAATGAAGAGCTGTCAGGGAGGCTTTGGCGAAGCAAGCAGAAATTTAGGGATAGAAATGATGTGATGAAGGCGAAGGCGAGTCAGGTGTAACTAACTTCAATGTTTCTATAGGGTTGTATGAGAGGAATCAATTTGCTGTGACTCAACTCAAGGGATTAAAATGCTAATTATCTTTTTATTTATATATATTTTTTTTAAATAGATGTAAAAGTTTTTTCAATAAGTTAAAATTTCGTAGTTTGATAATTAATTTAAGTTATATCGTAGGGATATCATCCCGCTAATGAGGCACAAAAGTCGAGCACCGTGCTCATTAGGTGATGCCTCAGCCTGTTGGGCATATGCTCGTCGGTATTTTACTCTGTTCTGACCCAAAATGCCTTTTAAAACACTGATTCTCAGTGATGTAGCAAGTGGTTCTCTCTAGTAGAAGTGCATGCATTTCTTTCAATTTAGAGCTAGCCAGAAAGATAACTAGCAAATGGCAGTGTAAGTCAGATAATTTATTGTTCTGTTTTGTTTTATTTTTTGAAACTCCAAGTACCATATGCTATTCTCTGATATATTAGATGTTCCAAACTTCCATATCTTGTTATAGCCCCTTTAATATGATACGAAGTAGTTGGCATCAGGCTTTGAGCATAACTTGTTTTACTCTAAGAAATTTATTTTCCAGTTGCAAGTGAATCGTGATAAACTGAAGCTTTTGAATTTGTGATGGTGCAGTTGTATTTTAATGCTACTGACCCATTAAGTGAACTGTGGCAAAGGGCTTGGATCATCTCTGCTTTTTGGAATGTTCTTTCCTACATACTTCTTGGAGTAATTTGTTTACTTTGGGCTCCATCACAAAATCCAACTAGGTACTCTCATCGCTGCTCAATATATGTACACATGTGCTTGTACAGTTGCCAAATTTATCACCCTCTTATAAATTTACTTTGTAAGAATGCGCTTGGTTCAAAATTAATACTTGACGAGTTGACGTTGACATTCTGCTCTTTCAGTTTTTATTAGGAAATTATTTTCCTCAACCGGCATTTCAGCAGGCAGTGGGATACCAATAAAATTCTAGCAAACAAGCATTGATTACGGGAAAGTTTGAAAATATTTAAACTTATTGATATAGGATGGATCACTCATGTTTAGAGTTCTCTAATGTAGCTAATATGATTTGTAAGATGCTTTCATACAAAAAAATTGAGGATTCATATATTGCTTGTTATCTAGTATTCCAACAACTCTATCTTTTAATGAAAATAAGCAATGATATTCTGTAGGCCCTATTAATAATTAAATAATTATAGATATTTGGGAATTTTAAAAGGAATTTGGAAACAAGTAAAATTAGTGAGCTCATAAATTGATTTGCATAAAATCAAATTTTAGATGCATCAAATTTTGACCAAAATCAATTCTTCTTGACTAGCCAATAATAAAGTATATAGATTGAAATACACAAAGAATGAAATTATCAAATAGAGAAAATTTATGTCTTATGTCCATAAAGGGAATAATTTCATTTGTTATATAAGTTTAAAGGAATCACACATCCAACTTGCACTACATAATTAATAATTAGCAAGGAAGTTCTATTCAAGCAAAATTTATGAATTATATGATTGATATCACTTTATATAAACTTTTAATATCATAGGTTAGTGGATAAGGATGCAAATAATCAATCTCAATTTGAGTTTATGTTAATCATTATTTAATTTTAAAATTCCCCAAAACAATTTGCTCCAACAATTTTTAGACTCCTCATGGCCTAGGTGGTTAGTAGTTAAAGTTAAAAATGATAAATCTCAATCTAAGATTAGATTAATCACTATTTAATTGAAAATGCCCTAGAATTATTGGCTCTAGCAATTATTTTAAAAATTCCAAAAGCAATCCATGACTTCTGCTTTACCCACACAAATCATGTTAACAGCTCCCTTGTACAACTTGGGTATTTATAGATTAGTAGTTACTAATCAAGTCAACAACTCACTTAATTCAAATGAAAACAAACATTAGGAGTTTTTAAGTCCAATTGATGCTTAAATGATCATAAATATCAAGAATTTCAACAAAAATTCATAATCAAACAAAAAAAAAGCTAGCAGATGAATAATTTCAAAGATCGCCTCTTCTGACAAAATCCACCACGTCACTTATTCAACAAGCTTCTAAAGTTATATTCACTCCTTGCATTCGGGACAATCTTTCTTTTTCTGCATAGTGAGAATTAAAACCCTATCATGCCTCATTTTCTAGAATCTCTCATGTGATTTCGCCCTATTTTTTGTTGCTTATTTCATTCTTACACATCTCTTTTTTCAAATTTTCTTACTTTTCGTTATTCTGGATCTTGTTAATGAACATTGAACAAACTTGTGCTGCTATTTTTAGTTAATTTTGCTCGTATGTGATGATTACTATCAGTTAGCAATCTAATCTAATAAAGTTGCAAGTCTAGCTTGACCTATTTTATTGTCCGGCTATTTTATCACGTTATTTAGTTTGTATCATTAGGTGTATTTTGCATATATTATTTCCATTTTTGTTAAGTTTTACATTAATATGCTACATTTATCCATATCAAGATTGGTTTTCAACCATAATTTTTCAATATTGTGGGAAGCATATGATTAGTTATTTCGTTTATAAATTTTCTTGTATTTAATATTTTATTTTTTTAGGATTCATGACAAGTTTTTTGTTCAGGACCCTGAGATTGTGTTTGTTAAATTGTTTCTATCGACGAGTCAGTTGAGAAGACCAAGATTCCCACTTTTCTTAGCACTTACTCTATCTACATTTTTTACTATACTGTGTGCCACGGTATAGCTTGCTACCCTATAGACGGCCAAGTATGCCCAACTATTGATTTTGATTATGATACATTAATGGATGCCAAAAATAGGTCTATAACCTTTTATGGGTCGTTTGTGTCCGTGTGTCTATTACTTGATTGGGATCTTGGACTGAACAGTAATATTATATGCTATTAGGGTTTTAGTCTTTTTACTCGAATTTTGTGCTTGCACTGGTGATTAGGATTCTTCTTTCTTCTCTAGTGCTATGGAGCAAATGCTTAAATTTCTTGGTTATTATATATTTGAACTGTACATGTTCTCACAATTCATTCTAAAATATTATCTCCTCCTCTGCTATGCCACAATTGTGCTTAGTGCATGCATACATGATTTGCAATCTCATCTTTTGGGATAAACATACATTTGTGGAATGTGTGGATGAATTATCCAAGAAAATTGTTCTACGAGCTCATTTTTGTTAAATTATTTAGAGAAGCACACATTTTCTGAAATTAACTTGTGGCATTATCCGCACTTCTCACATAGCCAAGGCAGATGGTCGGTTTTGAAAAGTCTTTTTTGCAGTATTGGAGCTTCTGATTTTTGAATAGCCATTGGTGTTTCATTGTTTGCTTGGCAGATATGCATATTCAGAGGAGATGGGTGATGATTTTGATGAGGAAGGAATTTCGCTCACCAGCGGTGCCAAAGTAGTTGGAGATATGGCTAACAAGCTTGAAAGGAAGGAGAGGAAAGCTTCAGATCATGTTTTTGGATTGGGAGATGAACACGAAGAAGACAAAAGAGAATGATAAGTGCTTTTCATGGATAGGATATTGTTTTTAGCTATCTGATCCAGGTATATTTTTCCTATGCTTTCCATCCTTATTTCTTAGGCTCCGTTTGGGACGGCTTTCCAACTACTTCTTAAAGTAGCTTTTTAGTATAAAAATTAAAATCTTTGTACTATAAAGCTGCTTTAAAAGCATTAAAAAAGTCATCCCAAACGAAGCTTAGTTATGGAACAGTTTCAATGTTTCATATATGTCTCTGTAGCTTTTTTCTTAAATGCGCTTTTGATATATCTGTTTTTCCATGAGCAAAGTCTACTGAGGCAAGGGATACCAATGTACATCAACATGCAAGCTTGAGCTGAATTATAGAAGAATTAGCACTGGAGTTCATTGTTGAATATAATTACTGCCAGTCCTAACCAGTTATTTGATTATCATGTTTTGGTTGCCAGATGTAATATAGAGAGATTTTCTGAAATCTATCATTGAAACAAGTAGAAATTTTCAATGAACTTCTCATCTTGGCTGGTGTTTGATGAGCAATAAGTGTCTGAATCAATCATTTTAATTGCAATCATGTATAATACGAGCTTAGATTTTAATGGAAAATGGCCTGCATTGTTCTGGTTTTTTTGCTAATAACAAATGATTGTTATTAGAAAACTAATATAATATTTATAGCAGGTTTGAGTGTTGTGGCTGTTAAGTCTTCTAATGATGATGGCTAGTGGCAGTAGCAGGTAGATTGTCCGGCATCTTAAGGGTTATATTGTGGAGAAATTATTATGTGTGGATACCGAACAGTCTGGAGGCGAATTAGAGCGCGCTACATCATCTGGTACACAACAAAGAGGTGGTGTGGTCCACTCTGATTCGCCTCTAGACCGCGTCCGTATCCGCACTGAATAATTTCACTATATTGTGTGTGTTAGTGTATGTAGGAGTTTTAGGTTTTTTTTAATTATTATTTTTTGTTAATGGTTAGAATGAGGGTATATGCCCATTCTCATTGTTATAAACGTAGTTACAAAAGGCAACTTCCTAATTGTAACTTAGGTTTCATTTGTGATTACTCTCTTATTATGGTCTAAAATAAATTTTTAGTAGATAAATTTTTATATTAGAAAATCTCTTTAAAAAGCAAAATTAAAGTAAAGAATGCCAAAATAGGTGCATAGAAAAAATAATGCTAAAAATTTTCTCAGACGAGTGGGAAAATAAAAACCTAGATAGAACAAAGAGGTGAGCACATGGAATGAGATAAATCAAAATCTGGACAGAGAAAGACAGTCTAAAATAGAAATCATCAGATAAAATCTAAAGTAGTAAAGCCCTAGCTATCACTCTAGGTTGCCCAAAAATACAATGGTAAGATCATCCATGGAGTGAAAATGCAGTGCTAAAAAGATATATATATTTCGTAATTGTTCAGAATTCAATACAAAAGAGCCCAACTTCGAAAACTTACCTGATAATCTTCGGATTTGTACATTTCAAAAGCTTTTGCTTAACCACCAAAGAAATGATCCAAAAAAAAGATGTCTTCGAGCCACAGTTCTAGGGGTGCAAGTGAGTCAAGTTGGCTCGCGAGCCGGCTTGAGCTCGACTCGTTTATGTGCTCGTGAGCCGAGCTCACGAGTCGAGCTCGAGCTCAAACTTGAGCTCGTTTGTAAACGAGCTCGAGTTCAAGCTTGAGCCGGTTTGGCTCGTGAGCTCGCAAGCCGGCTCGAATAATTATTAAATATTAATATTGAAAAAATAATAAAAAAATGTTATGTAAATCCTGCTGCAATTTTAAAGTTATGGCGTATTACAACTCAATTTTTTTGCGATTTCTCAAATCCTGCATGTGTATTTCAAAGTTCTCTCTCTCTCTTCTCTTTGACAGACAAATGGTGAGCGGTCCAATAAATGATCCAATAAATGATGATGTAAAGTGTTCATTCATTACAGACTACAGTGGTAAACATAAATGCCTATTATTCATTCTGCTCTCTCTCTCTCTCTCTCTCTCTCTCTCTCTCTCTCTCTCTCTCTCTCTCTCTCTCTCACACATTTTAAAAGGCCGCGCGAGACTCGACGAGTTCGTAAGGTGAACCTGAAAGCGAACTGGATAGCGCTGGAGGCTCGACGAGCGGCTCGAACTTGTTTACAATAGAACAAGTCGAGCTCGAGCTCGACTCGAGTTCGAGCTTGAGCTCAAGCACGATATTTGACAATTGAGCTCGACTTTAAAGATACGATCTTTAAAGAGGAGATTCATATTTGTCTACCATCATTATGTCAATGTTTAGTCATATTAATCATAATTGTGATAGACACATGGACAATATAGATTTTGTATTGAATCTTTATGTAATCTTTTGAATTTATAACATTGAGTTTAATATGTTACATTGGCTCACCTATTACATTTTAGATCTTAGGTAGACTCACAACTAATAAATTGACCCATAACACCAAATTAGTTTCTTAGATTCTATATTAACTTGAGCTACCTAATTGTTTTTAGTTTGTTAGTGGCCTCTCCTTTTGGATCTTTCAACTCTTACGACCCCTTAGCAATCCAAACATCTCATCCTAAGATATCTAGACCAAATAAATCTAACCCTTAAATCCCCTAACATTCAAATTCATTAAGCCTAAGATGGCATAGATCTTAAACCAAAACTATATAAATCATTCCTAAACCCCCAAATAGATCCCAATTAGTTTAAACTTAGGATTGGACTAACAAAAATTCTAACCTAGCCTATAAATGCTCATTTAGATCAATTGAGCTTCAATTCAAAAGTTGACTTCAATTAAACTTAGGGCACCCTTTAATTAAATCATGAAACTGGATATAGACTAACCTGGACAAAACCTATCTTCTAGGATAAAACTATGTTAACTTTAGGATTGATCTTAATCTAAACTAGACTCATTTGAACCCAATGACTCAATTGATCAAATCAACCTTTAGTTAAACTTAATTAAATAATGAAATCATTTGCTTTGGACTTTAGTCTCAATTTCAAGCCTACCTAACTTGACAATAATCCATTTGACCATGGATTGGACTAGCCCAGGCAAATCCAAATGAAAGACCCAAGCCAACTAAGTTCAATTCATGCAAACAATCATCAACACCCCTTTGCTCTGATCAATGTACTTTCAACCTCAACTTTGACTAATAATGATTCTTATTAATATACAACCCATGGTGGGAGGAGGTGGGAACACATTAAATCCTTTTTAGAGCATATCACTACATCACGTTTATTCACTCTCAATCGATTGTTAGCTAACTCTCTAGTAGTCTTTTGGACATATCTATTGCATTTCTTATTTAAAATAGAAGAAATGTAGATGATAGATCTCCTACATAATTGCCTATAACTTATGTTCATTATTTTATCAATTTATAACAAGAAATAATTAAGTTTTTATTTAAAAAAGCTAAAAAATTATTTTTGAAGAGTCTCCCCTCCCCATTCTATAAATAACAGACACCCTCACATACGATGAAATAAGCTCTCCACCCCTTTCCATCAAAGCCTTGTAAAAGCTCCACCGTGCTGATGACTTGGAGAAATTTTATAAAAGAGGAAGATGAAAGGGGTTCCTCTCTATCAGATATTTTATTATTTTTGAAGTGCTTTGGTAGATCTAAAGTTTATAAGCCCACGATCAACTATAGCCATTAAAGTATAATTATTTGTGTGGAAGTGACACTAAAGTCGATTATCCATTTGATAGTTTAGTCTCATTCTATGTGATGATGTCATGTCTACCCACCAATTCTTTGGTGTTTGAAGAGTCTAACTGTGAACAATAACATAACATATATTGCGATGAGTAATTGGGTTGAAATTCATTATGAACAATAAAATAATAAACTGATGGCTTACAACGCCCCTCATGAATAATAGAATGAATAAATCATGAATGAAAAATGTTTCTAACTTATTTCTACATGCAAAATGTCACGACCCGACCCGACCGGGACAGATCCCGCTCGCACCGGGTCGCGACACGGAACGAACCGAACTGACTGACCAGGATCTGGCTTTGGAATTTTCTTACTGAACTAAATCTTCCAAATATTATTTCAACTCAAACACCAACACACAGAACCGACCAGAGCTACTATGAATCATCAAATGCAGCGGAACAAATCATCTATATTTTTCTTTCTTTCTTTTCCTCAAAACAATCATCTACAAATACGGTACATGGCTAACAGAAGAAATACAGAAGAAAAGCCATGACCGTAAAAAAAATCAAAAGTACCTATCACAGATCGGACTCTGAACTCTAGTCCTGGACTTCCTTCCCTTTCCCAGAACCTGAAAACCACCAGAAAACGAGAGTGAGCTCAACAGCTCAGCAAAGCAACAAACCTCCAATCAAAACTCTCAGAATCCAAAACCAAACACATCAGATCCAAATCCAAATCAGAAACCAAAACAGAATCAGACAGATATCGGAATTTTCGTACAGAAATCATAATCGGACAGTTCATAACAAAACAGATCAGATCAGAACAGATACGGACATATCAAATCAAAATCAGATCGGAACTGAAACAGACATGTATCAAATCAGAAATAGATCAGAACGGAACAGATATCAGATATCATGTGATGCCCCAGAATCAAATAGTGAAAGGATTCGTCTGACATTCTGATCGAACTCCATTCCAGTTGCCTTGCTCGGACCTGAAAATTTAAACCACATATAATGAGCTTACAAAGCCCAGCAGGTCACCAAAGCCTACAACTAAAATCAAAACACGGCGATGCTATCAATATGCAGGTCAATATAAAATCAAGTCAATCAATGGTCAATGAGTCTATGCAAGGCAGAAATCCATCATCAATGAAATCAAGTCTATACAGCGGAAATCAAATCAGCAGTAAAAACATCGATAAATCAATACGTCTCAGCAATCAAATCAATAAGTGCTCCTAGTCAATGTCCAATCAACGTAGTAGTGTCTATCAATCTATACTATCTATACTATCAGGTCAATCAACCGTGTCATCTAATCAATTCATCGAATCTATATCATCTATTCAATCAATATAAATCTATATCATCTGTTCAATCAATAAAGAAATCCATAAAGCTCAAAATCAATGCCTCAATCAAAGCTCTACAGTCTCTATCTATTGCTATCGATAACATCAATACGATCATCTAGTCGTCTTACTTATCGTATCCATCTATAACATCAATCACATCAATATAAAGGAATCATCTCAATCGATAAAGCATTTTCCAGTCAATTATCTATAAGCAAGGAAATCCATCGAACAATCGAATCAACTCAATAAATCAACCTCTATAAAATGAAATCGTCAGGTCAATTGAAATCAATACAATCAGCTCCCTAAAAAATCTATTCTACGATAAATCAATAACCTATCAGGATCTGTCGTATCAATACTATCCATATGTCAATATCATATATATATCAATGTCTATATCGGTCTCTATCAATCGATACAATATATATCAATATCAGTGTCAATATCTATGAATCAATACGCAGGATTCATATCAATGCCGGTGCTGGTATCTATGAATCAATCAAGTCGAGAAAATCAAAATCAATCGGAAGAGCAATACGATAAATCCAATCGGAAAAGCAATACGATAAATCAATAAAATCAATAAATCCGTCAAATCAATCAATTAATCAAATCCAGTCTATACGATCAAGTCGATAAAATGAATCGGAAGGACAATACGATAAATCTACAGTAGCAAGTCGAATCAATGCAGAATCAATGGTATCAATGAATCTATGAATCTATGCCGTCCATGTCCATATCAATATCAATGATCAATAGTCAATTAGTATCAATGCTCAATGATCAATCAATGAAATCAATGAATCCGTACGATAAGAAATCAATTCGATAAATCCAATCAGAAATCAATAAATCGATGCATATCATTCAATGGTCTTACTAAACAAGCACAAACGCTGGCTATGTTGCTGTTGTAGAATCCGTATTGCTGTTGTAGATGTCTATACGTTGGTTCTATCAAGAAGAGTCGTCACTCTTTTGCCGTCGTCGCCGCCCGTCGGCGTATAAAACTCCTTATAACTCCCTCCATGATCCATGATCTATGATTTAAAGGAAAGCCCGTCGGCCCACCATCCTGTACAGGTCAAGTCTATCTCCAACCAACGTTCAACCATGTTCCCACTTATCTTTCAGTATCAATAGTCAATTCAGTAAGCAATTCAATAATCAATCTAAAACAATCATATCAATAGTCATGCACATATTAATTCAATCTATCAATTCCAGAAAATTCGGAAATCATACGAAAATCGGGCAGCGTAACGGCAGTCGGTCAAATTTACACAAAAATCCTGCAAAAAGGCACAATTTTCAAATTCTTCCAAATTACAGTAGAATATCTATAACATCAATACAAGACTATTGCCCTATAGAAATCAAATCAAATCAAGTCTCGATAATTTTCTATTCGATTAAAATCGCGTAGAATCAATTCCGACCGATAAAATCTTCGTAGAATACAGTCAAATCGTGTGCAATAATCATATATATAACATATCAAAAGTTGTGTGGTGAAAGTTGTGTCAATAAGAAATCACGTCGAAAAGTCGATTACGAAAACACAAAACAAATCACAACTCGGTCAAAACTCAATATCTTTGAAAACAGAAATAGGGTTCGGAGTCCTTACCACAAGATCTTCACTTTTCCCAACAGGAGCGTCGGACGAAAAGCGCTCCGCGGCCTCCAAAACCCAAGATTCCTCTTTCTCCCTTTCTCTTTCTCTCTCCTCAAAATATCTGATTTTATAAAAATGATTTTCTCTCTCCTTAAAACGACCAGATTTTCATTTATCATTAGTCGGATCGGCCCGGCCGATCGCCAAATCGTCCCAGGACGATCAGACCAAAAACGATCGTCCTGGACGACTCCCAGAACTATCTTCAGGCCGATATTTTCTACAGTGTCGATCGGCCTGGACGATTTCCAATCGTCCTGGACGATCCTGAGAGGAAAAATCCAAATCATAGAGGAACAGTAAGGGAACGAGGTCTCACAATCTCCCCACCTTAGAAAAATGTTGTCCCGACATTTCCCTACAGGTGCGAGACAAAAACAACGCAAAACAAATCAATCCAAATCCAAATCCAAATCAAAACTCGTCGAAATCCAAACAAACACACAATGCAATCAATCACATGTCAATCACTATGTATGCAGAATGAATCTATTCTATCAAACTATCAATCAAATCTTTTCACTACACTTGCTCTGATACCAACTGTGATGCCCCAGAATCAAATAGTGAAAGGATTCGTCTGACATTCTGATCGAACTCCATTCCAGTTGCCTTGCTCGGACCTGAAAATTTAAACCACATATAATGAGCTTACAAAGCCCAGCAGGTCACCAAAGCCTACAACTAAAATCAAAGCACGGCGATGCTATCAATATGCAGGTCAATATAAAATCAAGTCAATCAATGGTCAATGAGTCTATGCAAGGCAGAAATCCATCGTCAATGAAATCAAGTATATACAACGGAAATCAAATCAGCAGTAAAAACATCGATAAATCAATACGTCTCAGCAATCAAATCAATAAGTGCTCCTAGTCAATGTCCAATCAACGTAGTAGTGTCTATCAATCTATATTATCTATACTATCTGGTCAATCAACCGTGTCGTCTAATCAATTCATCGAATCTATATCATCTATTCAATCAATATAAATCTATATCATCTGTTCAATCAATAAAGAAATCCATAAAGCTCAAAATCAATGCCTCAATCAAAGCTCTACAGTCTCTATCTATTGCTATCGATAACATCAATACGGTCATCTAGTCGTCTTATTTATCGTATCCATCTATAACATCAATCACATCAATATAAAGGAATCATCTCAATCGATAAAGCATTTTCCAGTCAATTATCTATAAGCAAGGAAATCCATCGAACAATCGAATCAACTCAATAAATCAACCTCTATACAATGAAATCGTCAGGTCAATTGAAATCAATATAATCAGCTCCCTAAAGAAATCTATTCTACGATAAATCAATAACCTATCAGGATCTGTCGTATCAATACTATCCATATGTCAATATCATATCTATATCAATGTCTATATCGGTCTCTATCAATCGAAACAATCTATATCAATATCAGTTTCAATATCTATGAATCAATACGCAGGATTCATATCAATGCCGGTGCCGGTATCTATGAATCAATAAAGTCGAGAAAATCAAAATCAATCGGAAGAGCAATACGATAAATCCAATCGGAAAAGCAATATGATAAATCAATAAAATCAATAAATCCGTCAAATCAATCAATTAATCAAATCCAGTCTATACGATCAAGTCGATAAAATCAATCGGAAGGACAATACGATAAATCTACAGTAGCAAGTCGAATCAATGCAGAATCAATGGTATCAATGAATCTATGAATCTATGCCGTCCATGTCCATATCAATATCAATGATCAATAGTCAATTAGTATCAATGCTCAATGATCAATCAATGAAATCAATGAATCCGTACGATAAGAAATCAATTCGATAAATCCAATAGAAAATCAATAAATCGATGCATATCATTCAATGGTCTTACTAGACAAGCACAAACGCTGGCTATATTGCTGTTGTAGAATCCGTATTGCTGTTGTAGATGTCTATACGTTGGTTCTATCAAGAAGAGTCGTCACTCTTTTGCCCGTCGGCCGCCCGTCGGCGTATAAAACTCCTTATAACTCCCTCCATGATCCATGATCCATGATCTATGATTTAAAGGAAAGCCCGTCGGCCCACCATCCTGTACAGGTCAAGTCTATCTCCAACCAACGTTCAACCATGTTCCCACTTGTCTTTCAGTATCAATAGTCAATTCAGTAAGCAATTCAATAATCAATCTAAAATAATCATATCAATAGTCATGCACATATCAATTCAATCTATCAATTTCAGAAAATTCGGAAATCATACGAAAATCGGGCAGCGTAACGGCAGTCGGTCAAATTTACACAAAAATCCTGCAAAAAGGCACAATTTCCAAATTCTTCCAAATTACAGTAGAATATCTATAACATCAATACAAGACTATTGCCCTATAGAAATCAAATCAAATCAAGTCCCGATAATTTTCTATTCGATTAAAATCGCGTAGAATCAATTCCGACAGGTAAAATCTTCGTAGAATACAGTCAAATCGTGTGCAATAATCATATCTATAACATATCAAAAGTTGTGCGGTGAAAGTTGTGTCAATAAGAAATAACGTCGAAAAGTCAATTACAAAAACACAAAACAAATCACAACTCGGTCAAAACTCAATATCTTTGAAAACAGAAATAGGGTTCGGAGTCCTTACCACTAGATCTTCACTTTTCCCAACAGCAGCGTCGGACGAAAAGCACTCCGCGGCCTCCAAAACCCAAGATTCCTCTTTTTCCCTTTCTCTTTCTCTCTCCTCAAAATATCTGATTTTATAAAAATGATTTTCTCTCTCCTCAAAACGACCAGATTTTCATTTATCATTAGTCGGATCGGCCCGGCCGATAGCCAAATCGTCCCAGGACGATCAGACCAAAAACGATCGTCCTGGACGACTCCCAGAACTATCTTCAGGCCGATATTTTCTACAGTGCCGATCGGCCTGGACGATTTCCAATCGTCCTGGACGATCCTGAGAGGAAAAATCCAAATCAGAGAGGAACAGTAAGGGAACGAGGTCTCACATATCAGATATATAATTAATAGCTAAATTCCCTGACACTGACTGAATCTCATAGGATCCAGGCCCCTTATGTCTCCCTTTGTGCTCATGGTTCCAGAACAGATGTGCTTATAGAACCAGAATACATATATAGTGCTTATAGCACCTAAACAGATTTCCTCGGATCTGGAACATAACAGAATTCAGATTGAGCTCATTTCAGATTTCCCAGACACTAACTGAATCTCATAGGATCCAGGCCCCTTATAACTCCCTTTGTATAGCATATCAATTCAGAAAAATCCAGACAAAATCAGAAATCAGACAAAAATCGGGCAGCACAACGGCAGTATACGGAATTTACACAATTTTTCCTGAAAATTAAAATTCACCAAATTTGCACATAATATAGATAATGACATTTCAGAACATATATTCTACTGCATAGATAATTTTCGAATACACAGAAAAATCCAATCGAAATAAAACCCCGTCGAATCAAAAATACCCGGACAAAAATCTTCAAAATATAATCAAAACGTGCACACCCGGCACGACAACAATATACAAGAAGTTACGCGGTAAAAACTGAACCAATCAAAAGATACAGACAAAAATCGCTAACGGAAACAAAATCCGGACAGAAAATACCGTCAAACACGACGGTTCTGAAAATTGAGAAAGGCGGAATGTGCCTTACCTTGCGTACAGCAAATTCCTGAACAGTCTCTTCGGACGAAAACGGCTCCGCGTCATCCGAAAATCCACTTTCCACAAATGCCTTCGACTTTCTCTCTCCTCAAAATCAGATATTTTTATAAAATTTGATTTTCTCTCTCTTCAAAATGACTGATTTCAGCTTTATAATACACAGATCGGCCCGGCCGATCACCAGATCGTCCCAAGATGATCAGACCAAATTGGATCGTCCTGGACGGTTCCCAGAACTTGTTTCAGGCCGATATTTTGAACAGTGTCAATCGGCCTGGCCGAAGCCTCGATCGGCCTGGACGATGCGTATAGAAAATCACCTGGAGCAAATCTGGGCAAATTCTGAAACAGATTCTCAATTGATCGTCCCAGGACGATCCCAGATCGTCCTGGACGATCCTGGAGCAGATTTTGATATTACACAAAATGCATATAAGAGTTTAAAATGTTGCAATTACAATTTGGCTAAGATAACACCCAACTAATCCCACTATGTTAACACCCAACTAATCCCACTATGTCATCTCAAATCAATGCAATCAATATAAAAGGAAAAAAAGGACAACTCAAAGCTACATCAAATCAACATCAATTTGGCCTTATCCCAAGCTTCTTCCTTTTTTTTGGAAAGATTATCCCAAGCTTCAAAACCTAAAATTTCAACCCTCACATCAACTCAATTCAAAAGAAAATTATAGCATAACCCTTGTTAGGTAAATAATTCATTTATAAGGAAGTATCTAATTTGCCATTTTTCCTCATTTGGCAACTACTAAGGTATAGTCTCAATGCCTTCCAAAATGTTGCATGCTAGTCTCCTAAATTCCAATAAGCTCCATACCTCAAATTCAAGCCAGAAGTCTAATATTCTTGTAACATTAAATCAAAAAGTCATAATATGTTCATCCATATGCATACCTACATACATACATGTAAATTTCATTGACCCTATTTTTTATGAAAATAGAAGTCACTTTTATGTGATGATTTTTCTAAGTCAATCAAATACACGAAGTTAGCATACCTTTATAGTCCAACTCAAATATGATCAATCCCAAGTTCATCTAGGATGAAGGTTGAACTATCGCAAAGAATGAGGCTAATCTAATCCTCAAATAATGACAAATATTTTGCCAATATCACATTCCTCAAAATGTTTTGCCAAAAATTTCTTAGGGACGAGACTAATTATATTTATAGGATAAAGCTAAATTAACATTATGATTGAAACTCTTATTTCCTTTTAGCAAAGTCAACACAGTCGATTTCTCCTTAACCTATTGATAGCCCCAAGATTTACAAAAGAATGTAAAAAAAAAAAAAATGCCAACCTCCTTTGACCCCTCCAAAATGGGGTGAAACTATATCTCCACATAAAATGATCCTCAAAGTATCCTACCATCTCAAAATGGGTTGAAACTACTTGTCCCCATCTTATGCCCTTAAAAACAACCTAAAAGGAGCGAAAATGAAAAATAAAAGAAGATGTCATTTGACATAAAAGTCATAAACAAATGTATGCTCTCGAAAAAATTCACATTCTACACTAATTTAATTAAAGGCGCTAAATTCAAATTAATCCAAGCTCACAAAGAAATCAGTGCTATATAAACTATTGTCAAATAAATCAAATTCGACATTGATGACAAATACCCTATAATTAAATAGTCCGTCTTATCATAACGATATCATTATAATACTATTATGACAACAATAAAGTTATCATATTCTCCAATGACATGCATTCAACTATCTAGTTATTCTTGATACATCTGATAGAGCAAAAAAAATACTTTGCCTATGCTTGATGACAAGAATCTTTTGATTAACTTGGGTTAATTAGTCCCCTAACTAAATGATGACATAACCGTAAAATCTTGATTAACAAATCATGTGTCTTAACCAAACTCCTACAAGACTTGGCAAAATAGTCATTACAGCATCACATTATGACAAAACCAATACTCTTAGTCTTAATTGAAAGTTTATTTCTTTCCTTAATTAACCTTGGGTTCTTGCACTCTTAGAACCCCTGGAATAAATAAAGTAAAATTATTGCAAATAAAAAACATCAGAGCAGTTGTTCATCATTGCTCAATCAATCCCCTGAAACACGCCCCCAGCTAAGAGGTTGGGCAAAATTTTTCAGTGCTCACAATAACTTGTTGCCCATCAAGCGACTTTTCAAGCTCACTTGAGACTTGAGACTTTCCAGAAAGCGAAAAGTTATAATTTGGAGTGGTTAAAGCAAACTTATCAATCAAAATAGTTTCATGGAACTGATCTAAGTCGGCACAATGACTTCACTAATTTAATCTAGATAACTATTAATGTATAGGTGTGTCAATTCGGGTCAATGGGTCGGGTTCGGATTCAACCCGAGTTGACTTGAGTGTAAACGGGTCGAGTATAGGATTTTTAATTCGAATTCGATCCGAGCGGGTTTTTGGGTTTCACCCGACCAGACCCGCAAACCTGAACATTTGCCTTCTTTCCATGGGTGCAATTGCTGAGTCGCACGAGTCTGCGAGTACGCAGGGCCATGGAGTTGTGGAGGCGGGGTGGATTTGCCGAGTTGCGGAGGTGAGGCAGACCGCGGATGAGGCGGAGTTGCTGAGGTCAGTGGCAACTGGCGGAGTTGCGGAAGCGGGGGCGAACTCGAGCGTAGCGAGGCAGGAGCTCATCGAAGCAGGAGTGCTGATATGGGGCAGGCGATCGAGGTCGCTGGCTGGCATGACCGCATCAGGCACGTGGCAGTGCGGGCTAGGCTGATGCCTGATGGTAGACTAGGCTAGATTAGTGCGAGATCCGGGTTAGTCATGTCAACTCCGGGTTATCGGATCAACCCGACCCGTTTTTTCAAACGGAACAGAAATCCGAACCTGGACCCATCCCATTTCACAAACGGGTTGATCCAAACCCTAATTTTTTTGGGGTCAAAGTCCGGGTCGGGTTTCGGGTTGGGTCAACTTTGACACCCCTATCGCTATTCAAATCTAATTAAGAGGGAGTGATGGCCAACGTTAATATTTTTACCTATTGAAAATGAATTTAATCGGTGATATATTTGAATTTGACCCCCATTCAGTCCTCTGAATCATTCCTCAACAAGAAAGCAATGGGGGATTGTAAGCGAACATGACATCAGCTGTGGGCCACTCCTTTTCATTGAGCCACATCATTTTTGCTAGCACTTTCGGGTAATATCTGAATGCTTTTCGGATTGTATTTTGGGAAGGAAGGTATTACTCTTCATTTAATAGCCTCACAGAAGAAGGCTTATTTATCATACAAATGAATACAAACAATCATAGTAACTACATAAAAATTAAGCCCTGCTCTATGTCCTAAACAATAAACACTAAGGTCTGTCATAAAAAAAAAAAATTGTCGTCCATCTCCAAAATTTTGAGCTGTGATCAAAGGGAAGAAGAGCAAGCTTCGTTCTCAAAATCTCCTTGCTCCGTTTTCACCTTCAAAGTTCTATTCTATCTGTCATGTCCTATTCGATGACCTTCACCAGGGCTGAGAGTCTCAAAGAGCAGATAGCGAGCTGAAGAATAGCCCATAAGTTTATGCAACTGCGAACTCCTCACTTCTTTACCACTATCTTCTTCTTCCACAATGCTATCATATCTATGGAGGTGCCGAGAAGGTTCAGCCTCATAAGAATAGCTCTGACCAAAAGAAATGCCGTAGTCTTCAGAATATGAAACCGGATCCCCTCCTGATAAGCCATTACTAACTGGAATCCTGATCTCATCATTCAAAACTTTATTTTTCTCTTCTTCGCTTGGTGGATGACGGGCTTCCGCAGGAGTCCAAGGCATCGAACGAGTTCTCGCTCTGAAGAAGTACCTTAGAACTTCATGACAAGAACCACAGCGAAGCTTATGAACCCTCTTTGTTGACACAAGAAAATCTGCAGGCAGTTGGAGAAGCTTGTAGCATCTGTAGCAAATGACAAATGGTGCACCACCGGAAACTGGTCGGCAATGGCGCTTAACTGGCTGTGGTTTTTTATCATTGGATTGCAGATTTTGTGGCTCTTGGTGAGATGGAATGTAGCGTTTCATGTGAAGAGGATGACTTGTGGTGCTTTCTGGCAAACGGCAACAGGCCTTGTGAGGGCAGAGCCTGCAGTGTTCATTGTGACAGCAAATGCCTCCATGGTGGGGATTCAAGCAGGAAGAGATAGGCTGTGCAGAGAGAGGAATAAGCGATGATGATCGATACTGTTTTGCTGGAATTTTTCCTTCAAAATGTGCCGTTAGGCCGAATCGAGAATTGTCTTTGGGATTGGCCGATCTATGGAAAAAATCAAGGAGTTCACTTTTCAGTTCATCAACCTTCCTTATGATCTTTACTTTATCATCTTTTTCAGAGTATCTAAATTTGACAAAATGTTTGGTATCCTTTGATTTACATACTGAAGGCGCTTCCTTTTCTGATTCCATCCAGTTCAGCGCAGATTTGAAATCTTCAGAAACAAACGAGAAGTCTCTCTCTCTTACCTGTACGCCATCTCTAGAAGTCGCTTTACCACTGAAAACTGAGGATGTTCTTTTTCCAAATGTTCTTCTCGATAACTCAAGATACTTATGAGGAATTTTTTTTCTTCGCTCTTCATCAGTGGAGGAGTCACCGCCTTCATAAGCATGAGAGCTACTTCTCAATAAGAAGCTTGAATTCATTCTGAACTTCCCATTTATTTTATTATCCTCGGAGGAACTATCATGCTCAAGAGATTCTGGAGATTCTTCAAGTTTCTCACTTGACTTCAAACTGTTATTGGCTGCTGGAATTTCCTGATCAGAAGATTTCTTCAGTTCCATCCGGTTCTCTTTCTCCAAAGTTATCCCTTTGACACCATTATTTTCCTGTACTGTGGATTTAGCCTTGTCTTTCAAACTTCCACCATCTGAATCAGATAGTTTAGTCTTCATCCCATTTCTAGAGTCTTCTTGAACATTCCTTTCACCACTAGACCCAGAAACTTTAGTACTCTCTGTCAAAGCTTGATCTTGATCTTCAGGAAGATCTAAAGAAGATGGAGTTTGCTTTTCAAAGTTTTCTTTTTGATTGCCTTGGGAACCACTATCTGATATGTGCTTGGAGCTGCCAGGGGCTGATGCTGAACTCAAAACTTCTCCACTACTTGAACGCACTTTGGCTGAATCAGAAAAAAGGCATTAGTAAGTCTATAAACAAATCAAAGAACAAGAAGAATTGATTGTAAAATAATATACCTTGAAGAGTGGCACCACATCCACCGCATTTATATAGAGTAATCCCCGGAATTTCTGTAAGAACCTTACGGCATTTAGGGCACCGAACCAAACGCAGCTGGGGGATAGTGCTCGCCATCAAACTTCACAGCCAAAATTTAGTTAGCGATGTCTTCAATTCAGTGCCTCAACTCATTGTCCCACATCCAGCTGAGGGAATGAACTCTCAATTAAGCTGTATAACACACCTCTTAATTGTTCTCTGCATCAGCAAATTCATGGATATAGTTAAAAACTTAATGAAGCAGCAAAAAAAAAATCTTGCAAGGAACCGAAAAAAAAAACAATTTGAATTGTGGCATTATTGGAGGGAGAAATTTGGAAACACGAGAAGTCTCTCTCTCTCTCTCTCTCTCTCACCAAGAAAAAACAGCGAACATTCATAGGAAACTGAAACATGAAATCCGCCCGGAAACTCCTCAAGGCTGCAACGGATGCTCTGTAAATCTACACTTAAACCGAATCAAATAAATTTCCAGAAGCGCTCTCATTAATTTGTTCAAATGTTCCTCTTCGCCATTTGAACAAACAGAGAAAACTCAGAAAAACACACGAGGAAAAAAAATTATAAAAGAAAACCAAGAACAGAATAAAATAAGATAACAAAGGTCAAATTTTTAATCAGGAAAGGGGAGATACTAAGTACATAGCCGGACAATCGAATAAAGATCCGCCATATCCTCTTCGCCATTTGAACGATTTAACAAATTCTTCCACACTGAAACTCCTAAATTCCAAACCAATCCTTCAAATCTCAAACAACTCTAAAACTCAGAATTTTAGAAAGTTTTATTCGCCTCGAATTCGCAAAGCAAAAACCTAATGATCGCATATGAAGAAAAACCCTCGATTTCTAACGATTGAACATAGAATCAAAGAATAATCATTCCAAGCTTACCTTCAACTCGGAAATTACAATCGTAAGCTCTATAAACTCCGTTCTTCTGGTTCTTCGGTGACGCATCAGCGTAAGAAGAAACGAGACGACGGAGTGACGCGAGTAGAATCAGAAAATTTGAAAGGAAAGACCGAAAGATAAATAGAAAACGAAGAAAAGGCCGACTTTTACTCGGTCTTCTCCGCTCGGTCAATGGCTCTGATCGCTGATCGAAGGCCGTTGATGCTCCATCTGTAATCTGGTCTCTGTCATAAAAGAGAAAAGAGAAGCAGAGAGTACAGAGTGAGCGTCGAAGTCCACACCGTGTTTTTTGTAAATATGAGGCTTGCACGAATCGCAAGGTAGATCTGGCGGCATTCCTAGCGATGTATATGGTGGGGCTGAGGAAGGACAAAATTCCGTCTTCCGGCTTTTGTCTTTGCCATCCGTTTTCGTAGGGAAGCTTGGCGGAGCAAACGCGGACTCGCGTAGCACGAGATTCACACGTGTCACGCCTTTGAGGCTGGTCTTGTTTGTGGGTCCAACGGCACCAAGTCGGAACAGCCGTTACGAAAATAATTAGTGTTTAATATATAGAGACCTTGCACCACGTTTCACCCGCCATTTGTTCGCCAATGGATGATGGCCACGTTGACAAGTCAAAACATTGGTCACATTTGTTTTCCTTGCTTTGTAGGGAAACTTGGGCTATTACTGAGATTTATAAATTAAAATTATTGTTGCATGGTCATGTTTGTAGAGAAAAAAAGCATATTGTAAAAGCATTGAATTGTTACTCACACAAAATCTGAAAAAAAAAAATTAAAAAAAAGTGCAAAAAGCACGAGACTTTTTTTACTAATTTTTAAAATATTTTTTTACTATAAAAATTTTAGTTCAAAAAATATTTTATTAAAAATTTGTTTTAAAAAATAATAAAAAAGTTCCAAACGAATCCTAAATCCAAAAAAGGAAATTTGTAGGATTTAATTTAGCTGAAATAATTATCACTAATTTAGTCCTAAATTATAGAATATCAACCTTTCTCAATATTAAGGAAAATATCAATACAGCATATAAGATTTAAAAAGGGGAGAATGTCTCTCATGGGGCGAATTATTATGTCCGGTCACCGGACGTCTGGACACCCAAGCCAGACGTGCCACGTCACCCGAATACATTGGGTCCTGTTATATTTTTGTGACGTGGCACGTTTGAATTGGTGTCCGGACGTATCCGGACACCGGACATAATAAATTGCCCTCCCATGGAGATGGTGGAGGGAATACAAAAATGTTTCCAAATTAATCTCAAATCGATACTCCAAATTTCCATATTTTGGTATTCCCATGCAAATATTTTGTATTTGATTTATTTCAAATTATATTTATATAATCAATGCAACTCATTTTTAACTTATTGACTAGAAACTTTTTTTTTATTCAACTCAACTTAGTCTGTTAATTTGGAGTTTTGACTATCAACAAAAAAGTTTTGTATTAAACAATGCAACTCATTTTTAACTTATTGATTAGAAATTTTTTTACACAGCTCATCTTGGTCTATTGGTTCAGAGCTTTGGTTATCAACCAAGAAGTTTTGAGTTCGAAACTTGCGTATTTACAAGCCCAAATGTTTAAAAAAAAAAGAAATTTTTTTTGGTGATATTTAGACCAATTAAGTTAAACTGACATACACATTACAAAATAAGACTCGAAATCAAGACCTCTTGACTAGTAATCAAAGCTCTCAACCAAACAAACCAAAATGAGCTGCGTTTGATTAGAAATTTAGATTTCATTTGGGATGATTTTCTTGATATTTCTTAAAGCAATTTTCTAGCATAAAAAATAAAAAAAATTCTATTTTAAAATTATTTTAAGAATTAGTAAGAAAGTTGTCCTAAACGAAAGCCTTAGACGTCCACATATTTAAAATTCGAAGCTTTGCATATCCATGTTGAAGTTTGAAATTAAATGAGTTCAACCTAAATTAAATACTATAACCAAACAGCCCCTAAACTATCTACATATTACAAAAAAGACCGACGGATCCCTTATGGTCCTAACTGTCCACACGAAAATGTAAATGTATCAGTTGAGCCATTCAATGACCAAATTTAGGCTGTTTTTTTAATAGCCTAACTTAACGTAGCCGTTACCACTTCCATATGGCCGTACTTCGTAGCATTAAAGGAAAGCTATCAGAGCAGCACCGTAGCTAAACGACTATTTAACCGACTGCTTTAAAAAAAAATTAACAAAAAATATATTTTAAAACTGCATAAGTGAAGTATTTATCCATTAATAAAATATTTAAAATACTAAAAAAATTATCTCAATCTAATTTACAATTACTTGTTCTTTCTATAATTAGGTTACTATAAATTTTAGGAATATATTCACTCTTTTCCACGTGAATTTATAATATTTCGTTATTTCTATAGTTCTTCCGTTATAATTTTTAGAGTTCATTAAATGTAGCTTTTTTTTTTGGGACATTGGCTTCATTTAGGATAGTTTTCTTACTGCTTCTTAAATCAACTTTCTAATATAAAAATTTTTAATTTTATACTAAAAACTTATTTTGAAAAACAGTAAGAAAGTCATCGCAAACGAAGTCTTAAGCTAATTAAAGTAAATTCAAGCACATCACATACACAATACTCAAATCGAAAAAAAATTTATTGGTAACCAATGCTCTTAACCAACAGACCAATGTGAGCTACGTATTCAATGTATTCGAAATATTTGTAAAAGTAATTGTGAAGCTATTACGAATAAAATAACTTTTTTGAAAACTATAGTACAAAGCAATTTTCTAGCATAAAATTTTCTTGAATGCAGTGAAAAATCAGTGGTCGATCAAAATTGTAGTTACAGTCAAAAAAGAAAAGCATCAAGAAAGCTATTCCAAACGAAGCCTTAACCATCTTTACAATTTGTCATATTTTTATTTGTAAAGAGAACCCAAATCACTATAATATATCATAAGTGAATAGATTTGAAAATTATTGAAATTGGGATAATGATCAAAATGATCCTTGACTTTTTAAGAATGATCAAAATAGTTCTCTACTAATTAAAAGTTTTATTTTAGTCCTTTGACTTTTTAAAATAAGCCTAAATGATTTCATAAAATGACTAATTTGATCCGTATTTAAAGAGTCAATAAATCAAATTAGTACTTTTTAATCTTTTATATAGTCTAAAATTATTTTGGTCATTCAAAAAAATTAGGGAATCGATTCAGTAAATTATTCATATACATTAATAATCTTAAAATAAATTCAATAATTTTAAGATCATTTGGATGAAATTTAAAACAAAAAATTTTAGATATTTTGACATAATTTTTTATCTCACAATTAATAATATGAGCCAATGCTAACACTTGCATGTGCGCATCAAATAAACATTTTAATATAAAATTATAAAATTACTTATCTTCATTCAGAACTTAATATTTTTAACTAAAAATAGATTCAACCAAACTCTATTTCTATTTTATAAAAAGAAGAAAAAAATAATTAAAAATGTGGAGAAAATTTGTCTTCTTCCCACCACATATATATAGAAATTAAAAAAAAGCTTTTATTATACATTATTCTCTCTCTCTCTCTCTCTCTCTCTCTCTCTCTCTAAAATAGATTGAAATGCAATCCTTTCTTCTTATGAGGATTATCTAAAATTTTATTAAATTTAAATCTTATATTAAATTCATACTTACTAGAATATTATAAATTTAATTAATTTTCTAATATAAAAATTCAAATAATATCTAAATTTTGTATGTTTTACATAAGTTATTGAAATAAATCTCCTCCAAAACTAAAATTTATTTTTCAAGTATTTTTTCTCACCTTCAAAAAAAATTATTTTTTGCAGACGCCGAATACCGTCCGGAGACCAACCAGAATGCATCATGTCACCCTTTTACTCAGTAACTTGACTCATTTTGATTGGTCTCCGGATTGTGTTCTCCATCCGGTCTCTACATAGAATATTTTTTCTAATATTTAGAGTTTGTTTGGGAAAACTGTATTGTCTTATAGAGTTGGTTGTGAAGTTGCTGTGAAAAAAAAATCTATTATTATTATAGAGCGTAGCTTTTCTTCATAGAAATTTTTTGAAAAATAATGAGAAAATGATAGTCAAATAAAATTATATTATTATTTAAAAATAAAACAGTTAAAAAACTATCCTAAATAAATACTATATCTCAAATTTTCATAGAATTTTGATATATTTATGTTGCGGGCTAGAATATACGCGGCGTTAGAGTTTACAAATTCACGTCCGAGCGTTGCACGAATATTCAGCACACAAACAGAAAAGAAAATGAACACCATGATTTTTACGTGGAAAACCCAGATGAGGGAAAAAATCATGGGGTCACGCCCAGCTGAAAAGTTCCACTAGTGTTTTTTTAAATTACTAGAAACTGATTCGTCCCACAAATCGGGACGATCAGATTATAACTTGAAGAAATTTCCAAAGTTTTGCATAATCCCGTCGTTTCTCGAAAATCCAGCAGAGTTCCGGCGTATTCAGGCGGCGAGAAGAGCTCCGGCGGTGGTCAAGGAGGAGAGGATTCTCCATTTCTCCTTTCTCTTCTTCTTCCCTTCTTCTTCTCTCTCTTCACTTGAGTCCCCTTTGTGAAGAATGAGGGCTCTATTTATAGTTTTTCTGGAGTAGCATGGCTTGTAAATAGGTGTGAGATCATGGGCGAATAGGGAGTGGTCGAATGGACGGCCGATATTGAACCCTTCGATCGTGCACCGTTCGTCGGACATTTGGAGGCTTTAATGACGTCGGAATTCGGCGATCTTGTGCTCATTGGATTCGCCTCGTCGAGCCGTTCGATTCAAGTATAAGCTCGTTAAAATTGGAGACCGTTTAGTAACTCAAATTGTGGTTTGAACCTTCCAACAGCGCTTTGGGTCCTTGATTTGGATCCATTTGGGCTCAGATTGGGTTGAATTTGGTGTCATTAGGTTCGTATTTCCGAGACGCTCAGTTCGACTATAAGCTCACTGAAATCGGAGTTCGAATGCTCTTGATTTTAATTTTTGAAGTTTCCAGTTTGATTTTGCCTCGAGATTCGTGCTTGATAATAATTTTTTTTTTAGAATATATCAATTTAAAAAATAAAAAATCGATAAAACGTATCCCTTCAGGGAAATTCAGTGAGGAATTCCAGCAGAATCTTTGTTCCAGATGTTTCCATGTTTGTCGCATGTGCTAGTATAATGACAGAAATGCCACTAGGACAAGTTTGTCAAACATGAACCACGTACTAGAAGTCAAGCTAGAAAGGCTCAAATTGTCCTTGTCATTTAGCCTTCAAATAAGCCACTGCCACGAGATTTTAGTACTAAATTACAAAGGCATGAATCTTGAAGGAAGCTTCATTTTGAAGTTTTCATAACATTTATGTTAAAATATTCAATAAAACAAGAAATTACGATATTATTGATTTATTTTGATTTATTAAATTAATAATTACAGTTTAAAAATAAATTATCATGTTTATGTATATGTTATGATCAAATTATTATATTCTAATAATAAAAAGGTTAAATTTTATAAATTTTTCATAAATTATTATATTATAATATAATTATCATGCAAATTTCATTTACTCACCTCAAAATCAACCTAAAATTCTAGAGGAGAGATAAAAGAAACATATAGGGTGATAGAGATGATTAATGGGAGGGAATATATTCTTGCACTTATCTTATTTAATTTCTTTTAATGTTTATTCATTTAAATATTATTTTGTATTTTTAGATTTTTATTAAATATCTATGATTAAACTTTAAGTATATAAATGCTTATGTATAAATAAAAAACCATTTTATCTATTATATCATTTGTTCTAGTGCATAATTGCTTGAAATAATGATATTCTTAATTATATTAATGAAGTCTTACTTATGATTAATTATGTAATTTTATTATATTTACTAAAATTCACTTAGATTCACTTATTTATTTACATATAATTATATATATTTATATATATATATATATATATATATATATATATATATATATATATATATATATATATATATATATATATAATTTGATCTGACACATCCAGCAGAACGAAGTAGCGTTTCATTCTTTTCGGCTGCATAATGTAGCATTGGTAACGAGTGGAGTGCCACAATCCTATTCATCATTTGAAAACATTCCTTAAAATAATTATATATGTCATCTCTCATAATTATGCCTGAAAAGCGCATCGAAAATAGATATATGCGTAAAAAAACTCACACTAAAAGGGGAGCTACTTCGCTTGATAATTAGTGAAGATAGATTGAAGATATCCTAAAGATTTTTCTTTAATAATATGGAGATCAAACATCTATTTTTTATTTATAAGAAATCAATATTTTCTAAAAGTACTAGTCTCTATGATTAATTATATCTTAGATATAATATACGTGAAAGATATTTAGCTCACATTCTTAATTTCATATAAAGGATGCATAGACAGAAGACAGTAGCCCTAACAAATGAAAGCTATTTCTCAAATGATAATTAATGTCAATAGAGTGATATAGAATTTGTTGTATTCTCTTGGTAGTGATGAAAGCCTCAGGATCAATTAGAACACACTCAAAGACAAGCCCAAAGGGTGCACTATTGTCTCACTATCCTAGAATAGATAGCCTAAATACAAGTGAGGAAGGGGCTTATATATCTCTAAAGATGATGCAAAATGGTACAAATCTTACTATCCATTAGGATTATTTTTTCAAGAATATGATAAAAACTCTATATTAACTAAAAAGATGGGATTTGTTAATAGGCAAGATGGTTCGACATGCTAATGAGAGTTTCATGCCTATAATAAAATAATGCATTGATAAGCAATATTTGTTCATTGCTCCATGTTTATGATTCATGTCACATAATTTACTCTATAATAGCAAATTCGCCATGTAGCTTTAAGGAGTTTGATCTATTTTTCTATATCATAAATAGGGCAAGCATTCAATTTTATAATTATGTTGAAAAAAACTAAGGGGTTGTTTGGCAACAAGTAGGAATTAATTTGAATAGGATTTACTAAATTTTGTAAATATGGATTTAGTAAATTATGCTAAAGTTAAATCATGAAAATTGTTTGGTAACGTAAGAGTTAAATCCTATGAAGTCGGGCGCTAGTTGATGGCCGGGTAGAAATCTTGCATCAGTTTGTGGCCGAGCAGAAATCTGGCGTCCATTGCTAGCCTGGCGAAAGTCAGTGGCCGGTCTGAAGTCCGATAGTGGTTGAGGAGTCTAGTGGTAAGAGAACTCTTCATTCTCTTCTTTCTTGGGTCCCTTCTTCCTCCCCTCAATGAAGAATGAGGGGTCTATTTATAATTTTTTGAGAGTGACATGACCAATAAATAGGAAGATCAAGAGTGAATTGAGATAGGTTTAAATGGATATGTGATATTGAATCCCTTGATCATGAACCATTTATTGGCATTTGAATGTCTTAATGATATCATAATTCTACAATCTTGGGCTCGTTGAATTCAACTTGTTGAGCTGCTCAATTCGACTATAAGCATATCACATTTGGAAACTGTTTAGTAATCCAAATTATTATTTGAACCTTCCAAATGCGCTTCAAGTCTTTAATTTAGACTCATTTGAGCTCGAATTGAGTCAAATCTGGTGCCATTGAGTTCATATTTTCGAGACGTTCAAATCAACTATAAATTTTCTAAATTCGGAGTTCATATGGTCTCCAACTTGATTTTATCTTGAGATTCATGCCCCAATCAAGATAGTTTTCAGATGATATATCAATAAGTATGCTAAATATTGCATGTAATATTGATATAGCATATACTATTATTCATATAACATGTAGTAACTTAATTTTAAATATTATAATATCATTTTTTTTTTGCTTTTAAAAACTTTATTTAGTGCATTTATACTAATATAATAAAGGCCACGAAAACAGGCAAAACACTTTTAGTCCTAATCCATCAAAAAGTCAAATATTTCAAATTCATTTATCATTAAATTTGTATATTTCAATGAACAATATGATGATGAAAGATATAACCTATGATAGCTTTCATATAGAAACAACAACAAAGAGAATTTGAATCGGCAGACGACGACAACAACAATAAAAAACAAAACTTATCAAACATTTTCTTTTAAATAAACCCTAACAATCTAAATCCAACAAAAATTGTCTACTTAAAGAGAATTTGAATCGGCATCCATTTTTCCTGCATCCAAGAATTCTAGATCATCTTAGCAACTTCTAAGATTATTTTCCAGGCTTCAACATGATTCAACTATTTTTACATCAAAGAAGGCAAATATTGGCATTAGTAATATGCCCCCTCACTTGCAGGATTGCTAATAGCGAACATTTTAGATCACTGACAATACATGGAAAGTGCGTTGTCACCTACTTTTAGGCTTAGTTTAGGACGGCTTTCTTACTGCTTCTTAAAGCAGCTTTTTAGTATAAAATTTTAACTTTTATACTAAAAAGCTGCTTTAAAATTCAATAAAAAAAAGTCGTCCCAAACGAAACCCTACACTCTCAGAAGCACCAAATTCCTACTCCCCGGAACTCAATCAGCATAACACTACATAGCTAGAAGAAACAACAAAAGCTCTAAAATGAGAAGCACAGAAGCTGATATATCTTACAATGACTATTACCTTGAAAATTGATATGGAAATCAGGTTGCCATGACTGCGACCCTCTTGGTGTGTCCCTGCAGCATTTGCCTGAGCTTCTGGTACCCATCACGATAATGGTCCAGAGAGAAGCACAGCTGCCTTATAGCCTCCCTCTTTCCCTCTGCACCATCTAAGATGATAACTTTTTGCCTTTCCACGTCCTCCTCAAGCTCCCTCACTCGTTTCATCAGCACCACAGAGTTCTTCCTTCCTTCCTCAATTTCTTTTATAAGATTTACATGCTCGATATGCAACTGATGCAGGTGATCCGCCATAGTACGAAGATTGTCATCCCTGCATTTTGTATCATCCATGAGCCTGCTCACTCTACAATTGAGCTCATCTTTCTCTGATGTAAGCATGTCGATTTTCAGCTTAGATCCATCCAGGCTTTGATTCAGTTCATCAATGCGTTTTGCACTCAAATTCAATGCTTCCATCTTCTCCACTTCTAAATCTCTTATCCGATCTTCCAAAGCTTGAAGCTTAGATGCGTAGATAATCTTCGAGTACATTAGGCTGGAAACCTTAGATTCCAGTATAGATTTCTCTTGTAGAAGCTTTTCAGAAGATTCTGTTGACATAACCTTCAATTCCTTAATCACTTGCTCCTGCTTCAAAATTATAATTTCAAGGCTAGAATTCTTCTCTGAAAGTTGCTTGGCCTCCAGTTTAAGATCAGCTATGCTTCTTTTGAGCTCAGCTTCAAGAGTAGAATTTTGCAGCATGAATTTGTTCATTGCTTCATCAAGCTGTGTTTTGTACTCCTCAATGGTGTGATCCTTAATGGAAATTTCACCCTCAAATTGCTTGACAGCAGCTTCCATTGCTTCCTTAAGACACTTTATTTCACCTTTATTATTTGATATCTCTGCTTCTAAAACTACCGTTCTATCCTCAGATTCAGGATGCAGCTCAAATTCTGCTTGTAAAGCTTGTAGTTTGGATTCATGGATGTTTACAGAGTCCATCAAGCTGCAGACTTTAGATTCCAGCAAATTCTTCTCATGAAGAAGCTTTTCAACAGATTCAGTTGACATAACCTTCAATTCCTTAATCTTCTGCTCCAGCACCAAAATTCTGATTTCAAGAGTCGATTTTTCCAGCATGAATTTGTTTATTGTTGCATCAAGCTGTGTTTTGTACTCCTCAATTCTATGCTCTTTAACTGAAATTTCAGCCTCATATTGCTTAGCAGCGGCCACCATTGCTTCCTTGAGACGCTTTATTTCACCTTTATGATTTGATATCTCTGCTTCTAAAGCAGCCCTTTTATCCTCTGATTCAGAAAGCCTCTCACTTTCTACTTGTACAGCATCTAAAGCTCGAAGCTTGGATGCAAGGATTTTCTCCGATTCCATCAGGCTGCAAACTTTAGATTCTAGTATAGACTTCTCATGTAAAGACTTTTCAGAAGATTCAGCCAACATGACCTTCAAATCATTGATCATTTGCTCCTGCTCCAAAATTCTAATTTCAAGGCTAGATTTTTTCTCTGAAAGTTTTTTAGCCTCCAGTTCAAGACCAGCTATGCTGCTTTTGAGCTCACCTTCAAGAGTCGATTTTTCCTGGATGAATTTGCTCATTGCTGCATCAAGCTGCGTTTTGTACTCCTCAATGGTATGATCCTTAAGTGAAATTTCAGCCTCAAATTGCTTAGCAGCAGCCTCCATTGCTTCCTTCAGAGACTTTATTTCTGATTTATGGTTACATATCTCCGTTTCTGAAACGGGCGTTTTGTCCATTGATTCAGGATGGAGCTTAGCCTCCACTTCTACAACTTCTGGAATTTCATCCTTCGCGTCATGAACGCACTGGCCATTGGAACCTTTCTCATACTCCTTAAGCTTCTCCCTAACTTCACGAAGCTGATCTTCTAATTGAATTATACGAGCATTGAGACCAGAAGTGTTCTCATATGCATCCACAATCTTTCCATCCTCAGATTCAGAACCAGAATCTGATGATGATGCGGATGATGAATCATCAGATCCCTTTCGAGAAAAATCGGAGCTGGTCGTGGAGCCAAGGAAGACATCAAAGCCAGCAGCTCTCTCCTTAACGGCTTGGGAAGTTTCTGCTTGCGCTCTGGAGTTTGATCAGGAGACAAAGAAAAGGATGGCGAAGCTGGTTCTGTACCAAAGTCAGAACAATTGCCAGAACCCTGAGATTGGAGATCAGAGGGGATATTCTTGCGCAGTTCGCCAGTTAAAATATCATAGCGCTCAGCAAGAGCGCGATACATACGATAAAAATCCTCAACACGAGAGATCAGCTCAGGACGCCGTCGATAGTACATTTCAGCCTTTTTGGCAAAAGTATCCCCTTCTTCTTCAATCAGTTTCAGCATTTCCTTTACTAAGCGATCCATCTCTGCAATGCAGGTTTAAATTCATTAACATAATGAAAAGAAAAATAGCGAAGGATAGAAGGAGATCGATGTTTACTTTCAAGATTTTCAGATAACCATTTGGAGTTTTTCGGACTGATATGACTGTCCCACCACCATGAGTGCGACTTCCTAGATGTCAATCTCTTCATTTTTGAAAAATGATTGTACAAATTTAGATCTCAAGCCTCACAAAATCAGGATTATTACTCTGCAAATGAAATGAAAGTGTCAGGTCAAGTAAGGCTTAGTATCTGAATATAACCAATGCTTTAAAAACCGGACTGGACCGGCCGGTCCGACCGGTTCAACCGGTGAACAGGTCACGGTTCTCTTGAACCGGCCGGTTCACGTTTTGTATTTTTTAATATTTAAATTTTAAATAACTTATTTTGAAATATTAATTAAAAAATATTTGTAATTAAATTTCAATTTTGAAATGCTTTATTTTAAATTAAAAAATTTCAAACAAGCATTTCATGAAGGGAAAGTCTAGTACTACTACTTTCTAGCTCAAAAGCTAATATATAATAAAAGCTTCACCAAGGGAAAGTCTCCCAAGTGATGTGGGACTAAAAAATCTAAAGCTCTTATGCCTTTCTTCTTAACTTTTAAGTTTGCAACATACATTATTCATTTTAAAATAAATTTTTTAAATAATATTTTTATGATGAAATAATATTTATTTTTAATTAATAATATTAAATAAATTATATTCATCATTTATTTTTTATGTACCATAAATATTAATTAATTAATTTATTATTTATAATAAATGATTTAATTTAACCTCAATAATTTATACATGTAAAATAATAATATGAATCTAATATATAACTTATAAATATATAACACAAATTAAGGATTATTTATATTAAAGTTATTAATTCATTTGTAAGTTAATTTTTTGTTAAATTTAAATTAAATTTAAAAATTGAATATGTTTAAATTTAAAATTATATAAGATATTAGTAATGTGTGAATTAAATTTATTTTTTAATTAAAAAGTTATATAATTATATGATTTTTATATCATCTAAATTGTATTTATTACGTCATCCGGTTCGACCGGTTGATCTCTACCGGTTCGTTGTCCGGTCCGGTTTTCATAACCTTGAATATAACATCAATCATAGGTGACACATTAGTAGTACCCTATATAGTTGAAACAGCAAAAAATTAAAAAATAAAGTTCCATAAAGGTTCAAGAAAATCATTTTTTTTTCACTGCGCAAGTTAGGAGTTCAGTTAAATGGAAGCTCGGTGGATCAACTAGGGCTGTAACAGGAGCCGCTTAAAAAATCAGCGAGTTTGCACAATAAAATGTTAAGACGAAGCCGTGGAAAATTAGCAAAAGTACTCATAATTATCATTACAGATGGAACAAGCTGCAAGTAGGAATGAAGAACGAGAAAGCTATAATAGATTTCATGAACAATTACAGGCACGTTGCTTGAGTATGGAAAATAATTTCATCAACATGAATGGATGGCATGAAACAAAACAAATCAAAGCTGCCTGAAACAGAGTTAGAAATAGCTGGTTCGAAAAGAGATAGAACAGAGGCAGATTTCGTAAACAAAAATATGAGATTGAAAAGGAAAGTTATTTAGGAAATAGAGAACTTTCGGTAAGAAGAACTCCAAACAGAAAGTTTTAACGTTGTAAGACAAGAACTAAATCGAATCTGTCACCCAATCATCGGTAATAATAAACACTAATGAAGCTTTTTTACTAGGTACCAGAAGATGCTTCTGTGTGGAATTGGGAGAGAGTGGAAAAATTAACTAGTAAATAAGCTGAGATATGTATTAGGTTTGAAATGAAGGAGAGGTATCAGGTATAAGAAAAAAAATCTAGTTTAGGTAAATTATCAAGGCAAAAGCAGCAAGATGAAGAAGTACATGACGAACAACGTTATAAGAAATGACAGAAAAAGACAATTCAATCACCGAAAAAAATACTCACATTAAGAGTGGGTCAGACTCAGAATATGAACCCTTGATTTCTTACCGTTGCCCATCAGAATTCACAACTCCCAGTAGATTGTTTTGAATTTGAAGTCACGTATCGAAAATAACGAAGCAAGAAGCTCGATCTTGGAGAAGGAAATTAAGGATAGGGAAGCTCTAGAAATTCAGGTATTTAGGTCTTCAAATAAGAAATTGTTCAAAGAAACCAGTACGTTCAGGGCAAAAGAATTATATTTGCAGATCATAAAAGAAAATTTTCTAATAAGTGGATGATATTTAATCAAAATATAAAATAGTTAAAATTATAAAACGTTCATATTTAGTATTTATAAAATAATGATTTTGGGTATTCACTTGTAGTTAAAAATTTTTTATTACATTATTTTATAGTATATATCAAAGAATTTTTATATATTTGTATATATGATACCTAATTTTTATATTTATGCATATCTCACCCTAGTATTTAAATCATGCTAAAATATCTGTATGAGAAGATAAATTTTATTTTATATAAATTAATATTAATGATATTTTTTATGTGATTTTGAGGTTAGTATTATATAAATAAATGTAAAAAATTTAGATTTTAGATATATAAAAATATAAAAATTCTATGATATTTATATAAATCTCCTTTTTTATTAAATGGTTTTCTAATGGAATAAAAATTCTTGGCATATTCTTCAAATGTGAATCTTTGGTGTAATCTTTTATTTGTATGTTCAATGATGGATTCCACTTGGTGCAAAGTCTCAGTCCTTAGCCTTCCTTAAATTTGCTAACTTATATTAAACAAGCTGCAAACACTTAGTTCAATTTGGCCTAATGATTGGAAGCTCCAACTCTTACTATAAAATTATGGGCTCATGGCCTTATATGTATATATATATATATATATATATATATATATATATATATATATATATATATATATATATATATATATATATATATATATATATATATATATATATATATGAATGTGTCAAGATTTATAATTAAATTTGCTTGAAATTCAAAATTAAAAAAACAAAAAGCAAGCTCAAGTGCACATAAAATGTGTCATATTTATTCTATTATTCATGCAGCCACAAAAAAAAATAGAAGCCCTTGATCTAAGGTCCTATAATTGATAAAAATTTATTTTTTGTTCATTAATTAAAAAAATTATTTATATTCAAACATCAAATAATCCGATTCCAAACAATTAAATTAGATTCATTATTTTATTGATCAAATAAAAAACAGTTATAACAAGATATTATTCATGAAAAGGCTGTACATTATCACCAAGATATTTAAAAAGAAAACTACATGAATGCGCATTACTGTAAGATGGAACAGAAGAAGCTTTAAAAAATGTAACCACGACAATTTACTAGTAAGATCAGAGAATCAAGGTAGGTCAGATCAGTTCTCATGAGAAAAAAGTAGGTTTAAACTTTAACCTTCAAAAATTCTAGAATACCAAGCTTCTGTTAGCTTTCACAAGAGACAAATAAGCAGATATGAGATATGAATCTCTGTGGAAGATATGTAGGTCTCAATTGGAGACAGTTACTTTGCTGTTTTTTATGATAAAAACCCAAAAAGAAATATCTATTTACATGAAAATAAAATTTTTTTTTTATATAATTTACTAATTTTTTAAAAAAAATTAACTTCAAAATTTTCTGATAGTAAAAAAAAAGCATAAACTCATAGCCAAAAAAAAAGGGTAAACTAAGAAAACAAATAATGCTTCATGAGAGCGATTTCCCAATAACCAGAGTTATAACGAATGGTTAGAACACCTACACATTTTAAAAATCAGTCAGACGCATTTATTGGAATCCATCTGCCAACTATATTTTAAAAGAGTCATGAGAATGGCACTAATCGTTTAGTATAAGCCATTCAATCAAATAACTCCCAAATCTGCATTGTTTATTAAGTTGACTGAACTTCGCTTATGATTAAAAATTCGTAAGTACACGTCTACTTTCGAATCCCTCTAATTACTCCGTCTATCTGATCTGAAAAAGACGAATGCTCTGTATGTGGACGAAAATTTCAACATATGCTTGCAGAAGACCACAGTGATAACAATGAAGATTTCGTTTGGAATGGCTTTCTTACAGCTTCTTCTTAAAGCAGTTTCTTAATTTTTGTACTAAAAAGTTGCTTTAAGACGCAATAAGAAAGGTGTCCCAAACGAAGCCTAAATTTGATGCTTCTCTAAGAACTTAATTTGATTGAGCACAAATTTTATCATAATTTTAAAGTCACAACCCGTCCAAATATTCTAATCAGAAACTTCTGAAATGGACTTGGGGAACATAAAAACATTATGATACTTGTTGCGTCCAGGAATACTCACGGCGGTAGAGAATGGTATAGTTTAGTGTCTTAGCTTTGTACGAAGATCCCACACACAAACAGATAAAAGAATATGAACATACGTTTATAAGAGACATAAGAATTTTTACGTGGAAACCCCTGAAAAGCAGAAAATCACGGGGCCTGGCCCAGCTTGAATGAATTCACTAGTGCTTGCAGTTGATTACAAATGAGGCCCTTATGAGAAAGTTGGCTCGAGGTAGCAAACATAAATCATATAGAGTACATTATATGGTAGAAGTTGGAAGAATCAGTGTTGATATGTTCATTTTGGTGATAGGATCATAGTCGGCGAGAGATGTAGGTCGGAAGGACCGTAGTCGGGCGACGGAGGTCGAAAAGATTGTAGTCAGGTGACGGTGATTGGAAGGATCGTAGTTGGCGGAAGGATCATAGTCGTCAGGCAATGGTGATCGGAAGAACCGTAGTTGACGATGATTGTTGGAAGAACCGTAGTCGGCCGGCGATGGGGGTCGGGAGGATCGTAGTTGGGCGACGGTGGTCAAAATGACCGTAATCGGCAGGCAACTATGGTCGGAAGGATCGTAGTCAGCAGGAGAGAAGTTCAGAAGGAAGGACAGTAGTCGACGGGCGACGGAGGTCGGAAGGATCGTTGTCTGACAATGAAAGTCAGAAAGACCGTAGTCGGCGGGCGGAAGAGGTCAGAAGGACAGTAGTCGACGGGTGACAGAGGTAATAAAGGTCGTTGCCTGATGAAAGAGGTCAGAAGGACCAAAGTCGATGGACGACGGAGGTTGAAAGGACTGTAGTCGGATGATAGTGGTCGGAAGGACAAAAGTCGAGTTGCGGAGGTTAGGAGGACCATTGTTGGGCGATGGTGGTCTGAATGTTCGTAGTCGGTGGGAAGGATTATAGTCGGCGGACTGGCGGAAGTCCAGCGGTGGTCGGCGGACTGGCATAAGTCCGTCAGTGGTCGGGAAGAACTCCGGCAGTGGTCGGAGAACGGGGGAAGTCCGACGATTGTTGGCAGATGAATGAAAGTCTGGCAGTGGTCGGCAGATGGGCGGAAATTTGGCGATGGTAGGTGTACTGGCGGAAGTCCCGCAGTGGCCGGGAAGAACTTCATCTTTTGGTCGACGGCGAGGAAGCTCCATAATTCTTCCCTCTCTTTCCCCTTCTCCTCATTTCTTCCTCATGAGAAGAATGGGGGTTATTTATAGTTTTTTTAGAGCGACATGGCTTGTAAATATGTGGAGGATCAATGTCAAAATGGGAGTGATTTGAATGGACGGTCGATATCGATCCCCTTGATCGTCGATCGTTTATCGATCATTTGTATGTCTTAATGAATAATGATATCAGAATTTGGCGATCTTGGGCTCGTTGGATTAGTCTGGTCGAGCAGCTCGATTCGACTAGAAGCACGTCATGTTTGAAAATCATTTAGTAATCCAAATTATGGTTTGAACCTTCCAAATATGCTTTGGGTCTTTGATTTAGAGTCATTTGGACTCGGATTGAATCAAATTTGTCGTCTTTGGGTTTGTATTTTTGAGACATTCAATTTAAATGTAAGTTTGCTGAAATCAGAGTTTGGATGGTCCCCGATTTAATTTCAGAAGTTTCAACTCAATTTTGCTTCAAGATTCGTGCCCGAGCAAGATAAAATTTAGATAATATATCAATACTATTAAGACACTTAAATGTCAAAAAAATATTGAATACTTGAGGGAAATAATTTCATTGGTTTGATGGCATGTCGTTGGGGGTGCAGGAGGTTTACCCCCTGCTTGGGTTCAGGTGCTTTGCACGCGAAATTTTTATTTTCGTACAACGCCCAGGCGTTGCGTACCCGAGCACCCATGCGCTATGTTCCCAAGCACCCAAGCACTGAACAACAGAGAGCAGAGCATTGCAGCGGTGTAGATACAGTGCTGCAGCGGTGCGAGACAAACTGGACTGTTCTCTTTCTCAATTTTATAAAGAGTTGCGTCCCTTAGAGTTATTTTACTTGGCTTTCTATTGTATTTTGAGAGTATAGACATTGAAAACGGTGCATGTGAGAAGAGAAGCAAGAAGAGAGAGGGAGATAAAATATATGTTCTTCTTTCTCCCATTTTTTATAAAGGGTTTCTTGGTGTGGTGTGGCTCCGTGATTTTTTCCCTATTTTGAATTTTTCCATGTTAAATCCTGGTGTTCTTTACTTTCCACTACTTTTACTTTCTTGCTTGCTTCCTCATTATGATGTTTACTCCTCATCTCTCCAACACACTTGATGTCATTAAGCTTATCTTCACTACCAGTGTGACGCCCCAGGCATCCATAGTGAAAGGATTCGTCTGACATTCTGATCGAACTCCATTCCAGTTGCATTGCTCGGACCTGAAATTGTCAACCACATATAATGAGCTTAAATAGCCCAGCAGGTCACCAAAGCCTACAACTGAAATCAAAGCACGGTACTGCTATCAATATGCATGTCAGTCAATCAAATCCATAACAGTCAATGGTCAATGAGTCTATGCAGCGGAAATCAAATCAGTAGTCAATGCAGTACGGAACTCAATAGTCAATGCAATCAATAGTCGATCCGATAAATCAAACTCAATCAATCATTACGTCAAATCTCAGAAGAATCCGTCAATCAGTCAAATCAATCGTATCGAATCAATCGATCAAATCAAATCAGATCTATGCTATCTAGTCAATAAAATCAATCGGAAAAGCAATACGATAAATCTCAACTACTCTATCAATAAATCAAATGCAGCAAGTCAATACAATGCAGAATCAATAATATCAATGAGTCTATAAGCAATATCAATAAATTTATAATATACATATCCATAGCATCAATGAATCCATACAATATCTATATCCATCCATATCCATATCTATGCTCAGTAGTATCAATGCTCGGCAATCAATCGATGAAATCAATGAAATCGTACGATACAGTAAATCCGATCAAATCAATAAAGCAGAAATCGATAAAGCAATAAATCCGTAAGTCAATACAGTAAACATGCATTTCAATACAATAATACTGAACAAGTACAAACAACTGGCTATGTTGCTGTTGTAGAATCCATATTGTTGTTGTAGATATCCATACGTTGGTTTCTATAAAAAAGAGTCGTCACTCTATTGCCCGTCGGCCGCCCGTCGGCATATCTATAAGAACTCCTTATGACTCCCATCCATATATCCATAATCAATATTTAAAGGAAAGCCCGTCGGCCCACCATCCTGTACAGGTCAATCAATCTCCAACCAACGTTCAACCAGGTTCTACTTGTGTTCTAGTATCAATAATCAATCAATAATCAATTCAATAGTCAATATTAAAGCAATCATATCAATATTCACATTCATATCTATTCAATCTATCAATCTCAGAAAAATCGGAAATCGTACGAAATTTCGGCAGAGTAACGACAGTCTATCAAATTTACACAAAAAAACCTGCAAAAATCACTAATTTCCAAATTACAACAGAACGTTCACAACATCAATATAAGACTATTATTCTACTGAATCCATATCAAATAACATCCTGATATTTTTCTATTCAATTAAAATCGCGTAGAACCAATTCCGACCGGTAAAATCATCGTAGAAAATACTCAAATCGTGTACAATATTCATATCTATAACATTCTAAAAGTTGTGCGGTGAAAGTTGTGTCAATACCAAATCAGGTCCAAAATTCAACTACGAAAACACAAAACAGGTCACAACTCGACCAAAAATCAACATCTCTGAAAACAGAAATAGGATTCGGAGTCCTTACCACGAGATCTACACTTTCTCCAACAGCAGCGTCAGACGAAAAGCGCTCAGCCGCCTCCGAAAACCAGCTTTCCTTCTCTTTTCCTTTCTCTTTCTCTCTCTTCAAAATCAGATATTTTATAAAATGATTTTCTCTCTCCTCAAAACGAGCTGATTTCCTTATAACCTTAGTCTGATCGTCCTGACCGATCGCGACATCGTCCAGGACGATGTGACCAATTTCCAATCGTACTGGACGATTTTGCAGGACGATACAGGACGATAATTAATTTGCCAAAACCCCTTGCTCTCGGGATTTTGCCATACACTGATCGTCCCAGGACGATCCAAATCGTCCTGGACGATCCAGTCCAGAAATCATTCCAGAAAACACTCCATAAATCAGTCATTTTCAATGCACTGATCGGCCTGGACGATCTCAACATCGTCCTGGCTGATCCTGGGAGGAAAATCCAATTCAGAGAGGAACAGTAAGGGAACGAGATCTCACAACCAGAGTCTTTCCGATCATCAACATACTCCAATATAAGAAGAATAACTTAGCAAATCATCAATCATCTATTAATGATAAATATAATCTTATAAGATTCTCCTACTACTACCATGAAAGCCATCTTTTATAGTGCATATGAATTAATTTATATTAATAATATATTTATTGGTTACAAGGAAAATGGAATAAATCATTAGAATATTTTCTGCCAAAAATTTGTGCAAATCCCCTCTTCTCTCATTTTCTGCCTCCCTCTCTTCCAAGAAGAGCAAGAAGCTCTTTCTTCCTCAAGAAATCCTAACAAACCATTATCAGAGCTAGGTGAAGGTGGAGAAGGTTCTTGTCCGAAGAGATAAAGAGAGGAGGCCGATGTCGTAGGCCGGAGGTTATGTAGGTCGATCCGATGCGCTAATAGCTAAAGAGGACAAGTTAGCAGGTCCAATACCAGATCAGAGTGGAGCATGCAGGAGGATCACAGACGAGAAAAGTTGAAACGGTTTGGTGCTACGACCAGGAGCCGAAGGGCGTGGGTTACAGGAGAAGGGGTGTGGAACGTGGGCATGGGGCCAAGTCGGGCGTTATGCATGGTTTGCGAGAGGAAGGCGAGCCCTGGGCCGGCATGTCACACTTCAACCCGATCAGAATATGTCCTATCGTGTTGAGTTATGATAGGCAAATCCCAAAATCTAATTTTGAAATATTTCAAATTTTATTTTAAGTAAACTATAAGCAACCATGGTTTAAAATTGCGCAATTCTAGTAAAAAACGCCTTGATGCTTACGCCTTGAGTTTTTTTTATGAGGCTTGCGCCTCAACTTGGTTAAGGCCGCCTTGCCTCACTGGCTTGAAGCTTACGCCTCAAGCTATATATATATATTAAAATATATTACATAAATCTTGAAGTTAATGCCCGACATTGGACTCTATAGGAGAAGTTAATGCCCGACATTGGACTCTATAGGAGAGGAGGAAGGGGAGAGAGCAGTTCACCATAATGATGATTTAAATGAAGAACCCCTTAGTGATGACAATGCTGATGACTTATGAGTTCTTATGTGATATGTCATTGCTATTTATTTTTTAAAATTGGAATTATATGTTAATGAAAAGAATACTGGGATTTGGAAAAGATAGAATTTTGAGTTGAACTATATTTCATGTTATCTTATTATTGAGATATTTTGATTTCACTTCATATCTTATGTTTTTTTTATGTTTTATATTATTCACTCATTAGTATATAAAAAATTTATCATTTTATGTTTACGCAATCTTTTGATTTTGAGGCTTACGCCTCAAAATACCTTTAGGCTTACGCCTCGCCTCACGAAAGAAAAACGCCTCAATACCCGAATACGCAATTTTAAACATTGTAAGCAACTAAAACATTCAAGTACTGAAATAAAAAACTCATCCAAAAAGTTTATTTCATTTTTTTAAATGAATATACACGACAGTATATGGCTATACACAAAAACTATAAAACTAAATAATAATAAACTAGTCATGACTGTACAAAAATCAAAATATAGAAATACCTATAATCTCAGATTTGGTCCTGAACTACTAATCGACAATCTCCATCCCTTTCCAAGATCCTGAAAATCATAAGAAAACCACAGTGAACTATAATAACTCAGCAGGCCACACAGCCGATCTAAATTTTTAAAAATTATTTTATTCAATAATTTTATTGAATATTTAAAAGCAGTTAAATGCAATCTAATAAATAAATGTTTATATTTAGAAAGAAAAGAAAAGCAAAGCATTTATCTAATTTATTCAAATAAACAATACTAAGCAGATAAATTATAAAACAATTTATATCACAAAGCAATTCATATCATATATCCTGATCCTAGACAAAATATCAAATAATTCTAGCCCCGTATGTCTCCCTTTTTATGCTTTATACCATCAGAACATGCTCGCAGACACCAGAACATGGCTTATTATCACCACAATATACCTTATAGATACCAGAATAATCCTTGACAAAAATAAAATCTCAAAGGATTCTGACTCCTTATAGCTCCCAGCAGATATTTTTCAATCATATAAAAATATATTTCATCATATTGTAATAGTTAAAGAAAAAATTTAGCACATGTCAGAATTTTACAGTGTTCTATAATGATAGGTAACTGAACTTCCTACTGAGCAAATTTTTACAATGTCAGAACAAAACCAAATTATAAAGCATTGTGTAAAACATTGTTTAAAGATATTCGTTGTACTACAATATTATTTTTCGATATCCAGATTATTTTCTTTTCAATTAAAACTGCACAAATTCCAAATTACCCAATATAAAATTTCTATAAAATATTCAAAATACTGGTAATCATGATCTCTATAACATATAAAAATTAAGTAGTGAAAATTTTTCTGTTGCAAAGTTATATGCATTTTTGCTAACGAAAATATAAATTTAATCAAAAAATTTGGAAATTTTCATATTTTTTAAAACTGAATTAAGCATAATGTGACCTATCTCGATCCAGACAACTTTCACAGCTAGACCGACGGCTCATAATGGCCTGAAGAGACTCAAAACATGATTTTCCCTCTCCAAATCTCTCTTTCTCTAGTCTTCTTAGTAGGTTGTTCGATTAAAATGATCGAATTAATGGAATTAAAATATATTTAATGAGCTCATAATGGCCTTGTGCTAATGCACTCAAAAATCTACAAAACCTGATAGCAAGGTGCTATAATGTCACAATTTCTCACTTTGGCTAAGCGCAGTGCCATTGCGCTCGAACACCCAATGTCACTACGCTTCAAAAGTGACATTCTCAGATTTTGTCGAAATTTACACAAAATACTAGGGACTCATTCTAGAGCACACTCAATCATTTTCATGCATTAAAATACTCCCAAAGACATGCAAATTGTTGAAAACCTCAAAATTTTAAATCTTTACCTTTTTTCCAATAGGTAGAACTAATGTTGAGCCTAGAGATGTCAGACAGCAGGTGTGCCACACAGGTTAGGAACATGAAGCGAGTGGAGCTTGATTAATTGTTTTGGAGATGGGAGAAGGATACGAGGCCGGATTCTCCCACAAATCAGGAGAAGTGGAGGATCGAAATGGAAGGTATTTCTTCTTAGGCTGTTATTTGTAAACAACAGGTGGAGCAACGGTGGAGCTGGAGTGCTGGACTAGGGCTTGAGCAGCAGGAGACTCGAGAAGATGTCGAAGCAATTCTTGAGGACTTCGATAATCGTCCGATGGAGGCAATTGGCGCGGAATACTGGCAAAGTTATTTTTTATGGATAACAAATATTTTTCCTTTAAAAAAAAATTAGACCAAGTTGGAGATTGTTAGATATTAGTCCGTTTTTAGGTTTATTGTATTTAAGGTGCATATATCTTATTTTAACCTATAAATAAGGGTGGCTTTGTAGTGTGTAATGATTCCCAAAAGGAAATAGAAGTTCAATTTTTTCTCTCTCCAAGAAAATCTTGTGTGCTTTCCATTTCTCCCTCTCTCCCTCTACATTCAAGAAAGTGATCTTCCTCTTCAAGAATCCTAAAAAATTTGTTATTTGAAAGCAAATTTTATAGTCATTGCTTGTGCCAAGTGCTGCCTCCTACAAAGGTTTATTATATAAATAAAAACGAGTTTCAAATTTTGACTAATTTAATAACCCCTAATTATCAACATAATATTTAAAGGGGTGCTGCAAAAATAATGAGCTGAAAGTGAATTTTTTAAGCGTTAATTGAAGTTAATCAAAGGGAAGGAAAGAGCAAGAGGAAAGAGTGAGGTTGCACATGCCCCCATGCCTTCCTTTGGCTCCACCAATGATTGAGATACAAGGAAAAATACTCCAAAATTTGAACTAAAAAAAAAAAAAATTTCTAAATTCTAATGTTTCGTAACTCTTATGCATCAGCTTAACCTTTGAATTGATAGTGCCACACTCTCTTAACACATCCTAAGTTAATTATATGATGAGTATTTTTTGTTTCTTTAACTCTCCAAATGAGCCAATGCCCTTCTCTCTTGATCAAGAGCCAGATCATGAATGGTTTCAAGAATCCCCTACGGATTTGCTAGTTAATTGAGCATTGGAGCCTTCCCCCAAGTCACACCAAACCAGATAGCTTCTGCTAAAAATAAATGTGGCCTAATATGCCATATGTGCTTCTGTAAAAAAAACTCTTCAATATTGTATCTATTTTCATCAAACCAAACAGCCCTTAGCCTCCATGAAAAATCATCTAACATGCCATATATATATTGATTATTATTCACATAAAAGATAAATCCAAACAATCTGAACTTAAAACGACAACTAAAAGTAGCTGCCTCAATAATGGTTATGATTCCAGGAACTATGATCCTTTCGTATTCCTTCATTCTTTAATAATCAAAAAGGCAAACTTTCACTAAATCCTCAGTAAACATATTTATTAGATCAATTGATTTTATCTGTTCCAAACACCTGAAATGCCTTGAGTACTTCCTCAGCTTCCTCTTCTAACTTCGATACATTCCAGATTATCAAGCCCATCTAATTCTGATACCGAAAAAAAATCCAAACAAATAAGTCATAAGCACACTAACTAGCTGTAGTCCTGATTCCAATTCTTTTTTTACTCGGCACAATGTTTCAAGTTACACTGTATATGCATTATTTTCAAACTACAATTAATATAACAGAACTACACAACAACACATCAAAAGATCAAGGAAAACTACGCTGCAATTATAGCTAGGCGAAAGTGAAATCAGAAACAGCATGAATAGTACCGATCTGAAAGCCCTCATTTAATTTTGAAAAAAAAAAAAAAACAATTTCTAGAAACATCAAGCATTTTCAGTCTTAAAAAGGGGAGAGTTTCCTTTCTACATTAAAAATAGATCAAATCTTGGTCATCCCCAACTACTAAATCTTCACAGTTTATAGCAACTTAACCATACTGTTATGATTCCTTTCAAGCTAAACAGAGCACATCAAAATCCGATTCTTGTACAAGTAGAGAAAAGAGCTAGAGCCGACGCATTCTTCTAGCAAGAAAAACACTCAAAACAGGAAAAACAAGCTCCACAAATCTCCCAAAACAGAAAAAAGATCGGCATGAAATAGATATTTTAACTTTAAAATCAAAAGAAAGCAACCACCATAACACAAATGAAGCAGAAATAATCGAGGAATCCACACCGATAAAGATCTTACTTACCGGGAGTAAATTTTGAGCACAAATCCGAAGAGAACAAACTGCAATTCTCTCTCTGAAACTCGATAAGGCTTCCACAGTGTAAGCTTTGGCCTGCTGGGGTCTTATAGAAGGGACTCAGAGACCAAATTACCCTCCAGTACTAGTTAATTAGGGGAGGGGCCATTTGATTGTGCACATAAGATAAATATATTTATAATATTTAAAATTATTACATTTGTTATAAATAATTCAAAAAATTGATATCTTACATTTAATTGCATGTAAAATGAATTAAAAATATGTATTAATTTATTCTTTTAAATATATAAATACCTATAATTTAAACTAAAATTATCCAAATATGTTGAGCAAGTGATTTAGATAAGTCTCATGACTCTTAGTTTTATTTTGAGTCGATTATAATATTAATTGAAATATATTACATTTTTCTTGAAGTAGATCAATCATTATAATATTTATCCTAATAAAAATTTTAGCCAAAATATCATGACCCTCTTTAACCCCAAAATATTCTTATTATTTAGGATTCATTTGGAACATCTTTTATATTGCTTTAAAAAGCAACTTTTTCGTATAAAAAAATCATTAAACTATAAATTTTTTTAATAAAAAATTGCTTTGAAAGCAGTAAAAATAATTGTCACATTGAAAAAGGAAATGCGAAAGATGGGGTGAGTGCGATGATGGACATGGCCACTGAGGTTAACAATGGGAGAAATCATTATTTTTGGAGTCTGGACGGGAAGAACTGTTCGAATTTGCAACATATTTACTACATATTTATAAATATTTAGAAAATAATCAATGTGAGTATTTGTTGAGTATTTGCTAAATATTTACTAAGCATTTACTAATTTGTTCTGTATTTATTGAGTATTTATAAATACTCATCAAATATTCTATAAATACACAACAACCCAAACAATTCTTCCCGTTCGGATCCTCAAAAAATAATTTCCCTAACAATGTTGGCAGGGACATGAAGGCCTAACATAATATCAAAATAGTATGGTGTTGCGTAAATTATAGGAACAAGCGTAAAAATATATGTAGATATTACACTAACAGCTGATAGAAGGAACATTAGAAATAAAAAAATGTAAATTCTCAGAATTTCTAAAAAATAACTTTTAAATGTATTATAAGGTTCTAAAAATATATATATTAAATCTATATTACTTCAAAGTAAATAGTTAAAATTTAAAATTCTTCTATTTCTTCTCCACTACACAAAGCCAAACAGCCTTAGCCGCGTTACATTATCCGCGTCTGAGAAGCGTTCGAGCTGCGAGCAGGTCAACCGACGTACGCCGTCAGATGCAAGATCTACGGTCTTGATCTTGAAGGGTAGTTTGGGCAATGCTGCTACCGCGAGGAACACGCTGTGTTTTGTCTACAGCGGCGCTAATTGGCGCGGAATATTTCAAAATATTTTAAATATTTATAGAGAAAAAACAATTGTTATTTGGTTTCGGGGCGCGTCACTTGCTGCCGAGTGGCATGCAGTGATGGGTGACGCAGTTGGAAGCTCAGCTAACGCTGGGCCCACTTTTGAATTCTGAGTTGAGAAGAATTATATTAAAATTCATGATTTTGAGTATTTATATGATATATAAATAAAAATTTGCAGATATAAAAATTTATTACACTCACTCCACCATCACCACCATCTATTCAACATTGATAAAATTATTTTAAAAAAATTAAAAATTAAAAAAAAAATCAAAAAATCATTACCATCACCAAGTCCAAGTCACCACCACCATTGTCCTAACCATTGGGTGTCAGCCGATGATCATTATTATTTTTTTTTATTTTATATTTTATTCATTTTATTTCAAATCAAATTAAAAAATAATTATATATATTTATTTTGTACTCATTCAAATAATTTTAAATATAATGTATAATTTCTAGATTTTATTCTATTTCATTTTGTGTTTATTTTTAAGGTAACCAAACGGGTCTTTACCCTATCTATAAAAATGAAATAAAATGATAAGTATATAAATTTGCTTATCTTTTAGATCATGCAATAGTAAAACATGTAAGTGTTTTGAACATTTTTGCGAGTTATTATAAGAATAATTTAATTAGCATATATTCGATGTTGTAAATATCATTAAAAATGTTTAGTTTACTTAGAATAAACATGTGATTTGAAGCAAAATGAGTGTAAAATATTTTAAATGTAGGGATCTTAAAAAAATTGGTGTTTGATTTGAAGTAAAAGAAATACATAATGAAATTTTAAAGTATTTAAAATTCATTATCTAATTTAGTTTTGATCTATTTGAAAATTGTTAGATTTGACTTATTTCAAAATTACTACAAAATTTCTATAATTATTACCACCACTAACCACAACACACAACAACATGCCTTAGCTGGTGGCCGCTGGCTATTACTGTCGTTGGGCTAAACATCGTATTGATTTTACTTCAAACTAAACAAAAAAAAAAAAATCACCTGCGTTTATTTTACAATCATCCAAACAACTAAATTTTTCAAAAATATTTGTGCTCCAAAAATTCACGTCTCATCCCACATCACTCTTTTTGTTTATGTTGTCATGGAGGGTTTTAACATATACAAGTTCCAAAAAAAAAATAATAAGACAGATTGGGTTTTAGATAAAATACAACTTGGAGAATTCGCCCTCATTTTGTAATGACTTTATGATCTATGTTTTGAATTTCTATAGGCGCAAGCCCCTATAGTTAAATATCCCTCTCAATAACAAAAGAGAACTTTAGATTAAGGCTAGTCATAAGATGAACATGAAGTACCAAGCATATAGTAATAACAGCTTTAGGGATTTTACATTTGGATTTTAGGGATTTTTAAGGCTTGAAATTTATCATCGTATACTTGAAACAGGTGATGGAGGAATTAAGATAAGCCCAATCAAGATTGCATGGTTCCGTCGTCCCGGACTGTCATAGTCCATTATCTACTTAGTCATAGGAGATGGTCGATCCAACCTAACATAAGAAACCTTGTTGGTAGTCATGAGTTGCTTCGTCCAAGAATATATTGTAGACCTGAGATAGTGTTTATCTAATGAGATACATTTGAATCCACCTTAGCTAAAAAAAAAGTGTATTATGCTTATCGAGTATATCCTATAATTCATTACTCAATGGTTTGCAACCGTTTGAGAACATACGAGCTTTTACAATGATCATAAGATAATTGTGTCATTTCTTGGCGAAACCATCCAATCAAAGGGCATGTGTCACGTCCATGCTGGCAAGAGATAATTTGATGATGAATCTTAGTGATACACCTTATACGACATTCATTTTTTTGTGAGCTGTGGTTAATTTTAAATTTATCACTCCCAACAAATGGTTGCGGGAGGTGAATCTGTTTTAGCTTTAAGTCTTTTAGTTGATAAATTTCACATTAAAGTTATTTATAATTTTCTATATTTTGCAATAGGATTTAAGTATTTTGATAGAAAGATTCCCGTATGATTGAGATTTCTTGTCAATATAGTCATCATCGGGAGATTTAAGTAATTAGTTTTATCCTTTCTGGAGAATGATCAAAATTGAATATTCGACCACTACAACATTCTTAGACCATTGGATTTTGAAATCAGATGTGACGATTGGAGACATACGAGAATATTTCAGATGCTTTTTTTAAGTATATTAATAATTATACCTATATGCATAATGTATTTTACATTTTACACGTGCATGACCTACTTATATTTTCCTATGTAAAATACATGTTTAAGTATATTAATGCTTATACCTATATGCATAATGTATTTTACATTTTTCACTTGAAGAACCAAATCACTTCATAGTCAATCTTATAAACAATCAATGCAGACTTTTGGGTATAGTCTGCACATCAAGGTCATAAAGGATTGCACTCTACTTCATATGAAAATGAGCTTAATTCTCAGCCCGATCAAGAAACTGTCATAACTTTCTATCAACAATACTGCAATTGGCAAGATATTGTTTGGCTATGGCAATCATCTTCATTTCATTCATTTTTCATTTTTCTATTGTTAAATTTATTTGAAATTATGTAGGGTCCTTTATCAATTTTAATTTTGGCAATCTCTTAGCATCCCCTCATTGTGAGAGAAGGTTGGGAGGCACTGCAATTTGATTCTATCCGCTCAGATCTAAGATACAACACTCTGAATTAGTAATCATTCCACCCAAATCAAAGATTAATGATGTGAGGTCTTCAAATTAAAAGATCTTCCCACTAGATCAAAGATTAATGGCCCGAGGACTTCAATTTGTGCATTCCTGATCATATTTAAGATCGACGGCGCAAATCTTCAAGTGAACGATACCTGTTTATGATATATATAAGCCTCAAATCACAAATAAATGGGAGAGGATTCGAGCGGATCTGATCATAGAGATGATTAAATCAGATCAGATTGGATCGGGTGTATTTGAGTAATGACTGGATGTGCAGGAGGGAAAATTATTGCGTCCGGTGTCCGGATTTGTCCGGACACCAATCCGGTGTAGCCACGTCACCCAAATACACCGGGACCCAGTGTATTTGGGTGACGTGGCATCACCGGATTGGATGTCCGGACATCTGGTGACCACGCAATAATTCGCCGGGCAGGAGGAAGCAGATGGATGCGCCGGAGGCTGCAAGCCTAGGCTTTCATCTCATGTTCCTTTGTGTGGCTTTGACGGAGGGACAGCGGCTGGCCGGGCCGAAGACAAAGGGTCGCGTGAGACCTGGGAGGGCAGACGTGATCGGCGGAGGTCGGCGAGTCGGATGGGAGACCGGAGGCGACTGGGTTGTGCGACTTGGTGCAGAGGATTCTGTCGTAGGGCATGGAGGCAGGATCAGATTGGATTCGGGCTGCAATGTAGGTGTGCCGGAAGCAGACTGATCGCGTGGGTCCGGTGACCTGGTCGCAAATCGGGTCTGACGTGCAGGTGGATCCGGCTGCCGGAGTCTTGAATATGCGGAACAGCTGGGTCGGAGATGCGGGGGCTGAAGGCTGCGAGTAGGTTGAGGGCTTCGGTTCCTTTGAGCAGCACAGAGAAGGATCGAAAGAGAGAGTGTGGGTTGCTTCTTTCAGGGCATCTCCAACCTAAAACCCCATTTTTCACGGCAAAATACAGCAAAACTTTAAAATGCGGTAATTCTGCTCCAATTGAACTCCAATTTACGGGCTTCCCTCGTCGTAACCGTCATTCTCCATTTCGCGGGTAAGTGTCACATTGTTCATCAGCAAACAAATGCCGGAGAAAAATGCGTTCGGTTGAGAGGTTTGAGGGCCTCCATTCGGTTGTTTGCCAAACGGCTAGAGATGGTCTCAGTCAGTTCCTTTTGTGTGTATTTAAGAGCAAAAGAGAAAATGATGTGAGGGAAATTGCATAGTTCAGGATTAAACGTGGGTAGTGGGGGTTGTGCCAGTTGTTAGAGGTCAACAAATATTACCACATTATGGGCTATTTGGTAGCACTCAAGATTTGATTTAAGTAGGATTTCATAAATTTTCTAAATTTGGATTTCGGAAATCCTGTGCGGCCTAAATCCTGAAAATTGTTTGGTAACATTCATGATATATTCTATTAAATCTCGTATGACTGTTTGGCTATAGAGCGGATTTAACGAACGGACTCTTCCTCTAGAACCAATAAATTTAGTAAATCTGGCAAAAAACAAGATTTTGGAAATCCGGGATTTAGCATGAAAAGGTGGAATTTTCCTTCTACGGTGGCTTTCATTTTCCTTGAGATTTGGTTTTGCATTTTTAGGCCGTTTAACCGGATTTCACTCAAATCCACCTTAAATCCAGCCTAAATCCTGCTAACACACAGCCCCTACGTTCTAATTTACTCAGCATTTCTTCTTAAACAAACAAGATAGCCCCCAAATAAAAGCAAATGTTAAGAGGCAAAGATTTTACATATTATCACTTTAAAAAATTGTGAGATATTTATTAATGATATACAAATCATTTTGTTTATATGTGTATCAATTGTATAAATATCTAAAAATGTCAAACCAAAGATTCACGAGAGCTAATGTGAAGTGTTGAAACTGCTTGCTATGTTAGTTTAAGTTCCTATGTTGGGTCTGTGATATGTTGACTGATGTTGAAAAGTTAATAGAACGACAATTAAAGAGGTATTTCATATTTAAAATTTGATGGGGAAGTTATCGATCTAACGGACACAATCATTCCACCTCAGCTCTAATTAATTGCTTATTTACTTGGGTGGGAAAAAGATATGTAAATCACAACCATCTTTCATGATTGGTAGTAATCTAGATCCAATAAATGTAAGAAATTTAGACTTGTTTGGAACCGTTTTTTTATTAAAATTTATGTACTATAAAGCTGCTTTAAGAAGCAGTAAGAAAATCGTCCCAAACGAAGCCTTAATTTTGCTTCAAATGAGTGTTGGACACTTTGGGGATAGTTTAGATTAAGGCTTTGTTTGGCATGATTTTTTTACCGCTTCTTAAATTGACTTATTAAAATTTTGTACTAGAAAACCGCTTTAAGAAGCAGTAAGAAAGCCGCTCCAAACAAATCCTGATAGTCCATTTGGTATAGCTTTTTCGTTACTTTATTTTTTCAAATAAATACCATAATTTCATTTTATTATTGGTATCTTATTATTTTATGTAGGGGTGTCAATTTCGGGTCTCGGGTCGGGTTCGGGTCGAACCCGGAACTGACCCGGGTTCAAACGGGTCGACCCTAACCCGACCCGGTTATGTAAACGGGTCGGAAATGCCAACCCGGACCCGACCCGGAAAAGCTGAGCGCGGGGTCGTCGCAGCGGAGCGATCGCAGCGGGGTGCGGGGTCGTCGCGCGAAGAGCGGTCGCAGCGGGTTCGTCGGGCGCGGGGACGTCGCGAGGCTGGTGCGTCGCACGCGGAGCGGTCGCAGACGCAACGGGTTCGCGCTGGTTCGTCGCGCGCGGAGCGTCGCGCGAGGCTAGGACCGCTAGGTCGCGCTACCCAGCGGGGTCACGCGACTCATGCCGACTCACGCGGGGTCACGGGTAGCTGCCGGGGGTTAGGCTAAACCGGGTTCGCGGGTTGACCCGGCAACCCGCCGGGTCAACCCGAACCCGACCCGTTTTTCAAACGGGTTGATTTCTGGAACCCGAACCCGACCCGTTTTGAAACCGGGTCGTGTCCAACCCGGATTTTTCGGGTCGGGTCCGGGTCGGATTTTCGTGTCGTGTCAAATATTGACACCCCTAATTTTTGAATGCTTTTAAAAAATTTATGAGATGGAAATTTATTTTCTTATAATCAAAATAATTAAGATGCTTTTTTCATAACAAGTTGAACTTCATTTGAGATAGTTTTATTACTGTTTTTCAAAGTTGCTTTCTAGTATAATTTTTTTTTTTTAACTAAAAATATTTATGATAAAAAATTATTATAAAAAGCAGTAAAAAATTTTCCAAATAAAACTTTTATAACTAATTTTGTAAAAGGCTGTAGTATTCTCAAATAACCCCTGAACAAACCCATAAAAACATAACAGCCTTATTCTCTAACTTTCATTGAAAATTTTCTTCAAAAAAAAAAACTTTCATTGAAAATCAAGACAGTCGACTTGGCCCAGATTGCAATGGGCCAAGCTAATGCGGCCACTTTTATCATGTATTATCAAAAATATCTTAATTAAACTCCAAGCCCAATTCATTAATTATAATTAGTTAGTTGTTACACGAACAAAACAATTTGTTAATTATAATTAAGTTGGCATAGCTAATAATTAAGAGGCAAACTAAATGGGAAAATTATTACGCCCGGTATCCGGATTTATCCAGACACCAATCCAGACGCGCCACATCACCAAAATACACTGGGACCCAGTGTATTCGGGTGACGTGGCGCGTCTGGATTGGATGATAATTCGCCAACTAAATGACACCAAATCATTGAGAACTCAGCTAAAACTGACGGAAGCTACAAGTATTGTTTAATTGGCAAGAAATTATTAAGTATTTGTTGAGAAAATACTTAATATTTTATTGAGTATTTACTTAGTATTTATTGTGTATTTACTGAGTATTTAATGCATATTTATTGAATATTTACTTAATATTAAATATGCATTAAATATTCATTAAATACTCATCAAATATGTAATAAATACTTAGTAAATATGCAATAAATACCTATTAAACACTCAACAAATACGCAATAATATAAAAAAACTATAATTTGACCACATGTGAACATTTCATTGCAGTCCGGACACAACTCTACATCCAGACTCATCAGGTAATAATCCCATGGCTCATCGATGTGGGTTCAATTGTTATCAAAATGAAAAAAAAAAAAATGTTAACATATCTTGATGCAAAATATATCAAAATAAATTTCAAAATTCTTAAATTTCTTCTAAGAATAGTAATGTATAAAATATCCTGGACTGTATTAATCTTAACATAAGTTTATGAACTTTGGAGTCCATCCTCATGCGTTTTGCACAGAATATCCTAACATAATTTTTTTCTTAGGCTTTATACTCTATGGTGAATGAACTAAGATTTTAGAAAAAGAAAAGATAGAACTATCTCAAATTTAAAAGAAAAAAATGTCTCTAATTTACAATATTAAATGAGGATTTAAGGATAAATATTTAATGTTGTGCCTACCAACATAAATTTTTTCATAAATGTAGGAGGGCAAGGGCTACCTAGGGCCTCCCTTATTCCACCCTTTTAGGCAACATAGAGATTTACATAGTAAAAGAGATGGTGAAATTTTCTAATTGGAGTAAAGATCTCCCATATCATCTTCATGAGATTTTGAATTCATAATGGTACCAAGGCACTCAATTATATGTACTTCGCCCAATCTATTTCATTCAGGCATTTATGCTTGGGCCCGATTTTCTTTTTTGCTTTGCTAGTTTATATTTTTGTATCCTGTTGAGGTCAGCGGCAATTTGATCGAACATTACTTTTATTTGCTCTCATTTCAAGAAGCGTCTCAAAAAGTGTCTTAAGAAGTTGACAATATTTAGCCTTATGCTTGTACTCACTGTGGTACATGTCGATCTTTGATTAGTTAGGGTTATCTAGAGGGAAGTGAGGAGGTGGTTGGCACATAGAATTATTCCTTCTCTTGGATGTCCACAAATATCTCATCAATCTCGTGGTCAAATTAAATTATTGGTTATTTAGGGGCACCTAGCATTAAATGACTATGACTCCTCTTACCTTTATAGAGCTTGACAGTGGTTGGCTTAACAATGTCGATCAACATAGTTATATTAATAACCCGCTGGTTGTGGATTATGACTTGAGCGGTCATTATTGATCCAATATTTTTGTTTGCGTGGTAGATGACTATTGGTTAACTTTTAAAGAGCTCGATGACTGACCACTAATCAGAGTGTAGTACTTTTGTTGCAGGCTGGAATATTCACGGTGGTAGAGTGAGTAAATTTTTTATTTTAGTGATGCACGAATATCCAACGCACAAACAAGTAATTTAAGAGAGATAGAGAGAGAAGTAAAACACTAGATCTTTTTTTAAAAGGAAAACTCGAAGAGGGAAAAGCCACGATGCCTCACCAAATTGAAAAGAATCCACTAAATTTGAGTGAATTACAAAGGTTGACAAGCTCCTTAACTTAGAAGCATTGAAATTACAGTAGTTTGGAAAGTTAGGCGGAAGTCCAACAGCAGTCATGGTAATGTCGGATAGCGGTAGGGTAGATGTCTGACGATGTTCTAGCAAAAATCTAGCAAACAGGCGATGATCTGCAGGCAGCTAATGACGGGGTGGTAGTATGAAGATGGTCTGGCGAATGTCCAATAACGGTCGGTGGTTGGGTGGTAGTTCGACGATGGACTAGCGGGAGTCCAGTGCTGGCCGGCAAGTCAGGCGGCGTTTGACGATCGGGCAGTGATACGACGATGGTTAGACATAAGTCAAGTGGCTTTCAGCGGCTCGGTGGATGTTTAACAGAGGTCGGTGGCCAGGGGTGGTTCGACGATGGTCGGGTGGGAGTCTAACGGCGATCGAAAACAAGGTGGTGGTCTAATGATGGTCAAGCTAAAGTCTAAAGGAGCTCAATGGTTAGGTAGAAGTCTAGTGGCGGTTGGCGTCTAGGTGGAAGTCCAGTGTCGATCAGTGGCTGAGTGGTGGTCCGACGATGGTCAGGTGGAAGTTCGGTGGCAATTAGCGACCGTGTGGAAGTCCAAGCCCTCTTTCATATGGGAAGTGAGGTCTATTTATATACTTTTTAGAGTGACAAGCTCCATGAGTATGGAGAAGATCCAGGTCAAAATTGGAGTGGTCAATCAGACGGCTCATATTGATTCCCTTGATCATGGAGCATTCATCAAGCATTTAACTTCTATAATGATGCCAGAATCAAGCTTTCTTAGGTTCGTTGGATTTGTTTGATTGAGCCGTTCGATTCGACTATAAGTACACAATATTTGGATAACATTTGATCATCTAATATATGATTTGAAGCTTCCAAATCTGCTCCGACCCCCTGATTTGGGCCCATTTGGTCTTAGATTGAACCTATTTTGGTGTTATTGGGTTTGTCCTTTTGAGACATTTAGTTTAACTATAAGTTAGCTTAAATTACAGTTCAGAAGGTTGCAAATTTAATATTAAAAGTTGTTAGCTTGGATAAGCCTCAAGATTCGTGCTCAACCATGACAATTTTTGGTGACATATCAACTTTAATTCTCATCATCTAAAAATTTAGATGTCTAATCCTACTTTTAAGTTATTATTGTCAAAAGTTTATATGCAATTAAGTATTAAAATGGTGAGTCTTGAACACCCATTGTTAAAACCAGCTTTACCACGACTAAATAAAAGACCATCACGCTCTATAGAGCCCTATTAAACCTTATAATATAATCACAAGAAGACCCTTCTTCCCTTGTTGGGTGCTCTACAATGTATGCATACTTATAGAGGCCTTTTGGCTAAGATAAACTAAAAGATGAAGAGTGACACAACTTGCTAAATGGGTCGACACTAGCAATTGATAGGCGAATAACCCACCTTCATGCTACATCTTTTAGAGTCATGGAGAAAACAATATAATGAAGGTACATCATTGTTTGAGATGAAGCATTTTTTTTAGGATTCCCCACGATAAGGGAGAAGTCACCTCATCCTTGGTAGGTTAATAGTGGTGCTAAATTTCTTTGATTGGGCACTTTCACTCTTATTAACATCAAGAGATGACAAACTTACAATTATGTGATGATCAACCAAGTCATCAGGGGTGATATTGCCACCCATTCACAATGGAATGTTACTAAAGGTGGTGGCTAGAATATGCATATATAGACAAGCACTAGAGATATTGTAATAGCATGTCTATTGTCCCATACAACTTTATTAAGTAATCTATGGTAATGAAAGCCTTCCCTACTGTAAACATTCATACCACTTTTTTGGTGTGTAAGGTAAATGATAGTAGAGATGGTGGTGAGTTTCCCGTGATAGTAATGTAATAAATGATAATTATTAAAAATAAATTTAAAATAAGAATATGAATTTCTATTTGAACTGGAGCGCCGTAACGTTGTGTTTATGGGCGCAACAAAGCCAAGCTTGTGAGCATAAAAACGTTGAAAATTACTATCGCGGTATTGAATGATCTATTCTACAGTAATTCTAGATTCAACATGCAATGTAGTAGGGCAGAGTCTCTTGGGTGCCACAACGCCATGCACTAAAATGAGTTTTTTATATATATTCTCCCTCCACTCACCTCCCTTGCTCCCTCAGTTGTGGCCTTGCTGTGGAAGGATGGGAGGAGGAGAGATGAAAGAAACATTAAGATTTTGGTCGTCGATCCTTATTGTTTGAAATTGCTTATACATATTTATATTTTCAAAGATTTTTATTTTGACCATTTGATTTTTCCCAAAAATGATTTTATTGTATTTTCTTCGAATTTAGTGAACTTGTATTGCATAACTTTTTATATATTGTAATATTGATTGTTCTGGATATTCTGACTGGTTGGTTTTATAATTTCACAAAGTAGAATGATAATTATTATGTTTTTTTTTTACAATTTGTGCATAATAATTTTTTTGACATTTTAATACAAGTATTTTATTAATACAACTATTGTGAATAATGCGAGTATGTAAATGAGTAATAATTGGTTGCTATTATTGTTGTAATACTATATGCAAAAATAAAAATGATGGTTATTTATTGACATTGTCTAGAGATATGATTGACCGACATGTACAAGATGATGAGTTGACGAGCTTTCTTTTAAATATTGTGGTTTAGTACATGAGAGTTATAACGGGATGATTATTATGCCGACGAATAAAAAGTGCCGACTTTGTATAATGAGCCAACAATTTCTTATTTTTTGGTTACTGAAAAACATCATGAAAGCTAGAACTCTTTATTATTTTGTGTGATTATTGGAATACATGTTAATGTATTGATTTAATGTCATTGTACTATTTTATTATTTTTGCTGATTATTGTCACTATACTATTTTATTGTTATTGAGCACCTGAGTTCGATTACTAAGCATGTGATATAAGTTACTAATTTGATACTGATATAAAATAATTGAGTATCATGTATAAACTCTTATATAATTTTCTGATTGTAATACACTGATAGAGATTTTGATAGTCTTCATAGATGCTTCAATTTTCTTGATTTATACGATCTCTTTATTTATTGGGTAGCACTACTACGACATATAATTTAAGAATGATTGTTTACTGTTTTATTGTTTCAACCTCCATACTGGTTTATTGGCATTTGTACCGCACCGGTTTACTATTTTACAGACTTTACTATTACTGCATGTGCGTTTTTTTATTTCTGTACTAATTCATGATCACATTGACTAAGTGATTACATATATTTTGGTTTTTTTCCCATACTTTGAGTGAAGTAGTGGAGGATTTTAGTGACGTGCTAGATTTTTTAGCTTATTATATGCAGATTAATGATTTCAGGTCAGGAATGAGGATCGGGAGTGTGAAATTGATCTGACAAAGCTCTTCAAGTTTTCATGTTATTTTGTTTTAGTTATTCTTATGCAGTTAATTAGCAGCAGATAAGTAGTGTGTTGTATTGTATAACTTCTGAGTTCTGACTATTATATATATATATATATATATATATATATATAGAGAGAGAGAGAGAGAGAGAGTATATATATATATATAGAGAGAGAGAGAGAGAGAGAAATAAATACATATAAATATTAATTTTTTGATAAATTTATTGATTTTTTACTGGTATTTTATTATTAAAAAAATTAGATAATTTTGATTGGTATTACAAGAGATAGAAAAATTCTTTTCCAATTAATCATGGAACATCACAAAAAGGATTGTTCTTGATCAAGCTTTCTTCTACAAACTAAAAATATTTTTCATGTGAGTATAGAAATTGAAAATGTGTATAAATCTATCTAAATAACTCATGCCGGTTAAGTGAGTTACTAAATTATGAATTTAAAGCCAACTTACTCCACAGTTTAGAAATTTTTACCGTAACAAAGAGGCATTATGTAAAATAATTAGAATAATAAAAAACTGCACCAAATTTCGGTGGTTTGATTGTGATGGCCCACGCCCAATACTATAGTGATTCATAATTATTAGCACAAAAGCCGAGAAAAAAAAGTATGAATTGTACAGACCATAATGTCAAAGAGGCCATACATTGATTGGCGAAGAAAAGGCCCATAAATCCATTATCCCCTAACCCATAAACATTTTCCACTCTTAAGATCATCTCTAATCGTTCGGCAAACAACCGAATGGAGGCCCTCAAACATCGCAACCGAACATTTTTTTCTCCACCATTTGATCTAGGATGAACATTGCGACGCCAATATTGACGTCGCACTGTTCATATGCGTATTTTTGGTCTCTATCGAACTTGTGGAAGAAAGGTGCGAAAGAAGAGAGCGACGGTTAGAGGGCAAAATGACGTTCGATTGAAGATGAATCACGACACTTTTTGATTTCACTACATTTTGGAGTGAAAAATGAGATTTTTGGTTGGAGATGCCCTAACATCGATATTAATGGTCTTTTATTTGGTCCGGTGAACGTACGTAGAGCTACGTTTGGCCGACATTGAGATCGCGTCACGTAGCAGGCACAAAATGAGAAATATTTTTGATCCAATATTTTTGTTTGCGTGGTAGGTGACTATTGGTTAACTTTTAAAGAGCTCGATGATTGACCACTAATCAGAGTGTAGTACTTTTGTTGCAGGCTGGAATATTCATGGTGGTAGAGTGAGTAAATTTTTTTATTTTAGTGATGCACGAATATCCAACGCACAAACAAGTAATTTAAGAGAGATAGAGAGAGAAGTAAAACACTAGATCTTTTTTTAAAAGGAAAACTCGAAGAGGGAAAAGCCACGATGCCTCACCAAATTGAAAAGAATCCACTAAATTTGAGTGAATTACAAAGGTTGACAAGCCCCTTAACTTAGAGGCATTGAAATTACAATAGTTTGGAAAGTTAGGCGGAAGTCCAACAGCAGTGGTGGTAATGTCGGATAGCGGTAGGGTAGATGTCTGACGATGTTCTAGCAAAAATCTAGCAAACAGGCGATGATCTGCAGGCAGCTAATGACGGGGTGGTAGTATGAAGAATGGTCTGGCGAATGTCCAATAACGGTCGATGGCTGAGTGGTAGTTCGACGATGGACTAGCGGGAGTTAAGTGGTGGCCGGCAAGTCAGGCGGCGTTTGACGATCGGGCAGTGATACGACGATGGTTAGACATAAGTCAAGTGGCTTTCAGCGGCTCGGTGGATGTTTAACAGAGGTCGGTGGCCAGGGGTGGTTCGACGATGGTTGGGTGGGAGTCTGACGGTCATCGAAAACAAGGTGGTGGTCTAATGATTGTCAAGCTGAAGTCTAAAGGAGCTCAATGGTTAGGTAGAAGTCTAGTGGCGGTTGGCGTCTAGGTGGAAGTCCAGTGTCGGTCAGTGTCTGAGTGGTGGTCCGACGATGGTCAGGTGGAAGTTCGGTGACAATTAGCGACCGTGTGGATGAAGGCACATCATTGTTTGAGATGAAGAATTTTTCTTAGGATTCCCCACGATAAGGGAGAAGTCACCTCATCCTTGGTAGGTTAATAGTGGTGCTAAATTTCTTTGATTGGGCACTTTCACTCTTATTAACATCAAGAGATGATAAACTTACAATTATGCATGTGATGATCAACCAAGTCATCAGGGGTGATATTGCCACCCATTCACAATGGAATGTTACTAAAGGTGGTGGCTAGAATATGCATATATAGACAAGCACTAGAGATATTGCAATAGCGTGTCTATTGTCCCATACAACTTTGTTAAGTAATCTATGGTAATGAAAGCCTCCCCTACTGTAAACATTCCTACCACTTTTTTGGTCTTTTATAAATATAATAATATAATCTTCATTATAATTAAGTTACAATTACATTGTCTTGATATGAATTTTTTATCATTTAAAGAGCCTCAAAGACTACAAATAATAATATTTGTGATTAGGGGTAAATGAGTCTAGCCGAGCTCAAGTCACCGTTAATTGAGTTTGAACTTGATTAATTAATTGAGTTCTAGCTCAAGCTCGAGCTTGATTCTCAATTCACATGATGGCTCATTATTTCGAAAGAAAGAAAATAATCATGATTCAAATAATTCTTATAAGAAAATTATAAAAAGATCATGAAATTATAAAAATTAAATAAAAAAAGAATAATTTGATATTTAAAATTTATATATAATTCATACATATTTTTAACAGTATCTTGCTTGAACTCTTACATTTAAATATATTTAATTGTAGTTTAAACTAAAACTTTTTATACGAGTCAACTCACGTGATAACGGGTCGAGTAAAGATGGACTCAAGCTTGACTCACCAGAGCTGGAGCAGCATAAGCATCATATCGTGATCATCAAACTCCTAACTTCATAGTTATATTAAGTAAGAGAAATAAATTAGAATGGAATAAATTTCATTATTTTTCTCAATAATAGTTGTAATATATATCATCTTCCAAAAGGATAAGATTAGAATTTCCCATATGATTTCATAAAATCAACCCAAATTCTCTCCACTTTTTGTTCACCTAGCTCCAACTTAAAGCTTGCTTGCTTCTTTCCAAAGCCTCAACACAAATTATTCAACTTTGGGCAGATTAGTGGGCCCGCTATTGTCACGGCCCAACCCACTCTGCTTATGTCACCAATTCTTTTTTGTGTCAAATAAGAAATGTGGCTTCTTCCCGCGCCTTGCTTGAATGGGAACGTGGGGCCCGGCGCGTGGCGCCACGGTGGGGGCTTAATGATGGTTGCTGTCTGATTGCTATAGTGTGCCACGTGGACGGTCACGGTTAGCCGTTGTGCCGTCGAACTGATTTCTGATTGGTCCGTTTTGCCTCCCAGTTGGCACTTTGAATCTGGCCTTGGGCAAGAAATTATTAAAGGCATTTTTATATGGAAATGGAAAATACTTTTTACTAAAAAGTATTTTTTTATTTAATTATAAAATTGCATTAATTAGATTAAGAGTTTGAGAATCAATTTGTGAATAAAAATATAAAATACAAGTTCAAATAAACACATAATTATCTAAACTTAACCATTAATATTAGTTGCTTTGTAAATGATAAGACAATGGAGTTTTGTATTAACTTATTTTCTGGTAATAATTTTGGGGCTATAATTACTCCATCAATGAGATTCTATCCCTAACTAGGGCACCCAACAACGATAAAAAAGAATTTGAGGCTGGCCTGCATCAATTGGATTTTATTGATATTGTTGCGTCCTGCAATATTCGCGGCGGTAGAGAAATATATAGTTTAACGTCTTAGCATTGTACGAAGATCCAGCACATAAGCAGATAACAGAGAGGGTGTAGCGTTCACAAGAGACAATAAAGTTTTTACGTGGAAACCCCTGAAAAATGGGGAAAACCCACGGGGCCTAACGTAGTTTGAATGAATCCACTTGTATTTGTAGTCTATTACAAATAAGGCTCTTCCTTAAGAGAAGGCCTTGGCTTGATGTCACAAATGTACATCATATAAAGCACATTACATGGTTGGAGTTACATAGACTTGTTTGTTTGGTCAGCAGGACCATAGTCGATAGCATAGAGGTCGGAAAGATCATAGTTGGCAGGAGACCAGGGTCAGAAAGACCATTGCCCGGCGATGTACGTCAGAAGGACCGTAATATCCAGGAGACCGATGTTAGAAAGATTGTTGTAGTGGGGTGGTTCTTTGGTAGAACTATGGGCATCAGATGGAGTCATCACAGAAGTTTGGCCGTCAGGTGATGGTCCGGCAGAAGTCGAGGCCTCGAGTGGTTGTCTGGAAAAAGTCCGGGCGTTAGATAATGGTTCAATGGAAGTCCGAGCCTCAAGTGGTGGTTCGATGGTGCAACGACATCAGGTGGTGGTCCGGCAGAAGTCTGGGCCTCAGGTGGTGGCCTGGTGGAGCATAGGGCCTCAAGTAGTGGTCTGACGGAGCAACGATAGAAGGCGGTGGTCCGAGCCTCAGGTGGTGGTTCGATTGAGGTCAGGGCCTCAACTAGTGGTCCGACAGAGCAACAGTGTCAGGCGGTGGTCCGGTGGAAGTCAGGGCCTCAAGTTGTAGTCCAGCGGAGGTGAGGGCCTCAAGTGGTGGTCTGGTGGAGCAACGATATCAGGCGTTGGTCCGACGGAAATCTGGACCTCATGTGGTGGCTTGGTGGAGCACAGGGCCTCAAGTGTTGGTCCGGCGGAGCAACGACGTCAGGCGGTGGTCCGGCGGAGCAACGACGTCAAGCGGTGGTCTAGCGAAAGTCAAGCCTCAGGTGGGATACGGTAGAGCAACGACGTCAAGAGGTGGTCTGGCGGAAGTCTGGGCATCAGGTGGTGGCCTGGTGGAGAACAGGGCCTCAAGTGGTGGTCCGGCGAGATTCCGGCGGTGGTCGAGAAGGAGCTTCTTCCTTTTCTTCTATTCTTCTCTTCTTGCTTGGAGCCCTCTCAAGAGAAATGAGAGGTCTATTTATAGATTTCTGGAGTGACATGATCCGTAAATAGGTGAGAGATTAAGGGCAAATGAAGAGTGGTTGAATGGACGGCCGAGATTGAATCCCTTGATTGTGGACCGTTCATCAGACATTTGAAGGTCTTTGTGATGTCGGAATTCGACGATCTTAGGCTTGTCGGGTAGAATATGACATTGAAAAACGATTCCGAGGACCCAAAGAACGTCATATTTTAACTTTCCATGGCCAAAATTGGGCCTGAAAAGGTGTCAGGATGAACTTACCGCCTACAAACGCCACTGGCTGCCGCCGCCGCGCTGCCCTGACTGCCCGCATGCCCGTGCGTCCACCCTGTGCCCGACCTGCCTCTAGCCTGCGCGCTTGAAAATGATTAATCAAAATAGAGGGATAATTAAGTGGAATAATAATCAAAATGCTCATCTATTAAACTGAAATAATTGAAATAATCATGCTTAAAACTATAGATTTAATGGAGCTATTTTTTTTTTATTATGAATGCTATAAATAGTCACTCAATTGTAAAATCAAGTGTATTAATAAGAAATGCTAAAGGGTAATTAGGGCAACTAAATAATTCATTAACTAACAAATCTCAAGAATTAAGTCAAGTAATATAAAATCCCTAAAATCAATACCAAAGAATAATATAAAGTAATTAACCGTAGGAGTAGGAACACTTGAAAAAACACAAGTTAGAAAAAATGTTGACTAAGGCCGTTTTGTTTGAAGTATTTAGAATTAAAAAAAAAAAGAAGCTTAATTTATTTGAAATACGATAGAGTTATTTGATTGAGTGTTAAAAAAAATGTTGGATCACTTTATTTATATTTGGCTTATACTAAAATGAATTTGGTGTAAAATAAAGTTGAGAAGACTGCGACAATGATGGTGGGGCTATGATAGTAATGACACCAATGAATGATTAATGATTGCTAGCGAGAAGATGTTACTGATGGTGAGTGATAAGTGGCAGAAGCCGGTTATGGCAAGTGGCCACTACAAGAAAATGCGATATTGCCAATGGATTTCATCCGCCGGTAACAATTAAAATCTGTCGGAAATAAGACATTTCAAGCACATTTTCAACACAAATGGTTTCGAAGGTAATTAACGCGTCGGAAAGTTAACACCGGTGAATTTTTTTTGCCGAAAATATTTCCGGTGGATCTTCCGGCGAAATACTGGTGAAAAGATAGGAGCTGTCGATGCCTTTTTCGTTGTCGTATTCCGGCATAAGATCCATCGATAATTCCAGTGGACAAAGTATGCCAAAAATACCAGCAAATAATCCATCGCCTAAAAAGTGTCGTCCTGTTTCCGATGTACATTACTGTCAAAATATCCATCGGAACTCGGAAGTAACAACGCAAATTTCTGTCGGAAACATCGTTGTATCGTATTACCGACATTGTTTCGACGGACAATCCGCAGAAAAACTATAGCATAAACAAAAAATAATAAAAAAAAACAATTAAACCTGCATAGAGAAAAATACAACACTATCTATTATTATCAATTACAGGAACAAAATCATTAGCAAAAAGCATACACCAAAGTACAATATTCTCTTGCAAATATCTAGTGAGAACATCCATAACTAAAATCAAGGACAAACACCAAGATACATTTTCTTGCAAATGTCTAGTGAGAACATCCATAACAAAAACAAATTAAAAGCATACACAAATGTACATTTTGTTACAAATGTCTAGTGAGAACATCCATTACAAAACATAAAGCATATGATAAGATTAATTCTCTTGATAATGTCTAGTGAGAACATTAATAATAAAACTAAAAGGCATACACCAAGATACCTTTTCTTGCGAATGAATAGTGAGAACATCCAAACACAAGGTCATGAGATAATACATTCTCTTACCTGTTGTGTTCGGGGATGTTTTTGGCGAAAGTCGGCGAGGGTTTGATCGAGGCAGCTCTCGGACGCGAAGAAGAACTGCTCATCGGTTGCTCGTTAGGGGCAGCTCTCGGACTTGAGCGAAGAGAGGGAAAGCAATCGGCAGTTATCCGAAGTGAAAGAGGGAAAGAAATGAGAACTCGTTCGGCTGATTGGCTGAAATAGGGCTTTAACCGGCACATTTTCCGGCGTATTATCCGCCAGTTATATAACTGGCAGATAGTACGTCGGTATTGCTTCGTCGCGATTAAGTAAGCCGGCACAATATTCGCTGGTGATTCTGTCGGCAATTAACGGCGGAATATGCGTCAGACACATTTGAAATGCCGGTGAAAAGCTGACAGAATTTGCGTCGGTATTTCCATCGTGAAAATTGCACTAGAAATTGCGTCTTTAACTTACCGGCGCATATTCTGCAAGTACGTGTGCCGGTGTTTCCGGTGTACAATATTCCGCCGAAAAGTATGACAATAATAGCGCATTTCCCTATAGTGGGCTGAGGTGGGTAGAGACATCACCTGGCAGCTTGCGAAACGCAAAGAATGTCGGGTAATGAGCGATTGGCGACCAAGGGCAACACCCAGAGGCCACCAACGGGTGCTGAAACTTCGTAAGCATAGTGTATTTAAAATTCAACCAAATCCTATATAATAAAATTATTGAATGATAAATTTCAAATACATCAGTAAATTATTTTACATTTTTTTTATCTGAATAAATACAAATATTTACAAAAGCCTACCTTCATTCTTCAGCATATCAAACTACCCTTAAAAGATAATTAAATTTCTGAAACTGGCCAATTGACATACGAAGGGGTAAAATTCATTTAATAAAAAAGAAATTTATTAAGGTGACATAGAAGCCAATGTACTAATGTAATTGTTCCGACCTTGAACTTGGAAAATTTATGGTAGAACGGTGTCCGGTCAAGAGAAATTTAATTACGTTACTCACGAAGAGCACGTGCCTTGTCATGGAATTTTTATTAGGTCTGGATATCTGACGTAGCTTTACATCCGGACGTCAATAAAATGTCGCCACATGCTCTTACTCTTTATCGTGCGGCCCGACGACCCGACCCGGAACGGAAACCCGGTATTGCTATGTTCGTGTATTGTTCGGTATTGTTAGGTATTGCTCGATATTGCTAAGTATTGTTTGGCAATAACGAGAAATACCGCTCTGTCAAGACGAATATCGAGCAATACCGAACAATACCTAGCAATAACGAACAATACCTAGCAAAACCGGGATATTGCTCGATATTGTTAGGTATTGCTCGGTATTGTTAGGTATTGGTCTTGACAGAATGGTATTTCTCGTTACCGAGCAAAACCTAGCAATACCCTAGTATGTACAAATCAGCTAATACATAGTAATATTGGGTTCAGGTCCGGGTCGGATTGTCGGGCCGAGCGATAAAAAGTAAGAGGACGTGGCGACATTTTATTGACGTCTGAATGTAGAACAAGTCGGGTATCCGGACCTAATAAAAATTCCTTGTCACGAGACTCATTTCCGCTCTGGCTTCACGAAGAGACAAAATCTCTATAACAAATTCCCATAAAGAACCGCCGAATCACTGCACAATTTACAATTTATTAAATGCACATTTATACCTAACTGTAATAACAAAAATATATTTATTTTATTTGAAAAAAATTAATGACAGTGCAAGATTTTCAAAATCGAATGAGATATTTAGGATCAACGATCGAATAGGAATTGAATGGGATGATTTAATTAATATAAAAATTATTTAAATAAAATTTAAATGATAGAATAATTATGTAATAATATAAATTTATAATTAAAAATAATTTAAATTCACACATTAATAAATTTTTTTATATAATTTTAAATGTAAACACATTCAATCTTCCAATTTAATTCAGATTTTAAAAAAACTTAGCTTATATAAAAATTGTAAATTTAATATTAATTATTTTTTATTTATGTTATATATTTAGATATAATTTATACATATAAATTATTAAAATTAAATCATTTATTAATAATAAAAAAATAAATAATTTTAGTATATAAATAATAAATGAAATGTATAATTCATTTAATATTATTAAAAATAAATACTATTTACATCATAAAAAGTTTATTTAAAAAATCTATTCTAAAATATATAATGTATGTTGTAAACTTAATAAGTAAGAAATTCAACTTATTTAGGCATCCCGTTTAGAACTTACTCTTGATGGTGATTGAACTTTATATTGATTTTTGAGTTTGGATGTGATAAGAACTTATATGGAAGGATAGAGCCATGTGAAATGATTAGTTGGAATTTTTTTATTTAAAAAGTAAATATTTTAAATTTAAATTAATTTGCTAAATTATAAATACTACTTAATATCTATATTCTTAATATATTAAATTAATTTATTTAATTATTTAAATATTTAAAAAATTAAATCAATTGGTTAAATAGGACCGGGACCAATTTTTCGGTTGAGTTGGCGGTTCCAACCAGTTCATCTCGATTTGATACAAAATCAAATTTCAGGTTAAGCTAGACTGACTTATAGACCAATTCATAGTTGAACAGATTGGTTAAGTATGGATTTTAAAACTCCACGGAAGAACCTTTTTTTTGTGACTGATACGTCATGCAAAAATTATCTTGATCGAGCACGAATCTCGAGGCAAAAATCAAGTTGGAAACTTCAAAAATTAAATCCGGGAGCACATGAACTCCGATTTTAGCAAACTTACAGTCAAACTGAGCGTCTCGGAAATACGAACCCAACGACACCAAATTCGACCCAATCCGAGCCCAAATGGGTCCGAATCAAGGACCCGAAGCACTGTTGGAAGGTTCCAACCGCAATTTGAGTTACAAAACGGTCTCCGATTTTGACGAGCTTATACTCGAATCGAACGGCTCCACGAGAAAAATCCAACGAACCAAAGATCGCCGAATTTCGACATCATTAAGGCCTTCAAATGCCCAACGAACGGTGCATGATCAAAGGATTCGATATCGGATGTCCATTCAAAACACTCCCAATTCGCCCCTGATCTCACGCCTATTTACGGGCTATGCCACTCTAGAAAAACTATAAATAGAGCCCTCATTCTACACCAAAGGGACTTAAGTGAAGAGAGAGAAGAAGAAAGGAAGAAGAAGAGAAAGGGGAAAAGGAGAATCCCCTCCTCGACCACCGCCGGAGCTCTTCCTGTCGCTCGAACACGCCGGGATTCTGCGTGATATTCGGGAGAACGCAGGAATTCTTCCCAACTTCCACATGATGCTGAAATTCTTCCCAATTTGCAATAGAGTTCCCTCCTGACACCGAAACTCCGCTCAAGTGAAGCCAGAATTCTCTTTTGCCACCAACAGACGTCAGACTTCTACCCGACGTCGAACATTCACTCTTCGCCAAGTTTCTACCCGGCACCGGACTTCTTCCGGTTATCGGACTTCGCTAGACGTCTACGCGAAGATGGATTTCTTTCCATTGTTGAACTTCTACCTGACTCTGTCCTTCTGATCTTCGTCGTCAGATTACAGTCCTTCTGACCTCCGTCGCCCGCCGACTACGGTCCTCCTGACTTACGTCGCCCGCTAACTACCATCCTTCCGATCTCCGTCGCCAGCTGACTACGGTCCTCCTAACTTCCGTCGCCCGCCGACTGCAGTCCTTCCAACAAAGCGAATATGTCAATAGTAGCTCTTTGTATTTACATCATGTAATGTACTCTATAAGATTTACATCAAGCTAAGGCCTTCTCCCAAGGAAGGGCCTCATTTGTAATTGACTGTAAATACTAATGGGTTCGTTCAAACTGGGCTATGCCCCATGGTTTTTTCCCCTTTTTTCAGGGGTTTTCCACGTAAAAATCTTGGTGTCTCATAAATGCTAGACCATCTCTCTTATCTGATTGCGTGCCGGATTTTCGTACAACACTAAGACGATAAACTTTATATTTCTCTACCGCCGCGAATACTCCTGGACGCAACAGTGACGATGAAGCACTATACTTAGGCCAGTGAAAATCCCGGCAGAACCTAATTTCATTGAATATAAAACATAATTACATCAGAGAAATAAAAATACAACTTAAAGAAAGATGCGAGAGCAAGATTATGACAAACTGCAGTAAAAAAAAAAAAAGAGTAATGCCCATAAATTGGTATAAATAGATGCTGATATAAAATCACTTCAAATAGAAACATCAGAATTATTCATCATCGTTTAGGACTCTCAACGAAAATCTCCAAATGACCCAAAAGCACCACAAAATCCTACTAGTGAATAGTTAGCAAAAAATATAAGGGTCTCAATATTTGACACGATTCGTAAATTCTGAATTCGGATCTACTCGTTTGAAAAACGGATTAGATTCTAGTTTCAAATTCTGACTTGATTGAAAATTTTGGTCGGGTTTGGGTTAATCTAAAAATTCCAAATCAACCCAAAATGACCCGTTCGTCTCGTCTGTCACGGTTACGGCCTGTCCATTGTTTGCATGTCAGTCCATCGTGCTAGCAAGGTAGTTAGCTCGTGCCTGCATGCGGTCGTCCTCAAGCTCACGCAATGTCCGCAAAGGTTGTCATCGCGCTCGCCCAACACGCAACACCTGGTACGCGCGCTTGCACAAAGTGCCTCCATGTGCTAGTCCACACCGGCATGCGACATGCCCATGCTCGCTCGCTCAAGCTCTCACTCGCCCGCATAGTCTCTCGGATCAATAGGTCTGGTCCAGGTCTAGCTTTAGAACCTGTTTATCAAATCAAGTTGGGTTCGAGTCAGCTGAATTGGACTCGGGTCAATTCCAAATTCGACCAAAATCTGTCCTAAATATTTATTTTGACACCCCTAATAAAATGCATATCCATTGAAATGCCATAATAAAAATTCAGCCAAAAGCAAATAAAAATCGGGGCTGCAGATATTTGCGCCGAGTGAGTCAAAATTTTTGTAATAAATTATATTTTTAATATAAATTCTTAACACTATTTGAGTATTTTCGGCCGGCTGATAGGAGACGTTGTGTCGTCAGCAGCCAGCAGGTCAGTATCAGTGCATTAAGGAACAATTAAAATAAAAAAAATAAAAAATTTGCCCCGGCTTTTATCGATGAGAATAAAATAATTCCACATAGGCCGGTCAATTATTGCTCTGTTTCATTAGAAAATGTTGATGCTTCTATAGTTGGATTGGAGTTTTTTTTTTCTATTGAATCATGACTCAATTTGTCTCAAATGATAAGTTTGACAGAAAAAAAAAAAAAACACATATATTGATGATGTTGATCAAGAGATGTTGCAATGGGTGAAATGGTGCGACACGATGAGGATCACGATTGGGTAGAAAAGGAGCCTTGGCTTGAGATTCACGTAAGGATCTATGGGACTGTCTGAAAGTAAAAAAAGACGACTACATTCGACATATATATATCATGATAGATGTAACCAGATGTATGAAAGAAAGATATAAACATAGAAATTACTAGGGATGGAGAACTTTCACACCCTTATAAAAGGTGGTGCTCAAAGTGAAATTTTAAATTTGAGCTGCTTTTAAAAGGAGTGTTGATTTTGATAAGTTAGTCGTAGATTTGTAAACTAGAGTATGTGTAGACTTGAATCGGCTAGAGCTTCTCTTGAGCTTTGAACCTGCAGGGAAAGATAAAACGGGAAGAAGAAGGTAGATAGCAGAAAGTGTTTTCATTGACCTTGTACCGAAAACCCTGTTACAACATATATCAAAACTAACTCAACCTGAGCCGTTTGATTAAGCAGTTGTAAAGTAGAGGTGAGGATTAAAAAGGTACAAGCATAAGTATGACAAGTCAGAGTAGTGGCTGCACAAAACGGCTAAAGCAGGATAAGTTCTAAAGCATATCAGTTCTGCTTATCATCCCCCCGCAAGATGATACTCGAGTTCCAGAGTGTGAGCTTGTGTCGTAAATCTTGAAACCTTTGAATAGCTAAAGGTTTGGTAAATATATCTGCTAGCTGATCAAGTGAACTGATATGATGAATAGAGATATCTTTAGACTTCACACAATCCCGTATGAAATGATAATCTATCTCGATGTGTTTGGTACGCGCATGGAAAATAGGATTGTTAGCTAATGCGATTGCTGAAATATTATCACAAAATAATTGAGTGGCATTTGTAGCAGGAATGCCAAACTCAAGAAGAAGACGCCGTAACCAAACGAGATCAGCAGCTGTCGTGGCCAACGATCTGTACTCAGCCTCAGTAGAAGAACGAGCAACCGTTTTTTGCTTTTTGACCTGCCAAGAAATGAGATTGTGACCAAGGTAGGCACAATAGCCAGTGGTTGATTTGCGGTCTAGGGGATCTCCAGCCCAATCAGAATCCGAAAAGGCTGAAAGAGATAATTCAGTAGGTTGAATGAGAAGACCAAAATCTAACGTGCCTTTAAGATATCGAAGAAGCCGCTTGAGTAAGTAGAAATGTCCATTCGAAGGGTTGTGCATAAATTGACACAGTTTATTAACTGTAAAAGATACGTCGGGTCTCGTGACAGTTAAATATTGCAAGGAGCCAACAAGATGTTTGTATAAATCAGGATTGTGAAATGAAGCATCAGCATCTAGCGGCATAATAGATTTAAGAGCTACTGGTGTAGATAAGGATTTACAATTATCCATACCAGCACGCGATAGAATATTGGTAGCATATGACGTATGTGATAAAAATAATCCCTGTTGTGCCGATTTTACCTGAATGCCGAGAAAGTGATGAATGCAGCCAAGATTTTTAATGCTGAAATGCTGTTAAAGTGTAGTTAAAAGCCGCTGAATAAGATCATCATCATCACCAGTTAATAATATGTCATCCACATAGATTAGGATGAACAAACATTTGGAGTCTTTGCGGTACAGCAAGAGAGAAGGATCAGCCGAACTCGGGTGAAAACCGAAATTGAGCAGATGGGAAGAAAACTTTGCAAACCACTGCCTTGGCGATTGTTTCAATCCATAGATTGATTTTTTTAAAAGACATACATGATTAGGATATGCCTTATCAATAAACCCAATCGGTTGAGACATATAAACTGTGTCAGTGAGATCACCATGTAGAAAGGCATTAGAAACGTCCAGTTGTAGAATGTTCCATTTACGAGTCATGGCAACAGTAAGAAAAATGCGGATCGTGGGAAATTTGGCAACTGGACTGAAGGTTTCTAAATAATCCAACCCATATTCTTGTTTAAAACCTTGAGCTACTAAACGAGCTTTATGCCGAGCAATAGAGCCATCAGCATTATATTTTGTTTTATAAATCCACTTCGAGCCGAGCACATTTTGAGTAGGAGAAGGTGGTACCAGAATCCATGTACCTTGTGCTTGTAAAGCATCAAATTCATTTGACATGGCTTGGCGCCAAATCAATTGTTTGGACGCCTGTGTATAGCAAGATGGATCCTGTGGTGCTAGAGAATGAGACATGCTTATAATTTGTTTGGGTTTTAAGCTTCCTGTTTTGAAACGGTTAAGCATCTGATGCGTCGGCTGAGGAATTATAGGAGAAGTAGTGGAGACGGAAGGTATGGGATCGGCTGAAGTTGTATCCGGGACATTGGAAGGAATGTTCTGTGGAGAAAACGGCTAACTTAGATTATTAGTATGAGAAGTAGAACTAGACGAAGTTGGAATTTGTTGAGAAGTGAGTGGAACTAATGTCAAGGGAGTAGTTAAAGAAGAAGTAGAAGAAGGAGGAAGAGTTTTATGTAAAGTTTGAAAGGGAAAAATATGCTCAAAGAATTTAACATGACGAGAGATGAAAATTTTCTGTGATTCCAAATTGTAGCATTTGTAGCCTTTAGCATTTGAGGCATAACCAAGGAAAACACAAGGAGAAGATTTGGGATCAAATTTGTTCTTAGGAAGGTTTGGCAACCATGGGTAACATAAGCAACCGAAAGTTTTGAAAAAGGAATAATCTGGTGGCTTATGATAAAGACGTTGAAATGGAGAAATTTTAGGAATTGGAGAGATGGGAAGACGATTTAAAAGGAAAATTGTAGTGAGCAAAGTATCAGGCCAGAAGGAATAGGGAATGTGTGCATCATGTATAAGACTACGTAGAGTTTCAATGATATGCCGGTGTTTCCTCTCAACAATACCATTTTGTTCTGGTGTGTAGGGGCAAGACAGTTGATGAATAATGCCAGCATTTTGCAAAGTAGTTCGAAAAGAGGCATTTACAAATTCCCCACCATTATCAGAACGAAGTATTTTAATGGAATTGTTAAATTGATTTTCCACAGACGCTTTAAAAATAAGAAACTTTGAATGAGCTTCAGATTTGAAACGCATTGGAAACACCCAACAATAACGAGAATAGTCATCAACAAAAAGGATATAATATTTATAACCTTGATTTGACAAAATTGGGGATGGACCCCATACATCAGTATGTATTAAATCTAAAGGTTTCTTGCTACAATTTGAAATACGAGAAAACGGAAGTTTGTGACTCTTTGAGAGTGCACAAGATTTACAATGAAAACTAGACAAAGATGTGCTAAAAATGGAAGATAAATCCGCTTGTGTTGAAGACGACGGATGACCCAAGCGACGATGCCAGAGACTGCTGAGAAGAACAATAGGAGAAGAACTGGTCAGTGGTGAAGTGTGGCTGGACGGTTGTGAAGTTTGGAATCTATAGAGGCCTTGACGAGGTGGTCCTTGAAGAAGAATTTGATTGTTCTTCAAATCCTTGATAGCAAAGCCGGATTTGTCAAAAACAACAGAACAAGGATTATTACGGACTAATTGATGAATTGAAACCAGATTATGTGAAATGGAAGGAACATGAAGTAATGGTTTCAAAAGAATCTTACGATTGGGGGTCGGTAATATTCCTTGGCCAGAATGTGTAATCGGTAGCATGTCTCCATTCCCTATCTGCACCTGTTGTGCTCCCATATAATGTTGCGGATGTTGCAGTTGAGTGAAATCAGGAGTGAGGTGAGACGTCGCTCCAGAATCTAATACCCAATCATTTGTCTCAGATGCCGAACTTGCAACAAATGCCGAAGAAGCTGCGGGTTGATACTGCAAATTAGTTCGATGCCAACACTTAAAAGCAGAATGTCCTGGCTTACGACAAATTTGACACTCGACATAGTTGTTGGTTGTCCGTCCAGATGTTCGAACATCTTGCTGTACAGGTTGCGAATTTGACTGTATGAAGCGTCCGCGTCCTCTGTTTGAGCGAAAACGACCGCGACCACGAGAAGCTGTCAAAGCAACGTGTGAATCGCTGGACGGAAGTAATTGAGTTTCACGAGCCGCCTCAGCAGCGAGATTAACTTCCTCACTGCATAGTAATGCATAAAAATCATCCAGCTTAATAGATTGAGGACTCGCTCGAATGTAAGTTTTGAACGCTTGATAGCCCGATGGCAATCCATTTAGCGTATACATTATAATATCTTCAGGATCCAACGGCGTACCCGAAGAAGCAATGGCATTGCACTTGCTCTTAATGTCCGAAAGATACTGCATCATCGTTCTATCTTTCATAGAAATATGGTGTAATTCGTTCTTTAACTGTAGCATTCTAGAACGATTGGATGATTGGAGCCGCCGTTCAATCGTGAGCCAAATATCAGCGCAGGAATCCAAATTTAAAATGTAGGGCAGAAGATTTGCAGAAACAGTCGAATACAAAGCAGCTGATAAATTTTGATCTATAAGGATCCAAGTTTGATAATGAGGATTAGAAGCAATTTCACCAGTCTCCTTCACGATGTGTTTTTCTGGCTTCGGTGTAGTTCCGTCCAGATAACCGTCAAAGCCATTGGCGGTGAAAAGCTTTAACACTTGGGATTTCCACATAAGATAATTATCTGTGTTTAACTGAGTGTTCAACACAGATTTTATGTTGAGCATCAGAAATTTGAGTTGAGGCGGAATAACTGCTTCGCTCATTTTTACCGGAGTTTTAGAAGAAACGGATGAGACGTTGGTTCCAGATTCGGCTGAGCTCATTTTGAAAACAGACAGAAGAAATCAGCAACTCAGTTCAGCGACCCGAACCTGGGAGCTCTGATACCATGTAGACTTGAATCGGCTGGAGCTTCTCTTGAGCTTTGAACCTGCAGGGAAAGATAAAACGGGAAGAAGAAGGTAGATAGCAGAAAGTGTTTTCATTGACCTTGTACCGAAAACCCTGTTACAACATATATCAAAACTAACTCAACCTGAGCCGTTTGATTAAGCAGTTGTAAAGTAGAGGTGAGGATTAAAAAGGTACAAGCATAAGTATGACAAGTCAGAGTAGTGGCTGCACAAAACGGCTAAAGCAGGATAAGTTCTAAAGCATATCAGTTCTGCTTATCAGTATGATCCCATAGAACTCCAGTGGCCTTATTTTCCTAAGCTAGGTAGTTGCATAGTATGCTATATTAAATCGACTTAGATTATTTCCCCAAGGTAATAATCTAATATTTACCTCAAGGTTATTTGGCTTGAACATAATCTAAGCCTTCAATAAACTTGGTTGAACTCAATTGACTTGATGACCATAAGATGTTTAGTTGGCTCATCACGCACATCAAGACTAAACCATAACCTTAGGTGGCTAGCCAGACCAAGTTAACAAATCCAAAGATTGATGTTAACCAACTTTAAATCCAAACACCTAAATCAGACTTTTTTTTTCTTGGAACAGGAGTATTTACTCGCAGCCACTCCAAAGAGAATGCTTGGCGGCGTAACTAATCCCTCGACGGAACCTAGCGATGACACCCACAAGCATCAGGCCCGCATTTACTTTCCCCCACTAAAGAGGCAAGGCCCCAATCGTGCTCACTCACCAACCACCCTAAGCTTCGGTGGGTCCTAAATCAGACTTAATAAACCTCAGTTGTAATAACCTAATTATCAATTTCCTTCATCTCCAACATTTAATAGGCTCTAAGACCTAACTTGATATCTATTGGGCTAAACCAATCATAGTCAATCCAAGCTGTTAAATTTAAATATGAAAAATTATATGATGATCTTCTTGTACTTATCATTGGCCATCATATAAAAATCCATCAATTCGAATTCTTTCTTTATTGATATCTTTGTAGTCATGAGGATATTAATCAAATCAGGCTCTTTCTATCAGATTCAACGTTAGCATTTACTATATTCCTTGTGAGACTGAACGCTAATGTGGCCTAATTGAAGACTAATAATTTGAATAAGTAGAGGAGGAGATGAAATTGTCTCTTAAGTATAATACTACAATTTCTAATGGCAAATTTTCTTCCATAGTGGATGTGGACTTTTGCGTTCGGAATGCACATGCGTGGGTCCTCCATGCCAAGATCAAGTTTTAATTTTTTCTTATTTTCTCGAAATATCAAATATTTTGACATTAAAAATTTAAATTTAAATTTTAACTGTTAAATATTTCATTGAAAAAAATACTTTGGTACAGAACAAAGTGAACTAAACTGATAGAATTTTAGAAATATTTTGATTGCCTAAAATTCGATATATATATAGATATATATATATATATATATATATATATATATATATATATATATATATATATATATATATATATATTAAAATTTTATAAATTTCAAGTAATACAGTTTCATGTACATCCGAAAAAAAAAATACTTGGTTTCTCTACAGCTCTATTTGAGATAATTACAGCGTTTTGTAAAGATGATTGTGAAGTTGAAAACTTCTATGGATATTATATTGCGTTCTGGAATATTTGCGGTGCTAGATGCTAGTTTTATATGAAAAACAGATATACATACAAATAAAAGAGTATGGTGCAATATTCATAGGAGAAACAAAAAATTTTATAACGAAAATCCTAAAAGGGAAAAAATTAAGGGGTTTGGCCTAGTTTGAATGAATTCTTCAGTATTAATGGTTGATTATAAAAAATATCCCTCATTGGAGGAGGGTGCTTGCTCAATGTACGAAATACTCATTATATATAATGTATTACATGTCAACAATTCTTAAGAGTCTTTGAATATTTATTTGGTCAATAGGATCGTAGTCGGCGGGCAATGATGGTTAGAAGGATTGTAGTCTGTCGGCGACAGTGATCGAAAGGGCCGTAGTCGACGGGCGACAGTGGTTCAAAGAATCATAATTGGTGGGTGACGGTGGTGGAAAGGACTGTAATCAACCGGCAACTGTAATCAGAATGACCATAGTTAGCAGGGGACGGTGATCGGAAGAACTGTAATTGGTGGGTGACTGTGATCAGAAGGACTGCAGTCGGCATATGACAATATTTAAGAGGAGATCCGGTGCTGGTAGAATCCATGAAGAGTTCTCGTGATAGTTAGGCAATTTTTTCTAACAAAACAAAATATTTATTAAAAGCAAATGATACACCGCAAGACCATAATAGGGCCACATCAGGGGGTTATAATCAGGGAAGAATAAAAAGCAACAGGTTAAGAGTAATCTGAGAGAAAAATAGATCAAATCAGAAACAAATCAAAACCAAAATCGGATCCAAAAGGACTCAGACCGACACCTAGTTTCCACGGAGGGGCCATCTAGGAGGATCAAATCATATGTCAAGAAACCAAGCCAATAAGCACCAAACATACCTTACCACTAAAGTTGCCCAAACCATGGCCATCAAAGGTGCATGCAGTAAGACTGCTTCCTCATAGTCCTGATCCAAAATAACCATGACAGTCAAAATAGAAAAAAGCCAAAAACCACAATCACAGTAAGACTACTTCCTCATAATCACGATGAAAATCATTTCTTATTAGATTTTCTTTTATGGTGCCTAACATAATTATCAAGTGAGCCAGTTTTCAAATTGCTTTCAAAAGTATCATCCCCTCTATCAGATGACAAGTCAACATGAAGCCAATCGCATTGCCACCAAACACAATCCCTAGCAAGTTGGGCTAGCATATTATCATTAAAAATAATAGAAATAGACACATCCACCAGAGGCACCACATCGGCCTTCCGTAAGTCAACTAAGGACTCATCACCACCATCAGCTAAAGAAATAGAATTAGAATCCAAAAACTCCACACCATCAGTATGAGTAGGACTCGCTCTAAAATTAACAAAACAATTACTACAGCTAAGTCGCACTGTCATGAGCCACAATCGGAGAACCCTCTCCCTCACCAGCACCACAAACACCATTGACAACAGGTGAGCCACCCGAACAAGTCGCAAGAACAGAAACAAGGACAGTAGGAGAATGAATTGGGCAAGATGGAATGGAAACAACCTTGCCATCCAAACTAGGAATTAAACCAACTCCAACATCACCAACAACATCACCACCCAAAGAATTAATGGGCAAAGAAACGGGAGACACATCCACATAACTCTCATGGTTACCAATATGATTCACAGGTGGTAAAACAACAGGAGACGGAACAGCTACATTGGGACTAGGAACAATAAGAACATTATCATCTAAATACCCCACACCCACTAGAATGACAATATCACTGATAACCTGTAAATCAGGTTTAGATAAAGAAGGAACAACATCCATGCTAGCATCAAGAGGAGGCCGGCAGTAACCAAATCAATGTCCAAGACGCTTACATTTGGCACAAAAGAGAGGAAAATACTCCATAGTAACTTGTTCAAAACAATTTAGTTTCTTTGGACCTATCCAAATTTTGTCCAAAATTTTTTGCATAATATCAATTTCCACCAGCACACGGGATAAACCCCAACGTAGTGTCATTATCCACCTTCAACAGATTACCAAAGAGAAGCCCCAAACCATATAAGATACGAGATGAGAAAAAATGGGATGCAAATTAGGGAATTAAATCTAGTTCGGGACAATGGGAGACTCATCCTCAATGTCATCGTAAGGAGACCATTTAAACACCTTCATGAAGCAATTTAAAACCAGATAAGACCTATGACAAAAAACCTTACTATAGTGAAGATCATTCTCCATCTTAATGAGGACAAGGGATTGATCCAACAGGGTAACAGAGAAAACACAATTTAATCAAAGGTTGAAAAAAATTTTCGTATCGAAGCGAGAGGAGGCCGTCGCAAACGGAAGAAACCAACAAGCGAAAATTTAAAGAATTCAGCAATAGCAAAAAAACTTCTCTTATGAAACCAAAAGACCAAAAACACCACAAAAGTAAGACCGTTTAAGGTCGGGAAATCTACCAAGAGAGACCCCGTGAAAGCTTCCAAAAATGAACGGGACTTAGCCGATCCATCCAGGAAATCAAGATTGGCATGCGAACAAACCGCCATTCCGGCAAAAGAAAGCACAAGAACAATAAAAACAAAAGGGAAGAAGAACTTCCCTCACCGCGCGGAGTAAGAAGTCAAGCACCGTCGATAGAGAGCGGCTTGGGCAAAGCCCTAGCACGCCACAGATAAAACTCCAGGATTCCAAATGCTGTGATGGTCAAAGAGTTGATTAGCAATAGTTGGGCAATAGTTCCATTATGGAGAAAAACTAGGGCATGTTGGGAGTATTCTATGGGACGACTGATATTAATTCCTTTGATCATAGAGCATTTATTGAGCATTTGAGTGCTAAATTTATGTCAAAATTGAATGATCTTGAGCTCGTTGAATTCGTCTTGTCGCACCACTCGATTTGATTATAAGCATATCATATTTGAATATCATTTTGTCATCCAATTAATACTCTAAAGCTTCTAAGCATGCTTTGATCTTTTGATTTGGGCTCGGATTGGAATGAATTTGGTGTCATCAAGTTCGTCTCTTTAAGATGATTGATTTGACTATAAGTTTGCTGAGATCGGAGTTTGGTTGATCCCGAATTTAATTTTTGAATCCTACAACTCATATTTGCATCGAGATTTGTGCCCGATCAAGATAAATTTTTGGTGAGATATTATCTAAAAAGGTTCATTTTTTTTAAGAAATCAAATAGCTATCTTCTTAAATATACCACACATTAAAAATTTTGATGGTAAAAAATAACTATCCATCATAAAAATTTCTAGCAAATAATGAGAAAGCAACCAAAAAAGTAATCACTCAAAATTATAATTATGGTTTAATAAAATAAAATAGTAAGAAGCCAGTATTGAGATTGGGTCTGCGGCCGAGTGGTCGACGAAAGAAATTCCTCCCATCTCACCTGGGCTCAAATCCCCTAACTGTCCCAAAAAAAAAAGAAAAAGTGAGAACTTAAAAGATACATTACATCTATACAAGTCGCGTCTTCGATATAATAAGCTGAATTTCATTGAAATTTCATTTTAGAAATAATTGCCTCTCAATAATATTATATTATTTTGATTACACTAGGGGTGTCAATATTTGACACGACACGAAATTCCGACTCGGACCTGACCCGGAAAATTCGGGTTGAACCCGATTCGATTTCAAAACGGGTCGGGTTCGGGTTCCAGAAATTGACCCGTTTAAAAAACGGGTCATGTTCAGGTTGATTCGGCGGGTTGCCGGGTAAACCTGCCAACCCGTTTAATTTAAAAAATTTTGAATTCCACCCGCCCGCGCAGCCCGCCGCGCTGCCCGCTACGCTGCTCTCGCCGCGCTGCCCCCTGCCCGTGCTGCCACGCACCCGCTGCTGCCCGCCCGCGCCCCGCGCTGCCACACGCCCGCTGCCCCCGCTCGCTGCCGCCGTTCCGGCGCCGGCAGAACCCAAAACCGGGTCGGGTCGGGTCAACCCGGCAACCTGCCGGGTCGAGTCCAGATTCGGATTTTCGACCCGTTTGTCTACCCGGGTTGGGTTAGGGTCGACCCGTTTGAACCCGGGTCAGTTCCAGGTTCGACTCGAATCCAACCCGTGACCCGAAATTGACACCCCTAGATTAGGCTTCATTTGGGATATTTTTTTACTATTTTTAAGTAGTTTTTAATATATATATATATATATATATATATATATATAAAGTTGACTTAGAAAGCAATAATAAAGTTGTCCAAAATAAAATTTTATGCATCATTTGGAACAACTTTAGATTACTATTTTTTCGACTTTAAAAATATTTTTGTACTAAAAAATAATTTTACAAAATAGTAACAGTGCCATGGCAAACGAAGCCTCTTATTACTTATATCAACTTTTTAGTTAAAAAATTAAATTTTTTATATAAAAATTATTTTAAGAAGCTCTAAGAAAACCATCCCAAAAATAGCCCGAGTTTGAACGGAAAAAGAGATTAATAAAAACCACCGAATGCTGAAAATGATGCTTGAAACGCCAAAGTGGCCTAAAAAATTTTTAACTGATATTCAGTTATTATAGAGAATATTAAATGTGAACCAACGGGTTATAGAAGTCATAATCGGACCCGCCGGGCCAAGGCCAACGCACCGCGGTAGAAGACGACATTAGTGATTATCGCCGGCGCCACCTCTCGCTTCGCGGTCTCACCAAAACTGAGAAAGCTCTTCTCTGGAAAGAAATTGTATGAGATATAAATACATAATTTTAGTTACTGTTACACATAGCTTTATGAATGAAATCTAGATGATTTGCTTGAGTCTCTTCTTTTACTTCCTGTATAAAAATTAATTAATGTTGATGAATGTCTCTAGGTTCATTACGCTAGCATCAACAATATCAATATTCAAATTTATTTATTTATTCGATGCAGAACACCGTCAAAAATCAACCGGAATGCACCATGTCAACTATACTGAGCTGCGATATCAAGCCATTATACCGAGCACAGAAATGACGTGACGCATTCTGATTTATCTCCGACATTCGAATTGATCCTTCCCCCTTTATTTGAGAAGTTCTTTTTAAGTATTTTGAACTAAAAAATTATTTTAATGCTCCGAACGAAATCTAAAATAAATGAAGATAATTTTTTATTTAATTTAAAAGAAAATGAATAAACCACATAGGCAAATGAAAGGTTGGCGGTCACAAAGGGGAAGACAGCAGTGGTTGACGGTGGCCGTCAATGCTAGCACTGGCAGCTGCCGGTTAGACAATAAGAGCTGTCAATTAAAACAGGACGGATTTTAAATTTATCAATAAAAACTACAAAATGAATTTAAATTTAACAAAAAAATATTTTCGAATTACCTTTCATCAAATTAATTATTTAAAATTTTTATATTTAAAATATTTTCCACTTACTCCTCATCATAACAAACAACATTTTAATTAATAATTTTATCACAATTAATTAATAGAGTATCAACGACAAAACTCTCGCCAGCCTCACTAACATATACTAATTACTCACCGTTATAGCTTACACACATCCGGAAAAAAACTCTAATGCAAAACTAATTTAATTACGGTATTACCCTTCCACTATGAGGGTATTATCGTAATTCCACATAAACGCTAGAACGTAACGACTTCAAGCGAAAAATCCTCAGCATTGAAATCGCCAAACTCCATTTCCCAACATTGCCGCTTAGGCAACGAAAATTCCGTTAAGTATAACGGCGGTTCCACGCTGAGCCCGAAGGCATCGACGTCGCCGTAACCAAGGCAGTCGAAAGGCGTCTGCTCGACGGCTATACGGAGGACTGAAGTCGGAGAGGCGAACGGCGGGGAGGTTTCTTTGACACTCTTTTCCGTTGATCCAGCCTCCGCCGGCGACTGTAACTTTCCGTGAGGAAAGTTTGTGAGGGCGTTTTCACCTTTGAGCTTCACGGCAGCGGAGTCGTAAACAACGGCGGCTTCCTCCGCCGTGTCGAATGTTCCGAGCCAAACTCTTTTCCTACGGTGTGGATCTCGGATCTCCGCCGCCCACTTTCCCCACGGCCGCCGCCGAACTCCGCGGAATCGCTTCGGGTCACGGTCTTCCGCACGGCGCTTCGCCGGCGTGGGACGTCGAAAGCGAGGTCCGATCTCGAATCCTATTTCGTGGACGTGCCTCTTGACACGCCGTCGGGTGAAGGGTACGTTATCCTCGTCGCTGGATGACGAATCAGTGGCGTCCTCGTCAGCGAAGACGATCCGTACGAGCCTTCGCCGAAGGCCTCTCGTTTTTCCAGCAGAAATCATCTTTCGTGTCTTCGTCAGGATATGCTCCGAGAACTTCACCGGCAAATCGGGGAAATCTAGATGATGGATCCGGCTAGGTATCTCCATGAGATCTGATGGACAAAGCCTCAGATAAAGTTTCTAGATGACGATTCGAGGTTTCATCAAAAGATTCAGAAGAGCCAAAAATAAATCAAACGCAAAATTTAAAAATTAAATGAAATCACTACAGGTTTTTTGGGCATAAGAAGCTAAGATCGACGTAGGTCGGGCAGGGAAGAAGGGTTTTAGCTGGGTTTTAGGAGTTTCGACAAGGAAGATGGAGAAGATTGAAGAAGGTAAAGGTTGGAAACGAAGGAAGCGAGATAGGCGTGAATCATATTTATGGCGACCGGACGGTGTTTGCCGCATTATGTAAATTACGAGAATGACATCCATTTTCCCGCCATCCAGCTGTCTAATAGTTGACGCGGGTCGTGGCCCGATGCTTTGTGACCCGTAGCTGACGGGAATTTTGGGTTGCAGCTCATGTTCCCAAAATAGCCCAGTTTACGCAATCTGTTCGGCCGGTCCACGCCGGTTATAATTTAAAGTTAAAAATTTAAAAAATTCCCCCTCTTGGTAAAAGAGTAAAAAGAGTAGGGTTTCACTTTTATGGTTGCATGAAAAAGAATACAGCATAAAACAGAATAAAATGAATACCATGTAAATTAAGTAATTTGGAATTATTTAAATAGTATAAAAGAAATGTATGTTTGTACTTTTTTTTTTAATTTTAGTTGAAGTGAATGTAATATAAAGTGTAAAAAAGTAATTACCGGTGGTAGAGAGTGGCGGCTAGTGGCGAAGGAAAGCAGCTGACTTTGGTCGGTGTTGGTTGCTGGCAGGGCGGTGGCCGGCGGTGGAAGGTGCTGCCGATGCTGGACAACCAGTGGTGGAGGCGGTGGTCGACTGGTGGAATTGCACATGACGAGATATAAGTATTTTTTTGCTTTGTTAAATGATAACACCTGTATCCTTTATGATTGCTGCTATAGCCAAGAAACAGACAGGCAGAAGATTTCGGCGCAAATTTGTGTCGTGCAGAAGGCTGAAGCCAAGGATAACACAAACAGCTGAAAACTTTGAGGTGTGAGTAGGAAGGAGGGTGCTTGTATAGACATTGATATGGAGATTCCAAAAGGGTATTTTGTGATGGAAGTCGGTTAATCAGATACACTGCTGTCAACATAGTTTCTGACCAAAAACGAAGGGGAAGATTAGCCTGAAGAAGAAGAGTGTGAGTAGTTTCTATGATATGACGATGTTTACGCTCGGCAAGCCCATTTTGTTGGGTGTATAAGGACAGCTAAACTGTTGTATGATGCCTTGAGTGGAAAAGAAATTTTTAAAATGAGAATTGTTAAATTCTCCATCGCCATCTGAACAAAATATTTTAATAGATTTAGAGAATTGTTTTTGTAGCATGGCATTAAATTGAATGAATTTAGAAAACACTTCTGCTTTAGTGCACATTGGATAAACCTAGCTGAAGCGAGAAAACTCATCAAGGAACAAAACATAATATCTGTATCCATTAATAGAAGAGGTAGGGGAAGGACCCCATACATCAGACACAACTATTTGAAAGGGAGAAGTACATTTTGACTTAGAATTGAAAAACGAAATTCTATGACTCTTTGCTGTTTGACATGGATGACAAACATTTTCGGAAACCGAAATGTTTAATAAAGGAAAACAACGAGCTACAGTGGACAAAACTGCCTTGTGAGGATGGCCGAGCCTGGCATGCCAAAGAGAGGAGCTAGTGGTGGTGTAAAGAGCAGTTGATGATGATCTTGGAGGAAGACTGACGGGGTATAATCCATCAGAGCACGGACCCGAGAGAATCGATTGATTGGTTGTCTGGTCCTTTATGTCAAAACCATGAGGGGAAAAGGAAACAATGCAATTGTTATCAGAAGTTAATCGATGGACTGAGAGTAAATTGTGAGAAACTTTAGGAACATGAAGAACAGGGAATAAAGACAGCTTACGTTTAGGAGTAGGGAGAATACCATGACCAGTATGAGAGATGGGAAGGGACTGCCCGTTGCCAACCTGAATTTGTTGATAGCCATGGTAAGGTTGAGAAGCCAGCATTTGATTTGAATCATGGGTGATGTGAGAAGTTGCTCCCGTATCCAAAATCCAATCGGATGAGCTAGCATTGTCGGTAGACTCTGCTACAAATGCAGACGGGTTGTTCTTAACATAGTTAAGATTCGTGCGATGCCAGCACTTCTCCGCGGAGTGCCCCAGTTTGCCACAGATTTGGCATTCAATCCGGGGTGTAGACGTGCGTCCCCCACGAGATTGAGTAAAGCGGCCACGAGCTCTGTTGTTACGAAATGGTTGCCGAGGTAAAGCTCGACCAGAGGATGCTGTGAGAGCCACCGATTGATCGGAGAGCTGAACAGAATGAAGCGCTCAGGCTGCTTCATTTTCGAGATTCGTTTCTTCACTGCATAACAAAGAGTAGAAATCATCTAAGCTTAATGGCTGCAGATTTGTATGAATCGCTGTCTTGAAACCTTGATACAAGGCCGATAGGCCATTGAGGGTGTACATAATAACATCTTCGGAGTCCAAAATGCATCCAACAGCTGTAAGTTGATCAACCTTGATTTTAATATCAGTTAAAAACTGTTGCATCATTTTATTTCCCATAGAAATAAAATTAAGATCATTTTTCAGCTGAAGAACGCAGGAACGATTCAAAGACTGAAGTCGTTTGACTATGGTCTCCCATATTTCAGAGCAGGAATCCAAATGCAGAATATATGGAAGAAGGGATGTAGAGATAGTTGAAAGAAGAGCAGCGGCTAAATTTTGATCTATCAACAGCTAAGTAGAATAGTGAGGGTTCGAAACTACCGCTCCGGTAGCCGAAGCTATTTGACGAGGCGGACGAGGAACAGTGCCATCTAAATACCCTTCGAAACTATTTGCTCAAAAGACCTTGAGCACTTGTGATCGCCAGGGAAGATGATTTTCAGGAGTAAGCTGAACTGTAATCACATTCTTAATGGTAGACATTAAGAACTTTAACTGAGGGGGGATAAGTGTTGTTCCAACAAGCGGAGCCGAACAGGTGGGGCTGATTCAACCGGAGGAGGCGGAACTGGAATACTGTCCGCCGTGGAAGAGCTGCCGGACTCCATTTGCGAAAGGAAAAAAAAACCAACAAGCTGTAAGGCTTACTGAAGCTCTGATACCATGTTAACCTGCAAGGAACAAGGTTAGAGAGGAGAAGAACAATGGATTTCAACTTTTCTCATCTATTCGCTTCTTGCATTGCATCAATATTACAGAGTATATAATATGCTGCTGTAACCGAAAGTAACAGCGGCTACGACAGAGAAACGAGGATGGCAGAGCACATGATGAGCTGAGCCGGGTAGTGGAGAGTAAACTGCCAGGTCATAATAATATCTTCTGTTGACCGTTTGCATATGTTGACAGTAGCCTCCAGTAATCGATAGCAATGGCGATGCGTTAGTGATGTATTTGAAAATCACTTAAATTTGAGGAATCCCAAATACACGCAAAATGCACTAGCTTGTATATTTGAAATACACTCCCTTTACACCTTGTATTCCTTTTACTCAAACTAAGCATCAATATTTTCAAAACTCATGTATTTAGAATATTTTTACACCCTAAATATAGCAAACCAAACAATCATGGACTCATATAATTTAAAAATAAATAAATTCAAAATTTTATTTTGAATTAATTTAACTTAAATGACTGATGAATTTTGTATTCACAGAACATAGACATAAATAATTTGAAATTATTTAAAATTTGATTTATAAAAACATTTCAACCTTGATTCGAATGATCATTTGAACACTCAAAATTGGTATTTTGAGGCTATATATATATATATATATATATATATATATATATATATATATATATATATATATATATATATATATATATATTGTTATTCTCATCAGAGATGAAGCTTTCTTAGGGCTTCAAACGAACCGAGCCGAGTCGAGTATGTGAGTGTTCATTTAATATCAGGTTGTTCAAGTTTGGTTCATTTTTGTTCGAGCTTTATTATTTGTGTTCATATTTGGTTCATTTAAATTAATGAGTCTTCATGTTCGGTTCATGTTCAGTTCGTGTTCGTTCGTTTAGTGCTTATCGAGCTTTAAACAAAAAAACATGAACAAGCTATAAACGAGCTCTACTTTTAGATGTTCATTAACTTAACAAACGAGCCTTATCGAACTTCCCTAACAAACGATTACATCGAGCATGTTCGCAAACTTAATGTCGAGCTCTATTTATATTATTTATATTTATTATTTCTATAACCAAATATTAATTATTTTTATCAAGCTTATTCACAAGTTCAAAATCGAATACGAAACGAGCTTCTTATCGAGCTTAATGTCAAGCTTGTTCACGAACTTCAAATGATGTTATTCGCGAACATAAATGAGCCGAACGCATTAGTGTTCAAGCTTGTTTATTTAAGAATCGAGTATTTAAAATATTGTTCAAGTTTGTTTGTTTAGTTAATTAAACGATCACGAACGAGCTTTAATCAAACCGAATAACGAGTAGCTCGTCGAACGTTTGGTTTGCTTGCACCCTAAGCTTTCTAGAGGAAAGCATCAAGATAAAAAAGGATTTAGCTATGGAAGCTCATTTGGTGTAGACATCAATTGGACCAGGGGTATGCAAAGGGGATGAGTAGTTTTTGGTTACAGCTCTCATGGAAAGCATGGATGTGATCGGAAGCTTGTGATTAAGAATTAGACTTTGTAATAGGAACTCGTTAGGAGCAAGCATAGACAAAACAAACGATGTGCAACAATAAGCGAACAGTGATCAAGACCCCATTCACACGTGATCAAAGCCGAACTGAGTGTCTTCTTCGCATGCAAGTAGGTCGAGCAACACCTCTAGCTCACGAGATCTGCCAGCTCGCATTAATTTTTTAGCTCTATACCTTCCCTCTAGCCATTTAAAGGAAAATGGAAGCTAGGCCATCATACTTACCCTTCCTCATCTATCAAAACATATGCTAAAACCCTTCTTCTTCTTCTTCTTCTTCGTTTATTTTCCACAACAACAACAAGTGAATCCCTCTACCTTCTTGAGCTTGGTTTGAGGCTGAGTCTTCCTCCATCCTTTTCTTGGCGATCAAAATCATTCATCAAGAATAAGTTCAAATTATTATAAGTATTATTATTTTAGTTTTTAGATTTGGATTGGTGGTGATATGTCTTAATTGATTATACTTATACTAGTTCGTATTTTTCTTATTCGTGATTGTAGGCTCTTATTCTAGGTTGCTATATTCATAAATTATAGAATCTAGTTTATTTTGGTGAATTTGACTTAGTCATTTTAGTCTGAATAATTTAAGCTTAACTGATGATATATATATCACTTTTTCAACTCAATTCCAATTCAATTCATTACCAACTCCATATTACATTCGACGTAAAAACATTGATAACTATTACATCAATGAAAATTACAATTATGCGCAAAAATTATTTGTATCACGAATGACGGGTCTTATAGTTATATGATTAGTTTATCCAATTTTCCTTTTTGTGAGTATAAAATAGAACATTCTATTCTATACCCTTATCATATTCTGGGTTGCCAAGATGTATCGTCTTCTGGACCCGAGATGTGACATATCTTTACTTATGAACAACTCCATCTCTTGAGAGAATAATGAACCACAAGGGTTCAAACAATAATTTAAACCAAACATTATTTAAACTTGTATACTCATATATGTCTTTTCAAATGTCTCACAAGTACTTAATAGGTTCTAATAGAATAACTTGGACCTGACGGACCCTATGAGTAAACATTTAATAAAGAATAGTAGCCCTCAACCAGAAGTGCATGAGAAAACCAGGACTTAATTTAATTCAGCAAAGCAACCCAAGCAGATCATCCGAGTGGGAGACTCCATGGATTCATATTAGACCCTCCAAATATGATGAATTCACCCCCTTTAGTGAGAGATGTCATCTCATTTCAACTTGTCATCACGCCAATTGAAGGGTCATCAATCTAGTCATGAGTACGATTCACCACTACGAAAGCACAAATATGTATCATCATGCTCATCCTACAGTGAGTTTGCACTACCACAACTCAAATATACTCATCCTTTGCACTTGAATTGCTTGAGAATTACATTTAAGAGGTTGCTAAAGCAACCAAAGGACTTATTCCTATACACTCTTCCAACTCAACCCATCAAAACAACTTGCCTTCGTTGACTCTGCCTTCATTGACTCACCCATGAACACTTGCTAAAGGAAACTCAACATGAGACCAAAAAGCTTTGCCCAAAGTGAATAATCATGTTGAGCATCCGTCATATTGATACACATGTATTGAATAGTAGTTTATACCTTATCTCATTAAATATAGTATTTTTTAATCTTATCTTATATTTTCTTTTCTATAGCACATGCCTCCCTACAAATAATTATGTGAGGTATTTAAGATAACTTGCATGTATTATGGTGAAATTAATCATCATATTTAATAAAAATATTTTAAAAGTTTAAAAAAATTTAATAAACTATATATTTTAAATTTTAATTAAAAAAATAAAAAAAACAAAAAAAATAAAAATAATAAAAATAAAATAAAAATGCCTCCCTACAAATGAAGAATGAGATGCACATTTTGAATCTTCTTTGATCTTTCTAAAGCCCTATTAAGTTAGTGGAGCATTTTCTCTAAAATTCTCTTAGTAATAATCTCTAAATTTCATCAAAAGCTTTTTTTTCCTCTCCATACTCACTATAAGTTTCTTACTTACTAATAAGGCCAAGTTATAAACTATGAAAAATTTTGAATACAACAAAATGGATTTAAATCTATTTGAATACGAGTAGATTTGAACCAATTTCAATTGGCTTCCACATGCAATAACCAATCCACAAATATAAGAGATAATCCACTGTCCAAGATAATTAATTATTGGGTGAATTTCACCAAATAAATATATAGTATTAATATTTAATTAATTACATACATTATGACACATATAAAGTCATCCTTTCCAAGGAAATCCAGAACAAAAGCCCCCCTCATGCTCTCTCATCTTTGATCTTTCAATTGTCAAAAGTGGGCATAGACAAGTTGACATAGGGCTCCAGACAAATCGAGCCGAGCCGAGTATGTGAGTATTGTTTATGTTTGTGTTCATTTATTATCAACTTGTTCATGTTTGGTTTGTGATTTATTCGATCTTTATTGTTTGTGTTCATGTTTGGTTCGTTTAAATTAATTAGTGCTCATGTTCAGTTTATGTTCAATTTGTTTAGTGCTTATCGAGCTTTAAACAAACAAGCCTTAACGAACTATAAACGAGCTATACTTCTATATTTTCATTAACTTAACAAATGAGCTTTATCAAGCCCCTCCTAACAAATAATTATATCGAGTATGTTCGTGAACATGTTTAGTGAATTTTTTTAAAATATCAAACAAGCACGTTCATGAACATATCTAACGAGTATTCTTGAGCTATCAAATGAGCAAGTTTATGGACATATATAACTAGCTTTTTTTTAGCTATCAAATGAGCTCGTTTACGAACAAGTGATATATGATTAATCTTATATTTGTTCATGAATATTTTAAACAAACAATCAAGTAAACATGGACAAATGTGAAATGTCTCTTGTACATTAATCGAGCTTTAATCAAGCTTCTTATCGAGCCTAATGTCAATCTTGTTCACGAGCTTCAAATGATGTGGTTCACGAACATAAATGAGTCGAACACATTAGTGTTCAAGCTTGTTTATTTAAGGTTCGAGTATTTAAAATATTTTTTAAATTTGCTTGTTTAGTTAATTAAACGATCACAAATGAGCTTTAATCTAATCGAACAACGAGTAGCTCGTCGAATGTTTGGTTTGCTTACAACATTAAGTTGAGCCATGCATAATCGAGCTATATTTATTTAGTTTTTACTAAGCTCAAGCTCGAGCTCAACTTAAGCTCATTTACTTAGCTCAAGCTCGACTAGATAAAATATTTATAGGTTCAAGCTCGGCTCTGTTGCTCGAGCCAATTTGAAAAGCTTGAGCTTGATTTATTTGTTTTAAATTTAAATTTTTAATTTTTTTAGAATTTTTTAGTTTTAAAATAAAATAAATTTAAAATGAAAAATATATTATAAAAAGTTAATTTAAATTAATTTTTAAATACATTTTAGGTTAACTAAGTGACTCAACAAGCTTACGAGCAGAGTTAGATTGAGCTCGAGCTCACTTAAGTATTCATTTTTTTAATTTTTTTTAATTTAATATTTAGAGATATTACTTAGTGAATATAAAATACCAATTGCTACAACAATGACTGAACTATCAATCTTCGCTATAGATGTATATTGTAGATTGAAAAAAAAATATTTGTGCAATCATAGGAAAGAAACTAATGGCATGCTTACATGCAAGTAGGATTTAATAAATCCTCTAAATTTAGGTTTACTAAATCCTGAGAGTGTTAAATCCTAAAAATAATTCTGTATGACAAAGATTAAATTCAATTAAATTTTGATGAACTATTTGGATACGTATTTTAGGATTTAAAGTATGTTAGCTCAAATAAAAAATTCTTAATATTTATTAATGTTGAAATTAATACATATTACATAATTCTTTTAAAAATAATCAAATTATATATAATCATATGTATAATGCATTCCACACATTTATAATTCATTTAATTATTAATTAGTAAATTAATAAAGAATGAAATTTAAGTGTTTATTTTTTGTTAGCTAATACTATAATTTTTATGTGACCATTAAAGCATAATAATAATAATAATTTAATAAATATTTATATTAATTGACACTAATTGTCACTAACCAAATAGGTCGTTTAAGAAGATGGTATTTTTCTTTGTTTGGCTTGAAACTGAATCGCATTATGCAAAAGACATTTTTCATTGGGGGTGACAAACATCGTAGGCGTAAATCTAATCGGATGTAATTGTTGTTGTTTTGGTTTTCCTTGGTTTCTATTGACTGGATGTGGATCCTCTTTGCTGGGATATTATGTGGCCTTCTTCTACTGGTGCTTTTCTATTTGGTGGGATTATGTGTGCTTCTATGACTTTTGATTGTTGGTGGATCTCAGCTTTCGGTTGGATCGGTGGTAAGGCTGTGAGGTGCTGTAGAATTGAATTTGTTGGCATCTACTTGGCTTTTTTTTTTTTTTTTGCTCATGATTGGACTATGATGTTGCAGTTCTTCTGCTTGCCCCTAGATGACGTGTTTGTTTTGGCAACTTTGGGTGTTATTTCACTCGTGTTGTTAATGGTGGTTGCTGGTTGGATTTTGGGACTTCTTGCTGTTGTATACTATTCCTTCAATGGATGGTCCAAGCATGGAAACTGGGTGGCGATACTGAGACCGACTGGCTTCAGACCGTTTTTTGTCATTTTGGATTATTTCCTATTTTAGTTGTTTGCAAGTCGTATCTTATTGTGATTTTGTAAGCTTTGTGATTTTGTGTGTTGGCCTTATGGCCTATGTTTGTACGTTCCCTTTCTTTATTGGAATAAAATTTGTTAAAAAATATTTTTCTATGTTTGGCTTTGTCAATAATTTTCCTGTCTTTGTGATGTGTCTAGGTTTATCTTTTCTCATATTTCATATGTTCGTCGTCGATCTTGCTATTCGGCTTCACCATCATTACAAGTTTTGAAAGAGGCGCTAAATCAATGCTTCTTTGCTTGCTTGAATGACCTTCTCAAGCTAGATCTGAAGTCACGATGTTAGCTCACTACAAAGGTAGCAATCTTTCCACCCTTTCGTGCACTTTTTTTTTTTTACTAAGGCTTTGTTTGGGACGACTTTCTTACTGCTTCTTAAAATAGCTTTCAAGTGCCAAAATAAAAACTTTTATACTTGAAAGTCGCTTTAAGAATAATTCTACTAAACTATATTTATTTTGTGCAATTTTTTAACTAAATTTGGGATTTAGGGTAAAAGAGGGAAAACATAGTTAAATCAAAATTTAACTTATCGTGAAATTTGATGAGTCCTAAAAATACATGGTTAGAAAACATTATAAATGTCATTTTTTTTATTAGACTTAGATGAGAATTTGACCCTTAATATGACACAATTGAGAAAAAAGATTCATGTATCTGGCCCCACATGGTGGGATAAAGGCCTATTGTTATTGTTGTGAAATTTGAGGAGACATTTCTTGGCATTTGACCCGATTTAACAAAATTCTTGCTTAAATCTTGCTTGATTCCTATGTCCAAACAACCGCTAAGATGAATTCTCAAATGAAATTATGATACCACAATTATAAAATATAAAATCTTAGAAAGATAAATCATAGATAACGTATTTGAGGAAGAAAAAATAATTGATGTGAACATTTACCCACTCGATTATAAGCTAAAAAAAACTTTCTTAAACCGCCAAAGTCAATCAAAAGCTCAAATAAAAATATTGACAAATTTTTTAATATACCATTTTATTCCTACTAAGATCATTTACAACCCTAATTAACTTACGACAGTTTAATATGTCTCTGTACCAAGAACTTTTATTAGGTCCAGTGTAAGGATGTAGAGGAACGTCCGGTCGGAGGAAAAATCCCGTCAAAAAACTCGGTAATTGATATGTATTATTTGATAATAATGAGGAATACCGCTCTGTGAAGACCAATACTGAGTTATACCGAGCTATACCGAGCATTACCGAGTTTTACCGAGTTTTTTCTAGGAAAAACTCTGTACAACTTTTGTATAACTCGATATTGCTTGGTATAGCTCGGTATAACTCGGTATTGAGTCTTCACGTAATGGTATTGTTTGATATTGCTCGGTATTTGCTCGATATTTTTCCGACCGGACGTGGAGGGACGTAATAATTGGACCTGTACCAAGAGGTAAAGGCGTAAAGCAGATGCCCTTCTCAAAGATTAACCTTATTAATGATAATTTATTTAAATATAAATGCAATTTATTTTTATTAGGCACGTGAATTTAAAAGACAGATTTTAAGCTTAGCCGCCACTGTGGTCCCCACACAGCTTGTAGGGCAAAAGCATCACCGTCGATGTCGCCTAAGCACACATATCGATAATTTGATTAAATTACAGAAACCAGTTTTCGGAGCACCCATTTCCACCCACCACCGTACAAGACGCCCTGGCGGGTCTGGACCTGAGTGGCTCGTTCGAATTTTGAAGTTGCGCTTTGGTGGCGGTCTCACGTAGTCCATAAATAATAAAAAATGAATAGAATGCCTGAGTGGTTCCGAAATTTTGGTGGCAGTATCGTTAATATATTATTATTTTTAAATATTTTATAATATTGAAAAGATTAGATTCCATTTAACTTTATGATATATATTTATATGATGTAACTAAGCTAACATAGATGCATATTATCATTTCGATTGATTTGTTTAAAAATTCATTGACTTGTGACAGTGAAAATGTTTATTAATATGATGATAACTTTTAATAACTTTCAATAATATATTCATAACAGATGGCTATTCATGAAAATATGTTTTTTTTTTAAGATTTGAATTGAATTGAAAAATTTTAGGTTTTGTTTGAAACGGTTTTTTTATTATTTTTTAAAATAATTTTTATACTCAAAATATTCTTTAAGAAGCAGCAAGAAAACTGTTTCAAATGAAGCCTTAAATAAAATTAGTCTATGTTGGATCAAATAATAGTAGATCAGAATGTATAATAAGTCATTAAATGGATTTTTGGGTTCTCGATTAGTTTTTTAAATTCAACTGCATAAAATGATGATCATATCAGTGCCTTCTTACGAAATTAGGGTTGTATGATGCAAATAATATAAATGAATTGTTCGATATGACATCATTTGGATTTAAAGTTGAAGGCTGAGATAACTTTTGAAAAATATTAAAATATGATACGTTACAAAAAATCGTCTTGATCTAGCACGAATCTCGTGGCATATTCAAATTGAAAACTTTCAAAATTAAATTTAGGATCATACGTACTCCAAATTTATCAAACTTATAATCAAACTGAATGTCTCAAAGATATGAACCCAACGTTACCAATTGGGTTCAAATCATAAAGCATATTTAGAAGGTTCAAATCACTAATTGGATGACTAAATAACCTTTAAATACAACATGCTTATAATCAAATCAAACAGCTAGATGAGAAAAATCCAACAAGACTAAGATCGCTTAATTTTGATCATTTGGGCACATAAATGCTTGACAAATGCTTTAAGACCGAGGAGATCAATATAGGCTATCCAATGGAGCACTCCAAATTTGCCCAGATCTTCTCCATATTTATGGGGTGCGCCACTCTAAAAAATCTATAAATTGACCCTCACTTCCCACATCAAATGGGGGCTTGGACTTTTTGCTAGAGATTGGAGAGAGCTTTGAGGTTTCAACAATCAGAGCTCCACCTAAGAAGCATTGCCAGTGAACTTCCGTCAAATCTCGTCGGCCCACTGTCTGGTCATCGGCCATTGTTGGACCTCCGCACAATAGCTGAACTACTGTCAGACCTCAAACTAGTGGTCGAACCTCCACCCGGCCGCCGACTGATGTTGGACCTTCTCCCAACCATAACTACCAAACTTTTGACCTGCATCATCCAACCACGGTCATTACGAACTCCCGAGTACCCTTATGTAGTATGATCAACTCTCTAAACTATTGTAATTTCTCTGTCTCCAAAGTTAAGGGATGGGTCAACCTTTGTAGCTCACTCAAGTATAGTGAAATATCTTCTTCTAGGCAAGGCTCCATGATTTTTCACTTTTCAAGATTTTCACATAAAATTTTTTTATGGTGTTTTTTTACTCTCTCAATTATGTTTTTGTCTGCTAGATATTCATGCATCACCAAGAAGAAAAACTCTCTCCCTCTGCCACCATGAATTTATCAATCCACCATAAGTACTATTGAGAAGACAGATTATTATTTCCACATTTTTTGCTATCTATCCACTTTACTTAAATTCATTTATTTAATATAAACATGTTAGCGAGTTGGTTGGGTCAAATGGGTTGTTGGTGGGTTGTGTTTACATCGAGTATTTTGATCCTTTATTCAATGGGCCGGGTTCGGCTAAAATGAGTTAAAAGCGTGTCAATTTCAAGGACAAACCCTACTTGCTAACCCATTTTTATGCCCCCCTAGTCTTTTATAGATGATAATGGATATTGGGTGGTAAAAAATAATACTTTTGATTCTCATCTCTTAAATTGTTCTTAGAGATATCCCTCATTTGACAAATATATATGATATTTTAATATATGAATTACATCAATGGTTAAATTAAACGCCTCAAAAGAAATGCCTAAATGTTAAATATCAATAAATTAAATACAAACTTTTTCTTAACCATGATAATTGACACAAATAAAATTTAGGAGATTTAAATGCATATCACATCATTCTTATTTATTTACATTTCTTATATATAAATTTTTTATATTTATCCATATAGAGCATCTAAATGGCATCAAAGCATATGCATATCATATTATATTTCAATTTAAATAAGTTAATATTAGTAATATTTTGAATGCTATGATATTATATATATTAAAAATCATATAAATTTGAGTGTCATAAGGATATTAATTTCTATATAAATCTATACTATCTATACTACTATATAAGTGTTGCTTGGGATTTCTCTCAAATGCAATTCTATTCTTCCATTTAATTTATCAAAGATGAATCTCAATATTTCATTTTATTTATATATTTAATTAACTTTTTTATTAAATTAAATGAATGACATTTTTTTCATTTTGTTGATATTAATTGTATTTTATAAAGAGTGAATTGGTGCATTTAATACTACAATATAAATGTGGATTGGAATTCCTTCCAAATATAATTCTAGCCTTCCATTTAATTTACCAACGATGAATATTAACCTTTCATTTTATTTATACATTTAATTAACTTATTTATTAACTTCATTTATTCATTTAAATGCATGACACTTTTCATTTTCTTTACATTAAATGTATTTAAGTAAGAGTCAATTGATGTATTTAATACTGCCATATAAGTTTGGCTTGGGATTCCTCCCAAATGCAATTCTAGTATTCCATTTAATTTACCAAAGAACCTTTTATTTTATTTTTACATTTAATTAACTTATTTATTAACTTCATTTATGACCTTTTTCATTTTGTTTATATTAATTGTATTTAAGTAAGAGCCAATTGGTATATTTAATTATAATTATTTTTATATTCAATTAGGATTAATTAATATATTTATTTTTAATTAATACCTACTCTAATAATTAATAATATAATTATTAATTAATATTCATCATACATATATTATTATAAAACTGATTTGTAATTCTTCTCATATTGAATTTTAACCCTTAACTTGATGGTGAATATCAAATCCTAACATTTAAGAGATTTTTACATACATAACACTTAAAACTATTAAAAATACCTATTCAACACCTAAACTATCATATTTACTTATATACCACTTAATTCTCACTCTAAACATTTGAGATACCACTATGTAACGTCCCTTCAAAACCCATCTCCCCGACATCTGAGACCCAATCGATTTTCCCACGTGAAAGCTTTGGCGAAGCCTCGTCGCTTCTTCTTCGCTCGAGTATGGTATGACTCCTAGCTCTCCTTCTCACCATAACGATGTACTTCGTGTGCCCTAGGTAAAAATGTTAACATTTTTATTAGTTAGTGGCCCGGTGAAATTTCTTCGGCGGAGCCTGATCTATGCCGTCTGTTAATGCTTACTTTGTGCCGCCTGTTAACAACAATTCTAATACATAGCATAATAAATACATTTTAGCTAAAAATTATGAACTGTAACAAGAGAGCCTGATTCTTCATGCATAACATCTAACTTAGTGGTCAATATTATTTATTAGGCCTCTATATAATTCTCCAAGCATTTTGGTTGATTGAAGTTTACACATATATATATATATATATATATATATATATATATATATATATATATATATATATATATATATATATATATATATATATATATATATATATATATATATATATATATATATATATATATTCACATTTGTTGTTGAACCATTTTACTTTTTTATGAACAAAAAGCTTAATATGATCATGCATTCCAAGAAGTCTTTAAGCATACTATACAACTTTATAAGTATGGCTTAGAATTCCACTCAAATATAATTCCAACCTTTTATTTAATTTATAAAAAATGACTCTTAACCTTTCATTTTATTTATATATTTAATTAAGTTATTTATAAACTTAATTTATTAATTTAAATGCCTGACATTTTTTATTTTACTTACATTAATTGTATTTAAGTAAGAGCCAATTGGTGCATTTAATACTACTATATAAGTATGGCTTGAGATTCATACCAAATGTAATTCTAGCCTTTCATTTAATTACCAAAGAGGAATCTCAACCTTTTATTTGATTTATACATTTAATTAACTTATTTATTAACTTTATTTATTCATTTATGACCTTTTTCATTTAGTTTATATTAATTACATTTAAAGAGCCAATTGGTGGATTTAATTATAATTATTTTTATATTCAATTAGAATTAATTAATATATTTATTTTATTATTTTTTAATTAATGCATGCACTAGAAATTAATAATATAATTTATTACTTAATATTCATCGCATGTATGCTATTATAAAATTGATTTATTTTTCTAATCATATTGAATTCTAGCCCTTAAATTAATGATGAATATCATATCCTAACATTTACATGAACGCTCATTATATAAAAATTCAAATTAAATTCTATTTTTTTCAATACTCTTATTTTTAAATTTATCTTAATTAAAATTATTGTTTGCTTATTCTACATACTATCATTTAGCTACACAATTTACTTTCAATAAAAATATAAAATAAATTTTAATTATTTTTTAAATTACAATCTTAATTCATATGTTATATTTGCATTGTTCAATATCAAATTTATTATAAAAAAAGTACTTACTCTTCATCTTCTAAAACTCAGATTCAAATATATATATATATATATATATATTTCTATTATAAAAACTACTTGAATTTTTTTTCACAAATAAAACCCTATCCTATTAGTTATTAAAATAGAATTTTGGCCTTTATTTTTATTCTCTTAATATGATTAATTAATCATTTTAAAAATAATTAATTATAATTACTTTTTTATTTAAGCAAATAAATATATATATAGAATCCCCTAATACTTTATAGTCTTAATTAACATTTATTGAATATTCATTTGTATTCTCCTTTTATTATCTCATACTCTTCTTGTTCACTTTATCATGATCATAATTATTATTAATTAAATATCCCGTCATATTGCCCTCTTTATATCCCTTATATATTTTTTTTCCAAAAGATAATATTTTTTTTGCTAAAAATTATGAACTATAACAGGATAGTTTGATTCTTCTTGCATAACATCTAACTTAGTTGTCAATATTATCTAGTAGGCCTTTATATAATTCTCAAATTGTTTTAGTTTATTGAATATTACTTAGTGATCAATTTTATCAAGTAGGTCTCTATATCCCTTTAGCCGCGTGATAACGTGGTCCAGCCCGTCGCCTACGGCGGGTCGTGGCCGGCCTTTTCGGCTGCCAATGCACATCAGAGCCAAATTTTTAGCCCGGACAGTCCGATTCATACATTTTTTGGGTCCCGTTCGGATCCATTTTTGATATTGGACTCAATTTTGACGTTCTTGACTCAATCAAAAACTTCTGAAACTAAATACAAAACCATCCAAACTTTGATTTCAGTAAACTTATATTTGAACTAAATGTCTCAAAAAAGATGAATCCAACGATAGCAAATCAGACCCAATCCAAGACCAAATTGGTCCAAATTTAGGACCTAAAAGCGCATTTAAAAGGTTAAAATCATAAATTTGATGACCAAATGACTTCCAAATGTGAAATGCTTATTGTTGAATCAAGTGGCTAGACTAGACAAATCTAACGAGCCCAAGATCGACAAATTATGATATCATTAAGACACTCAAATACTCAATAAATACTCCATAATCAAGGTATAGTCTATATCGACCATCCATTCATAACACTCCCAACATACCCTTTATCTTCTCCCTATTTATTGGATATGCCACTTTAAAAAAACTATAAATATACCTATCATTATTCAGTGAATATGGATCAAGCAAGGAAGTGAAAGAAGAGAAGAAAGGAAGAGGAATTAGAGTTCTCTTGCCACCAAACTCCTCCTCGACTGCCGTCTAGCTACCGACCTTTGTTGGACTTTTTCTAAACTTCTTCTTGGCCCACTAACTATTGTTCGACTTTCGCCACGCCACTAAGTATCAACAAACTTTAGCCTGACCACCAACTGATGCAAATTTTACGCCCGGCCACCCACCTTCACCAAACTTTCATATGATCCCTATTTGTTTCTAGATTTCAGCCTAACGGATGATTATTACAATAGTTTTCAAAAATTACTTCATCTACAAAAAAAATTCTTAGAATAATAAAAGAGTTATCCAAGCATATGAGGGAGAAGGCGGGGGGGGGGGGGGGGGGGGGGGGGGGGGAGGGTAACCCAAAAAAAAAATATTGGGTGCCTGTGACGTAAGAGCTAAAAGAATTTTTTTTTTAAAAAAAAAAAAGCAAGAGATTGAGGTATAATTATTTAGTAACCATTTTTATTACATGTAGTATATTCATAAAAAAATTATTACAAAATTTATTGATTTTTTTTTTGTCAAATTGGATCTTAAAAGTATTGTATTTTTTTATATATGTGTAATATACATTTTAATTAAATTTTTTTATGTTTTGCACTCATTTTAAAGTAAATTTAAGTGTGGAGGATTAGTTTACATAAAAAATAACATTATTTTATAAAAAATAAGACATAACAGTTCCATGATTTAACATGCAGGAATATGATTTAGGCTTTTTTTTGGAATAGCCCTTATTAATTTTCACAATAACTTTCTTATAAAATTTTTTATTATGGCAACAATATCATATCACAGGCCCAAACAGAGACCGCTCCCAAATGGCTCTCTTTCCCTCGACCCAAACTATCTGCTTCGTTTTCCCCTTTGCTCCTCTTTCGCAACTCGCAACCTCGAGCACGACTTTTGTTTTCCCTTTCGCCCCTCTCTCATCATGTTATTTGCATTCTTAATTTTTATCTTACAGCTCACCTTGACTCCAGTAATGAGATGATAAATGAAACTATTTTAATGTATTCTAACATTCCATATGAGATAGTAAACTGCTAGAAAATTGACTACCGAAAAATTGACCATCGGATAACCGCTGGAAAATTATGCCGGTAATTGATGATTTTTTTTTTAATCTAGGCCATTCCTAAATAAAATTTCTGATTCCGCCACTGTATCCAAGCAAAGCCTTAATGTTCATTCATCTCTATTTACTTGTGGACCAGTATAAGAAAAAAAATTTTATGAAATCGCTTTTCAATTAGTTTTCTATTCATGTTCTCTATTTTTTATTATTATTTTTTTCTTTTTTCAGTCCCTTTCTCACAATTAATACCAACCTCTAGAGTAGTCTAGTGCATTGAAGATGAACTGTGTAGGCGGCGTGGAAAATCCTCGCCGCTCATCTTTTATAAAATCATTTCTGACGGTGACAAAAGCGAAGACTCCGCTCCCCATCAATCATTTCTGTCCATTCACAAGAAATCAATATCTACGAGTAAAAGGAAGTTAACGCATTTATTATTTATCAAATTCAAATTTCTTATAATAATCTGTAAATGAATCAGAACAAATGTTAAGGCATCAAAATATTTTTAAGACTTAAAGAGATATATGAAATTATGAATATCTTTAGTTCTTACTATATTGAATAAATTAAAATATATGGATATTGATATATCATCAAAAAATTATCTTGATCAGGCCCGAATCTCGATGCAAAATTGAGTTGTAAGCTTCCAAAATTAAATTCAAGAGCATTTGAACTCCGATTTCAGCGAGATTATAGTCAAACTGAGCGTCTCGGAAATACGAACCCAACGACACCAAACTCAACCCAATCCGAGCCCAAATGAGTCTGAATCAAAAACCCAAAGCGCTGTTGGGAGATTCGAACCACAATTTGAGTTACCAAACGGTCTCCGATTTTCACGAGCTTATACTCGAATCGAACGTCTCGACAAGACGAATCCAACGAGCCCAAGATCACCAAATTACGACATCATCAAGGTCTTCAAATGTCCAACGAACGGACCACGATCAAGAGATTCAATATCGACCGTCCATTCAAACCACTCCCGATTCGCCCTTGATCTCACACCTATTTACAAGCCATGCCACTCCAGCAAAACTATAAATAGAGCCCTCATTCTTCACAAGAGGGCTCAAGTGAAGAGAAAGGAGAAGAAGAGAAGGGAGGAATTTGGGAGCTCTCTTGCCACCGACCACCGCCGGAGTTCTTGCCGACCGCCGCCGTGGTTCCTGCCGACCACCTCCGGGATTCCTGCCGATCATCGTCGGAGTTCCTGCCGACCACCGCCGGAGTTCCTGCCTACCACCGCCGGGTTTTCTTGCCAACCACTACCAGTTTTCCTGCCATCCATCGCCGGAGTTCCTGCCGACCACCGCCGGAGTTCCTGCCGACCACCGCCGGGTTTTCTTGCCAACCACTGCCAGTTTTCCTGCCAACCATCACTTGAGTTTTTCTACTGACCGTTGCTGGAGCTTTTCCCAACCACTGCCTTATTTTGGTCAATCCATTAATCATCATCAGATTTTTGTCTATTATTAACTTACTGTAATTCTAGCATCTCCAAGTGAAGGAGCGAATCAAACGTTGTAACCAATCCAGATATAGTGGAAATTTCTCATCTGGGCCAGGCCCCGTGGTTTTTCCCTTTTCGGGTTTTCCACGTAAAAAAGTTTCTGGTGTTTCTCTCCCTTAATTATCTGTTGGTGTGCTGGATATACGTATATTGTTAAGACGCTATATTTTTACTCTACCGCCGCGTATATTCCAGTCCGCAACAGATATAAAATTTAATAATTAACTTTTAATAATATATATAGGCTTCATTTGGGACGACTTTCTTAAAAAACTTGATATTATTTTGATGTGTGCAAAATAAATATAGTTTTTCTTTTTTACTTATTTAAAGTAAAAAGAATGTACTGTGAAACCTAACAATGATGGTGGCCAGTGGTTAGCATCCGACTAGTTACAACAGTAACAACTGCTTATGACGAGCGATAGGGGGCGATAATGACTATATGTGGTGGGCACTCACAAAGACAACTATGACTTGTGGCGGCAATGACAAAGATTTATAGTTAATTTCAAAATCAGCTAAATGTAACGGTGCCATTGAAATGCTGTCATGGCTGTTGTCCACTGCAAATATCTTTTGTAGCATTATTGCAACCGAAATATGCAACATTAGCGATGGTTTTAACTGCTACTATCTATGCATAATTGTGGTATCTTTAAGCACCACAATTTTTAAAACTTTACGGTGATTTCACCTCACTACAGGAAAAATGGCAAAAACCGGCGGTTTTCACCGGCGTTTATATACCGTCGGTATTACCGACGGCTACGCCGGCGGTTAAGCCGTCGAACTCTAACGACGATCAAATCGATGGCTTAGCTACGATACACCGTCGGTATTACCGACGGTCTATAAACCGCCGGTAAACCGCCGGATATCAACATGAACCGGCGGCTTTCCGGCGGTCCAAACCGCCGGTGATAAGTGATTTTGGTCCGGCGGTCTAGACCGCCGGAAAACCGCCGGTAAAAGCCCTAATACGAGCCCCCTCGCCCCGCTCATTTCATTTTCACTCTTTCCTTCTCTCTCTCGGTCGCTCGCCCTATCGTCTCCTTCGCTCGTCCGATCAGCCCCCGACGAAGGAACTCCGACCGCCGACCCCATTCCGACCGCCGCCGACCCCATTCCGACCGCCACCGACCCCATTCCGCCTCGTCGCGTCTCCATTCGCACAAACCGAGAGCCACCAACCCTCATTCGTTTGCAAGGTGAACTCTCTACATTCTTCTCTCTTCCTCTTCTTCAATGTTCTTCATATAATCACTTCTCAAATCTCCTTATTCTTCTCAAATAATCATCTCATTTGGTTCAGGTTTCTTAAAGGAATAAGAACATAGATTGTTTTGCATTATGCTTCTTAAATCAGTTAACATTTCTTGAGATTGGAAAAGTGGATTTCTCTATTTCATTTTTATTCAAATAAATAAGATGATACAAATTCTTAAACTCCAATTTTTGATTCAAAATGTATAGGGTAGTTTGGATTATTTTGTTCTCTTTTTGCTTCTCTTGGAAGAGAACCTTTATACAATAGAATTTGGTCTTTGATGTAAGTTTTTGTTGAATTATGAATATAACTGCATCGTTTTCTCTAAAAAAAAAAAAAAAGGTTGTTTGAGATATTGTTTGCTAAAGAATTGTCTTTTCATTTATCTTAAAAATAAAAAGATATTGTTTGCTAGTTTATATGCTTTACATTGGTAATTTAATGAGTCTTTGAAAAGAGTAGGATGGCATCAATTGTTATTTCTCATATTTATTATTAGAAGGGTTTATGGGAACTTGTATATTACAATGACATTTTTTTAGTATAGAAGCTTAAGTCTATTTTGAGAGGTGAATTGTGCGTTGATTTGTGTAGAAGGTAAAGAGTGAAAAAGTAAAGTACTTAATTTTGTAGAAAGTGTATAATTTTGAATTTTAGAACTTGTGTGTTTTGAAAGGTGAAAAAGTGAAAGGATGGGTTTGAGAAATGAACTTGGGTGATTTGAATAATGAGAAGTATGTATCTTAAAAGTGATGAGCATATGCTTCGAAAGATGATTGTGTGAGCTTTGGAATGTGTAAAGTGTATGAATTTTGAAAAGGTAAATTGTATGTATGCTTTAAAAAAAAAAAAAGTGTATGAAAAGTTTTTGTGAGAAGCTTGTGTTTGAAAAGTGGAATTGTAAAGTTTGTATAATTTTAGGAGTTGAGAAATGTAAATTGTGTGTTAGAAAAGGAAGAAGCGTATGTCTATAAAGTGACTTGTGTGTATGTTGTTGGAAAGTAACTTATATGTGTTTTAGAAAATGGTGATGTGGAATTTGTATGTGTTTGAACTAGTGTGTGCTTTGGAAAGTGGAAAGTGGAGATTGTTTACTTTAAAGATAGAAGTGTACGTTGAAAAGGGTTTCGTATGAGAAAGGTGAAAAGTAAAGTATATGATTGTTGAAGGTTGAGGTATTTTGGAGAGATGAGGTGTGTTGATTTTGGAGAAAAAGTTATTTGGGTGATTGTTGAAAAGTAAAATTCTTTTCCCCTCTCTCTACCGCTCTTTCCCCCTTTTATTTCCACTTTCTTGTGCCTCGAAATGAATATGAATTATGTATTTAAAAGTGAAAGAATTTCAAAAGCAAAATCAACAGAACCAGTGTTCAAGCCTGAAGAAAGGAAATAAAGACAAGCGTTTCATTATTTAATTTTCAATTGATTAATTGATGTGGAGTTTGGCTTCTACTTAAAAAATTAATAATTCAACGCGCCATATGTTGTAACTTATTTTAGAAACCTCTAAAAGAGATAAGCAATCAGGCGTAAGGATCATAACAAAGTGATATCATTTTTAAAATAGCACAATAGAAGTTTTTCTTTTTCAAGTAATTGAACATTTGACCCAATGTTTAGATAAAATTATCCTTTGAAAATTTTGTTTTGAGATGGCCTTATTAAAATTCGATTGCTTTGAGATGGTGAACATATAACAGATTGTTTATGTCTCCAACATGTAGGGTACGTTTACTTCAACGTGCAAATGACTATCCAAGAAGAGAGATATTGGATGTATAACAGATTGTTGCCGGGTCGAAAAGGATTGACAGTTGAATTTATACAGGGAGTTGTAACTTTCATTCAAGTTGCATCTCAACTGCCTTCCTTTCAGCTTGATAAAATATTTAGATGTCCGTGTTCGAAGCATAAAAATCTAGCATTCCTAAAGTTCGATGATTTGAAGCTTGATTTATATCGTAGGGGATTTCTTCCAAACTACTGGATTTGGACATCACATGGCAAGTACGAGTCACATAGAGATGCTCATGCTGGTTCATCTACAGCTTATGAAACATTTGATGAAGATCAAATGAGTAGACCCTATGAAGACCTTATTTTTGATGTAGCAGGTCATAATTTAAGGTCTAATGTGAAAGAGCCACCAAATGCAGAGACACAAAAATTCTTTGAGTTATTACATTCAGCTCAAAAGCTAATTTGGAAGGCAAGGAAAGCCTAGTGGCAAATGTGTTGAAAGATATCTCAACGATTTAGAAATAAATACAGCGAATTTGTATGTACTACTGAACTGTGAAGAAGTTGAGCCAATCTTAGAGTAAGTTCTAACATAATGTAAATAATAAATTAGTAATGTTTATTTAAAATACTTATGTATTATTTGTCACCAGGTATTTCGTAAGCAAATTGCCTTTGACAGATTCAAGGGAAATTGAGCAAGCTGTTGCAAATGAATTTTTCCACTTGGTTCAGATCATATGTGAGTACATTTTTTTTTATAAATTTAAATCTTATTTATTATCAAAAATACTAAAATTTGAAAATATTTTTAGGTACAAAATCCTGATAACAAATGTTTCGATAAAGGTTTGCAAGCATTAGCATGGGGTCCAATGCGAAAAGTAAAAACTTGGCCAATATATATAGTGAATGGGTTCAGATTTCATACCAAATTGTGGAGTGAAGAAAGAAAAACTGAAAATTGTGGAGTATGTGTTAGAGGAAACACTCATGAAGAAGATGAGTGTGATTATTATGGTATTTTGAATGAGGTCCTTGACTTGGAATACCCAGGCTTAGATGAGAACTTTGTATGCTTATTTAACTGTCAGTGGTATGATCCAGTACAAAATAGAGGCACAAGGGTTCATCCTGTGTATGGTTTAGTAGATGTTAAACATAGTAGAATATACGGAAAGTTTGATCCATTTGTGTTAGCAAGCCAAGCTATTCAAGTTTATTTCAGCAAATATCCCAGTGGTTGCAGAGACAAATAAGATTGGCTAGCTGTCATAAAAACAAAAGCACGAGGAATAATTGATCAACAATACATTGTAGCAACTGCACATCAAGAGGATGAGATGTCAAGTTATATGTCTGTTGAAATTGAGGATATGCCAACTACAACCTCTACTATTGAAATGAAGTTAGAAGATGTCAATAGTTCAACTAGTTCAGAAGAAGAAGAGAACTAGGATGAAAGTGAAGATACTCTTGAGAGTGATGAAAATAGTTTTGATGATTCTGATTAATTTCTGTAATTTAGAATTATAGAATTTAAATGTTTTGTAATTTTTATTACTGCTTAGTAATGATATTGTATTTTGCCACCTTGTCTTTTATTAACTGCTTCATTAACTGCTTTATTAACTGCTTTATTAACTGTTTCTCAATTATTTTTTTTTTAATATTGCAGATGGCTTCAGGCGACGATCCTCCTCGTAAATCATTTGCCTCAAAGTTCCGCCGGAAGAAGATTACGACTAGCAGAGTACCCACACAGACTGAGGTAGGTGAGGGGCCTTCAGTTGCACCAGATCTACCTACACCACCACCGCCACCACCTGCCAGGAGCCAGCAGCCTTCACCAGAGCAGGGTCAGGGATAGTTAGATCCACCTCTTGTTGTACCTCCATACTTCCCTGGCCACTTCCCTCCCAGCTCGACGAGTCCTCGCTTCCCCTCTCCAGATCAGACACATGCTTCTCCATTCTATCCATATTACCCCCCACCATCATCACAGGCTGCTGGTCCATCCACTGGTCCTCACCCTCCTTACCCTTACCCATATTACTACCCCTATCCGGTGCAGCATGAACAGGGTGGACCATCACGACCACCAGAGGTTGGCGCTACCGATCCTGCAACAGCAACAGATAAGCGTCAATACATCGAGCCTGACGGCGATAAGTAAGTTCAATTTAAGTTATTCAGTTGTTTTTATTTTGATATATTACATGTTATTGATAAACAAAGTCACTTGCAGCTTCAATCCTTCAAGGCCACCTATACATATGATCCGGGATATAATAAAGAATAAGTATGATGCTCCTTACTTATCCTGGAAAAAGATCCCAAAGTCAGTTAGAGATATGTGGTTTGGAGAATTTCAGGTATGTTTTTTTTGGTATGATTTCAAATATATGATTTAATTTGTACTAATCTTTTTGATATTGCCTAAATTTGTACAGAAAGAATTTAGGTGGTTGCCTGAGTACAGCACGAGGATCAGATCAAATTTTGAGAGGAGAGGAGCGACCCGTCTCAGAGACATGTTCACGGACATTAGAAAGTCCGGGCAAAGGCCTAATTGGATTGGAGAGGGCGTTTGGGCAGATTTGAGTAGTGCTTGGGCTACCCCGGAGTTTATAAAAATGAGAGAGCAGAATAAACAGAACAGAGCCTCTGACTACGGCGGTTTAGGAAGCTCTCTTCATACTGGTGGATCTGTACCTCATACAGAACATAGGCGGCGACTGGTAAGTGTTTTGAATTGGTTTTATTACATATATTTTATGTTAGTATAACTAAGCATCAAATTTTCAGAAAGCGCACCTGGGTCGGGAGCCAACACCATTAGAGCTACATACAAGAACTCATCAACATCAAGCTGACCAGCAGTGGGTTGATGAGAAATCTAAGAAGGCTCATGTGAGTAAAATTTTTTGGATTTTTAGAATAAAAATTTATTTTAATAAAACTATTTGTAACTTGTAGGATGATTTCTTACGAGTTAGAGAAAGTAGGCAGTCCACTGGCGAGGGATCATCTTCTGGATCGGCCCATACTTCTGAGTATCAGACATGGTCAGAAGTTGTTGGTGGAAGACAGAGGGGGAGGGTATATGGCATGGGTTCACAAGCTTTTGCTATTGAGGGCAGTTCATACACCTCTACATTCCATGATCCAAGTGGAGCTGAAGAATCTGTAAGTGAGAGGGTTGCAGCACTTACTAGAGAGATTGAAGAGATGAAAAGGGTTCAAGCTAGAGAGATTGAAGAAATGAGGAAGGCTCAGAATGAAATGCAAGCAGAGTTGCAATCCTACAGAGCTGGAAAACAAAGGAAGAAGGACCAACAGGAGCAGCCATCTGCAGACAGTGAGGATACCGATGATTATTAGATGTTTATTATGTTTGATGAATGTATTAATTAGAACTTGTGAACTTCTGAACTGGTGATTGTAGCATTATCATTAACTATCTTGTGAATTTGTGATTGTAATGTTGTGATGAATTTTTGATTTTGTTTGTATTTTCTGGTTGTGATGAATATAGCGGCGTGTTGCTCAACATATATATGCTTTTTCTGCAGGTTTAGACTTTAGGGTGAACCTCCCTCAAATAGAGGGGATGCTGTCAATTTTTTTTTTCAGGTGCTACAGGTTTCCGGCGGCTAACCGGCGGTTTAGCCGCCGGAAACTACGATATCGGACGGACAAGATAAAGCCGCCGGTTATATTATTAAACCGCCGGTACGTACCGACGGCCGCCGGCGGTTATACGATGGACGCCCGACGGTTTAAACCGTCGGTCATACCGATGGCTATAACCGCCGTCCACCGCCGGTACCTTACCGGCGGTCTAACGGCGCCGTCCGGCGGTCTAATAAACCAGACGACGCCAGGTTTAACCGCCGGACAACCGCCGGTAATGTGACCGGCGGTTTTCCGGCGGTTACAATACCGGCGGCCTAACCGCCGGAAGACCGACGGTTAAAATTCCGGTGGTCACCGGCGGTATTGGCCGCCGGAAAACCGCCGCACAAAATTAACCGCCGGTAAAAAGCCGTCGGAAATGGTTTCCTACGCCGTTTTTACCGGCGGTTAACAAACCGCCGTTAGACCGCCGGTAAATCTACACTAACCGCCGGAAAAAACCGCCGGTTTTCAGCGTTTTTCCTGTAGTGCCTCCATTAAAGATTTTTTTTTTTATTATTATTATTATATACTCCACCCTCTAATAACCATATTCTCCAACATATATTTTAGAACACTCACCAATTAGATAATTTAGGACATATATGTAGTGATGAAGAGTTTTTCTTTCCTCTTTAAGTCTTTTTATTATTATTATTTTCAGGATAGGGGATTCAAACATGAGCCGCATTGAAGGAAAAGCTTCGCTCAACCAGCGAGCTGCACACACGATCTCTCTTTTTATTATTTCACTTGAAAGATTGCATCTATTAGTGTATTGAAAATCATATATTTATATATTTTGAAAGTACATTTATATTTTGTTTTCATCGTATATTTTGAGAGTACTTTTTTTTTTTTTTGCTCATGAGAGAACGTATGAAGTGAGATTTATATATTTTCTCCCAATTTTCATAGTTTCTTTGTAAGTTGTGGCTCCATGGATTTTTTTCTAGTTTCTAGGTTTCACGTTAAATCATGGTGTTTATTATCATTGTTTTTTTCTCATTTGCTTCATTGCATGATTTACTTTATTGCAATTTATATATTTATGTTTTGCCCATTTTTAGTATTTCCGGCTATTCGTCCACCGAAATATTCACAGTAACTTTTTTCGATGAATTTTAAAGGAAAAAACTATCAGAATTTTCCGGAATTTTGAATTATTGGTGGTTTAAGCATTTTCCGGTGAATTTTTCAGTAAAAAAATTATTGTTTAATTCTAGTAGTTAGAAAGTAGTTAATGCATATAGAGAAAACCTGCCATCGATGGTATTGAAGGGTTCGTTTGTTACCGTTTTTTTTTTACTATTTTGTAAAGAAACATTTTATTATAAAATTTATAGTTTAAAAAGTAATTAGTTACACTAAAAAGTTATTTTAAAAAATAATAAGAAAGTTGTCCCAAACAAAAATGAAAACTACCTTAAGAATAGGGGTGTCAAATTGGGTTTTTAGATCGGGTTCAAGTTGAACCCGAAATTAACTCGTCATCATATGATCCGACCCATTTAGGAAAACATGTCAGGAACCTTGACCCAAATCTGACCCGTTCGGGTCAAGGTCAACCTGAATCGACTTAGTTTTTTTTTTTTTTTTTGCTTCAAAATAAACTAATTGAACTTAATTTTTAAATTACAATAAACATTCAAAACAAAGAAATTTTAAATATTTGGTAACTTATTAAATACAGAGAAAATTATAGCATTAAAAATTACAAATAAAAAATTCAAATTACAAAATTCAAATCACAATTTATAAATTATAAACAACAAATTACATATTACACATCATAAATTAAAAATTTAAAAAATTAGAAATCCAAATATACTAAATGTGAATTTGAAGAACTCTAAAGACTTGCATCATGGAGATTTGACTTTTTGGTTTGGAGATTACAATTTGCTTCAACCATCCAAGATATTTAAGTTAACTGCAAAAAAAAAAAAAACCTTAAATAGATATAATTAAAAATTCATGAGAGAGCAAAAAGCTTTAGTAAATAGCTTAGAATAACCTTCCAAATCATTCATGAAGTAATGAAATGTGAGTTAACAATGAACATTATTGCAACTACCATACTGTCATCCAATACAACATTTTGTATTACACTTAGTATCTCTTTAATTTGAAAATAACGCAAATACAACCTGGTTGCAATATTTTTTCCCCAAATGACTTTAGGCTCAGTTTAGAAGGATACTCATCATTGCAACTCAACTTCCAATTCTTTCAGAAACAACATTGACAATCAACATTTAAACAAGAACCAAAACCCAGCTTAAAATTTCAAAAAAATTGAAATAATAAGTTTAAAAGTCTACAAGCAGAAATAGGAACTAAAAATAACTACTAAGAACAGCTCATAGCATTTTGAAGTTTATCTTATAATTCATTATACAAACTGCACTGCTACAAAAGGTCCTAAAGTTTAAAGTTCATCTAACTACACTACAACTCCCCCCATTTCTCACGGCAAATTATTGCGTCCGGTTACCTGACATGCGGACATCCAATCCGGACACGTCACCTCACCCGGATGCACTAGGCCCCGGTATTTTGAGTGATGTAGCGTGTTTTTATTGGTGTCCGGACGAATCCGGACACCGGACACAATAATTTGCCATATCTCACTGGTCAAAAAGGCCTAACACCACTATTTTTGTTCAACATTTCAGCCAATAATATTCCCCATAACATTGTTAAGTTATGGATCGTTGATTACAACAAAAAAAATGGACATACTTTAAATAAATAATATAATTGAATGAAATGAAAAGATGTAATATAAATAATATTGTTTACCCTACTCTCTATATAATCAATCTTTTGAACAAATAGTGCTTCAATAAAATCATATTTTAAGGCACTTTGGTATTTATATAGAACTCGGCCACTATTATTGAATACACTTTCGGAAGCAACATCTGAAACAGGAATGCAGAGGATATCACGGGAACAATTATTACGTCCTCCGACCGGATGCAGAGAAGCATCCGGTCGTAGGCAAAAAAAACTCGGTACCGTGGTGTACCGAGTTTTTTGAAAAACTCGGTACACCTCGGTACCGCCTCTTTTTTGCCTACGACCGGATGCTTCTTGCATCCGGTCAACCGAACCAAATAAAACCTCATATCACGGCCCGTGGTAGCAACACCCAAAAATCTGTATTAATTGCCTTTCTAGAAATTCAAGATATCTAACTCTACCTTTCTATCAATTTTTTGCTATTATAGCCATATGATCATCATTTTATGCATTTGAATTTAAAAAATTAACCAAAACTCCATACGATAACCCAAAAATCCATATAATGACTTATTATACATTCTGATCGACTATTATTTAATCCAACAAAGACTAATTTTGCTTAATTTGAGATAGCTTTTATATTGTTTCTTAAAGCAGAATTTGAGTATAAAATTATAATTTTTTATTTAAAAATTATTTAAAAAAACAATAAAAAAATCGTTCCAAATAAAACCTAAATTTTTCCCTTCAACTCAAATCTAAAAATCAAACATCTTTTCATGAATAGCCATCTTGTATGAATATATTTGATACGTCATCATGAAATTATCTTGATCGGGCACAAATCTCCAGGCAAAAAGCTAGTTGGAAATTTCAAAAATTAAATTCATGACCATTTGAACTCCGATTTCAGCGAGCTTATAGTCAAACTAAGCGTATCGGAAATACGAACCCAACGACACCAAGATCAACCCAATCCGAGCCCAAATAAGTCCGAATCAAGGACCCGAAGCGCTGTTGGAAGGTTCAAACCGCAATTTGTGTTACCAAACGGTCTCTGCTTTTAACGAGCTTATACTCGAATCGAGCGGCTCGACGCGAAGAATCCAACGAGCCCAAGATCACCAAATTCCGACATCATTAAGGCCTCCAAATGTCCAACGAACAGTGCACGATCGAAGGGCCGTCCATTCAAACCACTCCCTATTCGCCCATGATCTCACACCTATTTACGAGCTATGCCACTCTAGAAAAACTATAAATATAGCCCTCATTCTACACAAGGGGGACTCAAGTGAAGATAGAGAAGAAGAGCAGAAGAAGGAGGAGAAGGAAGAAGCTCCTCCTCGACCACCGCCGAAGCTCTTCCCGCCGCTTGAAGACGTCGGAACTCTGCCGGATTTTCGGGAAACGCCGGGAATTTGTAGAACTTTGTAATTTTGAGAGAAGTTGATTGTAAATTGATCGTCTTGATTTGTAAGACGGATCAACCTTTGTACTTCAAACAAATACTAGTGGAACTTTGCAACTGGGCGAGGCCCCGTGGTTTTTTCCTCTTTCGGGTTTTCCACGTAAAAACCTTGGTGTTCACTTCTCTTTTCTACTTGTGTGCTGAATACTCGTACAACGTTAGGACGCAAATTTTACAAACTTTACCACCGCATATATTCTAGCACGCAACAATATTATTGAAAGTTATTAAAAGTTATCATCATATTAATAAACATTTTCACTGTCACAAGTCAATGAATTTTTAAACAAATCAATCGAAATGATAATATGCATCTCTGTTAGCTTAGTTACATCATATAAATATATATCATAAAATTAATGGAATATAATCTTTTCAATATTATAGAATATTTAAAAATAATAATATATTAACGATGCTGCCACCAAATTTCGGAACCACTCCTCAGGCAAGGGGTGTCAATTTCGGGTCACGGGTCGGGTTCGGGTCGGGTTCGGGTCGAACCTGGAATAGACCCGGGTTCAAACGGGTCGATCCTAACCCATCTCGGGTGGACAAACGGGTAGGAAATCCGAACCCGGACCCGAACCGGCGGGTTGCCGGGTCAACCCGACCCTACCCGGTTTGAGTTCTACCGGCGCCAGAACGGCGGCAGGCGGAGGACAGGGGCGGACGGTGGGGGCAGAGGCGAGCGGGGCGGACGCGAGCGGGGACAGCAGCGAGGGGCGCGGGTGCGTGGGCACTGGCGCGGGGGCGCGCGGGGCAACGGATAGCAGGCGCGCTGAGGCGGGCTGCGCGCGAGCAGCACGGGCAGGCAGCGGGCAGAGGCGGGATTTGATTTTTTTTTAATTAAACGGGTTCGGGGGTTGACCCGGCAACCCGTCGGATCAACCCGAACCCGACCCGTTTTTTGAAACGGGTCAATTACTTGAATCCGAACCCGGCCCGTTTTGAAATCGGGTCGGGTTCAACCCGAATTTTCTGGGTCGGGTCCGGGTCGGGTTTTCGTGTCGTGTCAAATATTATCACCCCTAATTATAGGTAAACTTCAAGTTCATATTTACTTGGCATTGTTGCTTCTTCCTCAAATGAATCATAATCTTGGGTGGGGCACAAAAGTAAATTCAAAACATTTTTTTACATAATTAATATAGAATAATGATAACAAGTTTGTACATAAGATAAATTTAATTGTACCTATAAGAACCGAGACTTAATATTTGTAGGTGAAGTGTTGCTAGGCCCACATTTTGAGAATTTTGTATGGAGATTGATGAAGGACCCACTGAATATGGTATTTCATTTCTAGCATAATGAAAAAATAGAATAAATAACTTATCCCTAACCTTCGTAGTAAGAGCAATGTAATCAACCTCATATAATCTTTTGTAGCACCATTGAATGAAACTAGGTGTGTATTTAGGATCCAGAATAACTGCAATAGCCAAGGTATGAGAGAAATCGCCCCAATGCTTTTCAAATCTAACAAGCATATTACCCGCCATTCGCTTAATGTAATCATGCAAACTAGGCACTTCAGATTTAAGGGAAGCATAAGAAGTGGAGACCAAGAGGAAATAAAGGTCTGATGTTGGATATTTTGTCCCTGAGAATATGCAAGTTATCTTATAGAAATGAGCTAAAAACCTATATATAATCTCAAATTTGTCCCATTCTTGACTAATTGGACATATTTTACAGTTAGACTCTAAATGGAGGAAATCATGTTTATAATAAATAGCATATAATCAAACATTAAGAAAGATGAATTCCACCTAGTTCGAACATCTTGCACTACAGGAAATTCAGGCATTACCTGCGGTTTTCTTTACGATAAGATTAAGATTTCTGGTGGTTTAGGAAATTACTGGTGGTAAAAATCATGTAGGAAACAGTTTCTGACGGTCTTTTTCCGGCAGTTATAATCACCGGCAGCTTTCCGACGGTGAAAACGGCCGGTAATTTCCGGCTGTTATAGCGCTGGTAACCGTCGGTTAATCACCGGCGGTGTGGCGGCCATCAAAACAGTCAGCTTTATCAACCACCAAACTGTCGGCGTGCTGCCAGATAACCGCCGGCGACCACCGGTTAATCACGAGCAGTCTTAACCGTATTTATTACAGGCGGCTAAACTGTCAATTTTTTGCCGGATACCGCTGGTGAACCGCCGATAATTATCGGAGGCGTAGTTAATGTTCCGGTGGCTATAGTAAACCTTCAGAATGTTAATTCCGACGGTCAAACCGCCGGTGATACCGGTGGCTACGACACCGTCGGTTGTAGCCACCAGTAATAGCTAAATTTCCTGTAATGTTACCTCAATCCCCTCTTTGAATCAAGACAATTGCATCATTCACAATCCAAGAACTCCTGTTTTCTAGCCCGGGAGCCTTTCAAATACTTGATTCTCTCCTTAATCTTAGAGATATAAACATCTATCTCTTTATCCCTTCTTGCATGATAAGATTTATTGTATGAGCACAACATCGAATATGTAAGAACTCACCATTGCATAGCAAACCATCCCTCAAGTTCAATTGATTATGTACAAAGTCCTCTTAAATAGTATTAACAATAGAATTATCAAGAGTTATACAAAAAAAAAGTTTGTTCTCAATATTACATTCGTTAAGAAAAAAAATGAAGCTTCTCAAACAATGATATCCCTTAATGTGGGGGAGGCATAAATCCAAAATTAATAATATTTTTCTGTCGTCATCAGTTATTGTAAATATAGTGTACAATTAAATAAATAAATCCATCAGGGTTGATAGAAGTCCAAAGATCCAAAGTCAAGCAAACTTTGCTGGTACATCTACCCACGGTTGATTGAATGTTGGCTTTCTCCCTAATGTACATCTTCTTACAATCATATCTAGATGTGTTATTAGATACAACCTATAGGTCTGGATAGAGATAATGAAGTAATACACAGACACCAACCCATTCAACACACTGAAATGATATATCATGAATGATAATAGCAGCAGTGAATAAATCACGAAACTCTTGGTGGTCAAACTTATTGTTGGTTAAGGAAATAGGCGAGCTAGAACTTGATTGCAAAACAAATTTTTTGGATTGCCAAATATTGAATTTTCTGGGCCATGTTCGAGTCGAGTCAAGTCTTGATAGGCGTACTCAAGAAAAAAGCCACTATATATATATTTTATTAGATTTTAATATTTTCATAGAAACACTAAAATATTTTTGATATTTATAATCAACCTAAAAATATTATATATTAATATTTTACATCTCAATCCAAAACAATTTTTATTGAGATTAGCATTTGATATTTATTTTGATTACATGTAGATACCGTAAATTTTACAATAAGTGATTTCATAAGTTTTTTGTTATCTTAAAACTGTAACAAATATTTTTATGAATTTATATTTTACCTGTAAATCTACTATATTTATTAAAATTTTATTATTTTTTTATTAATTATATGTAAATTTCATAATAGTTTATTATTTTATCATAGATTTAACAATAAATCTTTGTTGTCTAGAAATATTAAGCGTGAAAGTAAGTCAATTTGACTAATAAGTGAGCTAAGGCTAGAATGATAAATAGCTCATGAGGTGAGCTTGATGTGCTAACGATCAAATTTTAAGGCAACTCCCACTCAACTAGTTAGCTCTTGAGCTGATTCATTTTAAAAATATCAATATAAAAATCAGTTAAAATTTATTTTCATTTATGAGTTTATTGAAAATTTATAATTATAATTAAAAAAATATTTCCAATTTGGTTATTTCCTTATTATTTATCTACTAAGTTTTTATTATTTTAATTATCTTATTATAATAATTAATGACTTAAATCAAGATCAAATTTTCTCTTTCATAATAAATGAATTAGCTCGTTAGCCGACTCGAACCCATAAAACTAAGCTCAAGTCACATCAAAACAATGCGATCAATATAAAGCTGATTTTTTTTTTCTAAAAGGGAAAATAAATGTTTTTATTATTGAGAAAATAATTTATGATATATATATCTTTGTAGTCAATCATAAAATTTAGAGAGGAAATATAAAAATAATAAGAGATGGGATATTTATGAAAATAGGTTGTTTGTGCCAACAACCAATAAAGTCGTCAATCGATGATGCCTTCTCCATTGATCTGGAGAAATTATTGTGTGTGGAATCCGAATGCGTTCGGATTCCAATCATCATGCGCCACGTCACTAGATGCAATGGGCCCCGGAATGCATCTGGTGATGTAGCATACGGTGATGGAATCCGAATGCATTCAGATTCCGCACTCAATAATTTCTCATTTGTCTGACCCTTCCGATCTAATTTTTGCAAAATTTCGTGAAATAAAGAAATATGAGGTTTATAAAATATTAAAATCATCAAATGAAATATTATAGTAGAGAGAGTTCGGGCTAATAGGGGCATCTGCTTGTGCCCTCATGTGGAATCATCCCCCATGGAAGAAAAAAGCAAAGTTTAAGCAAAATAATTAAAAACATATATAACATGTGAGACTTAAGATTTGTTTGAGACAGGGGCAGCTTTTCGTAATAATGGGTGTAAAATTGTTGCGAAGAAAGTGACTTTTTTGAAAGCTGCTATAGAAATCTGCTTCATATTAATACATAAATATCTATGACGTTGCAAGCAAGAAGTAGCAAAATAGAAGTATGGTTGCAGTCTAAAAAAGCAAAGCAAGAATAAAATTGTCTCAAACTTAATTACCCTTAATTTAAGCCAGAATGACATCAAATATACTAGAAGTGTCAATATTTGACATGACCCGAATATTCGACATGAATCTGACTTAAAAATTTTGAGTTCGGACCAACCCATTTGGAAGAATTTGTGTTTCAAATCTTAACCCAATTGTAAATTTGGGTAGGGTTCGTGTCAACCCAAAAACAAACTAGAAGTGGCTCGTTTGTCTCATCCATCGCGGTCGCCTTGTTATCGTGTTCCTTCTGTTCGTCGTCGTTCGTCTGCACTCCACTCATCATTATGTGGGCATGATTGCCACTAATCACCCTCCTCTCCCACCACCAAAAAAAAAAAAAAAGAAATATCATAATTCCGTTGCGGAGCGCAGTCATTCTCACACAAGCCCCGCACCGACACGCGACACGCGAGCATGCCCATTTCCCATGCCCACACGTGGCAGTCTGCACGCCCCCTCGCCCTCTAGCGGCACACCCCCTCACCCACTCCTGACTCACTTGCTCGCCTGCACTCTCTCGCACAGTCGGTTGGATCAATGGGTTGGGTCTGGTCGACCCAAATTAGTGGCAGATCAAGTCCGTATCCAAGGGCGGAACTGTTGTGGGCTTAGGGGGGGCAATTGCCCCCCCTCAAAAAAAAAAAAAAATTTTTTTATAGGAGAAAATTAAAAAAAAAAATTTATAAGAGAGTAAAAAAATTTTTTGCCCCTCCTTAAATTTTTTTTTGCCCCCCCTAAAAATTTTTTTTGTCCTCTTTTGTCCTAACTTGCCCTAAAATATCTATATATTTCTTCACATTTAGTTCTAATATTCTCTTTCATGCTTTTAATAACAATTTAATTATACATTTTTCTTGCTTAATTTTTTTTAAAAAAAACTTTCATAATGTATAGATATATAATATTATTTTTTTAATATTTAATTATTTTTGTTCTGTATTTTTGCCCCCCCCCCCCCTCAAAATTAAAGCCGGTTCCGCCCCTGTCCGTATCTAAATTCATCACCCATTTATCTAATCAGATCAGATCTATTGAAGGCATCTCTATTTCAGATTAGACCTAAATCCGATCCTAAAACTCATTTTGACACCCCTAAAATTTTCAGATAATTTATCAACATTCTCATCAAGAGGATTAAATTAATCGTCATGACGACTGCATCAATCCAACTTCTTAACCCAATAACATGCCACCATATTCTATCTTCAACTTTCTATTCTAAAACAAAGAAAATTAGTCAAAAAGGGTTAGGATTGTTATCTATATCATTGCAAAGAAAAAGAAGAAGAAGAAGAAAGATATTCTTGTGATGAAGCAAAGAGCTCAATCACTACAACCTATTAATTCAAGCACAAGCACAATTCCGACAATAAAGTGTTCCCTTTGTGAACCAAAAACTTCACGTGCTAAAACACTAAAAAGCTTGAAGTTCACTCTTCGCATCCAAAGCACAATGAGGTGTGAGACATTGCATTAGTCATTGTAAGATGTTTTTAGTTGGTGCTCGACACACCTTTGGCGAAAATGATATGATAGGGATGGAAGACTCCCATAATGTGATAGCAAATATTTTTTAATGATATGGTTTTTTTTTTTTTGTATTATATGAAATGAAATTTATTTTTTATATAGAATTTAATTCATTACACTAACTAAAAGAATCTCCTTGTAAAATTTTTTTTTTATGGCTAGTAATTGGCAAATAAATACCATGCTAGTTATAAATAATTAAGGATGGTATAAAGCTAGTGACGGCTTAGTGAAGGTCCAACGGTGATGGTCAAGCAGCAAAAGTCTGGCAAGGATTTGGCGGTGGTGGTGGTGCTTAGATAGAGTTATGAGATTCTTCAAATCTTAAAGCTCTTTTGAACCTCTAGCCAAAGGTCTTATGTTGGGAAAATTTATAAATGTGATCTTATTTTATATATATATATATAAAGTATTATATATTAGTAGTTATATAAAAATAAGCCAATTAAAATTCCCGGGCTACTTATTAATTAAATTTGTAGGAAATTAAATATTGTGTAAAAGTCAAATATTTATTTTATTTTAATAAAGGATTGAAATAAAATAAATACATTTAAAGTATAAAGTGGTTATGATTCCCCGTTTAAGTGGTTAAGTTCTCATTTTCATCTTGAGTGAAAAGAATGGATCTTCTCAATTATGTATTTCAATAGATCCATATACGCTTCTAATATCTTTTCTCGATTATTTAACATGTAATTCGGAGGTGATTAAATTATTATTTTGTCTCTATTGAATCCTAACAAATGATATCAGAGTCTCTGGTTGTCATGTTGACTCAACGAAAATTCCTTCTCTTAAATCATGTCATTGATTATTAGATTTTTTTTTTTTTTTTTTGTCAAAAGACATTTTCATCTAAGAATGATTTCTCATTTGAAAAATTTTGATATTTCGGTGTAAAGTAATTGTAAATTTTTCCCAACACTATATTGCATTTATTTTGGAAAAAGAAAAGATGAGCATAAATCTAAGGTTATTTTCTTAACTATATGAATTTTTTTTACTGTTTTTCATCTTCTTCCCATGAACAATGGCTTCAGTGATACATTAACAAACCTTTTTTTTTTTTTTTTTGATGATAATACAAATAATTGCACTTGTTCAATGGATTCAGTTACAGGGTACAGTTATTTATTTATTTTTGAAAATTTTAATGTAATGAAATTATGGGCCTTAATATAACAACATTAGTTGTTATGCCCATAATTATTCAAGCATATGAATTAACTTTAGATTTTATGATATCATTAATATGATCTGTTTTATGAATTTAGTAAAACATTAGAGAAAAATTGATAAATAACTAAATTATTTAAGTAATTCGCTAAATATATTTATCAATTAAATATTTCTAATTAGAAATAATTATTCTTTATTTCAAAATTAAATTAAATTGGAATAATATGTCACCAAAGTGATCTCTAATTGAATAATGCTAAAGATTAGATCAAGTATGTGTAGTAAATAATCAGCTCAAAGGAAGATTATTTTTTGCCGGAATCTAGAGATGTAGTAATAAATATGTGATAAAAAAAAGTGATAATTTTGAAATTATTCATGCATATAATAAGTTGGTTTAAATAAAGACTTATTATTGACTGAATTTATTATCAATATTTATTAACTATAATTTTAAGAGTGTAATTTATAAATTATAGTTTTTATCCAAAGATTAAATTATGATGTTGTGTTATGTAGCTTATAATAAAGGGACCACCTTACATTGTTACTAATTATGATCTTTTTTTTTTCTTTTTCAGTATATATTTCTTAAATATTTATTTATTTAAATAACATTTCAGTGTTTAATGACTCTATTTTTACGAAATGAAAGAATATATTATTATTATTTTTGAGTGTATGGATCTACACTATATGATTCAAACTGAACAGCCTCCTGCCCTTACTGTAAAAAACACTTTTTAACAAAATACAAATTTTGAAAATTGAGAACGTTCAAACTGCATGAGTATTATGATCAAGAAGCACCCTATTCCAGATATCATAAGGGGTGCAATGCCTTAGGAGGAAAATGCTAAAAAATTCTTAATCCAAATAGCAGACCGTTTCGTAGATTTTGAAAAAGTTGAAACAAGTATTATTCTTAGTAAACTTGTTTCAATACGGTATAAAGATAGATGAAATATAATGGAGTACATTATGAAAATGTCTAATTTTATTACAAGACAAAGCATTAAATTTAGAATTGTCTAATGATATTCGTGTGCATCTAGTCTTAATCTTTCTTCCTATACAATTTAGTTATTTTAAGATAAGTTGTAATACTTGTTGCATGCTAGAAAATTTGAGTAAATAGAATTTAAGTTTTACGTCTTATTGGTGTATGAATATTCAGTACGAAAAATAAAAGTGATAAAACCAGGTGGAAAACCCGAAAAGGGAACAAATTACATTACCTAGCCCTACTGCAAATCCAATATATAGTAATTGATACAAAGATTTTCCCTTCTTCAATATTGAAGAAGATGAACGCTATAAAAATGAAATATTTATACCAAAAAATAAGGCTTAATCTTACCAGGAGAAATTTTAGAAAATAAGTGTCTAAGGGCAAACAAATGTACCCAACAATAGGGTCAAATCTTAATAGTATCACTACAGGAAAAACGGTAATTTTTGGTGTCCATTTTTCGTCGGAAAATGACCAAAATATTGAAAATTAGTATTTCCAACGAAAATATTTACGCCAGTTTAACGCGCGTCGAAAAAGTGTTATCAGCGTAAAACTTTAATGCTTTGAAAAATATGCCGAAAATATTTCCGGCGAATATAAACTATGCCGGAAATTTAAAAAAAAAAATTTCCTAATCCCGCTGAAGCCCTCTCCACCCCTCCCGGGTCCAGCCAGCTGGGCTCATCCGCCCGGGACCCGATTCCCCCCAGCCAGCTGGGCTCATCCGCTGGCCCGAGACCCGCGTAAACTCCGCCGCACGCATCGACCCGCGTGACACGCCTGACCCGCGTGACCACCCGCCCGCATCGCCTGCGCCAAGCGGGGTTCGAACCCCCCCGCCGTTCAACAAAGCTCTTGAACGAAGCTCTTGTCCTCCAAACCACCAGGCCACCCTTGCAAAATCAATAACATACATAAAGTATTATTTGAAATAGTTAATATATAAAAAGATTAAAATAATTAATATATTTAATATTATTTATTTAAAATATTTATAATGTGAGTTTATATTTTATTTAAAATATAAACTTAATAAAATTCAAAATAATTAAATTAATTTATAATGGTTTAATTTAATTTATATTTAAAATAATTACTGTATTTAAAAGCTAAGTTTTTTTTAAGATCAAAATAATAATTATATTTAATTTAGCACTAAATTATTAAGCTTTTTAATTTAATTTAATTTATTTTAGCAATATTTTATTTAACAAAATAAATAATTTTAAATATTACTAATTGTCATTTTCCAGAAAATTTTTAATTTCATCGGAAATCTGTCGGAAAGTCGTCCGAAAAGCCAACAGAAAAAGTGCCGGAAATAACTTCAAAAATTCCATAGGAAGTACGCCGGAAAATCAGCCGGAAATATTCCATCGGAAACTCCGTCGGAATTTCTGACGAATTTATCTCCGCCGGAAATTCTGTCAGAAATGAGTTGTTTTCCTGTAGTGTATTCTGGAGATGATGGCGGTTGTTGGTAGTAGTAACTAGTGGTTACCGATGATAATAGCTTGTGGTCGTTGGCAACGGCGACGACTAGAGATTGCTAGAGCTAGAGCTCTACTTTTTTCCTCTTTTCTCTCTTATCCCCTTATGTGAAAATTGGGAGGTTATTTATAGTTTTGTTGGAGTGGCATGGCTTGTAAATATATGAGAAATCAAGGGCATTTTGGGAGGGTTAGGATGAATGACTAATATTGATTCTTTCGATTATAAAATGTTGACCATGCATTTCAGTGCCTTTATGATGTCAAAATTTAATGATATTCGGCTCGTTGGATTTGTCTCGTCTAGTCGCTCGATTTGACTATAAGCATGTCAATTAGTACATCATTTTTATGCAATTAATATTTTATAGCTTCCAAGTATGGTTTGATCCTATGATTTGGACCCATTTTAGTTCGGATTGAAGCGATTTTAGCATCGTTGGGTTTGTCCCATCGAACCGCACGATTTAACTATAAGTTTATTAAAATCAGAGCTTAGATGTTCATAAATTAAATTTTTTGAATGTTTCTAATATAAATTTTCCTCTAGATTCATATCAGATCAAGGTAATTTTTTGTGATATATCATTTGCATCCCTATTTTCGGATGCTAAAACTTACAAAGTCTACAAATATGTTTCAAATCTTCTAAGATAAAAGTGAGTGTATTCATTGAAAATATTATCTCAAAAATCTTTGAATCAGCTCAAATTTAATTATAAAAGCATCATTGGGCCCTATAGGTGTCAAATTTTAGTTCATAGCGTAAAAAAATGATTCTGAGATCCCAAAAATGTTAGTATTGGCTTGTTTGGGCCAAAAATTGGGCCCAAAAAGCTTTTTGCATGTTGGGTCAGCCGACGAGCCGGACATCTATCGCTGGCAATGGAACTGGCATCCTACCCGTGTTACATGACAACCTGCCTTGATGCGCGTACTACCCGTTACACTCCATTATGTCCACACAATTTTAATGTCGAAACCGACGTCGGATGCCAACTATATGCTATAAAATTTGAGTCAATAGAGTATATGTTTCACCCTTAACAGTTTACAAAGATTCAGCATGAAAATATAAAAATAGTAAAACCATATAACTTTTTACGTGGAAACCCCATAAAGAAAAAAAACTATTGGGCCTAACACAGTTGCAAATCCACTATGTAGTAAGTTATACAAAGATCTTCCAAGGGCAGACAAATGTACCCAACAGCAAGATCAAATCCTAATAATATTTTGGAGATGATGGTGGTTGTTAGTGATTGTTGGTGGCAATCGCTAGTGGTTGTCGGCAGCAATAGCTGGTGGTTGTTGGCCGCGACAGTCGTAGAAACCATAATTTGGAGATGGTGGTCAGAGAGACCATTGTCGACAGGTGATGGAGATTGGAAAGATTGTAGTCAAGCGACGATCGTTAGAAGGATCACAGTCAGCTAGTGACGGATGATGGAAAGATCGTTGTCTGGTAATGCTAGTCAAACGGACCGTAGTTGGGTGATGCTTGGTGGACTGACAAAATTTTGTCGATGACTGGTGGCCGAGAAGAAGTCCAACAATAGTCAATGGCGAGCGTAAATTCAACCTCAATTGGTGGCCGGACAGAAGTTCGGCGACGATCGGTGGATGGGGGAAAGTCTGGTGACAGTCGATGGCCGAGCGTAAATCTGATGTAATTTAGTGTTTGGGCAGAAGTCCGAAAATGATCGGTGGATGGGCGAAGTCCGACAATGGTCGGTGACATTCGGCGTCAGTTGGTGGCCAGGTGGAAGTACGGCCTAAGTTTAGCTACAGTCAGTGGCTAGGCGAAAGTCGGACGACCGTCGTTGATCAAGTATTTGAGTATATTAATGATATTAGAATTTGATGATCTTGAGCTAGTTGGATTTGCCTTGTCGAGCCGCTCGATTCGACTATAAGCATGTCATGCTTAAAAATCGTTTAGTCAGCCAATTTATAGTTTAAACATTCCCAATGTTCTTCGGGTCTTCGATTTGGACCCATTTGACCTCGGATTGGGTCAAATTTTGTGTCGTTTGATTTGTCTTTTTGAAATGTTCAGTTCAACTATAAGTTTATTGAAATTGGAGTACATATAGTCCCAAATTTAATTTCCAAAATTTCCAACTCAAAATTACCTCGAGATTCATGCCATATGATAATTAATTTTTTATTATATATCAAAATGAATCTTACATATCATTTATACATTTTTATATGATTTAAATATATATAAACATTTAAACCTTGAATGTATAAGTATTTAAAAAATTTAGAAAAATTTAAAAAATTGAGGGATAGATATTCCATCGCAAATACAAAAGGGCAAAGTAGTAATTTGAAAATAAAATTTGAAGCAAAATGATCACAACGAAAAAATATATATATAATATACATATAAACTTCAAATCTAAAATCTATTAATTAATAGACAACTAACATATCAAGATGACTTATGCGAAAAAAATAAAATAAAAGGACAACTAAGGAAGCTTCTAGAGGAGCGAGATCTGCAGAAGCCTGTTCTTCGTTGATTAAGCCAGACCAAATAAATATGGGAACAACTGAATCCGCATCAATAATACTTCTATGTTTTATCTTTGACCTAATTTGTTGCAAATTTATAATTTTCTGGATAATTTACGGGACTTTGATAAGAAGGATAAACAATTTTGTTTTTTCTTAATTGCCACGCTTATTTATTATACATGGAGGGAGAGGAATAGCAGGCGTTTTGTGAATGTGTGGAAGTCTCCTTTTGACTTAAAGGTTGATATTTTCAAGGCTATCCGTGCAAAAAAAAATTCACTGGAATGGATATGATAGGCTCAAAGAGAAATTCTTGGGAAATCTGGGCTGATTCTCATGTTTTTGACATTGTCCTGTTCTTTGTTGTCTGGATGGTGGATTTCTGGAGGGTCTTTATGTTGCTGTGGATTGTGCTTGGCCCTGTTATTCGTATTTTTTTTCTGCTGCTTTTTCTTGCAGCTGGATGCTGGTGCCTTTTGTTGGGAGTTTTTGGTCTTTGTCACGACCACTTCAACGCTACTTCAACTCTCTTATGTTTCTCATTGACTGTGGTTGTGCCTGCTATTATGGAATTTGGGAATTTTGGGACGATGATGAGCAAGGACTACATCAATCCGCATCCTTGGATGGTCTTCGGGCAACCAGGTTATTTTGGCACTGCGAGGGTCGGTTCCCCTGAATATGGTAACCGGTGCTTTTGCTGGATTTTGGCTTTCCTTATGCCTGATCTTTAGGCTGTTATGTTGTAGTTCTTTTACCTGAGTCCATTTTGTATTTCCCTTTTCCTCTAATTGTTTTTATAATGTTTGTATTTCTTTTCTTAAGGTTTTGGGGTGGTATAGATTTTTCTATACTTACTTGTAACTAGTCTTTGTAATTTTCATTGATTAATATATGAGCTTTTGACTTAAAGGTTGATATTTTCAAGGCTATCCGTGCAAAAACAATTCACTGGAATGGATATGATAGGCTCAAAGAGAAATTCTTGGGAATTCTGGGCTGATTCTCATGTTTTTGACATTGTCCTGTTCGTTGTTGTCTGGATGGTGGATTTCTGGAGGGTCTTTATGTTGCTGTGGATTGTGCTTGGCCCTGTTATTCGTATTTTTTTTCTGCTGCTTTTTCTTGCAGCTGGATGCTGGTGCCTTTTGTTGGGAGTTTTTGGTCTTTGTCACGACCACTTCAACGCTACTTCAACTCTCTTATGCTTCTCATTGACTGTGGTTGTGCCTGCTATTATGGAATTTGGGAATTTTGGGACGATGATGAGCAAGGACTACATCAATCCGCATCCTTGGATGGTCTTCGGGCAACCAGGTTATTTTGGCACTGCGAGGGTCGGTTCCCCTGAATATGGTAACCGGTGCTTTTGCTGGATTTTGGCTTTCCTTATGCCTGATCTTTAGGCTGTTATGTTGTAGTTCTTTTACCTGAGTCCATTTTATATTTCCCTTTTCCTCTAATTGTTTTTATAATGTTTGTATTTCTTTTCTTAAGGTTTTGGGGTGGTATAGGTTTTTCTATACTTACTTGTAACTAGTCTTTGTAATTTTCATTGATTAATATATGAGCTTTTGCCCCAATTCTCTCAAAAAAATAATATAAGAATGATGCAGTACACAATGGCTGAAGTGCTGCAGGTTGGTCAGCCTTCTCTCCAATCGTCGGCTCCTGCGTTCAGGCTCATCTAATTTAGCTAATTTCTAATTGCAGCAAAAAAAATCTAACCTTAAAATCATCATATGATATTTAATTTAAATTTGAATTATAAAAAAAATTATTATAATAGAAACAAGTATTATAGTAAATTGAATAAATATTAAAAAAAAATTAGAAGAAATCGAAATAATAAAAAATCACTTGATATAAAAAAAAATGATATAACTATTAAATATTTTGCACAAGTTTGTATTTAAGTTATTTAATTCTAAAACAGTTTAAGTGCATTTTAAATTAAAAAATTTTAAAAGAATCAACTTACGAGCTAATAAGTCGAGTCCATGCTACATCAAGCTTGGCTGATGAGTCGACTTGATTCACGTAGACCACTGTTCCACTTGTTTTATCTATGAGGATGCTTGGTTGAGAGTATACATAGTCTAAAAATAAACCAAATACACGCACTAGAGTTTTTTCCCTGTTTGGTTTGACACGGAGGAAAGTAAAACAAAATCCTAAAGTATTCTAAATCTCATGTTGTAGTTCATTTTGCATGTAAAAGGAACCCACCTATTTTGAGCGAAAAAGGAAATTATGCGGCCAGAGCACCGTCAGTTCTTCCTCCATGAAAATAGCGAGACCGAACGAGAGAGACAACAAACTCTGATGCTTCGCGTGAGGTTAGCGGGTCGAATGAGAGAGAGAAATCTAGCGATAACAGCTTCTCCTGCATAAATCCCAGCACAAGCTCCGGCGGTAAATCACAAGCGGGATGGAAAGCCTCCGCCTTCGCCAGCACCGTCTCCCCCTTTCTTCCCCACAAGAAGGACCAAAGCCCCGTCTCCCTAAGCCGCACGCAATGGCCTAAAAAGTAAATCAATGAGAAATTTGTCCCAAACAAATCCTAAATGTTTAAGAACATAATGATCTCTTTTGTTGGATAAAGAATATAGATGCCACAAGTAAAATTATGCACGATGTATTATTATTTTTATATATCATTTATAATATACTATAAGTGTTCTGAATTATATGAAGTTCCGAATATTAAGCAAAAGATTTACATTCAATAATACATAATGAATGCGAATTTGAATCCAAAGAGAAAGGACCATCTCCTAACTAAGCCTGATTGAGCCAAGCAAGAAAATAACAATTATTCTTGTATTTTTATTTCTATTATTTTGAAAAGACTTTTATTATTATATTTGTATTCAATTTAATGTGCCAAATCATACAACAACAGTTGATTCACAGATTGAATATCTTCCTCTTATTGCTTCGGTATGAATTTCTAGTATTTTGATCGGATTTTTGAGGCAATGATGTGGCTGGGGCTCGTGTCCTTGTGGCCGAGCTAGTGGCAACCTTCGGTGTTCTTCGATGACTTTAGCTGGATTGGGCGCTATCTTCACCTTATGGACGGTCCGTGCGAGGTTGCTGGGATGCTGGGAGTCTCGGCCGTTTACTGAGCCAAATGTGGTTGTATTTCCTTTTTCTTTGTTTCTGATCATTATCTGATGTAACCGTCATTTCTTTTTTAATATATGTGTTTTTGGTTAAAAAAAAAAACAGATTGAATATCTTCCTATTAAGAATTTGGGCCCAAGAAATCAACTCATATGATTGTATTCGGTTTTGTTTGGGATAGATTTATTATAGCTTTTTAAAGTTTTTTTTTCTGCATTAGTAATTTTTGAATCAAAAAATTATTTTAGAAAGCAGTAAGAAAAATATCCCAAATGAATTCTTAGATTGATCAACAACTTTATTTATTACTTGTTTGTCATATGAAATCTGTCCCAAGAAATATAATGAGTTTATGTCCATTTTTTTAATGTTTTGTTCTTATGTTTTGAATTAGGTTAATTTTCAAGAAAAATGTATAAAAAATTCATCTTTAGTGTACATATACGTAGTAGTTATCGATTGGGCTGAAACTTATATTCGAAGCTAGAAACAACCAATTAATGAATTATTAGTCTTTCATACGCAACTAATCAATTCAACATCGACCTTATTCTTTATATGAATTTAATAATTGGATGACGCTACACTAATATATTAAAAATGATTATGCATTAGGCATTTTGGTCTATTACATTTTTTTTAAATTAAATTTTATTAAAAAAAACCCAAAAAAGGTTACAGCCAAAGTAAAAGCAAGTAGCAAAAAAGACCACAAAAAACCAAAAAGAAAAAAAAACAAGCTAAAACATCGGCTCAGAAAACGGCCAAGGCTTCCAGCGTCCACAATGTCCCGCACGGACCGTCCAGTTAGTGTAGAACAAATCCCAAATAGCCGTCCCGAGATCCACACCAACGGTTGCCACCAGCAAAAAGAACCGGGACTCGAACCCAGACCACATCATTGCCCTTAGCCTCATAACGCTGCAAATCGAACAATAAATCCAAGTGAACCGGAAGAGGAACATCAAGAAGAACAACATAACAAAATGAGAACTCATCGTCTACGCCGACTTCTCCCCTAAAATTTTCCCCGAGTAGCAACATTTGTAGAATACTCAAGAGAAAAATCATTGTCAATCTCATGAAGTTCATATTCCAATTCATCATCCGACGAATCACAAAGCCAATCACCCTGTTTTCGAATCACCAAACCAGAGGAATTACCCACACAGGTAGCCATCGCTTGTGCATCAATTTCATTTACGGGAACCTCAACTAAACTATTGGTAGAAGGGAAACCTTCCACCCTACCCAGAGGCACAAAACCATCAACACCACCTTCCAATTTTTTTAAAAGCTGTACACCCCCATTTGAATTTACTACACCCAGAGTAGGCGAACCATCAGAAATCGCAGCAGTCATCGGATTAGCGCCCACCTCCGGCACCAGAACAGGGACCTCAATTGGAATATTAACAGCCGGGTCAACACCATTAGGCGGGGTAGAAGGTACCTGGCCTCCCAAATGCAACAAAAAATCATTCATGGGCGTAGCTACTGGGGGAAAGAAAGGCAAAGAATTTGGAGATAATTCATTCCCTCCAACAACCCCGCTAGTTAAACCAGAATTATCAAGATCAGAAACCGACCCAGTCAAAACCTCCTGAGTTATATTCACCATAACAGGCTCAGCCACAATACAGCCCACATTATTAGGCAACACCTCTAAATTAGAAACATTAACACCCTCCAGATGCAGCCCATCATGAATAATAGGAGACTCGACCAAGACCTCGGTAATGACCGAAGGGGCCTCCACAACAGGAGACGGAACAACCAAATCCAGATGAGACACCACACTAATAGGATTACAAATCACCTCATTCTCATTCAATTTACGGTTCTCAACATCTTGAGCCTCAGCAAAAACATTCTCAGCGAGAGGAAGATTAGAATTCAGAAAATGCTTCGCATAGGAAGCACAGTGACCTTTAAGGTGTCCTAGACATTTGCAAGACTCACAAAAATCAGAGAAAATTTCAAATTGCACATTTTGAATATACCCAGGATCCTCAAGACCTAGCCAAATATGTTTTGGATAAATCCTAGTCACGTCCAGTTCGACTAAAACACGCGCGAGAGAAGGTCGAGAACCAGCCGAAGTAGCCTAGTCGACCTTCAAAGGATTGCCAAACATAGAACCTAAAGCGTGAAGGACACGGGGAGTAAAGAGATGAGATATCAGTTTAGGGAAGGATATCCAAATTGGAATGACCGGAGATTCACATCCAATGTCCAGATTAGGCGACCATTTCGTAATCTTCATAAAACAAAAGTTCACCATATAAGATCGATGGCAAAAAACACGGCTGTAATCAAGTTCATTTGACAATTTAATCAAAACATGCGTTTGATCCAGAACTGTGACAGAGAACTCCGCTTTGAGTTTGAGGGCAAAAAAAAAATTTTCGAATGGCATCCAAAGAAGGGTGTTTAGTGGGAAAAAAACCAACTAAAGCAAACTGAAAAGGCAAAGAAAGCGCACAAATTTCTTCCTCCAAAATCCACAAAGACGGTAAACCTCGGAAAGAACCATGCCGGAGATCAGGAAATCTCTCCGAAGATACAGAGCAAAATAAAGCTTAAGCAAAAGATTTAGATTTAAACGAACTAACCAAAAAACTAGGGTCCTCAACCCGACGGACTGCCATCCAGCCGGAACGGCCGGAGAAGAACGCGCCAAACAACAGGAAAAAGAAAGGGAAGTATAAAATACCAGAGGAAATCGCACTCCCCAACAGAAAGTTGACGGAAAACTACGCCGATGAGCCTCACCATCCGCCGCCGACACGCTTAGGGCAAAACCCTAGCAGAGCCATTTTTTGATTTGGTCTATTAAATATAAACTTTCTTGATAAATTTTATATTTGTAATAAAATTGTAAATTTAGTGTAACACTACAAACAAATATATGATATAAATAAAAATATATATGCAATAATTAACCAAAAGATGTATTGTTTTCTACAAGATAAAAAAATTTATATCTAGATCATGACTGGATTTTATCAACTTCATGTGACATTTGAATGACATAGATAATTGTCGTGTGCTGGAACGTTTGTAGTTGAAGAGAGATAGAGAGTTTAATATCTCATCTTTGTACGAAGACCTAGCTAGCACGTTTTAAAGTGGAAAGTCCAAAAATGGTAAAAATCATAAGGTCAGACCATGTTAAAATGATTCACTATTGATGCAGGCGACAACAATGGTGGTGGCAACAATAAAGAACTTATAATGTATTTAGCCAATTTACAAATACGCCAAAATAAAAATAGAGGATGGATTTTGAATACAATAATTTTTTACACAATATTTCTTTTATTGCAAATCAAATACTAGTGTTCTAAAAAATCATTTATTTAAAATATTTTATACCCCTTTACTTGAAACCAAACAGCAATTTTATATTTGTATTATTCAATTGTATTAAATTTAACATAAATTATTATTGTTGAAATATTAATAACTAATTAACATATAACATAACATTAACTTAAAATGAGAGTTTAAATTTATTTATATTTTAATTAAATGGCTCACCAATCGAATCTTTCTCTTATCATAGCTTTCGACCCTACTCTTTTGTCTCTAAAGCCCGCTGTCCATCTTATATGCCTTGGGATTAGCCCTTTTCATTACTTGAGCTTGCTGCAGCATAAGGTGAGGTTAAAAAAAAAAAAAACATAAGGTGAGGTTACGATAAATAAAGTGTTGATATTTACGGTATTATGTTGCGATATACCCTTTAGATATGGTGGGGGCGGCTCATATGCGAATATTCAGAAAAAATGGATTGGGAATCAAGTGCCTTTATTTTGCTCAATAATCAAAATAGAAAAGGTTGTAAAAATCCAATCAAATAGAGAATTTGAAGTAGGGGTGTCAATATTTCACACCAACCGAAAATCCGATTCGAATCTAATCCGAAAATACCGAGTTAGGGTCAACTCGTTTGAGAAACGGGTTGGATTCGGTTTTGAAATTTTAACCCGTTTATAAAATCATATAAGGTTCAGATAGACCTGAAAACTCAAAATCAACCCGGGTTTGACCCCGAGTCTCGTTCGAGTCGCGCCACATTATCTTTTGTCGTTTGAGTCACATTCTCTTTAGGGGTGTCAATTCAGGTCAATGGTTCAGGTTCGGGCCGAACCTGGCACTGACCTGACACTGTTCGAGTCAACCCAAACCTGATCCGTTTTTAAAAACAGGTCAGATTTTCGGACCCGAACTCGACCCGATTCGGGTCCGAGTCAACCCGACACGAATAACCAGAAGTTGACCTAAAATTGCTAGTTTTAGGGTCAAAATCGGGTCAATCTTTGATTTCGGGTCAAAATCGGGTCAGTCTCGGGCTTCTCAGTTAAATAGGATTGTTCGTGTCATTTTCGGGTCATTTTTTGGTCAACCCAAACCCGTTTCGAGTTCGGGTTGACCTTAACATGAATTTTTTCGGGTCGGGTGAAAAATTGACACCCCTAATTCTCTTATGTCGCTTGACCCGTCAGCCGGTGCTCGTCTCATTTGAGTCGCTCATCTAGCTTGATTTGGCTGAACCCCCCCGTTCCCTCGTTCCTGCACCGTAACCCTCGATCTCTGCCTCGGCCGCCTCTGCAACCTCGGCCGCCTCTACAACCTCGGCCGCCTCTGCAACCTTCGCCGCCCTTGCTTCGGTTGCCACTCTCCACGCGATGCCCCTCGCGAATTGATTGATGACTCACACAAAGAAGTCCCACCAGCTCTGGCGGAGTCCTCGGAAGTCGTCTATCCCCCATATTGGCCGCTTCTCCGTCGATGAAAGGCCAAATCTCAGTATGCAGGATTCGTATCCGAGAGAGAGAATAACGGCCTCCACGCACATGTTCGTTGACCAAGAAGAACTAAAGGGAGTCAGTGCATCTGCGGCGTTGATTGCCACCACTGGTGACTGGTGTGGCCTCCAATCTCTCCAAGAAGAAGGCAACTCCTCAACCCTCTTCTAAGAAGCAGCTTATCAACGATGTATTTCGTCGTCAAGTCGAAGAAGAAACACGTCACATTCCGCATTATGGGATTTGGCTGAATAAAGGCAGGAACTGAAGAAACGCGTCGCATTCCGTCGTCGAGTCCATTTCTTACGGGTCGGGTAAGTCAAAATCAGCCGGGTCAAGATGGGGTTGGACCCAAATTCAACCCGTGATTTGATTTTGACAGCTCTAATCGGAAAAAGAGATTCAGGATTCAATGATTTGATCGGATTTTAACTGAATGATGTAATATATATAAAACTATTTAATAAATTTAAATGATATAACAATCATGTAACAATATAAATTTAAAAAAAAAAATTTATAAAAATTTTAGCTTACATATAAATTTGTTATAAATTGTTAATAATTTATGTTATATGGTAAGATACAATTTACACATATAAATTATGTATTAAATTCATATTATAATTTTTCAATTGATCTTATTTTGATGACTTTAGGAATGCTTCTTCCCCAAAACTTTCTCCTCATATAAGGAATAAGAAAATAACTTTCTATTTTATTTTATTATTCCTTAGGTAAAGGAGATAGTTTGGTGTAAGAAATCGAATTTTTGTATGACTCGATTCGGCGAGGAAGAATAAAAAAATTTATGTAAGAATACAAGTTATATAAATGAAATTTTCAATCAATTTCAAGAAATATTATATACAATGTGATTAGAAATATAGGTTGTTAACTTAGAAGAGTTTGACATTTGATATTGCTTTGACGACTTTTGATTTCTTCATAAATGGGTCTAACAATATTTAATGTCAAATAATATAATTTTGGAACAGAAAATAAATTAAATACTTGATATGAGTTAAATATTGGAAGACTACAAAAGTTCTTGGAGGAATTTAGGAGTTGCAAGAAGGCTATTTTAAATATCGAGGTTTTAGAAGGATTTGTACGCACGAAAAAAAAAATGAAGTGGGTAATTATAATTATTTTATAATATTTACAATCTCTTTATATCCTTATAATTATAGAATGTTGTAGCAAATATGTGGATTGAATGTTTAATGAATCAAATTAAGAAAAAGCATAGTGAATGATTACATTTGTTTTATAGAATTTTTTTTTATTTTATTTCAATTATTATTGATATCTCATCAAAAATTTATATTGATCTGGCACGAATCTCGATGCAAAATCATGTTGGAAGGTTCCGAAATTAAATTTGGGACAATCTGAACTCCGATTTCAGCAAACTTATAGTCAAACTGAGCGTCTCGAGAATATGAACCCAACGACATCAAATCCAACCAAATCCAAGCCCAAATGGGTCCAAATCAAGGGTTAAAAACGTTGTTGGAAGGTTTGACCCACAATTTGGATTATCAAACGGTTTCCAAATATAACGTACTTATAGTCGAATTGTGCGGCTCGATGTGACGAATCCAACGAGCCCAAGATCACTGAATTCCGACATCACTAAGACATTCAAATATTCATCAAATGGTCCATGCATTATCAAGGGATTCAACATCAGCCGTCCATCCAACCACTCCTCATTTACCCTTGATCACTCATCTATTTACGGGTCATGCCACTCCAGAAATCTATAAATAGACCCATCATTTCTCTTGAAAGGGGACTTGAGCAAGAAGAGAACGAAGAAGAGAATAAAGAGAAGGAAGAAGCTCCTCCTCAACCACCGCCAGAGTTTCACCGGACCAACACCTCACCTTTGCTGGACCACCACATGAGGCCCTGACCTTCGCCAGACCACCACCTGAGGCCCTCACCTTCGTCGGATCACCACTTAAGGCCCTCACCTTCGTCGAACCACCACTTGAGGCCCTCACCTTCGTCAAACCACCACTTGAGGCTAATTTCTGACTGCAATCATAGGTGCAGGTAGGCAGGCGCGGGCTGGGTGCAGTCGCAGGTGCCGGTGGGTAGCTAGTTGGCCTTTTTTTTTGCTGGAATTTTTTTTTAATTTTTTCTTTTAAAAATTTCCACATGAAATCCACTAGAAATTTTTCTGGATGATTTTTTTCGTTAGTATTTGTTTTCCTATGGGTGTTTTACCGATGAAAAATTTTCCATCGAAATGTAATATTCTAATTGAAAATGGCCAATTTCCAACGAAAAAAGACGGCCATAAATTCATCATTTTCTTGAAGTGAATTTGATATATATTGTGTAAAATATCAAATATAGATTAATATGTAGGTAATGAAGAAAGGGAATCATAATATATAATTGAGATAATAAAAAAGAAGGAAAATGTGGATTCATTCAAATACGGGCTATGGATGCAACATATAGTGGTGCTCCTATAATAAATGAAAAAGGAAATAAATTAGTGAAACATAAAAACGAATAATTTTTTAAAAAAGAAATATAATTGGAATCTGCATTTATATTCAATGTTGATTTTTATATGCTAAGGCTCCCGTTTACGCTTTTCGCTCCCGCTCTGCTAGGGCTTTTGCCCTAGCTCTCTCCGGTGTGTTCTGGTGGCTGGCATTTATCGCCGTGGTGGCGCCGTCTTCTTCGTTCATCCAGGGAAGTTTCTCTCTCTCTGGTGGATTTTAATTTTGTGTTTCTCTTTGGATTTTCATTTTGTTTTTGTCCGGTGTTGCTGGCATGCCGCCGAAGCTTTGTGATCCAGGTTTTTTAGGGGTTTCTTCCTCTTCTCGTTCGTTTATAGATGTCCTTGCGGGAAATTCTGATGGACCCATTTTTCTGGAGCTTAGGGTTTCCTCTTTTCTTGGTATTCCTTCTCTTTGGATCTCGCGAGCCATGGGCAAGAATTTTTAAATTTAAGAGGAATTTTTAAAAATTAGGTGGGCTTTTTAAAACTTAAGCGGGATTTTTAAAACTTAGCCAAAATTTAGAAAAAAAATATGAAATATTTAACATTTAAATAAAACTTAAGTGGTTTTAGTTAATTTTTTAATATTTAAATTTAATAAATAAAATAAATTATTTTAAAAATATTAATATTTATTCAAGCAGGCTCGCGAGCTCACAAGCCGAACTGGCTCAAGCTCATTTACTAAACAAGCTGGAACTCGAGCTCGAGCTCGACTTGTAAGCTTGGTAAGCTCAGCTCGCGAGCCCATAAATGAGTCAAGCTCGAACCGACTCGGCTCACTTGCACACGTATGTGAGATCAACGGAGTACCATATAATACACAATAATTGGAGGGCCACAATTAAGAGATAGATGTCAAATGACTATAATTAGGCGATGACATTGTAAGACCATAATTGAGCATTACTGGTCAAAGAACTATAGTTGGGTCTCTGATCAAAGGATTATAGTCAAGAAATAGTGGCCAGATGATTATAGTAGGACAATATTTTTTGAAGGACTGTAGTAGGTTAATAATGGTTTAATAATGATCTACAATGACAACTATAGTTTATATTCATATTAAACAATTCATATTGATTCCCTCAATTATATAATCTTTTTAACATAAAGTGCCTTAATTACATCAAAATCAGACAATTTTAGAGTCATTTTATTAAAAATGCTCAATTTTATCATAAATATACAAAATTTGAAGATTATTTTATCATCCAATTAATATTCCAAAATTTTGAATTACACTTCAAGTTAGGGGTGTCAATTTTTGACACGACACGAAACACGACCCGAATCCGACCCGGAAAAATCCGGGTTCGGGTCAACCCAAACCCGAAACGGGTTGGGTTCGGGTTCATGAAATCAACCCGTTTTAAAAATCGGGTCGGGTTCGGATTGACCCACCAACCCGAAATTGACCCGAAAGTGACACGAAAACTCATTTTTGACCCGAAAACCCGAGATTGACCCGTTTTTGACCCGATTTTGACCCGAAAACCCGAGATTGACCCGATTTTTTACCTGAAAATTAGCAATTTTGGGTCAATTCCGGGTGATTCGTGTCGGGTCGGGTTGACCCGGACCCAAATCGGGTCGGGTTCGGGTTGACCTGAATAGTGCCGGGTCAGTTTCGGGTTCGACCCGAACCCGACCCGTTGACCCGAATTGACACCCCTACTTCAAGTGATTGAGTTGAGCCCATTCAGAGTAATTAAATCACTAAGGGTGCAAACAAGTCCAACCAAGAAACTGGAGTATGATTAATTAATAATACTTATACTTAATTCCAAAAATTCGAATGGGCTCACAAATCAATTCAAAGAGAGAATAATTATAATTAAAATAATTATTATAATAAACTGATAAAAAAATAAAAATTAAAAATGAAATAATAAAAAATAACTTTATATAAATAAGTGTGATTATTTTTAAATATTTTACTAATTTTGTACGTAAGTTCTTAAATGCTATTACATTTTAAATATATTTTAAACGAGATAAAAGTTAAGTCGATACTATCTCAAACTTAACTTTTTTACTCATTAAGCTTAGCTCACTATCAAATTGAAAGTTCATCTCTCTTTAACTTTCAATTTGCCTATAAATTTACTAAAATTCCTAAACCTTAATTTCAAAAAATCTTAAGAATCAGATTTTTTTTGTTTGGTTGACATGAACTTGAATTGGATCCAGGGGCCAAGCAGGACCTTGAGCCAAATGATGATGGAAAGATTATTATGTGCGGATATTGGACGGCGTCCGGAGACCAATCAGAATGCGCCACATCACTTTTTTACTCGACAATATTCGACACCAGGCGACGTCGCAGGTTCTGATTGATCTCTGGGCTGTTTGGTGTCAACATTTCAGACATTTGGGATCACAAACTCCGCATTCTCGCCCTATTAAGAAGGATTAGCTTATTCTCTACAGAGGTTCAGGCAATAGTTTAGCTGGAGATTCAAATAAGCTGACAGCTACAAGCAGGCCATTTACGCATCTCTACAGATATTTCATTGAGTTTTCACTATTATAAAAATTACAGAATAGCGCGAGTTATAATATACGTTTTATCATATAATAATATACATACACGGTCAAATATTGCTATTGTTAATCAACAAAAACTTACCAAATAGCAGGAGAACGGAGCTGAAGTACTGTATCCATCCACCCAGGCTTCCATGGCTGGAGAGAAAAATGGCTTTCCATTTTAAAAAAGATTGCCACAAGGGGCATTGTTGATGTTCTGAAAGTAACTTCAGCTTCGTTTGGGACGGCATTTTTCCTCCTTCTTAAAGAAATTTTTTATACTAAAAAACTGCTTTAAAAAATAATAAGAAAACCGTCTCCAACGAAACCTTCATCCTTCATCAAGCTCTTGTGTTGAATGTGAAATCCCGTTCAGGGAAGAGAGGCCGAACGGGACAGAGAGAGAGGAAGATTGATTGTGTTTTGTAAACAGAGAATAAATCCACTATATTACTAAACCGGAGGATTACAGGTGTTTAAATAGAGCAACAGATACAAGAAGGTACAGCTTCTAGAAGCAGTGAAGTAACGGTAAATAACGGTTGGTTCAAACTCCTTAAGAGCCCCCCTCAAATTGATCATTCGGTGAACGAATGGTCAATTTGTGACGAAGAGTTTGAAACTGCTTGAGAGGAAGTGACTTGGTAAGTATGTCGGCGATTTGATCCGTCGAGCTGATGTGAGCGATGTGAATGTCGCCGTTTTGGATGTGCCCGCTGATGAAGTGGTAGTCGATCTCAATGTGTTTGGTGCGTGCGTGGAAATACCGGATTGTTGGAGAGAGCAATCGCGGAGGTGTTGTCGCAGAAGATGGTTGTCGGGGCTGACTGCGGGATGTTAAACTCGGCGGCTAAGCGTCGTAGCCATAGAACGTCGGAGGTAGCGGACGATAGCGCGCGATATTCTGCTTCGGTAGAGGACTTGGCTACCGTAGTCTGTTTCTTGACTGTCCAGGTTAGGAGATTTGGGCCGAGAAACGTACATGATCCTGTGGTTGATTTACGATCGGTAGTATCGGCCGCCCAGTCAGCGTCGGTGTATGTTCGGAGTTGAAGCTCGCCGTGCGTGATGGGTAGTCCGAACGAAATGGTTCCTTGAATGTATCGGAGCAGCCTTTTGAGGGTATTAAAGTCGCAATTCCTTGGATGATGCATTCTTTGACAGATGGAGTTGGTTGCGAAAGCAATGTCTGGGCGTGTAATTGTCAGATATTGTAGCGAACCTGCAAGTTTCCGAAATAGGGAAGGGTCAGAGAAATCTTGCGTGTCGCTGAGCTGCGGCTGCTTGGGCGCCATTGGAGTCCGAGAAGGCTTGCAATCCGAGAAACCTGCAAGTTTGAGAACATCATGTGCGTAGTGACTTTGAGTTAGGAAGTATGAATGTGGTGTTTTGATCACCTGGATACCGAGAAAGAGGGAAACGTCCCCTAGCTGCTTCAGACGGAACGCCGAGTGCAATTTGCGGAGAACTTCTTGAAGTGTGGTCGGATCATTACCGGTGATTAAGATGTCGTCTACGTAGATTAGTACGAATAGGTGAGTGTTAGCCTTGGAGTAGATAAAGAGTGAGGGGTCTGCTTTGCTGTGTGCGAATCCGAGACCCTGTAGGTGCGACGTGAACTTCTGAAACCATTGGCGAGGCGACTGCTTGAGGCCATAGATTGATTTATGCAGTTTGCACACGTGAGAGGGATATTGTTTGTCGATGAACCCCGGAGGTTGTTTCATATGGACTTCATCTGGAAGATCGCCGTGTAGGAAGGCGTTGGAGACGTCGAGCTGGGTGACTGTCCAGTTGCTGTTTAATGCGACGATAAGAAGAAGCCGAATTGTAACCATTTTGGCTACGGGACTAAAGGTCTCTGTATAGTTTATCCCGAATTGCTGGGAACATCCCAACGCGACGAGCCTGGCCTTGTGACGGTCGACGGAGCCGTTTGGTAGGTACTTTGTTTTGAACGTCCATTTGCAGCCGATGATGGGAACATCGGGAGGGGGCGGGACTAAGGACCAAGTCCCTTGCTGTTGAAGCGCCAGGTATTCGTCATTCATGGCTGAGCGCCAGTGATCGAATTTAGACGCTTGAGCGTAGGATGTTGGAGAGTGAGCTGATGTGATTGTGGCGGAGAGATCGAAGATTTGTTTTGGTTTCGTAATACCTGATCGGAGTCTTGTCTGCATTGGGTGAATTGGCAAGGGTCTGCTATTGGGCGGCGAGGCTGGTTCGGTCGGAGCTTCCGATGTATGCTGTGATGACGTGAGTACTGGAGTAGGACTGGCGTTGAGAGTCTCCTGTGGCTGAGTCCTGATCATAGATGTAGGAAGTAATGTAAGAGGAGTTGTATAGGAGTTGCTGTTGGTTGTTGTAGTAGTCTGGGGTTGCTTTTTATATGGAAATTGGTCTTCGTGGAACGTCACATGGCGAGAGATATAGATGCGGTTGTTATTGATGTCAAGACATCGATACCCCTTGTGTTGAGACGAATACCCGAGGAAAACACAAACCGATGATCTTGGTGCCAATTTGTTTGGGGCATATGGTCGTGTCCAAGGAAAACAGAGGCAGCCAAACGTTCGAAGATGATCATAGTTGGCTTGAGTTCCATAGAGACGGTAGTAGGGGGTGACGTTTGCGATGACCGAGCTTGGTAGTCTGTTGATGAGGTAGTTTGCCGTGGAGACGGCTTCGGCCCAGAAGTTGTTGGGAAGATTTGAGGCGTGTAGGAGTGCCCGAGTTACTTCAAGGAGATGTCTATTCTTCCGTTCTGCGACGCCATTTTGTTCTGGCGTGTGCGGACACGTGATGTGATGTTGAATGCCTTTGCGGGAGAGAAAGTTGCGGAAGGAATGGCTTGTGTATTCGCCTCCGCCGTCTGTCCGAAGAGTTTTAACCGCGGTATTGAAGGTGTTTTTGATTAATTTGTGGAACTGCTGAAATTTGATTAGAGATTCGTCTTTAGAGTTCAAACTATATAACCAACAAAATCGTGAAAAATCATCAATAAAAGTTATGTAAAAACGAGATCCATTCATTGAAGTAATCGGGGCCGGCCCCCAAACATCAGAATGCACAAGCTGGAACGGTTTCGTGCTAGAGGAAAGTCTACGGGAGAACGGTAATTTGTGACATTTAGAAATGTGACAAGAGATACAGGGAGGAGAGTAGGAACTATCTTTATGAATGTGAGTTACAATTTTTGCTAAATCTGTAAAGGCAGAGTCCGAGGGGTGCCCGAGCCGTGAGTGCCACGGGATGGATTTGGACGCTGATGCCGTGAGAGCAGTCTTCTCAGGTGCTGTACGAGCCTTGAGACGGTAGAGACCATTGTGCTTCCGACCGTGTAGAAGAGTGGAGTTGCGTTGTCGATCCTTTATAAAGAAATCATTAGCTTGAAAGCAAATTGAAACATCATTGTCGGAGGCCAACTGAGAGACAGACAATAGATTGTGAGAGAGTTTTGGGACATGTAAAATGTTGTTTAAATTTAGCTTACGATTTGACTCGGGCAAGGGTAGAAGTCCCTGTCCCGAGTTGTGGATTTGCAAATGCTGTCCGTTGGCTAGGGAGACGGTGTCGTTCCCCTGATAAGGAGTTGGCTGTTGAAGATTGGAAACATCTGCTGTTAGATGCGACGAGGCCCCGCTGTCCAAGATCCAGTCGTTTGTTGGGGAGAATTGTTGTTGCACCGTAAGTGCTTTGGGATTGGATGGGGGTGCATAGTTAAGGTTGCACCGATGCCAACAGTTGAGAGCCGTGTGCCCTGTTTTCCCGCATATTTGGCAGTTTGGTCTTGCGGAGGTGTTCTTGACGTATGAGGGAGGATCGGAAGGTTGTTGGCTGCGGGGAACGTGGTTCTTGCCACGGTTCTTGTTGTTTTTCCATTGCGCAGAGGTGTTGCGGTTGGAGAACATGGCGAGAATGTCCGAGCTAGGATTGTCCTTGAGCAGCCGATGTTGTATGTTGATTTCCTCGCTGCATAACAAAGAGTAGAGATCATCGAGTGAGATTGGATGAAGAGATGCACGAATAGCCGTGGTGAAGGCGTTGTAAGCCGCTGGAAGCCCATTTAGTATGTGTAGAACTATGTCTTCCGTGTCAATGGTGGATCCGGCCGCGGCGATATTGTCTACGAGGTTCTTGATTTGATCAAGATATTGTCGCATCGTGCGGTCACGCATTTGGACTTGATGGAGCTCATTTTTGAGCTGGATGACGCGCGAGCGATTTGTTGGCTGAAGTCGACGTTCGAGAGCGACCCAGACGTCATGAGCGGTGCGGAGTGAGATGACGTAGGGTAGAACGGAGGGAGAAATTGTTGAGAGAAGGGGCGGAGACTAGATTGCGGTCGATCAACATCCATTTCTTGAATTCGATTGTGGCCGAGGCGGGAGGGCAGTTATCTGTTCCGGTGAGGTGATCTTCGAAATCATTGGCAGAGAAGTGTTGGAATAATTGGAGACGCCATATTGCATAATTTTCAGGGACGAGTTGGGTTGGAACAAGGTTCTTGATATTTGATATCAAGAACTTGAGGGAGGAGGGGATGGGGAAATCGCTGCTCGCGTCCGAGGATGACGCGGTTGTGCCGTGGCACGTTGGCGTCGCTGATTCGGCCATGGAGGGACGAAGTGTTGTTGATCGATGATGGCTCTGATACCATGTGAAATCCCGTTCAGGGAAGAGAGGCCGAACGGGACAGAGAGAGAGGAAGATTGATTGTGTTTTGTAAACAGAGAATAAATCCACTATATTACTAAACCGGAGGATTACAGGTGTTTAAATAGAGCAACAGATACAAGAAGGTACAGCTTCTAGAAGCAGTGAAGTAACGGTAAATAACGGTTGGTTCAAACTCCTTAAGATTGAAATGGCATAACTTTGGATTCTACGTACAAATCAAAAGAGCTGGAAGAACAAACTGGTTGAGCCATCCCCAAAAGAGCGAAGACCTGCTGGTTTTACTAGAGCCGTGCACAATGGGCATGTCCGCTCCCTATCAAACCTAAAATACAAGCACAAAAGAGCCAATTTTATATATTTTGTACACAATCGAAACCAAATTGTTATTAGAGAAGATGAATGCAAGGAAAGATGATTTTGTGCTCACCATTCAGAAACACAATCTTCACAAAAGATGTGCTTACAACGAAGGAGAATAGGCGCATGGATCTTCTCTTGGCAAATAACACAAAGATTGGCTTCAGGGTTGGATGTTCGTGTTCAATTGGATTGGCTTCAGGGTGCGTCCGAATCGGATTCCGATTCTGTTTCTTTGGAATCGTATGGGGATAAGGTTGCTGGAAATTTGTTTGCTGTGTTGCGTGATTTACCTCTTGTTTCTGGTGCCTCTAGCGGTAGAGCTCGTGGGAGGGGCAGACGTGGTCGGGGTTGATTATCTTGCTAGTGCTGCATTCTTGGTTTATTTCGAAGGCCTTTTGGTTGGTTGGTTTGGGTATCTGTTCTTTGGGCTGCTTGGAAGATCATTTTGATGTTGTGTGCCTTCGTGTTGACACTTGCAGTGGATTTAATTTTTGGAGAATTATGATTTTGGTTTTTGTGGTTGGTCGTTGAGCCGGGCAATGATGTGGCTGGGGCTCACTTCTCACTCAGCTGGCTCGTGGCAACCTTTGGTGCTCATCTCGTCGGGACGGCTGATTCGCATTTATTTCCACCAAATTGGACGGTCCGAGCTGTCTTTTGGGAAGCTGGAAGTCTCGGTCTTCTGCTGAGCCCACTGGCATGTTTTTTACTCATGTTTTTGCATTTGCTTCATGTTTCTTGTAATTGCTCTTTTGATCTAATATATATATATATATATATATATATATATATATATATATATATATATATATATATATATATATATATATATATATATATATATATATATATTTTCTGTTTTATGTATATTTGATTGCCATATTATAAATTGTAATTATCCATTGAGTTTATTATGAAAACTTAAATTGTTAAATTGAAATTTAAGATAAATCTTCTGAGAAATAAATGACTGAAATAGAAGAATTTGTCAACAAAAAAGAAAATCAAACACAAAAATGTATAAGAATTGGTTTGGTATATGTTCAAATTGAAAATTTTGTTTTAGTAGCACTTCAATTATTTGTTAAATATCAGTCTAATAAGTATTTTATGTTATTGATAGAATTGTACGAACCATCCAACTGTCTATTCTCACCTCTTTAATTTGAGTATTCAGGCCGGGTCATGACAATCTAATCTCAAACTAGTTTTATTTGATCTAGGTCTAGTTTAATCCAAGTTCAATTTTCTCCAATCCTAGTTTATTGGCCTATAATTTTGATTTGAGATTGCAAAAACTAAGTTGATCAAAGCAATTTTCGATTTGAAATCTTACCTCTTTTCTTGCAATGTTGATACTGCTTGGATTTTTTTAACTGAATAGTATACTATAGATCAAAACTGAATGCCGAAGATATGAGAAAGGTTCATAGATTTCAAGTGGTTAGGTTAAAGTTAGACGATGTTAAGGTTATCAATTTAGCTTTGCTAAACTAAGCTTTTAAGCAAATCATATTTTGAGTTTGAAGAACATGTTTGTTCGCTAAACACGCAATTCGGGGGCGTTCATCTGGCCTATGGCCATGCTAATGTGGATGGCAGAAATATTCATAAAACTTTCCTTTGAAATTTTTTTTTTTTGGAAAAATCCACGGAATGGGCTTACGTGTTAAAATAGTTAGAAAATACACATCTTTAGATATTCCAAAGCTCACTAAAATACAATAATTGAAATAAAACGTAAGAGCCTCAGGATCCATCTAAAAATAAAATCAAGAAAAAACAAAAGAAAGACCAGCTCAAACAGAAACCAACAATGAAGGAGACAGAAGAAAACACTAATAGCCCAGCTGTCAACCATCACATCCAGAGCAAAAAATGTCATCCAATTCAGAAGACCAACCCGCACAAAATAAAAGGAAAGAAACTACACCAAAAGGAGAGATGAAAACCCCACCTCCACATTGTTGACCTCGTTTTTCGCTCGAGTTCCCTCGAACGTCTTCGATCGACTTAATTGAATTTTGTCGAATCTAATTCGAGTTCGAATCGACTCGAATTGAGTCGAATTAGACTCGATCGTACTCGATTAATTGGCTCTGGTCGTGTCGAGCCCGATTCAATCTAAATCAATAATCATTTTTGAATTTAATTTTATAATCAATATTTGTTGTGTCGAGCTCGATTCGATAAAATCATTGATTATTGTGGACTCAGTTTCGTACGATTAATTCTCCCGACCCGACTCGAGTCGGATCTGTTCAATTAGGCTCGATTAGTTCGATGTCGTCGCGTCGTACCTGACTTGATTTAAATTGATCGTTACTTTGGATCCGATTTTGTACGATTAATTTGGTTGAGCCAGCCCGAGCCTGAATTGGGTCAAATCAGGTCGAATTCGGACTCGAGCCTAGTCCAATTTTAGCCAAATTTGACTTGGTTCAGCTCAAATTAATTCCACTAAGTTCCTTTTGACTTTCTAAAATAATTTGAATTTAACTTCTAGATCCGGTAATTGATCTAACGGCCACGGTTCTTCAGCCTAATCCTGTCGCTGCCAGACACCTCGATCACATACGTGACCTCGTTGTGGAATGACGTTCAGGTAGAGGTCGAAGTAGGCAGAGCGAGCAGAGCCTCTTTTGTGCTTAAGGAAGCCGAGAAATCGTCCGAGGACAGCAGGCAACGGATCTGGTTTTCTTTTTCTCGGTTCAGCCCGCCCTGGACAGGGCATTCGCTCTCCCCCTCTCTCTCTCTCGATTTCGCACAGCTCGCCCGCTACCCCTCCTCGAGTCTCTCTCGCTCGTTCGCAGAGGCTCCGACAAGCCAGGTCCGGCAGCCGCACGACCCCTCCGATTCCTCTCATGTTCGGACCGAAACCCAGGAACTCCCGCTCTCGTCCGACCCCAGCCAGGTCACGATCCCGAGCAGACGACAGCCCCCGTCTTCTCCGTCTCGTCGTTGCACACCAAGGCCGGACTCCTCACTGCAAGCCGAGCTCCCCGACAGGCTTCCTCCCGATTGAAGCCGCCCAAACCTGGTGATCCCGTAGCCTTAGCCGACGCTGATGTGCAAATATAAAGACTTTGCTTTATCTTTTGCTGCCATTGAGAGGTTTGATATGACTATATTTGCTAGATTTCTCCCAAAATTTCTTCAATAAAGTGTTTAAAAAAAAAATTTCTCTCATTGTTACTATTTTCATAATGAGTTTTGTCAAGCTCTTGCCTAAGCTTGTGTTGATGAGGTATTTAAACTATGGTAGCTCTTTTTGTCTTGATAAAAGGATTTTATATTGGGTATAAAGATTGAAACCCTTTTGAGAGTAAGCTATGGTGAGTTAGCATTTATCTTTGATTGCCAACTTGATGTTTTGAATGCCTTTTAGAAGAGACAACTCTTCTAAAGTAATCGTCACATGGGTCATGAGAATGATTATATCTTCATCAACTTATGATTGAAATGACTTGTTGTTAGAAGTTTCATGATGCATCTATTATCGTTTATTGCTATCAAATGTGGTTAGATTTATTCGATTACCAAATGAAGTTTCAATCCTCTTTAAAAAAAAATGTGTTGATGGTTATTGTTAGCCATGGACGGTTTCACGAACATAGATGAAATTTATGTGTTGATTTATATTATTCAGAAATAAGTTCTTTGTATGTGGAGCTTGCATTTGTGTGTAGATTTGAATCACATGATGGTGCAAATTCTTTAAAATGTGGCAAGTAATCATGGTTTTATTGTTGCTTTATCTTCGCATGAATCATGAGTAATTAGAAAAGTATTTGGGTTAAGGGAGCGAAGAACGAATATTTTTAAGTGGTGCTTAGTCTATGCTTTTAAGAATGTCCGTGAAATTAGAAAGTGAAAAAAAAGGAGGGGGTGCATAGCTATTTCAAACTACATTCACTTGTGATCTTTGTTTTTTAGTTTGCATTCGCAACGGAAGCATGAGTCCTTTATAACTAAGAGAATGTTTACTTGCATCGCTTGGGGTGAAGGTTGCATTCACATCATATTTCTTTATAAAAGAATTAAAGTCATGGCTTGGCGATTACTTACACTGAGATGTTGAAATTTCTAAATTATTCTATGGAGATTTGTTTGGAGTATTATATTCTAAAGAGCAATAGCATTTAAGTTTCCTCTAAAAAAATCCGAAGCTCAACTTTCTCTAAGTTTTCTTTTCTACGTATACGCATAAATTTGTTTTCTTATTGAATTAGTTGTTATGTGAATCATGGGGAGTTTGGTGGCTATGTGAGAAGCTGCTTGGCAAAGAGCTTTGAGTTAGAATGATTAAATAAAATGGAGATCTGTTATACAAAACACTTGCATCAAAACGTATATCTATATCATATCTTGACTTTGTGGGAAATGTTTAAAGAGCATGTTGATAGATAAATTACACCATTTTATGTGTTGTTTAAAGAGGGATCTAATGTTTATAAGTGCCTTAAACCTCCATGGCTTTATCGGTTGTAAAGCTCCATACAAAGATATAGACCTGAGAATTTCTATGGCCTTTGGGAGGATCTTTCCTTGTTTGCTTTGTGAAAATTCCTGCAGTTGTTATAAGTTTTCTCAGTGTTTTTGGTGCAGAATTTGAGGTTATGTCGCTGTTTTATATGAGAAGTCCTATGGCATTTGGACGGAATTGTTATTACTTGTTTGTGAAATTTCCTACAGCTTTTGTGTAACTTTCCCCACTAGTTTTGTAAGAGATAAATGCAGATTTTGAAAGTATTATTGTTGTTTTCGCATAAGAATTCTTGTGACATTTGAATGGATTTGTCATGGCTTTGTTGTGAAATCCCTACAGATTTTTGTAGAGCTTTTCTTCACTATTTTGGATAAGAAACGAGTGCAGTTTTTACTATTTTTGAGCTCCTAATTCGTGTTGAGAGCATAGTATGTGCAAATTTTAATTATTCCGATGTCCCAAACTGTTTTGGTAATAGTATACACGCAGTTTTTGTAGTTTTTCGGCTTCCGGATTGTCGTAGGAATGGTGTAAGTGCAGATTTTTGTCACTTCGAGCTTCCGCATTATGGTAGAAATGAGATAAGTGCAATTTCTTCATGGCTTTAACTTCTAAATTGCTTTGGTAATGAATTGAGTGTAGGATTCTCATGATTTTATTAAACTTGGGTTGAAACTTTTGTTAAGCTTTTGTTGGCATTCAAAGCAATTCATACTATTAGAAGCATGTTCAAGTTTAAGGTTCATAGCCTGGTTTGATGGCTTGGTGAGAATGGGTGACTTTGGGAGCAAAGACCCTTATGTTAGCTTGCTTGTAAGTAGTCATGTGAGCATTATTTAATGAAATACCATTAGAAAGAAGTGATAACTCGCTTGATTCGTGGGCTTTAAGTTCCCAACATGATGTAGATCATATTTTAAATTGTGAATGAATAGTTGTTAAGTAATAAAAATTTGCCAACACTTTTCTTTTTGAGACGACATTCCTTGATATTTGCATAGGAAAATATTCTGTTAGTGCAAATGCTCATGACTCATCTTAGACCTCATGTATAATTTGTATCTGGCTAGATATAGTGATGCTAAACATTTCCTATGGCATACAAAATAGAAAGTTTATTTGTAATGTTATAAGTACAACATGGAGTCATGAATAATTATGCTTTATGAGGATCATTTAGACACTTTGACTACACTTTGGCAAGTCTGTTTAAAAATGCAATAGTGCAATACCACATGTTATCTTGTGTTAAACTCCCTAATGAGCTCTTTTGTAGATTTGTGTTGTAATGAGATTCTTCTTCTTTTTATTCTTGAAACGATCTTAGTTGAACCATATGGATTTGATTATTAGTTATTAGCAATGAACATTTGGAAGCTTTTTGAGTATGATATTGTCTCTTCATATTTCATATAAATGATTGAAATAAGTTTAAAAATATGTTCTTATAAAATCAAGTCATGTTTTCATCCATATTTATATGAGTTGTTGTGGGCTGTTTTATGGGTCGTCGCTAGGTGTGACATTTAAGTTTCTTTTAAAGAGTTTTATGAGTCGATTTATACTTAGAAAGTTTTTATGAAATGTTTCTCCTTGCTTTCATTGAAATTTTTCTTATGAGTCACTTTATGTCGCCGATTTGGGAAAGTTATTTTTGATTGAAGGAAGTATTGTTTTGCTTTGATGGGAGCAATTTATGAGTGGCTTTGAATTTATTTTAAAGGATTTTATACGACGAATTTAGTGAAAGCTTTACAACGAGGAGTTTTATAAGACTATCTTGTTGTAAAGCTTTATATTTTCATACCCCACTCCAAATGAAAGGAGACACTTGGTTAGTGGTTGTTTGGGTAGAATTTTCGTGTCAAAAGAGAAGGTTTTGGAAGATGATTTTGGTAGGGCTTTGTGTACAAAATTAAAAAAAGAAAAAGAAGTGATTTTGATAGATAACCTTTTGTAGGATGTTGTATGACATTTAGTTTAGAGATTCTTGTAAGTCATGTTGGGTTTAGTTAGACTTGATTAGCTTGATCCCTATAGTGTCATTTAGAGATGATTAGTGCTTTCCTATTTGAATTGAGTTCTCTTAGTGATGATTTCTAAAAAGAATGAATTTTGGAGAGTTGAAGCTTTTTGGGAGATTTATGTTTGTAGGTGCTTAGTGTCTTTTTGGGAGCAAGATAGGAATCCCTTCTTTTTATGTTAGCCTATTTAGGATAAGAGAATGTTGGATGGGTGCAAGTCAAGGTGAATTTAGTTGTAAGTCTAATCTCAGAGGTCTGTTTCCCTTAGTTGTTATAGGTCTTGTTAGAATGTATTATGGGTAGATATGTCAAACGTGTCAAGTGCCTCATTTGGAGTGGGAACAGCAAAGGGCATTGTTGATATTATAGGATGCATTTGACTGCTACGAAATGTATCCAATAACAACGATGCCTACACCCCTTTTTGTATCGGATTTTCGTTCTTTTTTTTTTCATTGCGTTTAGTCGTGTTTTACTTCGTCCGTTAGTTTTCTTTGCTACTTTTTCTGCATCTTGGTACAACACACCTACAAATTGAGGAGAATCCAAAAGACATAGGACCCAACAAGTAACAAAAGGTACGTTCTAGTTTTATTTTACTGCATTTCTATTTCTTTATATTATTATTTATAAAAACTGCTCTAATACCTCTCTTCTTTGTCTTGCGAGGTACCTTTTGGAAAGCAAAGGACAATGAGCATTTGGAGCTGGAGCTAGGACAACCGGATCCAAGCATCAGTCGTCCCTACTCATCTAGCAGGGGCGCTATGGGCGGAACCACCGGGTCATAGCCCCCGGTGCTGTAAGCTTTCTAAAACTTAGAAAACTTTTAGGGGCCTAGATTGATTGTACGACTCCCACCCTTAGGGCCTTGTAGAAACTTCAATTATATTTAAGGTTGCTCTTGTTTTACATTTCTTTTAGATCCCTAAAACCCTATGACATCCGTATAGAAGTCTTAGGAATTAGAAAACACTGTTTTTAACACTACAACATTAGCGACACTTAAGGACAAAAATTAAGGACTGAGTCTTAGAAAATATAGACTTAGGATGCATGCTCCCTATAGGGTAGAGACATTAAAACTTAAACTTAGTGACACGTTTTCCTAGGTTTGGCTTTCTTTTAATCTACTAATAATCGACTAACTAATTCTAATCTAATCCTTTAAAATTCATTAAAACACTTAATTCCTAATCAATTGATTACTAACATTTATAATTGTTAAATTCAAAATCTAAAACATAAACCTAAATCAATCCTAACTAATTTAATAATTGATTCATAACCAATCTAAAATCTAAAAGGTGTAGACTATCTTAGGAGATTAAAATTACAAACTAAACTCATTAGGATAAAAGATTCTTAAAGATTAAACTTAGAGTAATCTTCTAAAAAAAAATATAAATAACAAACAAATCCCTTAACACACAACAACCGCTCTAAAAGTGAAGTTTATTGGATGGACTACTCCGGGCTGCGGGGCTAAGTGTCCTAAGGAGGCTGGTTCCTCGAGCCTGGTGGCACAACGCCACGAATGAATCTAATAGAGCGACAAAATATAAAAATTAAGTTTTCCTAATTGGCTTAATTCAAAACTTGATTAATAAATTATTTAATTTACCCTTTTCTTTTCTTTTAACAACAAACTAAGATAAATCAACAAAATTAATTATCACTGGGTAACCCAGGCCTACGAGGCTATTAAGTTAGCCCCAAGGAGGGTGAAATAAACCTCACGGCCTCGGTGTGAAACAAAGGTGATAATTAATCAAACCATTAAAAATACAAAGTCCCTAAAATCAACCCTAAAACACTAAGATTTGAACTTTAATTAAAATTTCCTTTGCTCTTTTCAACAAACAAAAAAATACAAACCACTCTAACTAAACTATCCTATATAGGACCTACCAAAACCACACGGCTTTCACACACTTAGATGAGTTTGATAGGACACGACTATTAGCTCTAGGTTAGGCTGTTGTTCTGTTTTACTTTTTCTGTACTTTGTTGTGACGCTTTGCATGTGACCTGTGTGCTGGTTGTTCTTTTTGCTACCTGTTGTAGCTTTTCTGCTGTGTTGTTTCTGTACTACTTTTTCTAGTCTTCTTTTCTGCACTGTTGCTGTGACGTTAGAATACCCATAGGTTAGGTACGTTCCTTGATACTAATGCTGTCTTCTTGCAGGTGGCCGTGCTCATATAATGCTGCTAAAGGGGGCTAAAATTAATAAATAATATATAACTGCTTTAGGTACCTGCTTCAGCTGCTTAGCCCCCAATAATCAGAGCACGGCCAAATGATTGATGTGCGCATTTTAATTTACATATATAACTGCTTGGATGAAATTTTTATTATAACTGCTTAGGATAACCCCTGCAGGAGAGTCTAGATTTTTATTTTTATAGTGTCATGTATTTGATAGTAAATGTTGTAAAAATTTAAAATAAGGCATTTTTAAAAAGAAAAGAATCCAAAGGGAAAAGTAAACCCCTACAGGGGATTTCCTTTTTCATTTGGATATCCTTTTGGAGCACTCACTACGAGGAGTCCAAAGGGAAAAGTAAACCCCTACAGGGGGTTTCCTTTTTCATTTGGATATCCTTTTGGGAGAGTCATTACAAGGAGCCTGAAGAGAACGAAGACGATCCAAAGACGAATCAAGGAAGAGAAGAAGAAGACTGAAGAAATGTAAAAATGCCTTATTTTTAGATTTGCGTCATTTCCGGGTTGTTGCTGGTGGAGCCCGGCCACCTTTACTTACTGTACTTTGAGATGTAATATTGTATGGCACTTGCCATGGACACTCTTTTTCGTGGGATTTGTTTCTGTGTTGTGATTTACTTACTTTGTTTGCGCAGTAGAACCAGCATGCTTTTCATAGGTTTCTTTTTGCATGTGCTTGTGTCTGACCGTTTGTCCTTCGGGATAGTGTGATCGTACCCTTTGCATTCGAACCGCACGAGCAGAATCCTTTCGGAGACCCACAGATTTCTGGCGACCACGGTGGGATCGGTTTCTCTCTCCATCTTCGGATGTTAAATTATCTCCTTTGGTGTGCACTCCGGGTTTAGTGTTCCTTAGATTAGGTTCCTCCTTTTCTAGCCTTTATAGGCCACTCTGTCCCTTTCCTTCTCGTTCTTTCCGGTGGTTCTCTTGTTTACGCTAATTCTTATTGTTTGTGTTTGCAAAGCAGTAGAAATGGCGTATTCAGGTCCGTCCGTTATCTTCTGTTTTGGCTCTGACTCACGGGTGACACTCCCTGAGTCCCTGTTGACGAGCCCACCGGCGGGGGGGAACACCTTTGGATCCTTCACCGATTCGGCGTACGTCACTCTTGGCGGGCCGACCCCCTCCGAGGCTACCGCATTCTCTCCCCCTCAAAGGAGAGGATGCACAGCTATGAGACCTTTTGGGCGACCAGTTGCTCGGCAGCCAGCCCGGGCACCCATTCGTCCAGTTGTTGTTCGTGCGCAGCCAGTGCGCCCGGTGGTTAGGCAGCCAGTGCCTAGGCCACTCCCTGTTCACCCTGTTCGTCCAGCAGTCAGGCGGCCAGCGCCTGTCGCTCCTATTGTTCGTGTAGCCCCGGTCCCTCAGCGCCGGCAGCCAGTAGTTCCTTTACCAGTTGTTCCGGTAGAGGCTGCTCGTACTCGGGTCTCCCCTTCTCCTTCCACTTCGAGGAAGAGGGCTGCTCAGGCCGAGCTTCCCCCACCTCCTACTCGTCGGGTTTCTGTATTCACCCGGCTTTCTCACCCTGAGATTGCTGAGGAGACCCTGACACCCCCTCAGTCGGTAGTTCCTGTTCCTCCAGTATAGCCTGTAGGTACTGATGTAGCTTCTTCCTCCACCTCCGGCCTTGGGAGAAGGGCTAGGAGGAATAGGAACAGGAGATTGCGTTTAGCGGCGTCCGATGCAGCAGTTCAGCGGATGGCAGATTCTGTGGCTCAGCAGGAGCCGGTTCAGCAGAGGATGGTTCCCTTACAGTGGGAGCCACGTAGACGGATAGTTACCCCAGTTCCTGATGTCGTAGTCGCCCCTGAGATCGATGCAGTCCAAGGAGGACGCTTTTCCCCTCTAGTGCATAGTGGTGATGAGGAGGATGCTGCCCGTATTGCAGCAGCCCCTCCTGTCCCCACTACTCTTCCTCGCGCTCGAGTCCCCAGGGATACTGTCACTCGGACCCTCACTCAGAGGATCCGAAGCATTATCAGTTCAGCGCGCGGTAGAGGGCGTGTTAGTGAGGAGAGGTTACTCCATCAGATCTCTCAGGTGCATTCTCAGTTACAGCGGCAGTCAGTTAGGCAGAGTTACCGGTGGCAGAGAGGACAGCCACCACGGCAGCAGACCAGAGTAGTTCCTACTGTTAGACCTCAGGCAGGTGCCCCTGCTGTTGGACGACGCCCTCGCCGTCATGGACGTCGCCCACAGTTAGAGCCTGTCCGACCCCAGCTTGGGTCAGTTGTTGTTGCCCCCTCCACTCAGTTAGATGTTCCTACCGGGTCCCGTCGTAGTAGATGGGTTTGGAGACGTCGACAGGTAGAGGAGTCTGTCGAGACGGAGCAGACTGTTGGTACGATTAGACGAGTTAATACAGTTCCTCCAGTTTCAGCACCAGTTCGGATGAGAGACGATACAGTTGATGCTGAGGGTAGTACCCGGGCTCGAGTGGAGCCAGTTGTTGTTCCTAGTCCCCTTAGGATTTCTTCTCCTTTGGGTCCGTACATCGATGCTCTTCATCAGACCTCCGATGAGGATTTACTCGGAGGAGAGTCAGATGAAGACATCCCCGTTCACCGTGTTTGTGTTGTCACGAGACGAGGCACGTCAGATGAGCAGCATGAGCAGTACGATGATTTAGAGGAACAAGGGGAGGCTGATGTACCTTCCACCTCAGCACAGGGTGGACCTCCCCGTTCAGTAGACACGGATGTTACAGTGTTGCAGTTACAGACTCAGATGGCGGAGATGACCAGAGCCATGGCGGCGATGACCGCCCAGTTGACGGCGTTGGGGGCTACACCCCATGTTATGGATGTAGTCACTCCTACTACATCCAGAGACGAGCCAGTAGCACCACAGTTGCCAGCCCCAGAGCCTGTTAGAGTTGATAGAGTCCAGAGGACGGTTCTGATGTCTCCACCAGCAGTACAGTTGAGTGCACCAGTTCAAAGTCAGACGGTTCAGCTGTCACCCGTTCAGATTCAGGACATAATTGCACAGAGGGTTGACCAGGCTATAGCTTCTAGAAAGTCTGGAGATTCTGTTAGTAGAGGTCGCCCCTACCCGGTAGAGTACGAGCGGGAGCCTTACCCCGCTGGTTTCGTTCCTCCCCGCTTTCGAGTTTTTGATGGGTTTGGAAACCCAAAACAACATGTGGCTCAATATCGGGCCATATGTTGTAACATTGGAGGAAATGATGCATTGATGCTGAGATTGTTTGTCAGTAGCTTAGGGGGAGTGGCATTTGAGTGGTATGCCGATCTCCCTAATGATTCAGTTCGTACCTTTGCTGAGATGGAGCAGTTATTTGTGCAGATATTCATTAGTACCGAGCATAGAGTGACTGTTGGTGAGTTGGTAGTGACCAGGCAGCGCCCTCACGAGTCTCTACTTAACTATATAGTTAGGTGGAGAAACCTTAGTCTTCAGTGTGAACCTCAATTGCAAGAGCAGCACGCAGTTGAGATTCTATTGAAGAATATTGATGGTCCTATCGCTCCGTACCTGAAAGGTTTTAGCATCCGAAGCTTTCAGAAGTTGTTAACCAAAGTCACCAGTCTGCAGGACAGCATACCCAGTGCAGTCCCTCCTAAGGCTGAGAGTCAACCCATCCATAGACCTCAGCGTTTGGAGTTTTCTGGGGGACCACCTCCTAAGAAGGGAGAAGTGCATAGTACTTCTGATGCTCATGATAAGGGCAAGAGGCCCATGGTTGGTTCAGTACCGCAGCGTCCACCACCACCACGTCCTCAGTTTCAGCCCCGACCTCAGTTACCACCACCAGTACAGCCACCTGTTCAGTTTCAGCCACGACCACAGAGTCAGCAGCTTAGATCCTCCTATAGGACTCTAGAGAGTCAGCAGTTCCTACAGGAGAAGCTTAACAAGGAATATCCCTTTAAAAGGGAGAGTATAAAAAAGATTTTTAAATTCCTTGTTAAGAAAGATATTTTGAGATTCCCATTCAATAAGAAGCCAGGAGAAGAGGGACAAACAGATCATCCACTTTATTGCCCTTTTCATTGCCATATTGGACATGTTCTTGAAGATTGCTATGTATTCAAAGACAAAGTAGAGAGTCTTATGGCAAATGGTGAGATTCACTTGCAGGAAAGTGACTTGATACATCCTCAAGGAAAGGTGGCCCAGATAGTTCAGATGATTACCAGCTCCAGTCAGTGTGACAGTCAGTGTGGTGTTCAGAGCAGTGACAGTAGAGCACCTCTTAGTTCTGGGGAGGAGTGGCAGCTTGCACTCTCTCGCAAGACAAGGGGTATGATCAGACGGGCAGTTCAGAGTTCAGAGGCAGTTGAGAGGAGGCCTCCACAGGCCAAGTCGACAGTTGCCAGCCCGGTTGTTTTGCCAGTTTCTTTTTCTGCTTCTTCTGTTGTAGTGCCTACTGAGCACATTTCTTCTACTTCTCCTTGTATTAGAAAGATGTATGAGAGAGAGAAATTTGTTGTAACTTCTGAGGGGAAGACAGGATCTCTTCCAGCACTTACGCTGAAGGATTTTGTTCTCCCTTCAACTGATGATGAATTAATGGAAGAAAACGATTCTGGCTACTTTTGGTGTCTTGCTCCTTTTAGTTCTACTTTTTCTAGCACTCGTTCTCCTTCTGTTTTATTTATTTCTGAAGATAATAATGATGATCCTCCTTTCGGAGAAGAGTTTGAATGTGAGGAAGAACCTGTGTTCGCTATTCCTGAGGGAGGTTGTTACATGGATTCTGAAGATGAATCCGAGAACACTTCCCAACCCCTTTCCAATGAACCAACACAAGCCATATCACCTGAACCAAATGAGTCCTCTATTGAGTCTGACTCGATACGAGAGATACAATTGCGTTCAGGTAAGGTCCTACCACCTAAAATAGCTAAAAATAATAAAGAAAAAGATAGAAATATCATTACCCAACAGGATGATCCCATCCCTCCTCCTCAAGCACCTGCTAAGGAGAAGGGAAAAGGCCCTCAGTTGGATGTTGATTACAATGTGTTGGCTCATTTGAGAAAGATCCCTTCCCTTCTTAGTGTTTATGATGCACTTATGATGTCTTCTGACTTGAGAGAGACTTTGGTGAAAGCCTTGCTTGAACCAGAGTCTTATCAAGCCTTCTTTGCCACTGAGTCAGTTAAGGATGCATGTTATTTGAGAGAGATGCCATGCATTACCTTTTCAGATCAGGATCTTCTTTTAGGGACTTCTGATCACAATCGTCCCTTGTACGTCACCGCTGAAGTAAATGGTTATGAGTTGAACAGGGTCCTCATCGATCAAGGAGCTTCAGTTAACATCCTTAATCATGCCACCCTAGAGAGTCTCTCCCTTGGTCACTTAAAGCTAACTTCAGATAAGATTATGCTGAAGGGTTTTAATGATCAAGGTCAGCGAGCTCTAGGTTCCATCACTTTGCCTTTGCGTTTTGGAGATCTTTTGACCGAGGCGAAGTTTCATGTTATTGAGGCAGATACCTCATACAAGGCTCTCTTAGGAAGGCCTTGGATACATGAATATGGAATGGTGCCCTCTACACTGCACCAGTGCATGAAGTACATGAGGAATGACGTAGAGTTTTCCATCCTTGAAGATATTCAACCTTTTGCCGTGCATGAAGTCTCCATCTATGATGACGCCGAGCATTACATGCCTCAAAAAGCTCGTAGACCTCCCCCTGCCCAGTCACCAGTGATACCCACTAGTATTGTACAGGGTCTTATGCAGCCACTTGCACAGGGTCCTATACAACCACTAGCACAGGGTCCATCACAGGTTGGGATTGAGGCAGATGTTTCCACTGCAGACCTGGATGAATCTTTACGGTTTGTACTCAGGCGCAATGTTCCCCCTAGTAGAGGTAGAGGATTGCGTGGTAGAGGTCGAGGTAGAGAGTCAGTTCGCCCTCCGAGGAACTTTGATACTCGAATCCCTCCTCCCTCGCACTTGTACACTTCTTCTTTGACCGTTGAGTCTGACTCTGATGATGAGATGATTGATATTCCTCATCATTCAGTTCCTTCGCCTGCCTTTAGTGTTGATCACAATTCCTATCCCACATTCCATAGGAGTTTGATACCTCAGGGTGGTTTGGTTGTTGATAGTGATTCAGACGACGACGGAGATGTCGGACGTCAGACTACTAGTCAACAATTCCTTTCTCGCCAGATGTACGGGATGAGAATTGAGGAATCTCCTCCTCAATCTTCCCCTACATCTTCCGCTAGTGTTCGTGGTGCACTACCCTTAGATAGGCGCTCTGTACAAGAGCTGCACACTCTCTATGTGCCAGCACAATCCGCTTGGCATGCATCGTTGTTTCATAGTGTCGGTGTCCCACAGAGTACTGATATACGGGATCCTGTGGAATCCACTGTGGATGATGAGATCATGCCAGTTCCCCGGTACTTTTCCCCTGCTGTTGATAACTTCGTTGAGCGAGGCATTGTCCCTTCGACTTGGTCAGGTAGACAGGCCCAACAGCAGGCCCGTATTTGGCGAACTGATTTTCCTAGAACTGGACAGGGTATAGGCTATTCTCAAGAGAATCAGTCCCCTTCCGCCAACATTCATGTTGTTTCTCATTCTTATCCGGTTGTTTCCGTCGCCGATAATGAAGACCCGTAGGAGAGTGAGGATAGGGTCCTTGAAGCTCCACGTGAATTCGAAGATGGCGTCAGTTCTGCCATGGACGAATTGTGTGAGATTAATTTGGGCACTGAATCGGATCCTCGACCTATCTTTCACAGCGCTTTGTTATCCGAATCAGAGGCTCAAGAGTATGTTGCACTCATTTCTGAGTTTAAAGATTGCTTTGCCTGGAACTATACAGAGATGCCCGGTTTAGATCCAGAAGTAGCAGTCCATAAGTTAGCTATTAGTCCTGATGCAGTCCCTGTTAAGCAGTCACCTCGTCGGATGAGGTTAGAGATTGAACAACAGGTGATAGCCGAGACTAAGAAGCTTATAGAAGCTGGTTTTGTTCGCGAAGAGAAGTATCCCACTTGGCTTGCCAATGTTGTTCCAGTCCGGAAGAAGAATGGTCAGATTCATGTCTGTATAGACTTCCGTGATTTGAATAAGGCATGTCCTAAGGATGATTTTCCTCTTCCTATCCCCGAACTCATGGTTGATATTGCTTCGTCCCATAGCATTTTCTCTTTCATGGATGGTTCATCTGGTTACAATCAGATTAAGATGGCCCCTGAAGATGAGAAATTCACTGCTTTTCGCACCCCTATAGGTGTGTTTTGTTACAAGGTGATGCCCTTTGGTCTCAAGAATGCCGGGGCTACCTATCAGCGTGCCATGACTATCATTTTTGATGAGTTGATTCATGAGCAGGTTGAATGCTATGTGGATGACTTAGTGGTCAAAAGCAAGGTCCGTAGTGATCACCTCCGAGACCTACGAATCGTTTTTGAACGCTTAAGAAAGCATGATTTGAAGATGAATCCCTTAAAGTGCGCATTCGGTGTCACTGCGGGGAAGTTTCTTGGTTTCATTGTTCGCTATCGTGGCATTGAGATTGATCCGTCTATGATCAAAGCCATAGTGGATTTGAAACCCCCTAGGAGTCTTACCCAGTTGAGGTCTTTTCAGGGTAAGCTCGCTTTCTTGTGGAGATTTATCTCCAATCTTGCCGGTAGATGTCATCCCTTTGCTGCTTTAGCAAAGAAGGATGCCCGTTTTCATTGGGATAAGAGTTGTCAGGAGGCTTTTGAGAGCATAAAGCGCTACCTGATGAGTCCCCCAGTGTTAGCTGCACCCATCCCTGGTAGACCGTTGATCCTCTACACTACGGCCTTGGATGAGTCACTTGGTGCACTTTTAGCTCAAGAAAATGAGGAAGGCAAAGAGAATGCCTTGTACTACCTTAGCAGACGATTGATTCCCGCAGAGCTAAAATACCCGGCAATGGAAAAGCAGTGTTTGGCTTTGATCTTTGCTGTGCAGAAGCTTAGACACTATATGCTCTCACACAAGATCAGTTTGATTTCTCGAGTCAATCCTTTGCAGTATCTGATGACCCGTCCGACTTTGTCAGGTCGTCTAGCACGTTGGTCCATGATTTTACTGCAGTTTGATATTACCTTTGTCCCTCAGCGGGCCGTCAAAGGACAGGCTCTAGCTAACTTTCTTGCTTCTCACCCGATCCCTGCGGATTCCCCACTTAATGACGATTTGCCCGACGAATTAGTCATGAGTGTAGAAGAGCAGGAGTCCCCTACCTGGGAGTTTTACTTTGATGGAGCCTCTTCCATCAAATCACTACGGCCTTACGAAACTCCTGTTGTTAGGGTAGGTTTGGGGCTTGTTTTCGTGTCTCCTGAAGGCCACACCCTTCGTTACTCCTACAGCCTTTCTGAACCTCGTACAAACAATGAAGCCGAGTACGAAGCCTTGATTGTAGGACTTGAGTTGGCCATTCAGATGAGCATTGTGCGGGTGAAAATCTTTGGAGATTTCCAACTAATTATTAATCAAGTTGCTGGAATTTTCAAAGTTCTCAAACTTGAGCTCTTGCCTTACCACGATAGGGCAATGGAGCTCCTGTGTTTGATCACTGAAGTAACTCTAGTTAGAGTCCCTCGATCTGAGAATGGTAGAGCGGATGCACTAGCTAAACTTGCTAAGGAGTTGGCTGACCCGAATGGAAATCCGGTGTCAGTTGTTGTTCAGTACCGACAAGCTCTGTGTCCCGCGGACTTGTCTTCTCCCGATCAGACCCTTGCAGTGTATGCTGTTGAGGAAGAGTCAGATTGGAGAGTCCCCTTTGTTGAGTACTTGAAGCGTGGAAAGCTTCCGGATGATCGTTCTCTTGCAGCTCAAATTAGGAAGAGAGCTTTGTCCTTTTCTTATATGAATGAAACTCTGTACCGACGCTCTTTTGACCAGATGTGGTTGCGTTGTCTCAACAACGAGGAGGCTCGTAAGGTCATGGGCGAGGTACATGAGGGGCTTTGTGGTGCTCATCAGTCCGGACCTAAGATGAAGGTCAGAATTAAACGCCTGGGTTACTACTGGCTGACGATGATCCATGATTGTATGGAGCACGCTAGGAAGTGCCACCAATGCCAGATTCATAATACTGTTATCCACCAACCTCCTAATCCGTTGCATCCCACTGTGTCTTCTTGGCCTTTTGAGAGCTGGGGCACGGATGTGGTGGGTCCTATTGACCCTCCTTCCTCCAAGGATCATAGGTTTATTCTGGCTGCTACTGATTACTTCTCTAAGTGGGAAGAAGCTATCCCGCTTAAAGAAGTCAAATCAGAAGATGTGATGCGCTTCTTCCGCGATCATGTTGTCTACCGTTTTGGTGTTCCGCGCTGTATAATTTTGGATAACGGCCCGTATTTTAGAAGCACCAAAATTGCTAGATTTGCTCGCCGCCATAACATAAATTGGCGGTATTCCTCGATTTACTATCCCAGGGCTAATGGTTTGGCTGAAGCATTCAATAAGACCTTAGTCCAGTTGATAAGAAAAATTCTTGTGGCAAATAAAAGAGAATGGCACGACAAATTGCCTGAAGCATTATGGGCCTATAGGACTACATATCGTACTCCTACTCAGTGTACACCCTATGCTTTAGCTTTTGGGGTTGAAGCTGTCCTCCCACTAGAGGTTGAGCTCCCTTCATTGCGTGTAGCAGTTAGCCACAATTTATCTCACGAGGATAATGCCCGACTACGGTTGGAAGAACTTGATGGTTTAGAAGAGCTCCGTTTGCAAGCTCATCAGAACCTTAAGTTATACCAAGCCCGGATGGCCCAGGCCCATGATCGCCTCGTCCGACCCCGTGCCTTTCAGGTTGGTGAGTTAGTCCTTGTCTTGCGTAGGCCTATCATCTCGCGCCGTCGTAGAGGTGGTAAGTTTGAGCCCATTTGGGAAGGCCCATTTGTCGTAGAGCAAGTATACGAAGGTGGATCTTATTTGCTAGTTGATGTGAATGGTGTTCATCCCATGCCTGTCATTAATGGGCAGTACTTGAGGAAGTACTACGCTTGAATCTGCACATCACAAAGGGCATCTCCCGCCGCTTGTAAATATCCTTCTGTATAGATATAACTTTAAAAGATTTCTTGTACTTTTCGGCAGTCCGTGGCCACGACGATTTGTCCTCTACCACGTGATGTTCGTCATGCAAAGTATAAGATTGTCTATAAAAGTTGTATGTAAATACGCCGTAGGGATGTTTGTGCTTACGTTCACGTTCACTAATCACTTTGGTGTTGTTGCACAAAATCACCTTTCCAATCCTATAAGGGTTGACTTTCCCCAGTTTCACTTGTTATCTTCAAGTGTGGTCTGGGATATCAAAACTACTAACTCGAATCCTTTATGAAATGTAATACTAGGTCTATCCTTGATTTATATTTGTCAAATGTGACGATGTTGATCCATTATCACTTTGTGAATTTCTCTATAAATTCTTGTTGTTGTAATATTTCTCTCCCCAGTTTTACTCATGTGGCGAGTATGGCCTGGGATATCAAAGTCAACAATTTTCCCCTCTCTATGTTCTGGTATGCTTGATATATAACTGTGAACATAAAAAAAAAAAAAAAAAGGAGGCTCTTAGTTGAGAAAGAATCGGTTGCCCTTGTCACAGGTGGAACCCGGTTCTAAGCTCCAAGAGCCCAGAGTCCCTCCAGACTTCTTCCTTTCTCCCTCCTTAAAGCATGTTTGATTGATTGCTTAGGGGATGACTGGGTCCATTCCTTCCATCATCATCACTTATTAATTGGATGTTGCCCGCCCTTACTTGTGATGTGGTACATCTTATTCTAGATGTTAACATCATTTCTGAGTGGATTTTTGATCCTCTAGTAGAAAGTCAATCCATTTAGCAACATAATTTCTCATTGAGAGCTTGCTTTCAGTTGTAAGAGCAATCTCTTTGAATGCATAAATATTGCTTATACCTCTTACAGGGTCCCAACAGTTAATTTGGGTGTTACCGCTGTGATTTTTCTTGTAATTATTAATCTTTGATGTGATTGTGACTCTTAGTGGCAAGCATGTTCCCTCGCCACTTTACTCGCTCTTTTGATTCGATATCTTTCTTCTTGCTCGGTTGTTTATATGTTCTTCTTTTTAGAGAGACGTATATCGACCGATTATTTCATGATGTTAATTTTACCTAAAGAAACTCTACTTGTATTTAAATTACTCATGGCTACGACGATTTGTCCTCTACCATGTGGTAACTAGAATATAAGTTTGAGATTTTTTGGATGATGATGAATTACCTATCTCTTTGTCTTCCTCACAGCACCACGCACATATGCGTTGGGGGGTTGTTGAATGTTCTCTTTTTCCCACCGACAGACCTATGGTCGGGTAGGGACTTCGCTGTTTCGGGGCCTATGGCCGAGCGGAGATGTTCCTCTTCCCTTCACCGACAGACCTATGGTCGGGTGATTGTTGAGCTTACCTTTATTCTACCGACAGACCTATGGTCGGGTAGAGACTTTGCTGACAGACCTATGGCCGAGCAAAGGTGGATCTTTTCTCTTTATCATATCGACAGACCTATGGCCGGATAGATGTTGAGCTTCCTGTTTTGTCCCGTCGACAGACCTATGGTCGGGTGGACATCGGGCTTTTGGTTGGTTACCCGACAGAGTCCCTGGGGGGTACACTCCACCACCTCTTCATTCCCCCTGTTTTCTTTTACCTGTTAGGGGGTTGTTGAGTTTTCGCTTTCTTCTACCGACGGACCTATGGTCGGGTAGGAACCTCGCTGTTTTTTGGGGCCTATGGCCGAGCGAGTGTTGTTCTTCTTTTCTTCACCGACAGACCGATGGTCGGGTGACTTTTCTTCTACCGACGGACCTATGGTCGGGTAGGAACCTCGCTGTTTCGGGGCCTATGGCCGAGCGAGCGTACTTCTTCTTTTCTTCACTGACAGACCTATGGTCGAGCGATTGTTCGGTTTGTGACCCTTTCTTCTACCGACGGACCTATGGTCGGGTAGGATCCTCGCTGTTTCGGGGCCTATGGCCGAGCGAGTGTTGTTCTTCTTTTCTTCACCGACAGACCGATGGTCGGGTGACTTTTCTTCTACCGACGGACCTATGGTCAGGTAGGAACCTCGCTGTTTTGGGGCCTATGGCCGAGCGAGTGTTGTTCTTCTTTTCTTCACCGACAGACCGATGGTCGGGTGACTTTTCTTCTACTGACGGACCTATGTTCGGGTAGGAGCCTTGCTGTTTCAGGGCCTATGGCCGAGCAAGGATGTTACCTCCTCTCTTCACCGACGGACCCATGATCGGGTGACCTTCTCTTTCTGCTTTATCTTACCGCCAGACCTATGGTCGGGTAAGAACTTCGTTGTTTCGGGGCCTATGGCCGAGCGAAGGTGCTTTCTTAATCCCTTTCGTATCACCGCCGTATTGGTGTTTGAGTGATTGTCGATCTTCTTTTCACTCACCCTTTGAACTTTGTTCAATTTATTATTGAATCTCTTCTTCTACTCTGCTGTTGCGACATGGGCAGGCAGATTGATGATTTTCTTACCTCTGATTGTTCTTCCTTATTTGTTTCTCATTGATTATTACTTGGCCATTTGATATTGCTTGTTAGTTATTATTGAATTTTTTTTTTCTCTCCGTATCATCCTAGAGCTTTATCGTAGATGATCGTTGAATTCTACTTGGTTCTTCAAGATTCCATTCCTTCGCTCATGCGAATATGAATTCTCTTTTCCCTACTCCTCCACTTTGGTCGGATAGCTGACTTGCTACCTCTCTTTAGTGGTTTGACTCTCATCAGTTGATTAGTTGATTACGTATTCTTAGGGGGTTTCTGTAGTTGACCCTGAGGTTGCATCTTCCTAGAGTTAGGAGGGTCAACGCCAACATATGTGGTTCACTTATTGTTCTCAGCATATGTTGGGGGTCCGTTTGTTGACCTCGTTTTTCGCTCGAGTTCCCTCGAACGCCTTCGATCGACTTAATTGAATTTTGTCGAATCTAATTCGAGTTCGAATCGACTCGAATTGAGTCGAATTAGACTCGATCGTGTTCAGTTAGGCTCGACTAATTGGCTCTGGTCGTGTCGAGCCCGATTCAATCTAAATCAATAATCATTTTTGAATTTAATTTTATAATCAATATTTGTTGTGTCGAGCTCGATTCGATAAAATCATTGATTATTGTGGACTCAGTTTCGTACGATTAATTCTCCCGACCCGACTCGAGTCGGATCTGTTCAATTAGGCTCGATTAGTTCGATGTCGTCGCGTCGTACCTGACTTGATTTAAATTGATCGTTACTTTGGATCCGATTTTGTACGATTAATTTGGTTGAGCCAGCCCGAGCCTGAATTGGGTCAAATCAGGTCGAATTCGGACTCGAGCCTAGTCCAATTTTAGCCAAATTTGACTTGGTTCAGCTCAAATTAATTCCACTAAGTTTCTTTTGACTTTCTAAAATAATTTGAATTTAACTTCTAGATCCGGTAATTGATCTAACGGCCACGGTTCTTCAGCCTAATCCTGTCGCTGCCAGACACCTCGATCACATACGTGACCTCGTTGTGGAATGACGTTCAGGTAGAGGTCGAAGTAGGCAGAGCGAGCAGAGCCTCTTTTGTGCTTAAGGAAGCCGGGAAATCGTCCGAGGACAGCAGGCAACGGATCTGGTTTTCTTTTTCTCGGTTCAGCCCGCCCTGGACAGGGCATTCGCTCTCCCCCTCTCTCTCTCTCGATTTCGCACAGCTCGCCCGCTACCCCTCCTCGAGTCTCTCTCGCTCGTTCGCAGAGGCTCCGACAAGCCAGGTCCGGCAGCCGCACGACCCCTCCGATTCCTCTCCTGTTCGGACCAAAACCCAGGAACTCCCGCTCTCGTCCGACCCCAGCCAGGTCACGATCCCGAGCAGACGACAGCCCCCGTCTTCTCCGTCTCGTCGTTGCACACCAAGGCCGGACTCCTCACTGCAAGCCGAGCTCCCCGACAGGCTTCCTCCCGATTGAAGCCGCCCGAACCTGGTGATCCCGTAGCCTTAGCCGACGCTGATCCAGACGTTCGACTTGAGCTTGTCACATCGCCTAGCTTTGCCAATCGGTCTCCTCCAAGGCTGCAAGGTATTCTTCTTCTTTTCCTTCTCCTTCTTCTTTTTCTTTCTTCTTCTTTTCCTTCTTTCTTTCTTTCTTCTTTCTTCTTCTTCATTGGTGAATGGAAAGGAATTTGTGACATTCCTTTGCAAAAACCTGAGAGTAACTTTCCTTTCTCTTTTGCTATTTGTCTAATTTGTGGATGTTTATTAATGTGAGGTTGAAATAGTTTGTTCCTCTACTGAAATTGACTTGGCAAAGCCATTCCCCTATCACTTCTTGTTGTTTAATTTTATCTCATTCATTTGGGTATCAAACGATGCTTTAAGTTTTTCGGCTTTGTGTGTTCAAGGATGAGCAAATAATTTGTGGCACTTACTCTATGATTCATGCTATATGTCTTAGAGATTTTTTTTTTTAGGTTGTGAATGGTAGCAAGTCTTGAAGGACTCTATCGCTTCCTTTCCAAAAATGTGCATATCAAGTGTTTGACAAAATGTCTTGGAGAAGAGATTGTAATGTTTTGAGAGATTTGAGCTTGCATTTGAAGTCTTTGAAACAAACGCTTTGCTATCATGTGCAAATATAAAGACTTTGCTTTATCTTTTGCTGCCATTGAGAGGTTTGATATGACTATATTTGCTAGATTTCTCCCAAAATTTCTTCAATAAAGTGTTTAAAAAAAAAATTTCTCTCATTGTTACTATTTTCATAATGAGTTTTGTCAAGCTCTTGCCTAAGCTTGTGTTGATGAGGTATTTAAACTATGGTAGCTCTTTTTGTCTTGATAAAAGGATTTTATATTGGGTATAAAGATTGAAACCCTTTTGAGAGTAAGCTATGGTGAGTTAGCATTTATCTTTGATTGCCAACTTGATGTTTTGAATGCCTTTTAGAAGAGACAACTCTTCTAAAGTAATCGTCACATGGGTCATGAGAATGATTATATCTTCATCAACTTATGATTGAAATGACTTGTTGTTAGAAGTTTCATGATGCATCTATTATCGTTTATTGCTATCAAATGTGGTTAGATTTATTCGATTACCAAATGAAGTTTCAATCCTCTTTAAAAAAAAATGTGTTGATGGTTATTGTTAGCCATGGACGGTTTCACGAACATAGATGAAATTTATGTGTTGATTTATATTATTCAGAAATAAGTTCTTTGTATGTGGAGCTTGCATTTGTGTGTAGATTTGAATCACATGATGGTGCAAATTCTTTAAAATGTGGCAAGTAATCATGGTTTTATTGTTGCTTTATCTTCGCATGAATCATGAGTAATTAGAAAAGTATTTGGGTTAAGGGAGCGAAGAACGAATATTTTTAAGTGGTGCTTAGTCTATGCTTTTAAGAATGTCCGTGAAATTAGAAAGTGAAAAAAAAGGAGGGGGTGCATAGCTATTTCAAACTACATTCACTTGTGATCTTTGTTTTAGTTTGCATTCGCAACGGAAGCATGAGTCCTTTATAACTAAGAGAATGTTTACTTGCATCGCTTGGGGTGAAGGTTGCATTCACATCATATTTCTTTATAAAAGAATTAAAGTCATGGCTTGGCGATTACTTACACTGAGATGTTGAAATTTCTAAATTATTCTATGGAGATTTGTTTGGAGTATTATATTCTAAAGAGCAATAGCATTTAAGTTTCCTCTAAAAAAATCCGAAGCTCAACTTTCTCTAAGTTTTCTTTTCTACGTATACGCATAAATTTGTTTTCTTATTGAATTATTTGTTATGTGAATCATGGGGAGTTTGGTGGCTATGTGAGAAGCTGCTTGGCAAAGAGCTTTGAGTTAGAATGATTAAATAAAATGGAGATCTGTTATACAAAACACTTGCATCAAAACGTATATCTATATCATATCTTGACTTTGTGGGAAATGTTTAAAGAGCATGTTGATAGATAAATTACACCATTTTATGTGTTGTTTAAAGAGGGATCTAATGTTTATAAGTGCCTTAAACCTCCATGGCTTTATCGGTTGTAAAGCTCCATACAAAGATATAGACCTGAGAATTTCTATGGCCTTTGGGAGGATCTTTCCTTGTTTTCTTTGTGAAAATTCCTGCAGTTGTTATAAGTTTTCTCAGTGTTTTTGGTGCAGAATTTGAGGTTATGTCGCTGTTTTATATGAGAAGTCCTATGGCATTTGGACGGAATTGTTATTACTTGTTTGTGAAATTTCCTACAGCTTTTGTGTAACTTTCCCCACTAGTTTTGTAAGAGAGATAAATGCAGATTTTGAAAGTATTATTGTTGTTTTCGCATAAGAATTCTTGTGACATTTGAATGGATTTGTCATGGCTTTGTTGTGAAATCCCTACAGATTTTTGTAGAGCTTTTCTTCACTATTTTGGATAAGAAACGAGTGCAGTTTTTACTATTTTTGAGCTCCTAATTCGTGTTGAGAGCATAGTATGTGCAGATTTTAATTATTATTCCGATGTCCCAAACTGTTTTGGTAATAGTATACACGCAGTTTTTGTAGTTTTTTTTTTCGACTTCCGGATTGTCGTAGGAATGGTAAGTAAGTGCATATTTTTGTCACTTCGAGCTTCCGCATTATGGTAGAAATGAGATAAGTGCAATTTCTTCATGGCTTTAACTTCTAAATTGCTTTGGTAATGAATTGAGTGTAGGATTCTCATGATTTTATTAAACTTGGGTTGAAACTTTTGTTAAGCTTTTGTTGGCATTCAAAGCAATTCATACTATTAGAAGCATGTTCAAGTTTAAGGTTCATAGCCTGGTTTGATGGCTTGGTGAGAATGGGTGACTTTGGGAGCAAAGACCCTTATGTTAGCTTGCTTGTAAGTAGTCATGTGAGCATTATTTGATGAAATATCATTAGAAAGAAGTGATAACTCGCTTGATTCGTGGGCTTTAAGTTCCCAACATGTTGTAGATCATATTTTAAATTGTGAATGAATAGTTGTTAAGTAATAAAAATTTGCCAACACTTTTCTTTTTGAGACGACATTCCTTGATATTTGCATAGGAAAATATTCTGTTAGTGCAAATGCTCATGACTCATCTTAGACCTCATGTATAATTTGTATCTGGCTAGATATAGTGATGCTAAACATTTCCTATGGCATACAAAATAGAAAGTTTATTTGTAATGTTATAAGTACAACATGGAGTCATGAATAATTATGCTTTATGAGGATCATTTAGACACTTTGACTACACTTTGGCAAGTCTGTTTAAAATGCAATAGTGCAATACCACATGTTATCTTGTGTTAAACTCCCTAATGAGCTCTTTTGTAGATTTGTGTTGTAATGAGATTCTTCTTCTTTTTATTCTTGAAACGATCTTAGTTGAACCATATGGATTTGATTATTAGTTATTAGCAATGAACATTTGGAAGCTTTTTGAGTATGATATTGTCTCTTCATATTTCATATAAATGATTGAAATAAGTTTAAAATATGTTCTTATAAAATCAAGTCATGTTTTCATCCATATTTATATGAGTTGTTGTGGCTGTTTTATGGGTCGTCGCTAGGTGTGACATTTAAGTTTCTTTTAAAGAGTTTTATGAGTCGATTTATACTTAGAAAGTTTTTATGAAATGTTTCTCCTTGCTTTCATTGAAATTTTTCTTATGAGTCACTTTATGTCGCCGATTTGGGAAAGTTATTTTTGATTGAAGGAAGTATTGTTTTGCTTTGATGGGAGCAATTTATGAGTGGCTTTGAATTTATTTTAAAGGATTTTATACGACGAATTTAGTGAAAGCTTTACAACGAGGAGTTTTATAAGACTATCTTGTTGTAAAGCTTTATATTTTCATACCCCACTCCAAATGAAAGGAGACACTTGGTTAGTGGTTGTTTGGGTAGAATTTTCGTGTCAAAAGAGAAGGTTTTGGAAGATGATTTTGGTAGGGCTTTGTGTACAAAATTAAAAAAAGAAAAAGAAGTGATTTTGATAGATAACCTTTTGTAGGATGTTGTATGACATTTAGTTTAGAGATTCTTGTAAGTCATGTTGGGTTTAGTTAGACTTGATTAGCTTGATCCCTATAGTATCATTTAGAGATGATTAGTGCTTTCCTATTTGAATTGAGTTCTCTTAGTGATGATTTCTAAAAAGAATGAATTTTGGAGAGTTGAAGCTTTTTGGGAGATTTATGTTTGTAGGTGCTTAGTGTCTTTTTGGGAGCAAGATAGGAATCCCTTCTTTTTATGTTAGCCTATTAGGATAAGAGAATGTTGGATGGGTGCAAGTCAAGGTGAATTTAGTTGTAAGTCTAATCTCAGAGGTCTGTTTCCCTTAGTTGTTATAGGTCTTGTTAGAATGTATTATGGGTAGATATGTCAAACGTGTCAAGTGCCTCATTTGGAGTGGGAACAGCAAAGGGCATTGTTGATATTATAGGATGCATTTGACTGCTACGAAATGTATCCAATAACAACGATGCCTACACCCCTTTTTGTATCGGATTTTCGTTCTTTTTCTTTTCATTGCGTTTAGTCGTGTTTTACTTCGTCCGTTAGTTTTCTTTGCTACTTTTTCTGCATCTTGGTACAACACACCTACAAATTGAGGAGAATCCAAAAGACATAGGACCCAACAAGTAACAAAAGGTACGTTCTAGTTTTATTTTACTGCATTTCTATTTCTTTATATTATTATTTATAAAACTGCTCTAATACCTCTCTTTCTTTGTCTTGCGAGGTACCTTTTGGAAAGCAAAGGACAATGAGCATTTGGAGCTGGAGCTAGGACAACCGGATCCAAGCATCAGTCGTCCCTACTCATCTAGCAGGGGCGCTACGGGCGGAACCACCGGGTCATAGCCCCCGGTGCTGTAAGCTTTCTAAAACTTAGAAAACTTTTAGGGGCCTAGATTGATTGTACGACTCCCACCCTTAGGGCCTTGTAGAAACTTCAATTATATTTAGGGTTGCTCTTGTTTTACATTTCTTTTAGATCCCTAAAACCCTATGACATCCGTATAGAAGTCTTAGGAATTAGAAAACACTGTTTTTAACACTACAACATTAGCGACACTTAAGGACAAAAATTAAGGACTGAGTCTTAGAAAATATAGACTTAGGATGCATGCTCCCTATAGGGTAGAGACATTAAAACTTAAACTTAGTGACACGTTTTCCTAGGTTTGGCTTTCTTTTAATCTACTAATAATCGACTAACTAATTCTAATCTAATCCTTTAAAATTCATTAAAACACTTAATTCCTAATCAATTGATTACTAACATTTATAATTGTTAAATTCAAAATCTAAAACATAAATCTAAATCAATCCTAACTAATTTAATAATTGATTCATAACCAATCTAAAATCTAAAAGGTGTAGACTATCTTAGGAGATTAAAATTACAAACTAAACTCATTAGGATAAAAGATTCTTAAAGATTAAACTTAGAGTAATCTTCTAAAAAAAATATAAATAACAAACAAATCCCTTAACACACAACAACCGCTCTAAAAGTGAAGTTTATTGGATGGACTACTCCGGGCTGCGGGGCTAAGTGTCCTAAGGAGGCTGGTTCCTCGAGCCTGGTGGCACAACGCCACGAATGGATCTAATAGAGCGACAAAATATAAAAATTAAGTTTTCCTAATTGGCTTAATTCAAAACTTGATTAATAAATTATTTAATTTACCCTTTTCTTTTCTTTTAACAACAAACTAAGATAAATCAACAAAATTAATTATCACTGGGTAACCCAGGCCTACGAGGCTATTAAGTTAGCCCCAAGGAGGGTGAAATAAACCTCACGGTCTCGGTGTGAAACAAAGGTGATAATTAATCAAACCATTAAAAATACAAAGTCCCTAAAATCAACCCTAAAACACTAAGATTTGAACTTTAATTAAAATTTCCTTTGCTCTTTTCAACAAACAAAAAAATACAAACCACTCTAACTAAACTATCCTATATAGGACCTACCAAAACCACACGGCTTTCACACACTTAGATGAGTTTGATAGGACACGACTATTAGCTCTAGGTTATGCTGTTGTTCTGTTTTACTTTTTCTGTACTTTGTTGTGACGCTTTGCATGTGACCTATGTGCTGGTTGTTCTTTTTGCTACCTGTTGTAGCTTTTCTGCTGTGTTGTTTCTGTACTACTTTTCTAGTCTTCTTTTTTGCACTGTTGCTGTGACGTTAGAATACCCATAGGTTAGGTACGTTCCTTGATACTAATGTTGTCTTCTTGCAGGTGGCCGTGCTCATATAATGCTGCTAAAGGGGGCTAAAATTAATAAATAATATATAACTGCTTTAGGTACCTGCTTCAGCTGCTTAGCCCCCAATAATCAGAGCACGGCCAAATGATTGATGTGCGTATTTTAATTTACATATATAACTGCTTGGATGAAATTTTTATTATAACTGCTTAGGATAACCCCTGCAGGAGAGTCTAGATTTTTATTTTTATAGTGTCATGTATTTGATAGTAAATGTTGTGAAAATTTAAAATAAGGCATTTTTAAAAAGAAAAGAATCCAAAGGGAAAAGTAAACCCCTACAGGGGGTTTCCTTTTTCATTTGGATATCCTTTTGGAGCACTCACTACGAGGAGTCCAAAGGGAAAAGTAAACCCCTACAGGGGGTTTCCTTTTTCATTTGGATATCCTTTTGGGAGAGTCACTACGAGGAGCCTGAAGAGAACGAAGACGATCCAAAGACGAATCAAGGAAGAGAAGAAGAAGACTGAAGAAATGTAAAAATGCCTTATTTTTAGATTTGCGTCATTTCCGGGTTATTGCTGGTGGAGCCCGGCCACCTTTACTTACTGTACTTTGAGATGTAATATTGTATGGCACTTGCCATGGACACTCTTTTTCGTGGGATTTGTTTCTGTGTTGTGATTTACTTACTTTGTTTGCGCAGTAGAACCAGCATGCTTTTCATAGGTTTCTTTTTGCATGTGCTTGTGTCTGACCGTTAGGCTTTTTAGGAATAAAATTTTTCTACTCGTAATTATTTAATAAAATTTAAGATTAACTCACATAGAAACGTAACGACTCTAGGGAATAGCCGGAATCGTCCGGGGTGGCATACATGCATTCTCTCACCTCCTAGACAAACTTCCCCGCCTGCGGGTAGAGTCCGGATAATCTGGCCTATGAGGATGAAGTGCCGGACCTGGGGAAGTTTAGTCATTCAAAATTATTTTATAAAGCCTTTTTAAAATTCATACATATCTGATTTGGAGACTTTGACTAGCATAATTGCATTATTAACTAATTAAAATTAAGATTTAATTGCAATAGTCTTAGAAGCATTGTACCATTCATAAGTATGGGATCTCTTAGGAAATTTCTCTAGTTGTCGATTCCAAATTTCAGTGTCTAAACTACCCACCCTTCTTCATAAAGACTGGACAGCATGGATTTTATACGACTAGGTGGTTTTAGCTGGCTTTCTTTGTCAGACAAGGAGTAAGTCCAGATCGCATTAGCTAGGTCGTAGATGTTAGCGTTGTTTGTACAACACTACATCTTTTATAGATTTAGGGTCTAAAGGTGAGTGGTACGAGTGAACCACTATACACCTTATTGGTGGGTAAGCTTTCCTTCCTCCTGAAAGCTATAAATCCTACCCATCCGCGTCACACAGATGACGCCACCTCCCTCTTTCTCTCGTGCATGTCTGAGTGCTTTGCCTCTCTTCTTTTTCTCCAGTTTTCACTTCCCCTAGTCGGCCGGATGTTGACTGAACCATGCATGATTTGATTGAGCCAAATTGGGACATTCTTCTTTGATTAGGAAAGCCTAGAGTTCACCCTTACACTAAACCCATTAGAGGAGATAATCTAACATCCTTAATCGAGAGTTTTCCTAAGCCAAGGCTTAGGATGTAATTAACTACGGGGGCTTGCGCCCGTAGGAAACCGATCCCCACAATCAAATACCTCATTCGAGCTGATGTATCAAATGGGGGAAATCTCGTGAATTTAGGGTTATAGATATTATTATCCATCGAGGTGTGTAGGTGAAAGCCGCTATCCTCCATGGCTAATCGTATCTATAACTCCATCTGCTCTTCCATCGGCCTGCTTGTGTCGATTGTAAAGGTCTACGACCATTTTGTCCTTCGGGATAGTGTGATCGTACCCTTTGCATTCGAACCGCACGAGCAGAATCCTTTCGGAGACCCACACACATTAAAAAAAAAAAAAAAAAAAAACTTCCAAAGCAGCAGGCATCAAACCAAACACAAAAAAGCTATTTTTTGGATTTCATCTTTCTTTGGTTACCGAGCCGAACGATAGAACATCGCATGCAACCATCTTGATCAAACACTACCTCTTCATCATCTTCATTCTATGTTTTTTAAATGTAGGTTTCTTTTGGAACAGTTTTCTTATTACTTGTTAAAGCAACTTTTTAGTATTAAAATTTTAATTTTTAAATTAAAATGCTATTTTAAAAAGTAATAGAAAAGCTGTCCAAAAATAAGCTGTATTTTTTGGTCTTTAAAAAAAAAAAAACTCATTGTCTTGTGAATTTATTGAATCATTAGGAATTTTACTGAATGTTTAACGTATTTCATATGTTTCTATATATTGCATTATTTGTAGGCTATTTGGAAATCCTGTATGTGCAATTGCAGACCAATTCAAAATAGGGCAGTACAATCCAAACGAGAAATTATTATGTGCGGATACCGTACAGAGAGAACCGTCCATTTTCTCTCTATTTTCTACAATAAAAGTGCAACAAAGCGCAATCATAGTGCAGCTGCTACAGTAACTGCCATTTGACTACGCTTTTATTGTAGACGGAGAGAAAACCACACGGTTCTCTCTGTCCGGTGTCAACACCTAATAAATTTCCCTAAATTAGACAGTGAATGAGCTATATGGAAGTTTTAGAAATTCCAAACTGTAATCACTATCCCTTGCTTATGTGCCACAGTGCCGTCCCTCTTGAAGATAGGCTGAAGAGTCTAGGATTTTCAGATTTCCGTCCTTACATTGATGACTTCGAAGATTATTTGATCTCTGGTCTTCAACTGAGGATTATACATTCAAATGAAAAATTTTACCTTAGCTTAATTCATTTTCATCAATTAAAAAAAATGAGGACTTGGCATTGCTTAATTCAGGAGGCTATCTCCACATTTGTTAGTTTGTTTATGTATTAGGCTTCCAACATGGGTTGAGCATCAAAATTTGCAGCTAATTTATGGGAGTATTCATCTCGAAAATAATCTCATTCAAAACTATTTCCATGCATGAAGAGCTTTACATTTGATGAAATGGCAATGGCGGCAAACAAATTTAATAGCTTCACTCAAGTTGGCCAAGGAGGATATGGAAAGGTATACAAAGGAATCATAGCTGATGGAACAGTTGTAGCCGGCAATAAAATGTGTGCATGATGATTCATTAGAAGGATCAAAAGTGTTATTTACAGATATAGAAGTGTTGTCAAGGTTACATCATAGGAACCTGGTTTCTTTGGCCGGTTCTCGTAATGATGGAACTGAGCAGGTACTAATAATTCCTTGATTCAACTACACTATGGTATTCCCATCTACAAGGGACCGTTCATCCTCACTTCTTTCTTGGATGATGATTGGGCAAGCGACAAGCAAATCCGTTGCTCTACTTCTGACTACTGCACATTTTTAGGCAAAACTCTTCTCTCTGGAAACATTAAGAAACAACATATAGTTGCCCGATCATCAACCGCAGCTGAATGCAGAGCCCTGGCAACAGCTACAACATATATCATATGACTTTGTAAAGTACTGAATGATTTTCATATTTCTCTTCAACATCCTACAGATCTGCACTGCGAGAACACTTCAGCCATCGCCATTGCCAGCAATCCAATCTTCCACAAAATGACTAAACACATAGAGATTGATCACCATTTTATTCAGGATCACATCCATTCTCAAACAATTCACATCATTCTCATCAACAGCAAAGATCAGGTTGCCAACATCTCAACTAAAACTTTCTAAACTCCTCGATTTCAACAACTTCGACATAAGCCAACCATCCAAAAATGCCCATCGGCTTGCAAGGGAGTAATAACTGAACCTATCACTAAGCCTGACAGCCACTACCAAAAGGACATGATCACAACCGTTAGCTCATAACTGCACCAATGTATCACACACGTACAGGTGTAAAGTTAGAGCAATACTCTCTTTCTCTCACATACTTATATATATATCACTGTATACAGAGAAAGTAGCTTTATGTTGAAACAATATAGTTAATATATTCAACTGCTGTTATCTATGGTATCAAAGAAGGTTTAAAGGTTCTCGCTTACCGAGATGGCTTAGTAGTCCTCTTCGTAGATTGGTGAACTTCCACCAGCAACCTTCACTAAAAGCTGTAGCATTCCTGTTCTCAGACTACTCCATTTGGTAATCCCAAGTTCTCAAACTGCTTCACGCAAATGGATTCGCAACATTTCTCTTACCCACAGCAACTCCACCTCCTCACCAAAATTCGTCTCCTTCGCAACTCTTTATTTGGCCTTCTTTGCCACTCCAAACGACAAAACAAATCGTTCTTTTCCTTCTTCTCCTTCGTTCTTACTGAGAGAAATGCTAATGAGGGAACGCACAGAGAGCGAAGGGAAGAGAGACGGTAAAAGGAAATTATTGTTATTCAAAACTAAACGGTGATACAGAGGATGTATTTAATATAGAGCCAATGGCATAACAGTAATACGGTAATTACAAGTGTAATAATTATGCTAATAGCCTCCCGCAAATTAAGCATTCGAGGGTCGAATGATTAATTTGCTTTGAAGGTCATTAAATCGTGCCAATGGTAGATGTTTGGTCAGAATATCTGCGATTTGATCTTTGGAGGATATGTGAGTGAGCTGAATTGATCCGGAGCCAATGTGTTCTCGTATGAAATGGTAGTCAATCTCGATATGTTTTGTTCTGGCGTGGAAGATCGGGTTCTTTGCAATGGCGATGGCGGAGGTATTATCACAATGTATGACCGTAGGATTGTGTTGCGGTATGGTCAGTTCGGCTGCAAGACGTCGGAGCCAAATGACTTCGGAGGTTGCTGCGGATAAGGCTCGGTACTCAGCTTCGGTCGAAGATTTAGCCACCGTGTTTTGCTTTTTCACTGTCCAAGAGATGAGATTTGGACCTAAGAAGGAGCAAAATCCAGAAACTGATTTTCTGTCAGTGGCGTCTGATGCCCAATCGGCGTCGGTGTAGGAATGAAGCTCGAGACTGCCGACTGAGATTGGAAGACCGTGAGACAGTGTTCCTTTGATGTATCTTAGGAGTCTTTTAAGGGCTTTGAAATCCTGATTTGAGGGGCTTTGCATATGTTGACACACCATGTTAGTGGCAAAGGCGATGTCTGGACGCGTGATGGAGAGGTATTGCAATGATCCAGCTAGTCTTCGGTATAGGGTAGGATCCGAGAACTGTGTGCTATCAGCCGGCTTTTTCTTGGACGCAGATACACTCGGAGTCGGAGCAGATTTGCAGTCCGCATAGCCTGCATCATTGAGAAGTTTCAAAGCATAGTGAGTTTGGTTTAAGAAGTAACCGTTTGCTGTACGAAGAACCTGAATTCCGAGAAATAGAGAGATGTCGCCGAGTTGTTTGAGCGCAAATTGTGACCGAAGTTGCGTGAGGAGAAGCTTGATCGCCTGCTCATTGTTCCCTGTGACAAGAAAATCATCCACATAGATAAGAATGTAAATATGAATGTGATTTTTATTGAGAATAAGAAGAGAGGGATCGGAACGACTAAACCCAAATCCTTGAGCCTTGAGAAATCCGGTGAGCTTTTGGAACCACTGTCGCGGCGCCTGTTTTAAACCATACAGAGATTTCCGAAGTTTGCAAACAAAGTCCGGATGTCGTGCGTTTTGAAAACCGGGTGGTTGGCGCATGTATATGTCGTCGGGTAAGTCACCGTGTAGAAACGCATTGGAGACATCGAGTTGTAGGACTTGCCAATTGCGATTTAGTGCGAGCGTTAGAAGAAGAGGTATGGTTGACATTTTCGCTACCGGACTGAAAGTCTCCGTGTAGTTGATTCCAAACTTTTGATTATAGCCGAGAGCCACAAGACGGGCCTTATAACGATCGACTTGACCGTTAGGGAGAAGCTTTGTTTTGTACGTCCATTTACAGCCCAAAACTTGTTTGTTTGGCGGAGCGGGAACCAAGATCCAAGTTTCCTGTTTCTGTAAGGCATTGAATTCTTCATTCATAGCAGCATGCCAATGATTGAATTTCGCAGCTTGATTATAAGTGGACGGGGTAGGCAGAGGAGTGATATGGGTGAGAAGATTTAGAACTTGTTTCGGTTTTGAGATACCGGATTTCAATCTGGTCTGCATGGGATGGGATGAGATAGGTTGAGCGGATAGTTGATGCGAGGTGATGGCGGGTTGAATGAAAGTTGGTTCGGAGCTTTGGATAAGAGAGTTGTGAGAACTAGGAGAGGAGGTGTTGGGCGGAGAAAGAGCAGTTGTGGAGGTATGGGGAGACCTAGAGCGTGATGTTCGTTGGGTTGCAGAAGTGTGAGGTAAAGTGTTTATTATAGGACAAGTAGTGTAAGGAGTAAGAAGAAGTGGCGGAGTGTAGTTGTTTGGGCTAGGTGAGCGTGTGTTAATCGAGGATGAGGAAGACTGGAACGGGAACTGAGTTTCGTGAAAGACAACATGGCGGGATATCAGAGATTTACCCGTTTTGAGAATGTAACATTTATATCCTTTATGTTGCGGTGAATAGCCTAAGAAAATGCATTCTTGGGATCTAGGAGCGAACTTGTTCGGAGCATAGGATTTCATCCAAGGAAAGCACAAACATCCAAATGTGCGGAGGTGAGTGTAAGAAGGAGGTTTACCGTTCAGCCGTTGGAACGGAATCTGAAGAGAGATAGACTTTGAGGGGAGACGATTAATTAGATAGTGAGCGGTAGAGGTAGCGTCGGCCCAGAATTTGTGCGGCAAATTTGAAGCGTAAAGGAGTGCGCGAGTTAGATCAAGAAGGTGCATGTGCTTGCGTTCGGCGAGTCCATTTTGTTCCGGCGTGTGAGGACAGGAGAATTGTTGTTTTATACCATGTTGTTGAAGAAAAGATTTGAAAGAGTTGCCAATGAATTCGCCTCCACCATCCGATCAGAGTGTTTTGGGAGTACTGTTGAATTGGGTTTTGATGTAATTACATAGTGATTTAAATTTTGAGAGTACTTCTTGTTTAGTATGCATGAAGTATATCCAAGAAAAACGCGTGTAGTCGTCGACGAAGACAACATAGTAGCGGAAGCCCTCGACAGAGGGGACGGGAGCCGGACCCCAAACATCGGTATGAAGTAAATCGAAAGGAGCAGTAGTAATGGAAAAACTTTTATTAAAGACTTGTTTGTGTCTTTTGGCCATGTTACAAGAAGAACAAATAAAGGAAGAAGGTACAGAGGAGATTTCCGGAAAGCATTTGGCGAGAGCCGAGAGAATTTGGTTGTTCGGATGTCCTAGCCGAGCGTGCCAAATGATGGAAGCTTTGGTGATAGCGGAGAGGGCTGTCGGGTTGGTGTCCGGAGAGGTTTGAATTTGGTAGAGGCCGTTATGAAGACGCCCATGAAGAAGTGGACGCTGGTCCTGTGTGTCCTTAATAAGAAAACCATTAGCGTCAAAAGTTATAGAAACAGAGTTGTTAGTAGTAAGTTTCGAGACGGATAACAGATTATGCTTTAAATTCGGAACATGAAGAAGATTTTGAAGACGAAGCTTACGAGACGTGTCGGGTAGAGGAAGAAGACCTTGACCTGAATGTTGGATCGGAAGAGAGGTACCGTTAGCGACGGAGACGGAGTCGAATCCTTGGTAGTGAGCTGGGTACTGAATGTTCTGAACATCTGGGGTCAGATGGGTTGAAGCACCTGAGTCGACGATCCAATCTTGCGGAGAGGTGGAGGTCGGATGCGCAAGAAGAGCCCGAGGTTGACGAGAATCGGTTGGAGCGTATTTAAAGTTGCATCGATGCCAACAATTAAGGGCTACGTGTCCGATCTTGCCACAAATTTGGCAAGTCGGTCTTGCGGTAGTGTTGGCGGTAGACGGTGTGTTTTGGTAGACCGGCATGGCAGGATTGTTCGGCGGGTTCTTTGGCTTGTTGAACCATTTGTTGTTGCGGTTGCGATTTTGAGAAGAAGAGGAGGCGTAGAGAGCAGTGGTTTCGTTGGTGGTCTGATGATCCATAAGAATATCTTGTTGAAGATGGATTTCTTCGTTGCAAAGAAGCGCATAGAAGGTGTCCAAATCAATCGGCTGGAGGGAATTGCGAAAATTGGATTTAAACGAATTGAACGTGGGTGGCAGTCCGTTTAAAATGTGCAAGATGATGTCCTCCGGATCTATTTTGGAGCCAGAGGCGGAAATATTATCAACCAAGGATTTAATCTTGGTCAGGTACTGCCGAATAGATTGGTCCTTCATACGAATGTGATACAATTCGTTTTTAAGCTGAATAACACGCGAACGGCTCGACGGTTGAAGCCGTCTTTCAAGAACGGACCAGGCCTCGTGAGTGATCTTGGAAGTGATAATGTAGGGAAGAATTTCTTGGGAGATGGTAGAAAACAGGGCGGAAAGAAGGTTACTGTCAATCATTTGCCAGTTGGTGTGATCGACGGAGGAGGTGTCGCTGGGAGCCGTAGTTGTGCCAAGAAGATGGCCGGCGAAGCCGTTGGCCGTGAATTGTTGCTGAAGTTGTAATCTCCAAATCGGGTAGTTGTCCGACGTGAGAGAATAAGGAACCAAGTTCTTGAGGTTGGAAACAAGAAACTTGAGATGTTGAGGTATTGAAGGAGGAGCGGTGCTGTTGCCGGAAGGATTGGTGGTGGAGGAAGTAGGAGGAGGAGGAGAAAGATCAGAATCTTGATCTCCCATCATGGCTCTTGATACCATGAGAGAAATGCTAATGAGGGAACGCACAGAGAGCGAAGGGAAGAGAGACGGTAAAAGGAAATTATTGTTATTCAAAACTAAACGGTGATACAGAGGAAGTATTTAATACAGAACCAATGGCATAACAGTAATACGGTAATTACAAGTGTATTAATTATGCTAATACTTACCACATGAGAACGAAAGATTATAACATATAATTCCAAGCAATGTCTCCTTCGTCTTCTCGCGCGTCTTCTTCGTCTCAAACCAACGAAGCCGACTGGAATGCCAAGAAACGAGGCGAGCTTCTCCGTCTCCTTGGCCATCTTCACCTTACGCGGCTCCAGCTAGGCATAGAAATAGATATTCGTCGATTCAAATAAATTCGAGAAATTACACAAATGTTATGATTCTGGATAGTAGAACACCATGAAAGGAAATCTAAGCTCATATTTATCCTTTTAGGATGGGACGATTTAAAAATAAATAGAATTAAAAAGAATTCAATAATTGAATTGAAATTGCAAAAAAGAAATTGTACCTAACCATATTAATTTTGTTGTATCTAATTTGTCCCTAGTATATTCATTGCTGCCTAATTGATACCGATTTTACTATGTTTAATTAAAATTTTGTTAAAATTAAAATTAAAACATTTTTATCTTTTCATTATTTGATAGAAATAATATTTATTTAGAAAAATGGTTAATACGAATGCTATTAACAAATCCTCGATTGAGACAAATAGCACCTTACCCTATGTAGCCCTTCACGCCATAGCTAGCACAATAAGCTTTGGTAACTTAGGTCAACAAATTAAAAATATCCGTTAAAACCTAATGCCTACTAAGGCAACAGCCTCATCCCCTCCCCAGAGGGAGCTATTATTTATGCGGATATCGGACGGTTCTCCCGATTATACCTAGGTACCGAGCTCGATGCATTTTTTGAGGTGGCTTGGCACATTTTTATTGGTCTTCGGACGTCATCTGGACTCCGTACAGAATAATAAATCCTCAGAGAAAAGGGAGTCCTGCATATGATAGTACGTCGGTAGTTGTCGGGGAAGGGGCTAGCACTATAAGCTCCTTGGAGTTAGCGACCCTTTGTATTCTAGATCTGGTAGTTCTTTAGTACTGTCAAATCATCTGTGCTTTACGTACTCCGATTCCTCCCATCATACTTCCTAAGTGTATATTAGATTCTTCCGATGCTTTTTTTAGTCATACTAGGTGGAAAAGCTAGGCGAATGAGAAATAGATTGTTGTGAGCCCAACCACAACTACAACAATTAGCATTTGATATTAGAAGAAGTTTTATGTTTTGTTTGATTCTATATGGGAAAAACATTTATATGTTAAGAAATTCTCTTCACTATCTATCAATGTTCCTCATCCTATTAGATTGGCTTTTCAGATCAAAACTCATATTTCTTGTGTGCTTACTTAGACGATTCGAAAGGTTGTCGCATCTTCGAAAGGCAAGGAAGGAGCTTATTACAGGTCATGCGCTCATATTGCTTCAATATCTCATCAGGTTCCTCAAGTGTTTTAATATTATCCATATTCAAATGCTCCTCGGCTGGGGTAGCCCAATGGCCCCAACGGTAACCGGAGCAAGTTGAAGAAGCATCTTTTAGGATAATAATTATAATGGGTGATTAGAATTAAGTTAATGGGTCATTATGGTCCTGATAATTCATATGTAATTGATAGTTATCATATTTTTATTAGTGTTTATATTTTAATAAATAATTAATGAGGTATTGTTCATAATGAGCATCATAAATTGGCCTTTTTTATTTCTTTCCATTATCTATTGCCTAGTTATCATGAGAATCTTCATGTCTCCACATTTTATGCATTTTTTGCTGTTAAGGTGGCAGCAAACCCTTAACAGTTTTTTTACTTAGAAGTAATCTTGCTTATACTTTAGCTTACTCCATTCTTAGGTTAAGTAATTCTCTTGACAATGACATCAGATATGTTGTGATTGGATGTTGGGAATTATAAGGAAATGGAATATTAGTTGAAATTTTTTAAGATTGTTGCGGGCTAGAATATACGCGGAGGTAGAGTTATAGTTCTACGTCTTATACCTCCCGCGGGGAACTCTTCTCGAACTAATCTTCGCGGTTCATGTTGCAGGGCGTTGCGGGGGAGCTCAATAATGCATTGAGTTGAGTATAATGAGCTAACTCTTCCTTGAGAGCGATCAGATTACAAATGTCAACCGTATGGTTATAGTCTAGTGACAAACGGGTATGAAAGTCCAGCATCACTTGGTGGTCTGGTTGAAGTCTAGCATCAGACGATGGTCCGGTGAAAGTTTGGGCGACAGTTAGTGGCCTAACAGAACTCCGACATCGGGTGGTGGTTCAGCGGAACTCCCTCAAAAATACACATTTTCCTCATCTCTTTCAGTTGAGGCCCACCCCTAGCCCTACACAAAAATTGTGAGCTAATATAGGTCTGTTTGAGACTACTGCAATTTTTATAAAAATAGTTGTAAATCTACTGCGTACAAAATAACTTTTTAACAAATCCTTTCTTCATAATACAAAATTTTATTGGAAGTAGTGAAAAAGTATTGGTCAAATAAAAACTCTAATTCCTTCTTTAAATTAAATCAATAAAAAAATTGACTTAAACAAAATCTTAATCATAAACTCACACGTGTACATATTAGATCTGATTATTGGTTACAGCTGGAGCGCAAAAAATTGCTTAAATTTTACCACTAGCAAACCTGTAAATTACTTATGGTTCATTCTGGTAAATCACTTATAATTTGTTTCATATCCCTTGTTTCAAGACAGACAGAGCAGTGAGGTTTTTGAGGCTTAAATTATCATGTTTCCTGTATTTTTCTAATCTTTTTTGGGCAGTTTGAGGGGTTCGAGCGCAGAGCATTGGAAAGAAAAATTTAATTCAACCAATGGGTTACAGCTCGATCCGCATATTTTCTGACCTAACAGATGATCATCAAACTCTGCAAAGGTCGGTACATTGGTGCTAAGATAAGATGTTGCAGGTCTCTTTTTTTTTCATATATTTAGACCTGTTGCGTCCTGGAGTATTCGCCGTGGTAGATAAATATAAAGCTTAACATCTTAGCTTTACACGAAGATCCAACAAACAATCAGATAAAAAGAGAATATGTATCATTTATAAGAGACACCAATATTTTTATATAGAAAACGAAAAACCATGGGGCCTAGCTGAGTTTGAATGAATCAACTAGTATTTGCAAATGATTAAGAATGAGGCCCTTCCTTGGGGGGGAAGTCATTAGCTTGACGTACATCATATTACATGGTGGGAATACAAAGAATCAATGTTGACGTGCTCGTTTGGTTGGAAGGACCATAGTTGGTGGATGACGGAGGTCGGAATGATAGTTGTCTGGTGACAGAGGTCGGAAGGACCATAGTCGAAGGGCGATAGTGATCAGAAACATTGTTGTCGAAGGACGACGGAGATCCTACATCAATTGGAGGTCGTGCAAAAGTCTGGTATTAGTTGGTGGCTAGGCAGAAAAATCGACATCAGTTGGCGATTTGGCAGCAGTCCGACGTAAGTTGGTAGCTATGTAGAAGTGTGACGTTAGTTGGTTGTCAGACATAACTCCGGCTTCAGTTAGAAATTTGGCGACGGGTAGAAGTACGGTGACGGGCGGAAGTTTGGAGACGAGCAGAAGTTAGACGTCGGGCAAAAATTCGACAATGGGAAAAAGTCCGACGTTAGGTAGAAATCTGATGACGAGAAGAAATCTGGCGTCAGGTGGAAATCCAACGAAGGTCAGCAGACGAGCAGAACTGTGAGACCTCGTTCCCTTACTGTTCCTCTCTGACTTGGATTTTCCTCCCAGGATCGTCCGGGACGATAGTGAGATCGTCCAGGCCGATCTGTACTGTTCAAAATATCGGCCTGAAAATAGTTCTGGGAACCGTCCAGGCCGATGATTTTGGTCTGATTGTCCCGGGACGATTTGGCGATCGGCTGGGCCGATCAGCTTTATGATATAAGAAAATCAGCTCGTTTTGAGGAGAGAGAAAATCATTTTAATAATATCAAATATTTTGAAGAGAGAGAAAGAGAGGAAAAGCAAAGGAAGAAGTCCGATTTCGGAGGCCGCGGAGCGCTTTTCGTCCGACGTCGCTGTTGGGAAAAGTGTAGATCTCGTGGTAAGGACTCCGAATCCTATTTCTGTTTTCAGAGATATTGAGTTTTGACCGAGTTGTGCACTGTTTTGTGTTTTCGTAGTCGAATTTTGGACATGATTTTGATTTGACACAACTTTCACCGCACAACTTTTGGTATGTTATAGATATGACTATTGTACACGATTTGACTATTTTCTACGACGATTTTACCGGTCGGAATTGATTCTACGCGATTTTAATCGAATAGAAAAATATCAGGACTTGATTTGATTTGGATTCTATAGAATAATAGTCTTGTATTGATGTCGTGAATATCATACTATAATTTGGAGAAATTTAGAATTTGTGCCTTTTTGCAGGATTTTTGTGTAAATTTGATAGACTGTCGTTACTCTGCCCGATTTTCGTATGATTTCTGATTTTCCCGATATTGATAGATTGAATTGATATGCGTATGTCTATTGATATGATTGTTCTAGATTTCTTTCATATTGCTTATTGCATCGATTATTGCATTGACTATTGATTGAATTGATTGTTACTGAAAGACAAGTGGGAACCTGGTTGAACGTTGATTGGAGATAGAACTTGACCTGTACAGGATGGTGGGCCGACGGGCTTTCCTTTAAATCATAGATCATCGATATAACGATTGGGAGTTATAAGGAGTTTTATATGCCGACGGGCGGCCGACGGGCAAAAGAGTGACGACTCTTCTTGATCGAAACCAACGTGCGGATATCTACAACAGCAATATGGATTCTACAACAGCACTATGGATTCTATAACATCACCATTGATCATGACTAGTGTTTGTGCTTGTCGAGTAAGACCATTGTATGGAATTGCATGTTTACTGTATTGATCTATGGATTCATTGTTTTATAGATTCCTGCTTTATCGACTTTGATTGGATTTACTAGATCGTACGATTTCATTGATTTCACTGGTTGATTACTGTGCATCGACATTGAGCATTGATATAGAAATGGATAGATATAGATATTGCATTGATAGCATGGACATGAATAGTATATAATCATTGACACTGTTGCCTATAGATTCATTGATTTCTGCTTATAGATTCATTGTTATTATTGCCTATGGATTTATTGATCTTGCATATAGATTCACTGTTGTTAATGTTTCTGCACCGTATTGACTGCTGCATGGATTCACTGTTAGAATAGATTGAGATTTATCGTATTGCTTTCCTCGTTTGATTTCATTGAATAGATAGTATTGATTAGACCGTATTGATTTGATTTGATAGCAATTGATTTGACGGATTGATCGATTTCCTATTGTGTAAGGATTTCTTCGAGATTGACATGGATTTATTGAATTGATTTATCGATTCGCCTGCCGCTGCATTGACTGGTTTTATTGACTATGGATTTCCGTATTGCATAGACTCATTGACCATTGATTGACTTGATTTGATTGACCTGCATATTGATAGCATCGTCGTGCTTTGATTTCAGTTGTAGGCTTTGGTGACCTGCTGGGCTAGTTAAGCTCATTATATGTGGTTAAAATTTTCAGGTCTGAGCAAGGCAACTGGAATGGAGTTCGATCAAAATGTCAGACGAATCCTTTCACTATTGGTTTCTGGGGCATCACAAGAACTCCGGCATCAGTCGGCTGCATGGTGAAAGTCTGGCGGCGGTCGAGGATGAGTCTCTTCCTTCTCTTCATTTTATTCATTCTTCCTTGCTTAATTCTAACACCAGTTGGCCATCCGGCAGAACTCCAGCTTTGTTCGGTTGCCGGGTGAAAATCTGGCTGTGATCGAGGTGTCTCATCCTTATCTTCCTCTTCCTTTTCTTCCATCTCTTTTTGCTTTCTTGCTTAATTACGGTGCCCCCCCCCCCCCCCCCCCCCCCCCCCCCCCCCTTTGGGGGTCCCTTTCTATGAGAAATGATGTGTCTATTTATAGTTTTCTGAGAGTGACATAACAAGTAAATAAAAAAAAGATCTAGGGTAAATTGTGAGTGATTTGAATGGACGACCGATGTTGAATCTCTTGGTTATAGACCATTTATTAGGCGTTTGAGTGTCTTAATGATATCAAAATTCGACGATCTTAGGCTCGTTGGATTCGTCTCGTCAAGCCGCTCGATTTGACTATAAACATTTCATGTTTGAAAATTATTTGATAATCTAAACTATAGTTTGAACCTTCTGAATATGCTTTTGGTCTTCGATTTGGACCCATTTGAGCTCAGATTAGGTCGAATTTGGTGTCCTTGGGTTTGTTTTCTGAGATGTTCTGATCGACAATAAGTTTGCTAAAATCAAAGTTCAGAAGGTCTCCAATTTAATTTTTGCCTCGAGATTCATGCTTGTTCAAGATAAAATTTTTATGATATATCAAGGCCAATTAAGACAAATTCATATACATATCACATACTCAAGCTTCAAACTCATGACTTTTTTGGTTGGTCGTCAAAGCTCTCAACCAACAGATCAAGATGAGCTGCATTAGGTTCTCTTTTTTGGGCTTCATTTGGATGGCTTTCTTACAACTTAAAAAAGCTTTTTAGTACAAAAATTAATTTTTTATACTAAAAAAAAATGCTTTAAAAATCAGTAAAAAAATAGTCTCAAATGAAGCCCTAATTAGTCAATATATTTCGGAGTGAGATGCTAAGTCATGAATAGCGGTTTAAAGTCCAACTTGCATTTATAGCATTGATTTTATGCTATCGGTATAGTTTTAGGTGATTATGCATTTAATACTTATTTATTTCCACAATTAAAAAAATTATTTATTTATTTATAAATTGAACAAATATGAGCTAAATTTAATAAAATTGGCATATAAATGTAAAAATTTAAATGGTGAATCAATTGTTGATATATATTTGTGAATATATATATTTTTTATTTAATAAACTTTTTGTTAGCAATTCAATAAAAATATCCATTTAATAATATTTGATTATTTATTTGGTCTTATTTTATGTTATTTATCAAAATTTTTTATAATTTTTTACACTTTAATAATTATGAGCAGTTAAAGGTATATAGAAAAAAATCAAATAATTAGTTAATATTCTTTTTTCTCATAATTTTTCGAGCAATATTAATTTTTCTCATAATTTAATTTAAGTTAATAATATATTCAATTGAAAATTTTCTAATTAATTAGTAATTATTTAAGAAACATAAAGTAATTAATATCTTTGAAAGACTTAATTAAAATAAATATTAATTAGAAAAATAAATATTAATTATGTTTTTATTACCACTTATAGTATCTTTTTATCATTAAAATAGATAATAAGTAGAGAATAAAAAAATAATAGTAAATGATAATTTCATATAAAAATTATTGTCATTTTTAATCGGCCCGAAAGATTTAAGCACATTTATTTCTGAAGAATAATATCTCTATCAGCAGATCTTAAGCATCATTTATGATTTTATTCTTGAAGTTTAACCCACGCTAACGTCGTCAATTACAAGTGAGGTATTTGTACAGAGTCGGTGTGCGACCGTCCGCACCGTTGAAACTAATTTGGGATTGGTACGAATTGCGAAACTTCTCACTTCGTTACCAAAATGTAAATATTTTATTTTTAGGGCTGAAAATGTAAAATATTTCTATATGTAAAAATTATTTGTATATCGAATATTCAAATTTTAATATTTAAATATCTAAATCATATCAAAATCTATATATTAAGATATATCTTTTATTTAAAAAATAATATTATTGATTTTTTTTATGTGATTTAAAAATTAGAGCCATTTGGGTCAGATACGATTCTTCTATAAAACTTAAGTTTCTTTAAAATTGACGATTGTTTATTAAGCTCAGACGTAACTAATTTTTTTTAAAAAATGACATATTTGATATATGAAATGATGGTATGAGGTTATTTAATTAATGATATGTTTGGAATAGCTGTAATATTTTATAAAAATTGTTCTAAAATTATTTTTGAAAAATTAGTTTTCTTAAAAGTTATTGCAGAAAATAGTTTCTCAGTACAAATTTTTTTGAAAAGTAGTGATCTAAATAGAAATTATGATTTGAAAAGTAAAACAATAAGAAAGTTGTCTCAAACGAAATATAAGGATTCGTTTGGTATAGCTTTTAACCACTGCTTTTAAGAATTTTTTGTACTAAAATAGTAAAATATGAATTTAGAAAGTAATAAAAAAATTAGCCCAAATACCTATGTATTAAATATTTTTAATAAAAAATAGGATTTCAACTCTTCCAGCATCATTTATCAACAACATTTCTATTTGCTGATACTCACACAATTCTTATGATTTATAAAATCTTATTTATATTCACATAGGAAAATGAGCTTGGTAAAATAAAATAAAATAAAATAGATTATTAAGCTTTGATATGCCTTCAAAAAATTCACTTTAATCATCAGAAATTTTAATAAAATATTTGGAAATTTTAGATCAAAGATGTATGCATATAATGCTAAGTGAGTGAGTGATTAAAATCATTAAGCTCAAAAGTAAAGATCATTCAACAATACTAACTTTGATAATTAAGGCTTCATTTGGGACGGCTTTTTTGTTGCTTCTTAAAACAGTTTTTTAGTACAAAAATTAAAACTACTTTAAAAATCAGTAAGAAAGCCATTCCAAACGAAGCTTATGGCTTCGTTTGGGACGACTTTTTTTATTGCTTTCTAAAACGGAGTTTTAGCAAAAAAAATTTTAATTTTGTACTAAAACTCCGTTTTAGAAAGCAATAAAAAAGCCGTCCCAAACGAAGCCTAAGACTTCGTTTAGGACAACTTTCTTGTTGCTTTGTAAAATAACTACAGAGAAAGTAACTTTTAAAGCTAATGTAGTAAACAATTTTCTTATACAAAATTTTTTAAGAAAATACGAAAAAGCAGTGGCCAAATAGAAATGATGATTGTGGTATGAACGTAAAGCAATAAGAAAGTTGTCTGAAATGAAACCAAATGATAATTCATCATTAATCATCTGAATAACCAAATGATAACTCCAACTTATGCTATGCTTTAGATAGCTTTCCGTAAACTTTGTTTTTCAGACCACAATCACAATTTCATTTGATCACTATTTTTTTGCTACTTGCTCGTTATTTTTTTAAAAAAAAAATAGTTGTGAATAGCTATTTTCTAAAATAATAATAGCGAAGTTATTTTCTCTATAATAATTTTATAATCAACTTTATATAACATTGCAGCAGTCTAAACTATATAAAATATGAATGAATAAAAACTATGCTATGGAATAATATGGATACTAAATATATATAATATATAATTTTACACCCAACAAGGCCACATTATTGTCTAAGGCTTTCCCTCGTATAGGATTTTAACGAATCAGCCTGCTACCATTGTTGCGTCCTGGAATATTCGCGGCGGTAGAGAAATATATAGTTTAACGTCTTAGCGTTGTACGAAGATCCAGCACACAATCAGATAAGTGAGAGGGTGTAGCGTTCATAAGAGACACCAAAGTTTTTACGTGGAAAACCCCTGAAAAGGGGGGAAAAACCACGGGGCCTAGCCCAGTTTGAATGAATCCACTAGTATTTGTAGTCGGTTACAAATGAGGCCCTTCTTTAGGAGAAGGCCTTGGATTGATGTAGCAAATATACATCATATAGATTGCATTACATGGTAAAAGTTACATATACAGGTTTGTTTGGCCTGAAGGACCGTGGTCGGCAGGAGACCGGAGTTAGAAAGACCGTTGTCTGTTGATGGAGGTCGGAAGGACCATAGTAGGCGACAAAGGCCTAAAGAACTGTAGTCGGCCGGAGACCGTAGTCGGCCGGAGACTGTAGTCGGCCGGAGACCGTAGTCGGCCGGAGACCGTAGTCGGCAGGAGACCGTAGTCGGCCGGCGACCGTAGTCGGCAGGAGACCGTAGTCAGAAATACCGTTGTCTGGTGATGGAGGTCGGACGGACCGTAGTAGGCGACAGTGGTCAGAAGGACCGTAGGCGGTAGGAGATAAGGAGTCAGGTGTTAGTCCCAGTGTCACTTGGAAGATCGGATGTTGATGGTCTGGCCTTGAGTAGGACGTCGGGTCTTAAGCAGGACGTCAGGTCTTCAGCAGGACGTCGGGTCTTCAGCAGGACGTCGGGACTTAACGTCGGGCCTTGAACAAGACGTCGGGTCTTTGGCAGGAAGTAGGGAATGAGTGTCAGGCCTTGAACAAGACGTCGGGTCTTTGGCAGGACATAGGGACTGAGTGTCGGGCCTTGAACAAGACGTCGGGTCTTTGGCAGGACGCCGGGGATGAACGTCGGGCCTTAAGGTGGTGGTCCGGCGAGGTTTTGTGGTGGTCCGGCGAGGTTTCCTGTGGTGGTCCGGCGGTGGTCCGACGAGATTCCTGCGGTGGTTCGGCGGTGGTCTGGCGAGGTTCTGCGGTGGTCCGGCGGTGGTCCGGCGGCTGTCGAGAAGGAACTCCTTCCTTCTCTTCTCTTCTTCTCTCTCTTGCTTGGATCCTCTATTGTGAAGAATGAGGGCTCTATTTATAGATTTTTCTGGAGTGGCATGGCTCGTAAATAGGCGTGAGATCAGGGGCGAATAGGGAGTGGTCAAATGGACGGCCGATATTGAATCCTATGACCGTTCACCGTTAGTTGGTCATTTGGAGGCCTTAGTGATGTCGAAATTCTGTGATCTTGGGCTCGTTGGATTCGTCTCGTCGAGCCCTTCGATTCAAGTATAAGCTCGTCAAAATCGGAGTCCGTTTGGTAACTCAAATTGAAGTTTGAACCTTCCAACAGCACTTTGAGCCCTTGATTCAGACTCATTTGGGCTCGTATTGGGTCGATCTTGGTGTCGTTGGGTTCGTATTTCCGAGACGCTCAGTTCGACTATAAGGTTGCTGAAATCGGAGTTCGGGTGCGATTGGAATTAATTTTTGAAGTTTCCAACTAGCTTTTGCCTCGAGATTCGTGCCAGATCAAGCTAATTTTGTGACGCCGTATCAGTTGCCCCCTATTTTCGGACGTCGAAGCTCCAGAAGTCCGAAAATACTTGTTCCGAATTGTTACCTTGGCCGAATCGCAAAAAATTGCGTTCCAAAAGTTAAATGTTTGCTCAAACTTGATCGTAGAGGCCTCGTTGAGTTCCGAAAGTGTCAAAATTGAGTCCGGAACGTCGAAAAACGTGTCCGAGGACCCCGAAAACGTCCGATTTGAACTTTCCGGGCCCAAAATCGGAGCCCGGAAGCGTTTTGGCGGCCGAACTGGCCGGCACACCAGCCGGCCGCCGCCGGCCGCCGGCGGCGCGCTGCGCTGCCGGCGAGTGCCCGCGCGTCAGCGCGGGCTGGAGGGGCGCGTGACGCGCCTCTTGAGAGGCGGTGGAAATTTTTTTTTTTTTTGCGGGGCCCACATGGATTAAAAAATTCAGAAAAATCCGAAAAAATCCAAAAATTCCGAAAAAATTCTGAAAAATTCAGAAAAATTCAAAATTTTTAAGAATTCTAGAAAACTCTAGAAACTTCCCCCCTTCTCTAAAAAAAAACTATAAATAGGCCCCTGAGGCCTTTAGAAAAATTATTCTTCTCCTCTTTTCTCCTCTTCTTCTTCTCCTTTCTTCTCTTCTTCTCTTCTCCCTCTATCCTTTCTATTGAGGCCTTCCCTCGATTTTTCGAGGCCCCTCTCTTGGCAAGGAAGTTCGGAGATTTCCCCTCATTCTCTTCTCCCTCTGTCCTTTCTATTGAGGCATTCCCTCGATTTTTCGAGGCCCCTCTCTTGGCAAGGAAGTCCGGAGATTTCCCCTCCTTCTCTTCTCCCTCTGTCCTTTCCATTGAGGCCTTCCCTCGATTTTTCGAGGCCCCTCTCTTGGCAAGGAAGTTCGGAGATTTCTCATCCTTCTCTTCTCCCTCTATCCTTTCTATTGAGGGCCTTCCCTCGATTTTTCGAGGCCCCTCTCTTGGCAAGGAAGTTCGGAGATTTCCCCTCCTTCTCTTCTCCCTCTGTCCTTTCCATTGAGGCCTTCCCTCGATTTTTTCGAGGCCCCTCTCTTGGCAAGGAAGTTCGGAGATTTCCCATCCTTCTCTTCTCCCTCTGTCCTTTCTATTGAGGCCTTCCCTCGATTTTTCGAGGCCCCCCTCTTGGCAAGGAAGTTCGGAGATTTCCCCTCATTCTCTTCTCCCTCTGTCCTTTCTATTGAGGTCTTCCCTCGATTTTTCGAGGCCCCTCTCTTGGCAAGGAAGTCCGGAGATTTCCCCTCCTTCTCTCTTTTCTTCGAGAGATCTTGTGGAGTTCCGATGTTTGGTGGTTGGCAATGGAGGTCGGATAGACCGTTGTAAGGAGAGAGGTTGGAATGACGGGCAAACTTCCAGCATCGGGGAGAAGTATGATGACAGACATGAATTCAACATCGGGTAGTCATACAACGTCGGGTAGAAGACCGATAAAGACTCGTCGACGGGTAGAAGTCCGCTGACGAGTAGAAGTCCGACGATAGGGAGAAGTCCGACGTCGTGTAGAAGTATGGCCTGGGGCAGAACACCGATGAAAGTTCATCGACGGGCAGAAGTCTGACGACGAGTAGAAGTCCGCTAACGAGCAGAAGTCTGACGACATGGAGAAGTCCGATGTCGGGTTGAAGTCCGACGACAGGCAGAATTTCGGCGTTGTGTATTAGTCCGTCGAAAGTCCTGCAAGGCAAAAGTTTAGCGCAGGAGAAAAATTCAAAATCGGGAAGAATTTTAACATTATGGAGAGAAGTCAGATAGAAGTCTATTGACGACATTCTAGCGACGTTAACCAAGGACGTGAGACTTTTCCGAGGTTGTAAGTCGGAGCCCTGCTCGACGACGTTAACCTGTGTGGAAGAGGTCGGGAGAATCCACTAAGGATGTGAGACCTTTCCGAGGTTGTATGCCGGAGCCCTGCTCGACGACGTTAACCTGTGTGGAAGAGGTCGGGAGAATCCACTAAGGATGTGAGACCTTTCCGAGGTTGTATGCCGGAGCCCTGCTCGACGACGTTAACCTGTGTGGAAGAGGCCGGGAGAATCCACCAAGGATGTAAGACCTTTACGAGGTTGTATGTCGGAGCCTTTGCTCGACGACGTTAACCTGTGTGGAAGAGGTCGAGAGAATCCACCAAGGATGTAAGACCTTTCCGAGGTTGTATGTCGGAGTTTTTGCTCGACGACGTTAACCTGTGTGGAAGAGGTCGGGAGAATCCACCAAGGATGTAGGACCTTTCCAAGGTTGTATGTCGGAGCCTTTGCTCGACGACGTTAACCTGTGTGGAAGAGGTCGAGAGAATCCACCACAAGATGTGTGAGACCTTTCCGAGGTTGTATGTCGGAGCCTTTGCTCGACGACGTTAACCTGTGTGGGAAGAGGGTCGGGAGAATCCACCAAGGATGTAGGACCTTTCCGAGGTTGTATGTCGGAGCCTTTGCTCGACGACGTTAACCTGTGTGGAAGAGGTCGGGAGAATCCACCAAGGATTTAGGACCTTTCCGAGGTTGTATGTCAGAGCCTTTGCTCGACGACGTTAACCTGTGTGGAAGAGGCCGGGAGAATCCACCAAGGATGTGAGACCTTTCTGAGGTTGTATGTCGGATCCTTTGCTCGACAACGTTAACCTGTGTAGAAGAGGTCGGGAGAATCCACCAAGGATGTGAGACCTTTCTGAGGTTGTATGTCGGAGCCTTTGCTCGACGACGTTAACCTATGTAGAAGAGGTCGAATCGAATCCCCCTGGGATCGATTTTACCTTGATTGGGAGAGGGCGAATGCCGCGTGTATCCCGAATTAAAGGTGAAGAATGGTCTATTTTTAGACCGTTACTGTCTTTTTGAGGTCGAGGTTAAGACCTTTGCCCAAGGAGTAGAAGCCCAACATGGGACTGTTTTTAAAGCTTGCAATTGATTTGAAGTATCCTCGCATTTGCTCGAATATTCCTGAAATATCATCCTGATATATAAAGCATTAGAGGATCTTTTTGACTAGAATTGTGGTCAAAGTTTGCCCCCCAGTCCGCATTTGATGCAACAATGACTGATGTCAGGAAGTTGATAAGAGCGATCTTTTGAGATTGGAGCAAAAGTTGCCCCCCAGTCGGGAATCACTTTCGCACAGACGGCGCCAAAACTGTTGCGTCCTGGAATATTCGCGGCGGTAGAGAAATATATAGTTTAACGTCTTAGCGTTGTACGAAGATCCAGCACACAATCAGATAAGTGAGAGGGTGTAGCGTTCATAAGAGACACCAAAGTTTTTACGTGGAAAACCCCTGAAAAGGGGGGGAAAAACCACGGGGGCCTAGCCCAGTTTGAATGAATCCACTAGTATTTGTAGTCGGTTACAAATGAGGCCCTTCTTTAGGAGAAGGCCTTGGATTGATGTAGCAAATATACATCATATAGATTGCATTACATGGTAAAAGTTACATATACAGGTTTGTTTGGCCTGAAGGACCGTGGTCGGCAGGAGACCGGAGTTAGAAAGACCGTTGTCTGTTGTTGATGGAGGTCGGAAGGACCATAGTAGGCGACAAAGGCCTAAAGAACTGTAGTCGGCCGGAGACCGTAGTCGGCCGGAGACTGTAGTCGGCCGGAGACCGTAGTCGGCCGGAGACCGTAGTCGGCAGGAGACCGTAGTCGGCCGGCGACCCGTAGTCGGCAGGAGACCGTAGTCAGAAATACCGTTGTCTGGTGATGGAGGTCGGACGGACCGTAGTAGGCGACAGTGGTCAGAAGGACCGTAGGCGGTAGGAGATAAGGAGTCAGGTGTTAGTCCCAGTGTCACTTGGAAGATCGGATGTTGATGGTCTGGCCTTGAGTAGGACGTCGGGTCTTAAGCAGGACGTCAGGTCTTCAGCAGGACGTCGGGTCTTCAGCAGGACGTCGGGACTTAACGTCGGGCCTTGAACAAGACGTCGGGTCTTTGGCAGGAAGTAGGGACTGAGTGTCAGGCCTTGAACAAGACGTCGGGTCTTTGGCAGGACGTAGGGACTGAGTGTCGGGCCTTGAACAAGACGTCGGGTCTTTGGCAGGACGCCGGGGATGAACGTCGGGCCTTAAGGTGGTGGTCCGGCGAGGTTTTGTGGTGGTCCGGCGAGGTTTCCTGTGGTGGTCCGGCGGTGGTCCGACGAGATTCCTGCGGTGGTTCGGCGGTGGTCTGGCGAGGTTCTGCGGTGGTCCGGCGGTGGTCCGGCGGCTGTCGAGGAGGAACTCCTTCCTTCTCTTCTCTTCTTCTCTCTCTTGCTTGGATCCTCTATTGTGAAGAATGAGGGCTCTATTTATAGATTTTTCTGGAGTGGCATGGCTCGTAAATAGGCGTGAGATCAGGGGCGAATAGGGAGTGGTCAAATGGACGGCCGATATTGAATCCTATGACCGTTCACCGTTCGTTGGCCATTTGGAGGCCTTAGTGATGTTGAAATTCTGTGATCTTGGGCTCGTTGGATTCGTCTCGTCGAGCCCTTCGATTCAAGTATAAGCTCGTCAAAATCAGAGTCCGTTTGGTAACTCAAATTGAAGTTTGAACCTTCCAACAGCACTTTGAGCCCTTGATACAGACTCATTTGGGCTCGTATTGGGTCGATCTTGGTGTCGTTGGGTTCGTATTTCCGAGACGCTCAGTTCGACTATAAGGTTGCTGAAATCGGAGTTCGGGTGCGATTGGAATTAATTTTTGAAGTTTCCAACTAGCTTTTGCCTCGAGATTCGTGCCAGATCAAGCTAATTTTGTGACGCCGTATCAACCATATATAAGTCAATAATCTAATTTTCAAGGGCAGGAAAACCAATTTTTGGTTCTAACATGTGGCCTTCAATTGTCATTTTATATGGGAATTAAGAAGTCAAACATGATGACCAATGTGGGGGGTTTAGGAATCAACTAGCAAATGCATTGACCAAATTTTTTTTTTTTTTTGATGTGCTCATATTTCTACATTGAGCATCAATATTAGATTATGTAATTAGAGCTCTAACTTGAAAAGGCATATAAGAGGTTAAATGGTAATTATTGTAATTAGTTAGCTTCATTTTTTAATCCTTGTTGTTTATTTAGCTTTATATTGTTGTTTTACGCTTACAGTTAAAAAAAAAAAGAACGCAACATCTAGCCTTATATCCGACTACATGAATACTTTTTTTTCTATTGTGTTTTATTAAGAGTTAAATTTTATTTAAATATAATAAAAGTTTATTTTTAATAATTTCAAACCAAATTTTTTGATAAACCTCTACATTTTTTAATATATACTTGGTCTAATACATCTACTTTCATAACAGAATCATCAAAAGACCAATGTTTTATATGACCAAACCATCCAAGACCACTCTCTAATCTTATCTGCCCGTAGATCGAGAGCTACTCTAATTTTTTCATGTATATACTTATTTCACATTTTATCTTCAAGTATAAAATCACTCTTTAAGTTTTTAAAGAAATTATTACGTGCAGAGTTAGGACGGGAGAACCATCCAAATTTGATGAGTATTTACTAAGTATTTGCTGAGAATACTCAAGGATTTTGTGATTATTTACTGATTTGTCAAGTATTTCTTGAGTATTTGCTGAGCATTTACAAATAAAGATAACCTGCAATAGAGATTTAGAGGGAAATCCTATACCGGAAGAAGAGATGCATAGAGACATATTTGATTCATTCCATGATACTAAGAGCTAAAGGCTGAATACATATATGTATTTGTAAAAGTAATGGACAATGAGTGTGTGAGCACAGAGCAGTCGTTGTTGCCAGACGTCAGAAAAATGGATAATTACTTGCGGAGATAGGTGCTACCGTTTAAGGCTCCTCAGTATGTGAGGCATGTTATGTGTTCTAATAACAAATACTCAGCAAATTTGGACGGTTCTCTAGTTCGGACTCCGCAAGTAATAATTTATTTTTGAAAGGTACTTTTCTACCACACAATTGTCCGATGCATTCCTCAACTTCTGCCTTTATTTTTTTTAGAAATTGAGAGTCACGCACAACATATTCATTAATAATCAATAGAAGCCATTCTAAATAAGATAGAACAAGGGCGAAAAGTACATCAACTCAAAAAAAAAAAAACAAAAGGAAAACAATAAGCGTAAATCTTTGAAAATATCAGGGTCAACATCCGAGGTCAAGCTCTCCAATAAAAAGTCCAAAAATAAGGGACATTTTCAAAAAAATAATTTTTTTGATTCCCAATTTTTCATCTAATGCAACTACAAAGGAAAGAAAGATTAATGGCTTGGATGATAAGTTAGCTTCTTCGAACTTTTTCGTTAATCGCTTCAAAGTTTGTTCGAGCACGATGAATCTTCCTTCCTTGTACCCATAAGGAATATTTTTTATTTTTATAATTGGCCGTAATGCATGACAAGGATAAATCCGTATATATTATTCGCAATTTCTAAGAATTTTCAAGAATAAATATTAAATTTTAATGTCACATTTTCTTTTCTTAAAATTGTAAGAAAAGGTCTATAATCAAATCTTTATTCATACAAATAACAAAATCAGATGAGACAAATAATTTAGATTTGTAATTTAATAATATAAATGATCATATTACTATAAAATATATTAAATATATATTATCATTAATTTTATTTTTATAAATAGTTCATCAGGGGCAGATCAACCTTAAGCCTTGTCCCCCCTAAAAAAAAAAAAAAAAAAAAACTTTATTTCAAGATTCTTTAGGTAATTTATCATGCTCCATCTAATTTGTAGTCTTTATTATAAGATTTTTTAGGCAATTGCTCCCCCTAAAAGTTCTAAAATGTTATGGTCTTTAGGCAAATGCCCAACATGATTAAGCACATTGTGTAGATGTATTATTGGTAGAGAACGATAAACCAAATTAAAAAAAAAAAGAAAATGTAAAGACAATCCTAAAATATCATCACAATTAAAATTTGTTTCAGAGACAGCGTTCCCGAAAACCCCCGCAGGACGAACCCCTTCAGGGTTCATATTTATGAAGCATACAATGATCAAGAATATGACATCTAAAAATTAAAGCTGAACCCATCTCTATAGTTCATTATTTCTTGAATTACTTTTCACGATAAAAAATTTATAAAAGAAGGCTAAATTTATTATTATTATTATTTTTTTTTTTTGCAAAAATGATATTATTTTAATTTTAAAACATCTTTCCTTACAAAACTTGTAAAACAAAAAAAAATGTAATCAAATTAGAGTGAGCCCTACGTCACACCTAAAACTTATAATTGAAAGGAATACGTCGATATCACGAACATGTAATTAAACATAAATTTGACCGGCTGTTACCAGTTAAAAATGTATTGATAAGGCAGCATTACCTGCGGTAGGAGGTCAAGCCTCTCGACGCGCCAAAAAAAAAAAAAGAGGAATCCTTCACAGCATTTTAGTGAGGATAACTCTTCCCTTTTCCTTTTCTCTCTCTACTATAATCAAGATAGAAGCAGGAAGGGTCGGCCACCGTCTTCTGACAGGAGGAAACTGATCTCCGCGTCGGGCCTTTCAATTCCCCGCGTTTTCTTCTTCTAGGGTTTCGAAAGGCATTTTTCTTTCTCAATCGAGCACTTACGGTCTTCGCCATTATTTGCTCTAGTTTCGTTCTCTTCTGGAAGTTTGGGCTTTTTCCGTTCCATCAGTTTTTGAGGAATTCTGACGGACGATAAGGATTTCAATCATGGAAACATCCGGCGGAGATTTCGATCCTTATCGAAGCTCGGTCGCTTCTGGTTCCGTTGGGAATGGCAGCAGCTCGAGGAGTTACACGATGCAGCTTTCGACTTCGAGCTTCATTCAGGCGCCTCTTGCTGCTCTTCTGGAGTTCTCTGGAGTACTGCGACCGCGATCGAGCAGTCGTTGGGAGAGCGAGAACTTCCCTGCTGGTGAACCCGGTGCGGAACATGCTTCCGGCCGGCGGGAGTTGTCTTCAAGCTCGAGTGGAGGCGGTCATGGGGAGGTATTGATAAGGATTATCGCCGCAGGTGATCATGATGGCGTTAGGGATGTTGGGCAGGGGCCGGTTCCGCCATCTGCCAGAGTAAGGAACACTGGTGAGAATAGTTTGCATGTCGAGGAGATTCCTACGGCGTCTGATGCTAGTGGGTTGGGAGAACATGGCGGGAACGACTATCGGGCTGGGGAGCTCGGTGGATCACCGGCCTCTCAGCTGCCATCTGTGCCACCCGCTACGCAGAGCTTAGATGGTGACGCGAACCTGGGGGGAGCAAACGGCAGCGAATCATCTTACCAGAGATTTGATATCCAGCAGCTTGCCAAATGGGCTGAGCAGATACTTCCATTCTCGCTACTTTTGTTGGTAGTGTTCATTCGACAGCATTTGCAAGGTATTTATTTTGTTTCATCTTATCAATTGCCGTGTTTATAGCTTTATGGTTTACATTTGTGATGTTAAAGAATAGTGATTCCCCAAGACTAATTCTCATCTTAGCCACTCAAGCAAAACCCATCGAAGCCCACACAATCGTATCCGTTGATTTTTTAATATATACTACTTTATAATTTTTAAAAAGTAAATAATTTATATCATGTGGTTTTGATTGGTTGAGAAAAGAGTACATGACATCATAATAGACTAATATTTTTTTAGACACTGATAGACTACTATATGATAGTACACTTCAACATGATAGATAAATTGATATATCTTGCATTGGAGAGTAACTTCCTCATAATGATCAATTTCTTTGACAATTTATCTGAAATGAAAAAATCAATAGATTACTGTAAAATGTATTAAAAGTTGAAATATTATTGATGAATAAATAAATGCTTACTCAAGCATTTCACAAATTTGTTGTGATGTCATGACTTATGGCTTCTTCTTGAATTTTTTCTCTTATTGTCGTATACAAGTTAGGATCCTCATCAAACATTTCAACTTTGTCACGCTCATTATCATGCTCTATTTCTGTCTGTGACATATTGAAATACATATCATGTCCATGATATCGACTTATAAAGTTGTGTAAAATTATGCATGCAATAATCAAATCAACTTGAGCACTCAAAGAAAATTGTCTCATGTGCGTTAACACTTGAAAACTTTCCTTCCAAATTTCAAAAGTTCTCTCTACCACATTGCGCAATTGGATATGACGGTGATTAAATAACTCTTGTTGAACTGCATATCTTCTAGATGTTCTTCCACGATAATCAGTCAGGTGATATCGATATACTCGAAATGGTACAATCAACTTATCAGTGTTTGTATAACCAAAATCAACCAAGTAATAATGATTGTGGGACACTCCAAACTTACCTTGCTCCACAACCCATCTAAGCACATGCATATCTGCAATAAAATCTTCCCACCCAAAGACTAAATACACAAACTGTCGATCAAATGACACTGCAACCATAATGTTATGTGAAATAAAACCTTCACTGTTATGATAACGATTATGTAAGTTGTTACTGAATACCGCATGAATATGTATGCCGTCAATTGTACCAACTGCTTTCATGAAGTAATGGTAAAATTATGCATTTGAATGTATAAATGGATGACATTTTGCATATGTTTGGGGTAAAGTAATGAATTCATATGCAAAGGATACAATAGCATGCTTAACCATATTGAAAATACCTGCTAACCAATGAATGCTGGAAGAACTCACATAATTGGCGCCTTGGCGGTAACTATGAGCATGCACTACTCCCCGTAAAAATATACTTAGTTGCTCAGCTGTGAGTATATTTTTTTGTATAACGCAAATGTCCATGGTTGACTAGTAGGTCTCTCAGGCTTAAAAAGGCATTTGGAGGTAAACTGAAGCATTGGTATGCTCTTTCCAGATGGACAACAAGCACATCCAGTACATATCGATGCCATTGTATGTTTTATCGAACATTGGCCGTCTTATTGGTAGTTCATCATTTGAGGAAGAATTTTCTTGAAGAATAGATGGAGTTATTTCAGCAATGACATCATTAACTTGTAGTTGTAAGTCTACCATGCCACATAACACATATGGGTAAACTCCACGCAAATAGTTCGCCATAACTGCATATTAAAGATGTCTAACTCATTAATGAAGAAAATAGCATTTAGCTCCAAACTTGCAATATTACAACACAAATAAAATATAATTAAAATTAAATTGCAATGTTACATAAAATTAAATTGCAATGACCACAACAAATATACATAAAGCAAACTGCCAACGTTCACAACACACTAACATAAAGTAAAATTGCACTACTAAACTGCAAAATGCTAATGAAACACATAAAACCAAACTTTTGAAGCACAAAAACGTGGGTGTGAGCTAACAACATATTCTATCCATTCTACAAGTACTTCCCATGTCATGAATATTGCTTTGTTATCCTTGTTTTCCTTAAGCACGTCCTAAACAATTAAGAGATCTTGTGTTGTCAGGTTCTCTACTTGACCTAACTTGGCCACACAATCTGTCATGGTGTATGACTCACTGACTCAATGCATTGAATAGTTTATTTAAAGACAATTGTATTTTTGTTCGACTCAACTAATAAGTAATTCAAGTTATCTAAGGCAATCTTCTTCTTGGAACGTCTAGTTGGTATGCTTGGTTCTTCGCTAGATCATTTTGAACCTAGCATATGACTTTCATCTACATTTACACTTGGTGGCGCATCATCTACATTGCCAGGTAGATTGTTATTATGTGTTCCTTCTATGTTGTAGCTCACACCATTAGCAGAATGTAGGGTTTCGTCTTCGTCTAAGTTTATTGTGGATTGTGTTACCTTATTGGATCTTGCACCTTAATCAATTGCAATGTTCTTAGCACAAATATTTTCATAAATTTCATACTGATGAAAGAGATGTCTTTGAAATCAAGTAATCTTCGGGTTAACCTACATTTAGAAAGTTTGGCTAAGTTAGGAATACAATTTTATAATTTGCGATGCACTACTGAATAGCAAAAATAATACCTGAACAATTTCTTCCCATAACTCATTCGGCGCTACTGGGATGTGCAACTCCCCATCCCAACCCCAACTGTTACGGTTTGTCAATTGATAGTGTTCTGATGTCGGCTTTCATGTTTTTAAATCGTATCATTATAGAATATTCTATGTAGTTAGATCCTAAATGCCGTTCAACGTATCCACTAAGCTTAACCATTGTTCCTTCTGCAAATTCCCATTATAGAAATTCTCATTTACATATTGCTCCATCAACAGCTCCCCTAGTACGACAGTATGATCTTTTGGCCACTTAGGATTTCGAGTCATGCTTTTTAGTTGGCTGGAGTGATTGGAGATGACTTCATCAGAATGATGTGGGGTACCAGAGCTTGCACATACAAAACCTTTTCCTTTTAGAAAAATTATTGCATTTCTGTCAAACATTAACGAGAAAATCATTTCTATGAAGTTTAAAATCTGTCCAATCAAGTGTAAAATTTTAATTTTATTTTAAGAAGTTTTACCATTTTTATGTAGGTAGATAGCATTTGATGACTCGTTTTCGCTCGCACATTCTACATGCATATCGATGAATCCTAAATATATATTACAAAACATTCATTTATTCGTGCGGCGACATGACATGGTATCAAGAAAAACACTCAATTAACCACTCAAAGAATTCCATTTTTTTGTCTATCATTTTTCAATCATATGAATACAACTCCTGATCCATATTTTATCTACAAAGGGTTGCATAATTAGTCAAAAAAAAAAATCAATCCTACAGAGCAGTAAACATCATACCTAATGTTATCCAATATGAATAACTAACCCAACAAAATAAATTATATAACACACAATATCACCAAAAGAAAAACAATTAAATATCATAAAATATCAAACAATCATGAAACCTAAAACTTTATGAAATATATTATATCAAAAAAGAGGCGGGACTAGCTCTTTACCGCGCTCGACCTAGTTATAGTCGAGGCATTAAATTGATGTAAAAAAATGCTATAAAATTACTACTATTTTTCGCAAGGAGTAGCAAAGGGACGTCAATTGGGTAGTGTTGAGCACAGGAAAGAAAATAAGCAGGAAATTTCGGAAGTCGGGGCTGAGGTATACCTTCGCGATGAAGAGGTGTAGCTGACGAGAATACTGTCGAAGATGCGTACCAGGTGGAGGAACACACCGGCTGAGCAAGGATTGGTTAACCTATAACTACATTACGGTTCCAACAACCGTTCCCACGCTCCGACTAGCAATCATCGCTCCCCACGATTCCCATGTTCGCTCCTCACGACAAAACCGAAGACATGCATTCGAACAGAGAGACACATAGAAACTCACGCACGTAAGGAAGAAAGTCGGGAAACTTACCTTTCGGTCTCTCGGTCGTCCTTCTGCGCCTTCGATCTCCTACTTCGGCTGAACCAATCTAGCCCGACCTCTCTCTCATTCGCATGACACCCGCCGACTCCTTGCTCCCGCTCGAAAGCCTTGACTGGCTCGTGCCCTAGATGGCCGAACAACCTCTATCGCCGAGCCCTAATATGCCGTCGGCCACATGTCCGCCAACTCACGCCGGCCACTGCTCCACCAACTTGCGCCGGCTACATTTCTGCCAACTTTCGCTAGCTTAACCCGCCGCCGAGTCTAACCCGACGCCCGCCTCTATCTCTAATTGAGCTTGTCCGCCCTGTCTCCGTCCCCCCATCTCCATCTCTCTGTTATATATGTATTATAATATATAATATTATATGTAAATTATAATATAATCTCTATTATATATAATATTATATATATTATAATATAATTTTTGTTATAATATACTTATATAATATAATAAAATAAGTGAAGAGATTTTCAAATAGGTGTGAAGACTTGAAGGAAGTCCCGGAATTAATACAGTTCCCTGAAGCACTCGGCCAACGATCTGATACAACCGAGTGGATCGAAGACTTGAAGCTCAATTATGGGACCCGACAACATCCCGGAGCCCTTAGCCATTGATTTCAAGGCAAATGCCCTTCTCGCCCTCCCCAATCTCCCCTTGTGGGGAGGGGGTGCCGGAAGGTTTCCATATTTTTTTGCGAGGAATAAACTTATTTTTAACATAAAATAAAATTGCTTAATCAGCACGTCGCACGTCACAAGAACGTCCAAAGATCAATTCTGGGACCTGACAACATCCCGGATCCCTCGGCCTTTGACTATCTTTCCGGATGGGTGGACTGGAAAGGGCAAGTGCCCTCACCAACCTCCACTCACTGGGAGGCGACGCCAGATTTTCGACGGGAATAAAAATGTTTTTAAAATTAAGTAAAATCACTCAATCGACAATTACCTGGAATCAACAATCAACATTCGTCACAAGGACCTCCAAAGAACAATTTCGGGACTCGATAACATCCCGAAGCTCTCGACTGTTGACTATCTTTCCGGCCGAGCGGATTGAAAGGGCAAGTGCCCTCCCCAACCTTCCCGCGAGGGGAGGAGGCGTCGGAAGGTTGCCGAAATTTGGAACAAGTCAAAGTGCCCCGCATAATTAATTAAAAATGAAATTTTATGAATTTTTAATTAATTTGAAATAAAAAAAAAGTATTATGATATGGGACTCGATATATGATACATACAAAGTGAGCTTTTAATCATGGTCTTGCACTCAAAGAAATAGCAAAATATTTGAGCAACTATTAAATCATGAAATAATATTAATTACATAAACAATTTGAGAAAGCTTGTAAACATTTTGTTAAGCCGGCATTGGAGCCGGCTGGATCGGTCCACCCTGGACCGGTCCAGGTCTTCACCCGACGGAACCGCGCGCAAACAGGCGGAGGAGCGCGACGTGATAGGGCGTTTTAGGAGTCTTTTTTTAGAGATATTTGGAAATATTTGGGGTAGTGAGGTCTTTTGTAAAACTCCTTTATGGTTAAATAGAGTGAGAAGGGGGGGATTAGGGTTATCTTGCATTTTGAAGTTTCTTGAAGTTCTTGTGGTTTTCTTGTTTTGGGCTCTAGACTACGGCTAGAGATTGGAGAGTTATTTCTTTCCTCTCGAATCGAAGGAAAGTTATCTTGCTTGTTTCTTGCATCATACAGGGGAATACAATCGTTTGCTAGTGTTTTTCCCTACGATTTCTTCCATCGTTCCCATTTTCTACTGTTTTTGCCGTATTTACTGAGAGGACAGCAATTTTATCTCTTGGATCTTTTGGGTTTTGGTGAGAAACACTTGTAAATCCAAGTGTTTCCTATCAAATTGGTATCAGAGCGAGATCCGGGCGGTGGAGGACTGTTTTTCCACTAATTTGCTGCAGTTTTTCACTGTTTGGAGAGCGATCCGGAGGCATCTAGTGGATTTTCATGGCATCTAAAAGATTAGAAGTATTGGAGACCGAGATGGGTCAATATAAAGCGGATCTGGAGGAAAAAATGGCGACATTGAGCGAGAATGTGGAAGGGAAATTCAGGGTATTGGAAGAAATGATGAAAAAGTTATTGGAAGGACAAGCGAAGGCAATGACAGCGGAGGAAAGAGGAGAAGGTAGTGGTAGCAAAGGCAAAGAGAAAGTGAATCTAGAGGAAGAAGAGGAAGTGGAACTGCTCAACAGCAACGGAAGGATGCCTCATCGGGAATCCATCAGACGGGAAGAACATGACAGAAGAAGGGACTCCAGGGAGGGAAGAGAAGACGACTGGCGACGTCGAAGGCCAGATCCATTGGATAGGCCATGGGAGGCCTATAATCATCAAGGCGGGGCACGAGGGGAAGAGGGCTACCGGCGGCCAAGACGGGAGGATGAGCCCCCGATATGGAGAGAGAGGAACTTGGGAAGATCCCATAGTTTGGGACAGAGGAGGCCACGGAGGGAATAGGGCATACGGGGTGGACACTAGAGCCAGGAAACTGAAAATGCCGGTGTTCGAAGAGGGAAATGTGGATGATTGGATCCACAAGGTGGAGAGATATTTTGCAGTGAATGGCCTGATGGAGGAGGAAAGATTGTTAGCCGCGAGTATGTGCTTGGAGGGGGCGGCATTTGCATGGTTCAAGTACATGGATAAGTGGGAACCGGTGAGATCCTGGAGAGAGTTTAAGGTGGCGATCAGAGAGAGATTCAGAGGGGGCAGCCCATGGGAGATCTCTAAACAATTTTATGCTCTTACTCAAGAGGGAACAGTGGAGGAATACAGGAAGAAATTTGAGAGTCTGTTGGGAGATATGGAAGGATTGTCAAACAGTACATTGGGGGGAAATTTTATGAAGGGCCTCAAACCGGAAATTAGAGATGCAGTGAAGGTCATGAGACCAAGAGACCTAAGGGAGGCAATGGAACTTGCTCAGTTGGTGGAGAACCAGAAAACCAATGCCCGAAATTGGAGGAACAGCCACTCAGGAGGTCCCACCAGGACCACTACCACTTATTTGGCTCCAAAAGGGGCAAGCCCTAATGTTCCAAGAGAGAGTGGAAAAGAGAAGAGTGGAGTGACCAGATCTGCTGGAAGCTTCAAGAAACTGATTGACGAGGAGATGCAGGAGAAGAGGGCTAGGGGTCTTTGTTTCAGATGCGAGGAGAAGTTTGTTCCCGGGCACCGATGCAAGGATCGCGCTCTTCGGGCTCTCACCATCTACATAGACGAGGCGCCTGAAGATAGCGATGAATATGATGAGGAGCAGAATGAGACCCAGTTGGAGGTAGCCGAGGTATCACTCAATTCAGTAATGGGATTTACTCCTAGCCATACGATGAAGGTGAAGGGGAAGATACTTGGGAGGGAAACAGTTGTTCTGATTGATAGTGGGGCAACCCACAATTTCATATCCACCCAAGTGGCGGAGGAGCTAGGGATGGAACCTACTGAGACTGGTAATTATGGGGTAATGATGGGAACAGGGAAGATTGAGTCCAGCACCGGAATCTGCAAAGGGGTGGAGATGAGGCTACAAGAGATCAGAGTGATAGAGGACTTCCTACCCCTAAAGTTGGGTAGCACAGATGTCATTTTGGGCATGAAATGGCTACAAACCTTGGGTGAAACCAAGGTGAATTGGGGGACCATGGTGATGGAGCTGACTGTAGAAGGGAAGAAGGTGAAGCTAAAGGGGGAACCAGGGTTGACCAGAACTGGAGTGTCACTACGATCTATGGTAAAAATCATCCAGGATGCGGGAGGAGGATTCCTGGTGGAGCTGCAGAGCCTGGAGGAGCAGAAGGAGAGGGAGGAGAAGATATTTCCCACATTGGTTCAGCCTCTTTTGCATGAATTTGAGGATGTGTTCCAACCTCCGGTGGGACTACCACCTGATAGAGAGCATGAGCACTAGATTATCCTGAAAGAGGGGGTATCTCCTATCAGTGTGAGACCTTACAGATACCCTCAGGTGCAGAAAGATGAAATCGAAAAGCTGGTGGGAGAAATGCTAGAAGGAGGGATCATTCAGCCCAGTGTGAGTCCTTTCTCCAGTCCGGTTCTACTTGTGAAGAAAAAGGATGGGAGTTGGAGGTTCTGTGTAGATTACAGGGCTCTCAACAAGGAAACTGTGCCTGATAAGTTTCCTATTCCGATAATTGACGAGTTGATGGATGAGCTACATGGAGCAGCTTTGTTCACCAAAGTTGATTTGAAGTCGGGCTACCACCAGATCAGGATGAAGAAGAGGGAGATGTGCAGAAGACGGCCTTCAGGACTCATGAGGGTCATTATGAGTTTCTGGTGATGCCTTTTGGCCTCACCAACGCACCTGCCACATTCCAGGCCTTGATGAACCGGATCTTCAAGCCACACCTCCGCAGGTTTGTGTTGGTATTTTTTGATGACATTTTAATATATAGCAGGACTGAGGAGGAACACTTAGAGCACCTGAGAGTGGTGTTGGGTGTGCTGAGGGAGCATAAACTGAAGGCCAATTTCAAGAAGTGTGACTTCGCTCAGGCACGGGTGGAGTATCTTGGGCACGTGATATCCCAGGAGGGAGTGGCGGCAGATCAGTCCAAGATTGAGGCAATGCTGGCATGGCCGAAACCCAAGACATTGAAAGGGCTCAGAGGATTCTTGGGATTGACAGGCTACTATAGGAGGTTCGTTAGGGGATATAGCACCATAGCATGGCCACTGACAGAGCAGTTGAAGAAAGACAACTTTCTATGGGGAGAAGCAGCTTCAGAGGCTTTTGAGAAGCTGAAGAAGGCCATGACCACGGTGCCAGTGCTCGCTCTGCCGGACTTCAACCAGATGTTTATGGTGGAGACAGATGCTTCAGGCTACGGACTTGGAGCAGTATTGATGCAGAACCACAGGCCCATAGCTTATTTCAGTCAGGTACTGTCGTCCCGGGCTAGACTGAAGTCAGTCTATGAGAGAGAGTTGATGGCTATTGTCCTGGCCATTCAGAAGTGGAGACCTTATTTACTGGGCAGGCACTTTATTGTCAGGACTGATCAGAGGAGCCTTAAGTACTTGTTAGAGCAGAGGATGGTCACAGAGGAGCACCAAAGGTGGTTATCCAAGCTGCTGGGTTATGACTTTGAGATCCACTACCGACCAGGACTAGAGAATAAGGCAGCTGATGCTTTATCACGTTGTATGGGGGAACTCCAGGGGATGGGTGTATATCAGTACCAGTGCTGATAGATTGGGGAGCCATCAAAGAAGAGAGCATTCAGAATGAGGAGCTAAGGAAAATCAAAGAAGATATATTATTATCAGATGGGAACAGCCATCCAGGTTACTCAGTTATGGGAGAGGGACTGTATTATCAGGGAAGGAGTGTGATTCCAAGATCTTCTATCCACATTCCCCAGCTGTTACAGGAGTTTCATGGGAGTGCCATAGGAGGGCATTCAGGAGTGCAAAAAACTTATAGCCGGTTAGCTGCTGAATTATACTGGAAGGGGATGAGGAAGGATGTAGAGGAAATGGTGGCGAAATGTGATATCTGCCAGCGGAGCAAGTACCTGACGATGGCACCGGGGGGGGATTATTACAGCCTTTGGCCCTACCAGAGAAGGTTTGGGAGGAGATTACTATGAATTTCATTGATGGGCTCCCAAAATCGGAAGGCTACACAGTTATACTTGTAGTGGTCGACAGGCTGAGCAAATATGCTCATTTCATTCCTTTGAGACACCCGTACACAGCTGTATCTGTAGCAGCAGCATTTGTGAGGGAGGTAGTCCGCCTGCATGGGGTACCGGAGTCCATTATTTCTGATAGGGACAAGGTATTCCTGAGCCATTTCTGGAGGGAGCTATTCAGGATGCAGGGAACAGTTCTGAAAAGGAGTACAGCCTATCATCCACAGACTGACGGACAGACCGAGGTGGTGAATAGGAGCGTAGAGACATATTTGAGGTGTTTTGTGTCTGAGACACCAAAGCAATGGGCTAAATGGTTGGCTTGGGCAGAATACTGGTACAATACTTCTTTTCATTCAGCTACCAAGATAACACCTTTTAAGGTATTATATGGGAGGGACCCCCCACATTTGGTACACTACAATCATAGAAGTACTCCAGTATCGGCAGTGGATCAGCATTTGAAGGAGAGAGATCAGATATTGGAAGAGCTCAAGAGGCATTTACTTAGAGCCCAACAACTTATGAAGAAACAGGCGGACGGCAAAAGGAGAGATATACAGTTTGCAGTGGGGGACAAGGTATACTTGAAGCTCAGACCATACCGACAGAGGACTATAGCCCAAAGGAGAAATGAGAAGCTGGCAGCAAGATATTTTGGCCCTTTTGAAGTGGAAGAGAGGATCGGAGAGGTGACTTATAGATTAAGGCTTCCTCCAACAGCCAGAATACACTCCGTTTTTTCATGTTTCACAGTTGAGGAGAGTGGTGGGGGAGCATGCAGTCAGCCCAGAGCTGCCCAGCACATTGAGTGAAGATATGGAAGTAACAGTGGAGCCTCTAGCGGTAGAAGGAGTGCGCATCAACGAGAAGGGAGAAAAGGAGGTGAAAATTAGGTGGAGCGGCCTCCCAGACTATGAGGCTACTTGGGAGCCACAGGAGAGGATTGCAGAGCAGTTTCCAGCTTTCCACCTTGAGGACAAGGTGGTACTTTGGGAGGGGAGTAATGTTAAGCCGGCATTGGAGCCGGTTGGACCGGTCCACCCTGGACCGGTCCAGGTCTTCACCCGACGGAACCGCGCGCAAACAGGCGGAGGAGCTCGACGTGATAGGGCATTTTAGGAGTCTTTTTTTAGAGATATTTGGAAATATTTGAGGTAGTGAGGTCTTTTGTAAAACTCCTTTATGGTTAAATAGAGTGAGAAGGGGGGGATTAGGGTTATCTTGCATTTTGAAGTTTCTTGAAGTTCTTGTGGTTTTCTTGTTTTGGGCTCTAGACTACGGCTAGAGATTGGAGAGTTATTTCTTTCCTCTCGAATCGAAGGAAAGTTATCTTGCTTGTTTCTTGCATCATACAGGGGAATACAATCGTTTGCTAGTGTTTTTCCCTACGATTTCTTCCATCGTTCCCATTTTCTACTGTTTTTGCCGTATTTACTGAGAGGACAGCAATTTTATCTCTTGGATCTTTTGGGTTTTGGTGAGAAACACTTGTAAATCCAAGTGTTTCCTATCACATTTTAATTTCAGATTGATGACTCATAATGAGCATCTTACTTTAAGAAATGTATATGTCAATCAACATAAAGATGCTTATGTTGATTTGAAGGTTAATGAGTGCATATCTAGCATTTTAAATAGTGAATGTGCGAATGCCAGTATAATTGTTTCATTCCATACTTCTCTAAAACTTTCCAATGCTATCTTTTTGAAAGTTTGATGTCGAAGAAAAGTTGTATTTGGCATTGATAAGTAGGTCTGCACAAGATGAAGGAAATGTGAAGATTGATATTGAATCAAGTTGCCAAATCATAATTACAAGATCATCTGATGCAAGTAACTTAGGTTGCAATGATAGAAAGACAAGAATCTTATAGCTTTGGTGATAGATAGCAATATCACCCATGATCACATAAGAAATCACTTATGGGCCACAAGACGCCCTTAACATATGTTTGATAGTCTCCTAACATATGTTCGATAGACTCCTATGAATATAAAATCAATGTGTAATGAACATTAATTGATGTAGGCAGGGGGGGTGGGCCAAATCAAGTTGGATTTTATTTTTGGTAAGCTTTAATATCTTCTACTAGATGTCAGCTCATTAATATATAGCAGAGTGTCTTAAGCTCATAAATTGAAGATTTATTAGATTCATTCCTCCTTTATCTTGTCTCTTCCTCTTCTTATGCCTCTTTGGTTTCTTCCAAGAGTTTCAATGCATTGGCTGGTTGTCTCTTCTCCTCCCTTTGCCTTTTCAGTTTTTGTTGGCTGTTAGTGTTCCCCTGGTTCTTCTTCTCTGTTTCCCCTTGCTGGTTGGTTTCCCGTGTCTTGCCTCTTTGTCTCCTGTGTTGGCTTTTCGGGTCCCTTGCTGGCTAGATTCCCGTGGCTGTTTGGGGGGATTTCCGTGAGCTTTCTATGTTTTTATGTGCAGAATTTCTGCTGCAGTTTTTCTATCTTTTGACCTTTCATTTGGTGTCTTTTGGCCTTCCATTTACTTGAAATTAATGGGTTTAATGGGAGATATTTGGATTGTTTGGCTGCCAGTTTTCTTCTATAAATATATACTTATTTGAGGCTTAAAGGAAGGTTATGATGAAGTAATTTTTGGAATAGGAAAACCTATGGGTTTCCTTAGAAATTCTTGCGAGCTTGTTCCACCTCTTCTACTCCTCTTCTAGGAAAGCTTGCGAGCTTCTCCTCTTTCAACTCGGCCTCTTATCCTCTTCTTCTCTCCACAAGATCGACGCCATCAGTACCTTTTGTCTCAAGGAATGCAACTTTAGGAGTTTATATCGTCAAAGTTTGTAAGCGTCTTTTATATTATATAAGTTTGTTTTTGTCTAGTTAAAGTTTGTAAGCGTCTTTATATTATAAAAAGTGTCCTTTTGGCAATTCATGTAACTTTCTTTTATCTAGGAAGAAATTGTTTTTGCTTGCAAAAATTTGGGGCCCTTCCCAAATTTTTGCTCGCATCAATAACTCGCCAGCCAACATGCATAAATAAGTTAATGGTGAATGCAACTCATTTGACAGTTAATACTGGTATGCAGGTGAATACACTAAATTTACATGTAGGCAATATCAATTAATCTACTAAAAATATATGTCACCTTTAAGTGTGCATAGGACCTTTGCAGTAACTATGACAGTCTACACGAATCTTCTTTAACGATGAATGAGAAGATTGCAGTGAGTGCGACGTACTGCCTGCAAAAAAAAAAAAAGCCCATGATAAATGCAGGCATCTATGAACCACAGCAAGAAATTCATCAGTGTATGAAAACTCATTTACAAGGAGCAATAAGCAACCTGCAACATAGCGCTACGACACAACGATAAGTAGTGGTAGAGGATTTATGAAGAAAACCTGTAGACCACTTGCGGGAGGCTCCTGATGCGTCGTACAATGTGTTGGCAAGTAGAAGTACACTCTTACAGGCTGAATATTGAAGAAAATAACAGTTTGTAGAAGATGAAATGAAACCCAACGTATTGCTAAATGACGCCACCGAATCCGCAACATGTGTACAAGCGGACAGAAGGCGTTCGTAGGCTCTTAAAAGAAATCTCGGCCATTTTCTAAACAAAATCACGTGCACAATGGATCATATTTTAAAACCCCTCCTTATGTACTAAAAATAAATCCCTAAACTGAAGTGCAACACCCGCTTGTGCTCCGATCGTCACATCTGAGTTCCAAATCCAACGGTTCGAGAATGTACGCGGGTCAAATATTTCAAGTTTCATCCTCTTCCTTGAAAGGAACTGAGTCGACATGACTTGAAGTACAAAATGCCTATCAAATTCCTACGAAAATACAAATGACTTCAAACCCTACCCCAATAATGGACGTGTTGAATGAAAATATCAACCGGAGGGGACTCTACGCTTCAAATGCCCTCAAACTTTCATGAAATTTAAATATTTTCAAGTGACCTCAAACTTCACCTCGATGATGACCATGTTGACAATAAATCTCAACCAGATGGGTCAAATCTTAAAATCAATAAAAGATCAAATTCTTAAAATGAAATATATCACTTTAAAACTAAAAGTCATCCACCTCTCTCAACCGTTTGTCATAAAACTCTCTATCAGTTAAGGTGGATTTAAATCTATCCTCTTAGACATACACTAACATAGGTCTACAAGGTATTCTTAGACGAAACAACCCATTGCTGTCGATAAGGTATCTTCTATCAGGTTGGGTCATCTATCTCCTCTGACTAAGTAGACCAGGGACTAGGATAGCCTGGGACGCCGAAACCATGGGATCTTGATCGTGCTCATCTTCATTCCCCCCAACACCAGTTTTAAGTTCATGGTGATATATTCCAAATCATAAAATCAAATTCAAATCCTAAAATTGTTGTTATTATACACTGGATTTACAACCTATATAATATTTTTAACGACTAGCTTTAATTGAAAGTTCTCTTTCATTATCGAGAGGGATAACCGGATAATTAACTATATTGGTCTTGCGCCTATGAGAAACCAGAACTCAGATAAAAAAGTCCTCACAAAATGAGGGTAAAATCCTTGGGTAGCGTCTTATCTTAAACTCAATCTGCTTTCTGAAAATTCACCCGGAACCTAAATTTGTTTAAACTCTCCGCCGTCACATAAATAGAAAAGAAAAGAGATTGGCGCGGAGAGGCTGGGGCACATTATGGAATTTTCGGAGCCCACAGGATCGGAGCGACTAGGGCTGGGGATGAGGGCGAAGTAACTGCGTTTTCCATCTACATAAAGACCTCGAAGGAACTTCGTGACACGGGGGCTGCAGGATACAACTCGCGCAATTATAAATCCCGTTAAATCCGCCGAAGAATGGGATTTGGATTTATCCGGATTTATACGGATTTATGCCGTAAATCAAAATCTGGGATTTACGTCATCGCGGGATTTACAGGCCAATTTTATTGTGCATTCGCTGGAGTTTTGGTTCCTCATATATGTTACTTTATTCTATTTTAGACTTCTTGAGTATCCTTCCAAGCTACCTTATTGTTTAAAGTTAATTCCTTTGTTTGCAATATGCATCAACAGTAATCTCCATCATCATTATTATTATTCACACAATAGTCATTTCTTATACTTTTCTAGAGGGTTTGTTGAGTCATTAGAGACTTGCATGACTTTTTTTCTTTTGAAGGTATACCAATTTGGCCCTATGTTTAATGGCTTTGTTTGGTAGCTTCGCTAAAGTTTGGAGTGGTTAGAAACATAGCCACTCCAAGTTTGGTGGTTGTCTGGAAGCCGAGGTAGAATAATTTGTTGGATATTTATATTCATAAATAAAATGAGAAAATGAAAATCAGGATTTTAAAAAATTAAATTGAGACTTTCTTCATATTAATTTTCTTAATAAATTATAATTTTAAAATATAAAATGAAGAAAACTTACTGAAAAGTTGATTGAGATCGTAAATCTTCTTCGTCGAAAATGTTGATTGAGACCGTAAGTCTTCTTCTTCTTCTTCTAATCACCTCACCAAATATATTTCAGTGAGTGGGCACAATCAATCTATTATTAATGAACACTCTTTCTTTTGAATGTAATTTATGTTCTCAACACAATTTAATCCTTCAAAAAGAAAAGACGAAGAGACTAATCTTTTTCTTATATTTCATCTTCAATTTCTCATGAAGAAATCATTTTCTTTCATGTAGAACTTAATTCTTATTTATAAGAGAAGTTCACATCTTTTCAATTTTGAATACATCTTTTCATAAGCACATCTTTGTAATTCATGAAGCATTTTTAATTAATATTAAAATTATAATTATCATGACACATCATCAACTTTATCTTTAATGACATATAATCATCTTTATCTTTTAATATTAAAAGATATTTAATGATATAATTATCATGTCACATCATAATACATCATCAACCTTATCTTTAATGAGACATCATCATCTTTATCTTTTAATATTAAAAGATATTTATTACGAGTCATCATTATCTTTATGAAATTTTATATAATAAAATAAAATGTGATCATAAAGGCGTTATTAATGTAATCATAATTTAACATTTATATTATGTCACATTCTTAATGATAGTTTTCATTTAATATATAATAGTGATTTGGTGATGAAGAAGGGACTTATAGACCTATAATTCAAGCTCCAATAAATTTGACAATTAATTTAACTCTTAAATTAATAAATCAAAATTATTAATTTTAATATTATTTCATTATAAATATTATTTCATTATAAATATGAAATTGCACTCTTGAAATTATAGTATGATTTACTCAATTTAAAAAATTGGATTGTCCATTTATTTAATCATTACATATAAAATAATCCTTCATAAAAAGTTCATAATTAGAGTTACGTAATTCTGTCACCTCAGTAATTATATCTTGATTCTTAAATTTCAATTAATTCTTTAATGAACAATAAACTTTTTGGCATCATCACAAAATTTGAGCGCTCAATTGTTCTGGTTCTGAATTAATTATTCAAGGTAACTAATTTTTAACTTTCAAAAATGAAAGGAATGGATTCCATATCTGTATATTAATATTCCCAGCCATTTGTTTCATTGTGTTTCTGAGATGCAAGGATTGAGTTTATTTCTTCAAAACTATTTCCAAGTAAGTCAAAAAACTAAATGTCACAAATAGGAGTTTATTAATAACTCAGGATTAAGATTGTTTTATATATGATCATCTTTATGATTAATTTTAAATTCTCTATAATTAAAATAGAATTTATTAGAGAATTAAAAATTTATCTGGTCCAGTTCTATATAATCATATTATATAAAGTACATCTATCCTTAATATCTCCATATCAAATAATCCGGATAAGATTATTTCATTCTTAATATTGATGGACTGTACTAATAATATTTAATTATAGATTCCAACTATAATTAATAATTATGAACTTGTTTGATTATTATTCATAACTCAATCCTCTTGTATATAATTATATATTGAATTATGGTTACATAAATAAATATGGAATAAAAATATTATATCAAATGATAATATCGAAACATGCTAAACTTGTTTTTAAATATTTATTTTTATAGAAAATATATTACAATAATATTTCTTTAGGGCACATTTACTAACATGATTACCCTGCCCTAACTTTAGAATTGTGCTTTTGTCATTGATTTTTATTTTCTGGGTAATATTTGTTGAAATCTTGAGAAATCTTAGTTCCAGATGTGAGTCTATTTTCTGCACTTAATACTAGATGCTTTTCTAGGTGATATTTAAACATCTAGAAATCTTGCATGAATTTTGCCGTGTTGTAGTCATACCATACTTCTTTATTGCATGTATGATGGCGCAGTTCTGAGTGCTTTTTCTTAACCCTAACCCATGCAATAGTGTTCTGACACTGGGTTAAATCTGTTTCAAAGTTTTTACATTTCTAAGAAATATTTTGGCCTTGAATGCTTTATAACGTTGTTAGATAGGTCAGTTTTCTCTAAGGCAGAAGAAACTATTCTATGATTATTGAACTCACTATCATATTATCAAGATATCTTTTAAACTTGGACCTTTGCAGACTTTGCAATCTTGTGAATTAATTTCAACCTCTGAAATGTGTCCATCTCATGATATGGTTCAAAATTTTCCATTTACATGTGAATTTTATTTGTCCCAATTCCATACTTATAACTATCAGGATAGACATTGATGAAGCACAAGTGGAATGGGAAATATAACGTGGGCTTCTTTTTTCTGGAAGTTTGGTCACATATCAACCAAAAGTAAAAAGCTCAAAATAGTCCTCCAACTATTAATAAATGTCCAATTTAGTCCAAGACTTTCATAATGATTCAATTTAGTCCCCCGACTATTAGAAAATATCTCAATTTAGTCCCAATTCCAAATGTAACAGTTAAAATTTACCCCAACAGTTAAATGCGAAGGGATTTTGGGTATTATGGTATATGTGAGATTATATTATTATTGTTATATTATTTATTATTTATCATATTAAAATAAATACAAAAATCATAATAGAAGTTAGCCAATTAAATAATAAGAGTGAATAATTAATAAACTTGACTAACTTTCATTATAAATTTTGTATTTATTTTAATATGATAATAATAAAATATATAAAAATAATAATGTAATCTCACATACACTCCAATACCCAAAATGTCATCACATTTAACTGTTGGGATTAAATTTAAATATTACTTTTGGTCTTGTGATCAAATTGAAACATTTTCTAATAGTTAGGGGATTAAATTGGGATTTACTAATAGTCGGGTGACTATTTTGGACTTTTACTCTATAAACGTGCATTAAAATTTTAGCTTATAAGGAAGCTTTCAAAATGTGTTGTTCTTTTCATATTTATATAATATAAGCAAATGGTTGGTAGAGGTGTGCTTTGTTCATCCTTTTTAGCATTGGCAATTATTTGTCCTTAGTTTTTTTTCTCTTTCTTTTGATACATTTGCTTACTTTTATGCACGAGCAAAGCTCAAACCCTTTTTAAAGAAGCTCAAGAACGAATTATCTAACCATTTAATATTTTCTTTTTTTTTTGCATTTAAAAATCAAGGTTTTGAAGCTAGAGTAGGACATGAAAGAAGTATTTTTTCAAAATTATTATCTCTTTCTATCACTTTTGCATGGGCTAAAAAAAAGGGCTCTTTGTTGCAAAAACTATTGTCTTATGGATCTATTTTTTTTTCACATATCATAGACAATTCTATCATTAATAATTGGAAAAATAATGACAATATTTCCAACCCTCGAAAAAAGTTTTCTCTTTGTTGCCTTGAACTATGTACATAAATTATCAGATTTTTCCCTAGTTTCTGTCTGTCTATTTTATGACTGTTTTTGTTGCAGTAAGATTTATACAAAATTTTAATTGTTTTAGTAATACAACAACAACATCAAGCCTTTATCCCACTACGTGGGGTTGGCTACATGAATCATTTTTGTCAATTGTGTCCTATTAAAGGTCAAATTCTCATTTAAATCTAATAAAGAAAGGTCATTCATAATATTTTCTAACCAAGTCTTTTTAGGTCTGCCTCTACCTTTCTTAACATAAGTCAAATCTAATACCTCTACTCTCCTAACCGGGTCATTGGAAGGCCGCCGTTTTATGTGACCAAACCATCTAAGGCGACTCTCTCTAATCTTATCTTCTACTGGAGCTACTCCAACCTTTTCATGTATATGCTCATTTCGTATCCTATCTCTAAGGGTAAAGCCACTCATCCACCTGAGCATCCTCATTTTAATTGTTTTAGTAATATATAGATAAAATCGTCCATCCATACCATCCTCTTATGAGATACGTCATGGTAAACTTTGTTGGACATTTAAATGCCTTTCTATTTTTTATCATTTATAATGTTTAATTATTGACTGACTACTTTGCTGCTCTGATGGCAGGGTTCTTTGTCACTATATGGATAGCAGCCGTGATGTTCAAATCAAATGACATATTACGGAAGCAAACTGCTTTAAAGGTGTAGTAAATTTTGCTAAATCACACATTCAAAACTTTTGATAATGGCTACATGCGTTGAGGTTTTCTCTATGTTTTGCCATTTTTGCTGGAAAACACTTTGAATATAATTGATCTGCAGTTAACATCAAATTCATTGTTTAACTAGAATGTAGAATGGATGGCAAAGAAGGATTGTGAACTTCACCTAAATAGTTGAAATGAAGCTAATTAAATAATTTAAAAACATCAAGGGCATTCTTGCAAATAGTGTTCTTTCATGTTAATTGTCATGCTTTCCGTGCAATTTGTTCTTCAATTATGAAGTTATATTAGCACAAGCATACTATTTCTGATAGGAGCATCCCCACCGTGATGTGTCTTCAGTGAACTTGTTTAGCTAGAACCAAGTACACAAATTAATTAGTTTATTGTTGTTCTGTTGGATTGGTATCATATTTAACGTTCAACCTTTTGTATGTTATTTATGTATTGGACTAGATGCCTCTATTTTGAGGACTGTTCTTGATCATCAATTCACGCATAGAGCATTTGTTAAGTATGAATGAAACCATTTCTGGTTGAAGTTCTTTTAAGATGAAATTTTCAGCTTCTCTTTCAGAACTTGTTTAGTATGACACTCGTTAGCTTAACTACTCTGTTAAAAGGGAAAAAAGGGAATATATATATATATATATGAGATTGTAAAAATTATTCACTAGTGCTTGCATGCTCTATCATATTTTTTATTGATTTTGCAGGGGGAAAGGAAAATGCCCTTGCTTGTTGGGATAATAGTGGTTTTCATGCTTCATGTCTTTGGCCTATACTGGTGGTATAGGAATGATGATCTGTTGAACCCACTGATGCTACTGCCTCCAAAGGAAATTCCACTCTTCTGGCATGCTATTTTTATAATTTTGGTGAATGGTATTTTCTCAGCTTTCCCTTCTTATGAAGATCTTCTATTCTATGTTAACAAGAATGCATGCCATCATATATTTGTCTAGAATTATGTACATGTTATGTCTTGTATGTGAATAGAGTATGGTCTTTTTTGTCCTTATTTATCGTAATTACTAACGTTGATGGAAGGCATTTTTGGCTTCAATAATCCAATGCCCCGGAATGATTTTGCTCATTAAGGCTGTCTGAGGTTGATTAAATGAGACTGACCAATTACAGCTACATATATTTTAATGTTTATGTGTATGTATGCATTTACATGCTCATATGTACATGCAAAATGTTAAAAATATGTACTTTTTGTGTATAAAAATGTAGTTTGATTTTTTTGGTAACATGCATTTCTTAGATTGGGCAAATGCATTAGTTGGACAAGAAAGATTTTTTCAAACATGGCCACCATTCTTTCTGCAAACCCCAATGGTGATTCCCTCCATGATCTTCACCCCTGGTTTTCTTTTATCGCCTATATGCAAGTGCATTATTTCTCTTACTGGTCTTATCATTTCTGTATCATTTTCGACCAGACAAATCAATTGAACATGACTGTTTCATAGCATTTGTAAATGATCTATGTTCTTGCTTAGACCCGTGAGTGAGGTGAGGTTGGCACTGTAGGGACTTGCACACTTCTCAAGTGGGTTCTGTAATTGAGCCATGCCTAGGAAAGTTCCTTGCCTTTAGCCATTATTAAGTGAAGTTAGCTCCTTCCCTGGATTTGAAAGATGGGTTATAATACATTAAATGCTGTAGATGAGTTAGTTTTTAATCATGATAGCATGATATGGGATGATGGGAAGAGAGTCGAGCAACAAGGCGGTGCTATTGGAAACAGGATAGATCAAATGTATGTGGAAGCACTTGAAGTTTTAGATTTGTACATTTTGAGAATGAAAAGGATGGTTTTTATGTGGCAGTTGAACAAATAGAAAGTTACAATTCCAATGAGAGAGAATGGAAGTTGGTTGATGGCACAGATGAAATAAATTTTACTGAAGATTAGATTCTAGGTTATGCATACAACACTTTAAGATTTTAATTGCCTATTTTTTTAGGATAAAAGATTTAGCATTTTTTTTCAACTTGTAATGCAATATAATTTGAAGATTCATCATCTTTCTCAATTTACTTTCATGCTATGATTATTATTTTATACAGCTTAACAGTATTTCTTTTAATTAAAGTAAGTTTTTAAGTGATATAGTTATTTTATTGTTATTGCCTCACTTTACTCGGTTAAGCATCTGTTGTGGTGTTAAATTTCTTGTTTGTTGGAGAACTGCATCACGTTGAGGGCGATTGCCACTTTGGATAACATTGCTAGGCACTTGATTTAGAGGCCCTCAACCTATGATGCACCGACACTTCTCCTCAAAGAGGCGTGCAGTGTCCGACACCGTATCCGACACGACACTCATCCGACACTCCTCCGACCCGTGTCGGACACGCCGAAAACGTGTCCGATTAAGCAAATATTAAATACAAATTGGACACGCGTGTCCGACACACGTATCTTAAATATTTTATGATTTTTTTAAAAAATATAATTTCTTGTCTTTTGTTGGATTTAAATTAAATTTCTTATTTTCTATCCACAACACCAAATCAATGTCTGCACTTAATACCCATTCATTGAATATCTCATTTTCATTTCTCTTTAGCAATGAAGGTATTTTCATCTCCTCTCTTGGTGACTGATAAACTACATCGATGTCTGATTCTCGACATTTTAATACTAATCATTTTAAGTTAAATGATTTATTATTTCTAAATTATTTTTAAAATTATACTTATTTAATTTTGATACACTATTTTTAAAATATAAAAACTATAATACCGTGTCCAACCCGTGTCCTATATTTTCAATAATTGACGTGTCCCGTGTCCGTGTCGTGTCGTATCCGTGTCGCCGTGTCCGTGTCTGTGCATCATAGCCCTCAACTCTATCCTATATAGGCTATGGAAAGTTAATTTTATGTTCTTTACCTCCTTGATGGTTATTACAAAACAGTCATTCGGATTGAAATTTTCTTTACTGCATTGTAGGCTTCTAACTAGTTCTTTTTTTCTTCCCACTCGTCTTGCTCCAGACACATTCATAGAATTATTGAGTTACTAGCGTTCCCTAGAAAAAAAATATAAAACTATTTATTTGGGTAGTTGACATTGTCACTCGGTATATGCATGTGCTCACAAGTCACAAGTGTTAAGTTTCATGGTGTTAAATGTATTCAATCTGGTTTTATACCTCTTAATCTTTTCTTTCAGAATTTGTCTAGGTGTATTTTAACAGTTACTCTCCCATCAATCATTCTCAGATACAATGGTTAGGCAGGCGGCTATGGTGTTAAAATGTGTGCTGCTAATATATTACAGGAACAGTAGAGGGCGGGGCTATCGTAAGCAGGTAATTTGTTTTTACTTGGTTTAGGATAGATTCTGTCCATGAGATTCCTATACATTATTATTAAACTTGCATTAGTTCTACATAGCTGTTTCCAGAATTTGTAACCCGAATGCTATCCAGGACTTTGCTTGCATAATTCGTAGCCAAATCATATTGAACAGGGATAGCCAAATTGAGGCTGAGTACATCAGTTCTTTTTTGGAACCTACATTGTGGGAAGCCTCAACCCCTGGGTACACTGGATATAGTCTATTTGGTGAGCTTGTTTGGTGTGATATGCTCAAAATGTGGAGATAGACTTAAAGTTAGGGGTGCAAACGAGTTGAGTCGAGTCGAGTTTAGGCCCATATCGAGCTCGGCTCGTTAGTTGGAAAGCAAGCTCGAACTCGAGCTCATCTCACCGTAAACGAGCTCGAGCCGGCTCGCAAGCCATGGGCGGGAATTTTTAAATTTATGCGAAATTTTTAAAAAAATTAGCCGGAATTTTTAAAACTTATTCAAATTTTTTTAAAAAAAAATATTAAATGTTTAACATTTAAATAAAATATAGGTGCTTTTTATTAATTTATTTTAAAAATATTAATATTTATTCAAGTCGGCTCGCGAGCTCACGAGCCGAGCCGGCTCAAGCTCGAACTCAAGCTCGTTTACTAAACAATTTCAAACTCGAGCTCGACTCGTGAGCTCGATAAGCTTGGCTCACGAGCCCATAAATGAGTCGAGCTCGAGACGGCTCGGCTCACTTACACCCCTACTTAAAGTAGCATTCCTAGTATGATTTCTATGTTTACCAGTGGTGGCAAGTTTGGAAGGGTTTGAAGTTGTTAGTGGTGTATTGATAGCATTGAAGTTTTTGTGTCTGATCGGTATTATAAATTAGAAGTATGATATATTAGACTTATTAGTAAATGTCCCTAGAGTGACCTAAAATATTTCAACTAATGGCGAATCTAACTTTTCAATCACAAATTTGCTTTCAGGGTCAAATGTTAACTCTTGTGGAATATTTTCTCCTCTTGTACCGTGCATTATTGCCAACACCTGTTTGGTATAGATTCTTCCTTAACAAGGAATATGGAAGCCTCTTTTCATCTCTTATTACTGGGTTGTACCTGACCATCAAGTTGACATCTGTTGTGGATAAGGTATTAAAATGGTTTTCTGTTTAAGTTAATTATGTAGCTCTAGATAAATTAATTGTGTTTGATATTCAATAATCCAAAATACTTGGCTAGCAGCAAAAATTTTTTTTTTTTTTTTTTTGAAAATTGTTTGTGTGCTTTGCAGATTCAATCATTTATTGCAGCAATGAAGGCTTTGTCATGTAAAGATGTGCATTATGGCTCACATGCAACTCCGGATCAGGTAAGCTACCCCTTACGAATTTTTATCTTAATAATTTGTTTTTACCTTTATAAGGGATTTGGATCCTCTTAAGTTGCAGGTACTACTCCTGGCCATTCAATCCACTTTGGATGGCTATACTGTTTGACTTGCAACTGATTGGATCTTAATACATTTAGGGTCTCATTTGGTTGCTTGAAATTACATCTTGTTTTGAAAAATGATGAGGTTGTATGCCTTATTTGTTTGGATGCACTGATATTAGTTTTAAACTCCACAAATCCTCTCAAAACTACCTCAAAATTGGTAATTTCATTTTCATACGCAAAATGAGTTGAGATAAAATTATCATATTCTAAAACATATTTTCTATTTACAAGCAAGCAAATTAGCCATTATAAGAGATCTCTCATTGTTTCACATCTGTGGAACAGTGGAAGACTAATCTAAAAGGATGTTCAATCTTCCATACATAAACCATGAGAAGTTAAAATGGGGGTCTATTTTTTGTTAACATTTGAAGTCTGATGGGGTCTCTTAGCACACTTTTTGGTAATTCATAAACCATGAAAAGTTAAAATGAGCTTTCCATCTTTCGGTAAACCAATTTTTAATTGGTGTAATATTCTCATCTTCTTTCCATTTAAACTCATTTTCTGTTTTTTATTTTTTGGATTTTGACCTTTTTGAAATCCCATTTTTTTTAAAACCAACCTAGAAGCATCTATTTTCCTTATGCATTGTGGGTGAAGCTCCAATAGAGAACAACAACAACAAAATCAAGCCTTTATCCCACTATATGGGGTCGGCTACATGAATACTTTTTCTCCATTGTGCCATGTTAAAAGTTAAATTCTCATTTAAATATAATAAAGAAAGATCACTTCTAATATTTTCTAACCAAGTCTTTTTAGGTCTATGATAGGAAGTGCTTGTATTCACAAGCAATCCTAACCCAAATCAAGTATCAAATAAAGAAAAACTGCTGTCCACAGCAGGAAAACAGCCCAAACCAGAGAAAATCTGAGAGAAAACGTGGGAGAAACGTAGGAAAAATAATTGCAAACACTTTTATTTCAATAGAGGATTAAAAGCACTTGCAAGATACAACTTTCCTTCAATCCGAGAGGAAGGAAGAACTCTCCAACGATCTCCGGCAAAGCCAAGAGCCCAAGACAAAAAAACTAGATCTCAAAGAGAAAACTCCAATTCAAGATAACCCTAATTTCCCTCTAAACTCCTCCTTATACAAAATTAATCATAAAGGATAATAATAAACTTCCTAAAACAGCCCTCACATTCAAAATTTTCCCTCCTAAACCTCCCCCCAAGCGCCCACGTGAACCTCACGCTCCGCCCGCCCCCTCTGTTTCTCCGCCTGGAGTAACAGTGGACCGGTCCGGGTTGGACCGGTCCAGCCGGCCCCTCCTGGGCCGGCGTAACATTACCGCCCCTCCCTCCCAAAGAATCACCTTGTCCTCAAGGTGAAAATCAGGGAATTGCTGCTTCATCCTCCCATATGGCTCCCACGTAGCCTCGTAGTCAGGAAGATTCTTCCACTGGATCAATACTTCCTTAGTATTATCTTCTTTCTGGCGAACACCCCTCAGCTCCAACGGTTCCCATTATCACTTCTAACTCCTCCGTAAGTGTGGTTGGCAGCTCGGGAATAGTAATGTGGTCACCAATGGCCTTTCTCAACTGTGAGACGTGAAAAAACCGGGTGTATAGTCGCCGATGGGGGTAATTTCAGTCGATAAGCTACTGCCCCAATCTTTTCCAACACTTCATAAGGACCAAAGTACCTTGGGGCCAGCTTTTCATTCCTCCTGTTGGCGACTGTCTTCTGTCTGTATGGACGAAGCTTCAAGAATACCTTATCCCCTGCCTCAAACTGGATATCTCTTCTATGCCCATCTGCTTGCTTCTTCATGATTTGCTGCGCCCTCAGCAATTGCCTCTTCAACTCTTCAAGCACTTGGTCCCTTTCCTCCAAGTACTCTTCTACTGACGAAACCGGGGTACTGCTGCTCCCAAAGTGTATCAAGTGTGGGGGATCCCGCCCATACAACACCTTGAATGGAGTCATTTGTGAAGCCGAGTGAAATGACGTGTTGTACCAGTACTCAGCCCAGGATAACCACTTTGCCCATAGCCTTGGTGTCTCCGAAACAAAGCATCTTAGGTACGTCTCCAAGCTCCTGTTGACTACTTCCGTCTGTCCATCCGTCTGTGGGTGGTAGGCTGTGCTCCTCTTGAGCACTGTTCCCTGCAATCTGAATAACTCCCTCCAGAAATGGCTGAGGAATACCTTGTCCCTATCTGATACGATCGCTTCTGGTACTCCGTGCAATCTGATCACTTCCCTGATGAAAGCTGACGCTACTGTCACTGCGGTGTAGGGATGTCTGAGTGGAATGAAATGTGCATATTTGCTAAGCCGGTCCACCACTACCAGTATCACCGTGAATCCTTCCGACCTGGGTAATCCATCGATGAAATCCATGGACACTTCCTCCCAGACTTTGTTTGGAAGTGCTAATGGTTGTAGTAAACCTCCTGGGGTCATGGCCATGTATTTGTTTCTTTGGCAGACCTCACAACCCGCCACCATCTCCTCCACGTCTTTATGCATCCCCTTCCAATAAAGTTCTGTTGCCAACCTCCTGTATGTCTTCTGAACTCCTGAGTGACCCCCAACTGAGCTTCCATGAAATTCCTGCAACAGGTGAGGAATGTGTATGGAAGTTCGTGGCATCACAAACCTCCCCTGGTACAATAGTCTCCCCCCTTCAATGTAGTAACCCGGGTGACTACTCCTATCTTTCTCCAGATCCTCCCTGATCTTCCTCAGTCCCTCGTCCAGCATACTTTCTTCTTTGATGGCCCCCCAATCTACTATCAATGGCGCTGACACAACCAACTCTTGAATCTCCCCAACGCATCTGGATAAAGCGTCGGCCGCCTTTATTCTCCAAACCAGGCTTATAGTGGATCTCAAAATCATAGCCTAATAGTTTGGATAACCACCTCTGATGCTCTTCGGTCACCATTCTTTGCTCTAACAAATACTTCAAGCTCCTCTGATCAGTCCGTACAATGAAGTGTCTTCCCAAGAGATATGGCCGCCACTTTTGGATTGCCAAAACAATGGCCATCAGCTCTCTTTCATACACTGACTTCAATCTAGCTCTGGCTGAAAGCACTTGACTGAAGTACGCTACTGGCCTGTGATTCTGCATCAACACCGCCCCCAACCCATATCCTGAGGCATCTGTCTCTACTACAAAAGACTGTTCAAAGTTTGGAAGAGCTAGAACAGGGACAGTCGTCATGGCCTCTTTCAACCTCTCGAATGCCTGAGTGGCCGCCTCCTCTCCCCAGCAAAAATTATCCTTCTTCAGCTGCTCAGTTAAAGGCCAGGCAATGGTACTGTATCCCTTCACGAACTTCCTGTAGTATCCCGTCAATCCTAGAAAACCCCTCAATTCCCTGAGGTTCCTAGGTAGCGGCCATTTCTGCATTGCTTCAATTTTAGTTTGATCCGCTGCTACTCCTTCTTGTGATACCACATGTCCCAAGTATTCCACACTTGCCTGAGCAAAACTGCACTTCTTCAGGTTGGCTTTCAACTGGTGCTCCTGTAGCACTTCCAATACCACTCTCAAATGCTCCCAGTGTTCCTCCACAGTCTTGCTGTACACCAGGATGTCATCGAAAAAGACTAGGACAAACTTCCTAAGGTGCTGCTTGAATACCCGATTCATCAGGGACTGAAATGTTGCAGGAGCGTTAGTCAATCCAAAGGGCATTACCAGAAATTCATAATGCCCTTCATGAGTCCTGAACGCTGTCTTTGGAACATCAGTCTCCTTCATCCTGATCTGGTGGTAGCCAGATTTTAGATCTAGCTTAGAGAACATCACTGCACCATGTAGCTCGTCCAATAGTTCATCAATCACAGGAATTGGGAACTTGTCTGGTACAGTGCCTTTATTCAGAGCCCTGTAATCCACACAAAATCTCCAACTCCCGTCCTTCTTCTTAACTAGGATGACTGGACTGGAAAAAGGGCTGTTGCTGGGTCTGATAATCTCTGCCCCCAGCATTTCCCGGATCAGCTTTTCAATCTCATCTTTCTGAATCTGTGGATAGCGGTAAGGACGGACGCTGATCGGAGTCTCACCTTCCTTCAGAGTAATAGCATGCTCCAATTCTCTCTGAGGAGGTAACCCCTGGGGCGGTTGAAAGACTTCGCTGAACTGGTGTATGAGTGGCTGTACTGCAGAGGGAACATTGCCTTCCTTCTCCAATCTGACTCCTTCCAGGCGATGTAACTCTACCAAGAAACCTCCTCCTTCCTCATGAATGGTTCTGATGAGGGATTTGAGAGAAACTCCTGCTTTGGTCAGCCCGGAATCACCCTGAATCGTTCTTTTCCTGCCACCAACCACCAGCTCCATCTTTAGTGTTCCCCAATTGATTTTGGTCTCTCCCAGTGTCTGCAGCCATTTCATCCCAAGGATGACATCCGTACTCCCCAATTCCAAGGGAAGGAAGTCTTCCTTTACCAAGATCCCTTGAATCTTCAATACCACTCCTCGGCAGACACCTCGACCCATCTCCACCTTTCCAGTACCCATCATTACCCCGTAACCTCCAGTATCCACTAGCTCCATTCCCATCACATCAACAATCTGGGTGGAAATGAAATTGTGTGTCGCTCCACTGTCTATCAACACCACAACCTCACGACCAGAGATCTCTCATTTCACCTTCATAGTGTGACTCGAAGTGAGTCCCACTACTGAGTTCAGAGAGACTTCTGCTACATCCAGATGCAACTTCTCCTCCTCCTCCCACCTCGGGGTCATTCCCTCTCCTCTCTCTTCGTCTTCCTCATCTTCGCAAACGAGGAGAACCTGAAGAGATCGGTCCTTGCATCTATGCCCCGGCATGTACTTCTCATCACATCTGAAGCACAACCCTTTTGCTCTTTTGTCCTGCATTTCTTTGTCGGTCAATCTTTTGAACTGTCCCCCATTTCCTCCTCCACCGGTTTTCTCCTTGGGCACCTCCCTCTGGTTCCCTGGGGCTACCCCTTTTGAGGGTAACACAGCAGTAGTCATTTTGTATGATCCTCCTGAGTAGTTGCCTCTAGCACTTCTTTCTGATCTCTTCTGATCTTCCACCAGTTGTGCAAGCTCCATCGCCTTGCCTAAATTCCTTGGCTCCAGCACTCTGACCGCTGTTCTTATCTCAGGTTTGAGCCCCTTCATGAAATTTCCCTCCAGGGCTGATTCGGAGATATGATCCAAACGGCTCGCTAAGTACTCGAATCTGTCTCGGTAGTCGGCCACGGTCCCTTCCTGAGTCAGGGCAAAGAACTGTTCATAGAAGTCTCCTCCCCCGTCGGCTCGGAAACGCTCTAATAAACAGTCCTTGAACTCTCGCCAAGTCCTGATAGGCTCTCTTCTGTCTCTCCACTGATACCAAGCCAGCGCCTTCCCTTCCAGACACAAACCTGCTGCCGTCAGTTTTTCGTCATCTGTCAACCCGTTGACAGCGAAATAACGCTCCACCTTGTATATCCAGCCGTGGCCATCTTCACCCTCAAAGATGGGCATCTTCAACTTCCTCACCTTCGGATCCCTTCCGTTACCCCGGAACTCTCCGTAACCTCCCGTTCCTCGAATAGGAGGTGCTCCCCAGGTGTCCCGATCCTCCCTCCGACGTTGGTAATCGAATCCTTCATCATAATCCCCTCTTCCCCTTTCAAAATCAGCACCTCGACGCTGAAAATCAGCACCTCGACGCTGGTATTCTTCTCTCCTTTCTCCAAAATCCGCACTACCTTCATATTCCCCCCGCCTGCCTCCAAACTCCACACCTCGACGCTGAAAATCAGCACCTCGACGCTGAAAATCAGCACCTCGACGTTGAAAATCAGCACCTCGGCGGTCATTTCCCATGCTCATCTCCTCTCTAGAGAGTGGCTCTAGAGGTGGCATGTCGTCTTCACCTTCAAGAATCTCCACTTCCGGATTCCTCCTCCCCCGGATCGGGTTCGGATTTCCTCTTACGCCATGGACGTCATTGGTCTCTCTCACTTCCGATGTGTCCGGATGGGTCTTCATTTCCAATAATTTCTTCATCATTTCTTCCATCGCCGCGAACCTCCCTTCCAACCTCTCATTGTTGGTAGATATCTCCATGAATTTCCCCTCCAGATCTGTCTTCAGTTGACCAAACTCGCCTTCTAAAACTTCCACCTTTTTACCGGCCATTTTTCTTCTATCGGATCCACAAAAATCTTCTTCCGGAGACGAAGATCTTGCTGAAATTTCTGAAATTCAGCCGCCGGTGGTCCCAAATCGTTGCTCTGATACCAATTTGATAGGAAGTGCTTGTATTCACAAGCAATCCTAACCCAAATCAAGTATCAAATAAAGAAAAACTGCTGTCCACAGCAGGAAAACAGCCCAAACCAGAGAAAATCTGAGAGAAAACGTGGGAGAAACGTAGGAAAAATAATTGCAAACACTTTTATTTCAATAGAGGATTAAAAGCACTTGCAAGATACAACTTTCCTTCAATCCGAGAGGAAGGAAGAACTCTCCAACGATCTCCGGCAAAGCCAAGAGCCCAAGACAAAAAAACTAGATCTCAAAGAGAAAACTCCAATTCAAGATAACCCTAATTTCCCTCTAAACTCCTCCTTATACAAAATTAATCATAAAGGATAATAATAAACTTCCTAAAACAGCCCTCACATTCAAAATTTCCCTCCTAAACCTCCCCCCAAGCGCCCACGTGAACCTCACGCTCCGCCCGCCCCTCTGTTTCTCCGCCTGGAGTAACAGTGGACCGGTCCGGGTTGGACCGGTCCAGCCGGCCCCTCCTGGGCCGGCGTAACAGTCTACCTCTAGTCTTCTTAACTTAAGTCAAATCAAATACATCTACTTTCCTAACCAGGCTATCGGAAGACCGCCGTTTTATGTGACCAAATCATCTAAGGCGACTCTCTCTAATCTTATCTTCCACTGGAGCTGCTCCAACTTTTTCACCTATATTCTCATTTCTCATCTTGCCTCTAAGAGTAAAGCCACTCATCCTATAGAGAACAAGATGGTAGAAAATAGATTTACCTGATGCGAACATGTAATTAAAGAGCTAAACATGCTTCAATAAGATAGGTAGATAAGCTTAAAATATGGGAAGAAATTTAGCTTGATTAATTTGGTTCATGATTAAGAAAAGCTAAAGTTATCATCACACAGAGGACTCAACTGAAATGAATGGAAAATATGACTTTAGTCGGTTATCTCTTAAAAGTAAATATATGCTTTATACGCCACTGTTTGGGAATTTTTATTATTTATTTTTTGCTTGAGAATGGGAGAATTTGACTAGATTGCTAGCATCGCTTATAGATTGAGAAACTACATTTTATGATTAGTGAGAGTTTGGGCATATAACTTTGTGGAGTTTCTGATGCAGGTAATTGCAGCTGGTGATCTTTGTGCTATTTGCCAAGAGAAGATCCATGCGCCTATTCTCCTTCGCTGTAAGCACATCTTTTGTGAAGATTGTGTTTCTGAATGGTGAGCAACAAATCATCTTCCCTTGCATTCATCTTCTCTAATAACAATTTGGTTTCGATTGTGTACAAAATATATAAAATTGGCTCTTTTGTGCTTGTATTTTAGGTTTGATAGGGAGCGAACATGCCCATTGTGCAGGGCTCTAGTAAAACCAGCAGGTCTTCGCTCTTTTGGGGATGGCTCAACCAGTTTGTTCTTCCAGCTCTTTTGATTTGTACGTAGAATTCAAAGTTATGCCATTTCAACACACGAGCTTGATGAAGGCTTCGTTGGAGACGGTTTTCTTATTGTTTTTTAAAGCAGCTTTTTATTATAAAAAATTACTTTAAGAAGCAGGAAAAATGCCGTCCCAAACGAAGCCGAAGTTACTTTCAGAACATCAACAATGCTCCTTGTGGCAATCTTTTTTGAGTTGGAAAGCCATTTTTCTCTCCAGCCATGGAAGCCAGGGTTGATGGATACAGTACTTCAGCTCCGTTCTCCTGCTATTTGGTGAGTGAGTTTTTGTTGATTAACAATAGCAATATTTGACCATGTATGTATATTATATGATAAAACATATATTATAACTCGCGCTATTCTGTAATTTTTACAATAGTGAAAACTCAATGAAATATCTGTAGAGATGCGTAAATGGCCTGCTTGTAGCTGTCAGCTTATTTGAATCTCCAGCTAAACTATTGCCTGAACGGCTGAACCTCATAAGCTAATCCTTCTTAATAGGACGAGAATGCTGAGTTTGTGATCCCAAATGGCTGAAATGTTGATGTTTTTGTGCGGTTCCCAAAACACTTCTATTGCCTGCAATGTAAAATTTTGAGGGAGCAGAAATATCTTAGAAATTGCAAAATTAAGAGAAATAGAAATAAAGTCGAATTAGACTATTTTGAGATCCCTTTTGATGCTAATTTCAGTGTCATCATTTAGAGAAATTATTCTATCTGGACACTGAATGGTCCGGAGACCAATCAGAACGCACAACCTCACCTGGTGTCGAGCAGTAACGAGCACCAGTACCGAGTAAAAAATGACGTGGCACATTCTGGTTGGTCTTCGGATGCCGTCCAGCGTCTGCACATAATAATCTTTCCATCATCATTTGGCTCCAGATCCTGCTCGGCCTCTGGATCCAATTCAAGTTCATAAATTTTGTATATTTATGGTTAAATTGAGCATTTTGAATAAAATGACTCTAAAATTGTCTAATTTTGATGTAATTAAGGCACTTCATATTAAAAAAATTATATAATTAAGGGAATCAATAAGAATTGTTTAATATGAATATAAACTATAGTTGGCATTGTAGATCATTATTAGACCATTATTAACCTACAATAGTTCTTCGAAAAATATTGTTCTACTATAATCTTTTGGCCACTATCACTTGACTATAATCTTACAATGTCATCACTTAATTATAGTCATTCGACAACTATCTCTTAATTGTGGCCCTCCAACTATTATTGTCTATTATATGGTGCTCCGTCGATCTCACCTAGGGGTGCAAGTGAGTCGAGTCGGCTCGAGCTTGACTCATTTTTGGGCTCACGAACTGAGCTTACCAAGCTCACAAGTCGAGCTCGAGTTCCAGCTCGTTTAGTAAACGAGCTTGAGCCGGCTCGGCTCGTGAGCTCGCGAGCCGGCTTGAATAAATATTAATATTTTTAAAATAATTTTATTTTATTTATTAAATTTAAATATTAAAAAATTAATTAAAATCACTTAAGTTTTATTTAAATGTTAAGCATTTTTTTTTCTAAAATTCGACCAAGTTTTAAAAATCTCGCTTAAGTTTTAAAAATCGCACCTAATTTTTAAAAATCCCGCTTAAATTTAAAAATTCTTGCTCATGGCTCGCAAGCCGGCTCGAGCTCATTTACAGTGAGACGAGCTCGAGTTAGAGCTCGCTTTTCAGCTAACGAGCCGAGCTCGATAAGAGCCTAAACTTGACTCGTTTACACCCCTAATCTCACCTGACTACAATCTCTCAACCACCATCACTATTATCCTCCGACTATCATTGCTCGACTACTATTCTCTTACTACAATCACTTGACTATGACCTTTAGGCCATTTGTCGCTTGACTACGGTTCTCCAACAACCATCGCTCGATTATAATCCTTCGACCATTATTGCTCGACTATGATCTCATAATCATCGTTGCTTTCCTACGATTTCTTAACTTTTGTTTCCCAACTACGACATCTAATCGTGTCGACACACACTATTATTTAGAAGGATGATATTTATCATTGACATCAACTTTGTCTTTTGACACCGTTGAAAGATTATGTTGGGCTTCTCGTTCAGTACTCTTTCTTCCCCAAAGAAGAACAAACAAACAATATTTTTGAAGAAAACTCTAATCTCGTAGGGCTTTTCCAACTTCCATGATATAATTCATTCTATTCATTTTGTGTATAGTATATTGTATCAACACATTTCTCTATCATAGAAAAGAGTATCTTTTGTAATTCATAATAAATACTAACAAATTCATTTCAATTGGGTCATATATACCTCATGATTTTTCTCTTTTCTAATTTTCCACATCAAAATTTGGTGTATCTGCCAATCCTCTTTTATTTTAGGTGTTGGACCTTCACACAAATGCTAAGATATTACTATCACTTTATTTACTTTAATTGTTTTGACAATTTCAACAACACTAAGGTATATTTTAATTTGTAACACTTTTTTTTTTGTATATTTTATTAGATGCTATATGTTTAAAATAAGCTTGTCTAAAAGAAGCATTTATAAACTTTCTAGCCTTGCCCGATTGTATTTGAAAATTTTATGTGTACAGATTGCTTATTTTCCAGCTTAATATAAATAACGTAATTCATATTGGTCTACTGGTTGGGTGCTTTGGTTATCAACTAAGAGATTTTGTGTTCGAGTCTCGCGTATGTGATATGTATAAATTTATCTTAATTAACCTAAATGTTCAAAAAAAAAAAAACTTAGATCAACTCTTAAGTGTACTATATATTTTTTAATTTTTTTAGATAAACTTTTGAATATTTATATATCCAAGAAGATCATTAAAATAAATTGAATATTATCACAATCATCTCTTTGAATTTTATGCTTCTCTACTTGAACAATATTTTCATTTTAACTCTATAAATTTACAAATAATTGGTTCAAATTATAATTTGCTAAAAAGTGTGAAGTTTCTCTATAGTGAATATTGAGGGATTTTTATTTAAAAGCTTATTTATTCGTTTAGAGAATATGACAAACTTGCTTGACATTTAAATATCCTATTCAATTACTAGTGAGGATTCAGTCAATTTTGAGTCACGGGTCGGGTTCGCGACGAACCCGAAACTGACCCGGCATAATTCGGGTTCGGGTCAACCCAACCCATTTTTGCAAACGGGTCAATTTTCCGAACCTGACCCGAACTAGCTTCGGGTTCGGGTCAACACGACCCGACCTGCTTGGGGTTCGGTCATTCGGTATTTTTCGCAGAGGCGGCGACTCGAGGGAGACGGCAGTGGGATCCGGCAGCGGCCGCCGGTGGTGCAGGAAACGTGGGGCAGGCGCACGACGGCGAAGCGACTCGCGTAGGCGGCGACGCAACTCGCCCAGGTGGCGAAGTGACTCGGGCTGTCGTGCAGGCAACGTGCGTCATGCAGGCATGCGATCGCGACGAGACTCTGTCACGAGCAAGCTACACACGGTCATGCGGGCAGGCTACTTGCAGTCACGCAGGCAGGCGACCGCGATGCGACTCTGTCTCAGGCAGGCTACGCACGATTACATGGGCAGCCACGCAGGCAAAGTGGGACATCCGGGGTAGTTTCTGGGTCATTTCCGAGTTTCCGGGTCAACCCATACCCTACCCGGTTTAGCAAACGGGCCGATTTTTCGAACCCGAACCCGACCCGCTTCAGATTCGGGTCAACCCAAACTAGGAATTTTCAGGCCGGGTCCAATATTGACACCCCTATATAGAAGCATGTTTGTTCTTTCAAAAAAAAATTTTTTTTTTTTTTTTTTTGAGGGGAGTTGGATTTGATTAGATCAAATCAGTCTATGAATAATCTTATAAAAAGAAAAATTAATCAAATTATGAAATATCTCTTAAAGTCGCTTATTTTTTTCAAATGATAAAATTATATGCTTATGTCTATAAAAGATCATCTAGCTTGTTTTGAATTATTTTGAAAGTGTTTTAAATATAAATAAATAAATGAATGAATGAATTATTTATTTATCAACCATTTTTTTATTTTTGAAACCAAATTTTATCATAATAGATTTCAAATATAAATAAATAAATATTTGATTTGTTTATGAAGGGCTGCAAAGAGTAGTTCTTTGACTGTCTATTTTGTTAAACGTGTACTGTAGAGGGTAAATAGGTAAATAGGTAATAAAATCACCAGCCTCTGCTAAAAGTTTCATTTGCAACTGCATTTACGAGAACATGAGAATGTTCTCTCTTACTTCGGAGAATTGGAAGTAAAAAACAACAAAAAAGGAAGGGGCGTTGCGAGAATCGAACTCGCGACCTCTCGCACCCAAAGCGAGAATCATACCACTAGACCAAACGCCCATTTGTTGATCTTTGTAAGGCTCTCCAATTTTATCCGTGAGAATGTCATAAAAATAATATTCGAAAAGAAATAAAATCGTCAGGTAATTCACTTTGAGGCCTTATGTGATTTATACAAATATTTAGAGATATTCAAGCCTTACTTACGAAAAAACATATCTTGATAGGGCGCGAGAAATCAAGTTGGAAGTTTCAAAAATTAAATCCGAGATCATATGAACTCCGATTTCAGCAAACTTACTGTTGAACTAAACGTCTCGGAAATACGAATCCAATGACACCAAATTCGACTAAATCTGAGCCCAAATCGATGACCCGAAGAACATTTGGAGGGTTCAAACTATAATTTGGATTACCAAACAGTTTTCAAATATAGCGCGCTTATAATCGAATCTAGCGGCTCGACAAACCGAATCCAACGAGCCCAAGATCGTCAAATTTTGATATCATTAGAGCCTTCAAATGCCTTATAACGGTCCACGATCAAGAGATTCAACATCGGCCGTACATTCAAACCACTCCTAATTTACCCTTGATCTTCCTCTTATTTACTGGACATACCACTCTCATAAAACTATAAATAAACCCCTCATTTATTTTGAGAGGGGACCCAAGCAAGAAGCAAGAAGCAAGAAGAGAAGGAGAGAAGAAAAGAAGAAGAGAATGAAAAAAAAAAAAGAGAAGTAAGAAGCTCCTCCTCAACCACCGTCAGACTTTCACCCAGCAGCCGACCGACGTCGGAATTAAGCAAGAAAGCAAGAAGAGAAGGAAGAGAAGGAAGAAACACCTCCTTGACCACCGCCGGACTTTCACTCGGCAGCCGATCGACGCCGGAATTAAACAAGGACGGAAGAAGAGAGAGAATAGACTCCTCCTCGACCACCGTCGGAGTTCCACCCGAACTTCAAGTGACGTCGGAATTCCTCCCAACCTCCAAGTGATGTCAGAGTTCCGTCCGACCTCCAAGTGACGCTAGAACTTTGTTCGACTACCAACTGACGCCAGTTTTCTATCTGATCGCCAATTGATGCCGGCATTTCGATCAATATCCGTTTGTAACTGAATTTCAACCCGAGAGTTGATTATTGTAATCTGATCGTCCTAAATTTTAGGGACGAGACAGCCTCTTATAACCTAAGCAAACACTAGTGGAATTCGTTCACTAGGCTTTTCCCTTTCGAGGGATGTCCACGTAAAAATCATGGTGTTCTTTCATCTTCTGTATTGGATATCAGTACAACGCTAAGACGAAAAATTTTATAAATCTATCGCCGCGTATATTCTAGCCCGCGGTAATATATATATAAACTTGGTTAAAAAAATTAGAAATAATCTTTCTTTTTTATATTAAATGAGAATTTTACTTTTAACATTCCAAAGACTTCATTTTGTTGTTGTTGTTGCTGATATTTATGATAACCACAATTTCTATTATGTGTACTGCAAATTAAGAGATTAATAATATTAATATGACTTAAATATAGGAGGTGAGAGCCACTCTAACCCTCTTCCTTCCACTCATGGCCATTAAGATTGATACGTCATCACAAAATTAGCTTGATCAGGCACGAATCTCGAGGCAAAAACTAGTTTGAGACTTCAAAAATTAAATCCAGGAGCATCCAAACTCCGATTTCAACAAGCTTATAGTCAAAATGAGCGTCTCGGAAATACGAACCCAACAACACAAAGATCGACCCAATCCGAGCCCAAATAAGTCCGAATCAAGAGTTCAAAGCGCTGTCGGAAGGTTCAAACCGCAATTTGAGTTACCAAACGGTCTCCGATTTTGACGAGCTTATACTCGAATCGAACGGCTTGACGAGACGAATCCAACGAGCCCAAGATCACTAAATTACAACATCATTAAGGCCTCCAAATGTCCAACGAACGGTGCACGATCGTAGGATTCAATATCGGCCGTCTATTTGACCACTCCCTATTCGCCCTTGATCTCACACCTATTTACGGACCATGCCACTCCAGAAAATCTATAAATAGAGCCCTCATTCTTCACAAGAGAGCATCTAAGCAAGAGAGAGAAGAAGAGAAGAGAAGGAGGAAGAGAAGGAAGGAGTTCCTCCTCGACAGCCGCCGGACCACCGCAGAACCTCGCCGGACACCGCCGGACCACCGCAGGAATCTCGCCGGACCACCGCCGGACCACCGCAGGAATCTTGTCAGACCACCGCCGGACCACCGCAGGAATCTCGCCGGACCACCACAGGACTTCGCCAGACCACCACCTTAAGGCCCGACGTTTAGTCCCTGCGTCCTTCCAAAGACCCGACGTCTCGTTTAAGGCCCGATACCCAGTCCCTACTTCCTGCCAAAGACCCGACGTCTTGTTCAAAGCCCAACATTCAGCCCCTACATTCTGCTGAAGACCCGACGTCCTACTCAGGGCCCGACATTCGGTCCCTACGTCCTACCGAGGACTCGCCGTCTTACTTAAGTAATTAATTGTAATCTGTTCCCCCCTGGAGGTGATCCAGTCCTTTGTAACCAATTCAAAATCTAGTGGAATCATTTTCAACTGGGCTAGGCCTCGTGGTTTTTTCCCTTTTAAGGGTTTTCCACGTAAAAAATCTTGTGTTCTCTGTGTGTGTGCTAGTTATACGTACAACGCTAAGACATAGAATCAAATCTCTATCGCCGCGTAATTTCTAGCCCGCAACAGATTGGCGCCGTCTGTGGGAACTCTAATCCCACTACACTAAGGAATCCTCCAATGGTCAACAGGCGTAGCCATCGCATCATGGGAACCTCCCGCTCTAATTCACACCAATCCAAGAATCAGTCCCTGAATCAAGGACGACAGGCATCTGCCTCCTTTCACCCCAATAACCGACACCCTATAGGAGAAGGAACTTCAGGGCCGTCCCTAGAAGAACGTATCAGAAAAATGGAGGAATCTCAGAATGAGATCCTTCAGCTTTCAAGGGGAGCTCGAGGACCAATGCCGATACCCCAAGAAGATGCTCTTCTCCCTCGAGATCAGCCAGGATTTGAAGACATTCTTCATGTCGAAGTCCCCCTTCCTCCACCAAGGATGCGTCCTCCTACACGTCCAGAGAATGAGCTTGCCGATACAGCAAGCTCTACCCATCCTTCGCGCACGGGTCACCGACAGCATATGCCGCCGGACATCCCCGAGGACTTGGACCAACAGCGCGTCACTGAACTCCCCCGTAATACTCTACGGCATGAGTTACGAAGATTAGTCCGAGAAGAGTTCCCCACAGGGGGTATCAGGCAGTCCCTTCACCAACGGGACATTCAGGAGTCATCACCTTTTACCGAAGCTGTCCTCCGATATCCCGTTCCGGCAAGATTCAAACTCCCAAATATTGATTCTTATGATGGGACTTCAGACCCCTACGAACATATCGATCACTACCGCACTATTATGCATATCCAGCAGGCCCCAGACGCTCTGCTCTGTCAAGTTTTTCCGGCCACCCTTAAAGGGCAGGCCCGGACATGGTTCTACTCCCTACCCCCTCGGTTCATTCCCCTATTCGTTAAATTGGCCAAATTGTTTGTCGAACAATTTGTCGCCAACCGAAGGATGATTAAAGACTCATCCCACCTTTCGGGGATACGACAGAACGAGGGTGAATCTCTCAAAGAGTATTTTCAAAGGTTTTCTACAGAAGCCCGACAAATTCCAGGGGTGGATCCCAAATTGCTACGAGGTGTATTTCTTGGAAGGCTTCGTCCAGGCCCTTTCTACTCGGCACTTATGCGAGAAACGGTCCATTCTTATGCGGATTTAATCCATCGGGTAGAGGCCCAAATCACTGCCGACGAAGCCATCAATGCTCATAGAAAGCAATTCGAGCAAACAACCGGGAAGCGAAAAAATCCCCCAGGGACGGAGAATCCCCCCTCGCAAAGGAAGAAGCAAGGAAATTACAATCTTCCTCCTCGACCCTCACAGCCACGACGGGAGCCCCGATAAGAAAAAGAGTACACGCCACTTAATACCTCCCGAGCAAATGTATTAATGGCTATCCGAGACCAAGAGAGTGTAAAGTGGCCGTACTCTTTAAAGCCTAATACCAGAAACCAAGAACAGTATTGCCATTTCCACCGCAGTCATGGACACACCACTGAAGCATGCAGGCAGCTCAAGGAGGAAATTGAGAGACTGATCCGACAAGGATATCTCCGACAGTTCATCAAGAATCCAACAGCTCGAGAAGAAACCGTTCCAACTGGGGGGCAAGATCAACAAAAACAGTCGACGAACAACCGTCAGATGGTCGGCAAAATTGAAACTATTGCTGGAGGCCCTTCAACGCCTTGCCAAGTTCTAATCATAGAGAACAAGGAGCCACCAACAAAAAAGCTTCATGTCGATCACTCCATCACCTTCAAGGAGTCTGATCTAGAAGGTGTAAAGACTCCTCATCAAGACCCACTGGGGATTAACGCAGGAATCGGCGACCCATGTTACAATGTTAAAAGGATCTTGGTAGACAATGGAAGCTCAGTAGATGTTTTATTCTACTCCACTTTTCTTAGCATGGGCCTATCTAGAGAGAAACTCCAGCCTGCTGCCGGTCCACTGTACGGATTTGACAACCGGCCTGTAAGAGTCGAAGGAACCATGACTCTTCCGGTTGTGCTTGGAGAATTCCCCCGTCAAGTTGAGCATCCCATTCTGTTCATTGTAGAAAAGTCTGAATCAGCCTACAATGCAATCTTTGGAAGGTCACTCCAAACAATCTTCGAGGCTGTTGCTTCAATTCCTCACTTAAAACTCAAGTTTCCTACCCCATCAGGGATTGGAACAGTACGAGGAGATCAACAAGTAGCACAATCATGCTATCTTAGACAGGCCCAACCACACTCATCAGTTACTCTAAGCATCGAAGACTTCGATCTTCGGAATGAAGATACTCCTTAAAGGGCCTCCCCTGTAGAAGATCTTACCTGTGTCTCCCTATCAGAAGAACATCCCTCGAGAACAGTACAGATCGGATCACTCCTCTCAGATACAGAGAAAAAAGAATATGTAGACTTTCTACGTACAAACCAAGATGTATTTGCATGGAGTTCATCAGATATGCCCGGTATTAATCCTGAAATAATTATGCACTCCCTGAAGATCAACCTAGCATGTAAGCCAGTAATTCAAAAGAAATGAAACTTCGCCCTAGAACGTCAGCTGGCAATCGAACAGGAGGTTGATAAGCTTTTAAAAGCAAGATTTATAAGGGAAGTACACTATCCATCTTGGTTAGCCAATGTCGTGATGGTTCAGAAAACAAATGGGACTTAGAGAATGTGCGTGGACTATACGGATCTCAATAAAGCTTGCCCCAAGGACAGCTTCCCGCTCCCCCGAATAGATCAGCTAGTCGACGCCACATCCGGACATCAGATGTTAAGCTTTATGGATGCCTACTCCGGATACAACCAAATACAAATGGATCCCGCCGATGAGGAGGCAACATCTTTTCAAACGGATAAAGGGTTATATTGTTACCTGGTAATGCCATTCGGGCTCAAAAATGCAGGGGCAACTTACCAACGACTTATGAATAAGGTTTTTAAGAACCTTATTGGGCGTACCATGGAAGTCTATGTGGACGATATGCTGGTGAAGAGCCTCGAGAAATCTCAGCATATCTCAGATTTGGAAGAATGTTTTAACCTTCTCCGATCTTACAACATGCGCCTCAACCCCTCTAAATGTGTATTTGGAGTCACCTCAGGAAAGTTTCTGGGATTCATGGTTACCCACCGAGGGATTGAGGCCAACCCGGAAAAAATCAAGGCCCTAAGGGACATGCTACCCCCCAGAAATATCAAAGAAGTTCAGAGACTGAATGGAAGGATCGTAGCACTCTCTCGATTTCTGGCTCGTTCGGGAGATAAATATTTGCCTTTCTTCAAGATCCTCAGAGGGGCTCGTAGCTCAGGATTCCAATGGACTGATAAATGCCAAGAAGCTTTTGAACAACTCCGAACTTATCTAGCCTCACCACCGCTTCTCTCAAAGCCAATTCCAGGGGAAATTTTGTATATGTACATGGCCGTCTCTTCTCAAGCTATAAGTTCGGTCTTGGTTCGGATGGATGATTCGACTCAACGCCCAGTCTATTACATCAGCAAGGTACTTTCAGATGTTGAAATGCGTTATCCATTGGTAGACAAAACAGCCTTAGCATTAGTCTTCTCAGCCAGGAAGTTACGACCTTATTTTCAGGCACACGCGATCAGGGTTTATACAAACCTGCCGCTGAAAAATATTCTTCGAAAATCCGAATCATCCGGAAGATTGATCAAATGGTCAGTAGAACTTGGAGAGTTCGATATACAGTTCCTACCTAGACCCGACATCAAGTCACAGGTGCTTGCCGATTTTGTGGTCGAATGTACTAGCTACACCTCTGAGGAATTGCCTGATATGTCTCCTTCTTCCTCCTGCTGGACATTATATGTAGACGGAGCTTCTGGGAGTTCTGGTGCTGGTGCTGGAATCCTATTAATCTCCCCTCAGAAAGCCACACTTGAATACGGGCTTAGACTGAAGTTCCCAGCAACAAACAATGTTGCTGAATATGAAGCTTTAATCGCTGGATTGAGGCTTGCAATTGATTGCGAGGTCCAAGACTTAGTGGTTCACACTGATTCCCAACTGGTTGCTTCTCAAGTAGAAGGGGAATTCGATACTCACAACCCACTTTTGGCTCAATACTGTCAGATAGTTAAAACCTTGTTGGCTCAAATAGCAAAGCATCAGGTCATCCATATCCTTCGAGAGAAAAACGCAAGGGCAGACTCACTCTCCAAGCTAACTACCTCTACAACGGGAGATGTTTTTAAAAGGAAATTCATTGAGGAGATCAACTTCCCAAGCATTCAAGGCTCATGGGTACTTCAATCAATAGATGAATAAAAAGAAGTTTCTTGGATCGACCCCATTCTTGCTCTCCTACAAGAAGGCTCTCTCCCTGAAGACCCGGCTATGGCAGTACGACTTCGGAGGCAAGCAGCCAATTTCACCATTATTAATAGAGAGTTATACAAACGATCTTTCACAGGGCCATACCTCAAATGCCTTCCTCCTTTGGAGGCAAACTATGCACTTCGCGAAGTACATTCGGGCATTTGTGGGGAACATTTAGGTGGAAGGGCGCTAGCCCAAAAGGTCCTGAGACAAGGGTTCTACTGGCCGACGATAAAACAGGACGCATTAGAACTTGTACGGAAATGTAACAGCTGTCAGTTGCATGCCAACCTCACTCATCTACCCGCCGTAGAGATATCAACATTACAGAGTCCCTGGCCTTTTGCCCAATGGGGGATCGACATAATGTGACCATTTCCTATGGCCACGGGACAGCGAAAATTCATCATATTGGCTGTCGACTATTTCACGAAATGGGTAGAAGCAGAACCACTAGCAAAGATCACTGAAGCAAATGCCAAACAGTTTCTGTGGAAGAGCATAATATGTCACTTTGGCATTCCTGCAAAAGTTATTACTGATAACGGGACACAGTTCACCGGAAGGGTCTTTACCACATTTTGTAAAGATCTCCACATTCATCTAGTACACACGGCTGTGGCTCATCCTCAAACTAATGGACAGACAGAAGTCACTAATCGGACCATTCTGAGAGGACTGAAAACACGGCTGGAGAAGGCTGGGGGGCAATTGGCTGACGAGCTCCCAAACGTCCTTTGGGCCTATCGTACGACAGCAAGGACTCCAACAGGAGAGACACCGTATAACCTCTGCTTTGGTACAGAGCTTGTTATTCCAGTCGACATTGGAGTCCCCAGTCATAGAGTACAAACTTTCGACTCCAATACCAACGACAAAAAACTCAGGCACAACCTAGACCTCCTTCCAGAAGTAAGAAACGGGACAATACTTAAGGTTGCTGCCTACCACCAGAGAGTTGCCCGTCACTATAACAGAAGGATGAAGCCGCGACATATATCGGTAGGAGATCTGGTCCTAAGCAGCATTGAGGCGGCAGGCAAAGGCCCTCAACGAAACAAACTCTCCCCCCTCTGGGAAGGTCCGTACCTAGTAGCAGCTATGGTGAAGCAGGGACTTTCAAATTAAAGGATGCTGAAGGGAAGATGCTTCCTCGAACTTGGAATATCGAGAACCTCCGCAAATACTATCAGTAGAGCATAATCATGTCGTTTGTTTTAGAATGTTGTATGTCTTTTGCTTACTGTATATGACTTTAATTTCGGACTTTGTTTGTGGTGTTTCTAGTTTCCTTCTCCCTTAAACTGTTTTCGGGAGCAATGTTCTTCGTTTAATGGCAGTAAAGACTTTGTTAAGTTTTGAACTTTAATTTTGAGCAGTAGATGATTACTGTTCAATCGTTAGTTGATCAATCCCAGGGGGATTCGATCAATCCCAGGGGGATTCGATCCGACCTCTTCCACACAGGTTAACGTCATCGAGCAGGGCTCTGACTCACAACCTCGGATAGGTCTTATATCCTTGGTGGATTCTCCCGACCTCTTCCACACAGGTTAACGTCATCGAGTAGGGCTCTGACTCACAACCTCAGATAGGTTTTACATCTCTTATAGATTCTTTTAACCTCTTTCATACAGGTTGGCGTCATCAAGCAAGGCTCTGGCGTACAACTTAGAGTAAACAGTACATCCTTAGAGGATCCTTTTAAACTTTTAAGCGCAGGTTGGAAGATAAATACCTTAAACAAGCATAAATGAAATTTACTCAGAATGAATAAATACACTGGAATATTTAAGTTATATAGCAACAGAACGATAATCCACTACTAAGTCAAAGTAGATATCACATAACAGTACAAAACATCAGGTACATCACAATAACTAAAAAATACAAAGTAATACAAACAACAGGAACTAGAAAACCTACTCAACATCTACTATCTCATCATCTGCATCAAGATCGAGGACCTTCCGAAGATCACTCTCTACCTCATCACCATCAGAGCCTGAAGGAAAGTCAGCTGAAGCCTGACTAGGGGTCACCTCTTCGGCTGGAACTCCGGTCTTTCACTGCATCAGGCCAACCCCCTTAAAGAAGCCTCTAATAAATCCATCCTCAGTGCACTGCTGCTCCAAACCCTTCACCTCTATAGCATAGATGTGATCTCGGGCCTCCTCAACGTGATCCTGGACGATATTCTTGAATGCTATGGACTTCTTGAAGTCTTCAGTAACCCTTGAAGGTTCTGAGCTAGACAAGGCAGCCTCCTTCTCAGCTATAATGGCCTGGGACTCCTTATCCTTCGCCTCCAGCGACGCAATCTTCTCTTCAGAAACTTTTTGCTCCCTCAAAAGTCTGGTGATCGTCGCGTGAGCCTCCTCAAGATCTATCTGGTGCCGATCTGCCTGCCGATTCTGGAGAGATACAGAGCGCATTGAGTTAGCCAGCTCAGTCCTGCACTCGCTCAACTCATCTTCAAGCACCTTCACCTCCTTAACCTTCTGATCATACTTTCGTTTGAACTCTCCCTGGAGGTACTTGATCTTAACAAACTCAGTGTTCCAGTCATTAACTGCGATCACAGCACGTGACAGCTGAAAATAGAAAGAAAAGTTTATTAGAAGTCACCTCAGAAGCAAATGAAATAAAAAATATTAGGAGATGTTACTCACCAAATTACTGGTCTTGTTATGCCCGAGGCATTGATGATTCATGACATCATCAGGGATATGCAGCTTGGCTGGGGAAGAATCAGGTAGGGTCTTGTCAGTGTTTGTTTCTTCCAACCTCTTCTTCTTCGAAATTGGGGGGTCGTCAACCCTTGCCGGTCGTTTAGGAGCCGCTTTTGAAGTAGGGGCAGGGGGCTCAGGAATCCTGGATGTCGGCTTCAACTTCCTTGCATCAGATCTCCCAGTATGAAATGAAATCCCAACCTTGAATAAGAACTCTTCTTCAGTGTATTTGCTCATATGACGAACCTCAAATAGAAGATGTTCGAGATCAGAAACTTTCAAAATTCTTATTATGTCTTCCTCGCTGACATGCAGAGGGGATGGCAGATCCCTCATTTTCCCCCACTTCTCTATCAAGCCCCAATCATTCTTCACAAAAAAGAAAGCATTGACCCAGTTCTTTGAAGAATCGCGGGTACGCACATCCAACAATTTGGATCTAAAAGTCACACGCCCAGATGTATCGCTGGTGAACTTACCCATCCGTGAAAGATGCTCCGGGGTCATAGTAGCTCCTCGATCCCGAAAGAGAGCAATCAATCCCATAGCCACTGACATTGCTCTAAACGAAAGTTGGAATATGCTCACACCGCACCATTGCAAGACTTCAATAAGCTCAGTAGGAGGCAGAAAACATAAACCAGCCCGCAAGTGGGCCTCAGAAACAGTCACGTACCCAGGAGGAGGAAGATTCGCCCGATCAGACATCCTCGGGACCATCGTCTTCACATCATTCGGAAAGTAATAATTCTTGCGAAAAAGGAATAGGAAGTCATTTGTAACAGTCGACGCTGACACATCCACCTCCCTATTTGGCCTCCGCTCGCCATCATGCGGTGCAACGGGGTCCCCCCGGATCGCAGGATCTCTCGGTGGGGGGCGATCACCTGACATTTCTCTTAAAGGGTGTAGGAGGAAAGAAGAGAATCTCCGAACTTCCTTGCCAAGAGAGGGGCCTCAGAAAACTGAGGAAAGGCCTCAATAGAAAGGACAGAGGGAGATGAGGAAAGAAGAGAATCTCCGAACTTCCTTGCCAAGAGAGGAGCCTCAGAAAACTGAGAGAAGGCCTCAATAGAAAGGACAGAGAGAGATGAGAAGAAAGGAGGAGAAGAATAGAAGAAAAAAGGAGGAGAAGAAGAAATGAATGAATTTTCTTAAGGATCTAAGGCCCTATTTATAGCTTTTTGGGAGAAAGAGTGGAAGTTTCTAGAGTTTTTAATTTCCCAAATTTATCTAAATTTTTCTGAATTTTTTCGGAATTTTTTGGGATTTTTTATGCATTTTTACGGCCAAAAAAGGCCTAAAAAAGCTTAAAAAATTCAATTTTCTACACTAGTGGGGCCCACTAGGTCGGTGGGCTGAACAGACCCACCCATTCATTCAAATGAGGCGGTGGAGGAGCAGCCAGCGGGCTACCACGCGGGCCCAGGCGGGCCTAGGCGACCCAGGCGAGCCGCCGCGCGGGCCAGAAGCCGGCCCAGCAGCCCACCGCGCGGGCTGCAGCGCGGGCCGCAGGCGCGCGGCCCGGGCGGCCCAGGCGGGCCGCCGCGCGGGCTGCAGCGCGCGGGCCGCAAGGCGCGGCCCAAGTTGCCGGGCGGGCCGCCGCGCAAGCCGCAGCGCGGGCCAGCGAGCGCGGGCCCAGGCGGGTCGGGCGGCCCCAGGCAGGCGCTGCGCGCGTTCCAGCGCGAGCAGGAGGTGCGGCCGGTGGCGGCGGCGGCCCGGCCGGCCGGTCCGGCCGCCTAGCCCATTTTGGGCCCGATTTTCGTCCCGAAAACTCCTATTTCGACGTTTTTGGGGTCCCCGGACACGTTTTTCGACGTTCCGGACTCAATTACGGCACTTTCAGAGCTCAACGAGGCCTCTATGATCAAGTTCGAGCAAGCCATTAACCTTCGGAATGCATTTTTTGGCATTTCGGCCTATGCAAATTGTCGACACTTATATTTTCGGACCCCTGGAGCTTCAGCGTCCGAAAATAGGGGGGCAACTGATACGTCATCACAAAATTAGCTTGATCAGGCACGAATCTCGAGGCAAAAACTAGTTAGAGACTTCAAAAATTAAATCCAGGAGCATCCGAACTCCGATTTCAATGAGCTTACAGTCAAACTGAGCGTCTCGGAAATACGAACCCAAAAACACCAAGATCGACCCAATCCGAGTCCAAATAAGTCCGAATCAAGAGTTCAAAGCGCTGTCGGAAGGTTCAAACCGCAATTTGAGTTACTAAACGGTCTCCAATTTTGACGAGCTTATACTCGAATCGAACGGCTTGACGAGACGAATCCAACGAGCCTAAGATCACTAAATTCCGACATCATTAAGACCTCCAAATGTCCAACGAACGGTGCACGATCGTAGGATTCAATATCGGCCGTCCATTTGACCACTCCCTATTCGCCCTTGATCTCACACCTATTTACGGACCATGCCACTCCAGAAAATCTATAAATAGAGCCCTCATTCTTCACAAGAGAGCATCTAAGCAAGAGAGAGAAGAAGAGAAGAGAAGGAGAAAGAGAAGGAAGGAGTTCCTCCTCGACAGCCGTCGGACCACCGCCGGACCACCGCAGAACCTCGCCGGACACCGCCGGACCATCGCAGGAATCTCGCCGGACCACCGCAGGAATCTTGTCGGACCACCGCCGGACCACCGCAGGAATCTCGCCGGACCACCACAGGACTTCGCCAGACCACCACCTTAAGGCCCGACGTTCAGTCCCTACGTCCTTCCAAAGACCCGACGTCTCGTTTAAGGCCCGATACCCAGTCCCTACTTCCTGCCAAAGACCCGACGTCTTGTTCAAGGCCCAACATTCAGCCCCTACGTTCTGCTTAAGACCTGACGTCCTACTCAGGGCCCGACATTCGGTCCCTACGTCCTACCGAGGACTCGACGTCTTACTTAAGTAATTAATTGTAATCTGTTCCCCCTGGAGGTGATCCAGTCCTTTGTAACGAATTCAAAATCTAGTGGAATTATTTTCAACTGGGCTAGGCCTCGTGGTTTTTTCCCTTTTAAGGGTTTTCCACGTAAAAAATCTTGTGTTCTCTGTGTGTGTGCTAGTTATATGTACAACGCTAAGACATAGAATCAAATCTCTATCGCCGCGTAATTTCTAGCCCGCAACAAAGATCATTATAAAAAATCTCTTTATTTAGGTAGGAGCCTTCATTCGATCTTTCACTAATATATTAATATTCATTCTCCTTTTAAGATGTTGATGATAACTTAATAATGATGTAATTTTACTTAAAATTTTAAGTCATTAAAATACTAGGATGATTGATGTATATATGTAAGACTCTGAAGATAAAAAATCTTATTCTTCTAAGAAAAATATTCTCTAGCTCCCTCCCTCCCTCCATTTATATGATAGGGTATTATTACTCTATGTGGGCAATGACAAATTTTATCTAAGACTATTCTAATAAACTCAACTAGTTAATTTCCTGTCATTTAATTAATCTTGTGTCCTATACCATATTTTATGTAAGTGGATCATTATCTATTGATTTTTCTTGTTATATTCTATGCAGTAGTTTTGAAATTCTATTAAGAGCAAAATAAAATGACAATAAATTTTCTTGGCAAGTATTTGTTCTTGTTGGGTCTTTTGATATTTGTGGTGTTAGATAAATATAAAGTTTAGCATCATAGTTTTGTACGACGATCCAGTACACAATCATATAAAAAAGATGGTAAAGTATTTATAAGATATACTAATATTTTTACGTAGAAAATCCTAAAAAGGGGAAAAATCATGAGGCCTAGCCCAATTTGAATTAATCTACTAGTATTTATAATTCATTACAAATGAGGTCCTTCATTGGATGGAACTCACGGAAGGCATTGGCTTGATATAACAAATATACATCATATAGAATGCATTACATGGTGGAAATTGAAAGAATCAATATCGATATGTTCGTTGGTCAGCAGTACCATAGTCGGCGGGTAACGGAGGTTAGAAAGATCATATTCATGTGACAGAGGTCACAAGGACCGTTATTTTGCAACAAAGGTCGAAAGGACTATAGTCAACGGGTGATGGAGGTCAAAAAGATCGTAGTATGACAATAGAGGTCGGAAGGACCGTTGTTAGGCAGTGGAGGTTGTCTGAAAAGGAGGTGACAAAGGTCAAAAAGACAGTTGTATGGCGACGTAAATCAGAAGGACTGTATTCTGACGACGGATGTCAGAAGAACCGTAGTCGGCAGACGACAGTGGTCAGAAAGATTGTTGTATGAAAAAGGAGGTCGAAAGGACTGTAGTTAGCAGATGACAGTGGACAGAAAGACCATTTTCTGGTGACAGAGGTCGGAAGAACCGTAGTCGGCGAGTATTAGTGGTCAGAAAGATTGTATTCTGGTGATGGAGGTCGGAAGGACCATAATCGGTGACCTGGCAGAAGTCCAGTGTGAGTTGATGGCCGGGCAGAAGTCCAGTGTTAGTTAGCGGCCAGGTGTAAGTCCGGCTTATGTCGGTGGCCGGGTGAAAGTCTGGCGAAAGTCCGATGAAAGTTCGATCTCGAGGAGGAGCTTGGTGGTAAGAGAAATATCTAATTTAGCATAAAAATACTTTAACAAACCTAAATAATATGATATTTTTAATAGTAAAATTAAATCTAAATTAAATGTATTTTGAGGAAAAAATATTGCTTTAGCGGAAAAAAAAACTTACAAGAAATTCACTCCTCCCATCAATTTAAAGAAAAAAAACATAATATTAACATTTTATTCAAAAACACATGAAAGAGAATCTTAAGGTACTATTAAATAACATAAAATTTAAACCCTTATTACAATATAATGAAAGATAAAATATAATTATCACCATATGGTTGGGATTTGCTGTTTGGCCAGGGATCATTGTGGTTCCTGGTTTATGTGGAAGGTGATGCTCAGGTTTTTGGTTTGGTATTATCTGGTTCATTTTGGTTGGGTGACCCTTATGCTTAATTCTGGTATGTTGGGGAAAGGCCTTTGGGTTGGATTGAGTGGCATCAGGTTTCTCCTTATGATGTTCGCAATTTTCATTCCATCCTGAGCTCTTCATGCCCGAGTAAATCCTGTAGTTTCTGGTTGAGTTTGTTATTGGAGGTTGGCTTTTGGTTGTGCCTTTAGTTTGTGCTGGGTTTGATGGTCAGTGGTTATTTTTGTTATGCTAGTTTAACTCGTCTGGTTTGTGCCTTCAATTTTTGTTTTGCTGCAGCATTAGTAGGCTTTTACTGGCCGATTCTCTCGGTTTGTGGTTCTCTGTGCTTGTGCTGGTTGGGACAATTTGTTTTGGCCTTACCTTGCCTTGCTTCTTGGGGCAATTTTGATGTTAGGGTTGTGTTTGGTGGGTGCTTGTTCAGGCTTTACCTGCATGTCATTTGGGGGTTGACCATTGGCTTGGTCTTTCCTAGTTCTGATAGCTGTGTTGAGGGGTTCTTTCCTTGGTTGGTGGGTATTCATATCTCTTCCTGCTGTGTTATTTTTCTGGTGGAGTGGAGGACCATGCAAGGTGGTTTATTCCTGTGGGTTCTTGATTGGGCTTAACATTTATCATTGGTGGTTTCTCTTCCTTGTATTATGCTATTTGTTTTTATGTCTATCTTGGAGGTTTTTGTTCTCCCTTTTGCAGGTTCTTTTTTATGCAGGTTATACTTCTATCAATTTTTTGGACAGGAAGCTCGCACTGAAGGTTTTGATTTGCTGCTTCCTCTTTTTTTGGGTGCTTCTTCTGGTGCACCGTGGAATGTACATAGGTTTTTTTGTACTTTTGTGTAGCAGGGATCTTGAGCTCAGAGGGTTTTTAGTTTTTATTTTGTAGCTCTTTTGAGCAGTAGAGAGCTTGAGGTCCTTTAAGGACCTTGTACTTTTTTCCTTTATATTAATGCATAGGCTCCTCCGTGGATTTTCCTAATATATATATATATATATATATATATATATATATATATATATATATATATATATATATATATATATATATATATATAACCATAATTATTTCAAATTGAACCAAAATAGCTGTTGTTGCAGCATTTGTTAAATAGATAGATGTGTGGGGAAGACAGCTATTATATGAAGGAGAATCTTGATCTTGAGAGAACCGACGGAGAAGGAAGAAGACGGAGCACAGGGAGAACGTAAGAAGAGGGAAAACTATATTCAAATGTAATAATGAGTTTACTAAATTACATGGTGTATGAAATGAGCTCAAGTACAGGATAATAAATGTGTTCTCATTCTAATACCTTCCCTCAAATTAAGCATTCGGGCTAGCGAATTGTTAATTTGGAGCGAAGAAAATTAAAACGAGAAATGTTAAACGGTTTAGTTAAAATGTCGGCAATCTAGTCGTGAGAGGAGATGTGCTGAATGCGTATATTTCCGGAAGCTATATGTTGCCGAATAAACTGAAAATCGATCTCGATGTGCTTCGTCCGAGCATGAAAGATCTGATTCTTGGCTATAGCTATGGCGGAAATGTTATCACAGTGAATAAGCGTTGGAGACGATTGGTCTAGGTGAAGTTCAGCTGCAAGTCGTCTTAGCCAGATGACTTCTGAAGTTGCTGCTGATAGGGCGCGATACTCCGCCTCGGTGGAAGATTTCGCCACTGTGATTTGTTTCTTAACGGACCAGGATAGAAGATTAGGTCCGATGAAAGTACAGATGCCGGAAATGGACTTACGGTCTGAGAGGTCCGATGCCCAGTCAGCATCGGTGTAGGTCTGGATAGTTGTATCGCCCGGGCGTGATTGGTAGGCCGAGGGTAGCTGTGCCTTTGAGATAGCGAAGTATCCGTTTGAGTTGGATGAAGTCATCTGTGGTCGAAGACTGCATGTGCTGACAGACTTGGTTGGTAGCAAACGAGATGTCCGGCCTGGTGATCGTTAGATATTGCAGGGATCCAGCCAGTCGACGATACATCGATGGATCGTGAAACAATTCAGTCTGATGCTGTGAATGCCTGGTAGTCGGAGTGATGGGTGTCGGGCACGGTTTGCAGTCAGTAAAGTCTGCTTCCTGAAGAAGTTTGGAGACATAGTGTTCTTGATGAGAAAGAAGCCGTCGGAAGTGCGGCTGATCTGGATACCGAGAAATAGATTTATTTGTCCCAGCTGTTTGAGAGCGAACTGAGAGCGAAGATCGTGAAGGAGATTGTTGGTATGAGTAGAGCAATTTGCTGTAAGGAGAATGTCATCAACATAAAGTAAAATGTAAAGAAAAGTTTGTTTGTTATTATAGATGAGTAAAGAAGGATCGGAGCAGCTAAACCCAAATCCACGGGCTTGTAAAAACGTTGTGATTTTCTGAAACCACTGTCGCGGCGCTTGTTTGAGCCCATATAAGGATTTGTGAAGTTTACACACTGCGTCAGGTTGAGTTGGATCGGTGAAGCCGCGAGGTTGTGACATGTAGATGTCATCTGGTAAATCACCGTGTAGGAAGGCATTGGACACATCAAGCTGAAGCATAGGCCAATTACGGTTAACAGCAAGTGTGAGTAACATTCGTATGGTGGTCATATGAGCAATCGGGCTAAACATCTCGTTGTAATTTTCACCCAGAACTTGCTCATAGCCAAGAGCCACCAACCGTGCTTTGTAACGATCTACTTGACCATTCGGTTTGAGTTTGATCTTATAAGTCCATTTGCATCCTAATACCCGGTGATTATTCGGTTTTGGAACCAGCGTCCAGGTCTTTTGTTTTAAGAGCGCATTGTATTCTTCTGTCATCGCATCTTGCCAGTGCTTGAGTTTGGATGGCTTGATTATAAGTTGTTGGAGTTGTCATGACACTGGTGTTGCAGAGAAGGGTGAGTAATTGATGAGGTTTGGAGATTCCCGACTTAGATCTGGTCTGCATAGGATGATGGGGTTGAATCTGATCTTGGTTATAATGTGAATTGCCGTGGAGAGCCTTGTCGGTAGAGGTCGTAGAGGTATCAGCCGGAGTAAGTGATATAGATTGAGGAATAGTTGGAGGAGTAGCAGACTCTGTATTGGTATTATGAACGGATGTGGTAGTGGCCGAAATCGGTACGAGAAGAAGCGGAGAAGGTTGAGTGGTGTTTGTCGGATGTAGTGGAAGACTGGCAGCATGATTTGAACGGAGCGGGAAAATTGATTTGTGAAATTCAACGTGACGAGAGATGTATAATTTGTGGTTAGTAAGATCGTAACATTTATACCCCTTGTGGTGTGGTGAGTAGCCCACAAAAACACAAGGTAGAGATCTCGGTGCGAGCTTGGTAGTGGTATACGGTTGCAGCCATGGGTAGCAGAGACACCCGAAAGTTCGCAAATGTGAGTAATCAGGATTTTTGTTATGAAGCAGTTGATATGGTGATTTGAGTGACAGAGCAGTGGTGGGGAGATAATTAATTAGGTAATTGGCCGTAGACACCGCATCAGCCCAGAAGTGATCAGGGAGATTGGACGCAATCAGAAGTGCGCGAGTAAGTTCCAAGAGGTGGCGATGCTTCCTTTCCGATAGGCCGTTCTGTTCGGGTGTGTAAGGGCAACTGAGTTGATGTTGTATGCCATTATCGTTGAGGTAGGCGGTGAACTCTTGATTAACGAACTCTCCACCTCCATCTGATCGGAAGCATTTCGGTGTAGCAGAGTATTGGTTTTTAAGAAAACTGCATAGTATTTTAAATTTAGCCAAGGTCTCATTTTTGTGATGTAGAAAGTAAATCCATGAAAACCTCGTATAATCATCAATGAAAACAACGTAATACCGAAAACCATTCAAAGACGGAAGTTTCGTCGGACCCCATACATCTGAATGTATAAGTTCAAATGGATGGGAGGTCGACGAAGAACTTTTATTAAACGATTGTTTATGACTCTTAGCCATATTACATGCTTCACAATGAAAATCAGAGGGTAAAGTGGAAAAATTCGAAATGTTGTTAGCTAAAGAATTCAAGATGCGGTTGCTGGGATGGCCGAGATGGGCGTGCCAGATGGACGAGGAGATAGCCGTAGCTTGAAATGCTGTGGAAGACGTCGGAGGTGCAACTTGTATCATGTAAATCCCGTTATGCAGACGTCCACGAAGAAGAGGCTGATGGTTCTGCGGATCCTTAATTTCAAAGCCATTAGAATCGAAAGTAATAGAGACGGAATTATCTGATGTTAATTTAGATACAGAAAGAAGATTATGCGTAAGAGCGGGAATATGGAGTAGATTGCATAAATGTAGCTTACGAGACGAATCTGGCAGGGGAAGGATCCCCTGACCATAGTTCTGTATTGGAACAGCAGAGCCATTCGCCACAGAGACTGATTCGTGACCGTGATATGCCGTGGGATATTGAATGTTCGTGCCATCCGTCGTCATGTGTGAGGAAGCACCGGTATCAAGAACCCAGGATTGAGTAGCCGGAGTCGTCGGTTGGGCAAGAAGAGCTCGGTTTGTAGTTGTGGATGGAGGAGCATAAGAAAGATTACACCGGTGCCAACAGTTGTTCGCAGTGTGGCCTATTTTACTGCAAATCTGACAGATGGGGCGGGTGTTGGTAGCCGAGACTTGCGACGGTATGGATTCGTTGGTGTTCAGGTTGCGAGTGTTGTTGTTTCGTTGCTTGTTGGGACGCTTGCTGTTCTTGTTCCGCATTTGATTGTAGGAGGTAGCGTAGTAGGCTGCTGTCGTCGCTAGTTGGTCTTTCTTGATGTCGTGATAAACGTGTATCTCCTCACTGCAGAGAAGGGAATAGAGGGCGTCTAAATCCGCAGGGAGAGAGGAGGAGCGAATGTACGTTTTAAAAGAGTTGTAGGTGGCGGGGAGTCCATTTAAAATATAGAGCGTGATGTCCTCAGGATCAATCTTTGTGCCGGATGCCGCAATGTTGTCTACAATATTCTTGACTTGAGCAAGATATTGTTGCATTGTTTGATTGTTCATTTGGATATGATGCAACTCGTTTTTGAGTTGAATGACACAAGATCGACTGGTCGACTGTAGCCGGCGTTCAAGAATAGCCCAAACTTCATGCGCCGTTGTGGACGTAATGACGTATGGTAGAATGGCCGAAGAAATTGTGGAGAAGAGCGCAGAAATCAAATTGTTGTCGACTAGTCGCCATTGCGCGTGAGCAGAGGATGTGGAATCGGGCGGAGGGAGCGTTTTGCCCGTGAGATGATCAGCATAACCATTCGCAGAAAGATGTTGAAATATCTGCGTACGCCAGATAGCGCAATTATCCGCCGTGAGGGTATTCGAAATCAAGTTCTTGATATTTGAGATGATGAACTTGAGAGTCGTCGGAAGAACAAGTTCTGTTGTTGATCCGGCAGTAGTGGAAGAAGTGGGAGGGAGAGTGGAGGAAGACTCCTGATCGCCCATTACTGGCTATCTGATACCATGAAGGAGAATCTTGATCTTGAGAGAACCGACGGAGAAGGAAGAAGACGGAGCACAGGGAGAACGTAAGAAGAGGGAAAACTATATTCAAATGTAATAATGAGTTTACTAAATTACATGGTGTATGAAATGAGCTCAAGTACAGGATAATAAATGTGTTCTCATTCTAATATTATACTGGGGGACCAATGGGCCAACGAAGCGATACGTTCTCCACAAACAAAAATAAATAAATAAATATACATTGTACGAAAAATAATTATATATATTATCCAATGTACCCCTAAATGGAGCAGATTGTAATTCAAGTTATCCATATTTAATGAATAGGGATTTTATGAGAAGGTATGAATAGCAAGCTTTTTACTTTTGTCACTATATATGATTTATTTTAAAATAGAATAAAATATTTTTTAATTTATATACTTTTATTAAAATATAGCAAAAAATTCAGAATAATTGATTATAATCATAGTTGATATGTCACCAAAAATCATATTGATCAAGCATAAATCTCGAAGCATATTTGAATTGAAATCTTTGAAAATTAAATTTGAGATCATACTTCGACAAGACGACCTCAATGACAGCAAAATCAATCTAATCCGACCAAATGGGCTCGATTAAAGGGACTTAAATATATATATTTAGAACTTTCAAAACATTAATTGGATAAACAAATAATCTTCAAATATTGCAAGTTTATTGTTGAATCCAGCAACACGACGAGAATAATCTAATGAGCCTAAGTCCTCTTAATTCTGACATCATTAAGTCACTTAAATGCTTCTTGAAAGCTCTATAATCTAATGAATCAATGTGGACCGTTTAATGGAGCACAACTAATTTGCCTTAGATTTTCTAAAGATTTACAGAGTGTCACTCCAAAAAATCTAAAAATATGTCCTCATTCTTCACATAAGGAGGCAGAAGGGAGAGAGCTAGGGAGAGCTCTCTAGCATTTTCCAGTTAACACCGCCGCTGACAACCGTCAGCTATTGTCACCGACAACCACCATCATCACTGAGGATCATCATAAAAAATCTCAGCCATCTCCAAAGTATTAATAGGATTTAACCTTATTGTTCGGTATAATAGTCCATATGTGAGCATCTATAATACATATTGGGAAAACCAAACATTGTTATTGCTTATTAACTGTCATACTTGATTTTCTATACTCTCATTCTTCTCCAACAACAATGAAGTGAAGATCTTTATATCACTTAATATCTAGTAGATTTTGAAAATAGGCTAGGCCCCGTGGTTTTTTTCTTTTCCTAGTTTTCCACGTAAAAAATTCTCTAATCTTACTCTTTTATCTATTTGTGTTGAATTTGTATACACCGCTTAGACGTGAAACACACTCTACTGACTCAAATTTTCTTGCACACAACAAGACTTGAAAAAAAAAATCTATATTTATATTGTATTAATTTTAAAGTAAATTTGAAATTTTTTAAAATGCTAAATAAGCTATCTATAATCAAGGAAATCAATATAGGCTGTTTGATGGAGTGTTGTGAATTCAAAAAAATGATACTCTCAAATGCTATGAATTGAACATCTTTTTCATCATGAAATAGATTGAAAAATTAAAAGCTAAGGAAATTTATTGCATTTTGTTTGGCGTTTACCACCAACGGCAGTCATTAGCAATCACTGTCGTCACTGTTCAACTACTATCTTCTGATTATTACCGCTTGACTATTGAAATTAAAATCACTTTATGAATTTTAATTGTCCATCTGCAGACACTCAACTTGTAATTCTTACAAAGGAATTATATAACCACTCTATCTTCAATTGTGGAGAAGAACCATTTTTTATATCTACCCATGCGTTCTATGCTCTTCTGTGCCAGCATGAGCACATCAACCAGCATCTGGCTCCAAGAATACTCGCTCGAGTTCTCCTTCCCTCTCTTCCTCATGAACCTTCATGTCCTGCTTCTCCTTCATTGGCTTAATCATCTTCATTTGGGTTGTCGCCCGCCCAATTATCGTTTGGATAGCCCGTGGCACCCAAGACGACGAAGCTCTCGACAATAATTGCTTCATCTTCACAGACAAATAGGACGCACTCCTCCTACCTGTTGGGCCTTGACAATTGTAGCCCACCGACTACTGTACCTCCTGCCTCCGTTGCCTGTCAACTACGGTCCCTTTGACCACCATCGCACACCCACTATCGTCCCTTTGACCACAATCGCACGTGGAGTAGAGTCCCTCTGACCATCGTCGCCCACCGACTACGGTCCACTCGGACCTTCATCGCCCGCTAACTATGGTCCATCCGGCTCCATCACCCCCCAATTACAATCCCTTTAACTACCATCATCCACAACTACGATCCCTTCGACCACCATCGCCCGCCAACTATAGTCCACTCTGATGTCCATAGCCCGCTTACTACGGCCCCTCTAGCCACCGTCGCCCGTAAACTACATCCCTTCGACTATCATCGCCCGCCAACTACGATCCCTCCTACCACCATCGCCCGTCTGTGGGCTCCGAAAAATTCTAATTTTGGGATGTGTGATCCCGGGGGAATTTTCAGAAGGCAGATTGGGTTTCAGATAAGACACTACCCAGAGATTTCGCCCTCATTTGGTGAGGACTTTTTGATCTGAGTTCTGGTTTCCTATAGGCGCAAGCCCCTATAGTTAATTACCCCTCCCGATAATGAGAGAGAACTTTCGATTAAGGCTAGTCATTAAAAGGGGTCGAATAGGTTATAAACCTATCGTATAATAGCAACAAATTTAGAGTTTGAATTTTGAATTTGGAAGTTTAAAATTTGGAATTTATCACCATAAACTTAAAACTGGTGGTGGGGGGAATGAAGACAAGCCCGATCAAGATCCCATGGTTCCGCCGTCCCGGGCTGTCATGATCCCTGGTCTACTTAGTCAGAGGAGGTAGTCGACCCAACCTGACAGAAGGCACCTTGTCGGCAGCCATGGGTTGCTTCGTCCAAGAATACCTTGTAGACCTGGGTTGGTATTTATCTAAGGGGATATATCTGAATCCACCTTAGCTAATAGAGGGCTTTATGCCTATTAGATATACCCTATGATCCATCGCTCAAGGGTTTGACGCCTTTAGGGAACATACGGGCTTTGGTCGTGATCGTAATATAATGGTGCCATTTTTGCGGCGAAACCACCCGATCAGAGGGCACGTGCCACGTCCCTGTTGGCAAGAGATTGTTTGAGGATGAATCGTAGTGATACACCCGACATGCATTCACTCTTTGTGAGCTGAGATTAATTTCAGATTTATCACCCCCGACAAACAATTGCGGGAGGTGGATGATTTTTTTTTTTAGTTTTGAGTTTTAGATGATTGATTCTATTTCAAGAATTTGGACTTATATTTGACTATAGATTTGACCCCTCCGGTTGAGATTTTCAATCAACACGGCCATCATCGGGGTGACATTAAGGTCACTTGTATTTTTTGTAAGAATTTGGTAGGAATGTTATTTGAAAAATATTTGTGAATGGACCCCTCCGGTTGATATCTTCATTCAACACGGCCCATCATCGGGTGAAGTTGAGGTCGCTTGTATTTTTTTGTAGAATTTTGGGATGCATTTTGTTATTTCAAGTCGTGTCGACTCCAGTCCTTTAGAGGAGGAGGATGAAACTTGAATATTTAACCCGCGCAGCATTCTCGAATAGTTGGATTTGGCATTTATATTTGACGATCGGAGCACATGCGGGTTGTAGTATTTGACCCTGCGCAGCATTCTCGATCATTTATGTTTGTAACTTTAATAATTCTGTCGGAGCACATGCAGAGATGTAGCATTTGAGTTTAGGGGATCATATTTGATATAAAAGGGGCATTTTAAAATATTTAAATATGATCAAATTATGAGAGCGATTTTTATTTAGAAAACGGCCCGGGATTTCATTTAAGGGGCTTATGAACGCCTTCTGTCCGCTTGCACACATGTTGCGGATCCGGTGGCGTTACTTTTGATGAATTTTGCTTCATAAAAGATGTATTTTGACGTTTCAAATAATTTTATCTTCTTTATTGTCTTTTGACACAATTCCTAGAGGAGATTTACTCGATAGATGTTAGGAGATTGTGTTCGTAGGAGATTTATTTTGCTCGCTAGAAGCTCTCATATTCTCTTTCATAGATAGTCTAATTTGTTTGATATAAGCTCCTTATCTTTGTTTGTAGGCTAGTTATTATAGGCACTACGAATTCCCTATTCCTTCTTATAGGTGAATTGTAATACTCTTGTAGTGGGCAGGATGAGTCTTCAACAGTGGCTCGCAGGAGCTTGTTGTGATTATGACGAATCTTCTATCACCGCCAACAGGTGTTCATGTCTACGACAGTTATTCTTGTATATTCTTGTAGAACTTATGTTGGGTGCATAATAGGTCTACTATAGCAATCTGTAGGTGGACTGATTTGTTACCATCCACCTATAAGAATATTTCTTGAACATGAGATTTTGTTTCTTGCACACATTTTTTTTTATCAATTGTAGTTGGAGTCAAAGTCAATGCCCATATGTCGAAGCTCAATATACTATTTTTCCATTTCTCTTATTCTTCGATCATTTATATGTGCGGATATTATATAGTTAAATGAGAATGTGTGCTTCGGAGATTAATCCTTAGACTCATAAAAGTGAATCTAACACGAGGAAAAGCATGCATATGATTAAAACTTCTTACACTATCATCCTTATTTTTGTCTTCCTTTGTGAACCAAGTCTATGAAAATCTCTTCACCTTACGTATCAAGATTTTCTCCAAATAAGCTTTCATTGCAAATTCTTCTTTTCCTTCACATTACAACATTCATTGTTGTCTTCACCTACCATGATATGGATCAACCTCACCTTTTCCTTAACATAGCTTGGGTTCCTTTAATGTTTACTTTCAATCAAAATTATTTTAAGAAGATAATTGACGGATAAAAAGGGATTCTTCCATTAGTACCCAGTGATATCTAATAATATTATTAATCCCTTCCAATATGATAGATTTATGATATGACTGCTCAACAACTATTTTGGTTTCCAAATTGATTGATTTAGTAAGGGCTCAAATAATATTGCCATTTCTTTGAGTGTAAGACAGTGACAAAAATCTCTATTTGAAAGCATCACATATTAAGTCGATCTCAAATTAAATTGATTTTGAGTTCATTTCGAGGTAAGTACAATATTATTCGGTCAAATTTAATTTAAAAATTGATTTTATATTTAGAATTTCGTTCAAATCAATTTTTTAAATTTTAGTCCAAGTCCTTTATTGTTCAATGAAAATTTCGGCAGCCTCCCGGCGTCTCCTCCCCACCGAGGGAGAAATCGGGGCGGCATCTGCCGAAATTCTTCCTACCCGGACCTAAGGTCGACGGCGTAGGGGCTTCGAATTTAAACTATCTCACCAGGATCTAAGATCGACTACGTGAGGTCTTCAATTTGGAACCATCCCGGCCGGATTTAAGATGCGACGGCCCGGGGTCTTCAAATTTTAAAACCATCTGCCCGGATTAAAAATCAACGGCGCAGATCTTCAATTTCAAATCATCCCGGTCGGACCTAAGGTACGACGACCGGGGTCTTCGACACCTGTTTCAAAAATTATTTCTCCACTCTTCTTTTCTTTTATTTTTATTTCATTATATATATATATATATATATATATATATATATATATATATATATATATATATATATATATATATATATATATATATATATATATATATATATATATATATATATATATATATATATATATATATATATATATATATATATATATATATATATATATATATATATATTATTATATCACATATCTTATATATATATATATATAATATATATATTATTATATAACATATATATATATATAATATATATATATAACAGAGGAGAGGGAGAAAGTATCGGGTGAGAGCAAAGCAGGAGTCGGGCTAGGGCAGAGGTCGGAGGTCAGGCACGGCTCGAGATTCCTTGGTCGGCGACGGAGGCGGCGGAGGCGGGTTCGGCGTCGGGCAGGTTCCTGGCGGTGGCGTCGGCTCAGGCAAGGTCGACGGATGGATCGGGTCGGCGATCGGTCGGCGTCGGCCTAGCGTCGCACGGAGGAGAGGTGAGTTTTGAAACTTGATTTCTTCTTCTTCTCAGTGCGTATCTCTTGAGTGTGCGTGCGTGTTAACCGAATGAGAGAAGCGTTTTTTATGTCGTGAGAGAGGCGGTGGTTGAAACGACGTGTCCGATCGGCTATGTCGGTGGCTTCAGTCGGTTGGTTTTGCTGTTATAGTCAAAAAATGCCCCCCAACAAATATGATATGCGCTCTATAGCAGATCATGTTTGTTGTAAACTGGTTGACCCTATAGATCTCTAAAATTTGATTTTAGATGTCATATAGAGGGTCTTCTATAAATCCATGATTTATCTTTACGATTTGTCATTAATTAACATTTCTTCTGCCCTAGCTTTATGCTTTCATGGGCTTGATGAAGAATTCATATTGGTGACTTAAATCCTTTAGAATGATATTAGGTCGGTGGCAAATAGTCATCTGTCCAAAGCTTTTTTTGCATGGCGGACTTTAATGATGACAATATTCCCTTTGTTCGGCCTATGGCTTTACAAGAACTGCGGGATAATTTTCTTCGGTCCTGAGCTTTGTGCTTTATCGGACATGTTGAATAAGTGAAGCTCCTTCGATCTTAGTTTTGTGCTTGATAGATTTATTGAAGGATAATGCTTCCAAATTTGATAAGAGTTTTTGTTGTGGCTTGGTGCTTTTGACTTGACTGAGATTTTCTGAATTTTGTCTCAATCCATTTGTTAGTTGAGAAAATCTTCTGAATCTGAATTGCTTTGATTCGTTAAATTTGACAAATATCAAACTTAATAGTATTTGTCGTCGGGCTAACAAAACAGGTGCTTTCCTACTACGGTCTATTAGAACGGCTTGTTGAGTAAGTAAAGCTGTCAGTGGCTCGCCGCATATAGGCTTGTTGAGACTGATATCATACATATTTGAGCACTGGACTTGTACTATGATAGTTCATACTTGTCGAATTTGATTTTTTGAAGTTGTTAGATCAAAATTTCTTCTCAATCTGAAATTTGAGATTTTGGCAAAATTTTTGCGATGATCGTATATTTGCTTGCTTGAAGGCACCAGCTTCTGCCCTATATTTATGCTGTGATAGCTTCATGAATAATTTTAAATATTTATTTGGAGTTCGATGATAACCCAAATAAATATTTAAAATGCCCCCTGCCTTGAAGGGAAATTTCACCCGTCTTCAGATTTTTGGCATTTTTAAACTTAAAAATGCCCCGTCTTGTGGGAGAATTTCTAAGACATCCTAGAATTATTATCTCCTTTTACAAGGGAATTTTTTTTCAACTTACTTTTTAAAGAATAATACTTCTTTAAGTATCTCCCATTGATTGGGGGCATAGGTCTTCGATATTCCAAATCGATGAGTTGATAGCCTCCTCCCTTATACACCTTCTCGATGACAAAAGGACCTTACCAATTTGGTTCAAATTTACCACCAATTCTTTGGTGTGGAATAATTATCTTCTCAGCACTAAGAATGTCATTCATGATATTTCTTTTTATAGCTTTAACTTGAATATTGAGATTTTGGTTCTTCTGCCCTGTGCTTTGTGCTATGGACATTTGATGAAGAATTATCTGATTTGTCTGTACTGACTTGTCAGGAGATTTATACCTTCTGCCCTTTACTTCTAGCTTTTGCGGGCTTGATGAAGGAGTAGATGCCGGAGACCTAACCCTTTAGGTTTGTATTAGGCGGTGGCGAGAAGTCATCGGTCCAGAGCTTTGTGCATAACGGACTTGTTGATGGCATAATCCACTTAGTTCAGCCTTGAGCTTTATGCGAACTTTGGGATAATTTTCTTCGGTCCTTTACTTTGTGCTTTGACGGACTTATGAAGAAAAAAAAATTCCTTCGATCCTCGCTTTGTGCTTTACGGATTTGTTGAAGGATTTACAGGTTCTGGATTCAGTTGATAGTACCGAACGTAGGTAGTATCTTGATCCTTAACCACTTGAGAAGACTTTAATCTGAATCACTTGAGTTCATCAGATTGGGAGAGCTAGAATTTGACAGCTCTTTGTCATCTGGTTACTAGGATGGGGTTCCTCTACTACGGCCTCTCTTATGGCTTATTGAGTAGACAGAGCTGCCAGCGATCCGGCCATATTTAGGCTTGTTGGATCCGACTTTTTACACCCATTTAGGTTTCAGACTTAAGAAATGCGCTTCCCAATGCTAACTTCACTGAAGTTGGTAGATTTGAAGTTCTCCTTTGTGGTTGAAGATTTGGAGCTTACACACATTTGGTAGTTTGCTCGATATTCCTTCTTCCCACTGGAACTTTGATTCTCCAGTCATTTGGGAGAATTTCGTAGACTACGATCACTTGAACTTGTCGAGTCAAATTTACCTTCATTCTTCATGCAGTCCTTACTGACGGATTGACGAAATGGGGGTTCCGCTACTACGGCCTTACTTATGGCTTGTTGAGTAGAAGGAGCTGCCAGCGATCCAGCCATATTTGGGCGTATTGGATCTGACCTTTTACACACATTCAAACCTTAAGCTTCAGACTGTTGAAAGACTTCAAGCTTCTTCAGCTCAATTTTGTGAGAGTGTGTAGCTACAAAAGTCTTTTTCTTGACTTTTGAGTTTTGGTTTGTTGTAGAAGGTGTTGTATCTATCTTTTAAAAGATCACCTACATATACTTTGAAAAACACATATTTGTATTCTTTAGCATAAAAGAATATTTAAATTGATAGTTTTAAATATTTATTCGGGGATCTCGACATACGGCGCGATGTCGACCCGAATAAATATTTAAAATGCCCCCTGTCTTGTAGGGACATTTCAGAATAGAATAAATTTGGAATTTCGAGATTTTAAATATTCATTTAGGGATCTCGGCATACAGCGCGATGTCGACCCAAATGAATATTTAAAATGCCCCCAGTATTTAGGAATATTTGTAGATGTCATCCATGATGCTTCTTTTCGTAGCTTTAGCTTGACTCCTGAGATTTTGATTCCTTCTACCTAGTGTTCTGGGTAGCGAACTTGATGAAGGGTTATCTGATTTGTCTGCACTGACTTGTCAGAAAATTCGCATGCCTTCTGCCCTCTGCTTCTAGCTTTGACGGGCTTGATGATAGATTCCGGTGACCTAAACCCTTAAGTTTATATAAGGTCGGTGGCAAGATGTCATCCATTGTGGTCGCAGATTTGAATTCTACGAGCATTTGTAATTTATCGCGACTCATTATTTCTACTGGAACTTTGATTCTCCTGTCAATTAGGAGTCTTCTGGACTACGACTATTAGAACTCGTCGAGTCAAATTGGCCTTCGTTCTTCCTACAGTCCCTACTAACGGGTTGACGAAGTAGGGGTTCCGCTACTACGGCCTTTCTTATGGCTTGTTGAGTAGACAGAGCTGCCAGCGATCCGGCCATATTTGGGCGTGTTGGATCCGACCTTTTACACCCATCCGAACCTTAAGCTTCAGGCTGTTGAAAGACTTCAAGCTTCTTCAGCTCAATTTGTTGAAGTGTATAATCACAAAAGTCTCTTTCTTGACTTTTAAAATCTTGGTACACTCGAAGGAATGAAGTCACGAACTTTTAGAAAAATCACCCACATACACTTTGAAAAAGATTTCATTATATTCTTTAGCATGAAAGAATATATGTATTGATAATTTTAAATATTTATTCGGGGATCTCGGCATACGACGCGATGTCGACCCGAATAAATATTTAAATGCCCCCTGTCTCATAGGGAGATTTTGGATAGGCTTTGTATTTTAAAATTTTAAATATTTATTCGGGGATCTCGGCATGCGGCGTGATGTCGACCCGAATAAATATTTAAAATGCCCCCAGTCTGATGGGGGATTTTGAAATGCATTCTTGTTATACAAGAGAATTTCAAAATATGAATGTATCGCACATAAATGTGTATGAAATACATAGCATTTTCTTGGGCAATTTTATGCGTAGTATTTTTTATTATTTTTTTTTTTTAGATATCGATCGTTGATCGACGATCATAGGTCTCTGACCCTCCAGGTCGAATAACTTATAAGCTCCTCCCTGAAATACCTCCTCGATAATAAAGGGGGCCCTCCCAATTGGATACGAATTTGTCACCATTTTTTTTTTTGTGAGATAATGGGTCTTCTCAACACCAAGACCAATTCTCCTTCTTGAAATGTCGAAGGACGCACCATCTGATCGAATGATTTTGTCATTCTTCCTCGATAGATTTCTATTTTTTTTTTTTTTTTTTTTAGCTTCCAACCTGAGTTCATCAAGTGTGTCGAACTCTTCTATTCTTAAATGAGCATTCTTGGTTTCGGCAATCATCTGTTCTTCTATCTCCAATCTTATTCTCCTTGAAGCTTGCTTGACAGGTATGACATCTAGTTTGATGACTAATCTGTGAATCGCCACATCAGGGGATAAGCTAGACATCTTCGTATATGCCCAAGCAAAGTAATCACTGAATTCACAGAGAATCTCTTTCATTTTCTTCGCTTGCTCTTTGAGAAGAACGTCACTAATGCAAGTCGGGCGATAATCTTCTTTAACCTAAGAGGATATGGTTGCAGAGTGATGAGATTTATTTAAGGATTTCTCAAGGCGTAGACCATCAAGAATATTTTTTTTTTATAGGGACCATCTTTAAGATCAACTTTTGAAGAATTTCTTTAATGGTGGATCTCTAGGAGTACACACTAGATGTCACACAATTCTTTGAAAAAAATTTTTAGAGATGTGAGTCTCTATATTTATTTTCACTTATGTTGGGACCTTTCAGCGGTGGATTCTTGAATACATATCCAAGTGTCACACCCCGATGCTCACCATACATATCTTGATTCTTTCTTTACTCTACCATCATAATAGATGGTAGCTTTTAGCTCCATCGGGATCTTTAAGTGATGGATCTTTGGACATAAGGACCAAATGTCGCATCTTGATGTTCATCGTACAGAGCTCAATATCATCATTATTTTTGCTGCTACTATAACACATAAGTGACTAGCCAAAGATGGAAAGAGAAACCATTCCCCAGCGGAGTCGCCAGAAATCTGTGGGCTCCGAAAAATTCCAATTTTGGGATGTGTGATCCCGGGGGAATTTTCAGAAGGCAGATTGGGTTTCAGATAAGACACTACCCAGAGATTTCGCCCTCATTTGGTGAGGACTTTTTTATCTGAGTTCTGGTTTCCTATAGGCGCAAGCCCCTATAGTTAATTACCCATCCCGATAATGAGAGAGAACTTTCGATTAAGGCTAGTCATTAAAAGGGGTCGAATAGGTTATAAACCTATCGTATAATAGCAACAAATTTAGAGTTTGAATTTTGAATTTGGAAGTTTAAAATTTGGAATTTATCACCATAAACTTAAAACTGGTGGTGGGGGGAATGAAGACAAGCCCGATCAAGATCCCATGGTTCCGTCGTCCCGGGCTGTCATGATCCCTGGTCTACTTAGTCAGAGGAGGTAGTCGACCCAACCTGACAGAAGGCACCTTGTCGGCAGCCATGGGTTGCTTCGTCCAAGAATACCTTGTAGACCTGGGTTGGTATTTGTCTAAGGGGATATATCTGAATCCACCTTAGCTAACAGAGGGCTTTATGCCTATTAGATATACCCTATGATCCATCGCTCAAGGGTTTGACGCCTTTAGGGAACATACGGGCTTTGGTCGTGATCGTAATATAATGGTGCCATTTTTGCGGCGAAACCACCCGATCAGAGGGCACGTGCCACGTCCCTGTTAGCAAGAGATTGTTTGAGGATGAATCGTAGTGATACACCCGACATGCATTCACTCTTTGTGAGCTGAGATTAATTTCAGATTTATCACCCCCGACAAACGATTGCGGGAGGTGGATGATTTTTTTTTTAGTTTTGAGTTTTAGATGATTGATTCTATTTCAAGAATTTGGACTTATATTTGACTATAGATTTGACCCCTCCGGTTGAGATTTTCAATCAACACGGCCATCATCGGGGTGACATTAAGGTCACTTGTATTTTTGTAAGAATTTGGTAGGAATGTTATTTGAAAAATATTTGTGAATGGACCCCTCCGGTTGATATCTTCATTCAACACGGCCATCATCGGGGTGAAGTTGAGGTCGCTTGTATTTTTGTAGAATTTTGGGATGCATTTTGTTATTCAAGTCGTGTCGACTCCAGTCCTTTAGAGGAGGAGGATGAAACTTGAATATTTAACCCGCGCAGCATTCTCGAATCGTTGGATTTGGCATTTATATTTGACGATCGGAGCACATGCGGGTTGTAGTATTTGACCCTGCGCAGCATTCTCGATCATTTATGTTTGTAACTTTAATAATTCTGTCGGAGCACATGCAGGGATGTAGCATTTGAGTTTAGGGGATCATATTTGATATAAAAGGGGCATTTTAAAATATTTAAATATGATCAAATTATGAGAGCGATTTTTATTTAGAAAACGGCCCGGGATTTCATTTAAGGGGCTTATGAATGCCTTCTGTCCGCTTGCACACATGTTGCGGATCCGGTGGCGTTACTTTTGATGAATTTTGCTTCATAAAAGATGTATTTTGACGTTTCAAATAATTTTGTCTTCTTTATTGTCTTTTGACACAATTCCTAGAGGAGATTTACTCGATAGATGTTAGGAGATTGTGTTCGTAGGAGATTTATTTTGCTCGCTAGAAGCTCTCATATTCTCTTTCATAGATAGTCTAATTTGTTTGATATAAGCTCCTTATCTTTGTTTGTAGGCTAGTTATTATAGGCACTACGAATTCCCTATTCCTTCTTATAGGTGAATTGTAATACTCTTGTAGTGGGCAGGATGAGTCTTCAACAGTGGCTCGCAGGAGCTTGTTGTGATTATGACGAATCTTCTATCACCGCCAACAGGTGTTCATGTCTACGACAATTATTCTTGTATATTCTTGTAGAACTTATGTTGGGTGCATAATAGGTCTACTATAGCAATCTGTAGGTGGACTGATTTGTTACCATCCACCTATAAGAATATTTCTTGAACATGAGATTTTGTTTCTTGCACACATTTTTTTTTTTTATCAATTGTAGTTGGAGTCAAAGTCAATGCCCATATGTCGAAGCTCAATATACTATTTTTCCATTTCTCTTATTCTTCGATCATTTATATGTGCGGATATTATATAGTTAAATGAGAATGTGTGCTTCGGAGATTAATCCTTAGACTCATAAAAGTGAATCTAACACGAGGAAAAGCATGTATATGATTAAAACTTCTTACACTATCATCCTTATTTTTGTCTTCCTTTGTGAACCAAGTCTATGAAAATCTCTTCACCTTACGTATCAAGATTTTCTCCAAATAAGCTTTCATTGCAAATTCTTCTTTTCCTTCACATTACAACATTCATTGTTGTCTTCACCTACCATGATATGGATCAACCTCACCTTTTCCTTAACATAGCTTGGGTTCCTTTAATGTTTACTTTCAATCAAAATTATTTTAAGAAGATAATTGACAGATAAAAGGGATTCTTCCATTAGTACCCAGTGATATCTAATAATATTATTAATCCCTTCCAATATGATAGATTTATGATATGACTGCTCAACAACTATTTTGGTTTCCAAATTGATTGATTTAGTAAGGGCTCAAATAATATTGCCATTTCTTTGAGTGTAAGACAGTGACAAAAATCTCTATTTGAAAGCATCACATATTAAGTCGATCTCAAATTAAATTGATTTTGAGTTCATTTCGAGGTAAGTACAATATTATTCGGTCAAATTTAATTTAAAAATTGATTTTATATTTAGAATTTTGTTCAAATCAATTTTTTAAATTTTAGTCCAAGTCCTTTATTGTTCAATGAAAATTTCGGCAGCCTCCCGGCGTCTCCTCCCCACCGAGGGAGAAATCGGGGCGGCATCTGCCGAAATTCTTCCTACCCGGACCTAAGGTCGACGGCGTAGGGGCTTCGAATTTAAACTATCTCACCAGGATCTAAGATCGACTGCGTGAGGTCTTCAATTTGGAACCATCCCCGGCCGGATTTAAGATGCGACGGCCCGGGGTCTTCAAATTTTAAAACCATCTGCCCGGATTAAAAAATCAAACGGCGCAGGTCTTCAATTTCAAATCATCCCGGTCGGACCTAAGGTACGACGACCGGGGTCTTCGACACCTGTTTCAAAAATTATTTCTCCACTCTTCTTTTCTTTTATTTTTATTTTTTATTTATTATATATATATATATATATATATATATATATATATATATATATATATATATATATATATATATATATATATATATATATATATATATATATATATATATATATATATATATATATATATATATATATATATATATATATATATTATATCTATCTTATAATATATATAATATATATATTCTTATATAACATATATTATATAATATATATATAACAGAGGAGAGGGGAGAAGTATCGGGTGAGAGCAAAGCAGGAGTCGGGCTAGGGCAGAGGTCGGAGGTCAGGCACGGCTCGAGATTCCTTGGTCGGCGACGGAGGCGGCGGAGGCGGGTTCGGCGTCGGCAGGCGGTGGCGTCGGCTCAGGCAAGGTCGACGGATGGATCGGGTCGGCGATCGGTCGGCGTCGACCTAGCGTCGCACAGAGGAGAGGTGAGTTTTGAAACTTGATTTCTTCTTCTTCTCAGTGCGTATCTCTTGAGTGTGCGTGCGTGTTAACCGAATGAGAGAAGCGTTTTTTATGTCGTGAGAGAGGCGGTGGTTGAAACGACGTGTCCGATCGGCTATGTCGGTGGCTTCAGTCGGTTGGTTTTGCCGTTATAGTCAACACCGTCGATTACAATCCCTCCGACCACCGTTGTTTGACTATGATCTTACCAACCAAATGAATATGCCAATACTCTTCTGAGAATAACTCTCATATCACTAGATTTTTCTTACTCCCACCATATAGTGTGCTTTATATGATGTGTATTTACTATATCGAGTCAAGGCTTTTCCCTCGAGGGAAGCTCTCAATTGTAATCAATAGTAAACACTAATATAATAATTTTAACTGGGTCATGCCCCATGATTTTTTTCCATTTTCCGGATTTTACACGTAAAAATCTTAGTATCCCTTATGACTCTTCGTACAAAGCTTGATGCTAAACTCTACTTCTCTCTCCCGCCATGATGTTTAAGTCCTCAATAAATATATTCAAAAACTTACATTGTAGAACGCTTTATTTAAAAATCCGAATAGTTGTGCTAGTTAAAAAATAATAATCTTCGTTCAACAAATATTACAAATATAACAGCTTTATTTTTCAAAAATTAAGAAGAAAAATTATTTGGTTTAAATTTAAAAATTTTAGAGATTAAAAAATATGAAATATTTAAATTTAAAAACTCTTAGTTGGTAGCTCTCAAGCAATAAATTATGATAAATTGTTTTTTAATACCTGATTTATTAATAAATTCTATCACGTGACTATATCCGAAAATGGTGCAGATCTCCGAAATCCGCAAAGCCTGTTAGCCGACCAAAGTGTATAAATGAATACATGAATAAATGGCCGAGATGTTCGGGTCGGTTCCGTACGAAGCCTTGACCCGTAAGCAGATCCGTTGGCCCACCCATACTCAAAGGAGTCCAAATTGGTGTAGTTGCATGTGAACTTTGGTAATTTACAAGTGGTTAATGTGGTCCATGGACGGGAACAATTATTACGTCCTCTGACCTGACGTAAAGGTACGTTCAGCCACCAATAACATGTCGCCACGTGCTCTTACTCTTTACCGCGCGGCCCTACGACTTGACCCGGAGCGGAACCCGGGAATGCTATGTTCGCGATTTTCTCGGTATTTGCTCGGTATTGCTTTGCAAAAACGAGAAATACCGTTCTGTGAAGACCAAAATTATACAATACCGAGTTGTAGCGAGTTTTTCTACAACTCGGTACAACACGGTAAAACTCCGTATTTGCTCGGTATTGCTAAGGATTTGCTCGGTATTGCTAGGTATTTGCTCGGTATTGCTAGAAAAAACTAGGTACAACTCAGTATTTGCTCAGGATTTGTTCGGTATTGCAAAGGATTTGCTCGGTATTGCTAGGTATTTGCTCGGTACGTATTGCTAGAAAAAACTAGGTACAACTCGGTACAACTCAGTATTTGCTCAGGATTTGCTCGGTATTGCTAGGGATTTGCTCGGTATTGCTAGGTATTTGCTCGGTATTGCTAGGAAAAACTAGGTACAACTCGGTATTTGCTAGGTATTTGAAATATATCCAAAAAGTGATGGGATATTGTTCGGCTCGTCAAGGATTTAAAAAAACGCACGCGCTAGAACCCAAAAAACAGCGGGTCGGGTCGGCGACTTTTCTTCATGTACGTGTCGCTAAAATATTGGTGGCCGAACGTAGAGGAGCGTACGTTCACCGGCCAAATAAAAGTTCCATGGACGAGGGGCCATATCCTATGAGGAATTTTTCATACAAATTTCATAAAGATTTTTTTTTTTTTTTTGGTTTATATGTGTGACACTTTATTTTTTATTATTATTGTGACAAAAAAGTACCTTTCAAAATAGGACATTGAAATATTTGATTTTAGGATTATTCGATTGCCTTAAAATTGTATAATACTTATTAATTAATCTTCTATCAAATTAAATTTGATTATATATTGGTTTGATTTGATAATTTGTATTTTTTTTAGTCAAATCTGAAGATTGATTTAATATTATTATGTGCAAGAATATTCACTGCATTAGAAATAATTTATTATTTTAACATTGTACAAAAATTTTTGAATGTTTACGAAAAAAATAAGTTGTAAGAAGCTCATACTGGATACAAGATTTTTTATATATATTCGTTGCATCATAAATAATTTATAATTTTAACATTATATGAAAACAATAGTGGGGCTTACTGGCTTAGTTTAATTGAAATGATTTCACTAGATGTAGTGTAAGTTACAAATGATGCTCATCTTCCTAACTAGGGAAGGCATTAATACAATTTAGGCTTCGTTTGGGACAACTTTCTTATTACTTCTTAAAGCAACGTTCTAATACAAAAGTTTTAATTTCTGTACTAAAAAATTGCTTCATGAAGCATTAAAAAGATATCCCACATGAAACCTTAGTAGATATGAACGTCAAATGATAAATTTCATAGTGAAACTTTGAGAAAGTCTTGAGAAGTTTCACTAAGAAATCACCAACGATATTTCGAAGATAAGAAGTAATATTTCGAAATATCGCTGGTGATTTGCTCAATCATTCTCTTTATAAGAAAAGGAATTACAAAACAAGATGATGAGCATAAACCGTGGTGTCAGTGTTGGATGTGCGAGAACTCCGTATGAGAAAGGGGATTATTAAGACTTGATATAATTAGATTTATGAGTGGGTGACTTCGATGAAGGCCTCATGTTGATATGTGAGCTCATCGGTGTGTAACTCTCATTATAGCACCTTGTAAATATGTTGGCTCTTAGTTTATGATACTTAATTATTTGAAGTGAGGAGAGAATTAATATTGGGAGCTATCTTATGAAAAATGAGAGTTATCAAGATGTGAGATTATTAAGTTTGGTTCTTCATCAGATAAAAAATATATTAATATGGGAATACTAGTTGATAGTCACTCACCTACAAAGTTAAGCTTTTGAACTAAAATCTATTTTATCATTTGATGTACCTATTCTAATTTTAGTTACATTGGTAAATACTCCTAACAAAACCTAAACAACTTTTATTTTAGAAAAAACTACTTGTTGGTGTTATATATTAAATCTTCATTTGGGACGAGTTTTTTGCTGTTTTCAAAAGCAGTTTTTTAGTAAAAAAAATTTAGTTTAATAAATTTTATAAAAGTTATTTTAGAAAACAATAAGAAATTAATCCCTAGGGGTGCAACCCAGTCAAGCTGACTCGTGAGCCGGCTCGGACTCGACGAGTCAAGCTTATCAAGCTAGCGCGTCGAGCTCAAACAAGATTTTGAGTTCGACGGGCTTATCGAGCTCGAATTCGAACAATCCTCCACCCGACTTGATTACTCTTCAAGCTGCTCGCATAATTGAACGTCGGGATCACAATTGGATGCAAAGGCGGAAATGAATGTTGGGATAGCACTAGGAAAGATGTATCGCACCGTGGGCGGGGCGGAAGGCGGGAGATGATTCACACGTGGGGGAAGCGGGATAAGAGCTCGAGTTGGCGGGAAAATGAAACCGTTGACGAGACGGAAGGAGAGAAGACGAGAAGGCGGGCGGAAAAGTGAAATCGAAGGTGGGAAACGAAAGCTCAGCCGCAAGACGCGGGATCGGAGCTCATACTCGACAAACTCATTTTTTCCTAGCGAGTCGAGCTTGAGCTCAACTTTTGAGTTCGACTCGAGTTCAAGCTCGACATTTTTCTCGTGGGTAAAGCTTGAACAAGGCTAGACTCGAGCTTGAACCGACTAGTTTGCACCCCTAATTATCCCAAATGAAACCCGAAGCTTATAATTAATCTATAAAAAGGCTTTTGTAAAATTATGATACAACTACAAATAAATAATTATTAATTAAAAAAAAAAAACGCGCCAGCATACAGTCCTAGCTGAGTGGGACATTTTGTTATATAAAATAACTGATATGATATTTCATCCAAAAAAATGATATAATATTTCTATAGACATTCTTCAAAAAACTTTATAAAGCAATTCCACATATAACCTCTGTCCCTTGAAATTGCAGTATTTTGGCCGTTACCTTTCGTGGCCTCTCATCTCCGAGAAATTATTCTCTACGGACACCTTACGGTCCGGAGATCCCACCATAGACCATTTCTTATATTAATTTATTATGATGGCTTTGCTTTAGAGCGTTATGAAAGACTGATCCAATGAATTTCATATCATTGAAACATCTTTAAGGTTTTTGTTATGAGGGAGAAGGAAGAAGAAGAACAGTGAAGATGTTAATGGATTATTTTCTTTCTTTTCTGCTGTTAGTATTCTGTGGCTTTGCTTTGCACTTCTATTATAACGCCTGGATAAGGCCTGAAAAGATTAGGAGAAAGCTGCGGCGACAAGGCATCGGCGGCCCCCCGCCGGCCTTTCTCCATGGAAATATGAAGGAGGCCAAGAGGTTGGTATGGGAGGAGAAGGCCGGGAGGAGAGGAGAGGATCAGAAGATAAGGCATGACTATACTTCAAGCGTATTTCCTTACTTTGAGAGATGGAGAAATATGTATGGTATGTAAGCACCTCTTTAAATTTTTTTTTTCTTCAGCTTACCCTTTTGATCCTCCTCTTCTTCGCCTGGGAGAAAAAAAATCTCATTGAAAGGGATAATAAAATTGAGTTCTTGATATATTTTAATGGCCCTTTTTTGTTGAATAGAGAGAACGAACACAGCAAGAGATAGAATAAGATAAAAGTGATTTTCATTTCATTTATTTTCTCTATGATACAAAGACCTATATATAGACTAAATACAGAGATATACGAAGGTAACGGCATATCAAGAATGCCGTTTGATGACGTGGCAAGAGCTTGATCTGTTGCCGTTCAGGTATATATAACAGCCCCCTTCAAACCAATGATGAGTCAGCAGTGAGTTTGCTTGTTAACTGTTTGAACCGGAGAATGGGGAGTGGCTTGGTGAAGATATCGGCGGTCTGATCATTTGTACAAATATGATATACCGCGATGTGTTTAGCTTGAATGTTATTCCGGATGAAATGACAATCCACGTCTATGTGTTTGGTGCGAGCGTGATAGTCTGGGTTGTTGGCGAGAGCGATAGCGGAAGTGTTGTTGCAATAAATGATGGTAGGTGTTATTTGCGGTGAGTGAAAATCTGCTAGAAGTTGCCTTAGCCAAAGAATTTCGGCTGCCTCTGTTGCAAGTGAACGGTATTCGGCCTCGGTGGATGAGCGAGCTACGGTAGTTTGCTTCTTTACCTGCCACGATATAAGAGAGGTGCCCAAGAAATTACAATAACCTGATATAGAGCGACGGTCGTCGGAGTCGCTCACCCAGTCAGCGTTCGAGAAGCCTTGTAGTTGAAGAGAGCCTTGTCGGAGAGGAATACCAAGGCTGGTAGTGCCGTTGATGTAGCGAAGTAGCCGTTTGAGCCCGTCGAAATGTTTGTTTAGAGGTTTATGCATATGTTGGCTTAAGTTTTGGACGGTAAACTGAATATCGGGTCTGGTTAAAGTGGTACTGAAGAGCTCCGAGGAGTTGTCGGTATAGGTGTGGGTTCGCAAAATTTTCCTGTGCTTGGGTGGTGAGATTGATTTTACAGGAGATGGGAGATGAAACAGTGCTTGTGTTGAGCATGCCTGCCTTATCCAATATGCGTTGTGCATACTGTTTTTGGTGTAGAATAACACCGTCAGAGATGGGAATGGATTGAATGCCCAAAAATTGGGCTAGAGGGCCGAGATCTCTCATGTGAAACCGAGAGTGGAGATTTGTGAGGAGATGGGTGATTTCAGACTGGGAATTTCCGGTAAGCAGAATGTCGTCGACGTAAATGAGTTTATACATACGGGTTGTGCCGTGTTGGTATGTGAGGAGAGAGGGGTCGGCGGGACTAAGCTTGAACCCGAAAGTAATAAGATGATTTGAAAGGGTGGCGTACCATTCACGAGTCGACTGTTTGAGTCCGTATAAAGCCTTCTTGAGCCTGCAAACGTAGTTTGGATGAAGAGTATCTTGAAAGCCTTGCGGCTGCTGCATGTAAACAGTTTCAGATAGTGTGCCGTGTAAAAAAGCATTTGAAATGTCAAGTTGATGAATATTCCATTTATAATGTAAAGTAATGAGAATAAAAATGCGAACCGTAGGCATTTTAGCAACGGGGCTAAAGGTTTCTGTGTAATCGATCCCATGTTCTTGATTAAAGCCTTTAGCAACGAGCAGGGGCGGAGGGAGGGGGGGCAAGGGGGGGCACGTGCCCCCCCTAAAAAAATTTTTTTTTTTCATGGATGGCTGCATGTGAGTATGTGACAAGAGCTTAAAACATATATATATATATATTTTTTTTTTTTTTTTTTTTTGAGAAAAGGAATAGATTTAGATATAATTATTTAGTCACCATTTTTATTACATATACTATATTCATAAAAAAATATTTATCAAATTTATTGATCAAAATTTTTTTGGTCAAAAAATGAATCTTAAAAAGTATTTTATTTATTTTAAGATATGTGTAATATACATTTTAATTGAATTTTTTTATGTTTTTGCACTCATTTTAAAGCAAATTTAAATGTGGTGGATTAATTTACATAAAAAATTAGCATTATTTTTATAAATAATAAGACCTAACAATTCCATAATTTAACATGCAAGAATATGCCTTAGATTTTGTTCGGAATAATTTTCTTACAAATTTTCACAATAATTATTTTATAAAAATTTTCACTCTGGCAACAGTATCATATCAAAGTCCCAAACAGAGACTGCTTCCAAATGGCTTGCGTTCCCTCGAAACAAACTGCTTGCTTCGTTTTCCCCTATGCTCATCTCTCGCAACTCACAATCTCGAGCACAGTTTTCCTTTTCGTTTTCGCTCCTCTCTCGCCATATTATTTGCATTCTTAATTTTGATCTTACAACTCCTCTTAGCTCTAGTAATTAATAAGACGGAAAACGGAATTATTTTAATGTATTTTGACATTCAAGATGAGATGACAAACCGCCATAAAATTGACCGCCGGAAAATAAACTGTCAGAAAATCGCTGGAAAATTATGTCAGTAATGGGTGCTTTTCCTGTAGTATTTAATTTAGGCCCCCCCTGAATAAAGTTTCTGGCTCCGCCACTAGCAACGAGTCTAGCTTTATATCTGGCGATAGTGCCGCCGGGTGCGGGAGGGACTAGCTCCCATGTCCCTTATTCTTGAAGGGCTTGAAATTCTTGCGACATGGCGAGGCGCCAGTGTTCAGATTTTGAGGCTTGAGTGTATGTAGTGGGTTCGATTGGTTGTAGAATGTGAGCGAGGTCAAAACTCTGTTTGGGTTTTGCGTTGCCGGTTTCCAAACGAGTTAGCATGGTGTGGCTAGTGGGTATAGCTCTTTGGGTCTGAGGTTTGTCGGTCACGTTAGTGGGTGATTGAGAGATAGCAGGAGCGGGTTCATTGTGCGAAGGCGGAGAGGTGGTGTGATGGCTAATGGCATTGGATGTGTGTGACTGGGTTGGTCTAGAACAGATTTGTTGATTAAGTGTTGTAGGTAAGCCAGTGGACGGGACTAAAAGCAGAGGAGGGATGTTAGGCTGAGTGTTAGTAAACGGGTGTTGAGTGGTTGTGGCTGTATAAAAGGGAAAGATGACCTCGTTGAAGATCACGTGACGGGATGTGTAAATTTGGTTTGTATTAATGTCAAGGCATCGATAGCCTTTTTGTGGGTTGGCATAACCAATGAAGATACATGGTTGCGATAGAGGTGAGAGTTTGTTCTTGGCGTATGGCTTCAGCCAAGGATAGTAAAGACAGTCGTAAACCTTGAGGTGATCGTAGGGGGTGGTGCCCGTAAAGCAGTTCGTGAGGGGATTTGTTTAGAGTGTTGGGTGAGGGTAGCCGGTTTATTAAGTAGGCAGCGGTAAGAATTGTGTCCACCCATAGGTATTGAGGCACGTGAGCCTGAATGAGGAGAGCCCGAGTAGTTTTGGTGAGATGGCGATGCTTGCGTTCGGCGATGCCATTTTGAGGTGGGGAGTATGGACAGGTAAACTGGTGAACTATACCGATGTGTTTGAGAATAGTTTTAAAATTATTTCCGGTAAACTCGCCTCCGCCGTCCGTGCGAAGGGTGCGAATGTGAGTCTTAAATTGGCATTTAATGAAGCGATGAAATTCAAGAAAACTAGTTAGAGCGTCAGACTTGCGAACCAGTGGATAAATCCAAACGTATTTAGAAAAGTCGTCTATAAACGAAATATAATAGCGAAAATCTTTATTAGACGCCACAAAAAACGGACCCCATATATCAGAATGAATGAGATGAAAAATTTCTTTACTAACAGTGTTAGAGCTAGGAAAAGGGAGACGATGGCTTTTTGCCATGCTACAGACATTACACATGGACCTAATATATGAATTGCAGATGTTCTTGTGCTGTAGAGCCAGGTCGGAGATGGTTTGAGCGGAGGGGTGACCGAGGCGTTGGTGCCAGAGGTCTGGAATCGCTTGGATAGACAGAAGCGTGAGCTTTGACGGTTGTGTCGATTTTAGTGAGGCGGAGTGCAGCGGGTATAGCCCGTTAATACACGGACCCTTGAGAAGAGGGCAGAGGGTCCTCTGATCCTTAATTTCATAGCCATTTGGAGAGAAAGTTATAAGGCAATTGTTATCTGTTGTCAGCTGATGAATTGAAAGCAAATTGAAATAAAGATTTGGAACTAGGTGAAAGTTTGATAGCATTAGCGTACCTTGAGGCGTCGGGATAATACCTCTACCTGTGTTGTGGATCGGAATTTGTTGTCTGTTTCCAAGAATTACCTTATTGGTACCAGTGTATGCTTGGGTTGTTTGGAATTGATTTGGGTCGGTGGTGAGGTGGGAGGAAGCGCCGCTATCAAGAAACCATTCCGTTGATGAGGATGGGTTCGGCGAGCTGAAGAGGGCCGCAGTGGGTTGTTCGGTGTTATATTGCTCATCGTGACGATGCCAGCACTTGACCGCAGAGTGACCTTATTTCCAGCAGATTTGACATGTTACAGGATTTCTTGGTGTGGGGTTTCAGCGATTGTTATTTGAATTGTTTTGCGGCTGGCGGTTTGGAGGTGTGTTGCGGCCGCGATTGTTGTTGTAGCGACTGCGTCCGCGGCCTCGAGAGGTCGTGAGGGCCATGGATTTGTCGGAGGATTGAAGAGATTGAAGCTCGCTTGACGTTTCGTGCGCAAGATTCAGTTCCTCGCTGCAAAGAAGAGTGTAGAGATCGTCCAGGATTAAGGGTTGTAAATTTGTACGAATCGCTGTTTTGAAAGCTTGGTAGGTGTTGGGAAGGCCGTCGAGAGTGTAGTGGATTATGTCTTCGGCATTAAGTGGGGCACCTGCGGCAGCTAGGGAATCGACCTTGGATTTGATATCGAGTAAATATTGAGTCATATTTTTGTCTTTCATTGACAAATAATGAAGTTCATGCCAGAGTAGGGCAATTCTTGACCGGGTGCTTGATTGGAGCAGTCGATCGAGCGTAGTCCAAATGTCGGAGCTATGCTCGACAGAGAGGATGTAGGGAAGTAAAGTGGATGAAATGACGGAGTAGAGGGACGCCGCAAGGTTTTGATCCACGTGAAGCCATTCAGTGTATTTTGTGTTTGGTATCATCTGACCTGTGGCGTCGGCAATGATCTTGGGCGGAGGAGGAGAAGATCCGTCCAAGAATCCTTCATAGGAATTTGCTATGAAAAGTTTTATTACCTGAGTCCTTCAAACCGGAAAGTTATCCGTGTATAGAGGTTGAGTAATCACGTTCTTGATAGTGGTCATCAAGAATTTGAAGGTGGCAGGGACGGTGTGAATTTGGGATGTTGGATGTGATGGTGTGGGTGGGCAGGCGTCAGATGTCTGGGATGAGGGTGGGGACGCCATGAGTGGGGCTAGAGCTGTTCAGTTGAGGGTTAAAAAAAATGAGGAAACAGGGAAGGGAAAGAAAGAAAGAACCAGGAAGAAGGAATTAACTTGTCTCTGATACCATGTTGAATAGAGAGAACGAACACAGCCAGAGATAGAATAAGATAAAAGTGATTTTCATTTCATTTATTTTCTCTATGATACAAAGACCTATATATAGACTAGATACAGAGATATATGAAGGTAACGACATATCAAGAATGCCGTTTGATGACGTGGCAAGAGCTTGATCTGTTGCCGTTCAGGTATATATAACATTTTTTACGGCTGAAACTTTTCTTGAGTTTCTGGATGGACATTTACTAATAAATCAGGTTTAACTTAGCTCCCATGTTTTACTCTACTAACATATTTTTCTTCTTCATTCAAGTCATCATCATCATCTTATTCTTTCTATCTACTTCTTCTTACTTTTTTAATGCAGAAGAATCATTGATGAAGTTTGATGGTATTAAGTTTTATTATATTTTGCTTCCATTTTTTATGAAATTATGAATTGAAGATTGTCTTGATTTAACATATTTTTCTTTGGGGGGGGGGGGGGGGGGGGGGGGGGGGGGGGGGGGGGGGTGATTTAGTCCAATTAAGATAAATTACACATATCATGTACATAAAGATTTGAATTCAAGATATCTTATGGGCTGTTTGGTAGCACCCAGGATTTGATTTAAGTAGGATTTTGTAAATACTCTAAATCCGGATTTAAGAAATGTTGAGGGGCCTAAATCCTGAAAAACTGTTTGATAACATTCATGATAAATCCTATTAAGTCTTGTGTGATTGTTTGACTATAGCGCAGATTTAACGAGCGTACTCTTCCTCTCGAGCCAGTGGATTTAGTAAATCTGTGATTTAGCATGAAAAGGCAAAATTTTCCATCTATGACGGCTTTCATTTGTCGTGAATTTAAAATTTTCAAATATTTCCTTAACTTTTTTCATCTAGACTTGATATCAACATTGACAATTAAAAAAAAATGTATTTGCATTGTTATCTTATAATGGTACTCATAGTAGAAAAATCACTTTCTATTTATATTATATTTACCTTAAAATTTTGATTATAATATCTAAATGTAATTTACGAAATGTTATATAATAATAATAATAATAATAATAATAATAATAATAATAAATCTGTTATTAGTATAATTGATTATTAACTTATAATGAATTTACATTATGTAGGTCCAATATTTTTGTATACTATGGGGAATGTACCAATGTTGCACGTGAGCGACCCTGACTTGGTGAGGGAAATGAACCTATGCAAATCTCTTGACTTAGGGAAGGCCACTTACCTACAAAAAACTCATGAGCCTTTGTTTGGCCATGGCATTCTCAAGTCTAGTGGAGAGTCATGGGCTCATCAAAGAAAAATTATTGCACCAGAGTTCTACATGGATAAGGTCAAGGTAATTTTGTAATTTTTATTTGGAATATTATGAAGGTTCTTTCTAGGGAAGGTCTATAATTTTTAATTTCATATTATTAAGGCAATATAAGTTATGCATATATATATATATATAGCACAAATATTAAAGCAAATTGAATAAATTTTAATTTCATTTTGATATAGTTTATATCAAAATATCATTATAGAATTTTATGTACAAAATATACAAATAAAATGTTTGTATGGATAAATTGATGAAAAGAGAGCGAGAGTTTTATGTAGGGAATGGTTGAATTGATGGTGGATTCTGCCATCCCACTGTTAGAAACATGGGAGAAAAGAATTGAGAAGGAAGGAGGAACAGCTGAGATAAATATTGATGAGGATATGAAGAGCTTTTCTGCAGATGTAATTTCAAGAGCAAGTTTTGGAAGTAGCTATTCCAAAGGAAAGCAAATGTTTTTGAAGCTTTATGAATTGAAGAAAGCTGTTTCTAAACCAAATCTCCTCGTCGAAATCACTGGAATAAGGTATTTAGCTCTACTCTTCTTTTTTAGTTTTTTTTTTTTAAATTAATTTTATTTCACTATCACTTTCTTATTGTTTCCTCACAGCTTTTCAAAAATTCGTGTGATAGAAAGTTGCTTTATGCAACCATTATAACGAAAGTTACTTTCTTTACATCAAATTCACAATAAACTTTATAAAACAACACAACAATCTCAAACAGACCCTTAATCTAAGGAGGATTCGACATACCATAGAATTCTCATATATTTATATACTTTAATAAATAAATCTTTATATTTATATAACACATTAATATTTTAATTACATAAAAAATATCTTTAACTTTAATTTATTTAAAATAAAACATATTTTTCATGCATATATCCAAAATCATGACCTCATAATCTTATGGGTGAGGCATAGCTCTCAATTTAGATATTAAATATTATATTATTAAATATAAAAAAAAATTATATAACAAAACTATAAATAAATAAAAATTCAATGGTATATTCCTCTAAAAAGGATTTCACAACTAAAATTCATGAGAACGGTGGGCACAGATATATCCCTACGAGAAGCAACCGAGAGGTGTGGAGACTAAACAAAGAGATCCGCTCCCTCATACTCGAACTAGTGAAAGAAGGAAGCATTAGCGAAGGGCGAAGCTCGCCGGAGAACAACCTCCTTCAGGCCATCCTCCGAAGTGCAACCGACGCTGGCGGTGGCGATGCGGAGGACTTCGTTGTGGATAACTGTAAGAATATATACTTCGCGGGGCATGAGACCACCGCCGTGGCTGCCACCTGGTGCCTCCTCCTCCTCGCCCTTCATCCAGAGTGGCAAGATCGTGCCCGTGCTGAGGTCACGGAGCTCTGCGCTGGCCTAGCACCCGACGCTCACTCCCTCTTCAAGATGAAAACCGTATGCACTTTATCTTAAAATTTCAAAGTTTTTTAAGGAATTACATCATATCATATTTTTCTTTTTTTCTTTTTTAATTTGATAAATCAATATGAGCTTTAGTAGGGGGTGTTAATATTTGACACGACCCAAAAATTCGACTCGAGCTCAACCCGAAAATTTCACGTTAGGGTCAACCTGAACCCAAAACGTGTCGGATTCAAGTTCAACAATTTGACCCGTTTTAAAAATCGGGTCAGATTCGAGTTGACCCTTTGACCCGAAATTGACCCTTTTTTTACCCGAAAATCCATTTTCAACCCATTTTTTACCTAAAAAGCATAGATTGACCCAAAAACTAACAATTTTTTCACGATCCCGGGTCATTCTGGTCATCCCAGCCCTGAAGCAGGTCAGGTTCGGGTCCAAAAAATCGACCCATTTGTAAAAACATATCGCACTCAAGTTGACCCGAATAATGCTCGGTTAGTTTCGGGTTCGATGCGAACCCGGCCCGTAATGCGAAATTGACACCCCTGAGCTTTAGGCTTCATTTGAGACGGCTTTTATATTGCTTTTTAAAATATCTTTTTAGTTTAAAAATTAAAATTTTTATACTAGAAAGCTGTTTTAAGAAGTAGTAAAAAAGCCATCCCAAATAAAGACTTCTTTTGAGATGATTTTTTATTCAAAGCAGATTTTTAGTACACAAATTTTAATTTTTTATACTCTAAAAAGTTGCTTTAAAAGTTAAAAAAAAAAAAAAAAAAAAAAAAAAAAAAGGTTTCTCAAACCAAACTTTAAAGTTCTTGAATTTTACATTGAGAATAGTACCGTACATGACATCTTAAATTGCACCAAACTCTATACAAATCTAAAACTTTAAAGTTATCTCAAACTTTAAATTTCTTGAATTTACATTGAGATTAACCCTTTTTTGACCCAAACACTTACAATTTTTTCATGATCCCGAGTAATTTGAGTCGTGTCAAGTTGACCCGGCCTTGAAGCGGGTCAAGTTCGGGTAAAAAAAATCAACCAGTTTATAAAATCGGGTCAAGCTCAGGTTGACCCGAATAGTATCGGGTTCGACCTGAACCCGACTCGTGACCCGAAATTAACACCCTTGAGCTTTAGGCTTCGTTTAAAAAGGCTTTTGTATTACTTCTTAAAACATCTTTTTAGTTTAAATATTAAAATTTTTATACTAGAAAGTTGTTTTAAAAAAGACATCCCAAACAAAAACTTCTTTTGAGATGACTTTCTTACTGCTTTTTAAAGCAGTTTTTAGTAGAAAATTTTTAATTTTTATGCTCTAAAAAGCTGCTTTATAAGTAAAAAAATCATCCCAAACGAAACCTTAAAGTTTTTGAATTTACATTTTTTTTCCAAAAAAAAAAAAAAAGAATTGTATTGTATATGATACCTTAAATTGCGCCAATCTCTACAAAAATCTAATAATTTTAAAACATGTCATTAATCGTTTTGCTTCAAAATATTTAGACATAATTATTTTCTTATTTAAGTTAGTTTTGCTCACACATTCATGCAAAAAAAAAAAATTCAAATGTATTTACTAATGGGCAGGTGACAATGGTGATCCAAGAGGTACTTAGGCTCTATCCGCCTGGACCAGTGGTCTCAAGAGAAGCTCTCCAAGACATGAAAGTTGGAGGCATTCAGCTACCAAAAGGCATCAATATTTTTATACCAGTTCCCACAATGCACCAAGACCTTAATATCTGGGGGCCAGACGCCTGTGAATTCAATCCTAAGAGATTCGAGCACGGCGTCATGGGTGCCTGCAAACTGCCCCAAATGTATCTCCCATTCGGCGCGGGGCCTCGAACATGCCTGGGCCAAAACTTCGCCATGGTCGAGCTTAAGATCGTGCTTGCTCTCATCCTACAAAAATTTAGCTTCACTTTGTCGAACAACTATAAGCATTCACCTACATTGAGGCTAATTGTAGAGCCAGAGGATGGGGTTGATCTAATTGTGAAGAAGGTTTTGTGAACCTAATTGATCGGGGATCGATGCGCACCTCAACTATCAATATAACATAATATATATTTTTTAAATTTATACTATGATCAATCACGTTGATCAAACCTTCCAATTGAATTTTAGCTAAAGATCTATGAAGGAAGTCACCAAAAATCACTTTATACAGCTTAAGCATCGCATCCATTATGATGCAATCCCTCGTCAGCTTTTATTTAATTTATTATAGGCTTTTTTCCATTTTAAGTCTTCAATCCACCTTCTAACCTTCTACCTGGACCATGCAATGCTTCAATTGTAGAGAGAGAAAAACTAATGGATTAAAATATTGAAAGAGAGAGGGAGGAATGACTTTCCATTGTGGATGGAATGATGAAAAGCTGATTGTTTTAGCGGCTTAACGGAGTAATAAGTTTTCCAACGAGGAAACTTGCTTTAATTTTTGTTTCCTCTAATTTTTGCAATTCTTCCTTTTAAAGTTATTTACTAATCTAGAGCACGGCTTTTGTTTTCCGTTTCGCTCCTTTCGCCCCCAAACGAAAGGAGATGTTTGTCTTCTAAGCTCTAAGGGTCATGTTATTTGTATTCTTAATTTTGATCTTACAGCTCCTCTTGGCTCTGATAATAAGACAGAAAACGGAACTATTTTACTATATTCTAACCTTCCAAATGAGATGACAAATAGAACTAGTTTAATTTAAGCCCCCTCCTGAATAAAATTTCTGGCTCTGCCATTGAAGAAAGTGATAAAAGATCCTCAATATTGAAAATAGGATAAAATCATGATAAGTGGTGTTTAGTACAAATGCATTAGGAGGAAAAGGATCAATTGCTCTTGTACGAACTTCTTGCATGTGAGGTGGACGCTTCTTTGAATCCTCGATTATTCTGATGTAAATTAGCTACCGCTCAATACTATGAATTATATATTACAATTTGTTTCTAATCATTAACATATAAATTATGAAAATGATTCATAAAAGATGTTGCAGTATCTGAGTATGCATGCAAATAAAAGAGGTAATTGATGTACAGGCATTCTAGGTGAAATTCCATGAACAACTTTGAATGATGACTTGCACATTATTTTACTCTTACCATAAACAAATTTTACTGTTTGTAAGTAGAGAACCCAATCAGTCAAATTGCTTCCAACAAGATATCTAAGGCTTCGTTTGGGACGGCTTTCTTTCTGTTTCTTAAATCAGTATTTTAATATAAAAATTTTAATTTTTTTACTAGGAAGATGCTTTAAAAAACAATAAGAAAACCATCCCAAATGAAGCCTAAAAAAATTGTCCGTGCTTCTATGAAGTATCTCAATTTGACGATAGAGCATAGAAGTTCCTATAAAGTCTTACAAAAACTAACTAGCAAATCTGAAATCACTGTCAAAGAATATAGAAAGGGGAATTCCATGAAAACAAATTACTTCCGTAAAGAAAGTTTACCGACATGTGAAGCATTGTAGTTTTGAAGCAAGGAAAAAAATAGTCATCTTTGAGAATCTATCAACCATCATCACAATGATGGAATAATCACTAATGCAATAAATGTAATCCTAATATACCATTTAAACTTATATCCTGCTAAGGTGCCTAAGAAATACATAGAAGGGGATACAACTAGCGCTTTACTTCACAGTTTTCTTCTTCATTGGCCAACAAATAACACCATTCAACTTTTTAATAAAGCAATTCCCTAAATAACAATCTTGACAGATGATGCTACCAATGCCTACTCCAATGGAGTCCTCGATAAATTTCAAAAACCTTGTTAAATTTATGGAATCAAAGAACAAGGGATTTGATATCTCTTTCTTAATGAGTTCAAAGGCCTTAGTGACAGGCAAAATCCAGTCTCTCTCTTTAAGATGTCAGTAGAGTGGTGATGGAGCTAAAACATTTAATAAATATATGATAGAAGGTATTTAACTCAAGAAATTTAGATACAGCCCTAAAGAACATAGGTTGAGGCCCTCCATTATATCCTTTAACTTTGGGAGGATCGGATTCCAAAATTTTGGATGGTACAGTAAAAGCCAAGAAATTACGTTTGAAGATTAATATGTAATTTCTTACAATTCCCAGCACAAATGTTGGATTTTTTGAATGATAAAATTCAGAATAGTTGTCTATAAGAAAATCATAGTTACATCAAGCATAGATAGAGAAGGAATTGATTTGCCCCACTAATTGCAGTGGTGGTTAGTTGTATTCCCATTCCATCATAATTTTCATTTGCTTGGTCAATAAAATTTTTGGTATAATCATTGTTAGTCTTTTATTGGATTTAGTCGACTTCTTGCACTTGCCTCATTCTTGACTTGTCATGCATCTCCAGGTCAAGAAATTCCACTCCTTGTCTTTATATCATCTCTATATTTAATGCTCTGATACGCTAGATATTTAGTAAACATTTCACTGTTAGTTTAAGCTCACAATGAGAGGTGTTGCGGACTGAGAAGTTTACGGCGATAGAGTAAAGAGATTCTTCGTCTTAGTGATGAACAAAAATTCAACACACAAACAGTCAATTGTAATAACAAAGGAACATAGATTTTTACGTGAAAAACCGTGAAAAAGAAAAAACCATGGCGCCTAATCTAGCTAAAATGATTTCACTAGTGTTTGAATAAGTTACAAAGATCTTCCTATAGTATGTTGAAGATTTTTCTACAATTCAGATAAATGGAATTCAGAGAAGCGGAAATCTAGTAATGTTTGGATATTCAAAAGAGATCTGACGACATTTAACGAGCAGGTAGAAGTCCAACAATGGTTGGTTGTTGGAAAGAAATTTGGTGGTGGTCGATCGATTCGACTATAAGCAACCCATAAACATTTGGTCATCCAATTCATGCATTGAACCTTCCAAGTATACCTCAGACCCTTGATTTGGGCCCATTTGAGCTCGAATTGGACCGATTTTAGTGTCGATGGGTTCGTCACTTCGAGAAGTTCGATTCAACTACAAGTTTGTTGAAATAAGAGTTTAGATGATTCCAATTTTAATTTTGGAAATTTTAAACTTGGACATGCCTCGAGATTCATGCCTGATCAAGACAATTTTTGGTGATATATCAGTTGTCTCTCTATTTTTGGATGTCGCAGTTGAAATGTAAAATTATAATTGCAAGGTACGATCGCTCGCTGGACGCTAATGTGGACCTCCTTACATGGTTGTGGATCAAGTAAAATACCATTAATCACAATTCTAGCATTCATGAAGTTGGCATGTGATAGGAAACACTTGTGAATAATTCACAAGTGTTCCTAGCCAAAATCAGTAAACGGCTGTAGTTTTATTGCTGTCCACAGCAGAAATCAGCCACAAAATAGTGGGAAAATAGAAAATCGGAGAGAAAACCATGGAGAAAAGACTTGTATTTTACTAATAGATGCAACAAAATAGAAAAGATACAATTGATCCTCAATTCGAGAGGAGGATCGAACTCTCCCAAATCTCTAGACACCGCTAGAGCCCAAAGAAAACCTAAATCTAAGAGATCTCAAATTTCAGCCAAATTCAAGATACTCAAACCCTAGAAAAATCAACTATTTAATGCATACAAATCAAAAGGAATTCCCTAAACAGCCCCTACAATCAATTTTCCTCCTAAATCCATTCAAAAACCTTCCTATTCGGCCCTGTTTGATCCCGGCGGGCGTGCGGGAGGCGGAACTTCCGCCTCGTGTAGCTGGGCCGGTCTCGCGTGGACCGGCTGGACCGGTCTAACAATACTCCCCTCCCAAAGATCCACCTTGTCCACAAGGTGGAAAGACGACACCCTCCATTCCTTCTTCATCACAAACAGTAAGAACTTGAAGAGTTCGGTCCTTACATCTTTGCCCAGGCATATACCTCTCGTCACATCTGAAACAAAGCCCTTTTGCCCTCTTCTCCTATAATTCTGTCTCAGTGAGCTTCTTGAAGTTATCCCCACTCCCTCCTCCTACTGGCTTCTCCCTGGTGATCTCATTATTGTTGACTGATGCAGGCCCCTTTGATGCTAAAAGAGTGGTCGTAGTCTTGTAAGAGACTCCTGAGCTGCTGCTCCGGGCTCCCTTCTCCAGATTATTCTGATTTTCTACCAGCTGTGCCAACTTCATTGCCTCCTCCAAATCACTAGGCATCAGAACTTTAACTGCCGCTCGGATCTCTACCTTCAACCCCTTCATGAAGTTCCCCTCCAATACGCTATATGATAATCGCTCCACCCTACTAGCCAGGTGCTCGAACCGCTCACGGTAGTATGCTACTGATCCCTCCTGCACCAGAGCAAAGAATTGCTCATAGAAATCTCCTCCCCGATCGGTTTGGAAACGTTCTATTATGCAGTTTTTGAATTCCCTCCAGTTCCTGATAGGCTCCCTCCAGTCACGCCACTGGTATCATGACAAAGCCTTTCCTTCCAGACACAATCCTGCTGCTGTCAGCTTCTCATCCTCTGTCAACTCATTGACAGCAAAGTAACGCTCCACCTTGTAGATCCAGCCATGGCCGTCTTCCCCCTCGAAAACGGGCATCTTCAATTTCCTCACCTTGGGATCTCCCCGGTATCCTCCATAGCCTCCCATTCCCCTCAGAGGAGGCGTTCCCCAATTGTCCTGATCGTCCCTCCGACGAATATACTCTAACCCCTCTTCATACTCACCTCTCCTCCCTTCAACATCATCACCTCGACGCTGAATACCTTCAAATTCAGCACCTCGACGATGACGTTCCTCCCTTCTTCCTTCAAAATCCCCCCCTCGACGCTGAATTCTTCGAATTCAGCACCTCGACGATGAGATCCCTCTCTCCTCCCACCAAAATCAGCCCCCCTTCTATCATATCCCATACTCATCTCTTCCCTCGAAAGAGGCTCTAGAGGAGGCATGTCGTTCTCTTCCTCTAGGATCTCCACCTCCGAATTTCTCCTCCCCCGCAAGGGGTTCGGATTTCCTCCCATGCCATGGCCGTCGGCGGTCTCTCTTACTTCGGATGTCGCCGGATTGGTTTTCATCTCAAGTAGTTTCTTCAACATTTCCTCCATTGCGGTAAACTTCCCCTCCAACCTTTCATTGTTGGAGGTGATTTGATTTTGAAGGTTGAAGAATCTTTCCTCCAAATCAGCTTTCAATTGGCCGACTTCGCCTTCCAAGACGTCAACCTTCTTTCCAGCCATCATTCTTCTCAAGATTCATAAAGATCTTTTTTCGGAAATGAAACTCCCGTTGAAATTCAGGATTTCAGCCGCCAATGGTCCCAAAAACGATGCTCTGATACCAATTTGATAGGAAACACTTGTATTCACAAGTGTTCCTAGCCAAAATCAGTAAACGACTGCAGTTTTATTGCTGTCCACAGCAGAAATCAACCACAAAACAGTGAAAAATAGCAAATTGGAGAGAAAACCGTGGAAAAAAGACTTGTATTTTACTAATAGATGCAACAGAATAGAAAAGATACAATTGATCCTCAATTCGAGAGGAGGATCGAACTCTCCCAAATCTCTAGACGCCGCTAGAGCCCAAAGAAAACCTAAATCTAAGAGATCTCAAATTTCAGCCCAATTCAAGATACTCAAACCCTAGAAAAATCAACTATTTAATGCATACAAATATAAAGGAATTCCCTAAACAGTCCCTACAATCAATTTCCCTCCTAAAATCCATTCAAAAACCTTCCTATTCGGCCCTGTTTGATTCCGGAGGGCGTGCGAAAGGCGTAACTTCCACCTCGTGTAGCTGGGCCGGTCCTGCGTGGACCGGCTGGACCGGTCTAACAGCATGATGATTAAAGAACAAAATGTCAAAAAATTTCTCTCCAAAACTTTTGAAATGGCTCGAAACTGAATGTAGAGGCTCCATTTGGCCTCCAAAGTATCAGAATTGAGTCTGGAACGTCGAAAAAGATTCTCGTGAACCAAAACACGTCCAAATCAAACTGTCAGAGCAAAAAAGCGAGCTCGAACATGCGTGGGCGGCCGAATTGATCAGCCGCTGCCCGATATCAACAGTGCCCGCGCGCGCATGGGGTGCGCGTACAGTGCGCCCTACTTTTTTTTTGTGAAAACTTAGACGTCGCTACAATAATGTGGCTACAGTACCGCCACTTAGTTTTAGAAAATTTTTTATTTTTTATTAAATTTTTATATTATTTTATCAAATTTTGCCTTTTAAATTCTAAAAAATTCTAGAAAAATATGGAATAAGTCTTCACATACCCTCACTCTTATACCTATAAATACCCCCCTTGGGGGTGGAGAAAGAGCATAACTTTTCTCTCCAAAATTTTCTCTTCTCTTTTTCTCTTTCATCTCTTCTTACATTAGAGGCATTTCAATGTCTTGGATAGGGGGCATCTTCTATCAAGTTTCAATGCCCCTCTTTGTGTAGAAAGAACAGATATTGCTTTTTCTTCTCCTTCTTTCTCAAACTTTTTCTCACATTAGAAGTATTCCACTATATTGGATAGGCGCAACCTTATCAAGCTCCAGTGCCCCTCTTTGTGCAGAAGTCTTGATGGATGATCATTCTCCCCTCAAACTACCTATGACCAAAGGAGATCATCCATTCTGTGCACAAAATGACGGCCCAAGAAGATCTTACAAAATAGCCAGGGCTCATGATGTGGTGTCCATGATTGTTGACGATTCTTTAATCATATTCTAGAAGAAGTTTCATTTTCCTAATGATCTTGTTGTAAATGCTCCTAAAAAATCTGATTGATCTTTATAACATCAATCTATCGGGCATCGAAGAGCTTATAAATTGGTCAGTAGTTTTTTACTTTTTTACAGATGCTACAACGAATGGATATTGAAGTTGAGCTAACTCAAATTTTGAATGATTGGAATAATGAATTTGTAAAAATCAAATATCTTCAAGGAGAACATAAACAAAAATATGAATGGAAGGCTAAGGAGATGAGAGTAGCGGAAGATCAATTAGCTGAATGTAGAACTAAATTGGCTACCATGGTAACTTCCCTTTCTTTGCAAAATCAACAGATATATCAAATTCACAGTGAATTATTAGATGCACAAACAATGATTAATCAACATGTGAACGACCAACAAAATTTTCAAACGAAGATAATAGCTCTTGAAGATGAAAATAAGATGTTTCAAAGTCTTCTATATGAGAAATAAACTACTTTGTTAAAGGTCAAGTCTAGATCGGAACTACTATCTCCGAAATCATAGAAGATTTTAAAAAATCTTTAGCCTTCAAGAATATAATTAAATATCATGTTCAACAAGCTCGTGATCTTATATATGTCATAGAGGTGAAGACTTTGGAACAACAAAATATTAAAGAGGGCTTTGTCCGAAGCTTCTTAAAGAGAATTCAATTGGTGCAATGCAAGACTAGAGCAAATATATAAGGTATTTCTCCTAGCCAAGCATCTTAGGATATTCAGCCAAATATAGAAGATGATGCTAAGAGTGCTTTAAACAATGACGACACCATTGATGTTATATGATACACTATATTATATGGTTTATAGAGTTTATATTCTCCTCTTTTGTAAGCATGTTATAAAGTTTCTTTTTTTGCTTTTACCTACCTAGAATTTGTGGCAATTTTTTTAACTTTAACGTGTAAAATTATGATTGAGTTTATTAGACATTTTTAAGGTTGTTTATCAAAATATGATATTAACTTGTATAGAAGAGGACGATTTAATCCCCCCTTGGGATTTTGTTTAAAAAATTTTTAGATCTTTCTGAGGTTGATTATCAAGATATGATGTTAACCTGTATAAAAAAGGTCGATTTAATCCCCCTGGGGATTTTGTTTGAAATTTTTTTAGATCTTTTTGAGGTTGTTTATCAAGATATGATGTTAACCTATATAAAAGTGATCGATTTAATCCCCTTTAGAATAGAATTTAATTAAAATGAAGTAAATAACTCATACATTAAAAATAAAAAACTTGCATATCTTTGAGCACATAAAAATTTAATCAATGACTACATCATTGATAATACTTTTGAAGGTTTTCGGCATTCCACGTTCGTGGTAGCATCTTTCCTTCAGACTCTTTAAGTTTGAAATTTCATGTTTCACCATTATCACCACCACATATGATCCTTCCCAAAGAGGTGAAAGTTTATTTCGTTGAGGTCTCTTTCCTGCAGCTTCTATACTTTGTAAGACTAGATCTCCAATAAAGATAGGTTGGGGTTTTACTCTATTAAAATTACAAGCTACTCGTTGATGATATGCGACACTTCTTAATAAAGCCACATAACATGTTTCCGGGAGAAGGTCGAGATGATAACGCAACTTGTTTTTATTCTTAGCTGCATCAAAGGATTGGACCTTAGGACTTGGAACACCTTTTAGGTTTCACCATTTTCACCACCACATATGTCCTTCTCAAAGAGGTGAAAGTTTATTTCATTGAGGCCCCTTTCCTGTAGCTTCTACACTTAGTAAGACTAGGTTTCCAATATAGATAGGACGGGATTTTACTCTTCTATTAAAATTACGAGCTACTCGATGATAAGCGACACTTTTCAATGAAACCACATCACATGTTTTCGGGAGAAGTTCGAGATGATAATGCAACTTGTTTTTATATTTAGCAGCATCAAAGGAATAATTGCTTCTATATCAAAACAAAGATTGTAAGGTGTTTCTATTGTTGGGGTTCTAGATGTTGTACGAAAAGCCCATAACACATTAGGAAGCTCATCCACGTGCCATATTTGATGATCATTTTGTCATCCAATTAATGCATCGAACATTTCAAGTATACCTCGGAACCTTGATTTGGGCTTATTTAGGCTCGAATTTGACCGATTTTAGTGTCGTTGGGTTAGTCTCTTCGAGATATTCAATTCGATTATAATTTTGTTGAAATAAGAGTTTGGATGATTCCAATTTTAATTTAGAAAGTTTCTAACTTAGATATGCCTAGAGATTCATGTCCGATCAAGGCAATTCTCAGTGATGTATAAAGAGGTTTAAATGGTTAGAAGGTTCTAGGGCCTATTTGGAGGTTTCTTAATGATCTATTAATCGATAAAATGGTACATTATTTGTTTCTCATTTTAGATCTTCCCCTCTCAAATTCATCTTATTCTTGTTGTGTACAAAAAGTTTCCTCAGTATTTTCATTAAGAACACCGACAAATTCTTGTATTTCTGCCTTTGGGGTACTACAATCAGCAGTTTCAAACATCCTATCTGCTTTGGAAAGCCTCCTCTCTATTAGACAGCAGTTAATCTTCCTTTGTCTTGCTTTTTTTCTTCCTAAAAGTTCTATAGCAAGTGATTTTCTTTTACAAGATTAGCAAGTCTTGATATTGTAGATATAATACCGATTAAAGAGTCGCACATGCTATGATATACTGGGTACAGTACCAAGATCGAGATTTTGCTGAAGGGTGGCATTGAGGAGAAAGATGGTGGGAGGGTTTTGAGAGAATTTCTCAGTCTTTATTGCTGAATTGAGCTTTTAAATAGTCAAATTACAACATGGGCTGATCTAATTCATTACAAAACCAACTAAACAAAAATTAAAAAAAAAATGTATAATAACAACCAAGATAAGTTCAAACTAAAGGATAATTCCTACAAGCACTACCCTAATTTAAATTTACATTCAAAATTCATCTTTAGTCTGCCATAATTTGAATTTTGATCAAATGATACAGCTTCAAGAGCCATAATTCCCCTTATAGGATGTTTGGTTAAAAATCTAATCATGATTAAGAACTCCTAACGACATTCACTTCAATCTCAATGGTTTAATATGAGAATCAACACCATTTGCAGTTTTTTTGATGAATTTCGCGTTTAAAATTTCAATAAAATGATATTTTGACCCATTCACAATCTGATGCCCAAATTATGAGAAAACCTTTTTCATATACTTCTTTGAAGTAGATGGGTGTGTTGACTATCTCCTTTATGGTCTAACCCCTATATCAACTATATGCAGCAATAGTACATCATACCAACTGCAATCTAAGAAATTATCAAACTTGATAAAAATCAAGAAGCACTCAAATACAGATAAAGAAGTCATATTTACAAAAGCAACATGAAAAGGCTTAAGTTTTAGTTCAGACTTTTAGATAAGCAATAAGTAGTGTGCCCTTAGAAATCATATTCATAATTCCATCACTGCAAATTAAGCTAACATCTCTTATTATTGACTGTCACACAAGTTTGGAAAATACTAATCCTATTCCAATTTTAATTGAAGTGGAAGTGGACAAATAGAATGCATGACACAAACATGTAAAGTTATAATCTTCTAGCTCTGACTCATCTCCATATATTATTGGATAATTATCCACTACATCTTCATATTATTCATCCTCTGGATCAATAACATCATTGGGATCTTCTTCGAATGCCGATATTATATCTGAGATATTGATTTGCAAAATAACCCTTTTTTAGCATTTACAACATTTGTTATTATTTGGGGTTGTAGTAGTAGGAACTTATTTTCCAGTGATACATGGACCGTAATATGGCCAAAGGATTGGCATGGGCTAAGTCCATACAGGAGGGGTAGGTGGTACATTTTGATCTCTATAGCTCCATGATAAGTTTCTTCTAAGGTTACAGAATAGTAGAGGTCCACTTCGCTGCATTTCAAATGGAAAACCATTGACATATTTAATCATTAGGCTCATGGGATCCTCCAAGTGACCAAATCCTCAAAATGGTTCATGTATGACAATCAAATGTTATTCTAGTAGTTTTCTACGGTAAAAAGAAGGTAAATATTTCTCCCTTTGCCAGTGCTTCATTTCAGATCAAGTAGCAATTTGGTTGGTAGCCTAAGTGATCAAAAACACATGAGATACCTTGGCAAAATCATTTGGCCAGTCCAGATAACTTCATATTCATGAAGCGTATAACAACTAATGTTCAAATAATTCATTTCATTCAAAAAATATATTAATGCAAAGAACCAATCCATTAAGGCATTTGGGTCATGCTTAACATCTATGTGGGAGCACCTATCTTAGTCCTAGAAACATCACTATGATCATCCTCATGAAGATATTCACTATGAGATTTATTACATCATCATAATTAATGAGAAGGTGAGCACCGCAATCTTTCAACAATAAGATAACAAGGGTTTATATTTTAAGCTGAGGATAGTCGACCAACACGTAGGGAGGATATTCAACCAACACGTAGGAAGAAATGTGCTAAGTGTAGACGTAAAAATAGCAGTAATAACAGTGTTTCAACGGCAACATAGCAAGGTGTTCACAGTGAGGAATTTCAATTAACAAGTATGACATTTAACATAAAACAGGGGTTATGGGAGAGCCGGCGGTAGGAAGAGAGGATTAGGGGAAATAAAACTGAAATTATTTCAGTTTTAAGAGGAGTGGAGGGAAAAATTCAATCCTAATTTGAATTTAAATAGGATTTGGGGGATTTAATTGAGGGGGAAGCTTAGGGGAACTAAAAACTGAAAGTATTTCAGTTTTTTTTAAAATGGTTTCCGAGCCAATCCTAATTTGGGATTTCCCCATTCCAATGGGATTTCACTTAGGGGGCCGGCGCCTTGTCCTGGGTTAGAGAGGGAGGGGATTGGGGGAGAGAGGAAAGGGGTTTCCAAGTGGGATTTGATGACTAGGAAAATCTGAAAATAAATCCACTCTCATGCAAAATTTTATTTTGGATTGATTTCAAAAAACTTTCCAAAAATAGAATTTTCTCAATTTGGAAAGTATTGAAATTTGAAAATCAAAATTTCAATGAGGAGTTGGGGGGGAAGAGAAGGGGGAGAAGTGGTGGAGAGGGAGGATGGCCGGCGGGCAAGGTGGTGGTCGGCCGGCGGGCCCTAGGGGTGGCCGGCGGTTGGTTTCCAAGGAGGTGGGGAACTTGCTTCAAGAAAATTCGGCTCCTTCCCACGGTGGCGTATTAGCGCTCTTGCGTGCGGGAGTTGTACAGGTAGAGAAGATGAGGGAAGCATGTAACGATTTCGAGAAACTCACTAAGAGATCTCTAATGGATCTCACAAAGAGATCCAAATCTTGGCACTCACAAAGCGAAACACAAAACACAATATTTCATTCAATAATCCAGTAGTCTCATACAAGATACAAGGGCCATATAAATAGGCTCCAAATAAAAGCAAACGCAAAAGCCTAAAATGCCCCTTGGGGCTACAAGAGCAACTAATACCCTCAGGGGTAAAATGGTAAACTAAGAAGAAAAAAATGCATAACATATAAACTACTAGTACAAATAAAATCAGTAATAGAGGCTCTCCATCATGGCCGTCGATCTCCGTGGTCGTCTCTGATAGACGCGCCGAAATCTCCTATCGATGACCTCATCAAGTGGGCTGCTGGTTTTGGGCAGAAAAACAGCAGTAACAAATATTGAAACTTCAAATTGTTATCATGTTGTGTTGAACGGCATAAACAGAAAACAGTTGGTAAAGCTAAAAAAATCTTGCAGTAATCAGCAAAAAAGAGTTTTCATCTGACCACAATAAAACAATGATCTCTATACCCAAAAAAAAAATTTAATGTAAGAGCAATCACTAAATCAAGAATTCAGAACTTGCTTGAATATCAATATTATAGTTGAATAAAGGAGTGAAGAAGAAGAGAGGAGGGAAGAAGAAAGAGAAGAAAGAGAAAGGGGAAGAAGAAGAGCTTCAGAATTTTCATTTCATTTACCAAAAGCCATCCATTACATCATATAAGAGGTCTATTTATAAGACATGAACTCTAGGGCATACATTAGAGTAGAATGCCTAAATAGTTCATATGGCATCCAAATACAGTGTAATGTCCAATAATTCCTAGAATAAAAAAAAGATAGTCAAAATGACAACCTAAACAAATAAGAGAAAATACATAATTGCCAGAATCAGCTTCATCAGGGAGTTAATAGCCGAGAATGTCTAAAGTGTAATATCTAAATTGAGGTATAGCCTATGGTGGTAATCGATCTGCATCATAGGTCATTTTCAGGTTAACAATCATTGCAAAGTCCCATTAAGTTGGTGAATGTAATTCCGCTATAAATGGTTAGTTGATGATTGTAATTGTGTCATGCAATGTTACTAAACAGACTTCCAAACCAAGCCCAACTCAAGGATTTATTATTCCGTGCGGAGTCCACATGTGTCCGGAGACCAATAAAAATGTCTCACTTCACCCCAAAAATGTACCGCACTCGGTACCGAGCGTAACCGGACGGTTTTCCGTCCGGTGTCCGCACAAAATAATCTCTCGAACTCAAGTTGAGCCAATCCCTTAGATGACTGTAACTCAGTCATACAAAGTTACCAAACATTCCACTTTCCTCCACCCATCTCATGGTACGCATTTCTGTTTCTCTTTCGTACTATGCTTGACAGATTATCCATCTCAACCTATTATTTTCTGCTTGAAGCGTCTTCTCACTCTAGGTTCCAGAACAATAGAAACATCATACTTCACTTAATATCAGAAATCACTACAATCCTCTTCCAAGGTAAACATCTCGTCTTAAATCTTTGAGTACAAGGTTCACAAGTTTATGTCATTGTTCCACTATATTAATCATTGTTGTTTTGTAATTAGCTAGCATATTTTTCAACAAGCATGATGTAGGAAAAAGCAGGGTACTTTGAAACAAAAAACTGAAACGCCCTAGGATTTCTCAATTTCGGTTTTGCTCTAATTCCCCTCAAATGAAGAGAATTTATCCACCAAATCCAAAGAAAAGCAATCACAAGAGAAATGGGATGAAGAACAAAAAAATAATTCTATTAAAATTCAAAAGAAAATAAGATAAGTTTGTCCAATTCGAGAAGGACAATGTCTCCCAATACAAACTCTAGAAAAAACAAAAAGAAAACAATAGAAAAGTTTCAATCAGCATGCCTAAAAACTGAACCCTAATTGCTCCCTTAATACCATCCCAAATTCATCCCACCTCCCTAAATTACCCCTCCAAAACAACCATAAACCTCCTCAACAACCATGTAACCTCCTCAACAATCATGTAACCTCCTCAACAACTATGTAACCTCCTTAACAACCATGTAACCTCCTCCAAAACAACCATGTACCTTCCCCCCCCCCCCCATGATGCTCACGATCACATAGGTGGGCCTATGGGGCCCACCGTGGCTGCTCCTTGGCCCACCGTGGCTTCTCCTTGCTCCCAGCGGGTTCGCCCGTCTCCCCTTCTCCTTCTGTAGACCCGCACGGGTTTAGAGGATGAACCGGTCCATCAAAAACATGAAATTTGTCCCTCCTGATTCCGTTTGAGGAATTTGTGCATATGGTTGAAATAATATTGTGTACAGTAAACATCTGAAAAACTATTCAATTATCCAAGCAACTATTGATCTTTAACTTCAAAACTTGCTAGAATATAATCACTGTTAAATAGTAAACTAATTAATAAAACAGCCTGCACCCTTGTGGCTTTACTCGGCCTTGAAATATATTAGTTAAAGATCCAAATTTATAGACAGCAAATGCTTGAAAATCTGGAAATAGTCCACATTAAGTAACCCAAATCTGCACCTAGTTGTAAGGTTGATGTTAATCACTAACACCTGCCTAAATAGATGAAACAAAGAATATACATGTACAGATAAAAAACGAGCATGATCCACGTATAGTGGTAATATAGTGGATAGTGAGGAAAATGACAAAAAATGCACCGATTGCGATGAAAACAAACATATAATTCAAGATTTTAGCAATCCTTGATTGTATAATAAGATCTAGTTAAAGCAACCAATAAATCTGTTCAAAGAAATACAAAGATATTTTTGAAAACTGAGAACAATTTCACTTTACAAACAAAATGTACCTAATACATGCAACTTAACAGTAAAAGCTTTTTACTTTCATTCAGGGTTTCTAAAAAGGACAACTATTCTCACAGAAACAAAGAACAAGGTACTTTTACTTATTTTAAAGATCACATAGCATGACCTACCCTAAATGGCAGAAACTCACAAATAACCTCACCTCAGCCTGAGACTAACTTCACAACCACAATAATTAAGTTCAAAATAATAAGAGGAACTCGCAAGTATTGAATAGCGTATATAAGCCCTATCAATCGCCCCTTGAGAGATTTTGATCTGCCTCCAGCTGAAACCTCTGAGAAACTCCATCCTCTAGGACCAAGAAATCTGTCCTCATTTAAGATAGCCAATGCATTTGCAAGAAGCATAAGTCCTTCGAACAATGTCCACAAGCCCATTTCAGTAGAATATCTGCACAAGACAAGAACCCACTAAATTCATCTACTGGAAATGAGCAAAATTTCCCTTTGATCAGGGTGAAAATGCTGAAAAAAGGAAGATAAAAGGAGAATATCATACACTGGACAAGATAGTAAAAGAAACATAATGATAAAAGGAATATGAAAATGGAGAAGAGCATGAGTCAACCCTATACTCTGGTGAAGCATGTATGCTGAGAATGAATAATGAAATATGTACTCAAATGACTAGATTATGCTACCTAAATCATTGTAGTTATCGCAAGAAGTCTACTTTAAAAAATAATAATAATAAACACATTTCTTATAGGTTTTTTTTTATTAATTACATATCAAGTTTTTGAGAGGGAGTTGAAGGAAAAATTGAATTATGGAGTTTAACCTTAGAGTCTAAAGATTGTCGTTTGAGCAAATCTAAAACGAATACATTGAGTTTAATTTTAATAGTAATAGATCTAGTGGGGGGGGGGGGTTGTGACATTGGACAATCAAGTCATTAAAAAGAGTGCACATTTTAAATATCTCGGGTCTATTGTTTAAAGTAATTGTGAAATTGATGGAGATTTTATTAGTATAATTCATGTTGAAAGTAATCGTTTGAGCAAATCTAAAACTGAATACATTGATGCATTCCTCCACTTCAACCATCCAACATGAATTCTACTAATAGCATCTCCATCAATTTCACAATTACTTTGAAAAATAGAAAAGAAATATTTAAAATGTGTACTCTTTTTAATGTCTTGATTGTCCAATGTCACAATCCCCCACTAGATCTATTACTATAAAATAAAACTCAATGTATTCGGTTTTAGATTTGCTCAAACGACAATCTTTAGACTTTAAGGTTAAACACCATAATTCAATTTTTCCTTAAACTCCCTCTCAAAAACTTGAAATGTAATTAATAAAAAAAAAAAAACCTATAAGAAATGTGTTTTTTTTTTTTTGTAAGTAGACTTCTTGCGATAACTACATTGATTTAGATAGCATAATCTAGCCATTTGAGTACATCATTATTCATTCTCAGCATACATGCTTCACCAGAGTATAGGGTTGACTCATGTGAAGCATGTATTTCATTATTCATTCTCATGTGAAGCATTTACGAATTTACGCCGTAAATCCCCTAAATCCTCGTAAATCCTAATCCCTTTTCTATTCGGATTTAACACAACTTACAGGAAGAGCGGATTTACGGAATTTGGCCGAAGAAGCGCGCGAAAGTGAGAAACTTACCTTCACAGCGAGCGAGCGAGCGAGCGAGCTCCCGTCGTTGCTTCAGATCAAAATGTTGTAACGTCCGATCCGACAGGAAGGGAACGTCGTCGAAGGAGCGAAGTCGAACAGCAAACGAAGGAGCTGAAGAAGCGACTCGCGCAATCTCTACACTGCGAAGCAACGAAGCCGAACAGCAAGGACGAACAAGAGAAGATTAAAAGCAAACCTAGACGCCTCAGCTTAATTAATATAATTTAAAATATTAATAACTAATTAAATTAATTAAATAATTAATAGTATAATTAGTGTATAAATTAATTATCTAATTTAACCTAATTAAATAGTTAGTAATATAATTAATAATTAAAAAATTAGTATACTTATCTTAATTAATATAATTTAAAATATACATTTTTAAACATATAAATAATAATTAAATAAATAATAAACATTAAAATTCTTAAGTGATTAATGAGATAATTAATAATATAATTTATAATTAAAACTAATAAAATAGTAATTAAATAATTAGTTGGATTATTAGTTAAATAATTAGTAGGATTAAATATAATTTTAAATAGAATAATTATTATATAATAAGTGATAAAGAACAAATAAATTTATAACTTGATGCGGAAGCGAATTAAGTAGTTTCATATTACTTCTTCCATTTTAAATTTCCAACTGTTTTAAATCCTGTAATTTATTGTCTAACAACTTCTCTGGATTTAACAGGATTTAAAAGTTGTTATACCAAACACAATTCAAGATTTATGAGTCTAGGATTTAGTAAATCCTACTAAAATTGAATCCAATCTGATACCAAACACCCCCTTAAGAAGACACGTGATCAAATATATTAGAAGGTTGTTAACAATATTTTTTTTTCAATAATATTGATTTTTTGAGTGATGTGGTGGGATTTAAATATAATACAAAATAAACGGTATAGCATAATATTCATAAGAGATTGTTTAGAAATTCATCATTATATGAATAAACATTAAATTTTATTTTGGGTCACTTTATATTTTTATATTCATCACTATGTCAAATATATTTTTATAAAAATAAACTTTGAAAGGCAAAAAGTTTAAAATCAAGAAAAAGCTATCATTTAAATGTATATTTTTTATTGAATGTTTTTCGATAATAAAAGAAGTAAAAAAAAGCTATCTCAAAAAAAGCACATGTAATAAATTATTCACCTAGTAGCATCAACCATCAACAACTATAAGACAGATTAGCCCAAAGCAGTTCATTTCGGCATAATCTAAATGAGATTTGTGAGAAGTACAAGGTGTTATGGTTTAAACTCTGATATAAATATAATGTATGGTAGTGAGAAGCATCTTTTAAGTGAATAAATGGTAGAATATGATTTAGGGTAGTGTAGTACGCTATGTGATGTCATTGGGGTTGGCTAGAGTAAGGGTTTAGTGTGGGAAACGATAGACTGAAATCTAGATTTAAAGTTTTGGATTTATTTTGTATTGTGATCGTGTTGGGGTTGAGTTTGTGGAGTTTTAGGTCTATGTTGAGTGGTAAAGAGGGACTTAGGTGATTTGGGATGATGGTTGAGTGCGGAGGAACCTTATATTGAAAGGTGAAAGAAAGAGAAGTCTTGCGGAGGAGGAGTAAGGTTTTGGAGTGGGTTGTGTGATAGGTGGCTTCTATTAAGGTCTCTTAGCATGGAGAAGGAGACAATTAAGAGTGGATTGTTGTTTAAGGGATTTAGATCGATTGAGATTTTGGAGGTCGAGAAGTGGTGTTTAAGATTTTTAGGATCTTAGAAAGATACGAGAGAGATGTAAAGAGCAAAATTATGTTTGTAAATAATAAATATTTGTATGAAATTATCATCAAAATTTGACAATAGGGAATAAACACCAAGCCTTCTATAATAGAAAGAAGCATTTTTTTTTCATTCTATAATTCTTCAGTAATCATCTAGGGTTGTATGATCCATGGCTTTATAGAATTACAATGAAGCAAATAAATAGAAAACAATACAGCCTAAGAAACAAAGGATTGATTGAGCATATTTGGAAGGATATGCACCAATTGATTTATCATGTACTAGTTAGTTAAAGGGTGTTAAAGCTCAAAAGTAAAGTGAGTAGAGGCTTTCTTTATTAATGGATATATTCTTGTAGTTTCCTTAGGCAAAAGGAGCCATCCATTCTTAGATCAAGCCCATCATGCATTGGATTCTATGAATTATTTGATGAAGACTATCTTGCTTAATGAATGCCTTTTTTTGTGAAATTGTGATTGACTTGGCACTTGTTAAACTTGCTCAACATCAACTCCAATGAAACTGAAAAATATATATTTTATATAGATAAATTAATATAATCATCCACGACATTTGGTACAAGCTTCACTAGATTTTCTTTAGTCATTAAAATCTAAATAAAAAATTATATGAGAAAAATAAGGTGGTTAAAGCTTCATCTGATATGATGTCTTAAATTTCTAAGAAATTAGGATGGAGTGGCACTTACAACTGATAGTCTTAGGCTTCATTTCATATAGATTTTTTGTTGATTTTTAAAGCAATTTTTTAGTACAAAATTTTTTGAATTATATTTTTGAATCAGAAACTCACTGTAGAAAGCAATAAGAAAGTTGTCACAAATGAACCCCAAATTTCTTGTAATAGGGTTATTTTATAAATCATTAATTAGTATAACTCCTTGATAAGAAATATGTATTTATTACTAAAAATAAGACTAATAAACTTGTCATGATAAAAATTTAAGTAAATATTAGGTCTAAATTTCTTCTCAATTTTAAAGGTGCTACAATCCTTGACATTCAACTTTTTATATTTAGTTCTAGTATAATGTTTGGGATTACTAATTGTTAAAATGTAGTCACCCTTATTAAATTCTCTTTTGAAATGCTTTTGATTCAAAAGTTTATTATATTTTTTTATTTATCTCACTTTTGCAGGAAGCGTTTGAAAATTAAATGTAAATGTGAATGCAAAATAAAAAATATGCATGCAATGAAATTATTATCATATAAAAGAACATTTTGGAAGTATAAGCATACACAATTTCAAATATTATTTTTTTATTATTGTTATAGGAAATTTGAGTTGAGGACTCTTGAGGAGGAATGTTCATGTCATCCTCTAAACTATTCAATTCTAAGGGTATTTGGTTCTTCTATTTATACATGTATCAAAGAGCATAAGCTATACTCTTTAATTAAGAAGTTACATATCCTTTCAATATTCATATGAAGAAAAGATTTACAAACTTTAGTGTGCTCATACCAAGTCCCCTAATTTCTTTATTAGAAGGAATGTTAATTATGAGATCAGATGGCTTTTTAAGAAAATATGTAGACAACTAATTTATAAGTTTAGAATGTTACCAAGAAAAATCTATCAAAGCACAAAATAATCAAGAGGTCAAGTGGAGCTCAAAAAATTTCATATGAAACCTTATAAACCAAGAGCCACACGAATACTTCATTAAGAGGATTATTGTTGTGTAATTAAATTCTTATCCTTGTCCTTGATGCACAAAGTTAGCATTGCTTTCTCATAACTTCCAGAAGTTCACTCCATTTTTTTTCTTATAATAAAATTTATTGTCTTTTAAAGAACCCAACATCCCTCGCCAATATAAAAATATGTTGTTAAAAAAAAGAAGGGGATAGAACTAACAAAAGTAGAGAGGATTGATTAATGAGTAAGGAAATTCAAGAAAGTATGTCCCATTATAATTAATTAATTCTTCCTTAAGAAAAAACATAGTTACTTAAACTCCTACATAGATTAAAATTATCTTAGTTATTACATTTATATTCATGTATTTGCCTATTATATGTGTTGGGTGAATCCCTTTCTAGTGACCAACAGATTTTTTTTTTTTTCAAATCAAGCTGATATCATAATGTTCAGTTTTGAAGATCTTTTGTATATGGCATTAATGAAAAGTGACAATAAGAAGACTAAAGAACTTTTTTTTTTTTTTGCTCTAGATCATTCAAGAAAAGAAAACAAGGGAACCTCATGATGTTAACTTCTTAAGGAAAAACCTCCAGTGACTTGACTAGCGAATTTACACTCCTTTAATAATAAATAATGGTTGTGATGATGGAGATGTTAAGCAAGCACATCTTCATGGGGGATTGATCCCAAATAAAGGACTTATTATGACAATAATAATGTGGCTATAAATAGTTTCCCAAGAAAGGAGATAATTAAAATATGATCTCATGCCTTATTCTATAAGATGGCACCAACATTTAAAATATGATCTCATGCCTTTAATGGTTTTATTGATATCAAGAAGCTTGACACATGGGTGTATCATCTCAATACATATTTCAAACTCTATGGACATTCCTTTTTTATGAAGCTTTTATATGCTTTCCAAAAACACAATAAGCATGCAATTTTATGGTGAAACACTCATCTTAGACATGAGAGTCAAAATGTTATTCTAAGGAAATTCAAGTAATTTATTTTATAAGAATTTTACCTTATAAGGTGTAAGAAATAAAGATGAAGAAGTGGAAAAGGTTACAGTAATAATAATATCAAATAGTATTATATTATATTATAGAGTTCATGATATAAACAATAATGATTGGTGTACCACTAGAAGATGTCTTAGTTTTTATGAAATACATTATTAAGAAGTATTATAATATCTCCATTGAATTTATGATCTTCTCCATCAAAGATGACAATCAAATAAGTATGATCATCATGGCTATTGAAAAAAAAAGAATAAAATGTGTGTGTGTGTGTGTGTGTGTGTGTGTGTTGTTAACAAGTTTAACATGATCAAACCCAACTCTATTTATGGTTGGCTACTTAAGAAGATTATGTCAAATATACTTTCAAGCTTAGCTCTCCTACTGAATGATTTAGTCAAATATGAGATTTTAATAAATGTCGAACTTTTTAATATGCCTATTGTTAGAATTCATCCATAAATCCAATAACTTTCATAATCTTATCCTAAAGATACATTTAAGTGCACTGATATTCATAATATACTTCTTCAGGGTGTTTAACATCTTTTAGAGGTTAGCGACATGTTGATGTAGAGTCATACTTTTTAGAAGTAGATTTTCAACATAGACTTTGATGTTTTGACCTATCTATTCTTTGAAAATGTTATCCAACATTCATTGGTAAGTCACCCAACATTCTTTAGTCAAAATGATGTTACAAGTTCAACTCAACATTGATAATGAAAGCAAACCTCACTTCGTAAGGTGAATGCAACTCAATTTTGTGATGTATTTAAAAAAAACAAAACTTATAAGGTATATTGATTATAGAGTTGATGAGGGTGGTGTTGTTTCATGAGAGTGGATAGTTACCACAAGGACATACTTAATTGAGGTTCATGAAGTTAATGCACATCCTCCACTTCTTATTGGAGCATGATGACACTTTAGTTCTTGTTTAGGTATTGAATTTCCAGTATTCAATCAACTTTCTACTAACATTTGGACCTCATAACATATGAGGTCTACCAAAGTCATATAAACTTAGCTGATTTGTTAATGTTAATAAAGTTTTATATAAATTCCAAATATTTCGACTACATACCAATAAAATATTAATATTTAATTAGAGGTAGTCATCAAGTTAATCTCAATATGCTCCTTGTCAAAAGAAGTATTAATTCACCCATGTCAACCTTTAAGATAAACACTTCTTCACTTTCCTTAAGAGCCTAAAGGAAAGCTCCTATTTAGACCTCAAGTTGTTTTTTTTTTTTAGACAATACCTACCTTCAAATGACATGTTCATAATTATAACAAGTCTCCTTTTACATTACCATAATTGATGCCTTGACAATAAATAATTTTAATGCATTGGAGGTCTCCTCCCTGTAAGTGATAGGTGATGTGTTTTTTGCCTTTTAGTTCATGTCACTCAGCAAAGAAGTCATATAGAGATCCAATGTGTGCAACAGCCTAAAAAGATTGAGATTCATCTTATCAAAGCAAATTTAAATATAATTGTGTATAAAACTCTTAGAATTAATAAGAATATTATTAGTCTAAAAGCCGATAATCAAAGAGGTAACTATGACAACAACATTATAAAAGTTTACTACATGCGTCTTTATTAAAATCAAAGAAGCTTATAAGCACTTCTTAAGATAAGAGGTTTAGCATAATTTTAGTATGCCTCTCACTTGAACTCTACTACCTTACAAGCAAAGATTTGGGTCAATGTTACCAAGCAAGCAATTTGATATAATTACACATGAAATGAATAAGTTACCCATTGTAACTAATTGTATGGCAGCTGACCTAGGATTGAAGTCAACTCTAGTGAAACAACAAATGAGTTCTAAATTACGAGTACCTTTTGCAAGCTGACGAGTTCTTTTTGGTTGAAAGTTCTTAATGAATGGGTTACTTAGTAAATCCTTTGACCAAATTTAGCGAGTTGGAACTATTTTGAACCACATTGGCTTAAGGACTTTAACAACTTCAAATATGAAGGTTTAAATTATAATTAATTTCATAAATTTGATTCATATTCTCATGATTGTTTTGATTAGCATGACCTTAAAAATAGAAAAAAAGTCTAAGATAATTCCTCGGTTATGCATATGTGATCATTTTAGTCGGTGTAATTTCTTCTTAATTTAGTCCATTGACTAGGAGTGTCAATATTTGACACGACCCGAATATGACTTGGAAATTTTGGGGTTGGATTGACCCGAACCTGAATTGGGCCGAGTTCGGGTTAGGGTTTTCGAACTGTTTCAAAAATAGGGTTGGGTCGGGTTGACCCAGAAACCTAGAAATGACCCGGCTGCCCGCGTCAGATCAAGTCACTTCCCGCTTTACATTGCCTGCCCGCAATGCCGCTGCCCTTGTGTTGTCGCTTCCCGCGATGCTGCTGCCACGCCTAGCCGCTACCTGCGAGCTGTTGTCGTCGCTGTCGCGCTCGCCGCTGCCTCGCCTTGCCGCTACAGCGCGTTGTCACTGCCCGCTATGATGTGTCGTATCGCCGGGTGCTGCCGCTGCCGTCATTGCCGTCGCTCCGTTGTCGTGACTGCCGTTGTCGAAGCCGAAGCGGGGCGGGTTCGGGTCCAAAAAACTAACTCGTTTGCAAAAACAGGTCAAGATCAGATTGATCCGAATAGTACTGGGTAATTTCAAAGTTCGATCCGTAATCCGAAATTGACACCTCTACCATTGACTATATAAAATTGGCCACAAAGAACCCCTTTAGAATTAAATTGAAATTAATTTTATATAATTAAGAGACTAAATTGGAATCACCTTTTTATCCCATTTTTATTAAGCTTTATAAAAAAAAATCATTTGGAATTAATTTGATGTAATCGATGGATTAAATTAAAAAAAAAGACATTTTGAGACTAAATTGATAGTATAAAAAATAACCGAAAAACTATTTAAAAATTTCCTGATAAGACTTGTTTGTCCGTCCGATCTTTGTCGTTTGTCGCATAATTTTTCTCCCTGAAAGTAAAAGTTTGACAAAAAGGCAAGGCCGTATTGCGTACAGACTCACAGCATAAATTGGTCCTTGATCCTCTGCTCGCTTCAGCGAAAGTCATCATAAATGACCCGATAAATGACCGAAGATTTGCATTTTAGGATTCAATTGTGATTACGTTTGACCCTTGACATCATTGTATTCTTCGAGAGAGGGTGCATTATGGCATTATGAATGCACAATTTGAATAACTCATGTAATTTAAGAATTTAGGAGGACCTGAAACGAAAATTTCCTATCAATTTTGACCCGCTTCTTCAAACGTTAAGCTTTCGTCATTCGTGGACCCAAAGTACTTCCCCGCTTTTATATTTTCGATCAACGACGTCGTCGGCGCATCCATGGACGCCGCCGTTGCGGAGCTTGAATGGCGGGTGATGGAGACCTTGAAGGCCTCCGAGGAGCGCGGTGACCCGCCGCTGGTTCGCGCAATTGAGGCTGGACGCTGCGTCGGAGTTACTGTGGGGCCGAGTACGGAGTTAGGACAAGTACTCGTCTCCCTCTTATGTTTCAGAAACAATACTCCGTCTCTGTGGAAGCTTCTGGACCAAGCCATCCACGCCCGCCTGCTTTCGCCTCTGCATATCCTTGCGCTCCTCACATCAAGGTACGGACAAAGAGCTTCTAGTGCTTTTTAGTTTTACTTGGATTTATGGTAATTTTGTTCGCGTATTTAGGGTGATTCCGCATCGCCGGACGCAGCCGGAGGCTTACAGGCTTTACTTGGAGCTACTTGGTCGATATGGCGTGTCGTTATCTTTGGAGGAATTTGGTTCTCGGAGAGATAAGTACGTTTTATCTAATTGATTTTTGTTTTATACTCCGATTAGGATTTAAAAATTGAAGAGAAAACAAACACATTAGCAACGAAGAAGACAGTAAATGAGAGGAACGTGTTTAGAGCGAGTTCATATAAGTGAATTTTTAATCTAAGAAAAGAACAAAAAACTAAATCATTTATTCCTACAACGTCTACATGTCAATTTATTATAATATTTCTTTTTTTATTTTCTTTCAAATCTCAATCAAAAATCAAATGAAAAAGTTATATTTTTTTTATAGAACTCCCGATTTTCATAAAATGAATAGTGTCTTTCAATTCTCAAGCAGTGTTATTTTTTATTGGAAAGAAGTGTTGGCCTTTCCTAATTTGTTTCATAGAGCAGTGCTAGAAGTAAAAAGCCTATCTCGCCTTAACCTCTTTAAAGCTAGTTTTTACTATGTTAGCATGAAGTCAGAGTTCTAGTTGTCTTTTATTCTGGCAATGTATTTTTTCTTGGTTTTATCGTTTTAAGGCCAAATGATCTTGCGTGTAAAAGACATATTAATACATGAAATTAATTGCTGAGTCTCAACCTATGGAGCAGAAGGTTGTTTGGTTGGTCAGAAGTATTTAAAAAAAGTTCTCCTTGAACCTTTCAGAGGAAGTTTGGAGATAATTTATTTATAGAGGTGAAAAACTGTGGAGAGGGGGAAGGTTTGGATGGTAGGCGTTGATTATGATTAAAAAAAGAAGCTGGTTTCTGTTAATCTACATTTTAATTTGGTAAGAACAATCACTTTGTTCCCCAGTTGCGCACCCCATATTAGTTCTTTGTGGTGTGTGCTTGTGTTGATCAATCTGAGTTGTACTGTTGACTCATATCTCAATTTTGTGGGTCGAACATCAAGGTGCTGTGAACCCCATTGAGTCAATTTTTTTTGCATTTTTTCATACTGATTTTTTTTTTTAATTGTGTGGGTTGTAACCGTATGGAAGTATGAAAGAGTATAAAGAATGCAAGAGAGAGTAGTGAAACATCTGTACATTTTCTCTCTATTTTTGATAGTGAATTTCTTGTTGTGGAGTGACTATGTGGGTTTTCTCTTTTTCAAGTTTTTCATATAAATTATGTTCTTTCTTGGTTGTTTTTATCTTTTTTTTTTTTTTATTTGTTTACTCCTAACACCCGAATGGTAATGTAGTCCTGTTTTTGAAAGCTATTACGATAGGTTGCTGGCCGACCAACTTTTTATTTATTTATTTTCTTTTTTCAACCATAGTAACGGAATCTGTTAGAGTTATTGTGCATGTACACATTTAGAGTCATCATACTGATCCAGCCAAGTTGAACCACCATTGAGCATCCCTTCTTGATTCACCTGGGCCTGAACTACCCCTCCTTTGCAACTCTACTCCTGGAAATGTGATATTCCGAAGCAGAATACGTTCAACACTTTAGATTTGATTAATAAATCCTGTTCCATAACGGCATCCCTTTTGCTTACCCGGCTATCTAAGTTTTGCTTGATCTAACCAATTGATGGCACCTCTCATGGTACTAAAATTAGTTGGAATGGACAAGGAAAGCTCCAATTCCCATTTGAGATTCATGAATTGACTAACTTGCAAACCTCCACCTTTACAATTCTGCTGGAGGTTTGGCGTAGCCTTTATAGTCCTCCTTTCCAATCGGTTATATCTCCCTAATCTTATATGCAGTGAGAGATTTAAAAACTAACTTGGGTCTTAATATCCTTTCTTTAAAGATGTTGGCTATTTGAGAAGCTACTAACTTGATGAAGATTAAGGCATTATTTGGGACTGCTTTCTTACTGTTTTCTAAAGCATCTTTTTTCACAAAAAATTGTTGAACTAAAAAAATTTAAAATAGAAAGCTGCTTTAGAAAGCAATAAGAAAATTGCTTCAAATGAAGCCTAAATGTTGTTTAAGATGCCGGTATCATGTGACAATTGAATCTATTTATTTTTTTGTGTTAATGTTTTGACAACCATATATTATCTGGCCATAAAAACCCAATCTTTTGAGGATTATTTTGATGGCAACTTGAAATTATAAATTGATGGATAATGTAGAGAAATCCTTTGAATTATCTTGTGATTTAATCTAGAAATATTTTCCTTGTATTTGCAAGATTTGTATTGGCCTCTATGAACATAATTACGTTAAAAAAAAAAAAAAACAAACTTATTTGTGTATAGAGATAAAGTCCCTAAATAATCTTTACCAAGAATTTGGTGATAAAAAAAAAACGTTGATCATTCTTTTTGCCGAAGTTACTAAAATGAACTGTTTACATTAATACTAATATTGAATAGAATGTTGGAAGAATAAGAATTCATAAAATGGAATCCAAACTTTTAACATTTTCCTTCTGTTCATTTATTTTTAGCTTTGAATGTCGTTTCATCTGGCTGAGTTTTTTGTGTGATAAAGCTGTTCATTCCTCACCAACTTCCTTACACAAGATAATATCAGTTTTTTTTTTTAAATCCATCATGCCTACAGCTGAAACTGCTCATATATTGATATTAACTTGCAGGATAACAAAATCTATTGACGAAGCTCTACTACTTTCTCATTCGTATGGCATTGATAAACTAGATTTTGGGCAGGCGGTGAGTTTCTTTCTTTTAACAGTCATCACAAATTTGATGGATAGCATACTAGAAGACTTGGGTATCAAGTTTTTATCTGTAGAGAGACCTACAAATTTGTATGCTAATGAACCTTACCGAGATTTGAACATAGATTCTAAAAGAAACATGAATGATAAGATGCAAGAACATCGTGAACAGCTTCGTAAGACTAATATACTAATGGCACTAGAAGTTGTGGAGAAAATTACAGCAGACAAGAAGAACAAGGTTTTCTTTCGGCTCATTCATTTGAACATGTATGTACTATTTCCTTCTTAATTTCACTGTTTTTATTTCAAACATCTTTAATTAGGATGTGCTCTTAATTTGGTTTCTTTGTTCTTTTCAAACATTCATATTATTTCACATTTTGTTTCTCATAAACTCTCAGATGTTGTTGAAATACAATTTGCTTTTTAGTGCGATTAGATGGTGAAAACGAGGAAGTACCTACGTGAAGTATTAAGCTTGTGTTACCAAAATTAATTATATACGAATAATAATACGTTATATGGAAAAAGCAAACTATAGATAACTCATACCTTGACCATATTTGTCCAATACTCTCAAGTAGTGTGCCTTGATGCCCAAATAAAACAAACATGAAGAATGCTTGTAAGCTATAACTGTTCTAATTTTATCTTTAGTTGTTTGTCATCATAGGAGGATAAAGGACCATTCCGATTGTTGATTTCAAAACAGAAAATAGTTAATAAATATTGTTCATCTTAATAGTTTTGCATATCTCTATAGTGAAGTGTGTGCTTCAAAAGAGCCTTAAGACACTGTAAGAATCTTAGGAAATTGGTGAAATTGATATAAACAGAGAGAGCAAAGAATATAAAATAGAAAGGAAGATTCATACACAAAAATATATAAGAATTTTATATATGTTCACCTAATTGATTGCTATATTCCTTACATATATATACTCTTCTTCTCTCGGTTATTGCTGAATTTTCTAAATTAAATCCCACAATTAACGTGCATCTTCTTCTCCCCCTTATTACTCAATTTTCCAAATTAAATCCCATAATCAACATGGCCCTTCTTCTCTTGTTGTTACTCGATTTAGTTTACAATTAACACGCCTATTCTTCTGCCCTTGTTATTCGATTTTTCAAATAAATCTCACAATCATCGGGATTCTTCTTCAATTCTCCCCGTACATTCTTAAATACTCAATCCCTTTGTTCACAACCCCTAGAGGCGACCCCATTGCTGTTTGCACGCAAGTCGTTCTTTCCTCTTAGGGCATCTCCAACCGAACGGCAAACACTTGTTTGCCGTTCTTGTTTTGCTCCAACCGATCGCCATTTTTTACGGCATTTGATGGCGGATGATTAGTGCGACGCCAATATGTTCACTCACGCCATTTTTTTCTCTCAACCGGAAAAACGCGCGAAAGGAAGGGTGATCGTTACCTTCTCAAAAACACCTAAAATGGCGTTCGATTGGAGCATCACCGCGCCATTTTGGAGTTTTGCGTTACTTTGCCGTGAAAAATGAAGTTTTCGGTTGGAGATGCCCTTACGCTCCAATGCCAATTGCCTCTTTAACCGGCACCTACCCGTGAGACGAGCCCTCTCTTCCCATCTGTGATTCCTCAACCCAACCCACAACCTTCAACTGACCCGCTGTTTGTTCTTGTACCCCGTTTCCTTCAACTCTAATTCCCTAGCTCCCCTTTCCCACTGACCCCATCTCCTCTTCCTCTCCTCCAACTGCAGCACCAACCAAAATCCCCTTTGCCCTAGCAATCTCCCAGCCAGTCGTAGCTCCCTTCACGTCCTAAATCATGTAAAGTGAATTCGATGACTTCACCCATACATTTCCTTTTGTTGATATTATTTGAAATTTTTTTCACTGGAAGCACATACACCAGTTATGCTGAATACTGCGTGCACAATCTATCTGCAGTCTATTTGAAGTGAAATCGACATCTTCAGCCCATAAGATACTTTACATGTCCTCTTAACTTTCTTCTCTGTTATCAAGATTTATGGTTTATTTTTTCCAATATTATTTAGAATTGATAAAAATATTTGATGAACTATTATTTTGATTTTGGGATTTTTTCTTGTTGTAAAAATTTATGGTTTTTTTGTTCTAATATCATTTAGTTAATTGGTAAATATATATCAATGCAATTTTCAAAAATAATTGATGTAGACAATTTATATTCACATGCTGTATTTTTGTTTTAATAATTATACTTTTTCTTGTAGTTTTCAATTGTTTTCCTTGGCTGAAGCCAATCTAACTTTGATATGCAGATCGTTAGATCCATCTCTTGTTGCTGCAAATTTTGGCTTATATCTATATTTGTGATGCCTTAGGTTTTATATATATAGAAACTTAAATATAATTGGGAAGTAATATAGATTTCTGGAAGAGTCATTGTTGGAATCAGACATTTGTTGCTAATAATAAATAGGTTATATAAACTTTCATCGATCTGCCTGTTCCCGGCGCCCCAGCCTCCTTTCGAATGTGACCCGCGAGCAGCTCGTGCGTCGCCCCTTCGTTCGTGCAAGCACTGAACGCCCTAGCATGTTCGCCTCTCTTCCGATCGGTCTACCTCCGTCCGCAAAACCCCGCACGGTCACCTGCTTGCCTCCGACATCCGAAAAACCTCCGACTCCTATTCTGATTGGAAGCCTACACCGCTACGATGCCTCCAACGTCCGACTCCACTCGTGCCAACATACATACGCCTTCACCCTTCTATTCAACCAAACACTCACTCACTGCATCTATTCCAATACTCGTGAGCCCAGTAAACTTCCTAATTGCTTCTGTTTATAGAGAAACCACAATAATCCGCGAACTATTATTACGTCCTCTGACAGGACGTAGAGCTATGTTCGGCCGCCAATAACATGTCGCCACGTGCTCTTACTCTTTACCGCGCGGCCTGACGACTTGACCCGGAGCGGAACCCGGGAATGCTATGTTCGCGATTTTCTCGGTATTGCTCGGTATTTGCTCTGTATTTGCTAGGTATTGTTTTGCAAAAATGAGAAATACCGCTCTGTGAAGACCAATACCATGCAAATACCGAGTTGTACCGAGTTTTTTACAACTCGGTACAATTCAGTATTTGCTCAGGATTTGCTCGGTATTGCTAGGGATTTGCTCGGTATTGCTAGAAAAAACTCGGTACAACTTGGTATTTGCTCGGTATTGCTAGGTATTTGCTCGGTATTGCTCGGGATTGCTCGGTATTGCTAGGTATTTGCTCGGTATTGCTAGAAAAAACTAGGTACAACTTGGTATTTGCTCGGTATTGCTAGGTATTTGAAATATATCCAAATGGTGATGAGATGTTGTTCGGCTCGTCAAGGATTGAAAAAAACGCACATGCGAGAACCCAAAAAACAGCGGGTCGGGTCGGCGACTTTTTTTCATGCTACGTGGCGCTAAAACATTGGTGGCCGAACGTAGAGCAGCGTACGTTCACCAGACCGAATAAAAGTTCATAATCCGCCCCGCCCATTTGCTTGCAATGAAAGAACTGCCTTAGATTATACATTAAAATAAGATAATACGTTGTCTTATTCTTAATTTATTGAATGGCCTTCACATATGTAGCCACCCTAATTAATAGATGGTGTAAGCAATTTGTAATTAAACATGTTTTAATTCACTCATAAAAGCAATAGGTATTCGCTGAAATTTCAAGACCCGTGCCATCGATCTTTGATATGGGCTGATGGATTCAAATTCGAAGACCCTTTAGCGTCGATCTTTGATTCGGGTAAAATGAATTTCAAATCGAAGATTGTGCCATTGATCTTTGATCCAAGCGGAAAAAATCCCAAATTTAAGATCCCACGCAGTCGATCTTTGATCCAGGAAGGACGATTTCAATCCAAAGACTCTATGCCGTTGATCTCTGATCAAGGTAGAATGGTTTAAAATTCAAAGATCCCGCGCTGTTGATCTCTGATCCGGGTAGAAAAAAATAACGACAAGTGCCATCTCGACCTTTCCTTGCGAGGAGGGGACGTTGAGAGATTGTCAAAATTGCTTTAGAAAATTACTCAATTAGAGAGAAATTAAGTTTGAATTTTAATTGATGACTAATTGATTAAATTAAATTAAATTAAATTAAATTAATTAAAATAAAATAGATCAATGAAAATTAATCAATTAATAGAAATTAATTGATTAATTAAAATCAAATTGGTTAATTAAAAATAATCAATTATTTGAAATTACTTAATTGGAGTTAATTAAAATTAATTAATTAATGAAAAACCATTAGTTAATTAGAATTAATTAATTAAAACCAAATTGATTGATTGAAATCAATTAATTAATCTAAATTAATTGATTAGTTGAAATTAATTGATTAATTAATTGAAATTAATTAAAATTTATTGGTTGGTTATTTTAAAAATCCACGAAGCATTTAAAATCCGTGAGCAATTTAAAATTTGAGGGCCTGTTAATTAATTAAGTGAGAGCAATTAGATTTATTATTAGTTGATTAATTAATGTAATTAACTAGAAAATTTATTTATTTATGATTAATTAGTTAATTAATTAATTAAGCAATTAGAAATGAAATACAAAAAAATAATATTTGCACTAAGAATGTACAACTCAACACCGTGCAACCAACAACACCTCTTTAGACTCTCGAATTCACAAATTCTTAAAAAAGGTTCACCATACTCTGAACACCAAACTCTCTAAAACACTGACATCTCTGCAAGCTCTCCAATCCTCCTGTTCGAGCTCCAAAACAGCACGAGCTCCTACAAACTGTTAAGATATAGAGTTAACTTTACTTTTCCACTCATGTACACGTGGTCTAATATTAGCCATGTATTTCTAAGTACGCTTAAGTAATTGTAACCACATGTTTTGTAATAGAATTACTGAAAATCAAATATAAATAAGCCAGCTCATCCAAGACGGAAAGTGACTTTTCCCGCCTATTGCTTCTTGCTTCTGTAATTCAACTCTGTGAAGATCTACAGAGATTGAATTGTAACATGGTATCAGAGCATTGATCCAGATATCAAGTTTTTTTTATCTCTTCATCTTTCGTTTGTTCCGATCATCTGAGAAATCAAGAAAGTGTATGAGAAATTCATATACAATGTCTTCTACAAATCAAGAAGAAGAAATAGCAACTCCAATCAAGACCGATCTACCGCAGATTCCATCTTCACTCAAATTCTTGATGGGAAACATCAAGAACGTCATATCTCAACCACTTACTGCAGAAAATTTCCCAACCTGGCGATCACAGGTACACAAATTATTTCGAGCAAACAGTTTTGAGGGATTTTTGGATGGAAGCAATGAAGCACCGTCAAAATTCATACAAAACATCTCCGAACAAAACATTATAAATCCCGAATATACAAATTGGAATCTACTAGATCAAAATCTTGCAGCAGCTCTTTACTCAGTGATCTCTCCAACAATACTATCATATGTGCTTACCGTGGAACACAGTACAGACATATGACATACACTGGATAAAAGACTCATGTCAAGTACCAGATCCAAAATAATTCAACTAAAAAACGAAATGAATTATCGAGCCATGAAAGATAAAACGATGAGACAATATTTGCTAGAGGTGAAAACGAAAGTAGACTCACTTGCAGCAGCTGGGTATACATTGGATGATGAAGACGTCATTCATTATACTCTAAATGGATTGCCAAATACGTATAAAGCATTTAAAACAACAATACGGACAAACCTGCAACCATTACACTTGGACGACTTGTACACATTACTGTGTAGTGAAGAAATTAACCTTGCTCAGGAAGCTAGCAGAGAACTTCAGTCACTACAGCTCTCGGGCAATTCCACAGCCTTAGCAGCACCAAGAGGACGTAGCAAAGGAGGAAGAAACAACTACAGAGGAAGAAATTCATATAACAACAGATCACAGTCAAGTAATGCAAACATGACAAATGCTACAAATACAAATCGAGAAGGTAAAACAGCTAGACCAGCTATCAAATATGTGGAAAATATGGTCACTCAGCAGTAAAATGTTGGTATAGACATGATGAAAAATACAATACAGAACAACCAGTTACTGCATTCTTCAATTCGCAATCACAATCATAATCTACAGACTGGTACCTCGACAGTGGAGCATCTACCCATCTGACATCAGATCCTGCACACCTGCAGAACTCACAAATCTACAATGGACAGAATCAAGTCACTATAGGAAATGGACAACAACTGACTATCAAGAATACGGGTAAAGGATTGTTAAATACTCCTTCAGGTACTCTTCGATTATCTGATATAAATCTGGTTCCAAATTTAACATTCAATTTATTATCAGTTCACCGATTGGCTACTGATAATAATTGCTTCATCACATTTTCTGCACATGGCTACGAAATAAAGGATCAGAAGACGCTCAAGACTCTTCTCACGGGACCTTGTATTAATGGAATCTATCCATTTAAAACAAAGTCCAATCCTGCCAATAACATCTCCAAACTAGCATTAGTATCAATTCAAACTATACCAGATCTCTGGCACAGAAGACTGGGACATCCATCTTCTCACATTTTAACTCAAATAGCAAAACAACATTCAGATGTTTGCATTTCTAATAAGCATCAGCATCAGCTATGCAATGCTTGTCAAGTTGCTAAAAGTCATCGTCAACCACACTCTATATCTCAAAACAGAAGTACATCATTTTTTTCATTAGTTTATTCAGATATATGGGGTCCATCACCCTCCATATCCACCCAAGGATATCGATACTATGTATCATTCATTGATGACTTTCCGAAATATACTTGGGTATATTCCTTACTACAAAAATCTGAAGTGGTTTACAAATTCATTGAGTTCATGAACATGATAAAATGCCAATTTCAGAAAACAATTCGTACTCTTAGAACAGACGGGGGTGGAGAATACATAAACAATAAATTTCTTGTTGTTTTAAAACATAATGGCATTTTGCATCAATACATATGTCTCTATTCACCATTTCAAAATGGTACTGCTGAAAGGAAACACCGTCATTTAACAGAAACACTTAGAACATTGCATATACAAGCCTCTCTTCCAATGCATCTATGGGTTGATACACTAATGATAACAAACTATCTCATCAACAGATTACCTTCAGTAAATACAGGTAACAAATCCCCACATGAAATCTTATATGGTAATCCACCCACATATGGGCACTTAAAAGTTTATGGTAGCCTTTGCTATCCATGGCTTAGACCATATTCATCTACCAAACTATCTCCCCTCTCACAACCGTGTGTTTTCATTGGGTATGCTTCAGCCCAAAAAGGACACCGTTGTTATAACCCTATTACAAACAAAACATACACTTCATGTCATGTCATATTCAATGAAGCAGTTTTTCCACTACAACAGAAACAATTCTTTGATCATAACATAACTCTCAATCCTCATCCATTATTACACCACCATTACTACTCGTTCCTACTGCCAACCTACCAAAAAGAAATGCCAAACATCAAGAAGTCAGCAAGAATACTGCTGACACAACTCAAGCAATCAGGTTATATACTGTGCAAAGAGATCAATCAAGTGCAAATGCCACCACTAGTAATGCAGATATCAGACATAACTCTCAAAACTCATATTCAGAATACTCAAAGTCTCAGAATGACTCAAATAATCAAACAGAAAAAGCTATGTTAAGAATTCCAGCCAAGGTACAACATTCGATGATAACCAGACTTAAAAGTGGCAACATTAAACCAAAGCAAGTTTTTGATTTAGCAAATATCATAGAAACATCTAAACCAACAACTTATCATCAAGCATTCAAAACAGAACATTGGAGAGCTACTATGTCACAAGAATTTCAAGCACTTCAAGCTCAAGGAACATGAGAACTTGTTCCTTCTTCTCCTGAAATGAATATACTCGACTGCAAATGGACATTTCGGTCCAAAGTGAAATTAGATGGTTCAATAGCAAGATACAAAGCCAGGTTAGTAGCAAAAGGCTTTAATCAAGAACTTGGAATATATTACATGGAAACATTCAGTCCAGTTGCCAAATAACCACAATTCGTGTTTTCATTACCATTGCACTACAATGCAATTGGAAAATTCATCAACTCGATGTCTCAAATGCATTCTTACATGGTATACTAATGGAAAAAGTATACATGAAACAGCCTATGGGATTTCAAGACACAATTCATCCAAACTATGTATGCAAACTCAAAAAGGCTTTATATGGGCTCAAGCAATCTCCACGGGAATGGTACGCAACACTGTCTAATCATCTTCAAGAAGTTGGATTCAAAATTAGCATGGCAGACCCGTCTTTACTGACATATCAAAAAGATGATATTCGAATGTATATGGTAATATACGTAGACGACATACTACTAACTGGAAATTCACAAACTGCAATTGCAAAGCTGCAGAAAAATCTAAATGAAAGGTTCCAAATGAAAGATCTCGGAGGCTTAAACCAATTTCTTGGACTACAAGCAGTATTTACAGACTATGGAGTTATACTACATCAAAAACAATATGCGGAAAAGATCTTAAACCGAGCCGGAATGCAAGAAACAAAACCAATGACAACACCAATGTCAGGTAAAGTTATCACAACAGAAAAATCACATGAAGAATTTGAAAATCCTCAAGTATACAAGCAGTTAATAGGAGCACTGCAATACTTGACATTAACTAGACCTGATATTCAATTTGCGGTAAATCAATTGAGCCAGTCAATGCACAAACCACTGAATATCAACTTTGAAGCTCTCAAACGACTATTCCGGTATATTAAAGGTACTACTGATGTCAGTATAACTTTATATAAAAACTCACTTACTCTACGAAGTTACGTAGATGCAGATTGGGCCAGTAATACCAGTGATAGAAAATCCATATCAGGATACTGCAATTTTTTTGGGAAAATCACTAATTTCATGGCAGGTTAAGAAGCAGACGACAGTCGCGCGATCGTCTACAGAGGCTGAATATAGAGCGTTAGCCACAGTAACAGCAGAAGTCATCTGGTTAAGAAGTCTACTAGAAGAATTTCATATACATCAAAAAGAACTTACTATAGTTTACTGTGACAATACCTCTGCGATAGCTCTAGCAAACAATCCAGTGTTTCACACCAAAACAAAACACATAGAAGTTGATTGCCATTTCATTAGAGATTGCATACAAAACAAAAAGCTGACAGTACATCACATATGTACAAATGATCAGATAGCAGATTTATTCACAAAACTTTTACCAGTTCTTCGCTTCAGAACACTTGCAAGCAAACTAATTCAGACGCTACCAAGCCTCAGATCGTCGGAGAAACACTTCGTCAAGCAAACTGATCCAGGCGATACCCAGATCAGTTTGAGAGAGGGTGTTAAGATATAGAGTTAACTTTACTTTTCCACTCATGTACACGTGGTCTAATATTAGCCATGTATTTCTAAGTACGCTTAAGTAATTGTAACCACATGTTTTGTAACAGAATTATTGAAAATCAAATATAAATAAGCCAGCTCATCCAAGACGGAAAGTGGCTTTTCCCGCCTACTGCTTCTTGCTTCTGTAATTCAACTCTGTGAAGATCTACAAAGATTGAATCGTAACACAAACAAGTAAATAGAACTCATTAGCATTGAAACTAAATTGCTAAGGCAAGTAAAGAACAAGTGTTACACTAAGCTACTTATGCTTTAGTTTGGAACGGCTTTTTTACTGCTTCTTAAATCAGCTTTCTAGTACAAAAATTAAAAAAAATTTGTACTAGAAAGCTGCTTTGAGAAGCAGTAAGAAAGTCGTCCCAAATGAAGCCTTAATTGAGTGTTAAAAAGAATTCATTTCCTTATCTTCATGCTGCCTCTGAACAGGTTATTACTTTAATACTTTTCTTGCTTTTATCTTTCTTTTATATTGCTGTGTCATTTCAATCATGCCTTCCATGTACTGGCTTCTGATGTTAAAATTCTTGTCGGCTTCAGGCCTATGAAGTTCAACAGCCTTATGGAGAGACTTCAGTTAATTGAAGTTCACAGGTCAACTTCACAGAGCTTGATTTCAATTAATCATGTTCTTGTTAGATTAGTTTCAAACATTCGGGAAGTTGTGAACGGGGAATACAAATTAAATAGACACCAAGTACTTGGCCTTCTAATTGATTCTAAATTTGGTGGTCCTACTTCTTACTATTATGGACTGGGAACTAATCGGTCCAATTGCTGGATCTCATTTGATTTGCTTATGGAAAATGCTATGGATGGAAAGCATCTTCATGCTATTTCTGTTGTTGAAATACTTACAGGTGCATTATTCTACTGAAAAGGTTCTGACCCGTAGATACTAAATGTATTTTTTTTTTCTTGAATTTATGCACATTTTAGATTGTTCCTGGTTAACCTTTGATGTGGCCTGTTAAAAAAAACCAAATGATGCAGATATGACAAAAACATTGCAAATGGTCAACCGAGCTTGTTGGCAAGAAACTTTCATGGCTCTTTGGATTTCTGCTCTAAGGCTTGTAGAACGAGTTGAGATAACTCTTTTTTATTCTCACGACTAGAAACTTGTTTAGAAATATTATTCACTTCTTTGTATACTTTTCAGGACCGTGAACCTTGGGAAGGACCTATACCTCACCTTGATGCTCGGTTGTGCATGCTTTTATCCATTGTTCCGTTGGTAATTGTTTCTATTGTGAAAGAAGAACTTGATACAGCTTTTGATAAAAGTAATTATGAACATAGTATATTAATAAACAAGCCAACTTCTAGAAGAAATGGATTGGTTTCCTCCCTTCAGCTATTAATGCAGTATACCCGGCTTCTATCTCCTCCTCCATCGGTTACTAATGCTGCAAATAATGCCGCTGCAAAAGCAGCAAAATTTATAGCACATTTTAAGAATGAGAGCAGTTGTATTGGTTCCAGTAATAAAAAAGGCACATCTCCTAAAGCAGGTATACATGTCAGTTGATTTAGGCTTTGTTTGGGACGGTTTCTTTACTGCTTCTTAAAGCATCTTTTTAGTACAAAAATTTTGTACTAGAAAGATGCTTTAAGAAGAAGTAAGAAAGCCGTCCCAAACGAAGTGTTAGTTTCTTTCTTAATGATGTTAATCTGTTCATAGATATTGGTTTTGAACCATTTATTGATTTTTTACCCAGAATTGGTTCCTTGAAAACTTAGCTCTCTAATGTGCCTTTGAACTAGGCTTTAGTGTATATTTTAATTCTTCACCATGACAACACATCTGTTCAACACATTTTCCTGTTCCTGTGTTTTTTATTAATGATTCCTACCTGATGGGATTCAAACTGATTTTCCTGTATCTTTCCTGTTAAATAGGTCCAATTAGTCTTTTGATTTGAAGGGCCTTCTTCTAAGCTTATGTTAATTCTTCATCATTTACTCGTGTTGATGCTTCCATCCATGTTAATCTACACCGTGAAAGATGGTAGTAATTTAAAATCGCTAAACATCATAAATTATCTATAGGAACATAAATGTTGCTCCTTACAAGCATGCTTGATTTTTCACTTTCCAAATTACAAAAAACTGAAATTTATGGCACTAGTTGTACATGATTTTTTAGTCATGTTTTTCATTTGTCTTAGCCATAATTGGTGGAAATCTGAAAGTCCACACACTTCGAAAGCTTAAAAACTAATTATTCATATCAGTTGTATCAATGCATTTTATTTTCTTTTAGTTTGTTCTATCTTCTATGTAAAATATAGCTATGATGTGGGCTCCTATGCAAACGGTCTATATTCTTCTATACTTTAATATCCATCAAGTCCAACTCATAAGTATTTGATTTCAACTCAGCCCATAAAATTTCAATCAACACCTACAAAATTTAGAATCAATACCATAATAAAACAACAACACCACCACCAAGATTTTATCCCACTATGTAGGGTTGGACACATGAATCCTTTTCTCTTTTATGTCCTATTAAAAGTTAAAATCCTCATTTAAGATTTTTTAGGTCTACCTCTACCTCTCTTAATATAGGTCAGATCTAGTACATTTACTCTCCTAATTGAGTCATTGGAATGCCGAGGTTTTATATGACTAAATCATCTAAGACGACTCTTTCTAATCTTATCTATCATTGGAGCTACTCCAATCTTTTCACGTATATACTTGTTATGCATTCTATTTCTAAGAGTTATGTGATAGAACGGTCCCTTTTGGACCGGTCATAGAAGTGTCGATCCACCCTAGGCCAGCCAGCGTTTTTTCCAGGCGGGCTAAGCCGAGCGGACAAGGGGAAGTTTCGCCCTTTGAAGTGGGCCCAGGGACCATATTTTGAAATTGGAGGAGAGGGCGGCTAGGAGGGAAAAGCAAGGGGCTGCTTCAAGCCACTAGATTCGACACAATGGACTGTGGGGCTCGGCTGAGTGTAGCTTCCGACAGAGAGGAAGGGGGCTCAGATGGGTCTCTCTCTCTCTCTCTCTCTCTATCTATCTTTGATTTATGAGCTCCAGCCAAAGCAGCGCGTGAAATGGAGAACTTACCTTCACAGCAGACGTGCTCCCGTCGATACTTCCGATTGAACAGGAAGAAAAAGCCATCGAAGGCGGCTTGATGTCGCGGGATTGAGGAGGCTAGGGTAAGAGTCGGACGGGTATAGGGTCGGTCGGCCTTTGCTTGAGGAAGTTTCGGCTGAATGGAAGGAGGAAGGTGGCGGGTATGTAGTTTGAAATGAAGGACTGGAGCTTGAGGTCGGAGTGGACAAGGGAGATTGGAACTCTGAGGGAGGCAGAGGCGTCGGAGGCTTTGCGGTAGTTGTGTGTGGAAGTCGAGCGTTGAAGGAGGAAGCGAAGGGCTACGTTCGACCTCATTTTAACGCAAGCGAGAGGTGAAGTTTTCCGCACGCAGTTATGGACGATTTTTGAAACAACGCCGGACCCACCTATGCTTGTCCGGGTGGTGAAGAGCCGGCTGGGCAAAGCTCATGTCCCTGGTTCGAATCTCTTGGCAAGCAGTGAAAGCCTTAAGTGTTGGCCCGTGTAAATTGGTGTGGGTTGCATGCTAGGTTGACCGGGGTTTTCACTGGCCTAAGGACAGTGCTTCCTCGTCACAAAAAAAAAAATAGTGCCAAACTACAGAGTGTACGGGGTACTGTAGCAGGCTGCGTTAGTATATGATCATGACAAATTTTAACTTCTTTGATCATGACAAATTTTATGTTTTTTCACAAATTGTTGCTAAAATCAGGATCTTTAAGTGATCTCATTGGTCACCTACTAGATATGATCCTCATGTTATTTCACTTTATAAAAACTTGTGCAAATTAAGATGTAACGAGCTTTGTCTTGGGCCAGTTAGTATTAATCCTGGTTGGCCCAAACAATGAATGGTGATTAGCAACGGTTGACAATGATGTCTTTGATTGGTGATTTTAGGACACCAAATCATTAGTAGCTATCTTATAAGCTTTTTGGTTGGATTAAATTTAGAATCAATGACCAGATAAATATAAATAATTTCAAAAAAAATTATCATGTCCTTTTATAGATCTGGTGGAAACAACTATTAATATTTTGAAATATTTATATGGGTTCACTCATCTCCCTATGAGATTTTCTAAGAGGAGTATTTAGAGATGAAGGGCACAATATAGTCGAGTGCAAGTGGCATAATAGTTCAAAGAAGCTTTGAACTAATAGAGTGAAACACACAATAACGAGCTAATATCAGAGGCAATGAAGGTTGTTGGTGCGTCAATCATCAACAACTAAAGTTGGGGGAGGTTTTGGGGTGGATAGCTTCGACAATTCCCCTTATTTAGCACTAAGGGCACCTAGAATCTTTGTTCTAGATGCCCTGCTTCTGGCATGAGGGTGATGGTTTAACTCTCTTTAGCTGGTATAAGGCCGTTTGAGCTCCAATTTAAGTGGTCCAAGCGGTCATAGACTTAGTGTGATACTCTAAGCCTTGTTAAGGGGTTGACAACACCATTTTTTGGCTGATCATTCATTCCATCGAACTAAGCCAATTAAACTCTAATTCCATCTTCATTTACCTTGAGATCTATGCTTTGCATCATAGGCTATGCTCGATAAGATAGGAGCAATTTATTTTACTAAGTACTTATATTGATGATTGTATCTTATGATTTTTACCCTATAAAAACCTTTTTATGCCCTCCACCTAAAATTTTGTAGCATGAACATTATCAGTTGCAACTTTTCTTATTGATTATTCATCTTTTTGTTTGCATGCTGAAATAATAATTTTCTTTGCAGTAGGAAGCATGATCCACCTCATAGTTGAAGCATGTATTGCTAGGAAGTTGATTGATACTTCTGCTTACTTTTGGCCTGGTTATGTAGTTCAATCTGCTACAACAAAAAACTCTATGTCAACTGAAGAATCTCCCTGGTCTGCCTTCATGGGGGGCGCTCAGCTAACTCGTTCACTTAGAAATGCTCTAATGACAACACCTGCTTCAAGGTACTTAAGAATATGAATGGTCTACCTTTATAAATTATGTAATTGAAGTTTAGTATATGTCCTATAAAGGTGCGTATGTCATATTGTTTGTGCTATACTGTTATTTCAAAAAATTCAATTCCAATTTTTGATTAGGAAGCCGTTGGACAAATGTATTTGATGTTGTAGATTGTCAACAGTGATTAATGATTTTCTGTACAATTATCCTACTGGTAGCATATACAGCATTTCTTATTTTAGATTTTATTATTGGTGATTTTAACTTTTTTACTTCATATGGGATTAGTAGATTAAACATCAGTAGTTCAATGCATTGCAAAGTTTCATTGCTTGATTAAACAGTGTTTTTTTATCTAGCTTTATCATGTCAGTGGCTATAATCACTGACATTATGACTCTTTTTTTGTGAATCTAGTGTTGGGGAGCTTGAAAAATTGTATTACACTGCAATAACTGGATCTGAAGAAGAGAAATCTGCTGCAGCAAAGATTTTATGTGGTGCATCCCTTATCCGTGGATGGAATATTCAGGTATTCTATTTAACATGCATTTCTATTATGAGTTATGATCCTCATAAAAAACCAGGTGGATAGTTATGTTGAAATTGCAGGCAACAATAGTCAATGCTCAAGACCTTTGAGGATTTCCTAGATTCCTTTATAACAAACATCAACCTATCTCTGTGTCACGACCAGGCCCGATAAGCTCGCATAGGCGAGACGGGAACGGAGATCGGACGGTAGACTAAAATATTCAATCTCTAAATCTATCACCATAACATTTGAAAGAGGCTCTAAAACATTAAATTCAATAACACATAAACATAAAAATCATTAAAACTCATATAGATACCTTTCTTCCGGCGCGCCTCTCCTACGATACACGTTCCCACCCATTTTACTCATTAAGATTTAAAATAATTATACCTGAAATTTTTTAACAACTAATAGTAATTCAATGCTTAGTAAGTAAAATATGACTCTAAACTACAGTAATTCAAGACAGAATGAGTAATATGCTAGATGCCACATTTCATTAAAACATATCATAAATTTGATATCCTATAAACATATCATTTGAACATATGCATAAATCATAAACACATATCCTTTCATATTCATTTTATATTCATCATATTAATATTCGTAACTTTCTAATTTCATATATAGTACAACCGTCACAGGAGCCACCGTCCAGTACCATAAATGTACTGCTTTACCATTTTCTTTTCTATAACCTTTACCATTTTAACGTGCACGAGTACAATATCCACAATTAGTTCCATAAGGAGGTGAGCTCCATCAATTCAACATGCACATACAAGCATTCTATAACAATCATATCATCTCATTTCTATAACATATGAACTTTATGATATAATGTCATGAAGTATAACATATAAATTACATGATCAATCATATGATAAGAATAATATAATCATGATCTAAAGTAATCATAAAAATTTCATAAACATGCTTGGACTTTCAAAACGTATAACTGAAGAGAAACAAATATATCACTATAATAAAGAACCATGAGTACTCACTTCGATTTAAAGGATTTGATTTTCACACTAGTTCTCTTTCCTTCGAGGTCACAACAAATAAACATCTAACAAAAATCTACAAAATAAATCTAAATTAAACTTATTAATCTCTTTTTTTTTAAAACCACCTTAAGTTTTCTCTCTCCCTCTCTCTCTCTGTAATCGTATAATAATACTAATCACTCAAATCAACTTATTTCTAAAGCATAAATTAAATTAAAATAGCTTAATTTTCGGATTTAAAATAAATTAAAATCACAAAAATTGCATTTTGTGGAAAAACCCTAATCTATAATATTAGAAACCTTCCTATGATCATTTAAAACAATACTTCTCAAAAAAATTCTTAAAAATCCAACAATTTGAAAAAGTCCTAATTTTTCTAACTCAATATTTTAGGTGAAAACCCTCATTTTCATGTTTAAGATCATCTCCTAAACCTATCCTATCATTCTCTTAAATAAATTTGAAGTTTTCCTCAAACCTTATATTTCTTTCTTGAGGAAACTCTAAGGAAAACCATGAGAAATTGCTTCTAAGAACTCACCTTACTCTTTCCTACTATTTCCCTTCGATCCCCCCACGAACCGTCGTCGGAATCCTCCACCAATGCCACTGTCCGTCCCTTGCCCGTCCGCCTCTTACGTTCGGCCGAGTGGAGCAGCTGCATGAATGAATGAAAGGGATCGAATGAATTCGGTCCCTTAAAGCTACGGGCTATTTTAGGGATTGCTAAAAGTCCATCTTACCCTCACTTAAACTATATCCGCTTTAATATTCATAAGGGCATTCTAGGTATTATGAAAATTCTAACATTTTTATCTCCCTAATAGCAAAATTAAATATAAGTTCTATATACCAATTTGCTCCAAATTTTGCGTAGAATTTTATAAAATTATTTTCGTCAAATTCCGACAATTTTTAAAATTTCACTTAAATCTCATCGTGGCGCATCGAAAAGCATGCGATGTCTAAAATTGATATTTTTCGGGTTTTGCACTATGGTAGGTTTTCTGCAACTTTTATGCTAATAGTGATATTATTAGATTGATCCATTGGACCGGTCCAACCAATCCATACAAAACAGGCTCCTGGAGATAGAGGCGGAACTCGTTCGCCTCCTCCGCGTGCCGCTCAAACCGCAGGCTCTAGTAGTTGAAATAAGAAGGTTTTTGGAGTGACATAAGAGGGATACTTGAATGTAGGGACTATTTGGAGATTTCTTTTTTCATTATATGCATTAAATAGTTTGTTTTCCTAGGGTTATGCCATCTTGAAATTGATTGAAATTTGATATCTCTCTTAGGTTTTGTTTGGGCTCTAGCGGCGTCTAGAGAATTGGGAGAGTTAGATCCTCCTCTCGAATAGAGGATCAATTGTATCTTGGTATTTTCCATTTCCCTTTCATCAAATAATACAAATTATCTATTGTTTTCCTGATTTTGTGTGGATTTTTGTGGAGAATTCTCTCGTTTTCTAAAGATTGATAGGAATTACTTGAAAAAGTTGCTCAAGGGCCAATCGAAAACGACGTCGTCAGAAGTAAGCTAAGTCTCCAACGACTAAGGAAGCGGGCAAAACTCTAATCTAATTAGGCAAAGGGAAGATCAGGAGGTGGAGATTCTAAAAGGAGAAGAGAGAATTCCTCCTCTAGAGCCTATTTCTGGGGAAGGGTCGAGAAGAGGGTGGGTATCAGGAGAGTTGGGAGGAGGTAGGGCAAGAACAAAAATTTGTTGAATTGGAGAGGAGAGGGGTGGGATTTAAAAGGGAAATGGATAATTATGACTAAAGGGATACTGAACTTGAAAGGGGAGGGGTTTGTTATGTTCCAATGGGTGCTGAATTTGAAAGGAGAATGTGTGAATTTGATGAAAGGTTTGGTTATGAATTTAGAAGGGATGCTTGAGATACTTGGGGGGAACCAATCCCTTGGGGAATGGAAAATTATGAAGGAAATAGAGGGAACATAGGAGATTTGAGGGTGAGTGATGCGGACATCCAACCGTCCATGCTTGTCTGAGGAGGAGCTGAAGATCGACGACCGAGATCACTTTGTTTTATTTTCGTTTATTAAGTGTATTTTTATTTAGTTTCGCAATTTCCCTTTTTTACCCTCTTGTCTTATGTAAGCTCAAGGGGCAAATGTGACTTTTAATTTCTCTTGAGGCCTATATATAGAGGCTCATTCTCTTGTATTAGGATGATGATGATGAATGAAAATTTCTACTTTTGATCTCTTTGTGAGTTCATATTTTCTTGATCTCTTGGTGAGTTCAACTCTCCTAGATCTCTGTGTGAGTTCTATGGAAATCCCAAGGTGAGGGCAAAAGCAATACCCGTCAATCTTTGGAAGAGTCCGAGGTTCGCGGTTCTTACGATCTCTTTGTGAGTTCGTTAGTTATCTTCTATTTTACTCGTATTTTTTATTGTTCATCTCCTTCCTCCCCTCTTCATCCACCCAAGTATTCCCCCTAGCTCCACCTCCTCAACCCACGGCCGACACTCCACCCGACCCCCATTGAAATCCTGCCTAATTTGGCTAATTTAATCTTTGGATAGATTTTCGAAATTCAAATCCAACGAATTTGAAATTCGAAATCCTTCCTAATTTGTGAAAGCTATTTTGGAAAGTTTTGAAAATCATGTATTTTGAAATTTGAAATCTTTCCTAATTTGTCATTCTATTTTTGGAAAGTACTTAAATCAATTCTTTTGAATTTCAAATTCAATTGGATTTGTTTAATTACTTTCCTAATCCTAAATTTACAGTTATGCAAGCATGACACCTCATCCCCACATTCCCTCTTGCCCATTAATGCCGCCGGCCCCTATATGAGTTAAGTTGGGATTTATTTTGTCATTACTAAATAAACTCAATTGGAAAATAATGCAAATTATTTCTGTTGCTCTTTGGCCGAATTATCCAATAATTAAACCCTCTTTATTTCTTTCCTATTCCAAGTGGCTGAGTTTAGGAAATCTTGCCAATTAAACTCAAGCCGTTTTCTGAGCCAATTCTCCTAGTGGTCACGTCCAGTTCTATTCACTTATTTAAGTTTCCTGAATTGGTTTTAATTCCAATAATCTAACCACAATTCAGCCACCTCCTTAAGCTAACGTCAATTCTGTCCATTTATTCTCAACCTCCTGATTTGGAAGTAATTACAAAATCTGGCCAATTCATCCGCCTCCTCCTTAATTGCTGTGGCTTGGTATTATTTCGAATTTCCATAAGAAACCAATCCACCGAACCTGATTGCTGCTGCTAGTTTTCCCGTTGGAATTAAATCCTAAATTTTCCATCAAAGTATTTGAGGAAATAATTCAAATTCCCTCAAATAATTTGCTGTCCAGTTAATTCCTGTAGGGAGAATTTTTCTCAGCTTGTATTTTCTCCATCAAGGCTGAAATTTCCCAAGGCCTCACCTAGGCTTGCTGTCAGATTTTTGGAGAAGAGACTGTTCGGGCCCCACAAATCCCCTCTAATTTCTCTTGCTAGCCGAAAATTAATTCCCTCCTCCTGTGAAGCATTCCTTCTACTTGGAACCTGAGAATTTTCTCAGGTTTTGGAACAAAAAGCTGAAGAAAATTTTCAGATTTTGTGAGCTGGGATAAATCCAGATTTCTTTCAGCTTTTGCAAGGAACAATTTCAGATTTTGGAGAGGAGATCCTCTCCATAGAAAAGCTTTGCGTTCCCGTTCTACATCAGTGAGGAAGCTAAATGTCTATTTTTTCGGGAGAGGATGCCCATTGGTGGATCTACAAGGTGGAAAGGTACTTTACCGTCAACAGGTTGACGGAGGGGGAAAGACTGACGACAACCGAGATGTGATTGGAAGGGAAGCTTTAACATAATACAAATGGATGGATACGAAGAGACCGATACGGACCTGGAGGGAGTTTAAGGACTGCTTGTTGGAACATTTCCAAACTAGCACAGGAGGGGACTTCTATGAGCAGTTATTTGCTCTGATGCAGGAGGGGATAGTGGTGGAGTACCGTGAGCAATTTGAGTTCCTGGCCAGTCAACTTGACCGACTTTCGTAGACTGTATTGGAGGTGAACTTTATGAAGGGATTGAAACCAGAGATTCACATGACAATTAGAGTGATGAGGCCTCATGACTTGGGAGAGGCTATGGAGCTAGCTTAGTTGGTGGAAGATCAGAGGCACCTGGAGAGAGGGATGGGTGTCAATAGCTCAGGATGCTTGTATAGAATGACCACCACCTTTTTGTCATCCAATGAGCCAACACTAGATACTCTTCAGGTGACTTGAAGGAGAAGATTGTAGGACGAAGACTTGGGGACAACTTCAAGAAGCTCACAGAAACTTAATTACAGGAGGAGGGCGAAAGGGCTCTATTTAAGATGTGACGAGAGGCATACACTAGGGCATGTGTAAGGACCGAATTATTCAGGTTCTCACTGTCTGTGATGACAAGAAAATTGAGGAGAGTGTTATTTTTCCGTTTTGGGGACAAGGTGAGCCTTTGGGAGGGGGTTATTGTTAGACTGGTCCATTGTACCGATCGAGCCGGTCCATGTAGGACGGGCTCGCGGAGACAGAGGTGGAACTCATCCGTTGATTAGATATTCCATTTCTAATTGTCTCCACTATTGGTTATCATTCTTTCTAAGGGTCTAAGAAAGAAAATTTCTTGTCTCATTAGTAACTTTTTGCACGACGTTGGTGTAGGAAATAAAATATGTACTATCATATGGAATACTACCATCTTACCCAAATATAATGGAGGATTGGGTCTCCCCTATCTAGACACGTTAATTATCATGAATAAAACTAAATTGATCTGGAGGTTGCTCAACACCAAATCATGCCTTTTTTCTTGGCTTCACAATCATATTGATTCCTTCTGGAATAAATCAATTAGCAAAGTATTTCTTTTCTGGAAAGCCACTTGTGATGTTGCTATCAGTGTTTGAAGTTGATTTCAACTGGAATAAATCTTCAGTTCACATATGCATGAACTGAAGAACATACCACAGATTTCCGTATTACAGATCAAATTAATAAATTTGGAAAGTTTTGCAGTATGCTTGTAATATAATGAAAATTATATTTAAGGCATGCAAAGGCTTGGGTTTAGTTTGCCGATAACAAAGAAATTTTGATACCCCTTGGTGCACACTCCCTAGCATATTTTGAATTGACTGTGTTGTAGTACTTCGCTGAACCTAAATAGTTGGGATGAGGTTAATAATGATGATGATGCTTTTTTACTACTTCATGTATGAAGATTTGAGTTCTGTCCTTGTTAAGACATTTTTGTTTGTTTGTTAGGAGCATGCTGTACACATGGTGGTTAAGCTCCTGACAACTCCGATACCTGGCGTGTCAGGACCTGAAATCTGCAGCCATTTGATAGGGCACATGCCCATGCTAAGTGCTATTCTTTTTGGAGCTTGCTCCGTTGAGGCAATTCATATCATATCTTTATATGGACTGGTAAGCATTCTATCTTTATGCAAGATGGAACAGACCTGTCATAATATTGCAGGAGCTATCAAAGTTGTGCTATTGTGAGGGGTATAAGCTTCTTTTAGGCTTCATTTGGAAAGGCTTTCTTACTGCTTTTTAAAGCAGTTTTGTAGTACAAAAAATAAAATTTTTCTACTTAAAAGCTGCTTTAAGAAGCCGTAAGAAAGCCGTCCCAAATGAAGCCTTAGTTGCTGTGTACTGCAGGAAGGGAATATCATGTGTGCCTATAAGCATTTGATTTTTATGCCAGAGAAGTAGAGTCCCTTCATAATATTGCAGGAGTCGTAACGGTGAGGGTTATAAATGCTTCTTTAGCTTTGTATACCGTAGGCGGGGAATATTATGCGCTCCTGTCACTGAATAATGAGGTCACAAGTCAATTTTATTATGATTAGTAAGTGTTATTCGGGGTTTGCTAATGCAATTAAAAGCATGATCTTGTTTAGCTTTTTTGAAGGGCATTTATAAGGAAAAAAAACTTTCATTTTTAGTTCAGTGATGAAAAGCATAAAAAATCGCATATTAAACATCTTATGAATGTTTTGATTTTGATTTAATGCATGCATTGCAAATCATGGAGAATGCATCCATTTCCTTGTTGAAATATTTGGTTATTAAACCATTAAGTCATCCGTGAGGTATTTCATGTAAGTATGGTACTTGGTCTTTTATTCATGATTATCAACTAGTGTTTGGCACTAGATGCTACTAGGATATTCCAAAATTTTCTTTGACCAGGGTTTAAATTTCGAACTTCTAAAGATACTATAATGATAAATACTTCTAACATTGCATATTTAACTCTTTGAATTATACTCACTTCTAAGGGCATCTCCAACCGAACTCCAAACGTATGAATTTCGTCGCTCGTGAGCTACAGCTGAACGGCAAAACTTTCGGTATTTGGTTGCGGGTGAACAGTGCGTCGCCAATATGGAGTTCGATTGGAGATGAATCACGCATTTGTGGAAAGAAATGCGCGAACGAGAAAGATGGTTTATGGGCGCAAAATGGAGTTCGATTGGAGATGAATCACGTCATTTTTTTTGTTACATTGCATTTTATAGTGAAAAATGAGATTTTCAGTTGGAGATGCCCTAACCTTGTTAGCAAGATTATTTTTTTCTTGCTTGGTGCTTATATATATCTCACGTCAGGATTGTTGTGCAGGTTCCAGAAGTAGCAGCTGCTTTGATGCCACTCTGTGAGGCATTTGGATCAGTTCCACCTCAGCCCAATCATAGGCCAAGCGCATTTGATGAAACATCAGTTTACTCTGTATTCTCGTGTGCTTTTCTTTTTCTTCTGCGCTTATGGAAGTTTTATAAGCCCCCTCAGGAGCACCGAATAGCAGGTCGTGGTGGAACAGTCAGACTGGAGGTAACTTTGGATTATCTTATGTTGCTACATAATCATCGCATTGCAGTAAAAAATTCCATTGATAAGGATAAAGGCAATAACTCTGCTGCATCACCTGGTCAACCTGTTTATATTGACTCATTTCCGAAGTTAGGAACTTGGTACCTACAAAATAAAGCCTGCATTGCATCTACTCTCTCTGGACTTTGTAGTAAAAGTCCAGTACATCTGGTAGCCAATAAGATATTGAACATGATATGTAGTAAAATGAGTAATGGAAGAAACATTGCTGGTAACCCTTCATCAACATCTGGTAGCAGCATAAGTGAATCGCCAGTAAGTGCTGCTGAAGATGCTTATCAGAGACCGTTGCTTCCTGCTTGGGATATTCTAGAAGCTGTTCCTTTTGTTCTTGAAGCAGTTTTGACTGCATGTGCCAATGGAAGGCTTTCATCTAGGGACCTAGTTACAGGTTAGATGCTTTGTTATCTCTATATAATTTCCTGACAATTAATTTCACCTAACTTTTCTGAAATATATCAAGCCATTTCATTTTATTTATTATGTCTAGCAATGATGTATCAGAAAAACTCGTTCATTGTTTTCCTACTTTAAGAAAACTGGGTAATTTGATAATGATATCTTACCATAAACATGGTCCAACAACTAGAAATTCATCAATCCCAAAACATTGAGGCATTACTTCCTACTTGTAAGAGGGAAATTAGGCAAGTTTTTAACTGCCACCGGCCCTGTTTCTCAGCATCTGATGTGGACTTGATTAGAACTGCTTGTAATGTCAAAGGGTTGAGCATGAATTTGTTGCCTTATTTAATACAGATCTCCTCTATTTATACTAAATTGATTAATATAACATTATAGTTTATACCCGAAATAATATACACTACTCTCCAACTATAAATATAGTTCTATTTCATATAATCCCAAGCTAACGCTATCCCTCAAGATGGAGCATATATATCTTCGAATTTCAGTTTATTACATAAATGAGAGAAAGGTAGAGGATCCAACATTTTCATAAAAATATCAGTCACATGTTTTCACTTATCGTTGCCATTGCCCTAGATGCTACTTTTAGTTTATATTATTATTATTAAAAAAAAGCAAAAGATAAAAAAAAAAGTAAAAAAAAGAAGGAAAGAAAAAGGAATATTCTTGTGTCCTCATTTATTGTCATCATTGCCCCGACACCGCCACCATCACTCACCAAGGTATAATGTCCTCAAACTCAAAAGCCCTCAAATCCTGCTTTTGGCGATCGTGGCATGTCTGGGGACCACCTATACACGCTCTCATAGCATGGTGGGAGAGAACTCGGTTTGACACTTGCGGCGAGGCGGGTGGGGTCCTATGCACGCTCTCGTAGCATGGAGGGGACAACTTTAAGGGTGCATTTGGGACGGATTTTTCCCTGCTGTGCATTTGGGAATGTAACCACAATGTGGTTTGGGGTTACCGCTTCGTGCTCCGTTGGGAAAATTTTCACGTCCTGTCGTTGCTTTTCCGGTCCAAAGTAACCCCCCGCGTTCGCCTGCGTTCCGCGGTTCCAAGGCATGAGAAATACCTTAATGACCTTGCAGTTACCTAAAAACTACCCTGTTCTCTTCTTCATCCTCGCCAAGTTCCACTCTAAAGTCCATAGTTACAAATCTCCATCTCCTTCCGAATTTTTACCCGGTAAGAAAATGGGCAGTGATCGTCCAGAAAGCGGCGATCTTCTCTTTCACCTTCGATCGACGGTAAGTAGGAACAGGGTAGCTAAACGATCCGTCTTCTCTGTTACTCCTGTTATTCATTTTCATTTTTCTCTTTCAGATGACAAGGACCGGGCTAGGAAATTTAAGAAGAGAGACGACGAGAAAGAGAAGAAAACTAGAAAAGATGCATCTTCTGCTTTTGACTTTTCTAGAGGGGAAAACGAGAGAGAGGCACAAACACAGAAATAAACGAGCAGACAAGGTGAGTTAACAATTTTTCATATCAGCCGCAAGCTTAGGAATTTTTTGAAATGAAGTGAGAACTGCAATATGGACCAGTCGGAGTCCGATAGGGCTTTCTGCGAACTCATATCTTCTTCGCCGCCGCCGGTAAAATTTTGAGTCTGGAGTGAAGTGATTCCCGGCTATCTAGTTTTTTTTTCTGTACATTCAATTCCGGCGACATTTGATCGCCTGGCTTCCTTTTTATGTTGTTTTTGCTTTTTGTTTTTCGAACTTATTCAATTGAAGATACATTATTGTTAGTGAATATTCAGTGCAGCTATTGGAATTTTTTTGGGGGAAATTATTGTTATTTTTTTATAATTTTCTCATTAGTTCCACTCGCCATCAATATAAGGGTAACAAGGTAATTTGTTGTCAAACAGCACCAACACAGCAGTTCGACAGTAATACTACCCAAACAAAATTGACTGATTTCTATACATCAACTTTAAAAAGCAACTTTATGTATAACAATTTTACAACCGGCTTTATCGGCAGCTGCAGCCGTCCCAAACGCACCCTAAGTGTTCGTGTATGTGCCGTCATGCCTGTGGGAAAAAAAACTGCGCATTTCAAACAAATACCTCGAAGACCTATACACGCTCTTGTAGCATGGTGGGATTGAAGAACAACGGCCGCGGTGTCACCCAAAACTTGCCATACACGCTCTTGTAGTATGGTTGGAAGGCCCAGCTTTCCAAATTTCCCCTAAATGGGGGAGACTTTAGGAGGTTGCCGAAATTTTCAATGAGTAGAGAACTTGAACTTAAACAAAACGACAATGAACTGAACTTGTGAATTAGTGAATGGCGGGAAACATAACTTGACTTGAGTTGAATAACAAGGAATAAAACTTATATGAACCATAGGGATCGAGCTACGGGGAATTGAACATTAATTAATATAGCAAAAAAAAAAAAGAAGCAAATTGAACAAAAAATGAGAAATTCATAATAATGAAAACATGATGCCCACAAGCAATTATGAGGATATATAATGAGCATTTCAATGTATCTGTGGATTAATAACAATGCATATGCAATGAATACAAAAATACTTTTTACAATTAATGTCAATCACTTGTGGATGGGTATAGCGGTTCCCTGCGAACAACGACTGCCGACATGCAATGAGTATAATAACCCCCTTCATTCGAACATGATACATTGTCTACAAACAAAAGTGGTCGATGTGCAATAAATGTAACAACGATATGCAGTCAACATTAAAATGCAAGCAAACACATCGAACTCTTGCAAGTAATGAAGGCAATACATGATGAATATGATGAGCTCCAATAAGTGGTGACAACCAATATGCTATAAATGTGAAGAGCTCCTCGTAAATACATAAGAAAATTATGATGAATGTAAATATTCACTGACTGTTCATCTACAGGCAAGGACTAAAGAGCGCAACAAAAGCAGAAGGACTACAACAAATGCAAACACTTACGAGCCATTGTAGGAGACTAGCCATATATACAACAGGCTATCCACTAATTAAAAGCAAGGAGATTTGTGATTAATGATGTAGCTTGCCAATAAGCAGGAATGAGAACTCTTAATATGCATAATGACTTGTTTACAAACAATATTAGAATTCTTATATTCAATGCAACTCTCATGTAGACAATGACAGATGAACAACTAGCTACGAGTGACTATAAGAAACATGCAATGAATATTATTATGTCCCTCCAGTCAATGACAGCCAGCTCATGAGCATAGTCGGTTATTGTTGGATGTATGCGTGGGGAGATTAACGGTGAATGTAACTCACTTGGTAGTGAGCACCAATATGCAGATGAATACACAAACTCATCTGCAGACAATAAAACTTTTTGCAAACACAGTGTGCCATATAATGAATGCGAGCATCCATGAGCTAATGTAGGAGACTTATCATACATATAGTAGTTCATCTGTATGTAACAACAATCAACATATGCGAGGAAGCTGATGACGAATGCAGCTCAACCAGCAATCAACGTTAGTTTGCAAATGAACGCATTAATCTACATGCAAGTGGTGATAATAGATATGGTACAGGTATGATGAATCCCCTGTGAACATAAATATTCATGTAGCATGCTATTTGCAAGCAAGGATAGAATATTAGCAATACATACGAACTCTTACGAACCACTGTTGGAGATTCTTCATGCATATAGTAGTCTGTCTACGGGTAACGACGAATAACATGCACTAAATGCTGGGGTATTTCTACAATCCGTGATAATTTAGTGGCGAGCAAATGCAGTAATCCCCTGCAAGTAAAAATGGATGACATGTAACAAATGCAAACACTTATGAGTTGTCATAGAAAATCCGCCACATACCCAACATGCTATCTACAATAAAGCACAAAAGCCTGTAAGGAATGCAATTATACACAAACATCTATATGAAATTTGTCAATGCACGACAGTTCGCCTGTAAAAAGTAGCAAACGATCCATAATGCGATGCTAGGATTCACCTGTTAGCAAAAACAGGGAATCATTAGTAAAAACTACGAGCCACTTATAAGCCGAGGCAACAAATTTGCAACGTTGGGCTGTCACACTAGGTAAATTAGCTCGCTTCCAAGCAACAAGCAGAAAGCTCTTGATGCGACGTGGAGCATTTGCAAGCTGAAGTACAATCCTGCAGTCTGAATATTGAAAAAAAATGACAATGATGTATAGAGGATGAAACAAACTAAGCTGCACTATTGATGCACAACAAATGAAACCCAGTGCATTATTAAACAATGCCACCAGATCTGCAACACTTGGACAACCATACAGAAGGTGTATACAGGCTTTTAAATACAATGTTGTACGCACTCAAATGATAGTCATTCACATGGCTTATTAGTGTCAAGCATTTCAAAATACCCCCATGCATGGGAATACATATTGATGCATTCATATGCATCATGCAAACGTATATGCCTGTATGGGCCCCGACAATTCTTTTATGTGAATAGATAGAAGTCAACACGGCTCAAACTATCAAACAAGTATACAATCACGGTGTCAATTGAGATATTTATTTTATACATTCATATTAGACCTTTAAGGCCTATAACAAAGAAAATTTACTAATAAGGGCATAAAGCCGGTGACGAACATGATCCTCTGTCGGTAAGTAAACAGAGCTGACAAGGTTCAACCAATCAAGTAAAATTTCCCATAACCATCTCGATGACGACCGTGTGGACAAAAAACCTCAGCCGGAGGGGATCCCAAGGATTTAAAGATGCCTCCCAAATTGCCTAAAAAATCCAAAATTCCAAAATCACCCCAAAATCAAGATATTTAAAATGAAATAAATCATCAAATACTTAAAACAAAATACCCATCCACCCTCTGTAATAGTTTGCCGATGTGAACAAATTTGAAAATCACTTCATCTCACAAAGAGCAAATGTCTGGCTGAGAATATCATAAGTATTCATTCTCAAATTGTCCATTACCAGTAAGGACGTGACACGTGTTGTCTAACTAGTGGTTTTGTCACTTAATGACACCATAGGTAAACGGTTATGATCGAGACCCTCTCACCGGGTAATTTTGCCGCAAAATGACACCATTAAATTACATTCATGGTCAGAGCTCGTATGTTCTCAAACGGGTTCAAATCATTGAGTAATGAATTAAAGTGCATTCAAAATTTTTCTCTTAGACAAATGTTCACCCCAGGTCTATAAGGTACCCTTGAACGAAGTAACCCATGGTTGCCGACAAGGATTCTTCTGTCAAGTTGGGTCAACTACCTCCTCTTACTAAATAGGCTAGGGACAATGATGACCCGGGACGATGGAACCATGGGATCTTGACCTGATCTAGCACCACTCCCACCACCATCTGCTTTAAGTGCAAGGTGGTAAATTTTCAATTTTAAATATTAAATTTTCAAATACCTAAACCATGCTTCTACTATACGCCAGATACCCTATATCTGTTTGACGACTAACCTTAATCGAAAGTTCTTTGTCGCTATCGGGAGGGGTAATTAATTATAAAGGCTTGCGCCTACAGGAAACCTAATCTCAAATCATAAAGTTCTCGTAAAATGAGGCTAAATCTCTAGGTGTGTCTTATTCACAATCCAATCTGCCTTATGAAAATTTGTTTTGAAACTTATTTGTTAAAACTCTACTTGATGACTCGAAGAAAAGAAAGAATGGGGCCGCAGAGAGGCCAGAACGCGAGTTTCAGCCCCACACCACTTAATCTTAGTTGGACCATAGTTTCTGATACTATTTGCTATGGAGTGGGAATAACAGGGTGGTCAAAGTTGGGTCAAATACATGTTGACCTGCTATACCGTGCAAAAAGAAAAAAAAAATTTCCATACCTCTTTGCCATTGCACGTCGTTCGCACATCGTAGCCTCGACCGACGTCGCATCCCCCACGTCGACCCGCTCGTCGCACGTCGAGGCCATACCTCACGTCATTTCTCCCCACGACTGCCGCACAATTCGTCTTGAGTCGTTAAAAGGGCTCGAGGCGACGAGACCTTCGGCTTCATCTCTTCTCCACGCAAATCCTCACTCCTCTCCCGACCTCTGCTTTCCTTTCTCCGATCCTCCATCCGGCGCCTTCAACGACTATTTCTTCCAGTCGGATCGGAAGCTACGATCTTTCCGATCGGAAGCAAGGGAGCTCGCTGGTTGTGAATAAACTTTCTCCCTTTCACGGCTTCTTCGGTCGAATCCCTTCACCCAACCTCCCGATCTCCCCTCTCATACCGACCCGCACACGCAGAGAGAGAGAGAGAGAGAGAGAGAGAGAGAGAGAGAGAGAGAGAGAGAGAGAGAGAGAGAGAGAGAAGAGCTCCCTACCCGATTTCCTCTTCTCCACCTTGCCCGACCACAGCCCCAAGCCGAGCTCCCCCCTCCTGTCAGATCCAGCTCCCGCGACCAGGGCCGAGCCCGATCTCCCCTTGCCCGAGCTCTGAACGTGCCTCCCTACCCGATTTCATAAGGTAGTCTTTAGGTTATTATATATATATATATTAGTGTGTGTGTGTGTTTGTGGTAGGATGACCAAAAAAATATACATAATATTTTTTAAAAAATATATGTGTTACCTCGACATTCGTGCCCTCCACCACCGGTTCCGAAGGTATAACCCCTAAACTCAGGCTTCCATCCTCGACGTGTACGACGGACCGGAAAACCGCATATACACGCCTTTATTGCGCGTGGTGGGATGGGACCCCGGTCCGACGCCTACGACGAGGCGGACAGTCGCCTCCCCTCTCGCTTTCTTACCTCGTCATGCGTGGCGAGTCAGTGGTCTACCCATACACGCCTTTATTGAGCGTGGTGGGAGGGGCAGCTGGCGTGACACCTACGATAAGGTTAGCGAGCGACCCTCGCCCTCTTATTTCGACTAACGTGTCGGGCCGGCGGTCTACCTATGCACGCCTTTATTGAGCGTGGTAGGAGGGGCAACCGGCACGACACCTATGTTGAGGTAAGTGAGTGACCCAAGCCCTCATGTCTCGACATGCGTGTCGGACCGGCAAACCACCTAAGCACGCCTTTAGTGAGCGTGGTAGGAGGGAAATCGGTTCGACGCACACGGCGAGGCCAGGCGAGCCTGGTATACCCTTTTCTTTGCAAGGCCGGAATGATTTATAAGTACCCCCGGGCGGGGGGAAAGCAACTACTCTTCTCTTGTAACAGGTACCGTCAAAGACCCCATACATGCCTTTATTGCTCGTGGTGGGAAGAAAAATCATGGCCGTGGTGTCCTCGTCAGAGGACACCTACCATACACGCCTTTATTGCGCGTGGTGGGAAGGCCCAGTTTTCTCGTAGTTTTCCCCTAAACGGGGGAGACGCCGGGAGGCTGCCGAAATTTCGGGTGAAATGCTACTACACTTGGACCTGTTCTGAACTCAAAAGAACAAAATATTTGGACCAAACGAGAAAGAGCAGTGAACTTTTGAACAGTGAACTGAGGATTTGTAGACCGCCGAACTTGATTGAACTCAAGCTGAAGGACCTAAACAAAGTTCAAATGATTTCTAAAATTCAATTCCAAATAAAATCAAGCCAGAACTGAAGATCAAATTCAAATGAAATAAAATCATATTTGAACCAAATTCAGATCATTTGAACACAAGATTGAACTTGCAAGATCTCAAAAGAATTTGAGTAACCATTTGAATATCACTATGATTCATTCTCAAACAGTCTCCTGCCAGTAAGGACGTGGTACGTGTCCTCTTACCGGCGGTTCGCCGCCAAATGGCACCGCAGGATAAACGGTTACGACGACCCGGAGCCCTCTGAACTGCGTGGTTTCGCCGCCAAATGGCACCACGATATATCGGTTATGGCCAGAGCCAATACGCTCCTTACTGACATCAAATCCTTGAGATATGAATCAATAGGATATGATCGATAGGGCACAAAGCCCTCTGTTAGCTAAGGTGGATTCAAATTTGTCCCCTTAGGCAAATATTCAACCCAGGTCTACAAGGTCCCCTTGGACGAAGCAACCATGGCTGCCGACAAGGATCCTTCTGTCAGGTTGGGTCGACTACCTCCTCTGACTAAGTAGACCAGGGACCACGATGACCCGGGACGACGGAACCATAGGATCTTGATCGGGCCTATCATCCATTCCCTCACCATCCGCTTTAAGTGCAAGATGGTGAAATTTCTAATTTTAAATATCAAATTTCCCAAATATTTCAAAATCCAATTTCCAAATCCAATTTCTACCAATACCCATACTCATTGCTGCTACTATATGTCAGATGCACGTATTTCTATACGTATCTGATTGACGACTAGCCTTAATCGAAAGTTCTCTCTCGTGATCGGGAGGGGTAATTAACTATAGGGGCTTGCGCCTATAGGAAACTAGAACTCAGATCATAAAGTCCTCACAAAATGAGGGCGAAATCTCTTGGTAGTGTCTTATCTACAAACCCATCTGCCTTCCAAAATTTACCTCGGAACTTAGTTCGTTAAAACTCCCTCGCCGAATAAGAAAAGCGAGTGGAGGCCGAGGCCGAATTTTCGGAGCCCACAATACACAAGTGGTTAAACTCATTTTGAATCCAAAGTTTAAGCATATGAGTGGAGGGTCAATCATTTGGCATTTTAATGCCAATATATTAATCAACTATTTGATGTGCAACTAAATTCAATAATCTCATATGTTTAAACAAATCTTCCAATGAACCACCAAACAATCATAACCAAGGCTCATTGGTTGATGCTGATAGTATTCATAATTATGGCTACCTAATCTAATGGCACAAGACCTCGTTTAAAACTATATTGTCATAGCTAAGGCCCTTTTTGGCTCTTTGAACAAAAGTACACCTAATGCAGATCTGGTTGATTGAATCTTGAGACCATTGATTAAATTTATTATCCAACTACACTTATTTCATCCTGCATAAAGAAACATACTACACATTCATATGACCATTCAAAAAGAGAAGATGTTTTAAAGGCTTGATGAAGTTTTTAACAGTATGTATAATGGGGCATTGATCAAAGCATTTCTAAATTTAGTAAGTTTACTTCACAATGAAAACTGCACATGATCATGCAACTAGAATTAATTTGGTGAATATTGAGAAAATATGTTAAAGGTGTGGTGATGTTATTAAGAAAATATTAATGGAGCTACAAAGCATTAAAAGTGGTTTTGGAATGATCAAATTGTTTCAAGTTTTAGTAAGTTGATATCAAGAATCAATATTAAATCCATAAGATTTTGTATTACTTGTGAACTTCCTTATAAAACACGTTTGAAGTGAGATACTATGGTGTATGCTACCTGCATATGATAGTTCTGATTGATTAGGTATCTTCTGAAGTAACTAACAATTAGAACAATGGAAGAAGTTTTAAGAAAGTAAAGGCTTGGGATTAGAAGGATAAAACTTGGTTCCTGAATTTACCTTTATTTTCAAATTATTTCCCTTTGTGAGACCATTATTTCAACTTTCTAGGTGGCCAGAATCAACTTACTTAATGAGTAATCTGACTAGGCCTTGACATTCCTATATATATTTCTTCTCACTTATAAGCTCTCTGCTACTGATTTTTTGTAGGATTCTTTTAAACTTTCATTTGATGAATCAGTGGAGTGGGACGAAGTTGTAAATCTGTCGTTCCCTTAATTAGAAAGACAAGAGCATAACATGAAAAGTTATTTGGGCTTGTAAATCATATGGGTGGGGATCGAAGACAAGAATGACCTTAGCTTGGCCAGAATTAACATATTTGAAACTCCAGAAAACTATTTGCATTTGTTTCTCATGTATTCTTCGGATTGTCAATCATGCAATATGTGCTAAGTTGGTAACTTGTCATTCTGGCAGTAATCCTTCGTTTAATTATGTTCTTCACATTGTGAAAAACTTGGTCTTTTCATTAGGCCTACGGGATCTTGCGGATTTCCTGCCAGCTTCTCTTGCAACAATAGTGAGTTATTTCTCGGCAGAAATTACTCGGGGCATTTGGGAGCCTGTTGCAATGAATGGCGATGATTGGCCCAGTCCTGCGACAAACCTTCTCTTGGTTGAATCTGAGATCAGGGAAATTCTTGCTTCTGTTGGGGTTACTCTTCCAAAATGCTATGGCGGTGAGTTTCTTTTATCCACTGCTTTGTTTTCATTATTGTCTTGTACAATATCATTTATATGCCCTTGTACTCGTTTTAATTTTATTTTATTTTTATGCTTATCCTTTTTAACTAGGGAGAATATAGTCTTTGATTTTTAAATAGTTCAACTGCTTCTTAATTGAGGACATTTATTTTGAAGAATTTTCAACGTTCCCATTGGAAAATGTTGCTCGTGCAATTGAATGACACAAAACCAGTACAATATGGTAGTCAAATCAGCGTACTTCGTTGCTGGAAGCATAACCAGTTCTCTTTTTGTTATGTGTGGGATCTGATTGTGTTGATCAATCTGGTTATTCAGTACAATGTCCGGCTCTACGTACTTGAGCGTCCTAGCACTGAACGATAGAAAACAGAGCGCGGCAGCAGTATAGATACGACATTGCAGCAATGAAAGATAGAGGCTTGAGCACCACAGCACCCCAAACTGGCATTGCAACATTGCGAGATAAGACTGGACAGTTTTCTTTCTCGTTTCTCTGAAGGGGTTTTTTTACTTGGTTTTATCTTGTATTTTGAGCGTGTAGATGTTGAGAACGGTGCATGTGAAAAGAGAAGCAAGGAGAGAGAGAAGAGAGATCTATACTTATTTATTCCAATTTTCATAGTGGATTTCTTGGTGTGGTGTGGCTCAGTGATTTTTTTCCTCTATTTTGAGTTTTTATACGTTAAATCCTAGTGTCCTTATTCTTGCTTGTTTCGTCATTGTGGTGTTTACTCCTCATCTCTCCCCAACAACTGGTACCAGAGCGAGGTTCTTCATATCGAGTGGGAGTAATGGCAGACGAAGCAAGGTACAAGATTGAAAAGTTCAATGGTTCGAACATTGCATTCTGGAGGATGCAAATTGAATATTTGTTTTATCAAAAGAAGTTGTATTTATCATTGGAAGGAATCACCAAGAAGTTGGATTTTATGACTATGGAGGAATGGAAGGTTCTTGACCGAACTGCACTAAGTTTGATACTCTTTTTCACTTTTCTCATTTGTTGCATTCGACATTGTAAATGAGAAGACTACAGTCGATCTCATTGTTGCATTGATCAAGATGTATGATAAGCCATCGGCATCAAATACAGTTTTCTTGATGAAGAAGTTATTCAATATGAAGATGTTGGACAAGAACCCAAGCAGAACACCTGAATAATCTAAATATTGTGATAAGTCAATTGAGTTCAATTGGCATCAATTTTGATGATGATGTGAGGGCATTGTTGTTGTTATCTTCATTGCCAAAAGAATTGAGATGGGCTTGTTATTGCTGTGAGTAACTCTTCAGGAAGTTCAAAGTTGAACTTTGGGGACATTATGAGGTTAGTGCTTAATGAAAAGGTTCGCAGGAGGGTGAACGGTGAATCTTCAAATTCTACGCTGAATGTTGAAGCAAGGGGAAGGGGTTTAGAGAGAAATCCAAATAGAGGAGATCTAAATCAAAGAGAGGAAAGTCTGCTTCAGGTAGAGGAAAAATTGTGTGCTAGAGCTGTGTAAAGAATGACCACTCGAAGGATTGTATAATTCCAAAGAAGGGTAGTGTGGAGGCTAAGACAAAAATCATTATGTAAATATATCTGCAGAATAATGTCAGTCAGATTCTCTGATTTTATCTCTGGACAATTTTGAATCTTGGGTGATAAATTCAAGTGTTTCTTTTCATGCAAGTCGTAATAAGGAGGCATTCAATAACTATATTCAAGGTGATTTGGCCATTTGGGTAAAGTGTATCTCGGGGACAATAAGCCCTGCAACATCATTGGACAGGGAGATATTGATATCAGAATGTCAAATGGATCAATTTGGATACTCAAGAATATTAAGCGTGTTTTTTGTCTGAAGAGGAGTTTAGTTTATATGAGTCAACTTGCAAACTCAGACCATGTGACATCACTCATAGGAGATACGTTGAAGGTGACAAAATGGGCTATGGTTATACCTCGTGACAATATTGAAGGCATTCTATATATTATCAATAAAAAAGCATATTCTATTGGAGTAGTAGATTCAGATATTGATGGAAGATTTTAGCATTGAAGGCTTGGTCATATAGCAGTAAGAAAGGTATGCATTCACTTCTTACTAAAGGAACGCTTCATGGTTTAAAATTTATAGAATTGGATTTTTTTAAAGACTGTGTATATGAAAAACAACATAGGGTGAGTTTTTCAAATACTAGTTCAAAGGTCAAGTCAAAGAAGTTGGAGTTAGTGCATATTGATTTATGCGGTCCTGCTCCAATTATTTCTATAGGAGAATCTTTGTATTTTGTTTCATTTATTGATGATCACAATAAAAAGGTATGGCTGCACTTCTTAAAATGCAAGTCAGGTGTATTTGATGTTTTCAAGAAGTGGAAGGCCATGGTTGAGCTTGAGATAGGTCTGAAGCTCAAGTGTCTCATATCAGATAATGGTGGTGAGTATGTGATAAGAAGTTCAAAGAGTATTATGCTTTGAATGGAATCAGGCATGAGTTCATTGTTTCAAAAACACCATAACAAAATAGTGTCGTAGAGCACTTGAATAGAACTATCACCGAGCGTGCTTGGAGCATGTGGTTACATGTAGGTCTATCCAAACAGTTCTGTACAGAGGCAGTGAATACTACAGTTTATCTGATTAATCGTGATCATTCAATTCCTCTGAATGAGAGGCTACATGAGGAAGCTTGGAGTGGAAAGGGGTTAGTATATCACACCTCAAAGTTTTTGGTTGTTCATCCTATGTTCATATTGATGCAGGATCTAGGAGTAAACTTGATCCAAGATCTATCAAGTGTTCATTAATTGCATATGGCTCAGATGAATTTGGCTATAAATTTTAGGATTATCAGAATCATAAGTTCATCAGGAGCAAGGATGTTAAATTCGAAGTAAGTAAAATGTATAAGGATAGAGACGGGACTCATGAATATTCTTCCAAATATGTTGAGATAGATGATGATGATGATCAAGAACATAAAGTTGATGAAGCATAGAGAGTACCTTAGACTCGTGCTACTGAAATTAGGAGATCTTGCAGAATCTCTGGCTAGAAAGATATTCTCCTTCCATGTACTATTTATTGCTGATAGATAGTGGTGAAAACTAGAGTGATGAATCCATTCAAGTTGATAATTCAAATAAGTGGGAGCAAGCCATGGATGATGAGATGCATTCACTTGAGTTGAATCAGACTTGGGGGAGTTGACAAAGTTACCATATGGCAAGAGAGCACTACAAAACAAGTCGATTTATAGGCTGAAAGAAGAACCTAATGGTAGCAAGCGCTACAAGGTCAGGCTTGTAGTTAAAGGTTTTCAGCAGAAGGAATGAGTGGACTTCATTGAAATTTTATTTCCAGTTGTGAAGATGACTGCAATCAGAGTTGTATTAAGCATGGTAGCAATTGAGGATTTACATCTAAAGAAGATGGATGTAAAGACAATATTTTTTCATGGTGATCCTGACGAAGAGTTTTATATGATGTAACCTAAGGGATATGTGGCCACATGTAATGAAGATTCGGTGTGTAGGCTCAAGATGAGCTTATACGGGCTGAAGCAGGCACCAAGACAGTGATACAGGAGATTTGATAAGTTTATGTCAGATAATTGGTACATAAAGTGCCAGACAAACCACTGTTATTTTTTCAAATATTTTCATAACTGTTATATTCTTCTTCTTTTGTATGTGGATGATATGTTGGTTGCAGCAGGTTCATATATGGAGAAGATAAGATGTCTGAAAGAATAATTATCAAATGAGTTTGAAATGAAAGATTTGGATCTTGCGAAAAATTATTTTGGTATGAAAATCAGTAGAGATAGAAATGCAGGTATACCGAAGTTGTCTCGGACAGAGTATGTTAAAAAGATGTTTCAGAGATTCAACATGAGTGAGGCAAAGTCAGTTTGAACTCCCTTGGGTAGTCACTTTCAATTATCCAAGAAACAATCGCCTACATCTGAAGCATAGGAAGAACATATGAAGAAGACTCAATATGCTTCAGCAGTTGGAAGTTTGATGTATACTATGATCTGCACAATATCTGATATAGCAGATGCAGTGAGAGTTTTTAATAGATTTATGAGTAATCCAAACAAACTTCATTGGGAGGCCGTTAAGTGGATTCTTAGGTACCTTATAGAATCAGTTAACAAAGCTCTTTGGTTTGGTAGTGCATGGATTGATTTACAGTGTTATATAGATTTTGATTTTGCTGGAGAACTTGATGGTAGGAGAAGCACAACAGGTTATATCTTCATTTTGGGAAAGACTGCCGTCAGTTGGGTTTTCAAGCTACAAAAGATTGTCGCGCTCTCAACCACAGAAGATGAGTACATTGCTATCACTAAGACTAGCAAAGAGATGATTTGGTTGCAAAGTTTCTTGACAGAACTTGTCAAGGGTCAATGGAATGGGAAGCTATATAGCGACATCATGAGTGTTATACATCTAGCCAATAATGTTGCATTTGATGCCATGAAGAAGCACATCCAGCTTTGATATCATTTCATCGGGCTACTTTTGAAAGATGGTCAATTATCTTTGGAGAAGATAAACACGACTGAGAATTTTGCATACATGCTGACGAAGATGATGACAATTGATAAATTGAAGCTATGTGTTGCTTCAGTTGGTTTTCATGGAAGATGAGAGCAAGGTTGAGCCACACTATTGGTATTATAATTGGTTTTATAGATCAGGAGGATTGATCAGAATCTGTTATGTGTGGAATCTGATTATGTTGATTAATCTAGTTATTCTGTTGTCTCCTATCTCAAATATTGTCGTGTTCGTTGGGGGGTGCAGGGGGTTTATCCCTTGCTTGGGTTCGAGTGCTTTGCACCCAAAAGTATTTTTCTGTATAACGCCCTAGCGCTGTGTACCCAAGCTTTCAATGCTGTGTTTTCGAGTGTCCTAGTGCTGAACGTCAAATAGCAGAGCGCTGAAGCAGTATAAATACAACACAACAACAGTGCAAGACAGAGGCTTGAGTGCCGCAACACTCCAAATTGGCACTGCAGTGCTGTGAGACGGTCTGGATGGTTTTCTTTGTTGTTTCTCTGAAGGGTTGCATCCCTTGGGATTATTTTATTTTTTTTATTGTATTTTGAGTGTGTAGACATTGAGAATGGTGCATGTGAAAAGAGAAGCAATGAGATTTCTTGGTGTGGTGAGGCTCCGTGGGTTTTTTTTCCCTATTTTGATTTTTTTCATGTTAAATCATGGTGTCCTTGACTTTTTTGTTTTTTACTTTATTGCTTGTTTCGTCATTCTGGTGTTTACTCCTCATCTCTCCCCAAAAGTGTGTTTACTCCTCATCTCTCCCCAACACTTTTTTAGATTGAGAGTGTTTGACCTGGGAAGTTCAGATTGGCCACAGCAAAACAATGGATGAAGGGCATTGAATCATGTTCTTTTGAAATGAATTATCGATCTAATACCCATCTTCATAATGACCTTTTTGAGATAAATCAATAGCATACATGATTCATGATTGAGGGATTAGTTGTATTGTTTTATTGTTGAGGGAAAGGCTCTCACTTTGAAGTAATATGAGCTTAAAAATCCATCCAATCTTTCATATTTAAAACTCTACGTTGTTACATGGCACCTTCGATTACAACTCTTGCTCATTAACTACTATTTTCAGGTGGTAAAGTGCCAATGCTTCCTTTGCCCATGGCTGCACTTGTCAGCTTGACTATAACATTCAAGCTGGACAAGAGCTTGGAGTACATCCATGCAGTGGTCGGCCAGGCACTTGAAAACAGCTCTGCTGGGAGTCCATGGCCTACCATGCCCATCATTGGTGCTCTGTGGGCACAGAAGGTTCGGAGATGGCATGACTTCATAGTCCTTACAGCTACTCGCTCACCCTTCACCCGTGACAAAGAGGCTGTTGCTCAGCTCATTCGCAGCTGCTTCTCCTCCTTCCTCGGCAATGGCGCCAGCCACTGTGGCGCCATTGGTCTCCTAGGCCAGTCCATTTCCATCCAAGGCCTCAGATTGCCATTAGCTCCTGGCTTCCTCTATCTCCGCTCGTGCCGATCCTTTCATGACACTCACTTTGTGAATAATGTCATCCTGAAGCTTGTCATTGAGTGGACCAATGAGCTGGTGGTTAATCAATCCTGCACTGAACCATCTGCCCGTCTGTTATCTGGAAAGTCATCCTTCGCCGCCGCAGCATTGGCAGTGAGGAGCGTGGCGACGCTCGGAACATCTCTGCTCTGTGTTGCAGGTGGCCCTTTGTTAGTCCAAGTCCTGTATGAGGAGACATTGCCGGCGGCACTGCTTTCATGGGAGTTCAGCCAGGCAACTGGACCTGCTGCAGCCAAAATCCGGCTACTCGAGGGATATGCAATGGCATACATGCTTGTGCTTTCTGGAGCATTCATTTGGGGCTTAAGAAAGACATTTCCAGGCTGCTCTTCCTTCTCATCGAGCCATTCAAGGGCGGTGGGAATGCACATGGAGTTTGTTGCTGGAGTGTTGGAAGGGGAAGTATCAGTAGGGTGTGATCCAGTTACTTGGAGAACATATGTGTCATGCCTTTTGGGATTACTGGTGCGGTTTGTGCCTTCATGGATTCCAGAAATAAGGAAAGGAACGTTGAGGAAGCTGGCTGCAGGTTTGAGGCGTTGGAATGAGTGGGAGCTTGCTCTTGCATTACTTGAGCGAGCAGGCCCAGCTTCAATGGAGTTGGTAATGGAGTCTATTCTGTGATATAGATATAACAGAAAAAACTTATTCTTTTTCTTCATATGGTGAGGAAAGTGCAATCCATTCAGGTCTGTATCAACCAGACTGGTTTAGAGATTGCTGGTCAGACATTAAAGAAAGCTGTACAGAAAATCAAATTTTTTGCAAAGCAATGAAGATTAGTAATTTGATCCTTTGATTATGGTCCCTCTTTGGGTATTTCGTAGCTGTTCTGTGAGTATTTGGCTGCTCATGAGCTTGGGTAATTAACCAGACGCATGTAAAGTTCAATGTTTAGGAGTTCTTAACCTTTTGCTTGGAAGATTGTTAAGGCTATATTTGTAAAATTACTCTTAAGCAAGTATGAAGCAAATAATTATTTTCACTGTCGGTGGGGAAATTCTGAGATGCATTTGTTTTGATGAAATAAATGTTTTTTATTATTATTTTTTTTTTTGGAATTGAAGGCTTGGATCACTTTCTTCCTATTCCTTAGCCATACCTCCAAAAAAAAAAAATCCAGTGTGCAACTTCATCTTTTCCACTTCCCAAGCCACCAAAAAAAAAAAAAAAAAAAAAAAAAAAACCTGAGATAAATTATTTCTTACCTATAATTCCTTAATCTAACCTTCTTCCCTTTCCATATTATTCCTAAATCAAAATTTTATAAAAGTCTCTATGTAAGGAGAAATTATTTTGTGCGGAGATCGGATGCAGAACGCCGTCCGGAGACCATCTAGAATGCATCATGTCAGTAGTATCGAGCCACGGTAATGAGCAAGGGGTGATGTTGTGCATTCTGGTTGGTCTCTGGACAGCGTTTGATGTCCATACAAATAATTAATCGGCTTTATTTGGGATAACTATAATTTTTTTTAAATGTGATTTTAAAGTTATGGGGAAATTTTTTTTTTCAAAGTTAATTTAAAAAACAGCTTTCCAGCACAAAAGTTTCTTGAAAGTAATGAAAAAATATTATTCAAATAAAAAATTATGATTACTATCTAAAAGACAAAACAATAAGCTAAATGCTCATAACTTAAATTTCTCCTGTAACTCACCAGCAAATTATTCCTGGTTTTGTGAACTTGAACAAAAATCTATTGCAAGCTTGTAATTGAGGCTTCTTTTCAGACTATTTTCTTTATGTTTTTTAAATCAGTTTTTTTTATTAAAAAATTAAAATATTGTACTAGAAAGCTGTTTTAATAAATAATAAAAAGTTATCCCAAATAAAATTTGAGTGTCTGAAAGAAGTCAAATTATTGCATCGACGCGCAGAATAGGTTTGGACATCCAATAAAAACATGCAGCGTCACCTGCGCTTTTGACTGTGCTTTTGACGCGCTTAATTTAAAATAATATTTTATTAATATCCGGACATATCTCTGCTTCCGATGACCAGATGCAATAATTTGCCCCGAAAGAAAGCAGCTTTGAGACACAATTAAGAATATATCTACTTATATTCACAAAACCTGATTTTTTTAGGACTTCAATTTTATTATTGGATATTAATGAGAAATTGGGAGTTACAGGCATTTCACATTAAGCATGTGGACTTTAATGAGTCCTAGCTCTGGGCTTTCTTACCATGGTTTAAATTTTTAGTACATAAATTTTTGCATCATAAAGTTACTTTAAAAATAATTTGTAAATTGTCCCAAACAAAACTTTAGTTTTAGGCAAAAATAGAATGTGGCAAAAAATCATCTTAAGGGCACTATTTGTAGAAAAATTATTACGTCAGCGCTCAGATGCGTCCAGAGGTCAATCCTAATGCGCCATGTCACCTAATGCACGGTGCATTGAATGACATGGCGCATCCGAATTGTCCTTCGGACGCGTTCGAACACCACATAGAATAATCTCTCCTCTTTGGTACACTATTTGTTGTCCACCAAATAATTTATTTGATATTAAGCTCTATAATAATTCATGCTATTTAAATAAAATTAATTAAATAGTTAATAGTAATATATGATAATTTAAAATCATTGATATTTATGATTAATTATAAATTTATATAATCTTTGCATTTAATTTTACATTTTCTAATAATATTGCATTACAATTTCATTTGGAATCAAGTCTAATACTACTTCTTTCTCAATATATGACACGAGACAATCTCTGAGTCAATCATCACCTATTTTACTGCGTAAAAGATATATAAAAAATTTTCATTGCAGAAAATATTCTTTCAACTATAATATTTGTAATCGGCAAAATTAATGTCATTGCTCTCTTAATCATTTCTTATATTTTTTATGTTATTGATAAATCAAGTTTTGATTTGCTTTAGTAACTTATTTCATCAGTAAATTATTAAATCATTTTATGATTTATTACTATGATCTAAGGCATTGTTTGGATGCTGGGAAGTCTGAGTGAATGGAAACAAGACTTAAATAACTAATATGAAATAGTTACTTATATAATATTTTATTTAATATTGGTGTAAAATAGTTACATGCTAATGCTAAATTTAAATATTTTACCTTCAATAGTCAAACAAGAATTACAAACTGAAAAAATTACACAAACAAGAATTACGATCATAACCAAAAAAATGCTTAAGGCTTCGTTTGGGACGGCTTTTTTATTGCTTCTTAAAACAGTTTCCTAATATAAAAATTTTAATTTTTGTACTTGGAAGTTGCTTTAGGAAGCAGAAAGAAAGCCGTCCAAACGAACCCTAAATCTCAATAGCTAATATGAAAAATTTAAATACCAAAATAGCCGTTGAAAGGCAGTAGCTTGGCTTGCACGCAGGTGCACCAAATAGCCATGTTACCTAACACTTTAGCTTTACTGAATATCCTGAGGTTCTTTTATTTTATTTTATTTTTTTCTTTTATTTTGGCCCAACTATCTATTGAGAGTATAGTGGAAGGCAAGGCTGAGCATCTGAAGATCAAAATTTCAAAAAAAAAAAAGAAAAAAAAGGTTGTTGTCCTTTGTCATTTGTATTTCATCTCCTTGGTAAAAAAATATACCTGATGAGGACATCGGTTTAGCTTGGTTACTCAGGCAGATCATTTTACTCTAACAGGGTAGCCACTATCCCTCATTCTCTGACATTTTTCCCTTTCAGTTACGCATAGGACTCTGCTTCTAGTTGTTTCTTTAATCAAGCTTTATTTTATTAGTTTTTACTTATTATATGTTCTGAAGCTGGAGAAAGCCCTTAGTTTTTCAGTTTTAATAGACAATACAAGTTTATCTGCACGGGACTCACTGTTCAATTGCTTCCCTTCGATTTCTCTTATCCTGTTGATTGTCGCTGCATCAATATCACTAATGGTATGATTTATAAAATGTAATAGTTATTAACAAGCTCATCTTAAGGGAAATTTCTAAATGAATTTGATCCATTCTAAGTCGTTAGCATAGGATGTCATCTCATGAACTTAACATTGATGGGAGAGTAAAAAAAAAAATACAACAAAGATTTTTAACCTATTTTAAGTTATTATTAAAATGTTATTTGATGGCTTTAACAAGAGATGAAATAGATTGAATTGAGTTTCCTTTGGGATCGAATGTACACTGATTGGGACGCAATGTTTGACATGATTTCTCGAATCTAGTGTGAAAATGATTTCTCTTTATATAAGTAATGGATATAACTACTCAAGGATTAGAAGTACGAACTAGTACCATATCATAAAGAATAAGGGATCGGTTGCCTAATTATAACTATAAATACTCTATACTAAATATACTACACTATACTACCACAACTCTATACAATATATACAACACTATACTAATACTACTCTATATTATATAGCTACACTATAATACTACTACTACCCTATATAATACTATTACTATATACTACTCAATACTATATAACTACACTATACTACATATACTCTATACTATATAACTATACTATATTACTACTACTATATACTATATAACTACACTATACTATATATACTACATTACACTACTACTACTCTATACTGTATAACTATATCATACTATAATACTACTCTATACCATATATACTACACTATACTACTACTATTTATTTATACTATATAACTAAACTATATTATATATACTACTATTACTTTATACTATATATACTACAATAGAGACGGAGGGTGTCGATGTTGATGCCAGCAATGAACATCAATTTAAATGGTGATGATGAATTTTTTTATTATTGTCGATGTTGGTATCAATGATAGTAATGATATCATTTGCAGTGGCACTGTAGAATACATCATACATAGGGTTGATGATGGGCATCGATCTTAGTGGCTGAAGTATATGTTAACATTGGGCATCTGACTTATTATTAGCAAGAGATGCTGAGTATTTATTGATAGGGCTCTGAATTCTCTTATTTGAAATTATTCTTGTAGTCTCATCCTAATCTCCTCAAATATAGGAAAAGATGACCTATTTATAAATTTATATTTATGGAAGTTTTGGCTATTTTGTAAAAAAAAGTTTAGGTTATTTAATCAGAAATTTAAAAAGTTCAAGATAACCAACTATAGTTGATATTAGAATTTTTCTCGAAAAGGTGAATTCTAAATGCACTAAAAATTTAATTATATGATAATTTCTAAATAATTTAAATGTTTTTGTATTTGAAACATAACAATCCAAAAAATAGAAAATTTAAAATATTTGTACTTTTACTCTTTTCTCATAGTGCTCACAATTATATAGCTCCTACTAATGATATTATTGGGCCACCGGCCTTTTATTAAGGTGCAGCAGTTCTCTTTCGTGAATACAACTGCCCTCCAAGGGTAGTTTCGTCAGAAAATCTCACCCCAGTCACAACAGCGACGTCGCTTCGTTGCCCGCGGTCCGCTGACCATTCTGTGGCACACTTCTACATTCGTAGATGTTTCAGATACAGTTGCAGGGTCCCCTGCCCGACCATCTATATATATATGCCGTTTCGTCCTATACTTGCTTTCTCACTCTCTCTGCTCTATCTCTCCGATGTTCTCGGCGTATTGAAGTGCCAAAACCTAAGAGATGTGGAGAGGTTCACAATGTAAAAGAAGTAGACAACTTCTTATGGGGTCTTAAATAGTACTTTGGGGCCATATGTATCACAGAGGAGGTTGCGAAGATCCAGTTCACTGCTCTTTACCTTTCTGACACTAAGGCAAGGAAACATTAAGAAAGGTATGTGCACCATCTCTACCTTTGGCGACTTCAAGGAATTAAAATGACAATTCTACCCCGAATATGCGAAAGAGGAGGCGAGAGCAAAACTACGAAGGCTCAAGCAAGTTGGGTCAATTCGAGAATACATCAAGGACTTCACTAGTTTGGTCCTCAATATTTCTGACATGTCTGATAAAGATGCTATCTTCAACTTCATGGATGGTCTTCAAGTATGGGCCAAGACTGAACTAAGGAGGCTAGGGTACATGATCTTACTTTTGTTCTTACCATTATAGAGAGCCTAATTAACTACACTAAGGACTCCATAAAACCAAAGGAAAAGAAAGCTATCCATGTTAAAAGTGGGGGAGACAAAGGACCATGTAAGGAAGAATCTCGCTACACCTCAACAGCTCGGGGGAAAGACAATGGAACTCAAGTATGACCTGACACTAATGGGTGACAATCCCTCCCTCAAGGTGATGGCATGCTCCTACTTCCTTGATGATGACAATCCTTAAGGTGGCTGATAGACCTCACTAAATTATTGTATCAATGATTGTATTGAAATAGAAATGCCTACCCTCCTCCAATATAATCCTCTCTAATCTCTATAGCTCCACCAGAAAATCTCCCCCATCTCCTGTATGCTCCTTACCATGGTTTTGAGGAATACCATGGCTTTGGATAATCCCGCATCTCCCCTGATCACTATTCTTCTCCCCTCCACTACCAGCTCCATCCATTAACCTTGGTATTTTCCAAGGTCTGCAGCCACTTTATTCTCAAGTTGACATCAGTGCTGCCTAGTTATAATGGGAGAAAATTCTACCTCACTTGAACCCTTGTATGGTCAGACTGCTCCCCTATAGATGCTCTTTCATGTCTCCACCTTCACCATATCCATCATCACTCCAGAGCACCATGTATCCACCAATGTCACCCTCCATTTGGCCCACAACCTGCTTGGAGATGAAATTGTGGGATAACCCCATTTTCAACCAACATTACCACCTCCTGGTTTGCTATTTTCCCTTCACCTTCATGGTATGACTCAGAGTGAATCTTATCACCGAGTTTAGGGAGACCTCTGCCATGTCTAGATGTAGCTTGTCCTCTTCCTCTACCCATGTCTCACTCCAACCTCCCTCCTCAGCTTCCTCGTCATCATAAATGGTGAGAACCTGAAGAGTTCGGTCCCTACACCTTTGCCCCGGAGTATACTTCTCATCACATCGGAAGTATAATCCCTTCACCCTCTTTTCCTGTATCTCATTCTCGGTCAGCTTTTTTAAGCTTTCCCCACTTCTTCCTCCAGCAGGGGAGGGGATTTGTATGAGCAATTCTTTGCCCTGATACAGGAAGGCTCAGTGGCAAAATACCGTGAGAGATTTGAGTACCTGGCGAGCCGAATGGATCAACTGTCTAAGACTGTTCTGAAGGAAAATTTCATTAAGGGGCGCAAATCAGAGATCTGGGCAGCTGTGAGAGTCACGAGACTTTGTGACTTAGGAGAGGTTATAGAGCTAGCTCAATTGGTGGAGGATCAGAAGTACTTGGAGAGGGGAGCCAGAGGTGGCAGTTCACGTGGCGCATACAGGATGACTATCACTTTCTGAGCACGTAAGGGGCCTATTGATGGGGACATCAGATCGTGGAGAGTCTATCAGAGACGTGGCCGTCGATCTATGGCCACGATTGAGTCATTGTATTTCTGAGTTGTTTTATGTATTTTCTTATTTATGATGTCATATTGTATTTGCTTTATTAGCTTGCTTATTTAGTTTCCCGTTGTACCTTTTTATTAAGGGAGGTTTTATGTAAGTCCTAGGGGCATTGTTGTCCTTTTACTTTTGTGAGTCTTTTGTACTAGGCTATTTATAGCCCTAGTATTCTTCTTTTGACATTAATGAATGATTGATTAAAATATTTCTTCCCCTTGTATGAGTTCTTGTGAGAGCTTGAGAAATCGGAGAGAGATCCCTAGGAGAAGGAGAATTGTGCATCACCCACCAACCTAGACGAGCCAGGTTCATGGTTCTATTTCATATCTTTTCCAATCTCCTTCCACCACCACCGGCCAACATCACACCCACGGTTTTCTCCCTTCCTAGGCCCTTCCCCTTCACTCAACCAAACTCCACATACTTCCCACCTAGCCCTCGGCCCCCATACTCGAGCCCCTCCAACCCGCCGGCCCTAGATCCCCTCTCCCCATTGAGTTCAATTGCCTAATTTGGGTTCACATAATTTGGACATATTTTGGAATTCAAATTCATACAATTTAAAATTTAAAATCTTTCCTAAATTACTAAATCTATTTTAGGAAAGTTTCTAAATTAAACCTATTTGAATTTCAAATTCAAATTGAATTTAATTAAATTCTTTCATAATTTCTAAAACCCAAATTAAGAAGCTTGATTCCCTCCCATAAATCCCCTCCTAGCCCCATCATGCAGCCACCCCCCCTCTCTCATTAAAACCCCTTGGATTTGTTTCCAAATCCCGTCACCATATCTTGGAAACCCTTTACTAATTCCCCTCTCCACCTTTGGCCGAAATCTTCAAAGCTTCCCTTATCTTATTTACTTTCCAAATCCTAATAATTATATTTGGAAATATTTCCCTCATTCACTCCCTCTCTACCCGTCCCCTCTCTATCTCTCTCCAATCCCCTCTCTCCACATTAACACCCCTTCCCCTCTTGGAATTAAATTCAAACTTATTTCCTAAAATCCCTCCCAATTAGAAATCTAAAACTTATTTCAGATTTTTAACTTATTCTTCCCCCTTCTTAACCTACTTCTCCTCTCCCAACTCTCATCCCTTGGCCAGCCACACCTCTTCATCCCCACTTCAAGTTAAAGAGAAACTTCTTTCTCTTTAACGGAGTCCAAGATTGCTAGTAATCTCCGGAAGCGACCGTCGCCTAACATTCATGAATGGCCGACCCAGATCTTGACTACGGCCTCTCCTACAACGAGCAAGGGTTTGTGTGCATCTTGCATTCGACCTTTTTCGATGTCAACCAGTGCATCGACCACACTGTAGAAGAGTACGTAGAGCGCATCTTGGATACCTTAGTTGAGACTATTGAAGAGCAACTTGGAACCGTCGAGTGGAGGATTACAATCGATCATTGATGAAGGTTTTCTAATCTCCCTCTTATTGTATTTCTTAAAGTCTGATCCTCTCTTTGTGATTTGATTTTAGTCATGAAGGTCGCTTTTGCCCGTTTCTGCCAAGCTTAGTAAACGTAGGGAATTGAGTGCATTTCATTTGTTTTCTAATCTTATTGTTAGATTAGGGATTTTCGTTGACAGCTACTATATGTGTATGTTGTTGATTTTCTATGCTATTTTGATGGTTCAAAGTTTTATATCGTGCAACTTAGCTTAAACAGAAGTGACCGTTCTTGCATTTTATTTTGTAGTATCATTTGCTAATAGTTCTAATCACTATTATTCTAATCAATAAATCGTGCAAGCACTTTCAAAGTTATTGCATACATTGTAGTCCTACATCACCTACACTGGGCAACCTTCGTGAGACCCCAAGGGAGAAGCCTGTAGGAGTAGTATGTGGGGAAAACTTCAAAAAGCTGATTGAGAGGGAGATACTAGAAAAGAGGGCAAAGGGATTGTGCTTCTATGTGATGAGAAGTATACTACAGGGTACAGGTGCAAGGTTCGAACACTTCAGGTTTTTACGGTTGTGGACCTCCGAAAGAGCACCGCTCGTGGGGTACGAACGCAGAGGGTAAACGGTCTGTGATGATGAGGAAGCTAAGGAGGGAGGTGGGAGTGAGACATGGGCAGAGGAGGACAAGCTGCATCTAGACGTGATAAAGGTCTCCCTCAACTTGGTGGAAGGAATCACTCTGAGTTATACCATGAAGGTGAAAGGGGAAATAACAGACCAGGAGGTGGAGGTGTTGATTGACAGTGAGGCTACTCATAATTTCAAATTTGAGGATCTCGAAACACTTTTGGAATTCATGTGGAACTTATCATTAATGGAGTTTCAGCAAAATCTCCTCAAATATCCAAACAAAACTAGAAAAAATAGCAATAATAACGTTGTCATTGATGAAATCGGAAGAAAAATATTAAGATACAATTGATCCTCAATTCAAGAGGAGGGTCTATCTTTTTCCCAACTCTCTAGACGCTGTTAGAGTAATAACACCAAAGCATTAAAACAATATTCAACAAATACAAGATAACCCTAATCCTAATCTCCACCCATCTATTTAAAGAAAACTAAGGAAAACAAAAAACTAAGAAAACCAAGCAAATTACTAAACAACACATACGTACTTAATTCTATCCCTAGCCTCCCCCACCCTCATATTTTAATTCAATTAGTGGGCCCCCCAAAGGAGGCAGGAATTAGCAGGGGCGAACCCTTGGTCCGCCTAGAATAAACTTAGGCTGGCACCTTGCCTAGGGCCGGCTGGAACAGTCTAGCCTGAATCGGTTTAACAAAAAGATCAAAGACAACAAGAACAAGCCATATAATAATAGCTGCTTCCTTTATAAAGGACCTCACTGGGTAAGGGAATGCCCTCAAAAGAAATCCCTAAATTCTCTTCTAGCAAGTTATCAGGAGGTGGTAAAAGCTGTGGATATAGATATTATGGCACAAGTGGGATCCATGCAACTGCTGAATGGGAAATAGTCCATGCTAAAGTCCAAAGCTAAGGGATTGCTCTTTGTAGAGATAAGCATTGAAAGGAAGAATACGAGTGCTATGGTAGACACTGGTGCCTCACATAACTTCATCTCCATGGAAGAAGCAAGGAGGCTAGGGCTAAAAGCAATGGGAGGAGGCTCCATTAAGGCAGTAAATTCAACAGCAAGGACCATACATGGTATAGCTCGAGGAGTCAAGAGGCGGCACGTGGTCAGGAACTTTAGACCTCTCCATCATTCCAATTGATGATTTCAGGATAGTCTTTGGATTGGAATTTTTGGATCAAGTAAAGCTCTCCCAATAACTTATGCCAATAGTATGTGTATCATGGAGGGGAAGCAAGCTTGTATGGTGTCAGCAAAAAGAGCCCTAAGCAAGCAAGGTGGTAGGACTTCCTTGCAGTATTCGACTATGTCTTTAAATATAAGCTAGGGAAGGCCAACGTAGTTGCTGATGCCTTAAAGAAGAAAAGTAAGTCTAGCTATTATCTCGCATGTCACCAGTCTGCTTATGAATAGAATAAAAGAAGGATTGAAGGAAGATCCACAAGCTCGGAATATCATCACTTTTATAAAAGAAGGACAAGAAGATTTTGGGCGAAGAATGTCATGATGGGAAAATCTAAGAAGGGAGATCCCAAGTGGAAAATCTAAGAAGGGAGATTCTAAAATAATGTCATGATTCACTATGGGCTGGACATCTAGGTATAAAAAGAACCTTAGTCCTAAAAATCAACTATTACTGGCCAGAGATACAAGAAAGAGTGGAAGAGCATGTGAAGACTTGTCTCATTTGTCAGCAAGACAAGACACTTCAACAACAGCTAGGGGGATTGTTGGAACCACTACCCATCCCACGGAGATCATGAGAGAGTCTCTTTGAACTCATCTCAAGCCTGCCAAAATCAAAATGATATGGGAGTATACTAGTCGTAGTAGATAGATTCAACAAATACGCAAGTTTCATAGTGGTCCCCATAGATTGCACTGCAGAAGAAGCAACAAGGCTTTTCCTCCATAATGTGGTAAATCTATGGGGAGTGCTGAGGAGCATCATCAGTGATAGAGACCCTCGATTCATTGAGAGATTTTGGACTTAATTATTCAAGATGTTGGAGTCAAACTTGAATTTCTCAATAAGTTTTCATTCCCAAAGTGATGGGCAAACTGAAAGGATCAATGCACTCTTGGAACTTTACTCAAGGAATTATGTGAGTGCAAATAAGCAAAATTGGGCAAAACTTCTTGATGTGGCACAATTTTCATACAACCTACAACAAAGCGTGGCACTAACATGAGTCCTTTTGAAGTTATCATGGGGCAACAACTTATGGCAGCTCTCACCCTTGCCATTGGCTATGAAGGAAAAAGCCCAACAACATACAAATTTGCTATGTCATAGAATTAGCAAAGGGAGCAAGATTGTGCTTCCCTTCATAAAGAAGCAAAAAGGATGAAGACGTGGGAAAATATGAGAAAAAGATATTTGGGGTTTAAAGGAGATATTGTTCTGATCAATCTCCTACCACAACAATTTAAGACCCTTCTAAAAGTACACAAAGGACTAGTAAGAAAATATGTTGGTCCATTTGAAGTGATCAAGCAAGTGGGAAGGGTTTCTTACAAACTTAATCTTCCTCCTAAATTAAAAATTCACCCAGTCTTCCATGTGAGCATGCTGAGGGCTTAACATGAAGATTTGGAGGACCCATCAAGTGGAATATCCAAGCAAGCCCCCATAGCAGTAACCACTTCCTTTGATAAAGAAATAGAAGAAATATTTGTCAGATCGAGTGATCTGCCAAAGATGAGTCCCAAATTACAAGGAATACTTTAGTAAGTGGAAGGGTTTGCCAGACAGCGAAGCTAGCTGTGAACTTGAAGACATTTTGTGGAAATTTAAGGACAAGATTCAACAATGCCAGGAGGAAGGCACGATGAGGGCCTCACGAGTTGAAGTGGGGGAGAGTATCATACTTTTGCCATCTAGAAGAGGTTAACCCAAACCCCAAGACCTAGAAGACTCTAGAACCTCACAAGATCCAGATCATGCTAGAATGGAGGAGTTTCAAGACAACTCTGGGATATTCTCGACATCCTTGTATGAAGTAGTGTAATAAACTAGAATAGTATGAAATAATCTAAAAGCAAGATGTTCTCATGTATTCTAGAAGGTTTTCTAGAGTCTTGGGGGGACTATAAATAGAGGTCCCCAATCCTCATTTGGGTTCATCCAAAGTTTTTCAAGCTCTTAAGCCTTGTAAAGTTTTCTTTCTCAATAAAGCTTTACTTTCCTTTCCACTTTTCTTCTCCAAATGTCCAAGCATTCTAACCCTTATGTTGTTAAAGTTAGGCTGCTTAGCATAGGCTTTGAGTGCTAAAGACACGCGAGTGATTAAGATAAGGTCATTGCGTGACACTATGCTACAAAAACCATGTCACTTGTGGGCTCCGAAAATTCGGCCCCGGCCTCCCCATCGCGCTTTTCTTTTTTTATTTGGCGAGGGAGTTTTAACAGAATTAAGTTCCGGGGTAAATTTTGGAAGGCAGATGGGTTTGTAGATAAGACATTACCCAGAGATTTCGCCCTCATTTTGTGAGGACTTTATGATCTGAGTTCTGGTTTCCTATAGGCGCAAGCCCCTATAGTTAATTACCTCTCCTGATCACGAGAGAGAGAACTTTCGATTAAGGCTAGTCGTCAATCAGATACGTAGTAAATACATGTTATCTGGCATATAGTAGCAGCAATAAGACATTTGAAAATTTAAAGATTTGGATTGGGAAATTTGTTGGTTTTGGAAGATTTAATATTTAAAATAGAAATTTCACCATCTTGCACTTAAAGCGGATGGTGGGGAATTGATGATGGACCCAATCAAGATCCCATGGTTCCGTCGTCCCGGACCATCGTGGTCCCTGGTCTACTTAGTCAGAGGAGGTAGTCGACCCAACCTGACAGAAGGATTCTTGTCGGCAGCCATGGGTTGCTTCGTCTAAGGGGACCTTGTAGACCTGGGGTGAATATTTGCCTAAGGGGACAAATTTGAATCCACCTTAGCTGACAAAGGGCTTCATGCCCTGTCAATCATATTCTATTGATTCATATCTCAAGGATTTGATGCCAATAAGGATCGTATCGGCTCTGGCCATAACCGGTATTTCGTGGTGCCATTTGGAGGCAAAACCACTCGGTTCAGAGGGCCCCGGGTCATAACCGTTTATCCTGCGGTGCCATTTGGTAGCAAAATCGCCGGTCAGAGGACACGTACCACGTCCTTGTTGGCAGGAGATTATTTTAGAATGAATCTTAGTGATATTTTCGACTAGACATTTAGCTCAATGTGAGCTGAAGTAGTTTTTAACTTGTCCACCATGACAAATTGTTGCGGAGGGTGGATGGATTTTGCCTTAAATGTTTTATGGTTAGATTTCAATTTTAGATATCTTAGAGCTTGATGATTTTTTAATTTTTTTGTGGAATTTGGATTTTATAGAAAATTTAGGGCATTTTGAAATATCTGAGAGATTAACCCTTCCGGTTGAGATTCACATTCAACACTGTCATCATCGGGGTATGAGGTCATTTCTATTTATTTGATTGAGCCTTGTCAACTCGACCAAGCTGTTGATCGAGGATCGGGTTTCTTAGGCTTTATGCCTTTGTGGGTGAATTCTATTGATTATAGGCCTTGAAGGCCTAATATGAATGTATTAAAACAAATACACTGGTCGCTACTACCGGGTATATTTGTTTGATGGTCCGAGGTCGACTTCTATTGATCCGTATAGAAGGATCGGATTCGGACTTGAATTCACTTGTTGATCTGCGCAGCATCCCTAGGCGTCACGTGTGTACCAATAAAACGCTCGCCGGGCCCCATGCGGGTGTTTTATAATTTCATTGATTTGACATACCCTTTTGTGTACCTATGTGTATACAAGCTACGGTGCACTTGTGCGGAGGTATTTTGAAATAATTATAGTTGTGTAGGTAATTGTCATTATAATGCACACAACTTTTCACTTGAGAGCTTGTACACGCCTTCTGTCCGCTACTACGAGTATTGCGGATCTGGTGGCGATGAGTTGTAGGCTGTAGACGCCTTCTGTCTGCTTGCATAAATGTTGCAGATCTGGTGGTGGGTTGTAGCAGCTCTTGAATTAACTTGTTCGCTGCTTTATACAGGTAGACTGTCGTCCATTATTTACTTTCTGTAGGTGGATCGTAGTGCACTAACGAATCTCCTGCTTTGCTCATAGGCGACTTACTTTCCAGTGGCGATGCGCCTACTTTAATTAGGGGTCGTCATACAACCCGTGACACATAAGAGTGCGCTATTTTGTTTCTTTTTGAAGACATGTTCACGGGCTGTACGAGCCGTCTAACTTTAACAGCTAGCGCGTACGATAGTCGGAGTGCCCGTACTTGCAATGCGACGGACATTGTTTTTTTATCACAAAGGGTTTCAATCAGAAAATTATCGAGGATGTGCGGGGATTCCTACGTGTTTACGATGAACACAAAAGCATTTTGTAGGAAAGATAATTTTTCTTTTTACTTTTACTTTTACCCCCCTTTCTTTTAAGATAATTACCAGGCGTATTCACTTGTATTTAAACTCGTATTTACTTTCGTATTTACGCACATATTTACGTTGGTATTTCACCTATTAGTGAATACTCTAGGAATCCAATGCCAGAGCCTCGAAATGACATTTTAGGATCCTAAGTAGATGGGGCCCGCAGGTGTACTTTATCCGTCCTTTAGCAAAGGATCCTAGGCTGGTGGGGCCCACATGTGTACCTTCCCTGTCTTGTAGCAATGGGATCCTAGGCTAGTGGGGCCCGCGAATAATTCAAACTCAATGTTATAAATAGGAGGGGGTTTCAACTCATTTCTTCCCATCCCATTTCTGTAAGTAGACCTGTCAATTTCGGGTTACGGGTCGGGTTGACCCGAACCCGAAACTGACCCGGCATTATTCGGGTTCGGGTTGACCCGACCCGGTTTTTCAAACGGGTGAATTTTCGGGACTCGAACCCGACCCGCTTCGGGTTCGGGTCAACCCGACCCGACCCGCGTAGCCGCTACGGACGCAGAACTGGTGGGGCAGCCGTGACGCGGGTCGCCGGCCGCCGGTCACCGCGGAACTGCGGCTGAGGCAGTGAGGCACGGACGCGGAACTGGCGGGGCAGCCGTGATGGCGTGACGCGGGTCGCGAAGTGACTCGCAGAGCCGCGACGTGACGCGGTCGTACCGTGCTAGGCAGGCCGCAGGCGGGGCAGGCGGCTCGAGGCAGTCGGGCAAGGGCGGGCTGGGGCAGCGGACAGCTCGGGCAAGGGCGGGAATCAAATTTTTTTAAATTAAACGGGTTTTCGGGTTGACTCGGCAACCCGTCGGGTTAACCCGAACCCGACCCGTTTTTGTAAACGGGTCGGTTTCCCGGACCTGAACTCGACCCGCTTCGGGTTCGGGTCAACCCAAACCCGAAAATTTCGGGTCGGGTTCGGATCGGGTTTTCGGGTCGGGTCCAATATTGACAGGTCTATCTGTAAGGAGCTTTTGGTGAGGGATCTAGGTGTGCAAGTCAAGAGTTAGGAGGAAGGGGCTTGATTCCTACCTATTGGCGAACAACTAATTTCCTTGAAGACTCACTGTATGTTGCATTTCACATTGATTTATATTTCTTTTGTATTTGTTTTCCAGCGTCGGGAGCCTAGGGTGTCGTATATTTTATTTTATTTTTTGTTTACTTAAAACTTTTAAGTGGATTCTAAATCTCTTTTAAATTTTCTAAGTTATAAGTTTTTGCTGAAAGTTTTGGCAGCACTCCAGCGTCGTCCCCACGTAGTGGGATGCTTCGGAGTGTGTAAGGCCTTCCCGCCTGCCAAGAAAGGCAGTCACGGTAGGTGTCGGGTGACACCGCGGCCGCATTTTCAATCCCCGCTCGCTAAAAAATGGTCACGGGGTCTTTGAGCACAGATTTAAAGTATAATATTTTCCCCGCTAAAAAACAGTGATGGGTACTTAATTAAATAATTTTTCTACAAATAACAAATTTTTCCTCCTGCTAAAAAAAGCAGTCACGGGTACTTAAGTTTCATGCATACGAATTTCTCCGCTCGCTAGAGCGTCACGGGTACTTAAGTTTCCTCGCCCGCTAAAAAAAAGCGGTCACGAGTATTTATTTCATGCACATAAATGTAAATACTAGTTTTTACCTTGGATGTGCAGTAATCGAGGCGGCGACGGCGAATGACGGCAACGTAGGAACCTTGCTTGGAAGGATGAAGGAGGCCGGCGGCTTTGGATCGCAAGAGGGAGAGGGAGGCGGCTTGGAGTCGTGTGAGGGAGAGGGAGCCGTGAGTTTAGCGTGAAAATGAGAGGGGGGGGGGGGAGCGGTTTGGGGGATATGAGAGTGTGAGAGGTATTTTAGGGTGTTTTTGGGATTTTTTTTATTTATTTAGAAAACTCTCCTTTTATTTAGAATCCCTCTTTCTCTCCCTCTTTTTTCTAAAAATTTTTAATTATATTGCACACATTTTTATCTAGCATCGTGTTTTTCGCCACGTCGCCGCTCGCACAAGTCGTCGTCTCGATTCGCACGCCCAAAATTTAAATTTTTGCTGACCGTCGACCTCCATCAATATGGGTGTCGATCTTAGCTGTTTCCGTTGCTCCGGACGCAACGACGCTGTCCGTTTTGCGAACGGAGGTCGTTTCGGCGATTTTTGGTTTTGGGTCGACACACGTCGGGTGAATTATGCGCGATTTCGTGCTTTCTTTTATTTCGAAATTCACCTTGTGCGGTCGACTCGATCCCGACAGTAGTATTGGGGTCAACATCACTATATTAATGAGAATTATGATTTAAAAGCTTCTATGAAATATGAAGAAAAGTTTTTCTATTTTCTTACAATAACAAATTTTAACATTTTAAATAGTGTCCAACTTGTTTGTCTTAAGTTTTTTCAAGTTGTGTTTTGTGTTTGTATTTCTATATATTTTTTTCATGTGTCTATTAATCATAGCTTTGAGCATTGATGGAGGTAAACTAAGGATCTCTTTGCTTTGAAGTATTTTGGGTGTATAACAAACCAAATGTATGAGATTTGAATTTTTAGGTGTTTGGTTGGAAGAAAATCAAATGCGAGATGATCTTTGAAATATTTGGAATTACTTGCCTAGTTCATTTTCTAAAAAAAAATTCCAAAATAGTTTCTAGACTATTCATGTGTGGCCAATTTAGTCTCAAAGTATCATGTTACTCCCCTTGACTTAACCAATTTAATTAAAAATAGACTCTCTTGTTGTAATTGTGATATAAAATTAATCTAAATTTATTCCTTTAACTATTCAAAGTTGATTCCAACAAAGTCTCAAATGAATCATTTTATATTAATTTTTCATAGTCGATGCATTAAGTTGGAGCAACGTGACACTTTGACGCTGAATTGGCCATATAGTCAGGGGACCAATTTTGAAGTTTACATGCTCATGTTTAATATATTCAAAATTTTCTTGATTTGACTAAATTTCAAATATATTGAAAATGCTTCCCCCTTCACAACCCCCCTCCATCGACCACCATTGGCTACCTCTGTTTTTATTGGCCAGCATTAACAATTGTCGTTGATGGCCCCACCAGTCACCACCGCTGTCGAGTCTATCCACCACCGCTAACACTATCCACTCCTATCACTAAATGTCATTCATTTAATATCTAAAACGTGCGCAATAACCAAAAAGTAATCACGTGCATTTCTAGCATACTCATCCAAATAACTCAATTATGTTAAATACATGGCATTTACTTTATACTATTCCTTTTAGTTGATCCTTTTTAAGCAAAACAAATGGTTCCGTAAGTCTCTTTTATTATTCGTTCCCCTCCCTATCCCTTATTATGTCAATACTTCTTGTTAGAAACAAAATATTAATACTCAATTTTTAAGGGACGTTTCTCAAGTCAAACATCACAATTTCAGTTGGATTAAGACCTAGTTTATTGAAGCAGTTATTTTTACCTACGTTTTTTGTTTACAGTTCAGTACATTAATTTAGATAATTTTAATAAAGCTTTAGTTTTTGTCGGCTGATTTACCTGTATATTTTTCTTTTTCTTAGGATTTTTTTCTTCCTCTTTTTTCTTGCTTTTTTTATGAGTGTTAGATAACTAGCAAAATTTGCAATTTCATTCATTTTATTAGATTAAAAGGTGTCATAAATGCTATTTTCTTTGTATAACTGGTTTTGTTGGCTAACTCCATTTTTTGTGTTGTTTCCGTTCTATTTCATCTGTATGAAAAAGGTTTTCCAACTTGCTTCCAACGCATTTTAATAGTTTATGGCTTAATTTGAATGCTGGGCTTCCTGTTTTTTAGTTTCTGCTTCTTCTCCGTCTTTCCTTTCTTTTAATTTTCTTTTGTAGAAATCATGTGTGGGGTTCACATTTATAATATCGTCATCCACTTTTACAGATATCAGCTGCTTGAATGATCTGGATCGAACTCGTCAAGTACATCCTTTGCTCTCTCTTCTCCCCTTGTGATTCATCCCTTTTGGGTATCAATTTCCTTATCATTGTACAAAATCTATTATTTGTAGGTCGAAGTCGAAACTGTGTCGTCAGATGCTACAAAGTTGAGTATCTTCTGTTAGATTTGTGAAACTAATTGGTGGCATGTCATCTCATTGTTTTTGAACATGAACTGATGATCCCAGGAATGAACTGTTGCGAGCATTGGACTTGAGACTCGCAGCATTAAAGGAAGAATTAACTTCCGCTTTCAATCGTGCTTCTGGTGCCACTTGCTTTAGCAACCAAATTTCTGATTTGGCATCATTTGCTCAGCATTTTGGTGCAACCGAATTGAGGTACCTTTGGACCATACCTATGTTTTTCCTACTAATCTCGACATCAAATCTGCAGTTCCATATTTCCAGACTGTGGAATGTCTTTATTAATCTACTTTTTTCTGCTCTCTCCCAATCTCCAAGTCATGGTGATTCATGTGGTTGATATACCTTGCATTATTTCTTCTTCCCACGCCGAACTTTTAAAATTAACATAAGTGCTAGATTTTTCTTTTTTTCTGTGACGTTGCTCAGGAAATCATTGTTGAAGTTTTTTGAACTGTGTCCAAATATGATGCCTATTGAGCCCTTACTGCATCATCAGACATCCTTGAATGATTCAGTAAATAACAACCAAATGGAGACCAAAACGTTTTGGTCACTCGATGAAGAAACTGATGTTAAATTTTTGCAACAACCAATGTTTCTCCGGCCAAAGTTGCTCCAGCTGAGCGAGAGAGCTCTTCTGAAAGTGAGGATTCCACGAATTCAAGTGATGCAAATAACCCCTCTACTGAAAGAAGTCGACATGTTGTAAGGTCTGCAACACCTAGAAGATCTGCTTCACCAATGCGGCGCATCCAGATAGGCAGATCTGGTTCTCGTAGATCAACTACGCTTACCATTAAGAGCCTTAATTACTTGCAATCGAGAGAAACACCTATATCTTCTAATCGAGATGCTGATGTAATGGAGAATGGGGATGAGGAACTGGAACATCTACCAAAGAAGCCTGACAATAACGTTGGAAGGATGAGCGTTCAAGATGCTATCAATCTCTTTGAGAGCAAACAGAAGGTTCCAAATTCAGATGTTAAAAAAAGTAAGACTTTAGAGGTATCCATTGGTGCCAACAAATCTATTTTAAGAAGGTGGAGTTCTGGAATGGGTAATTCCTTTATTTGTTCCACAGAAGAACAACCATCAAATTCTTGTCAGCAGGTTGCTCAAAGCAAATTGTATACCGAAGCAGAAGAGAATATGGAAAATAATATGAAGGATGATCTTTCAAATCCAGAAAATGCTCCCATAGTAGGTATGCCGGGAGAAATTGCCAGGATCGTTGAAACAACAGTTTCAGAAGGGATAATTCCTTCTGAAACTGTTGTTTCAATGGAATGTGTGGATAGAAAAGACCAACCATCAACAGCTGATTGGAATCGGCAGAAAGAGGAGGAATTGAATGAGATGCTTACGAAAATGATGAGTAGCAACAGTGATATGAAAGTTGGTAATGATATGTTGAAAGATGAGTCTATTGATCAAAGAGGGGGATTTTACAGTCAATATAATGAGAAAAGGAACCAGAAACTTCGAAATGAGAATGCTAGGAATCATGCAACAAGGGAAACACAATTTAAGTTGATGACACACGAGACACTGGAGAAGAGCAAAGCAGCAATGACATCCAAACCCACTGGTTCTGCTGTAAAACGTGAATTCAGGCATCTCTCTCAAAACCCAAGGAGAAATTCTTCTCCCCCTGTTTTATCTAAGAAAGAAGTTTCTAAGCCAACCAACACAAGGAAAGCTTCTTCTAATTCATCATCTCAGCATACTCAGAGATCTTTTCCTTCTGGATCTTTGAAAAAATTGGTCGGTACATTGCCAGCTAAGAGCTCTCCTGTGGTTTCAAGCACTCCAAGCTGCCAAAAATCCCAGCCTTCAAGTTCTCCAGCTCGGCCTAGTCCCAGAACTAAGAAACCGCTGCAGCATATGAAAAGCTATAACAGTGCCAGTATTGTCCAAGATGACATTAAACCAATTTTATTTGGGCAGGAGCATAAAATAGTGAAAGTGGTGAAAAAGAATAGCATAAATGTGAAATCTAGAAGCCCATTATCTGGGGAAAATTGTGGTTCATTACCGTCTAAACCAAGTGTTCAGAGCAAGAATACGAGGAAGAGCAGTGTAGTACCACTGGAATCAAAACCCTTCTTGAGAAAAGGTTCTGGAATCATTTCTGTCAATGGACATTCAGTTGCTAAAACAAAGGGTACTAGAATTTCAAACTCATCTGATTCCTTAAAGAGCATTGAAAAGCCTGTCCTACATGAAGAACTGGAATCCAATCCTTCCCCAGCCGGCTCAGCAATTAAGGTAATAGGGTATGATCTTGCCCAACCAGCAAATGTTGTTGATGAAACTTTAGCAGCTCCTCTTGGTAATGATGATGGTAATATTGAAACCACAGAGATTTTAGATGGGAGTCTAACAAGAGTAGATAATGAAGTCAAGAACCCTGTGGAACCTGTCATTGCTGTGAACCATCAAGAAGAGGATCTGGGCATCTCATCGGCTGCATGGGTGGATGCAGAAAGCCAGGAATATTCTCCATCGTACAATAATAGGCATCATCACGTTGTTATTTCTCCTTTGATTGTACCAGTCGCATCATCAAGCCCACGAGTGCGTCATTCATTGTCACAAATGCTTCAGGCTGACAGTACTGAACTGGAGATAATTGAATGGGGAAATGCTGAGAATCCTCCTTCCTTAGTCTATCAAAAAGATGTACCAAAAGGGTTGAAAAGGCTATTAAATTTTGCTCGAAAGAGTAAGGGAGAGGGAAATTTGAGCCCTTCAGTATTCTCTGAAGGAGATGAAGAACATGAAGAATCTAAAGCAGCCATTAAAAGAAGTTCAGATGCTCCATTGTGGAAAACTTCTCTTCAAGCCCAGGGTTATGGACAGCCAAAAAGAATAGGCAGTGAGAGCCTAGATTTGGGGAAGTCCATTAAAAAGACTATGGAGCATAGGGGTGTCCGTGACGACTTATCAGGTACGTCTTCTCTTTGAAAGAAAGTGTAAACCTTGAACAATTAATTAGTTTTTTAAAAATTGAAAGTAACTACCCCGATCTTGTGCCTACACGGGCTAATGATCCTTTTGCTTCGATGCGTCCATTTTGTTGAAATTTCTATTTTACTTTCCATGTTTTTTTCTTGTGAAAATTTACCAAAAATCCAGATATTTCTCCATTTTTTAAATGTGGAGGAATGAGAAAATCTAGCTAGTTAATATTTTTGTTAGACAGTTATATATTTGATCACCCGTTCCTAATTGAGATGCTTGGATCAGAATTTGATTAGTCATAGGAGATATTGCTAGCTATATGCATTTAACTTGGTTCCTGTTTTTTCCCCCCTTCGGGTATTCTGTTTAGGTGAATTTAAAGTTGGCTTAGCTGGTTCTGCAGGTTCTGAAAAGCTTCGAAATGGCCATTTTTCAGCTGGAGTAACAGCAACTAGAGGTAAAGTGGTAAACTGGAAGCTTTAGTTCCGTCATCTTCCAAACTTTAATCTTATTTTCTGTATCTTCACATACAGCAACACGGTCATTCTTCTCACTGTCATCATTTAGGAGCGGCAAATCAAACTAGACAAAGCCTCGATAGCTGTCAAACCTTCTGAAGTTCATTGTGGAAAGTGACCAACCACTGTCTTCCTACAGGTTTAGAGGGCTTAGATCATTAATATATATCTGCTTGTTTGTTGATATCACCTTCCTCTCTAATTGTTAGTAAATACTGTTCTTGTTTTGCAGTGCCATTGTTTGTGTAAATGCAATTCACAGGTACATTATATATTTTCTTGTTTGTACTTGGCCAGTTGATAAAATGAATCCAAAATTACTTTAATATCAGCTTGTTTAATTAACGAATCAAATAGGAACTTAGAGAGTTAAATATGAGCGGTTCTAGAGAACAATGGGTGTTTTTTTAATAATCATGATCTTTGAATCAGTAAGATCGAATAAGTCTTATCATCCCTTTGCACTAAATCACCTAGGAATCGCCCCAGGCTTAATCTTAATGATGTCTTGCCCTAAATTTTTTTTTTTTTTTGGAACGGGGTATTCACCTGTTGCCACCCTCGAAAGGACGCTTGGCGGTGTGACTAATCCTTGGTTGATCTAGAAGAGGCACCCACCCTAGAAACCTCCTGGCCCGCACTTGATTGAGCCCCATTTAAAAGGTGCTGCTGCTCAAGGAGAATCGAGCATGGATTGGGGGGTTCCCAACCGTTCTCGCTCACCAATTAAACTAAGCAACATTGGGTCTTGCCGTAATATTTAGCTTGATCCCGTAATGGCACTTGGTCATTATTTTGCACGAAAATCTTAGACTCACTGCCTTGGTTCACTCTCTTTCTGCTCATAGCCATTAAAGCCACATTGCATCATTCCGCCTTCCTCCATCCTAACAATAAAGAGCTTCATTTCCATCTTCTTTTTCGTCTTTCTTCAAGTGAATCCTCATTTTGTTCCTTCTCCATCTACCGAAAACCACCAAAGACAATGAGTCCTTATCTTCTTCCTCTTTTTTATGTATTCCATTAACTTTTTTTTCTTATTCCTTCCATCGACTCATCATCTTCTTCTCAATCCATCAAGAGCCATCAAAGACAATGAGTCCTTATCTTTTTCCTCTTTTTTGTTTTATATATTCCATTATTTTATTCCTTATCATCTCATTATTCTTCACTATTCCTTATCTTTTTAGAACATTCTTGCTGTGTTAGCATATGGATGTTAACATAGTACATGACTTACAATTCACATACAAATAATCATGACCATAATCATGTTCAAAATCATGTTGAATGGGCGACATTTTTCATTTATGCAATGTAATAAGAGAGTTAAATATTGATGCACTCTATTATGAATTATATCAATATAATAACACTACAAGAAATTCAACATTTTGCAGCGGAATAATTCAGCCAAAACAAGAGAAATCAGTTGCAAATTCTAGTTTGCGGTAGATTTGGAACGGCATTGAATCTGCTGTTAAAACCCGCACCGCCTAAAAGCATTTGCATCTGAATAGATTCATTGCAAATATTTTGCGACGAATTTGCAATGATTGTGCGATGGAAAATTCATCGCAATTTGCAGCGGAATATCCATTGTAAATTATGATGAAAAATTCATTGCAAATCCGCCGCTATTTGTGACGCAAGCAATGATACTGGATCGTCATATTAAGGTTTGCAATAGAAAGTCTGTTATAAATCCGCCATAAACATGTAGCATAAATTAAAAAAATATAACAAATCCTGCAATCGATTATTGAGCTTTCCAACGGCAATAATTACAAGCAATTTAGAAGCAATAATTAAAAGTTGATATAAGAACCAATGATAATCAAACCCTGTCAAACATTCCAATAGCTCAAATAAAGAACAATATTTCATAAAATTTTACAATTGTCATAACACTGTTAAAGTCACAATTGTTCTTATACATCAAAAGAAGTAAACTAAATTAAGAATATTTTTACAAACACTTTAGGAGGAATCTATCTCCTCACTATCATGCTCGGTCGATGTACGTGCAGGTTAGTTTATGCCAATTTGCTCCCCCAATCTCCTAAGCTCATTAAGTATCTGAATATTCATGACATTATGTGTATTTTTTGGACATTTTTTAACTTCGTTGTCAGGTTAGCCACCTGTTGGTTATATAAAATCTCATAGTTGCTTTGCAAAGTAGCTGGTAGCAGAAGAGGACTGTTCCTTGTAGGCATAGGTTTGCGAGCCTAATTCATAAACCTTCGCCTTCTACAATCCACCTATTGCTTGCGATCAAGTGCGGTAGTCAGAAACATCTGTAAATTCCCTAGAGAAACCCTCACTTGTTGCAGCCTAGCTCTCTCGAAACCTTTTATACTAAACTTACAAAACACAACATAAGATTCATCATCGTATAATCACAACTTATAATATTTTTGTCAGTATAATATCCTTATATACTTATATATGCCCTCCTAGCTCGCTCATCGACCCACTGATGGTCCTCCTGACTCTTATAAGTGTGACTATGTAACTCAATTGTAGTAGATTCTCTACCAAACATATCTTTCTACAATATATTTAGATTAGATGCATAAATAAAAATTATTAAAATATATTAAAAAAATTACCAATCGACGTCTATGCTCAGTGTGTGGAACTAAGCCTCCAGTATAGAGAGAGCTACTCAGGCCCCTGGCATCAGAAGCTCGATTCTGTTTGTTCAGCTCCCTCTTCGCTGTGAAGTCTGGGTTGCCCCAAGCACTATTGAGCTCTATTCATACACCCTCTCCAATCAAACCGGTCGCTCGGCTGCCCTCCTAATGCAAGTGAACATGTCTTGCAGGCGAGTTACTCCACATTTCTCAAAATTTATTATGATTCTAGTATCAACTAATAAAAATCATGTTGTATACAACTTAGAAAGAAAAATATTCTTTATCAGCATAATAAAACATGAAGATATGTTAATAACATTTCAACTTACTAATCTCAAACTCTATGAACCACATGTCGTGCACTTCCTTTGTAATTTTCTTCCAAGAGACATGTGGAGCGTCAAACCTGTTCCGTATGATATCCCGTAGCTTATGCGTGGGCTGCTTTGATGGATAAAACCTGTACAAAATATTTAGTTAAAGAATATTATTTTTCAAAGATATGCGTAACATAAAACATACATATTTAAGTACGTGTCACTCTTAGGCTGAATCAACTTCCACCCTTTTCAAATACATTTCTCGAATACATGCCTAATATTTAAAAAGAGAAAAACTTAAAAAAAATTCTTCCATTCTTTTGAAATGCGTACTCAACATGTCGGCAGAATGTGTCATTTCCAGCATTCGTGGCTTTTGCATAAATGCGTTCAGTCGTCGTCAAAACGGGCACTTTGGTCTCAAATCAGACATCTCTTGACGGAAAAATAATCAACAACGATCACTTTGAAATCGTCACTACTCTTTCCAGAAGAAAAAGCATCTTTAGTTATTGATGCTTTTTCTCTGCCTAAGCAAATGTTCTCAGTTCTCACGTCTGAAGTTATATATAGATATCAAATGGTATGTCATTAATCCTAACGATATTAGAAAAATTGTTTTTTTAATGATTTTAATCTTATATTTAACTTTAGAATATCACTTTATTTAAATGAAGAATATAATAAGATAATTAAGCTCAAATCCTATTGAAAGAACATTTTTTTAGATTAGAAATAGAAGTGTTTTAAAAGTATTAATGTTTGATTTGGAGTAAAAAGAAATGATGCATTCTCTTTAGGGGTGTCAATTTCGGGTCATGTGTCGGGGTCGAACCCGAACTGACCCGGGTTCAAACGGGTTGACCCTAACCCGACTCGGGTAGATAAACGGGTGGGAAATCTGAACCCGGACCCGACCCGACGGGTTGCCGGGTTGACCTGACCTGACACGGGAAGGAGACCAGCGCCGCATCGCTGATGGGTCGTGGTCGAGAGCGGACGCTGGCGGCGACGCGAACGTGGGCTGGCTGGGGCGGCGGGCGCACGGGTGCGCGGCTGGCTGGGTGAGCCGGACGCGCTGGTGTGCTGGACGCGGCAGGGCGGCAGGTGCGACGCCGGCCAGGTGCGCGAACTCGCGGGCATTCATTTTAAACAGGTTTTCGGGTTGACCCGGCAATCCGTCGTGTCAACCCGAACCCGGCCCGTTTTTTCAAACGGGTCGAATCTGCGAACCCAACCCCGACCCATTTTTTCAAACGGGTCGAATCTGCGAACCCAACCCCGACCCATTTTTCAAACGGATTGTGTCCGGGTCGTGTTTTCATGTCATGTCAAATATTGATAGCCCTAATTCTCTTGTTTGGTTTTAATATGTTTGAAAATGGTTAGAGTTAGCGTATTTTTAAATACATCATAAATTCTCTTTTATTGTCACTGTAAGCTGCCGCCATCCACCAATTGTCCAACTCCATCGCCTATAGCCCGCCACTGACATCCATGACCAGCTATTGCCCATCGACTTCCGTTATCCACCAATCACCATTACCTTTAAGGGGGATTTACATACATACCATTTTATTTCATGCTATTTAGAAATCTAACATCCAAATTTTACTATTACATTCATACCATTCATATACATTTTAATATCAAATATATCGCTCATACATTTCATTCTTACCACTCATATCATCCTATAAATTTTAATATTTCATTAAATACATTCATATTTATTTTATGGGTGATCAGCATGTGATATTAAAATTTTAGGTGTTATATATGTAAATAACATGGAATATAATAGTATGTATGTAAATCCCCTATCTTGAAACTTCATATTATATTCATTTTATTTCAAATAAAAAAAAGACTAAATTATATTTATTCTTCTTTTCTTTTTCATCACCTCAATTTATTATATATATATATATATATATATATATATATATATATATATATATTTTTATTCATATATATATATATATATATATATATATATATATATATATATATATTTGCAGTCCTTAGACAAATAATACAAAACTCGGTCTATAAATTTAGTCGAAAGAGAACGATGTGTGTCCCTACAAAAAAAATTATTCTATCATCACCGTCCCACGTGCGCTATTTTTCAAAAGATGGCATCCAAATCCTGCACGTCAGCCAAAAAAAAAAAAAAGAAAATTCCAAATTAAATAATGATCATATCTTTTGAATCTAAAATCTCCAATTTTACATAAAAAGGCAATTTTTGACCAAACTCCGAACTGGGAAGTGCAAAAAAAATAAAGTAAAATAAAACAAAGGAAAAGTTATTATGTGCGGATCCCGAACAGCGTCCGGAGATCAATTAAAATGTGTCACATCACTTTTTTATTCGGTACAGGTGCTTGATACCGGGTGATATGACACGTTCTGATTGGCCTCCGAACTGTCCGTTGTCTGTACAGAATAATTTCTCAAAACAAAGAGCTTGTTAAATGTTGAAGGAGCATAATCACGAAAAAGAAAAATTTTTATAAGAAATACACAAATATATAAAACATATAAAATTTACATGTTAAATGAGAAATGCATATAAATCTAAGCTTATATCAATTCATTCAAATTGAGTCACCGACTTCTTAGATAAATTTTAGCATTTCGTCAGAGTTTGAATTAGCCTCTCTTTTAAGAGTGGATAAACTGATTATATATATAAATTTAAAGTAATATTTTTATTTCATTATTATAGATGAATTGAACAATGTTTACAAGTTTTTCAATCTATTTTGAAAATTTTTTATAATATTGCATTATAAGTTCATTTGGAATTAAACGGTTTTCTTTACATTGAAATAAGATGTATAAAGTATTTCAAATACAAGAGTTTTAAAAATAATGATATTTGATTTGAAGTTAATGAAATATAAAGTAAAATTTTAAAGTTTTTGGAATTCACCCTCTATTGGATACTTGGGAGGATCTCATGAGAAATGAGACGTGGTGCCTATGACAATTGACAAACAACTGGTCACTTGTTTAATCAAGAAGATCTTGTGATAAGGATGTATGTTCATAGTTGAGATTGGAGTGATGCTAACTTTTTGTAACAATTTGGACAAACTTTTTACAAATCTAGCATATGAACGAGAGATTGACAAGATCTTCCTCTTTATGAGGAATGGGTTGCACTAAGACCCTTTTGAAATTGGGATTTTGCGCTATGTCGCAGAAACTATAGAATTGAAATTGGCGAAAGCAACCACGAGCTACTATAAGCACTTTTAGGGGATCTACAATATGTAGTGCCTGCATTTCATTTACAGCATCATTGACAATATTGGTCTCTTCATTGCACAAGAGTGTGTAAAGATTATCAAGATTTATGGACTAAAATAAAATTTGTATGGCTATTTCAAAGTTGTTGTAGCTTGATTATAGGGCTTCAAGAGAATATAAATCATGTCTTCAAGATCAAGGCAGGAACCAATAGTTATTATAGAATCAACTTACTTTGATAATGGAGATGTATTTATATACCCCCAAATTGCTTATGCTGAGTTCTAGTCAACCCAAGTAGCTAAAAGGTGTTGATTTCACGAGTCAATCGAATCAAACCAAATCAATCAGTGGCTACATATGGACTCATCTTTATATCTAGACAGTTCTAATGCATATATTATGTACTTAATTAGATATAACGACATATTTTTTTTTTTTATGATAAGATTTTATTAGGTTATATTATGCCATTCATATATTTATCTTTTTTATGTAATTCTCATGATATAGCTGTCTCTACTCTCAACCATAAAAAGGGGGTCAGATGGTAAGTCTAAAGAGATGCACATAATAACTTATTTATCCTTACCTCTCTACTTTTGAGTAATAAGATCACATAGATTCTTTCCTATTCTCTCCCTCTCTCCCTCTCTCCCTCTCTCATTCTTTCTAGTTCTCTACTTCTCATACAAAAATCTTCTAAGTTATGGGTATTTCCTAAAAAATTTAAATTCAACAGTATTGAATCATAGAGTCATATTCCATGATTATACCATACAACTTGATACTTCACAAAAAATTGCCTGGTCGAGCACGAATCTCGAGGCATACTCAAGTTGGAAACTTGAAATTAAATTTGGGACTACCTGAACTTTGATTTCAACAAATTTATAGAAAAATCGAACTTCTCTCAAGGAGACAACAACGACACCAAAATCAATCCAATCCGACAAGTAAAGAGTCCAAAGAGTATTTGGAAGGTTCGAAGCATTGTTAGGATGCCCAAATGATCTATAAACATGGCATGATTATAATCAAATCGAGCGGCTCGACGAGACAAATCCAACGAGCCCAAGATCTCTTAATTCTAACATCATTAAGGCATATAAATACTTGAAAAATGCTTTATGATTGTGGGGATTAATACGAGACGTCTGATGGAGCACTCCGCATTTACCGACGATCTTCTCCATATTTATGGGGCATGTCACACCCACAAGTTTATAAATATAGCCCCTCTTCCCACATGAAAAGAGGGGACTTGGAGCATAGACCTTTGATTGGAGATTGGAGAGAGCTCTGTAGCTACAAGGATCTAAAGCTCCACCCAGGCACTGATCGTCGCCATACTTTTGCCCGACCATCATCAGACCACCGTCTAATTGCTGACCACCGTAGAACTTCCACTCAACCGCTGAACACCTCCAGATTTTTGCTCGACCATCGTCAGACCACCTCCTGGCCACCGACCATAACTAAACTTCCACTCAAACTCCGACTACCGTTGGACTTCTACGTGACCATCGTTAGATCACCACCAAGGCCGCTGATCACCGTTGAACCTTCGCCCGTGGCTGATTATTAACGGACATCTGCCTAGGTACCATTGATACACCACTCTGACCTTCGTCGTTCATCGACTACGATCCCTTCAACCTTCGTTTCCCGTAGACTACGTTCCCACTAATCAACATCGCCCCCTACTACAGTCCCCCAGACCTTTGTTGCCCATCGACTTTGGTCTCTCCGACCTCTATCGCCCGTTGACTATGATCATTCCGAGCTTCTTTACTTGCCTACTATGATCCCTCCGACCATCGTCGTTCGCCTACTACATTCCCTTTGGCTACCATCGCCCGTCAACTATGGTCCCTCTAACCACCGTCGCTCGTCGACTATGGTCCCTCCAACCATCGTCTCTCGTCGACTGTGGTCCCTCTGAGCACCATCTCTCAAATATAATGATACCAACCAAATGAATAAGCCAACATTCTCTTGAGAACAGCTCCCTTATCATTGAATTCTTCTAACTCCCACCATGTAATGTGCTTTACATGATGTATATTTATGACATCAAGCCAAGGCCTTCCCCCAATGAAAGGGTCTCATTTGTAATAACGCATAAACACTAGTGGAACCATATCAATTAGGCAAGGCCCCATCGTTTTTTTCCCTTTTTAGGGTTTCCACATCAAAATCTTAGTATCACTTATGATTCTCGCGCTCCTCTTTTTTATTTGTCTATATATATATATATATATATATATATATATATATATATATATATATATATATATATATATATATATATATATATATATATATATATATATATATATATAAATGAAAAAAAGAAGTTATATGCACTTTCTATTGAATTGTTCATTGGCTAAGCAAAAAAAAAAAAAAAGATTAGCGATGGTACATAATTTTTTTTTCACATTTGTTATAAATATTAAAAAAATGATATATTAATATATATTTATTATACATATAGATAAAGTAAACCATAATCAAAATTTTAAGTTCATACCACGACTTAGCTCATGTGGGGGGAGCTCGGTTGGTCAAAGTCCATGTCCCGGGCTCAAATCTCTTGGGCGGCCGTGACAGCCTTAAGTGTTGGCCCGAATAAATTGACATGAATTGCTTGTTTGATCGACCAGAATTTACTTGCCGCTAAACGGAGGGTTCCTCGTAAAAAAAATGATGATAAGAATTGGTAAGTAGAAGCTTTAGTGGGCCACCTTCCCGACTTTTGGGGACGTTGCTTTCAATGGGTGGCAGATTAATCGTCATTTAATGGTGATAATGACCTGCTATATAAGTGCTAATGACTTTTCCTTATCTTATTTATCATTATATATTAGAATAAAAACTTCATATAATAAAATCAATGTAATTAAGATTTTTCTTTTTTTTTTTTTCAATTCAGATGGTTCTTATGTACGGTCGTAATATATGATATTACTCAAAATTTGATCTTGATCTGAGCTGAACATATTAGATTTGGGTTGACCCGTTTAAAGAAAAAGTCAAGTTCAGGCCTGTTTTTCTAACCTGTTTTAAAATTGGGTCAAAAGCAGGTCAACCAGCTAACCCGAATTTAACTTATTTTCATCCCAATAGCATTCGCTATTTCGATTTTCCCTTTCTTTCAAAGTTTCCAGCCCTAATCTTCATTCGATTGACTCGTTGTCTCGCCTCGCACACGCCAGTCACATAGCATCTTCATCGAGCCGTCACAAGCCCATCCATGACTCCAATCTACAGGTCGCTGGTCCTACCGTCCCACTTAGTTCAACTCCTTGACATTTCTTTTTTTATTTTTTGGTGCTCGAATTCCCCTTTCACATCAACCGTGGATGGTAAATGAGCTAAGCCTCCATTTTATTTTTTGAGATAATGGTTTGCTAATTTGTGATTACTTACTAAACGGGTTGGCTGGTCGGGTTTGAGTACAAAGTTTTGATATGTTTACTAAACACGAGTCAAGTTTGAATTGGATGGGCTTGAAGCAAGTCGAATTCTAATCAGATTCGAACCTGACCCAAAAACTCATTTTAACACCCTATGCTTATAGTGCATTCATGGATGTCCTAATTAATTATTTTTTGTAAGTTTCTATTTGGTCGGGCCAATTGCATCTCGTAAGCCTTGTGGCAACCACTTAAGTTGTCACATAAAGTGGGATATTTGTGATTAATTAGTGTCCACTAACGTGATTAAATTGAATTCCATTAACTTTTAAATTCAATAAATTGACATTCAATTAAATTTTTGTTCGATTGTATTTGATTAGAAATATATGAAGAGAGTGAAAGAGCGATAGAGACCTAGGCTTTGTTTAATTTGAAGGAGATGCAAGAAGAAATTTGAAAGAAATGGAAATAGAAAATGAGAAAGGAGTTCAATTTATACTTGTTTTGTTTGCGTATAAATTAATTTAGTGATTTATTTCTTATTTTGTTAAATAAATTTTGAGTTTTTATTTTTATTTTTCTTATATGAGGGGTACATGCATGCCTCATGTGCAATAAATTATCGAGAAAATTCGAGTTCAAGTTAAGTCAGTCTCTCTCAAGCAAATTAAAAGTATTAAAGTCAAGTCAACTAAGCCTTAGATTCCCAAGCTGGCAACTACGACGTGACTATAACCTATGAAGTTGGCCATGGTGATCTTTCAAGTGGACAAGTTTCTTCATATAAGAAACTATTGATCAACTACTTATCTATTTATGCACAACAAATTGATGACTTCTTATTTGCTTAGTAAATAACTTACCTAAGTTAGATAATCATATAACTTGACAATCATAGTTCATTATGGGAAATAAAGCTATACGTCTCTTATATATTTTTTTTCTTACTTTTCGTATCTTCATGTATGTAGCCAAATCCCAACAAATCTCTAAATAGAGTAATGGATGATGAGCTTAGCTTATGCATTTTTCTATACATAAGCCTATTTCAATGAAGTCTTAGATCTTCTCACTCTTTTTTTTTTTTTTTTTCATTTTCTCTCCATTTCTCTATCTTCTTTAAGTACAGTTAGCAACTTTGTTGTTATTCTAAAAAATTTCTAAATTTTGCATCCTAAAAGATAAGGTGAGTATGGAGCATTCCACAAATCAAAAGATGAATACTTTGAGAAGCGAGCTGCAACATAGAGATAGAGAAGAACATTCATGAATTTATCACTATAAGACAACTTGCATAATTTGAAGAGAGGATTGCATGAATAATTCAAGGAGCAATAGAATGAATTACAATGTTCACTCCTAATGTGGTCTGCATATAAATATTTTGATTCTATTGTGATGAGAAGACTTTTTGAGCTAGAGCATTTACTTCCACTTCAGTAGCTAATGAGACATATTATCCTGATATCGAGGAGTCAACTTTATCTTTGTTTGGAAGAGAGGTATGATGAGAAGATAAAGTTGTAGTTGAAAAATGCCTTTTTAGGGGAGATTGATGAAGCAAAACCTCCAACTAAGCTCAAGATTTATCACCTAGACTTGTATATGGGGAAGATGGATTCTGCTAACCATGTCACCTATTTTGAATATGTCATTTGATTTATTGATGTTGGTGATGCATTAAAGTGTATATTGTTCTTTACTACCTTTAAGGAATCATATTTGTGATGGTTCTCATGTCTTCAACTTCGATGATCATTTACTTTGTGAAGTTCAAGAGGACATTTATCACCTAAATTGCTATTATACAAAGGCCTATAAAGGATTTGTAGGCTTTCTTATGAATGAAATCGCAGGCGGGTCACATCACTTGATTTCAAAAGGAAATGTTTGGAGTAAAGAATTTAAAACTTACTAGTTATTATATAAGCTTCTCTAACAAAACGTTTATGGAAGGACCTTTCTAATATGCACTAAGCTTATATAAACCATAAACTTTAGTCGAGTTATTGGAAATCATCAATAATTATGTCAATATTGAGGAGTGAAATACTGAAAGAGTGAGGGTGAGTACTATCTTTGGGGAAATTTTTTGGTAATTTTCTAAAGACAACAGAAATCACCAGGTCCAAAGGCCAACTTAATAATGATTAAAGGAGAAATGCACATTCCTAGTGAAGTCATCTATTTTTAGGGGCAACTGTGAAATCAAAATTAATAAAGTGATTGCCATATAGAGAGGTTAATACCACCTTAAATTCATTAGTTGTCGATTATAATTTCATTAAGAGTCTCCATGATTGAGCTTGTTCAATTCTAAGAAGAATATTTCAAACGATCATTGTCAATGAGGGTTGGAGGACACCTTCATGATCAAACAAATTGCTGTGCATAACATCGAGGTCATTATATTAAGGAGCTTGGTGGAGGACCTAATAAAAGCTAGTAAGTTAAATGAATATATCATTTCTGATGCATATAGAAGATCGGGGAAGGCACCCATAGATAACCTCAAAATGAACCAATCCTAATGCAAATGATTTATATCATTAGAGTGGTTCAAATTATATATGAAGGAGAAGAAGAAGAGGCATCTTGCAAACCTTTAATAACTTCTTTGAGAGAGGTAAAGTCAATGAATACCTCTAGCGTGCTTATTACTAAACTTCAGCCCATCATTTTAATTGAAGCTGGTCAACCAGTGAATGGGAACCTATACAATGATGTCATAGTCCTCACAACCCTTATCATAAGTTATCAAATTGGTATTGTCAAGGAGAATTTCAGAGATTATCACATATCATTGACTTTTAGGACTCTCTTTTTTTTCTTTTTTGGAGGGCAAATAAAGAAGTGATTATAGTGCCCATCACTTGGGGAGAAGGTGAAAGGCAATTAATCAAGATGGTTGACTTCATAATTACAACACATGGACTACATATAATGCAATCATTGGCCTACCACTACATAGCACTTTCAGAGCAGTCCTCTGTACCTATAATTTTTCCATAAATTATTTTAGTAGGAGGTCATGTAATGATAGTAGTAGGTGACTTGTTGCGATTGAGGGTGTGCTTTTTAAAGGCGGTGGATAATGTACAATAGGAGATTCTCCAATTAGATGTTCAGAGGGAATCTATACTGCAGACTACTAAAGCTGTTAAAGAGGTACCAATCTTTAAGGAGAATCAAAGCCACATGTTTCAAATAAATATAGCCTTAATCAAGAAAGAAGAGCATAGTTAATTAGATTGCTTAGGGAAAATGCTGATGTTTTAGCCTAGATGGCTCATGAAATATTGTGTGTTGGTATTAATGTCATCTACCACAAGATCAATATTAATAAGAAAGAGAAATCTATAAAGTAGACGATCAAGACAATCATAACAATGCTAGTTGAGCCAATTTGCAATGATGTTCAAAGACATTTTAAGTTTGGATTCATCAAGAAAGTTTAGTATCCGGATTGGATGTCTAATGTCGTGCATAGTTCTAATGAAAAATGGCGAATGTGCATTAACTTTATAAATTTTAACTTAACTTGCTTGAAATACAACTATCCACTCCCACAAATTGATGCTTTAGTCAACTCCATAATCGGCTATATCTAGCATTAAGCTTTCATTATGAGAATGCATCATGTAGACTGTGAGAAGATGACTTTCATTATAGGTGATGAATTATATTGCCAAAATAGAATATCATTTGGTTTAAAAAATGTACAACAACTTACCAGAGAATGATATATTATATCTTGTAAGAGCAAAAAAGGTGGTTTGTAAAAGTATATGTTAACGATCTAGTTATAACCAAAATCTTTTAAAATATTTATAACCCATAACAACATATTCTTCACTTGTAAAAATATTTTAAAACAAAAAAAATATACAATATGAGACTCAACCCCTTAAATTCTACCTTTGGAATAGGATCATGTAAGTTCTAGGGATTCTTGTTGACTCTTGAAGGTATAAAAATAAACCTAGATGAGGTAAAAGTAACTCATGGGGTGCCCTCTCCTAGAAATGCAAAAGGATTTATAAAAGTCAAGAGATAAGGCTCACCATTGTTTAAGTTTATAGGAAGTACTAAGCATTTCTTATGAAACAAAGAAAGTGAAAATGATTTTCATTAGTTGAAGCAAGCAACTCTTATATTTTCCACCTTTACCACAAAGTCTGTAGCTTGATGAGGACTTACTTCTGTATCTTGGAGTTAACAAAGAAGTAGTGATCTCTATCCTAATTTGAGAAGAAGATAAGTACTGACTGATATATTATGTCATTAAAATTCTATGAGAGGTCAAGTTCTATTATCCATTTATGATGAAATTCAAGTGAGATTTAATCAAAGAGAGGTTAAGCGATGGTTGTTAAGTAATTGTATGTAATATCCATTGTTAAGAATTCATGTCTTTTGGTTAATGATTGTTAAGTTTAATAAATCGATAATTGGAATAGAGAAGTGTAATTTGAAGTCATCAAAATTGCTTTGTGAGTATTGTGACGCTAAGATTGGCATCACCGCGATATTGAGCTCTTGGGTGGAGAGGGAAAAATGAGTGTGCGTTGTCACTGGGCAACACCGCCATGACGCCAAGGCTCAAATGGAAAGATTTCACGAGAATCTAGAATATTATCTGAGAGCGTAGTGGCACTAGGGAGTTGAGTGTCATATCACTAGGTTAGATTAATAGTTTTTAAATAATAAAATATCTCAAATCATTTGTAATATCTCTCATCACCCAACAGCTTGTTGGAGAAGAGAGGAGGGTAAGGGAGAGGAGATAAGGAGAGAGAAGAAAAGGGAGGGATTTCAAAGGCCAATAAGATGAAATTATCCATCATACTAGTTAATTTAGGATATTATAAAGCACAAGATAGTCTTATGAACCCCTATATCTGATTTCAATTACAGTAATTTTATTAAGAGTTATAGCTAAAAATGTGTTTTTTTTAGTTTCATGATGTTTTCACATCATAATTTTAATATGTTATTGTATGTTTTATTTTGAACGTTTTGATCAAATCTATAACATATCCAAACTTACATGATGAAAGCTTATGAAATTAGTAGATAATATATTTTTGGCAGATTTAGAAGACATACAATTTGTAGAAATTAAAATTAGTGAAAATAGAAGTAAGATATTAGTCGCTTACAATGAATAAATAAATCTGTAATAGGAAGGGTTGAAAATATGATCTAAAGATCTTTCTCTCTCCTCTATCTTCTTCCCCTATTTTAATTTCTTCCTAGCCAAGCAACTAAGTGAGGAATGGTTGAAAATATATAATATTCATTGCCTAGCATCGCAACGCTCACCTAATTAGCGCCAAAGTATTCTACTTCAGAATTTTTTTACTTTTAGATAAATTTATTTCACAAACATTTGAGTTATTATAAAACATGATTGAATCTCGGATGGAATGCACTCTATGATGTATCTGAAAATCTTTGTGAATGTGGCTTACAAGTAATAATCTTTAAAATAAATATACACTGAAATCCTAGGAAATTATGTTTTACTAGCACTTTCTTTATTCTTTATATGGTAATATTTTTTTATTATATTAATACAAAATATACACTAGTGTGATTAGGAATTTGAGTATGAAGGTACTATTTTGTGGTGTTTTTATTTTTATTTTTAATTTTTGATAAAAAGGTATAACAAGTGATAAACTGGATTAGTGTGTGTGTGTGTGTGTTGATAGAAAAATGTTTGTATTGATTTATTGGTTGGATTTTGTAGTAACTCTGTTTATCTATTTTGATGGTTGAGTTGTTTCATCATAATATCAATGTTTTAATCATTCCATTAAATCCTAGGGTGTCACATAGTGGTTGACCAATGCTAGTTAGGTGATACTGATTAGGTGAGTATTGTGATTAGGAGATAAAATTTGAGTGATTATGATCAAGTGATGATAGTAAGGTAATGGTGATCAAGTGATTTTAATCATGTAAAGATGGTCAAGTAGTAATATTAACTAAGTGACGATAACAATCAGAAACAATCACCGATGTCGGGCAAAGCTCTAAAATTCTTCAAATCTCTAAGCTCTCTCTCATTTATAGTTTTTATTTTACATGAAAAATGATTGCATGTTTTATTTTTATTTTTTGGCATTGACATTTTGTTTAATTTAGCCAAAATTTTCAAACAAGCCATTGGATGAACAATAGTAATTTTCTTAATCATAGAATATTCTCAGGCATTGGAATATCTAAATGATATAAAAATTGAGTAATCTTGAGCTCATTAATCTCTTTTATTAAGACGTTCATTTTAACTATCAATACACATGATTTAAATATCGTTTGATGCATCATCATTATCATCAAGTTTCCAACTATATTGCTTTAAGTGGTTGATTTTAGCCTATTTGGAGTCAGAGCATGTTACTTTAGATGTCATTAGATTCATCTCATTGGAACATTCATTTGATTGTAAGTTTACTGAAATTAGAATTTGAATGGTCCCCAATTAGTTTTTTTTTTTTTTAAACAAATGAAAAACAAACTAAGAACTAAAAGTTCCAAGCTAAAGGCGGGCTCAGTTCACCGTCGAAGCTTCCAGCGTCCAAGCCATCCCGCACGGACCATCCAGCAAGCAATTAAACACCCACGGTTGCCACCAGCAAAGAAGACTGGGACGCGAGCCCCAACCATCATTGCCCTTATCCACGCGAAGCAAGAAATAGAAAATTCAATCCAACACATTCCAGCGGAAAATACCACGACGAATAGCAAAACAACACACGCTGAATCATCTTTTTCGACGACCTCGCCCCCAGAATTTCCCCCTATAGGCATAGGCAGAACTACCAAGGGTAAAATCAGTCTCCGACTCAATCGCTTCTGAAAAATCTTCCTCCTCAGACGAATCAATCAACCAATTATTTTGATTCCTAACCTCTTTGCCCGAAGCGTTACCCGCACAATCAGCCATCACATGAGTATCAACCTGTTTAACAGGAATCTCAACAAAATTGTTGATACTTGAAATACCAACAACATCCTTCCCACCTTTATCCATAGCATCAGAGCCAAATCCATCGGCACAACCTTCCGCCGTCTCATGCAAAATACCATTTCCATTAGATGTCACCGCATTCTGAACAGGCAAAACATCAGAAATTTCAACATTCACAACACTATGATCTTCCACTAGCACCAAAGGAGTAACCGAAGAATCCAAATTCACTTCCTGCCGAACGCACCTATCCAGTAACTCAGGAACAAACGGTAATGCATTAGGAGATAATACAAAATCATCCGCAGCAACAATAGAATCTTTACAATTACTCACACCCACTGAATCAACTAAAGTACCAGGCGAAATTTCAACAACAGGAGGACAACCCATAGGATCTACAGAGGGCAAGATCACCTCCACAGCCTCAACAGCCTCTTCAGTAACAGTAACCACATTTTCCTTAACATTATTATCGCCATTAACAACACCTAAAGAAGCAGAATTTTCAACAGCCACAACAGCAGTAGGAGAAACAGATAAAGCCACAGAATTACACTTCCCAGTAATATGTCCTAAACTTTTACAAACACCACAAAAATGAGGAAATTCATCAAGAATCACCTCTTGAACATATCCTAACGAATCCGAGCCCAGCCACACTTGCTTAGGATAAGATTTAGTAATATCTAATTCAACTAAAACTCTAGCATTCGACGGACGAGAGCCAACCGACGTAGCTTCGTCAATTTTCAATGTTTTGCCGAATAACTCCCCCAGCCCAAACAAGATCCTCGGAGCAAAAAAATGGGGGCGAAGGTTAGGAAACGAGATCCATATAGGGATAATTGGCGACTCGACACCGATATCCAACGACGGTGTCCATTTCGTAAGTTTCATAAAACAGTTGAGAACCATGTAAGAACGGTGGCAAAAAATTCTACAATAATCTAAATCATTGGCCAATTTAATCAGAATGTGAGTAGAATCAAGAACAGTCACAGAAACCTCTCCAATCAACTTCAGATTAAAAAAAAAATTTCGTATAGCTTCTAACGGAGGACGCTTCGAAGGGAAAAAGCCAACTAACGAAAAACGAAAAGGTTCCGCTAAAGCCCTAATTTCTTCATCAGAAACCCACAGAGCAGGAAGGCCCCGGAAAGTAGACGACTTCAAATCAGGAAAAGAAGATGAGGAGCCAGCAAGAGCTTGAAGAAAAGACTTAGAATGAGAGATCCCCCCAAAAAAACCAGGATCTTTCAACTTAGACGGAGGCATACCGACACAAAAGGGAAAAAACGAAAGAAAAAACACTCAAAACACTAAGCTAACCAGATAGAAGAACTTTCCTTAACCAGAGGAGCGAAAACAACCCCCGCCCGACGGGGCGATGGAGGCGCCGCCACCCCAAACCCTAACCGCGGGCGAGAGAAGAGCGGAGGAGCTCGACTCAGGCTACAGTACAACAATTTTTGAATGGTCCCCAATTAGTTATGTAAGTTTTCAATTCAATTACTTTATCAAGCTTCATGTTTGATCATATACATTTTTTTTAAATGTATCAATAGTATGAGGTTATGTTATAATTACAAACAATATTTGATCAAATATAGGTCTATTGTGACTTAATCATACTTCTTTAAAATGAATGATATAAATCTATCTCATGTATTTTGTAAAGGGGCCTAAGGCTGTTTTTAAGGAAAAACAATAGATGAGACAAACTTTTAATAGAAGAGCTAAATGAAAATGCATGTCTAATACTTTGTAAGAAATTAGCAACCCCTTAAAGAATATAGATATAATCGATAACCTCATAACTGAGAGCTAGAATGTGAACAACTAGACTAAGGCTTCGTTTGGGACGGCTTTCTTACTGCTTCTTAAAGCAGATTTTTTGTACAAAAGTTTAATTTTTGTACTTGAAAGCTGCTTTAAGAAGCAGAAAGAAAGCCGTTCCAAATGAAGCCTAAGGCTTCATTTGTGACAACTTTCTCATTACTTTCTAAAATAACTTTCTAGTAAAAAAATTCTAATTAAAAAAAATTAACCAAAAAACTATTTTAGAAAACATTAAGAAATTAAAGATGTCACAAACAAAGCCTAAGATCTCGCTCTATAAACAAACTTAGGTTAAAAAAATTTAAGAAATTGATAGCTAGAATGTGAACAACTAGACTAAGACTTTGTTTGTGACAACTTTCTCATTACATTCTAAAATAACTTTTTAGTAAAAAAAATCTATTAAAAAAAATTAACCAAAAAACTATTTTAGAAAACAATAAGAAATTAAAGCTGTTACAAACAAAGCCTAAGATCTCGCTCTATAAACAAACTTGGGTTACTTTTGAGACAACTTTTTTATTGTTTTTATAATGACTTTTTAATACAAAAAAGTGTAAATAAAAAAATTGTACTAAAAAACTGTTTTAGAAAGCAACAAAAAGTTGTCGCAAATGAAGCCTTAATCATGCTCTCAAAGGCTTAATTTGTTTGGGACAATTTTCTTATTGCTTCTTAAAGCTGCTTTCTAGCACAAAAATTAAAAATTTTATACTGTAAAGTAGTAAGAAAGCTGTCCCAAACAAAACCTAAACCATAATAAATATGAGAGTTATTATTCTAACCTTTTGGTCATTATTAATTTGTTGGATTAGAGCAATGACTCACACCTATAAAATTAACATTTTCTTAGTACTTTCATTTTTGTACTATCTCTGCTTAATTTAATAATATAAACCCCAAAATTTTGTTATCTTAGATTTAACTTGGGTAGTTTTTTTGTTACTATTTTTTTATTTATTATTATTATTATTTTTGTTAGAAAATTGCTGTAAAAATTAATAAAAAAAATTATTCTAAACTAAGCATTTGTACGTGAGAAAAGAATTTATCATTATAATATAAGGACATTGTAATTGAAATTATCTAGAAGCCCTAGCGCGTGGGTATAACTACCTAATTCATATCCATAAAATGAATTTTTTATTTAAATTCAACTGATGATCTTGTTAAAATATATTTTAATTATGTTGAAATCAGTATCCCATGGTCAAAATGGGACTTTTAAGCTCCATTTTGGACCTTTTTTTTTTTCTGTAATTTCAATAATTTCACCTGTTTCAAAATGTAATGTTGATACGATCAGCATGAATATCTAGATAATATTTCGGCAAACTTATGTTCAAACTGCACGTATCGACGAGAAAAATCTATAGACGCTATAAATGATTCAATCCGACTCCAAATCAGCTTGAGTCAAGAACTTGAATTATATCGGGAAACTTCTAAGTTTATATTAATAGGTTAAACGACTTCCAATTATAATATGTTTATAGTCAAATCAAGCGATTAGAGATAAATCACGAGTTGGACCGATTTCAGTGTTGTTGTGTTCATCTCATCAAGACTTCAGTTTGACTATAAATTTGCTAAAATCGGAATTCAGATGGTCCCGTATTTAATTTTGAAAGTCTTCAATTTGAGTTATGCCTCAACATTTGTGTCCATTAAAACCCCCCCTTTTTTTTTGGTGTTTCATCAATTATCAATAATTATGTCAGGATTTAATCTTGATTATTTTTATAAGATATTTTAAATATATATATATATATATATATATATATATATATATAAGATATAAAATAATAATCTAATTAATCAAGTTTGCTACTCGCTCGAATATTCAAGATGATAGAATGCATGAAAGAGTTTAGTAGCTTGACTTTATACAAAGATTCAACACATACATTAATAAAGAAAGAGTTTTACATGATAGGACAAAAGTTTTACATCCAATCACTTGAAATGATTTAACTAGTATAAATCATACATTACAAATGATAACCCTCTTCTTAATTGGAAAATGTGTTGATATAATGTTTTTTTTTTTTTTTAACAAAAACCATTTATTCAAGAAAAGAGGATTACAATCTCTGACCCCAAGCCACTGCAGCAACAAAAACAAAAAACAAAAACAAAAGAAACAGCAGGATCAAGGCAATACAATAAGAGTGACAAGAATAATAATCAGATTCTGAAATGGAAGCCCCCTGGACAACCTCGTGACCAGCCACAGACCATCCAAAGGTGAGAACCCCACAAAATACAAGCACCCAAGCAATCCAAGTTAAGGTCCAAATCACCTCGGTTGCCAACCAGTCGAGGCAGCAAGGGGAAGCTGGGGGCTTCCTCATCATTGTCCACAAAGCCTTCAGAAAACCACGTCAAATAGCAAATATGAAAAAACCAGAGTCTATTTCTTTTTACCTTTATTTCTACGCCTATTACCACCATTACAACGACTAAGGTCAACAAGCTTGACAGTCACAACTTCTTCCTCACACTCATCATATTCCTCTTCCTCCCCCCATCTCTTCCTCCCCCCATCTGCCGAAGAGAAGGAGTCACTCAGAATGAGCCAATCATTTTGCACCAAAATAGAATTCTTGACAGATTTAGTCACCTGAGACTTCAATTCACTATTTGACATAACCGTAATAGGAACATTAATAAAAGTAGATGAACCTCCCGAAATACCATTGTTAGCAGGCGAAACAACATTCGTGCGGGCCAAAGAATAAATTGGAGAGACACCATAATTAACCAACACAGGGTCTGCAGGCAAAACCCCATAATTAACCTCTCCATATAAATCTATCGGGCTTGGTACAGGATCCACACAAGAGAAGCTAGCCTTAAGATTAATACCACAATTCTTATCATGAGCCTCACCAATCTGAGGAGCAGAAAGAGCAGAAACCAAAGGTGAAATTGAATCCCTCAAATACACCTGACTCCCCACCCGAAGGGTTGTGATAGATAGGGAGGGCAACAAATTTTCAACAGCTGTGCCCTTAGAGACCAAAACCAACGGACAAGCATCACAACCAGCATCTAATTCTACCACAGACATAACATTCGCTAAGGTATTACCTAGAGCAGGAGCCACCTGGGAAATAACACCAACACTTTCCTCCACCACATGCACAACAGGACACAAAACAGGAACCACCTAGGCATTAACACCATCATATTCCTTCGCCACATGCACAACAGGACACGAATTAACCTGATCCACCCCAGGCAAATCACATGGAGCAGAAGAAGAAAAAGGAATGAATTTAGTCGTAGAATTAAGCTGAGGGATGCAAAAAATGGCAATCCTCTTTCAAATGCCCTAAGGAACTACAATGCATACAAAAATGGGGAATATCATAAAAATTCATCGATTGAATATAGCCGAAATTAGGAGAACCCACCCAAATTTTATCAGGGAATTTCTTTGTGATATCCAATTCAACCAGGATACGAGCAACCGAAGGACGGGAACTAGAAGCAGTGTCCGAATTAAGAGTTCGGCCAAATAGAAAACCCAAACCAGCAAGAATCTGAGACGTGAAAAGATGGGGCCTAAGAAAGGGAAATAAAATCCATATGGGCACCACCGGGGAGTCAACCTCAACTTCCAAATTTGAGGATCATTTAACCACTTTCATATAGCAGTTATTCACAAAGTAAGAACGGTGGGAGAAGATTCTACAATAATTAAAATCATTGACTAGCATAATCAAAACATTCCTAAGGTTAAGAATAGTGACCGAGCAATCATATCGCCAATGAGTTTTAAATTGAAGAAAAACTTTCGAATGACATCAATCGAAGGACGCTTGTCGAGAAATTTACCGACCAAAGCAAATTCAAATGGAACAACAAGCGAGGAGATTTCCTCCTCCGAAATCAACAACGCTGGTAACCCACGATGAGAATAAATCTGCAAATCATGAAAAGGAACAGAAGAAGAAGAAGCACCAGACAAGGCATCTTTAAACGAAAGAGACGGAGAGGCTCCATTCAAAAAGCCCAGGTCACGAAGCCGGTTAGACGCTATGAAACCTAAAAAAGGAAAAAACGAAACTAGCAAAAAAATTGGTGGCTAGAGAAGAGAAACTTCCCTGAGACTTCGTCGGCAAAGATCACCATGCAGCGAACGACAAAAAAAAGGGTAAAACCCTAGCAGAGCAAACATCGCTGAGTTCTACTAACATGAATTATGAAAGATAGGTTTCACAACAAAAGTTAGAGAAGATTTTAAGGCATTGGAGTTATATCTATGAGATTATTTATGATTTGTTAGATCATCCTATTTTGAGAAGAGGAGACTAGAGTATGAGAAGTCAAGTATAAATCTTGGGGTTGATGTTAGGTTTTGGGATTTTTGTAGACTCATTTATTTGCCTTATTCGCAAAGGCCTCTGTCTACGTTGTTGATGATGATAGTTAATGAAGTTGACAAGTGTCGATATATGTATAGACGACGTGCTTCTTTCTTGTTGTCTATAATGTACAATAAAGTTTTAGTGATAGTGCATGTACAATAAAATCAAGTGACAGTGGTTAGCAAATGATAGTTAACCAACAATGAGCAAGCGATGATGGTTGATGATAGTGATCGTTAGTGTAGAATATTAGGTGAATCTCTATAATTCTTCATATCTCAAATTTTAAGCCAATGTCCAAACTTCTTTTCATGTAAAAAATGTGGATTAATTTATAATTTTTGTATTGGAGTTTTGATTATTTTGGCCAAAATGTCAAAATAGTACATCAAATTGCTCATGCTTATTCCTTTAATTACATATCATTCTTTCGATATTTAGTGACTTCAAAATTGAAAGATACTAGGCTCATTAGATTTTATTCATGGAGACCCTCATTTTTTCTATAAGCATGAAATATTTGATGCTCACTGGGTCTATCAATCAATATCATCAAGTTTTCTATTATGCTTTAAGTCCTTGGTTCAGGCTCATTTAAACTCGGATCAAAACATTTTTGATATTATCGTACTCATCTTATAAAAAATATTTAATTCGTTTATAAATTTGAAGAAATCAAAATTCAGATGATCATAAATTTCTATCAAAATTTTATCAGATGAATTTTCTAATAACATATCACAATCAGTTAAATTTTATAGGGCACCCAACAGAATTTCATGAGAACTTTGGAGAGTACTTAATTTTAATAAAAATTCATACAAAATTTATGAATAGCTCCTGCGTTTATATAATAAAAATCAAGCAAGAACTTTCAAAATTAGTCTAAGGTTTCATTTGAGAAAGTTTTTTTATTGCTTTTTAATCGGTTTTAATTTTTATACTAAAAAGTTATTTTAATAAATAATAATAATGTCGTCCCAAACTCCCAAACGAATCCTAAGTCAAAAGTATTAAATTAATATTAAACTATCAAAATCAAATTAAAATTGTAAAAAAAGAAATCATGATAAATACTAATGTTAGTTCTACCTAATAAAAATATTGCAAAGGTTTCATTTGTGTCGACTTAATTACTGCTTCTTAAAGCAGTTTTTTATTATCAAAATTAAATACATTTCCTGAGCAGTCCATGCAGTTAGCTAGGTGTTTGGTAAACCACATCAACTCATAATAAGCGTACAAGTCATTTTAATTAATCAACTCCCCTTCCATTTGAACTATCGTACGTTGATATTAATTTATGGATTACCTACAGTTTATTTATGCTAATCACTTATTAAATGCGGCCGCTGAACCAATTAACGAGCAGGCGGCCACTGAGACGACGACGACAACCATTTAGTAAACCCCTCTCTCTATTTCTTTTAGAAATGTTATCTTGATTTTAAAAAATTAAAAAAAAAAATCTTCATCATGGGCTACTTGGCTCGTCTTGAGCCACAAGCACATTTCCTCTTTGGCATCACTAGTTAGTGGAGGCAATTGCTGGAGTTTTGGGCGAATTTAGGGCATCTCAACTCAAATCAAATGTCATTCGTCGATCGATCTCATATTTGTAGTTGTCACAAGTCTCCACCTGAACGTCCAACATAAACATATTTTGTGTTTTCTCTCTGTTGCGATTAGCAGTACGATGCCAATATTGACATCGCACTATTTAAAATATGAAATGTTGTTAGATTGGATGCTCGTGACTACTGCAAATCAGACGAGGATACCGTTCGATCAAAAATGGCCTAAGTAATGGAATGTGAAGACGAATATTCATTGAAAACCCATCATCATGACCGATTTTGTCGTTGGTTATATTGCCCCTTGTCATCAGTGATAGAATTGTAACGAAGAATAATATTATTTTTTATGTTATTTAAAATTTTAAATATTATTATATAACTATTGAATTTTATGTATTAAATATTTAAATCCTAATATTTTGAGTGCTATTTATATAAGTCACTTCTAAAAAATTTATCAAAACAACTTGATACGCTATTATTAAATTATTTTTACTTTACATATCATTTATTTAACATATTATCTTTAAATATAATAAATTATTAAACAAATAAAATTAAATTATTAGATAATTATAATTATAATCATAATAAAATTTTAAATATATAATGCAACATTATTTAATGAATAGATTTTAAAAATATAATGCTACATTCTTTAATGAAACAACTTTTTTAAAATAAGAACAAAAATTTTAATCACTTTTTTTTTAAAAATTTATCTGATTTCGATGTATCAATTAAAATATGCCAGAATATCATATGCTTTGCTTTAATTGGTTAATATAAATCTTCCAAGAAGTTGCAATCCACAACTCACTGGAATATAGGTTGGATATTATATTTAATTTAATATAATATAATTTTTAAGAAAATCATTTTATTTATATTTTCTTAAAACTGTAAATCTTTAAATGATAATTATTTTGAGTTTCTTATAAATTTAATTATAGAGTTATTAGTTTGACATCACTTAATTTTGATATAAATAATGCAGTAAGATGTCAAAATAAATTTAGTAAAAAAGAGGGGTTAATTCTGAACTTTGATGTGGGTATCTTAGTTTTTAATTCAAATAATATGTAGTATGACTCATTAATAAATTTATAAATATGTTATGTTTCTAAACATAAAAAAAGGTCTTAGGAGGGTTCTAGAACAACATCACCAACAAATATCAAAGTTAATGTGCATCATCACCAATAACGTTGACATTCATAGTCAATACTAGGGGTGTAAGTGAGCCAAGCCCGATCGATCTCGACTCTTTTATGGGCTCATGAGTCTAGTGTATCGAGTTTCAAGTTCATGCTTGGGCATAATTTTGAGTTTGTTGGATTATCGAGCTCGAGTTCGAGTCTGGTAATACTTTGTTCAATTACTCGTGGAGCAGCTTGATTATCTTGCGCATAAGATGAATCATGGCACATATGGGCGTTCACGCCTGGGCGTCCATGGAAGGCAAATAGCGAACTACGGAAGATGAATATCAAATTGTAGAAGATGAATATCAGCATGGGAAAATGAATTGATGAAGATGAATTGTGGCATCTGCGTGCGAACTACTGAATATGAATTGCAACCTGGGAAGATGAATCATGGAAGATGAATTGTGATCTGGGCATCTCCAGAAGGCTCGCGAGCTCGATTGCAGTGCCACAAGCTAAGCTTGAGCTCACCTTTGAAGCTTGACTCAAATTCGAGCTCAAAATTTGACTCACAAGTCGAGCTCCAGTTAGGCAGTCAAGCTCCAATTGTGCCTAACTCAAGCTCGACTTAACTCATTTACACCCCTAGTCACCACCAAAATTAATACTTAGCACATACTATTTTCACCACCAATATCCATGTTAGTCTCAACCAATGCCATCGTTGCTTAATGTTGCTACCAATATTGTTTCTTAACGTTTGTCAATAAAGTTCATGCTTATCATTGCAAACAATGGTGATGTTTGCTATAAACACCATTGTTAACTCTCACTATTTCCTTTGATATCGATATATGCCATTACCCTTGACCTCAACCTCTCCTTTCCCTTGACCTCGAGGCCAAATTTGTCTGCTCATCTCCCTCAACCTCGACCCCAGATGCACTTGACTCTCCTCTGTCACGAGCCTAGACCTGCTGTCTCCTCTCTTTTGTGAAACAAGAAGAAATTACAAAAACACATGCTAGAAAGGTTGATGAGAAAGATGAGAAAGGAATGTCTTATAGAACTGGATGAAGAAAATATAGTGTAGCTCATGTTTGGGTTCAACCAAGAAATAGGAAATTTTTAGTTAATGTATGCAGATTGATGCATATTTTTCAATTCTTAGTCATTGCACTGATCGTCGTCCATTTACTATGATAAATACATTGAGCCTGTAGGATGTCACTTGTACTGTGAAAGTAGGCGTCTCAGGTGAGCCTTATCAACTAGAATCTCTTCTTTTATTTTGCTGATGAACATATTGCCAGACTATAAGAGGGCCTTGCAAAGCTGGGAATTAGGGCTTAGACCATATCTTAAATCAAGTAAATATTTCAAAAGAACCTTATAGTGCTACATAATGTCGTGTTAAGCTATTTAAAGATGTGTTGTTTAATTTAATAGCAATCTTGTGTGTTCGAATTTTACTCATATTATGGTTCTATTGGAATACTGTTGTTGCCAAGTCCCAAGTCATGGATGAGAAAAGTGAAGGATTCGTTAGGTAGTCAAAAAACAACATAAAACTTATCAAATAATAATGGTATGAATTCTTTAATATATTGCAATAATGTTAGGGCGTTCCCTAGAGGCGACCTGTTGTATGACTAGAATACAACGACAAGTGTGCAAGAGCCGTTGCACTAATGCCCTGGTGCAATGTTAAATAGGCAAGGGTTCTATATCATAGACAAATGTGGTCAAAGAAGCTTGTCCATGAAACTAAAATTATGATAATAATTTGAAATATAGTTTCTCTTACATGCAAATTAATGGAAATAACATATATTATGATTTTTTGAAAGATAAGTATTCTATGCATTGAGGAAACTAAATGGGTTAGGGAAAAAGCTAAGATGATTAATAGTTTATGATTTAAAGTATGATATTCTGGAAGGAATTGTTTTAGAAATTATATATGTGTTATTAAAGATAAACGTTTGAAGGATAATATTATAGAAATTAAAAATTATTGTTGATACTAAGATTATTAATATTTTAAGCGCTTATACTCCAAAAGTAGGTTTGGATATTTGTTCAAAATTAAAACTTTGAAATGTCCTAGAAGAATTAATACAAAAGATAAATCTTGAAGAAATAATTTTTATTGAAGGAGATTTAAATGAATATGTTGGTAAATAAGTAGATGATTTTAAAATCAGAAAATCATTCATGGTGGCTATATCTTTGGATCGACTAGTGAAGATGAAAAGGCCATATTAGATTTTTCTTTAGCTTTTAATTTTTTTAATTGCTAATCATTTATTTAAGAAAACATATGAGCATCTCATCACTTATAAGAATAGATATAGTAAAACTCATATTAATTATTTTATTATAAAAAATAAATCATTTAGATTGCAAAGATTATAATCTGATTGAAAGTTTATGTACTCAATATTGTTTGTTTTAGATCAAGAGGAGAAAATAAAAAATAAAGTAAATAATTATTCTAGGATAAGATGTTGGCATTTAACAATATTAATAAAAATATTTTTTAGAGTAAAATTTTAGATCCTAAGATTTTGTCTATATATGAATAATTAATGTTTGATGAAAAAAAAATAACTAATGATATTAAAAATATTGCAAAAAATGTCTTTGGAGTATAAAAAAAAAGTTAATAATGGTAAAAATAGTTGGTGGTAGAATCAAAATGTGCATGAAAAGATAAAAAAATAAGAAGATTTATTATAAAAATTAGTTTAGCTATAAAGTTCTGATAACTTAGAAAGATATAAAGAAGTCCATAAGAAGTCTAAGAAAGCAATATGCAATACAAAAAATTTAACTTTTAATGATTTATATAATAGGTTAGATACTTGTTGCGTGCTAGAATATACGCGGCAGTAGAGTTAGAAAATATTCGTCTTAGCGTTGCACGAGTATTCCGCACTAAAACAGAAAAGAGAAATGAACACCAAGGTTTTTACGTGGAAAACCCGAAAGAGGGAAAAAACCACAGGGCCTCGCTTAGTTGCAAAATTCCACTAGTATTTGTTTGAAGTACAAAGGTTGATCCATCTTACAAATCAAGACGATCAATTTACAATCAACTTCTCACAAAGTTACAATGTTCTGCAAATTCCCCGCATTTCCCGAAAATCCGGCAGAGTTCCGACGTCTTCAGGCGGCAGAAAGAGCTCCGGCGGTGGTCGAGGAGGTGAGGATTCTCTTTTTCCCCTTTCTCCTCTTCTTCTTCTCTATCTTCACTTGAGTCCCCTTGGTGTAGAATAAGAGCTCTATTTATAGTTTTTCTGGAGTGGCATAGCCCGTAAATAGGCGTGAGATCGGGGGCGAATTGGGAGTGTTTTGAATGGACGGCCGATATCGAATCCTTTGATTGTGCACTGTTTGTTTGGCATTTGAAGGCCTTAATGATGTCGGAATTCGGCGATCTTGGGCTCGTTGGATTCGTCTCGTCGAGTCGTTCGATTCGAGTATAAGCTCGTCAAAATAAAAGACCGTTTGGTAACACAAATTGCGGTTTGAACCTTCCAACAGCGCTTTGAGCCCTTGATTCAGACTCATTTGGGCTCGAATTGGGTTGATCTTGGTGTCGTTGGGTTCGTATTTCCGAGACGCTCAATTTGATTATAAGTGATACATACTCCAAAAATTATCTTGATCGGACACGAATCTCGAGGCAAAAGCTAGTTGGAAACTTCAAAAATTAATTTTGGGAGCCCCCGAACTCCAATTTCAGCAAGCTTATAGAATTGCTAATAGAATTTTGGGAGCCCCTGTAATTGGAGTTCGGGGGCTCCCAAAATTAATTTTTGAAGTTTCCAACTAGCTTTTGCCTCAAGATTCGTGCCCGATCAAGATAATTTTTGGAGTATGTATCAGTTGCCCCCTATTTTTGGAAGTCGTAGCTTCATGAGTCCGAAAATATGCATTACAATTTTTAAATAATTTTCTCAAGTGAGCCAAAATTATTCTTGCGCGTGGGGGCCTTGGATGACCTTGAAAGTGCCAAAATTGAGCCCGGGATGTCGAAAAATGGTCCCAGGGACCCCAAAAACGTCGAATTTGGACTTGTTGGGGCAAAAATCGAGCCCGAAACAGACCGGGCAGCCGAATTGGCCGGACTGGCCGGCCGCCGACGCCGCTTTCGCCGGCGAGGAACCGCCCGCGCGCGAAACTGCCTACGCGCTGTAGTGGCTGGACCGCGCTAGCGCCTGGGTGCACTCGTGCCTGGGCTGGCTGCACCTGGGCTTGCCTCGCCCGTGCTTGGGCTAGTCGCGCCTGCCGCTCGTGGCTGCCGAGCTGCGGTGTCCACGGATTCCTGCGCTGGTCGCGTCTTTTGGCGTGGTTGGTTCGTGCACTGCCTTAGGTGGGTCCCACTAGCCGAAAATAGGAGTTTTTTGCTATTTTTGGGTCCAAAAAATTCCCAAAAATCCCAAAAAATCCAAAAAAAAATTCCTAAAAATAGATAATTTCGAAAATGACCATAACTCTCTCATATTCTCTTCAAAACCTATAAATAGGCCCTCTAGGCCCTTAGAAAACATGTACATTCTCTTTCTTTCTCCCTCTGGCTCTCTGGCGGCTGAGGCTTCTGCTATTTTTGAGTGGGAAACTTTCCTTGCTCGAATTAGCACCCCTCCTCGCGTGCAGGAGTTATAGGATTTCTCCTCCTTCCCCACGGCTTTCTGACGGTTGAGGCTTCCATTATTTGCGAGCGGAAAATTTCTCCTACTCGAATTAGCGCCCCTCCTCACGTGCAGGAGTTACGGGATTTCTCTTCCTTCTCCCACGGATTTCTGACGGTTGAGTCTTCCGCTATTTACGAGCGGGAAATTTCTCCTGCTCGAATTAGCGACCCTCCTCGCGTGCAAGAGTTACGGGATTTTTCTTCCTTCCCCCACGGTTTTCTAACGGTTGAGGCTTCCGCTATTTGCGAGCGAAAAATTTCCCCTGCTCGAATTAGCGCCCCTCCTTGTGAAGATCGCTTTGCTCCAGGATCGTCCGGGACGAAGTTGGATCGTTCCGGGACGATCGGTACAGGTTTGATCGGAATTGTGAAAATTAAGCAGTTCGTCTGGACGAAAATTTGGATCGTCTGGACGAAAATGCTCCAGAGGACCGGTCACCGGGGACGATAATTAAATCTCGTCTGGACGACACTTGTCCAGAGCCAGATCGTCCCGGGACGAAGTGCGATCGTCCGGGACGATCAGTCTGGATATATATGGAAATGAGATATTTTGAAGAGAGAGAAAAAGCTTAGGAGAGAGAAGAACAAAGGAAAAAGAGGAAAAGTAGATTTTCGGGCGACGCCGAGCCGTTTTCGTCCGACGAGACTGTTCAGGAAAGTGTTGTACGCAAGGTAAGGCACAATCCGCCTTTCTCAATTTTCAGAACCGTCGTGTTTGACGGTATTATCTGTCCGGAATTGATTTTTGCAAGGGATTTTCGTCCGTATTATCGGTCTGGTTCAGTTTTTACCGCGAAATTTTCTGTATGTTGTCGACGTGCCGAGTGTGCACATTTTGGTTATTTTCTGGAGATTTTTGTCCGGGTAGATTTGATTTGACGGCGTTTTTCGTCGACTGTATTTTTCTGTGTAGTCTAAAATTGTCTGAGCAGTAGAATTAAAGTCTTGCAATGTTGTTATCTACATTATGTGCAAATTTGGTATTATGTGATTTTTCAAGAAAAATTGTATAAATTCCGTATACAGCCGTTGTGCTGCCCGATTTTTGTCTGATTTCTGAATTCGTCCGAATTTCTTCTGAATTGATATGCTATCTGTATATGATATTAAAAGGGAGATATAAGGGGCCTGGATCCTAAGAGATTCAGTTAGTGTCTGGGAAATCTGAAATGAGCTAAATCTAAAATCTGATATCTGTTCTATTCCGGATCCGATGAAATCTGTTCTGGTGCTATAAGCACATCTGTTCTGGTGCCGTGAGCACATAAGCATATTTGTTCTGGTGCCATGAGCACAAAGGGAGGCATAAGGGGCCAGAATCCGTAGAGATTCTGTCAGTGCCAGGGAATTTAGCTATTAATTATAATACTATCTGATATAATCTGATTCTGATTTCCGTATTTGTTCTGTAAGCAAATATGATTTCTGAATTTCTGTACGATATAATTTGATTTGATCTGTATGATATGATTCTGATACGATTCTGATATGATTCTGTTCTGTTCCGATATCTAATTTTTGTACGATTTTGATTCTGTTGATTTGATCTGTATGACTCAGTTCTGATTCGATATTTCTGTTCTGTTCTGATTTGATATACGATTCTGTTTCGATTTCTGTACGGATTTCTGCCTGATGTGTTTGATGTGGATTCTGGAAGTTTTGATTAGAGGTTTGTCGCTTTGCTGAACTGTTGAGCTCACCCTTGTTTTCTGATGGTTTTTAGGTTCTGGGAAAGGAAAGGAGGTACAGGACTAGATTTCAGAGTCTGATCAGTTATAGGTATTATTTTATACTTTTGATTTTTATACAGACATGGCTCTTCTGCTCTGTTTCTTTCTGTCTTAGCCATGGTCTGTAGTTATAGATGATTGTTTTGAGGAAAAGAAAGAAAAATATAGATGTTTTGTTCCGCTGCATTTGATGTTTCATAGTAGCTATGTGCGTCTGTTTTTGAGTTGAAATATTTGGAAGAATCAGTTCCGAAACAAATTCCAAAGCCAGATCCTGGTCTGTTTGTTTGGCTGGTCGCAGCCCAGTGCGGGCTGGATCCGTCCCGGTCGAGTTAGGTCGTGACAAGCTTTTGGTGGTATCAGAGTATTGGTTTTTGAATTTGGTTGAATTGTAAGACAGAGCTATAGGAAGTGATCTGTAAGTGAGTCTGTCTGGGGTAGTTTTGATTTGTTTGGCTTTTTATTGTGTTATTTTTGTGATAGTTTTCCGGATTTTTCTGGATTTTCTGTATGGATCAGCCAGACCCAGACATGACAGACGGGCAGAGTGCTAGTCAGGCAGCACCAGTGGGGAGTACAGCCCCAGTGGCCGGTGCTGATACACTGTCTCAGTTTGCTACACTCGTTGCTCAGATGATGAGCGAGACTCAGAGTAGAGCTTATACCGTCAGATCTGATGATATTGATAGACATCTCCAGATGTTTTTGAGATTGAAACCTCCGAGGTTTGAGGGCGCTGTTGAGCCCAGAGCAGTCGAGGAGTGGCTGAGGAGATTGGAGAAGACCTTCGACGGAATGCAGTGTCCGTCAGATAGGAAGGTACCTTTGGCAGTATTTCTGTTGGATGGAGAGGCTGAGCATTGGTGGGTTGGCCAGCAGGAGGCCAGGTTTCAGGGCAGATTGAACTCTATGATTACCTGGGAAGAGTTCACTGAGGTGTTCCGAGATTGGTTCGTTCCCCCTTCTGTACGACAGCAGATGCATGAGAGTTTTCTGAGGCTTATTCAGGGGAGCAAGACGGTGATGCAGTACGAGGCTGAGTTTACTGCATTAGCCAGGTATGCTCCGCAGCTGGTTAGTACTTCTGCTGAGAGGTGCTACAAGTTTCTGAGGGGATTACGAGACAGTCTGAGGCAGCCCCTGGTACCATTTCACATTTCTGACTTTTTTGAGCTTGTGGAGAGAGCTCGTCTGATAGAGAATGACTTGATGGGTACTCAGCAGCGGTGGACTGCGAGTAGGAAGAGATTTGGAGGCGAGGCTTCAGGCAGTAGTTCCTCTGGGAAGAGGAGATTTGTAGCGGGTTCTGGATCTGGTGACTCCAGGAGGAGTGGAGGGTCGTCTGGTACTGCTGCCAGTACGACGAGTTCTGGATCTGTCAGTATGGCACCTGTGTGCCAGAGTTGTGGACGGCGACACCTTGGCCAGTGCTACAGGATGGCTGGTCTGTGCTTCCGAAGTTGTCAGCCAGGACATCGGATTGTGGAATGTCCACAGACTGGATTTAATCGGCGTTTTGAGTTCCGATCAGAGGGCTTTGTCAGACCTGCCAGTTCAGCAGCAGGAAGATCGAGGACTGTTCCCCCACGCCCTGAGGGATCTGGTAGAGGTGGTGGTTGACTTGTACCACGGAGACCACCTACTGTTAGTGAGAGGCTCCCTCTGCCGAGTAGTTCTGTTGCTTCAGCTCCAGCTCCAGTTCAGTCACGAGTTTACATCCTGAGTCAGCAGGAGGCTCGTGATGCTCCAGATGTTGTGACAGGTATGATTTACATTTCTGATCAGCCCTGTCATGTTTTGTTTGACTCTGGAGCTAGTCACTCTTTTCTGTCCGAGCGCTGTTTTGAGCTTTTGCGTTTAGATTCAGTTTTGTTGTCAGTTTCCCTTTCCGTGATTTTACCGGCTGGAAGTAATCTGATTGCCCATAAGTTTTATTTATGTGAGATTGAGATTGCTGGCAAGAGGTGGAAATCAAGTTTGATTCTGTTGCCGATTTCTTCATATGATGTGATTCTGGGCATGGATTGGCTGAGTCTGTATGAGGCTCAGATTGTTTGTCTGAAGAAGCAAGTGAGTTTGCTTATGGCTGGAGAGCGATGTGTATTTCAGGGATTACGAGGTGTTCTCTCCAGTCTGATTTCTGTGTTGGAGGCGAGCAGAATGTGGAAGAAGGGATGCCCAGTCTTTTTGGCTTCGGTGCGGGATCTGAACCTGGAGGTTGGTTCTGTTTCTGAGATCCCAGTGGTACGGAAGTTTGCTGATATTTTTCCTGGGAGTTGGTTGGTTTACCTCCGGATAGAGATGTGGAGTTCTCTATCGATATTTTTTTGGGTACAGCTCCGATATCAAAAGCTCCGTATATGATGGCACCGAAAGAACTTTCTGAGCTGAAAGTTCAACTTCAGAAGTTGGTAGACAGAGGCTTTGTCCGTCCAAGTGTTTCTCCCTGGGGAGCACCTGTTTTGTTTGTGAAGAAGTAGGACGGGACACTTTGTATGTGTGTGGATTACAGAGATTTGAACAAAGTCACAATCAAGAACAAGTATCCTTTGCCTCGGATTGACGACTTGTTTGACCAGCTTTCTGGTTCTTCTGTGTTTTCGAAGATTGACTTGCGATCCAGATACTATCAGGTGAAGGTAAAGGAGGCTGATGTGGTGAAGACAGCTTTCAGTACTCGGTACGGACACTATGAGTTCTTGGTTATGCCTTTTGGGGTAACCAATGCGCCTGCGATTTTCATGGATCTGATGAACCGAGTGTTCAGGGAGTATTTGAATCAGTTTGTGATCGTCTTCATCGATGATATTCTGGTATATTTTGCTTCTGAGGATGATCATGCCAGACACTTGAGCATTGTGTTGGAGACTTTGAGGCGGCATCAGCTGTATACCAAGTTCTCCAAGTGTGAATTCTGGCTGAAGAGCATTTCATTTCTGGGGCATGTGGTGAGCAGAGAAGGCATTTCTGTTGATCCCCAGAAGATTCAGGCGGTTGCTGATTGGCCGAGGCCGACTATGGTATTTGAGGTACGTAATTTCTTGGGCATGGCCGGATATTACAGGAAATTTATGAAGGGATTTTCACAGATTTCGACGCCTTTGACGAGACTGACTCATTAGTCAGTAGCTTTTGTTTGGACACCGGAATGTGAGGTTAATTTTCAGAGATTGAAGGATTGTCTGACTTCAGCTCCAGTGTTAGCACTTCCATCAAGTACAGAAGAATTTCAGGTGTTTAGTGATGCTTCACTGAAAGGACTAGGTTGTGTTTTGATGCAGCATGGTCAGGTAATTGGTTACGCTTCGAGACAGTTGAAACCACATGAGAAGAATTACCCGACGCATGATTTTGAATTGGCTGCTGTTGTGTTTGCTTTGAAGATTTGGCGTCATTACCTGTATGGCGTCAGATGTGAGATTTTTTCTGATCATAAGAGCCTGAAGTACATTTTCACTCAGAAGGATCTGAATTTGAGGCAGAGAAGATGGCTCGAGTTGATCAAGGACTATGATCTGACCATTCAGTATCAGCATGGGAAGGCTAATGTGGTAGCCGACGCTCTGAGCAGGAAGTCTTCTGAACTATCAGGTTTGCAGCTTACTTTTGATGATTTCCTGATTCAAGACATGGAGGGCTTGCAGTTGGAAGTGATTTCCTCCAGTGATTTGGATTTGGCTCAGATGAGTATTCAGTCTTCCTTGATTCCAAGGATTCAGGAAGCCCAGAAGTCAGATTCTGACTATTCGAAGTTGATTGCTCAGATTGGATCTGGTAAGACTCCTGAACTTCGAATTTCTGATTCTGGTGCTATTTTCTGTAAGAACAGGTTGTGGATACCTGTGTTTGGGGATTTGAGGCAGGAGATTTTGTACGAATCTCATCATTCAGGCTACACTGTACATCCATGCAGTAGTAAGATGTATGCTGACATGAAGCTTTTGTTCTGATGGCCTGGAATGAAGAAGGATGTAGTTGGGTTTGCGTCGAGATGCGAAGCCTGTCAGTTGGTAAAGGCAGAGCATCAGCGACCAGGTGGACTGTTGCAGTCGTTGCCTATCCCTGAGTGGAAGTGGGAGGAGGTAACGATGGACTTTGCGATGGGTTTTCCTCGATCTAGACAAGGGCACGACGCCAGTTGGGTGGTTGTAGATCGACTGACGAAGTCCGCCCATTTTCTTCCGATCAGACAGACCGATCCGGTGGATCGCTTGGCATAGATTTATGTGAAGGAAATAGTCAGATTGCACGGTGTGCCTCGAGTGATAATTTCTGATCGAGACGGACGGTTTACTTCCAGATTTTGGAAGGGCATTCAGCAAGGCTTGGGTACGAAACTGCATTTCAGTACAGCATTTCATCCTCAGATCGACGGACAGTCTGAGAGGACCATTCAGGTGCTGGAAGATCTGTTGAGGTTTTGTGTTTTGGACTTTGGCGGAAGCTGGGAAGATCATATCCCTTTGATTGAGTTTGCTTATAACAACATTTTTCAGTCCAGTATCGATATGGCACCGTACGAAGCTCTGTATGGCAGAAAGTGTCGTACTCCTTTTACTCTGACTGAGGTCGGAGATAGACAGGAACTGGGTGCCACTTTCTTTGAGAAAACTGTTAAGAAGATCAGTTTGATAAAAGAAAGATTGAAAGCTGCTCAAGATCGACAGCAGAAGTATTATAATCAGAAGCACAGATTTGTTAAGTTTCAGGTTGGTGACTTTGTGTATGTCAAAGTCAGCCCGATGAAGGGTGTGAGCAGATTCGGCCAGGTGAGCAAGCTTAGTCCAAGGTATGTTGGACCTTTTGAAATCTTGGAAAGGATTGGAAAATCTACTTATCGACTGTTGCTTTCTGATTCGATGCCTGACGTGCATAACGTGTTTCACGTATCCTCTTTGAGGAAGTGGGTATCTGACTCTGGAAAGAAGTTGTCAGCTGACGAGGTTGAGATTCAGGAGAATCTGGCGTACAAGGAAGAGCCAGAGTTGATTTTGGCGTACGACTTCCGAAAGCTACCAAGTAAAGAGATTCCGATGCTTAAAGTCCAGTGGAAGCACCGTACAGCACGAGAAGCGACTTGGGAGAAGGAGTCTGACATAAGACAGTCGTACCCGTACTTATTCTGACGCCGTTTTGATTGGATCGTCCCGGGACGAAGTTGGATCGTCCGGGACGACATTTTTCTGTTGTTGGGAAGATTGTGAAGATCGCTTTGCTCCAGGATCGTCCGGGACGAAGTTGGATCGTCCCGGGACGATCGGTACAGGTTTGGTCGGAATTGTGAAAATTGAGCAGTTCGTCTGGACGAAAATTTGGATCGTCTGGACGAAAATGCTCCAGAGGACCGGTTGCCGGGGACGATAATTAAATCGCGTCTGGACGGCACTTGTCCAGAGCCAGATCGTCTCGGGATGAAGTGCGATCGTCCGGGACGAAGTGCGATAGTCCGGGACGATCAGTCTGGATATATATGGAAATGAGATATTTTGAAGAGAGAGAAAAAGCTTAGGAGAGAGAAGAACGAAGGAAAAAATGGAAAAGTTGATTTTCGGGCGACGACGAGCTATTTTCGTCCGACAAGACTGTTCAGGAAAGTGTGTACGCAATGTAAGGCACAATCCGCCTTTCTCAATTTTCAGAACCGTCGTGTTTGGCGGTATTATCTGTCCGAAATTGATTTTTGCAAGGGATTTTCGTCTGTATTTTCCGTCTGGTTCAGTTTTTATCACGAAATTTTTTGTATGTTGTCGACGTGCCGAGTGTGCACATTTTGGTTATTTTCTGAAGATTTTTGTCCGGGTAGATTTGATTTGACGGCGTTTTTCGTCGACTGTATTTTTTTGTGTAGTCTAAAATTGTCTGAGCAGTAGAATTAAAGTCTTGCAATGTTGTTATCTATATTCTGTGCAAATTTGGTATTCTGTGATTTTTCAGGAAAAATTGTGTAAATTCCGTATACAGCCGTTGTGCTGCCCGATTTTTGTCTGATTTTTGAATTCGTCCGGATTTCTTCTGAATTGATATGCTATCTGTATATGCTATTAAAAGGGAGATATAAGGGGCCTGGATCCTAAGAGATTCAGTTAGTGTCTAGAAATTTGAAATGAGCTCAATCTGAAATCTGATATCTGTTCTATTCCGGATCCGATGAAATCTGTTCTGGTGCTATAAGCACATCTATTCTGGTGCCGTGAGCACATAAGCATATTTGTTCTGGTGTCGTGAGCACAAAGGGAGGCATAAGGGGCCAGAATCCGTAGAGATTCTGTCAGTGTCAGGGAATTTAGCTATTAATTATAATACTATCTGATATAATCTGATTCTGATTTCCGTATTTGTTCTGTAAGAAAATATGATTTCTGAATTTCTGTACGATATAATTTGATCTGATCTGTATGATATGATTCTGATACGATTTTGACACGATTCTATTCTGTTCCGATATCTGATTTCTGTACGATTTTGATTCTGTTGATTTGATCTGTATGACTCAGTTCTAATTCGATATTTCTGTTCTGTTCTGATTTGATATACGATTCTGTTTTGATTTCTGTACGGATTTCTTCCTGATGTGTTTGATGTGGATTCTGGAAGTTTTGATTGGAGGTTTGTCGCTTTGCTGAGCTGTTGAGCTCACCCTTGTTTTCTGGTGGTTTTCAGGTTCTGGGAAAGGGAAGGAGGTCCAGGACTAGATTTTAGAGTCTGATCAGTTATAGGTATTATTTTGTACTTTTGATTTTTGTACAGAAATGGCTCTTCTGCTCTGTTTCTTTCTGTCTGAGCCATGGTCTGTAGTTGTAGATGATTGTTTTGAGGAAAAGAAAGAAAAATATAGATGTTTTGATCCGTTGCATTTGATGTTTCATAGTAGCTCTGTGCGTCTGTTTTTGAGTTGAAATATTTGGAAGAATCAGTTACGAAACAAATTCCAAAGCCAGATCCTGGTCTATTTGTTTGGCTGGTCGCGGCCCGGTGCGGGCGGGATCCGTCCCGGTCGAGTTGGGTCGTGACACTCCTCGCGTGCAGGAGTTACGGGATTTTTCCTTCTTCCCCCGGCTTTTGAGAGATCTGTTGAACTGCAGAAATCTAGTGTCGGGTAGAAATACGGCATTGGGCAGAAGAACGACGAAATTTTGACGACGGTCAGAATTCCTACGACGAGTAGAAGTACGACGTCGGGCAGAAGACCGACAAAATTCCATCGACGGTCAGAATTCCAACGATGAGTAGAAGTACGATAGAAATCCAACGTTGTGTAGAAGTACGACATTGAGCAAGAGACCGACGAAAGTTCGTCGATAAGCAGAAGTCCGACGACGAGTAGAAGTCCGCTGACGAGCAGAAGTCTGACGTCAGGGATAAGTCCGATGTCGGGTAGAAGTTCAACGTCGGGTAGAAGGCCGACGAAAATTCATCGACGAGCAGAAGTCCGACGACGAATAGGAGTCCGCTGACGAGCAGAAGTTCGACGAAAAGGAGAAGTCCGATGTCGGGTAGAAGACCGACGAAAGTTCATCGACGAGCAAAAGTTCGACGACGAGTTGAAGTCCGCTGACGAGCAGAAGTCCGACGAGATGGAGAAGTCCGACGTCGGGTAGAAGTACTGTGTCAGGTAGAAGATCGACGAAAGTTCGTCGACGAACAGAAGTCCGACGACAAGTAGGAGTCTGCTGACGAGCATAAGTCCGACAACAAGGAGAAGTCCGACGTTGGGTAGAAGTTTAACGTCGGGTAGAAGACCGATGAAAGTTTGTCGACGAGCAGAAGTCTGACGACGAGTAGGAGTCTACTGACGAGCAGAAGTCAGACGATAGGAAGAAGTCCAACGTCAGGTAGAAGTTCTATCCGAGGTTGTATGTCAGAATATTTGTTCGATGACATTAACCTGTGTGGAAGAGGTCGAGAGAATCCACCAAGGATGTAAGACCTATCCGAGGTTGTATGTCGGAGCCTTTGCTCGATGACGTTAACCTGTGTGGAAGAGGTCGAGAGAATTCACCAAGGATGTAATACCTATCTGAGGTTGTATGTCGGAGCCTTTGCTCGACGACGTTAACCTGTGCGGAAGATGTTGAGAGAATCCACCAAGGATGTGAGACCTTTCCGAGGTTGTATGTCAGAGTCTTTGCTCGACGACGTTAACCTATGTGGAAGAGGTCGAGAGAATCCACCAAGGATGTAAGACCTATCCGAGATTGTATGTCAGAGCCCTGCTCGATAATGTTAACCTGTGTGGATGAGGTTGGATCAAATCCCCCTAGGATTGATTATCTGGTGATTGAGATACAATGTAGATTGTGTATTTCTCGAATCACAGAGAAAGAGTTTGAGAAGTTTTTTCTTATCTTTCATAAGAGAAAATAATATCACAACAACATGAATATTCTATTACTGCATTACGTAAGATAGTACAATAGTTCCCTAGTACGACTTAGGGATATACAAATTACAAAGTACTCAACACACAAGATCTACGTACAGTGACAATACAACAACATTTAACTTGGAAGAATACAGTAGATATATCAAAGTGGTGTCATACTCAACATAAAAGGGACAACAAGACAAGTAGAATTGCTAATACAAATCCGCTAAGTGCATGATCATTCAATCTCTCCAACCATTTGAATAGTATTCAATGGTTGTCTTTGTTGTTGACTTTGCCCCCCAGCGGGACGAGCTTCCTCTCTGGTAGGTGAATCTTGAATAAATTGTCGAAGGTAGCCATGGAGGATAAGCCTTTCAATCTCATCCTTGAGTTGCTTGCAGGCTTCCGTAGTATGACCACGGCTACGATGAAAGTGACAGTACTGATCTTAATTTCCTATGTTTGACTTCAAAGGGTTTGGCCATTTTATTGTATCTTGATCTCGAACGGCCATCAATACATTTGCTCGAGACATATTGAGTGGAGTATACTCCTTCTCCTGTTGGGGTTCCCATCGTGGTGACGAAGACCTATGAGGTAGATTATTCTTCCCATGATTTTTCTGTTGTGAGAAAGAATTATTCAACCCAGGTGCACATTTGTACTTCCCGCTGATTTGCTAAAACTGCTTCATGTGAGCATTTATAGCTTCATCTGCAGAGATTTATGCCTCTACGTGATGGATCAAGTCAGCGTATGAATGGACGGTGTCTCGCATAAGGGTCGAATAGAAGGGGCCAAGACGAAGACCTCCAAGAAAGACCCCTCTGAGTAATTCAGGGTCTACTCCTGGAATCTATCGTGCTTCAGTATAAAATTGCTGAAAATACTCCTTTAAAGATTCTCCTTCATTTTGGCGGATTCCAGAGTGGTGAGAGGAATCCTTAGCAATTTTCGGTTGGCTACGAAATGCTTGACAAAAGCTTTTGCTAATTTGACAAAAGAGGGGATCGTTCCAGATGGAAGCGAATAGAATCACGTTCGGGCCTGTCCTTTAAGGGTGGCGGGAAAGACCTGGCAGATGAGCGCGTCTGATGCTAGTTGAATATGCATGATGGTTATGTAGTAGTCGATATGCTCATACGGGTCGGTCGTCCCGTCGTAGGACTCAACATTTGGCACTTTGAATCCGATCGGAATGGGGTGCTGAAGAATGGCTTCAATTAGAGGTGATGACTCCTGGAAATTCCTCTATCGGAGAGCATGCCTCACATCTCCTCGGGGGAACTCTTCCCGTACCAATTTTCGTAGTTCGCGACGCAGGACATTCTGAGGGAGTTCCGCAATGTGGTGTTGGGGAGAGCCTTCTTGGAGATCCGAAAAAATGCGAGGCTACCGAGTCGATGGGGAAGTATGTGTTGAACTTGCTGTATCGGCAAGTTCATCTTCCTATCATGATGAGGATGTCTCCTAGGTGGAGGAAGATGAATCTCTTCTTGACGATGCTCGAATTGAACATCTTCAACCCTTGGTGGATCCCGAGGGAGAAGGACCTCCTCCAATGTCGGCTGTCGATCATCTCGCAGGAGTTGAAGGATCTCGTTCTGAGATTCTTCCATCTTCCTAATTCTTTCTTCTAAAGAAGGTCCCAAGATCACTTCTCCGGCAGCATTCTGCCCCCTAGGATGAAAAGAGATAGACATCGGGCGTCTGTGATTTGCAGACAGATTTTTGGATTGATAGGAGTTGGAGCGGGAAGCTCCAATGATGCGACTGCTACGCCTGTTGACCATTGTAGCAATATTTGAAGTTGTTGGATAGTGTTTCCCACAGACGTCGCCAAACTGTTGCGTGCTAGAATATACGCGGCAGTAGAGTTAGAAAATATTCGTCTTAGCGTTGCACGAGTATTCCGCACACAAACAGAAAAGAGAAATGAACACCAAGTTTTTACGTGGAAAACCCGAAAGAGGGAAAAAACCATGAGGCCTCGCCCAGTTGCAAAAGTCCACTAGTATTTGTTTGAAGTACAAAGGTTGATCCGTCTTACAAATCAAGACGATCAATTTACAATCAACTTCTCACAAAGTTACAAATTTCTACAAATTCCCCGTGTTTCCCGAAAATCCGGCAAAGTTCCGGCGTCTTCAGGCGGCAGGAAGAGCTCTGGCTGTGGTCGAGGAGGTGAGGATTCTCCTTTTCCCCTTTCTCCTCTTCTTCTTCTCTCTCTTCACTTGAGTCACCTTGGTGTAGAATGAGGGCTCTATTTATAGTTTTTCTGGAGTGGCATAGCTCGTAAATAAGTGTGAGATCAGGGGCGAATTGGGAGTGTTTTGAATGGACGGCCGATATCGAATCCTTTGATCGTGCATTGTTCATTGGGCATTTGAAGGCCTTAATGATGTTGGAATTAGGCGATCTTGGGCTCGTTGGATTCGTCTCGTCGAGCCGTTCGATTCGAGTATAAGCTCGTCAAAATCGGAGAACGTTTGGTAACACAAATTGTGGTTTGAACCTTCCAACAGCGCTTTGCGCCCTTGATTCAGACTCATTTGGGGCTCGGATTGGGTTGATCTTGGTGTCGTTGGGTTTGTATTTCCGAGATGCTCAATTTGATTATAAGCTTGCTGAAATTGGAGTTCAGGGGCTCCCAAAATTAATTTTTGAAGTTTCCAACTAGCTTTTGCCTCGAGATTCGTGCCCGATCAAGATAATTTTTGGAGTATGTATCAATACTAATGAGGGCGAAATATATATGTGTAAACTAGCTAAACAAAGGGATATTAGTAGTAAGGATTTATTTCATATGAAGTATATTAAGGATGAAGATTAAAAAGTGGTTTTATTAGAAAAAAATATTCAACAAAGGTGGATGAGATATTTTGTTTAGCTTTTCAATAAAGATTGTAAGATTGTGATTGACTTTAGTCACCTTAGAATCCTAAATGAAAATAAAGATTTAGATTTTAACCGGCGTATTAGTAAAACAAAAGTTAAAGAAGCTTGAAAGAAAATGAAGTGCGAAAAAGCTATTGGATTTGATGATATTCTAATAGAGGTGTAGAAATGTTTAGAAGATGAAAAATTTTCTTAACTTACTAAACATTTTAATATTATTTTGAAAACTAAAAAGATGTTATATGAGTGAAAAATGAGTGTGTTGATTCCTATTCTTAAGAATAAAGCTAATGCACAAGATTGTGAAAATTATAGAGGAATTAAGTTAATATGTCATACTTTAAAACTATGAGAGAGAGTTGTGGAGCACAGGTTTTGGCGTAACACTAATATTCCTCAAAATCAATTTGGATTCATGCTAGGTAGGTATACTATGGAAGCTATATATTTACTGAGAGGTTTGATGAGAAATATAGAGAGAACAACGAGGATCTACATATGTTTTTTTATTGATTTAGAAAAAGCATATGATAAAGTTCTAAGAGAACTGCTATGGAGAGTTCTACATAATTAAGAAATGGGTTAATAATGCTAATATTCAAGTCATTAAGTATATGTATGCATGAGTTGTTTCTTGTGTTCAAACACAAGGTGGTTTGACAAACAATTTTCATATTTCAGTTGGATTACATCAAAGATCAACCTAGCTTAATCCCATATCTTTTTGATGTAGTCATGGATGTTCTCACTAGACATTTGCAAGAGGCTCTACCCTGGTATATATTTTTTTGCTGATGATATTCTTCTTGTTGATAAGAGTAGAGAGGGAGTTGAAAGTAAACTTGAATTATGGAGGTCAATCTTAGAGTCAAAAGGCTTTCGTTTGGGTAGATCTAAAACTGAATATATGAAGTGTAATTTTAGTAATAATAGATCTAGTGGAGGGATTGTGACTTTGGACGATCAAGTCATTAATAAGAGTGCACGTTTAGATATTTTGGGTCTATTGTTCAGAGTGATGGTGAAATAAATAGGGATATTATTAGTAGAACTCATGTTGGATGGTTGAAGAGGAGGAATGCATCGAACTTGTTGTGTGATAGAAAAGTCCCTCTCAAACTTAAAGAAAAGTTCTATAAGATTATAATGAGACCTATAATGCTTTATGGTGCATAATGTTGGCCATTAAAATAGAAGCATAATAATAAGTTAAGTGTTGCAGAGATGAGGATGTTCAGGTGTGTGAGCGACTTTACTCTTAGAGATATGATACGAAATGAGCATATACGTGAAAAGGTTCGAGTAGCTTGAGTGGAAGATAAGATTAGATTCAAATATTTTATTAATTAATTTTTTTAACATCATGCACATAGTATTAAATCCAATTTTATACAACTATATAGCCTGATTTTATTAATCCAATAAGTAAACATATTTTAAAAAATAAATAATGCATTGCATTCTATTATATTATTAAATGAAAGTAAAAAATTAATATAGATTTTGAAATATTCAAATATTTGCAAATAATGAAAATAAGTAATAATTCAATTTTGACGCTGAAATAAAAACAAAAGAAGATACTATTATTTGCAGAGCAAAGTAAAGCGACGCCCCTAAGATCCACTTGTCTAAATATCAACCAATTCCAGCACAATATGTGGAAGGACAATGAAGTCCCTACACATACTAGTATTTCCAACCCCCGCAGTATGGCCACGTGCTCTCAACTACGCTAATCTGAGAGGGTATTTTCGTCCACAAGATGTTATAAATTTGCCCTCACAACTGAAGCTGGCTGGCCTCAGCAATCTCTCTATCTCTAGCATTCCACGCTCTACGTCCAGCCTCCGACCGGTTTCCGGTGACGGAAAAACCAGCTCCTACGTGAATGACGAATAGAATCCACCCCAAGGCTTACGCTCTTGAATCCCCAAAATCCAACGTATCCACCACCGTAGACTCCCAATCTCCTCCTACGCCACCGGCGCCTCCGGTGACCCTTACAGTGTGGAGAAAATCGCTTCTCTTCAACTGCAAGGGGTTCACTGTATTCGATGCTGAAGGAAATCTCGTCTTCCGCGTCGATAAATATGATAGATACAGCAAGGGAGAGATCATCCTAATGGACGCCGCCGGAAATCCCCTCCTCACAATCCGACGAAAGGTAAAATCCAAATAATCGAGATTATAATCTAACAAATTACTATGGGGCTTTGTTAAATCGGGAATCGGATTACCTGACTTTGTTTTCCGATTGCAGAAACTGAGCTTGGGCAAGCACTGGGAGATCTACGACGGCGAGGAGTCGGCGAACCCTCGGTTCTCGGTGAAGAAGCACGTGAACTTTCTGCAACCGAAATCGTTGGCCCAGGTGATCCGTTGCGATGGCGGATCACTGGTGTACGAGGTCGAGGGATCATATACGCAGCGTTGCTGTGCGTTGTATGATGAGACTCGAATGGCGGTGGCGGAGATCCGGCGTAAGGAGGAAGTAGGTGGGGTGGATTTGGGTCTCGATGTTTTTCGACTAGTCGTTCAGCCTGGATTTGACGCCGCTGTGGCTATGGCTTTTGTTGTTTTGCTTGAAGAGATGTTTGGATCCAGAAGCTTGGTTATCTCGACCAGGTGAAGATTTTCACTTTAGGGAAAAAAAAATCGAGTATTCAAATTCCTGAAAAAAAAAAGGAAATTAGGGTTCTGGTTTTGTGCCATTTTTTGCTTCTTCGTGTTCGCGAAGAAACGATAGGATAAAGAGGTCCTGCTCGGCTTCCATTAGCCTTTGTAATATATTTGTTTGGGAGCATGGGAGCGGTGATTTTGTATGTTCTGATTTCTTAAGAAAAAACGTTTGTATATATTAAAGGTTAGCATGCACAACTAACACATCTCCTGCTCTATTGATTGGGTGTTTAGATTATCAAGTAAATTAAGAGATTTTGGGTTCCAATCATATATATATATATGTGTTATGTGTGTGATCAGTCTCGATGCTATACCTTAATTTTCCCAAAAAAACAGTTAGCACGTAGCAGGCTTAAACAAAATAATGAGTGAATGATGGTCTTTAATTACGCGGTTTTGGGCCTAGTAATTTCCAACTGTTATAGCCACCGGAAAATTGTCGGAAATATATCGCCGGTTTCCATTTCCAATTATGTTTATTTCTGTATAAATCACAGGAAATCGCCGGCGGTAATGGACAATTTTCCTGTAGCGGTTGAACTTAAGTTTCATTTAGGGTAATTTTTTTATTATTTTGTAAAATTATTGTAGAAAAAGTAACATTTTAAGCTGACCAAAAAAGTAGCTTAATAGTACAAAAACTTTAAAAAGCAATGAAAAAGTAATAATCAAATAGAAATTATAATTACAATTTGAAAAATAAAACAATAAGAAAGTAGTCCCTAACGATGCCTTAGAAAAAAAAGAGCGAGCATATTAGATTCTATTAATTCTTTGAATGGATACGGTTAAAAATTATGATAAAATCTTCTCACACTCAAAATAAATAAAATTGAAATCTATATTTTTAAAGATACATGGCCTCACTCATTGATTCAAGCAACCAAATCATTAGCAAGATCAAAATTCGTTTGTTGATTGCGAACAACTTAAATATTTTACTAAAGTTGAAGTAGCATAAAGCCTAAGGCTGCTCAAATAATGTAATAGTAAATGAACTCATTTGAGACATTCATGGAATTGTTTATTATATGGGTGCAATTTAGCTTAATTGATGAAGATTCTAGAAGTTATTTATAAGGTTTTGGAGTCGAGTTCAGCCACCCAAAAAATGCTGCACAATAATTAGGATTATTCACATGATAAACTTTTATGGAGTACTCGCGAATCGATAATAGATTCTCACAAAGAGAATTCATCAAGAAAAGTCTCCTCCAGTTTCCCAAGTAAAATGTTAACTTCAAACCTAATTGGTTAGCTACTAGTACTACTAAATGATGCTTGTGTGTCTAGCTCAATCAGATTGGATTGATGATTCTTTCTCCTCATCTTGTGGGGTGTTGGGGATGAGTTGGATGGGCATGAGGAGCATCTTAATGATATGTTTAATTTGAATGTGAATCGCTTAGTGGAAAAGGCTTTCTCTCTGGGGGTGAAAAACATTGTGGACACAAACACAAAAGAAAGTAAATTTATTGCTTTGGACGTTATGACATGGATGTGCTATATTTGTATGGAGGGCTGCACGGCGGGTGGCCTTTATAGTTATATTGGCTGCCGGTTTTTGGTCACTGCATGCTATGATGTCTATTGGCTGGTCGATTACTCTGTTTTGGACAATAATGAGGTGGTTTCCTGCCCGCCCCCTGATGGCCTTCGCTTGGTTGGCAACCTTGGTGGTCGTTTCTCTGCATGGTTATGGTCTTTTGCTCGAGTTTTTGTGGTTTTTTGTGTATTTGGTATTTCTGGTGCTTATTTGCTCTTCCTCCAAGGACGGTCCAAGCCAGGCAACAGGGTGGCATTTTCGAGTCTGACTGCCTTCAAGGATTTTCTTTTTTCTTTTATTTTCAAACTGCTTTGCATTTTATCGATTATTGTATTGTTTTGGATGTGTCATTTTCTTATTCTGGCCTCTTTATGGCCTTGCTTTGTATGTCTCTTTTCTTATTTGAATAAATTCTATTTCTCTTAAAAAAAAACTACACTTCCTTTGTGATAGTTTTAGAAAATTTTAAAAATTTTATTAAAAAAAAATTATTTTAGAAATAAGTAAGAAAATATTCTCAAACGAAGCCTAAGTTATTAATTTTATACATTATTGTACAATAATTTTAAATCTATAACATCAATGTTAATCATCAAGTGTAAGTAGGCTAATTGCAAAAAGGTGTGAGTTAAATATATATCTGAATTAGGTAAAACCTCGTGATTTTTTTCTTTTTGAATTTTTCAACAAAAATATCCCATATGTCCAAGAAAATGCTCTTAACTTATTTGAGCACAATTTTTCTTCAACATCAAGATGATAATTTTCTTCATATCTAACACACAAGAAGTTTAATTAAGAGTCAACTTCAAGGCCAAGCTGAGGCATGCTTTGGCTTCACTGACTTATTTACACCATTCTTATACAAAAAAGTACTTGTCATTTTCAGCATATGGCATCCCTTAGAGTAAATCATGTAAGTTTTTGTTTTGTTCAAAGTGTAATATTGTGGTGCCTAAAAATAAAAAATAAAATAAAATAAAAACTTCAAGGCTATTAAACAATTGGCTTGTGTCAATTGATGGCCATATATTGTAATATCATTCATGCAATTAAAAAGAAAATTTTCAAAATAGTCCATCAACTATTCATGTATGATCAATTTAGTCTCAGAATATCATGCTATCTCAATTTGGTTTCTCAACTATACAAAATTGATCCAAAATAGTCCCTGTCGATATAATTGAGATATAAATTGATCCAAATTTAGTTCATTGACTTTAGAAAATTAATCTCAATTTTTAATTGGAACAACGTTATACTCTGCTACTGAAATGATCATGTACATATATTCAAGGGACTATTTTGAAATCTATAACCCTTTTTTTTATTTTATATTTCATAAATGAAAGGGTAGTACAAACATAGGCCAAATGAGATCACAACAAGACATTACAAAGTTGAAAATACCACGAAAAGCAACAAATTGGAATTCCAAAAATAGAGAGAATGAAATTAAGGCCTTAAGGCATTCAAACTCATAAACACACCTAGTTGCCTAGCTTGGATCATCCATTGGAGGAATAGAGAACATCAGCAAGAAGAACCAAACAACCACCAAAGACCAAACAGAAGAATCGACCACCAAGGTTTCCACCAAGCCATGGCCATCCAGGGAGCGAGCAGGAACCTATCTCATCATTGTCCGGTCCTGAAAAAAGATCAGCCAAAACCCAATAGCTATCTCAACCATGAAGGAATTCACCCAAGCCAATAACCAAAATCTCCAGGCAATAGCCCCACCGGCCGCCATAATCTCTAGGCAATAGCCCCACCGACTGAAACGACAGCAACTATAAAATGTGGGCCAACACACTCCAAACTAAAAATAAACCCTTTAATTAAGATATATATATATATATATATATATATATATATATATATATATATAACTTGTATTATGAACTGAGCACAACAATAGCATTTTGAAGTTTTCTAAATGCAAGAAATTTCTTAAATGATGAGAAAAAAAATTGTGGAAATTGTCTATCTCTGATTATGTTTGTAGAGTCCAATTTTGCAAGTTCATCTAAGGAATTCCTATGATTGAAATTGACATCTCATTAATTTCTAACATTAATTGAAAGATATGAAAGAACAAAACAATAGAATTTTAATATTATAATTTATATGAAAAATAGTTATAATAGAATATTCAAATATAATTTATATCAAAATGAAATTAAAATTTTTTAAATGTTATATATGAAAAGATTGTGTTACATTAATTTTAAAATAAATTTAATTTTTTTTAAATTAATAGTACAAAATAATTTTATAATATTTTTTACTAAATTTTGATTTATATAAAATTTAAGAGAGAGAGAAATTAGGTAGATTTCTCTAATAATATTTTGGTCTGGTTTGTATTATATAAAACTCGGTTGATTCGGCCGGTTTTGATTTCTTTAGGCCGGTCTTTGGAGCCTTATGAAGATTCTAGACTAATTATTGCTTTATTTAACTAATAATGGTTAAACTATAAACAAATTTTTATTCATATCATAATAATAAACTTTATAGTGCTGGCCATGTAATTTTCGGCAGACTACAATACTCCTTAGATATTATCGAGATGAGAGCGACCCTCTTGTTATCTTAGAAGCATAATGCACTTCAAAGTATAATTTAAGTTTGAATAGTACGAATGTAGTTAAAATACTGCAAGGAATCTTATCCCATTAGCCATTGGGAAGAAAACAATGGGGAGGGTTGAATGTGCCAGCGTTATGATGATCAAATATGATTTGGATTTCTAAAGAAAATTAGATTAAAGTTTTATATTATAATATGTTAATATAAATTATATTAACATAAATTTGAATTTTATTAAATTTTTTTTGAAGTTAGTATATATAATTGTTGCCTCCTGAAATATTCGCGGTGGTAGAACGTCGTAGTTTTGTTCGAAGATCCAGCACACAATCAGATAAAAAAAGATAGTGCAATATTTATAAGAGACACCAAGATTTTTGCGTGGAAAATCCTAAAATAGGGAAAAACCATTGGGTCTAGCTCATTTTGAATGAATCTACTAGTATTTACAGTTGATTATAAAATGAAGCCTTTCATTGGAGGGAAGGCATTTGCTTGATGTTACAAATGTATATCATATTGGAAGGAATTACATGGTAAAAATTAGAAGAATCAATATTGATATGTTCAGTTGGTCAGCAGGATCATAGTCGACTAGCGATGGAGGTTGGTAAGATTGTATTCGGATGAAAGTGTTCAAAATGATTGTAGTCGGCGGGCAACGGAGGTCGGAATGACCATTATCTGGCTATAAAGCTCGGACAGACCGTAGTCAATGGGTGACGGAGATTGGAAAGACAGTAGTCTGGTGACAGAGGTCGGAAGGACCGTTGTCTTGCGATGGGGGTCGAAAAGATCGTAGTCGGCAGGTGACAGAGATTGGAAAGTCAGTTGTGTGACAACGGAGACTGGAATGACCGTATTCAGATGACGGAGGTCAGAAGGACCGTAGTTGGCAGGCGACAGAGGTCATAAAGACTGTATTCTAGTCACGGGGGTCGGAAGGACCATAGTTAGTAGGCGATAGAGGTCAGAAAGATTGTTGAAAAGATCCTAATAGGTGACTGGGCGGAAGTTTGGCGCACTCAGCGACCAGGAAGAAGTCTAATGTTAGTCGGTGGTTTTGCATAAGTGCGGTGATAGTCGGTGGCCTAATGGAAGTCTGGTTGTTGTCGAGGAGGAGTCGGGTGGCAGGAGGGCTCACTTCCTTCCTTTCCTCCCTTTCCTTGCTTCTCTTGCTTCGGTCCCCCCTCAATGAAGAATGAGGGGTCTACTTATAATTTTTTGAGAGTGACAATACTAATAAAAAGGGGAGAAATCAAGGGAGGGTAAATTGGGAGTGGTTTGAATGGACAGTCGATGTTGATTACCTTGATCATGGATCATTTACTGAGCATTTGAATACCTTAATGATGCCAGAATTTGGTGATATTGGGATTGTTGGATTTGTCTCGTCGAGCCGCTCGATTCGACTATAAGATGGTCATGTTTAGAAGACGCTAGGCATTCCAAATTATGTTTTGAACCTTTCAAATATGCTTTGGGTCTTAGATTTGGTCTCATTTGGGCTCGGATTGAGTCGAATATGGTATCGTTGGGTTCTTATTTTAGAGACGTTCAGTTCGACAACAAGCTTGCATAAATCGTAGTTCAGATTGTTCGGGATTTAAATTTTGAAATTTCCAACTTAATTTTGCCTCGAGATTCATGCCCGATCAAGATAATTTTGATGATATATCAATAATAAAGATACTTTATATGTACAATTAATATTAAAATAAGTTTGATTATTTTTAAATTAGTGCTGATATAATTTATATCAAATAACTATGCCTTGCCAAAACAATGAACATACAACATCAATTCTCTTCGTTGACTGTCCAATTTAACCCCACCAAAACATCTTCACAAATAAAAAAAAAAAAAAATCTTCTTCGAAGAGGCAACCTTAAACCCGAACAAATCCTTAATTTATTTCATCAACTCTCTTGCCAAGCTGATCCAACCTGATTCTCCAAACAATTAAATGTTGTGAAATTTTTTATGTGGGTCCATATATTTATACATATAAATAAAATATTATACATTAGACGCTATTTAAAATCGAGCCAATTAAATTTATGATTTATTTAAATTAATTTTTTTTTTACTTATGTGTCATTTCAATTAAATTTGTATAGAAATAATTATTTGTGTATAGGCTAAGTATTTATTTTATTTTAATAATAGACTGAAATAAAAATAAATACACTTGAAGTATAAAAATGTCTTGGTCCCCAATTTAAGCGAATAAGTTCTCATTTTTTCTTATTTTTCATCTTGAGTGGTCTTTCACTTTCTTAGAGAACGCCGCTTCAAACGTGGATGATCGAAAACCTTGATTCTGAATTTTAATGAATTAAGGTACGCTTCAGATAAACTTCTAGATGATGTGACATGTCTTTCGAAGGCGATCGAATTATTATTTCATCACATATAAATCCTCACATTAAAAACATCAATTGGCAGAACTTCATATAGGCTGACTTTTTGGCTTTCTCTCATCTTTGGAATACAATATGTCAGACAGCAAATGAATCGATCGGATAAAATATAACTTTAACGGTTCCATTAGAACATAATATTATAATCAAGAATTCAATGTTGATTTTATAAAGACAATCAGCCCGATTGCGAAATTACATGCCATTCACATTCTCTTGACCATTGTAATGAAAAACAATTGAAATTTTATGTTTCTTTGTGTATCTGATGCATTTCTACATGGTGACCTCACAAATACTATCTACATGATGTAACCATCGGGATTCGTGGATCCACAATGGCCATATCATATATGCCTTATTAAAGGTTCACCTATAAGTTTAAGCAATCACCTTCAAGATAATGATTCACAACACTCTAACAATTCAATTTTCTCGAGCAAAGGCTTTCTTTTAAGCCAAGTCACTTGTCCTTTCGATATTCTTCCAACATATTTCAATTTTTGAATCAAAAGCTATACAAAATCTCACATCTAAAAAACCTCTCATTGTTGATCAATATGGCGGGCTAGGGCGAGATCACGACATAGAGGGATTGAGATGGCAGGCTAGGGTGAGATCGGAGAAGGGCATCAAACAGTAAAATGGGAAAACTTTTAAAACCGCCCTTAATTATATTTAGAAGATTTTAATATTGGGTAAAATTGTTGTCTATATCTCTTTATAGCAGCAGTTTATAAAGTGCTGGTATGAAATGCCGCGAAAGAGTTAAGTTTTTAGTAGTGAATTGAACTCCTTTTATTGTAATCAAACTCTTTGTTATCATCTAGTAGTCTCCTTGTAGTATTATCACCATATCAAACTTATCATATGATGTAAATACACTTTTTCAACACAAGCAAAAGCCCTTACACATCTGTTTCAATTGTCTCAAAAGGCTAATTAGATATGTATGAAAGGGATTATGACATGTGTCCTCATAATTAGAGGCAATCTTGACTTGACAGCTATTCCACCTCATTGGCCACAAGCCTACCATCGATAAATGTGCCTTCTTAGTTACGACTCTTTTCTCATAGTGAGTGAAGAAATAAACTACAGTTGATCAAGCACTAGCAAGAATAGCTAGAGATATCGTAATAGTCCGTATATTAATAGAGTCAAATATTTTTTTATGAGTAATTATAGGTCTAAATCACAAATTGTCTTCGTCATAGCATAAATATTGTAGTGTTTTAATTACACAATTTTTTTTTTTTATAAATTTTGGGTCATCGTGCAAAATCTTAAAAAATTAATACATATCGGTACAAGTTGAGATTTTGGAACCATCAGATGTCCATTTTGCAAACCAATTTCATTAAAATTTGTTAAATAAAATGAGTTATTTTATGAATATTTTCTAATAATTTTTTAAGTTCCAAAAAGATTTATGTGAATTTTTATAATAAAAATTGATTACTGCTACAACATGTTAGCTTTACTATTTATGTACCAATTCTTGATCATATGATTGTTATTGTTGTAATTTAACTGTTGACATGCATATTACATTTTTGTCTTGCATTAAGTTCAGTTGTAGGATTTGGCAGCTTGTTGGGCTCTTAAGTTTATAATATATGGTTAAATGATTTTAAATCATGACAAGAGAGCATGAGCATGAGTTTGACCATAATTCTTCAAGTTTAGGTTCTTATTAATTTAACTATTTTTTGTACTAATGACAGATTAATTTTTATATGATTGTAGAGATCCTACATATTATACATGATTATTTGATAAACGAATACATATGTATCTATTGATGTTTTGATAGATAATTTTATTTATGATGTTATATATATTGATAAAAGAAATTAGGTAGCACTGGTTGTATAAATTAAAAGATAAAATAATAATTCTTCCAAATTAGATTCTGAAACATTACATACATTATATGACTTTGTTGCCTACTTCTAACCTTTAGTATCTACATTCCTATAGGCTATAGGCTATAGCCACAACATTTTGCGACAATAACATTTATGTCAGAACCCTTATAAACAACCTAATATTTCATTCCCGAATCAAATATATTGAGATTAATTATCAATCAAGTAATATTGTAGGTTTCGTTTGAGACGACTTTCTAACTACTTTATAACGAAATTTTTTTAGTACGAAATTTTTTTAGTACAAAAATCTTTTAAAATTAGGGAAAAAAAATAATGACATTAAGATTTTCCAAACGAAACTTTAGTTTGTTGGATATAACTTCTGGGAGTCGATAGCAGCACTAATATAAATAAGCACAAAATCCAAAAGCTGCTTTACAGCTGCCACTTTTATCTTCACTGTTTGTATCCGACAAACTACAACATTCTAGCTTTCTATTGTGAAAGTCCTTGTCTCCAGCAACTAGAAGGCTGTAGCTTTACAGATATCCCTCTACTGTAGCTTTTTGCATTCAGTTAGTGTCTTAGTGAAATGAAATGAATAAACTTCCAGCATATACTCTGCGTCATCTCCTTCCTATCTTTTTCCTGCTTCTGCTGTATATTCATTATCTTCAACATTAAAGTTCATTTAAAATGGCATAAATGTAATTTATTCAATAAAAAAATAATGTAAAAATTTGCTCTATTATTTAAGTTTGTTGCGTCCTGGAGTATTCACGGCGGTAGAGAAATATATAGTTTAATGTCTTAGCATTGTACGAAGATCCAGCGCATAATCAGATAAGAGAGAAGGTGTAGCGTTCATAAGAGACACCAGAGTTTTTACGTAGAAAACCCCTAAAAAGGGGGAAAAACCACTGGGCCTGGCCCAGTTTGAATGAATCCACTAGTATTTGTAGTTGATTACAAATGAGGCCTTCTTAGGGAGAAGGCCTTGGCTTGATGTCACAAATGTACATCATATATAGTGTATTACATAGTGGGAGTTACAATAGATATATTTGTTTTGTCAGCACGACCATAGTTGATAGGATGGAGGTCGGAAAGATCGTTGTCTGGTGATGGAGGTCGGAAGGACCATAGTAGGCGACGGAGGTCGGGAGGACCGTAGTCGACAGGAGACCGGGGTCTAAAAGACCGTTGTCTGGTGATGGAGGTCAGAGTGACCATAGTAGGCGACGGAGGTCGGGAGGACCGTAGTCGGCAGGAGACCAGGGTCTGAAAGACCGTTGTAGTAGGGCGGTACTCTGGTAGAACTCTAGGCGTCAGGTAGTGGCCCAGTAGAAGTCTGGGCCTCAGGTGGTGTCCTGGTTGAGCACAGGGTCTCAAGTGGTTGTTCGGCGGAGCAACGATGTCAGGCGGTGGTCCGACGGAGGTGAGGGCCTTCGGAGGGGGTCCGACGAAGGTGAGGGCCTCTGACAAAGGTGAGGGCCTTTGGCGAAGGTAAGGGCCTCTGGCAAAGGTGAGGGCCTTTAGTGAAGGTGAGGGCCTCAGGTGTTGTTGAGGGCCTCTAGCGAAGGTCAGGGCCTCAGGTGTTGGTGAGGGCCTCTGGCGAAGGTGAGGGCCTCTGGCGGTGGTCCGGCGAGGCTCTAGTGGTGGTCCGGCGAGGCTCCGGCGGTGGTCCGGCGAAGTTCCGGCGAGGATGAGGGCCTCATGTGGTGGTCTGGCGAGGTTCCGGCGGTGGTCGAGGAGGAGCTTCTTCCTTCTCTTCTCCTCTTCTCTTCTTGCTTGGGTCCCCTTTTCAAGAGAAATGAGGAGTCTATTTATAGATTTTCTGGAGTGGCATGCCCCGTAAATAGGTGAGAGATCAAGGATAAATGGGGAGTGGTTGGATGGACGGTCGATATTGAACCCCTTGATCATGGGACCGTTTGTCAGACATTTGGAGGCCTTAGTGATTTTGGAATTCGGTGATCTTGGGCTCGTTGGATTCGTCTCGTTGATCCGTTCGATTCGAGTATAAGCTCGTTAAAATCGGAGACCGTTTGGTAACTCAAATTATGATTCGAACCTTCCAACAGCACTTAGAGTCTTCGATTTGGACCCATTTGAGTTCGGACTGAGTCGAGTTTGGTGTCGTTGGGTTCGTATTTTCGAGACGCTCAATTTGACTGTAAGTTTGCTGAAATCAGAGTTGAGATGGTCTCCGAATTAATTTTTGAATTTTTAACTTGATTTTGCATCGAGATTCGCGCATTATCAAGATAATTTTTTAACGAGGTATCAAAGTTAAAGCAAAAACAATTTGAATTTATTTGATTCAAATATTAAATGAGAGCAACGAGTTCCAACTGAATATATCTAATATAGTAAGTTATTTAAGTTCATAAACAATATTATTAGTATTTTCTCAGCAAGAATGAACATATTAATTTGATTGTAAGCCTGCTCGATTCGGATAAGCTCGATTTTGAGGAAGTTCAAATTTGAATCATGCCAATTCAAAACCATTTATTTCTATTTTTTAATTTTAAATATATTCAATTTTCTTATATGAATAATTATAATTAATTATATTTATATACTCATATATACACATATTAAAAAAGACATGTTATGCCTATTTTGAGCCGATTTGGAGCTGGCTCGATCCGATTCAAGCCAGCTCAAAATGTCAATCGATTCAAAATTTTGACTTACGCTTCGTTTGGGATGATTTTCTTACTAATTTTTATAGCAGTTTTTTTGTACAAATTTTTTTACTAAATAACTACTTTAAAAAGCAGTAAGAAAACCGTCCCAAACTAAACCTTAGTTACGACCCTACTCATTTAGCTCGATCTAAAGAAATAATTAATTTACACTTCGTTTGCGATAACTTTTTTACTGTTGTCTAATGTATTTTTTTTAACATAAAAATATTTTGAAAACACCAAAAAAAGTAGTGTTTAAAGGAGAAATTATTCTGTGGAGTCTGGACTTAGAACGTCATCCGGAGGCTAACCAAAATGCGCCAAGTCAGTGGTACCAAACTACGGTACCGAGCGAAAGGGTGACGTGACACATTATGATTGGTCTCTGGACGTCGTTCAACATAAGAATTAATCATTCAAAAGCTATGTCAAGCGAAGTCTTAATCTTTGAATATTTTTTAGCATTTTAGATAAAATATTGAGAAATAGTTTTTATAAGGGATGAATCACCATTTAGGTTACTTGCTTCCTAAGTATCAGAGTTCAGCGAACTCAATCTTATTTTTACAAATGGGCCACTTACATATTTGCACAATTATTATTCTGACCATTGCGAGTCGTAGTTAGTTAGACAAAAAAATTGGTAGATATGTCGATGTTTGGGCATCAGACAGGTATGCACAAAAGGGTTTAGATATTATTTTTAATTTAAAGTACGATTGAACTCCGGCACATAAAGATTCGGACTTTCGAATATATATATTTTTTTTAATAAAGTTCGGATAAGATTTGTTACGGGTTGATATCAACACGTTGCCCTTTTGAAAAATCAACTAAACGGCACGATGAAAATTGAAAAAAAATAAAAATAAAAAAAATTCTGACATATTGTAATTTTACATATCAATGTGTTATCTGTTAACATAATTAAATTATTGAATAATATAAATGAATTATTAAACAATTATAGATATAACTATGATTAAAAAATATTAAGAATGTCTAATAATATTATAATATTATTTAATAGCTTTGTGATATTTGTGTTTAAATGTAATAGTATTGTCTAATAATTTAAATAAATTGAGTGATAATATATGAAATGTGAAATAATGATGTAATGTAATAAAAATAGTATCATCTTAATTCAAAATGTTTTTGAAGATTTTTTTTTTCAAAAACTTAAGCGAGGTTGGATATTGATTGACTCAGAAGCATAAGAGCGAAAAATGATCACGATGAAAAAAAAGGTAGGGTTATTCAACCTAATTTTTAATCATATAAATATCAGAATTATTGGACTTATATTAAGATTAATAAATGTAGTATAATATGATATACAGATTTGGGCGAGTTGATGAGATTAAGTGGACTCATCAAATGATCAAGATGCATCCAGAGAAGTCACTTGCCTTAATATGAAGGGCACTCACCTTCTTTCAATGAGTCAATCACCCCAATACAGCATCCTAGATGAGTCATTTGCCTCGTCAATAGGTGACACTGATGTTTATTCAAGGATGCTAATCTCACCCACTCAGTTGGCAACCTATCACAAACACTCATCTAACACGTCTCAGATGCTCGCTAATGAAATTTCATATGCTTGTTAGAAAAGATTGTCCATGTTTACTTGCCATATCAATCATATTGTGTGTTTATTAATTATCTCATAGGTGTAGTTTCTTTTATAACACCCAATATATTTTTTATTTTTTATCTTAGTTTATTGGAAAAAATGACTAGTCTCCTTAAGTGAGCGAATGTTCAAATGATATATAGATGATATTACTCTTGATTCACACTTAGATTTTTTCTCTTGGCTATAGTGTTATGAGCCAGCCTTAGTTGAGCCTTACCTTTCACCATTTTATAATCTCTGCAGAGTAATCATTTAAACTTGTCAAATTGAATATGTGTGTTTGATCATCTAAAAATGTGACAAAAAAGATGTGTATTCTTGATTTTCTTATTCTCCTTCATCCTCAAGAACTTGAGCACCTCTAAGTAATTTGACATGGTGTTTAGGCCCAAATTTACTTGATAACTAAGGCACTAACGTAAGCATCTCAATGAAACAAATCACAGGGATTAAGCATGATAATTAAGATGTGACTAATCACAGTGATCCTTCAAATATTATTGTCAGCTCGAGATATATACAACAAGGCCAAGCTCCTAAGTTGATGGAAGATGGCATACTCTTCAAAGCTAAGAAGAGTGCGTCCGCCTTCTCCTTGAAGAACAAGATATATCTCTCATCAACACTAATCACCCAACTGTCGAGCTCACGAAGAAATACTTGAATTTTTAGTCCCTCTCCCTATTTTCCAACCCACTTATGCACACACAATTGAATTCAGGAATATATTCAAACTTCATTTTATTATTTGGATAAATATTAGATAATAGTTATCATCCCTAATCCTAACCATTTTTTGTTGAAAAATCAAGTCAAAGGAACAAGAAAAACAAAAGAAAATAGAAATAAATTCTATCAGGATATTTTTATTTTATCAAGATGAAACTGATTTTATTACATGTCTTTAATTGCATGCAGCACGTGTTATCTCTCGATCTATTTAATTAAAATATTAGACAATGCAGCTAAATTATTAAACAAATACAATTAGGCACTACAATATTAAATATTCACAGCTATAATCATGATAAAAAAATATTATAAATATCTGATAATATAGCAATATTATTTAATAACTTAGTAATATTCATCTTCAAATTTAGTAGATTGTTTCACAATATAAATGTATTAAAAGATGATAAATTAAATTTAAAATTAAAAGTATGATGTATTAAAAATAATTTAATTTTAATCCAAGATATATCAAAATATTTCACATAATTTTTCTTAAAAAATTTAAGCCTATGATATTGACTTTTTGAGGATTGTTTGGCTCCTTTCATAAAGGGTTTTACATTAAAAAAAAAAAAGTTTAGTAAATTTGAGGAGCATAGTGGGGGATGTAAGTGAGTCAAGCCAACTCGTACAACTTCCCGGTCTCAACTCACTAAATGACTTGTGAGTTGAGTTCGATGAGCTAACGAGTCAAGCTTGAGTCGGCTCTGACTTGACTCATTAGGTCATGAATTGGTTCGCTTAATATATATTAATATAAAATACTCTTAAATATATTAGCATTCATGATTTTAAGGATAAAGATATAAAGTTAGTAAATATGTTTAAAAAATTTATCCCACTTTCTAATATTAATTTTTTTTTCTTCTAATTTTTCATTCTTTATATCATTTTATTATAATATTTGTTGAACAATAATCCTTTTCTCTATTTGTTCATTGCAAATGAACTTACTCTTAAGCAAGCTCAAACTCGATTAATTAATCAAGTTCAAGCTCAAGCTCAAATCAGAAGTGACTCAAGCTCAACTCTACTCTTTTATCCCCCCTAATTACATCTTTTTTTAATAACTATAACTCTTGAATTTATTGAACTTATTTTAAGATCAAAAATTTATTAACTGTTTATATATTATTTTTTACTTTTTTAAATAATTTTAATAGTTTAAGATCAAATGTTGAATCTCTATTACCTTAAATGATTTAAATTTTATAAAATATTATCCAAATTCTTTTTATTAAGGTCTCTTCTAAGACAACTTTCTTAATGTTTTCTAAAACAACTTTTTAGTTAAAATTTTTTTGAATTAAAAATTTTTTTACTAAAAAAACTTATATAAAAAGCAATACGAAATATGTCCCAAACAAAATCTTAATCCAATATCACTATTTAAGTGTTAATTTAAATTTCCTCAATTATCATTGGTAAGTTCTTTTATTTATTTTTTTATTTACTTTATTTCTTAAAATTAGTGACTCTTAAACTCAAGACCCATTTATATTTTATTTTTCAAGATTTGTATCTATCAACTTAAGATTTATTCACATTAAATTTCTCACTATGGTGGCTGCCTAAGTTAAGCATAGGCGTCACTTAATTAATCATACCTGCCACCTTAAGTTGTAATTAATATAAATGCAGTATTCATTTATTGCATGCATCCCACAACTACAAATATAAAGAAGAATGAGAGAAGAGAAGAAGAATCTCCTATAGCAAATAAGACGAGAGAAAATAAAGAAGCATCAATGTCTTATTCTTCACATTTAGCACACATTTCCATAGCAAACGGTAATGCTCCCTCTAATATCATTAACATAGATAAAGTAGTCTATTGTTCTTATTCATTAAAGTGTAACAAATTAATATACCTCTTTTGAAGTTTAGTAAAGTATTTAAGACTTCATTTGAGACAACTTTCTTATTATTTTTTTAAAACTATCTTTTATTTGTGTACTAGAAAACTACTTTAGAAAGCAATAATAAAGCTGTCCCAAATGAAGCCTAAAGGTTTCCTACAATTTTCTAAAGCAACTTTCTTGTACAAAATTTCTTGTAAAAAGCTAGCTGCTTTAAAAAATAATAAGAAAGTTGTCACATATTAGCAAGTTATGAAATATTTATATTTTATGTTTAGCAATGTTTATGATGTCTTCTTGTGAGGTATGCAAACTGTCTAGATATGGTAGTGCAATTTGATTTTTTTTAGTGACTCTGTAAGTATTTGTGTGATGAAATTGAGACCATTTAGATGTTTCCATTTATTCATTAAATGTATTGGTTGGTGGAAGTTTTTATACAAGTATACAAATGATAAGAAATATAATATGTAGAGAATGAATGTTATGTTTAGTTCTATAACACTCTATGTTACTGGTGAAGGGTATCATGGGGTTTTACATAGGGTGGGAGGCCTGCTACATTAAAGGTTATGGAAATGTTCATATCATCCGGTAGTTCAATTTTGTATGCATTTTCTCCTAGAGGTTTGACTATTTTGAATGACCCACGAACTTTTGGTTTTCTTAGCACAAGGTCCTAGAGGAAAATGGTGTTTTCATAAATGTATTCAAATTTGATCTCCTTCTTTAAAGGAAGCTAAAATACGAGATTTGTTGGCTTGTTTTTTATATTGAGCATTTTTTAATGATAATGTCATAGACACGTTGATATAATTTTATTATCTCCTTTATTCGTCTTTCACCATCAATATTATATCCGAAAGAGCTAACTATGGGTGACATATCTAAAGGTGTAATGGGATTCTAACCATACACCATTTTCAAATGGACTTTTACTTGTGGTTTGATTGATGGATTGGTTATAAGCAAACTCAACCTATGCAAAGCATAAATCCCATCGCTTAATATTTTTTTTCGCACAAAACACCTTAATAAATTGCCTAGGCTATGATTGACGACATCTGTTTGCCAATCTATTTGTGGATGAGCTTTAGAACAAAACTAAAGTTTAGTACCTAGTTTTCCCCAAAGTGTTCTCCAAAAAATGACTAAGAAAACAATTATTCGTATGAAGTAATAGTTTTTGGAATCCTATGTAAACAGACAATTTCTCTAAAATATATATCGATAATATAAGCTGCACCATGGATCTTGTGACAGGGAATAAAATGAGTCATTTTTTAGAAACGATCCACAACCACCGTTACATAATCTTTATGTTACTGAGTATTGGGTAACCTTACCACAAAATCCAAACTAATATCTACCCAAGGGGCCTCAGGAACTAGTAAAGGCATGTATAACTCGATTTCACTACAAAAAATAGCTTTCACAACACTTTTGAAACCCTTTCCTAGCATTTCTAACCGCCACAAAAACCTTGTAGCAGTTTCAAAATCGTTGCACAAATGTTGTAATTTGTATTCTTTGCAAGTGATTTTTGCAACGGTTTTGCAACTGACAGGGAAGGTGTTTTCGCAATGATTTTTATAGCGGTTTTAACTGCCAATATTAGAAGTGGTTAAAACCGTTGCTAAATATCCAAAATAGTGGCGGTTAAAACCGCCACTACTTTTTAGATTTTTTTAAAAGAACTGCTTATGAGCTATTTAATCAAAACCCATAGAGTAGAAAAAGGTATGGCATGAAATGGGGCTGAAAAATAATTTTAATCTGAGTAATAATAATGAATCTTGAACATAGATAAATCATTAACACAGCAAATTAAAATTATGTGCAAGTAACATAATTTCAAAAAAATTATAACTAAAATGGAGGTCAGTTAAATACAAAGAAAGTGAAAGTGGCATAAATCCTAAATCCTAAACCCTAAGCGCTTCATTTGCACCTCACCAGCCCCCCTATGTTAGAGTATCCAGTCAGCTCTAGTTCTTCCAATATTCCTTCTTCACCAATGACATAAACCTAAATCACCAGCATATTAGAGACTATTTGAGCAAAAAAATGCACAAAGTTTAGTATAAATACAGTTATTCCTCACATATTTAAGCAGAAAATAGAATCAACAAAATCCTCTACATGCACTAAGGAACCAAAGGCCACCACAATTCCAAATCACAAACTAATTAAAAATATGACCGTGTTGTTGTATGTGAAGATACAAAAAATAAGATTAAACTTTGGATGCAAGCGAGGCATTGAGGGCTGCATTTTTCAAAATCTCTTAGTGTTATATATGCGGTAGAGAAAGCCACAAACATAAAATAATAACTCGAGAAAACACAATAAGATTGAGGTACATAAAACTCAACAAGCTAAGCACTTACCATAAATATTTGATAACAACCACAACAATAGAAGTAGATGTAACAACCGCATCCACTGCAAATGTAAATTTACAACATCCATATAAAAGAATGATTTAAACTTCAAAGATAGTAATACTTAGCACATATAGGCAACTTATAGAATTTTCATCTTGAGCTCACTCTCAATCTGTTGACAATTTCTAAGAAAAACATCACTTAAAGCAAAGTAAGACAACTCATTAAGCGCAGAGTCCAACTTTAACATTTCATGTGAAAAATCAATCATCATTTTCCAGTAAAAACACCAAAAAAATCATAAGAACAAAGGCACAATAATCCACAAGAACCAACCAAGCATAAATCACCAAGCAACTGTTAAAAACCGTAATAAGCAAATGAAGTAGAGTTTACAATGGCCGCCAAAATTACTAAAAAACCATTCCCAAAATTAGCACATCATAGAAGAACTCCCCATGTTGCTGAAACAATCATCCAGATAAAGTGGTTGTTGAGATGACCATCAAAGAGGAGAAATCAACTAAAATTACAACCGAATGCAAAAAACCACTCCAACAAATGGTACATCATCATCATCAGCTAGCCTTATCATCATGATGGGGACTATCCTAATACGCGAGGCATCTTATCTATCTTACTCCTGCCACTACTCTAGTCATTATCTTTTTTTCTGTTTTTGTTATGCACGTTCTCCTTACTCCCTAACTAACCGTTGCACTATAGTGGTAATGTATTGCTGGGATACTACATAGACCTTAGGCAGAAGCCTTAAAGGCAAAAGCCCAATTGCATCGTCAATCCCGCAGTCATTCTACCCGCAAGCATTATGTTGACTCCTCTGCTGATCAAGCTAAGAATAACTTTCCCACTCCAAGGCAATCTCAAATTCCCCGTACCACCAATAAAGCCCCTATAACCAATCAGCCAATTAATCCTGTGGAACCGAGGGCTCAAACCAAACTCACTGCCCCATTGTAGGAAAACCCCAACAACAAACCCAGTACCCTCAAATGCTATAGGTGCTTCCAGCCGGGACATAAGTCTAATGAATATCATAATCGGCAGCAAATTCAAGTACTGAAAGGGGATGATCGTAACGATGCAATTGATCAAAATTATGCAGAACAGGACTCGGAGGCTGGTGTTGAAGATGTGCATGCTGACGACGGCGATCCACTCCTCTGTGTTATACAAAAGCTATTGTTAGCACCTCGAAGTTTAGTTCCTTCGCAGCGAAATACACTATTTAAAACTCGCTACACTATTAAGGGTAAAGTATGTGACTCACTGATCAATAGCGAATGTACCGAGAATGTTATATCTCGATCCGTGGTTCAAGCCTTGCAGTTGAAAACTAGCAGTAACCCTCATCCGTACAAAGTTAGTTGGATTAAAAAGGGGACGGAGGTGACCGTGACCGACATGTGTCGTGTTTCCTTTTCAATTGGCAAACACTATGTTTGTGAAGTGCTATGCGACATTATCGACATGGATATCTGTCACTTGAATTTGGGTCGACCATGGCAGTATGACATGGACTCGACCTACAACTGTAGACAAAATGTCTATACTCTTAACTGGAAAGGCAAAAAGCTACGGTTATTCCCACACACCAATTCTACTTCTAGTGCTGACAAAAATCCAAATGCAGTTTTTATCACTACAGGCAAACTCTTGGTGCAATCCCAGCAAGACGTTAACTCTCTGTTAGCACTAGTTGTTTCTGATAGCGGCAAGGAGTTTAAACCAACAAGCAATTTGGCAAAAATCCAGACCCTGTTACACAAGTTTGCGGATGTTCTTCCTCCTGAGTTGCCTTCAAAGTTGTCGTCGATGCGCTCTATCCATCACCAAATAGAATTTGTTCCTGGGGCCACTCTCCCTAATTTACCGCATTACCGTATGAGTCCCAAAGAATATTCCATCTTCCAAGGCATATTGGAGGAATTGCTGAATAAAGAGCTAATTCAGCATAGTTTGAGTCCTTGCGCTGTTTCCGCATTGATAGTTCCAAAAAAAGATGGCCAGTGGCGGATGTGCGTCGACAGTAGAGCAATTAATAAAATCATAATAAAATATCGATTCCCTGTTCCCCGAATCTCTAATTTGCTTGATCGTCTTGCAGGAGCTGTTGTATTCTCTAAGTTGGGCCTTCGGAGTGGTTATCACCAGATCCGCATTCGCCCGGGGGATGAATGGAAAACAACGTACAAGACGCGCGACGACTTATATGAATGGAAGGTAATGCCCTTTGGTCTTTGCAATGCCCCATATACGTTCATGAGGTTGATGCATGAAGTTCTAAAACCATTCTTGGGAAAGATTTGTGTCGCTTATTTTGATGATATTCTTGTCTTTAGTGCTAACCTCGCTGATCATATCAGCCATCTTTATGATATTCTTCAATTGCTTTGCCACCATAAGCTATATTTGAATGCTCCTAAATGTGAATTCGCTTCAAATAGCATCCATTTCTGGGGTTCATACTTTCTGACAGCGGTGTTGAGGTTGACCCGAGGAAGGTAGAAGCTGTCCATGCACTACAGGAAAAACAGTGAAAACCGGCGGTTTGAACCGGCGGTTTAGAGGCCGTCGGTATTACCGACGGCTACACCGGCGGTTACGCCGTCGGACGATAACGACGGCTTAATCGACGGCTTAGCTACGATAAACCGTCGGTAATACCGACGGTGTCTAAACCGCCGGTAAACCGCCGGATATAGACGTGAACCGTCGGTTTTCCGGCGGTTTTAGTCGACGGTGATAAGTGATTTTTTACCGGCGGTTTAAACCGCCGGAAAACCGCCGGTAAAAGCCCTAATACGAGCCCCCTCGCTCCGCTCATTTCATTTTCCCTGTTTCCTTCTCTCTCTCGGCCGCTCGCTCATATCGCTCCTCCGCTCGTCCGATCAGCCCCCGACGAAGGAACTCCGGCCTCCGACCCCATTCCGACCGCCGCCGACCCCTGTCCGACCGCCGCCATCCCCAGTCCGACCGCCGCCGACCCCTTTACTCCGACGCCCGACCGCCGACCGTTTTCCGACCCCAAACAAACCGATTTCTCTTTTAAGGTTAATTTTAATGGTTTTTCTTTGATTATTTGTTGATATTATCTTGTTAGTTAATGTTTTATACTTTAAAAAATGTGGGAGAGAGTTATGGTGCATATATAGGTTTAGGTTTGCTTGGATTACTTGGATCTTATGAATTTTTTAGATAAAAAATGTTATATCTCATATGAGTTATTATAATTTATTGATATATGTGTTTGCAGTATTATTGCTCTGTATTAAAATGATCAAACTCGGAAGGTGGTTTGATCAAATGTTTTCCTATTTCAGTTGAATTATATCAAGGATCAGACTTAAGCTCATATCTTTTTTTCTTTAGTTATGGATGTTTTTAATATTTTACTTGACATTTGCAAGATGCCTTGTTATGTTTTTTATTGATGATATTCTTTTTTTGCTGATAAGATAAGATTAGAGAGAGGGTTGAAGTTAAACTTAAATTATGATGGTAAATGTTAGAGTCTAAAGATTTTCATTTGAATAGATTTAAAATTAAATATATGGAGTCCAATTTTAATAGATCCATTGAGAGGATTTTGATTGGGTGATCGAATCATTAATAAGAGCATGTGTTTTTAATACTGGAATCTATTGTTTTGAGTGATGGTGAAATAGATGGGGATGTTATTAGTAGAATTCAAGTTGGATGGTTGAAGTGGTGGAATGCATCGGGTTAGTTGTGTGATAGAAAAGTTATCATCAAACTTAAAGAAAATTTTATAAGATGGTGATTAGACCTATAAAGCTTTATGGTGGAGAATGTTGGCCATTAAAAGAAATCATAATACTAAGTGTTGTAGAGATGAGGATGCTTAAGTGGATGAATGATTTTTTTTTCTTAAAAATAGGATACAAAATGAGCATATATGTGAAAAGTTTAGTTAATGTTACTAAAGATGATTTCTGAAAAAGTTATAAGAAAAACTAAAAAAAAAAAGTAATTACTTGGATCTTCTGCTGATTCTAGAATCACAAGATACAACACTTCTTTCAAAAAATGATCTTAATGATTAGTTATATGGTTGCGAATATTACATGTGTTGATTTTTTCCTTCGCTAATTGTTCCAGTAAAATTTGAGTTTTTTTGTAAAAGTGATATTAATTTAACTAGTATTGATGATTTTGATCAAATTATTCATTGCAACTTCTCTATTTTTAATATTTATAATATTGGTATATAGTTTATTTAGTTGCACAAGACTTGGTAGATTGCCTCTTTGGCAATGGCTTGTTGACCTTGAGAATTCTTATAAGGAACATTGGTTTATTAGAGGTGACTTTTAAAGCATAAAAATCTATTTCGATGTATAACAGATTGTTTATGCCTCCAACATGTAGGGTACGTTTACTTCAACGTGCAAATGACTATCCAAGAAGAAAGATATTGGATGTATAATAGATTGTTACCGGGTCGAAAAGGATTGACAGTTGAATTTATACAGGGAGTTGAAACTTTCATTCAAGTTGCATCTCAACTGCCTTCCTTTCAGCTTGATAAAATATTTAGATGTCCATGTTCGAAGCATAAAAATCTAGCATTCCTAAAGCCCGATGATGTGAAGCTTGATTTATATCGTAGGGGATTTCTTCCAAACTATTGGATTTGGACATCACATGGCGAGTACGAGCCACATAGAGATGCTCATGCTGGTTCATCTACAGCTTATGAAACATTTCATGAAAATCAAATGAGTAGACCCTATGAAGACCTTATTTTTGATGTAGCAGGTCATAATTTAAGGTCTAATGTGGAAGAGCCACCAAATGCAGAGACACAAAAATTCTTTGAGTTATTACATTCAGCCCAAAAGCCAATTTGGGAAGGTTGCAGTACGCATTCAGAATTATCCATTGCAGTGAGGATGTTAAGTATTAAAACTGAGTATAATATTCCCCGTGAATGTTTTAATGACGTTATTGGTCTTATGAAGGAAACTAATCCGCCTGACAATATAATTCCCTCAGACTTGTACCGAACAAAGAAATTAGTATCCAAGCTGGGTCTCACTGCTACAAAGATTGATTGTTGTATCAATGGATGTATGTTATACTATAAGGATGATGCAGCAGAAGTTACTTGTCACATCTGCAATGCTCCTCGTTTTAAGCAGAACTCGGGAAAACAACGTCGTCCAAAGAAAGATGTGCCATATTCCCGTTTGTTTTATTTACCAATCATTCCAAGACTTCAGCGGCTCTATGCATCAATGAGTTCAGCAGGCCATATGAGATGGCATAAGGAGAAAATAGCAAAAAGTGATGTTCTTTCTCATCCATCAGATGCTGAAGCGTGGAAACATTTTGATCGAGTGCATCCTTCATTTGCTGCTGAACCCCGCAACATAAGATTGGGATTATGTACTGATGGTTTTACTCCTTATAGTCAAACAGCTACACCGTATTCTTGTTGGCCAGTTATATTAACACCATACAACCTGCCACCAGAGATGTGTATGACTACTCCGTTCATGTTCTTAACTCTGATTATACCTGGACCACATAATCCGAAGGCAAAGATTGATATCTATTTGCAGCCATTAATTGATGACCTCAAATTATTATGGGAAGGAGTGCTCACATATGACATATCAATAAAACAAAATTTTCTCCTTCGAGCTGCTTTGCTGTGGACTATCGGTGATTTTCCAGCTTATGGTATGTTGTCTGGTTGGAGCACAGCAGGAAAATTAGCATGTCCTTACTGCATGGAGAACAGTAAAGCTTTCACATTAAAACATGGAGGGAAAAATACTTGGTTTGATTGTCATCGTATGTTTCTACATGCTAATCATCAGTTTCGAAGAAATAAAGAAGCATTTGTTAAAAACAGAATTGAGCGATCACCTCCTCCACCCAGATTAAGTGGTGATGAGATACTCCAGAGACTTTCCAACATTCCAATAATTATTGAGTATCCAATGCTATCAGAATCTAAATTTCCGGGTTATGGTGTTCAACATAATTGGATTAAAAAAAGTATTTTCTGGACATTACCTTATTGGAGAACTAATTTGATAAGACATAACTTGGATGTTATGCACATTGAGAAGAACTTTCTGGATAATATTTTTAATACAATTATGGATGTTAAAGGCAAGAGTAAAGATAATGTCAAAGCAAGGATGGACATTAAAGAGTTTTGTCGGCGAAAAAATTTGGAGTTAGTAACAACAACTGACGGTAAAGTAATGAAGCCCAAAGCTCCTTACTCGTTCACGTTAGAGCAAAAAAGAATGATATATATGCTTTTTCTGCAGGTTTAGACTTTAGGGTGAACCTCCCTCAAATAGAGGGGATGCTGTCAATTTTTTTTTTCAGGTGCTACAGGTTTCCGGCGGCTAACCGGCGGTTTGGCCGCCGGAAACTACGATACCGGACGGGTAAGATATAGCCGCCGGTGTTATTATTAAACCGCCGGTGAATACCGGCGGCTTACCGACGGTCACCGGCGGTTCTACGATGGACGCACGACGGTTTAAACCGTCGGTAATACCGACGGCTATAACCGCCGTCAACCGCCGGTAAGTTACCGGCGGTCTAACGGCGCCGTCCGGCGGTCTAATGAACCAGACGACGCCAGGTTTAACCGCCGGAACACCGCCGGTACTCTGACCGACGGTTTTCCGGCGGTTACATTACCGGCGGCCAAACCGCCGACAGACCGACGGTTGAAATTCCGGTTATCACCGGCGGTATGGGCCGCCGGAAAACCGCCGCAAAAATAAACCGCCGGTAAAAGGCCGTCGGAATTTGTTTCCTACGCCGTTTTTACCGGCGGTCACTAAACCGCCGTTAGACCGCCGGTATTTTGTAAAACCGCCGGTAATCTTACACTAACCGCCGGAAAAAACCGCCGGTTTTCATTGTTTTTCCTGTAGTGATGATTGGCCTACTCCCCAATCCCTATTTGAAGTGTGAAGCTTTCATGGACTTGAGAATTTTTATAGGCGATTCATCAAAGGGTTCAGTATTATTGTTACTCATCTAACGGATTGTTTAAAGGCCAATAACTTTAACTGGACTACAACTCAACATAACAGTTTTGAGACTATTAAGATGGCTTTAGCTTCTGCCCCAGTTCTAGCCTTGCCCAATTTTGAAAAGCCATTCCATGTGGACACTGACGCCTCCGCCGTAGGTATCGGTGCTGTACTTTCTCAAGAATCAAAACCCATTGAGTTTTTTAGTGAAAAAATAAGCCCTCCAAGGCAGAATTGGTCCACTTATGAGCAAGAAATGTATGCGATGGTGCGAGCATTGAAGCAGTAGGAACCTTACCTACTTCATCAGGATTTCGTATTGAGCAGTGATAACAATGCACTTCAATACCTCAACAGCCAAAAAATATTAATCTCATGCATGCCCGCTGGATAAATTTTCTTCAAAAATTTACTTTTATGCTGCAGCATAAGGAAGGAAAGCTCAACCGAGTGGCTGACGCGCTCGGTAGGAGAGCTGCTCTGCTCACACAGCTGCAAACGGAGATCACAGGTTTATGCCACGGACGCGGATTTCGCCTCTTACTGGTAACAATGCATGACCGATAAACCTTGTAAGGATTTTACTATACGCCATTGTTTTATGTTTAAAGCTAACCGTTTATGTATTCCCAATTCGTCCTGGAGGCAACACCTGATAAAGGAAACTCATTGCGGGAGCCTAGCGGCACATGCTGGTCGAACTAAAACTCTCGCCCAGCTTTAGATAAGATTTTACTGGCATCGTCTAGCTAGGGATGTATCTCGATTCATAGAGCGATGCCCGGTCTGCCAGGAATTTAAAGGCACCGCACAGAACACTGGCTTATACTTGCCCCTACCCATGCCGGACTCCATTTGGGAAGATCTTAGTATCGATTTCATCTTGGGCCTCCCACGAACAAAGAACCGCATTGATTCCATAATGGTAGTTGTGGACAGGTTTTCTAAAATGTCGCACTTTATTCCATGTAAGAAAACCTTCGACGTCATGCACGTTGCTAGACTTTTTTTAAAGGGATCGTACATTTACATGGGCTTCCTCGTAGCATCACCTCGGACGGGGACGTGAAATTTATCAGTCATTTTTGGCGAGAGTTATGGAAGTGCCTCCACACAGAAATTAAACTTAGCTCCGCATACCACCCCCAAATGAACGGTCAGACCGAAGTTGTCAACCGCACCCTTGGTAATATGTTGCGATGCTTAGTACATGATCACCCTAAGAAGTGGGAAGAAATGCTAAGTCAGGCAGAATTTGCCTTCAATTATATGCCAAACAGATCCACGGGTCGCTGCCCCTTTAGCATAGTGTATACAAAAATGCCAAACCATGTGATTGATATCGCCATCTTGCCCAAATGTCGAAGCACTACTGCTGCTCAAACCGCAGAAGGATTCAAGAATGTTGGGGAAGAAGTCCATGCCAGGTTCAGGAGTTCAATTTGAAATACAAGAAACTAGCAGATGCACGAAAACGCTACAAGGCTTTCAGCCCGGGTGACTTAGTGATGCTTCGTGTTAGCCGAGAGCGATTTCCTGTTGGTACGTATAGTAAACTCTGCCCCAGAAAAATTGGACCTTTCCCTGACCTGAGGAAGATCAATGACAAAGCCTACATTATTGACCTCCCGGCGCACATTCAAACCTCCTCCACCTTCAACGTTTCTGATATTCACCAATATCATCCATGAGATGATGCAAATGCTATCGTGTCCTCGCCGGAAGCGAGTTCTTCCAAAGACGGGGAGACTTGATGGGGACTATCCTAATACGCGAGGCATCTTATCTATCTTACTCCTGCCACTACTCTAGTCATTATCTTTTTTTTGTTTTTGTTATACACGTTCTCCTTACTCCCTAACTAACCGTTGCACTATAGTGGTAATGTACTGGTGGAATACTACATAGACCTTACGAAGGAATATCAGCAATATACGAAAAATCATATTCCTGCATATTGTTCCATTGGATTCTTTGTGTTCTTCTCTGTTTCTTGCAGGTCATCTCCAGCTGCTGCTTGGAAGCTTACATTACATCATCTGTCAAGTGATACATAGGGGTTAATTGTTTGCAATCCTATTTTAGTCAAAAATAAACTTAAATTCCACCAAAATAGACTTTTTACAATCCTATTACTTAGATAAATTTCTCGTTGACCTTTATACTCATTAAATTCATAATTTATTAAATCTAATCATTTATAATATTTGTCATTTTTAAAGACTTCTCCCTTTAACACAATTCCTGTCATAATTCAATTATAAACCCAATCTGATGAAATAAAATATGAACAGGACAACAACTATAAAGGAGGAGATAAAGACAGAATTATGAAGTAGCATAACTTATATGACAGAACAATAGTTTGACCATTTAATGGCATTTTGAAGATCACAATTTCCTTAGAAAAAAAAAATATATATAGATTCATGTTTTAAGTTTGGACTTCTATTTCATAAATGAATGTTACAGGCTTACAACAACTTCCATGTAGTTCCTAGTTTCTTCATTATAATTTCATTGAAATAATCAACATGCGATGGGGAAAACTAAGGCCAGAACAACCAAGTGTTACTACATTATAGACAACAAGAAAGAGAATGGAAATGCAAAAACTATGCCCAATTTCTACCTAGCGTATAATTCTCCGGCGCCAGCAAAGTAGTTCACATCCCGAGTAAGCCTTAGGCTTCGTTTGGGACGGCTTTTTTGATGCTTCTTAAAGCATCTTTCTAGTAAAAAAATAATTTTTTTGCACTAGAAAGCTGCTTCAAGAAGCAGCGAGAAAGTTGTCCCAAACGAAGTCTTAGAAGAGGAAAGGAGAACAAGCTTTCTTCATTTGACAAGAGGAAATAAAGAGGAAAAGGAAAAGTCTGCTCCTATGAATACTTGCCACGATAAAACCCTCGTTGATAACAAAAATTAGAACTAATCAAATAACCATACATGTTTTCACGAAAAATTATTATATTAAGAATTAATAAAATTAAATTATTTAACAAGTAATTTAACTAATTTTAATACTTCAAAGTTCATAAAATAAAAAATAACATAATAAGAGTAGACAAAAATTCATCAAAGTTACTCGTAGTTACCGGTAGAAGCATAGACAAGAGCTCCTTTATCCAATAGCGTTCTAACACAGGATGACCGACCTTGCTTCGAAGCAAAATATAACGGCGTTGCTCCCTTGGCATCAATAATCGACGACAAACTCAAATTCCCATGAAAACATTGAACATAATCCAAATCCAAAACATCAGAATAAGATGCTCAAAACCAAAAGCTCAAATTAGGGAAAATGTGAACATAATCAACAGAAGAATTGACGGTATAAAAAAAAAAAACATCGAATTGAAGACACACGTAGAAGACGACAAACTCAATTTCCCATGGATAGAAATCAGTCTCCTTCTACAAGAATCATTTTTCAAACTCAAATCAGAAGCTCAACTAAGTAAAAACAAAAAATTTTAACCTATCAGAGAAGAAATCACTAAGTTTTATTGGTGAGAGTGAATGCGAGGCGAATAAGTGAATAACTCATAGTAGTGAGTCGGAGAGGAGGAGTTGAGCATGAGATGGGCGGCTTCGGTTATGTGTGGGCTTTGTGAAAGAACACAAGATGTGGACGAGAGCTAGGATCGATAGGAGCTTATTGGAGAGCAAGAAGACATTTAATAGTAGGGTTTTTTTATACGATATAATTTAGTTTTTTTTTTTAATTTTTTATTTTACACCATCAGATTTAATCAAGATGGCTCAAAATGCATTTTATCTGAATTGACCGATTTTATGAGATCGTTACCGGTTTTGCGTTTTGATGGTCGAACCACCAGTCTGATGCTGGTTCTTTGCAAAGCCGATTATGAAGTGGCAACCAAATGACTGACCAGTCTGCAGTTCAACCAGTTGAACTTGCCGGTCCAATCCAATTTTCAAAACCTTGGTTATAAGGGTTTTATTTGAGTTTAATGGGTCTTATTGATCTAAAAAATTATATTATTTATATAATAAATGAGCCGGATTAGAAGAATTTTTTCGTATATTAAAAAAATGCATTAAAAATAATAAAAAAATATCTACAAAATGAAGCCTAAATATTTTAACCTGCATGATAAATTGATCAGATTTAAATTATTTATTTGAATTGGATTTAGTTCAATCAAATTGGAATCCAACCAACCAACCAACAAAAATTGAGATCGCTAATTTCACCCTGCCCGCTCACCCTCACATTACACAACTCATTTGGCTTGCTTTGCCTTTATTCCGTTCAGACATTCCGCATTTAATAATCGGACAACCCTGAAACAACTTAACAACCGACGGTGTACGGTGATCCTTTGGCTTTTGATGCTCCGGCGAGAACTCGCGCCTGCTGATCCAGTTTCTGTTTGATCCCCTCCATCCTCCTATAAGAATAATTAGGGCTACGTTTCGAGCATCTTCTCCTAAGTTCTGATCGGTGCGTTGGGGCATCAATGGCATCTTCGACTGAGGGTTTGGTACCGATCACGAGGGCTTCTCTCGCTCGATACTACGACAAGTACCCTGCCCCTGCTATCTCAGAAGTCCTTACCCGCTTGACTGCTGAGCTCCGGAGTCTCTCCGACAACCTTTTAGAAGAATTACCCCTGACCCCTGGTTAGTTTTCTCTCTCTATCGAACGTTCCTTTGCCTTTTTTTTCCAGGGATCAGGTCCGAAGCGAACTGATGAATCTTTTCATTCGGTTTGGCATGGTATAATTCTGCAATTGAGATCTAAGCATTGGTGATTGCGTTGTAACTAATTATATTCTTAGATACTTTTAGTTAATGCACCAAGAATGAGAGACTGAATCCATTTGATAACTTGGTAACATGGAAGCTGTCTTAGCTTTTTTCCCCCGTTATTTTGACTTGATGAAAGAATATTATGCTCGCGCTTTTTCGAATGGAGGTAGGTTATTTTGTTAGGAACTATAATGGGATCTAGTTTAGCCTTTAGTTTTGTTATCTCCTCAAAAGGTTGTGTTATTAATTTAATAGCTTTTATTATTTATGAAGTTGATGATTTCCACTAGTTGGTTTATGCTCTTCTGTGGTATGTCGCATGTGTGCGACAGGTGCTTTACAATGTGAGGAAGGTGAACCTTATTTCGGTGGTTTTGGTCTTTGTTTAAGCTGACATTAGTCTGAAACGACATTTTTTGTGGTTTCGACTGGATTTCAAGAGTTCATGCTAAAATGCCTGTATTTTGAGGGATTTTCAGAACCGAAACTCAGTAATTTCAATTAAAACACTCAACTGATCTTTCAAACCCTCTCAAGTTGCATCATTTAGTCCTCCAATATGCTTATTTGCGTGCAATTTTAAGCCCTAACCTCATCCTATTTTCATTGTTGGCCCACACATAAAGCTCCTTTCACTTACTTTAATTAAGGAAAAGGCTGAAAAGAATTCTAATATGTACTATTAAAATAAACAATGGTTTAAAATTCTACATTGATTAAGTGATTAAGTTGGTAGAAGAAAAATGAAAGGAAACATAACAAAGGTGGGAGTCTATAGAGAGGTTATCAAAATTTTCCTGTTTTCAAGAAGAAATCATAATTAGGCAAATTTGATTTTTATTTGTTTTGATAAATTGATAAACTAACATGACGTGTTTGCCTCTATTTACCCCTTAAGAATAATTTTTTATAAGTATTTCCTCATATTATTTTTTATTTAAGGGGGTGCACTCAATGCATAGAGCTCTCACTAAGGCAGGTTCTTTGAAGTGATTGTTGTTTGCAATCCCACACTCGCATTTGTCAAGAGGTTGTTTCCATTACTCAAATTTAGGATTTACAGAATATGCTTGAGGCAACTTAACCACTACTTCATGCTTGCCCTCTTATATTAGTTTTTATTTAAGCCTAGGTTTAAATTGGATATCAATTTATCTTGAAGCTAAAAGTATTGTTATTTTAAATATAAAGATGTATGATGTTTAATGTTTAAATTAACAATGAAAAAATAATCAAATAAAAATTGAACACGAAGTGTTTCCAAAGAACCAAAAAATGCACTTCTGGAGCCAAACTAATTTCAAAATAGCCAAACTAATATCAATTTTGATTTGAAATTCCTTGGTTGATACTTTGTAGATATCAACCCCATTTGGTCATCCGAGTCATACTTTGTTAGCTATTGAAGTTTTGGGATCGGTAACTTCATCAAATTTCAAATTTTTGCTGCTATTAATGTTCTGCCAAACAATAATGCAACTAAGCAGCTTCAAAGCTTCTTTACTAGGTATCTTTTTCAATAAATAATAATTCATTACACTAAATATCTGTCAACCCATGGTAGGTATGCCAAAGTTTATAGATGCATGGTGTGTAAATGATCAATCTTCAATTCTTCATACTCGGAAAAAATTGAGTATGCATTTTTTTTGTTCATTTGGTCGATTGAAGCTAGAAATAATTTTACCATTTTTTATTATTTGTTGGATGTAGTTATAATTCAACATTGATTTTAAACTCTAAGAACACTTTCAAAATCTCTTAAAAGTGAGAATTTAAGGCAAAATAAATGGCAATAGAACCGCCACTTTTTAAATCATGGTTTCTTTCTCCAACCAATTGATGGGCCCTATGTCCACTAGTATTTTCTGGAAATCATGCACTAAATCCTTTCACGTCTTTGAGAGGCAATGCCATGATTCTGATGGCTTCATCATCATAAGCTTTGAACCACTACGGTTCAATTTTATATATCCTTCTTTGTCATTTGCTCGTATCAATGCCTGCAGATGTCTTTGGAGAGATCTAAAGAGAAGATTTGTTGTAAAGAATATAGACTATTTTGTTAGTACTTAACGCTTCTTTTTTTCTCTCCCATTCTACCGTTCTTCTTTGATTGCCTTGCCGTTGTCAATATTGGACGTGAAGCTGGTAAGTAGAAGTGGACTTGTGCCTATATTATTTCGTATTGGGAAAATAAAAATTTTCCAGATGGATATTCTACCTTAGATATTTTCCTTGGGATTTCCTTTTTCTACACTATGCCAATTGTGAATTTCACTGGGTTTTGTTTGTTGTAGATTAGGGTAATTTTTGCGTCTTGTGTCAGTTAATGATATAATTTGCTTTTTTTTTTTTTTACTCTTTTGATGAGAATATTTTTTTAGATTATTTTCTTGAAGGAACTTCTTTCAGAAAACTATTTATTGTCTTTGTTGAGGTGCAATCAGTATGTCTTAGTTGTTTTCTTTCAAGGGATTTCTCTTAGAAAGCTATTCTCCACTTTGTGCCAATTATCGGTCATTTCTATAGATCATTCTTAGCCATTATTTCTACCACAAACATGCTCATGATATCAAATAAATGAAAAGGCCTGACATGAACCCATGAATAAAGCTATATAGGCTATTGTCATTGTGGAATACACATAACACTACGTTACTTTCTCCTTTGGTTTTATATTGGGTTACGGTTGTTTTGGTTTGAGTGATTGATAATCAACTATTACTTTTGAAAAGATTGCAACTGATTTAGGAAGCTCTATTTGTAAATAATTGGATGGAGTTGGATTTATGCCTGGATGCTGGCCTATTTAAAGTTGTCCCAGCTTATGCTTTGGATGTTTTATGGGAGTCCCTTTGTGCAAATGAAGACATATGATGCTACTTTCTGATCATTATCTTATATTTTCACCTTTATTGTAATTTTTAGAGATTAGAGGGGGGTCTTTCTTGAGATATCTCTCAGAATACTTGTTGGAGATGATCCAAATACATTCAACATTAAATAATGCTTGCTGCAGTTTGGCTTGGTAAAGCAAAAAGAGATCCTTAAGAGAATGATTTGTGCTGAGATATTAAAAAGTTCTTGTTTGAGGTAGAACTAAAAAGACTTGATTATAAAGTATTAGAAATAATCTTTTTCTATTAGATTTAAATAAGAATTTGACTCTTAATTGGATACAATGGAGAAAAAGGATTTATGTAGGTGACCTCACTCAGTAGGATAAAAGCTTGATGTTGTTGTTGTATTGAAAAGCTCATAATTTGCTTAGATTTCCTGGATATCTGAATTTTTTGTATTTTGTGTTTGTTTAACACAGTGTTTGTACGAAGTAATCGGCCACATTTACATTTTAAGGTTTACTTGCATTATATTCATAGTGAATCAAGTAACCTGTAACAATTGAAGACTCTACAGTTTGATTATGCTGTGCCAGATATAAAATTTAGCCATACATCTAAGTTTTGTTTCTGGTAAAGGCCAATATGCTTATACTTGTGATTGAGTTATATTTTCACAGTAAAATTAGAGATTTTTTAAAATTTGATATTACCACTTGTGAGGCAACTGAATTATCTGTGGAATGATTTTCTACCTTTTCTTTGCTTTTTAGTCCAAACAAGATAAGTTTATTTTATTTCATATTACTGCAATGTTAAAGCGACACCCTGTTTGAACCATTATTGACGTTTTTTTTTAAACTAATTATTGACGTATTTGAATCAGGGTTATAACCTCTTTGCAATATCCTCCCCAAACCTCTTATTGGTGGGAATTTCATGCAGGTGGCTACTAGTTCCTAGGTATTTGGATGTAATTGAAGCTAAGTTTTGAAAATGAGTTACGGTTTGTTTTTTAGAAACGAGATAAAAATGAGTTCTTACTTTGGGAAATCATCTTCATTAAAGAGAGAAATGAGCCTCACTTATGAGAGTTTGGAAATAATATGCTTTTTTACTTTTTATTTTGCATAAAATAACAATAAAATATTATATGTAAAGGAAGAGTTGGAGATAATGTTAAGTTTATTCACGATCATAATTAATAACAATAAAATGGGATGATGAATATATAAAATCTTAACTCCATTGCATTCTAAATAAACATTGAAATTGAACTCCTTAGAAGTGATTTCATGCAAAATGAACAAATACCATTGAAACTCCTTTCATTGAAGTTCACTTTCGAGACCCATCTCCAACCACTTCCTAAAGCATACGTTAAACAAAGCGGCCCCAGGTTCACCTTTTTGGTTTATTTTTTCATAAATTGAAAACCAATCACTGGGAACACAAATGCAAATTCATATTTTTTTAATTGTCTTATAGAGTTTAGACTTGTTCCTATATTCTAACATAAAATGCTATCTTTGAAGGTGAGCAACTGGTTGCAGAGGAAACTGATCGTAATCCTCCTCATAAAGTTGATGAGAACTTATGGAAAAATAGAGAGCACATCGAGGAAATCCTATATTTGCTAGATAAATCTCACCTTTCAAAATTGGTACAGCTTTTATTCTGTATTTTTTGGATTGAATTGTGTATTATTGGTTTGCACTTAATCTTGTTTTTTTGTTTATGTTCCCTTTTATTTTGAATTTTTTTTGGTTGGTTATACTTGGTTATCTATAGCCTTTTTTGGTTTTATGGACATTTTAAAATCTTTAATTCTAAGAATTTAGGTGCTGTCACCTTTATTCTAAAAATCTTCCTATAACTTCAGAAGAAAGCAACGCAAGAAGATGCTGATATTGATAAATTTGTTGAAGATCTGCAAGAACCACTGCAGAGGGCTCTGAAGGCACTGGAGGCATTCCAATCAAAAAATTCTGATTTTGTCTTTAACACTGGTCAGTTAACCAATAAACTGCTTGGCTTATGTGCCCATTTAATTTAGCAGACAAATGTACACTTATCTGATGATTTTATAATGCACTTATTGACTTTTTTTCATTAAAAATAACATAGTTTGAGAATGAAATTGTAGCTTCCATCATGCAGCTTCATTTTGAGAACATCTATATAGGAAAGAAATGAATTAAAATAAAAATATTTTGCATTTATGTCAACTTTAAACTCATTAGAACAAATACACTCGAAGTAATCCATAAAAATACCTACACCAAACAACCGATGTAGTAATCAAAATATCATATTTGCAGTACAGTAGAATACCATAGTAAGGATATCTTACATCATATACATGAAGGCCAAAGTGTCCCAATGCTCTTACCAATCAATATGCCTTTGATCAAACATTATACACACATAAGAAGAAAGATTGTCCTATCTTCATTGTAAACATTGGAGTTTGGTCCCTCATTATGGTGTTGTCTTTTTTGACGTCCACATTGGTATTCCTGAAAAAGTTCATTTTCGTTTTCTAGGTTTTTACTGATTGATATGTATCATTTCTAAAACAAACCACTTGAGCTTAACAATCCTAGGATGTCATTTGGACACCTGGATGGCTTCCCATAATAACAACATGACATCGGTGTATTGTTGAAAAATGTAATGCTAAAATTAGGAAGAAATCAACACTTGTAGATCATATAAAATATATTGATATATTATCTTAATGTGTGGTTCATGAACATTTTTTTTCTGTTTGTAGAATAGATTTTTATGAATAGTGTCATCATCATACTTCTATAAAGTCATCATCATCAATTAACATGCTTAAACAAAATGTTCATACTTATAGAAATCACACCAATGAAGAGTTTGGAAGAACTAATATCATTGAAGTAGCAACATTTCAAGATAGTTTGACTCTCTTGAACTCCTTGAAATGACATTCATGTGGCCTAGTTAACAAATTCTCATGCAGTAGCATTCCACAGTCACAATTCTCCTTGACGTTCACCCTCATCTTTGCTTGTTTGATCTAATGATGGTTTGATGCGGTGCTTGTATGCTTTCAATGGTACATATGAATCACTTGCTTCACAAATATCTAATCAGGGTCCCGTTGGGAGGGGTGCAACAAATTTCCCTTGCTTATTTAAAGAGTATGCAGACATCTCCCCAAGGATAATAGATTTTTTTGATCCCTCAATTCCACCATAAAGTGATAGATGTTGTTTGTTGAATGGCTCACGTCTCCCCTTCACTTGCTGCTTATCATTTGTTTAGTTAGGGATATTGCATCTTGTTTCCTTGTTTTCTGATATAACTTGAAGAAATATCTTTGTAGTAGATTCTGCGAATCAACTATATGATATTTCTATGTTCAATTTAGTCATTGTGCAATTATTTTTTAATGTAAATGTACACCCTAAAGCAACCATTATAATGCTTAGCGAGGTATGGCATTGAAAAATTGTTACTAAGATCTTTATGACATTGTTGAAAATGTATTTGTCATATGCGTTCCTTTCCCAACTTGGCTTGATGAAGGTAATTTACATGTTAAGGGTTGCACGTGCCATCACATTATGGTTTGGTGATTCGTCATGACCTATTTATGCTACCCCCTCAACTTTAAGAACACCTATATGTACTGGTGTTCCATTAATGGCCCCAATGCAATCCTATTATCAAATGATACTTCTGATGTTAACATATGAATATGTAATAGGAAATGCATTTTTCTATGAAATTTAAAAAAAAAAACCTTGAAGTATTGACATACTTCAATTATCTTTGCATATCTCTGTTAGTGTTGGAAACACATTGTCTAGTGATCCTATTATGTCAGTGGACAATCACACATGACAATTTCTATCTTCTAAAAATATTTCCAGTAATTATTTCGACAGTGTTGGAATCATTCACTTGCAACTCTTAATGTAAGTATTAATTATAATAGCATGCAATTCTCTTGAGTCCTTGCTGAACCATTCAACTCATGATGAATTTGTTAGACATTAAGCATATCTTTATGTATTGCCTGTAACATACAGAACATGTTGTGGAACTTGGGATGATCATATAGCTACACACAATCCATTGCAGCCACTAATATTTCCATAAAAACATTTACAAAATTCATCTACGGGATATAAAACGACTAAATTTTAGAAGGACACTTGGTTATTGGATTGATATTTTTCATTATTATCCATGCTGCATTATAAGCAGTAATTTCAATCCAGAAATAATTACACATGATTCATCATAACACCACACATATATCATAACACAACATGATTTATCATAAGCATTGAGATAGTACATATGATCAAAACTTTATAGTCACTACTGCCATGCAAAGTCTTCTTCTTTACATACACAAAAAATATATTAGGAAGAAATCAACACTTGTAGATCATATAAAATATATTGATATATTATCTTAATGTGTGGTTCATGAACATTTTTTTTCTGTTTGTAGAATAGATTTTTATGAATAGTGTCATCATCATACTTCTATAAAGTCATCATCATCAATTAACATGCTTAAACAAAATGTTCATACTTATAGAAATCACACCAATGAAGAGTTTGGAAGAACTAATATCATTGAAGTAGCAACATTTCAAGATAGTTTGACTCTCTTGAACTCCTTGAAATGACATTCATGTGGCCTAGTTAACAAATTCTCATGCAGTAGCATTCCACAGTCACAATTCTCCTTGACGTTCACCCTCATCTTTGCTTGTTTGATCTAATGATGGTTTGATGCGGTGCTTGTATGCTTTCAATGGTACATATGAATCACTTGCTTCACAAATATCTAATCAGGGTCCCGTTGGGAGGGGTGCAACAAATTTCCCTTGCTTATTTAAAGAGTATGCAGACATCTCCCCAAGGATAATAGATTTTTTTGATCCCTCAATTCCACCATAAAGTGATAGATGTTGTTTGTTGAATGGCTCACGTCTCCCCTTCACTTGCTGCTTATCATTTGTTTAGTTAGGGATATTGCATCTTGTTTCCTTGTTTTCTGATATAACTTGAAGAAATATCTTTGTAGTAGATTCTGCGAATCAACTATATGATATTTCTATGTTCAATTTAGTCATTGTGCAATTATTTTTTAATGTAAATGTACACCCTAAAGCAACCATTATAATGCTTAGCGAGGTATGGCATTGAAAAATTGTTACTAAGATCTTTATGACATTGTTGAAAATGTATTTGTCATATGCGTTCCTTTCCCAACTTGGCTTGATGAAGGTAATTTACATGTTAAGGTTGCACGTGCCATCACATTATGGTTTGGTGATTCGTCATGACCTATTTATGCTACCCCCTCAACTTTAAGAACACCTATATGTACTGGTGTTCCATTAATGGCCCCAATGCAATCCTATTATCAAATGATACTTCTGATGTTAACATATGAATATGTAATAGGAAATGCATTTTTCTATGAAATTTAAAAAAAAAAACCTTGAAGTATTGACATACTTCAATTATCTTTGCATATCTCTGTTAGTGTTGGAAACACATTGTCTAGTGATCCTATTATGTCAGTGGACAATCACACATGACAATTTCTATCTTCTAAAAATATTTCCAGTAATTATTTCGACAGTGTTGGAATCATTCACTTGCAACTCTTAATGTAAGTATTAATTATAATAGCATGCAATTCTCTTGAGTCCTTGCTGAACCATTCAACTCATGATGAATTTGTTAGACATTAAGCATATCTTTATGTATTGCCTGTAACATACAGAACATGTTGTGGAACTTGGGATGATCATATAGCTACACACAATCCATTGCAGCCACTAATATTTCCATAAAAACATTTACAAAATTCATCTACGGGATATAAAACGACTAAATTTTAGAAGGACACTTGGTTATTGGATTGATATTTTTCATTATTATCCATGCTGCATTATAAGCAGTAATTTCAATCCAGAAATAATTACACATGATTCATCATAACACCACACATATATCATAACACAACATGATTTATCATAAGCATTGAGATAGTACATATGATCAAAACTTTATAGTCACTACTGCCATGCAAAGTCTTCTTCTTTACATACACAAAAAAGGAATAGGATAACAACTAAAGAGACAACCAAGCAAATCAAAAGAATCCCTACATGGATCATATCCCATCAATTTTCATGGCTTTTGAAAAGGTCTTGTAGGTAGTGTACCTTTACATCGATCATGTTATGAAAATTTATTTTTGTTGGCTCCCTAACTATTTTTATAGCAAACAAGTGTGATTGTATAATTTCATAAATTATTTTATTACAATCTAGTTCTGTGATGGTAGCATTTAGAATTAGTAGACCTATTTGATGTTATTGCAGTTGAATACGAACTCATGACTAGACATGCATTAGCGAACTATGAAATTTAATTATTTGGAAAACTTGCCCATCAATTTTTTCTTCTCACCAAATAGTTTATATATTATCATCCTCTTTGATTTATTAACTTTTGTAACATAAACACTTATTTTCGCAGCTCCATCTGATGATGCATTAGAAGTGTCTTTATTTTTAGAGTCCCCAACATCATCCATATCTTATGATAAGCTTGCGTGCACTTAGGATCGACATATTCTTGCCTATAATAACTATGTTTTCAAACACTATATCAAATATAACTTATTTAAAATGCACACCTTTGTGAATATTGAAGCACAAAAAATATCAAAAATATGTTAATTTTGCCTTTCATTTGTCTCAACACCAATTATTAGGTGCATCAATGGTCTTCATCTTTAGATCCCACCCGTAGTCTCTTTAACTCACTCCATTATTTTAAAAAAAATTTAAAGTTGGTTGCTCTTATTCTTCAATTTTATTCTAAAACAAACTCTGTACTTCTCTTCAAAATTTCTAATGAAAGTTTTTGATAAATATTAGTCAGGTCCATAAAGTTTTTATTGCATTTCGTGTAGATATTAGCTTTGAAAAATCCTTGATTTTGGTTCATAATGCTTTTTTAATTTTTAATTTAGCTTATATGATAATTTGTTTTTACTTAAATTTGAATGATACAAAATTTTATGACTAAAATACTCTCATTCATTGTTTTGGATTGATCTCTAAGATGAAATGCTTGTCTTTCGAAATTTCCCCTCTTCTTAACTTCTTTTCTCATTCTACGGCTTTGGTTTCTCTCTTTAACATGTCCCCTCTTCTTGTCATTCTGAGGAGTGAATGTGGGAGGTAGAGCGGTATTAATAGTGTTGGCAACTGATGGGGTTGTTGATAAGATTATAGGAGAGGTAGTTGAGGAGACATGAGAAATGGAAGGGAACTAGTACGGTTTTGCACCCGCTAACCGATGAGGTTCTCAAATAGATTATAAGAGGCGTTAGAGAGGAGGGAAGGGTAAGAAAGGCTATAGAGGAGTAGATGGTTGTGGAGGGTGGGAGGATGACACTAATGAGGTGGATAGGATTCAATGAGAAAATAAAGGGAAACTATAGAGATTTATTTGTCATTTTTTGATTAATTATTGATTCTATTAATGAAACGATGCTCATAGAAGAATATTTTATAATGATTCTATTAGTGAAAGGATGTTCATAGAAGAATCGAGAATTAAGGCGTTTTGTCTAAGCGAGGCGAGACGTAAGCCTCAAAACGAAAAAATAAAGTGCTTAAAAATTATAAATAATTCACAAAAAATGTCAAAATATTAAGTAAATGTCCACTTCAAAATGAGAAGGCAGCTCTAGAAATATATTTCTCCACATAAAGCAAGGACCTTGATCATAAAGTTGAAGCAAGTTCTATATCTAATGCATAAAGCATAGAGAACTGATATCAATAGAAATGCATATTACTATATCACAACATCAATTTACATGAGACATAAGATTTCCTCGTAATTTTTTAAAACCACATAAAAACGTGATTTCAAGTTGATGTTCTCTCTATTTTTTATATATTTTAGAAAATATATAAATAGATGAAAATGTCTCAGTCAAGAATCTCAAAATTTTAACTTTTTGAATTAAGAAAAGTTTATCACAATTTAAAATTTTTAAATATTAAAGATTTGGAAGAACATAAATTCAAAATGGATAAAAAAACAATGACCACTAAACTAAGATAGATTAATAAAGTTTTTTCAATTATTTTAAGAGAGTGATTAGAATTAGAAAAAAATCATTATTGTAATATTTTCAATTCATTATTCCTCGAGGCGTAGTCGAAGCTATTTTTGAAGCAGGCATGAGCAGGCGAAGCTGAAGAAATTACGAACATGAACAAAGATCGTTACCTTCGCTGTAGCAGTTGAGTAGCAGGCGACGCCAAAGCAATCAATGAAGAGGAAGAAGATTGTCACCTTCACTGTGAGATCCGACTTTACACGAAGTAGACGAACCCCAAACAGCTGTCTTTTGTCGAATAAAGGTCGTCTGTTGAGCACTCCTATTAAATCGTCTCTTTCAGAACTCTTCTTATTACGAAAAACACGAAGAAGGCGAAGCCGCAACAACGCACAAAAAGGAGTTAAATCGTTACCTTCACTGCAATGCAATGCGTCGAATTTGACGGGAATGTTGTTGTCGAAGACGCCAAAGATGGCAAAGGAGTTCTCTTTCAATACTCTTCTCATACAAAGTAGGGAAGCCCAAATTGTTATACACGCCTCGCCCCAATTTCTCAAGGCGCTACGCCTCAAGGCGTACACCTCATCAGAAAAGAGCACACACCTCATCCGAGCCATTGAGGCTTAAACCTCGAGTCGTTTGGGTTCTGCCTCGAATTGAGGCACAACTCGAGGTGTACGCTTTGTCCGCCTTTTTAAACGGTGGTAAAAATAATGCTCAAAGTGCATGGTGTGAAGCATTTTACGGTATGGATTGCATATAGGCTTATCCCCTACATATGAGAGAGGTTATTTCTGCTATTCCAATCTTACACATCTCATTGGGACAACTCAATTATTGTGCTAACATGTTTCCTCAACTTGTACCACACAAAATAAAAAATCTTGCTCATTGCTTTGGTCATTGCACTTTGATAACTTCATTGTTCCTGAGTGCGTAGATGGTGCATTTTTTATTGAGTAGGGATAATCTTTTTGTAGTGGTTGTATTTCTTTTCTCACTATATCTCTTTGCGGTAAATCTCTTCTAATATGCTTATACAGCTATTTGTGAAATGCATTTGTTTTATCTCTCACACTTTAACTTGGGCTAACATCTGAAGTCCTTGTATTTAAAATAAACACTAAGTCCAGTTTGTGCTAGTTAATTTCTAAAAAAAATTAATCACTAGGCATTGCTAAGTTATTTGATAGGCGATTGACATGGTGGCTTTATATATATTTGCAGTTATGACCTACATGCCACAAGATTTTCGAGGAACACTCATAAGGCAGCAACGGGAGCGCTCTGAGAGGAATAGACAAGCGCTGGTTGATACTTTGGTTAATTCTGGTGGAAGCATACATGATCGTTATGCTTTACTGTGGAGTCAGCAGATGGAAAGGTCAAACCTTCATCCATCCCGTTTCACATCAAACGTTCACTTACTATTCAAGAAATTTTATGAAACTACATGCTGTTAATCTTATAGACGGAGACAGCTAGCTCAACTTGGTTCTGCTCAAGGTGTCTACAAGACAGTTGTTAAATATTTGGTTGGTGTACCACAGGTGTGTTGGATCAACCTCTTTCTATTTATAACTGTTATATGCAAACTAAATCTATGATTCTGGTTCTATTCCACATTTCCGTTAATTTTCTGTACAAACTTTAAGTGACAAAGTGCTAGAATATCATGAACGGAAAAATCAAAAAGATTGAATAAGAAATTTTTTCCCTGGCACTATCTCCTAATATATATATATATATATATATATATATATATATATATATATATATATATATATATATATATATATATATATAAATGTGTGTGTGTGTGATGTAGGACTACAATGCTTAAAATAATTTGATAAGAACTTGCACGGCTTATTGGTTAGAATAATAATGATTAGAACTATTAGCAAATAAAAATGACGAAATAAAACATAAGAGCGGTCACTTCCATTTAGGCTAAGTTGCACAATAAGAGCTTTGAATTATCAAAATAATAAAGAAAATCAATGCAAATATAATAGCTTTCAACAAAAATCCTTAATTTAACAATAAAATTAGAAACAAATGAGATGCACTCAATCCTAGGTTTACTAAGCTCGGCAGAGTTAGGCGAACACGATCTTCATGACTTAAATCAAATCACAAAAGAGTGGGTTAGACTAAGGAAAGACAAGAGGAGGAAGATTGGAAGACCTTTGTTGGGCTCGGATGTAATCCTCCATTGTACGGTACCAAGTTGTTCTTCTACGGCTCCGACAAGGGTATCCAGGATGTGCTCCACGTATTCTTCGGAAGTATTATCGATCCTCGGGTTGACGTCGAAGAAGGTTGAGTGGAGGATGTGAACAAAGCCGTGCTTGTCGTAGACAATGCCATAATCTGTTTCCAGGTCAGCCATCCATGCGAGAAGTCGCTGTTTTGACTTTGGGAAGTGTTGGAAAGCAAGGAGAAACTTCTCTGATGGTGCTACAGTGAAAATGATATGGCGGGAACTGATGGACAGCAAGCTGTCCTTTTAAGGCAGTAGTTTCAAAGCCTCTGGTTGATGAGAATCCAGGAATGGTTGCAGGAATTTTCTTGCAGCAGTCTTGGAGAGAAGAAAACCCAACGTCGGATGAGGTTTGGGAGGGATTTGTGGAGGAAAATTAGCAATGAGGCCTTGGGGGGTTTTCGGCCAGCAGGGGAGGAGAGCTTGAGGCTTAATTCCAAATTAGAAGGAGTGGTTTTGGAAAGATTTAAGGAGGTAGGGGGCAAGGGGAATTTCAGCCAATAGATAGTTGGGGAAATTGGAATTGCTTCCAAAAGGGGAATTTGGGATTTAGGAAATAATTTCCTAATCCCACCCAATAGGGGTCGGCGGCAATCAATGCTTGGAGAGGATTGATGAGGATAGATTTGTAGCTTCTTAATTTGGGTATTGGAATTAGGAAATGTTTTAATTAAATTCTATTTGAATTTCAAATTCAAAATTCAAATGGAATTTAATTTAGGAACTTTCCTAAAATAGGTTTCTTAATTTAGGAAAGAAATTTTCAAATTCAAATTGCTTTGAAATTAAACCTTCCAAAATTAAGAGTAGATACTTATGGAAAGGATTCAAGGTAGGATTTGAATTTTGGAGGGAGGATGAGAAAAGAGGGCCGACGGTTTGGTGGGCTTGAAGTGGATTTCGGTGGGGGTGATGGGGATGAAGTTGGTCGGTGGTTTGGGTAGTGGGAGGGGTTTATGCGGTGGTGGTGGTGGGAAGTTGAGTGGCCGGTGGCAAAGGCTTGAGAGAACCTTGGCTGGTGGCTAGAGGATGGAAGAAGGGGTTCATGAAAAAAAAGAAAAAGAAAAAGAAAAAAAAATATAAGGAACCACAAACCCGGCCGTCTCCAAGGTTGGTGGGTGATCTGATCTCCCTCTCCTAGGGCTCTCGCTCTCTCTCCAAGCACTCTCAAGATCTCTCAATAACTCAAGCAATAGCACAAAATTTACTTATCCTTCAATCATTAACTTTAGAAGAAGAACATGAGGGCTATAAATAGCCTCGTACAAAAAGGACTCAAAGATAAAAGACAACCTTGCCCTTAGGGCTTACATACGACTTACCTTAGGCAGCAAGGGGTAAAATGAGAAAAACAATTACAACATAAATAATAAATAACATAATAAAACAAATACATGAAATAACTCAAAACACATCGACTCGATCGTGGCCGTAGATCGATGGCCATGCCTCAGATATACTTTTCATGCTCTGATGTCCCCATCAATATGTATATAACATTGCAATAGATTTTATTTAATCATAATTTGAAGATTATTCGATCATGGATTGCAACACAATAGACTTTAAAATGAATACAACAGAGTGAGTGCAACCTCAATAGTAGATTATAAGGAATATAATATAACAGCTATAACACAAAGTAGTGTATTTTAAAAGATATAATATAACATACATAACACAAAGTGTAAGTCAATTATATAATTCACGAACTATAACATAAAATCCATATTACAACAAATGTAAATTCACAAGTAATGTAAACTGGATTAATTAAAAACTTAATATACACAAAATATTAATGTTTTCATCAGAATAATAAATAGATTTTTGAAACTACATTGTTGAGAAATAAATCTACACAAACAATCACTATAGAATTGTATGTGATCATGTATGATTTTCCAAAAGTTTTATTTTTTAAACCAGGTAGATGAGGTGTTTTATGACATATGTTTCATAGTTGCCGCTAAAAATATGATGTAAAGCAATCACCATACTATATGTGCAATAACTATTTAAATTACTTAAATTTTTCTTAAAATTTTGAATTGATTACTTTATTGTATAATTAAGGATGTCGTCTGTCTTCTTCTAGATCCAAGGAAAATTTGATAAGTTCTTGTCTATTGTCAAATAATTTTAACTGTTCAAATAGCATAGGAAAGCACTTGTAGAGTGCACCCATTGTTTTTTTGCAAGTTTGCATAGAAATGCAAGAGGGTTTAGCCATAGAATGTCATAGAATTTATAGGAAGTGAGATCTCACATATAGTTCAATTAAATTTATTTTGATTCATTGAAAAATATATAAGTTATGTACCCATGACTAGGAATTTCTCCTCTCCAATGACTTACATGAGTGCCCGATTAGGCTATATAAAGGAGTCATTTTCTTGAGCTTCTGGAAAATAAAGATTGTCGATCCGCAATACTGATCAAATGGTTCGTCTGACATAATTATGCCAGGTCCATAGATCTTAGGCTAGTGCCAAATGTGCTTCTTATTAGAAAACATAAATAATCAATACAACAACAACAACATCAAGCCTTTATCCCACTACGTGGATTGCAAAAATATAAATTGAACTTAGTGTAAGGAAGATTCAATTTCTCATACTTCTTTGCTGGAATATCTAACTATCAGAATCACATTGCATTTTTGATTTCTCACTCCTATCTCCTCTTGAGAGTTGTCTACCAGTTCAGGCATCCATGGATTGAAATAGGATAGTTACTCATCAATTGGGAAAATGTGATCAATGACGCATAGATCTATAGGCTCATATCTCTTTTCTGATAGATTTATAAAATTTTAGTCAAGCACTTATTATTTTTTAACTTCTTTTTTATAACCCTATTAACTATATATCATTCTTTTGTGCAATTGCAACAGATGGACTGACTTCCTCTATCTTCTAGCCCTCCTATCTGTAGGTGCAGTGGCAAGGGTGGTTGTTCCCTTTTGTCCTTCACCTTGTTTTGTACCTTTGCTTCTTTTGTGTCGCATCCTTAACATCATCTGTGTGAATTGCTTGATTCAATAATATCCATTGCCTCGCTCAACTCATTTTCATCATCCTTATATACAATATTATGAATGAGATTGGCTAGAGGTTCCTATTTTGCTCCAACATTATTTGGTTATTCTCTAAAAAGATTGGTTATGGCATGAGGAAAAATACTTTGCTTAATTTAGAATAGTGGTAGAGAATTTCATCTTTTTCCATGAACAAATACAAGAAATCTTTGGCCGCAATAACTTTGTTGCTCTTCCAGTTCAGCGTACTTGGTGTTAGGGGTGTAAATGGGCTAAGCTGACTCGTAAGCCAACTCAAACTCAACTCGCTAATGAACTCATGAGTCAAGCTTTTCCAGCCTCGTGCTTGAGCTCAAACTCGAGCTCGCATATTAAACAAGCTTGAGTTCGAGTTTGATAAGACTCGGCTAGTTGGCTTGCAAGCTTGCTTAATTAAATAAATATTTAGGGTTAAAAAATAATTTTATTTATTAATTTCTATTATTTAGAAGTAAATTCATTTCTTTTATTAAATTATCGTATTTAAAAAAATTTGAAAGTTGTAATATTCCCAAAAAAACTTTACTGCAAAAAGCTTATTGCATTTAATGCCATTAATGCATCTACTACTGCTATTACTTCTCCCAAAAAATAAAAAAATGTTTTTCTTTCATGCTATTGCTGTTGTTACTTCAAAAAAAAAATGTTTTCTTCTTCGGCGCTTCTCCAATGGGTTGATGACAGATAAGATAAGCTTTTTCGACGTTTCTTCTCCCGCAGTGATTTCGCAAGTTTGCCTGTTGTGCTTCTCGAGTGTACTCCACAAGCTCGAGTCGAGCTCTCGAGTCAAGGAGTTAAAGGATGAGCTGAGTTCAAGTTCATTTTTTGGGCTTGATTCGAGCTCGAGTTCGAGCCAGTTTTCTGACTGATAGCTGAGCTTGAATTTGCTATAACGCAAGCTCGACTTGACTTTTTTACACCCATAGTTGCTGTTATCTGCCTATGGAACTCATCATTTCACCTAGGGATGCAAATGAATTTGAACTCATTTACTAAAAGAATGTTCAAACTTGTCTTGAGCTCGATTCAAGCTTTTATGATAACATTGAAGGTTGACTCATTTAAATTCGAGCTTGCTCGAGCTTGATTTGAGCTCATCTTTAACTTAGTTCATTTTATGATCAACGAGCTTTAAATGAGTAGCTCATTTAGAGGCTTTTCGATCTTTGAACGAGTCGAGCTCATTGCTTTAAACCATAATATTTTAACATAATTTTTTTTTAAACTTAATATACTCATTGAGCTTAAACCTTAATATTTAAATTAAAAAAAAGAAACTTAGGAGCTTAAATTAATATTTTAATATTATAATTATTAATTTAAATCATATAAAGCATATCACATAATATAAAAATATCTTGTAAATATGAGCTTATCCAAGCTGAAAAGTCAACATTTTCATTGCTTAGGTGAATTACTAGCACAAACCAAGAAGTTCCTTTTTTTCATTTAAATGGTATAATGGTAAGTTTCCCCTATGATGTCGGACTATATGCATGAACATAGAATTGTGGCTTTGGGAATAGCTAAATGGGAAACTGGTTTGCGGGAATTAAGCTTTTGGAATTGGTCAATGGGGATTAAAATGGGTAAATATTAAACAATGAACTATTATATTTTAATTTTAAATTATAACATTTTAATTCTTAATTTTTTTAAATTATAAATTTAATATTCTTATTTTAAATTAGATTTATATTTATATTTTGTATATTATATGATTATTTAAATTTTAAATACATTTAATATGCATATATTTTTATTTATAATACTCATATACTTATATACATATTACTGTTTAATTGAGTTTCTTAACAGGCTCATCCACATCCTTTAAACGATATTGTTTATGATAATAATTAATTTGAGCAACGAGCTCTTTAAGTTTGTTAATTTAATAGTCAAGTATTTATAAAAATGTTCAAGCTTATTCGATTAGCTAATCAAATGATCACGAATGAGCTCTAATTGAGCCGAGCTAGCTTTTCAAATACTCAGTTCATTTGTAGCCCTAAGATCTTCTCCCATCCTTAAGATGGCTTCATAAGCCTAATACTATAGTGATATTGCATATCTAGTTATAATGTATCAAGTTGGGCATTCTTTGTTAGTGCATTAGCTTCATAGTGCACCATGCCCCTCCTCAATTCTCTTAGTGTTTCCTTTTATGCCTGCCTACACATAGATATAAAAAAAAGCCTCTCATCTTCAACCATATCAAGCTTCTTAGTGAAAACGACATTGTGTATATCATAGTTGAGGAGAATACACTATATTAAAAAATATAGCCTAAGCTTCCACAAATTAGCTAGCATAATGCACTCCATGGAAGCTTTCTCCTGGCCTTTTTTTTTAAGTTCATGTACCTATCCAAGAAGTTCTCACGCAACCTATTGCTCTTCCCATCTTCTGCAATTCCTCAGATGAGAATTGTCTAAGCTACAACTAATGATATAGGGAAATTCAATGATTTCAAATGTGATGTTCCTCCCTCCAATGCCAAACATATTGGAGTATCCTTCATTCACATCATCATTAACCATTCTCAGTAATAGTTGATGAATTAGGGTTCTAGAAAATTACATTTAAGCAGTTCTAAAGAATTGACCAAAAGGTGATATCTTACTTTTAACGAGATCGTCAATCTTGTATTATCTAACTAGCTTTCCATCAAATTCTCAGCCTTGTGTGTGGCTCGAGCATTGTAATGTCCCTGTTTTAGTATGATTAGCGTAGACACAGGGATACTTAATAAAATAATTAAAATGACCAAAATAAATCATCATCATAGAACTATGATTGAACCATGATTAAGTCATCTTCGATCATCTTGAAGCAATAATCAAACCATTATCAATTCATGATCAAACTATGATTGAACCATCTATGATCATCTTTGAACCATCCTCAAATCATCATTCAAAGTTCGAATGATTATTGTACCATGATCGAATTATCTTTTCAAGCAATAATCAAACCATTATCAATTCATGATCAAAATATGATTGAACCATCATCAAATCATCATTCGAAGTTCGAATGATGGTTGCACCATGATCGAATTATCTTTTCAAGCAATAATCGAACCATAATCAATTCATGATCAAACTATGATTGAACCATCTATGATCATCTTTGAACCATCCTCAAATCATCATTCGAACTTCGAATGATGATTGTTCCATGATCGAATTATCTTTGTTTGAGCCATCTTTGATTATCATTCGAATAATCTTTGATTATCATTCATTCATCTTTGACTCATAATCTAACCATGATCGCTTGTTCATCTGGAACATCTTTGATCATGTTCAAAGATTGTTCAAATCATGATGGAAGATGTTTAGATCATGGTATGATCATTGCTTGAAAATTCTTTGAATATAGTTTGAAGATTGTTCTATTGTAGTTCAAATATTTCTTGATGGTGATTTAATCATTATTTGAAGATGTAGGTGATTCAAAGATGGTTGTAACAAGTTTGTATCATGTCATCTACTGTTACTTTGGGTTTAAGATTTAGAGCGTGAGCACCTATTCAATACTATATAACTAAATGAATGACATCATTAACCTTCACAGATGATGAATAAAGAGACCATTGCCGTGAAATTCTGCTACAGTCAAAACTCATGCTTTGATGTCTTTGGAAATGAAGAACTTTATAGGAGGAAGGAAAGTTGAGGAACTCTTATGATCAAAAGGTTGTGTTACTGTTCAGTGAGAGTTCCAACTCTATTTGTTAAAAAGATGGTTTATTTTGGTCCGAAATAAATTTCGGTCATATTTGCTCAAGAAAATAAATATCAGGCATATTTCTCTACTTTCTACAATTATGGAGCATATAAAGTTAAGTTTCCCAACATATATATCATAATAGAGTTTAAACATAAACAGAATTTGCAGACCTTCATACACACAAGGCACAAACAAACAAAATCATGTGCACGAATGCACCATGTACCTATTAGGCTATTACCTGTGTGACGAACATAAATGGCTAGAATGGTGGTGGAAGCTAAAGGGATGGGAAGTTTAATTGATATGTTATTACATTTGATGTAATGTTGGGTTTTGAATTATCAAATTTTAATTAATTTCTTTCTGAATGACTCTAATTCATTTCCTTTCTTACTAGTCATGCTATTTCCCTTTTTGTGGCTCACATCATATCTCCTCTTCCCTCTTGCAGGTTTTGTTAGATTTTATAAAGCAAATTAATGATGATCAAGGGTACTATATCTTAATTTTCATGAGAGGCAATTAACTTAATGTTCATGCAAAAAACATGTCTATATGATTTTTATGGACTCATTTTGACTAAATTAGATGCGAATGTCTCATAAAGTTTGATATTTGTCAATGTTACTCTATTAGACCAATGGAAGAACAACGACAACGCTATGGACCTTCTTTATATAGCCTTACAAAGATGGTGCTTTCAATTCGATTTTTCCTGCTACTTTCCTGGGGACGTGCCGAGAAAAGAAAAATGTGAGCTACCTTGCTTGACCCTTGTACTCACTGCCAATAAAATGATATATATGGATCTTTCTGTTTTTTTTTTTTTTGTTGATAATTTTCTTTTTCATGTCTCATCTCTGAGCAGACAAAAGGATCAACTATCAGTTATCCAGCAGGCTGTTCAAATTTACACGTCTGAGTTGGAGAAATTCATTGACTTTATTCGGTAATTATCCCTGTATCTTGTTTGACTTAATATATTAACATGCCATCTCTTCGATTTACTTGTTGTTTTATTTGATTCTATTTTAATATCTAAAAGACGTGTTGTTTCTGCATATCATTCATTTGTTAGACTTCCGAGATTAATATTTCAATATAATGACATTGAATACCAAAATACTGCATTCTATAATACTGAAAATTGAGATCTTATTCACTGAATATAATTTAGATATGCTGGGTCCCAATGGAAACATTGGTTGATTAGCAGCCTGCTGCTACTAAAGTGCATTTGTCGCAGTGGTTATACTTTTAGATGTTTTAGCTTTTGTTACTCTACCTGTCTCTTTCCTATGACCAAATTGTAGTATAATTGTGGGAGGATAAGCTTGAATGAGTGGCCAATTCGGTCTCCATTGTGATCTGGAGATCATGGTGTTGAACCACATAAATGGCTTCTTGCGTTGCAAGGGTAAAGTTGGTCACATCAGTTATTCCTTGACATTAGCGGGAGCTTCATGTACTAGGTTATGCCTTTTGTTAACTTATAATATATAATTGGTTTGCTTCTCGTTGGGTTGTTTACTATTGTATATAGAAGATAATTATTTAAATTTGCAGTGGACATGACTATGATGATAAGTTGTCTAATGCAGTGTAGTCTTTGTGAATTCTCCCTTCTTTATATCAGCCGAGGATGCTGGTGCCATAGAATCGAGGCATGTTCTCTTTTCATTTCCCCTTAAATATGCTTTTCTTGTTTTAAGCTTCGTCTGATTTCAGACATTGCAATCCTGAGTATGAAAATAATAATTCAGAAATAAATGTCAGTGTCTTTATTCTGAAGTCTTGTACCATGTCAATCTTTACAGGAAGAGTGATGACTACAAAGAAACGGTTGTTCCTCCTGGGAAGACACATGAGGTAAAGATGTATTAGCATGATTCTTTTTTTTTTTAATTTCAGCTTATGGATATCTTTTTTTTTATCAAAAATGTATTGGTCACGAGTCATTCATGGTTATTTAGAACTCAAAAAAGCTGTTTAAACCATTTATTTGATAATTTTGGAAGTCGTCATTAAAAAAAAAGGTGATCTAGATGTTGGTACTCCTTATTTTAATTTTTTTCTCTGATTAATAATCAATCAAAGGTCAAGACTTCTAGTGTTCTTGGGGATGCTATTGCTCTTTGGTTGGCATTTTTCTGATGCTATCACTTTTGGATTCTCATTTGAACGTTGTCCTAAGTAGATGTGGAAACTAGATATGATAATTGCAAGTAGGAACATCGAATCCGTTCTTCATCTTAAGTTATTTAGTATGGTTTCCTTACCGGTTTTTTAACTTTTTTTAAATTTGAAATCTTAGCATATAGAATATATTTTATGTAATTGACCTTTTAAACCCAAGTCCTACCCTTAGCTTGTTGACCCATGATGGATGAAAAAATTATTATTTCAAGCCTTACTTAGCTTGGCTTATTGACCTAGCCATGATTGAGTTTGGTTGAATAGTTAATAAAACTCTAGTATGCCCTTGATAATAGTTTGGGGCTCAAATGCCATTAATTAGGGGTGTAAGTGAGCCGAGCCGCTTGTGAGCCGGCTCGAACTCGACTCGTTAACGAGCTCGCGAGCCAAGCTTATCGAGCTTCGAGCTCGAGCTCGAGCTCGAGCCTACAATCGATCTCGAATGATAAACGAGCTCGAGTTCGAGCTCAACCCGACTCGACTCGAAAGCTTGTCAAGCTACTCGATATAATTATATATATTATATATTATAATATTTATTTTTTATAATATTTGAAAGCTTATTTTATAAAAAATCCTATCCGCAGCTATAGTTTTTCAAACGAGCTCGATCTCAAGGTCGAGCTTTTCAAACGAGCTCGAGCTTTCGAGTCGAGCTCGAGCTTGATATTTCCTAAACGAGTCGAGCTCGAGCCCACTTATCGAGCTCGAACTCGAGCTCGAGCTCATTAAGGATTAAACGAGCCAGGCTTGATAAGGCAAATACTCGACTTGACTCGACTCGTTTGCACCTCTACCATTAATCCATACTGAGAACTTAGAAGGCATTGCGTATGAGTCGAGTAGGGTTAAGTTATTAGATTCAAGGGTTGTGACAAGTTACTTTTTTTTTTTAATTCTTTCTCAGGATAGGTACCATGACCTATCTTAATATTAGCTAGGATGGATGAGTATAAATGGGTTGCATTTATATTAGTGCAGTAGACTCGAGCCATCAACTTGAATTGATACCATAATTAGAGGATAATGGTATTAAATACATTTGGTTGTAATCTCTGGTGGTGGGCCGAAGTTGTGTGTTGACATGGACTTTTAATCATGCCTGTCCCATGGGCAATGTTATGTTGTTCATTGTACTGATGGCCTAAAGCAGGATTTAAAACATAGGCATCAAAGGAAATCTCCAATAAGCATTTTTGTCCTTATTTGTTAAATTTTAATAGCTACTATATTTATCTCAAATAACGTTGTTAAAGCCTAATATGAGCATTGAGATTATGCCATTCTGCATAATATATATTTTAATTTGTTTATGTAGGTTTTTAAAGATGCTATTTGTTTTTAGTTGATAGATCTCTTCCATTGTGTTTTTTTTTTGCATGATGTGAATTACATCCATGTTTTGAGGAATATGGCAATCCTTTCGTGATGAATAGACCCAATGGATCAAGCAAAAATAAACACTTAATGATTGTTATTAAGTAATAGTAAGAAGAATATAAGGTGAGGGGTCCCTTTGTTTAGATCTTAATCATAAGCCCCATCTTTGTTTAGATCTTAGCAAAACATTCAATTACTGATCAGTACAAAATTCAACAAAGATGTTGTTTGATTGCCTCTTATATTCAACACATTGATGTCATTAGTCACAAAATTTTCAACAATTTTTTTCATCACATTTCCTACTCTATATGTCACCTAAGCAGCGTATGCCATTCTACAGGTACAATTAGAGCAAATGTCTGTATGAATAGCAATTCAACTCAAATGAATTAATCTCAAAAGAGCCAATGAGTGCAAAACACTAAATTCGAAGTTTGTTTGAATTTTCATCAAATATTGATCAAGTCTCAATCAACATTGCTAGAAATTTTTCATGCAAATATTCCAGGATTGATCAAAACATATTTGAATGTTGATCGAAATATTTTTGAATAATGATCAAAGCTTGTTCTATCATTATTTGAACTTTGTTCATAAATATAAACAAGATTTTAATGAGCTTCAAATAATATTTGATGATGAGTTGAACATGTTTTGATTAATGTTAGGATAAATTTTGAGTGATGTTTGAAGCTGATAATTTATTGTCTCACGTCCTTGTGGGTTTAGAGTTCACAGTGTAAACATATATCATTGCCGAAGATGAAAATTTTGTAAATGTTTAACGTCACTAACCTCAATGAGAATCATCAGTTAGTTGGAGACGTTTTGTCTTGGAACTTTGCCTCATGATCATTACTTGCAAATGACAAGTACCATTGAAAAAAGGAGGCATTGAAAATAGGAAGCTTCAAGCAACATGTTGCTTGAAAGGTCCCTTATATAATCTCGTTTATCTCTTTGAATTCTGGTTATTTTAGTTCAAATGGATCTTTTGGGTATATTTCCTTGAGAAATGAAACAGGGGCATATTTATCAAATTTCGGACATTATGGAGCATATGATGCCAAATTTGCTTTTTATAAAATGGCAAAAGGTTAGTTACAATATTATAAGAAAAAGTCACTAAAATGGACAAACTCTTAATATGAGAACCAAATAGAAATGCATGCTTGATATTTTTTTCAAGAAATGAGTAAAAGTGTGAAGAGAGGGATCAAATCCATAACCTCATCATTTGGTGTTGGGGCATGAACATCTAGGCCAAGTTGGTTTAACAACTTGATGTAATTGCTTTTTTTTTCACAAGTTTAATCACTGGAATGCCCTGCAAGCAGGTTGAGATTGCTCCACCTCCTTTACCTACTTATTTTTTTTGGTGCTGGTAATTGTTTGAGTTAAGTTTGATGGGGAGTATGGACGTCTGTCTGGTCCTCTTTCTCTAGTTTACATCTGCTTTATGGCACTCTTATCCAACGGTGGATCTGTAAAATTAAAAAAAAGAGTGTCTTGGCTTATTTTATTTGAGATGTTCATTTTAATGATCAAAATTAGCAAGTAATGTATTTTATTTGGTATGATGATGGTGATTATCCTGTGTTGCCAAAGAGCTTTTATTTGTCATTTTAAATACAGTAGTTATTCTTCATGTAAGCCGACTATACATCACATTTAATAGACTAGGAATAAGTTTCTGAATCTATTGTGTTGTTAGATTTTTATGCTCATCCCTGTTCAAAATTTAGCATCTTAAAACCCTTGGCATGCCTAATATCTGGTAGTTGTGTGGCTATGGGTTTAATGACTTCAGACGTCCTTAGTATCTTCAGCAAATTGAGAATCATAGAAATTATAGACATTGCTTCATTAACATTGAATTTTCAAACTAAATCTACCTTACTAAGTAAACTTAAGTTTATTTTTAAAGTTCATTTTACTTTTTAATTCCTTGGATGATGATCCTTGGGGCCAAAGCAATTTTTAAAGAGTGGAAGCATAATGTAAAGTGCTTGACCCCCAAATTGTCACGATCCGGCCCGGTTAGCTCGTATATACGAGGCGGGAACGAAATCGGACGTTCAGATCAATCACTATTCATCTTTCATGTAAACAAAAATTTTCTAAACAAACTTCAAGAACAAAAAGCGCCTCTAAAATTTTATTTCCATTCCATAGAGTGTTCACAATATACAAGATGACAAACTTCTAACTATTCATGCTATGCACGCCATCTAAAAATAAAGTAAGGAACCACAACTAATAAAAGCAATAAAAGAACCTGTCACCCGTTGCTCGACGACTGTAAGTAAACCTCGGGTGATCCGCCATCACTTATGAGAAGGTTCTCCTGAAAATTTTCCAAAGCTAGGGAGTGAGCTACGCTTAGTAGAAATTTCTAATCCTAAACATGCTCATATGACTAAAAATAAAATGTACATTTTTTTTAAACTAAAGGGGGTCATGCTTTTCTTTTCTTAGTCATGCTATCTTATTTATGTCATATGACTGAGAGATCATTTAGTTACTATATGCATGTGTCATTTGATATGTATGAAATAAATGTCGTCTCAAAATGCTTACTTATTATTATATACAACCGTCCCGGAGTACCAAGGGTGTACTGATCAGGTACACAAACCTCTTTTGGCCATTTATTCCTTTTTCCTCTTTTGCCCCAAGGGCCATAATGTTCCCATATTGCTCATATGTGCTTTTGCACCGTCTTTGGTACTCCATAATCAATCATACACAATCATTTCTATAACTTTTCATATGAACATACATTCTTTCCTTTTCATATAAAATGTTTGACATGAAATCTCTAAACATGAATTTGATAACATGTAATGATTACACTTAAATACTTAAGCATGAAAGAAACAATGAAGTATATTGCAGGTGTAACAAATATTCAATTTCTATAAAACATGTAATAAGGGTTTTTCTATAAAACATGTCATAACGGCTTTAATATATAAAATGATATAAACATGAAATAACAAATGAACATGTAAGGAAAAGAATTCATACCTCCAAAAGTTATGAATTCCTCCTCTCTTCTCTTGATTTACTCTTCTTGCCACCACCTAACGAAAAATAATTTAATTTAAACTTCTTGCCAAAATAAAATTTATAATTCTTTTAGAAACTTTGTATAATCTTCCTACACTTATTCTTAAGGTACAACATCATCAATCTCATACTCAATTTTAATTTTTTTATAATTGAATTTTGGATTTAAATAAAATATAAATTATAAAAACCTAAAAATTCATCCAATTCATCCTAAGTCATTCTAAACCATTCCCCTTTCTTATACATATAAATAAATCATTATTATTTTCGGAATTAAATCATAAAATTATTAAGAAAATTATTTTTTTCTCAAAATTGCAATTTCTTTTATTTAGAGACCTCTCTAAATCATTATTAATAGCTTAGTGAACATGCAACCCTAGAATCCCTAAATTAGGAAAAACCCTAAACTTTCCCTAATTTTTAAAATTAAAATTCCTTAAGAAAACTTTGCATTTCTTAAATCCAAAACCCTTCCCTCATCTTCTTCTAACAATCCCTACAAAATAATAAAATATAAAAAGAGAAGCCATAAATTTTGGATTTAATGTTTTTCTTAAGAAATCTTGACATGTAGGGTAGAAAACCATAGATCCAAACAAACCTAAAGGTTTTCTAAATAATCCCTAAGAAAAATAAAACCCTAAAAATTTTACTTCAAGAAAACTCAAGAAAAATTTCATATTCTTCAAGAAGAACTTACCTCATACATTCTCCTATGCTTTTCTAAAGAATCTCGTCGGAATCTCACCCCTGAGCCCAAGCCGACGCCGTTCCTCCCTTCTCCTGTCGCCTCTCTCACGTTCGGCCGAAACAAATCAACAAGTGACCGAATATTTCGGTCCCTTAGGGCTTATGAGGGCTTAATGAAAGGCTTTTACGCATGTGCCCTTATGCATATAATTTCTCTTTTATTTTATTAAGGGCAAAAATGGAAAATCTAGCCAAAATTATTTAAACGATCTTCGGCGAATTTTAACTTCAAAACCGTGCTAAATTAGATATAAGTTCTTTATACCATTTCGATCGAAATTTCGTGACGAATTTAATAAAATTTATTTCGTTGAATTCCGACGACATTAAAATTTCACTTAAGTTCGTCACGGCGCATCGAAATGCGTACGACGCATTCAAATGACGAATTGCGGGTTTTACAATCCTCCCCTTCTAATGAAAATTTCGTCCATGAAATTTAAAAGAAAGGAAAAACAAACATACCTTACTCAAAGAGATGAGGATAGCACTTCCTCATTTATGACTACTTCTCCCACGTGGCATTCTTTTCCAATCCATGCTTCCATGAAACTTTCACTAACGGTATCTCCCTGCTTCTAAGTTGATTCACACTAACCTCCAGAATACGATTTGATTCTTCAACATATGTAAGATCTGGTTGTAAGTCTATATCTTTCGATATGATCTTAGAAGGATCATCTGATATATACTTCCTCAGTGAAGAAACATGGAACACGTTGTGGACAGCATATGTAGTGGGTAAAGCTAATCTATAGGCCACCTTCCCAATCCTTTACATTATCTCAAAAAAACCAATGTAGCGATGACTAAGTTTGCCAACCTTGCCAAAACGAAGTACACCTTTCATTGGCCTAATCTTTATCAAAACAAAGTCTCCCACACTGAATTCTACAAAGCGGTGCTTAGCATCATAATACTTCTTCTGTCTATCTTGAACTGCTAGTAATTTATCCCTGATCAATTTGATTTTGCTTGTGGCATCATCAACAAGATCTGATTCAATTACCTTCCTCTCACCTGTCTCTGCCCAACAAAGAGGTGTTCTACATTTCCTTCCATATAGGGCTTCATAAGGTGCAATTCCTATGCTGGCTTGGAAACTATTTGATGTGAAACCACATGCGGTGAACATGAATTGCACGTTAGAGATTAATGAGAGTTTAACTTTGCAATGTTAACGATAAAATCTAGCTTACTCAAATTGGATTCAAGAAACTTCGTGATAGATTATGTTAACGGCAGTAATTACATTTAAGAATTACATGAGTCTTGCAAAATATAACCAACATAAACTAGGTAATGCAAATAGCTACTACTAAAGCCACACGTTTAAAATTTAGATCATTCACCTTGAGGTCCTTTCATTGCTCTCAAAAATATGGGCTAGCGGAGGAGGATTGTAAGTAAACTCAACGATGCCACTAATAGACAAGTAATCCCGAGAGGACTCGTCGCCGGGAAGGAAGCCGGATTTGGAGGAGCGAACTCCAAGCGCCCTCTCGAAAACCTGAAATAATTCCTTCTAGAAATCTGAAATATATTCAGATTTCTTTCAGAAATTGGCTGCAGCTTTGAGAGGAAGAGGGCTCAATTATGTAAGGAATTTGGAGAGGTTCTAGTGGAGGAATTGCCACGTGATGGCCTTGGAAGATTTCGGCCCAGCAGCGGACTTTTATTTCCCAGAATAAACTCCAGCAGAGGATCTTGGACAACTCGGCTAGCAGCAAACAGGGATTTGGAAAACTTTCCAAAGAAATGGGCTGCTCTTACGGATGAGTTTCAAAACAATTTCATAAAGGCGAGGGGGGGAAATTCCCGTGATTTAGCTGGCGGGATGTAGAGGGGCTGAGGTGGAGTTTAATCAATTCCTAATTCCTTTAATGGGAGTAAACTTAGAATTAAAGTTAACAGGAATTTCGGCCAAGTGATTGGCTGCATTTGTGGAAAGATTTCAAAGCCCAGCGATGAGGAGATTTAGAGAGTTTGAAATGTTTCCAAAAGGAAGAATGAACTTAAGGCAATATTTCTCATTCCAGATTCTCACGTGGAAGGATAGGGAATTAATTATTGCATTAATTCCATAGGGAGAGGTTTTATTTTGAAAGAAATCAAGTGGTGGGGCATGAGGGGAAGAGAAAAGTAATGTTAATTAAGTGGGGCCCCATGGAGAGTAAATAACTTAATTAAATCTGAATTATAATTTCAGATTTAACTATTCCTTAGGTAACTTCCCCAAATAGATTTAAAATGAGAGGGAAACAAATTCAAATTTCAAATAGCTCCAAATGTCATTAATTGCCTTGCCTTAAGATGGATTTTTAATTAGGCAATTAATTGAAACACCTGGATTTGAATTTCACGGGCTTGGGCAAAGCAGGGAGATCCGGCAACAAGGGGCTGCAGGGAAATGGTGGCTGGGGGCTCACGGCTTGGCTGTTAGCCGTGAGATTGGGGAGTGACAGAGGGGTGGCTGCACGGGGAGAGCACCAGGCCGGCGGATCAAGGCCTGGAGGGTGGGCTTGCCGGCGGGAGGAGGCAACCAGGTGACCGGTGGCTTGGGCGGCCCAGGGCTAGGCGGCAATTGCAAGGGGAGGAAGATAGGGAAAATTCAAGGGATTCGAACGACTACGAATTTACTAACCTCAAATGTCTTCTCGTTGAACTTCCACAAGATTAGTTAGCACGAACTAGAACTCACAAAGAGATCTAGTTTTCTCCGGCGAACTCACTAAGAGATCGAGGAGGGTGAAGAACTCACCAAGAGATCTTCTTGAACTCACGAAGAGAACACATAGTTGTAAATTTTCATTTCATCAAAACTAAAATTACATGAGAAAATGGCCATATAAATAGGCCTCAAAATGACAAGACAACAAAAGACTAAAATGCCCCTCGGGCTACAATAACGACCAACTGCCCATAAGGGCAAAAACGGAAAAACATAAAAATCAAATAAACTACTACATAAAATGATGAAAATAAAGGTCATGATCGTGGCCGTCGATCTTCGGCATCTCCTGATGGTACATGTGTCGCAATCTCTGACGATGTCCCCATCATTCTCCCCAGGTGGGAGAAAACTCGACCCCGTCGAGTAAGCATCTATAGAGCTCTCGTACCACTCTAGTAAGTCAGGGTCTAGTCTCTGTAGCTCATCTCGGTCGATCCACACGTTTTTCCATCTCCGGCTTTCCTGCCCATTGAGCCAGATACCTCTAACGACCACCGTCCTTAGTGGAAAATATGTCATCGCTAAGTATTTCTTTAATCCTCTCCGCGGTAGGTCATGTGGGGAGTTTTGGGAGTGGAGGTAGGCTGGGGAATCTCACCAGGTGGGGACTCACAAGGCTCATCATATAATGGATTGGTGACGTTAAACTCGGGTCCCTCATAGGTTACAAGGTCTTCAACGTTAAAAGTGGGGCTAAAGTTAACCTTCGGGAAGGTCTAGCACATAAGCATTTCTGTTAATTTTGGAAAATATTTAGGAAGGCCCCGCGCTTCTCGCGTGTAATTTCCTAACGGTTCCTAGTGGGAACCGCTCCGGACGAATCCGAACCATCACATAATCTCCCACTTCAAATTCTTTAAATCTTTTCTTGAGGTCTGCGTTAAGTTTATAGTCAGCATTGCTCTGTTTAATTCTTTCATTAATTTCTTTGTGCAATTCATGTAAATGGGATGCAAATGCAAGGGATCGAATGACAAGACTCATGCTTACAAAAGTTTAAAGCATAGACAAAAGGAAGACAACAGACTACAACACACACACAACATACTAACTCACACGACACGTTGCTCGAATAGGGATGGGTCACAAAAGAGGGGTCTAAAGTGTTCAGTCTAAGGGAACTGGTGTAGGAGTGATGAAGACATCCTTAGGTACCAGGGTACTTCTATGGGAAGTCTCAGTTAGAGTCGTAGGTAGTCTCCTAGTGGGGGTAGTGTAATTGACCAGATTAATCCAACTAGGACAGAGATGGTCCTCATCAAGGTAGGGTGAGGCTATAACGTGCAAAAAGTAGGAATCAGGAATAAAATAGGATGATTGGTCCTGACTCACATCTATAAGGGGATATCCCAAAGATTCGTCAACCGGCATGGGACTTATAAGATGGGAAAAAGTTCCCAGGACATCTGTGGGTGCAACAGTAAGAGAGAAGTCTGGAATGACACACGTAGTCAAATCTAAATCCAAAGGAGCAGCTCCAAAGTTAGATTCTAATGAAACAAAAGGAGGCTCATTATTCAAATTAGGCTTAAAGGATTTCAGACTCAAGGTACTGTCTTCCAAAGTAAAATCAGGTTTGGTTTCAATCCTAAGATCCGTAGGTTCCGTTTCACTTGAATCATGTGACAAATTCGATTGACTTACATTCAACTTGAGACTAGCTAAGTCGCCATCAGAACTATCCAAAATTAAATCAGAGTTATCCGAATTCATCTCAGTAATTAAATTAGATTCTCCCAATTTTAATTTCATTGTGTTCAAGGTCAGATCAATCTCTTTCGGGATCAAATCAATATTGTCCAGGCAGACCTTATCCAAAGGGATATCGTTAATGATATTAGTCTCAAGAGGGGCCAAGGTCTCGAGGTTAAAAGGTTCTAGACCTCCTAAATCAGGGTTTAAGTCCGGCAGGGGGTCTAATTCAATCACTTCAGTTTCATCCTCAAAGAAGTCTTCGTTATCATTAATATCATTAGCATCCACGAAATGGATGCACTCATTCTCAGGTTCAGGAGATCTCTTCTTTTTAATGCATTCCTTTATTACAATCACACCTGCAGGGTCAAGGAATGGGGAGTCTAAAGGTTGACTGGGATGGTTAGAAGTGGGTCCAAGTGGGGAGCCATAAGAGTTAGGTCTAACAGAAGGCCCAGTAGTGGGCCGGCCACCATGGTTAGGTGAAGACCTATAGGGTGGGGTAGCAACTCTGATGTTACTAACAGATGGGTGACCATAATTAGGGGAAAGGTATCTTAATCCAAGTTCTCGTCTCATGTTTTTCCAATCGGAGGTAGGGTATTCGCCACGAGACTCTTTATGATCTTCTAACCTCATCCAAAATTGGAGAGCATTACCGCTCAGGTGTGACCTAGCAATGCTAAACTGGCGAGAATTAGGGATTTCATGCGATTCAAAATAGTCCTCTAATTGTCTAACCCATTCTCTAAAGTAGTAAGGGTCCAAGGAACCATTAAAGGTGGGTAGACGGTAAGGTGGCTCAAAGCGAGGTCGTTGTGGCTTAAACTTGGGTCTAGGTTGAAAAGCAGAGTGGGACACATAATTCGAGTGGGGATAATCAACGGGTTTCTCTGTCATAATTCTAGTCATATTGCCCACTAGGTTAACGATGTCGTCTAAGCTCTTTTGAAGTCTTATTGGGTCCATTGGTTCGGGTTGGGGTTGGTTAGGGACGGTGTCGGGGCGGTGGACAGCACCTACACGCTATGTTAGGAGGCTTCTAAGACTTCAATACGCTGCAGGAAAACTAGGGACAGCAACCTAACACAAGGTGGCACGTGTCTAGCAGGTTTAAGGTTGGAAGCTAAGTGTGGACAGCAACTAAGACAACTTTCCGGTCAATTATAAGTCTCTAACAAGTGCAGAATTTGAGTGGGCAGCAAAAGTACACGACTAGGAAACTTAGTCTAAGTGCTGAAAGTGACTCCTAATGTGTGGACAGCACTTATGACTTAAGTTAGGAACTCCCACTACCGATAGACACTGCAGGAATTAAAAGACAGCAGCCAAAACAAGTGTTAAAACTCCCTAAACAGTGATTAGCAGCTGCAGGAATGTGATGACAGCGGGGATAAGGCAAGCCGTAGCTGTTCTAAACACTTAGGAATCTACCAACAAAAGGCCAACACTAAGATGCTAGCTAGAATGACATAGTTCAGCTATATGCTTGCTGGAAATGCCAAAAACAGTAACAAAACAGTGAAAATATTTTATCTAAGTAATGATATGCATGAAAATTTCAAACTACAATGAGAAGCTAGACCCTAGGATGCATCTAGCACAAGTCAAGCATGCTAGCCATGCTCTGATACCAAGATGATGTGAAACCACATGCGGTGAACATGAATTGCACGTTAGAGATTAATGAGAGTTTAACTTTGCAATGTTAACGATAAAATCTAGCTTACTCAAATTGGATTCAAGAAACTTCGTGATAGATTATGTTAACGGCAGTAATTACATTTAAGAATTACATGAGTCTTGCAAAATATAACCAACTTAAACTAGGTAATGCAAATAGCTACTACTAAAGCCACACGTTTAAAATTTAGATCATTCACCTTGAGGTCCTTTCATTGCTCTCGAAAATATGGGCTAGCGGAGGAGGATTGTAAGTAAACTCAACGATGCCACTAATAGACAAGTAATCCCGAGAGGACTCGTCGCCAGGAAGGAAGCCGGATTTGGAGGAGCGAACTCCAAGCGCCCTCTCGAAAACCTGAAATAATTCCTTCTAGAAATCTGAAATATATTCAGATTTCTTTCAGAAATTGGCTGCAGCTTTGAGAGGAAGAGGGCTCAATTATGTAAGGAATTTGGAGAGGTTCTAGTGGAGGAATTGCCACGTGATGGCCTTGGAAGATTACGGCCCAGCAGCGGACTTTTATTTCCCAGAATAAACTCCAGCAGAGGATCTTGGACAACTCGGCTAGCAGCAAACAGGGATTTGGAAAACTTTCCAAAGAAATGGGCTGCTCTTACGGATGAGTTTCAAAACAATTTCATAAAGGCGAGGGGGGGAAATTCCCGTGATTTAGCTGGCAGGATGTAGAGGGGCTGAGGTGGAGTTTAATCAATTCCTAATTCCTTTAATGGGAGTAAACTTAGAATTAAAGTTAACAGGAATTTCGGCCAAGTGATTGGCTGCATTTGTGGAAAGATTTCAAAGCCCAGCGATGAGGAGATTTAGAGAGTTTGAAATGTTTCCAAAAGGAAGAATGAACTTAAGGCAATATTTCTCATTCCAGATTCTCACGTGGAAGGATAGGGAATTAATTATTGCATTAATTCCATAGGGAGAGGTTTTATTTTGAAAGAAATCAAGTGGTGGGGCATGAGGGGAAGAGAAAAGTAATGTTAATTAAGTGGGGCCCATGGAGAGTAAATAACTTAATTAAATCTGAATTATAATTTCAGATTTAACTATTCCTTAGGTAACTTCCCCAAATAGATTTAAAATGAGAGGGAAACAAATTCAAATTTCAAATAGCTCCAAATGTCATTAATTGCCTTGCCTTAAGATGGATTTTTAATTAGGCAATTAATTGAAACACCTGGATTTGAATTTCACGGGCTTGGGCAAAGCAGGGAGATCCGGCAACAAGGGGCTGCAGGGAAATGGTGGCTGGGGGCTCACGGCTTGGCTGTTAGCCGTGAGATTGGGGAGTGACAGAGGGGTGGCTGCACGGGGAGAGCACCAGGCCGGCGGATCAAGGCCTGGAGGGTGGGCTTGCCGGCGGGAGGAGGCAACCAGGTGACCGGTGGCTTGGGCGGCCCAGGGCTAGGCGGCAATTGCAAGGGGAGGAAGATAGGGAAAATTCAAGGGATTCGAACGACTACGAATTTACTAACCTCAAATGTCTTCTCGTTGAACTTCCACAAGATTAGTTAGCACGAACTAGAACTCACAAAGAGATCTAGTTTTCTCCGGCGAACTCACTAAGAGATCGAGGAGGGTGAAGAACTCATCAAGAGATCTTCTTGAACTCACGAAGAGAACACATAGTAGTAAATTTTCATTTCATCAAAACTAAAATTACATGAGAAAATGGCCATATAAATAGGCCTCAAAATGACAAGACAACAAAAGACTAAAATGCCCCTCGGGCTACAATAACGACCAACTGCCCATAAGGGCAAAAACGGAAAAACATAAAAATCAAATAAACTACTACATAAAATGATGAAAATAAAGGTCATGATCGTGGCCGTCGATCTCCGGCATCTCCTGATGGTACATGTGTCGCAATCTCTGACGATGTCCCCATCACTATTGTTGTAAGCAAACTCTATCAAAGGGATATGAGATTCCAAACCTCCACCAAAATCAAGAATACACAATCTCAATAAGTCTTCAAGAGTTTGAATAGTCCTCTCAGTTTGTCCATCAGTCTGAGGACGGAAGGTTATATTGAATGTCAATCTAGTGCCTATAGCCTCTTGTACTTTCCTCCAAAGTCTAGAAGTAAATCACTATCTCGATCAGATACTATGGACTTAGGCATGCCGTGCAATCGTACAATCTCAGCCACATACAACATTGCGAGCTTCTCAACTGAATCGGTCAATCGGATAGGTAAAAAGTGAGCAGACTTTGTAAGCCTATCAATGACAACCCAAATAGCATCATGACCCTGTCGTGATCTGGGTAAACCCGATACGAAATCCATAACAATATCATCCCACTTCCACTCTGGAATCAGTAACGAAATCCATAGCAATATCATCCCACTTCCACTCTGGAATCGGTAAGGGTTGACCCAGATCACGACAGCCATGATGCTATTTGGATTGTCATTGATAGGCTTATAAAGTCTGCTCACTTTTAGCCTATCTGATTGATTGATTCAGTTAAGAAGCTCGCAATATTGTATGTGGCTGAGATTGTATGATTGCACGGCGTGCCTAAGTCCATAGTATCTGACCGAGATGGTAGATTTACTTCTAGATTTTGGAGGAAAGTACAAGAGGCTATGGGCACTAGATTAACATTCAATACAGCCTTCCATCCTCAGACTGATGGACAAACTGAGAGGACTATTCAAACACTTGAAGACTTATTGAGATTGTGTATTCTTGATTTTGGTGAAGGTTGGGAATCTCATATCCCTTTGATAGAGTTTGCTTATAATAATAGTTTCCAAGTCAGCATAGGAATGACTCCTTATGAAGCCCTCTATGGAAGGAAATGCATAACACCTCTTTGTTGGGCAGAGACAGGTGAGAGGAAGGTAATTGGATCAGATCTTGTTGATGATGCCACAAGCAAAATCAAATTGATCAGGGATAGATTACTAGCAGTTCAAGATAGACAGAAGAAGTATTATGATGCTAAGCGCCGCTTTGTGGAATTCAGTGTGGGAGACTTTATTTTCATAAAGATTAGGCCAATAAAGGGTGTACTTCGTTTTGGCAAGGTTGGCAAACTTAGTCCTCGCTACATTGGTCCTTTTGAGATAGTGAAAATGATTGAGAAGATGGCCTATAGATTAGCTTTACCCACTACATATGCTGTCCACAACGTGTTCCATGTTTCTTCACTAAGGAAGTATATATCGGATGATCCTTCTAAGATTATATCGGAAGATGTGAACTTAAAGCCAGATCTTACCTATGTTGAAGAACCAGATAGTATTCTGGAGGTTAGTGTGAAGCAACTTAGAAGTAGGGAGATACCGTTCGTTAAAGTTTTATGGAAGCATGGATTGAAAAAGAATGCCACGTGGGAGGAGTCATAAATGAGGAAGTGCTATTCTCATCTCTTTGAGTAAGGTATGTTTGTTTTTCATTTCTTTTAAATATCGTTGACGAAATTTTTATTAGCAGGGGAGGATTGTAAAACCCGCAATTCGTTATTTGAGTGCGTCACACGCATTTCGATGCGCCGTGACGAACTTAAGTGAAATTTTGATGTCGTCGAAATTCAACGAAATAAATTTTATTAAATTCGTCACGAAATTTCGATCAAAATGATATAAAGAACTTGTATATAATTTCGCACGGTTTTGAAGTTAAAATTCACCGAAGATCGTTTAAATGATTTTGGCTAGATTTTTCATTTTTGTTCTTAATGAAATAAAAGAGAAATTATATGCATAAGGGCACATGTGTAAAAGCCTTTCATTAAGCCCTCATAAGCCCTAAGGGACCGAAATATTCGGTCCCTTGTTGATTTGTTTCGGCCGAACATGAGAGAGGCGATAGGAGAAGGGAGGAACGGTGTCGGCTTGGGCTCGGGGGCGAGATTCCGACGAGATTTTTTAGAAAAAGCGTAGGGGAAGGTTTGAGGTAAGTTCTTCTTGAAGAATATGAAATTTTTCTTGAGTTTTCTTGAAGTAAAATTTTTAGGGTTTGATTTTTCTTAGGGATTTTTTAAAAAACATTTATGGTTTGTTTGGATCTATGATTTTCTACCCTACATGTCGAGATTTCTTAAGAGAAACATTAAATCCTAAATTTATGGTTTCTCTTTTTATATTTTATTTTGTAGGGATTGTTAGAAGAAGGTGAGGGAAGGATTTTGGATTAAGAAATGCAAAGTTTTCTTAAGGAATTTTAATTTTAAAAATTAGAAAAAGTTTAGGGTTTTTCCTAATTTAGGGATTCTAGGGTTGCATGTTCACTAAGCTATTCCCAATGATTTAGAGAGGTCTCTAAATAAAAGAAATTGTAATTTTGAGAAAAAAATAAATTTCTTAATTATTTTATGATTTAATTCCGAAAATAATAATGATTTATTTATATGTATAAAAAAGGGGAATGGTTTAGAAGGACTTAGGATGAATTGGATAAAATTTTAGGTTCCTATAATTTATATTTTATTTAAATCCGAAATTCATTTATAAAAAAATCAAAATTGGGTATGAGGTTGATGATGTTGTACCTTAAGAATAGGGGTAGGAGGATTATAGGAAGTTTCTAAAAGAATTAGAAATTTTATTTCGGCAAGATGTTTAAATTAAATTATTTTTCGTTAGGTGGTGGCAAGAAGAAGAGTAAATCAAGAGGAGAGATGAAGAATTCATAATTTTTGGAGGTAGGAATTCTTTTCCTTACATGTTCATTTGTTATTTCATGTTTATATCATTTTATATATTAAAGCCCTTATGACATGTTTTATAGAAAAGCCTTTATGACATGTTTTATAGAAATTGAATATTTGTTTCACATGCAATATACTTAATTGTTTCTTTCATGCTTAAGTGCTTAAGTGTAATCATTACATGTTTAAAGATTTCATGTCAAACATTTTATATGAAAAGGAAAGAATGTATGTTCATATGAAAAGTTATAGAAATGATTGTGTATGATTGATTATGGAGTATCAAAGACGGTGCAAAAGCACATATGAGCAATATGAAAACATTATGGCCCTTGGGGCAAAAGAGGAAAAAGGAATAAATGGCCAAAAGAGGTTTGTGTACCTGATCAGTACACCCTTGGTACTCCGGGACGGTTGTAGATAATAATAAGTAAGCATTTTGAGACGACATTCATTTCATACATATCAAATGACACATGCATATGGTATCTAAATGATCTCTCATTCATATGACATAAACAATATAGCATGACTAGGAAAAGAAACCCTTTTAGTTTAAAAAAAATGTACATTTCATTTTTAGTCATATGAGCATGTTTAGGATTAGAAATTTCTACTTAGCGTAGCTTACTCCCTAGCTTTGAGAAATTTTCAGGAGAACCTTCTCATAAGTGATGGCGGATCACCCGAGGTTTACTTACAGTCGTCAAGCAACGGGTGACAGTTCTTTTATTGCTTTTATTAGTTGTGGTTCCTTACTTTACTTTTGGATGACGTGCATAGCATGAATAGTTAGAAGTTTGCCATCTTGTATATTGTGAACACTCAATGGAATGGAAATAAAATTTTAGAGGCGCTTTTTGTTCTTGAAGTTTGTTTAGAAAATTTTTGTTTACATGAAAGATGAATAGTGATTGATCTGAACGTCCGATTTCGTTCCCGCCTCATATATACGAGCTAACCGAGCCGGATCATGACACAAATTGTAAGCCTCAATGCATAAAACTTATGCTTCATATTCTTCTTTACGTTTTACAAAATTCATAAGATGTAAGAGTGTATAAATGCTTAAAATGTGATAAGCTCGAAAGATTAAGACATACATGCCAGATATCAGTTGTAAGCACACTTTTTTTGACATGATATTTATGTTTTTCTACAACCTAAAAATGGGGATGATATGTCTGTGTAAAAAAAATCATTGTTTTAATTTTGAAGTAGTTAAACATTTTTTTTTAAAGTGTCATTTAAACAAATTTTAAAAGAAATTCAATGCAGTACATATGTTTTATTTTTAAACTGGAATATATATCTTGTTTTCATTGCAGAAGAAATCCTCTTAATTAAGCTTTATAACAACTTCTAAGTAAGCAATCTTGAAAGTTAAAAATGAAAATCCATATTTGCAAAAATATATATGTGCTTTGGACAAATCTAGTCAAATGACAGAGGGAATTGATCCTCAAAAGGGTAGTTATTTGGATGAAATTTAATATTGGAAAAAGCCTAAAATTGATCCATTCAATAGATCTTGATTAATTTGGTCGATAGCACTACAAAATTACTCATTTATTTAAGTTTTACACAAATACCACCTACTTTCCTATGTTGTGGTGACGTGAGTGACGTCATCACGCACACTCAATCTCATCTAAACAACCAGCTTGCTAAGGTTTGTCAACACATAATTGATTTTGTTTCCCTAATTTGAAGCTTATAGCATGAGCACAAACAAAGTATGGGTTTTTGTTAATTAAAATGCACATATCACAAGAAACATTGCATAATAGTATACTTTTCATCAACTTTCATACACATCATAATTATAAAGTGGTCTATGACAGTTTAAGTCAATATTGACCAGAAAAATGAACTAGTAGATCCTTAACCTATTTGAATGAACCCAAAAATACCTTGAACTAGCAATCATGAGTTATATGCCAAGAAAAAAAAGCATGCTGGCATGACTTGTGTAGCTTTTATTCTCATTATCAGTTTCTTGAAGCTGTATTCCACATCTTATACAATTTCAGTTCGTATAAATTCTTATGTTATTGATTTCCAGGTGATTTTGACAGTAGATACTGTGAATTCATACATTGCTTGGGATTTTTCTTTGACCCAAGGGACGCTAAGTCTGGTATGTTTTATTTTTACCCAGAATCGAGACAATATTGTCTACATTTTTATTGTATCATCTGATTCAGTGCAATTCAACTCTAATCATTTACAATGTGTACATTTGCAGATTCTCTTTATAATTTCTCTAATAACAAATCTTTTCTACTGTGTTTAACAAGATAGCTTTTTTTCACGTCAATTTTCATATCATTGCAGATAATAAAATAGTTTCTTGTCGGTAGAGTTTAATGTCCACAACATGCATCTTTAGTCGCTTCAGCCCACATGCAACCACACAAATGCCAGCACCCAAAATGACCTTCGATGCTCAAGTCAACAACAGAGTTACAGAAAACAGCCTATCTAGTAGACACGATCTAGCTCTTTAGAACACCCTATCTATCTTGTAGATTCTTCGTGATGCTTTTGTTCTCTTTGGACAGAGTTTCAAGAGAAGGGAAGTCTGAGAAGATTGGAATGAGTAAAAATAACTTGGAGAGCTTGCATATAGGCATGGGCCAAGGGATTTTTGGGAATAGCCTTATAATAATCAATTGTACCAAAATTTCCCAACACGCTCAAGGTGATATTATTCCTCAATGCTTGAGGTTATAGGTGCCAGCATGGATACTTGGTTAAGTGAAGTGGGGCCACTAAAATCATAATTATTGATTATAATTTTATTTATTTATGAGGAGTTTTTTTTAATATTATAAAATAATAAACTTTACATTATATTATATTGAAAAAAATAATGAACTTTCATGTTCTTCTTGATTCTAAGTTTAGAAGTTTTGTTAAATAGATCATTTTAAATTTGTTAAACTACCCTTTTTATTTAGAGAACATAATTCTATAATCATACAATGATATGAGTACAATAAAGGGTAGTTATAAAGAATTGCTTGAGAAGAAGAAAATGTACAAGACAAAATAAAGCTAACATGAGAGCTAAGGATGAAGTATTCTTCAGGTCAAGAAAGCTACGAAACACTCATTTGAAGCTCTTTTTAGATTGGTGAATATTGGGGATGTTAATAACTTTTTTTTTAGTTATTCTTGCCTTGTTTGATAAAAAGGAAATTTGTTATCCATCAGAGTGTGAACACTTTGAATGCTTATGTATTAATCATAAGACTATTGTGAATCACGATTATCAATATCTTCATTAATTGAATGGAGATGAGGTGCTTCAAGAGTAGGAGGATCATTATAGATGTTTTTTGCTTGTAGATGATGTAATTGACCATGGTCATTGGTTAGGAGGGAAAGCATAACTAATGAGGACATCAGATTTCGACACGTGTACCATCGCTAGAGACGCAGATCGACGGCGACGATTCAGAGCCTCTACTTCTGATTTATTTGCATTTTATTTTATGTTTGTATTTTCTGTTTTCCTAGTTCGCCGTTGTGGGCATTGAGTCGCTTATGTATCCTGGAAGGGCATTTATGTCTTTTTTTTCTCTTTCATGTTGGCCTATTTATATGAGGCCTCATGCATTGTATGAGGGAATGGATGAATGATATTTTTTTGACATTTCATGTTCTCTTTGTGAGTGCAAACCTCCACGATCTCTTAGTGAGTTCGTAGGAGAAGCTATATCTCTTTGTGAGTTCTAGGTTTTCTTGTTCTAATAGTTTTGTTTTCTTTCTTTCTCTTGAGCGATTCGTCGTCGTGGAGATTCGGTTGAAGAACTTGTGGAAAATTGGATTCTTGCTCCTTGGATCCCTCAAAATTCTCCCTGAGATCTTTCCTCCCTTGCTCCCTACCGCCGGCCCTCCTGGACAGCCCAGGCCGTCGGCCTGCATCCCCTCAACCCGCCGGCCTGCATAGCCCAACCCGCCGGCCTGCAACTCCCTTCCCGCCGGCCAGCCAGCCGCCCGCAGATCCCTTTGCCACCGGCCACCTTGAGCCCTTGCCGCCGACTTCCCCCCTTTAGCCCTCCTTGCAATTTGAATTTCCCTCCCTTAATGACCTTCCTAATTGAGTCCCTTAAATTAGGGAATTAATTAAGAGGAGTTACAATCTTTTGAAATTCAAATTCCCTCCTAATTTTACTTAAATTAGGGAGTTACATAATATAATTAAAAATCTGAAATCTAATTTCAGATTTTGATTAATTAAATGTGGTCCCCACCTACTTAAATCTCCAATCTCTCCCCTCTCTACATGGCCGGCCCCCTCTTTGTGCTTCCCATTAATTGCACAATTATTCCCTCTCCCTATTTTGAAATTTAAACTTTAATTTCAAAATAAATCCCTCCAATTTCACTTAAAACTGAAAATTATTTCAGTTTTCACAAACCCTAGCCCACCTATGATGCCGCCGGCCCCTATTCTCCCTCTCTCATTGAATGAGCCATAATTCCCCTTTAATTTGGGAATTCAAAATTTAAATCTCAAATATTTTTCCCTCTTAAATCCATTAAACTGAAACTAATTTCAGTTTTTCTAATTAACCCTCACTCTCTCTCCCTATCTCTACCGCCGGCCTCTCCTTCCCCCTCCTAAACCCGCCGACCGCCCTCCCTCTTTTCTTCCCATTGTTGGGTTGCTTGTGGGGATTGCTCGTCTTCAAATCCATGGTGGATGGCGGATCCAGCCGTTGATCACGGGCTCTTCTACGATATCTACGGAGATCTCCACGTCTTAAGATCTCCTTTCTTCGACGTGGGATTCGGCTTCGACAATACCGTCGAAGATTACTTGGATCGGATTTTGCCGACACTAGTGGACGCCTTCGACGACCAATTCTCCGACTACACGTGGATCATCGAAAGTCATCCGCCCGCTTCTCCAACTCCCGCTTCTTCCCCGGCGACGAGTCCTCTCGGCATCACATGTGTCTTAGTGGTATCGCTAAGTTTTCTTGCGACCCTCTTCCGCTAACCTCCACATCAAAGAGAGATTGACGGACCCCAAGGTGAATGGTCTAAATTTTAAACGTGTGGCTTTAGTAATAGCTATTTGCATTATTTAGTTATCTTTTGATTATCTTTTGCAAGACTCTTGTAATCCTCAAGTGTAATCGATGCCTATCGCTTAATCTATAACGAAGTTTTCTTGAATCCTACTTGAGTAAGCTATATTTTATTGTTAAAGTTGCAAAGTCAAAGCTTTCACTAATCTCTAAAGTGCAATTCATGTTTCCCCATGTTTGTTTCACATCAATAACAGGATTTGATTTCAATGGGAAGTCTAAGATTTTTTCTAAATATTATGCGTATGCTTAACATGATAGTGGAGCACCATGCATAGTAGTAGAAGGAAGGATTTTAACATTTGTTTTCACCCTTTTTGCCTTTTAAGTTTAATTTTTTCAAATTTTTTATGAACCTTGAATTATTCAGAGTAATTATGCTAAAATATTTTATGGGAGTAACAATAGGACAAGATAACTTCAAATTTTATATTATGTTAATATTTATAAGATGTGCAACCAATCTACACTTTCTTTTTAAGCGAAGTAGTAACATTTGATTCAGTAACAATGGTAAGTAAATAAGAAATGTGTATGCTTTTAAATAAAAAAACCCAAAATTTATGAAAAAGAGATGTCTATGATATTTCCTGAATACTTTTTAAAATCCAACAATCTAAAATTTGTGCTCTCAATTTTAAGTGTTTAGAATTAATCTAATCACTCATGGATAAAAGATTTCAGAAGTTAAGCTAGGTTTTAAATTATTCGAAAGAAAAAATTTCTCATTGAAACATCTCTTATTAACTTAGGCAATGGTCAAGATGCTACAAAATCGATTCATGATTAGATCTGCATCTTCTCATAAAATAACAGATTAAATATACATTTCTTCATAAAATAATAGATTATATCTGCAACTCTTTATACATCTCTTGTATTCTTAAATACTCCAAAGTAGCAACTAATGTTTTCTCATAATTAAATCATCTTCGTTTTATGCTGGTTTCATTTAGATGTCCAAAATTCCTTAAATTTCTATTTATTTTTATTATCATTTTTTTTTGTCTTATATTCTTGCTCTTAAATTATAAACATCAGTGGAAGATTGTATGTCTGCAAGTTGCAGAATGATGAGCGTATGAGTGGGAGGAGGCGATTAAGCAAATGTGGTCGAAACTTAAGCTATTAGGCTATTAGGTAATTAGGTGTCTCAGCTATAAATAAAAAAAGAACGAAGATTTGTGAGCGAGTTGGAGAAGGCAGAATTTCAGGAGATAGGTGGGACTATTATGGTCAAACCCCCCATCTACAATCCACCCCTGGCCACAATATTCGCCATGCAGTCAAATTATTAGGATACAACGGTATGCAAAATTCCTTAAATGGATTTGTAAATAGAGATCCAAATTAACTTAGATATGCCTTGTATCGAATTAGTCCGTCTATGTTGAACAACCAAATAGAGATGTTTAAACAAACAAAAAGTAACAACTTAGATAAAATAAAATAAAATAAACTAACTAATGAAATCAAATAAATTTTACTAAAATCTTTGCTTAATAAGAATATGAATAAACATACAGATATCTATCAGTCCTACTAGGTTACTGGCTATGCAATTTTTCATTATGATAGTACAGGTATTGCATCACATAAGTATGGCCCATGTTTGACCTAGTTCCTCTATTCTGTCACGTTTGTACTATTTTGGACTGTGATATGTCATGTTTAGTTGGTGGAGTAAAGTAGACAATTGTTTTGTAAAATCAATGCTATATTTAGTAACATATGAAAAATTTTTTTTCATTTATATAAACCTAATTTCATATCGCAATCATTGAAAAATACATAACTAATCCATATTATATAACTAATTACATGTTTTGTCATAAATACTAATAAATGTTCTATTTGATTTATTATTAGGCTAATCTTTTGAAATTATGTAAAATAAAAGTTAAAAATATTTTTATAAATAGCATATTGTTTTATATTAACTGACCTATATATTATATATTCTAGAAGACATTATGATTTAATCTTAAGCTTTGATGTCAAATTTGATGTAGGACATGTTTGGTTCTAGAATTTTTAATGCAAATATATTATGAGATGCATAAAATCATATAACGAACACTTAAAATTCTGCATGAACTCATCATAAAATAACTTTTGGTTTTATCATCTCTGCATGAACTCATCATAAAAGAAGTACTGACCAGCACATTATGAGAATTCAATGCAGTGACAATGAATTAAACAAACATGGACCAAGCAGGATAAGTTTTAGGTCCGTATGAAATTAGGGGTTTAGAATTCAAAGCAGTTACTATCAACTGAATAAGCATGGACCATGCAGAACAAGTTTTAGGTCCCTCTTCACCATGAATCTGATCAGCTTTTCTATACTATAATTTTGTTGCTTGTGTTATTGGCCTCAATACCCTTGTTTCCCTCCTTTTATAGATGTTGATGTAGAACGGAAAATGGGTTTTTCTAATCGTCTTGAAGAGCAAATCATCCCAAAAATCTGAAACAATTCCTTACTGGAAATCTGAAATATTTCAGATTTTTCTCACAAAATCTGATAGGAATTCCAGCATTTTCCCCACAAAATCTGAGAAGAAATTCGATTTCTTTCTTGAAAGAGAAATAGAGTTTTGGAGAGAGGATGGGTTTCAATACTCCAGTGAGGTGTTGATTGGGAAGAGAGAAAGTGGGGAGAGAAGTAACCCAAGAGGGGCAATTCAACTCAAAACTCTTGACTTGGGGAGCTTTCTCGGGCAAGAAGGAATTTCTTACAAAAATCTGAGGTGAACCTCCAGATTTTAGTAGAATAGGATGTAGAGAAAATTGGGGGAGGAGTCAAGCCTTATTGGAGATGGGAAGGCTGATAGTAACTGCCGAGCTACAGCTTCTGCACTAGAAATTTTGTCTGGAACAGTTATGAGAGAGGAGGAAGGCTGTGGGGGGCAAGAGAGGCAGTGGGGAATTAATTCCAGGAAAAAAAAAGGAAAAAAAAAACATTAACTGAGCCGGAATTAAGGAGGTGGAATTGTTTCCTAATTCCAAGTCAGGTTTTGGGAGAGGATTTAAAATTTGGCCCTGTAGAAAATTCGGCTAGGCTGAAATTAGGTGGAATTGGAATTTTTTTCCTTAAAGGATGGGGATTAGGAAACAATTAAGGAATGTAAGCCAAGGGGGATGGGAGCCGGCTGTATCCATAGGGAAAGAGGGTTTTAATGCATTTAATTGGGATTACTCAATTTGGGGGTGGAGTTTATGAAAGAAATAATTAAACCCTATTTGAATTTGAAATTCAAATAAAATTAATTTAGTAACTTTCCAAAATAGAATGATAAATTAAGAAAGAATTCAAATTTCAAATTAGTGGAATTTGAAAATTTGAAAACCGCCCAAAATTAAATCACCCAAATTAAGTTTGAATTACATCATGAATGAGACTCAATACTTTCCTAAAATAGCTTTCTAATTTAGGAAACTATTTGAAATTCAAAATTAAAATTTCAAAGGATGAAAATAATTTCCTAAATTATTTGAACTTTTTAGGCAAGCATTAAGGTGACATTGACTCCTCATTCATGGAGACAAACAAGAGTGGCCGGCGGCTTATGGTGGAAATGGAGACGACGGTTTGGAGATGGAGAAGATGAAGGTGGACGTAGGTAGAGGATGAAGATGAAAACTAGGAGCAATAAAAAGGAACAAAAACAAAGATAGAAGATAAAACGAAAGAGAGAAAATAAAAACTGCGAGCCTCAGACTCTTCTGAAGACTGACGGGTGATCCGATTGCCCTTCTCCAAGGGACTTCAAATCACGAGCCCAGACCCCATCCTGCGGCTGGTGACAACTTCGATTCCTTCCCATAGGAATCTCACTCTCGTTCTCTCCCAAGAACATAAGTGTGGAACACAAAATTTTCATATCCATTAACCATTCTATTACAATAGCTTAAGGCCCTATATATAGGCCATAACATGAGAAAATAAAAAATTACAAAAATGCCGCTTGGGCCATAACACTCAAATAAACTAACCTAGGGGTAAAACATGAAATAACATAAAATAATAGCTAAAATTCATAAAATAAATTTTAAATAACACTTTAAATTAGAGCCGTTGATTTACGACGCCTCCTGTGATAGATGCGCCAGATCTTCGTGCCAATGTCCGCATCAGATGTAGTCGATTGCCTTTATCTTTATGAATAATATTATCAATTGTATGAACTCATACTTGTCAATTTGATTTTATTATCAGGTTCTGCTGAATGATTTTGGTCTAATCAATTGTTATTTAATATTTGTTTGTATTCTTTTTTTCAATTATCTTGCAAATGCAAGTTCTGCAGTGTTTGCAGCCTTCACTATTAAGTTGGCACAAATTTTTATGTGTGAATTTTTTTTTTCCTTTTTTTTCCTTCTTTTTTGAGATTTCAGAAGGTCGGCGTGTAATGCTTATCATTCTTATCTCAGGGACAGGATATTGGTTTTCATGTGGAGTATGTTAATCCGTCTGGGAATGTTACAGTAAGTTTCTTCACTACAAACTAATTTTTAAAGATAAATAGCATTTCTTTTCTATTTCCTGAATCTATTAGCCTTTGAATTGTGTTTTCTTTGCTGTAAACTTTTTATTCACTTCCCCTTATGTGGTCTTCATTTTTTTTTTCCAGCTGATATTACCTTACCGGCGCTATGATTCTGACCAAGTAAGTTCTACCGTTGTTACCTTAAAGTATTTAAGAAAAAAAAATTAACATTTTTTTCTTTTTCTTTTCCCATTTTCTATTGTTTACAGGGAAACTTTTGCACAATCTTGACTGGATCATACAAACTTGTCTGGGACAATTCTTATTCAACATTTCTGAAAAAGGTACTTAGCTTTAGCCACTTTCTTTGTGTTATATGGATGCTGATTTCTTCCTGCCAAATTGCATATACAATAGTCACACACTTTATGCTACTTCAATTTATCCTACGTGCCTGCACGTTCAAAAAGTTTCTTTTGCAAAAGCTATTTTTTGTGCTATATTACAATTCAAATAACTGCGAAACTGTCCCAAATTCCATACAAAGCAATCTACTCCAAACACAACTGATGAACAAGCGTTACAAGACCTGTTTTTTGAGCCGTTCAATGAATTCTGACATGATTTTTTAATGACCTATACATTGCCGGAACCAAAAAGCTGGAGATGTTTTTATATAAACTCATAAACTGTATGTGGTAGCAATTTAGTTCACTTGGTAAAGATTTGTCAAAATTATTGTGGGTTCAAATCCTGCTTGCTCTAATAAATCTCCACTTCTTAGGTTGAAAAAAACTTGTGAACAGCCAGTTGGCAGGTTTTTTTTCTTGAGCCTTAGCTCCAACCATATATATGAATATGTTTATGTTTTGATTTAAGAGACAATTTAATATTTTTGGTTTAAGAAATAACATGCCACTATCCCTTGGGCGTAATCATTTTAAATATTGGGATGCATCAACATGGTCACAGTGGCATAAAGACTTCTATTATTAATTAATATAGGGCACAAATGTGTATGGAATATATATATATATATATATATATATATATATATATATATATATATATATATATATATATATATATAAAACATAAAATGCATACAATGCAATGTCACCATCCTCTTGGGTTGTAATCATTTAAAATCTTATGAGTTATGATGCATCGACATGGACACAGTTGAACAAACACTTCTATTATTAATTAATATAGGGCACATAGTATTATATATGTATATATATATATATATATATATATATATATATATATATATATATATATATATATATATATATATATATATATATATATGTGTGTGTGTGTGTGTGTACATATTTGATGAGTACCCTAAAATCAATTGAATAAGAATTATTCATATAGTAGTATAGATTATTAGGTTGAATTTGAAAAAGTTGTTCTTCTGTAAATGAAAAAAAAAAGGAAAACCAACATAAACAAATTAATTATTGAAGACATATTCAAGGATGCAAAAACTTGTTAAAAGATTTTGTTATCTTTCATAAACCACGATAGCAGATAAAAAAGAATAAGAAAACTTGGGGAAGAGTAAGAACAATATAGAAATAATAAGTGAATATCAAAACAAGTATTTTAAAAACATTAGAAATAGTGGAGTCCTCAGTAATTTAATATAGGCTTGTTAAAAAGTAAATGTAAATTGTCTTATACCGAATAAATTATCCAGTTTTAACATTCAATTATTTATCAAAAGGAATACTAGAATTTGTTTCCTTCTCATTCTGATGCATGCATATTTTGGCTTATTTTCGTTTTATTGTAATTTGAATATTATAGTTGTGTTTTATGTTTTTTTTTATGCTATCCAGTGATGGAGAACATCTAATGATCATGGTAGGTAATGCTTGGGCATGACAAGCCTGGGTATGCTAGATTATTGGGCCCTTTTGGTCTTTGGGCTGCTTGTTGCCTCTCGGGTTGGGTCTTGGCTACTCTCGGGTTAAGCCTTGGCTGCTTTGATTTTGAGCTGAAAATTTGGGATCTTATTGGTGCTAGCTCATTAATGCTTGAGATGATGTTTAGCTTATAATTTGGAGGAGTAATTGCATTATTTAGCTCATAAATTTGAAAATGTATTATTCTTTTTAGCTCATTATATAGAGTTGGAGCTTGCCTCTTCCCCTTCTTTGTGTCCCCTCGATTTTTTTCCCTGGTGCTGATCTCGTGGCTGGTTCTCCTCCCTTTGCTGGGTGCTGGTTCTGATCCCTTGTGTTGCCTTTTCGATTTCTTCCCTGGCTGCTTTCCCATGGCTGCCTCTACCCATTTCTTGTGCTGTCTTTTCGGATGCTGTTTGTTGTTTCCTGCTAGCCTTCCTCTTCCCCTTAGCCCTTACCTGATTGGTTCGGTTGGAGGTGGAAATTGGCTGTTTGGCTCCCCTTTTTCTCCTATAAATATGAGGTGATTTTGTCATGAGGAGGTTGTTGATTAACTTGAGAAAAGTTTCTAAAAACCTGAGGGTTTCTTCTCCTTTCTTGGAAAAGCTTGAGAGCTTATTCCAATTCTCTCTTCCTCTCTATTTCGTCTTGGCTTTTAATCTCTTCTTCTCTTCACAAGTTCCACTCCACTTGTATCCTTCTTCTTGAGCTATTGGGAGGTGTTTGTTGGCTGATTTGGAAACATTTGCCGGAGTAGTTTGGTTGGATGTTGGACCTTGTTGCTGTGGTGGACCCTTGGTTTGCAAGTCCTAGCACTTATCATATTTTACCTACTTTTCGTTCTATGTGAGGAAACCGCTTGCCGGTTGTTCTGAGGATAGTATTTTTATTTTATAATTTTGTTTCGTTTGTTCGAATTTTTGTTTGTCTTGGTATTTGTTTGGATGTCCGCAATCTAGATTGAATAGAGTTTGATTTCTATTGTCCAAGTGTTCTCCTATTTGACTTTTCTTTCTAGTTTGCCTGCATCACATTCACTTGCCATCTACTCGCATTATTAATAATAACATAGATCCCTAATTTAGATCATTTTGATAAAAAATCAGTAATCTTCAAACCCTCGGATCATTGAAAGATTCAAATTCATCTCCAACAATGTCTCATATTTTGTTGTCTTCTATATAATTTGAGAATTTTTTTTGATAGAGCATGAAAATTGGTATGCAATAAATTGAATCTTCAGCAGGTCATGAAATGTTTTTATTTCTCTTTGTTGATTGTATAATACGTGCCCAAAATTTTCTCACAACATGAGGAGGAACAAGTTGATCGAGCAATTTCTTGGTACTAGTTTGAAGTGGAGGTGTTAAAGCTTCTTAAATCAATCAAAATCATTTTTGGATCCATCATTTATCACATAAAGATTCATAATTTCCAAATTAGTCTAGATGTCAAAAGATTTTTGATAGTTCAACATTCATTTTTTCTCACTTTTCTTTTAAAAAAAATGATCTAAACTGGTTTCCTCATTTTTGAAATTTACATCTTTTAGAGGATATGCTGAGGATTCTTTTGAAATCTTTCTCAACTCGAGCACCTTTTAAAATTTCAAGAAAATATAATAAGTTAACACATACTATTTTGCTACATAAAATAATTAAAAGTATAAAATATGCAATATATTGAATTCAAAGAATGAGTTAAAGCAACATAGAGGTTTGTTATTTTTTATCCACTTATTTTATAAAATAACAAGAGTAATAGTCCAAAAGTTGATTCCTTATGATTTGTCTGTATTTCATGTATGTAAATTGCATTCTTCATAGATATAGTGAATATCTCATTTTATAATTTAGATGAAAACAACATTTATTTGTATCAACAACTCTAAACATGTTATACATGTTCAATAGAAGAATGAATATAATTGACATTGTCACCCCTAAAGATCATAAAACAATTTTTCTTGCATTTTCATCATCCTCATGATAAAATGACCATTTTTCACTAACCAGCATAGATTGAAGTGCATTTTTAAATTGTTTGAATCTTCTCAACATCACAGTCGATACAAAAAAATGAGTTTCAACCACAATTGACATTTAAAGTGTTGAGAAATCATGAAACATAGAAATTATTATAGAATGATTCATAGTAAAACTTTTTATCATGGGTATCTCCAACAATAACAATGATCCAATAATATTAATTCTAAGTGATCTCAATAGTTTTAGCATTCTTAGTTGACAAATATGTTTCAAATCAAGGTTAAATAAGATCCGCCTATGTTTACGACCGCATAGAGAAATACTTCCACTAGTCTAGAGATAATTACTAGGTTGCAATATTTGTGTCTCATTATTTACCACCATCTTCTGTCTCACTACTCTTTCTCTCTCATGATAATCCATCTTCCTCTTTTCTTTTCATACTTATTTATCCCTTCACCTCTTTAATTTTAAAAGTGAGTCCATCCCCATTTTCATTGCAGATCAAAAAATCTAAAAACCAAACAACCCAAAACAAGAGTCTAAGAGATAAAAGCAGATCCCTTATTATAATAATATAAAATATAATGATGTATCTTATCACCTTTCATGTTTCGAGCTTAGTCGTGTCCCACTTTCTTTGTTATAATCCTATCATAAGCTATCGTCTTTCATCATCAAATAATATCGTTGGCCTTCAACTAGAAAACATGGCTAGAAGTTTGAATTATGAACCTGTCGCTGGACTTTACCTTTTTGATGTAACCAACTCCAACTTTCACCTTATTGATGTACTAAGAAGACTACTGAGGAAAACATCATCAACCACCAAAGGCTCTCCAACTAAGCCTCACTTTCTGCCAATCTCCATTGTTGTTTCAAGAGTCTGCTCAGTTGGAGCGACCACCTATTGCATCGGTGTTGGTATTTAAACTATCAACATTACGATGTCTAATCCAAAATGCTGAACACAAAAGGACCTGTCTCATGCAACACTTGTCTGCGAACCTCCGTTAATAAATATATGAGGAGGCCAAAAGTTGGAGAGAATCAGAAATGTTCAACCAACCAGCTGATTAAATAAATAATATTCTAGATTTGATCATAAATATAAGATCAAACAAGTTATATAGAATCAATAAAGAAATTTATGAGAAAAATATTTCCACGTTATAAAAATCTCTCACATTTGTAGTTCATTTTTTTTATGCATAAACCTGAGAGAGTTATCATCTTTTTTGAAGTACATTGATGCAGACAACTAGATAAAAAAACCAAAAGGGAGAACACAAGGGCTAGTAGAATTTTTCTCAAATTCAACTTAAGCAGGCAAACACCACAGACCGACTTGAAACAAACAAAAGTTAGACAAAAATGAAACTAAATTAAAAATAAAACAATCTACCCTCAGAACAACCAACTAGTGGTCACCTCACATGCAACGAAATAGTAGGTAAAATAAAAGCAGTGCTTAAGGACATGCAAACCAAGGGTCCACCACAACTACTTTGGGCCAACGTCCACCATAATACTCCTCCGACAAATGCTACCAAACCGGCCAACAACACTTTCAAGAGCTTGAGAAAAAAGATACAAGTGGGGTGGAAACTTGTTGAGAGAAGTAGGTAAGAAGCCCAAGACGTAATCGAAGAGAGGAGAAAAGAAGTGGAAGAAGCTTGCAAGCTTTCCCAAGAAGAAACCCTCAGGTTTTTAGAGAACTTTACTCACCAAACAACAACCTCTAAATGCTTCAAAACAACCCATATATATATATATATATATATATATATATATATATAGGTGAAAAGAGGAAGCCAAACAGCCCCAACCACCTCCAGCCGAACCAACCAGAAAAAAGGGAGACAAAAGGCCAAAAGGCATTGCCTGGAGCAGCACCCGAAAGGTCATGCGGGAAATAAGAACGGTCAGCCACGGGAATAGGAATAGCCAGCTAAGGGTGGATAGAATTGTCAGCATTTGATTTTACAATGACTCCCAATCTTTGTGTTTTCTATCATGTACAATATGTCATATTTACTTTTCTATGCTATCCCTATTGTAACCTTTGTAAGCATCTAGAAAGATCACAAAACATTGAGACACAACATTCTTCATCAAGCAGCCTGATAGAGATCAGATTTTTCTTCAATCTACGTATGTGTGAAGCTATCATATAGTCTCGTTACTCATTTTTACCACTAACGAGTTGAATGTTCTCGGAATTTTCTACAGAATAATTAATCATAAACTCTTTTCATGAGGTAGAGTGAATTTATTAATGTAAATACAATATCTAAGACTCCTTTGGACTATTTGCATTAGGATAAGTGCTTTATAGATCTCTTCTATTGCAACATTTGAAGAGTCTTCCTATTTTGAATTCTATCCACCCTTTGCCTCATGGACAATCTCTTTAAGTGGCCAGTTGTGTCACATCATTAGCTTGCATATTGTGCCTTTGATTGGCTCCTCCGTTGAGATCAAGATCATCTGTGTCTATGTGGTTCATTGGCTCCTTTGTTGAGATCTAGATCGTCTTTGCCTTTAGTTGACTTGTCTGTTGAGATCTGGATTGTCACTTGTTGTCAACATTTAAAGAAGGTGATATTTCTACAACTTGTGCCGTACTTGTCCCACTAAGTACACGTTCTCTGAGATCCTTGAGTTTTATGGTCGCCAATTTGTGATAACTACTGACTTGCAAGGTTTCCTAACTTTCAGTCAACGATTGAAGCAAAACTTAAAAGCATGGAGCTTGTCATCAAACTTCCTATTCACAAAGTTCAATTGCCTCTTGATTGAACTGATCTCATTGATGTGAGATGGAAAATTTCATCATTTTATGTATCTTGTAAACTTCGGATGGCTTCTCATAAATATCAAAGTGTACTTTCATGTCACCTTTAGTGGTTTCATTGAGGATGTTGAAGGCAGTGTTCTTGTTGATGACAAGATAAATAATTATGAAAACCTGTCTTTCCATTAACTCTCTATCTTTCTGATCAATGGTATACAACTTTACTTCTTTTAACGATTGATGGAGCTTTCCTCGTTAATGATTTTCTTCTTTCTTCATTTTCCAGAAATTTAAGTTTTGGCTATCCAGGTTGATCTTCATGCCTTCAGACATCATTTCTCCCACTTTCCCCAAGCTTTCTCAGAAGGTTTACCTTTAATATCAGTTATTGTGAAAATTTTGTGCTCAAGCAAAAGTGTGGGCTCTGAAAATTTGTACCTCGGCCTCCCCACGCTGCTTGGTTGGTTTTTTACTGTCGGAGGGAGTTTTAACGGATTACGTTCCGGGGGAAATTTTAGGAAGGCAGATTGAGATTGTAGATTAGACACCACGCAGAGATTTCGCTCTCATTTTGTGACGTCTTTATGATCTGAGTTCTAGTTTGCTATAGGTGCAAGCCTCTATAGTTAATTACATCTCCCGATCACAAGAGAGAACTTACGATAAAGGCTAGTCATCTAATGAATACATCGTATCAGTAGATACGCGGTATCCGGCGTATAATAGCAGCATAAGGTTGAGATATTTGAGAAATTTGATATTTAAAATTAAAAATTTCAGCAACTTGCACTTACAGATGGTGGGAGGAATAATGATGAGCCCGATCAAGATCTCATGGTTCCGTCGTTCTAGGCCATCGTGATCCCTGGTCTACTTAGTCAGATGAGGTAGTCAACTTAACCTGATAGAAAGATCCTTGTCAGCAGCCATGGGTTGCGTCGTTCAAGAGTACCTTGTAAATGTGGGTGGATGTTTGTCTAAGAGGTTAAATTTGAATCCACCTTAGCTGATGGAGAGCTTTGTGCTCTATCGATCATATATTATTAATTCATATCTCAATGATTTAGTGCCATTGGAGAACATACGGGCGCTGACCATGATCGTAATATAATGTTGCAATTTCGCAGCGATCCACCCGGTTCAAAGAGTCCTGGTCATAACCGTTTATTTTGTTGGTGCCATTTAATGGCGAAACAACCGGTTAGAGGACACGTGTCATGTCCTTACTATATATAGAGACATATTGATAATGGATCCTAGTGATATTCTTAGCTACACATTAGCTCTTTGTGAGCTTAAATGATTTTTAGATTTGTCCTGGAACAAACTGTTGCGGAGGGTAGATGTATATTTGCTTTAAGTATTTGATGATTTAATTTTAATTTTAAATATCTTTGACTTTGGGATTTTTTATGTTTTGGATTTTATGGGCGTTTGAGGATATTTTGAAAGTTTAATCCTCTCCAGTTGAGATTTACATTCAACACGGTCATCATTGGGGAGTTTATAAACATTTTGTTTTGTTGATTGAACCTTGTCAACGATGTCTAGTCGCTGACAGAGGATCGAGTTCGAATCTAAATTTATTCCTTAACTCGCGTGGCATTCTCAGGCATCAAGTGTGCACCTGCAACACGTTTGCCAGGGCTTACGTGGGTGTATGCCGTTGGATGTTTTTCATACGATGCATTCATGTATATGCATGATATGATTTTTGAAATACAATTATAGTGTCAAATGATACACTAGAGTGAAACCCTCTGCTTATGCATGCAGGAAGATGATTTTGAAGTGCAGTTACAGTGTCAAATGATATGCCCGTATAATGCATTCTTCAAATTATGACACACCTATGTTGCACCGATACGGATACGGCGATACGTATACGACACGATGCGGATACGGGACACGCTAATTCTTAAAAATACAGGATACGGATACGGCGTGGATACGACATTATAAGATATAAATAATACATAAAAATTAAGAAAGTAATCAAAGTGTAATATTTGAAATAACAAAAAAATTGAAATAAAAGTAAGCATTAAATATTTAAATGTCTAGTACATCAACAAAAACAAGAAGATAAATTGTCCAGCACATGAAATTTCAACTATTCAATAGAAGGAATGATAGGATTAGCTTCTTCAGTGGTTTGTCTTTGAGTTTCTATATCATCTTCAATAAATATCATATCTTCTAATTCAGGCTCATCAAGTGAAAGATTAGCAATTTCTAATATGCCCATATCCTCAAGAGAATCAAATCCATCTCCAGTAACATCCCACATCTTGTTGTCTCCTTCCATATAAGTTGGAGTTTTCCTTGAGAGAAGCCGAAGGTTTGTATGCACGTAAACTAAATCTTCAGCCCGTTGTGGAGTAATTTTATTTCTCTTCATTGATTGGATGAATGAGTATGTGTTCCAATTTCTTTCACAACATGATGAGGATGAAACTTAGCCAAGCAATTTTATGGCGATTGTTTGAAGTAGAGGTGCTGAAGCTCCATGTATAATCCACCACATTTTCGGATCAATTCTCCACCTATCACGCAATGACTCTTGGTCACCAAAGTCCTCTAAATAACCAAAAAATTTAGCAAGCTCAATATTGACACTTCTTCTTCTCTCCTCATTTTGGAAAATAACGCTTTAAACATGTCTTTCTCATATTTGAAATTTCTAAATTTTTCTGTGGAGAAACTCTTTGAGGATCCTCTTGAAGTCATTCTTTAGTTGAATATCTTCAAATAACATTAAAATGAAATAATAAAAAAATGTTGAAATTACAAAACAACAAATTGTGAATTCATAATGAAAAAATGTTGAAATTTACCTTGGATTTAGTGAGTGATCCAAACAATGTAAAGGTGTATTACTTTTGCTCCACCTATCTTCTAGAATAGCATAAATAACATCCCAAAAGCTTGAGGCTTCATGAAGTGCCTTCCTCTCATGTCTATATATAATTTCTTTTACTTTGTCTAGCACTAAATCCCACATCTCATAAATAAGATGTAAACAATACTTATCCATATCAGCTACTCTCAACATCTCATAAATTGGGTCTGTGAAATTTATGATGTATTCAATCTCATCTCACCATAAATCATCTAAAAGCTTCTCTTTTACATGCCTAGCCTTTCCAACATCATCTTCCCTATAACATGACCATTTGTCACTGATCACCATAGCTTGGAGAGCATTTTTTATTTTTTTGAATCTTCTCAACATCACTATAAATGACGCAAACCGAGTTTCAGGAACTGCAAGCATCTTTAAATTAGAGAAATCATTAAACATAGAGAGTCTCATTGAGTGATTCATAATAAAATTCATAATTACAATTGCATCTCTAGCAATCACTGTGATCCAATGACATTCATTATAGGTGATTTCATTTGCCTCGGTATTCTTAGCTGCACAAATGTTCTTCAAAGCAAGATTAAGAGTATGCACAACACATGGTGTCCAAAAAATATGAGGATATGCTTGCTCTACAATTAGACCTGCAGCTCTACAAACAGGTGCATTATCAATAATGACCTGAATGATGTTTGAAGGCCCCACCATCATGATAACTTCTTTGATTAAATTAGAAATGAAGAGAACTTATCCTTGTACTGTCCTTCACAGTTTACAACTTTGATAAACATAGGATAGCTCTCTGTTACAGCCATGAAGTTGATAAGTGGTCTTATTTATGGATCTATCCACCCATCATAAATCAAAGTAACTCCTTTTTCCTTTCAAACTCCTCTAGTAGGCTCACGCAACTTCTCAATATTGTCCCTCTCTCTTTGCAACAACTTCGTTCTAATGACATTATATCCTGGTGGCACGTATCCTGCAAGATTGTTATTGCATGCATATGTAAAGGCATTCTTGTAATGTAGATTCCTTGCTAGGTAAGAAGTCCAGCTGAGTAAAACATTCTAGCTATTTCCCCGTCTAGTTGTTCTCTCATTTGTAAATTAAATGCTTTCTCCAAAGCACTATCTACAATATATTTTCTTCTTTTTGGTTCAAATCCCTCCATTCGAAAAGGCCCTTTGTTTACAGTACTGTCATCACATCTAATTGAAGAAGATGATGAAGGATATGAAGCATGAGTGCTTGGAAGTGGAATATGTTTTGGAAGCTCTTTTTTACTCATTTGCTCAGCTTCATTGATTTTTCTTTGTAATTCAGCCATTTGTGATAAGCTTATCTTCAGGCAAACTTTGATTTCATGACCACTAATCTTCAACAAATGAGCTTTCATTCTATAATATGATATTTTGTATGTTGCATTACAAAAATTGCATTTAAATGCAATATCGCCTCCCCCTTCTGATGTTTTACCTATTTTTATAACATAACCTCATAGAGGTTTGTTATCTTCAATATTGATTTCTGATGGACCATCATCAGAACTAATTCCTACTCCACTAGAGCTCATTATCCTACAAAGGATTTATACAAATTAAAACATATGAATTTCAAACATGAAAAAATTTAAGTGAAAGTATAGATATGTTGCGACTCTGCCGGGGGTCCAAGGGGGCGCTGCCCCCTGGCGGGGTTCGACCTGGAAAGATACCGAGCGGTACCGATCATGTTTTATCTTCTCGGTGCCGCTTGGTACCATTCGGTACCCCTCTATACCGAGCAATACGAAGCGGTACCGAGCTGTACCGAGCAATACCGAGTTACAATACCGAGCGATATTGAGTTCTAATACCGAGCGATACCGAGTTCCAACACCGAGCAGTACTGAGTTCCAATACCGAGCAGTACTGAGTTACAATACCGAGCGGTACCGAGTTCCAATACCGAGCGATACTGAGTTCCAATACCGAGCGGTACTGAGTTCCAATACCGAGCGGTACCGAGTTCCAATATCAAGCAGTACTGAGTTCCAATAACGCTCGGTACCAAGTAGTACCGAGCAATACCGAGTTACAGTACCGAGCGGTACCGAGTTCCAGTACCGCTCGGTATCGAGCAGTACCGAGCAATACTGAGTTCCAGTAGCGTTCGGTACCAAGCGGTACCGAGTTTCGATACCGAGCCTATGATTAAGAAAATGAAGAACGAAAAAAGAAAACGAACCTTCACTGTTCGCGTTGTCAAGCCGCTCCGTCGACGAAGGATGATCCTATCGACTTTAATGCTCGCGTCGTCAAGCCTCTTTGTCGACAAAGGATGATCCTGTTTGCTTCTACGCTCGCGTCATCGAGCCGCTCCTTCAACTATAACGAAGAAGATGAACACTTATGTGGAAACGAAAAACCTAGCTCTTTGAAATGTTTCAGCCGCATAAATGAATATGGATATTGAGCGGAAACGGTGGAAAGCCGAAAAGAATAAGGTAAATTGTGGCTCCGTGTTTTTTTTAATAGGACGCGTATCGGATACGCGTGTCCAGTCAAATTTAAATAATATTTTAATTGGACACGGCAAAGCCTTATCCGACACGTGTCCGATACAGCACGCCTTGTAAATAGGAGTATCCGTGCAACATAGTGACACACATATGCCACATATTATCATGCAATTGCAATGTATATGCGAGGGACATTTTAGAATGTTTATATATGGTGCAGAGGGGTGTCTGGTTGCATTGGTGACTATCGCTGTCAAATGCGTGGAGTTTTATTTCAAGCTTTGTTGACGCCGTCTACTTGTACAAAGTTTGCAGATTCGATGGCGTGGCGTCACGCTTCAGCGGCCCGTGGTTCTTACTACAAATTCTCTGCTTTTGCTTACAGGTGAATCATAGAGTTGTCATACGACTGTCATGAGACACTTTATTGTCCTGATGTATACTCCCTTTTCTCGTTCACTGGGAGATCAAATCTACGAATCAACCAACTCTTGTTTGGATTGGATAAAGATATTCATATGACATGAGTTCGTTTTGTGATAGATGATGTATCACAAGCTGGTGGGAACAAAAGCTCGTTCAGTGCATTGTTATACTGCTTTATCTCCAATTTGTCACGACCTTACAACCCTTAGTTGGCCATCTACCAATTGGTATCTCTATACTGCTAAGGACATGCTTCATGACATTCTGGAAGGACTCTTTTATGAATTTAGGCCATACTAGTTTGATAATATTGGAGACTTCCTTTACATGATTTTGGAATAGTGTGCCTGAAAGTACTATCTTCTAAGGTATCTTAATTCTTGAAAGTGAATGCACAATAGTAGTGTTGTTATTTTTGTGGGTATGGCATTCATCTCTTCTTTGTTCCCGGCTCTTCAAAATATCCAGCTGTTGTGATCTATGATTAGCCTTAGAGGAATAAAAATCAAACAAGGGTATGTCTTCCAATTGCCATTGCTGGAATTCTCTCTTCCACATGCTCAAGATTCCCTAGTCTTTCTTCCATAAGATTTTTTTGATAAGGAATCTGAAGCTCTCTATTTAATGTGGCTTCATCAGCTTCTTATGCCTCAGATAATGCCAAGATCAATTGCAGCATTTCAATCATTGATGCTATAAGTATTGTACGTGTTCATCATTAGTTATCATATATTAATTGTAAGTAGATTTGTATATTCATTTGCATGCTGACACCGATTGTTACTTGTTATTAGTTTCGGGCACATATCTCCATCAGTTGTTTGTAGGTGTCATATATACTTGTGTCCACAGGGGATTCACTATATTTATTAGGGCTGTCAATTTCGGGTTACGGGTCGGGTTTGGGTCTAACCCGTGACTGACCCGGCATTTTTCAGGTTCGGGTCAACTTGACCCGGTTCTATAAACGGGTCAGTTTTTGGAACCCGAAACCGACCTGACCCAGTAAACCGTATGTACAGTAATTTTAATTATAATTTAAGGGAAAAAATATGAGCAAAACAATAAAAATAAATTTGAAAAATTGAAAATAATTAAACAATAAATAAATTTTTTAATTACAAACTCAAATCGTTGACAAATCTATAAAATTTGTTACAAATTACTAATAAGTAATAAAGTCATCCTTTCAGACTTTTAGACTTTTAGTTACAAATTTACAATCTCAATTCAATTCGAGAGAAACACTAATTTACAAAGTTACAAATTTACAACCACAATCTCAATTCTGAATAATAATTTATACAATTATACATTTATACTATGATGACTGATTAGTACGATTGTAAGAGAAATATTGAAATGCTCCTCGAAATAATGGCTTCAAATTTGCAATAACTGCAATAAAATCAATTAAATTTGTTGCAAACTTTAATATGCAATAATAATATATTGCTCTGCTCAGATTAAACCCTCAAAATCATTAATCTCATAATGAGGTCATTACGATGTAAGATGTAAGTTTAATCAATATTAGCAAATTACCATCCAAGGTAACAATTTATATTAACTTAATATATGTTATTTGAATAAGAATGTAAGATAGTATATGTTATTCTAAGTTAATAAAAATGTCACCTGGTTGTAAATTATAATAGTACATAAGAACTTACACTTATATGACTCACAGTGCCCACTTTTATCTTAGAAGGTTAATCATCATCGCTTCATCACTTATACGACGACTCCCAATTTATAAATTTCTGATTTCACTTCCTTGCATTTCAACTTCAAAAAACAGAAAGCAGCAGCCAGCAACATAATAGGCTAACAATAGCAACATAATTTACATAATATACAAGAAGCAGCTAACAACTTCACTGAACTAAACAAAATATACAAGAAGCAGCAACGAGCAACCCACACAAAGCCTCACGCCTGAGAAACCATATGAATCACAACAGCATAATCCATAGAATGATAGAAATGCAAAAAGCCAAAAATGGTTACCAAACTCCTTCACCTTCTATGATAAGCCAAAACATCAATTAAAACAATTAACCTGACATCATTAATCCCAACAGAGGAAAACATAATCCACAAGAAATCAGAATAGGGACAAGCAGGAGAAAAATACAACCAACTGAAACATGGATAATAAAGGATCTGGCAAAACATGGAACACCATAAACCCAATTACTAAATCCATAGCCACCAACAGAACCAAAAGACTTTAAGTTCATGACTCACTGAAATACAGAACAGATTTTACAAGCAAAAGCCAATAACTTCAGTCCAACACAGTTAAACAGCAAAAACGTCACGAGCCATACCCACAACCACCTGTTTTACTTCAGTCCGACAGAGTTAAACACCAAACCCATAGCGACCAGTTTTATTGTCCAACACAGCAGTTCTAACTTCTAACAGAATAACAGTTAACTGGATATTGAAATTAAATAGCAATCAGAAGCTAGAATCATCTAATAAAATGTTAAACTAGAATCATCTAATAACTGAACTTTCAGTTAGTTCTGCTTCAATTTGAGTGACATGTAAATCAAGGATATCATCCGTAACTATATCTAATTCTGTGTCATGAACCACTGCACAAAAAAAAAAAGAATTTGAGCTTATCCAATAAATGTGTCAAAACATAAATAGACGAAGGTTGAAGAATAAAGCACTATGTTCTGCAAACAACCAATCCTTTGAACAGACAAGTGCCTCAATAATGTCATGCTTAAGTGAACTTCGATATTGATTTAGTATAGATGTACTTCTTGATGTTCCGACTTCAACCATTCAGGATGCACGTGTTTGTTGTCTGGTTAATTTTACTTGTTGAACTATAATTTCCAAATAAAGAGAATAACTTTTCTCTAACCTTTATAAGTTCATATTGGTAATCTTTTTCATATAGTCTTCTATAGCACCATTCAATAAAAGCAAATTTGTATCGTGGATCTAAAATGACAGCTATAGCCAGTATAACAGAAAATCCAGACCAATATTTCTCAAATTTGACTATCATTCCTACTGCCATTCTTTCGATGTATTCATGTCCACTTAAGAGTTCATGTTTCAACGATGCATAAGTTATAGAAATGCAAGGAAAGTATAAATTAGATGTTGGACACTTTGATCTAGATATAATACATGTTATCTCGTAGAAATGAGCCAAGAATTGCCAAATATATTCAACTTTCTCCCACTCAACACTAGTTGGGCGATTCCTATAATTTGAATCACCCAATTCTAAATGCTGAAAAGCTCGTCGATAGTAAATAGCACTATCTAGCATCATAAAAGTGGAGGTCCATCTAGTTGGAACATCTTGTTGCAAATCTCTCTTTCCATCTAGACATCTCTGTTTGATACAATCAAGAAACTTTTGATTCCTTGCTTGAGAGCCTTTTACATACTTAAGACTCCCTCGGATTTTAATTATTGAAGCATCAACCTCCTTCAAACCATCTTGAACTATGAGATTAACAATATGTGCGGTACAACGAATATGAAAGAACTCACCATTACAAAGCAAAGCACCACGTAAACATAAATGATTTCTTAGATATTCAACTGAGGTATTGTTTCCTGACGCGTTATCTAAAGTAATGTTAAAAAGTTTGGTATCAATATTCCACTCTATAACAAGAGACTGTAACTTTTCAAATAATGCAATGCCATCATGAGGGGGCGGCATGAAACCAAAGATGGTGTTTTTTTTTTTTTTTGCAAATGTCAATCATTATCTATAAAATGCATTGTCAAACAAATAACCCATTTGTATTAATAGAAGTCCAAATGTCTGATGTTAAGCACACCCTACTTGTCAATTTTGCTGACTGTGAATGTATATTACACTTCTCTTTACTAAATAATTTCTTACAATCACTTCGTACGGTGTTTCTTGAAAACAACTGCAAGTCCCAACGAAGATACGTTAGAAGAGCTCGAACTCCAACCCACTCAACACACTAGAAGGGCAAGTCATGCATAATGATCCATGCAATAAACAGGTCACAAAATTCTGACTGATCAAACTTACTATTAGTCATAGAAATGGATGATTCAGAGTTTTTTGTAAAATGAGTTATCCAATATCACGCATATTTTTTTTTATATAATTTTCCAAGTATCGTCTTATATTCGCAGTGTCATTTTTGCTATCACAGAAATATATCACGCCACAGTTCTTGCATTTACACATTTGCTTACCATCTTTTGGCTTAGGCAACATCTCAAAGTAACCCCAAACAACCGAAGTCATTCTTCTCCACTTCCTAGCAACTTCACCTCTCTCATTACATTCAATGTTACATGGCTCTACCACATTTTCAGATGGTGCAACTTCTTCATTTTCATCAAAACAAACATTATCAGGAATGGTATTAGAGTCCTCCATCTATCAAAAATATTAGAAGACATCACAATGCGAATATTTAAATATTTCTTGCATGTCAAATTAGGAAATTTCTGATATGAAGTTAACTAAAACTGTAAAACATATTTTCACATAACACTTGAACGTCTTAAAGGGCCAGCTGCAGTATAATGCCAAAATGAAAAAATTATGGCATTTTTTTTGGTTTTAAACAACCTAGCCAACAAACCAATCACTAACCAATAAATCGGTCAATGACTAAAACAAAAATGGAAAATCAAAAATACATGATGCCCTAACTACCTCAATGCTTTTGGTATCTGTAAAAGTTCAAACTGGGCTAGCTAGAGAGTAGAGACAAATCAATATGTTGGTTAAAACACCGTAGCCAACAATTTTTTTTCACAAAAATAACCATTAATCATACAAATTATTAAAACCCTAGCCGAGATAAACACTAGCAGAGAAATAGAGATCACAGAACAACTTCAACTTCAAAAAATCTCAACACCCTAGCAGAGAAATAGAGAATAAATGAAGAACACAAAATCTCAACACCTTCATCTTCTAAAATATCAAAAAAATGGTAATAGAAACGAGATAGAAACAGTGAAACAGGTCAGGGAACGTGTGAACTGAAAGTTTGAAAGACTGAAACGTAAGCGCAGACGCCGTCGTGCCGACGACTATGGACTCGATGAGAGCTCCAGCACTGGAGAGGCGAAGAGAAAGAGAGAAAAAGAAAGTAGAAACCCTAGACAGAAGCTAGTCAAGCCACGGAATAAATATCTTCAGCTCGCTCGACGCACGCATCACGGACCCGCAGCTAATTACTTATAAAAAAGTGCGGGTCATTTCGGGTAATTGTCGGGTTAACCCAGACCCGACCCGAAAAACTAAACTGGTAGAAATTCCAAACCCTAACCCGACCCGTTCTTTAAACAGGTTGACCCGAACCCAAAAATTTTGGGTCGATTTCGGATCTGGTTTTCGGGTCGGATCAAATGTTGACAGGTCTAATAGTTATGATATACCCACTATTGTTATCCACAATTATCATATCAATTATCACTGTTTACAGGGAATGTTCACTACAATCTCTTTGACGTACTTGTAGGAGAGTCGTTGTACTTGCATCATATCCACCTTCATCATTCACAGGTGGATGTTAATTGTGTACTTGTTTGCAGTGACGGGTCGTCTTTCGTCAATTATCAGTGTCGTCATTTCAATCTACAGACACTATTGCTTATGTTGGGGTTCTTAATAATCCGTGTAGGAGACATCTATGCATTATGTAGTAGGCTGATATTTCTTGAAACTACATTGCATTTTATCTCGTAGGGACTGCTGTAGTTTGTTGCATTCATTAGCATCAGTTGTTGTGTACCATACATTCAGGTGTCGATGATTGATATTCGTTTGTGATTGTTTAGATGCTCTGAATTGAGTATTGCTCCTTGTTTGTATGCATCAAGGTCTTGCTCATCATGAGTCCCCTGCTTATTTACTTGTATTTATTTGAATGGCATTAAAATGTTATTAGCTCTTTGATCTTAATTGCTCATTTTCAGATTAGGGTTTCAGTTTCCTGCTGTTCAATTCAAGTCCCCTGTTTGTTCGTTAGTTTAGTTCCTGCACAGCTGATCAAGTGATGGGATTCTATTTCAAGTACGGTCCTTGCACATTTGTTCTAGATTCGATTCTATGTCTTGTTGCTAAGCGAAGTTTTCTTATTTTAAGTTATTTAAATTTAGTTATGTACAGCCCATTGTGTTGCTGACTCAAGTAAAGTCTTCATGTTCTTCAAGTTCATTATACTTTAGTATAAATTTCAGCAGTCTACGCACTATCCCCTGTTGGGTGAAGTGTAGGAGTCCTGGGGCCTCTACACGCTAGAAAAATTTTGTATGGTAGTGTCCGTAGGAAATCAGGTCGTTTGTCTTCCTCCCCAGAGCTAAGAAACAGTGTGTACTGGGTACCTGTTTGTCTGTTGAGTTTCAAAATTGATGTTCATGAGAGAACCCTCATGTTTGAGAACGAGAAGACACTCGTTGCATGTGGTTTATAACAACAGAGATTGAAAATTCCTATCAAATGGTGACTGCTCTGTTCGAGTGTCAGGGATGGACATATAATCTTCCATTATCAAAGCAAATGGCTTATCATCAATGGTTTACTACAATTTCACGTAGATGTATCTTATATTAGCCTAGGAGTTTTCGTATAGCTCCTTCACCTTACCAAAAGATTGATATGAAATTATAAACATCAGTGGAAATTATGTCTAGCAGTTGCAGAATGATGAGCGTATGAGTGGGAGGAGCGATTATAGCAAATGTGGTCGAAACTAAAGCTATTAGGCTATTTAGGTAATTAGGTGTCTCAGCTATAAATAAAAAAGAACAGAAAGAAGATTTGTGAGCGAGTTGGAGAAGGCAGAATTTCAGGCGATAAGGTGGACACTATTTATGGTCACAACCCCCCATCTACAATCCACCCCTGGCCACAATATTCGCCATGCACGTCAAAATTATTAGGATACAACGGTATGCAAAATTCCTTAAAAGGATTTGTAAATAGAAGATCCAATTAACTTAGAGTATATGCCTTGTATCGAATTAGTCCCGTCTATGTTGAAACAACCAAATAGAGATGTTTAAACAAACAAAAAGTAACAACTTAGATAAATAAAAAAAAAATAAACTAACTAATGAAATCAAATAAATTTTACTAAAATCTTTGCTTAATAAGATATGAATAAACATACAGATATCTCATCAGTCCTACTAGGTTACTGGCTATGCAAACTTTTTCATTATGATAGTTACAGGTTATTGCATCACATAAGTATGGCCCATGTTTGACCTAGTTCCTCTATTTCTGTCACGTTTGTACTATTTTGGTGACTGTGAATTATGTCATGTTTAGTTGGTGGAGTAAAGTAGACAATTGTTTTGTAAAATCAATGCTATATTTAGTAACATATGATAAAATTTTTTGATTATCATTTATATAAACCCTAATTTCATATCGCAATCATTGAAAAATACATAACTAATCCATATTATATAACTAATTACATGTTTTGTCATAAATACTAATAAATGTTCTATTTGATTTATTATTAGGCTAATCTTTTGAAATTATGTAAAATAAAAGTTAAAAATATTTTTATAAATAGCATATTGTTTTATATTAACTGACCTATATATTATATATTCTAGAAGACATATGATTTAATCTTAAGCTTTGATGTCAAATTTGATGTAGGACATGTTTGGTTCTAGAAATTTTTAATGCAAATATATTATGAGATGCATAAAATCATATAACGAACACTTAAAATTCTGCATGAACTCATCATAAAAATAACTTTTGGTTTTATCATCTCTGCATGAACTCATCATAAAAGAAGTACTGACCAGCACATTATGAGAATTCAATGCAGTGACAAATGAAATTAAAACAAACATGGACCAAGCAGGGATAAGTTTTAGGTCCGTATGAAATTAGGGGTTTAGAATTCAAAGCAGTTACTATCAACTGAATAAGCATGGGACCATGCAGAACAAGTTTTAGGTCCCTTTTCACCATGAATCTGATCAGCTTTTCTATACTAAATAATTTTGTTGCTTGTGTTATTGGCCTCAATACCCTTGTTTCCCTCTTATAGATGTTGATGTAGAACGGAAAATGGGTTTTTCTAATCGTCTTTGAAGAGCAAATCGTCCCAAAAATCTGAAACAATTCCTTACTGAAAATCTGAAATATTTCAGATTTTTCTCACAAAATCTGATAGGAATTCCAGCATTTTCCCCACAAAATCTGAGAAGAAATTCGATTTCTTTCTTGAAAGAGAAATAGAGTTTTGGAGAGAGAGATGGGTTTCAATACTCCAGTGAGGTGTTGATTGGGAAGAGAGAAAGTGGGGAGAGAAGTAACCCAAGAGGGGCAATTCAACTCCAAAACTCTTGACTTGGGAGCTTTCTCGGGCAAGAAGGAAATTTTCTTACAAAAATCTGAGGTGAACCTCCAGATTTTTTAGTAGAATAGGATGTAGAGAAAATTGGGGGAGGAGTCAAGCCTTATTGGAGATGGGAAGGCTGATAGTAACTGCCGAGCTACAGCTTCTGCACTAGAAATTTTGTCTGGAACAGTTATGAGAGAGGAGGAAGGCTGTGGGGGCAAGAGAGGCAGTGGGGAATTAATTCCAGGAAAAAAAAAAAAAAAAAAAACATTAACTGAGCCGGAATTAAGGAGGTGGAATTGTTTCCTAATTCCAAGTCAGGTTTTGGGAGAGGATTTAAAATTTGGCCCTGTAGAAAATTCGGCTAGGCTGAAATTAGGTGGAATTGGAATTTTTTTCCTTAAAGGATGGGGATTAGGAAACAATTAAGGAATGTAAGCCAAGGGGGATGGGGGCCGGCTGTATCCATAGGGAAAGAGGGTTTTAATGCATTTAATTGGGATTACTCAATTTTGGGGGTGGAGTTTATGAAAGAAATAATTAAACCCTATTTGAATTTGAAATTCAAATAAAATTAATTTAGTAACTTTCCAAAATAGAATGATAAATTAAGAAAGAATTCAAATTTCAAATTAGTGGAATTTGAAAATTTGAAAACCGCCCAAAATTAAAATCACCCAAATTAAGTTTGAATTACATCATGAATGAGACTCAATACTTTCCTAAAATAGCTTTCTAATTTAGGAAACTATTTGAAATTCAAAATTAAAATTTCAAAGGATGAAAATAATTTCCTAAATTATTTGAACTTTTTAGGCAAGCATTAAGGTGACATTGACTCCTCATTCATGGAGACAAACAAGAGTGGCCGGCGGCTTATGGTGGAAATGGAGACGACGGTTTGGAGATGGAGAAGATGAAGGTGGACGTAGGTAGAGGATGAAGATGAAAACTAGGAGCAATAAAAAGGAACAAAAACAAAGATAGAAGATAAAACGAAAGAGAGAAAATAAAAACCGCAAGCCTCAGACTCTTCCGAAGACTGACGGGTGATCCGATTGCCCTTCTCCAAGGGACTTCAAATCACGAGCCCGTACCCCATCCTGCGGCTGGTGACAACTTCGATTTCTTCCCATAGGAATCTCACTCTCGTTCTCTCCCAAGAACATAAGTGTGGAACACAAAATTTTCATATCCATTAACCATTCTATTATAATAGCTTAAGGCCCTATATATAGGCCATAACATGAGAAAATAAAAAATTACAAAAATGCCGCTTGGGCCATAACACTCAAATAAAAACTAACCTAGGGGGTAAAACATGAAATAACATAAAATAATAGCTAAAATTCATAAAATAAATTTTAAAATAACACTTTAAATTAGAGCCGTTGATTTACGACGCCTCCTGTGATAGATGTGCCAGATCTTCGTGCCGATGTCCGCATCAGATGTAGTCGATTGCCTTTATCTTTATGAATAATATTATCAATTGTATGAACTTATACTTGTCAATTTGATTTTATTATCAGGTTCTGCTGAATGATTTTGGTCTAATCAATTGTTATTTAATATTTTTTTGTGTATCTTTTTTTTCAATTATCTTGCAAATGCAAGTTCTGCAGTGTTTGCAGCCTTCACTATTAAGTTGGCACAAATTTTTATGTGTGAATTTTTTTTTTTCCTTTTTTTTCCTTCTTTTTTGAGATTTCAGAAGGTCGGCGTGTAATGCTTATCATTCTTATCTCAGGGACAGGATATTGGTTTTCATGTGGAGTATGTTAATCCGTCTGGGAATGTTACAGTAAGTTTCTTCACTACAAACTAATTTTTAAAGATAAATAGCATTTCTTTTCTATTTCCTGAATCTATTAGCCTTTGAATTGTGTTTTCTTTGCTGTAAACTTTTTATTCACTTCCCCTTATGTGGTCTTCATTTTTTTTCCAGCTGATATTACCTTACCGGCGCTATGATTCTGACCAAGTAAGTTCTACCGTTGTTACCTTAAAGTATTTAAGAAAAAAAAATTAACATTTTTTTCTTTTTCTTTTCCCATTTTCTATTGTTTACAGGGAAACTTTTTGCACAATCTTGACTGGATCATACAAACTTGTCTGGGACAATTCTTATTCAACATTTCTGAAAAAGGTACTTAGCTTTAGCCACTTTCTTTGTGTTATATGGATGCTGATTTCTTCCTGCCAAATTGCATATACAATAGTCACACACTTTATGCTACTTCAATTTATCCTACGTGCCTGCACGTTCAAAAAGTTTCTTTTGCAAAAGCTATTTTTTGTGCTATATTACAATTCAAATAACTGCGAAACTGTCCCAAATTCCATACAAAGCAATCTACTCCAAACAACTGATGAACAAGCGTTACAAGACCTGTTTTTGAGCCGTTCAATGAATTCTGACATGATTTTTTAATGACCTATACATTGCCGGAACCAAAAAGCTGGAGATGTTTTTATATAAACTCATAAACTGTATGTGGTAGCAATTTAGTTCACTTGGTAAAGATTTGTCAAAATTATTGTGGGTTCAAATCCTGCTTGCTCTAATAAATCTCCACTTCTTAGGTTGAAAAAAACTTGTGAACAGCCAGTTGGCAGGTTTTTTTCTTGAGCCTTAGCTCCAACCATATATATGAATATGTTTATGTTTTGATTTAAGAGACAATTTAATATTTTTGGTTTAAGAAATAACATGCCACTATCCCTTGGGCGGTAATCATTTTAAATATTGGGATGCATCAACATGGTCACAGTGGCATAAAGACTTCTATTATTAATTAATATAGGGCACAAATGTGTATGGAATATATATATATATATATATATATATATATATATATATATATATATATATATATATATATATATATATATATAAACATAAAATGCATACAATGCAATGTCACCATCCTCTTGGGTTGTAATCATTTAAAATCTTATGAGTTATGATGCATCGACATGGACACAGTTGAAACAAACACTTCTATTATTAATTAATATAGGGCACATAGTATTGGATATGTATATATATATATATATATATATATATATATATATATATATATATATATATATATATATATATATATATATATATATATATATATGTGTGTGTGTGTGTGTACATATTTGATGAGTACCCTAAAATCAATTGAATAAGAATTATTCATATAGTAGTATAGATTATTAGGTTGAATTTGAAAAAGTTGTTCTTCTGTAAATGAAAAAAAAAAAAGGAAAACCAACATAAACAAATTAATTATTGAAGACATATTCAAGGATGCAAAAAACTTGTTAAAAGATTTTGTTATCTTTCATAAACCACGATAGCAGATAAAAAAGAATAAGAAAACTTGGGGAAGAGTAAGAACAATATAGAAATAATAAGTGAATATCAAAAACAAGTATTTTAAAAACATTAGAAATAGTGGAGTCCTCAGTAATTTAATATAGGCTTGTTAAAAAGTAAATGTAAATTGTCTTATACCGAATAAATTATCCAGTTTTAACATTCAATTATTTATCAAAAGGAATACTAGAATTTGTTTCCTTCTCATTCTGATGCATGCATATTTTGGCTTATTTTCGTTTTATTGTAATTTGAATATTATAGTTGTGTTTTATGTTTTTTTTTATGCTATCCAGTGATGGAGAACATCTAATGATCATGGTAGGTAATGCTTGGGCATGACAAGCCTGGGTATGCTAGCTTATTGGGCCCTTTTGGTCTTTGGGCTGCTTGTTGCCTCTCGGGTTGGGTCTTGGCTACTCTCGGGTTAAGCCTTGGCTGCTTTGATTTTGAGCTGAAAATTTGGGATCTTATTGGTGCTAGCTCATTAATGCTTGAGATGATGTTTAGCTTATAATTTGGAGGAGTAATTGCATTATTTAGCTCATAAATTTGAAAATGTATTATTCTTTTTAGCTCATTATATAGAGTTGGAGCTTGCCTCTTCCCCTTCTTTGTGTCCCCTCGATTTTTTTCCCTGGTGCTGATCTCGTGGCTGGTTCTCCTCCCTTTGCTGGGTGCTGGTTCTGATCCCTTGTGTTGCCTTTTCGATTTCTTCCCTGGCTGCTTTCCCATGGCTGCCTCTACCCGTTTTCTGTGCTGTCTTTTCGGATGTTGTTTGTTGTTTCCTGCTAGCCTTCCTCTTCCCCTTACCCCTTACCTGATTGGTTCGGTTGGAGGTGGAAATTGGCTGTTTGGCTCCCCTTTTTCTCCTATAAATATGAGGTGATTTTGTCATGAGGAGGTTGTTGATTAACTTGAGAAAAGTTTCTAAAAACCTGAGGGTTTCTTCTCCTTTCTTGGAAAAGCTTGAGAGCTTATTCCAATTCTCTCTTCCTCTCTATTTCGTCTTGGCTTTTAATCTCTTCTTCTCTTCACAAGTTCCACTCCACTTGTATCCTTCTTCTTGAGCTATTGGGAGGTGTTTGTTGGCTGATTTGGAAACATTTGCCGGAGGAGTTTGGTTGGATGTTGGACCTTGTTGCTGTGGTGGACCCTTGGTTTGCAAGCCCTAGCACTTATCATATTTTACCTACTTTTCGTTCTATGTGAGGAAACCGCTTGCCGGTTGTTCTGAGGATAGTATTTTTATTTTATAATTTTGTTTCGTTTGTTCGACTTTTTGTTTGTCTTAGTATTTGTTTGGATGTCCGCAATCTAGATTGAATAGAGTTTGATTTCTATTGTCCAAGTGTTCTCCTATTTGACTTTTCTTTCTAGTTTGCCTGCATCACATTCACTTGCCATCTACTCGCATTATTAATAATAACATAGATCTCTAATTTAGATCATTTTGATAAAAAATCAGTAATCTTCAAACCCTCGGATCATTGAAAGATTCAAATTCATCTCCAACAATGTCTCATATTTTGTTGTCTTCTTTATAATTTGAGAATTTTTTTTTGATAGAGCATGAAAATTGGTATGCAATAAATTGAATCTTCAGCAGGTCATGAAATGTTTTTATTTCTCTTTGTTGATTGTATAATACGTGCCCAAAATTTTCTCACAACATGAGGAAGAACAAGTTGATCGAGCAATTTCTTGGTACTAGTTTGAAGTGGAGGTGTTAAAGCTTCTTAAATCAATCAAAATCATTTTTGGATCCATCATTTATCACATAAAGATTCATAATTTCCAAATTAGTCTAGATGTCAAAAGATTTTTGATAGTTCAACATTCATTTTTTCTCACTTTTCTTTTAAAAAAAATGATCTAAACTGGTTTCCTCATTTTTGAAATTTACATCTTTTAGAGGATATGCTGAGGATTCTTTTTGAAATCTTTCTCAACTCGAGCACCTTTTAAAATTTCAAGAAAATATAATAAGTTAACACATACTATTTTGCTACATAAAATAATTAAAAGTATAAAATATGCAATATATTGAATTCAAAGAATGAGTTAAAGCAACATAGAGGTTTGTTATTTTTTATCCACTTATTTTATAAAATAACAAGAGTAATAGTCCAAAAGTTGATTCCTTATGATTTGTCTGTATTTCATGTATGTAAATTGCATTCTTCATAGATATAGTGAATATCTCATTTTATAATTTAGATGAAAACAACATTTATTTGTATCAACAACTCTAAACATGTTATACATGCTCAATAGAAGAATGAATATAATTGACATTGTCACCCCTAAAGATCATAAAACAATTTTTCTTGCATTTTCATCATCCTCATGATAAAATGACCATTTTTCACTAACCAGCATAGATTGAAGTGCATTTTTAAATTGTTTGAATCTTCTCAACATCACAATCGATACAAAAAAATGAGTTTCAACCACAATTGACATTTAAAGTGTTGAGAAATCATGAAACATAGAAATTATTATAGAATGATTCATAGTAAAACTTTTTATCATGGGTATCTCCAACAATAACAATGATCCAATAATATTAATTCTAAGTGATCAATAGTCTTAGCATTCTTAGTTGACAAATATGTTTCAAATCAAGGTTAAATAAGATCCGCCTATGTTTACGACCGCATAGAGAAATACTTCCACTAGTCTAGAGATAATTACTAGGTTGCAATATTTGTGTCTCATTATTTACCACCATCTTCTGTCTCACTACTCTTTCTCTCTCATGATAATCCATCTTCCTCTTTTCTTTTCATACTTATTTATCCCTTCACCTCTTTAATTTTAAAAGTGAGTCCATCCCCATTTTCATTGCAGATCAAAAAATCTAAAAAACCAAACAACCCAAAACAAGAGTCTAAGAGATAAAAGCAGATCCCTTATTATAATAATATAAAATATAATGATGTATCTTATCACCTTTCATGTTTCGAGCTTAGTCGTGTCCCACTTTCTTTGTTATAATCCTATCATAAGCTATCGTCTTTCATCATCATCAAAATATCGTTGGCCTTCAACTAGAAAACATGGCTAGAAGTTTGAATTATGAACCTGTCGCTGGACTTTACCTTTTTGATGTAACCAACTCCAACTTTCACCTTATTGATGTACTAAGAAGACTACTGAGGAAACATCATCAACCACCAAAGGCTCTCCAACTAAGCCTCACTTTCTGCCAATCTCCATTGTTGTTTCAAGAGTCTGCTCAGTTGGAGCGACCACCTATTGCATCGGTGTTGGTATTTAAACTATCAACATTACGATGTCTAATCCAAAATGCTGAACACAAAAGGACCTGTCTCATGCAACACTTGTCTGCGAACCTCCTTTAATAAATATATGAGGAGGCCAAAAGTTGGAGAGAATCAGAAATGTTCAACCAACCAGCTGATTAAATAAATAATATTCTAGATTTGATCATAAATATAAGAGCAAACAAGTTATATAGAATCAATAGGGAAATTTATGAGAAAAATATTTCCACGTTATAAAAATCTCTCACATTTGTAGTTCATTTTTTTATGCATAAACCTGAGAGAGTTATCATCTTTTTTGAAGTACATTGATGCAGACAACTAGATAAAAAAACCAAAAGGGAGAACACAAGGGCTAGTAGAATTTTTCTCAAATTCAACTTAAGCAGGCAAACACCACAGACCGACTTGAAACAAACAAAAGTTAGACAAAAATGAAACTAAATTAAAAATAAAAAACAATCTACCCTCAGAACAACCAACTAGTGGTCACCTCACATGCAACGAAATAGTAGGTAAAATAAAAGAAGTGCTTAAGGACATGCAAACCAAGGGTCCACCACAACTACTTTGGGCCAACGTCCACCATAATACTCCTCCGACAAATGCTACCAAACCGGCCAACAACACTTTCAAGAGCTTGAGAAAAAAGATACAAGTGGGGTGGAAACTTGTTGAGAGAAGTAGGTAAGAAGCCCAAGACGTAATCGAAGAGAGGAGAAAAGAAGTGGAAGAAGCTTGCAAGCTTTCCCAAGAAGAAACCCTCAGGTTTTTAGAGAACTTTACTCACCAAACTCAACCTCAAATGCTTCAAAACAACCCATATCTAAATGCTATCAAAATAATATATATATATATATATATATATATATATATATATATATATATATATATATAGGTGAAAAGAGGAAGCCAAACAGCCCCAACCACCTCCAGCCGAACCAACCAGAAAAAAAGGGAGACAAAAGGCCAAAAGGCATTGCCTGGAGCAGCACCCGAAAGGTCATGCGGGAAATAAGAACGGTCAGCCACGGGAATAGGAATAGCCAGCTAAGGGTGGATAGAATTGTCAGCATTTGATTTTACAATGACTCCCAATCTTTGTGTTTTCTATCATGTACAATATGTCATATTTTTACTTTTCTATGCTATCCCTATTGTAACCTTTGTAAGCATCTAGAAAGATCACAAAACATTGAGACACAACATTCTTCATCAAGCAGCCTGATAGAGATCAGATTTTTCTTCAATCTACGTATGTGTGAAGCTATCATATAGTCTCGTTACTCATTTTTACCACTAACGAGTTGAATGTTCTCGGAATTTTCTACAGAATAATTAATCATAAACTCTTTTCATGAGGTAGAGTGAATTTATTAATGTAAATACAATATCTAAGACTCCTTTGGACTATTTGCATTAGGATAAGTGCTTTATAGATCTCTTCTATTGCAACATTTGAAGAGTCTTCCTATTTTGAACTCTATCCACCCTTTGCCTCATGGACAATCTCTTTAAGTAGCCAGTTGTGTCACATCATTAGCTTGCATATTGTGCCTTTGATTGGCTCCTCCGTTGAGATCAAGATCATCTGTGTCTATGTGGTTCATTGGCTCCTTTGTTGAGATCTAGATCGTCTTTGCCTTTAGTTGACTTGTCTGTTGAGATCTGGATTGTCACTTGTTGTCAACATTTAAAGAAGGTGATATTTCTACAACTTGTGCCGTACTTGTCCCACTAAGTACACGTTCTCTGAGATCCTTGAGTTTTATGGTCGCCAATTTGTGATAACTACTGACTTGCAAGGTTTCCTAACTTTCAGTCAACGATTGAAGCAAAAACTTAAAAGCATGGAGCTTGTCATCAAACTTCCTATTCACAAAGTTCAATTGCCTCTTGATTGAACTGATCTCATTGATGTGAGATGGAAAATTTCATCATTTTATGTATCTTGTAAACTTCGGATGGCTTCTCATAAATATCAAAGTGTACTTTCATGTCACCTTTAGTGGTTTCATTGAGGATGTTGAAGGCAGTGTTCTTGTTGATGACAAGATAAATAATTATGAAAACCTGTCTTTCCATTAACTCTCTATCTTTCTGATCAATGGTATACAACTTTACTTCTTTTAACGATTGATGGAGCTTTCCTCGTTAATGATTTTCTTCTTTCTTCATTTTCCAGAAATTTAAGTTTTGGCTATCCAGGTTGATCTTCATGCCTTCAGACATCATTTCTCCCACTTTCCCCAAGCTTTCTCAGAAGGTTTACCTTTAATATCAGTTATTGTGAAAATTTTGTGCTCAAGCAAAAGTGTGGGCTCTGAAAATTTGCACCTCGGCCTCCCCGCGCTGCTTGGTTGGTTTTTTACTGTCGGAGAGAGTTTTAACGGATTACGTTCCGGGGGAAATTTTAGGAAGGCAGATTGAGATTGTAGATTAGACACCACGCAGAGATTTCGCTCTCATTTTGTGACGTCTTTATGATCTGAGTTCTAGTTTGCTATAGGTGCAAGCCTCTATAGTTAATTACATCTCCCGATCACAAGAGAGAACTTACGATAAAGGCTAGTCATCTAATGAATACATCGTATCAGTAGATACGCGGTATCCGGCGTATAATAGCAGCATAAGGTTGAGATATTTGAGAAATTTGATATTTAAAATTAAAAATTTCAACAACTTGCACTTACAGATGGTGGGAGGAATAATGATGAGCCCGATCAAGATCCCATGGTTCCGTCGTTCTAGGCCATCGTGATCCCTGGTCTACTTAGTCAGATGAGGTAGTCAACTTAACCTGATAGAAAAGATCCTTGTCAGCAGCCATGGGTTGTGTCGTCCAAGAGTACCTTGTAAACGTGGGTGGATGTTTGTCTAAGAGGTTAAATTTGAATCCACCTTAGCTGATGGAGAGCTTTGTGCTCTATCGATCATATATTATTAATTCATATCTCAATGATTTAGTGCCATTGGAGAACATACGGGCGCTGACCATGATCGTAATATAATGTTGCAATTTCGCAGCGATCCACCCGGTTCAAAGGGTCCTGGTCATAACCATTTATTTTGTTGGTGCCATTTAATGGCGAAACAACCGGTTAGATGACACGTGTCATGTCCTTACTATATAGAGACATATTGATAATGGATCCTAGTGATATTCTTAGCTACACATTAGCTCTTTGTGAGCTTAAATGATTTTTAGATTTGTCCTGAACAAACTGTTGCGGAGGGTAGATGTATATTTGCTTTAAGTATTTGATGATTTAATTTTAATTTTAAATATCTTTGACTTTGGGATTTTTTATGTTTTGGATTTTATGGGCGTTTGAGGATATTTTGAAAGTTTAATCCTCTCCAGTTGAGATTTACATTCAACACGGTCATCATTGGGGAGTTTATAAACATTTTGTTTTGTTGATTGAACCTTGTCAACGATGTCTAGTCGCTGACAGAGGATCGAGTTCGAATCTAAATTTATTCCTTAACTCGCGTGGCATTCTCAGGCATCAAGTGTGCACCTGCAACACGTTTGCCAGGGCTTACGTGGGTGTATGCCGTTGGATGTTTTTCATACGATGCATTCATGTGTATGCATGATATGATTTTTGAAATACAATTATAGTGTCAAATGATACACTAGAGTGAAACCCTCTGCTTATGCATGCAGGAAGATGATTTTGAAGTGCAGTTACAGTGTCAAATGATATGCCCGTATAATGCATTCTTCAAATTATGACACACCTATGTTGCACCGATACGGATACGGCGATACGTATACGACACGATGCGGATACGGGACACGCTAATTCTTAAAAATACAGGATACGGATACGGCGTGGATACGACATTATAAGATATAAATAATACATAAAAATTAAGAAAGTAATCAAAGTGTAATATTTGAAATAACAAAAAAATTGAAATAAAAGTAAGCATTAAATATTTAAATGTCTAGTACATCAACAAAAACAAGAAGATAAATTGTCCAGTACATGAAATTTCAACTATTCAATAGAAGGAATGATAGGATTAGCTTCTTCAGTGGTTTGTCTTTGAGTTTCTATATCATCTTCAATAAATATCATAGCTTCTAATTCAGGCTCATCAAGTGAAAGATTAGCAATTTCTAATATGCCCATATCCTCAAGAGATTCAAATCCATCTCCAGCAACATCCCACATCTTGTTGTCTCCTTCCATATAAGTTGGAGTTTTCCTTGAGAGAAGCCGAAGGTTTGTATGCACGTAAACTAAATCTTCAGCCCGTTGTGGAGTAATTTTATTTCTCTTCATTGATTGGATGAATGAGTATGTGCTCCAATTTCTTTCACAACATGATGAGGATGAAACTTAGCCAAGCAATTTTATGGCGATTGTTTGAAGTAGAGGTGCTGAAGCTCCATGTATAATCCACCACATTTTCGGATCAATTCTCCGCCTATCACGCAATGACTCTTGGTCACCAAAGTCCTCTAAATAACCAAAAAAATTAGCAAGCTCAATATTGACACTTCTTCTCTTCTCCTCATTTTGGAAAATAACGCTTTAAACATGTCTTTCTCATATTTGAAATTTCAAAATTTTTCTGTGGAGAAACTCTTTGAGGATCCTCTTGAAGCTATTCTTTAGTTGAATATCTTCAAATAACATTAAAATGAAATAATAAAAAAATGTTGAAATTACAAAACAACAAATTGTGAATTCATAATGAAAAAATGTTGAAATTTACCTTGGATTTAGTGAGTGATCCAAACAATGTAAAGGTGTATTACTTTTGCTCCACCTATCTTCTAGAATAGCATAAATAACATTCCAAAAGCTTGAGGCTTCATGAAGTGCCTTCCTCTCATGTCTATATATAATTTCTTTTACTTTGTCTAGCACTAAATCCCACATCTCATAAATAAGATGTAAACAATACTTATCCATATCAGCTACTCTCAACATCTCATAAATTGGGTCTGTGAAATTTATGATGTATTCAATCTCATCTCACCATAAATCATCTAAAAGCTTCTCTTTTACATGCCTAGCCTTTCCAACATCATCTTCCCTATAACATGACCATTTGTTACTGATCACCATAGCTTGGAGAGCATTTTTTATTTTTTTGAATCTTCTCAACATCACTATAAATGATGCAAACCGAGTTTCAGCAACTGCAAGCATCTTTAAATTAGAGAGATCATTAAACATAGAGAGTCTCATTGAGTGATTCATAATAAAATTCATAATTACAATTGCATCTCTAGCAATCACTGTGATCCAATGACATTCATTATAGGTGATTTCATTTGTCTCGGTATTCTTAGCTGCACAAATGTTCTTCAAAGCAAGATTAAGAGTATGCACAACACATGGTGTCCAAAAAATATGAGGATATGCTTGCTCTACAATTAGACCTGCAGCTCTACAAACAGGTGCATTATCAATAATGACCTGAATGATGTTTGAAGGCCCCACCATCATGATAACTTCTTTGATTAAATTAGAAATGAAGAACTTATCCTTGTACTGTCCTTCACAGTTTACAACTTTGATAAACATATGATAGCTCTCTGTTACAGCCATGAAGTTGATAAGTGGTCTTATTTATGGATCTATCCACCCATCATAAATCAAAGTAACTCCTTTTTCCTTTCAAACTCCTCTAGTAGGCTCACACAACTTCTCAATATTGTCCCTCTCTCTTTGCAACAACTTCGTTCTAATGACATTATATCCTGGTGGCACGTATCCTGCAAGATTGTTATTGCATGCATATGTAAAGGCATTCTTGTAATGTAGATTCCTTGCTAGGTAAGAAGTCCAGCTGAGTAAAACATTCTAGCTATTTCCCCGTCTAGTTGTTTTCTCATTTGTAAATTAAATGCTTTCTCCAAAGCACTATCTACAATATATTTTCTTCTTCTTTTTGGTTCAAATCCCTCCATTCGAAAAGGCCCTTTGTTTACAGTACTATCATCACATCTAATTGAAGAAGATGATGAAGGATATGAAGCATGAGTGCTTGGAATTGGAATATGTTTTGGAAGCTCTTTTTTACTCCTTTGCTCAGCTTCATTAATTTTTCTTTGTAATTCAGCCATTTGTGATAAGCTTATCTTCAGGCAAACTTTGATTCCATGACCACTAATCTTCAACAAATGAGCTTTCATTCTATAATATGATATTTTGTATGTTGCATTACAAAAATTGCATTTAAATGCAATATCGCCTCCCCCTTCTGATGTTTTACCTATTTTTATAACATAACCTCATAGAGGTTTGTTATCTTCAATATTGATTTCTGATGGACCATCATCAGAACTAATTCCTACTCCACTAGAGCTCATTATCCTACAAAGGATTTATACAAATTAAAGCATATGAATTTCAAACATGAAAAAATTTAAGTGAAAGTATAGATATGTTGCGACTCTGCCGGGGGTCCAAGGGGGCGCTGCCCCCTGGCGGGGTTCGACCTGGAAAGATACCGAGCGGTACCGATCATGTTTTATCTTCTCGGTGCCGCTTGGTACCATTCGGTACCCCTCTATACCGAGCAATACGAAGCGGTACCGAGCTGTACCGAGCAATACCGAGTTACAATACCGAGCGATACTGAGTTCTAATACCGAGCGGTACCGAGTTCCAATACCGAGCAGTACTGAGTTCCAATACCGAGCAGTACTGAGTTCCAATACCGAGCGGTACCGAGTTCCAATACCGAGCGATACTGAGTTCCAATACCGAGCGGTACTGAGTTCCAATACCGAGCGGTACCGAGTTCCAATATCAAGCAGTACTGAGTTCCAATAACGCTCGGTACCAAGTAGTACCGAGCAATACCGAGTTACAGTACCGAGCGGTACCGAGTTCCAGTACCGCTCGGTATCGAGCAGTACCGAGCAATACTGAGTTCCAGTAGCGTTCGGTACCAAGCGGTACCGAGTTTCGATACCGAGCCTATGATTAAGAAAATGAAGAACGAAAAAAAAGAAAACGAACCTTCACTGTTCGCGTTGTCGAGCCGCTCCGTCGACGAAGGATGATCCTATCGACTTTAATGCTCGCGTCGTCAAGCCTCTTTGTCGACAAAGGATGATCCTGTTTGCTTCTATGCTCGCGTCATCGAGCCGCTCCTTCAACTATAACGAAGAAGATGAACACTTATGTGGAAACGAAAAACCTAGCTCTTTGAAATGTTTCAGCCGCATAAATGAATATGGATATTGAGCGGAAACGGTGGAAAGCCGAAAAGAATAAGGTAAATTGTGGCTCAGTGTTTTTTTTTTAATAGGACGCGTATCCGATACGCATGTCCAGTCAAATTTAAATAATATTTTAATTGGACACGGCAAAGCCTTATCCGACACGTGTCCGATACAGCACGCCTTGTAAATAGGAGTATCCGTGCAACATAGTGACACACATATGCCACATATTATCATGCAATTGCAATGTATATGCGAGGGACATTTTAGAATGTTTATATATGGTGCAGAGGGGTGTCTGGTTGCATTGGTGACTATCGCTGTCAAATGCGTGGAGTTTTATTTCAAGCTTTGCTGACGCCTTTTGTCTGCTTGTACAAAGTTTGCAGATTCGATGGCGTGGCATCACGCTTCAGCGGCCCGTGGTTCTTACTACAAATTCTCTGCTTTTGCTTACAGGTGAATCATAGAGTTGTCATACGACTGTCATGAGACACTTTATTGTCCTGATGTATACTCTCTTTTCTCGTTCATTGGGAGATCAAATCTATGAATCAACCAACTCTTGTTTGGATTGGATAAAGATATTCATATGACATGAGTTCGTTTTGTGATAGATGATGTATCACAAGCTGGTGGGAACAAAAGCTCGTTCAGTGCATTGTTATACTGCTTTATCTCTAATTTGTCACGACCTTACAACCCTTAGTTGGCCATCTACCAATTGGTATCTCTATACTGCTAAGGACATGCTTCATGACATTCTGGAAGGACTCTTTTATGAATTTAGGCCATACTAGTTTGATAATATTGGAGACTTCCTTTACATGATTTTGGAATAGTGTGCCTGAAAGTACTATCTTCTAAGGTATCTTAATTCTTGAAAGTGAATGCACAATAGTAGTGTTGTTATTTTTGTGGGTATGGCATTCATCTCTTCTTTGTTCCCGGCTCTTCAAAATATCCAGCTGTTGTGATCTATGATTAGCCTTAGAGGAATAAAAATCAAACAAGGGTATGTCTTCCAATTGCCATTGCTGGAATTCTCTCTTCCACATGCTCAAGATTCCCTAGTCTTTCTGCCATAAGATTTTTTTGACAAGGAATCTGAAGCTCTCTATTTAATGTGGCTTCATCAGCTTCTTATGCCTCAGATAATGCCAAGATCAATTGTAGCATTTCAATCATTGATGCTATAAGTATTGTACGTGTTCATCATTAGTTATCATATATTAATTGTAAGTAGATTTGTATATTCATTTGCATGCTGACACCGATTGTTACTTGTTATTAGTTTCGGGCACATATCTCCATCAGTTGTTTGTAGGTGTCATATATACTTGTGTCCACAGTGGATTCACTATATTTATTAGGGCTATCAATTTCGGGTTACGGGTCGGGTTTGGGTCTAACCCGTGACTGACCCGGCATTTTTCAGGTTCGGGTCAACTTGACCCGGTTCTATAAACGGGTCAGTTTTTGGAACCCGAAACCGACCTGACCCGGTAAACCGTATGTACAGTAATTTTAATTATAATTTAAGGGAAAAAATATGAGCAAAACAATAAAAATAAATTTGAAAAATTGAAAATAATTAAACAATAAATAAATTTTTTAATTACAAACTCAAATCGTTGACAAATCTATAAAATTTGTTACAAATTACTAATAAGTAATAAAGTCATCCTTTCAGACTTTTAGACTTTTAGTTACAAATTTACAACCTCAATTCAATTCGAGAGAAACACTAATTTACAAAGTTACAAATTTACAACCACAATCTCAATTCTGAATAATAATTTATACAATTATACATTTATACTATGATGACTGATTAGTACGATTGTAAGAGAAATATTGAAATGCTCCTCGAAATAATGGCTTCAAATCTGCAATAACTTGCAATAAAATCAATTAAATTTGTTGCAAACTTTAATATGCAATAATAATATATTGCTCTGTTCAGATTAAACCCTCAAAATCATTAATCTCATAATGAGGTCATTACGATGTAAGATGTAAGTTTAATCAATATTAGCAAATTACCATCCAAGGTAACAATTTATATTAACTTAATATATGTTATTTGAATAAGAATGTAAGATAGTATATGTTATTCTAAGTTAATAAAAATGTCACCTGGTTGTAAATTATAATAGTACATAAGAACTTACACTTATATGACTCACAGTGCCCACTTTTATCTTAGAAGGTTAATCATCATCGCTTCATCACTTATACGACGACTCCCAATTTATAAATTTCTAATTTCACTTCCTTGCATTTCAACTTCAAAAAACAGAAAGCAGCAGCCAGCAACATAATAGGCTAACAATAGCAACATAATTTACATAATATACAAGAAGCAGCTAACAACTTCACTGAACTAAACAAAATATACAAGAAGCAGCAACGAGCAACCCACACAAAGCCTCACGCCTGAGAAACCATATGAATCACAACAGCATAATCCATAGAATGATAGAAATGCAAAAAGCCAAAAATGGTTACCAAACTCCTTCACCTTCTATGATAAGCCAAAACATCAATTAAAACAATTAACCTGACATCATTAATCCCAACAGAAAAAAACATAATCCACAAGAAATCAGAACAGGGACAAGCAGGAGAAAAATACAACCAACTGAAACATGGATAATAAAGGATCTGGCAAAACATGGAACACCATAAACCCAATTACTAAATCCATAGCCACCAACAGAACCAAAAGACTTTAAGTTCATGACTCACTGAAATACAGAACAGATTTTACAAGCAAAAGCCAATAACTTCAGTCCAACACAGTTAAACAGCAAAAACGTCACGAGCCATACCCACAGCCACCGGTTTTACTTCAGTCCGACAGAGTTAAACACCAAACCCATAGCCACCAGTTTTATTGTCCAACACAGCAGTTCTAACTTCTAACAGAATAACAGTTAACTGGATATTGAAATTAAATAGCAATCAGAAGCTAGAATCATCTAATAAAATGTTAAACTAGAATCATCTAATAACTGAACTTTCAGTTAGTTCTGCTTCAATTTGAGTGACATGTAAATCAAGGATATCATCCGTAACTATATCTAATTCTGTGTCATGAACCACTGCACAAAAAAAAAAGAATTTGAGCTTATCCAATAAATGTGTCAAAACATAAATAGACGAAGGTTGAAGAATAAAGCACTATGTTCTGCAAACAACCAATCCTTTGAACAGACAAGTGCCTCAATAATGTCATGCTTAAGTGAACTTCGATATTGATTTAGTATTCTATCGCTATTACTGAAAGCACTTTCTGATGCCACTGTACTTATAGGAATGCACAAAACGTCACGAGCCATAGCAGAGATAGCAGGAAACCTATATTGGTTGTCTTTCCAGAAATGCAAGTTATCTAAATCAATCTTCATATCTAGGTTTGGCTCATTCAAATATATTTCTAACTCCGATTTCCTACGCATTACAATTTCTGCATGAAAAGACTCAAAATCTTGTTTGTGAAGATGTAAATGTTATAAAACAACACAAGTAGCTTTAATGGAGATCTAACTTGTTCTTAATGTAATACCTAAATAAGTTGTGACTTAATTATGTATGTAGATGTACTTCTTGATGTTCCGACTTCAACCATTCAGGATGCACGTGTTTGTTGTCTGGTTAATTCATTACTTGTTGAACTATAATTTCCAAATAAAGAGAATAACTTTTCTCTAACCTTTATAAGTTCATATTGGTAATCTTTTTCATATAGTCTTCTATAGCACCATTCAATAAAAGCAAATTTGTATCGTGGATCTAAAATGACAGCTATAGCCAGTATAACAGAAAATCCAGACCAATATTTCTCAAATTTGACTATCATTCCTACTGCCATTCTTTCGATGTATTCATGTCCACTTAAGAGTTCATGTTTCAACGATGCATAAGTTATAGAAATGCAAGGAAAGTATAAATTAGATGTTGGACACTTTGATCTAGATATAATACATGTTATCTCGTAGAAATGAGCCAAGAATTGCCAAATATATTCAACTTTCTCCCACTCAACACTAGTTGGGCGATTCCTATAATTTGAATCACCCAATTCTAAATGCTGAAAAGCTCGTCGATAGTAAATAGCACTATCTAGCATCATAAAAGTGGAGGTCCATCTAGTTGGAACATCTTGTTGCAAATCTCTCTTTCCATCTAGACATCTCTGTTTGATACAATCAAGAAACTTTTGATTCCTTGCTTGAGAGCCTTTTACATACTTAAGACTCCCTCGGATTTTAATTATTGAAGCATCAACCTCCTTCAAACCATCTTGAACTATGAGATTAACAATATGTGCGGTACAACGAATATGAAAGAACTCACCATTACAAAGCAAAGCACCACGTAAACATAAATGATTCTTAGATATTCAACTGAGGTATTGTTTCCTGACGCGTTATCTAAAGTAATGTTAAAAAGTTTGGTATCAATATTCCACTCTATAACAAGAGACTGTAACTTTTCAAATAATGCAATGCCATCATGAGGGGGCGGCATGAAACCAAAGATGGTGTTTTTTTTTTTTTTTGCAAATGTCAATCATTATCTATAAAATGCATTGTCAAACAAATAACCCATTTGTATTAATAGAAGTCCAAATGTCTGATGTTAAGCACACCCTACTTGTCAATTTTGCTGACTGTGAATGTATATTACACTTCTCTTTACTAAATAATTTCTTACAATCACTTCGTACGGTGTTTCTTGAAAACAACTGCAAGTCCCAACGAAGATACGTTAGAAGAGCTCGAACTCCAACCCACTCAACACACTAGAAGGGCAAGTCATGCATAATGATCCATGCAATAAACAGGTCACAAAATTCTGACTGATTAAACTTACTATCAGTCATAGAAATGGATGATTCAGAGTTTGTTTGTAAAATGAGTTGTCCAATATCACGCATATTTTTTTTTATATAATTTTCCAAGTATCGTCTTATATTCGCAGTGTCATTTTTGCTATCACAGAAATATATCACGCCACAGTTCTTGCATTTACACATTTGCTTGTCATCTTTTGGCTTAGGCAACATCTCAAAGTAACCCCAAACAACCGAAGTCATTCTTCTCCACTTCCTAGCAACTTCACCTCTCTCATTACATTCAATGTTACATGGCTCTACCACATTTTCAGATGGTGCAACTTCTTCATTTTCATCAAAACAAACATTATCAGGAATGGTATTAGAGTCCTCCATCTATCAAAAATATTAGAAGACATCACAATGCGAATATTTAAATATTTCTTGCATGTCAAATTAGGAAATTTCTGATATGAAGTTAACTAAAACTGTAAAACATATTTTCACATAACACTTGAACGTCTTAAAGGGCCAGCTGCAGTATAATGCCAAAATGAAAAAAATTATGGCATTTTTTTGGTTAAACAACCTAGCCAACAAACCAATCACTAACCAATAAATCGGTCAATGACTAAAACAAAAATGGAAAATCAAAAATACATGATGCCCTAACTACCTCAATGCTTTTGGTATCTGTAAAAGTTCAAACTGGGCTAGCTAGAGAGTAGAGACAAATCAATATGTTGGTTAAACACCGTAGCCAACAATTTTTTTCACAAAAATAACCATTAATCATACAAATTATTAAAACCCTAGCCGAGATAAACACTAGCAGAGAAATAGAGATCACAGAACAACTTCAACTTCAAAAAATCTCAACACCCTAGCAGAGAAATAGAGAATAAATGAAGAACACAAAATCTCAACACCTTCATCTTCTAAAATATCAAAAAATGGTAATAGAAACGAGATAGAAACAGTGAAACAGGTCAGGGAACGTGTGAACTGAAAGTTTGAAAGACTGAAACGTAAGCGCAGACGCCGTCGTGCCGACGACTATGGACTCGATGAGAGCTCCAGCACTGGAGAGGCGAAGAGAAAGAGAGAAAAGAAAGTAGAAACCCTAGACAGAAGCTAGTCAAGCCACGGAATAAATATCTTCAGCTCGCTCGACGCACGCATCACGGACCCGCAGCTAATTACTTATAAAAAAGTGCGGGTCATTTCGGGTAATTGTCGGGTTAACCCGGACCCGACCCGAAAAACTAAACGGGTAGAAATTCCAAACCCTAACCCGACCCGTTCTTTAAACAGGTTGACCCGAACCCAAAAATTTTGGGTCGATTTCGGATCTGGTTTTCGGGTCGGATCAAATGTTGACAGGTCTAATAGTTATGATATACCCACTATTGTTATCCACAATTATCATATCAATTATCACTGTTTACAGGGAATGTTCACTACAATCTCTTTGACGTACTTGTAGGAGAGTCGTTGTACTTGCATCATATCCACCTTCATCATTCACAGGTGGATGTTAATTGTGTACTTGTTTGCAGTGACGGGTCGTCTTTCGTCAATTATCAGTGTCGTCATTTCAATCTACAGACACTATTGCTTATGTTGGGGTTCTTAATAATCCGTGTAGGAGACATCTATGCATTATGTAGTAGGCTGATATTTCTTGAAACTACATTGCATTTTATCTCGTAGGGACTGCTGTAGTTTGTTGCATTCATTAGCATCAGTTGTTGTGTACCATACATTCAAGTGTCGATGATTGATATTCGTTTGTGATTGTTTAGATGCTCTGAATTGAGTATTGCTCCTTGTTTGTATGCATCAAGGTCTTGCTCATCATGAGTCCCCTGCTTATTTACTTGTATTTATTTGAATGCATTAAATTGTTATTTGCATTTTGATCTTAATTGCACATTTTAAGATTTAGGGTTCAGTTTCCTGCTGTTCAATTCAAGTCCCCTGTTTGTTCAGTTCAGGTTTAGTTCCCTGCACAGCTGATCAAGTTATGTGCATTTCTGTTCAAGTACAGGTCCTCTGCACATTTGTTTAGATTCGAGTCCTCTGTATTGTTGCTCAAGCGAAGTTTTCTTATTTTTCAAGTTTTATACATTTATGTTCAGGTACAGGCCCTTTGTGTTGCTGCTCAAGTAAAGTATTCTTGTTCTTCAAGTTCATTATACTTTAGTCTAAATTTCAGCAGTACCCCGGCATATCCCATGTTGGGTGAAGTGTATGGAGTAGGGCCTTCTCACCACGCTAAGAAAAACGTGTATGGTAGGTGTTCGTAGAAATCACGGTCGTAGTCTTCAATCCCAAGATGCTAAGAAAAGTGTGTATGGGTACCTGTTGTCTGTTGTAGTCTTCAAATTTGATGTTCATGAAGTTCTATTGCCTTGTGATCGAGTTGAACTCGTTGATGTGGTTTCTAACATTCTGAGATTGAAAATCTTCATCATCATACTTGGTGAATGCTATGTTCGTGCTAAGGGATGGACATATAATTCTTCCCATCTCTCCATTAGCTTTTGCGACTACTCATCAATGGTTTTATTCCTTTCAAAAGTTGATGTTACTTTATTAGCTAGAGGTAGTCTTCGATCTTCAACTTTCATAACCCGATGTTTTGATCATTTAACTTGTCGATCTTAATGCTCCTATCTTTGAACTTCATTGCTCCCACTTTCCCACAAGACCTCAAAAAGTTCGTATGTGATACCTTTCTTTGGGAAAAGTTTATGCTCAATAATTGCAATCAAATCAATGAAATAATAAGCCTGCTAGAAAACACTCTAGAAAAACTGACATGAGAATTATGTGGTTCAGTGTGATCCATTCATTACGCTCATGGTCCTATGAAGAGATGCCTGTCGGTCTCTGTTGCAGATCCAAGCGGCAGCTCAATTATAACGATACCACATGCCATCTGAATCCCTACGTTTCACAAACCATCAACATTAAGGCTTGGTTTGAGATAGTTTTTTTCGTGCTTCTTAAAACAGTTTTTTAATACAAAATTTTTATACTAAAAAACTGCTTTAAGAATCAGTAAAAAAGCCGTCCCTAACAAAGCCTAACACGCCGGCCTTAAGTCTCGAACGTGAAACGATTTGCCGCACCTAACACTTGAAAACTATGAGGCGGTGGAGGGTTGGATAACTTAGGAAAGAAATAATAAATCACGTGATTAAGTATATAGCGTTCCAATTTTGATCCCACATTATAAGAGGAAACAAATTATAGATAATCTGCTGGGAAATTATGATAACAATTGCTAGAAATAATCAAATTATCAAATATTAATTTACTTAACGTTGTTCTTTTTACAGTACTTGAAGTACAAAGTGGATGCTGTGCCCCCGGTTGATCCACCACCGGAGCCTGTTACTGAATCAATATGAAGATATTCTTCTACAGCAGTGTAGATTTGAAAGTTGTTTCATATAATTATTGATGGCTTATTGTACACTAATTCATTCATATGTTTGTCACTCTCGATCGGGCTCATGTGTGCACCGGTCCTGTAGCTGCTCTGGTAATGTTATAATCTATACTGATTTACTTACCTTCGCGCAGTCATGTATATGAAAGAAATAATGAGTTATTGTTGGGGGGGAAGGGGGGGACTAATGTTCTTCCTTACCTTGGATTTTGTTTTGTTTCATGGAATCCCGCATTTTTAGTTATGCTGTAGGACATTTCTTTATTAGATTTAGATGAGAATTTGACTCTTAACATGAAGAAATTATTTTGTGCAGAGACCGGACGAGAACCGTCCGGATTTGTTGCGCTTTAGCTGTCCTTTTATTTTGCTTTTGCAAATACTCAACAAAATAGCAGCTAATATGCAATTATGAATACATATTTGTTATCCTATTGTTGAGTATTTGCAAAAGCACAGTAAAAGGGCAGCTAAATCGCAATAAATATTACTAATTGAATATTTGCTGCCTTTTGTTGAGTTTTTGCAAATACTTAGCAAAAGAGCAACAAATATACATTAATAATTGCATATTAGATGACCTTTTGCCGAGTATTTGTAAAAGCGCATTGAAATGACAATAAATCCGGACGGTTTTCATCATTTGGTCTTCGCACAAAATAATTTCTCTATAACATGACATAATGGAGAAAAAGAAATTCATGTAGCGGACCCACCCCACAGTGGGATAAAGGCTTGTTGTTGTTATTGTTGTCGGTGTAGAACTTTGATATCAATTACATTTTCATTATGATTCAAATTTCAGTAGATTATTGGATATTTGTATGAGAATGAGAGCTTACTTAATTAAGCTCGTATAATAATTATTTCATTTTTTTTTAAGGATATCAATGTTGGTTCTACACATGAAATCCCAACTAGAATATGATATGAAGAAAAATGTGTTCAGATCAACCTGCCTAAGATTTGGGTTAGATTTGAGCAAGTAGCTACTCAAAAAAAGAGTTTTGGTTAATTAAAATTAATAAATTAAATAATTATTTTTCTAAACTGAAAGATCATTAAATAAGGATATCCATATTGTGCTTGATATGGAAACCCTAAACTCTAAAATAGCACGAAAAAATTGTTGTGATCGACTTTTGTAAGATTTGAGTCCGTGACTATTATTCTGTGCAGTTGTGGATACGAATGTAATTGGGAGGCGAATTAAAATGCGGCATATTATTTTTTTGTTACGTATTGAGTGATGTGGCACATTCTGATTTATGATAATCCGGCATTTGCACAGAATAATTTCTTCAGGCCAAGACAGCCAAAAAAAAAATACAATAATGAAAATAGCAGTCGTTATTTAAAAAATTAAATTAAAAAAAAATAAACACCCGTTATTGTGTTCTTCGTAATAAATTTGGTTCGTCTATACCAAATTTCTTTAACGAATGTTATTAAATCATTTTAGCAAATTAAACAAATTAATTTTTGAGTTTTAACTTGCATTAAAATTAATTTATAAATTAAAGGAATAAAAATTATATTAAGTGATTGTCGTCTTGTCGATATGATTTTTACAATTTGAACAATGTATGTTATATTTAAAATTGTTGCGGGCTAGAATATACACGGGGATAAAGTTAGAAAGTTTTCATCTCAACGTTGTACGAATATCCAGCACATAAACAAAAGATGACAGAATATCATAATTTTTACGTAGAAAATCTTGAAAATGGAAATAATTCCACTAGTGTTTGCTTGAGGTACAAGATGTTGACTCATCCTTAAAATTTAGGACGATTAGATTACAATAATCCACTATCGGATTGAAATTCAGTTACAAACAAGAATTTGAAATTCGACAATGTTGGATATTCGGGTTGAATCCCAAAGTCACTTGAAGATCAAACAGAATTCCGGCGTCACTTGAAAGTTAGGCGGAACTCCGATGGTGGTCGAGGAGGAGTTTCTTCCCTCTTTCCCTTCTTCTCTTCTCTTCTCCTTCTTCTTCTTCTTGTCTTCTTGCTTGAGTCCACTCTTAAGAGAAATGAGGGGTTTTTTATAATTTTTTGAGGACGACATTACCCGTAAATAGGAGGATCAAGGGCAAATTGGGAGTGGTTTAAATGGACGATCGATATTGAATCCCTTGATCGTGGACTGTTCGTCAGATATTTGAAGGTCTTAATGATATTGGAATTCGACGATCTTGGGCTCGTTGGATTCATCTTGTCGAGCCACTCATGTCATGTTTGAAAACCGTTTGGTAATTCAAATTTTGGTTTGAATCTTCCAACAACGCTTCGGGTCTTCGAATTAGATACATTTGGGCTCGGATTGAGTTGAATTTGGTGTCGTTGCGTTCGTATTTCTGAGACGCTCAATTCGATTGTAAGTTTGCTAAAATTAGAGCTTAGATTATCCCATATTTAATTTCTGAATTGATTTTGCCTCAAGATTCGTGTCCGATCAAGATGATTTTTTAATGATATATCAAAAATAATTTCATAACTTAAAGATTAGAACTATCATTTTAATTTTCAAATTAATTAGGAGTTATTAGATAGAAAATTTAAATGATACTTTGTTTTAAATTAGAAATTATATAAATTTAAAAATTAATAAACTAATGAATTTTGCAACCTCTAAATTTAAAATTATTTTGGTGTTCTCCCAAAAGGGTTTTCCAAAAGGGGTAACCTTTTTTTATTTTATTTTTTTATGACTGGTGCTTGCACGCAACATCATTTTAAAAATTAAGGGAATTATGAATTAATTATGGATTAATCAAATATAACCTTATTTTTAAACCAATACAAATTATTAAGTATTTGCATAAATTACCTTGGCCACCGACTGGCTTCATGCCACGCCAGGTTTTTAATTTTTTTTAAACCTGTTAATGCTTATAAAATTAAGTACTGCATCGATTTTTAAAATTTGTCATATATTCACATCTAAATTTGCGTGCATGAATCTCATGCTTTTAGAGATCTTTGAACTTTGTATTAAATTCAGAAACCTTTTTAAAATTAAATAGAAAGTACATTGATGAGGTTGGTCGAGCATTTTTTCGTGACTGATGAATTGAGAAGGGAAAAAGTACAGAGTTTTCTTAGGATGTAGAGGAAGAATTTTTATTGTGTCCGGTCTCCGGACTTTCGAAATGTTCGGACATCAATCTAGACATGTCACATCACCCAGATATATCCGGGACTCAGTGTATCCGGATGATGTGGCGCATCTGGATTCATGTCCTGAACGGTCCGATCACCAGACACAATAATTACTCGTAAAGGAGAGGGCTTGCACAATTAAGGCTTCCTTTAGGATAATTTTGTTATTCCTTTTTAAAATATTTTTTTTAAAAAAAATATTAAATAGTAAAAAAATAATGATCAAAAGCTATTCGTAAAATCTAAGGTGAACGGACTACAAAATTTATATTGGGGATTATAATTATTAGCTCCGCTTTCTGAATGATTGTTTAAAATCACTAATTATGTATCCATACATCATTGGATTACTGGGGATTATTAAAATATTTTAAAATAAAATATGATTTTTATTTTGTCCCCCATTTCTTCTTTGTAAGGGCATCTCCAATGAAAAAACTTATTTTTCACTTCAAGATGCAATAATAGTCATATCAAATATATCAAACAGTAATTCATCTCTAACTAAATTTTATTTCTAACAAAAAAAAAATATATATTTGTGTATATTCTTTCTCATCTCTCTGGAGCGACAATAGTGAGAATGTCATTCGGTTGTTGTTCGGGTGAATAATGTGACACCAATAATGACATCGAAATATTCACAGCCAATATAAAACGTTAAAACTCCATTTGTCGCTTAAGTGGATAATCGCTGGAGCTACAAATAGACAAATGACATTCAGTTGAAGATGCCCCAAGGTGCAAATACCTGGCCTTAACTATAATTTTAATGTTTTCCTACAATTGATATTTTTTTGACAATTTGTAAATGAAATTAATAAATTTTTTTTTGTCGCATTTAAATTTTTAATATTGGAATTGTCTTATCAAAGAATTGTAATCATACTTTTTTGCCTTGTACATTGTCTTGCTTTAATCATTATTTATTAAATCAGCAATATTCTTTTTAAATATTATGCATATAATGAAAGAGCTCTTAGAGTCGTACTATAAAAAAATATTTATTGATTGAAAAGATGTTAAATATCAAAATTATGTGCCATTAAACATGTTTAGAAGCATTATTTATTGGGAACATATAGTATCATTAACTTAAAAAAAATTAGGGAGATTTACATACATACCACCTAATATTATTCTATTTGCATATTTAACATCTAAAACTTTAATATTACATAAATACCACCCATAGTTCATTTTCATATCAAATAGGAGTGGTAGAAATGAAATATATGAGTGGTAGGAAAGAAATATAAGTGATATATTTGATATTAAAATAATATTGGGTGGTATGCATGTAATATTAAAGTTTTGGGTGTTATATATATAAATAGGATGTTATAAAGTAGTATGTATGTAAATTTTCCAAAAAATTATCCTAAATAAAGCCTAATTTAAAGACTAATAATGATGGAAATTATGTAAATGATCACACACTTCGCTTACAAAAGAATGGGTGCTTTTTTTGTTTATTTGAACTTTAAGAATGAATGTCTTTATAAAGAGGAATTCTTCTTAAAAAAGGATAAAAATAAAAGTTCAATATGCTTCTGCTTTGGCAAAGGAGTTTCCTTTGTGGAGCGGGGCCTGCTCTTTATGAAATGGTGCACTGAAAGAATGTAGAATTGTTGCGGACTAGAAAATACGCGGCGATAGAGATTTAATTCTGCGTCTTAACGTTGTACGTATAACTAGCTCACACACAGAGAATACTAGATTTTTTATGTGGAAAACCCTTAAAAAGGGAAAAACCACGAGGCCTAGCCCAGTTGAAAATGATTCCACTAGACTTTGAGTTGGTTACAAAGGACTGAATCACCTCCAAGGGTGATCAGGTTACAATCAGTTACTTAAGTAAGACGTCAGGTCTTTGGGAGGACGTAGGGACTGAATGTCGGGTCCTGAGTAAGACGTCGGGTCTTCGGCAAGACGTAGGGACTGAGTGTCGGGCCTTGAACAGGACGTAGGGACCGAGTGTCGGGCCTTGAACAGGACGTAGGGACCGAGTGTCGGGCCTTGAACAGGATGTCGGGTTTTCGGCAGAAGGTAGGGACTGAGTGTCGGGCCTTGAACAGGACGTCGGTTCTTTGGCAGGACGTCGGGTCTTCAGTAGGACATAGGGACTGGACGTCAGGCCTTAAGGTGGTGGTCTGGCGAGATTCTGCGGTGGTCCGGCGAGGTTCCTGCGGTGATCCGGCGGTGGTCCGGCGAGGTTTCTGCGGTGGTCCGGCGGTGGTCCGGCGAGGTTCTGTGGTGGTCCGGCGATGGTCCGGCGAGGTTCTGTGGTGGTCCGGCGGTGGTCCGGCGGCTGTCGAGGAGGAGCTCCTTCCTTCTCTTCTTCCTCTCTTCTCTTCTTCTTCTCTCTCTTGCTTAGATGCTTTCTTGTGAAGAATGAGGGCTCTATTTATAGATTTTCTGGAGTGGCATGGTCCGTAAAATAGGTGTGAGATCAAGGGCGAATAGGGGAGTGGTCAAATGGACGGCCGATATTGAATCCTACGATCGTGCACCGTTCGTTGGACATTTGGAGGCCTTAATGATGTCGGAATTTAGTGATCTTAGGCTCGTTGGATTCGTCTCGTCGAGCCGTTCGATTCGAGTATAAGCTCGTCAAAATCGGAGACCGTTTGGTAACTCAAATTGCGGTTTGAACCTTCCGACAGCGCTTTGAACTTTTGATTCGGACTTATTTGGGCTCGGATTGGGTCGATCTTGGTGTTGTTGGGTTCGTATTTCCGAGACGCTCAATTTGACTGTAAGCTCGTTGAAATCGGAGTTCGGATGCTCCCGGATTTAATTTTTGAAGTCTCCAACTAGTTTTTGCCTCGAGATTCGTGCCTGATCAAGCTAATTTTGTGATGACATATCAGTTGCCCCCCTATTTTCGGACGCCGAAGCTCCAGGGGTCCGAAAATATAAGTGTCGACAATTTTCATATGCCGAAATGCCAAAAAATGTGTTCCGAAGGTTAATGGCTTGCTCGAACTTGATCATAGAGGCCTCGTTGAGCTCCGGAAGTGCCGAAATTGAGTCCGGAACGTCGAAAAAAACGTGTCCGGGGGGACCCCAAAAACGTCGAAATCGGAGTTTTCGGGACGAAAATAGGGCCCAAAATGGGCTAGGGCGGCCGGACCGGAGCCAGCCGGCCCGGCCGCCGCCGCCGCCGCCGACGGCACCGCCGGCCCGCGCTGGAACGCGCGCGGCGGCCTGCCTGGGCCGCCCGACCCGCCTGGGCCCGCGCTCGCGGGCCCGCGCTGCGGCTTGCGCGGCGGCCCCGCCCGGCCGCCTGGCCGCGCCTTGCGGCCCGCGCTGCAGCCCGCGTGGCGGCCCGCCCCTGGGCCGCCCGGGCCGCGCCTGCGGCCCGCGCGCTTCAGCCCGCTCAGTGGGCTGCTGGGCCGGCTTCTGGCCCGCGCGGCGGGCCCGCTTGGGCCGCGTAGGCCCGCCTGGTCCCGCGTGGCAGCCCGCTGGCTGCTCCTCCACCGCCTTATTTGAATGAATGGGCGGGACTGTTCAGCCCACCGACCTAGTGGGCCCCACTAGTGCAGAAAATCTAATTTTTTAAGCTTTTTTAGGCCTTTTTTGGCCGTAAAAATGCATAAAAAATCCGAAAAAATCCCAAAAAATTCCGAAAAAATTCAGAAAAATTTGAGAAATTAAAAATTCTAGAAACTTCCACTCTTTCTCCCAAAAAGCTATAAATAGGGCCTTAGATCCTTAAGAAAGTTCATTCCTTTCTTCTTCTCCTCCTTTTTTCTTCTCTTCTTCTCCTCTTTTCTTCTCATCTCCCTCTGTCCTTTCTATTGAGGCCTTCCCTCAGTTTTCTGAGGCCCCTCTCTTGGCAAGGAAGTTCGGAGCGGGAGTTTCTCTCCTTTCTTCATCTCCCTCTGTCCTTTCTATTGAGGCCTTCCCTCAGTTTTCTGAGGCCCCTCTCTTGGCAAGGAAGTTCGGAGATTCTCTCCTTTCTTCATCTCCCTCTGTCCTTTCTATTGAGGCATTCCCTCAGTTTTCTGAGGCCCCTCTCTTGGCAAGGAAGTTCAGAGATTCTCTCCTTTCTTCTTCATCTCCCTCTGTCCTTTCTATTGAGGCCTTCCCTCAGTTTTCTGAGGCCCTCTCTTGGCAAGGAAGTTGGAGATTCTCTTCTTTCCTCATCTCCCTCTGTCCTTTCTATTGAGGCCTTCCCTCAGTTTTCTGAGGCCCCTCTCTTGGCAAGGAAGTTCGGAGATTCTCTCATTTCTTCATCTTTCTCCTCTTTTCTTCGAGAGATCTTGTGGAGTTCTGATGTTTGGTGATTTGCGATGGAGGTCGGATATTTCTTCATTGTAAGGAGGGAGGTCTTCGAGAAGAGGGATCTTGTGGAGTTCTGATGTTTGGTGATTTGCGATGGAGGTCGGATAAACCGTTGTAAGGAGGGAGGTTGAAATGACGGCATACTTCCAGCATCGGGGAGAAGTATGATGACGGCAGGAATTCAATGTCGGGTAGTCATACAGTGTCGGGCAGAAGACCGACGAAAAGTCTATTACTGGTAAGAAGTCCGACATCTGGTAGAAGTACGAAGTCGGGTAGAGGTGCAGCACCAGGTACAAGACCGATGAAAGTCCATCGACGGGTAAAAGTCTGACGACGGTTAGTAGTCTGAAGGCAAGTAGAAGTTCGACGCAAGGAGAAGTCCGACGTCGTGTAGAAGTACGGCCTCGGGCAGAAGACCGATAAAAGTTCGTCGACGGACATAAGTCCGATGACGAGTAGAAGTCCGCTGACGAGCAGAAGTTCGACGATAAGGAGAAGTTCGATGTCGTGTAGAAGTACGACCTCGGGTAGAAGACCGATGAAAGTTCGTCGACGGGCATAAGTCCGACGACGAGTAGAAGTCTGCTGACGAGCAGAAGTTTGACGACAAGGAGAAGTCCGACGTCGAGTAGAAGTACGGCCTCGAGCAGAAGACCGTTGAAAGTTCGTCGAAGGGCATAAGTCCGACGACGAGTAGAAGTTTGCTGACGAGCAGAAGTTCGACGATAAGGAGAAGTCCGACGTCGAGTAGAAGTACGGCCTCGGGCAGAAGACCGTTGAAAGTTCGTCGAAGGGCATAAGTCCGACGACGAGTAGAAGTCTGCCGAAAGTCCTGCAAGACAAAAGTTCAGCGACAGGAGAAAATTCAAAATTGGGTAGAATTTTAATGTTGTGGAGAAGTAAGATAGAAGTCCATTGACGACATTCTGGCGATGTTAACCAAGGATGTATAATCTATCCGAGGTTGTTTGTTAGAGCCTTTACTCGATGATGTTAACCGATATTGGATCCGGCAATGATGTAAGACCTGTCCGAGGTTGTATGTCGGAGACTTTGCTCGACGACGTTAACCTGTGTGGAAGAGGTCGGGAGAATCCACCAAGGATGTGAGACCTTTCCGAGGTTGTATGTCGGAGCCTTTGCTCGACGACGTTAACCTGTGTGGAAGAGGTCAGGAGTATCCACCAAGGATGTAGGACCTTTCCGAGGTTGTATGCCGGAGCCCTGCTCGACGACGTTAACCTGTGTGGAAGAGGTCGGGGAGAATCCACCAAGGATGTGAGACCTTTCCGAGGTTGTATGCCGGAGCCCTGCTCGACGACGTTAACCTGTGTGGAAGAGGTCGGGAGAATCCACCAAGGATGCAGGACCTTTCCGAGGTTATATGTCGGAGCCCTGCTCGACGACGTTAACCTGTATGGAAGAGGTCGGGAGAATCCACCAAGGATGTGAGACCTTTCCGAGGTTGTATGCCGGAGCCCTGCTCGACGACGTTAACCTGTGTGGAAGAGGTCGGGAGAATCCACCAAGGATGTAGGACCTTTCCGAGGTTGTATGTCGGAGCCCTGCTCGACGATGTTAACCTGTATGGAAGAGGTCGGAAGAATCCACCAAGGATTGATTATCTGGTGATTGAGCTACAATAACGATTATGTATTTGTTCGAGTCAATGATATTAAAGTTCACTACTTTTGCGAATTTATCAATATAATTTTACTCGAAGAAGATAAGGAGATAAAGTCTTACAAAAACATAGCTCCCTAAGACAGCTTAAGGAGGGAGAAGCTACAAACATCACAAACAACATTCAAAATTAAAGACAGACAGTACTGAAGTCACACAATACTAAAGACATACGATACTTAAAACAAGTAGCACTATTGTGCTCTACGCAATTGAAACTTGGTAAGGCGTTGATAGGCCCCCAGCAATGGTTCCAATTTCTCCCACTATTTGGCGATTGTTTACCAACTGCCTTTGTTGTTGACTCTGCCCCCCAGTCGGACCAACGTCTTCTCGGGTTGGTGTATTCTTGATGAATTGTCGGAGATATCCTTGTCGGATCAGTCTCTCAACTTCTTCCTTGAGCTGCCAACATGCTTCAGTAGTGTGCCCACGGCTACGGTGGAAGTGGCAATATTGCTCCTGATTTCCGACGTTGGGCTTCAAAGGGTGTGGCCATTTCACATTTTCCTGATCCCGGATGGCCATTAATACATTTGTTTGGGATGTATTAAGTGGTGTGTACTCCTTCTCTTGACGAGGTTCTTGTCGCGGCTGTGAGGGTCAAGGAGGAAAATTGTAGTTTCCTTTCTTATTCCTTTGTGAGGGGGGATTCTCCGTCCCTGGGGAATTCTTACGCTTCCCGGTCGTCTGCTCAAATTGCTTTCTATGAGCATTGATGGCATCATCGGCGGAGATTTGAGCCTCTACTCGATGGATTAGATCCGCGTATGAATGGACCGTATCTCGCATGAGTGCTGAGTAGAAGGGGCCTGGGCGGAGTCCTCCAAGAAATACACCTCTAAGCAATTCGGGATTTACCCCTGGAATTTGTCGGGCTTCCGTAGAAAATCTCTGGAAGTATTCTTTAAGGGATTCACCCTCGTTCTGACGTATCCCTGAAAGGTGAGAGGAATCTTTAATCGTCCTTCGGTTGGCGATAAACTGTTCGACGAACAATTTGGCCAATTTAACGAATATCGAGATGGATCGGGCAGGCAGTGAGTAGAACCATGTTCGAGCTTGCCCTTTAAGGGTGGCAGGAAAAACTTTACAGAGCAAAGCATCCGGGGCCTGCTGGATATGCATAATAGTGCGTTAGTGGTCGATATGCTCGTAGGGGTCTGAAGTTCCATCATACAAATCAATATTCGGGAGTTTGAATCTTGCCGGAACGGGGTATCGGAGGACAGCTTCGGTGAAAGGTGACGATTCGTGAACGTCCCGTTGGCGAAGGGAGTGTCTTGTACCTCCTGTGGGGAACTCTTCTCGGACTAGCCTCCGCAACTCATCCGGAGAGAGTATTGCGAGGGAGTTCAGTAACGTGCTGTTGGTCTAAGTCTTCTGGGACTTCTGGAGGCATATGCTGCCGATGGCCCGTGTGTGAAGGATGGGTAGAGCTTGCTGTGTCAGCAAGCTCATTCTCTGGACGGATTAGAGGGCGCACTCTAGGCGGAGGAAGGGGGACTTCAACATGAAGAACGTCTTCGAAGCCTGGCTGGTCTCGAGGGAAGAGAATATCTTCTTGAGGTACTAGTGCTGGTCCTCGAGTCTCCCTTAAGAGTCGAAGGATCTCATTCTGAGATTCCTCCATCTTCCTGATACGCTCTTCTAGGGATGGCCCTGAAGTTCCTTCCCCTGCAGGGTGTCGGCCACCAGGGTGAAAGGAGGCAGATGCCCGTCGTCCTTGATTCAGGGACTGGTTTCCTGATTGATGTGAATTGGAGCGAGAGGCTCCCATGATGCGATGGCTACGCCTGTTTGCCATTGAAGAAGTACTTAGTGTAGTGGGATTGATCTTTCCCACAGACGGCGCCAATCTGTTGCGGACTAGAAAATACGCGGCGATAGAGATTTAATTCTGCGTCTTAACGTTGTATGTATAACTAGCTCACACACAGAGAATACTAGATTTTTTACGTGGAAAACCCTTAAAAAGGGAAAAACCACGAGGCCTAGCCCAGTTGAAAATGATTCCACTAGACTTTGAGTTGGTTACAAAGGACTGAATCACCTCCAAGGGTGATCAGGTTACAATCAGTTACTTAAGTAAGACGTCAGGTCTTTGGGAGGACGTAGGGACTGAATGTCGGGTCCTGAGTAAGACGTCGGGTCTTCGGCAAGACGTAGGGACTGAGTGTCGGGCCTTGAACAGGACGTAGGGACCGAGTGTCGGGCCTTGAACAGGACGTAGGGACCGAGTGTCGGGCCTTGAACAGGATGTCGGGTTTTCGGCAGAAGGTAGGGACTGAGTGTCGGGCCTTGAACAGGACGTCGGTTCTTTGGCAGGACGTCGGGGTCTTCAGTAGGACGTAGGGACTGGACGTCAGGCCTTAAGGTGGTGGTCTGGCGAGGTTCTGCGGTGGTCCGGCGAGGTTCCTGCGGTGATCCGGCGGTGGTCCGGCGAGGTTTCTGCGGTGGTCCGGCGGTGGTCCGGCGAGGTTCTGTGGTGGTCCGGCGATGGTCCGGCGAGGTTCTGTGGTGGTCCGGCGGTGGTCCGGCGGCTGTCGAGGAGGAGCTCCTTCCTTCTCTTCTTCCTCTCTTCTCTTCTTCTCTCTCTTGCTTAGATGCTTTCTTGTGAAGAATGAGGGCTCTATTTATAGATTTTCTGGAGTGGCATAGTCCGTAAATAGGTGTGAGATCAAGGGCGAATAGGGAGTGGTCAAATGGACGGCCGATATTGAATCCTACGATCGTGCACCGTTCGTTGGACATTTGGAGACCTTAATGATGTCGGAATTTAGTGATCTTGGGCTCGTTGGATTCGTCTCGTCGAGCCGTTCGATTCGAGTATAAGCTCGTCAAAATCGGAGACCGTTTGGTAACTCAAATTGCGGTTTGAACCTTCCGACAGCGCTTTGAACTTTTGATTCGGACTTATTTGGGCTCGGATTGGGTCGATCTTGGTGTTGTTGGGTTCGTATTTCCGAGACGCTCAGTTTGACTGTAAGCTCGTTGAAATCGGAGTTCGGATGCTCCCGGATTTAATTTTTGAAGTCTCCAACTAGTTTTTGCCTCGAGATTCGTGCCTGATCAAGCTAATTTTGTGATGACATATCAGTTGCCCCCCTATTTTCGGACGCCGAAGCTCCAGGGGTCCGAAAATATAAGTGTCGACAATTTTCATATGCCGAAATGCCAAAAAATGTGTTCCGAAGGTTATTGCTCTTGAGTTCAGCCAAGATCTCTTTGGCTAAGAGAATATTATCCGTGGAAACCCTGCTATCAAGTCATCTTTATCATTTTCTAACCATTAGGCTTTTCCCCTTTGAGAAATCTAGGAAGCCTTAGCCTTGAAAGAAGAGTAAAGTTTATAATTTATAGCTTGAATTTAGCATTAAGAGAAAGATATAGAGGATTTGTATTCAACTCATTGAAGCAATAAGTTTGCTCTTTTTCCAACAGTCTGATGGCAAACAAAAGGTGAGTAGAAGAAGACTAAACGTAGGCTTTTATGTCAGCTTTTAGTTTAGAGAGTTTGGCATACAATGAAGTTTTATGGTCCCTAGTATTTCTCATAGAGAAGGATTGACAAAGAAGAAACCACAATTAAGGAATTTCCAGCCAAATAATTCTTCAATAAGAATATGTGTTTATTTTTTGTATAGTGAATGGTGATAAAAATCAAGGGAGAGTGGTCCGAGCATTTAGGGCTTTCAATTTTGTAGAAGGATATAGGATAAAGGTTCATCCATTCATCAATAATAAGGATCCTATCAAGTTTGATGTGAATAGGGTTGTCTATCTAGTTGTTGAACCAAGTGTGCTTAAGACTAGTGGAAGCAAGGTCCTTTAAGCTAGCATTAAATGTCACATGATTTAGTTCCTAGAGTTACTAACAAGAATAGGGTTGCCACTTATTTTCTCATCAGAGCTACATCAATAATTGAAATCACCTAAGACGACCCATGGAAGGGAGGTATTCGCTCCAACGAGCCTAAGAAAATCCTTGAGAGAGGTTCTATCGATAGGGGCATTAGCATCCTATACAATATAGATCAAGAATTTTCCCCTAGCATGGTTGGAGATCTCACTGTGAATTATTTGGTTTGTGGTATGGATCAGAGAGGAGGAAACCTTATTCATGTCCCACTTTAACCATATCCTGCTAAGTTTGGAGTGAGAGAAGTTATGGTGATTGCCTTCATTATCAAAAAGCATGTGAGATATGTTAAACCAATGATCAAATGTTTGGTTATGGGTCACTTTTGCTTCTAAAATATTAAAAAAGTTAAGATAGTTGGATTGAATGATGTTCCTACAGCACTGAACATAATCCAAGCTGTTAAAGGCTCTTACACTCCAAGAGGCAAAAGCAGGGTTTGACATTAATTTTTGGAGGAAGAGAACGCCCCAAACTTGTCCTTAGGTTAATTTTTTTGTCTTAGTAGATCCATGTGGGGCTTTGTTTGTCTCATATTTAACATTCTTTTGATGTGGTTCATATTTTTCATTAAGGTCCAATATCCTTATGGGAACATCAAGCAAGTCAGCACCTGAGGAGGAAAGAGCCTCAAATTTATTTTTCAATAGGCTTGGTGAGGTAGTACGTGTATTGGGGATTGTTGACCTAGGTTACTATTTTAGTGGTTTGTGGCAGTACTTGATTATAGACAAGGCATCATCAACAAAGGTTATCGTATGAGTGCGCGGCGGTATAGAAGCTTGTTAGAGTCGAGGTTGGTTTCCCTTTTAGTCACTTGAGTTTGGGGTTTCCAGTCACACGGAGGATGGTTGCTTTTGCTTAGGTATATTAGATGAATTTGATTGTTAATCCGTTTGAGAATGATGGGAGAAACGATATTTTGAGCAGAGTTATTTTAAAATATAGGAGCTGTAAGAAAATTGTTAACTTGTTTTTTAAAATTAATGATATTTAAAATATCTAAAAAATATTAAAAAAATATCTAAAAAACATTCAAAAAATTTTATTTATTTTCATAATAACTTCATAATCACTTTTATAGAATGCTGCATCTGTCCCAATCACATATTTAATTACTCATGTTATGTATTATTTTTTAATTTTATTTAAACTATTTAATAAAAAAATTTAAATATAACAAAAATAATAAATAATATAATTAAAATTTAGACATTTATAGTATTTTTTGTGCTGATTACATTTATAAATATATAATAATTTTATGTATTTATTTAATAATTTATTTGATTGAAGGATAATATTTAATACATTATAAATTAATGATGTATTTTATTGAATAGCCTTATTTTAATTAAAAAATAAAAAAAACATATTATTATTATTATTATTAAATAGCCTTATTATTAATAAAAAAAACATCTTATTATAAATATTAAATAATCCTGAAATTTCCTTCTTTCCAGGTATAATCATGTGCCAATTAATCATGAAACTTTACTTAAACAATAAAAATATACATTTCAAATGTAAAATAATTTTTTTAGCAGCCTATATTTTAATATATATATATATATATATATATATATATATATATATTAACATTTGCTGATAGGGCTGCAATCGAACCGAGCCGAGCCGAGTATGTGAGTGTTCATGTTTGTGTTCATTTAATATCAGCTTGTTCAAGTTTGGTTCATGTTTGTTCGAGCTTTATTATTTGTGTTCATGTTTGGTTCATTTAAATTAATGAGTGTTCATGTTCGGTTCATGTTCAGTTCATGTTGGTTTGTTTAGTGTTTATCGAGCTTATTTGCGAACATATTTAATGAATTTTTTTTAACTATCAAACAAATACGTTCATGAACATATTTATGAACAAACACATTTATAATAAAAGCAATTGTCTATATAACAAAGCTAATGATTATTTATATTTATTAATTCTATAGTCAAATATTAATTATTTTTATCGAGCTTATTCACGAGTTCAAAATAGAACACGAATCGATCTTAATGTCGAGCTTGTTCATGAACTTCAAATGATGTTGTTCACGAACATAAATGAGTCGAACGCATTAGTGTTCAAGTTTGTTTATTTAAGAATCGAGTATTTAAAACATTGTTCAAGTTTGTTTGTTTAGTTATTAAACGATCACAAACGAGCTTTAATCGAACCGAACAACGAGTAGCTCGTCGAACGTTTGGTTCACTTGCAGTCCTATTTGCTGATATGTAAATAAAAGAAAAAAAGTTACAAAATATAAATTTGTTAGGATTTAGTTGAGCAGAGCGGTGTCAGGTGTGTAATATTATTATTAGTCAAACTATAATAGTTGTGGGGCCACTTCAATGATTTTATTCGTTGAGTCACAATCAATTTTAATTATATGCAATATATCGCTCTCATTAGAATTCCGTAATAAAGATAATATTTCAATAAAAAATATCCTAAAAAACAATCATTTTGTTTTTTTAATATTGGTAAATATTGTGTCGCAAATTCTTCACATGCACTTGAGGGGGTATAAGATTTTGTTTGAAATAGCTTTCTTACTGTTTTTTAAAGCAATTTTTTTTTTAAAAAAAAAAAAATAAACAACAAAAAAAAAAGTAATCAAAGCTGTCCCAAATGAAGCCTAAATGAAACCTAAGTGTTCTCACAGTTGCTTCATATATATCTCGACAGTCGTGTTAAGAGGTGTTCTGATGAGGATGATCGGCAGTGGTTTACATATGACAGACTGAGGGTGTTTTGACAGTCGTGGTCCAATGGCGGCGGCCAGTCAGTGGTTCAATGGCAATATGACAATGGTTCAGTGAGGTGCTCAGGTGGATCCCCAAGATTCTTAGACTCAAGCCCTAGTTTAAGCTTTAGCTCAAAGCTCTTCATCCCCAGCTCATGTAGTGAGTGAGGATTTATTTATAGATTTTTTAGATGAGCTCGTGTAAACATGAAGCAAATTTGACTACCTAACTGGTTCCTTTAAGAACAATGTTTTCATTCAACATTTTAGTAACTTAATATTATTTGAATTAAATGATCTTGAGCTCGTTGGATTAGTCTTATCGAGATACTCAATTTGACTAATAAGCACACAAGAATTACAAATTATTTGATCTTTTAATTAATGTGCTAAAGTTTATAATTATACTTCAAATATTTGGTCTCATTCGAACTCAAATTGAATCACTTTTAATATCATCGAATTCATGACATGAAAATATTCAATTTAAATATAATTTTATTAAAATAAAAAAAAGGCATTCCATAATTTAATTTGAAAAATTCTTCCTTTAAATATATATCTAGAATAGTACGTGAATTATACACTTTTAATGAAAAAATTATTGCATGCCGGGGTCAAATGCGTCAGGACGTCAATCAGCAGCCGCCACGACGCAATGCACAGTGCATTGCGTGACGTGATGGTTCTTGATTGACCTTCAGATGCACTGTTCATTACCTGATACCGAATGCACAGTGCATTACGTTACATGATGGCTCATGATTGACCTTCAAATGCATTCAAAATCTGCACATAATAATCCCTCTTTATAATTATAAATTCTCCAACGATTAGGTAAAATTAAGTACACCTGTCCTAACGTGACATACCGCCTAAAGATGAAAAAGATAAAATCATTGGTTGGATGACTCGAATCAGATTAGCCATTTACTACGGATTAGTTCGATTCAGTTCAAACACTCCATTCGCTGAGATAATTAATAATTTGGCAGCCACATGGAGTCATTAAATGCCTCTCTGGACAGATTTTGGTAGAGCTTTTTAATGATCCAATTATATCAAACTATTCATAGTTATAAAAAATTGATTAATTAGTTTGAGATTAATAATTTTGTTTGTTTAGATTTATGTGCAATTATTAGCATTGGGACAAACTGGTTAGCCAACTAATAGAAGTAATTAATAATAATCTATCTTAATTTAGACTAATAAATGGATTAGTTCAACCTAAGATTAACATAAGTAATAAATAGGGCTATCAAAACGAGTTATTGGGCTGGGTTTGAATCTGACCCAAGATTAACCTACTTTTAACCCATCCAACCAAAATAAACAGGTCAAAATTCTGAATCTGAATACGACTCGCCCTCAATCTGATTGACCCAATCCGATCTGACAAACCACTTTGATAAAAAAAAAAAAAAAGTTAAAGTAAGATAACATAACCAATGAGCAAAATAATTTAAGCAAGGCGGTATTATAATTATAGCTTTCTAAATCTACTTATTTGAACTTTTTCTCATTGTATTACAATTAATATTTAATTATTCTAAATTTTAGTTATTATGTACCATTCCTATATATATTCTCCAGTAGGGTAACCTTATAAGAAAATGTGGCATCTTTTCAAAATTATTGTGTAATTACATCCTATTTATACATTGTTTGGCTTTGCCATAATGATGATTAACATTGCATTTTTTCGGCTTCTTTTGTGACAAATTTTTTTATTATTTTTTAAAAAAATTTTTCAATAAATTTTTTTTTTGAATTAGAAATATTTGTATAAAAAAATTGCTTTAGAAAGCAGTAAGTAAGCTGTCCCAAACGAAATCTTCATGATTGATCAGTTGTGAAGCCTGCTGTTACATTCCACTGGGTTCCAATAAATCAAAAATAGATTTATCATACAGCTGCATTTTTTTTTAATCATCAAAAATAAAATTCACAAATATATGTTTAGTAGATCAGTTACTTTGAATGATGCTCTCCTGATGGATTACATTGTTTAAATTATGCAATTTTAAGTGTGACTACCTTAACTTAGGTTTCTTTTGGGATGACTTTCTTACTGCTTCTTAAAAAATCTTTTTAGTCTAAATATTCTATTTTTTTACACTACAAAATTGTTTTAATAAGCAGTTAGAAAGTCGTTATGACAGCTTTCTTACTGCTTTCTAAAATAAATTTTTAGTACAAAAAATTATTAAACTAGAAATTTTTATATTAAAAAAATGCTTTAAAAAATAGTAAAAAGATTATCCTAAATGAAACCTTTATCTTTAGCTATTCATTGTTGCCTATGAGTTTGTGAATTTGAGATTACAGCGTTGATTGTGTTAATGAGGAAATATCATACTATCATATATATATAGCAATTTAAAATTTACATGACTTAGGTTATGTTTGGGGCGGCTTTCTTACTGCTTCTTAAAGCGGTTTTTTAGTATAAAAATTTTAATTTTTGTACTAGAAAGCAGCTTAATGAAGCAGGAAGAAAGCCGTCCCAAATGAAACCTTAGTTTATATTTGACTGAGAAAGTAAGAACAAAGTTGCAACATGATTATAATTTTCATAAGAGAAAGAATTATCGAGTGATAGTAAAGGAAAATAAACTTATAAAATTTACAGTTACATTTGATAGATAAAAAATAAACGATCAAAAAAGAGCAAAAAATGGGCAATGAAAAACTCTAAAACCTAATAAATCATCAGTTATCTAATAGTTTCCATTTGAGGTGATACCAAATAACGATCCAAAATATTGGCATAACGACCCTCATGCAATGTATACGAGCAGATAAATCTAATAGAAGCATAAAACTGGCAATCCTATAAGAAAGCTTTAAGTGGAACAACAAAGAAATAACCGGACAAAATAAAATCTCAAAAAATAGGATATAATGCGCACCTCAAGGTACCACAACTTCACATAATGTATTCCGAATGTATTCAAATACTGCGACTCCACAAATAATAGAAATGCAATAAGCCATCCAACAAACCATCCAAGTAGTGAAAGAAACAGTATGAGTTACATTAAGTGAAGTATAACTGTGTTATGCTATTTGGGAAAGTTGCCTCAATTTTTCATCTTTTGCTTTTATGTATAAGGATAAATAGTATTTTTTTTTTCATTAAAGAGTGACCATTAGGCACTTTACTACTAACAATTTGATTATTTCATTCTTTCCAAATAAAATCACATTGATTGGGCACGAATCTGGAAGCATATTTGAATTAAAAACTTTTAAAATTAAATTCAGGATCATCCAAACTTTGATTTTAGCAAACTTAAAGTCAAATGTACTTTATCAACGAGACGAACCTAATGAGGCAAAAAAATGTTCCAATTATAGCATATATGAGCATAAACCAGGGTATGAAGCATAATTGAAACTTACGAATATTATTTAGATCTTCAAATTTGGCATGCTTATAGTATAATTTAGTACCTCAATGACACAAATACAATCAACCTGGGATCACATCATTAAGAGAACTAAATGTTGGATAAACACTTCATAATCAAGGGAATCAATACATGTCATTCGATGGAGTGCTACAAAATTTCTTCAACTTTTTCCTATATTTACGGGGTATGCCACTTCCAAAAATCTTTAATTAGGCCCCCACTCTTTACATGAGGGGGGAAGGGGTGTTGTTGAGCCTTTAGTTAGATATTCAAGAGATCTTAGAATCCTGAAGCTCCTCCACCTGACTACTTGAGCATCACCACTAACAAACCCTCACTAGCTAATTACAACCAGGCTTTTGTTGCTTGGCCACTTCCTCTGGCCGACCACCTATGTCAAACTTTTTACCACAAATGTTGGACCTCCTCCATTTGATTGTTGATATCAGACATCCAGTACTCGATTGCCTTTGTCGAACCTCTACTTGTTGACCATTGTTGTTGGGCTTTGATTGTTTGATAACCACCATTGGACCTTTGCCTGTCGATCATTGTCATTAGACTTTTTAGGTCTGATAGCCATCCCCATACTTTCATTGCCCAACCACCACCATCAAACCTTTCATCGTCCAACTAGCATCATTGGACCACTGTAGCATATATATGACCCTTCAACCACCATTACTCGATTAGATCCTCAGACCATCAGAATTGAAAAACATATCGGCTATGGCTCTCGAACCACCATTATTCAACTACAATCTTCCGACCACCATCACTCAATTCTAGTCCTCAAACCACTGACATCCTACTAGAGTATGACCCTTGTTGCCCACCAACTATGGTCCTCCAACCTCCATCGCCTGCATATTATGGTTCTCGGACCACCATCACCCATCGCTCGATTACGTTTCATAACCAAACCCAATATAACTTATGGACATGATAGGTCATGTCATATTGGATGGTGATATGCCAAGCCCAAGAACTAAGTTTTGGAAAACTTTTCATTTTTTTTAGTTATTAACAAATAAAAAGCTACTAAATAACTTCCAATGATTAGAAATTAAATTTATTCACAATTCCATCTTCTTTCTTCATTTATCTCCAAAATATATATACAATAAACATATATACAATACAATACATGACTATAGAAAAAAAATAAAATAAAGCAGAAAATAATCATGAATGTATAAAATCTATATAGAAGAAATACCTATGCATACTCAAACAGATTAGAACTTGCAACATTAGCCACTCAACTGGCTCTTTCCCCTTGCCTTGGCTTGAAACAAAAGGCAAAATAAGTGTGAGCAACACAGCTTAGTAGGTCACATCCACTAATATAAATTTTTAATACTTAATCCATGATTCATTTTACTAAATTATAAGTAGTTATTACTAAGTTATTGTACTGAACAGAGTAATACTAGCAGGTAACTGAAATTAAATAAACTTTGCATAAAAATAAATAAATAAGTACTTCATATATTAAAACAGAAAATAATAGTATTACTTTGTTTGTATATAATGTGCTTGTATATAATGTGCTAAGCATTTGAGAGTCATAAGAGTTTATTTTCAAATATTCATAACACTATTTAGAAGCTTTAAATATACTACAACATTATTTTTTAAATTTGCTAAATATAGCACATTTTCTAATTTATGTGATACAAATTTCAAAAGAAAATACTAAAATATTCAAAATACTTGTATTTATAACATACATAAAGTTATATGGTGAATTTAAGTTATGGATGGAATTTATTATTTTGATAAAATATTGATCTAACACCGCGATGCCCATATACTCAACGCTCTCAACATAGGGCACAACATCACAACGCCCAAACCTAATGCCATAGCACTCCCAAAAATATTTCTTAAAAGACAGAGCTTAATGCCATAATGTTGCCAACCCAATGCCGCAACACTCTTAAGGGAAAATTTTTAAATCTCATGATTCATGCACATAGACTCTCAAGACACATTTTAAAAATAGATTTCAAACATTCACATACCCATAGAACACTTTATAGACACGTGCAGAATGCAAAAATGCAAAAAAATTCATTGCATCAATCTTAATGGATCAGTAAGAAAGGGTGCAACACTATTATTACAGTGTTACACTACAATCCTCCAAGAATCATCACCTGACAATGATCTTTCTGACTTCAGTTTCCCATCGACTACGATGCTTAAACCACCATCACCCGACTATGGTCCTCACCCCACAAACTTTAATGCTCCTCGAATCACCATTACCCAGCTACAATCCTTGGACCATGATCGCTTGATTCTTCAACCATTATCGCTTGACTACGGTCCTCTGACACCTATCACTCATTTTCTATGATCCGATCTCTATCACCTGCAACTATAGTTCTTAAATCATCGTCACCCGACTATAGTCCTCTAATGTATGTTGCCTGCCTACTATAGTCCTTTGGCCTTTGTCACTTGTTGACTATTATCCTCAGACCATCTTCTCATTATTGTGGTCCTTTAACCACTGTCGTCTTACTACTATCCTTTTGACCTCCGTCACTCGCCAACTACGATTCGTTGACCTACGACCTCTTGACCAGTGTTGCCTTGCTGCTCCAACGCCTACTACCTTCATCACCTACTTTTGTCAATAATGCCAATACACGCCATCACTAATTATAAGATTGATGCATCCTATCAAATATAACATTGACTCCCGACTTCAACACTTTAATTTATGTTGTATTCATGTCAAAAGGCTCTCCCGATTTAAACAATGTAATACATACTATATCCATGCTTTCCTTCAAGGAAGAACTTCACTTTTAAATAAATAGTAATACTAGTGGAATATTTTTAACTAGGGTAAGCCTCATGATTTTTTCTTTTTCACTTTTTCCTACATAAAAAATCAAACGTGACTTATAATTTGTCTTCTTATCTATGTTTGTGTTAATATTCAAACAAAGCTAAGACGCTAAACCCTCAATCTCTCTCTTCCATTGAGAATATTGTAGCACGCTGTAATATTAATTTGAAATTATGTTTTGGCTCCATTGTTTGTTTGCTACAAGCTTTTTTTTTCTAAAATTTTTAATTAATTAATTTATTTTTCTATTTAAGATGGAGATTTTAGTTCTTTTTAATTTGACCTAATTCCATTTGGCACTTAAATTTACTTAATTGTTTTTTTTTATTAATGGCAAAGACTATTCTAAATACTATTTTTTAATTAAGAAAATATATATTTTTGTCATGAATGTTTCCACTTCTTCATAATAACACATATACTCATATATGATTCTCATCTAATAAATGGGTCGGGTTCAAGAACAAAATTTCACGGGTTGAGTTCGAGTTGATTAGCAAGCATGATCTTGACCCAAAAGTGATTGTTTTTTTTTTAATATTTTTGTTTACTAGTATGTTATATTTATTTTTGATCAATTAATATAAATTTTATAATTAACATATTATAATTTTTTTAATTAAAATGAGTTATTGCATTGAGTTCAAATCATCCGGGTTGTAAGTGGGTCATCTTTTTAACCCTTTTATCAAAGGAATCGAATTCAGATGAGTTCAATTTTGAGTTAGATTCTAAGAGCATCTCCAACCGAAAATGTCATTTTTCACTCCAAAATGCAGGGAAATCAAAAAATGCCGTATTTCATCTACAATCCAACGCCATTTTGTTAAAAGGTCGTTTTCGTTCGCGCCTTTCTTCCCAAGCTGTTTGCCGCAGAGAACAGTGCAACGCCAATATTGGCGTCGCACTGTTATTAAAGCAATCAAAAATGGAGATCGGTTGGAGCAAAGCAAGAACGGCAAACAAGTGTTCGCCGTTCGGTTGGAGATGCCCTAACCCATTGAAGAAAAGCAGAAAGCTCTATAAAATAAATAAGTTAATAGGACAGAATCTTTCTCAATTTGTTTGATGAGTATAGCTTTTCTTTATTAAAGCAATCAAATAAACAAAAAAAACCTGTTTAAAATATTGGTGGCGTCGAACTGACTCTCTTCGCCATGCTTCTTTCTCGCCAGTCTACTCTCTCTCCTCTCCGTCTCTTCCTCTCGCAATCTCTCCTTCCTTTGTTTCTCCGTTTCTTTTTCGTGGGACAAAAAAAAGCGAAAATAAAGAGAATTAAAAAGAGAGGGAGAGGGAGAGGGAGGAAGAGGACGGAATCGAAGAGAGCGCGTCTGCATTTGGCGCCTTAGCGTAAGAAAGCTGCCGAGTGGCACAAGAGAGAAAGATTCTAGTTTGTGTAAAGAAAAAGAGGAGATTGGTACGCGGCGCAGGAATTGATGAAGGGTTACTCGGCGGCGGTGCCGCCGTGCAAGCGGAGGTGGCGGGGGCCGACAGTGGTGATTGGTGCCCTCGTCTTCTTCTCGTTGCTCGTACCTCTTTCGTTTCTCCTCGGTTTTCATAACCGCTTCCCATCGGGTAGGTATTCCTGTCCCTTTCTTCTCTATCTTTCTCTCCCAGAACAACGAGATCCCTTAGATCGGCACCGGCATTGGGTTGTTTATCTCGCTTAGTTATGTTGGAGGCGTTGTCTTGGGTGAATGCTTGAGGCGCTTAAATTTCCCCGGTATTGGGGTGCGATTATTGGGATCGATTTCCCAATCACGCTCGCTTTCGTTGCTGCAGGGATTTGATTTTTCCATTTTCTTAAGTCCATTTAGGGGGCGATGGGATCGTTGGTAATGTGTTTATTTTTCAGGATTTTTGGCTGACGATCGTCTTCCATTGGTGAGGATCTATGGTTATTCAAGTGCCTGAGTATTGCAGTGAGTTAGCATTTCCTTTTGTTTAGTTCTATTTTTTACTTATTCAATTACCTTCATTGAGGCCCAGGAGACGAGCTTTGGCAGCAATGGACGAGTGAAGAGCGTTCAAGAATACTTCGAGGTGATTTTCTTTATCTTCTCTTGGTGACTTCTTCGTTGTTTTCTCTTTCGAAGTTGAGTTCAATTTGTGTTACAAGTTACATTTTTATTTATTATGGTTTTACCTGAGTTCTGTTTCTGTTTGCGGGATGCCCATCCCAGAATCGTTAAAATTATTGACAAGTTTGAAGTTTCTCCGATCAAGGTTCTATCTTGCCTTTTGATAACACCGAGCCCCGATTGACATTGCATTGATCTTTTATATTGCGACTGTCTTCATTCAAATTTATGCGTTAGTTCAGGCAGAAATAGTTTATCAAGCCAAAAAGCTAGAGCACATATATATTCATAATGCACTTTTAGGGGCTGTTTGGTAGAATCTAGGATTTCATTTAAGTAGGATTTCGTAAATCTTTCAAATCCGGATTTATCAAATCCCTAGGGGTTTAAATCCTGAAAACTGTTTGGTAACCTTCATGATAAATCCTATGTGAATGTTTGGCTTTTCCATTCAGGATTTCAGGATTTAAGGAGGTTGAAAGATTTGGGTGGAGTTTCTTCCTTCCCGCGCCAATAGAGCCAGAGGATTTTGGAAATCCGCCGAACAAGAGGATTTCAGGAATCCGGGATTTACGACGAAAAGGCTGAATTTTCCGTCTACGGCGGCTTTCATTTTCCGTGAGATTTGGTTTTGCATTTTAGGCCGTTTGGTTGGATTTCACTTCAAATCCGGCCTAAATCCGCATACCAAATAGCCCCTTAAGGACTTCGATTTGGTCCAAAGAGCAACTGTTCCCAAATTTATAAAGGATGTTGATTAGAAGCGAATCATGTTAGGTACTTATGTAATCTGTTTAGGGGAGAGATTATATGAAATAGATGAATGGCACCAAGGAGCTTGGGCATGGAATTGGAATAAACCATAAAATAATATCTAAAAATCATTGAATCTGCATACTGAATAGTTATGGAATTGACATACTGAATTTTATAGCGACTAAAATTGTACTTCATAGATGAATTGAGTTATTTAACGACGAAGAAGGAGATTCGGGCTTTCACAAGAAAGCAAAGACTTCTTAGTTTTTCACACAAGCATGTCAAGTCTCATTGCTTTGAAGAATTTTACCAGGACAGAAGCATTTATAATAAGTGCAAAGCATTTAAAAGGCTAAAAAAATGGAAGATAGTAGTTTTTCTTTGAATCTTCATATAAGAAATAGTAATTTGAAATTAAGACTTGATGTTTATGATGCTGAAATATTTTCATTGCTACTTTTTGGTTAGGAAAGTGCCAAATGCTTAGTATGTATTTACGATGAGAATTGACTACTAATTTCGATGGAGAGGAATCTATTTGTGGAAGGCATCCCGTTTGTATATTTTCTTTGTTCAATGCTAACTTTTTCACATATTTGTTATCATCCAAAGCAATGGAGATATGATGATTTTATATTTTCTTTTAACAATTTACAATGAACATAAGAATAGTTTCCAATCCAAACCATTACTTCATGATAGGATGAACTGAGGTAGGAGGAACTCAGAAATAAGAACCCTTTTTCACTTCTTTTCTAAAGGAATGTGCAGGCATATCATCTAAAGCATCTGAATTTATCATTTGTCAGGAGATTACAGAGGAAGAAGCCATGAGACCAGCTGATTCGACTGTTTACACCAAAAATGATGCTGTCTCTTTGGGTAAACCTGCGCCTAGCTCAAATAAAAAAGATAGCACTTATCAGTTTCATCCAGAAAAAGCTGTCTCTCCTATACATTCTCAGATTCATCTAAACAACCCAATCTCTCCTATTAAAAAAAAGGACTATAACTCCCATGGTAAAGGTGTGTAATGAACATGTTATTTGGAGTTTCAAGTATTTCTTCACTATTTTCAGTATTTCTGTCCCAATAATTGAGTAATATCATTCTATGTTACTGTTTGCAGTGATGCCTACTCCCCAAATTGCTAAAGCAGAATTTACTCCATCTATCAATACAAAAGTAAGGTTATATTTGTCATCTAACTATGGCTATTTTCTTCATTCTGAAAGCTTGTATAAAATACTTGAGGTTGAACTAAGAAGATGCTATCTTTTGATATGGTTTCAACTTTGAAAATGTGTAGTATGGGATGAACTTATTGCCAATATATGATTTTCCTTGTCCTCTCTTCCTCCATTGAGTTGGGGTCACTTATATGTCAAAAATTAATATGTCCGATCTAAGGATTTAATCATTTTTGGGTCATGTACATGCCTTTATCAATACATGGAACAAAGCCTTCCTTGATACAGTCATCATAGACACAGATTTTTTCTTTAATCCCATTTGTTTGTTGCCTTCCCTGTAAATTAGTATGTTGGCTTTTATGATGGAATGATTTTCAAATCTTTCAGGAAAATTTTGGAGGGATCGGGAAGGGTAACTTGGAAGTTACAGCTGTTGATGGTATTAAAAAATCGTGCCAGCTTGAATTTGGAAGCTACTGCCTTTGGTCAACAGAACATAAAGAAACAATGAAGGATTCTATGGTGAAGAGACTCAAAGATCAGCTTTTTGTAGCTAGAGCGTATTATCCAAGCATTGCCAAACTTAAAGCACAGGAGAGCTTGACACGTGAACTTAAGCAAAATATCCAAGATCATGAGAAAATTCTGAGTGATGCTATTTCAGATGCTGATCTACCACCATTGTAAGCGACATTAATTTATAGCTCACCACATATTTGCTGTTTTCACTTTGCACTTTTCTTCTGTCTCATCACATAAAAGTCTCTATTTAATTAAAATTTGTTAAATTCAGAGAATTGGAGAGGGAAATGCTTAAATTATTATTACACAAAACTATCTTTATTTATAGATCTATACAAGATATTTTAATAAAGAAACGAATAACTACAGAATCATACATAATTTCCCAAATACAATCCTTCATAAATCAGCCGTCTTAATATGGAAGGATATTAGCATCATCCAATTGAGCCTCCCACAGATTCCCTTCCCGTCTTAGCCGTGGGATCAAAATGTCAAGGGATGACTAGGATTTAATGGGTGAGTCTTCAACGAATTCCCAACCTAGCCTTGGGATCGAAAGGCAAAGGGACGGCTGGGATTTAACACTCCCCCTCAAGCTGGGGAATATAGATCCGTCATTCCCAGCTTGATAATCAGTCTTAGGAAGGTGGAGTTATCGAGTCCCTTGGTAAGAACATCTGCAAGCTTGTCTTTTGATGAGACATGATTAATACATATAAGACCACTCTCTAATGTCTCATTTATGAAATATATGTCCACTTCTATGTGCTTGGTCTCGTCATGTTGAATCGGATTGTGAGCTATGTTGATTGTTGATTTGTTGTCATAGTGTAGCTTTATGGGTCATTCCCACTTGATCCTTAAGTCTTCTAGAATTATCTTGATCCATAGCAGCTTATATATTCTTAAGGTCATAGCTCTGTATTATGCTTTTGCACTAGATCTTGCCATCATGGTCTGTTTCTTGCTTCTTCATGTAATAAGTTTTTCTCCAAGGAATGTGCAGTATCCTGAGGTAGATCGTCTATATGCTGATGATCCTGCATAATCTGCATCAGTATATGCTTCTGGGGTTATTCCTGTCACGACCCAATCCGACCGGGACGGATCCCGCTCGCATCGGGCCGCGACAGAGCCAACAAATCCAGGATCTGGCTTTGAAATTTGCTTCAAAACTTTTTTCCAAACATAACACAGACAGAAAAACACAGAGCTACTAAAAATATCCAAATGCAGCGCAGTTCATCTATCTTTTCTTTCACCAAAATAATCATATATAGATACAGTACATGGCTTACGGACAGAAAGAACAGAACAGAAAAGCCATGACTGTACAAAAATCAAAAGTATCAAGTACCTAATCACAGATCAGACTCTGGACCGCTAATCCACGACTTCCTTCCCTTTCCCAGAACCTGAAAACCACGTAGAAAACAGGGATGAGCTAACAGCTCAGCAAGACATCAATCACCAATCAAAATCATCAGAAACTCACAACAGAAATCGTATCAGTATGGAATTCGAACAATCGCACAGAAATCGTGCAATAGACAGAACAGATACTTAATCAATCAGAAATTAGCTTACGGATACAAAAAACTGAAATCATTTCGAATCAGAGTTCAGAACGGATATCATAAAGCGTTTGTAAGTCACAGAGTAGACAGAATCGTATGGGATAATCAGAATCGTACAGAAATCAGAATTCAGATAAATTCATATTCATATCAGATAATTCGAACCAGATAATTCATAAAACAGATCAAATAAGTCACAGAACAGATTATCAAATATCAAACAACAGATTTCAGATAACATCAGATTTCAAATTTCAGATATCCCTGACACAGACAGAATCTCAATGGATTCTGGCCCCTTATGCCTCCCTTCCCTGACACAGACAGAATCTCAACGGATTCTGACCCCTTATGTCTCTCGTTGTGCTTATAGCACCAGAACATAATAGATATCAGAGGTTCCGGAACAGAACTTATTTTCAGATTTCAGAGCTCGTTTCAGAATTCAGAATTCCCTGACCCAGACAACGGAATCACATAGGATTCCGGCCCCTTATAACTCCCTTCCGATAGCATACCAATAATCAATTCATTCAATCATCTCATTTCAGAAAATTCAGAAATCATACGAAAATTCAGCGGCATAACGGCAGTATACGGAATTTACACAAAATTCATAGATTCAGAAATTTACCAAATTACCACAGAACATTCACAACAACATTGTAAGACTTTCATTGTACTGGCAAAATATTTTTCAACATCCTGATAATTTACAGTTTGCTTAAAACACCGCAGAATCCAAACTATCCGGTAAAAATCTTCTAGAAAATACTCAAAACGTGCATAATTATCATCTCAAAGACATACCAAAAGTTACGCGGTAAAACCTTTGTCAAACGAAAATAATACCCGAAATTCGCTAAAGGAAACAAAATTTAAAACAGAAAACTCGTCAAAATTCTGGTTTCTGAAAATTGAGAAAGGCGGAATGTGCCTTACCTCGAGTCGGTGAACTTATTTAACTATAGCAACGGACGAAAACGGATCGGAGTCGCCCAAAAATCACTTTTTCTTCTTTTTCCTTCGATTTTTTCTCTCTCATGGGCTTTTCTCTCTCTTCAAAATATCTCATTTCTATATATATCCAGACGGATCGTCCCGGACGATCGTAACTTCGTTCCGGGACGATTTGGCTCTGGACGAATGTCGTCCAGATGAGATTAATTACCCTCCCTGGACGACTTGGCTCTGTAAAATTTTCGTCCAGACGATCCAAATTCCTTCCAGACGAACCATGCAGCCAGAAACATTTCCCGCACAACCTGTACCGATCGTCCCGGGACGATCCAACTTCGTCCCGGACGATACTGGGAGAAAAATGATCTTTACAATTCCATAGTCTCTTCTGAAGAGAATCCCTTTACCTAGGTTCCCCTTAAGATAGTGCAGTATTCTGTCATGTGAGCCTGCTTTGGATTTTGCATGAACTGGCTGACCATGCTTATAGCAAATGATATATCTTGTATGATGTTGGAAAGGTAGATCAATTTCCCCACAAGTCTCTGGTAACCTCCTTTATCTACATTTGGATCTTATTTAGCTTCCCCTAATTTGAGATATGGTTCTACTGTTATTTGTGCCGGTTTACAAGCTAGTTTATATGTTTCTTTAAGAAGATCATTAATGTATTTTTGTTGTGAAATGAAGATTCCTTTGATGGAGTGGGCCACTTTAATTCCAAGAAAATATTTTAATCTACAAAGATCTTTGATTTCAAGTTCCTTTGCAAGACATTTCTTTATAATTACTTTTTCTTTTTCATCATTCTCAATCAAGATGATATCATCCATAAAAACTAATAAAATTGTGACTTTCCCTGAATCTGAGTGCTTGAAGAATAATGTATGGTTTCCTTAGCTTTGCCAATAACCACCATTAAGTAACATGAATTTTTAGAATATTCCAGACCAAGTTCTAGGTGATTGTTTTAACCCATATAGAGCCGTTTTCAACCTACATATTTTGTTACCCCCAGATTGTTCCTTGAATCTTGGTGGAATCCCCATAAATATTTCTTCTTCCAAATCCCCGTGTAGGAATCATTTTTGACATCTAACTTTCAAGATGTCAGTTATAATTAGTTGCTAGTGAGAGCATGATCCTCATGGTGTTCATCTTGGCCACAGGTGCAAAAATTTTCTGGTTGTCAATCCTATACGTCTGAGTGTACCATTTCACCACTAGTCTTGCCTTATACCTTTCCAGTGTCCATCATCTTTGTATTTCACAGAGAATACCCATTTGTAGCCGATTGATTTTTTTCCTACTGGTAGGTCATGGATCTCCCATATTTTTTTTTCCAAGGCCTACATTTTATCTTTCATGGCACTTTTTCAAATTTCATCAGATAAGGCTTCATAAATATTATTAGGAATATGAATATCATTTAATGTAACCAGAAAATTTTGCATATTTTGGAGATCTCCTTTTCCTTAGTGCACCATAGAGTCTTCCATTTGGTCAATGCCATGAGAGGAATTTGCTTCAAACATTACGACGACAAAGGGCAACAATGAAGGCTATCAAACAGAGTAGCAATGAAGTTTGTGTTGGTTATAAATAGAATAACAACAAGGGAAGACCGACAATGAAGGCACGAGAGTATAAAAAATTTAGAATTCTGGCAACAGCAATGAAGGCCGCTTGCTCTCCTCTGCTTTCTTCGATTTATATATCCCAACGATTCTGGCAATGAAGGCTGATGGAAGAACCAGTGCTCTTCAGAATTTTGGCAATGAAGGCCGATGGTGGGATCCTTAGAATTCCGAAAATGAAGGCCGGTGGTGGGAACCTGTATTCCTTGGAATTCCGATAATGAAGGCTGGTGGTGAGAACCTGTATTCCTCAGAATTTTGGCAATGAAGGTTTGTGGTGGGAACTTATATTCCTCAAAATTCTAGCAATGAATGCTGGTGGAAGGACCATTATTCGTCAGAATTTCGACAATGAAGATAGGTGTAAGGCCGAACATTCTTCAAATTCCGACAATGAAAGCCGGTGGTGTGAACCAATATTTCTCTTAATTCTTACAATAAAGGTCGATGGTGGGAGCCTGTATTCCTCATATTTCCGGCAATGAAGGAACAACTGGTTGTTCCTCTCCGCTTCCTTCGATCAAGGCTCTAATACCATATTAAATTCAGAGAATTGGAGAGGGAAAGGCTTAAATTATTATTACACCAAACTATCCTTATTTATAGATCTATACAGGATATCTTAATAAAGAAACATATAACTATAGAATCATGCATAATTACACTAATACGAATATACAATCCTTCATAAATCAACCATCTAAATATGGAAGGAGATCAACATGATCCAGGTGAGCCTCTCACGGATTCCCATCTTAGTCATGGGATCAAAATGTCAAGGAATGCCTAGAATTAATAGGTGAGCCTCCCACGGATTTCTATCCTAGTCTTGAAATCAAAATGCCAAGGGATGACTGAGATTTAAAAAAATAAATAAATAAACATGTACAGGCTATGACCATGTGTGGCATAGAGCAACTTTCTAGTGGTTACTTGAGCAAGTGATAGATAGTTGGGCCAGGAGAAACTACAAAAGCTGACTGCTTGTAGCATAAAAAAGCATTATTAAGCATCTTTGTTGCTTAAGTTGCATCCTAACTTTAGCCACGTGGAGTAATAAGCTTCCATGTTGGAGGAGATGGGGCTTTTTTAAGACTGGCCCTCGATGTGCCTACAATAGCAATGTGGGAGTAAGAGGGTCACCCACAACACACTAACCATAATTTAACATGCAAAAGGGATAATTTGTGATGGTGGTTTTTTCGCACGTAGTTGAGCAAGAAGATCAATTGATAAAGAAAGAGAGGTTCACATATTAAAGGCATAAAAACACCAATGCAGGGTCAAATCATTATGAAGCCACTCGATGAAGGATGAATTAGGTAGCATGGATTGAGAAGCTAATGATGTTGCTATAGTTTGTAATAACTAGGAGGGTAACATTGAACTACCTATAAGAAGCCAATCAGTACAAATTGTAACAAAGAGATTGTGGGGCTATAGAGCTAAGCTCAAGCAAATTTCTTTGAGTGGTTATAGGGCTGTTTTACACAGAAGGGAATTCCTTTTTTTTGTTTCATAGAAACAAAAAAGACAAAGGGCGTGTGTGTGTGTATGGGGGGGGGGGGGGGGGGAGGGGGGTTGCAAGTTAATTAGCAATGATTCCAAGGAAGATAATTTCAAGCATTACCCAATGACTTGAATGAAATAATCTCTGATATAGCCTCCACTTTTGCAAATTGTCATTATCACACAACTCCCTTGCCACCACCACCATAAAAAAAATCCTGATCCTCTCTTTTGTTATTGAACGGAATGATTATATTCCCATCTATGATTTATGCTCACTGTTTGGACTAATGGTTTGAAGTAGTCTTGCAGATTACCCATTTTTGTGTTAAGAACCTTGGCAGGGGAAAATCATATGGCTTCTTTTTATAAAATATCTAGAGAGAAAAAGATGATTGAAAATAAATATAATTCACCATATTTCAAAACCTATGAATAATATGAGGTAACATTTCCATTTCATTAAATTTATTGTTGAAACTTAGTATTACATGCAGATGATGGCGGGGATGCTCTTCATCAAATCTAATTGGATGCCTTAAATTAAATGTATTATAGTTTTGTCAAAACCTTATTCTATATGAATAAGGGCTCAACCTAACTTGGTTAAGAAATTTGGACATCAATATACAAGAAAATAATGCCATCACTGATTAATGCATGTATAAATGCCAAGGTTTTAATAATGTGAAGTTCAAAGTAGAATAATAAGGGCTCAATGTAACTTTGTTAAGAAATTTTACAAGAAAATAAATCCATTAATGATTAATACAAGAAATTTCCTTATTCTGTATGAAAAAGGGCTTAACCTAACTATGTTAAGAAATTTTGACAGCAAGATACAAGAAAATAAAGCCATCAATGATCAATGCATGAAATGCCAAGGTTTTAATAATGTGAAGTTCAAAGTAGGATGAAATTGTTATGTGCATTTCAATTTACTATATCACAAACCTAATAAATACCATGCATTTTATAATTGAACAATTCATAATATAATGCAAAGTGTAATAATTAGCTGTCAGCTTGCATAAAGAAAGATTCATGCTTCAAAGTTATAAAATGGTATAGGTATTTGATATTCAAAAAGAATTGATAGGACGCCCCTTGAGAAATATATTTACTTCCTTAAATATTTTAAAAAAATGAGCTCATTTACAGGCAAACAAAAATATACTTCCAACATTTTTGTGAATGTTTCACATGCAATATTAAAATCAAGTACAATTTTCATTAAGAAATGACATAATTTAGTTTTTATATTGTAGCATTCATGTATTAAGATAATAAATTTAGAACTTAATATATAAGTAGTTCACTTTCCAATAAATTGTAAAAAAAGAAAAATACTAAAGCAGATTTAGATAAGAAGAGCTTAGCCGTGATAAGAAAATGATTTATGAACAAGTTGTAGCACTACATCAAAAATCGGAGGTGGCTGTAGCCCATAAAAAAAAAATCTGAGCAAAGAGAAGGCCGATTAAAGATATTTTGGTCTTAGTGCTCGTGCTTTGCAAAGCCAATGGTAAAATTTTGCATGCATGTTGCTAGCATTTGGTAGAGGGTCATGAGTCTTGTCTCGCAGGAATTGTTGTGATGTTTGTCTAACTTCTATGGGTGCATGCTAATCATGTAATCTCGACGCCCTCTTCTCTCAGCATGTGCCCAAAAAAACAACTTTAAATGCATTGCCCATGCATACTCTAATTGACAATCCAGATTATAATGTTGGATTTTGAAGAAAAAGGCATCAAAAGTTGAAGCTTACCTAAATATTAAGCACATTGAATTAGGTGCAAATAGGGTTGAAAAAGAGAACCGACAAATAGTTTTTCAAAATTTCAATAATATGGCTAATTATCATACTCGAGTCATTCAACAACATCAAAATGAACATAAATAGAAGAAGAGAGAAATAGTGGAAACGTGGAATAAAAGCATATTAAATATATACCCCCCTAAGCAATACAAAGGGGCCAAAGAAAGAGCCCAATTGAAAATGGTATCCTCTCAGACTTTCATAGTGCTTCTTGAATTCTCGTAGTCCCGAGGTATGGTGAGCCTAACTAGTTCCATTTATAGTGGGTTTTAAACAAAGTGCACTTTGGATGCTTATTACAAATCTTGATATGGTGCCTAGATTGATGTGCATTGTTGAGCTTTGGTATGCTACTATCCACCTCTTCACTTGGATGTGTTGCACGAAAGCTTTGCATAGGATTGCTACACTTAGAAGTATATGCCATGCAATGCATTTGAAAACATTATAAGGAGCTGTCTTCCATAACAATGGGTGGGAGAGTTATGGGAATCATTTTGTAGATCTTTATCCCTCAAGTCCTTTGTGAAATTAGGCTAAAAAATGTTGGCCTAAAAAAAATCTCGACATTTACTAAGATTGGGACTCAATGTGTCCCTTAACCTAAATCAAGGGACATATTCGTTGGTTTCAGTAGTCTCAATTAACTCAATGTTTCTAGCCGCTAGGATGTTTTAATGTTGCATTGATTAGCTTGAAATGGTTTGGGGATGATGCTGTCAACTGTAATAAATATTGGTCTGTAGAACTTAGCGTAATTCAGTTTTGGGCATAGTTATACAAAGTCCATTCAATCCCAAGCAAGGAAAATTTAGCTCAAGGTTGGATTTGTTTTGGCCCATCCATCTAGATGTAGCCTAAAGCTAATTAACTTATATCAAGCATGGTTAGAATCAATCCACTGCAGTTTAACTTGGTTAATTTATTTTGAACTAGCTTGAGTTCGTTCAAACTTATTTCAAGTCATTGGAGATTGCCTTAACCCCACTTGCGTTAGGTGTTAGCCCATTAAAATAATAATGATTATAATTATAATTATGATAATACTAGTAGTGATTATTGTTATTATTATTATCATAATAATTATTATGATTGTAATTATAATTATAATAATTGTTATTCTCAACACTTATAAGTAAGTAATAATAATAATAATAATTATTATTATTATTATTATGCTAAGTTTTGTTTGCTCCTATGATTGAAATTGACCGCTTAATCCTACACCCAATAATGTCTCAAATTTTTAGATCAAATTGGTTGATTGAGTTGACTTGAGCCAAAAGTGAAGATTCAATTGAACTGAAGGCTTAAAATATGTAGAAACCAGCTAAAAGAATGGGAAGCATATGTACAATATACCATCCCTTGGCTCCTTTGAATCTAGTGGACTAAACAACTCTTAATTTGCTCCCACGCCTAACGTCCCCTATTGGAACCACCCTGTGCATATTATAGTCTGCCTAGGCCTATTCCCAACCGCTCTATTCACTCTAATTGCCAGTTCCCTATTGATTGCATTAATAACTATCAAATAAGTTCTCTACAAAAAAAAGTGCCGGCACTCCTCTCTAGCTTTTTACTCGCACTAATTCCTTGACTTCTTATGGTATCCCTTCAATTCTCTTCTCTAATCCTCATTGGCAAGTCATAACACTTCACAAAGGTATATGTACCAATTTTGTTATCATGTATATGATCTTTATTTTTACTTGCAAGTATTATAGTACCTTTAAACATCTTTGTTGGTGTGATAGGATGCCCCCTTAAGAACCTCTAGGTTTGTTGAGATTTATTAACATGCACATTTAAATAACCCTAAGCACATTCATTGGTGTGGTAGGATGCCCGTAAACATTGTCATTAATATGGTGGTATGACTTCCATAAGTTGTAGAGTCTTGTGTTCTACACCCAAAACATCCTTTTTGGAGTGGAGAGGTGGACTACTTCCACTACCTACCTTCCTAGAAGCCTTCACTAGCATTGTAGGATGGCATACTTCAGCTACCTCCCTTATGAGAATATGATGTGGAAGCATTGCCTAAATTTCTAGCTAAACTTTTATACCAAACTTGTGATGTACTAATGCGTAAATACGAGCATACAATAATATTTGAGATTCATGAATAGAAAATGAACCAACATAAAATGAATATTAAAGACATTTAAAGAAACATATAATGACATAAACACAATCAATAAAACATCTAAAAGTCAATTACGCAAACTTAAAAATACTACTCATAAACAAGGAACAAGATTTGGATCTTGGTTGAGATATAGGTGTTGTTGAGCAGACCTCTCCTTTTCTCATTCTAAATTAAAACAGATTTTGTTATTTGCTAGAAAATTTGCAGCAACATAGTGTATATTTTATGTCTTAGCTTTTGACAAAAATCCAACATGTACAAAAAAAGTTGTAGAAGTCGAAATTTATTTACATGGAAAACTCAAAAATGGAAAAAATCATGAGGCTTGGCTCATTTGAATAATTCACTATATATCATAAAGTATAAAGATCTACATTTTTTCATAGTTGAAGGGGATGGGATTATTTGAGAACAAGTGTTTGATTTTTCTTATAGGAATTACAAAAATTGGATGTCCACAGACGGATAGTTAAAATTTAACAATAGAGTTAAATCTTGATAGGAGTTTGGAGATGGTTGCGATGATTGCTCGTGGTGGTCGTCGGCGGTGATAGATGGGAAATGAAAGAGAGCTCTTTAGTTGTGTCAACTCTTGAACCTCTTCCCCTTTGTAGATAATGGAGCCCAATATATAGGCTTTTTGAGATTACAGTTATTAAATTTGTCCAGAATCACAAGCCCTAAAAGTCTACTTAAGGCTCACCAAAAGAGGGGGTGAATTTGTCTTTTAAAATCTTTTGCTTAAAACAAACGAGACATGCAAAAGTGTTTAAGAGAAAATAAAATATCCAAACAAAAAACAAAAGCCAATAAGATTTTTTTGTTTGTTCTTAGACCTTTTAGAAAACAAATATTTTATTCTGTTTTTCTTTTTAATTTCAAAACAAAACTAAACCAGATAATTTATCGCCCAAAATCTTTCACAAGGATAACTAAAAGTAACCTAACGGATTCTTTCACAATGACAACCAAAAGTAAACTAAAAAAAATCTTCCACAAAGATAACCAAAAGCAAACCAGAGTATGAGAAATAAATTTCAAAAAGTAAAGAGTATACAAACCAGATTTATAGTAGTTCGGTCGAAATCGACATATGTCCAATTCCCAAATATTTTACTTTTTGGGTATTTCTCTAAAAGTGACTCTCCTTTAACACACAGCTAGGCAGAGAAGCCATTCTTCCTTGACCAGGCTAAAAATGACCTTTATAGACTCCGAAGAATCTCCCTCCTTACTCCTTCCGACCCAGTGGAGATGTCATCCATTTTTGAGCTCCTTGCTCCTCCGACGGAAATGTTGATCCCTTCTCGGCTAGGGAGTCTTTTTCACCAAAGACTCTCCTTCTTAGAGCTCCTCTCCAAGGGTTCCATCAAAACATAACTAATGGACTTAAGGTGCATGCTAGCTGGAGCAACCGTGTGAATCACCTCACACCCCTTGAATCCCTCAAGGAAAAATCCTTCTTTCAATCTCACCTCCTCTCTCTCCCTTTTCAAGTCTCTCTCTCCCTTTTCAAGTGGACTTTTCAAGCTCTCTCCCAAGAAGATGTCTCTGACTGCTCAAGCACTTTTTCCCTTAATAAATAACAATAGTTTATAAAGTGGGCTCTAAAAAGTCCTAATTTTCAATATTAAGCTTTCTGATCGTACAATACAATACATAGTTCATACAGTTTGATTAGTTCAATTTTGTCGAAAATCCTAGTAGGATTAGTTATATTAATCATATATATATATATATATATATATATATATATATATATATATTTATATTAATCATAGATCGTCTAGGATGAATCAAGTTCGTCCAGTTGAGCTCTCTGTTGATCGTCCAGTACGATTAAGATCGTGCAATACAATCATTAATAATTGATTTGATCTTGATTTAATTACTTAATTTATGGGATTAAATTTGACAATTTTAATTAATGTTCATACAGCAAGATCATTTCAAACTTTAAAATTCAAATTTGTCTATTTTAAGTAACATAGATTCGACGGCGTGTATTATCATAATAGATGATTATACAATATGATTTAAGGTAGTACATTACAATTTAAGGTCGTATAGTACGATTAGTTATATCTCAATATTAATTAATCTTATTTAATTAAACATTTGAATTAATTTCTATTTGAACAGATCGTGTGATACGATTTGGATCGTACAATATGATTTAAAAAAAAAATTAAATATTCATTTTACTCTCATGTGTGTGTGCACGATTACTTAGCCAACATACAACTAATACAAAAAATGACTTAAAAAAACTAAAAGGTTCATACTTTATCAAACACATATTCACTTTGATACAAATTCAATGCTACTCGGTGAATGTTGTACCTGAATTGTTTAGTGACACATAAGAAAAATATCCAATTTATAAAGAAGAAATAAGAAATATTCATCCAATAATATGTTAGACTACTCCAGTCGGTCCACGCGGGACCGGCCCAGACGCGGACATAGGTGCAATTCTCCAACTCTAGCGCATGTCGCGAAGGCCACAAGCCTTGTGGGAGCCAAATTAGAAAGATTTTTTTTTTTTGGGGGGGGGGGGGGGGGGAGGGATTAAGAGGGAAATTTGAATGTAGGAACTATTTAGGGATTTCCTTTTTGATTTGTATGCATTAAATACTTTATTTTCCTAGGGTTAGGACATCTGGAATTTTGCTGAAATTTGAGATATCTTAGATTTAGGTTTTCTTTGGGCTCTAGTGGCATCTAGAGATTTGGGAGAGATCGATCCTCCTCTCGAATTGAGGATCAATTGCATCTTATTTGTTTTTCTTCCTTTAGTTGATTTCTTGCAATAAAATCTACTGTTTTTCCTTGGATTTTGGAAGAATTTCTCGCTGTTTTACGAAGATTGATAGGATATACTTGAGATCTATAAGTGTTCCTTATCAAATTGGTATCAGAGCAAGTCTTGGGACCATTCGGGAGCTGATTTGGGCGAATTCCGTCGGCTAATTTTTGGCCGGGAGAGGAGAAAGTTGTTACTTTTTTTGTAATCCAAATCTAGAATTTCTAGATCTATAAAAATTTGGATTGAGATGGCAGCCAAGAAAGTTGATTCGCTTGGAGAAAAGCTTGAATAAGAGATGAATCAAATAAAGACGACAGTGGAGGAAAGGATTTCCTCCATGGAAAAACAAGTAGCCTATCTCCGGGACATGATGAGAAAATGTTGGAAATCCACAACCAAACGACGGCTTCCATGGCAAAAGGGGTGGAAGGGAAAACACGAATTCTGAAATTCGTAGAGAGGAAGATGAGGTGAAAATCGTGGAGGGAGAAAGAAGAAAACCCTATATGGAGCCTTTCCAGAGGGAGGATAGAGGAGGTAGGTATGGGGATAGGGATGTGTATGGAGGGGCGGAGCAAAGGGGTGCTGATTGGGAATGCCGGGAGGGACATTATGGTCACCGAGGTGCTGATTTTGAATGAAGGAGAGGGGAATTCGAAGGGGGTTTGGGCTATGGTAGGGAAAGGGAAGACCGGGAGACGTGGGGTGGGCCGAGCACTTGGGAGAGAGAGGATGCTTTGGAAGAATAAGGGGGAATGGTGAAGATTAGAAGGTGAGGAAGCTGAAAATGCCCATATTTGAAGGGGGGGATGCGTACTGGTGGATTTATAAGGTGGATAGGTACTTTGCCATCAATGGGCTGACGGAGGAGGAGAAGCTGACAGCGGCAGGCTTGTGCTTGGAAGGGAAGACGCTGTCATGGTAATAATGGAGAGGCTAGATGAGACCTATCAGGAGCTGGAGAGAATTCAATGACTGCATAATAGAACGTTTTCAAACGGATCGGGGAGGAGATTTTTATGAGCAGTTCTTTGCTCTGGTGCAGGAGGGATCAGTAACAGACTACCGGGAGCGGTTCGAGCACCTGGCTAGTAGGGTGAAGCGATTATCAGATACTGTATTGGAGGGGAACTTCATGAAGGGGTTGAAGGCAGAGATCTGAGCGGCAGTGAAAGTTCTGATGCCTAGTGACTTGGGGGAGGCCATAAAGTTGCACAGTTGGTGAAAATCAGAAGGGGGTCAGGAGCAGTAGCTCAGGAGGCTCTTACAAGACGACGACCACTCTTCTAGCACTCAAGGGGCCTGCATCAGGCAACATTAATGAGACCACTAGGGAGAAGCTGGTAGGAGGGAGTGGGGAAAATTTCAAAAGGCTGACAGAGAAGGAGATGCATGAGACGAGGACAAAGGGTTTTTTTTTTCAGGTGCGAGGAGAAATATATGCCAGGACATCGGTGCTAGGACCGAACTCTTCAGGTTCTCACTGTCTGTGATGATGAGGAAACTAATGAGGGGGGTGAGGGGGAGTTAGAGGAAGAGATGGAGGAGAAATTGCATTTGGATCTGGCCGAGGTTTCCATGAACTCAGTGGTAGGATTCACTATGAATCATACCATGAAGGTGAAGGGGGAGATAGAGGGCAGGGAGGTGGTGGTGCTAATTGATATTGGGGCTACCCACAATTTCATTTCAACTCAGGTCGTCGACCAATTGGGAGTGAAAGGTGGACACTGGTTGTTTTGAGGTGATGATGGCTACATGGAAGGTGGAGAAAGGCCAGGGGAATCTGTAGAGAAGTGGTGTTGACTATCTAGGGGATTTAGGTAAGGGAGGACTTTCTCCCACTAGAGTTAAGAAGTACCGATGTCATCCTAGGGATGAAGTGGTTGCAAACCTTGGGGGAAACCAAGGACAATTGGGGAGCACTCACGATTGAATTAATGGTGGATGAGAGAAAGGTGGTTATAATGGGAGATGTTGGGCTATCCAAAGCCATGTATCACTTAAGACCAAGGTTAGGGGCCTACAAGATGTGGGGAAAGAGTATTTGGTGGAGCTACATACACAGGCTGGAGGTGATCAGATTGGTGGAGGGAGGGGATGTTTATCTTTCAGTGCATTCCCTGATTCTGCAATTCGGTAAGGTTTTTCAGCCACCTCAAGGATGGCCACCTCCATGGGAACATTGATGTGGTACACACCGGAAGAAGCAGGTTCACAAGAACAATCAAAGAAGGCAAGAAAGCTAAGAAGGCGTATGCCTTAGTTTGTATTTCATTAACTGAGGAGTTCATCTTCTCAAAGGAGAAGAAATACAAAACCAGGTGACTAGAATCGGCTCCTGCACAAAAAGGATAGTGCCCGTCCTACTTACTAAAAACAGCAAAGTAAAAGAAGGTGGCTGCGCCTCATCCCAAAAGCTGTACTAACAGAAAACTAAAAGTTTTAAATAAAAACTGAAAGCATTTAAATATAACGGTAACTAAGTGGACGGCTGAGATGATCGCACGATGGACGGCAGTGATGCTCCGCATCATTCTCCCCCTCCCTCAGAAGAATCCGAATCTGTTGATGAGAGATTCGTAGGAGCTTGATCGGGTGGATGGTACTTAACTAAGTCGCCAATGTTAAATGTCGCGGAAGTATTATACTGCTTTGGCAAATCAACCACATAGGCATTGGGGTTGATTTGTTTGATCACTGCAAATGGTCCGATTCTTCTCGGACTTAACTTCGACTGGTATGCCTGTGGGAATCGTTCCCGCCTCATCTTGATCATGACTAAATCCCCTGGTTTGAAAATTCTTGCGTGGCGACGACGATTAGCATCTTCCTCGTACTTCTTGTTGGATTCGGTAAGCTTCTCGCGAACCTCCTGGAGCATCTGAGAGAATTGAGTGGCGAAATCCACAGCTGATTTGCTGGAACACTTGGGTAACACAGCCAGATCTACCGTGTGATTCGGTAGCTTCGTGTATACAATGCTGAAGGGACTCTTCCCGGTGGAGCGATTAGTCATGCTGTTATAGGCAAATTCGGCCTGTCCCAAGAGTTCATCCCAAAGTCGCGGGTGCTCCTGTACCACGCAACGGAGCATATTGCCAAGTGTCCGATTAATCACCTCCGTCTGTCCATTCGTTTGCGGATGATATGCCGAGCTAAGTTTGATATCTGTCAAAAACGCTTCGAGAGCTCCTTCCAAAAATGGCTGACGAACTTGACGTCTCGGTCGGAAGTGAGACTCCGAGGAAGGCCGTGTAGGCGAACTATTTCAGCGAAGAAGATGCGGGCCACATTTAAGGCGTCGAAAGTCTTCTTACACGACACAAAATGAGCCATTTTGGAGAAGCGGTCTACAACCACCATAATGGAGTCGTTACCGCGCTTGGTACGTGGCAAACCCATCACAAAATCTAGGCTAAGGTCCTCCCAAATTGATTCAGGCGTTGGTAGTGGCAGGTATACGCCCGTAAGCTGACCGCCCGATTTATAACTTTGACATACCGGACACCTTTCTACGAATCGCATCACGTCACGATGCAAGTGCGGCCAAAAAAATCGTGATTGCAGTTGCAGGTAGGTATTTCGTCTTCCTACATGAGCCGCCAGTCCACCACAATGGACTTCCTTGATCAATTGAGGACGCCACGATGAGTCTGGAATGCAGAGTTGATTAAGTTTAAACAAAAATCCATGCCGAATAGAGAAATCTTTGTCTCCTTCTCCGCCTAGACAGTCTGCCCAGATTTTAGCAAAGTCTGGATCTGTATCATATAAATCTTTCAGGCACTCTAGTCCGGTGATTTCCGTCTGTAATTGAATCAACAGCGCATTACGCCGACCGAGGGCATCGGCAACTACATTTTGAGCTCCTGATTTATGCTTCAGCACAAAGGAAAAACGCTGTAGGAACATCACCCACCTTGCGTGCATACGATTAACATGCTTCTGATTATTAATGAATTGTAATGCTCGGTGATCGCTGCATAGCACGAATTCTCGGTGAAGCAAATATGGCTCCCACTGCTTCAATGCGCGGACCACAGCATAAAGTTCCTGCTCGTAGACGCTCCATTTCTGTCGAGACGTACAGAGCTTTTCGCTGAAAAACTCAACCGGGCGCTTGTCTTGACTAAGTACTGCCCCATTTCCAATGCCGGAGGCGTCGGTATCCACATGAAAACATTTGTCGAAGTCAGGCAACGCCAAAACAGGGGCGGATGAAAGAGCGAGCTTAATTTCTTCAAAACTTTGAGATTGTTCTGCTTCCCAGCTGAAGTGTTTTGACTTTAAACAGTTGGTAATTGGAGCCATCAACGAACTGAAGTTCTTGATGAATCGCCGGTAGAAGTTTGCCAGTCCATGAAAGCTGCGCACTTCAGTGAAGGATTGAGGCACCGGCCAATTGGTGATGGCTTCAACCTTGCGTTTGTCTACTTCTATACCTGCGCCCGAAACAACAAATCCAAGAAAATAAACAGCTGAGGCAGCGATTTCACACTTACTTGGGTTCAGATACAATTGATTTTGTCGCAGAACCAGGAAGATGTTCTCTAGATCGGTCAAATGAGCTGCCAAAGTAGCGCTATACACCAGAATGTCGTCAAAATACGCCACGCAGCAAATGTTGAGAAACGGCTTGAGGACATCAGTCATTAGCCTCATGAACGTCGAAGGCGCGTTGCACAGTCCAAATGGCATCACCCTCCATTCGTATAATCCTTGGCGCGTCTTGAAGGCGGTTTTCCATTCGTCCCCAGGCCGAATGCGGATTTGGTGATACCCGCTGCGGAGATCCAGTTTGGAGAACACTGTAGCTCCGGACAGCCTTTCCAGCAGCTCTTCGATCCGCGGGACAGGAAATCGAAATTTCACTGTGATTTTATTGATCGCCCGGCTGTCCATGCACATACGCCAAGAACCATCCTTCTTCGGGACGAGAAGGGCGGGAACAGCACATGGGCTCAAACTTGGCTGAATTAAATTGTTCCTTAGCAGCTCATCCACCAACTGCTGCAGAATTTGATGCTCCTTTGGGCTTAATCGATGGTGAGGCAAATTCGGTAGAGTAGACCCGGGTACAAAATCAATCTGATGTTGTAAGTTGCGAAGAGGAGGCAGAGCAGACGTTCCTTCTGTGAAGAGGTCTTGAAATTTATCCAACAAGTGCTCTACACCTGATTGAACGCTTAATTCGTGGTTTGTTGTGGATTCTCGGAGAACTAACGCAAAAATTGGAGTGTCCTCGGTCCAAGTGGATAACAGTGCACTGCCCGTGACAACGTGCAAGGCAGGAGTAACCACATCCGACTTGTCTCCTGACCCTGAAGACTGGGGCAAGAACCGGAGCCGTTTGCCCTTCCATTCCACCGCGTACGTATTGGCTCTTCCGTCGTATACAGCCCCCACGTCGAATTGCCAAGGTCGCCCAAGTATAAGATGGCACACATCCATCTCTACAACATCACATAGCACCTCGCAAGTGTAATGCTTCCCGATGGAGAATTGCACCCGGCACGTTTCCGTTACCATAATTTCCATCCCTTTCTTCACCCAACTGATTTTATACGGTTGGGGATGTTTTGTTGTCTTTAATTTCAATGCTTGGATCACTGCACGAGAGATCACATTCTCCGTGCAACCGCTATCGATCAATAGATCGCAAACCTTGCCCATTATGGTACACTTGGTCTTGAAAATAGAATGTCTCTGTGACTGGCTTGATTTACGTGGTGCTAGCAGTAATTTTTCCAAAATGCAGACCACTGGCTCACCTTCATCACCCACGACATCTTCAATGTCTGTGTTTTGCTCATCATCGACAAGAACTCCATCCTCGTCAGCTTCTCCATCCAATATCTGTAATTGCTGCCGATTAGGACATTCATTCGACTTATGTCCTGGTTGAAAACACCTGAAGCATTTGAGTCCTTGTGGTCGCGGGTAAGGATTATCCCGAAAAGGAACTTTCGGTTTCACTGGAGCCCGTGGATCAGGACTTGGTTTTGCGGGGCTTGATGGTCCTCCCGTCTCCACAGTTGTAGGAGTTTTCCTGTTAGCAGTTCCAGGTAATTTGGAACTATCTTGACCGCCTTCCACAAACGATCTTCTGTGAAGATTGCTTCGCTGTTGCCTTCCCAACTGTAATTCTGCTTTAAGCGCAAAGTTGACAGCCTCCGATAATGACCACACAGAGCTCATTTCCAACTTGTCTTGAATTCCTTCCTTCAGTCCACCGATGTAACGCGCGACCAGTTGGTTCGTCGTTTCATTGAGGTCATTTCGAGCCGACAACCGGTAGAATTCTTCCGTATACTCGCTGACGGAACGCCCGCCTTGAATGCAATGTTGGTATTTCAAATACAGCATTTGCTCGAAATCGGTGGGGAGAAAATGCCCCCGAAGAAGTTGCTTCATTCGCGTCCAACTTCTGACTGGACCGCGACCTTCCCGTCGGCGAGATTGTAGCAACTGAGACCACCACGCGCCAGCACCTCCTCTGAGTCGGCAGGCCACATATTTGACCTGCTTCTCTGGTTCTATCTCCATGTAATCAAAGAAGTTCTCCACCGCATGTTCCCAATCTAAGTAATCTTCTATGTGTAGGCGACCATCAAAGAACGGTATATCCAGTTTAACTCGGAACTCACCTGAGTGTCTGTCACGACCCATGAAGCGACGGGGACGGCGTTCCATCGGTTCCACGTCTGAATCCGAGAAGCCTTCTGGATTGAAAGTGATGCGTTCCTCGTCTGAATCCGAGAGTTCCGGAAGTAAAGCCTGACGATGTCTTCGTCGCATTGGAAGAACTCTAGTTCCGTCCGTCGGCGTAACTGCCGGATGTACTGGTCTCACCATTCTCGGCTGCACCTCAACAGTTCGCCCCAATGGTGGTTCACGCCGTAAAGCCGCAGCAAGGCGATCTACGGCCGCAGCAATGTCGTCTAATCTCTTCTCTACTCCAGCGTGCGCAGCCCAAAGTGCCTCCACGCTTCGGTCTTCCTCGCTCGTCGCACGCTTGCTGGACTCTGCCATCTTTCCAAGCCGCAGGCTCTGATACCAGGATGATGTGGTACACACCGGAAGAAGCAGGTTCACAAGAACAATCAAAGAAGGCAAGAAAGCTAAGAAGGCGTATGCCTTAGTTTGTATTTCATTAACTGAGGAGTTCATCTTCTCAAAGGAGAAGAAATACAAAACCAGGTGACTAGAATCGGCTCCTGCACAAAAAGGATAGTGCCCGTCCTACTTACTAAAAACAGCAAAGTAAAAGAAGGTGGCTGCGCCTCATCCCAAAAGCTGTACTAACAGAAAACTAAAAGTTTCAAATAAAAACTGAAAGCATTTAAATATAACGGTAACTAAGTGGACGGCTGAGATGATCGCACGATGGACGACAGTGATGCTCCGCATCAAACATGAGCATATTTCCACCTTGAGGACAAAGTGGATGTTTGGGAGGAGATTATTGTTAGACCGGTCCAGCCGATGCATGCGGGACCGGCCCATGCGTGGACAGAGACGTGATTCTCGGCCTTTAGCGCATGTCGCGGAGGCCGCAAGCCTTGCGGGAGCCAAATTGGAAAGATTTTTTGGGTGGGGGATTAAGAGGGAATTTTGAATGTAGGGACTATTTAGGGATTTCCTTTTTGATTTTTATGCATTAAATACTTTGTTTTCCTAGGGTTAGGGCATCTGGAATTTAGCTGAAATTTGAGATCTCTTAGATTTAGGTTTTCTTTGGGCTCTAACGGTGTCTAGAAATTTGGGAGAGATCGACCCTCCTCTCGAATTGAGAATTTCTCGCTATTTTACAAAGATTGACAGGAAATACTTGAGTACTTCGACATCTACAAGTGTTTCCTATCATAATATTTGTAATCATCAAAATACAAGATCGGGCTCCCAAATTGCAATAAACACTCCATCTTACAGTCCATATTTATCCATTTGATATAGATTATTTATTAAATATTTGACTACTTTAATGATTGTAGAATCGAATGATATTGGGTTAGATTCATCTCATCAAGCTGTTTGATATGATTATAAGCATGTTGTAATTGAAGATCATTTGGACCATCATTAATGTTCAAAAATTTCAAAAGATAATTCATGCTCTTGATTTGAGATCTTTTGGAGTCAGATTGGATCATTTGTAGCATCAATAGGTTTGTCTTGTTAACATTTTTGGTTCTACTATAAGTTTTGCATAAACGGAGTTCGAATGATCTTGAATTTAACTTCGAAAGTTTTTAATTCAAATATTGCCTTGAGATCCAATCATATGAATTTTCTGGAGTCATATATAACCTAAATATTCAATTGTAAAATATTCATAGAAGATGCAGTAAAATTAAAAAGTACTATCATATTAGGTAGGGATATCAAAATGGGTCGATGGGTCGGGTTCGGGTCGAACCCGAGTTGACCCTTGGTCTAAATGGGTCAACCAAAATTCGACCCAATTTAGCAAACGGGTCAGGTATTTCAACTCGAACCCGACCCGTGTTGGTTACCAGGTTGACCCGACACGGTCCGCAGACCTGTTTAGTTCAAAAAATAGTTAAACGGGTGAGTGTGACGTCAGGCTAGGCGGTGCCGATGCAGCCTGTGGCCTGCGGGTATGTGGTCGATGTCAACCTGCTGCCTGTTAGGTCGCGCGAGAGTTGTCAGATGAGCCATGAGGCAAGGCGGGCTGGGCTAGCCAACGATGGTCGATTGACTAGACACGGTCTCGTGACCAAATGGCGAACGGACTGACGGTCTCATGACAGACGTACGTGACTGGGTCGACTCACAACAAACAGAGTGATAGACACGACGGGCTAACAGGAAGACACAACAGACGTGGGAAACGGTTGGCATCTTCAGATTTCTTGGGTCAAATCGGGTTGATTTTGGGTTTTTGGGTCAACCCGAACCCGGCCCAATTTGCAAGCGGGTCGAAAACTCAAACCTGAACCCAACCCGTATGGTAAACGGGTTGACCCAAACGCGGAATTTTTTGGGTCGGGTTCAAATTGGGTTTCGAGTTGTGTTAGATTTTTACATCCCTAATATTATGAGATATCCTTCATAGTTCATCGAATCGTATAAAATATCTACCCACCTCCGTGGACCCTATACCTCATGTCAATTGCCTCGATGGTACAAATTCAGACTCTCTTATAAGTCTCCTTGTGAAAATTGAACACATTGTGATATGAATCTTTGATTCCTCAAGTGCATATCAAGGTTAAGCATGATCAATATACCCTAAAGAATTATCTCTTTGAACTATCTTGGCCTCTTAAGCCAATTTTCAAAGATAACATTGCTTGTAATCAAGCTAACCATTAGGCATTCCCAAGTAGCAGCAAGATGACTCCTAACCTTGACCCTAGGGGAGTTGCCAAAGCCTATATAATGGTGGATAGGACACACTAACTCATATAACATGTTTAGGGATCTGGTGTTATGGATTCACCAAGATATTTGGTTTAGTATTTGTGTAAGGCTCTTCTGATCATTTACATATTATAATACAGACCACCTACCATCTGTTCGTAGAGTGGATTCAAAACTCTAGAGATTCCCCTGGATACCTTTGTGGGGTTCTTCTATCTGAAGGGAACATGGGTCTATTATCTGTAGGCTACATTATAATCCATAAGTGTCATCTACATCCTCAGACTAGGCCACAAAGGTTTCCCATAACATACAAACCCATGTGTTTGAAGGTTTCCCACAAAGGTTACATTCTCCTCTGGTGAGCCTAAACTCATCTTGGATAGATTAATTGTCTATGCCAATGCCACTAAGCAAGAGACAGTAACATATTAACAACTCTAATTGCACTCAACGATGTGCAGTGCCTCTTAGTTAGCTTCTGTATGAATCGATTGAGTCCAATGCACTGAGCATTTGATGGCCATATCTTTGAAATTATTACATGGTCAGCCATGCTGGTCCCCTTAGACCTTTTTTATCCAAGATAAAATTTGAAGTTTTCTTTTAATAGGTTCAACTTTTTACATTCTGCCACGCCTATCTACTTGGATTATCTTTGATCTAAGGCAACTCATGGGTGTCAATCAAATTTCTTATACAATGCAGCCATTTTGGCTCCCTTATTGGTTAGATTGTTAGATTGGATTTGCCAAGTTGACCTTGGATGATGGAACCATAGAATTTTGATCGAGTAGGTCATCCATTCCCAAGATTTCATATATAAACCCAACCTCTGATCATGTATTCAGAGCATAATGATACCCTTAAGCGAGAGTGTTTTTGGCATTGAGCTCAAGATGCAACTAACTATGGGAGCTTGCCCTATGGTAATCCTTGATCTTTCTAAAACTTTGGTTTGCCTCGTCAGTTAGCCAAGAAAAATCTCTTGGATCTTAATTTAGTCTGCCTTTGAAACTTCATATTGTTCAATTTTTTTTTTCCTCGGGCTCCAAAAGTGCAAGAAGAAAATGAATCATACTAGTTACTGAGCACCTTTCAAAGCCCACCAAAAATTTCTTTTTGAGTTTCGTTTTTTTTTTTTGGCAAATTGTTATTGGGGAATCTTTGACACATTGTTTTGAACAGTGTCGCAAAGAAGATACGGAAAATGGACGAAACAATTGCCAAAGCCAAACAATGTTCTATCGATTGCAGTAATGTTGACAGGAAGCTAAGGCAGATTCTTGATCTGGCTGAGAATGAAGTTCATTTCCATATGAAGCAGAGTGCATTCCTGTATAACCTTGGTGTGCAGACTATGCCCAAAAGTCTGCATTGCTTGTTTATGAGATTGACTGTGGAGTGGTTCAGTTCTTCATCAGAAGACAGAGGATTACATGCTCAGAAAATTGGAGACCCAAGCTTTAGACATTATGTGGTTTTCTCTAGAAATGTTCTTGCAGCATCAGTTACTATCAATTCAACAGTGATGAATTCAGAGGTATCTTATTTTGATCCTTTTTTTTTTCAATTTCAGATCTAAATCATGTCCATTTTGATGTTGATGGCCTCTCACCGTGTTTTTCAGGCAACAGAAAATATGGTTTTTCATTTGATAACCGATAAGCAGAACTACTATGCTATGAAATATTGGTTCAAAACGTCTTCTTTCAAGGAAGCATTCATTCATGTTATAAATATTGATAAATTCAAAATGGTTCGCCCGCATAGTTTAGCTCTTCCACCACTCTCTTTCTCTGAGGAGTTCCGGATTACAATGCACAACATGAATAAATCCTCAACTGTGCCGATGAAAACTGAATACATGTCAGTTTTTGGCCACTCACACTTTCTTCTTGCTGAAATATTCAAGAATCTGAAGAGAGTGGTGGTTTTGGATGATGATATGGTGGTTCAGCAAGACCTGTCACCCTTGTGGAACCTGGACATGGAAGGGAAAGTAGTTGGAGCAGTAGAATCCTGTGGTATGACATTGGATCATCTAAAAGCTTACATGCCGAGGAACAAATATGATCCTGATTCCTGCGTATGGATGTCTGGACTGAATGTGGTAGATTTGGCAAAGTGGAGAGAGAAAAATGTTACTGGCATCTACAATAAGTTCATATGGAAGGTAAAATATTAAAAGTTTTATCACATCTATTCTATCTGAATTGTGCTTTGTTTATACTTCAAATAATAATTCACCTAATATTTCACCACAACAACAAAAACAACATCAAGCCTTTATCTCACTACGTGGGTCTACTACATGAATCCTTTTCCTCCATTGTGTCCTATTAAAAGTCACATTTTCATTTAAATCTAATAGAGAAAGATCATTTCTAATATTTTCTAACCAAGTCTTTTTAGATTTGTTTCTACCTTCTTAACATAAGTCAAATCTAATACCTCTACTTTTCTAACCGGGTCATTGGAAGGCCGCAATTTTATGTGACCAAACCATCTAAGACGACTCTCTCTAATCTTATCTTCTACCGGAGCTACTCCAACCTTTTCATTTGCAGACTTAAATGGGTCACCCTTCTCTAATATTTCACCAATCTTAACAATTTATTTGAGTCTGCAAATCACGAAGTTTAAAGTAAGATTGTTTCTTTTGCACTTGATCTGAATGATGTTATATTTGTTGACCAAGTTTGCAACACAAACCATTAAATGATTGATGTCTAATTAATTATGTTGTGGTTGATTGTTTCATGGACTATTATTATTCAAATACAAGTTATCCCTTCAATTAATTCTTAAATATGTATCCCTGGAATCTTCTTCTAAAGATAACAAACTTGTGCAAAATCTTCAGTAAGGTATAATCCATGCGTTTTCAATGGCTTCCTTTTTAGCAGATGAAAATTACGAGTGAAGCATCATGGAGAGCTTCAATGCTTCCTGCAAGCTTAATGGCATTCCAAAATCTGGTTTACCCATTAGACAGTTCATGGACTCTATCTGGGCTTGGTTATGACTATCGGATCAGTGCTGCTGCTGTGAAAGATGCAGCTACGCTACACTACAATGGAAATATGAAGCCTTGGCTTGAACTGGGCATACCAATTTATAAAAGGCACTGGAAGAAATTTCTCATGAAGGGGGACCGGTTCATGAATGGCTGTAATGTAAACCTATAGTATATGAATGCAAAATTTCAGGTTCGATAACTTGATTTTTTAGAGCTGCCAATTTTGAGTGCATGAAGGATTTCTATCACAGATCAGAGGCAGATAACTTCCATAATAAAGGGAGGAAGAGCCTTATTTAACTGGTTTCTTCAATTTGAACTACTATTACTTTCTGATTACTGGGAAGGGATAACACTGGTGCAACCATAACGCTGGGAGTTGCACAAGAGTTTCTATTCAGAGGTCACTGTTCTGTAAATGTTTTTCAAGTTTTTTCTGATATTAGTCAATTGATTCATTCATTTCTGAGTAAACAACCCAATTGTTATTTGGTGGTCCGCCTTAACTGATTTTGGCTGTATGTTACTAATGCCCTCTTTTCCCCCATCTCGTAACCATTTTCCCACCCACTGCCAGAAAAATAATAATAATAAAATTCATTTTTTTATCAATTGTTCTTAGCCATAGATTCTGATTAAAGTTAGATGCAATTTTTGTTAGTCTGTGTGAAATATGATTGTGTCGATCAATCGGATTTTACTATTACCTCATACCTCAGTTTAATTTGTCATGCTTACTGAGGGTGCGGGGGTCCATCCCCCTGTTTGGGTTTGGGTGCTTTGCACCAGAAATTTGTTTTTTTGTTTTCTATAACGCTCTGATGCAATGTACTAAAGTGCCCCAGTGTTGCAGAGTTTGCTAGAAAAAATGACAAAGAGCATAGCGCCGCAATGCTCTAGATTCGGTGCCATAGTGTTGTGTAGTGCTGCAACGCTGTGGGTTTTGATCATCACAACATCATTACACATATTAGAATCAGAGATTTGAGCGTTGCAGTGCTCCAAACTGACGACCTGACAGTTTTTCTTTCTAGTTTTTCACAAGGTTGGCATCCCTTGTTGTTATTTGACTTTCTCTTTTGTTTAGAGGGTGAGAATGGTGTAAGAGAGAAGAGAAGTAATGAGAGAGCGAGATAGGAGAGATCTATACTAATTTCTCCTCATTTTTATAGTGGATTTTTTTGGTGTGGTGTGGTATCGTATTTTTTTCCCGATTTTGATTTTTCTATGTTAAATCCTGCTGTCTTATTATTGTGTAGTGCCTTTATTTTATTATTTGTTTCGTCACATGGTTTACTTTCTTCCCCAAAAGTTTTTTTTTTTTTCATATGAAAAGAAGTTGATGCTTTGTTAATAGTGTTTCCATGTAAGTTCTAGAAATCTATTACTTCTTTTTGGAATCTTATTATAAGCTCTGGTGGTCTTTTATTCCTTTTTGAATCCTCTATTTTGCACAGTAGAAATTTTTTTTGATATGATCATTCTGTAAGTTATGGATTAGTTTTTTACCTTTCAGCTGAAACGTTATGTTGTTCTTGACTTGTTTGCTTCTACAATGCTTTGCATATTTGAAACCTTCTGTCTGCCAATGGAGGAATGTTTCTTTTATGGTTATGGGAACTCTTCATAAACCCCTATAATACTCATAATAAACTAATTGTAAGCAGGAAGTAACGTATAGTTTTATAGTTATGTGTGAGTAATTTAGATTTTGTTTGGGAAAGATTTTTTATTGCTTTTCAAAGCAAGTTTTTCAGTACATAATTTCTTTTAGTAGAAAATTTTATGCTAAAAAATTACTTTATAAAGTATTATGAAAATTGTTCTAAACGAAGCTTTAAACTCGATAATATATGCGACACTCATTAGTCTAACTATATGCTCAATATTTATTTGGTCAATCTTGTAACTATAGGATGCAATTGTGTTAAATGAAAAGACAAAGATGTGGATAATGAAATAACTATAAAGTTAATTACATAAATTTATAAAGTTATTTCTTATAAAATAGCAAAATATATGCCTACAAATAATGATATAATAGTAAATTGAATAAATTTATGAAATATGTGAGATGATATATCTTTTATGTACAAATAATTTTTTTCATACTTTATATAAGATAATGAATGTATGTTGCATTTGTTAAAAGAATATAAGAGCGTAAAAGACAAGATGAATATATATATATATATATATATATAGACAATATGAATATATATATATATATATATATATATATATATATATAATAATAAATGTTCTAAAATTAAATTTAAACTAGAAGTTGCTCGGCACAATCGATATTTATATTGTTCAGTCATCACTTGACACTTAGCCCAACTCAATATTAGAATCCCCATTAGAGCTCATCGCCACTAACACTCTCTTTTACCCTATTATGAGTATGCAGAGAAACTTTCTTTTCATGTCTTCGATGAAAGACAAAAGAACCCACTCCTTTATTTTGAGGAGGGTAACAACTAAAGGTTTTACGTCTAAGATTTTATTTGGAATGACTTTTTTATTTCTTTTTAAAACAAAATTTTAGTACAAAAAATTAAATTTTTTGTAAAAAGTAAAAAAAAAAGAAGTCTCAAACGAAGCCTAATTGAGAAACCCATCACTCTAGCACACTCCATCATGCCACAATAAGGGTAAATTTTTAAAATAAATATCATTAAGAATTTAATTAACTATTAAATCACTAAAAAAATAAATTTAAAACTAGGCAAAGTCGCCCAATGAATGGGCGACTTGCTCAAGTTATAGAATCTTTAACAAAACATTTCAGCAGAGAGAAAATAAAATAGAAATAAACTAAAAGATAGAGAGAAATAAGGAATGCGAGATAAATACAAAAATTCAAAACGATTCTTTTTTTATTCACGGTGTCTTAGAGATGAGGTACATCAGATTTTTTGTTTATTAAAATCTTAAATGCAAATATTTTTTTCTTTAAAAAAAATAAAAAAATAAAATATTTTTTATGAGTTAATATGTATAAAAAGTTTTCACAATTTAAATTTTCATAATCAATTTAAAATTAAATCTTTTTTTTTTTATTTTTTTGTTCATAATACAGTATTATTATTTTAAATTTATCTTGTTTTAAGGAAATAATATTTTATATAAATATTTATCTTATTTTTTCATTAATCAATTTAATGATTTTTATTAAAATTATATATTTTTTTAAAAAATCACGTTACTTCTATATTTAATGAAAAAATATAACGTAGTTTTTATTTATATTTAATAAAAATTAAGTTACTCTCTAAATTTAATGAAAGAGAAAGATAAATATTTATTTAAAATATCATTTTCTTTGGAACAAGATAAATTTTAAATAACGATAATTTATTATGAATAAAAAATTATAAAAAAATATGTATTTTTAAATTGATTATGATAAATTAAATTGTAAAATTTTTTGGCACGTAATAACTCATTAAAAATTTTTCATTCTAAATTATCTATTAAAAAAAAGAAAAAAATATTTGCATTTAAGATTTTATTAAAAAAAAATAAAAAAATCTGATATACCACCTCTCAATAACAACATGAAAATTTTTTTTGGATTTTTTTATTTATATCTCATACTTTATCTCTTTATTTTTAATTTATTTCTCTCTCTAACTTTTTCTCCCCTAAAATCTTTTTTTTTATATTTTATAATGAATGGGCGACTTTGCCAAGTTCTAAATTTAATTTTTTTGTTGGTTTAATAACTAATTAAATTTTTAATGATAATTATTTTAAAAATTTACCCCCACAATAATCCTATTTTAGGCAGAGAAATCAATCGCTTGTAGTACAACCTGTTAGAATTTTAAATTTGTTGAAGAATGTTTGAATTATTTCTCCTCTTTCTTTTCTGAAAAGATGTAAAAGTTAAGCTCTTCTTTGATAATTTTTTAATTAGACACTTTCCTTGTAAAATGAACGGGCATATATAATAATGAACAAAATTTATAATTTATTCAATCAAATATAGATGTTAGGGTTATCACACTTAGGCTTCATTTGGGATGATTTTCTTCCTGCTTCTTAAATCAGTTTTTAAGTACAAAAATTAAAATTTTTATACTAAAAAACTATTTTAAAAAACAGTAAGAAAGTCATCATAAACGTAGCTTTAGTCATCTGTTGTTTGAAGAATTAAATCCTTAAAAGTAGTTTGAGAGATTAAAATTCAAAATATTATAATTTTTTTAATAATCGTATTGTATCGTATGCATCGTTCCATTTTATCAGTTTGTTAATGATTCAGAATGATAGTATTGTATGATCATTGCATTTTTTTTTCCATTAATGTATCTAATATATTAACATGATCTCCTATAATTACTTAAGGGTAATTGATGAGTAGTATAAAATGATCATCATTAGAATGCACAATACATATCGTATTATATAATCAGTCTTTCAATATGATTCATCAGAGATAAGAATGAATGGTAGTTTATGAGGTAGCTTATTTTGATTGGTTGATTAGAAGTTTTTATTATCAATCAAAATATTTTGAATTTAATTTTTTTCTATGTATTGTGTATCTTAAGTTGATTTAATTGGCCTAAATATTAAAAAAAAAAATGATAGCTCTTGTGGTTGGTATATATATATGTAACCCTCGCTCTTCTCTTCCCCGAACTGCTCTTCCCTTGTTGCCGATTCCATCGATCTCTGCTACTTAAACCGGCGAACGACCCACCTTCCCCGTTCCCTTGTTGCCGATTCCATCGATCTCTGCTACTTAAACCGGCCTGACGCCGGCGCTGCATTTCTCGCAGCCGCTCGACCTCCGATCTAACTCTCACCTGCACGCACCTCTAACTGATACCTGCCTCCTGCTTTTTCCTCAACAGGCAGCGCCAGCGCCAGGCCGCCGCTGCCTCCAGACGCCGGCAATCGCACCGACTAGACGCCTCAAACCTGCCGAGCGACCCACCTTCAGCACCGGCCGAGCCCCACCGGACAGCGCTTCTCTTCCCCCATTTCTCACACTCGCTGCAGCTCCTCGCCGACATCTTCGTCCCAAAATAGCCGCTCATATGCCTTTTTCTCTATCTCCTCCTCACTTGCTCTATCAACATTCTGTTCCCTTCCTTCCTCTTTCTAAACAAAGAGAAAAGTCTCTCTCTCTAGAAATTATTATGTGCGGACGCCAAATTCAGTTCATCGGACGTTCTAAGACCAATTAGAATATGTCATGTCAGTAGTACCGAGTGCCGTAACGAGCACGGTACTGAGCCGCGCTACAGAGCGAAGGTCACGTGGCACATTCTGATTGGTCTCTGGACGACATTTGAGTTCGCAGAGAATAATCTGTCCTCTCTATGAGTTTTTTTTTTTTTGGAGAATTTGTGGTCTCTCTATGAGGTTTATTTTAGAAGGTAGCAGGTGAAGTCCAATGTTGAACAGTAAGGAAAGAATGGAGAAATGAAAACTAAATAGAGAATTCTATTTCTTAATTTCTAACAAGGTAATACATGGTCTATATATAGACCGGCTACAAGTATAGGGTACAATCGATAAATACAACTTATTACATGTGTACAGCTTGTATGTCCTAATATTCCCCCTCAAATTGACGGGTCCTTGGTAACTGTCAATTTGGAGTGAAGAAGCCTGAATCTTGTATTAGATAAAGGTTTCGTAAGAATGTCGGTTATTTGATCAGCTGTACAAATAGGAACAATGTTGATGTGGTTGTGTTGAATTTGGTCACGCACAAATCTATGATCAATCTCAATATGTTTAGTTTGAGCGTGAAATATAGGATTGTTGACTAGTGTTATGGCCGATGTATTGTCACAGAATAGATCAATAGGATGATTGTGCAGAATTTGAAAATCAGACAGAAGGCGCTTGAGCCAAATGGTGTCTGTCGTGGCAGCCGGCAGAGCTCTATACTCGGATTCTATGGATGATCGTGCTACCATGGACTGTTTCTTGACGGACCATGAGACTGGCGTATCTACGAGAAATGTACAGAACCCGGAAGTGGATTTTCTTGTAGCTGGATCTCCTGCCCAGTCGGCGTCTGAGTAAGTTCACATCTGGAGATTAGACTTGGAAACTGGAAGTCCATAGTTGATCGTGGCCTTAACGTATATGAGTAGTTTGGTGAGAAACATTGAGTGAACCGGTGCTTGTTCGTGCATGTATTGCGAGATCATGTTTTCCGTGTATGCTAGATCCGGCCTGGTGAGAGTTAAGTACTGGAGTGACCCTGTTAATCTTCTGTATTCAATCAGATCAAACAGGGAAGTAGCTGAGTCAGAGAATTGCGGTAATTTAGTGGATAATGGATTAGCAAGAGGCTTACAGTTAGCTAAATTGGCTTGCTGTAAGATTAACAGTGCATATGATTCTTGAGAGAGGAAGTACTTATCTTGTTCAGAGATAATTTTGATGCTGAGAAAGTGATTTGCTAGTCCCAGTTTCTTCATGTCAAATTTGGATTGTAGTTTGCGGATGAGAGCTTCAATGTCGTCCATTTCATTCCCTGTTAGCATGATGTCGTCCACGTAAACAAGTAGGTAGATTTGAGTTTGCTCTTTGATGTAGGTGAGCATGGATGGATCGACCCTGCTGTATTGAAACCCGATCGTAAGAAGGTAGTCGGTGAAGGTCGTGTACCACTGTCGTGGTGCTTGCTTAGGCCCATATATCACCTTTTTAAGTAAGCATACATGATTTGGATAGTTGGTGTCCTCAAATCCCTTGGGTTGATTCATATACACGGTTTCGATGAGTTTGTCGTGGAGAAACGCATTCGTAACGTCGAGCTGCTGAACCTTCCACCCGTGATAGAGAGCGACGGTGAATAACACCCGAATGTTCGGAAGTTTTGCGACTGGGCTGAATGTTTCACAGTAGTTGATCCCGTGTTCTTGACGATTTCCTTGTGCCACCAGTCGAGCTTTGAATCTTGCTATTGAGCCGTCAGAGTGAAGCTTCTTTCTGAATGTCCATTTGCAACCAAGAACGAGCGCATTTTTGGGTGCGATACAAGACACCAGGTTCCTTGCTTTTGTAGAGCAAGAAATTCTGCCGCCATTGCCTGACGCCATTCGTGATGTTTGTATGCTTCTTGGAAAGTTGAGGGATCAGGAGCTTGAGTAGTTGCAGACTGTATGTGCAGTAAGTTTAGACGATCACGTGGCTTCAAGGATCCTGTCTGAAATCTAGTTTTCATGTGGTGCTTGGTAGGAGGAGTGATTGCATTGTTGGGTGAAGAGTTTAGCGGAATGTTGATGGCAGAGCTGGGAACCCGAGAGTGAGTTTGAGTATCGGGTTGAGGAGAGCTGGATGTGTTGAGATTCTTCTGATTGCTTGTTGACTGAGAGTTTACCAACGTGGATGCGGGTACCATAAGAGATGGTGAGGACACAGTTTGTAGCTGCGTAGTTGGTGCTATAAATTCTTGAAACGGGAACATAGTTTCAAGAAATTGAACATTACAAGATATAAAAAATTTATTGGTTTTCTTGTTCCAAGCCCTTGTACCCTTTGTAAGAGTCTGAATAACCAATAAATACACTCGGAATTGTGGTTGTCTGCAGCTTGGTGCGAGTGTGGTTTGGAGCAAGCTGATAGCAAGCGCAGCCGAACGTACGGAGATGCGAGTAGGATGGGGCAGTGTTAAACAACAGTTGGAAGGGTGATGTGTTATTGGTGGTAAAGGATGGGAGACGGTTAATGAGGTACACAGCTGTTGTAATCGCATCTAGCCAAAAAGTTTGAGGCATATGGGCTGTTTGAAGAAGTGTCCTGGCGGTGTCGACGATATCTCGATGCTTATGCTCTGCTATACCATTTTGCTCTGGCGTATATGGGCACGAGATCTGTTGATGAATGCCTTTGGCTCGGAGATAGTTCTTGAACTGATGATTGGTGTACTCAGTGCCACCGTCCGTGCGGATGGCTTTAATTTTATGACTCGTTTGATTTTCAACATATGTAACAAATGTAGTAAAAATATGATAGAGATCAGATTTAAACGAAATCGGGAAAAGCCAAATAAAACGCATAAAATCATCAACGAAAAGAACATAATATCTGTGTCCTTGATGATAGGGAACCAGAGAAGGTCCCCATACATTGGAATGAATCAGTTCAAGGGGCTTAAGTTTTCGGTTTGTAGAATTTTCAAATAAAAACTTATGTCCTTTGCACATTATACAAGAAACACACTTAAGTTTGGTAATGGGTATACGAAGATCGTAGTTATTTTTGGCAATTTATTTAAGCACCCGGGTATGGGGATGACCGAGCCGGTTATGCCAGAGCATAGAGTCGGACCTGGACGCCGAGAGAGCATGCTGCGATTTTCTGTGAGATGCCGTCTTGAGCTGATATAGACCATCCCTACATGGTCCTTGGAGCAAGATTTCCTACGTCTTCATGTCCTTGAACGTAAAACCCAAAGAATCAAATATAACAGAAATATTGTTATCTTTAACTAAGTTAGAGATAGAAATGAGGTTATGTGAAATTGATGGAATATGAAGTAATTTAGAGAGTAAGAGTGTACGAGAGGGAGTTGGAAGAAGACCCGTGCCCGAATGAGTAATGGGGATTGATCTTCCATCCCCTATGGTTACTGAGTCCGAGCCTTGATAAGTTGAAGCAGCTTCAAGATTTTCAGCCTCCCTCGTCATATGTGACGATGCCCCAGAATCTAAGTACCAGTCGGTATGCTGAGCATTTGAAGCAGCTAGCAACGCTGTGTTTTGTTGGTTTGAACGAGAAGATGGAATGTAGCTGGTGTTTAGGCGGTGCTAGCACACATCCGCCGTGTGTCCCCTCTTGTTGCAGATCTGACAGGTGAATGACGGCATTGTGGTGGATCTATTCGTTAGATTTGTATTATGCTCTTGCCTTCCGCGGCCCCGACGACCGCGACCTCGCCGCATATACAGTGCGGTTTGCGAATCCACTGATGCCTGTAATCTTGATGCGTCATTTTGAACATGGATTTCTTCGCTTATTAGTAGAGCGTATAGAGTATCAAGACTGATTGGATATAGCATTGTCCTAATGGATGTCTTGAATGATTGATATGTAGAGGGGAGACCATTCAAGATATGTAGAATGATATCCTCATTGTTCACCTTGGATCCGGCAGATGCAATCTGATCAACTAATTTCTTGATCTTCGTTAGGTATTTGTTAAACCGGTCCTCCATGGACCGGTCTAGCCGGCCTAGCCCCTTGGGCCGATCCAAATGTTTTACCGCAGGAGGATGCCGGCGGGCTCAAAGGAGGGGGAAAGAGTGGGGTCCAGTTGAGATTCAAATACTTTCTTGGAGCCAAAAGGAGTGGAAGCAAGGGTTATTTGGTCCTTTTGTGTTACTTTTGAATTGTATGCATTAAGTAGGGAGAAAAAGATAGATTAGGGTTATGTGAAATTTGCTTTGAAGTATTTTTATTTTTCTTTGGTGGCTAGGGCTCTAGATTGAATTCTAGAGATTGAGAGAGTGCGATCCTCCTCTCGAATAGAGGATCCTTGTATCTTTGCTATTTTTCTTGCATCTACTAGTAAAATACAAGTCTTTTCTCCAAATTTCTCTCAGTTTTTCCCTGTTTTTCTTCTGTTTTGGCTATTTTCCTGCTATGGACAGCAGTTTGCACTGAGAATTGTTGTAAACATGAATAAGAAAACTTGAAATCAAGTATTTCCTATCAAATTGATATCAGAGAAAGTCTTGGGACAAATCGGGGGCTATTTTTGGCCGATTTCAGCGGCTGAAATTGTACCGGCAAAGGAGAAAATTGCTGATTTTTTTTTAGATCTTGAGATCTTCTCCTAAATTGCAAGTTGTTGGAGATGGCGGCTAAGAAGGTGGATGTTTTGGAAAAGAGGATTGAAGGAGAGATAAATCAAATCAAGGAGACCGTGGAGGAAAGAATGTCTTCCATGGAAAGGCAAGTGGCCGATCTACGAGATATGATGAAAAAGATGTTGGAGTTTCAAACTCAATCGGCGGCATCTGATGCAAAGGGGCCAGCAGCGAAGAACACCAACTCTGAAATCCATCGGGAGGAAGAGGAGGTGGAAATCGTGGGAGGGAGTAGGGGAAGGCCTCATTTGGAGCCTTTTCAGAGGGAGGAGAGAGGAGGAAGATATGGGGAAAGGAAAGGCTATGGAGGCGTGGAACCAAGAGGTGCTGGTGGGGAGCATGGGGGGGGTTATCATTGGCGTCGGGAAGCTGTTTTTGAAGATCAGAGAGGAGATTTTGAAGGGGGATGGGGATAGGATGGAGCAAGGGAAGATCGGGAGACATGGGGGGCCCAGGCACATGGGAGAGGGGAAAACTAAGGAGGATTAAGGGGGAACAGCGGGGATCGGAAGGTGAGAAAATTAAAAATGCCCATTTTCGAAAGGGAGGATGCTTATGGGTGGATCTACAAAGTGGAGGGTACTTTGTTGTTAACGGCTTGACGGAGGAGGAGAAATTATCGGCAGCGGGCTTGTGTCTGGAAGGGAAGGCACTCTCTTGGTACCAGTGGAGAGATCAGAGGAGACTTATTCGGAGCTGGGGAGAATTCAATGATAGTTTGTCATCCTAGAATTGGGGAGTACGGATGTCATCCTAGGGATGAAGTGGTTGCAAACATTGGGGGAAACCAAAGTAAATTGGGGCACTCTGCGGATGGAGTTGATAAAGGGTGGAAGGAAGAGGGTGATTCAAGGGGATACAGGGCTGACCAAGGCCGGGGTTTCTCTTAAAGCCCTAATCAAGACAATTCAGAAGGAGGGGGAAAGCTACTTGGTGGAATTACACCGATTAGAGGGAGTGAGTGTGGAGGAAGGAGGAGACAAACCCCACTCTGTGCAGCCCTTGATCCAGAAATTTGAGGATGTTTTTTAACCATCTCTAGGGTTGCCACCACCAAGGGAGTAGGAGCATGCCATCACGTTAAGAGATAGAGTGTCACCTGTTAGTGTACGACCATAGCGTTACCCTCAGTTTCAGAAGGATGAAATATAAAAGTTGATCAGAGAAATGCTGGAAGAAAGGATTATCAGGCCCAGCACTAGCCCGTTCTCTAGTCCTGTTCTATTGGTGAAGAAAAAGGATGGCAGCTGACATTTCTGTGTAGACTACCGCGCACTCAACAAGAAAATTGTACCTGATAAGTTTCCCATACCAGTGATTGATGAGCTTCTGGATGAGTTGAGTGGAATAGTGATTTTCAGCAAGATCGACTTGAAATCAGGATATCACCAGATATAAATGAAGAAAGAAGATGTGCCCAAGTCTGTCTTTAGAATTCATGAGGGCCACTATGTGTTCCTAGTGATGCCCTTTGGCCTCACCAATGCCCCAGCTACGTTCCAGGCACTCATGAATAAGATCTTCAAATAGTATCTCAGGCGATTCGTGTTGGTATTCTTCGATGACATCTTAGTATATAGCAAAACAGAGGAGCATTGGGGACGCTTAAAGAAGGTGTTAGAGGTTCTCCAAGAGCACCAGTTGAGGGCTAACTTGAAGAAGTGCTGCTTCGCACAAGCTAGTGTGGAATACTTGGGGCATGTGGTATCCAAGGAAGGGGTAGCAGCAAATCAGTCCAAGATTGAGGCCACGCTTAAGTGGTCAATGCCCAAAAATCTAAAGGAGCTGAGTGGATTCCTAGGGCTTACAGGGTACTACCGAAGATTTGTAATGGGATATAACACTATAGCTTGGCCACTCACTGAGCAGTTGAAGAAAGACAGGTTCTTATGGGGGCAGGCAGCTACGACAGCATTCGAGAAGTTGAAGAAAGTTATGACCATAGTCCCGGTCTTAGCTTTACCAGATTTTACTAAGGTCTTTATAGTAGAGATAGATGCATCGGGATACGGACTAGGAGCAGTGTTGATGCAGAGTCAGAGGCCCATTGCATATTTCAGTCAGGTGTTGACTGCCAGAGCCCGGCTGAAATCTGTCTATGAGAGGGAGTTGATGGCAATTGTTTTGGCCATCCAAAAGTGGCGCCCCTACTTACTCGGAAGACATTTCATCGTCAGGACCGACCAGCGGAGACTGAAATATTTGCTGGAGCAGCGCATGGTGATAGAGGAGCATCAGAAATGGCTATCCAAATTGCTTGGATATGATTTTGAGATTCAGTATAGGCCACGGGTAAAAAATAAGGCAGCAGATGCACTGTCCAGGTGCATGGGAGAGCTGCAGACATTGGCTATATCGGTCCCAATGATGATAGATTGGGAAGCCATAAAGGAGAAGAGTGCCAAGGACGAGGAACTAAGCAAGATCATAGCTGACTTACTGAAGGAAAAGGGAGCCATTCAGGATACTCGTTGGAGGGGGAGAGATTGTTGTACCAGGGGAGGTTTGTGTTACCCAAAATGTCAGTACACATCCCACAATTGCTCCAGGAGTTCCATGGAACTGCAGTGGAAGGTCATTCAGGAGTGCTAAAGACCTACAGGAGACTAGCGGCGAAGCTGTACTGGAAAGGTATGCATAGAGATGTGGAAGAGATAGTATACAGGTGCGAGGTGTGCCAAAGAAATAAGTATCTAGCCATGCCACCAGGGGGGTTACTGTAGCCATTGGCGTTACCAGGACGAGTCTGGGAGGAGATATCTATGGACTTCATTGATGGGCTACCCCGCTCTGAGGGATTCACTGTGATTTTGGTGGTAGTGGATAGATTGAGCAAATATGCTCACTTTATTCCTCTATGCCATCCATACACTACGGTGACAGTAGCGTCAGTCTTCATCAGGGAGATAGTCAGACTACACGGAGTGCCAGAGGTGATATTATCAGACAGAGATAAAGTGTTCCTCAGCCATTTATGGAAAGAACTGTTCAGACTGTAGGGGATGGTGCTAAAAAGGAGTACAGCTTACCACCCACAGACGGATGGCCAAACAGAAGTAGTTAATCGGAGCTTGAAAACTTATCTGAGATGCTTCGCATCTGAAGCACCCAAGCTATGGGCTAAATGGCTATCATGGGCCGAGTACTTGTACAACACCTCTTTTCATTCAGCCTCTCAGATGACCCCATTTAAGGTGTTGTACGAAAGGGATCCGTCCCACTTGGTGCATTTTGGGAGTAGCAGCACACCCGTATCTTCAGTAGAGGAGTATTTGGAAGAGAGGGATAAGACACTGAAAGAGTTAAAAAGACATCTGTTGAGGGATCAACAGATTATGAGGAAATAAGCTAATGGGCATCGGAAGGATATTCAGTTTGAGGTGGGCGAGAAGGTATTTTTGAAACTCCGCCCATATCGACAGAAAACGATCGCTAACCGGAGGAATGAGAAGTTTGCTCCAAGGTACTGCGGTCCTTATGAAGTACTGGAGAAAATTGGAGCCATGGCATATCATCTGAAGCTACCACCGACAGCGACGATCCATCCGGTTTTCCATGTATCCCAACTAAGGAGAGCCATTGGAGATTATGCTACCAGTTCTGAGTTACCAGGGACATTAACAGATGAAATGAAAATGATATTGGAACCTTTGGAGCTCGTGGAGGTTCGTTAGAAAGCAGATGGAGCCACAGAAGTCCTGATCAAATGGAAGAACCTCCCTGACTACGAGGCCATGTGGGAGCCATACGAGCGGATGAAACGACAGTTTCCTGACTTCCACCTTGAGGACAAGGTGGTTCTTTGGGAGGGCGGTAATGTTAGATCTTTCCTCCATGGACCGGTCCAGTTGGCTCAGCTCCTTGGGCTGGTCCAGATGTTTTACCGCAGGAGGAGGCCGGCGGGCTCAAAGGAGGGGGAAAGAGTGGGGTCCACTTGAGATTCAAATACTTTCTTGGAGCCAAAAGGAGTGGAAGCAAGGGCTATTTGGTCCTTTTGTGTTAATTTTGAATTGTATGCATTAAGTAGGGAGAAAAAGATAGATTAGGGTTATGTGAAATTTGCTTTGAAGTTTTCTTGTTCTTCTTTGGTGGCTAGGGCTCTAGATCGAATTCTAGAGATTGAGAGAGTGCGATCCTCCTCTCTAATAGAGGATCCTGGTATCTTTGCTATTTTCCATGCATCTACTAGTAAAATACAAGTCTTTTCTCCAAATTTCTCTAAGTTTTTCTACTGTTTTGGCTATTTTCCAGCTGTGGACAGCAGCTTGCACTGAGAATTGTTGTAAAAGTGAATAGGAAATACTTGAAATCAAGTATTTCCTATCAGTATTATGCCATAGACAGATTGCCCATTGATATGTGGTGAAGCTCATTTTTGAGTTGTATCACATTGGATCGATTCGATGACTGAAATCGGGTTTCAAGAACATGCATGTCACGATCCTGCCCGGTTAGCTCGTATATACGAGGCGGGAATGAAATCGGACGTTCAAATCATTCACTATTCATCTTTCATATAAACAAAATTGTTTCTAAAAAGACTTCAAGAACAAAAAACGCCTCTAAAATTTTATTTCCATTCCATAGAGTGTTCACAATATACAAGATGACAAACTTCTAACTATTCATGCTATGCACGCCATCCAAAAGTAAAGTAAGGAACCACAACTAATAAAAGCAATAAAAGAACCTGTCACCCGTTGCTCGACGACTGTAAGTAAACCTCGGGTGATCCGCCATCACTTATGAGAAGGTTCTCCTGAAAATTTCTCAAAGCTAGGGAGTGAGCTACGCTCAGTTGAAATTTCTAATCCTAAACATGCTCATATGACTAAAAAATGAAATGTACATTTTTAAACTAAAGGGGGTCATGCTTTTCTTTTCCTAGTCATGCTATCTTGTTTATGTCATATGAATGAGAGATCATTTAGGTACCATATGCATGTGTCATTTGATATGTATGAAATGAATGTCGTCTCAAAATGCTTACTTATTATTATATAAAACCATCCCGGAGTATCAAGGGTGTACTGATCAGGTACACAAACCTCTTTTGGCCATTTATTCATTTTTCCTCTTTTTCCCCAAGGGTCATAATGTTCCCATATTGCTCATATGTGTTTTTGCACCGTCTTTGATACTCCGTAATTCATCATACTCAATCATTTTTATATCTTTTCATATGAACATACATTCTTTCCTTTTCATATAAAATGTTTGACATGAAATCTTTAAACATGAATTTGATAACATGTAATGATTACACTTAAGCACTTAAGCATGAAAGAAATAATGAAGTATATTGCATGTGTAACAAATATTCCATTTCTATAAAACATGTCATAAGGCTTTTCTATAAAATGATATAAACATGAAATAACAAATGAACATGTAAGGAAAAGAATTCTTACCTCCAAAAATTATGAATTCCTCCTCTCTCCTCTTGATTTACTCTTCTTCTTGCCACCACCTGACGAAAAATAATTTAATTTAAACTTCTTGCCAAAATAAAATTTCTAATTCTTTTAAAAACTTCCTATAATCCTCCTACACCTATTCTTAAGGTACAACATCATCAACCTCATACCCAATTTTGATTTTTTTATAAATGAATTTTGGATTTAACTAAAATATAAATTATAGGAACCTAAAAATTCATCAAATTCATCCTAAGTCCTTCTAAAACATTCCCCTTTCTTATATATATAAATAAATCATTATTATTTTCGGAATTAAATCATAAAATAATTAAAAAAATTATTTTTTTTCTCAAAATTGCAATTATTTTTATTTAGAGACCTCTCTAAATCATTGGGAATAGCTTTAGTGAACATGCAATCCTAGAATCCCTAAATTAGGAAAAACCCTAAACTTTCCCAAATTTTTAAACTCAAAATTGCTTAAGAAAAACTTACATTTTTTATACCAAAATCCTTCCCTCAAGTTCTTCTAGCAATTTCCATAAAAAAAATCATAAAAAGAGAAACCCTAATTTTTCGAATTTAATGTTTTTCTTCAAAAATTTTAACATGTTGGATAGAAAATCATAGACCTAAACAAACCCTAAAGATTTCCTAAAAAAATTTCTAAGAAAATCAAACCCTAAAATTTTTTTTCTATGAAAAATCTCAAAAAAACTTTCATATCCTTTAAGAAGAACTTACCTCAAGTCTCCCCCTACACTTTTCCTAAAGACTCTCGCCGGAAGCTTGCCGGAATCTCGCCGGAGAGACCAAGCCGACGCTATTTCTCCCCTTCTCCTGTCGCCTCTCTTCGTTCGGCCGAGAAAACAAAACAAGGGACCGAAATATTCGGTCCCTTTGGTTGATGAGAGCTCAAGGAAAATGGGCAAAGGAAAATTATGCATGTGCCCTTATCTTATAATATTTCTATTATCATATGAAAGGGTAAAATGGGTAAAACAAGCAAAATGTTACTTAAAGCACTTCGGCGAATTTTAATTCTCAAACCGTGTGAAATTAACTACAAGTTCTATATACCGTTTCGATCGAAATTTCGTGACGAATTTAATAAAATTTATTTCGTTGAATTCCGACGACATCAAAATTTCACTTAAGTTCGTTGCAGCGCATCGAAATGCGTGCGACGCACTCAAATGACGAATTGTGGGTCTTACAATGCTAGATCTCATACACCGAATCAAGATGCAGAATGTAAGGTAAAATGGATGGTGACACCGTGGAACAAATCGCGGCAGCAAGATTGCGATCGATTGAAAGTTGATCAGAGAGCGGTAGAGATTGCGTAGATTCGCTTGTTTGCTGATTTTGAGAAGACGACGATGATTGAATGGGTGATTCAAGAAATTGATCGAACCCATTCGCCCGGAGCAGCTTGACGATTTGATTTCGCCAGATCGGGTAGTTGTCGAAAGAGAGTTGATTGGGGATGAGAGTCTTGAGGTGGGAGATGACAAATTTGAGAGATGGAGAGATTGGTTGAGGTTGAGACGCGGTACCTTGAGTGGCCGCCGAGTTGGAGGTAGCGGATGAAGTTTCCTCCATGGTTGGTCACTCAGGAAGGTACCCGCTCTGATACCATGTTGAACAGTAAGGAAAGAATGGACAAATGAAAACTAAACAGATAATTTTATTTCTTAATTTCTAGCAGGGTAATACATGGTCTACATATAGAACGGCTACAAGTATAGGGTACAATCGGTAAATACAACTTATTACATGTGTACAGCTTGTATGTCCTAATATCTAAGAATTAATAAGAGGAGTATGTTTAATTAAAATTTTAAGGAAGAGAAAACTACACAAAATAGCAAGTTTATAATGCATTAAAAAAAATGTAGTGTATTCTGAATGTAATATTTTGATTAGGGCATTCAACTCAAAGGGAGAGAGAAAGAGTGAAGAGAGAGAGAGAGAGAGAGAGAGAGAGAGAGAGAGAGAGAGTGAAGCAGAGAGAACAACAACAACAACAACATCAAGCCTTTCCCACTACGTGAGGTCGGCTACATGAATCCTTTTTCTCCATTGTGTCCTATTAAAAGTCAAATTTTTGTTTAAATCTAATAAAAAAAGGTCATTCCTAATATTTTCTAACCAAGTCTTTTTAGGTCTACTCCTACCTTTCTTAACATAAGTCAAATCTAATACCTCTACTCTCCTAACCGGGTCATCGGAAGGCCGCCGTTTTATGTGACCAAACCATCTAAGGCGACTCTCTCTAATCTTATCTTCTACTAGGGCTACTCCAACCTTTTCACGTATAGGCTCATTTCGTATCCTATCTCTAAGGGTAAAGCCACTCATCCACCTGAGCATCCTCATCTCTGTCACACTTAACTTAGTATTATGCTTCTCTTTTAATGGCCAACATTCGGTACCATAAAGCATTGCAGGCCTCTCTACCATCTTATAGAATTTTCCCTTAAGTTTGAGGGGTACATTTCTATCACATAACCCGGTGGGTGAGAGAAATGACGAGAAAGAGAGAGTGAAAAGGGCGGGAGTGGGAAAGAGAGTGGGAGAGAGAAAATGTTTTTTTTTAATAATTCTAAAAAAATTAAATAAAATTTTGTAAAATAAAATAAAATAGGCCTAAATATGTGAGCGAGAATGTGAAATGATTGTAGTAGTTATTCCAGTTTTTATGCAATGTAGTTGATATGTGTGGCCTGTTTTTTGTCTGAGTTCTATATAGCTTCAATTTGGTGAGACAGGAATGAAAAAAAATTGATAAGAATGTTGAAGATATTAATAGAAAAGTATGGATAGAAAAGTACCACTCAAATTTAAGGAAAAATTCTATAAGATGGTGGTTAGACCTACAATGCTTTATGGCGCAGAATGTTGGCCCTTAAAAGAGAAGCATAATATTAAGTTAGGTGTTGCAGAGATGAGGATGATCAGGTGGATGAGTGGCTTTACTCTTAGAGACGGGGTACAAAATGAGAATATACGTGAAAAGATTGGAGTAGCTCCATTGGCAGATAAGATTATAGAGAGTCGCCTTAGATGATTTGGTCACATAAAACGGCTACTTTCTGATGACCCGGTTAGAAGAGTATAAATATTATATTTAATCTATGTTAAGAAAGATAGAGGTAAACCTAAACAGACTTGGCTAGAAAATATTAGAAATGATATTTCTTTTTTAGATCTAAATGAGAATTTGACTCTTAATCGGACACAATGAAGAAAAAGAATTCATGTAGCCGATCTCACGTAGTGGGATAAAGGCTTGTTGTTGTTTCTGTTGTTGTTGAGGATATTGGATTGCGAGAAAACGATTTGATGTTGTATATACTGGTGCAAAATTATTTACTTCTAGTTGCTGCATTGATCTTTAAGGACATTGTCAGCAAATAACAAATAAATATGTACTTAGAACTAAGGAAACAACTGATAAAGGGCTCTACTACTACTTCGGTTCAGGTTTGGCTGACAATGCAAGCCCACCACTGTAATCAAAAGCACTTCCCTTTAACTCCTTTCTAGGGAATGAGTCGTTATATAGATGACGAAAAGTGCCCTTTGTGTTTCCAAAATCTGTTGCAGATGAAGATGCTGAAGTTGAATTTGTATTGAATCCATCATTTTGTAAAATTGCCTCAATTTCCTTCACCACTTCACCCATTGTAGGACGATCTGCAGCTGATTCTTCAACACATCTCATTGCTAACTCTATGAACCTTCCAAAACCTGTTAGATTCACTGTACTGAGGATCAGAGGATCAAGTATCTTCTTCAGGCCATAGAATTCTTCATCATTTTTTTTCATGGACATCTTCACTTCACGAACTATATATGTGCCTTTCTCAATTGGCTGTCTTGCAGTTATTAGCTCCAGCATCACCACCCCAAAGCTATAAACGTCGCTCTTCTCTGTAAGCTGTTGGGACATGTAATACTCAGGATCTAGATAACCCTGTAATACACAAATTAAACAAAAGGCATTAGGAAATCAATCTCTTAGGGGGTGTTTGGTATAGGATTGGATTCAATTTTAGTAGGATTTACTAAATCCTGTAAATCCGGATTTAGTAAATCTTAGGCTCATAAATCCTGAAAAGTGATTGGTATGACAAATTGTAAATTCTGTTAAATCCAAAGAAGTTTGGCAACAGATTACAGGACGGGTGCCGCGGGAAGAAATTCTGCAGCTGTAAGTCGCGTTAAATCTGAATAGGAATTAGATTAGGATTTAGATGGATTTACCGGATTTATGCCGTAAATCCGTAAATCCTGGATTTGCCGGATTTACAGCGGCGTGGATTGCGTTTGGCTGAATTGACGCTAAATCCTACTAAAAATGACGGACAAATCCTATACCAAACACCCCCTTAGTGTTGTGTTGTTTCAAATCTTACCTAATGAATCTCATTAAATTTCTTATTAAATGGCGCACAAGTAGGCATTTATAATGGTGGTTTTGGATCAACTGACAAACGGAAGGTGTTGAAATAGGAAGAGGAAAACTGGAAGAGATTCTCACCAATGTTCCCTTTACTTGAGTAGAAACATGTCCTTTCTCTCCGTCTGATACCAACCTTGACAGGCCAAAATCTGCAACCTTTGCAGTCAAATTATCATCCAAAAGGATATTGGATGACTTGACGTCTCTATGGATTATTGGTGGATTAGCAAGTTCATGGAGGTAAGAAAGACCTCTAGCTGAACCTAGAGCAATCCGAAGCCTTCTCTTCCAGTCCAGTTGTATTCCACTCTTTCCTATATTGCATGATTAAGCTTTGATTAGTTTATGTTGCGCATAGAAATCTGGTTCTTAGATATCTGTCTTTGATTGAAAAACTTACCAGTCAAGCTGTCCCTTAGTGTACCGTTAGAAATGAACTCATATACAAGCATCTGCTCTCCTTGATCAAAGCAGAAACCTACTAGTCCTACAAGGTTTTTGTGATGGACCCTTGATAACAGTTCTATCTCAGTTTTGAACTCAAGACCTCCTTGCATGGATCCATGTTGTGCTCTTTTTATGGCAACTAACTGTCCAGTCGAAAGCATTCCTCTGTACACCTGAAGGTGCAGAAATGGTAAAAATGGTGGCCATGCTATCAAAATCTTTATTTCAGGTTACTGGGAGCTTACCTTTCCATATCCCCCAGACCCAACTTCATTGACTTGTGAAAACTCATTAGTGCTTTTTTTGAGCTCGTCATAGGAAAACCACCTCGCTCCTTTTAGTTGAGGTGCACCTTCACTGTCTTTATTACTGTTTGCCCAGGAAGCTGAAAGAACATAGTCAATAAATCTATATATGATCCATTTTTTGAAATTTTGGTGCTTGGAACAGTTACTGAATTGAACATACAGAATGTTTAATAGAAACATACAGAATGGACGACTTATTTCCATGGCCTTCCTTGCTCTTTTCTTCTGTAAAAGTGCATAGATGCCTGCTCCTACAAGTCCCACGAACAGAAGAGCACAACCAGCTGCTATGGCAATGATCACGCCTGTACTCATTGAAGACTTGCCACCCTGATCTGGATAGTACTTTGTGTTAGTTTTTCTTGTTAGTTCTGCTAAATGAACAATGGAAATGTTACCTGGGAAAGGATATGGGGTCGCAATGAAGTAGTAGGGGCCAAACAAGGATGGAGGCTTATATGTTTGGTTGCTCAAATCAAACCCAATTCTTAGAACCTCTGATCTACTGAAGTACATTCCATCTGATGGGAAGAGCTTAACCTGCAACTCCATATAACTATCACTATTGAACATGGGGTTCTGAAGGAATACTGAACCAGGTGTTAGGCCAAGTTTCATCCAAAAACTACTCTCAAGTGATTGGAACAATGTAGCATTTGTAACATCTCGAAATAGAGGTGCTCGGAAAACCATCAAACCCTGGTAAGGGTAGGCACAATTACAGCTCTGAGGACTCAAACTCTGCCCCATTTGACATGATATTTTCCCACAATGGGTAATGCTTGTTGAATAAGGTACTGATAGTTGCTGTTGCTGTGGGCGGCAATATACTGTGTTTGATAACTGAGTATCACACACAGGGTTATCAATGAGTCTGCAGGAAACAAGGCACAAAATTCATATGAGCACAAGGAGGTTTCATCACAGTTACCATGCGCAAAGAAAGGATTTTGGAAACAAGTTCTTACATTAGGCTTTTGTTATATTTAGAGGTCACTGTGAAAGAGCTGAGAAGATTGTCTCTGAAATTCACAATCTGCAATTGTTCACTTATCGTGTCACCCATGGTGAGAGTGCCATTAAATTGATTGTTGTCAAGTATCCTGCCAAAAGTTTACAAGAGGTTAGATTGGTTTATTTCACAACTTGTCCTACACCAAGTAGACAGATTTCACTCACACTTGTTCTAGTTGAGGAAAACTGAACAACTTTTCTGGAACCTTTCCATGAATTCCTCCAGATTCAATGACTCTGATTATGAACTAGTTTTGTTAGAAAGTGGCTTATGAATCAAAAGCATCAAATTGAAGTGGAAAAGTTGATATAATCACTTATTAATAAACAAAAAGTTGATTTCAGTGAACTTACAGAACTGTGAGGGATGATAATTCTGAGAACCAGGCTGGAGTTTCTGAAGGGTCAAAGGAGTTGTTGCTCAAGTCTCTGCGGAGCATATTAAATGGCCTTAGTTATACCATTTTTTTGAATTTTGAGTGTAATTGAAGTGCATTGGAAGGTGCTCAAGTGAGTTCATACACATAATTAAGGGCTGTCATTCCACTCAAATCTGGTAAAGGTCCACCTAATTTGTTGTTTGCCAAGTTACTGCAAGAGCTGAAAGATAATGAGAATGCGAACAATGGAAGCTTATTGAACTTGTAAGAAGCTTACAGTTCAGTGAGCTGTGTGAGGTTGTTAATGTTTTCAGGCACTGATCCACTTAGATAGTTCTTATCAAGTCGCCTATGGAAGAGTAAATATAGCACTTGTAAGATGAATTTAGATTACAAAATTAATATTCCTTGCAACTAAGGAGAGTTATATTTCATAAAACTCACATAACCGCAAGCGTTTGTACCAGTCCTAGAGAAGCTGGAATCTCTCCTGTAAATTGGTTTCCATCGAAAAGTCTGTGAAGAGTAAAAACTTATCAGATTCTGATTAACAAGTATAGTGTTCTTTGATGGAACTAAAGATAGAGAATGGAGCATCTTACAAGTGTATCAGTGACATGCTGGGGCTGAAGAGCTTGTCTGGTATATTGCCTGATAACTTGTTCTTGTTAAAGTGGCTGTTTATACACCAGAAAAGAACCAAAACATTTACGCTTCATATAAATCAATAAATACTTATTTCATTTCCAGAAGGAAGCTTACAAGTGCTTTGTGTGGAGAAGCTGGTCTAGTCCAGGAGCCTTATGTGTGGAGATTGGTAGAGGTCCACTTAGCTGATTATCGGCAAGGTCCAGCCAGTACAGATTGGAGAGGCTACCAAGTGAAGCGGGTATCTTACCGCTAAACTTATTTGAATTCAGAGCTCTGTGGAATATAAAATGGAAAGAATTGAATAAACTGTTTGGAATCATTGAATAAGAGTACTTCAAAATCAACCATGGGGATCCATACAAGAAAGATAGCTGTTGCAGATTGCCTAATTCACTTGGGATTTCGCCGCTGAAGTCGCAACCAGCTAGGATCCTTTCAAAAGAAACAAGCAAAGGAAGTTAGCTTTGATGATAAGATAAAAAATTCTCTTAAGAGATTGATGATTTCTTATTTACAAAATCAAACTTTACAGACTTACAATGTTGAGAGCTGCTTCAGGTTCCCAATATTTGGACTGAGAGGACCACCTAGTTCATTGTTGAAGGACAAATCTCTGCAGGTAGACCTTACATCATAAATATTTTCTGCTTAATTGTTTCAACTTCTACAACACTATGCTTCTTTTCTTACTCAGGCTTCGTTTGGAACCGCTTTTTATTGCTTCTTAAAACAATTTTTTAATTTAAAAATTAAAATTTTTATACTAAAAAGTTGCTTTAAGAAGCAATAAGAAAGCCATCCCAAACAAAGCCTCAGTCTCATATTTTGTTTAGTTTTTTGTGTCAATCTGCTGAATGAATTTATCAAAACATCATAGTGAGCTTTGAGAAGAAAGACTTACAGCGATCGGAGTTCTGTGAGTTGGCCTATGTCACCACTTAGAGTACCTCTTATGCCCATAGTAGATAGTCTCCTATAGAGAATGAGCAGAAAATTATAGAAGATGGTTCAAGATAAAAAAAAAAAAAAACTTGTTTAAGGATATTCTGATCAGAATTTGGACAGTAAGAGTTTTAAAATTTTTTAATTTACTTTGAGATGAATTTAATATAAAAGTTGATTGATTACTTGTATATTGCACTTATCTCAAACAAATCCAAAAATTTTGAAATTCCTCTTGCCCCAATTTTTATTCATTCAAGTCAAGCAGAATAATAGAATGGTTTCTCCAAAATTCTGAATTCACTTACACAAAAGTGACTCTAGAATCGTTGCAAAACACTCCATCCCAGTTCGTGTCGCAAGGATCATCAGATTTGCTCCAGCTTGGAGGTGTATTCGTCCATTGACTCCTTAGAGATAAGAGAGCGGCAGCTGCAACATTACATAAGCATTTTGTGAGGTTCACAAAGCTTTCATTTATCCAAATTCATCTAAGAAGGAGAGTTTGAAGCTAAACCAACCATCCTGGGGATCTGTGGTGCCATGGCTGACCTGAAATCCTTTGAGGCACAGCAGCAGCAGAATCCCCTTCACCGCCACATCGAAGCAAAAAGCCATGGATTGCTAGCAGGTAATTGGAACCAGGCTGGTATTAGAAGAAGTCGCTTGCCTCGATTAGTTAGGCTCCATTATTGCTCCCTTCCAACCTCTAATCATGATGGGTGATTCTGTAATCAATAGCATGAGCAGTGGAGCTGGAAAAAAGATATAAAAGCTCTCTCCTTTCTCTGCCTTCCCTTAAAAGCCAATCAACCCCAGGCTGAAAAGGTCCTGAAAGCAATCATTTGGGATCAAATTTGGTAGTAAATGACATTCTAACAGCAAGGAGGTGGAGGGAGATGAAACGAAGGGAGTAGCAAGCAAAGCAGCTTTGATGCTTACTACAATTTTTTTTTTTTTTTTCAAGAGTTTGGAGTTGGCAATGGTTGGAGGCTCTTTTGTGGAGGTGGGACTTTTTTATTCTTGAATTTTACTCTTGGGATCCATTTTTTGCTAGTAGGAAGCTAAGTTGGCCGTGGAGGAGCAGTGCGAATTTTTGCTCCAGTTTTACTTTGAAGTGGTTTTTTTTTTTTTTAATAGTTTTATCTTATAGATTGTCATCACACTTTTATTCAAATATATAATTTAATATTATTTATTTAAATTTTATATGATGAATAATTTTTTATATTCAAATCTAGGGGAATAACTGACTCAAGGTGACTCGTGAGTTTACTCTGAGTTCGAATCAATAAATGGCCAGTGAGTGGAATTTGATGAGCTAGTGAGATAAATTTGACCGAGCTTTAATAACACGTTAGTTTTTGAGCCAGCTCGTTTGAGAAATATTAATGTTAAATATACTTTAAATTAAATTAAAAAATTAATAGATTTGGTATGAAGTAATTAAAAATATTTGAAAATCATCTTTCACTTTTTTATTTCAAGTATTTTCTTATTTTTTATCATTTAGTTTTTTTTTATTTATTTTTATCATATTATTATAATAATTAATTGAATATGAATGCTCTTTTTTCATTCGTGCGTTGAATCGAATTTTTAGAATTAGTAATTTGAGCTCGGTTCAACTCATTTATAGCTCCTAATCATAACTATAAGAAAATTATTGGCTAATATTTTAGAGAAAAAATTTTAAAATGCTTCGATAAAAGTATTTAAAAAAAGGGTTTTTGAAGGCCTATTTGATTATGGTTGTCCTTTTAATGATGAAAAATGGCGTGGTGATGCTAGTTAATTTAGTTGAAAATAGTTTTTAAAAAAATATTATCAAACTTATGAAATTAGCTTATTATCAAACTCATTTATAGCTTTTTAAGTGCTTTCTAAAACAATTTTTTTTGCAAAATTTATTAATTTAAATAATTTTTTGTAATAAAAAATTAATTTAAAAAACAATAAGAAAATTGTCCCAAATGAACAGCTTTCTTCTTAATTTTTAAAGCAAATATTTCTTGAACTCAAAATTTTTTACTAAAAAACTATTTTAGAAAGCATTAAAAAAATTATTCCAAAAAAATCTAAGACTTCGTTTGGGACAGCTTTTTTAATGTTTTATAAAGGAATTTTTTACTACAAAATTTTTAGTTCAAAATTTTTTTGTGTTTTAAAAATTTTTATACTAATTAAATGATTTATAAAGTAAAAAAAAAAAAAATTGCTGCTTCAATTACTCGGTTCCCCTACGTCTCACGCGAATTTTTATTAGGTCCGGACACCTGTCGTAGCTCTACATCCGGACGCCAAATAAAATGACGCCACGTGCTCTTCTTACTTTTTACCGCGCGGCCCGACGACCCGACCCGGAACGGAAAACCGGTATTGCTATGTTCGTGTATTGCTAGGCCTTGCTCGGTATTGCTAGGTACTGCTTGGCAATAACGAGAAATACCGCTCTGTCAAGACTAATACCTAGCAATATCTAGCAAAAACCGGGGTATTGCTCGGTATTGATTTTGACATAATGGTATTTTTCGTTACCGAGCAATATCCTGATCTGTATCAAATCAGCTAATACATAGCAATATTGGGTTCCGGTCAGGGTCGGGACGTCGGGCCGCGCGGTAAAAAATAAAGCATGTTGCGACATTTTATTGGGGTCCGGATGTAGACCTACGTCAAGTGTCCGGACCTAATAAAACTTCGTCTCACGCAGCCTTGCGTCATTAGTATAATCACGTATATGAAGTGGAATTGGATCGATAACTACGTAATCCTTATCATTCTGGGGCTACAAGATCGAGAATAAATTAATAAAAAAATTAGAAATCCTAAACCGCATAATCTTGAAGTGTTTAATACAATTAATTTAACCCCTTTGATTTGCTTTTTGTTCGTGATGAGAGATAACTCTTAATCTTAGTATTAACAAAATAAAATTAAAAGAAATTATTGCTTCTATCCTGCGGAGAATAAACCTTGTATTGTTCGAGGAAATGTGTGGTACAGTGGTAGAGCAGAGTTTTTTATTTTTATTATTTTTAGAATTGAATACATACAGATAAAAGCTCATGAGTGAGAGGTGGAATAATTTTTACGTGGAAAAATCAGGAGTAGAAAAATTATGTGGCCTAATCGATTTAAATAATTCAATGTGCATGTGAATTGCAAATGAGCGTTTGTTAGAGAACGATGAATCAAATATAAAAGAAATAAAAAATCGCAATGTGCAAAGAAAATATGAACTCAAGATATTTACGTGAAAAACTCAAATCTATGAAAAATCATAGGGGAGAAGGGGGAACAACTTTACTATTGAGAAGATGAAGAATACAAAACGGCTTACAAATCATAAATCCTTTACAAACCCTGCCACGGGGCACTGCCTCCTTGGACCCCTGTAATATATGCGAAGCATAAGATGGTGAAGAACATGAATAAACAAGGGTCGAGCTAAATTCTAGGCAACTGCAGTACCGTCAATGTCAACAATGGTGCATCAATATTGGCCATCGACGTCAGTTGACAACAAAATATAGTAGTCAGATACTCGAGTCATCATGAACATCAATAGGTTGGTGAAAGGTGGCGATGATCTTATATATGAAGGTACTAGGGCAATAGCGATTTGATAACGATGATCAATAGATATTTGTTTGGAAATGTCTGTTGGATAATGATGGTAGGTCAACGACGATATCACACAATGGCAATCGCGTGACGATAATTAGTCGCAATTATCATTAATGTTGATTGATGAACAAAGTTTTAGGATTCTTCAGATGTATGTGCTCTATCATATTCGACGGCATGAAGGTATATGTTTTTATATAACTTTCAAAACTAAATATTTTTGTTAATGATAATCAAATGATCATTAGAGCTGGTAGATGAGTGGCAAATTAATCAAATAACTTTAACTTTCAAATTAAGATTTCGTTTGGAATAATTATTTTTTACTTCTTTTTAAAATATCTTTTTAATACAAAAATTAAATTTTTTGTACTAAAAAACTGAATTATTAATTTTTGTACTAAAAAACTGACTTAATAAATAATAAAAAAATCGTCCCAAACGAACTGGACAAGCAAATAAAGGGAACTTCCGAGTAGAACTAGACAGTTGAACTTCTAATCTTAGCCTTCAAATGGAGTACTATTAAGTATTAGCCCCTGCTTAACCTAAAAATATCAACTGCTGGGACCGAAGGAATAATTCCATCTGCATCATTCTTCTATACAATGGGGTGGAACTGTTAATATGACCAGTTGTTCCAAGTGGGTGAATCTATGAGCCACAAAAATGAAAAATCTTCTCCTGGTCTTCTCACATAAATACTGTTGCGTCAGTTTATCGTCTTAGTATTGTACGAAAATCCAGCACGCAATCAGATAAGAGAGAGGGTCTAGCATTCACATGAGACACCAATATTTTTACGTGGAAAATCTCTGAAAAGGGGGAAAAAACCACGGGGTCTAGCCCAGTTTGAATTAATCCACTAGTATTGTAGTTGATTACAAATGAGGTCCTTCCTTGGTGGAAGGTCTTAGCTTGATGTACATCTTATGGAGTACATTACATGATGTTAATACAAAGAGTCATTGTTGACATGTTCGTTTTGTCGGAAGGACCGTAGTCGGAGGGCGACAGAGGTCGGGAGACTTGTAGTCGGTGGGCGACAGAGGTCGGGAGACTTGTAGTCGTCAGGAGGACCATAGTCGGTTGGCGACGGAGGTCGGAAGGATTGTATAGTCGGCGGGTGATGTAAGTAAGGAGAACCGTAGTCGGCGGGCGACAGAGGTCGGAAAGACTGTAGTCGGCGGGCGACATAAGTCAGGAGAACCGTAGTCGGCGGGCGACGGAGGTTGGAAGAACTGTATTCGGCGGGCGACATAAGTCAGGAGGACCTTAGTCGGAGGGCGACGGAGGTCGGAAAGACTGTAGTCTGACGACGAAGATCAGAAGGACAGCGTCAGGTAAAAGTCCAACAATGGAAAGAAATCCATCTTCGTGTAAACATCCATCGAAGTCCGATAACCGGTAGAAGTCCGGCGTCGAGTAGAAACTTGGCGAAGAGTGAAGGTGCGACGTCGGGTTGAAATCCGACGTCTGTTGGTGGCAGAGGAGAACTCCGGCCTCACTTGGGCGGAGTTTCGGCGTCAGGAGGGAACTCTGTCGTTGATTGAGAAGAATTTCCACATCCCGTAGAATTTGGGAAGAATTCTGGCGTTCTCCCAAATATCCGGCAGAATCCCGGCATGTTCGGGCAACGGGAAGAGCTCCGGCGGTAGTCGAGGAGGAGAGGATTCTCCTTTTCCCCTTTCTCCTCTTATTCTCTTATTCTTCTCTCTCTTCACTTGAGTCCCCTTTGTGTAGAACGAGAGCTCTATTTATAGTTTTTCTAGAGTGACATAGCTCGTAAATAGGCGTGAGATCAGGGGCGAATTGGGAGTGGTTTGAATGGACGGCCGATATCGAATCCTTTGATCATGCACCGTTCGTTGGACATTTGGAGGCCGTAATGATGTCAGAATTCGGCGATCTTGGGCTCGTTGGATTCGTCTCGTTGAGCCGCTCGATTCGAGTATAAGCTCATTAAAATCGAAGACCGTTTGGTAACTCAAATTGCGGTTTGAACCTTCCAACAGCGATCGGGTCCTTGATTCGGACCCATTTGGGCTCGGATTGGGTCGAATTTGGTGTTGCTGGGTTCGTATTTCCGAGACGCTCAATTTGACTGTAAGTTTGCTGAAATCGGAGTTCATGTGTTCCCGGATTTAATTTTTGAATTTTCCAACTTGATTTTTGCATCGAGATTCGTGCTGGATCAGTATAATTTTTGCACGAAGTATCAAATACAAAATTAAATTTCTGGCCATCTCTCTCTTTAAATACTGAAACATCAAGAAAAGTTTTCTCTTTTGTCGCTCTTATATTAAAAATAATTTCTTCAAATTTATGTAATTGAAAGAAATGAAATTAAAAAGAAAATGTATGAATTACATGTTTTTAATAAGGTTGAGTAAAACATTGTAATTAAAAGATACATTTTTTATTTATATTTTATAGAGAAAATTAGTATGTTATATTTATGTTGAAATCAAGCATTTCGTATAAAATTATAACGTAAAATTATTGCAGGCTGATATATTTACAATGATAGAATGAAAGGGTTTTATGTCTTAATTATATATGAATATTCAGCAGATAAACTAGCAATTAAGATGGCAGAGAAATACTATATTTTTACATAGAAAATTATGAAAAGGGGAAAACACGGGTCCCCGCTCAGTTGAAATGATTCAACTATTAGTTGAATGGGTAACAAAAGTCAATCGTCCATCTTTCAACTCGAGGAAAATATAAGTACATTATGTTGAAAATCTCGTCAAACTTCAAATGGGTATTCTTAAGCCTGATTGAATGATAGATGTTGGAACTTTGATGGAAATAATTAGGAGAATGTTTAGCAGATGTCTAACGACGGTTGGACATCCGACAATGTCTAATGAATTGGCAGAAATTTGGCGATGGTCAATGGTCGGGAAAAAATCCAGTGACATCCAAAGAACAAGCGGAAGTCTGACAACAATCAGTGATCAGGAATATGATCAGCGATTCGGCGGTGATCGTGAAGAGAATTGGTGACGGCTGACAAATGAGCAAAAATTTATTGACGATTGGAGGCGGGGAAGAAAACTTGTGACAGCTGAAGAATGGGTGGAAGTCTAGCGAGGGTTGATGATCGGGAAGAAATTCGGTGATGGCCGGCTGTTAGGAAGAGAACTGGCAATGGTCAACGACAAAAGAGCTTCCAATCTTTCCCTTCTTTCCTCTTTTCCTTTCTCTCCTCCCTCTATGTGAAGATGGGGAGCTTATTTATAATATTTTTAAAACGACATGGCTAGTAAATATTGAGAACATCAAGGGCAAGTTTAGAAAGCTTCATTGAACTGCTCATGTTGATTCCATTGATCATCGAGCATTTATCAAGCATTTAAGTGCCTTAACAATATCAAAATTTGGTGATCTTAGGCTCATTAGATTCATCTCGTCGAGCCGCTCGATTCGACTATAAACATGTCATATTTGGAAGTCATTTGATCATTCAATAGATCCTCTAAATTTCTTAAGTTTGTTTCGGCCTCTTAATTTGGGCTCATTTGGGCTTGGATTGGACTGAATTTGGTGTTATTGGATTCGTCTCTTTGAGACACTCAATTAGACAATTAACTTGCCAAAATAAGAGTTTGGGTAGTCTCTAAATTAATTTTTAGAACATCCAACTCATATTTTCATTGAGATTCGTGCCTTCTCAAGGTGAATTTATTGTAACATATCAAAAATATAATTAGGCTAATTTGATTTGAATAAATATAAATATTATTTTACTTCATAGTTTTATCTCATAAAATAAGAAAAGATTTTAAGCTATATAAATAATCTCATAAAAAATCTAACTAGTAATCTCTAGATCATACTAACTGGAGGGAGAAATTACTCTGTGCGGACATCGAACTGTCCTAAGATCAACCAAAATGCATCATGTCACCCGGTACCAGGCAAAAAAGTGACAAGACGCGTTCTGCTTTGTCTCCAGATGTCACCCGGCTCGTCTTAGAATAATTTTTCCACCGGAGGGGCTCTAAGAGACTGTAAAGCATTTTGAGGGTAATTAAATTTTAATTTTTTCTTAATTATTAAATAATTTATGTAGTTATTTCATTATTCTAAAATCTACATTTTTTTTTTTTTTTGTAAGGGACTAGTTCAAATTTTATTCAATAAAAAAGAAAATGCAATGGCCCAAGAGAAGCCAAAACACAATTAGAATATTTTAGAGAACAACCTCCAAAAGAAATGAGCTAAGAGAAGACATTGATAAGGCCACAAAAACTCCAAGAAGAAATGAACCCGTGAAGGAATCCAATACCATAGCTCAGGCGAACTCATGAATGGTAATCCTGCACCCACTCGGCCACCAAGGAAAGACCTTCCATTGGAGACATCAAGCTACAAGGCAACCATATGGGGATCACAAAAGAAACAAACATCATCCCACAAGGCAATGAAAAACCACCGCAAGATATTACCACCAAGGTTCCCAGCTTTCCAAGGCCAAGCCGGGGTTATACATAATGGAGCCTCATCATAGTCCGGAAACAGGCCGAAAAACAAAGAGCGAGAACCCCCAAACCAAACTAGTAGACCTGAAAAACTGGAATCCCGATAACCCAAATCCAAGCCAGGACAAAGACCCCCAACCAAAGGCAAACCCAAACCAAACATAAACTCAAGCTCTCCAATATGCAAGCACCTCAACAACCTAGGATCAGCCAACAACAGAAAAAAGAAAAGCACATAGCTACTTCCTTTTATGTTTCTTCTTACGACGTTTGCCACCCCCCAGAGCAAAAGCCTTTTCAACAATGTGACTTACATTTAAGTTATAAACCACATGTTTATCATCCTCTTGCCCATCCAAATCATCCTCATAACCCCCACAAGAAGAGGAAATAGAGTCATCAAGTCAATCATTATGATCCACATCATAGACCATCCAAATTAATCGTCAGTTGAGCTAGCATAGCATCATTAGAGATAAGTGCTACATGAACATCAACGAAAGGCAAATTCGATAGAAGCAGTTCAATTGAATCCAATGGCGGCTGAACCGAATCATAACCCAAACCCCTAGAATCCAATTCATCTCCAACCGCAATATGGATGGCATAAACAACGCCCCCTCACCCCCCTTTTTTTTTAATTTAGGTTGAGATAAATTTTAAATGATTAGATTTATTTTGAGATAAATATATGAAAATTAAATATTAGCCTTATATTTTGTTTATCTAAAACTAAATTCCATGATTTTAAGCTTATTACTTGAATTTTGTTCAAAATTAAATTTTATCCCTTACGCTGCAAATTATATTAAAAAAAGGAAAATTTACATACATACCATTTTATAACATCATATTTACATATCTAACACATAAAACTTTAATATTACATGCATACCACCCTATATTATTTTAATAACAAATATATTACTTATATTTCTTTCCTACCACTCATATTTGATATGAAAATGAACTATGAGAGGTATGTATGCAATATTAAAATTTTAGGTGTTAAATATATAAATAGAATAGTATTAAGTGATATGTATGTAAATCTCCCTAAAAAAAATTCATTGCTTTTGGCAGAAAAGAAAAATCTCGAATGGTAAATTTGCTTTTAAGTCCAATCATCAACTTAGAAGGGTAGATCTGCAAAGGATTCTTTTAATGAAGAGCATGTACCATGCGAATTAAAGGCCAACGGTACTAAGATAGCATTAATTAGTAGGGCCTATACTATACTACAGGTAGGTGGAGATATCAATATCAGCCAAAATAATAAACAAAGGCATATCCTTCATGATCATTCAGAGTAAGGAAAATTTTATTAGAATATTTTAATATAAAGTTTATTATATATATAGTTAAAATATGAAAATATTCGATATAAGTTAAATAATGTTTAAATATTGGAGGAAGATGAGGCCTCAACTCGATATAGTTTCGGCACTAGTACTGATAGCAATTAGTGGTATGAAAGCTTATGTAGAGGAAACTCTTATGGAGGAGAAGCCTAAGAGGTACTCTTGAAAATATGTTAATTGATTGTTATGAAATTTAGGAGGAACTTTTGAGTTCTTCTTAAGCTTCTTGCAAGAGAGAGATGAAGAGGGAGGAGAGGGAGGGAGAGAGAGAGAGGCATGAAAAAAGAATTTTTATTCAATTCATCTTAAATGAGGGCATATTATATGATCAAAGAACCACATATGCGCTTACTGCGATCTGACTGGCTTCTTGCACTAACTCCACGAGCAAACCTGCCAAATCGAGCCAAACCATCCTCGCACCCAGCCTTCACTGTGTGTTTTGATTCATGGCTCCAGCTTATACTCTTGCGCGTTCTAACCCATGTGTGCCTACACCTATTATTCTTCCTCTTGTGATATGTACACTTGTGCCATGTGCATTGCCTGCTCATACGTACTTCTGGAGGACTCATTTGCTCTTGCACAGCACGTCGACGCTTTAGCATCGAGCATACTCCGGCTCGCCAGTCATCCCTGGATATCCATGTGCACTTTAACTTGCGACTTCGCACGAGCCACCCGTCTGAACTCGAGTCTACGACCAATCTATCGCCCTGTGGTTCTTGATCAACTATTCTGACACACCAAAATCAATGACATGAAAACTCCACCTCAAAAAGATATCGTTAGTTTGCATCACCGCCTTCGTTCACACAAACTAACTCGCAATCTGACAACGCTCTCACGCTCCAGTTCGCATACGACATATGCAATGTTTAGATCCGTCAATCACACCTATCGACGGCCAGCTGCCTCCTTCTGCAAAACCGCGACCTAGCCATAATTTCATGCACACAATTCTTGCAGGCACGCATGAAGTTGTCCAGATTGAACACCTACCTTGGGCTTGAATTTCGCTCCACGCGATCTACTTGTGGCTCCCCCTGCTGCATCGCGTCCCGCACAACTGACCCCACATGCCTGTTTCACGAAGCCAGCTGAGGAAATGGGAAGAGAGAGAGAGAGAGAGAGAGAGAGAGAGAGAGAGAGAGAGAGAGAGAAGGTGCTTTTATTCAATTCATCTTAAATGAGGGCACATTATACATAATCCTACAACCTCCATTTATAGGAAATTCACACCGGTATGGCCTCTTGCTAACATCCTAACTAAAATCGGACCACTACACAATACTGACTATAGAAGGGGGGTGGTGGCCTTCCAAATACAAGAGAAGAGAGGTCTCCATAGTAGGGGGAGATTACATACAATAACTATTTTTACGTGATTTGAAGCTAAAGCTTGCATCCACAGTATTGAAACAAGTGAGAGGATTTCAATTATGCATAACACAATATCTATAATATTATGAAGGCAAATTGTCTATCAATATACATTGACAAGAAATCAGAATAATGAAACATAAATTTAATTTAATATATATAATATTCAATCTTATTATCTTAACAAAAAATTCAAAGATTTTTATTGACTAAATTAAATGATGCGCATATATTTAAGTTTTATTATCATACACAAAAATATGAGATATAAAAAAAAATTGTAGAATTAATATAAAGGGATTAAAATTAAAATGTATAAAAATATAAGTGGGTTAATTATATATACCATGGAAAATAAAAATATTCTGAATTAATTTGAACACCACAAAAAAAAATTTTGAAAATTAAAATAATTATATTAAAGTTAAAATTAAAGTGAAATCTATTCAAAATAAAATGATTTCATATGAACTTAGTTAACTTGAATTTATATAAATACAATAAAATTAATCCAATTTTTTTAAAGAAAAAAAAGTTATGACTTATGAGCTCTTAACCTTATTAAGGTGAATATTAAAAAATATTTAAATAAAATAAATTTTATATTTGAACAACAACCAAACTTTTATCACACTATGCGGGTCCATGTACAAATTTTATTTTTCCATTGTCTCCAATTACGAGTAAATTTCTCATTTAAATCTAATGAAAAAAAAAAAAGACATTTTAAGTACATTCTAATCAAAATTTTTAAGTTTAACATAGACTAAACCTTCGTTTGGGACAGCTTTTGTAATGCTTTTTAAAATCACTTTCTAGTACAAAAATTTTAATTCATGATGATGAAAATTTTTGTTCTTAAAAATAATTTTAAAAAATAAAAAAAAAATAGTCCCAAATAAAACCTAAATGTAATAGATCCGAATCATCATAAGACATACATTTTATCTGACCAATTATGTTAGGCGACTCCCTCTAATCTTAGGCAAATTATTGCATCAGGTCACCTGACAGAGAAATGCGTTCGGTCTCTCTCTGTCTACAGTAACCTGCGTTTTTTTATTCACTGCTACTTAAAGCGCAGGTTACTGTAGACAGAGAGAGACCGAACGCATCTCTGCGTTCGGTCACCTGACGCAATAATTTGCCCTAATCTTATCACTAGTATCACTTCAATCATTCAACTTAAATTATATATATTCTTATAATTTATTCTTAATCATAAAATAATAATAATAATAATAATAATAATAATGATGATGATGATGACGATGGGAACAGTGACGACGATATGAGGTCTTCTCATTGCTAGCAAATTCCGTGCAGAATAAGTCGACTAAAGAGGCATGTGGGGTCCACCACGAAGTGGCAATATCTGCCATTAATATATATAATGCTTCTTAATTAGTACTAAATATAACATTAAAAATATTTAATCGTTGGCATTTCTTACATCGGAAGTACTACAATTCCTAAAAATTACTTTTTTGGGTATATAATTATCTGAAAAACGCAATTATTTTTATATTTGCGGCTTTGGGATTGGAAAAATGATTATTGTTAATCTGCAATTGAACAGAGGAGGGAACTGTAGGAGTTTGTTAATTAGTTGATTGTGTCGTAATATATTATAATTAATGTATTATACGATATCCGTACATGCATATGCACTCACTTGAAAAATTAGCAAGTTTGAGGAAGATTCTTCAAGGTGCAACATTGAGTAAGGGTGTCAAATCGGGTCGACGTGTCGGATTCAGGTTGAAACTGAGTTGATCAGGCTCTAAATGGGTCAACCCAAACCTGCCCCGTGTTTGCAAATGGGTCGGCTATTTCAACCTGGACCCCCTCCTGCGCGGGTTGCCAGGTTAACACGACTCGACCCGGATTTACGAAATTTGGCTGAAAAAGCACGAGCTAAGCTCCCGTCGCCGATTGCTACTTCCAGTTCAAGCGGCAAAGCAGGCGCAGCAACGGTGATGTGACTCACGAGAAGACGCGACGCAATGGTGACCTGTCGGGCAATGCACACGAAGTAACTTAACGAGTCGGGCAAAGCAGGCAATCGGGCACTCGATGCGGGCATGGCGGGCAGCAGACGCATGCAGATTATTTCTGAGTTATTTTCGGATTTCCGGGTTAACCCAACCAGATTTTTGAAACATGTAAGTTTGTTTTGAACTCGAATCCGACACGTTTCACAAATGGGTTGACCCGAACCTAAATTTTTTCATGTCAGATACAAAGTCGTATCAAAAATTGACACCTCTAATATTGAGGGACCTATTGCTTCAATCACTATAGCCAATGAATAATCAATGGAATTATCAACCATGATTAATGGGTAATGAAAACCCATCTAAATAGATATCCATCAGCATTAAGAAAAGTAATCACTACTTTGAGAAATTTTAGCAATGGACAAACTATAGTTGGGTATGAAATTTAACCCTACTATTAGGTATAAAAGTACATCTGTGAACATCTACTTTCTATTATCTCTATTGAAAATGTCATTCATTCTTTTTCAACACTAAAGAAAGGAGGATCCTTATATCAATTGTTTTTTAGTGATTTTACAATTGGGTTAAGACCTGTGGTATTTTCCCTTTCCAAGTTTTCCACGTAAAAAATTAGTTTGTCCTACTACTTTCAATTATGCATGTTGAATCTTTGTTCAGCGTTGAGACGTACTGACTCAAACTTTCTAGCACAAAACACATCATTTAGGCCAATTAAAACAAACTAACACAAACATCACAAACATAACACTCGAACTCAAGACATCTTAGTTGATAGTCAAAGCTCCCAACAAACAGATCAAAATGAGCTGCGTATATATAAGCTATTGTAGATTGAGGGACCCATCGACTTCAATAAGCTATAGCCAATGTATAATTAATGGAATTACCAATCATGAATAATGGTTAATGAAAACCATCTAAATAGATATCCATCAACATTAATAATAGTAGCTACTTTGAGAAATTTTAGTGAAGCATTTTAAACATTAGGATTATAGAAGCACAAGACTTTTAATGAGAATTCCTTCAAAATATATAAAAATTGAGTGAAAATTTTTTAATTTATTTCAAAACTTCACCAAAAATCAAGAGATTGGGCCTAAAATATAAAAATTAGGAAATCAAAGATAATAATGAGCTTAGATTAATTACAACCAAAGCTAATCTGAAATAATCAAAACATTAACCATTGTTATATTGCATCTTACGTTTTTTTTTTCATGATCATAAATAATATAGAAAATAGCTTATTCAACCTTAAGAAAACAAAATAATTTTATTTCAACCACAACAATGCAATACATGTGTTGGCTCAAGAAAAATGGCACGAGTGCACGAATCCCGCTTTGCAACTGTAGGATTCCATTTCCCTTAAGTCAGATTGAAATTAACCAGATTTCCCCTGAGGGTAGTATCAGGGTTTATAGATCTGGGGTTCTTACTTCCTATGAGCGCAAGCACTCATAGTTAATTACCCCTCTTACTACGTAAGAGAGAACTCTCGATTAAGGATGAATAAATTTTAGATAAATTTAGTCTCAATTGGGGGAAATGGAGGTAAACCCGATCAAGATCCCATGGTTCCGTCGTCCCGGGTATACCATAGATTTCAGTCTACCAACACTAACAATCATTGACCGTAGTGTCCAGGGAATCTGATTAGCAGCCATGGGTTGCCTCCTCTCAGAAATCCCGAGTAGACTGAAGTGGTTAGATGTTGATTTTTAGTTTTAATTTAATTTGAGTTGGGGCTTACTACTTCCTTAGAAGTTGCCCGTTAATTTGCTTAATTTGGGGCTTATGGCTCCATTAGGAGTTGCCAGGATAGTTTGTTTAGTTTGGGGCTTACGGCTCTAATTAGGAGTTGCCCGGATAGTTTGTTTAGTTTGGGGCTTACAGCTCCAATTAGGAGTTGCCCGGAGAATTTTGGTTGGATAGGTCTTATGGCTTCCTTAGAAGTTGCCTAACGGTGGGTCTTACGACCTAGCCCTGTAAGCTAAGCGGCCCGAGTTGTGGGTCTTACAACCAAGCCATATAGACTAGGATGCCCGGGTGAGGGGTTTAGATTTGTGTCATCACCTAAACATTTCCCTCAAATGTCGGACTTACAGCTTCTATTAGAAGTGGCCGGGTAGTTTTAATTAGAGGTTAGGAATTAGATCAATTTTACATAAAACTTCCCCCCTAAGGTCGGGCTTATGGCTTTCCTACGAAAGTTGCCGGATAGTGGGTCTTACAACCTAATTCTTATAAATCAGGCTGCCCAAAGATTTAAATTTAGATTGGGATTTATAACTTTTGTGGAAAGTAACCCAAGTATTGGGACTTATAGCTTTCGTAGAAAGTAGCCCGTTAGTGGGTCTTACAACCTGATCCTTATAAATCAGGCTGCCCAAGTGAGGTTGAAATTTGATTGTTTGGAGATTTGTTCTTTTTTAGAGAAATTGAAATAGTTGTAAATTGGTTTTAGTTCGTGATTTCGACAATTCGGGACTTTAACACTGGCGTTAGTGTTTTGATTGCTCCGTATTTGCAGTCTTTTCCCTACTACAGTAGTTCACTGCTCTTCATGTTTTCTAGCACTTTTGCTACATTAGCTTTTTTCGTACTCAACTTTTCTTGCTTTCAAATACTTTGTTCTACTTGCTGCAGCTTAGATTTATTCAATTTATTTATGATATATTGACTTTTCATTTGCTTGTTTGCAGGTTTGTAGCCAGTGGTTGCAGCAGTCAAGGCTCATTGTTGTAAAGGATAGAGCCTAAAGATGATTGCAAGAACTCATACAAGAGGGACCTTGGAGAACATGCAAAGGAGTTTGACGGTTCATGAGTTGTTTGGAGAGTTTATACAAGTTTGTGAGAGCTATTATTTGAGAGTTTTGGAGAATAATTTGTACAAGATTTTAGAGAGAAGCATATGTTGATTAGTGGATCTCTTCCCCTCCTTTCTCCATTTTATTCAATGCATTTTTTTTTATTACTTGCTCTAATTAGTCAATTAAAATACTCATGGATTTAAATTGCTCTCAAATAATTTTTATATTTTAAATAACTTTTGTATTTTATACAATTTAATCAATCAATTAATTTTGATTAATTAAAATTAGTCCATTAATAAATTTTGTATTAATCAATTGATTAATTAATATTCAACATTTGATTGCTCTCCAATTTAAAAAAAAAAATTTATAGATCCGTGTTTTTTTTTCAAAGTTTGCTAAGTCCAGAATTTTCGAGAAAATTTCGGCAGCCTCCCGGCGTCGCCTCCCCACCGAGGGAGAAATCGGGACGGCACTGTCGTAATTCTTCCTACCCGGACCTAAGGTCGACGGCGTAGGGTCTTCGATTTCAAACCATCTCACCAGGATCTAAGATCGACTGCGTGAGGTCTTCGAATTGTAAAACCATCCGCCCAGATCTAAGATCGATGGCGCGGGTCTTCAATTTTAAAATCATCTGCCCGGATTAAAAATCAACGGCGCAGGTCTTCAATTTCAAACCATCCCGGTCGGACCTAAGGTACGACGGCCGGGGTCTTTGACACTTGTTTGGAATTCAAATTTATCTTCTTTTATATTTTATATAAATATAACTTTAAATATAATATCATATTACCTTTAATTATATTTATATATACCAATTATATAATATATATTATACTATAATATATAACAATTATATCATTATATATTATATATATAATATAAGAGAGAGAAAGGAGCATCGTTGGACAGCCATTAAGGAGCCCAATAAGCAACCCGTGCAATCTCTGCACCTTTAGCAAAGCAATGGAGCCAAACAGCAAGGAGCAAGAAGTGACGTATGCTATCTCTACACCTCCTGTGAAGCACGAAGTCGGACAGCCAGGGAAGTCCGAGAAAAAAAGTCGGAGAGAGCCGAAGAAGCGACTGTGTGCTCTATCCCCTCCCTCTAAGCAACGAAGTCGAACAGCGATGAAGGAGCGGAAGAGGCGACGCATGCAGCCTTTCCCTCTCCAGCGAAGAAACAAAGTCGAACGGTGACGAGGGAGCCAAAGTCGCACAGCCACGGGGAGTTGAAGAAGCGGCGTGTGCAATTTCTCAGCCTCCTGTAAAGCAACGGATCCGAACAACAACGATGAAAAGAGGAGATGAAGGGCGAACCCTATATGCTCCTGCGAAACGACGAAGTCAGACAGGAACGATCGAGAGCGCTCCTTTTTTTTTTTGAATTCCATTGTTTATTTTATTTGTTTTCTTTGTTGAATGGTAGTTACTCAAACGAAACGGTGTGTCGTTCTGTGAAGTGGGGCCGGCGGAGACAGCAAAGAGAGGAGTCGGTTTCGATCTCTCTCTCTTTTTTTTTTACTACTGCTTCTTTCTCTTTTTTTTTACTACTGCTTCTTTCTCTTTTTTTTATATAGTCAACAAATTGCCTCCCAACGAATTTGTTGTGTGACTTTTACACAATGAATTCGTTGTAATATCTTAGGATATTTAACATTTTTATTATTTAGTACTTCCCTTTCTCTTTTCTTTCAATCATTTAGATTTTTTTTAAGTAGTTGAATCTTTAGACTTGTGAGCATAAAAGATTTCAAAGTTCGGCCCTTAGGTTTATTGAACTTTGGGGATTTGGCTCGACCTTTAGGTTTATGAGCATAGGAGATTTAGAAAGTTCGGCCCTTAGGCTTATTAAACTTTGGGGATTTAGCTCGAATCTTAGGTGTATGAGCATATGAAATTTATAAAGTTCGACCCTTAGGTTTGTTGAACTTCAAGGATTTAGCTTGACCCTTAGGTTTATGAGCTTAGAAGATTTCGGAGGTTTGGCCTTTAGGCTTATTGAACCTCGTGGGTTTAGCTCTACCCTTAGGTTTATCAGCATATAAGATTTGCAAAGTTCGGCCCTTAGGCTTATTGAACTTTGTGGATTTAGCTCGACCCTTAGGTTTATGAGCATAGAAGATTTGCAAAGTTCGGCCCTTAGGCTTGTTGAACTTTATGGATTTAGCTCGACCCTTAGGTTTATGAGCATATAAGATTTCGGAGGTTTGGCCTTTAGGCTTATTGAACCTCGTGGGTTTAGCTCGACCCTTAGGTTTATGAGCATATAAGATTTGCAAAGTTCGGCCCTTAGGCTTATTGAACTTTGTGGATTTAGCTCGACCCTTAGGTTTATGAGCATAGAAGATTTGCAAAGTTCGGCCCTTAGGCTTGTTGAACTATATGGATTTAGCTCGACCCTTAGGTTTATGAGCATATAAGATTTTGGAGGTTTGGCCTTTAGGCTTATTGAACCTCGTGGGTTTAGCTCGACCCTTAGGTTTATGAGCATATAAGATTTACAAAGTTCGGCCCTTAGGCTTATTGAACTTTTTGGATTTAGCTCGATCCTTAGGTTTATGAGCATAGAAGATTTGCAAAGTTCGGCCCTTAGGCTTGTTGAACTTTATGGATTTAGCTCGACCCTTAGGTTTATGAGCATATAAGGTTTTGGAGGTTTGACCTTTAGGCTTATTGAACCTCGTGGGTTTAGCTCGACCCTTAGGTTTATGAGCATATAAGATTTGCAAAGTTCGGCCCTTAGGCTTATTGAACTTTGTGGATTTAGCTCGACCCTTAGGTTTATGAGTATAGAAGATTTGCAAAGTTCGGCCCTTAGGCTTGTTGAACTTTATGGATTTTGCTCGACCCTTAGGTTTATGAGCATATAAGGTTTGCAAAGTTTGGCCCTTAGGCTTGTTGAAGTTTATGGATTTAGCTCGACCCTTAGGTTTATGAGCATAGAAGATTTTCATAACTTCTTTATTTTTATTTGGTAAAGGGGATAAAATTACCTCTCGACTTTTTAGGAGGGGATTGAATTTATCTTACGCATTACAAGAGGTAATATAAAAATTCCCTCCTATCTTTCAGGAGGAGAGTGGATTTTATTTCTCCCATTATAGGAGAATATAAAAATTGCCTCCTATCTTTTAGGAGGAGAGTGAATTTTATTTCTCCCATTATAGGGGAAATAAAAAATTGCCTCCTGTCTTTCAGGAGGGAATTTGGAAGACTTCTGCCTAGTATGTAGATTTTTTATACATAACATTCTTTTATGTATGATATTTTCTTTAGATGTTGACCATTAATTGGTGGCATAGGTCTTTGACCATTTAGGTCTATGAGTTGATAGGCACCTCCTTCATACATTATTTCAATGATGAAGGGTCCTTCCCATATTGGATCAAATTTACCGCCAAGGCGACGGTGAGGGATTATAGGTCTTCAACAAACTAAAATAAGTTCATCTTCTTTTTAAAACTTCTAGGATGAACCATTTGATTGTGGGCCCTAGTCATTTTTGCTTTATAGGACTCTAGATTTTTTTTTTTTTTTTTTTTGAGCTTGAAGTCGAACTTCATCAAGAGCTTCAAGTTTTTCAAAATGTAGAAGATCATTTTCTTCCTTGGTTAATTTGTATTGAATAGCAATACGAAGAGATGTCAACAAAACCTCCAGGGGTAATATTGCCTCAGTTTTGAAAACTAACAAATATGAGGTGGCTTGCGTTGCAGTTTTATAAATAGTACGAGACACTCACTCGTCAAGGCTTCAACAGTTTCAAAAGCAATAAGTGCTTTGACTTTTTGGCTGATAAGATCTTCGATGCGGCCTTACAAATTATCTTACCCACTTCATGTTGACATCCTAGTCCTTTGTTAGGAGTATCTAGATCATGAAGGATTATTTGAGGATCTCTAGCAATTACTGCTAGACGAGCAATATTGCTTACATATTTACAACTTATACTTGGCCAACTGCAATTGCTGGGCCAAGTTGTCGAAGGAGTTCTTTCATTATGATGCTCATTTCATCAAGAAGAATGTTCGAATGATTAATTTCTTAGACTTTCTTCTATTGGAGAAGTTATATTTCATGTTACCACCTTCTCACAATATCTTCAATTTCTCCTTCTTCAACTTCTTCTGAATGTGGGAGTGTTCTGATTGTAGGGATTTCCTATTCTTAATTAACTCGCATTTGGTCTTCAATATGTAGATTTGAAGCTGCATTTCTATGAGTATGCATTCTTTGATTAGGCTGATTGGAGACATGATCAACCATCCGGACAACTTCAACGTCCATGGGACCAATACACCCTCTTCTGTTTCTTCATCATTATCATATTCATTATCATCTTCATCCAACTCATGATCTTCTCCAAGTTGGGACCGCCGCTTCCAATGTATGCCTGGAGAGTTGGGGGATTCTTTATAGATATGATAGCTTTCTTCTTTTGGTGTAATCACATCAACAGAAGTCTCCTTATTAGGGAATAACTTATGGACATGAGATTTAAGTCATCATTTATAGATTTCCTTATGGAAGTCATCTTTCTGAGCTCGAGGAAATTTGGGGGGGTTTTTTTTTTTTTTGGAACCAAAACTTGTTGTCTTCTTAGAGTCACATATCGATGACCACCAACATCGGAATGTACCTTTGAATGTCCAGATTCATGATACCATTGTCGGGGTCTTCATTCATCATTTCTTATATTACGGTGTCTTGCAATCAGACTATCAGAAGGCTCTCCCGACTGCTTTCTTCCGAAATATGGATATCGACCCATATTAGGACAGAATTTTCTTGGCTCTCGGTAGTAGAGAGGACGTCTAAACTCCTCTCTATAAGGTCTTGTTGAAAATTTGTTACTCCGAGGTCGAACTGCATTTTGACAACATAACTTCAGTGACAGATTTCCTCAGTCTTCGTTACAAATTTCTATCTTTGACAGTCTTCAATATTTTGTATATCTTGGAAGAGGCATATTCTTCATTTTTTTGACAGTAGTGGCTGCTGACGTGAAGTCTCCCAGAAAGACTTCTTTAATTGACCATCATTTCTTTTTAACCACTTTAACAGTTCAAAGCCGTTATTGATTGGTACATTTCTTTTTAACTGCGGTAATGACACTTGAAAGGTATCGGGCACCCAACCATTAGCTCGCAGGAGAGCATTTGACTTCCTTCTAGCTTTCCTGGAAAGTTTAGCACTTGTATCAGGAACTTCAGCATTGTACTTTTCAGGCACTTCATCCTGAATTATGTTTTGACTGGTTGTATTCATGTCAACAGATGTCAACTTGTATCAGGAACTTTCTTTTGAATTATTGGAGCAGCAACAGGCGCCATGGAGAGTCTTGAAAATAAAGAAGCTCTCGTGAGAGTCTTCTTATTAACGGCTTCAGTGGTAGACTTCTTAGCGACACCTTCGACAGTAGGTACGTTAACATCATTCTCAAGAAGGAACTGTTGGAACTGCATGACTTCAGAAATGGTTCTGAACTGAATGGTTGCTCCAGTATAGCCCGTGTTCAGAACAACTTGAGGGAACTACACTCTAGCTCCCTCACCAAGGTTCACAGTCATGAAGGACTTTGCAGGCGTCATGTTATCAACCTGTCAACAGAACTTACAGGGGTTCCAGTCAACATGAATTCTTTTAAATAAGAAAATATAGAACTGCGCTAAAAAAACATCTATATTTATTTTTAGATATTTTATTATTTGAGACTAAATATAATTTATATTGTCATCCAAAGATGGAGAGAAAAGTAATCCCCAGCGGAGTCGCCAGAAATCTGTGGGCTCCGAAAAATTCCATTTTTTTTTCGGTGATCCCGGGAGAATTTTCAGAAGGCAGATTGGGTTTTAGATAAGACACTACCCAGAGATTTCGCCCTCATTTAGTGAGGACTTTTTGATCTGAGTTCTGGTTTCCTATAGGCGCAAGCCCCTATAGTTAATTACCCCTCCTGATAACAGGAGAGAACTTTCGATTAAGGCTAGTCATTAAGGATGTTAAATAGGTTATAAACCTATCATATAATAGCAATAGTTTAGGGTTTTAAATTTTGAATTTGGATGATTTGAAGTTTGAAAGTTAGAGTTTATCACCATAAACTTAAAACTGATGGTGGGGGGAATGAAGACGAGCCCGATCAAGATCCCATGATTCCGTCGTCCCGGGCTGTCATGATCCCTGGTCTACTTAGTCAGAGGATGTAGTCGACCCAACCTAACAGAAGGCACCTTGTCGGCAGCCATGGGTTGCTTCGTCCAAGAATACCTCGTAGACCTGGGTTGATGTTTGTCTAAAGGGATATATATGAATCCACCTTAGCTGACAGAGGGCTTTATGCCTATAGAATATACCCTATGATCCATCGCTCAAGGGTTTGACGCCTTTAGGGAACATACGGGCTTTGGCCGTGATCGTAATATAATGGTGCCATTTCGTGGCAAAACCACCCGACCAGAGGGCACGTGCCACGTCCCTGTTGGCAAGAGACTGTTTGAGGATGAATCGTAGTGATACACCCGACATGCATTCGCTCTTTGTGAGCTGAGGTTAATTTCAAATTTATCATTCCCGACAAACGGTTGCGGGAGGTGGATGATGTTTAGTTTTGAGTTTTTTAGATGATTGATTTTATTTCAAGAATTTGGACTTTTGTTTGATTAGAGATTTGACATTTGAGATTTGAAATTTAATATTTGAGGTTTGAAATTTGACCCCTCCGGTTGAGATTTCCGATCAACACGGCCATCATCGGGGTGACATTGAGGCCAATTTTATTTTTGTAAGAATTTGGTAGGAATGGTATTTGAAAAATATTTGTGAATGGACCCCTCCGGTTGATATCTTCGTTCAACACGGCCATCATCGGGGTGGCATTAAGGTCACTTGTATTTTCGTATAATTTTGGGATGCATTTTACAATTCAAGTCGTGTCGACTCCAGTCCTTCCGAAGAGGAGGATGAAACTTGAATATTTAACCCGCGCAGCATTCTCGGATCGTTGGATTTGATATTTATATGCGACAATCGGAGCACATGCGGGTTGTAGCATTTTACCCTGCGCAGCATTCTCATACATTTATATTTATAACTTTAATGGGTTTGTCGGAGCACATGTAGGGTAAATTTTATTTAAGGGATCATATTTAATACATAAGGGGAATTTTAAAATATTTAAATATGATCCATTATGCGATAGCAATTTATTTATAAAATGCCCAAAATTTCATTTAAGGGCCTACGAACGCCTTCTGTCCGCTTGCACACATGTTGCGGATCCGGTGGCGTGGTTCTGATTCAAGTTTCATTTTATAGCACATAGAAGATATCCCTTTGTTGTTAATATCCCACTCAACATAGCTCATAAGGAATGCTTGTTCAATAGGCATTAGGAGATCGTGCAAGTGTTCGTAGGAGAATTATATTACTTGTTATAAGTTCCCCTATTATTTCTTGTAGGAGATTGTGTCTTTGCTTGTAGGCTGGTTGTTTTGGGCACTACGAATTCCCTATTCATGCTAATAGGTGAATTGTAGTATTTCATGTCTTTTGTTGCAACAACAACTAGTAGATATGAGCATTGACTTGTAGGAGTTAACAATGTTGACTTGAGGGCATCTTTGCAACCGTCGTATATCACACAATATATGTTTACTTGTGTTTGTTTGATATTTTGTGTATATATTGCACTAGGTTTATACATATTTGTAGATATCACTAGTGTTATCATCGATCGGAGATTTGCATTTCAAAGTATTTCCTCAATTGTTATTTAAGGATATATCATGTTCAATGTTGAAAGAGATCTATCAATATCCAAAGAACTCCCACACTATGGCTTTATAGTCAAATTATTCTCCCAAAAGAAGCTTTTGTTGTCTTTCAAGTTTGTATTCACTTAGATTTGAATTTATTAGAAATCAATTGAATCAAGTTCACATGTCCCAAATTGATCTTTGAATTCGATCAAGTCCATTGTTCTACTCATTCAAATTCAAGTGTTAGTCTCGTTCGAGTTTGAGTTTGAGTCCAAATTCAACATTACTTGATCAAATTTGAATTAAAATTGATTTTAAATTTGAATTATAATATAATATGTGAACATTAAAGGACTTGGACTACAAAATTGAAAATTAAATTAAATATAATTCAAATTTAAAATCAATTTTAATTCAAATTTGATCAAGTAATGTTGAATTTGGACTCAAACTCAAACTCGAACGAGACTAACACTTGAATTTGAATGAGTAGAACAATGGACTTGATCGAATTCAAAGATCAATTTGGGACATGTGAACTTGATTCAATTGATTTCTAATAAATTCAAATCTAAGTGAATACAAACTTGAAAGACAACAAAAGCTTCTTTTGGGAGAATAATTTGACTATAAAGCCATAGTGTGGGAGTTCTTTGGATATTGATAGATCTCTTTCAACATTGAACATGATATATCCTTAAATAACAATTGAGGAAATACTTTGAAATGCAAATCTCCGATCGATGATAACACTAGTGATATCTACAAATATGTATAAACCTAGTGCAATATATACACAAAATATCAAACAAACACAAGTAAACATATATTGTGTGATATACGACGGTTGCAAAGATGCCCTCAAGTCAACATTGTTAACTCCTACAAGTCAATGCTCATATCTACTAGTTGTTGTTGCAACAAAAGACATGAAATACTACAATTCACCTATTAGCATGAATAGGGAATTCGTAGTGCCCAAAACAACCAGCCTACAAGCAAAGACACAATCTCCTACAAGAAATAATAGGGGAACTTATAACAAGTAATATAATTCTCCTACGAACACTTGCACGATCTCCTAATGCCTATTGAACAAGCATTCCTTATGAGCTATGTTGAGTGGGATATTAACAACAAAGGGATATCTTCTATGTGCTATAAAATGAAACTTGAATCAGAACCACGCCACCGGATCCGCAACATGTGTGCAAGCGGACAGAAGGCGTTCGTAGGCCCTTAAATGAAATTTTGGGCATTTTATAAATAAATTGCTATCGCATAATGGATCATATTTAAATATTTTAAAATTCCCCTTATGTATTAAATATGATCCCTTAAATAAAATTTACCCTACATGTGCTCCGACAAACCCATTAAAGTTATAAATATAAATGTATGAGAATGCTGCGCAGGGTAAAATGCTACAACCCGCATGTGCTCCGATTGTCGCATATAAATATCAAATCCAACGATCCGAGAATGCTGCGCGGGTTAAATATTCAAGTTTCATCCTCCTCTTCGAAGGACTGGAGTCGACACGACTTGAATTGTAAAATGCATCCCAAAATTATACGAAAATACAAGTGACCTTAATGCCACCCCGATGATGGCCGTGTTGAACGAAGATATCAACCGGAGGGGTCCATTCACAAATATTTTTTCAAATACCATTCCTACCAAATTCTTACAAAAATAAAATTGGCCTCAATGTCACCCCGATGATGGCCGTGTTGATCGGAAATCTCAACCGGAGGGGGTCAAATTTCAAACCTCAAATGTTAAATTTCAAATCTCAAATGTCAAATCTCTAATCAAACAAAAGTCCAAATTCTTGAAATAAAATCAATCATCTAAAAAACTCAAAACTAAACATCATCCACCTCCCGCAACCGTTTGTCGGGAATGATAAATTTGAAATTAACCTCAGCTCACAAAGAGCGAATGCATGTCGGGTGTATCACTACGATTCATCCTCAAACAGTCTCTTGCCAACAGGGACGTGGCACGTGCCCTCTGGTCGGGTGGTTTTGCCACGAAATGGCACCATTATATTACGATCACGGCCAAAGCCCGTATGTTCCCTAAAGGCGTCAAACCCTTGAGCGATGGATCATAGGGTATATTCTATAGGCATAAAGCCCTCTGTCAGCTAAGGTGGATTCATATATATCCCTTTAGACAAACATCAACCCAGGTCTACGAGGTATTCTTGGACGAAGCAACCCATGGCTGCCGACAAGGTGCCTTCTGTTAGGTTGGGTCGACTACATCCTCTGACTAAGTAGACCAGGGATCATGACAGCCCGGGACGACGGAATCATGGGATCTTGATCGGGCTCGTCTTCATTCCCCCCACCATCAGTTTTAAGTTTATGGTGATAAACTCTAACTTTCAAACTTCAAATCATCCAAATTCAAAATTTAAAACCCTAAACTATTGCTATTATATGATAGGTTTATAACCTATTTAACATCCTTAATGACTAGCCTTAATCGAAAGTTCTCTCCTGTTATCAGGAGGGGTAATTAACTATAGGGGCTTGCGCCTATAGGAAACCAGAACTCAGATCAAAAAGTCCTCACTAAATGAGGGCGAAATCTCTGGGTAGTGTCTTATCTAAAACCCAATCTGCCTTCTGAAAATTCTCCCGGGATCACCGAAAAAAAAATGGAATTTTTCGGAGCCCACAACATGATTAAGGGCATGATTGATCAGTGTGTAGATCAAAGATTTTCAAAAATATCAGATTTTCTGTAAATTTTATCATTGTAATCATTTAGTTATTAAAAAGATACACAAGTAACTAAACACTTGGAGCTTATTTTTGGGATCATTTTATTTATTTTTTTTTTTTTCAAGATATGATTGCTTAGAGTAATTTTTATTTTATGACTACATGTACTACATGACTACATTTACTTCCACGGAGATATGAAGGGAGATAGATAATGAAATACATACCCAACCAAAATGGAGAGTGAAAACGAGAAAAATGAAATGCCACTGTCAAACCCGACGCATGTGACAAAGCTGTTGTCATATTGTTTTCATAGAGGCGACCTAGGAGAATGGCAAGTGGAAGTAAATGTAGTCGAGCGGAGTAGAGAATCACGATGGATTTATGTTGAAGAATAGTGGAGTGGAGTGAACTAGATAAATCGCGGGACAAGAAATAAAAATTAGGGCTTATAATCTATTTGTTAGTCAATTAAAATAATTATTGAGGGGGAGGCGCTCTTCCACGGAGATATGGAGGGAGATATAGAATGAAATACATACACAACCAAAATGGGGAGAGAAAATGAGAAAACGAAATGCCACTGTCAAACCCGATGCCTATGACAAAGCTGTTGTCAGATTATTTTCATATAGGCGACCTAGGAGAACAGCATGTGGAAGTAAATGTAGTCAAGCGGAGCAGGGAATAGCGATGGATTTACGTTGAAGAAGAGTGGAATGGAGCGAAGCAGATAAATCGTGGGACAAGAAATAAAAATTAGGGCTTATAACCTATTTGATAGTAAATAAAAATAATTATCTATTTTTAGATAATAAAAATATTTTATTTCAAATCAAAACATGAATAAAATAAAATATAAAAAAATAAAAAAAAATAAAACACAAATGATTCCAAACAGCGCCATAACAAATCATTCCGTACAGAAGAGTCAAGTCAATTTAATTATTTTAATTTTGTAATTTGGTCTGTAGTGCTCATTCGTCCTTTCATGCAATGCACGTCCTCTTTTGTATTCTTGTGTGCGACATGTCAGTCATCGAATGCGTGTCATCCAATTTGACACGATTCTTCTTGATAACTTATTCTACAAAATAAGAAAATTCTACGATCAACAATTCAAGGATTAAAACCCGGTCCAATTTCCACGCAAGATTCTCATATAATCAAAGCAAAAGGCAAAAGCTTATCATTCCTCTTTGTTTCAGATTTTTGCGCAGGGATATGTGAGAAAATTATTACGAAATAGCCTCCGGATGAATTCGGGCATCACAAAAAATAATCTCTGAGGGATAAGAGGGTTAGGCCTAAATATAAGTTACATAGACCTGGCCAAGTCTTTAGATTTCGTTTGTGATAATTTTCTTACTGTTTTTTAAAACAGTTTTCTAGCACAAAAATTTCTAATTCAAGAAATTTTTGTACTAGAAAGCCGCTTCCTAAAACAATAAGAAAATTGTCCCAAATGAAACCTTAAGCCCAATTCAAAATTGTGCCCAGCTGAACATGACTCATTAATAAGTTCATTAATTTTTTATCTGAGCTCAATCTGAACACAAAATCAATTAAACTTTTTAGCAGTCAGCAATTATGAAGTCAAATAACAGGCTTACAGCTCTAAATTTGAATTTCTATTTTCAATGTTCCATACACGTTTTCATCATTGCAAAAATGTTTAAATTCTAATATAGTTAATTTTACATAATTACACAGAAGGTTTCAGAGGCAAAAAGAAATTTCACTTGTATGATACAGTAAATAGAATGTATTCCTAAGATTCACAATGACATTAAGCATTGTGAACAAAACAATTTCAGGGTTATAGAAACTAAAGGTATTATTTTGGTTCCAACTTTGTTGGCAAAGAATAATTGCCACTGTAAGCAAAGGAACTGCCACTTACTTCATTCTGAGTCATTATTTTATCATAAAGATGAGAAGGATAAGCACCTGCTGCTATAAGATCAATAGCATTTGTAGACTTTTCGATTGCGTTCGCATTTAATCCTTCCATCTTCAGCATAGCTTCGATCTCCTTCACGACATCGGCCATTGTTGGACGATCTTTAGCTGATTCCTCTAAACACAGCAAGGCCAGCTCCACAATCCTTCTGAAGCCTACAAGATGGGTTGCTTCTCTAATGACAGGATCCATTACATCTTTCAAACCATAGTAAACGTCATTTTTATTAAGTGCAGACTTCACAACAGAAACTATGTACTTTCCATTATGTATTGGTGGATTTCCAGTTATTAGTTCCAGCATAACTACTCCAAAACTATAGACATCACTCTTCTCTGTGAGTATTTGCGACATGTAATACTCAGGGATCAAGGTAGCCCTGTGAAGGTTTGAGTTTTTGTTAGCTAAAACAAATTGATCAAAATTCAACTAGTATCTTAAGCTTCCATTGGGACGGCTTTCTTACCGCTTTTTAAAGCAGCTTTCTAGTACATAAATTAAAAATTTTTCAACTAAAAAGCTATTTTAAGAAGCAATAAGAAAGCCGTCCCAAACAAAGTCTTACTTCAGACCTACTATACTTACCAGTGTTCCCTTCACTTGGGTGGAGATATGACCTACTTCGCCATCAGTCATCAACTTTGAGAGACCAAAATCTGCAACTTTGGCATTTAGATTTTCATCCAGAAGGATATTGGCTGATTTGATGTCTCTGTGAATGATGGGAGGATTTGCAAGTTCATGGAGATAGGCCAGTCCTCTTGCTGAGTCTAGAGCAATTTGAAGTCTTCTCATCCAATCCAGTTGAGTGTCACCCTTACCTAAAGTTTATAATTGAAGCAATTGCAGGTTTTGGTCAGTAAAGTGAAATCGACAAATTAAGGTTTCGTTTGGGATGACTTTTTTTCTGCTTTTTAAAGCAGATTTTTAGTACAAAATATTTAATTTTTTTGACTAAAAAACCGCTTTAAGAAGCAGTAAGAAAGTTATCCCAAACGAAACCTTAAGGCACTTGAATGGAAGACTATTGCCATCATACGGTTGAAGAGAGAATACCAGCCAAACTCTCTCTGAGTGTTCCATTGGGTACATACTCATATATTAGCATTCTCTCTCCCTGTTGAAAGCAAAAGCCTACAAGATCTACCAGATTTTTGTGGTGAACCCTAGATAGCAGCTCGATCTCAGTCTTGAACTCTAAACCACCTTGACTTGATCCGACCTTTGATCTCTTGATTGCGACCATCCTCCCATCTAGAAGCATTCCTCTATAGACCTGCAAAAGGAGTGGAGAGATTAGAAATATTGCCAACTGACAAAAGATTAAAAACCATTGTTGGTGGAGTTGGATAAAAGTTACCTTCCCATACCCTCCTGATCCAATGACATTTATTTCTGGGAAGTTGTTCGTGCACTTTTTGAGTTCTTCAAATGAAAAAAATCTGGCCCCCTTCAACTGAGGTGCTGCACCGCTATCTTCAAAACTAGCTTCCCATGTAGCTGAAGATAGGAAATAGTTCAAATACTCAGTATTTTAACTTTGTTTTTAGGAATTGTAACTAATTTAGCAACAATTATCGCTTGACAAATTTTGGAAAAATAAAAATACAATTCATGATAAACAAGCATGTGGGATACTTAGACTTTATTTGGGATGGCTTTTTTACTGCTTCTTAAAACAGTTTTTTAGTACAAAAATTTTAATTATTGAATTAGAAAGTTGTTTTAAGAAGCAGAACGAAGTCTTAATCGCAAAGAAATTTGTTTATAATTCGCTTGTTAAAAACAGAACATACCAAAAGGATTGCTCATTTCAATGGCTTTTTTTGCCCGTTTCTTTTGCTGGAAAGCATAGAAACCAGCACTAGCAAGCCCAATAACAAGAAGTGTACATCCAACTACCAATCCCACTATCAGACCTATATACATACGTGATGGTCCTGCAAGTATTCCACTATTAGACGATATGCCATCATAGTTCTAAGAGTTGGTTGTAAATCAAATAGAAGCAACCTGGAAACGAGTACGGAAATGCTCCAAAGTAGAATGGCCCGTAGACTTGTGGAGCTGTATAGATGTTGCTACTCAGATCAAGATTCTCAAGAATATCCTTTACATTGAAGTAGGTTCCATTCAAGGGACAGAGTACTAAATGCACTTCCAAATATGAATCATTGTCAAAAAAGGGATTTTGAAGAGACATTGACCCTAAATTTGGACCATACTGCTCCCAAATACTATTCTCCAATAATTGGAATGCAGTCTCATTTCTAAGATCTCGAAAATATGGCGCTCTAAAGAACAGAATTCCCTCGTATGGATGTGAACATGAATTATTTGTAGAACATGATTTTCCACCACAGTTGGAAAGACCAGTTGAGTAAATTGGTGAGAAGTTTTGTGGGGGAGAACAATAGTTTGTCCCTATTAGGTGAATATTGCTGCACACAGGATTTCCACTGAGCCTGCCATCACCAGGAAACAATGGCTTGAGCAAACTGTAATGACCCATTTAGCTTTTGTAATGCAGTAAGAATTCTAAGCACAACAAATTGGATATTAGACGAGCTCTTACAATATTGAATTGTTATAGCTCGAGCTAAGTGCTACCGAGGTAAGAGAATTGCTTTCGAGATTCACAACTTGCAGTTGTTCACTAATGTTGCTCCCCATGTCTAGAGTGCCATTAAAGGAGTTGTTCTTAAGTATCCTGTTAAAGAATAAGATCAATCAGAAATTGAAAAAAGACACCATTCACTTTATTCCCAATATTTTGTTTATCCCTGATTCCTTGATTCCCCCCCCCCCCCCCCCCCCCCCCCCCCCCCCCCCCCCCAACTTTCTTTGAAACAAAACTTCAATAAAAAATATACACTTACACTTGCTGCAATCGAGGAAAGCTAAAGAGTTTTTGTGGAACTTGTCCATGAAGTCTCCCAGATTCAATAGCCCTGCAAGCCCCCCAAGAAGAAGTGTTCGTCAATTAACAAAATTCATAGTATACAAATTTCAAGCAGACACTTTGAGAGTGGCTTACAAAGTGGTGACATTTTCAATTTCTGAAATCCATGCGGGAGCTTCAGAAGGATTAAATGAATTGTTGCTGAGATCGCTGAAATAAAAATAACAAGGCTTTCATATCTACCATAGATTCATAAAACAAGATAAAAGTAAATTCCTGATACATTTTGAAAGCTTCTTACATAATATTGAGGCTATTTAACCCAGTTAGATTTGGCATAGGTCCAATTAAATTATTGTTTGCTAAATTTCTGAAAAAGAAGAAGTGAATGATTTCATTAGGTACTTAACCAATATTAACATGCGATAGCTGAAAAGTGGCCATGATTACTTACAAGACATGAAGACTGGTAAGATTGTTGATGTTAGAAGGAACTGGGCCTCCCAAAAAATTATTGTCAAGACGACTATATAAAAGAAATATCCATTAAAAAGAAAATCCATAATTTATGCCTTTGTTATAGACAATTGGTCATACTCACATAATCTCAAGTGTTTGTACAGTTCCTATAGAAGCTGGAATAGTCCCATCTAATTTATTTCTATCTAGAAGTCTGTCATTACAGCAATGAGGAGTCAGAAGAACTTCATCTTTATATTGAAAGTAATGTAGAAGTTGAGGTTTGCATCTTACAAATGTTTCAGCCGCATATTGGAGCTAAAAAGCTTTTCTGGGATCGGACCTGAAAGCCTATTCTTGTTGAGATGGCTGTAAAGAAGCATAATATATTAAAAAGAATCACTATCATGGATCTAGATGATGGTAATTGATTGAAACCTTGCCTTCAGATAATCTGAAACAAGAACAAATTGTATGAACTCACAAGTGCTGCGTGTTAACAAGCTGATCTAGTCCAGGGACCGAGCCATTAGAGACGGGCAAAGAGCCACTCAATTGGTTGTCTGCCAAGTCCAACCAAGAGAGTTTGAAGAGGCTTCCTAGAGAAGAAGGTATGTTCCCAATGAATTGGTTTGAATTCAGAGCCCTAGGGACAATAAATAAAGAGATTAAACAAACGTGGAAAATTCTCAAAGAACATTAGTAAGAATGTTGGGCCATTGGTTACAGCAACTTACAAAAATTTGAGCTGAGTTAGTTTTCCTATTTCACTGGGGATGGTACCACTGAAGCTGCAACTTACCAGCATTCTGAATGATTATCCAGTTAATATTGAAATTAGTCAGGTCAAATATTTCATGATGATTTGAACTTATATTGAATCCATTAAAAAATTAAAGAATTTAATAAACTTACAAGGCTTCAAGCTGTTGCAAGTTTCCAATGTCAGGTGTAACTTGGCCGCCTAGATCAATATTATAGGAAAGATCCCTGCAATTCTCAAAATAAGAACCCTCAATTACTGATTTAGATAAACATTATGATTCCAAAAGTATGATGCAGAAAACACTAAATTAATAGGCATCCATCCTTTGTCTATATTCCCAAAAACACCGCAAAACAGCAAACGAAAAATCATCAATCAACTTCTCACACCATACGTTGAGTTCTGCAAATCAAATTGTGAGAAAAGAGATGCACTCTTGCATCAATATCATCAGATCCTATTAAAGTCTTTGTGTCTGCTCCACTGATTGAATTCTTGAGGGTGTTGAAAAAACAAATAAGAATGCTTGTTGAAAATTAGTACTACAAGATCTAGAAACTAAGATTTTAGCCCAAAGTTAAGAGAAACAAACTCACAGGGTCCTCAGCGCAGTTAGGGCTGCGATGTCACCGCTCAACTTTCCTCTAAGCCCCATGTTGTACAATTTCCTGAACAATAAAAGAAAGAAAAAAAAAAAAAAACTCAAATCAAAGTCCATGCCACCAATACCATATCTAACAAATGAGGATTAAATAGCTTAAAGGCCTTACAGCTCTGTCACCCGAGTACCACTGCAGGTGACTCCCTCCCATGGCTCCGAACCGCAGGGATCGTTCGACTTCCCCCAGCCCGAAGGCATGTTCTTCATGTAACCCATAAGACCTCGAAGTGCAGAAACTGAAACAAAGTTTGCATCATCTCTTAACAATTTCCTTTTCCTTCAAGCGATACAAATCTATTGGATTTGGATTAAATGAGATTGATGAAAGAAGTAGAAGAAACTTACTGTCTTGGTTATCTGTGGCCGTCGCACTGGCTTGAAGTCCGGCGATGGCGCACACCAAGAGAAGAAGCAGCGTTGCGGCCGTCCGCTCTGCCATCCCTTGGAGAAAGTCAAGACGAAGCCAAAGGCTTCTCAAGTCTCAGCTAGCCATGCGTGGAACAGCGCACAAAGCAAAGAAGAGGGAGCGAGGTACCGGGAATTTAAGAGATTCAGTTGGGTACCGGATAAACATGACATCCATTTTTAAAAAGTTTTTTTTTTTTGTTTTTTTTTTGTTTTTTTTTTGGGACATTTAGGCCATTTAAGGCAAACTCACACACACAACGCATACACAAAGACTCGAACTCTGGACCTCTTAGTTGGAAGCCTAAGCTCTCAACCAATAGGCCAAGGAGAGTTGTGTCATTTTTAAAAAGTTGCACACACCATCAAATATATATGATACAATAAGTTTGTAAAAAAATAAAATAAAATAAAATAAAATAAACAAGTTAAGATTTTATTTTGCATTTTAATGATACATAAAAAAATTTATCATTTAAATCATAATCATTTTTCTATCTTTTTATAATATATAAGGAAGCAACAAAAATTACAACGTGAGTGAGAAGGTTGAGAATAAAGAAGTGAGGAAGTTATGATAGGATCTAGTTGAGGTGAAAATCATTAGTCGGTCTAGGAGTGTAAATGAGCCAAGTCTTAGTCGAGTTCTGAGTGATTTTTTACTTGAGCTTGAACTTGATTAATTAATCCAGTTCAAGTTCAAAGCTCAAGTTTTATTCTACGAGCTCGAGACAGTTATTTTTATTATGAAAGATAGAAAATGATTTTGATTTTAAGTAATTATTATAATAAAATGATAAAAAGAATGAGAAATTATAAGAATAATAAAAAAGAATTACTTAATATAAGAAATTAAGATAATTTTAAAATATGTTTAATAACTTTATATTTAAAATCCTGAATTCTAATCTATTTTAAGTATATTTTATATTAATTTTTTTTAAACGAGACGGCTCACGAGCTTACGAAAATCATCTCAGGCTTCATTTGATATGAAATTTGTAAGCTTCTTAAAACAAAAGTAAAAAATTAAAAAAGATATTTTAAAAAAAATATTTTTTGCCCCCCAATCAAAAACTTAAGATATTAAAGCATGGTTGATAGTTGATACTAACAGCTAGGGGTGTCAATTTCGGGTCACGGGTTGGGTTCGGGTCGAACCCGAACTGACCCAGGTGGAAAACGGGTCGACCCTAACCCTACCCGGGTAGAGTTTTTCGAAAATCCGAACCCGACCCGGCGGGTTTAATTGACCCGACCCATTTTTTTTCAGCACGCGGCTTGCGATCGGTTCGGCAGCAAAGAACTTTTCGGTAAGCACGCGGCAATAGCGGCATATATAATATTATTTTTTTAATATTTAGGGCGGCATTATTTTTGTGTTGCGAGGGCGGCACGCCCAGCGCGAGCACGAAATTGAGCGCTGGGCAGCAGGTTCGGGCAGCCGCGTGGCAGAGGGGCAGGGGGCTTACGGGGGGCAGCGGGCAGAGGGCGGGATTTCAAATTTTTTAGTATAAACGGGGTTGGCGGGTTGACCCGGCAACCCGCCGGGTCAACCCGGACCCGACCCTTTTTTTAAACGGGTCAATTTCTGGAACCCGAACCCGAAAAATTATCCCAAACCCGAATTTTCCGGGTCAGATCTGGGTCAGATTTTCGTGTCGTGTCAAATATTGGCACCCATACTAACAGCTAAGGGAATGTGAGTCCAAGTGGACAGACTAGTTAAAAACGACTGCAGGAAAAGTTACTGGACGTCTGGAATTTTGTCTGATTTTGTTCAACGATGTGAACATCGGTAATTAGTGGAAATCCCAAATCCAAAGTTAATGACAAGTTCTAATTAATTACTCTTAATTTGAGTAATTATTTCTTTTCTTAAATTTTCATATGACTTTTGTGCCTCTACTGATTTTTTTCTAAAATGTGTGTGTATCTATGTGCAATTCTAAGATATTATTTTGTGCTAGAATATTTATGAGTTGATTTTAACCATAAACCCTAAACCATCTCCAAAAGATTTAGATCCCTCGAGGCATCACATTTTGGAACCCTAAACAAAAAAAATGCTCCCAGCTAAGGGGTGTTTACCTCATTTAGTTTACCCTAAATTTTCTAAATTCATCTAGTATAAGCTTTAATGAATGGCAGATGTTGGAAATCTGGTGGCAACAATTAGGAGAATGTTTGGCAAATATTTGACGATGGTTGGAGATCCAACCAATGGGAAAAAGTCCAGCGACATTCGACAACCTGGAAGAAATTTGACAGTGGCCAACGAACGGGCGGAAGTCCAGCAACGGTTAGTTGTTAGGAAGAAATTCGACGGCGGGCAACCAACAAACGGAAGTTTGACGATGTTCAGTGGTCGGGAAGAAGTATGACGACGACCAACGAATGGTTGGAAGTCCAACAATGGTCAAGAAGAAATCTGACGCCAACCAACGAATGAGAGGGAGTCCGATGACGATCGGTTGTTAGGAAGAAATATGGCGGCTGTTAATGGCAAGAGAGCTCCCAAGTTTTCTTCTTTCTTTCTCTCATGTGGAGAATGAGGGCCTATTTATACTTTTTTAAAGTGGCATAGCTTGTAAATATGAAAAGATCAAGGGCATATTCATAGTGTTCCATCTGATGGCTAATAATGATTCCCTTAATCATAGAGCATTTATCAAGCATCGAGATGCCTTAATGACGTTGGAATTGAGTGATCTTGGGCTCGCTGTATTTTTCTCGTCAAACTACTCGATTCAACTATAAGCATGTCATATTCAATAATCATTTGGTCATCCAAGTAATGCATTGAACCTTATAAGTATGTTTCAGACTCTTGATTTGGGACCATTTGAGCTCGGATTAGAACGATTTTGGCGTCGTTGGGTTTAGTCTCTTCTAAATGTTCAATTTGACTATAGGTTTGCTGAAATTAGAGTTTGGATGATCCAGATTTTAATTTTTTAAATCTTAATCTCATGTTTGCATCGATATTCGTACCTGATCAAGATAAATTTTCAATCACATATCAATAATAGTAAATATTTAACTATAATTTTTTTAATATCTTTATATTTAATATGAATAAATTTAATTTAAAAGCTTTTATGTTTTCTAAGGAAAATGACGCAAACGTAAAATATTTTTGCTTCATTCGAAAAAATATATAAATATTTTAAGATTTTTTTCTTTTCTTTTTTTAATTTGACTGATTTTGTTAGTGCACTTTTGTGCTATGAGAAAGAAAATATTTTTTAATCAAAATATGAAAATATTTTTTTAATCAAAATATTATTTTTTTTAACCAAACAGCTCTTATATAAATACTAAAAACAAGAGGATACAACTGTAGGAAGGGAGAAAAAGAAAAATAAAAAAGAACCCAATAAAAACTAACGACACAATCAAACGGAGAGAAAAAAGAACCCCAAGAAGGGCTCAGCAAAATGCCGAGTCTCCCAGCATCCTCGAAAGCGCAAGGACCATCCAGAAATGGTGAGAGACACCAATGGTTGCCACAAGGTAGTCAATGAGGACACGAGCCCCAGCAACATCATAGCCCGTCAACCTCCAATCCAAACCAATCGCAAACCGAGCAATCGCAGAGAAACCACAAAGATGGACAAGAATTATCTCTTACGACCACCTCTCTTCCAAAGTTTCCCACGAGGAGCCTTGAGAGGTAGATCACTAACCATATTGAATTTGTTAACAGGGTCTGAATATGAATCAGAACCGGATTCATATTCCGACGAATTGATCAACCAATCATTTTGATCCCTAATGTCCATTTTAGTAGTAACACCCACTGTTACAGGAACATTAACCAATTTCTGAGAATTGCCCAAACTGCCTTGCGCATCCGAATTTACTATCTGACCACACACCAGAGGTGCCATACTCAAAACACTATCTCGTGGCCCACCAAAATCCTCCACAACACCCAAAACAGGCGAACCTATAGCACTAGTCTCAGCATTAACAGGACAGGAAATCAAATTCGTTACCAAATCAACAGCCGTAGATTCCTCACCCGGAATAGATTCCTCACCCACATCCCTATGACCGAGACCGTTCAGCACACAAGAAGGGAAAAAAGGCATAGCATCACAAGACAACGCAGTATCAGAAGCATCCGGGGGACTATCATTCACATCAACTTTCATTATATTAGAATTAACATTATCCAAATTGATAGAGACATCCAAAGCAACAGGTGAAATTGAAGAAGTCTCCATAGAAGGTAACACAGATGCAAAAGTCTTCAAATCATCAACCTCCCCTCTTTCAGCATTCTCACAAGAAATAACCTTATTACATACAGGCTCAACCAGAAGGGAATCATTAGTAACATTTAAAACCAGGGGATCAGACGGGGCAACAACCCGCTCCATTCTCCCGCCAACCCCCACCGCAGACAAATTTTGGTGAAGAGAAAAACAACCTGCTTTAGAATGCCCCAAAGACAAACAATGACCACAATATTCCGGTAAATTCTCAAAAACCACAGACTGCACAAAACCCAAATTTTCGGGACCAACCTAGATTTTATCAGGTAATTCTTTTAACACATCCATTTCCACCAAAACCCTCGCAACCGATGGCCGGGATCCAGTCGACGTAGCACTATCCGTTTTTAAGGGATTACCAAAAATCTTACCCAGACCATTTAGAATACACGAAGCAAAAAGATGAGGCCTAAGATTAGGAAAAGAGATCCAAACGGGAACCACAGGAGATTCAATTTCCACATCTAATGTATGAGACCACTTAATCAATTTCATGAAGCAATTATTAACGAAATATGATCTATGCGTAAAAACTCTACAATAATCCAGCTCATTGAAAAATTTAATCAAAACGTTTCTCTGATTAAGAACCGTAACAGAGACCTCCCCTTTTAGTTTCAGATTAAAAAAAAATTCCTAACAGCATCCAAAGATGGACGACTCGCAGGAAATTTACCCACTAGGGCAAATTCAAACGAGGCAGCTAAAGACTCAATTTCCATCTCTGAAATCCATAAAGAAGGCATGCCTTTGAAAGAAGAAACCTTTAGTTCAGGAAAAACCAAAGAAGTAGAAGAAGTACCAGACAGTGCTTGTTTAAACGAAAGAGGCGAAGAGCCTGAGAGGAAACCAGGATCCCAGAGGCGAGAAGACGCCATCGAAGCCAAAAAAAGAAAAACGCAAGTAAACTGACGAAGAAACAACCAGACGCACAAAACCCAGGCGGACGGGCGGAGGCGCCGCCAGAGGGATTTTAGGGCGAAGCCCTAAAACCCAGAGTGGAGATGCACGAAACCCAGAGCGGAGGAAAAATTTTTTTAGCTTTTTTAATCAAAATATGAAAATATTATAATAGATGAAAATATAGAGCAATAATTAGTCAAAAAATAAATAAATCTATAAATTTAAGACAAGTCCAATTAAGAGGAAGAAGAAGAGGATGAGAAGATGACAATAATTATAAGCCCAATGTAAAGCAAACATTGAAATCCTCAGATGTTACAAATAAACAAATTAAGGATTAAAATGGAGAGCAAGTCATTGAATTTAATATGGAGAAAAAAGTTTTCATTTTGGGCACTTAAAAGTTTGTTTATCATATCTTCTACCCCTTCTATAAAACAATATGCCTTCACAAAATTAATTGTGCCTAAATGAATCCAAATTTTGATGAGTTTATTTAATTATTTCCCTAATTCAGAGCTAGTCTTTATCTGTTGATGGAAATATCTAGAAAAGTAAGAAAATATTATCATAAGATGTAGGAATATTTAGATGTGTTTTGCATTATGATAGACTTCAAAAATATTAAATAATCATTGAGATTAGTGTAACACTTACATATGTATTAGATGTAATATTATTCTCAACATAAATTGAAAGATTTTGAAACACATTTGATGTAAAAATATGTAAGTCAAGGGAGTCAAAACAAATTAACTGATCGAGTTCAGGTTTGACCTGAATAACCCGATTTGAATCCAATAAATATATAAATTTGACTCATTTAATAAACGGTTCATAAATGTGAACTTGAAACTGATATGTTGCCAACATGGATGACCCAAACCCAACCTAATAACAATTAGTTTTGTTTGTAATTTGAATGAGTCGATCAATTGGGTTAGTACTGCTGCCTTGGACCTCAATTTCATAGGTCAAGCTTGCTGGGTGTCCTCCTCTTACATGGTTTGGTTGCTTTGAGCTTCTTATTATTTTTTGTCTATACAACTATACATCACTACGACCTTGTGTACTAGAGCGCTATAGCATGGTGTTGATTCGTTGAGGTTGGCAGAGAGCAAAGTACTACAACACTCTAGATCCCGACGCCACGACTATGCAAGACAGCTTAAAGTTTTCTCTTGTTTTTTATTAAGGGCGTCCCTTGGTGGTTTGTATGCATTTTCTCTTTGTTTGTTCATGTGAGAACTGTGCATGAGTGAAGCGAGAATATAGAAGAGTCAGAGAGAAAATAAATCTATATTATTTCTCTCAAATTTTTATAGTAATTTTTTTTGTGTGGTGTGACTCCATGATTTTTTCCCGTTTCAAAATTTTTCATGTTAAGTCCGATTATACTTTCTTTTTAGATGCATTTTTCTTTCTTGTTTGTGTTCATTATGTATTTTACTTTCCCAACATGAACTAATTTTGATTAAAAAAATAAAAAACTAATAAAGTATAGAGTTTAGATTAATTGATAAAAAATAAGAATAACATACCAATAAGTAAAAAAATTAAGATTTATTTTTTTAAATGGGACGCTTTCTGGTCAAAATCAAAATCACAAGTTAACTCGAACCCAACCCGCAAATTAAACAATGAACCCAAACCTAGATTTTTTTTCATTATTACATATTAGACCTTGAAATGCAATGCAATTATGTAGCACTGCCGACCAAAACTTTGAAAAAACCTTCATATTTTGTAGAAAAATCCAATAGGTAAAGAAGAAGCTTTAATTACTACTACATAACATGTTGAGTGTGACTTATAAATACTTCTTTTTTTAATTTAAATCTCTTAAGTTATATTTTCAACATGATTTTTTTTCTGCCCTTTCGAAATTAGATTTTCTGAAATAACTTTTCTAAAAAAGGAAAAAAAATTCTTCATTATTTTCAATTAAATTATTCTTACATAAAAAATAATAAAATAACTTAAATTAATCAAACTTTTACCCAAATTACCACTTTGTAACACTATTGTTGGTGGCTGTAACAATGCAGGAAAATTGGGTGAGAATATCATAAATTTTTTAAAATAATTATATTTATTTTTATTTGACAATAAATTTAAAACTTACAAAAAAAAAAAAAAAAAAAAAACTTCAGCAAGTTTATCCCTCCAGCAATTATGATGGGTTTGCCATTTGTAAACATAAAAAATGTATTCAACCCATCCTTCCAGCACAACCTTTATTGTCAATCGTCATGCTTCTTACAGGGCAATAAATATTTTCAAGAATCAAGAGTGAGAGAAAAAAAGATAATATTTAATTTAATTTTCAATAAAAAAAATGATTACAGCAGAATCAAATCTAAAAAATTGCAATATGGAACTTAGCAAAGCATGAAATTAGATATTTGCAATGTTTTAAAAATCGGACCGGATGGTTCATTCAACTCATTGAATAGGGAAAGCGGCTGGCTGGCCGGTTCGATCATTTCTCATAATCGGCTTTGCAAGGAACAAGAGCAGCTTGCTTCGAATCGACGGTTCAACCGTTGGACTGGCAAACTGGCGCAAGTAATCATTCTCGTCCATGTCTGTGAACACAACCCGCATGCAACATGCCTTGACTTCAATTCTCACCGGCCACCGTAGCTGCTTGCTGGTGTCTGCCTCGTTTCTCCTCCCTCTAAGATTTTTTTCTCACAATAAACTAAGAATAGTTGTTTTAAATTCAAGAGCTTTTAAGTTTTGTTTCTAAAATTGTTTTAGAATGTTCATAACTTTATATTCATTTCATTTTATAGTGCATTACATTCTTTGTAGGGGTTGTTTGTCAAAAAATTGAGAAATCCTATTTTTTTTTGGGTTTTTGAAATTCGAATGACAAAATAGGTTAATTCATTTGTGCTATGTTTTAAAGACCAAAACAATTCCAACATGTTTCTAAATAAGTCATTGGATATTGTTATGACATGCGGGAATAGAATTGGATGCCTCTTTTTCACTTAATAATATTGTCTATTTTTAGGCAATGATGATGATTTTTTTAATATTATTTAAAAAAAAAGAATATATTATTCAAATTTTATGCTTCATAATTGCTTATTTTATTTTATTTATTGTTACATATTTTATAAGATTATGTAATCATTATGTCAGTTATATTATTTTTAAATAAAATCTATATTTTTTCATCATCTTATTCAACTCCAATCAAGTCATCGAATCGTGAACCTCTCATTCGTTTAGTTTGTTGTCCGATCCCATTTTCACAACCTTGCATATTTAGTTTTCAATTAAATTTTTCAATTTAAGTTGGAGCTTAAATTTCAGAGTTATGGCTTCATTTGGTATAGCTTTTTGGCTATTTTTATATTATGAAAAGTAGTTAATAAAAATAATATATATTTAGATTATAACTTTTATACATCTTTAAAAAATTTCTTTATTATTTTTTTAAAAGCATGTTTGTAAATGATATATCTACAAAAAATTTGCAAGATTTGACACAAGTCTCAAGGCAAAATTGGAATTGAAAATCTCTGAAATTAAATTCAAAATCATATGAACTTTAATTTCATTAAGTTCACAGTTGAATTGTATGTCTCGATGAGATGAATCCAACAGCACCAAATGTTCCAATCTAAGCTCAAATTAGTCCAAATCAAACACTTGAAGCGTGTTAAAAATTTTCAAATATTAATTTGATGTCAGACGATCTTCAAATTATACAAGTTTATAATCAAATCGAGCGGCTTGACTAGATGAATCCAACAAGCCTAATATCACTCAATTTGACATCATTAGGGCATTTAGATGCTGAATAAATGCTTCATAATCAAGGGAATCGATATAAGCCTTACGATTGTATTTTAGATCCAGGTTCAAATTATCAAAATGTCCATCCCAAAAAGTTAAAAATAAAGCCTCATTTTTCACATGAGGGGAGAAAAAGAAAAGAGTGGACTAAAGAAAGCTCTATGGCATTTTACAGTCATCACCACCAATGATCATTGTTAGCTATTATTGCAAACAACCACCATTGCCACAGACAACCAAAATTTAAAAAAAAAAAACACCATTTTCATAATATTGACAAAATTTAACCCAAATGCTCAGTATTTTGCCTGTAGACATATGTTTTTAATAATCCTTATTTGGAAAATCAAGCTCTGTTGTTGGGTGTTAACTATTCCCTATGTGGACACTTAATTCTCTTCTTTAGCCTGTGAAAAAAAAATAGGATTCTTATATCACTTACTATATTGTGGATTTTTTAACTAGTCCAAGCCCCATAATAATTTCCATTTCGGATTTTCCACGTAAGAAATTATGATCTTACTACTTTTATCTGTGTGTTAAATTTTTGAATAACATTGGGACGTAAAATACATACTCTATTGACTCAAACTTTCTAACACTTTAATAATATCTATAATTGAAAAATAAGCTTTCAAAAGCATAGATAGAAAATCATAAGTTGTCCCATACAAAATTTATATTTTCATATATCTTAAGGCTCATTTGGCTGTTTGAATTCAAAAATTATGTTTTAAAAATAATATTTGTTAAATTTACTAGTTAATTGATCATAATTGCATAGTATTATTAATTTTAAATTATATAAATATTTTCAAAAATTTTGAAAAATAATGAATTCAGGTTCACAAACAAAATAAAATAAAAAAAATTTATTATTTTTTACAAAAAATTTCTATTTGCAAGCAACCAAATTAATGATCACTTATTTCAGTTTGAATTGATATTTTTTATTTGATTTTATTCAATTTAATAAAACTATAAATAGAAATATTCTTTAGTTTTTCTTAAAGAGTCTAACATTGGACATCTACATTTAGAGGTAATTAAGAGGAAATACTACATGCTAACATGACTAGAGAGTTTTATTTATATGGAAAAGTTTATAAATATAAATTAAATCCTTTATTCTTGATTGAATAATTTAAAATAATTATGTTTATCAAGATTTTACATCAAATTAAACTGAACAATTTATATAACAACTAACTATATCTCTAAATTTAATCGGAATTATGGTTCATTTTGTTATCTAAAACTAAAACTATTTTAATTTTTAATAATAAATTTGACATGTCACAAAAAATCACTTTAATCGGGCACGAATCTTGATGCATTTATAAATCGAAGCCATTCAAACTCCGATTTTAATAAATGTATAGTCAAATTGAGATGAACCTAATGACACCAAAATGAATCCAATCTGAACCTAAATCAAGGGGACCGAAACATATTTAGAAGTCGCAAAATATTAATTGGATAATCAAATAATCTCCAAATATGACATGCAGGGGAGTATGTATTTTATTACAAAGGTTTTTAGGCAATTGCACCCCTCCCTACTCTTGGACTTAAGGTGGATCTGCCTCTAATGATATGCTTATAGTCGAATCAAGCGGCTCAACAAGACGAATCCAACGAACCCAAGAATATTTTATTCTAGCAAGATTAAGGCCTCTGAATGCTTGACGAATGCTCTATAATTGAGGGATTCAATATGGATCATATGATGGAACACTCAGAATTTTGTAAACATTTTCTAAGTATTTACAGATCATGTCACTCAAAAAAATCTGTAATTTTTTTTTTTTTTTTTGTATTTTTTACATCCAATTTTATCACTTCATAAAATGAAATTAACTTTTAACTAATTATAACAATGCAATTCAAATCTTCAATTGCATAACAAAATTAATATTCATCTTTTTATCTTCAGTAAATGAGTGTAAATCTCATCACAATATGTATAATATGAGAACTTCTTTATTCCCCTCAAACTTAAGGGAAAATTCAATTAGATCGTGGTGAGACCTGCAATGCTTTATGGTGCCGAATGTTGGCCGTTAAAAGAGAAGCATACTACTAAGTTAAGTGTTGCAAAGATGAGGATGCTTAGGTGGATGAGTGGCTTGACCCTTAGAGATAAGATACGAAATGAGCATATATGTGAAAAGGTTGGAGTAGCTCCAGTGGAAGATAAGATTAGAGAGAGTCGCCTTAGATGATTTGGTCACATTAAACGGAGGCCTTCTGATGACCCGGTTAGGAAAGTTGAGGTATTAGATTTAGCTTATGTTAAGAAAGGTAGATGTAGATCTAAAAAGACTTGGTTAGAAAATATTAGAAATGATCTTTCTGTATTAGATTTAGATGAGAATTTGACTTTTAAGCGAACACAATGGCGAAAAATGATTCATGTAGCCAACCGCATGTAGTGGGACAAAGGCTTGATGTTGTTGTTGTGATGTTGATATGTAAATAAAAAAATTTAAGCGGTGCGCATAATAAAGCAAAAATTTATGGCCAGATTTTTTTTTTTAATATATGTGGTGCATAATTAGCTGCTCCGTTAGGTATGATTTAGTGTTAATATTCGAAAAGGACAAATGACCTTTTAGAAAATAAAGCCCACTTTGGGCCCAAAACAGGAATAATTAAAATTAGCTTTCGCTCATTTAATTAGAGTCTATCATGAAATCGAGTTGCTACATACTTATGATGGATTTTGTTTGGATGCTTATTATGGTCTATATAGGTTTTTTTTTTTTTAATATTATTTTTTTGAATAAAAATTAATGTTGAAGCACATTCAACTTTTCGTCAAATTAAAATACATTCGAGTTTATTTGAGATTGTGAGAGTCACTTTAAATTTTATATTGAAATATTTTCGTGGTTGCCATGACTTGACAATAATTTGATTCAAGCTAGCTAAAAATTTCTAAGTTTTTATATTGTGTTACTACTTTTTTTATAGTATTTCGGGTCATTTTCGTATACATGTCAAATAATTTGGTAACCTGACATAGTACTTTTTGAAGTCAACATCCAAAAGTTGGTCTGACTCAACAGTTTGGTTTTGCACGTATGACATTGACTTTCACTGGAATATTAGACATATGCTTTTAAACATCTATTTTGCTGGGCATAATGATGATGTGTTCTCCATTGACTCTTCTTGAGTTGAAGTTGGCTACCACAAAAAATTTTCTCTTGAAACCTTCTTTTGGATGCAGTAGAGTGCTGATTAGATCTTGAGTGTTGCCCTAACCTAATTCGATCGGCAACTAGGAAATCCCTAAAGCTAAAATATCGACTTGTGCTTAATACCCATCAATTATTAGGATGTAAACTCTCACCGTATTGTCCGCTAACATAGGAATTAATTGATCGATTCCTTTGTTTCTAATGCTCTATGGCTGGTGGTTACCTTAGTGACATTTCTAATTACCCTTTTTACCTTTCTTCTGGCGATGAATCATCTTGTGGATTTCTCTTTGGATCTCCACAACTAAGCATACTTGCAATAGAGTATTCTTAAGATGTTCACCCTTAAAAAGCTATATGAAAAGAATATAATTCTAGGTTTACCCTAATGTAAGATTAAGTTGTGCCACAATGAATAATACCTTGTATAACATAGCTTCGGATATAACACATTTCTTCACTTTTTTGTTTTATAAATAAAAATCTATTGACTCTTCTGCGAACAGATCCTCATTGATAACTTTCCTTTTTGTTGAACCATTAACTTACTGTAGTAACTTGTTTTATGTGGATACCTTACACCAACAACTCTCCTTGTCACCAATTGTCTTGAGGATGGCATCTCTTGGGTCATTAACTTAGCTCCTATAAGCTCTCCACTTATAGTTGGCTTTGATTATTTGACCCTCCAATTCACATGTTTATAGCTTGGATCATCAAACCCATTTGCTCAAGGCCTACTGTTCTAAGTTAGTAAATTGTTTTGATCAGTGTTTGATGCATCACTAACTCATGTGCGTAAAGATAATGACTAGAGCACTACTTCAAGGTTGAGGATCATTATTATTAAAATATTTTTAAGGATGTGTATTGGCTACACCAAATAATATTGTCCATGATTAATAGATAGTTAACAAATTTATAGCTTCTCTCAAAGCGAAAATTAAGAATATGGTTGAGCTTTTAAATCTACATACTTAAGATATTGTTTTTACTATAAACTCTTGATTAACAATAGAAGAAGTTTTTTCTAGTCCCAAAGCTAAAGCTTCTACCACTTCTTTTATTAGGTTTATTGCCAAACCTCCTGTCACACCATCTGTCTCCATTACATTTTTTTCTAGGTTTATATTAGCTTAATCCTGTATTGATTCGATCTTAAAGAGATTTTATGATTTGTTTTTGTGCAATGAGATTTTTAATATCACGTATTTAGTTAATATATTGAACTCGTTCTAACAGTATTCAAGTGATTTAATGATTGGAAGTCATTTTGTGAAGAAAAAAAAAAAACTAATTCACTATCAAAGTATTATCATTTTTAAAACTAATTATTTTGATCCCAAGTTCAGATGTAAAAATTTGAAGGAAAATAAAAAAATAATAATAATTTAGGCCCCCCTAAATACATTTTCTGGCTCCGCACTGCTACCAAGAACTTTCATTGATTAACATCCTAAGAATACTAAGAAATTCATTTATTTCAAATGCAATATAAAGGGATACATACAAACATAATGTTAAGGCATGATCTTATTTTTAGAAGAAATTGATAACACTAAGTTTGATAAGTTTGAGGAAGTTATAATTATTACACTTTCATCTAGTGGGAAGCTGGTACCTTTACTTTACTTTTGATTGTTATTTTTCTGTCTAATAAAAAATATTTTTAAGAATCCAAAGCATAAGAACATGTAATGAGAAAAATGTCTAAATTAGTAATTGGTATTAATGAAATTTATCACCACTCATACAGCCATAAAGATATATTGGATCATGGAGTATGATCCAATATATCTTTAGAATGGAGTATGATTTGCACACTTTTGATTATGTCTTTAGGGTTCATACTAAGTCCATTATCTATAAATAATAATGATAAAGTTGTCTGATGAGGTTTCCCTTTACCTCCATCATGTGAAGGAAGTCACTTTAAAGTCTGCTACAGAGCCCTGCATTGGGTACTCATACCCACACCTACCCATGGGTGGGTATGGGTACACTCATGGCCTTGTGGGTGGGTACTCAACATTGGAGGATAAATCGATTTACATTGCTAATCATCGTATATATTATATTACTGCAATACTCACTACATAGTGTGCAACACTTTACCATGCTATGACTACAGTAAATTATGATATGCGTCTTGAAAGTTTGCAATCAGAGCAAAGGGTAATAAGCCTTAAGGCCATCAATCCGTGGCAGACTGCGTTCAAAAAGCATGTAAAGTGGGTGGGTATATGTGGGTATGACATTCCGAAAGTCATCATAGATGGGTGTGGGTGGGCGAAGCCCGTCCGAGTAAAGCAATGGGTACCCAATGGGTACCCCACTAGGACCCCATGTAGGGCTTTGATATGCTATGATTTTCATATTTATTACGCCATTAAATTTTCTAAGTGAATTTTATGACATTTTTTCTAAAGAGTTGCATGATGAGATGTCTTCATGTGATACATCCATCATGCCATATATTTCATCCATAAATTATGATTTTGATGGCTTCCCGTCATTCGTTGGTTACATCGCCGATGCTACCTTGATTTTATACTAAATTAATTTTACTTAAAATAAAAAAATCTTCTAAATTAATAAAATTAGGGGTGTAAAAACGGGTTGACGGTTCGGGTTCGGGTTGAACCCGAGTTTAAACGGGTCAGGTATTTCAACTCGTACCCGACTCACTCGGGTTACCTTGTTGACTTGACTCGACCCGCGGACCCGTTTGATCAAAAATAGCGTGCAACGACAGGCAAGGCGACAGGGTGGTGGTTCCAGATAGGAGGTGTCGCACAATTAGCATGGAGACGTCCGGCACTTGGCAACAATGGCTTTGGGCTCTGGCTGCGACTCGACGACTGACGTCCGACACTCAGTTGCGACTCGACGACTGACGTATGTTACTTGACGACCAATGGCTTTGTAACCTAACGCAATGGCTGGGACTCGATGCGACAACAACCATTTCTCTGGTGGAATCGGGTTGATTTCCGGTTTCCGGGTCAACCCAACCCCGACTCGGTTTGCAAATAGATTGAAAACTCGGAAACTGAACCCAACCCGTATGGTAAACAGGTTGACCCAAACCCGGAAATTTTTTGGATCAAGGTCTGATCGAGTTTCAGGTCGTGTAAGATTTTGACACCCCTAAATAAAATACTCAACTAAGTAATTTAAAAATATTTTAGATGTATTATATTTATTTTTCATTATATTTCTCTTATTCATTTTTTCAATAAAGCTAATGACTTCATCTTGCTGGCAGCCAAAAGAGCCCCCAACAGAACCTGCCTAAAATCCGATAAGTTCCATTTTATACAGTATTAAGTATTAACCTTCTTTCTTATTCTTCTCATCCTCTTGCTATCGATAGTTGAGTTGAATCTCGAATTGATTGCTTCACCTTCTCTTCAGGGGACCATTGCCGCCTCTTTTTCCTCTTCTTCTCGAGATAAAACGAGCTCGCGTCCATAAGACCTTCGTTTTTGTCTTCTCTACAGGTAAGACTTTCACCCCTTTTTTTAGTCTTCTGCCATCAACTCGTTCGATCGGTATCACTCGAGGCGTTTGCCACATGCGGTAGTTCTGAAGACGATGAATTATCCTCTTCATGAGTTAAGATCTGATTTTCTGTCGTTGTTATGCTAAATCCGGGACTTATAGTTGACCCGATGCTTTTCTCTAGATTTTTAGATCTGGAATCGGTAGCTGGGGCTCAGTTCACTTGTCTAATTGAATATGTTTTGCATCTTGTGCTGATTTGATCATTAAACATGAGCAAATTGATGGGTTTAGTGCTAGTTGGCTATGGTGTCTATTAAATGTCTAGATATGGCCACTCCTGAATGAATGGGCAGCGTTCAATAAGAGCTATCTTGTTGATTAAGGAAGTTGTTTTTCAATCTTGGCATACTATGTATTTATTTTGAATCATTCCGTCTTCTGTTTTTTCATTTTGGTGGAACTTGGTATGCTAGTTGGCATGGTATTGCCATCTAATCTTATTTCTGTACAGTGTTGTGCATTTCAGATGGTTGAAAGTTGCAGAAAGATGAGAAAAATGGAGTGCAAAGCTGCCATTCAAGAGTCCAGCAGAACGAGAGAATAGAATTTGTCAGAGCTTTATGAAGAAAATGTCTGGGTTGCTCAATGTAATTCCCATGTTTCATTAGTTATGGAAGCATCTGGTTTAGAAAATTTTATCCTATTGGACCTATTTTTATACTGCTTAGTTGATGGCTACTATATATGTTTCTTCCTTGTATTCACAAAAGAATTAGCGGGCATTTTTTATCACCATTATGATTTTGACATGTTTCTCACTAATTGCTTGGCATTCCTTTTTATTTTAGAACCGTGAATTTAAGGCATTTAGAACGCCTACTTTAGATCCCTTTTTGTGTTAAGCTACTTATATCTTTGGAGGTCACTATACCATTATGGAACCCTTCACTAAAATTGTTCCATCACCTCATGTTTTGAGAGACTTATTCTTTTTGCTATATATTCATCTTCACGAATGTCCTTCTTCCTCAAAAAAAAAAAAAGGGTGTTGTATACAAAGTTAAATATATATATATTCATGTCGTTTACTTGTTGAACGTTAACTGAGTTGTTTTATTTTGAATATCTTTAATGCTCTCATCCTTGTTATTTTTATAAAGCTTTCGAAAGTTCCCTCTTCCATGCAAGGTCAGCCTATGTTGGTTCTATTACAGCTTGTACATGTATAGTAGCTATGGTGCTCAAAACTTATTGAACCTTTTGTTTCTGTTGCTGATGACTATGCTAAGTTATTTCTCTTGTCTCTCATGTTATTTTAAATTGACAATTTCATCTGATTTGATATTCTTCATTTCATTTCATCTGATTTGATTTTCTTCCTGTCTTCATATCTAAGACAACTTTGAAAACTCTTTTTTTAGTTAAAAAAAATAAAGAAATGCAGAGTTAAGTTGATAATTATTTTGTGTAAATGTGTTTTTTTGCATTGACCATTTTGTTTTTTAGTGTGTTCTATTTGTTTATGTATTCTTCTTGTCCAATGGTCTGTACTTCTTTTATCATCCATCATATGATTTTCTTTCTGCATATTGTTCTCGATTTATTTATATAAAGTTTTTTGCAGTCGCAACTTAACGGTTCAGCATCAAACTTCCCTGAATCAACAGGCAGGCCATTCACAAATTCATTTTCTGCCCAATCTGCAACTGCCCAAGGATTTCATCCCTCAGGTATGTAGATTTGATTTTTACTCTATTGATCACTGCTTAATCATACTTTATAGGGTTTCTAATTTATAGTTGATATTCAAGGGTTGCACAATGTAAATGGAAGCTTCAACATACCCAATATGTCGGCATCACTTGCATCACGCAATGTAGCATTGAGTGGTGTTCCATCGAGTGGTGTTCAGCAACCTGGGGGAAGCATCTCTAGTGGACGTTTTGCGTCCAACAATCTTCCAGTTGGTTTATCTCAGGTTTAGTTAGTGACATTCTTAATTTTCGGTGGAGTAATGTTGGGTTTGTTATAAATTCGAATGCGATGCTATATACTTGTAGCCTGCTAATAAAAGCTCTTGGCTTTTTTAGTTTGGCTTATTTTTTTTCTTCTAATTTAACTTGTCGGCCAGATTTCACACGGAAGCTCACATGGACATTCAGGAGTTACTAGTCGTGGGGGTATAAGTATTGTAGGAAGCCCTGGTTTTAGTAGCAGTTTGAATGGAGTTGGTGGTTCACTCCCTGGAATTTCGTCAAACTCTGTCATTTCTAGTAACCGTAACTCTGTCCCTGGGATGGGCACGTCGCCAATTTTGGGCAATATAAGTTCAAGAGCTGCTAACTCACTGGGTAACATAGTCAATGGTGGCAACATGGGGAGAAGCATAAGCACTAGTGGAGCTCTTCCTGCTCTAGCATCACGTGGGAGTTTTGGAGGAAATATTGGTTCAGGTAGTCTTAATTTACAAGGGACCAATCGGTTGATGGGGAGCATGCTTCAACAAGGTACATCATGATTCTTACTTAAATGACTTAAAAGTAACTTTCATGTTATTGCCAACAAAAAACATAACATTTATCCTATCTGCTTAACATAATTAATTATTCTCTTTCCGAATTTGTAGCCTCACAATCAATAAATGTCAGATATTATTTATTTTGGTAATCTCTGTATAATCCTTGTTTGTATGCTATAGCAACATGAAGGCTTACACTGCAATCTTGGATAATCTTCATCATTTTTTTTGAGAAAGCTAGCTTGCATCTTCGACTGGAACTTGGTAATAGTAGTTGGATCGTTGAGTTGGAAGTATGTTTGGGCATTTAACTGCTTCAGTATGATCTTGTAAAACCCAGTCCTTACCTCAAGTCAGCATGACCCAGAAATATAGCTGAGATGGCTCTTGATTTGTTACTTGCTTAGTCAAAGATAGCATTTGAGCTGTGTGCCACTGTTCCTGCAATTTGGAAAACATTTTGTTAGGAAACACTTGAAGAACTCAAGTAAAATCTAACGATCTTGACAAAAACAGCAAGAACGATCAACCAATCAAAAAGAAAAATCAGAAAATTAGTAGTTTTTATTGGAATAATCAAACTAACTGAAGGAAAATAACAAGATACAATTGATACTCTATTTGAGAGGAGGATCTATATCTCCCAAATCTCTAGACACCGCTAGAGTCCAAAAAATTTAAGAGATCTCAAATTTCAGCCAAATTCAAGATGCCATAACCCTAGGAAAACAAATTATTTAATGCATATAATCCAAAAGAAAATCTCTAAACAACCCCTATTTTGAAATTTCCCTCCTAACCCCCCTTCAAAAACCTTTCTAAACAGCTCTGCGGTGCTTGGGTGGTCGGATCGGGCGTACAGGAGGCGGAGAGTTCTTCCTCTGTTAGCGTGGGCCAGTCTCATATGGACCGGTCTCGGCTAGACCGGTCCAATGGATCGGTCTAACACATTCCTATTAGCAATAAAATGCACTTCTATATCATGGGAGTCGAGAACTTAAGTTCTTTTGGTATATGTATACCACAATGATAAACATCATTTATTTAAAGTTGATCTTATGTTTTAGCTTTGTGATACAAAATAGTTGGGTTTTATGGTTGGCTTCAAAGTTGCGTGCAGTTAAAGGCTTACGTGCAACCCAATTTTCTTGTGCTTGTTAGTGTTAGCTAATTATTTGATTTAGCTCGTAATTCACTTTCTTTTCAAAATTGCTGCAAAGAAAAATGCAGGAAAATCGTACCATTTATTTTACAGAATCCGCTTGCTCTGCAAAGCAAATTCTGGGAGCCAAACAATCTGAATGGTAGCTATTTTAAATTGATATCATATTGGAGTTGAAGATCCATTAGGGGGCCTAAATGATATTTGTTGCCATTTAGAAGGAGCAATTTATCCGCTTGTCAAATTTTGTTACCATGTTAGTTTCTAGGAAACTAATCATGTCATCCCGTTGTTCTTTTCTTACTTCTGTTTTTTTTTTTTGGGTTTTTGCTGGAAATAATATTGAAAAATTGGGAAAACAGGTGTTCATGTTTAGTTGATTGACTATTTTTCACTAATACATGACACGAAAAAGTATTAGAACTTTATGATATTTTATTAGAAGTGTGAGAATGCTTATGAGATTAAGGAATTTCTTAGTTCACTAAACTTTTTAATATCATTTTGATGACTAAGAAGATGCCAGAGGTGTGGAGGAGCGTGTTGATTCTTATTTTTAAGAATAAATGTGATGCATAAGAATGCAAATTATAGAGGAATTAAGTTAATGTGTTATATATTAAAATTATGAGAGAGAGAGTAATTGAGCATATGTTATAATATGATGCTAATGTTTCCCACAATCAGTTTGGATTCATGCTCGGTAGTCTAATATGGAAGCTATAGATTTTCTAAGAGGTTTGATGCAAACTATGATGCACGGACACGGACACGGACACGGACACGGACAATGCGACACGAACACGACATAGGACATGACCTTTTTTGAAAATATATAGAAACGGGTATGGCGCGGACACGACATTACATTTTTTTATATAATGTATAGATATTAATATAACATTATATTAAAAATGACAAACAATAATAAATGAATGACATGATAACTTGTCTAGCTTATAATATAAAATATTTAGTACAAAATATTTAGTACAACCACAAAATGTAAGCAAATAACCACTTACTACAACATCAAGCATTCAATCTTCAAATACTAGGATTAGCTTCAGAGGTTTTTTTGGCCTTTAATATCATAATCATTGAATATCATTGCTTTTAACTTTGGTTCATCAAGAAAAAGATTTGCAATAGTTCATTGGATATTTCTTATTTGTATATATTTACTTCTCTAGTTCGCCAGTTCTCTCCCATAATATTTCTTTATCCTCTAATCTAAATCACAAAGAAGGTATCTATTTACTTCTATACTTCTCTAATTTTCTATCATAATAGTTCATTGGATATCATATATTTATAATTAAAATAATTTTATCATAAAAAAATTAGGGCACGCGTGTCCCAGCCGTGTCTGACATGTGTCCCAACCGTGTTCGAAACGTGACCCATACATATTGTGTTAAATTTAAATATTATTTTAATCGGACACGTGTCTGCCATGTCGGGCACATTTCCGTGTCCGACACGTGTCCAACACTGCATTCTCTCTCTTCAAGAGGTGTGTCGGTGCATCATAGGATGCAAAAGTGAGGAGGATATGTATATGATATTTATTGATTTAGAGAAAGTATATGATAAAATTCCAAAAGAAATGCTCTGGAGAGTTCATTATTTAGTCAACTTGTTGTGCTACTCTTGAGAGTGTGTCAATACTTCAATCCAATACTATTTTTGATGACTCTAAAATTTTTTTTTTTTTAATTTTGTGTGGTTATCATTTATTTTATTTTCTTACCTTTTCATTAATTTAACCTTTTATTTATTTTATTGCTTGAGTTTCCACGTTTTATATATTTAATATTTTTTTCTGTAAATTGTATTGTGTAATTTTCTAGTATAATTGAAGAAACTACTGAATTAAATATTTTTAGAGGTATGTGAATATCATTGCTACATGTTAAGATGCTGGAGAAAACTGAAAATAAATCTTTTCCCAGTATGTTAAAGCATGTCATTCTATGATGTTATAGCAATGCGTTTTATCTTCAAGGTAGAATATATATGTTTAAAAAGAGCTTTTCGTTCTTTGTTCTCTGGCTTTCTTTTTTTTGATGCAGTATTTTTTTTTAAAAGTTCTTTTTTTTTAGTTTAATGTTTGATTGTCATTATGACCAACTTTCTGTTTGTCTTAGTTTATGAATTAAGAAGGCATTAATAACTAAAACTCTTGAAGTTGATGGGAGTACAATCTACCAACTGATAGTTTACTGAATTGGCCTATGTATATATTTTTTTTTTTTTTTTTTTTTTTTTTTTTTGCCTTATCTTTGTAAATTTTCCTTGAACTAGCAGCGCCTCAAATGCTTGGCATGCTTGGGAATTCTTATCCTTCCTCTGGAGGACTGTTATCTCAGAATCATTTACAAGCAGGAAACAGCGCATTAACCTCCATGGGTATACTCAATGATATCAATTCGAATGATAGTTCTCCATTTGACATGAATGACTTTCCTCAGTTAACAGGGCGACCAAGTTCTTCTGGAGGGCCACAAGGGCAATTGGGTTAGTCATGAAAATATAGTCGTTATATCTTTGTTAATTATAATGTAATCAAACACAAACTAATTCTCTAAGGCGCAGGTTCATTAAGGAAGCAAGGAATCAGCTCTATTGTCCAACAGAACCAGGAATTTAGCATTCAAAATGAAGATTTTCCAGCATTACCTGGATTTAAAGGTACTTAAAATTTTCTTTTATGTTAATGCTGCCGCAATAAATTGAATTACCTGGTATTCATCTACATAACCTCCTTAGTAATCTCATAAATTTCTGAATGGTAACTGCTTCTTTTTTCATTATGTAAGCAATGTTTTTATTTCTTCTAAATTATGATTGCCTGATCATGCTATTGTATTGTTTTAAATTTAATTTAATTTTAAGGTGTTGCAAACTGAATTTTCCCAATTTTCTGACTATTATTTCATACACAAAAGTGTTGACATATACTTTAACCTTGATTTTTAGGTGGTAGCTCAGATTTTTCCATGGATTTGCATCAGAAGGAACAACTTCATGAAAATGTCTCAATGCTTCAATCGCAACATTTCCCTGTAAGACAGGTTTCCTGCTTGTAGTTAGTTGTGTCAGGTGGTGTTAATATTGTTGTTATTGTTCTGAAGATTCATTTTTCTGCTCAGATGGCAAGGTCAGTCGGTTTCAACTTGGGAGGTGCTTACCCATCTGCTCGTCAACAACAACAGCAGCTTGCTACTGCTGCTAGTACTGCTGGTGTTACTTTTAAACCCGGAAACAATCAAGAGCTTCTCCATTTGCATGGTTCTGACTTGTTTTCTTCCTCAAATGGGAGCTATCAGTCTCAAGTATCACTTTGATGTGAATTATTTTATTCATTGCTGTTTAGTAGCCAATAGCTTAAGAATGCTATGCCGTTGTTTGGTCTTAATTGAATAATTCCCTTCATTTGTTTTGTTTATTAGGTTCAACCCAATGGTCTCCCTAGCATTGGATTTAGACCATCGAGCTCTCCAAGTCCAGCTTCCAGTATTGGATCATATGACCAGAATTTTCAGCAATACCAACATGCCCAGAATCAATCTCAGCAACAATTGCAACAGGTGTCTTCTGTTGCTCACTCATATAGAGATCAGAGTCTGAAATCTTTGCAAGTATCACAAACTCCAACAGATCGATTTGGTTTGCTTGGTTTGCTAAGTGTCATAAGGAAGAATAATCCAGATCTAACTTCCCTTGCCTTGGGGATAGATTTAACCACCCTAGGATTAAATTTAAACTCAAATGATAATCTTCACAAGAAATTTAGTTCCCCATGGTCTGATGAGCCCTTGAAAGGGGAGCCTGAATGTAGTGTCCCTTCATGCTACTATGCCAAACAGCCTCCCCCACTTCAGGTAAGCTTTTTGCCCAAGATCTTTCAAATAGGCGTTTTATTTTACTTATTACTTTGCCTAAAGCTACTGCTATGGATACAGCAAAGACATTTTTCAAAGTTTCAGTTGGGAACGCTGTTTTATATCTTTTACAGGTTTGTGTAAGTTGTCTTGTCCATTTTATGAGCAAAAGTAACAACAGCACCAGTTTACCAATCTATCTGCACAACAAGAGTTAAAAAAAGAGGAAGAGGCTATAGTCAACTAATGAAAATAACCCTCTGTTAGTTTTTCTTATTTAGTCTTTTCTTCTGTGCAGCATGCCAAAGGATGAGGCTCAAATATATGCTGCTTATGAACTGTAAGCTTCTGCAGGCTGCACCCTTATATGAAAATATTTTGTGTGCCTATCCACATTGCACACAGTATTTTTTTTTTTTTTGCTTTATCACCTTCTGTTTCTTTATTTTCATGCTCGTTCCTGACATTAATTCTGTAGTCTGCCGAATCTTATGGCATGCTGAACTCAATCTTTATGTTTGCTATGTTTGGTTCCAGATTTTTATTGGGGGAAATTTGACTTTTATATTTCATCACCGCTATATAATATTTATTTGAAGAAATATGCCTGAAAATTCATTTTTAATGAAATTAACCTCAAAGAGGGATGAACTCTTGTATTCGCGGACTGTTTATTGAAATCAAAACCTTCTGGAACTTGTACGAATTCGAATTGATTCAAATTCAAATATAATAAAAGAAAAGATTGAATCTATACCCGTACAATATAAAACATCCCTTCTATGTGGGATATGATTCGCTGTAGCTACACTGCCTCTTCCAAAATAACATTAAGCTGAAGATTAATGGTGAATTAAAGTTTCTTGGACAAATGATTCCTAGTAATCATACACAAAGTTGGTGGGCGTTGGGTTTAATTATGGGGTGGCGCTTTTATGTTGACACACTAGACCTTGATTATCATGAGAGCTGTTAAGTATTTAGTTAAAATCCGATAATAGTGGTGTTATATTACTCTAATTTAAGGGAATTCTAAAAGGTTCAACTGATGGCTTGAATTTTATGAATTTTTTTAACTCGGGCTCATTAAAAGCTAAACTTAACTGCCACACAATATAGGACAAATCACCATAAGGAATGAAGTTGAACTTGAACTCCTAATATATTGTGCTCAATAGTCATCACATACATCAGTTTCATTTCTATCATTTAATCATTTTGGTTAAAATAGGAAGAAAGTTAGGAATTCATTGTTAGTGGTTTTCATAGGGTTTCAATCCACCACTTCCATAATATGAGCACAAAGGTCCCTAATAAGCATTTTTAGCTTATTTTTTCTTTAGCTTATTTCTTCATGTATATTCATAAGCTCAAATAATAATTCATATTGTATATTATCACATCCTGAAGAACTTTGTCATTCAAGTTGTCGGAATTGGGTCTGCACTGACCCGCCGTGGGTGTTGCAAGATGTCAGTGTTTAGTTCATCTTCTTCAAATTACTTGGCATCATGAGTCTTTCCCTAGACTCGATGCCCAAGTGACCTGTCGAGTCATGAATTGGTGCCCATGCTTGGCACCATGAGGTAACGCCCAATATGTTGTCTCCATCCTCATAGTTGGTACACAATGTACATAATGAATTGAAACACAAGGAAATTATTAACTTCTTAGCTACATTACAATTTACTTCAACTTGGATAGGGCCCTTCAAAACCAAAGAAAATGTCGAAATGTTCTTGAAATATCAATCATTAACATTAAAAAAATTTCACTTGATAGCTCTCATGCTATTGGTCACGCTACCCAACAATTACTCATAGTTGTCAACATCCTCTTTCGCTTTAACTCTCTTCCACCCTGTCATTTTGGAGAAATTATTATGTGCAGACACCGGATGGTCCGGAGATCAACTAGAATGCGCCACATCACCCGGTACCGAACAAAAAAATGACGTAACGCATTCTGGTTGGTCTCCGAACGCTGTCCGGTATCCACATATAATAATTTTTCGTCATTTCGACCCAACCTATCAAGAGATGGCTACGGTGAGAAATACTCCATAGAGAACATTTGAAATAATAATAATGTAGAAGTCCATGTCATTCGTGAGATTTATATTTGTGACAAATTATATTTATAAATAAATAGGTATTATGTTAAGAGCTTAACTATCATGTTTAGCTAGCTTGATGTGTAAGCCAGGAATGGATAGAAATAACTGATAACTGATTTGGATAGTGACCAATTTCATTATGCTATAAACACCCAATAATAAATACTATTTTAAAATACTTAAAACCTTGAAAATTCAAATAAAGCAACAGCTACAATTCTATCAGTTAGGGATCTTTGTGGCTGGCTTTACTTGGTTACCTTTTCATGTTTCACATTTTGTTTATAAATAAGCTGCTTTGCAGATATTTGCGGGGTTGGTTTTACCACAAAGAAGCTCAATTGTGGTTCACTGGGATTCCTAACATGGAGCCTCTTGTCAAGACCCATACCTATGAGCGAGGAGCATATTTTTGCTTTGATCCGAGCACATGGGAAACTATTCGGAAGGTGTTCTTCTAGCTTGCCTTGCCACTGCATGATAAGCTTTTTATTCTTATGTTACTTTAGGAATTTCGTTTCTATTTTGATCTTGGTTATTTCTTTTATTATTAAATATTAAAAATATATTTATAGTATCAAATCAAAAGGTTTATCTAGTTGTGAGATAATTGAGCCTTTGTTACAATATACTTGAAGAGACATTTTAGGACTATTCAAACATTTTAGTAAAGTTACATTTAGAAAAACTAGCAAGTTTCATCGAGAATCAAATATTTTTACGAGTTTTTAGATATGTTTAAGGCTTTATCTAGGACAGTTTTCTTATTGCTTTCTAAAGCAGCTTTTTTAGCACAAATAAAAAATTGCTTTAATAAACAGTAAGAAAGCCATATCAAACGAAACCTAAATTAAAATCATTGAAATTTAAATTAATGCTTGCATTTAATGGTGCTTTTGGTTGATATGCAGGAAAATTTTGTTGTTCATTATGAATCAGTGGAGAGGAATCCTACTCTTCCAACACAGCATTAACCTTTCATGTGAAGATTAGATATGTCTTCCATTGTGGCTAAATTACTAGTCTTCTATGTCAGTTGTGAAGGCTCTCCTTGCCTTGTGAGCTGATTGATAATTTCTTGGCAATTAACTGCTCTCATGTATAGTTTAAATAGTTCGCTTTTTCTACCAGTTTATGACTTTTTTTTTTTCTTCTGTACTGATAACTGATCTAACAAATGCATTTTATTATGAGAGTTGATAGTTTGCAAATAGAGGTGCAGAAAGCTTAATATTCTATGTATTTGATTTCAGTTTTAGCACAAACAGAGTATTAAATATGAGAATTGTACGCAGCTCATCTTAATCTTTTGGCTATCAATCAAGAGATTTTACGTTCGAAACTTACGTATGTGACGTGTGTATGATTTTTCTTAATTAGTTAGCTCAAAAGTAAAAAAAAAAAAATTTGAGAATTATATGCAGGTTTAAAATTTATGCATTTGATTTCATTTATATGTATGCATGTCTTAATTGGTTCAAAAGATTCAGAAAAAAAAAAAAACAGAGCAGTTAGGCAGATGTTAAATCTGAAATATTTATAGTTTTTTTTTTGTGATATAAATGAATATGAAATTTTACAAGAAAATTAGAAGGATGATGGGTGTAAAAAAAAGAGAAACAATAATAACATCAATCCTTTGTCCCACTAGGTGGGATTGATTATATGAATATTTTTTGCCATTATGTAAAAAAAAAAAGAGAAGCAAATTAAAAAAATATAAGTTGATAAACAGGAAGATTATTGGATTTAAGGGATTTGAATTAGATTTGTGAGTAATTTGAATCATTGAAATTAATTAAAATTTAATTTATAAGGTAATATCAATTTAGATAGTTATGATGTAATAAATATTAAATGATTAATTAGTTGTATTACGATTTATTTAAAATTTAAATTATTAATCACCATGGCTGTTCGTAAATTATTAAAATAATTAGAATAAAATTAATTATAATTATTTTATTTGTTATTGGTTAATTATTTTTTAAGGGTCTTAATTTGTTAATTGTTATTCAAAGTTAATAACATAATTTAAATTCAATGACAATCATATTTTGGAGCAATTATTAATGACATTTATTTTCTTAAAATGTATTTATTCCTTTATTTTTTAATTATATAACTATCTTAATTATATTACTTAATTCAAATATATAGTTTTTATTTTTTAATCATAACAATTCAAAATATTATTAAAATTTAAAAAAAGAAAATAATAACTTTAAAAATATGAAAATAGCTAATCCCCTCAAACCTGTGTTTTACCCTTTTGCTCCTACCTAAAATCCCATGACTCTCAACTACTGAGAAAGGAAAGCACCATAGGTGCATTTGGTGAGTTCCAATATATATTTATCTGAAATTTGATGGAACTTAGTTTCCATTCTTTAAAATTTATTTAAAAAAATAATAAGAAATGAGCTTAAAGTTTTATTTTAAAAAATAAAATTTTAGAACAAAAAATTTTAATTTAAAAAACTATTTTAAGAAATAATAAGAAAACTCTCTCAATAAAACATTAATCTTGTAGGCCATATACAATCACCTCCAATCTTTTCTTCTGCTTTTAATAAAATTAAAATCATATTAGATTAATGTGATGATGAATTAATTTTTTTTTTCCTTTAAAAAATAAAAAAAATTAATATGCGGTTAATACAAATTAAAATTATTATAGTCTCAATAAATAATGAATTGAGTACACGTGAAGTGAATAACAAGATAAATAAGTATCATTATACCTAACTTCAATACAATTTCACAATGGCTTTCTCTTATGGGTTGTTAAAAGTTGAAGTTTTGCCACTTTTAAATTCATCATCAATAGAGTTCATACTCCTTTATTGTATATTGCACAATGCACATAACATTACATAAAAGAGCTATTTAAGAACCTACATTAATTAGAAAAATATAACATATTGTACAGTGAACTTGAAATATAACAACCGTACCCAATGTGTGTCCAGTCTCAACATGTGTCGAACACACTGCATATAAAGAGCAACAAAATTACTCATGAAGATTTAATTTATGTGCATATTAATCTTCTTATTCTGTTCAGAAAAATCCTAAAATATATGAAAGATAATAACAAGATATGAGATGATACATGAGATAGATTTGACTCCCTGAATGATATAAGAATTTTAGAAATTAGAGTCAATCTCTTGATGAGCAAGAATAAGAAGCTATCTTTTCTAATGATGATGATATGAGGCCAATGACAAGTGCATGAAGAAAAAACTAACCTCATTATTCCTTTTAGTAAATAGGTGATTGTTAGATATTGGTACTGTACAATATAGTTCATGGCATCATGACTACTTTTTCCATATAAACTAAACAAATTACAAGAAATTTTGGTTGCTTAAATTCAGCAAGCTTGCTGTGATGCAGTAATTCGCACTCAAGCCAAAAGTTAAAAAACATAACAAAAAAATCTATCATAGAAGAAAAAGTTAAGAACTTCTTCTATTGGATAATGGATATCGTCAAGCAGTTTATGAACATTAATTGAACATTCCAATTCAATAACTTGGAGCAGACTGGAAAGAAACAAGTTTACTAGTCATGATAAGACTTAACTCGGCATGAGAAGGAAAATGGCCATCACTTACTTGAATATGATCCACGATGGCAATCTGTCATGTATTTTTTCACCAAGCGCTACCATATGATCCATCGTCATCCTGTGGAATTTCGAACTCCCATCACTTCCATATAGCTATTGGTAATTGTAAATAAAAAATGAGTTGATCCTTCAAAAATATTAATCAAGGAGGATCAAGAATCCAAGAAAAGTATCAAAAGAGGTAAATTTTGAATGCTTATTTAAATGTATCATGTTAGCGTCAGATTTTTAGAGTGATTAAGTAGAATAAAGTTGGATTTAAATAGGGGTAAGTAATCTGGCTAATTCTTTCAAATTACCAGCCAATTTTTTAAAACTAATCCTTTGAATTTCCTTAGTTCTTGCAAAATAATGAATTCATAAAAAAAGAACTAAAAAATCTGTTACGAAAGAGCCCACAATAGTGGACAACAACTGAAATTCTGCTCGTAAACAGCAGTTTTTGCCAAACCAGTGGAAAAATCAGGGAGAAAAAACTTGAAATTACAATAGTAGAATGAAAAAAAAAAAAAAAAAATCCGATACAATGAATCTTCAATTCGAGAGGAAGATTCCACTCTCCAAATCTCTAGCCAAAGCCTATAGCCCAAAAAGCAAAACAAAAGATCTCAAATTTAGCCTCCAAATTCACGATAGCCCTAACCCTAGAAAGAAGAGGGTAATTAAATCAAAAGGACAATTACTAATTCCTTAAACAACCCTTAATTTCAAATTTTCCCTCTAACCCATCACTAATTAGTGTGTGGGCCCCACAAACCAGCCGCCCCCCTCTTCTCTCTCTCTTTCCCTAGTTCCGCCCCACCCTTGGCCCACCTTTGATATACCTGAATCGGTACTAGATGGACCGGTTCAGCCAGCCCTCCTTGGGCCTTCCTATCAAAATCATAAGCAAATGTGGCTAACCAATGTTAATACTTATATCCTTCCTTGCAAAACCAAGTTTTTACATGCCATATGACCCATCAGCTCACCCATGTTCTTGTTCCCATCATGTCAGCAACATCGTAACACTCATTCGTAAAACCAACCCTCCCTTACCTACCTAAATCGTCTTCATTGGAAACAACCTCTGCACTAAAAAAAGAAAATCCCAGCAAGCTCTACGAATGTGGAGATTTTACCATCCCAAAGCTTGTAGATTTGTAGAGAATCGAGAGAGATACTTTGCTATGTGAGAGAGCAAGTTTGAGAGAATGAAAGCGACACATTGGTCACAATCCGGCACTGAGACTCAAATTTATAAGGCAGGAGCAACTGGTCTGACAATTAATTAAAATTTTGCTTGCTAAAATTTCTAGTAATAAACTATTTCTAAAAATGCTAAAAGAGCCACTAAAATGTTGAATATATTTTAAAGTAAACTATTATAACTGTTTCAGATAAATATCTTTATCTCGAAACGTTGCATCTACAATATTAGTTTTCACCTCTATCACTCATTCACATTTCTTCAGATAATACCCATTTATGTCTGCAATAATATAAATGAGTTATAACACAACTCAGCAAGCACGTTATGCTTTAAAAGTATAGTAATACTATGACATTTTGAATAATATATATTCTTGTTACAAATTATGAAATAAAGTAACCTTATTCAATAATAACTACTTAAAATTTATTTTTTAAAAATGATCATAAATATTATATTATGCTTATACACATACCATGTCTTATAAATTTTTGCGACTAATACAACCATTACAAGAGATACTGTTTAAATAGTTCCAATTACGATACTTCTATTTTCATTTCCTTTTTTAAAACTTTTTCATTTCAATCAATATGCACATACAAGCATTTCTATTTAATTATTTCATTCATATATCATTCAATAATTTTCTATAATACATGAAATAAAATATCATGCTAGCTATCAATAATTTTAATATGACTATTCATTGAGAATGATAAATCAAGTATGAGTTTCTCAACAACAATCAATTTAACAAATAAAAATTGATTCAATAAAAATTTAGTTTAGAGAAAGCTCCATAAAATAGAAATATAAGTACTCACCTCAAATCTAGATATTTTGATATTTTACTCTTACTCTATACTCCGACTTGATAGATTTAACACACATATAAAAACCTTATTATCAATGATAATTTTTTTGTAAATTATCTAATTCAATATTTAAAATTTTCTTTTTAAACATAATTTATTACTTAATATAATAATAAATTAATTACTTATTAAAATCTCATATATTATTGAATTTTAAAATATATGCTCTTTCTTTCATTCTCTCTCTACATATCTATTACTAATCTTTTTAATTTAAAATTTAATGAAAAATCATAGTCTAATTATTATAATTTTTTAAATAATTTTTTTATCATGATATTTTAAATTATTTTTGAAAAATAAATTTTCAGTCTTTAAAATTTATATACATATTCTCTACTCCTATAAATCTAATTCATAAAAATTAAAATTGACTAATTATTTAATTAAAATCATATATATATATATATATATATATATATATATATATATATATATATATATATATATATATATATATATATATATATATATATATATATATATATATAACTTGCCACTAATTATTTTAATTTAAAAATTCTAAATTTATAAATTCTCATCATCTAACTTACATGTATAGATATTAAAAATATCAACCTTCTCTTTAAGGCAATTTAAGCTCTAATATACTTTAAAATCTTAAATATGCTTCTTACATAATTATTGTCCAAATTATATTATTGTTATTACTTATATATATGTATGTATGCATATATATATACATATCTCTTTTCTAAATATAAACTATAATATAAGATTTATACTATTTAAAAATAATATTTTAATTTATAAAAACCCTTACCTCCTCTCCTATGCATTTATCTTTGATTCATGTTGTCCCCAAATTGCACGAGCTTGTCTTATTCAACTAACTTCCTCACTTGCATCCACATGTAGGGGTGTAAGTGAGCCAAGCCCGCTCGAGCTCAACTCATTAATCGAGTCATGAGTTTGAGCTTGAGCTTACACTGAAGCTCATATATTAAACGAGCTTGAGCTCAGCCTAGCTTGGCTCGAAAACTCATTGAGCCACTCAATTAATTTAATTATATTTTAAAATTAATTTAAATTAACATCATATAATATATTTTAATATTTTTAAATTAATTTTATATAAAAATAAAAACTCTAAAAAAACTAAAGATTCTAATTTAAAACTAAGAAATTGAGCTCAACAATCGAGTCGAGCTCTAGTTCGAGCTAGTAAGAACTAATCAAGATCTGATTGAGTAGGCAAATATTGGACTGGACTGGACTCGACTCGTTTGTACCCCTATCCACAGAGTCATGATAACCAGCTGCGCACAACTTTGCAGTCTCCATCGCACGTTGGCTCATGCACAACTCCACCTACGTTGCTACAGTATTGTGTCCCAACTCGCCTTCACCCACACTCTATATCTGCACTTTCCCTCTTTCGATTTTAAAGAGATTGAAACCTTTCATATTCTTGCCATCAAGCGACAAAATCGAAAACTTATTTGACTCCCTTCACAACTTCAAACGACATATTTGGTCCCCTAGGTCCTCCTGGACTCTAAGTGACAACCTGTGGAACCGACCTCTCCCTTACTCTTCTTTGACATTAGGTAACAAAAATGACAGAAACAGATAACACCAGTTTGGGATATTACAGCATTGCCCTTTGAACTATTACAAATATCCTTTGATGTGAGAGAGCAAGACTGAGAGACTAAAAGGAAAGCATTGTGCTTTGAACTACTGCAAACGCCCTTTTTTTGAACATTTAATGCTTAGATGTTTTTATTCAACAACGAATGGTGACAGGAAAGATCTCCTCTTTATGATGAACGATCATCTCCCCATCAAAATGCTTCTCTTATTAAATGCCTCATCGATTACTTTATTATTGTTTCACATTTGTGGCCGATGGGAATTATTCCACATGCCAAGGAGTAGATTCAATATGTTATCTTAGGGGACTTCTGACCTCTGAGTGGATCTCAACCAAGTAAATTTTGACCAGCAACATCAATCATATTTTGTTTCAAGGTTCATTTAATTGTTCTCAGCTGTTCCTTCAATAGTTGGCAACTTGATCTTTGGCACCCAATCCTCAACTTCTGCATGGGCTTTAATTGAGTCGTTATAAGCGGGAATACAAACTAGCCATATAAGAAACCTCTCTAGAAATAGATTTTGAAATGAAGAAGAATAGCATCTTAGACTTCAAATTCGTCATCAAATGCCCTTGCATTTTGTGATGTGATTCCATTTTAGTGATTCTGCTTATAATTTATCTCGATCAAGGATAAATTCTAGGGAAAGATGCACCATCATCATCTTCATTATTGTCAATGCTTCCTGCTAAAGAGTTTTCATACCTTCCATATCAGGGACTTAATCCAAAACTAGGGATTTCATTCAAATGAATGTGTGGGCTCCGAAAATTCGGCCCCGGCCTCCACTCGCTTTTCTTATTCGGCGAGGGAGTTTTAACTGAATAAGTTCCGAGGTAAATTTTGGAAGGCAGATGGGTTTGTAGATAAGACACTACCCAGAGATTTCGCCCTCATTTTGTGAGGACTTTATGATCTGAGTTCTGGTTTCCTATAGGCGCAAGCCCCTATAGTTAATTACCCCTCCCGATCACGAGAGAGAACTTTCGATTAAGGCTAGTCGTCGATCAAATACGTAGAATATACGTGTTATCTGGCATATAGTAGCAGCAATGGACTGGATATGGAAACTGGATTTGGATTTGAGGATTTGAAGAATTTGATATTTAAAATGGAAATTGCACCATCTAGCACCTAAAGCGGATGGTGGGGGAATGGATGATAGACCCGATCAAGATCTCATGGTTCCGTCATCCCGGGCCATCGTGGTCCCTGGTTTACTTAGTCAGAGGAGGTAGTCGACCCAACCTGACAGAAGGATCCTTGTCGGCAGCCATGGGTTGCTTCGTCCAAGGGAACCTTATAGACCGGGGTTAAATGTTTGTCTAAGGGGACAAATTTAAATCCACCTTAGCTTACAGAGGGTTTTGTGCCCTATCGATCATATCCTATTGATTCATATCTCAAGGATTTAACGTCATTAAGGAGCGTATTGGCTCTGGCCATAACCGCTATCTGTGGTGCCATTTGGCGGCAAAATCACTCGGTTCAGAGGGCCCCGGGTCATAACCGTTTACCTGCAGTGCCATTTGGTGGCGAAACTGCCGGTTAGAGGACACGTACCACGTCCTTACTGGCAAGAGATTGTTTGAGAATGGATCCTAGTGATATTTTCGACTAGGCATTTGGCTCTTTGTGAGCTAGAGTTTATTTGAATTTGTCCACCCCGGCAGACTGTTGCGGAGGATGGATGGGCTTTGCTTTAAGTGATTGAGATGGATAATTTCAATTTTAAATATTTTGGGTTTTTGAGATTTTTGTGGAGTTTTGGGTATTTGGGTGGAATTTTGAGTACTTGATATAGACATCTGGGATTTTTGAAATTTTGGGTGGAGCTTTGGAATATTTGAAATAAAACTTTGGATATTTGGGAGATATTTGAAAATATTTGAGGAACCCCTCCGGTTGAGATTAGCGTTCAACACGGCCATCATCGGGGTGCTCGGAGCCATTTCTTCTTATGGATCGAACCTTGTCAACTCTGTCGGGCTGTCGACAGAGGATCGGGTTTCGTAGGCTTCGTGCCTTTATCAGTGAATTCTCTTGATTATAGGCCTTGAAGGCCTAATCTAAATGGATTAAAATAAATACACCAGTTGACACAACCTTGTATTTATTTGAAGGTTCGAACCTTGTCGACTCCTATTAATCCGCATAAGAGGATCGGGTTCGAATCTGAATTCACTTATTAACCCGCGCAGCATCCCTAGACGTCACGTGTGTACTAATAACGCGCTCGTCGGGGCCCATGCGGGTTTTATAATTATTTTTACCCCCTTTAGTGTACCTATGTGTATACAATTTATAGTGCACGTGCAGGGGTACTTTGAAATAATTGTAGACGCCTTCTGTCTGCTTGTACGAATGTTACAGATCCGGTGGCGTGAAGTAGCAGCTTTTGAGTTTAATTGTTCGCTGCTTCGTACAGGTAGACTGTCGTGCACTATTTGTTGATTTTTGTAGGCGGGTCATAGTGCACTAACTAATCTCCTGCCTTTTCTTGCAAGTGCTTGAATTTTCTACGTATCGAACTCCTTGTTTGTAGAGAATACATGTCTTCTACGTAGCAAGCATTCTACGACAATTTATAGTGGTTGCACTTGACTCGGATCGACCTTCTTTCACTTGTAAGGGATCAGTGTATCCTTCCTCAAGGGGATTGATCTTAATTGTCGGAGTGCCGTTGCATTCATTGCATAAGGTTCAAGTCCATTGCTAGTAGGAATTTACATTCTATGGCATATCTCTATATCTCTTCATGGATGATACTTTGTGTATATAATAGATCTCTTATGATAACTCATAACAATTTGCATTGCCACCACCCTTTCATATGCATGAATCGGTAGGTTGTTTCATTCATCTGCATACCTCCCCGTTATTGCTTAAGGATGAAAGCATCAAATTCATTATAAGATTTCTGTCATCAACTCCCAATCTTGGAAGTCAGTCATTATGCATACGAAGAATGCCTTTACTTTTACTTGTGAATGAAGCGTTGTATGCGTTGTAGATCTTCTGACATCGAGTATGTTGCATTCATTGAAGATGAACAAAATAATCGGGTCATGCATTGTTAAAACTCATCATCAAGCTACATTTTGAATCCTTCTGATTATAGTTAATTGCACAGTTGATATAGATATACTTATTTTCATCATTCACCACCCTTACACATTGAAAACTTGTCTTCCACCTGCTTGCTTGCATGAGTTTTGAATGACTCAAATCTTTCTTATTCAAATTAGGATGATGGTACTTTAACATTTCATAGGGATTTTGGTTATCATTCCAAATATAGTCCCTTTATGTTCAAATTCAACTTAGGCTCATGCTTATTGTAGTTCCCTTTTAGATTCAAGTCTAAGTTCCTTTGTAGTTCAAGTTTAACTTCAAGTGCACTTAGTTCAAATTCTTGTCCAATCTTTAGTCTCAGACTTGTCATCCAAATCAAGTCTTTGTTTAAGTTCAAATGGCAAGCACAAATTCTATGTCCACAAGCTCTTTATTGTCCAGCATTTTGTTCCGATTGAATTCGGTGTGAGTTTCTTTAAAGTCCACAAGCTCATTTGAATGTCCATTGGAAAAGTTTAACTTTTTAGTTATCATTTGCATGATTATGCTTTGTTGAGCTAAAGTTCAATTCCTTGTAGTATTTTCAAGTGCAAAGCTTTGTTTTCATTGAAGTTCAAGTTAAACTCATTTGAGATTCAACTCAGTCCAAGTCCAAGTTCTCAAGTCTTCTATTGTCCTTTTGAGTTCAATCAAGTCCACTTGTAAGTTCTTTTTTTTTTAAGTCCTTGGATTTTCAATCCAAATTTCGGCAGCCTCCCGACGTCTCCCCCATTTAGGGAAAAAATCAAGAGGCAACTATTCCCATCGACGCTACGTGAGCGCTTCAGGTAGGTGTCAAAAATGACACCGCGGTCGCAGTTTGAAATTTTTTATCTCCGCCTGCTACGTGAGCATTTAAGGGTTTTTATGTTTGTTGATTATAAGAAGAAAACAGGGTGTTAGAAAGAACACAGATTTCCCCCCTCTGCACTACGTGGGCGTTTGGGGGTACTTATATAAAAAAAGAAATAAAGACATTTTTTTTATCCCCTTCGCCGCAAGCGTCGCACCGGTTTCTCACCCTAAACGCTACTTGAGCGCCTCGGGGGTTTGCCGACTCGTTGCAAGCTTTGAAGAGGGATTCTTAAATCGTCGCAAGCATTGCACCGGTTTCCCACCCTAAACGCTACGTGAGCGCCTCGGGGGTTTGCCGGTTCGTTGCAAGCGTCGAGAAAAGAACCATTTTTATTATTATTATTATTTTAGATTAATTATAATTTAAAAATAATTAATTATTATTAATGACAATTAATTATCATTAATTATAATTAATAAAAAATTTAATTATAATTAACCATATATTATAATTAATTATAAATACCTTATAATAAATAATTATAATTGAAATTAATTAATTATAATTAAAATAATTAGTTATAATTAACAATAACTAATTATAGTTAATTAACTATAATTAATTAGAATTAATATAACTAATTATAAAAATTATAACTAATTTAAAACTAATTATAATTATTTTATAAATTAATTATAATTAAAAATAATAATTAATAATAATAGTAATAAATAAAATAAACATAAAATATATACCTAAGACTCAAATCGGGTAGGGGTGAGTAAGTGAGTTGGCTGAGTTGGGCTGAGTGAGTGAGTTGGCTAGGCTTAAGTGGGATGAGTGGACTGAGTCGGGATGAGTTGAGCTGAGTTGAGCTAGAGCTGAGTGGAGGGTGAGTTGGTTATGTTTTAAGTGGAGTTAGGGCTGTGAGAGGGAGTTCGGCCGGGTAGGATCGGGCAGAGGCCGGGTTCGGCTACTAGCAGAGAGGAGGAGATCGGCTACAGGCTCTGGCGACGGGATTGGAGGAGGGAGTTCGGGCAGAGGAGGCGCCGGCCAGGTAAGGTTCTTCCTCTCTCTCTCTCTCTCTCTCTCTCTCTCTGGATCGGGAGCAGCAAGGAGGCCGGCTTGAGCTCGGCAGTGGGAGAGGAGAAGGGCTTTGGTCGGATGTGGGAAGGTCGGAGCAGAGAGTGGGACCGGGATTGAGGGGAGATCGGGATTCTCGTGTGTGGAGTAGCGACGGGAGCTCGGTCGTGTGGAAGAAGCAACGAGCGAAAGTCTCGTTTACTCGGTATTTAAAGACACGAACAAGGCGACAATCAAGGAGTTGTCGCGGGATTTAAGCAGGAATCGCGTGAACTGAGCGATGTCAGCGCCGAAACATGTCAGGTATGCGGGATTTCGGGCAGGATTCTCGGAGAATTTCATGGATTCATCGGTCTCTCTCTCTTTCTCCTTTGGTTTCTTATACAGAGGTCAACATAATGGCTTTTGGAATCTTCCCTCTCTCTCTCTCTCTCTTAACATAGTTGACATATTCTTCCCCATTGCTAACCTTCAACTGGCCAATTAGGATTTGTATTGAGGTTATGGCCAGGGCTGCAAATGAAACGAGCGTTTGACAAGCTACTCGTGGCTCGGCTCAATAAGAGCTCGATCAGGTTCATTTGATAAGGTAAATGAACGAGCTTGAACATTTTTTATAAATACTCGATAGCTAAATAAACGAGCTTAAACAACTTGGAGTTCAGTTCATTTAGGTTCATGAACATTATCATTTAATGCTTGTGAACAAGCTTGTTAAAAAACTCGATTAGAGCTCGACTAAGAAGCTCGATTAGAATTATATTAGAGTTTAACAAAATACATATTGTTAAATTTGATAATTTATTTTTACTAATCATGTCTAAAATCACTTAATAATTTATTTTGTTTCCCGCATCAGCCTAAAATCATGAACAATCTGCTCTCTAAATAAATATAAGATGAATCATAAATCGTTTGTTTGTGATGAGCTGATTTGGAAGCTCAAGAATACTCATTCGATATGTTCGTGAATGAGCTTGTTTGATAGTTTTAAAAACTTTGCTATATATAATCATGAACAAGCTTGATGTTACTATTTGTTAGAAAACTCGACAAGGCTCGTTTGCTAAGTTAATATACATCTAGAAGTAGAGCTCGTTTATAACTAGATAAGGCTCATTTGTTTAAAGCTCAATAAGCATGAAATGAATAGAACATGAATCAAACATGAACTGAACATGAACACCCATAATTTAAATGAACCAAGCTTGAACACAAACACAAAAGCTCGAATAATATTGGAATGAACTTGAACAAACTGATAATAAACGAACTCAAAAATGAACACACACATACTCGGCTCGGTTCAATTCATTTATAACCCTAGTTATGGCTTTTGAGGTAGTGACTGAGGTTTCTAAAATGGTAAAACGATCACACTACCTAGGAGGCTATGATGCACTGACACACATCTTGAAGAAAGAATGCAGTGTTGGACACGACAGACATGTGTCTGATTAAATAATGTTTAACTTTAACCCGATATGACTGGGACACGTGTCAGATACAGCTGGGACACGTGTGTCCTTAATTTTTTATGATAACATTATTTTAAATTATAAAAATTTTATATTTTTATATTTACTAAATAAAATAAAACATCACATTCACTTATATATGCATCAATACGATTATTAAAAGGCATAATTATTAAAGAATGGATCATTCTTTAGAGGCAGTAATGATTATTGAAAACCTTTATGCCTACCTGAGTTTGTAATTTTTAGTGACATGCAATAAGAAGAATTTTGATTATGTCTGAAAAATCTTTATGTGCATGTTTATTGTAATTCTAGTTGATAGGTTTTGCTGAAATAGGTGAAAAGTTAGAATGATATAAAAAATATTTAGAATATAAAAGATTTAAGATTAATAGAATAAAGACTAATATATGATATCCAATAAACTATTATGGGAGAGAACTAGAGAAGTATAGAAATAAATATATATATTCTTTGTGATTTAGATTAGAGGTTAAAGAAATATTATGAGAGAGAACTAACAAACTAGAGAAGTAAATAGATACAAAAAAGAACCAACTTTCATTATATGATATCCAATGAACTATTACAAATCTTTCCTTAGATGAACTAGAGTTAGAAGCAATGATATTCAATGATGATGATTGTGGGCTCCGAAAATTCGGCCCCGGCCTCCGCTCGCTCTTCTTTATTCGGCGAGGGAGTTTTAACGAGCTAAGTTCCGAGGTAAATTTTGGAAGGCAGATGGGTTTGTAGATAAGACACTACCCAGAGATTTCGCCCTCATTTTGTGAGGACTTTATGATCTGAGTTCTGGTTTCCTATAGGCGCAAGCCCCTATAGTTAATTACCCCTCCCGATTACGAGAGAGAACTTTCGATTAAGGCTAGTCGTCAATCAGATATGTATAGAAATACGTGTTATCTGGCATATAGTAGCAGCAGTAGGGTTGGGTATTGAGGATTGGAAGTTTGGAAATTGAAGAATTGAGCTTGGAAGATTTGAAGATTTTGATATTTAAAAGTAGAAATTGCACCATCTTGCACTTAAAGCGGATGGTGGGGGAATGGATGATGGACCCGATCAAGATCCCATGGTTCCGTCATCCCGGGCCATCGTGGTCCCTGGTCTACTTAGTCAGAGGAGGTAGTCGACCCAACCTGACAGAAGGATCCTTGTCGGCAGCCATGGGTTGCTTCGTCCAAGGGGACCTTGTAGACCGGGGTTGAATGTTTGTCTAAGGGGACAAATTTGAATCCACCTTAGCTAACAGAGGGCTTTGTGCCCTATCGATCATATCCTATTGATTCATATCTCAAGGATTTAACGCCATTAAGGAGCGTATTGGCTCTGGCCATAACCGCTATCTGTGGTGCCATTTGGCGGCAAAACCACTCGGTTCAGAGGGCCCCGGGTCATAACCGTTTACCTGCAGTGCCATTTGGCGGCGAAACTGCCGGTTAGAGGACTCGTACCACGTCCTTACTAGCAATATATTGTTTGAGAATGGATCCTAGTGATATTTTCGACTAGGCATTTGGCTCTTTGTGAGCTGAAGTAAACTTTAATTTGTCCGCCCCGACAAACTGTTGCGGAGGGTGGACGGATTTTTGCTTTAAGTGGTTAATGGGTTGAAATTTCAAGTTTAAATATTTTTGAGATTTTGGGATTTTCTGGATTTTGGATGATCTTTGGAATATTTGAAATGGACTTTTGGGAGATACTTGAAAATATTTGGAAACCCCTCCGGTTGAGATATGCATTCAACACGGCCATCATCGGGGTGTTGGGTCATTTCTCTTTACGGATTGAACCTTGTCAACTCTGTCGGGCTGTCGACAGAGGATCGGGTTTTGTAGGCTTTGAGCCTTTGGGAGTGAATTCTTTTGATTTTAGGCTTTGAAGGCCTAATATGAATGTTTTAAAACAAATATTCTGGTCGTCACGGCCACATATTTGCTTAATGGTTCGAACCCTGTCGACTCCTATTGACCCGTATAGGAGGATCGGGTTCGAACTAGAATTCACTTGTCAACCCGCGCAGCATCCCTAGACGTCACGTGTGTACCAATAACACGCTCGCCGGGGCCCATGCCCATGCGGTTTGGATTGTATTTTTCCCCTTTTAGTGTACCTATGTGTATACAATTTATAGTGCACGTGCAGGGGTACTCTTGGAATAGACGCCTTCTGTCTGCTTGTACGAATGTTGCAGATCCGGTGGCGTGGCAGCTTCTGGATAGAATTGTTCGCTGCTTCGTACAGGTAGACTGTCGTGCACTATTTGTTGATTTGTGTAGGCGGGTCATAGTGCACTAACTAATCTCCTGCCTTGTTCGTAGATTGTATGTAATATTCGTAGCGGGGCTGCAACAGAAGCTCGTGGAAGCTTGCATCTGTCGTATCTTTCATGCACTTTATTGTGGTATTTAGTCTTTATAATACATCCACTACGGCTGGAGATGTATTTATCTTTAGACTGAAGTTGACTACAGGATACTGCATTTACTGTAGTCTTTATGTCTCTACACAGGTTGATATGTTACACATACATCTGTCTTTGTAAAGAGATCGTATGTGTTGCAGATCTTTTTGTAGTGACTCGTAGGAGTTCGTATTGTTGCTTGTGAGTGAACCGACATTTCACTTCTATTCGGGATTTTAATGAATGACCTTCATTCATTCATTGACCTTTTTATTCGCAGGGGATACATGTCTTCTACGACGATCTCCTGGAAGTATTTTGTAGAAGATCCATTGTTTCTGCATCGAATCCACCCTTTCACCCATCTCGTGTGGGTTGTTCTGATGAATTTGCAGTTGCTTGTAGGGACGGATCTTTCTTTATTGGTCTCCCTTATTGCCATCTCAATCAACAGGCATCGGTATTTATGTTGGGGATTTACACCTTATTGTGTTCATTTCACTTTCGTAAACATTTGCACTTAGTCCGTTAATCAACCACCTTTCAGTTGCGAAGAACATGTATGTCTGTCCTCGATCGGATGATTATTGACACTAGCGGGCATTTGCTTTCATTGTGTGCTACGCTAAATACATCCGTAGGAAGTGTTGTAGTTTGATTGGTGTCGAATGTGAAAGGGCGATGATGCTCAAACCAGGCTCAAGTTCAAGTCCTTTCAGGATCAATCAGGTTCATGAGCTTAGTGTGCAAGATCAGTTCTATGTCTTTTGTAGTCTGAGTCTTGTTCAATTTTAGTGCCCTTCACACTTAGTTCCTTTGAATTTGAGTCCGAATGTATGTTCAAATGATTGTTCAAAGTCTTTTTGAGATCTTTTGAGCTCAATTTTGTATTCAAATGATTTCAATTTGGTCCCATTTCGAGTTCATTTCATTTGAATTTGATCTTCAGTTCTGTCTTGATTTTATTTGGATTTGAACTTCTTAGAAGTCGTTTATGTTTTGTTCAGGTCCTCTGCACATGTTCAATCAAGTTCAAAAGTCCACTGCTCTTTCTCATTTAAGTCCAGGCTCTTGTTCTTTTGAGTGCAAAACAGGTCCAAGTGTAGTAGTATTTCACCCGAAATTTCGGCAGCCTCTCGGCGTCCCCCCCGTTTAGGGGAAAACTACGAGAAAACTGGGCCTTTCCCACCACGCGCAATAAAGGCGTGTATGGTAGGTGTCCTCTTGCGAGGGCACCGCGGCCGTGATATTTCTTCCCACCACGCGCAATAAAGGCGTGTATGGGGCTCTGACGGTACCTGTTTAAATGACACAATTTGCTTTCCCCCCCGCTCGGGTGTACTTATAAGTGACCCTGCCTCGCCGTAGGTGCCGCACCGGGGTCCCTTCCCACCACGCGCAATAAAGGCGTGTATAGGCGGTTTTCCGGTGCGCCACGAACGCCGAAGTAGAGTTTAGGCGATTGCTCGCTTCGTCGTAAGCATCAGACCGGCGTCCCATCCTACCATGCTCAATAAAGGCATGCATAGGAGTGTTTCCGGTCTGCTGCAAACAACGACGCAAGAATCTGAGTTTAGAGAGTTCGTACCTTCGCGGGCTTTGACGGTGGCGGTTTAAAGATGCACAATTTGCTTTCCCCCCGCTCGGGGGTACTTATGAATGACCCCGCCTCGTCGTAGGTGCCGCACCGGGGTCCTTTCCCACCACGCGCAATAAAGGCGTGTATAGGCGGTTTTCCGGTGCGCCACGAATACCGAAGTATAGTTTAGGCGATTCCCGCCTCGTCGTAGGCGTCGGACCGGGGTCCCATCCCACCACGCGCAATAAAGGCGTGTATAGGCGGTTTTCCGGTCCGCCGCACACAACGGAAGCGAGAATCTGAGTTTAGGAGATTTCGTACCTTCGTAGGGTTGGCGATAACGTCTCGAGGATCGAGGGAGAGAGGGGCAAGCATTTATTTATTTTTTCTATTATTATAATTAATTATATTTGATAATAATAAATTATGATTTAAAGATAATCAATTACAATTAATAATTAATTATAATTAATTATAATTAATAATAATTAATTTAAATTAAAATAATTGATTTTAATTAATTTTAAATAATTATAATTAATTATTAATAAAAATAATTAACTATAATAACATTAAAATTAATTAAAATTTATTTTAATTAAAAAACATCATTATTAACAATGATTAAATATAATTAAATTTTTTAATCATAACTAATTTTATTTAAATATAACTATTTATTATTATCAATTAATTAATAATAATAATTATTGTAATAATCCCTCCCCTCCCCTCCCCTATTGCTCTGCTCTCGGTTTGGGGATTCACGGGATTAAGCCGAGGAAGCGCGTGTAAGGGGAGAAAGTTACCTTCAAGCTTCAAGCCAGCGAGCTCCTGTTCTTGTCTCCGCTCAAGATGTCGTAACTTCCGATCGGAACAGGAAGGAGGGAGGCGGAGTCAGCTGGAGCAAGGAAGGATTGACTGTTGGGGGAATTCGTTCGGCCAAGAGTTCGGAAAAGGCTCGGGATCCGACGGGTAGGATCGACCAAGAGTTTGGCGTCGGTTTCGATCAGAGATGGAGGTCGGACGTTGTTGCTTCCGATCAAAGGAGGTCGGACGTCGTAGGAGATGGGGTCGACGGGAGCAGGTGACGGGCTGAGGAGGGACTGGGGTCGGCCGGCAGTGGAGATCGGTCTGGCCTCAGTCGGAAGAGGGAGACGGGGTCTTTCGTATGGAGTTGAGAAGAGGAGGTCGGGAGCAGCTCGGGAAGCAGAGAGCTCGTGCGAGAAGAATGAGAGAGGGGTTGTGTGTGTCGAAGGGAGAAGAGCAGCGGGTATTTAACGACGAGAGCGATCGTTCGATCGAGGCAACGTCGCGAGATTTCGGCAGATTTCACGGAGAAACGACGCAGACGGCGCTGTTGCAGAGTGTCTCAGCGGGATTCCTTGCGGTATTTGTGAGATTCGCTCAGGTATTTCGACGGTGCCGAGGTATTGAGCGGGATTTCGGGGATTTGCGGCAGAGACAGGTACGTTGATTTTTTCTGTTATTACATGGAGGTCAACAAATGCCCCCCAACAAATGTGGTTTGCGTCTAGAGCGAATCACGTTTGTTGTATGCTGATTGACCTTGTGGATCTCTAGATATTTGTTCTAGATGTCACACTAGGGTATCCATTTAGTGGATCTCCAAAAATTCGTTTGGATGTCACACTAAGCTTTTCATTTTATAGACCTCCAATAGTCCATCTTTGTGCCTTTGTAGATCCCGTAGACGTACTTGTAATCAAGAAGCTGCTTCAGAATTTCTACAGTTACTTTTGGGCTCAGGTACGCTTTCTTCTTCTTTTTTTTTTTTTTAGTTTTGATTTTGTGCTCGCACTGACACTGCTTTGTATTTTGTGCAGGCTGCTTACAGAAAGGGGATCCAAGCTTCAGCCAGTTTACTGCTTCAGGAGACTTCAGTTTTGGTACGTTTTTACTTTGTTTGTACTGTTCTTTTCTTTCTTTAGCTGCTTTCTGATACTCTTTTTTTACTCTGCACAGGTTTCGAGAGGAGCGGGATACTTGCTCGTGAGCCACCTCAGGAGACTTCTGTTTCAGGTACGACTTTGTTCTTCTCTTTTCTCCACTTTTTTGTAGTTTTGTATATATCTGCATGATGTTTTCTTCTTTCTTTCTGATACTTTTTGTTACTTCGTGCAGGTCCCAAAAGTGCAGAATACCTGGTCCTTGAAAGGAGCGTAATGAAGTTGTCGGCTTCCTCTTCAGGCGTAGTTTAGGAGACAGATTTCAGTCCTCTGCGAAGGATATTGTACTTTTCTTTTTCTTTCAGCTGATGTAATCTTCTAAAAAGATGTAATTTGTAGACTTGTATATAAATTCTGAATGAATAAAATAAAGTAATTTTTATAAATCCATTTGTTGACGAGCTCTTTTTTTTACTGCCCTTGAGACTTCTTTGGTTGTACTCTGACTTGTGCTCATGGTATTTTAAATATTTATTTGGGGATCTCGGCATGCAGCGCGATGTCGACCCAAATAAATATTTAAAATGCCCCCAGTCTTTAGGGACATTTATAGGTATCATTCGGGATGCTTCTTTTTTGTAGTTTTAGACTGAGTCACAAGATTTAGATTCTTCTGTCCTGTGCTTTGTGTTGCGGACATTGATAGAAAATTACCTGATTCGTCTTTGTTGACTTATCAGATGATTTTCGTACCTTCGGCCCTATGCTTCTTGCTTTGGCGGGCTTGTTGAAGGAGTAGATGCCGGTGACCTAAACCCTTAGGTTTGTATTAGGTCGATAGCGAAAAAGTCATCGGTCCAGAGCTTTGTGCATAGCGGACTTGTTGATGGCATAATCCACTTAGTTCAGCCTTAGGCTTTTCACGAACTTTGGGATAATTTCTTCGGTCCTTTGCTTTGTGCTTTGACGGACTTGTTGAAGAAAGATTTCTTCGATCCTCGCTTTGTGCTTTACGGATTTGTTGAAGGATTTGCAGGTTCTGGATTCAGTTGATAGTACCGAACGTAGGTAGTATCTTTATCCTTAACCACTTGAGAAGACTTTAATCTGAGTCACTTGAGTTCATCAAATCGGGAGAGCTAGAATTTGATAGCTCTTCGTCCTCTGGTTGCTGAGATGGGGGTTCCTCTACTACGGCCTTTCTTATGGCTTGTTGAGTAGACGGAGCTGCCAGCGATCCGACCATATTTGGGCTTGTTGGATCCGACCTCTTACACCCATTCAGGCTTCAGACTTGAGCTATGGGAATTGCGCTCCCCAATGCTGATTTTGCTGAAGTTGGTAGATTTGGAGTCATCCTTTGTGGTTGCAGATTGTGGAACCTACGAACATTTCGAGACTCATCTTTCCACTGGAATTTTGATTCTCCAGTCATTTAGGAGAATTTTGTAGACTACGACTACTTGAACTTGTCGAGTCAAATTTGCCTTCTTTCTTTCTTCAGTCCCTACTGACGGGTTGACGAAGTGGGGGTTCCGCTACTACGGCCTTTCTTATGGCTTGTTGAGTAGACAGAGCTGCCAGCGATCCGGCCATATTTGGGCGTGTTGGATCCGACCTTTTACACCCATTCGAACCTTAAGCTTCAGGCTGTCGAAAGACTTTAAGCTTCTTCGGCTTAATTTCGTAGGAGTGTGTAGCCACAAAAGTCTCTTTCTTGACTTTTGAGTCTTGCTTTGTTGGAGAATGTGTCTCTAACTTTTGAAAGATCACCTGCATATACTTTAGAAAACAAGTATTTGTATTCTTTAGCACAAAAGAATATTCGAATTGATAATTTTAAATATTTATTCGAGGATCTCGGCATGCAGCGCGATGTCGACCCGAATAAATATTTAAAATGCCCCCTGTCTCGCAGGGACGTTTCAGAATGAAATAGATTTGGAATAAAAGATTTTAAATATTCATTTGGGGATCTCGGCGTATAGCACTATGTCGACCCAAATGAATATTTAAAATGCCCCCTGTCTCGTAGGGACATTTTGGATAGGCTTTTTGTACCTTTGAGATTTTAAATATTTATTCGAGGATCTCGGCACGCAGCGCGATGTCGACTCGAATAAATATTTAAAATGCCCCCAGTCCGATGAGAGATTTTGAAATGCGTTCTCGCTATACAAGAGAATTTCAAAATATAAGCATGCATTGACAACTATGTATATATAAAATATTGTTCATCACAAAATACATTAGTTATGGAATTTTTTCAAGCATGATATTTCTTTAAATGTCGACCGTTTATAGGTGGCATAGGCCTCTGACCATTCAGATCAATCAACTGATAAGCTCCTCCTTGGTACACTTTCTCGATGACGAAGGGGCCTTCCCAATTGGATACGAATTTGCCACCAATTTTTCGATGTGGGATGATTGGTCTTCTCAGCACCAGGACCAATTCCCCTTCTTGAAATGATCGAGGACGTACCATTCGATCAAAGGACTTTGTCATTCTTCCTCGGTAGATTTCTAGGTTCTGTTGAGCTTGTAACCTGCGTTCATCAAGTGCGTCGAGCTCTTCCATTCTGAGGCGGGCATTTTGCTCTTGAGTGAGATCATTCTGAATTGCTACCCGGAGTGACGGTAGTTCAATCTCCAATGGTAACACGGCTTCAACACCGAACACTAGAGAGTAAGGAGTGGCTTTAGTTGGGGTTTTGTAAGTTATACGATAGGCCCATAGAGCTTCTGTCATCTTCGTATGCCACTCTCTTTTGTTCTTGGTGAGGATCTTCTTTAACAGCTTCACCAGCGTCTTGTTGAAGGCTTCTGTCAATCCATTTGCTCTTGGATTGTATATAGATGAATACCGCCAATCGATTTTGTGCCGATCAACGAACTTGTAAATTTTTGTACTCTTAAATGCAGTACCATTGTCTGAGATTATACGACGTGGCACACCGAATCTGTAGACTACATTATGGGTAAAGAAATTGATCACATGCTCGGATGTGACTTCTCTGAATGGAGCTGCTTCTGCCCACTTGGAAAAGTAATCCGTCGCTGCCAGAATGAAACGGTGTCCCGCTGATGATGGCGGGTCTATTGGCCCAATTATGTCTGTGCCCCAACATTCAAATGGCCAAGAAGCTATTGTTGGGTGTAGTGGATTTGGAGGTTGATGTATAACATCACCGTGAATCTGACATTCATGGCACATCTTTGCGTGGTCAATACAATCTCTGACCATTGTCGGCCAATAATAACCCATTCTCTTGATTTTGGCGGCCATTTTAGGACCTGACTGATGTGCTCCACAAAGCCCTTCATGGACTTCTGTTACTACTTTATCAGCTTCCTTGGTCCCTAGGCACCTTAGCCACATTTGATCAAAGGCTCGTCTGTACAGCAGGTCATTAACAAATGCGTATCTCAACGCCCTTTTTCGAATTTGTGAGGCCGTAGATTTTTCTGTCGGGAGTTTATTTTCCTTGAAGTAGTCAATGAATGGTTGTCTCCAATCATTTTCGACTTCAATATCAAAACAATGCCACCACGATTCTGAAGCTTGACTAGCTTTACGTCTCTTGGCCACATGATGTTCTTCTGGATAATTCTCCATAACAATCTGATGGAGAGGCCGAGGGTCAACTGGAGTTTCATCCTGTTGACTTGAATCCGAAATTCCTTCTGCCCTCGGGAATTGTAATAGAGCGGGCTCCAAGACCCTACGAGTGTAAACCCCGATGAATATAGGACTCTCCTCATTGATGTTCGCCATCTCTTTGGCTAATTTGGCCAGACAATCTGCTTTAGCATTCTGTCCTCGAGGAACTCGAGCCATTTTGACATTTGGTACTTGCTTTAGGAGCTCGAGGGCTTGTCGGTGATAGTGGGCTAATTCAACTTTGCCAACTTTATAAATTCCAAGTACTTGATTTATTACAAGTTGAGAATCACCAAAGATTTGGAGATGTTGGATTCTGACATCGATCGCAATCTCCAGCCCTGCTAATAGAGCTTCGTACTCAGCTTCGTTGTTGGTCCGAGGTTCAGTCAAACTGAATGAAAATCTCATTATACCTCCCTCCGGTGCTACGAAAATGAGACCGATGCCAGCTCGGGCTCTTGCAATATTCGGAGGTCGGACAGGTCTAATCGACGATGCCCCATCGAAGTACATCTCCCAGAACGGTAGCTTTTCATCCTCCTCGATCTGCATTATTTGTTCATCAGGCAAATCATCATTTAGTGGGGAATCTGCTGGGATTGGATGTGCAGCAAGAAAATCTGCCAAGGCCTGTCCTTTCACCGCCTTCTGTGGCATGTATATGATTTCAAACTGCAACAACAATACTGCCCACCTGGCTAGACGACCTGTCAACGCTGGTCTTGTCATCAAGAACTTCAGCGGATCGATCTTTGATATTAGTGTGATTTTATGGGATAGCATATAGTGGCGGAGTTTCTGAACTGCAAAAATCAGCGCCAGACAATGCTTTTCAATTGGGGAATAACGGCTTTCTGCTCCAATCAACCTTCGACTGATATAGTAGAGCGCATTTTCTTTGCCTTCTTCATTATTCTGGGCCAATAGTGCTCCGAGGGATTCTTCTAGAGCAGCCGTGTACAGTATGAGAGGCTTCCCTGGAATTGGCACTGCTAGAATGGGAGGATTCAACAGATATCTCTTGATGCTATCAAACGCCTCCTGACATTCTGGATCCCATTTGAAACGGACGTCTTTCTTCATTAGCTTTGAAAATGGCTGGCACCTACCCGATAGATTTGATATGAATCTCCGAATGAAAGCCAGTTGTCCTTGCAACGAGCGAAGCTGTCGAAGGTTCCTTGGTGGTGGCATCTCCGTGATTGCCTTAATTTTGTTGGGATCGATCTCTATTCCTCGATGACGAACAACATACCCCAGGAATTTGCCGGAAGAGACCCCAAAAGCACATTTGAGAGGATTCATCTTCAGATCAAACTTTCTGATTCTCTCGAATACAATTCTGAGATCTTTTAAGTGATCATTTCGGCCAAGACTTTTAACGACAAGGTCATCTACATAGCACTCGACCTTCTGATGTATCAAATCATCAAATATGTGAGTCATCGCCCGCTGGTAGGTGGCACCAGCATTCTTTAGGCCAAAGGGCATGACTGTATAGCAGAAAATGCCGATGGGCGTCCTGAATGATGTATGTTTTTCATCTTCGGGCGCCATTTTGATTTGATTGTATCCTGACGATCCATCCATGAAGGAGAACATGTCGTAGTTGGAAGTGTTGTCAACTAGGAGTTCGGATACAGGGAGTGGAAAATCATCTTTTGGGCACGCCTTGTTGAGGTCCCTGAAGTCAATACAGATACGAATCTGGCCGTTCTTCTTCTTCACTGGGACGATATTAACAATCCAGTCAGCGTACTTTTCTTCTCGGATAAAGCCGGCATCAATGAGCTTCTTCGTCTCTGCAATTACCTGTTCTTCAATCTCCAATCTCATTCTCCTTGGAGCTTGTTTGACGGGTGCTACATCCGGCTTGATTGCTAATCTGTGAACTGCTACGTCAGGGGATAAGCCAGGCATCTCAGCATATGTCCAGGCAAAGCAGTCCCTGAATTCACAGAGAAGTTCTTTTATTTCTTCTATTTGATCCTCGGGTAAAAGAGAACTAATGAAGGTTGGGCGAGGGTCTTCCTCAGTTCCCAAGTTGACTTCTTTTAGCTCATCCATAGTGGCCGCCTGTCCACCATCTTCAAGCTCTTCTGGTGCAGGTTCGGCTTCTACGGGCTGTTCATCATAATCGTCAGCTTCGTATATCTCTTCAGCATCACCATTTTCGGATTCAATTTCCACGCATGTGATGGCGCGACAAATCTCTTTCCGGAGGAATTTTCTTTTGATGAATCCAATACCTTTATATGCATCTGTGTCCTTCTGCCGTAACGGGCACGGACTCCTTCCATACCAAAGGCCCAAGCTTGTGCGAAGTTGTCGCTTGGTGGTAGGAATATTGACTTGTTTTCGTAGCATTCTCTGGATATTTTTGGTATTGAACCTAGGTAGCCTCGTAAGAAATAATTCATCGGAGTCGAGGAGCATACAATCCCAGTCGTGATTCTCCTCTTCACGAACTCCCGTAGAATATAACACATTCTTTGGCACAGTCCCATTTTTACGGGGAGGCAGATAGAGAGTGGCGAGTTCTTCAACCTTATGCACCTCACGCGGAATGATTTCTTTGAAGTGTTGTAAAGGAACACGCGTAACTACGAGTACACTATCTGAAATTGATAGACTGTCAATTCTTCTAGAGAACACATTCTGCACCGTGTTCATATAAATGGAGTCGTAGTCATAATCATCATTTGAAAATTCGACCTGCCTGCTCCATTCATCCGTGGACTGGCATACTTTCAGATATTTAGCGGGAGTATCATCATCTTCATCTGTGTCACTTCCCAGATGAGGTATAAATTTCTTCTCTTTGGGAATGGTCTGTGCCTTGGGAAGAGTCGGCGCTGCCTTCTTTCTCCCCACCTGCTTTTTCTCACCTTCTCTTTCAGGTCGCTTTACAGCCTTTGAGTTTGATGCTCTAGCTTCGAGAGAGCTCGAAAACTTTTGCTTCTTTGGCATGAAATATCGTGCATCTTCATAAACTGTTGCTTCATGAACTGTGAAAGGCTGAATGTCACCAGAGATCCTGAATTCTTCTCCATCTTTGAGATACTTCATACACTGGTGTAATGTTGACGGGACAATGCCATATTCATGCAACCAGGGGCGACCTAGTAGCGCCTTGAATGAAGTATCCGCATCAATCACATGGAATTTAGCTTCTGTATGGAGATCTCCAAATACAAGAGGGAGCATGAATGATCCAAGAGTCTTCTGCCCTTTCTCGTTGAAACCATGCACCATTAACTTATCTGGCCCGAGGTGTTCCACATCAAGGCAGAGGGATCTCAGTGCTTTCAAGCTTATCAGATTTATGGAGGATCCAGGATCGATCAGGATTCGACTGATAATCAGCTTATCGCTCTCTGCAGTAACGTACAGAGGACGATTATGGTCTGCAGTTCCGAGCATCATGTCCTCTTCGGAGAAAGTAATGAATGGCTCATTACGAGCTTGCAGAACCTCAGTCAAACTACGTTCAGCAAAATATGCCTCATATCTTTCGGGATCTTTGAGAGCCTGAATCAGAGTCTCCCGAAGGTCTTTAGACATTATCAACGCGTCGTATATACTGAGTTGTGCTGGGATTTTTCTCAAATGAGATAAGATGTTATAATCTATCCCATTGGCTGAAGTCTTCTTTTTCTTAGGATTTTCAGGGATAATATCATCGTTGATAACTATCTCTTTTTCCTTATCTTTATTAGGGACCCCTTTCTTCGGTGGAGGCGGTAGTACCTTGCCGCTTCTTAACTGCACTTGAGCAATCTCCTCCGGTTCAGAGTCATTTAACTGTGAATTTTCTTCAGAGTCAGCCATCTTTGCATCTAGGGACTCATTTGTTGATTCAGAATCACCCCCCAGGTTTACATGTCCCATCCGAGACGCTATGCTCGGGTCTGATTCGTCTTCTTCTGGGAAATATAAGTCCTCCTCCGAACTGTAATCCATTAACAAAACCATCATACAGGATTCAGAGAGTACTTCTGTGTATTCTTCTTTTATCGAGGTACTCGGCGTCACTGAGATGACCCGACATACTTCTTTGGGAAGAGAATCTTCATCTCCTTCTTCAGCCTCATCGATTTTAAGCTCTGTCATGAAATCAGCGAGCTTGATAGGTCGTCTCACAGTCTGATAATATTCATCCAAACTGTTGATAACTCTCTGAGTTGCAGTCATTTTCTCCTTAGGCTTTTTCAACTTGGTTTTCTTCTTGGATGATTTCTTCTTTTCAGCCTTTGAAGAACCAACTTGGTTGGAAAACTGTTTTGAAGTAGAAGGTCGTACCACTGGCAGTGCCTTCAAATCTATCATTGGCTCAATAGGAGACTTCCACTTTACACCTGAAACTCCTTCAAGCTGCTTCAACATTTTTACAGTCTTCTTAGAGACTGCAATCTCCCACTGTTTTTCTTGAATTGGTTTCTTTTCATTTCTTCTTTCTTCAACCAGGGGTACGGAAAAGGACGTGACCACCCGAGTTGATTCCTTTCTAGGGTATGACAACACATTGTCAGACAATGTGAGTTCCCCTTTTTGATATTTTCTTTCAAGCCAATCCTTGAAGATGTAGCAATCTTCAATAGGATGGCTGAGCACCCGATGATATGGGCAATAATTTGGGCCACCAGTGTGCTTCGACTCTTCGGGTCTTTTGCATTCAGGCAGTTCTAAACCCGATTTCAACACTTGTCGAAATAATTTGGCGACACTCTCCCTTTTGAATGAATATTCTTTATTCATTTTATCTTTGAGGGATTGGAACATTCTATCACCAGTTCCTATTGCCTGTCTCTGGCCTCCAGTTTGATAAGTCCGTGGCTTATCATTTCCCCCGAATATTAACTTCGGTTGGGGATTGGGGTTGTAGGCCTGTTTGGGCTTTTCTTGATATTGCATCGGCTGCTTGCCCCTGTCTACATTGTAAATCACCTGCTTTTCTCTATCAGCTCTGGAGAAGAATGTAGAGTCGGCCTCACCCCATCTAGCACCTGGGGCCTTAGCCTTCTTAGGCTTATCAGAGTGGTTTTCTGATCTGGACAAATTCAGTTTCTCGAACTTGGCCACTCTGTCTAGCAAATCTTGAAATGTGTTGATTGTAGCCATGCACAGGAAGGGTTGCATTTTATCGTCAATGTTGCCCATTAACAACTGTACGGCATGCTCTTCTTCTAACTGCTGCTCACATTTCATGCTCAAATTGCGCCAGCGAGTGATATATTTGGTCACCGATTCTTCTCTTTTTCTCTTATCCAGAGCGAGATCAGCAATCGTGATCTTCTCAGTTGCACTAGCAAATCTTTTCACGAACATATTTTCCAATTCTGCAAAAGTCTTCACAGAATCATTCGGCAGTTCAGCATATCATTCGAAAGCAGTTGCTGTTAAACTACTAACGAACTGTCGGAAGAGTAGGGCGTCATTTCCTCCTGTATTTCCACAGGTGGCTTTAAACTGTGCCAGATGCTGTCTGGGGTTGTTATTACCATTGAAAGTGTTGAACTTTGGGACCGAATATCCTTTTGGGTACGGTACTTGGTCGTATTCAGCAGGATACGGACGACCTTTGCCCACTAATTTTTCTGCTTGATCAACGGCTATGATAGCCCTGATCCTTTCTGTTATTATTCCTTCCAACTGTGCAGCAGTCACAGGTTCAGAAGTACTTGCAACATTCTGTGGAGTGGGTTGACGGATGACATTATGAGCCTCGTGACCACCTTCAGGAATACCTCGTACTCCCGAGACTTGAGGCATCTGAAAATTTGGAGGATCAGCGGGAGGATTGGGCATGGCGCCAACAGCAACAGTTTTCTGCATCATCTGCATCATTGCCCCCATTTGAGTCATCATCTCAGTCATTTTCTCATTTAACTGAGAGATTTCTCTATCTTTGGCCCTCATTTGTCGCCTCATATGTCTTTGCATGTCTGCAAGCGTGACATTCTCGTCAGCGAAGGGATTCTCCTCGGCTTCTTCTCCTTCTTCTTCTGCTTGAGAATGACCACCTCTGCCAGTGGTGGACCCAGCTTCACGACGACGGTGATAAACTCGCCTAATCGGCGGTTGTTGATCATCTTCATCTTCACCCTCATCATAATAGGTTTCCTCATTAGTATTGGTGTGTCTCACCATGTAGACCACCTCGATGTCCAGAGTATTATTTATTTCTTGCATTTCTTCTTCTAGGTTTCCCTCCATAAATTCATCCATATTTTCTTCCATATTTTTTTCAATGTTTTCATCCCCTTCGAGGTATTCTTGTATATTTTCACCCTCTTCAAGGAATTCCTCTTCTTCAATGTTGTCTTCCCCTTGTACATTTCCTTCCTCTTCTAGTACTCGGATCTCCGAGCGGCGCCGCCACTGGATTTCCGGTTCCTGATTAGGCACGGGAATTTCTTCGATCAGTGGGCTGCGATCGAAGTTGGTTTCTTCTTTTGGAGGGGATGGAGGGCGATGGGATCCCTTGGAGGATTCTCCAAGGTGTCTACCGTTTGGAGGAATGTCATTATGGGTCCTTTTTGGGGCCCACTTCTGACGTTGTTTGTAGATGGGGGTGGATCTCCGGGAAGCCTCACCGGATGTCACGCCCAGATCAATACTCCTTTCTCCTCTTTCTTTTTCATTTCTCCGAGGCTTTGGCCTCCAGACTTGTTTTCCTTTCCACCGGGACCTTTCAGCGGTGGATCCCTGAACATATGGTTCAGGTGTCACACCCCGATGTTCACCGCGTGGAACATATCTTCTTTCTCTTCTTTCCGCCACAGCAGATAGATGCTCCCTTGGCGGGGTTCTTCTAGTTTCGATCACTAAAGGTCGTTGACACTTCTTCTTCAGACCTTTATCCTTTACAGTCTTCAGGACCCGATAGACCCGGGCTGAGAGAGTTTCAGGTTCCTTTCTCTTTGGAGGAGCTGGGACCTCCTGTCGTTGCTCCCAGAAAGACTTCTTCAGTTCTCCAGTAGAGCTGTTTCTTTTGATCCACTTCAAATCAGAAAACTTGTTCCGGGTAGGAACGTTGGCCTCAAGCTCTTGGGCCGATAGATTGGAAGGATGAATTGGCAGTTGTTGATGCTGAGCTCGGAGTTCAGCATTCATTTTTCTTCTCTGCCTCCTTGTAAGCCTTCCTCCAGATGAGGAGGCTTCGACATCATATTTCCCAGGTGCAGATAACCTAGTTGGCAGGGGTGTGGTGTTTGCAGTCACCACAGAAACTCTTCCACCATTTACAATTCTCCTGGTGGTCAGGGCCTCAGGCTGTGATAGCCTTTCAAATACAGAAACTCTATCACGAGTATTTTCAGCAACAGGTCGTTGTGCTGGCAGATGCACACGACGGGTGACAGCTTCAGTAAAATGGGGCCTCCTGGCAGGCCTTTCAGCATTCCTTTCATTCACAGGAATGGCGGTATTCCTTGCAGCAATTGCCGGGAAGTCGACGCTACCAAACTGGATGGTAGCTCCGGCATTTCCGGTCTCGATAATAGCATTAGCCAGTTGGATCCTGGCTCCTTGTCCCAGCTGGACAATCATCGGGGTGTTCTGTAGATCCATCTGCATAAATGAAAGGCAAGGGTTAGTAATCAGAATCTGATACATCACCCCGCACTTTCAAAATGCAGAGACTTGCACAGAACACAAAAATAAGAGAAGATAACATTAGCGAGCAATTCAAATAATATAAATCTAAAATACTGCTAAATACGCTATCTCAATGAAAATTTTTTGAACGATCATTCTTTAGAAAATTCAAATATTTAATTTCTTGAATGATCATTTTGGAAGATTCAGAATTTTGAGTATGAATTGAAATAATTGCTACTATAGCTTATAAATGACTAGCCAGAGATGGAAAGAGAAACCAATCCCCAGCGGAGTCGCCAGAAATCTGTAGGCGACTACGATGGTTGGCTTTTAGCTTTATCGGGACCTTTCAGTGATGGATTTTTGGACATAAGGACCAAATGTCACATCCTGATGTTCACCGTACAGAATTCAGTATAGATTAGCTACTACTATAGCACTGAGACGACTAGCCAAAGATGGAAAGAGAAACCAAACCCCAGTGGAGTCGCCAGAAATCTGTGGGCTCCGAAAATTCGGCCCCGGCCTCCGCTCGCTCTTCTTTATTCGGCGAGGGAGTTTTAACGAGCTAAGTTCCGAGGTAAATTTTGGAAGGCAGATGGGTTTGTAGATAAGACACTACCCAGAGATTTCGCCCTCATTTTGTGAGGACTTTATGATCTGAGTTCTGGTTTCCTATAGGCGCAAGCCCCTATAGTTAATTACCCCTCCCGATTACGAGAGAGAACTTTCGATTAAGGCTAGTCGTCAATCAGATATGTATAGAAATACGTGTTATCTGGCATATAGTAGCAGCAGTAGGGTTGGGTATTGAGGATTGGAAGTTTGGAAATTGAAGAATTGAGCTTGGAAGATTTGAAGATTTTGATATTTAAAAGTAGAAATTGCACCATCTTGCACTTAAAGCGGATGGCGGGGAAATGGATGATGGACCCGATCAAGATCCCATGGTTCCGTCATCCCGGGCCATCGTGGTCCCTGGTCTACTTAGTCAGAGGAGGTAGTCGACCCAACCTGACAGAAGGATCCTTGTCGGCAGCCATGGGTTGCTTCGTCCAAGGGGACCTTGTAGACCGGGGTTGAATGTTTGTCTTAGGGGACAAATTTGAATCCACCTTAGCTAACAGAGGGCTTTGTGCCCTATCGATCATATCCTATTGATTCATATCTCAAGGATTTAACGCCATTAAGGAGCGTATTGGCTCTGGCCATAACCGCTATCTGTGGTGCCATTTGGCGGCAAAACCACTCGGTTCAGAGGGCCCCGGGTCATAACCGTTTACCTGCAGTGCCATTTGGCGGCGAAACTGCCGGTTAGAGGACTCGTACCACGTCCTTACTAGCAATATATTGTTTGAGAATGGATCCTAGTGATATTTTCGACTAGGCATTTGGCTCTTTGTGAGCTGAAGTAAACTTTAATTTGTCCGCCCCGACAAACTGTTGCGGAGGGTGGACGGATTTTGCTTTAAGTGGTTAATGGGTTGAATTTCAAGTTTAAATATTTTTGAGATTTTGGGATTTTCTGGATTTTGGATGATCTTTGGAATATTTGAAATGGACTTTTGGGAGATACTTGAAAATATTTGGAAACCCCTCCGGTTGAGATATGCATTCAACACGGCCATCATCGGGGTGTTGGGTCATTTCTCTTTACGGATTGAACCTTGTCAACTCTGTCGGGCTGTCGACAGAGGATCGGGTTTTGTAGGCTTTGAGCCTTTGGGAGTGAATTCTTTTGATTTTAGGCTTTGAAGGCCTAATATGAATGTTTTAAAACAAATATTCTGGTCGTCACGGCCACATATTTGCTTAATGGTTCGAACCCTGTCGACTCCTATTGACCCGTATAGGAGGATCGGGTTCGAACTAGAATTCACTTGTCAACCCGCGCAGCATCCCTAGACGTCACGTGTGTACCAATAACACGCTCGCCGGGGCCCATGCGGGTTTGGATTGTATTTTCCCCTTTTAGTGTACCTATGTGTATACAATTTATAGTGCACGTGCAGGGGTACTCTTGGAATAGACGCCTTCTGTCTGCTTGTACGAATGTTGCAGATCCGGTGGCGTGGCAGCTTCTGGATAGAATTGTTCGCTGCTTCGTACAGGTAGACTGTCGTGCACTATTTGTTGATTTGTGTAGGCGGGTCATAGTGCACTAACTAATCTCCTGCCTTGTTCGTAGATTGTATGTAATATTCGTAGCGGGGCTGCAACAGAAGCTCGTGGAAGCTTGCATCTGTCGTATCTTTCATGCACTTTATTGTGGTATTTAGTCTTTATAATACATCCACTACGGCTGGAGATGTATTTATCTTTAGACTGAAGTTGACTACAGGATACTGCATTTACTGTAGTCTTTATGTCTCTACACAGGTTGGTATGTTACACATACATCTGTCTTTGTAAAGAGATCGTATGTGTTGCAGATCTTTTTGTAGTGACTCGTAGGAGTTCGTATTGTTGCTTGTGAGTGAACCGACATTTCACTTCTATTCGGGATTTTAATGAATGACCTTCATTCATTCATTGACCTTTTTATTCGCAGGGGATACATGTCTTCTACGACGATCTCCTGGAAGTATTTTGTAGAAGATCCATTGTTTCTGCATCGAATCCACCCTTTCACCCATCTCGTGTGGGTTGTTCTGATGAATTTGCAGTTGCTTGTAGGGACGGATCTTTCTTTATTGGTCTCCCTTATTGCCATCTCAATCAACAGGCATCGGTATTTATGTTGGGGATTTACACCTTATTGTGTTCATTTCACTTTCGTAAACATTTGCACTTAGTCCGTTAATCAACCACCTTTCAGTTGCGAAGAACATGTATGTCTGTCCTCGATCGGATGATTATTGACACTAGCGAGCATTTGCTTTCATTGTGTGCTACGCTAAATACATCCGTAGGAAGTGTTGTAGTTTGAATGGTGTCGAATGTGAAAGGTCGATGATGCTCAAACCAGGCTCAAGTTCAAGTCCTTTCAGGATCAATCAGGTTCATGAGCTTAGTGTGCAAGATCATTTCTATGTCTTTTGTAGTCTGAGTCTTGTTCAATTTTAGTGCCCTTCACACTTAGTTCCTTTGAATTTGAGTCCGAATGTATGTTCAAATGATTGTTCAAAGTCTTTTTGAGATCTTTTGAGCTCAATTTTGTATTCAAATGATTTCAATTTGGTCCCATTTCGAGTTCATTTCATTTGAATTTGATCTTCAGTTCTGTCTTGATTTTATTTGGATTTGAACTTCTTAGAAGTCGTTTATGTTTTGTTCAGGTCCTCTGCACATGTTCAATCAAGTTCAAAAGTCCACTGCTCTTTCTCATTTAAGTCCAGGCTCTTGTTCTTTTGAGTGCAAAACAGGTCCAAGTGTAGTAGTATTTCACCCGAAATTTCGGCAGCCTCCCGGCGTCCCCCCCGTTTAGGGGAAAACTACGAGAAAACTGGGCCTTTCCCACCACGCGCAATAAAGGCGTGTATGGTAGGTGTCCTCTTGCGAGGGCACCGCGGCCGTGATATTTCTTCCCACCACGCGCAATAAAGGCGTGTATGGGGCTCTGACGGTACCTGTTTAAATGACACAATTTGCTTTCCCCCCGCTCGGGTGTACTTATAAGTGACCCTGCCTCGCCGTAGGTGCCGCACCGGGGTCCCTTCCCACCACGCGCAATAAAGGCGTGTATAGGCGGTTTTCCGGTGCGCCACGAACGCCGAAGTAGAGTTTAGGCGATTGCTCGCTTCGTCGTAAGCATCAGACCGGCGTCCCATCCTACCATGCTCAATAAAGGCATGCATAGGAGTGTTTCCGGTCTGCTGCAAACAACGACGCAAGAATCTGAGTTTAGAGAGTTCGTACCTTCGCGGGCTTTGACGGTGGCGGTTTAAAGATGCACAATTTGCTTTCCCCCCGCTCGGGGGTACTTATGAATGACCCCGCCTCGTCGTAGGTGCCGCACCGGGGTCCCTTTCCACCACGCGCAATAAAGGCGTGTATAGGCGGTTTTCCGGTGCGCCACGAATACCGAAGTAGAGTTTAGGCGATTCCCGCCTCGTCGTAGGCGTCGGACCGGGGTCCCATCCCACCACGCGCAATAAAGGCGTGTATAGGCGGTTTTCCGGTCCGCCGCAGACAACGGAAGCGAGAATCTGAGTTTAGGAGATTTCGTACCTTTGTAGGGTTGGCGATAACGGCTCGAGGATCGAGGGAGAGAGGGGCAAGCATTTATTTATTTTTTCTATTATTATAATTAATTATATTTGATAATAATAAATTATGATTTAAAGATAATCAATTACAATTAATAATTAATTATAATTAATTATAATTAATAATAATTAATTTAAATTAAAATAATTGATTTTAATTAATTTTAAATAATTATAATTAATTATTAATAAAAATAATTAACTATAATAACATTAAAATTAATTAAAATTTATTTTAATTAAAAAAAATCATTATTAACAATGATTAAATATAATTAAATTTTTTAATCATAACTAATTTTATTTAAATATAACTATTTATTATTATCAATTAATTAATAATAATAATTATTGTAATAATCCCTCCCCTCCCCTATTGCTCTGCTCTCGGTTTGGGGATTCACGGGATTAAGCCGAGGAAGCGCGTGTAAGGGGAGAAAGTTACCTTCAAGCTTCAAGCCAGCGAGCTCCTGTTCTTGTCTCCGCTCAAGATGTCGTAACTTCCGATCGGAACAGGAAGGAGGGAGGCGGAGTCAGCTGGAGCAAGGAAGGATTGACTGTTGGGGGAATTCGTTCGGCCAAGAGTTCGGAAAAGGCTCGGGATCCGACGGGTAGGATCGACCAAGAGTTTGGCGTCGGTTTCGATCAGAGATGGAGGTCGGACGTTGTTGCTTCCGATCGAAGGAGGTCGGACGTCGTAGGAGATGGGGTCGACGGGAGCAGGTGACGGGCTGAGGAGGGACTGGGGTCGGCCGGCAGTGGAGATCGGTCTGGCCTCAGTCGGAAAAGGGAGACGGGGTCTTTCGTATGGAGTTGAGAAGAGGAGGTCGGGAGCAGCTCGGGAAGCAGAGAGCTCGTGCGAGAAGAATGAGAGAGGGGTTGTGTGTGTCGAAGGGAGAAGAGCAGCGGGTATTTAACGACGAGAGCGATCGTTCGATCGAGGCAACGTCGCGAGATTTCGGCAGATTTCACGGAGAAACGACGCAGACGGCGCTGTTGCAGAGTGTCTCAGCGGGATTCCTTGCGGTATTTGTGAGATTCGCTCAGGTATTTCGACGGTGCCGAGGTATTGAGGGGGATTTCGGGGATTTGCGGCAGAGACAGGTATGTTGATTTTTTCTGTTATTACATGGAGGTCAACAATGATATTGAAGGCCAAAAACAAACCTCTGAAGCTAATCCTAAAGGTTGAAGCTTGAATGCTTGATGTTGTAGTAAATAGTTATTTGCTTATATTTTTATGATTATACTAGACATTTTGTACTAAATATTTTATATTATAAGCTAGATAAGTTATCATGTCATTCTTTATTATTGGTTGTCATTTCTAATATGATATTACATTAATAACTATATACTATATAAAAAATGTAATGTCGTGTCCGCGCCGTACCCGTGTCCTATATTTTAAAAAAAGTTGCGTCCCATGTCCGTGTCGTGTCATGTTCATGTCGCCAAGCCAATGTCTGTGCATCATAGTTAGGAGGTCATTGTTGATCTTGGTTTGAGAGCTTGACGGGCTTGATCTTGGCACCCAGAAATTAATTTTTAGTCTCAAAAATAGCTAGACCCTCCATGTCTCTCAAGGTAATTACCCTCTTGGATCCTCTAACTTTCATCATGAGTGTTGCTATCTCGCCCTGCCTTCCTCAATGGCTTCAGAACAAACTATTCCCATTAACCTTCATCAATAACTTGACTCTAATAGTGAGGTTTACGAAGCAAGGAACCTCAATGAAGAGCAGGATATTTGATACACCAGAGTTTAGACTTAAATTTATTTTCAATTATTTTGAATTTATTCTAAATTTACTAATTTAATTTATTATAGAACTTTTATTTTTTATGGATAACTTTATGTTTGCGTTTGAATTGTTATGGTTGGATTTTGATTGGATAGACTTAGATTTGAATTCTAACATTCGATCTTATCAAAGGATTTAGGGCTTAAAATTGATCATTTCATGATAAATTAAATCAAAGATATTTATTGAACTCCTCTCTCTTTACCGGTAGACTTTGGTTGTTATCCTCTCTTCTCTTCCAAGTTCCCTCTCCTTATTCCCAATTTTTCTTTTAATCACTCTCGTCCACAAGATTAGATATGAGAGTCAGAACGAATCATTCCCATATACACATCATGCCTTCATAGTTGTGTCCACTTGTTCAACTTGATCCCTAGTTGCATGACAATTACTTTACTCTGAGATAGCTTGCAATAACCTACGATTGTAGTCCCAATCTCATTGTTGTGCATTGATCGCATCAGCGATGAGATCCCATCATGTAACCTATCTCTACTGCTTACAAGAAACTATCAACAACCATCATCATCACAACCACTTCCTATGGATTGAATTAATCCATCTAACCATGGTTTAAAATTGCGCAATATGAGGCTCGCCTTGAGGCCCGCCTTTGCGCAATTCCAGTAAAAAACGCCTCAATGCTTACGCCTCGAGTTTTTTTTATGAGGCTTGCGCCTCAACTTGGTTGAGGCCCGCCTCGCCTCACGCTATATATATTAAAACTTACATAAATCTTGAAGTAAATGCCCGACATTTGACTCTATAGGAGAGAAGGAAGGGGAGAGAGCAGATCACCATAATGATGATTCAAATGAAGACCCCCTTAGTGATGACAGTGTTGATGACTTATGAGTTCTTATGTGATCTGTCATTGCTATTTATTTTTGGAAATTAGAATTATATATTAATGAAAAGAGTACTGGGATTTGGGAAAGATAGAATTTTGAGTTGAACTATATTTCATGTTGTCTTATTATTGAGATATTTTGATTTCACCTCATATCTTATATTTTTTTTATGTTTAATATTATTCGCTCATTAGTATATAAAAAATTTATCATTTTATGTTTACGCAATCTTTTGATTTTGAGGCTTACACCTCAAAACGTCTTGAGGCTTACCCCTCGCCTCACGAATGAAAAACACCTCAATACCCAAATACGCAATTTTAAACATTGCATCTAACAATTTGACAAATCAAAAACTAACACTTATTTTGGTTAATTTCAAAGATGTGACATAGCTAATTCAAATGTTAAACAAACACAATCACAATAAAGAGTTAATATGATTGGAGAGATATTAAAGAATGACCATCATATCTTTTGGATGGTGTACTTGACTGAATCACAGGTTTTTTAGCTAATGGCATGTAAATTGTGAGTGTTTTTATGGTTCGATCAACTAGCAGAGATTTAAACTTTTTTTTTTTTAAATAGAAGGCGAAGGATCATATATTGCACATAGCGCATTGGATTTATTTATATCATATCTCAAATAAATTTGAAATCAATGTTATCCAACACACCATAGTAGAATCAGTTGGATAAGAAATGGTCTCAAGAGAAAAAGAGGGTATGAGGTGGTGTGCTGCTGAGTAATAGAAAGAATAAATAAAACGACAAAAGAGAACATGCAAAGGGGCATACCAGTGCACTAAAACCAAAACTCTGAACAAACCAACTGACAAAATGTATCGATGCACACAAGCTATAAAATGCAATTTAGGGTTAAAAATATAGACTTATTCTCTTAATTGAAAATAAACCTGCTTGTATTGAGTAGAAATATCCTCATAGCCTCCATAATAATTGGGATTCAGCATCCATGTTGATTTTAAAGGTTCTAGTTCAGGGGAATGGTCATCATGGTGTGTCTGATTTGCATACTCTGAACTGTGAACCTTGCCCTCATTGCCCCATTTACCAAATGAAGAAGTTTGCTATATGCAAAGAAAAATAATATTGTACTAAAAACATCAACATTTTGTTATATTGCAGTTTATAACAAAATATGGCAGCAACATATGTGGATCAGTGTAACTTGTTACCATCAAAATTCCCTACTCACCCATGCAGATTTAGGAGAAGATGATTCATTGTAAACCTCAGAGTAATCCGATGTCTGAAACTAGGAAAAATAGGAGCTAATAAGTGATTAAGTTGAAAATAAGTCAATTAAGTTGCAAAACAATACCGTGGGCAAAAGCGATGCATGAAATACTAAAGAAATAAATTTCACTGTTGAGTAGATCTAAAGAAGCATATAAGGTCAATTGCTATTTACAACAACAATAACAACATCAAGCCTTTATCCCACTACGTTGGGTCGGCTACATGAACATTTTTTCTACATTGTATCCTTTTAAGAGTATAATTCCCATTTAAATTAAATAAAGAAAGGTCATTTCTAATATTTTCTAACCAAGTCTTTTTAGATCTACCTCTACCTTTCTTAATATAGGCCAAATCTAATACATCTGCTCTCCTAACAAGGTCATCGGAAGGCCGCTATTTTACATGACCAAACTATCTAAGGCGAATCTCTCTAATCTTATCTTTCAATGGAGCTACTCCAACCTTTTCACAGATATGCTCGATCTGTATCCTAACTCTAAGAGTAAATCCACTCATCCACCTGAGCATCCTCATCTCAGCAACACTTAACTTAATATTATACTTCTCTTTTAATGGCCAACATTTTGCGCCATAAAGCATTGTATGCCTCACCACCATCTTATAAAACTTTCCCTTAAGTTTAAGGGGAACTTTTCTATCACACAACAAGCTCAATGCCCACTTCAACCATCCAACTTGAATTTTAATAATAATATCCCCATCTATTTCACCATCACTCTAAACAATAGACCCAAGATATCTAAAACGAGTACACATATTAATGACTTGACAGTGCAAAGTCACAAATCTCCCACTAGATCTATTACTACTAAAATTATACTCTATGTATTCGGTTTTAGATCTACTCAAACGAAAACCTTTAGACTCTAAGGTTTACCTCCATAATTTGAGTTTACCTTCAACTCCCTCTCTAGTATTATCAACAAGAAGAATATCACCAGCAAAAAGCATACACTGTGGTACATGCTCTTGCAAATGTCTAGTAAGAACATACATGACTAAAGAAAAAAGAGAAGGGCTTAAGGCTAATCTTTGATGTAATCCAACTGAAATAGGAAAATACTTGATCAAACCACCTTGTGTTTGAACGTAAGTAATAGTTCATACATACATATCCTTAATGACTTGAATATAAGTATTATTAACCCTTTTTTTCTAGAACTCTTCATAGCACTTCTTTTGAAACTTTATCATATGCTTTCTCTAAATCAATAAATATCATATGTAGATCCTTATTCTCTCTAACTTCTCCATCAACCCTCTCAATAAATGAATAGCTTCCATAGTAGACCTACCCAGCAAGAAGTCAAATTGATTTTAAGAAACATTAGTATCACTTCGTAACCTATACTCCACAACTCTCTCCCAAAGTTTTAAAGTATGACACACCAACTTAATTCCTTTATAATTCACACAATTTTATGCATCACCTTTATTCTTAAAAATACAAATCAGCATACTCATTCTCCACTCATCTAACATATTTTAAGTCTTAAAAAAAATATTAAAAAGTTTAGTAAGCAAAGAAATTCCTTCATCTCCTAAGCATTTCAACGCCTCTATTAGAATATCATCAGATCCAATACTTTTTTTTCCATACTTTATTTTCTTTAAAGCATCTCTAACTTCAGTTTTACTAATAAGCCGATAAAAATAAAATTCTCTTTTTTTAATTTAGAGGGCTAAGGTAACTAAAGTCAATTGTATTTTCACAATCTTCATTAAAAAGCTTAGCAAAATATCTCATCCACATTTATTGAATATCCTTTTCTTAAAAAAAAAATACTTTTTGATCTTCATCCTTAATGCATTTTACTTGAATTAAATCCTTACTACTCCTATCTCTTTGTTTGGCTAACTTATACATATATCTTTCTTCTTTTTTAGAATATAATCTACTATATAAATCATTAAAAGCTAAAATTTTTGCAGCGTAGATTGCTTTCTTAAATCCACATAACATTCGCTTGCTCATGCACAGACAAAATCTTAATATCTCAAATCTTACTCTCAAAAATATTTATGTTAATATTTTTTAAATGCCTCAATCTAATCCTAGAATAACGTTTTACTATATTTTTCATATTCTATTCGATCATCTTAAAGTTCAAAACTAATAAGCAATGTTTGGTGCATAAACTTTCACTCGAAATAACTTTAAAATCTTTGCAATATAAATGATCTATTTTTATTATAAGAAAATAGTCAATCTGAATTTTACTATATCAATTCTTATAAGTGATGAGATGCTCATCTCTTTTTTTAAATAATGTATTAGAAAATTACAAAATCATAAATTAGAGCAAAATATAATATAGTTTTACCACCCATCATTAGTCACTCCAAACCCATAGCCACCATGAATACTTTTAAAATCATCTACCTCTCTACCAACATATCCAATTAAATCTCCTCTATTAAAAATTCTTTTTTTAAGAAGTATCTTTTGAATTAATTCTTCGAAAGTATTCCAAAATTTTAATTTTAAACACATTCAAACCAATTTGAGGAGCACTTATAATATTAATAATCTTACCATCAACAATAATCTTCAAAGCTATAATTCTGTCTCCAATTCTATTAATTTTTATAACATTATCCTTCAAACTCTTATATATAATCACACATACAACATTGTTAATACGGCTTATGCTAGAATATCAAAGTTTAAATCCCAAACTATCAATCTCTTTAGTCTTCTCTCCAACCCATTTAGTTTTCTGAATGCATAAAATATTTATCTTCCTATAAATCATAATATCATATCAATTAATTCCATTAATTTGTCTGTAAGTGAACCTAAATTCCAATATTCTATATGAATTCTAGTTTCATGGATTAGCTTCTTTGCCCACTTCCGTCCATAATGTGGGAACCATTGCCTATTTAACATTGCACCCAGGTGTCGATGCAATGACCCCTGTACATTTCTCGTTGTATTCAAGCCATACAACATGCGCTTCCAGGGAATGCCATAACATTAATATAATGTATTGAAGAATTCATGTCTTGATTATTCAACAAATTTTACACTGGCTGTCGATTACCTAACACAAACTCCACTTTTCTCACACAGGGCTTGGGACCTGCAATGACAGTGTTAAAGTCAATAACTATTTGTGATAATTAAAAATCCGTTCTACTCAATGCCATCCTAACATATATTAAATTAGAGTAATATCTTATGATTCTCTCAAAAACAAAAAAATTGAAAAGTTCAATAAAAAAATCCAAAGGAAAATGGAAGTTCTAACTATTGAAGACGAAAATATTAACATAATATTTATTCAAACTGAGAATTGGCATCAAAGAACAAATTTAATACATACTTCCAGAACACGTTGTGCATATTCGATATATAATACAAAAAAACAAGATGGGTAATGAATTCTCACAGGTGGGGAACCAGCAAAGGCATCTTCAGAAGTCCCGTAATATCCAGGGTATTGGGTCCAAGTTGGTTTGTACGGTTCAAGCTCTACATCACTTGGCAGCTGATAATACTGCCTTTCATAGTCATTGTAAGCATTAGTAAATGCATTTTTCTCAACTCCATTTATGCTATAAGATGAACCCTGCGAGCAAGAGAGGAGAATTAAGGCTATCAGAAATATTGAACGTGTTTAGATGGTTGTACAAAGTTGATAAGCTGCAATGTATACGCACCGAGTAAGAATCTGTATAAGAAAATTCCTGAGAGGTCTCATGATAGGTCAATTTCTCAAATGAATTCTCAACTGCCTCTAGCTGAACATTTTGAGCACCCCTATAGTAGTGTTTATCATAGGCCATTTCCAGATTTCCGTTCTCAGCATAAGACAAGGGAACCTATGCAGATGAACATCACACACAAATCAAACAAAGAGTACCAAGTGAAAAGATTATGAAACACTACTACATAGTAAAAGAAAAGGGTAGAAAGTAGGCGGTCTTCAGGGGCTGTCTGGCAACAAGTGGGATTTAACATTAGTACGATTTAAGTAAATTTTGTAAATCCTGATGTGGCAAATCCAAATTTTGTTAAATCCTGAAAACTGTTTGATATGCCAAATGATAAAATTCTGTTAAATCCTGAGAAACTGTTTGGTAACATATATCAGGATTTCAAGTACCCATTGTCTTCGAGGATACAACTGCTCATCATAACGTCCATGATGACTAGGTTCCCAAGAAAATACAGACTCCACTGGATCAACTTTAGCATCAAATGAATCTTCAGGTAAATCCTTCAGATAGGGATGAGCTGAACTGTCCAATCTATAGTTTTCATCCTCCGAATTGTTATAAGTAGAAGACTGCAATCAAGCTAACAGGTATCAAACACTACCTGACATGAACAATAACATAACCCAGAACATAAAATCATGCACCAAGTTAGCAAGCTCACTCTTTCAGAATCATCGTGATACTTCAACTTTTCAGTCCTCGCTGGCTGGATCTCCACATTAACAGTATCACTCCCATGGCTTTTGTAAGCATAGATTGGAATCCCATAACTATCTACTCCAATTCTCCTCTCACCAAACCCTTGCGAAAATCCAAAGATGTAGTCAGCAGCCCGCCTTAACGGTCTCCAATAACTCATCTCTTCCGCATCATCCCCCCAGCCACCATGACCATTCATTGTGAAGGGTGAGGATCCGGAAAGATTCCACCACCAATCTGCATAGGTAAAACCCCGTCCGCCATAACCGTAAGAAGAGCCATAATCGGCCTCGGGTAGGTCATTTTCATGCCCAACAGAAGTCGATATAACTCTGTCACTTGCCTCAGGCGAAGCAGGAGGTTCCACTGGGACTGAAGGAAGTGGGACTTTCGGCTGGAGAGGTGGATGCGGGGAGTCGTCTGACATCGGGTAGCAGATGGCTGAAAAGGGTGGAAGCGGGTTGCCATAAGTGAGAGCAATATCATAGCCCCCTTGGTAAGGATAGGGGTTGTACTCTTCGAAATCTTCGGTCTCGTTGAAGCCGGAGTTGCCGACGGCCATGTCGGCGCCGCCGCTTGAACTCGGTGGGTGGAGGAATGGTAGCTTTTTCGGATGGATTAATGAGTAGGGTTCGAACCTTTGAGGACATTTTATTGATTAGGGCTAAAAAGTGCATCATTTTGACGACAGGGATGGAAATCACCTCGGCGTCAAAAAAGAGCAGAAGTAATAAACCGGATAGATAGCGGAAAATTGAAGGAAGCGGGATTGTTTGGCTGATGTAGAAGAAGAGACAATACGGTTGCGAGGTGTTTGATGATATGCCTAACCGAAAAGCTCGTGCAGTGGGTCCTGTGGCCGGAGACAAGAGGCGAGCGCCGGCGGGACCCTGTTGACTGTTGTGGAATCCATTAGGATAGTGGAGGATTCATGAAAACGAAACTAATGGGCGCTGCCCAGGGCTGAAAGAGAAGTGGCACCTGCCGCTGACAAGTGAAAAATGTTCATACGGTAAGAGTTGTGCGCCTGGTATCAAAATTAGGGATTGTCAATATTTGACACGACACGAAAATCTGATCCGAATCCGATCCGAAAAATCCGGGTTGAATCCGACCCGTTTGAAAAACGGGTCGGGTTCGGGTTCACAGATTCGAGCCGTTTGACAAAACGGGTTCGGGTTCACAGATTCAACCCGCCAACCCGTTTAGTTTAAAAAATTTTCGAAATCCCGCCCTGCCCGCCCCCCCCCTGCCCTGCCTGCTGCCACGAGCGCTGCCGCGCGCGTGCCGCGCGCCGCCGCGAGCGCTCGCCGCGAGCGCGTGCCGCCGCGAGCGCCGCGCGAGCGCTGCCGCGAGCTGCCGCTGCGCTCGCCGCCGTCGCCTGCTGCCGCGCGGTTCCGGGTCGTGTCGGGTCAACCCGGCAACCCGCCGGGTCGGGTTCGGGTTCGGATTTTCGACCCGTTTCTCTACCCGGGTCGGGTTAGGGTCGACCCGTTTTTCACCCGGGTCAGTTCGGGTTCGACCCGAACCTGACCCGTGACCCGAAGTTGACACCCCTAATCAAAACATTGTAAAAAAATATTTCTTAGTGATCCTAACATTCTTCGAAAATCAATCAGAATGCGACATATTGTTTATCATGACTGAGTACCATGGCACAATACCACTGACGTGACTAAACTTGATTCGCCTTTGGACGTAGAACTGTATCCGACGTCCGCACAGAATAATTTCTCCGAAATGAGCGTCTCACCCGAAGAAAACCAATAAGCTCAAAATTGTTGAATTTTAAAATAATTAAGGCACTAAATTTTTCATAAAATATCAATCAATTATAGATGATGATTCTAAATCTTTAAACTGATTGTATGTAAATATTATAAAAATTAGCCAAAAGATAATTAAAATGTTTGTTAAATAAATTGTTATTCTGCATATGAAGAAGACCTTGAATTTAAAAATTTAGAGTTTTGCAAGATGATCAATACATTTGTTGCCCAACAGACGTTGCTTGAATACCGTCTACAAAAAACGATGTTATTTGTGGGCCAACTACGATCAATTGTCCCTCAATTGTTATGCAATAATATTAACGTCTGTTATCTTTAGACTTTCTGAAAGTTCATTAGGGATGTTAAGCTCTTATGAACTAGCCCAAGCCTAACTAAGGGGGGTGTGAATTGGTATTTTAAAATTTTCTCATTCAAAATCACAAACTTAAATCAAACCAAAATTCACCACAAATGAAAACGAAGCGCGGAAATTAAATGCAAAAAAAACAGTAATAAAGAACACATAAATTTATAGTGGTTCGATCAACTTGACATACGTCCACGGGTATTGCACTAAACTCAGTGACTCTCCTTTTGCTCCCACAGCAAGGCGGAGAAGCATGTACAAATCTCCTTTCCACAGACACCGGTGAGGTAGAGAACCCGACTCCTTTTGCTTCCTCCTGAAACAGGCAGAGAACCCAACTCCTTTTGCTTCTTCCTGAAGCAGGCAGAAACCTCGATCAATTGTTGAAGTAGATCTCTCTCGAACCTCCAGGGATGGTGACTTGGACCCTTGCTTTGAGCAACCTTTATGAAACCCCTCACAAACTCCCTCTAACAAGGTCCCTCTCTCTCCCCCCTTACTCTCGCTCTCTTATTGGCTCTCTCAAATCAAGATAGCAGCAAAAGATACACTCTTGGGTAAAACAAAGAGATCTTATATAGAAAAGCTTCAGATTTGATCTTAATTGCAACAAACCGACATTATCGTCTTGTACAATCAGTACAAATTTGACTTAATCAGTCAAGACGATTTGGGAGAGCTGAATGATCAAAAGGTTAATTTGTTCATATCATCCATGACGATATTATATCGTCATATACAATTAGTTCAAGTTGTCGAATATCATCCAGACCATCGCTCTGAATGGATGTCTTGACGATGAAAAAGTAACTTAATCGCCCATGATGATCTCACGATCGTTGGACCGATTAGTACAAAATGTCACATATCGTCCAGAACATTGCCCTGAATAGATGTATGGACGATAAAAATTTGACAAGATCATCCAGGCCGATCTCACGATCGTCCGGGACGATTAGTTCAAAATATAACATATCGTTCAGAAAACCGCCCTGAATGGAGCCAAACCGCGTCCAGGAAGAACTAAGGTTTGTTTAACTGATCGTTCAGGACGATATGATCGAGCAATCAAATCTTAATTGCTTTCTTTAATTATCAGATTAATTTATGCATAATTTCACATCGTCCAGGATGATGTCCTGGACAATGTCAAAAAATAACACATGCCTAAATAGGTTATGGTGGCTGATTCTTTCTTATTTGAGTCTATTGTCCCGGACGATGCTAATATCGTCCTGGATGATTCACTTAATTGCGACTGCCTTAACCAGGATATCCTAATTAGGATTTTTGTATTAAACGGATCCTCCCGGATGATGTTATCAAAATAGAAAAATTGCCAGATTTAAAGTGTGAGTGTGCAAGGTTAGACCGTTACAATGAACTCAAGAAAAAGTAAAAGACAGTTAACATATATTACAAGCTGACTCAGTCCTAATCTATCTAATTTTAAGCTGGTTCGATTTACAATTTTATCTTGTATACCTGAAACGTTAGTAGGCAAGCCAGTCATAAAAAATAGAAGTGCTTGCTATTATCAAAATTATATTTTCTGAAATCAGATTCACAACACTTTTATCTCTCAATATTGGCTTCCAATATTGTTTGATGGTCATCTCTTGCAATCGAATATTATATCACTATCTCTTGATACAGCTAACGCCCCATCTCGATCGCCATAGCTAACGCCCCATCTCAGTCACTACCTATCATCATCAATAATTCCTTCACTAATCATCCACGATAAATGCCTATCATAGTCACATCAATCTTGATGCCCACATACAATAACAAATTTTGCTATTCATTGCCCCCAAATAATCCCAAGGAATTACTCTAAATCATCATTGTCCATACACGCTGTCCACATCAACGCCAAAATCACCATGAATGCTAACACCTGCCGATGCCAACATGGTCTTCATTTGCTGTCAGCACCAACAACAAGGTTGTCACAAGCCATTGCTAACAACCTACAAAAGATTTTGATAATCTTTCTTTTTGACAATTCAAGATGGAGCTGTTTCCACACTCAGTCTTTGCTCTCTATTTTAACCAATATGTCTATCACCTTTTTATTCCAAAGCTTGATTTTTTCTCCTTAGCTTCTGCCCATGCTGACCACACTTCGAGGGGTGTTTGATTTAATTTGTTAAAGGGCAATACCATAACTTTATTGACAAAACTAAGTAGAAAATAAGAGTAAAAACGGAAGAAAAAAGAAAGGAGAAACCAGAGTGATAAGTTAATGTTATTTTATTGCCCAATTATATAAAAGACTACTTTGAGATTTTTAGAAATTAATTTATATTTAAATATGACATACTTATAAAAAAGAGAATTAATCTAATAATTAAACATTCCCGGCAAGTTATATGAAAAATTCCTCTGAACAAGCTCTTCGGCAGAATACGATTAATCCATATGATGAGCCTTCCTATGGTTCATTTGAGATAAGCTTTTGATCATTATTTTTAAGAAAATAATAAGAAAATCATCCCAACGAAATCTTATTTGATTGAGTACTAGAGACCGAATTCTCTATAGCCGAATTCTTTCCTAGAAAGAGAAGAATTCGTATACATGTGTAAGAAGAATGTATATAAATGTACATTGCATTGTACTCCATGTGATTGTAATACATAATAATGTATTTTGCATATGCTACCTTGAAACATATATTTTTTCAATACATAATTATGAACCCACCTAACATTCATTTCAAGCATGAATTACGTAGCCATCTTTACTAAAATGGAGCCTCCTAGCTGGGAGAAATTATTCTGCGGGGAGACTGGACGCGGAATGCTGTTTGTAGACAACCTAAAACGTGCCACATCAACGATACCGAGCCATGGTACCAAGCAATACCGAGCACAAGGGTTATGTGGTATATTCTGATTGATCTCCGAACGGCATTCGACGTCCGCACAGAATAATTAATCCCTGCCTAAATTGTTTAGTATGAAGTACATTCCGCTCTGAGAAGCCTCCCTAGAAGGAGGAAATATTTTAACTATCATATAATCACAAGAAATCTTCAAAATAAGAGACAACATAGATATAAATCATTTGTTTTTTAAAGGAAGACTGGGCATAGATTTAGGACAAAAGAGCAATTCTCAATATACTTTTGGAGATGGGCACCAACAAATAGATATACTAATTGCTGCAAAGTGCGAAGGAAAAATAGCAGTAGAGCTGCAGGCCCCATCGAAAGCCATTGGTTCAAGCAACTTGGTTAAACACAAAAATCTTACAAAAGAAACCAAGGGCTTTCCAGTGGCTATAAATCATCGAGTTCTAGTGGCTATAAAACAACCTATTTGACAAAATTATGAAAGCTGCTAGAAGAATAATGGCACAACATATTGACAGTTATGTACTTGCACTGAAAATGGTTGTCAAAGCTCAGAAAGTATGGCAGGAATATAGTGGGAAAGCTCAGCTGTTAGTGATTGAAAGCCATTGACAAGCTGTGTGTGAAAGTCCTGATCTTCTTCGCCTATCAATCTGAAATGTACCCGTATAGCTCTCTTACAGACCGCCATAAACTCAAGCAGAGCAGCAATAAGTTGCTGCAGTTCCTGTGACCGAAGCCTCGTTGCTGGCTCCCCGGACAGGAAAGCTGTGCAGACGCTAAGGACTCCACTGTTCACCTGCATCACAGGTTGCATGTTCAGTGTTTTGTTCATGTTAAAACTTATAAGGAAAATTCAACGCACGGCACTCAACAATTTCAAACTAACTTGTTAGACCGGTCCAACCGGTCCCTATGAGACCGGTTCACGAACAGAGGCGCAATTTCTCCGCCTCTTGCACGTGCCGCGGATGCCACAAGCTTTGCCGGAGCCGAATAGGATTGAATGTAGGGACTATTTAGGGATTTCCTTTTGATTTGTATGCATTAAATAGTTTGCTTTCCTAGGGTTAGGGCATTTTGAATTTGGTTGAAATTTGAGATCTCTTAGATTTAGGTTTTCCTTTGGTCTCTAGCGGCGTCTAGAGATTTGGGAGAGATCGATCCTCCTCTCGAATTGAGGATCAACTGTATCTTGCTATTTTCCATTTCTATTTCATCATATAATACAAATTATCTACTGTTTTCCTGTTTTTGTGTGGATTTTGGTGGAGAATTCTTGCTGTTTTCCGAAGATTGATAGGAAATACTTGAGATCTACAAGTGTTTCCTATCATAACTCCACTACCAAACATGAAGACAATGAAGATTACCTGCACAGCGACGCTGCCTTGGAGAATCCTCTGTAGACTCTGTAGCCTGGGTAATTGGTCACCTTCTGAGCTACGAGGTTCCTCGAGTTCATTCCTTAATGCAGCTGTCCTAGTTTCAATCATTCCAATAGCGTTTTCTACTGGAGAAAACTCCATGGATTCTGACTTGATAACAAAAAGCCGGTGCACCAAAGCAGGAAAAGATCCTTGCGTCTGGAGAACTGTACGACGTTTCCACTGGTCTTCAAGTCCACCTTGACTCTTGCCATTTTTTGTGAATGGTGTATCAAATAAGAAACGGTCAAATACACGCCCTCGGACTCCTCCAGTGGACAAGGAGAAGATCCTTTCTCTTCTACTTCCCAGATCCTCATCCTCCATGACAGGATCGACTGCTGTTATCTGAAGGTAGCACACACCTGGCTGCAACTCCTCTGCATTGACCTGCCTAGAATCAGGAATAATATGTAAAGTGTGATTTCCATTCATTCTAGACTCATATATGTGACTGAGCTTCTCCATTATGTCGCCCAGGCGAACATCACGTGGTTCCCTGTATACATATTCCTTCCTGTCGAGCTTCCCGAACCGTTCGCCGTAGAATCCAACTCGATAGTAAGTACCATCAATAAAAGGAATCGGACTCGATTCTTGCTCAACAATAGACTCGTAGATATTAGTCAGTGATGTGAGGCATTTCGCTATCTGTCCATACAATCTTCTGCTTTTATATACCGGAATGATCAGTTCCAATATGCTGGCACAGAAATGGTAAAGCTCAGCCTCAGCGAAGAGTTTATTTGCAAGTTGTAGATACTTCACTGCAGAGTCTACAGTAAGTTTTGATGCGCCATAACCTTCAAACTCAGCTGCTGATGCCTCAGCAGCAACATCACTGCTAACTATGGGACAAATCTTCTGCAATGCAACAACATGATCTGAAGTCCAAACAGCATCATTCCTTCCAACAAGGGCCTACAAAAGTAGCCAAAATGAAAATCAATACTGTAATAGGAATGAAATTATACTCCACGTAAAAAAAAAAAAAATTATACTCCACGTGAGAAAGTCATTGGCCAATTAATTCACCTGCATGATCACACCTGCTACAGCAACTGCACACTGAGCAGCTTCAGCCCAGGATTGCATCTCCTGGTGTAAATCGCATAGATTCAGCAACCACACTATGTGAAGATCTGGAACAGGTGCATAAGCCATTGCCAATTTGTAAAAACTTTCAGCAGCGGCATACCTATCTACAGTCATTACAGGTGCCTGAAAAAATTCTGAGAAATGTTAACATTACATCACCTACATGGGGTCAACACAAAAAGTTTCTAGAAGAAGGTTAAATATCACCGTATGTTTGTGAAAACAAGAAGAAAGCACATAATTATCAAATGTTCTGAAAATTTTAAACCATCAGGATATTATTCATTGGAAACCAAACAATAAACATCTACCCTTAATTTTAAAAAGAAAAAAAAAACTATATATGTATATTAATTGTTGTTTAGAGCAAGCTAAATCAGAAAACTGAGTGTAATTTCCCTCCTCAATAAGGAAGAGTCCAAATATGAGAAACCCATCAACAACAAGAAATGATTCTTAAGGCACCTTTAATAAATTAATAGATCATTAGGGAACCACAAGAAAATTTTTTAAAACCTTTTCGAATCCATTTTAGCCTCTAAATATGGCCTTGAATCATAACAAAAGAAGTTAGCATAAAACCAATTTGTTAACATCCAAGTGTTTGATAGGAAACACTTCTAGATCCCAAGTATTTCCTATCAATCTTCGGGAAACAACAAGAATTCTCCACAAAAATCCACACAAAAACAGGAACACAGTAGATAATTTGTATTATTTGATGAAATGGAAACGAAAAATAACAAATACAATTGATCCTCTATTCGAGAGGAGGATTTATCTCTCCCAAATCTCTAGACGCTGCTAGAGTCCAAAAGAAAACTTAAATCTAGGAGACTCGAATTTTAGCCCAAATTCAAGATGCCCTAATCCTAAGAAAACAACCTATTTAATGCATACAATCCAAAGGAAATCTCCAAACAATCCCTACATTCAAATTTCCCTCCAAACTCCATTAAAAATCCTTCCAAAATGGCTTACGCACGCCAGAGCGTGCACTCTTGCACGTACGGAAGAGGCGGACTTCTGCCTGTTTTGCATAAGCCAGTTCCGTCGGACCGGCTGGACCGGTCTATCAGTATTATGATAAGGCCAAATGGGGAGTAAAAGACGTGTAGAGAACCTTATATCCTAAGCGAATTTCTCAAGTGCACTTCTATAGTTTTAGCCTTCCCACAATTTACCCACAAGTGTTTAAAATGCAAACAAGTTTATAACACACATCATGATCAAGATTTATGGAGAAAAAAAAAAACCACCAAGTTATAGGATAAAACACTCCTAACCAAAAGGACATGGCAGTCATAAATAAAAGTCTTCACATACACATGAAAAACTACATACACCCTTGTCCTGATACAAAGGTTACATTTATAGAAAACAAAAAGCACACTTTCACATGTACAAAAACCTGCACAATAAGGTCTCTAGCCACACCACCAATGACTTCCTCTTTCGACGATCAACCACCTTTGTACATAAAATACCTGTGCACACAAACCCAAAGATCTCCAACAACCAAAAAAAAGGCCCAACACACTTAACAACAATATGTCTGAGCACGTACACAAACATGAAAGCAACAATAATTTGCAACCACCATCCAATGATTAAGGTTGCAACGACAATATGATCCTCTTCAAGTTCTCCACAAATCATTAACAACTTGTCAACAACACACACACTCTCTCTCTCTCTCTGTGTATGCATCTCTCTAACACGGTATTGCTATCTTTTTTTTTGGCAGCCACCTACGGTAGACATAAGTAGGCAACATATTGTTTGGCAATTGTCTACAATCGCTCCTACTCAGTGCACATCAATATGAACATCTGTAGCCACCACACACAAACAACTTTGCGCATGTTCTCTATAAGTGCACATATGTCCAGAAACTAGCATGCAGTTTTCTAATTGCATGCATGTATTTTCACACCTCTATAGCTTGATTGCGTCATCAATTCCAATTTCTCATAAAAACAACACCTTTCTCATATACACCGTGCCATTTGTGCATGCTTAGCTGCATGCAATTGACCATTCTTGCAAGCATTGCTTCTCTGCAGTACCATGCCATGTTCGCTCGGAATAGCTCAACATGCTCCTATTTAAGTTTAGGGAGATTTGCATACATATCAATATATATTACTCTATTTACATATCTAACACCTAAAACTTTAATATTACATACATACCACCTATAGTTCAAGTTCATATCAAATATGAGTGTTAGGAATGAAATATATGGGCGGTGGGAATGAAATATGGGTGATATATTTGATATTAAAATAATATAAGGTGGTATATATGTAATATTAAAGTTTTAGGTGTTAGATATGTAAATAGAGTAGTATAAAGTGGAATGTATGTAAATCCCCCTAAGTTTAGGGAGATTTGCATACATACCACTATATATTACTCTATTTGCATATCTGATTTGCAGGAAGATGTCTGCACACACACATCACTTAAAACTACATTGTCATTTCCACGTACATGCCAATGCAAGCAAATGCCACTGCAAGCATATGCAAATGCAATCACATGTCACCAGAAGCACACAACCACAGCATTCTTTTGTAAATGCACAGCCACTGCAAGCATAAAACCACATGCAAACACTTAGTCACTTGCATACTTGAGTTGCTGAAAGCATAAGCCACTGCAAGCCGCTATTGCCATATTAGCCATTAAAATCCCTCTCACTATTGCAAGCACAAAACTTGCCATATGTGCCCACAGAATGTGCAACTTGTAAACGTCACTAAACATATTATCTATAAGGCATACCCTCACAATTCACTTTTGCAATTGCACATGCATCTAGGCACGGAGCAAGTTCACATAAAACAACAACATTTATCTTGTCTTCTTGGATAACTAAAGGAGCAAGGCAATCACCTAATACTGAAGTCCCCATCCACAATCGTCAAGGATGTAACAGACCACTCCCCACCATAAAAATGTCATGCACTCAATGGATTGATACGGAGGTACTCAACTATTTTTCCATTGAATTCCCTTATATAGCTTTCTTTGCCACATCCTTTTAGTTTTAAGTTGATTTTAGCAACACCATGTCATCAACATCAAGCTCCTCAACCATCAATACCTCACCTGGCACCAACATCTATAAATTTGGCTTGACATCAGAAAAACTTTTTTCACCATGTACAAAGTCCCATTTAATGGAACTAACAACTTTTGTTCCAAAAATCTTTTTCACAAAGTGTTCTAAAAGTACTTTAACAAGTCAAAAAGTATAAGTTCCATACATGTTGGATTGTAATGCGTTTAAAACAATAAGAGAGTCTTCACCACCTTAAAGAAGTTGATGCTTGACATAACATCAAAAGTCAAACAAAGGCATTGCCATTGAACGAACATTCCTCATCCAATGAACCATTAAAATTGGACATCATAAGCCACAGTACTGATATATTGTACCCATAAACTCACGACCTTCACAGCACTCTGCTTAGAGTTTTACTAAGACACAAGCCACGCTTGTCCACCAACTGATCTGAAAAAAAAGATATGGACAGCACCAATGTTAAGCATCATAGAAATACTAATATTGTTGATAATCACAACAATATGCATTAGTTTAGGCGAATCACAACTCAATCCCACTAAAAGCCCATATAATAGTTGATATGTCATCAAAAAATTATCTTGATCGGGCATGAATCTCGATGCAAAATCAAGTTGGAAACTTCCGAAATTAAAATTGGGACCATCCGAACTACGAATTCAGCAAACTTATAGTCGAACTGAACTTCTTGAGAATACGAAACACAACGACACCAAATTCAACCCAATCTGAGCCCAAACAGGTCCAAATCAAGGGTTAGAAGCGCTGTCGGAAGGTTCAAACCACAATTTGGATTACCAAACGGTTTCCAAACCAAACGTGCTTATAATTGAATCAAGCGGCTTGACGAGACAAATCCAACGAGCCTAAGATCACCGAATTCCGACATCACTAAGACATTCAAATGTCCATCAAACGGTCTATGATCAAGGGATTCAACATCAGCCGTTCTTCCAACTACTCCCCATTTATCCTTGATCTCTCACCTATTTACGGGCATTGCCACACCAGAAATCTATAAATAGACCCATCCTTTCTCTTGAAAAGGATGCTTCAAGCAAGAGAACAAGAGAGAAAACGGAGATCGCTCTTGCCTCCTCGCTCCTCCTCAACCACCGCCATACTTCCGTCGGACTACCGCCTGACGTCGTTGCTCCACTGGACCACCACTTGAGGCCCTCACCTCTACCGGATCACCGCCTGACATCGTTGCTCTGTCGAACCATCGCCTGACGTCGTTGCTCCGTCGGACCACCGCTTGAGGCCCTCACCTCCGTCGAACCACCGCCTGACGTCGTTGCTCTGCCGGACCACCACTTGAAGCTTTCACCTCCGCCAGACCATCGCCTGACGTTGTTACTCCGCCGAACCACCACCTAAGGCCCTGAGCTCCGCTGGACCACCATTTGAGGCCTTGGTTTATGTCGGACCACCATTTGAGGCCCGAACTTCTCCAGACCACCACGTGACACCCAGACTTATGTCGAACCACCACCTGAGGCCCGGACTTCTACCGGACCACCACCTAAGGCCCGAACTTCTATCGGACCACCGCATGATGCCTAGAGTTCTACCGAAGTACCGCCCTACTACTACGGTCTTTCAGACCCCTATCTCCTGCTAACTACTGTCCTTCCGACTTCCATCACCTATTATGATCATTCCGACCTCCATCACCAAACAACGGTCTTTCCGACCTCTATCCTATCGACTATGGTCGTGCCGACCAAACAAACATGTCTATATTGTAACTCCCACCATGTAATGCGCTCTATATGATGTACATTTGTACCATCAAGCCAAGGCCTTCTCCCAAGGAAGGGACTCATTTGTAATCGACTGCAAATACTAGTGGATTCATTCAAAATGGGCTAGACCTTGTGGTTTTTCCCCATTTTCAGGGGTTTCCATGTAAAAATTCTGGTGTCTCTTATGAACGCTACACCCTCTCTCTTATCTGATTGTGTGTTGAATCTTCGTACAATGTTAAGATGTTAAACTATATATTTCTCTACCGCCGTGAATACTCTAGGACGCAACAATAGTTATATTTTTTTGGGGACATTTAGGCCAATTAAAACAAACTCACATACACATTAAATACGCAAGACTCAAACCCAACACCTCTTTATTGATAACCAAAGCTCCCAACCAACAGACCAAGGTGAGATGCGTTATAATAATTATATGGCTTCACAAAAATTATCTCATCTTCCCCGTCGTTCTCCTTATTAAACGTTCGAGCAACTACTAAGCTCAAGTTGTTTGCTTTGAAATTTGACAATCGATGAGGTCCATTACATATAAAGCCCACTATAGGCCCTTTAATTTCCCTTTTATGAAAATTTACTTACTTCGGGTCTTATTTTGATCATTCCCTCTGTGTGTGTACTCATTTGAAATATCTTTTTTGTCTTTATCCTTTAGCTCGTAAACATATAAATTTCTCCACAACCACACATTATGTTGCCATAACCCTACCTGATCCGAATGGTTGTAAGCTTGAGATAAATTTTAAAAATTTGTCTTCCTCTATAATGCTCTAAATCTCATAACATTAGAGAACTAAACTCCTTAATGCACTCTTACATAAACAAAATATGATTGAAGTGAGATAATGCATCCTAAGCCCCCGATGCTAAGTTGCTAACAAGGAATTGCCATTACATTGGAGTAAAGGTTTCAAGATAATCAAATATAATATGTTTTAGTATAGCATTTGGCCATAGTCATTTTTTTCTACATTTCTAATGAATCATCATGTTAGTGGTTTGGTTTCTTTCCTTTTAGTAATTTTATGAATTTCCATATTTATTTTTTAAAGGCTTTCATTTCTTACCTTATAGCATTATTAGAATTGGCATCATGTAAAGCCTCAAGACTATTTAGGGATAAAAATAGTATGTAGGCATATAAAGAAGAATATATGATTATGAAACAAATTTTTATAAGATAAAAAAAGTGCAAGGAATGCTTAGTAAAAATTTTTATACCTTCATTTGTAGGCTCAATGGCTCCCTCAACAAATTCAATGATATAAATTGATTCAGTTGATTTGACCAATGTAGATTGAGATGCCTTTCTTCTTGGGTAAACCTATTATAATAGCTAAATAAGGAGATAATCTGGTATGGGCTTGATCTACATGTAAGTGATCGATTCTGGAATAGAAAGATTTGCTAAGATGCGGGGTAATGAAGGACGATCTAAGAGAAAAAAACTCATTTCTAAATAATATTTCTTCCTTAAGTTAATTGATGATCATTTTAATTAAAAGTGATCTTAATGGACACATGGAATAAAATTGCACAAAAGAAAAGGCTTTAACAAGTACGCCTCATGTGAACAAGTTGAGGCATGCCTCATTGCACTTTTTTATGAGACATAGGCCTCAAATTGATGATATTAGTGACTTTTAATTTAAAAACCTAATATTTTAAACCTTTATGCATTTCAATAATAAAATACAATATTAAACTGAGTGTGGTAAGGCATTCAAGAACCACATGCCCACACTTCGCAACAAATTCTTAGGCTAATCCTAAATCTGCATTGTTGCTCTGTAGTTACTATCCTTGGTAACCCTTCTTTAGTTTTTTATCTTCTCCATTCTTATTTCTTTCCTTATCTTCAATCATTGGCCTTCTCTTCTTTGTTTTTAATGAAAAATTTAATTTAGTATTATTTTCGAATGGTTAGAGACTTAGAGGTTATGACAAAAAAGCTCAATGGGAAATAGAAAAGATTCAGGATGAATGCATGATGTTCAAGTGCAAATTTCAAGGAGCGTGAAGATATACATTTATTTCAAATACAAATATCATGATAAAGTTGTTTACAGAGCCAGGTCACCACTTCGTAGTTTTCAAAAACTATGAAAAGTTCTTTGGATTACAACAAGCCAAAGATATTATAGAAAAAAAATCCCAAGTAAAGATTATATAAACATTGCCTTTCAAAGTTTTGTTTTTAATTGTTTAAATTTATGTACTAAGCTCATAGTGTTTTTCTTTCTAAATTAGTTGAATGGAGGATTCAATTAGGAGATGTCATTCTTGAATTAAAAAAAACTGCAATGAAAGTTTTAGGTCTTATATCGTCATTATCAAGATATGAAAAAAATTGTAGTAATTTCATAAAGTTGGAAACCACTTTAGTCCATAAAAAGTCAAGAGACCATTTTGATAATTTTCTCTTAAAATAACTATTTCCCAATATTGTTTTGAAACATTTTTATGAAATAGGAGAGCCTTTATGGTAGCAAGTAGATGATCATTCTTTCATTTAGCTATCCCTATGTATTAAGATGTATACACAAAAAGAATCATGCAATTTTCCTTTTTCTTGGAAGTGTAAAGAGAGAGAATGACTAGTCTTTGACATTGTTATATTTGGCTTTTTAAAATTGAGCATCAAATTGATCTAGTCATATTGAAAAATGGTCAGAAAGATGATCCTTGCACTACTTTTCACATTTATTGAAATGATCCATGATAGATGGGTGCAATCATTGATAAAGGAAACAAACCAACAAGGCCTAACAATGCTAGGAGTAGTGAGTGGTGTTATGTCACCATAAAAGAGCAAAAAATTAATGGTATTGTGTTAATCATTAAAAAACTTATATGTTAGTGCTTTGCTAGTTCAAAAATATTATAATAAAAAAAAATTCTATTGGTTTCTTTGAATAAAGATAGAAATATAATTTTAAGAATAATAAAAAATGTTGGCTAAGGCATATGCGAATGCAAATTTTTCTTTATTGGAATTAAGAGTTCTAAGAAAAGAGAAAATGTAAAAGTTGTATAGAATTTTATTAATTGTAGGATTCTTTAAGGTGGTATACGCCATCCCTTCTTTAGCAAGCCCAATTATCTTAGTCATGCCCTGCTCTTAAAAGACATGATGTAAATGATAATAAAATATAAAGCTGCACAATGAATTTTTTGTTAGCTTTTGAATTAATAACAGGTTGATAAATAATCTAGGTACATGGATGTTATCTTTGAGTGGAGGGGCTTGCTTATTAGAACATCTCCTTGATCGACCATGATGTAGCCATAATTAATTTGTGGGAGAAAACTATAATATGATATGTAGCTCCTGAATTAATGATTCAAGAGTTGAAATAGACATCCCTAAGACTTTAAAACAAGAGATTAGGAAGCAATATCTAAAATGTTAGAATGCAAGTACTTATCATAGATTTTTTTGCATTTTTGTGTTTTTGAAATAACCCATTTTTTCTTCTTTAAAATTTTATTATGTGAATGAAAATGCTTTCCAAAGGTTAACAATTAATTAGTATAAAAAAATCATTAGGTTATTTTGATGTAAAGAAAGAGATGATATTGTGACTTGTGCTTATGTGAGATATGCATTTCAAATAAAAATTTTATAATTTAATTGAAGTTAATGAAAATTTGAAACTTCAAGCTAGGATTCTAATAGTTACCCTAATGAGTATAGGGAGTTTAAGGTAGGAATGATACACAAAGTATAAGTAAATGAGATAAATCAATTAATAAGGATATCTTATTGTTTGATTATTTATAGGTATTCCACTAAAGGAGGTGAAGTGAAGAATTGAAAAGGGTAGATGTACGTTATCTAATATTGAGATGATTGATTATATTTTTATTTTATATCAATTGCAGTTATTTTTATGATTTAATGCATTAAATAATATGACCTTTTGTATGCATACTTGACATGGTTCATAATGCTAATTTGCATTGAAGAAATAATCAAACTACTTCATTATTTCACTTGCATAACTACCCTCATATTATAATAAACATTAAATATGAAAATAACTTATTGAAATCATGCATATAAAGACTTAAATATAAATATAAGACTATATAAAGAAAAGAAAATGCATGTGCATATTAAATAAAGTAGTTTTCCCTCACATGATACTAGTTAAGAATTCAATGGAACTGCATGCTTAAAATGAAAAATGTTTGAAAAAAAGAAAAGAAAATGGAAATATAAATGATTGTCTTAATTGGTACAATTTTTGGATGACGCTACTAAGATAGGTAATATATTAAAAGATATGATATGATAAATACATGACAAAATCCTATTTTTTTCTTATGAATATTGTTTTTAATTTATTTGAGTATATGAGTGTAATTATTTATAAAGGAAAAGTGCAATGATCACTTAGGATAACCCATATAAGTTTTATTTTTTATTTTTACTTTACGATATTATAGAATTATAATTAGTCATTGAGTTTTGTTGTGTGAACTCAACCTATTACAAAATGTGAATGTTTCAAGAAAAGCTCATGTAGAGTAAATGGGTGACACAGAAACATTTGTGTTCCGAAGAAGAGAAATGAGTAAAAGTTGGTATTTCATAGTGATATGTATGTGATTTTAGTTCATTTCTTTTAAAAGGTATGAACTAGAATTGTTTTACATATCGTTTAACTATTAACAAAATATTGTGATTTAGTGGCACTTTATAGAATGTAAGATATTTCTATTGAATTATTTGTGATTATAATTGACAAATGGTAAAACAACCATCCAATCAGTTGTACCCACCTTCGTGACACAAGTTCTTAGGTCAGGTGATGACATAATTTCCAATGGCCACATATAAAGCTCAAATCTCAACTACAACAACAATAATAACAACAACAACATCAAGCCTTTATCCCACTATGTGGGGTTGGCTACATGAATCCTTTTTCTCCATTGTGCCCTGTTAAAAGTCAAATTCTCATTTAAACCTAAAAGGTCATTTCTAATATTTTATAACCAAGTTTTTTTAGGTCTACCTCTACCTTTATTAACATAAGCAAAATCCAATACATCTACTATCCTAACCAAGTCATCGGAAGACCGCTCTTTTATGTGACCAAACAATCTAAGGGCTCTCTCTAATCTTATCTTCCACAGGATCTACTCTAACTTTTTCAAGTACATGCTCATTTCGTATCTCATCTCTAAAGAGTAAAACCACTCATCCACCTGAGCATCCTCATCTCTGCAACACTTAAATTAATATTATGCTACTTTTTAATGGCCAACATTTTGCACCATAAAGCATTGCAGGTCTCACTACCATCTTATATAATTTTTCCTTAAGTTTGAGGGAAACTTTCCTATCACACAACAAGCTCGATGCCCACTTCAACCATCCAACTTGAATTCTACTAATAATATCCCCATCTATTTCACCGTCACTTTAAACAATAGACCAAAGATATCTAAAACATGTACTCTTATTAAAAACTTGATAGCTCAAAGTCGCAATCCCCCCACTAGATCTATTATTACTAAAATTACACTATGTATTCAATTTTAGATCTACTCAAACGAAAACCTTTATACTCTAAGATTGACCTCCATAATTCAAGTTTACCTTCAACATGAAGGATTCATGTCATGACTACAACAACATCAACATCAAGTGATGGGGACATCAGATCGTGGAAGGTTTATCAGAGACGTGGCCGCCGATCTACGACCACGATCGAGTCTTTGTATTTCTGAGTCCTTTTGTTATTTCACTGCTTATGTATTTTTATTTGCTTATTATTATTTTGTCTTTCCATTTGTACCCCTTTAATGGGATGTGTCATGTATGAACCCAAAGGGGCATTTGAGTCTTTTATTTCTTTGAGTCCATTGTACTTCGCTATATATAGCCCTTTGCTTATTGTTTCATGTTAATGAATGATTATGAAAAAAATTTCCTGCACTTGTTTTCTTAGAGCTTATGAGAGAGCTTGAGAGAGAGAATTAGAGAACTTGGTGGAGCCTAGGAGAGGCCACCCGTCGTACCCAACAGTCACCACCGGTGGCTCTTGGTTCTTCTTCCCTTTCCCTCCCCCTCCTTTCCCCTTATCTCCACCACCGGCCCACCTTCTCATCACCCGAGCCCCTCCTCCCCACTCCAAAACCCACGGCCCAATCCACCTCCTAAAGCCCTCACCCGAGCCCAAGTCCTCCCCTTCCACTTCCACGGCCAAGCCCCACCCGAGAGCCCTCATGTCGCCGGCTCTAGCCTCTTCCCCACCTCCTTGTGATTTCCTATTTTGGTTGGGACTAATTTAGGGATTGATTTGAATTTGAAATTATTCAAATTTAAATTTCAAATCCTTTCCTAATTTAGTTAATCTATTTTAGGAAAGTTCCTAATTTAAATCCATTTGAATTTGAAATTTAAATTGGATTAAATTATCTACTTTCCTAATTCTTTAAACCAAATTAAGAAGCCTTAAATAGCCTCATTAAATCCCTCCCCTCCCTCTGTAGCCGCCAGCCCCATCATGGATTTCAATTAGGAATTATTTCCTAATTCCCCCACGTCCTCTATTAGAAACAATTCAAAACCCCCTCACCCCCCTTGACCGAAATTCCCATTGCCCCCCTTTTAATTATTTTCCTTCCAATTGATCTCCTCTTCTATTTGGGAATTTTTCCAAATCTCCACCTCTCTCTCTACCCGCCAGCCCCCTCTTCCTTTTCTTACTCTTCTTTAGTTATTCCCAAATCAAAGGGAATTAATTAAAGGGAGGATCACAGCAAATCCCTTCACCTAAATCTGAACTTATTCCAGATTTATTACCCTTCCCTCCATAGCTTTCCACCTTGCAAAAACCTGTAAGTTTATTTCAGATTTTGACCTTGGCTCTTCTCCCTTTCAAATTGCAAGAGGAACTTCTTCCTCTTCTCCAATCTTCAAGTGCACCACCAAGTGGGAAGAGTTTTACCACCGAGCATCCATGAATGGCGGATCCGGCAACTGACTACGAAATAACTTCGGACGAAGACGGCTTCGTCGACATCCTACAATCTACTTTCTTCGACGTGAATCCAAGAGTTGATCTCACCGTCTAGGATTACATGGAGCGCACATTGATCTATTTGGTAGAGGCTATCGACGAACACTTCGAAGGCATTGAGTGGAGGATCTCCACCTCTCCCTAACGAAGGTTTCTCTTTCCATTGCATCTTATTCCTTTTAGTCTAAACTCTCATTGGTTTGATTGCAGTCACGACGGACTCTTCCGCATTGCTCTTACTTAAGCTTAGTAATCGTAGGAGTTGAGTGCACCTCAATGCATCCTAATTCTCATTGTTAGATTAGGGATTAGTTTGAAAACTACAACGTCTCATCGTGTTGATTTACTATTTATTTTGGAAGCTTCAAAATTCTTATCATGTGATTTCAAATCTAAGCGGATAACCACTAATTGCTTTATTTCGTTGTTTGAATTTGCTAGTAGATTTATTCTAAAATTATTCTGATCATAAGTTGTGCAAAATCTAAGTGAATTAACATTGCATACGTAGTCCTGCATCATCAAGCCTTTGTCCCACTATGTGGGGTCAGCTACATGAATCCTTTTTGGCCATTGTGTCCAATTAAAAGTCAAATTCTCATTTAAATCTACTAAAGAAAGATCATTTCTAATAATTTCTAACCAAGTTTTTTTAAGTCTACCTCTACCTTTCTTAACATAAGTCAAATCTAATACCTCAACTTTCCTAACCGGGTCATCGGAAGGCCTCCATTTAATGTGAGCAAACCATCTAAGGCAACTCTCTCTAATCTTATCTTCCACTGGAGCTACTCCAACCTTTTTCACGTATATGCTCATTTCATATCCTATCTCTAAGGGTCAAGCCACTCATCCACCTCAGCATCCTCATCTATGAAACCACTTAAATTAGCATTATGCTTCTCTTTTAATGGCCAACATTCGGCACCATAAAGCATTGCAGGTCTCACCACCATCTTATAGAATTTACCCTTAAGTTTAAGGGGGACTTTTCTATCGCACAATAAGTCTGATGCATTCCTCCACTTCAACCATCCAACTTGAATTATGCTAATAATATCCCCATCAATTTCACCATCACTCTAAACAACAGATCCAAGATATCTAAAAAGTGTACTCTTATTAATGACTTGATCGCCCAAAGTCATAATCCCCTCACTAGGTCTATTGCTACTAAAATTACACTCCATATATTCAGTTTTAGATCTACTCAAGCGAAAACCCTTAGACTCTAAAGATGACCTCCATAATTCAAGTTTACCTTTAATTCCTCTAGTCTTATCAACAAGAAGAATATCATTAGCAAAAAGCATACACCAAGGTACATCCTCTTGCAAATGTCTAGTGAGAACATATTCATGTCATGACTATTCGAGAAAAAAAATTGTTGCTTTATAAGGAAAAAATACAAACTCAGTAGATTTTTGCATGCCCCGAGATAAAGTGAAACTTTAGAACATAAGAAAAAAATTACAAGATGAAAAGTTTGCGATAAAATACATAATAGGTAATTTTATTTGGTGTGATATTAACAACTATCGAACATTAGTATGATAAGATGAAGTGATACAAATGTGTGATATATTTAACCATCTAAGATTTAATATATAACAATAATGATGGATATAACTCCTAGAACTATGACGAAGTGATTTATAAATTTGAAACTACGAGGGTTATATGTATAAAATCAAAATCCAACAAAACAACCTCCTACATACACAGCCCAATTTTAACAATCATGTATTTCATCTTCCTTTTTTGCTTAATGTAATCTAATTATCCATAAGAACATTATTAAAACCTCACTAGCCATAGATTTTTCTAATTATAATTAATTTTGTATTTATTTTTCATTCGCTAATTTTATATATTTCCGATTAGAGGTCCGATAGACTAGTATATATTCAGCACAAGTGATGAAATGAAATACTTAATAAATTCTTTCTAATTCTTGTCATCATACGGTTTGAATGTGAGCATTAAATAGTTACAAAGTAACTGCTAACTATATTGACAATGTTAAGCCGGATGAATTTAGATAAGATATATTAATAAATAATTATGTTAAAGGAATGCTTTGAATAATATCTATTTTAAAAAAAAAAATGAAAAATAGAATTAGGCAGTCTATACATGTACAACAATAAATGGCAGAAGATGCAATAAAAAGATGAGTAAATGAAATTAATATTGAAAAAGATTATGAAGAATAAGTATATTGATGCAAACATACATAAACTTGGACAAAAGATTTGCGCAAATAGGTTTAACATCTCATGCAATACTTGGAAAGAATGAATAAAAATGAGGATTCATAAAGCTAGTCAAAAATAGTTGGGATAAGACTGATGATGATGATGTCGTCATAAATAATAATTGTATGCAAATCCAATTAGATAGAAAAAAAATAGTGCATATGGACTTGGTTGGACATGTACAATAAAGACATGAAACTCACCAATTAGAGAGGTAGATAAAATCAGTGTTGGGGGATTAAGAAAGATGACAATAAATCAAAGATAACATACATAGCTGTTCAAAACAATTTGTGAAGAATAGGCTTAAGATCTGAAGGAACACTTGAAATAATGAATGAAGAATAAAAATTTATAAAGCCTACCCAAATGGTTTGGGTTAGGCTAATGATAATGATAGCCAAAAGTTTCAAGGCTAAAGACGCACAATTATAACTACAAGTACAATTCATTACATAACTCCATGATTTTTCGAGATCCATATATACTTTTTAGTTCCAATGTATCAAGATCACTACAGTTTGATTTAAAATGATTGAAATTCTCCTACAGTCGCACATGAAATATGTTCTCAGTAGAAAAAAAATGTATCCAAAAGTTTCAAGGCTAAAGACGGCTATAAAATTTTCTAACAATAACAACCAGGAAATGTTAAAGGCTTTATGAATTACCAGAAGTGCGTGTTCTGTGCCAGCATCCAATGCCAAAAGAAGACAATCTGATAGATATTTGACTTCTAACCAAATCCAACAGTTATCCACGGAACCCTCATGAATTGCATCTAGTGCGTTGGGTGGAAGTCCACAATCTCTAACTAGATCTGAACTCCTATCTTCATCTGCCATTTCTTCCAAAGATTTCCTTAAAAATCGAGCCTCACCAGTCTCCTCCAGAGATCCATCAGACCTCATCCGAGTTACTTGTACTTCGGACATCAGCTCTGATAATGTAATTGTCAGCATAACTCTGAGCCGTGTAGTATGCACGAAATAGTAAAAAGAATTCTGCATCAAAAAAAAAAAAAAAAAAGTCAAACTAGTTTAATCAGTACCACTATAGCTTGATGAAGCATTTGCCTACCCTTATAAGTATCTGAAGTCCAATGACAGCTCTTCTCCTAATTGAATCATTTCGGAAAACAGCAAGCCTTAGAAGATGAAAAGCAACTTGCTTCAAAAAACGGTCATTCTCCCTTGCCATGAGCGTTGCACCATGCAGATTAAATACATTATTGAAAACAGGAAAGAAAGCTTTCCAAAAAGTTAAAGGTTGACTCCGAGAAAAGATGCTTGTCAGTATTGTTGTAATGCAATCTAGCTTTGAATAATCAGTTGAAATACTATGTGATGCTGCAGCATTTGAAAACTTATCTGTTAACTCCAAAACCAAAAGACTTACTGCAGCACTTAAATTCTCTTCCCACAGTTCCTGTATAAAGCATTCCCAAATCATAAGTCGTATCAGTCACACATGTTCAACAGGGAAACCGGGCGAGAAGATTTTACATTAAAACATACCAGCTTCTGTCTCAATAAAGGGTGCAAAGACTCTCTTAGTGCTCTTGTTGAAGCTCCAATTCTAGAGGATTGTGCCTGTGCAAGAGCTTCCCGCAAAGAGTATGGTTGACTTGGTGAGCTAATCTGTGGACTAACTCGGTGCCACATGTACCCATTTTCAGGTGTTCCCTGAGGCTGCCATACATGTTTATAATGCATTTAGCTAAAGCAAAAATACTCAATTCGAACATATTAACGAAGTCGGCCAAACTGCCTCAATGCTGAATTTCACATCCTGAGCGATTTTCTTTTAATTGGAAAGATAACCGTTGAAACCAACTTTGAAGTTTGTTCATCTGAATTTGGAGGACTAGCCAAGTAAAATTAAAACAAAATGTGTAAAATAGGTAAACTGGATATACATAAAGCTATATAACTACATAAGTCTCCTGTTTACATCATTTTATTCAAATAGCTCACAAAATCCCGTTTATGCATATAAACCAGCTCTGGCCAGTTCAATGAACTGACTCTTCATCGCCTCCTTTTTAGCATGGGGGAGGGAAAGTCAAAGATAGTGGGAGATAGAGAGCAAGCAGGAGAACCAAAGAGAAAGGAGATGAGAGAGAGAGAGAGAGAGAGAGAGAAAAAGAGAGAGAAACTGAGCAAACAGAGAGATACCAACTAGGACGGGTGAGACTAGCAGTTGACCCTGGAGAAAGATCAAAATTGAGGAAAGAGCCGAACAAACACACAACCCGCATGCAAGGGTAAGTGAATTGGGATTTCTCACGGATCCAACTAAGCGCACATATTTCGATTAACCAGATGAAGTTGAGTTTTGCTTAAGAAATGTTAAGGTTTTTTGGTCTTGATGAAATTTATCTGACATTTATTTTACTATTTCCTCAAATTACAAAATCCTAGATTTAGTATTTAATTTTTAAGGAAATTTTCGGTCAGAGTTTTGGCAAAACTAAATTTAAGATGTTATCTAATAATAAATATTAAAATAGTAAACATTAGATTCTACTTTTGAATTACAAAATAATCTACAAATATGTTTAGGGCTATTGAGGGACAACGAATAAAAATGCAAATAATATACAAGAAAATTTTATTAGGATTTAAAATATTATTATAATTTTATTTTGTCGAAATAAGGGTGATTACTATGGTCAATTAAAATATGTGTGTTTATGTATGTATGTATGTATGTATGTAATTATATATATATATGAAGGGATGATATACAAATTATATATTGAAATAAATTAGAAGTTAAAAATATAATTATAGTGATATACCAAGCATTAAAGGGTGTCTAGCAGTAACTATGACTTTTAAACTGGAATAAGAATATAATTTAATTAATTACAATTTATAAGAGAAACATAATTAATAGAGAGAATAAACTAAATGAAAGTTTATTATTTAGTAATGTATATTGAAAATAAAAGTTGTATGGTTATAGTTTCATTAAAAAATATGTTAAAATATCAAACTTCTAACCCAAAGTTAGAAATTGACTTTGCTTAACTACTTTGTCTTTGGGTCCTATAACAAAAGCATAATGTTCATCAGCTACCAAAAAAGTCTTTACCCTTGCATATATTTTAGTTTAATCTAAATTAGTTGCACTTCAAGTAGAATGCTTCCATAACTCGATGAGATAAAAGAATGGAAGGAAACATAATTGTTAATGATGAATTATGCGATGATTACACTAGAGAAGCTAATGGGAGGATATCTAGTGAATGTAATAAACAAAAAAATTGAACGAGATTGGATGAACAATGATAAAATAGAATGAGATGGTATGAGCATCTAAGGGAGAAAAAACACCCCCCCTTGAATAGAGAATGAGGATATAACTTCTAGAGATGAAATTTGATGGCTAAAATAGTTACTACATTAAATGAGAATTTCATAAAGATTTAAAAGATAAATGCTATAAAATTGCAATTAGCAAACTATATTATATGGATATGAGTGCTAGGTAGGCCGAAAGACATTGACAAACAAGTTGAGGATGAAAAAAATAAAAATGTTAAAATAAATGCGAGGCAAAACCAACAAGAATAGAATGACAGTATTAACATATATTAAATATTAAATAATGAAAAATAGACTTATGCGTCTTGTCCATATCCAACAAAAAGGTGGAAGAAACGTGAATAAAAAGGATTAAATAAAATAAATGGCAAATTAGTAAGATAAAAAAAAGGTGGATCAAGATAAAAGGGTTAAATGATGTGCAAAAAGTTTGTTTAACATAGGTTTAAGATGTCAAATTGCACTTAATATGAAGGAATGAAGAATAAGAGTCTATGAAAATGATTGGAATAAGACTAATAGTGAAGATGAATATAACAATTAATGACTTTTCACACTCAAGATAAGTATCATACCATTGATGATGGCAATTTTGTTAATCATATGTAAAGATAAAAGTGCTGATTTTTGGACTCCAGTACGTCAACATAATGAAAATTAACTCTTCAAGTTCAATTAATCATTATGAATTGCATATCGCAAAAAATCATTCCCCCAACAACTACAATGGACCTATTACAGCTCCTATATAATAATTAAATAATAAAACGCACAAAAAAAAAACTTCTTGATGCTAGGATGATGGAAGCAGAGTTATATAGAAACAATGAATCAAAGCAGTGTAAAGAAGCATACTCTATGTTCTTGACGGGAAGCTTCAGAGAGGTATGCATTAATTGATGGAGAAAGGAGATCAGAATACTTGGGCATAATGGGCCCTTCAGAATCAGGACTACGAGAGCTAGAGTTAATTAGCAAGCAATCCCCTTCTCTCCGATGCTGTAATAACAAGGAAAGACTATGAGCCAACTGACATGTAATTGTCACCAAATGAGATGAATTATAAAGATTTTAAAGCTGTTATTTATTTATTTATTTGTACAGACCTCAAAAAGAGTAAGGCATTCTTCTAGAAGCTTGAAAAACAGTCTTGTTCGAGCAACACCCTGCTGCCATGCTTTAACAAGGAATGCATCGTCTAGATTTCTCATGACTTGCAGGAAGACAATTAAGACTTCCCGTTTCTCTACAGTATTCAGATTGTAGAATACAGGCATCTCATCAAGAATCTGCAACATGAATATAGACTCAATCAATTCATTAGATGGAAACCTGTAGACAATAACAGCTACATATAGGATGCCGCAGCCACTAAACCTTTAATAATTGTTCCAACAATAGCTCAACAATATCAGTTAAATGATTGCATATATAATAATGCTTTTAAATCCTTTTAACCTTTAATCATTACTCCATTCAACAAACAAGATGAGGTTGAATTTGCATGATAATCATATTATCTTAAATTCTTCAACGATATAGAATAATCTACAATGTTGGGATCCGTAAGAGTGCTTGTAGCATTAAGAACTGCAAGGTAAACTTTTGCTTTATTGTCTACAAGATAATTGAGATAACTATGTTGTATAGAATTATCCTTAGGTCAAAGTCACACCTTAGCAGCCTAAGCATTATAGCTGACAGTGGTTCATGTGATATAATAAGGCCGTCGATGAAAATTATCTCTCGGGTGAAAAAAGAATGATCACATAAATATGACAATAAAATAATATAATCTAACAAACTTTTAGAAAAAACAAAGTAAATTATATGTTTCATCCATTTCTAAAAATACAGTGGGAATTCTATTTCATCTAGTTGTAAATAGACAAATTGAAAAATAGCTTAGATCATGGAGCAAAACAAATATAACATTTGCAAACCAAGGATCCTATCATCAAGACTTTGACTCGAACTCATACATGTATTTTAAGCACGTATAACTTCAAAACTTTCTGTGAAAGGTTCCATTTACATTGCAAACAAAGCAGAAGGAATAACAGAATTATAGTAGTTTCCCTAAATTTTCTCATCTATTATAATCAGAAATAGACAATATTTTCTTTGAGCAGATTTAAAAATGGACCATTGCCTTTCGGTTGGTGAAGAAAACAAATAGTCAACACATACAAAATGATTTCACCAACCGCTGATCAAAATTTTGGAGCTCACTTTATAAAACTGTCATATCTAATAATTTATGATTTATCAAAATTTGATGACCTTTCTCCTTCAAGCCTCTTATTAGCATATGCTATATAAGTATAACCAACTCCACGAAGCTGTTAAAGCACTTCTAGGATGTAACTGTCAGTTGAACCGATTGAGCAGGTGAGCGGAGCAAGTTTGAATGATATTAAGAGGACGCAACTCCTCACATGAACAAATCGATTTTGATCTGTTTGGTAGAGTCAAAGACCAAAAAAAAAAAAAAAAGTTTGTGTGCTAGGGCTGTGACTTGAATTGGAGGGGAGAGAGAGAGAGAGAGAGAGAGAGAGAGAGATGTTAGCTAAGGAAAATATGTTGCTATTAGCACGAACCCCACTTCTTAGGCTTAAGGTTCCACTTTTCCTTGAGATAGATTGGATGTTAATTAATCGGATTTCCCCCGATAATTATATCTAGGTTTATTTAGTTCAGGGTTCCTACTTCTTATGAGCGCAAGCTCGCATAGTTAATTATCCCTTCTATCACGTAGAAGAGAACTCTTGATTAAGGATGAATTAATTTTAGATGTGCAAGTGCTTTAACCTTGGTTGTGGGGGATGGAGGTAGACCCGATCAAGGTCCCATGGTTCTGTCATCCCGGGAATACCGTAGGTTTCAGTCTACCAATACTAACAATTATTGATCGTAGTATCCAGAAAGTCTGATTAGCAGCCATGGGTTTCCTTCTCTCAAGGATCCCGAGTAAACTGAAGTGGTTATATGTGGGTTTTAGTGCTATGGTGGTTTGGTTTCGATTGAGGCTTACGCCTCCGCTTGGAAGTTGCCCGTAATTTAGGTTTAGATCAGGACTTACGACTCCATTTAGGAGTTGCCCGTAGGTTTAAGTTTAAGTCGAGGCTTATGGCTCCGTTTAGGAGTTGCCTGTATGTTTAGGTAGGTCTTACGTCTTCTATATTAGCATGTATGTTTGGGTAGGTCTTACGACTTCCACATTAGATGTAGCATTTAGGTTAGCTTTGTTGACCTATAACTATCGGCCAAACCCGACACCTCATTCGGTTTGCATGACCCAATTTCCCCCAATACCAAAACCGCCCATGATCGCACAACCGTCACTACTCACGACATAAAAGAGAGAAACCTCTCCCATTCACAGACTCAGGCATTCAAAACCGGAAGAAAATCTCATACAAGAAAAGGAAACTTACCTCCCAAGCCCCGACTCCCACGCCGAAGCTGCTTCTTCCTCTGCACTCGACGTGCCCTAGCCGACATTCTGTTCCATCTCCGGCCACGACTTCTCTACATCTGCCGGCAGAAACCAACCGCCAACCTTCTGCGATCGACGCTTGCTCCTCGCTGTCCGAACCCGACATGCCCTAGATCTGGACGAACTACCCGTCGGACCGCCACTTTCCTCCAATGCTGACTCCGGACTCGTCAGCCTGCTACCTCCGCCATCGACCAAGGACCCGCCGAACTGACGCCGCCGCTGTCTCTGCTCCCGCTCGCAAGTTGTCCGTCCCCATCTCCCTTTGCCCAATCGGGCTCCCTCTCCACATGCCTATGTATATTAGTTATAATATATAATAATAATATAATATATATTATATTATAATAAATATATTATGTTATATTATACATGTTATATTAGAATATGTATTATTATTATTTCTATATAATAATAATATATATTATACTATATTATGTTATATTATAATAAGTATATTATTATTATTATTATTATTATTATTTATTATTATTATTATTATATTAAAATGAAATTAAAAAGAAAAATAAAGAGAGAGATGGAGAGAAATAATTTGCAAGCAGATGGGAGCAATATGAAGGAAGTTCCGGGGTTGAGCCAGTCCCCTGAAGCTCTCGGTCGTCAAGATTATCCGACTAAGGGAGCGCAGACATTACTCTTCCAATCTCCTCCTCGTCGATTTATTCCGACCGAGTCGAGCCCTCCTTACCTCCTGGCGTCAGGGAGGGGACGTCGGAAGGCTGCCGAAATTTCCTCCAAAGTTTTGAGAGTTAGCCAAATTTTTGGAATGATTGAAAAATGCTCAAATGATCATTCAATTTGAAAATAATTATAATATTAATTAATTGATAAATTAAAATAAGAAAAAGGAATCTCCAATCGAGCATCTGCAATCAACTACAATCTGCATCCAATCATCGACAACCATTCGATTTGCAACCAATCTTCGCCAATCAATGCTTTTGAAGACTTAATCGCCTCGCCGTCGATTCGCTCCGGTCGAGTCGAGCCATTCCTTACCTCTCGGCGCCAGGGAGGGGACGCCAGAAGGCTGCCGAAATTTTCTTTAAATAAAAATTCGAAAAAAAAAAATAAATTTTCATAAGGAAAATTAATGAATTTGGATGAAAATGAAATAAAGAAAATAATCTTCCAAAAGACTACAAATTTCATTTAAAGTGCAAAGCTCCCCATAATGTTTTATGGATTTTGAAGATTATTGGAAGAGAAAATTTAGAAGGTTAAAGATCTAGGAAGCTTTCCAATAATAAAGTCTAGTTGCAAGGAATATTGCATATTAAGTAAAGTAATTTGGACTTCCAAGTCAAATTAAAATCTAATTCAAGAAAATGCTCAAGTTGGCTTTCAATTGAGGAAGATCTAGACATTATAAATTGTCAAGTTATTAAGATTTGTTGGTGGAAGAGTTACATAATGAAAGAAATGATCAAATACATCAGTGACTTATGTATGGAAGCGGATTTGGTGCTAACAACTTTTTAGGTACATGATTTGCAGTATCAACTTTAACTGTGAGATTGGTAACTAAAGCTAGTAAATGAATCAACATCTCTAAAATAAATATTCATTTGATAGATGATTTTTACTATGTTTTGAGTTATCAAGACATCTTACTTATGTTGCTTGTGAAAGGTCAAGATCAATTAATAAATTATTGTGTTAGGTTGAGCCAACTTCCTACAAATATGAAATAACTTCTAGGGCAATTGATCATTAATATCAATAAGTGCAACCCATCATGTTATTGTTGATGTTATAAAGCATTAATGATGTGTCAAACCAAGCTCCATTACTTAATGTATGCTTGTTAATGAATATGCCAAATAAGAGATTATAAATAAGACACTAAACCAGTGTTGTTCTTAATGCTCCTTAACAATGTAATCAAGACATGTGTGTGAGTTAAATGTGATAAGAGAATTGTCTTGCTCATGAAGGAAATAGATATAAGTTTTATTATACGATCTTCATCACAATGATAAAAACATATGATAGCATGAACATGAATATAGAGGCTCAAGATTCGAATGATAAAGATGCTTATAGTGAAAAGTGAAATCTAATACACTTATACGCCACCGGATCCGCAACATGTGTAAAAGCAGACAGAAGGCATTCGTAGGCCCTTAAATCAAATATCAGGCATTTTTCTAAATGAAATCACTTGATTAAATGGATGATATTTAAATATTTTAAAATGCCCCTTATATATTAAATATGATCCCTTGAACTAAATAAACTCTGCATGTGCTCCGACATACCTATTAAAGTTACAAATACAAATATTCGAGAATGCTGCGCAAAGTCAAATGATATAACCCGCATGTGCTCCAATCGCACATTTAAGTCCCAAATCCAACGATTCGAGAATGCTGCGTGGGTCTAATATTCAAGTTTCATCCTCCTCGAAAGGACTGGGGTCGACATGACTTGAATTACAAAATGCTTACCAAAATCCTACAAAAATACAAGTGACTTTAATGTCACCCCGATGATGGCTGCATTGACAAAAAATCTCAACTTGATGGGTTAAATCTCAAATCAAACAAAAGCTCAAATTCTTGAAATAAAATCTATCACTTAAAAAAACTTAAAACTAAAACACATCCACCTCCCGCAACCGTTTGCCGGGGGTGATAAATTTGAAATTAACCTCAGCTCATAAAGAGTGAATGTTGTGTCGGGTGTATCACTTTGATTCATCCTCAAACACTCTCTTGCCAACAGGTACGTGGCACGTACCCTCTGATTGGGTGGTTTTTCCGCAAAATGACACTATTATATTACAATCACGGCCAAAGCTCGTATGTTCCCTAAAGGCGTCAAACCCTTGAGTGATGAATTATAGAATATATTCGATAGGCATAAAGCCCTTTGTTAGCTAAGGTGGATTCAGATATATCCTCTTAGACAAACATCAACTCAGGTCTACAAGGTATTCTTGGACGAAGCAACCCATGGCTGCCGATAAGGTACCTTCTGTCAGGTTGGGTCGACTACCTCCTCTGACTAAGTAGACCAGGGAACATGACAGCCCGGGATGATGGAACCATGTGATCTTTATCAAGCTCGTCTTCATTCCCCCCACCACCAATTTTAAGTTTATGGTTATAAATCTTAAACTTCAAAATTCAAACCCTTAAAACTTTTGCTAGTATACGATAGATTCATAACCTATGTGACTTCTTTAATGACCAGCCTTAATCGAAAGTTCTCTCCTATTATCGGGAGGGGTAATTAACTATAGGGGCTTACGCCTATAGGAAACCAGAACTCAGATCAAAAAGTCCTCACAAAATGAGGGCGAAATCTCTAGGTAGTGTCTTATCTAAAACACAATCTGCCTTATGAAAATTCCCCCGGAACCTAATCTCGTTAAAACTCTCTGCTGTCATCGTCACACAAATACTTAAAAGAAAAATAGACGGATAGCGCAGAGAGGCCGGGATCACACACATAAAATGAAATTTTCGGAGCCCACGAGCTTTTAGAGTTCTGCACTTCACTTGGTAGCTTCTTTAACAGTTTGATTAAAAGTTGTCTTACAGTTTCAATTAGAAGTAGCCCAATTGTTTGGATAGGTCTTATGGCTTCTACATTAGAACTGGCCTATTGTTTGGCTTTTAGGGTTGTACTTCACTTAGAAGTTTTCCGAGCATGTGGGTCTTACTTCTTTACTTAGAAGTACTTGTTATGCCGGTCCAGCCTGGACCGGCCCAACCTGGACCGGCCCAGCCGGTCCGGGTCTTCTCCAGGCGGAAACGGAACAGAGGGGAGGCGGAAGAGGGAAAGGGCCAAGGGGTGGGGTCCACGTGCAATTCAAACATAGTTTAAGTGTTTTTGGAGGGAGAAGGAGGGGTAGAGAAGTCTTTTTGCTTTTAATTTGAATTAGATTGTACTAATAGGGAGTTATGGGGGGATTAGGTTATCATCTTGATTTTGAAAAGAGTTTTGTGTTCTAGGTTTTCTTGCTTGGGCTCTTGGCGTTGCCGGAGATTGTTGGAGAGTTGTTCTTCCTCTCGAATTGAAGAACATTATATCTTGCTTTGGTTTTGATCATCTACTAAGGGAATACAATTGTTTTCTATTGTTTTCCAACATTTTCTCCTTATTCTCTCAGTTTTTCTACTGTTTGGTGGCTGTTTTCTATTGAAAACAGTGGAATAATTGTGTTTTGGCAAGAATCCGATAGGAATCACTTGGAATATTCAAGTGGTACCTATCAAATTGGTATCAGAGCGAAGATCCGGACGGTGGGGGGCTGTTTTCCACTGTTTCGCTGCAGATTTTTGCTTTTCGGAAGGGATCCGGAGACCATTTTTTGGTTCCCATGGCATCTAAACGTGTAGAAGTCTTGGAGACCGAAGTGGGTCAATTTAAGGCGGATCTGGAGGAGAAGATGGCGACGTTGAGTGAGAATATGGAAGGGAAATTCATGGCATTGGAGGAGATGATGAAAAAGTTGTTGGAAGGGCAAGCAAGAGCTGTGCCAGCGGAGGAAAGAGGAGAAGGTAGTGGGAGCAAGGGTAAGGAGAAGGCAAATCCGGAAGGGGAAGATGAGGTGGAACTGCTTGGTAGCAATGGAAGAATGCTACATCGGGAGTCCATCAGGAGGGAAGAGCAGGAAAGAAGGAGAGACTTCAGGGAAGAAAGAGAGGATGATTGGCGTCGTCAGAGGCCCGACCCAGTGGACCGGCCATGGGGGATCCATAACCACCATGGCGGAGCGCGAGGGGAAGATGGCTATCGACGGCCGAGGAGGGAGGATGAGCCCCGATATGGAGAAAGAGGAACTTGGGAAGACCCCATTGCCTGGGACAGAAGAGGCCATGGGGGGAACAGAGCATACGGGATGGACACGAGGGCCAGGAAGCTGAAAATGCCTGTCTTCGAAGAGGGAAATGTGGATGAGTGGATCCACAAGGTGGAAACGTACTTTGCAGTGAATGGCCTTATGGAGGAGGAGAGATTGATGGCTGCTAGCATGTGTTTGGAAGGGGCGGCTTTTGCCTGGTTCAAGTACATGGATAAGTTGGATCCGGTGAGAACGTGGAGGGATTTCAAGGAGGCCATCAGAGAGAGATTCAGGGGGGGCAGCCCATGGGAGATCTCCGAGCAGTTCTATGCCCTCACTCAGGAGGGGACAGTGGAGGAATACAGAAAGAAATTCGAGAGTCTGGTGGGCGACATGGAGGGCTTATCGAACAGCACGTTGGGGGGAAACTTTATGAAGGGGCTCAAGCCAGAAATTAGGGATGCTGTGAAGGTCATGAGACCGAGAGACCTGAGGGAGGCAATGGAGTTGGCTCAGCTGGTGGAGAACCAGAAGACCAACGCTCGAAGTTGGCGGAACAACCACTCAGGAGGTCCCACCAGGACAACTACCACTTACTTGGCTCCAAAAGGGCCAAGCCCTAGTGTCCCTAGAGAGAGTGGAAAGGAGAAGAGCGGGGTGACTAGAACTGCAGGAAGCTTCAAGAAATTGACTGAGGAGGAGATGCAGGAGAAGAGGGCCAAGGGCCTTTGTTTCAGATGTGAGGAGAAGTTTGTTCCAGGGCACAGATGCAAGGATCGCGCTCTTCGGGCTCTCACCGTCTATATAGACGAGGCGCCTGAGGAGGGTGATGACTCTGATGAGGAGCAGAGTGACCCCCAGTTGGAGGTGGCCGAGGTATCCCTCAATTCTGTGATGGGATTTACTCCTAGTCATACCATGAAGGTGAAGGGGAAGATTCATGGGAGGGAGGTAGTAGTACTGATCGATAGTGGGGCAACCCACAATTTCATATCCACCCAGGTGGCGGAGGAGCTGGGGATGGAGCCTAATGAGACAGGCAGTTATGGGGTGATGATGGGGACAGGAAAGATTGAGTCTAGCACGGGGATCTGCAAGGGGGTGGAGATGAGCCTACAGGAGATCAAGGTGGTGGAGAATTTCCTACCCCTGAGGTTGGGTAGCACCGATGTCATTTTGGGCATGAAATGACTACAGACCTTGGGTGAAACCAAGGTGAACTGGGGAACCATGGTGATGGAACTGAGGGTAGAAGGCAAGAGGGTGAAGCTGAGGGGGGAACCAGGTTTGTCCAGAGCTGGAGTGTCACTCAGGTCGATGGTGAAAATTATCCATGAGGAAGGAGGAGGTTTCCTGGTGGAGTTGCAGAGCTTGGAGGATCAACAGGAGGGGGAAGAAAAACCCATTCCTGCGTTGGTTCAGCCCTTTCTACAGGAGTTCGAGGATGTGTTCCAACCTCCGGTGGGACTCCCACCTGACAGAGAGCGGGAGCATCAGATCATCCTGAAAGAGGGAGTCTCTCCTATCAGTGTGAGACCTTACAGATACCCTCAGGTGCAAAAAGATGAGATTGAGAAATTGGTGGGGGAAATGCTAGAGGGGGGGATCATTCAGCCCAGTGTGAGCCCTTTCTCTAGCCCAGTTCTGCTGGTGAAAAAGAAGGATGGGAGTTGGAGGTTCTGTGTTGACTACAGAGCTCTCAACAAAGACACAGTGCCTGATAAGTTTCCCATCCCTGTGATTGACGAGTTGATGGATGAGCTGCATGGAGCTGCTTTGTTCACCAAAATTGATCTGAAGTCAGGCTATCATCAGATCAGGATGAGGAAGGAAGATGTGCAGAAGACAGCCTTCAGGACTCATGAGGGCCACTACGAGTTTCTGGTGATGCCTTTTGGCCTCACCAATGCACCAGCCACATTCCAGGCATTGATGAACCGAATTTTCAAGCCACACCTTCGCAGGTTTGTGTTGGTATTTTTTGATGACATTCTCATCTATAGCAGGACTGAGGAGGAACACCTAGAGCACCTGAGAGTGGTGTTGGGGGTGCTGAGGGAGCATCAGCTGAAGGCCAATTTCAAGAAGTGCGACTTTGCTCAGGCACAAGTGGAGTACCTGGGGCACGTGATATCCCAGGAGGGAGTGGCTGCGGATCAGTCCAAGATAGAGGCAATGCTGGCCTGGCCTCAACCCAAGACCTTGAAGGGGCTCAGAGGATTTTTGGGACTGACCGGCTACTACAGGAGGTTCGTGAGAGGATACAGCACCATAGCAGGACCACTGACAGAGCTGCTGAAGAAGGATAATTTTTTATGGGGGGAAGCAGCTTCTGAGGCTTTTGAGAAGCTGAAGAAGGCCATGACGACGGTGCCAGTGCTTGCTCTGCCAGACTTCAATCAGGTGTTTGTGTTGGAGACAGATGCTTCAGGCTATGGATTGGGAGCAGTGTTGATGCAGAACCATAGAGCCATAGCTTACTTCAGTCAGATACTGTCGTCCCGGGCTAGGCTGAAGTCGGTATATGAGAGAGAGCTGATGGCTATTGTACTGGCCATCCAAAAGTGGAGACCTTATTTATTGGGCAGACACTTTATTGTCAGAACTGATCAGAGAAGCCTGAAGTACTTGTTGGAGCAGAGGATGGTCACAGAGGAGCATCAGAGATGGTTATCCAAGCTGCTGGGATATGATTTTGAGATCCACTATCGGCCAGGACTAGAGAATAAGGCAGCGGATGCCTTATCACGCTGTATGGAGGAGCTCCAGGGGATGGCGGTATCAGTACCTGTTCTGATAGATTGGGGAGCCATCAAAGAGGAGAGCATCCAGAATGAGGAGCTAAGGAGAATTAAAGAAGAGGTGCTATCAGATGAAAACAGCCACCCAGGCTAGTCAGTGGTGGGAGAAAGACTGTATTATCAAAGAAGGAGTGTGATCCCTAGGTCTTCCATTCATATTCCCCAACTGCTACAGGAGTTTCATGGGAGTGACATAGGAGGGCATTCAGAAGTGCAGAAAACTTATAGCCGGTTAGCTGCTGAATTGTACTGGAAGGGGATGAGGAAAGACATAGAGGAGATGGTGGCTAAGTGTGATACCTGCCAGAGGAACAAGTACATGACGATGGCACCAGGGGGATTACTACAGCCCCTGGCCCTACCAGAGAAGGTTTGGGAGGAGATCACTATGGATTTCATTGATGGACTTCCAAAATCAGAGGGGTATACGGTTATATTTGTAGTGGTCGACAGGCTGAGCAAATATGCTCATTTCATTCCCTTAAGGCACCCGTACACAGCAGTGTCTGTAGCAGCAGCTTTTGTGAGGGAGATAGTCCGCCTGCATGGGGTACCAGAGTCCATTGTTTCGGATAGGGACAAGGTGTTTCTGAGTCATTTTTGGAGGGAGCTATTTAGGATGCAGGGCACAGTATTGAAGAGGAGCACAGCCTACCATCCACAGACTGATGGGCAGACAGAGGTGGTGAATAGGAGCTTGGAGACATACTTGAGATGCTTTGTGTCTGATACACCAAAGCAGTGGGCCAAATGGCTAGCCTGGGCAGAATACTAGTACAACACCTCTTTTCACTCGGCTACCAAGATGACACCTTTTAAGGTGTTATATGGTAGGGACCCCCCACATCTGGTACACTACAGCCATAAGAGTACTCCTGTATCGGCAGTGGATCAGCATTTGAAGGAAAGAGATCAGGTGTTGGAAGAGCTCAAGAGGCATTTACTCAGAGCCCAACAGATTATGAAGAAGCAAGCGGACAGCAAAAGGAGGGATATACAGTTCGGAGTTGGGGACAAGGTCTATTTGAAGCTCCGACCATACCGACAGAGGACTATGGCCCAAAGGAGAAATGAGAAGCTCGCAGCGAGATATTTTGGCCCTTTTGAAGTGGAGGAGAAAATCGGGGAGGTGGCATATAGATTGAGGCTTCCTCCAACAGCCAGAATACACCCCGTTTTTCATGTCTCACAATTGAGGAAAGTGGTGGGGGAGCATGCAGTAAGCCCAGAACTGCCCAGCACATTGAGGGAGGACATGGAAGTGACACTGGAGCCTATAGCGGTAGAAGGAGTGCGCATCAATGAGAAGGGGAAAAAGGAAGTGAAGATTAGGTGGAGCGGCCTCCCAGACTATGAGGCCACATGAGAGCCACTGGAGAGGATTGCAGAGCAGTTTCCTGCCTTCCACCTTGAGGACAAGGTGGTACTTTGGAAGGGGGGTAATGTTATGCCGTGCAGGGCAGAAAAAGGGGGCTAATTAATCAAAAATTTTATATAAATACTACAGGTACTCCAATTGCTTAGCCCCCAAAAAATAAAAAGGAGTGTGGCCAAGTGTGGCTAATTGATTTAATTTAAAATGCATATATATAACTGCTTGGGATGATTTTTTTTAGGATAACCCTGCAGGTGGTCTAGATTTTCTTTCTTTTTCTGTGAAATGTAATGTAAATGTAAATGTATTTGAAAATTATCATAAATGTGAAAGTGATTTTGAAAGTGGGATATTACATCCAATTTGGAATCCAAAGAAAGGAGAATATACCTTAAAGGATTATTCTCTTTTATTTGGAAAGCCAAATTAGGATGATTCAATATCCAAATAGAAAAGAAAATACCCCTCATAGGGATGAGTTTCTTTTCATTTGGATATCCAGAACCCGACGGACTTGAGAAGTTCGTAGAAGAAGAAAAGACAGAACGAGAAGATTGAAGAAGGAAGATGAAGAAATGAAGATTCAAAGAACAGTATATCCCATTTCAAAAATCACTTGCGTCATTCTTAGGATTAGAATCCGGGTTTGTTGTCAGTGGTGCCCGGCCACTTTACTTTTCTGCAAATTCTGGGTGTAATATGGACATTGGACATTGGACATTATATTTGGATTATTAAAATTGATTGTTTACATTGTTTATGCAGTAGATTTTTTTAGGACCTTGCATGCCGTGTTTTGTTTTAACCTGGATTCGAATCGGAGAGATTTTTTTCGTAAGGGTACGCTTAAAATTCTTTTACTTGTAATTAAAAATAAAAATTTTTAGGCTCACATAATAACTCTAACGTTCTAAGAAGTAAGCTCAGGACCGCCGAGAGTCAGCATAAGCATATTATTACTTTCTCTTCCTTGTTAGGCACCTCCCCGCCTGCGGGTTCTGGCAGACCACTTGACCTATGAGGGTGCAGTTCTGTCAAGGGGAAGTTGTGCAATCTCTAGGAAAAAACCTATTTTCTAAGCCTAATTTTTAAACTGCTTCATTATTATTTTATGCATTCGAGTCAATTAGCATGCATTGCATTAGATACAAATTAAAAAGAGTCTAAAATATTAATTGCATTTCTAGACATTTTTCACCCTACATAAGTCAAGGGGCCAATTAGGAACTGTCTTAGATGTCGGCCCCCCAATTCCTTAAAACTTAAACGTCCCTACCCATCTTTCATAAAAGACTGGATACATGATTTTAAAGCGCCTAGGTGGTTAGCTGGCTCCCCAATCCAGGCCAGGGTAAGTCCAGATTTGCACTTCATTAGTTAGGTTCGGGTCACTATTTTATAGTACCCAAATTAGATTTAGGTTCTGAGGCGGATTCTTTTTAGATCTTAAGTCCTCGCCCTCTAGGAATATAATCCCAAATTTCTAATAAAATGTTAACTCAAACATATAAATTTCTCATAAAATGTAAAGCCCAACATAGGATAGGCTGAGGTCGTCTCTGAGCTTCTCAGAATCCGACGCCTCCTACTTTTCCTCCTTTGACTCGCTAATAAATGTTCAACATTGAGCTTTCTCCTTGAAAAATTCCTGCTTCTATTTCCTTGTCTTTTACTTTGTAGTCAAAAGGGTATGAAATCACTACTTTAATCGAGAGTTTTCTTAGGAGCTTTTCTCCTAGGATGTAATTAACTATAGGGGCTTGCCTCTATAGGGATTTGAGAACCACATACTAAAATAAATCTTATTTTATTCGTATAAAACAAGGGAAGAATCTTTGGGAAAGTAGATATTTTTAAAACCTTATTTCTAATTTTGAATAGACTTGTAGAATGTTATTATTATCTTTTCAGATAATATAATATTATACTTGTTATATTTAACTTTAGAAATAATGAATTTTATAAAACTCATTCTCGCTTTTGGATATCTTGAAGAATGTTATGTTCGTCTTTTAAGATGATATAATATTTTTCTTGTCATATCTAAATAAAAGAATGAATAAACTTTTTTCAAAAAATGTATTTCTATTTTTAAACATATTCTATAGGATTTCATGTTCATCTTTTAATATGATATGTTATTCTTTGAACTATGTTTGATTATAGAAATATCAATTTTCAAAACCCTATTTTGATATTGAATCCATTGTAGAATATTGTGTCGGCCTCTCGAGACCGTACTTTATTCTTAATGCAGTATTCGATTACAAAAATAGGAGAAAATCAAATCTGCGTGGTGATACATAAATTTTCCCACCAAGGTTTTTCTGGCGACTCCGCTGGGGATCAATCCTCTTTCCATCTTTAGCAGTGTTTTATACCCTTTAATCGGTAGTATACTTATGCTCGTCATAGGTTGTAACTACTTTTCTTCCGCCGGTTCTTTTATTTATTTCATTCTTGGATAATTTGGCCGGTATCTAAAAAAAATTTTTTTAGAGGTCTTATTTTGGACCCCGTTAGAAAATTAACGGGAAGCTCCTTTATACGACCTTTTTGTAAATTAAATCCCTATGCTAATTCGAATGTTGTAGTTACATTTTTTTGTAACTTGATGTTTGAGTTAGCACTGGGTCCAAAATCAATTTACTCAATCTTTAGTAATATGTATAGTTACTTCTTTTAGTAACTTAATGTATTATTTGGATTGGGTCCAAATTTTTTTTTTTTAATTCTTCAAAAGTTTAAACTTCTCTGTGTCCTAACCAACATATTGCAGTTATATATTTTTATAACTTGATATGTGATTAGACAAATCCTAAGAAAATTTGAGCTTTTAAATCAAATCAAAGTTTTCTCCTTATCTAAACTAACATATTATAGTTATATATTTTTATAGCTTAATATGTGTGGTAGGACAGGGTTCAAAAGCTCAAACCTTTAAATCAAAACTTTCTGCTTGTCATAATAACATATTGCAGTTACATATCCTTTGTAGCTTGATATGTTTGCTAGGACAGGGTCCAGAATCTGATATATGCAAGATTTTCAAGATTAAATTCAATTTGATTTGAGAAAAGTTTGAAGGTTCGAATACAAGTTAAGCTTATAAAAATAATTTTGCTAGAGAAAATAGCAGGTTGATTTCTTTTAAAAAGAAATTTACCTCCATCTTCCTTAAATTGTAATTAAAACTTCATTGTGGTTGACTCCTCTAAACATTTAAAGAATAAGACCAATGGTTATCAATGCTAAAGTAAAAAGTGTGTTCCCTCCCTCCCTCCCTCCACTTGGGTAGATTAACGCTTTAGATGAAGATACATTTAATCTCATTTCTTTTTGGAACCTCAAAGCACAAAAGTTTAGCTAATTTTGCTAGGTTCCTAGCAATTGCTGAATTAAATTCAAATATATTTTCAAATCTTATATTCAATCGTATTATAATTTTTCTAATCTTAGGAATGAATAATTATTGGTTGATATATTGAAAGTTTAAAAATCATTCTAAATTCCCTCACCTTTAAACCTTCTTGTAGGTTAAAGTTTAATATGCCTTTAAATCCTATTTCCTAAGAGTACTACATGGATACGACGATTTGTCCTCTACCATGTGGTTTAACTCCAATAGAATGTGGATCTTAAGGTATGCGATGAAGATAAATAAACAAATTACATAAAAGTTTTTGTTTATCATATGTAGTTTTCTCTTATGATAATATTTTATAAATCAAATATTAGCTAAGTTTATTCTTGGCTTTATTATTACATTTGAGAAAACTCATGAGTACTTCTTGTTAAAGATTGATCATCTTAAATTTCATTTGAGTCGAAAACTTAGGACAATTCAAGTTTCTTTATTAAGGTTAACCCATTATATGGTTAACATTTCATTTATCATGTGGTTTTCCCTCAAAATTAATTAATACATCTTGAATTGATACTAAGTTAATCGATTTCATAACATCTTTAATGGTTTCCTTCTTCAGTAGTGATAAAAAAAAATTATCATATTTGGGTTCACCCATTATGATATCCATAAATAACTTCTTTTAAATTAAGATTTATGTCAAATTGAAATTGGATGAGATGGAAGTCTTATTCATCTTTTTATCATTATAAATCTCATAGGCATCTTATGAATTGATGAACTTATTTTTATCTCAGCTAAGTTGTTTATTCATACTATAGGACCAGTCCAATTTATAAATTCATCTTTCTTATATAAGAGGGTTAATTTTTTCACTCTTATACTTGGAAGATGATTTTACAATTGAAATAATTATTTCAAGATTTAAATAAAGGAAGCCTCTTTAAAAAAAAAAAAGGTGAAGAAGGAAAAGAAAAGAAAAGAAAAAAGAGACACATTAAAAAAAAAAAAGAAGGCTTCCCTTTCTAAATCTTGAATATCATAGGACCTGTTCATCCTTTAGTATTTTTAACACTTGACTTTGAGAATTCAAAATTTTTGGTTCATCATCAAGTATTGATGTTTTATTAGATGCAAAATATATATCATTTAAAGAATTTAGAAAGATTGGACTTCTACCTCTACTTTAATTTTCTTTAGATATAGTTCTTAATTCAAAAAGAAGAAAAAGATGAAGAAGGAAACCCCAGTTTTGCTTGTAGAGAGCTTTGATCTGGGTTAACAAAATCTAAATCTTGAGACCTCTCTAATTAGTAATTTGAGTAGGTCAGTTCATATATTCAAATCATTTTCAAGAAAAATTACATATATGATCAATCTAAATGGAATTGTAATGGTGCTGGTTGTACATTATTGGGTTTCACATATCTAACCTAATTGAGATGTATAAACAAACCATGATCAAAAAATCTTTAACTCTCTTTTGAACATCTTCCAATTTAAATGAGATTCTAGACAGGATCCTGATGCTGGATGATGTATAGTGATATTTATATATATAAAAATCACTTTCTTTAGGTTCAAAATTTTGAAACTAAACTAAAGGACATCCCTTAGTTGGCTCTGAGATGATTGTCTAATGTTCTCATTCACCATTGAGAGGATATCATGTTCAAGTTTAAATCTATCATTGACTGAACTAGGATGTTAGAATATGAGGGGTTCTATCCTTACTGATGTTAATGATATTTTTGTTTGAATCTTTGCCAAATGTCAAATCAAAATCAAACTACAATTTGACCTAGTCAATTATTGACTAATCTTGGATGTTAGAATTGGAGGGATTCTATTCCCGATAAAGTCTATAATGGCTTCATCAAATAGATATAAAATTCAATTCAAGGTATATCTTCAGCTTATTCGAATCGGATGTTAGAGTCTAAACAACTCTATTCCTGTTACCATTGAAATTCAAAATATTTGAAACTACAATTTTCTTTAAAGAAAGTTGTTAAGTTTTGATTATTTAATTAAAACTTAATTTGGTCATATTCAAACTATTTAATTCAGAGTGAGTCAACCCATCCTTCGTTGAGTTTTTGAATCTTTTCCCATCTGTCATTTTCATTGGGTTAAGATGATTAAAACTTAAACGATCACTATCAAATATTATAAGAAAATTATCAAATAAAAAAATAAAACTTTCACTTTTTGATGAAAATCAAACTTTTCTCAATCATTGTAAATATTTGATATTCCTTGGTACTTTCACTATAAAGGATGCTCAAATATTCTCCTTGTTCTTCAACAACTCATGCAAAAGTATCATGTTGTATTTAGTTCTCCTAGAACATGCAAATGAGGACTCTAAAAAATTCATATGATTTTCTTTGAGTTACTCAAAATAAATTCAATCATAGAATGAATATTTAATCAGGATCTTGCATTCTTCCTTTGGTGTTTGAGAAGCTTTGATAAATATTTACTTTTCAAAGATGATCGAACAACCACCTTCTTTTTCCTTTCTTGACATATGATGATCCGATATAAAAAACACAATCCCTAGTGGATTGTTTGTAAGTTATATAGATCATGTATAATGGAGGAGAAAATAAAATTTTCAATCCAATAATTTCAAGACTATCATTCAAATATTTTTTTTCCCCTTCTAGAAAATGACATAAGCAAAAGCTTTTGATCTCTAGTAGAACATTTGTAAGTTGTCAATGTCATTTGTGATGAAAGGGAAATGATCCATGGCTTTAAAGAAATCAATTATACTTCTAAATTCTAAAGTTTAAATCAGTCTTTAGGTCTAAGTCCGCTTTTACGTCATCCTATTGGCTTTTTGGCTTAAGTCCGCTCTTACGGCAGCCAATCCTGTTTAAATCGGTCTTTAGGTCTAAGTCCGCTTTTACGGCATCCTATTGGCTTTCTGGCTTAAGTCCGCTCTTACGGCAGCCAATCCTGTTTAAATCAGTCTTTAAGTCTAAGTCCGCTTTTACGGCATCCTATTGACATCTTTGGAGTTAGGAGTAAGCATCCCTAGTGGCATCCTAATCTTCATTCCGAGGAGAAGTATAAGCATCCCCAGCGGCATCTTCTCTTCATTAAATGTTAAATCTTAAATCCGTCTTTAGGTATAAGTCCTCCTACGGAATCCTATTGACATCCTTGAAGTTAAGAGTAAGCATCCCTAACGGCATCCTAATCTTCATCCCGAGGAGAAGTATAAGCATCCCCAGCGGCGTCTTCTCTTCATTAAATTCTAAATCTTAAATCCGTCTTTAGGTATAAGTCCTCCTACGGCATCCTATTGATATCTTTGGAGTTAGGAGTAAGCATCCCTAGTGGCATCCTAATCTTCATCCCGAGGAGAAGTATAAGCATCCCCAGCGGCATCTTCTCTTCATTAAATGTTAAATCTTAAATCCGTCTTTAGGTATAAGTCCTCCTACGGCATCCTATTGACATCTTTGGAGTTAGGAGTAAGCATCCCTAGTGGCATCCTAATCTTCATTCCGAAGAGAAGTATAAGCATCCCTAGCGGCATCTTCTCTTCATTAAATGTTAAATCTTAAATCTTTCTCTAGGTATAAGTCCTCCTACGGCATCCTATTGACATCTTTGGAGTTAGGAATAAGCATCCCTAGTGGCATCCTAATCTTCGTCCCGAGGAGAAGTATAAGCATCCCCAGCGGCATCTTCTCTTCATTCTATTGACATTCTTGAAGTTAATCTTGATTTATAAAAAGATTTCATTCAAACCAAAATCACATTCAAAATCTCTAATTCATGCCAAACTACGTTCAAATCACTGAAGCATCAATGCCAACATCAACTTCAAAATCAATAAATCAGCTCGAAACTCTATCAACATTTATCCTAATTTTCTATCAAACCTCAAAATCTTTTCTCAAATCTTCAACTTCAATTTTGGATCTAGTTGATCGTTTCGGTCAACACCAATACGCACGATAAACTTTGGCAAGTTTATCATGCCTATTGGGGGTCCATTTGTTGACCTCATTGTTCGAGGTCAATTTCCCCAAATCCAATTCTAGCACCTAGGTATTCGTAGTCTAGAGTAGACATCACCCATAGGATTTCCCTTAGGTGGATGTCCACTGACGTAGCATCGACTCGAGCCTATCATTCAATTCGAATCAAAATCAATTCAATCCAATTTCAATTCAACTCCAAACAAACTTAATTCAAATTCAATTTATGATTCATCGATGTCAATCGACTCAATCTAATTCATTTTCGATCAAATTGATATATCATTGGGCTTAAAACAACTCACCAATCAAATCAAATCAAATTAACTCAAATTGAATTCGATTTCAATGGTTTTGATTAACCCATTTTGACTCGTCATAATTATATATATAATAATAATTGATACGTCGTCAACAATTATCTTAATCGGACACGAATCTCGATGCAAAATCAAGTTTGGAAACTTCAAAAACTAATTCGGAGACCATCCGAATTCCGATTTCAGCAAACTTATAGTCGAACTGAGCGTCTCAGGAATACAAACCCAACAACACCAAGATCAACTCAATCCGAGCCCAAATGAGTCCGAATCAAGGGCTCAAAGCGCTGTTGGAAGATTCAAACCGCAATTTGAGTTATCAAACAGTCTCTGATTTTGACGAGCTTATACTCGAATCGAACGGCTCGACGAGACGAATCCAATGAGCCCAAGATCACCAAATTCCGAAATCATTAAGTCCTTCAAAAGTCCAACGAATGGTCCACGGTCAAAGGGTTCAGCAACAACCCATAACCACCCACTCTCCCTCTCCCTCAACCTATAACCACCCACTCTCCCTCTCCCTCAACCAAAAAACGTTCCAAGCCTCCCTCCTCTCATACATGACACATTCAAGCCTCCCTCCTCTCATACATGACACATCCAAGCCCCATTCGTCGCTCCTACAGCAGTTGCATGCCGACAATCTTCTAAATCTTGGGTAATTTCTTCTACATCCTCTCCATCTTCTTCTTCTCTCATTCTTATTTGATTTAAGTCAAATGTCAAGGAGTTAAAGTTTGATCTTTTTTTTTTAATATGAGAAGATTTCTTGAACTCATTTTCTTAAGTTTTACTAATGTTAGTTCCCACGTCTTTCCCTTCAATATGATCTTGACAGTGAAATGAAATAAATTATTATGGTTTCTTTATATTACATAGTTACTATTCTCATCTCAATGTGATTAAGTGGCTTTGCATGAATAGCTATATACATGTGTTCTCGAGGCTTACAAAGTTGTTGGAAAGATAATATGTTTTATGTCGGAAAACTTCATTAGTTTTGGAAAGTAATGAAGTTGGTTTTAATTCTTTCTTTGAATTGTATTTGGTATAAGTATTGAATTGGAAAGTGAAAACGTTGAATTTCTATAAATGTGAAAATTGTGTATTTTAAAAAAAATGGAAATTTTTTATATTGAAGGATGAGAATAGTTTGTATTTTGGAAAGTGAGATAGAATGTGTGTATGTGATAAGTGATTGTAATGTGTGTAGAAAAGTAGAAATTATGTGATTTGGAAAGGTGAAAGACTGAAAGGTTTATGTTTTGAAAGGTGAATCATGTATAACTTGAAAAGTGAAATGTATATATGAGTTGAAAAGTAAGAGTAAAATGTTTGATTTGTGGAAAGTGTGCATTGGAAAGTGTGTAGATTTTGAAAAATTAAAATGTCGGTAAAAAAAAAAATATGTGCTTTGAAAAATGGAATTTAAGGTTTGTGAAAAGTGAGAAAGGTAGAGAGAAAGGTTAGATTGTGAGATTAAGATGTGGGTGAATGTGAAAGTGTTTGTGTTGAAGAATAAAGTGTTTGAAAGGGTGAGAATTGGAAGTTAGATTGTTAAGAAGCAAAAATGTGAGATGATGGAAAAGTCTATGTTGGAAAAGAGAGAATCGTATATCTTGAAAGTAGAATTGTATGAGCTTTGGAAAAGAAAATAAAACTAAAGAATATGATTGTGATTTTGGAAATGAAAAGTACATGATTTTTGAAAGTGAATGTGTAATTGTTGAAAAGTAAAATGAAATGACAGGTTGGAAAAGTGATTTGTATGTGTAGAAGATGAAGTAAATTGTGTGTTTTAGGAGGTAAGATATTTTGGAAAGAGTGTAAAGTGTATAGATTTTGAAAGATTAAAATTTGAAAAGGTTAAAAAGTGCAACTTGTGGGTGTTTTGAAAAGTGGAGCTCAAGTGTATTTCCAAAAGTAAATGGTTCAAAAGCAAAGCAACAAAGCCAGCGTTCAAGCCCGAAGAAAGGTATGTCTTTATTTTCAGTAAATTTCAATTATTTTATTATTATTTATTAAAAGTGTTTCTAATCCCTGTTTTTCCATTATTTGCATGAACTGTGATGAACGGTACGAGTCGAGGGAACAAAAGTACAAGGAGCTAAAGGCGTCAGTCGCCTCTATCCAACCGGGTAGAGGTGCTACGGGTGGAACCACCGGGTCGTAGCCCTCGGTGACTGTGAGTATTTCTAAATTTAGAAAATCTTTAGGGACCCCTTGATGTGGTGTGCGCAAACCCTTCCTTTTTAAGTCCCTGTAGTAACTTCAATTTAATTAGAATTACTTTTTTGCTCTTAGATCCCTAAACCCCTTTACATGTACGAAATGTCTTAAGGGTTAGTAATAACAAATTTTTATCCCATATAACAGTAGTGACACTTAAGGACAAAAATTAAGGATCGGGTCTTAGAAAACTTAGATTATGATGCATGTACACTTTAAGGTAGAGACATATAACATAGAAAACTTAGTGACATTCATTATTATTATTATTATTATTATTATTATTTTATTTTTACTTATTTATTTAACAAATTAAATTTACTTTTCAACAATTACACATTCACTTTCAAAAATCATGTACTTTTCATTTCCAAAATCACAATCATATTCTTTAGTTTTATTTTCTTTTCCAAAGCTCATACAATTCTACTTTCAAGATATACGATTCTCTCTTTTCCAACATAGACTTTTCCATCATCTCACATTTTTGCTTCTTAACAATCTAACTTCCAATTCTCACCCTTTCAAACACTTTATTCTTCAACACAAACACTTTCACATTCACCCACATCTTAATCTCACAATCTAACCTTTCTCTCTACCTTTCTCACTTTTCACAAACCTTAAATTCCATTTTTCAAAGCACATATTTTTTTTTTTACCGACATTTTAATTTTTCAAAATCTACACACTTTCCAATGCACACTTTCCACAAATCAAACATTTTACTCTTACTTTTCAACTCATATATACATTTCACTTTTCAAGTTATACATGATTCACCTTTCAAAACATAAACCTTTCAGTCTTTCACCTTTCCAAATCACATAATTTCTACTTTTCTACACACATTACAATCACTTATCACATACACACATTCTATCTCACTTTTCCAAAATACAAACTATTCTCATCCTTCAATATAAACAATTTCCATTTTTTTTAAAATACACAATTTTCACATTTATAGAAATTCAACGTTTTCACTTTCCAATTCAATACTTATACCAAATACAATTCAAAGAAAGAATTAAAACCAACTTCATTACTTTCCAAAACTAATGAAGTTTTCCGACATAAAACATATTATCTTTCCAACAACTTTGTAAGCCTCGAGAACACATGTATATAGTTATTCATACAAAGCCACTTAATCACATTGAGATGAGAATAGTAACTATGTAATATAAAGAAACCATAATAATTTATTTCATTTCACTGTCAAGATCATATTGAAGGGAAAGACGTGGGAACTAACATTAGTAAAACTTAAGAAAATGAGTTCAAGAAATCTTCTCATATTAAAAAAAAAAGATCAAACTTCAACTCCTTGACATTTGACTTAAATCAAATAAGAATGAGAGAAGAAGAAGATGGAGAGGATGTAGAAGAAATTACCCAAGATTTAGAAGATTGTCGGCGTGCAACTGCTGTAGAAGCGACGAATGGGGCTTGGATGTGTCATGTATGAGAGGAGGGAGGCTTGGATGTGTCATGTATGAGAGGAGGGAGGCTTCGAACGTTTTTTGGTTGAGGGAGAGGGAGAGTGGGTGGTTATGGGTTGAGGGAGAGGGAGAGTGGGTGGTTATGGGTTGTTGCTGAACCCTTTGACCGTGGACCGTTCGTTGGACTTTTGAAGGACTTAATGATTTCGGAATTTGGTGATCTTGGGCTCATTGGATTCGTCTCGTCGAGCCGTTCGATTCGAGTATAAGCTCGTCAAAATCGGAGAGTGTTTGGTAACTCAAATTGCGGTTTGAATCTTCCAACAGCGCTTTGAGCCCTTGATTCGGACTCATTTGGGCTCGGATTGAGTTGATCTTGGTGTTGTTGGGTTTGTATTCCTGAGACGCTCAGTTCGACTATAAGTTTGCTGAAATCAGAATTCGGATGGTCTCCGAATTAATTTTTGAAGTTTTCAAACTTGATTTTGCATCGAGATTCGTGTCCGATTAAGATAATTGTTGACGACGTATCAATTATTATTATATATATAATTATGACGAGTCAAAATGGGTTAATCAAAACCATTGAAATCGAATTCAATTTGAGTTAATTTGATTTGATTTGATTGGTGAGTTGTTTTAAGCCCAATGATATATCAATTTGATCGAAAATGAATTAGATTGAGTCGATTGACATCGATGAATCATAAATAGAATTTGAATTAAGTTTGTTTGGAGTTGAATTGAAATTGGATTGAATTGATTTTGATTCGAATTGAATGATAGGCTCGAGTCGATACTACGTCAGTGGACATCCACCTAAGGGAAATCCTATGGGTGATGTCTACTCTAGACTACGAATACCTAGGTGCTAGAATTGGATTTGGGGAAATTGACCTCGAACAATGAGGTCAACATGCCGGTCCAGCCTGGACCGGCCCAGCCGGTCCGGGTCTTCTCCAGGCGGAAACGGAACAGAGGGGAGGCGGAAGAGGGAAAGGGCCAAGGGGTGGGGTCCACGTGCAATTCAAACATAGTTTAAGTGTTTTTGGAGAGAGAAGGAGGGGTAGAGAAGTCCTTTTGTTTTTAATTTGAATTAGATTGTACTAATAGGGAGTTATGGGGGGATTAGGTTATCATCTTGATTTTGAAAAGAGTTTTGTGTTCTAGGTTTTCTTGCTTGGGCTCTTGGCGTTGCCGGAGATTGTTGGAGAGTTGTTCTTCCTCTCGAATTGAAGAACATTGTATCTTGCTTTGGTTTTGATCATCTACTAAGAGAATACAATTGTTTTCTATTGTTTTCCAACGTTTTCTCCTTATTCTCTCAGTTTTTCTACTGTTTGGTGGCTGTTTTCTATTGAAAACAGTGGAATAATTGTGTTTTGGCAAGAATCCGATAGGAATCACTTGGAATATTCAAGTGGTACCTTTCAGTATTCTAAATAGTGGATTTGGACAGCTATAACTATAGTTTACACTTCTCTACTGACTCGACACTAGTGCTTTTATTTTCAATACTTAGCTTTGTGGCACTATTGTTTAGCTTATAGTAATGGTTTTGTTTCAGTACTAGTTTTGCCTGCTGTAGTAGCTTTGGTTATAATACTTTTCCCTTTTAACCGCTGTAATTTATTTTTTACTCTTTTTTATTTTCTTGTAGGCATTTGGAGCTAGCAGTTGCATGAGCCTGCTTGGAGCTGAGTTTAGAGAATTGGGTTTACCAAGAGTTGGAGTTTTGTTCAAAAGTTGGTGTTTGAGTTTGTAGTTTTGTTTAAAGTTTTGATATTTTAGTTTTAGGAGTTTGGATTTAGTTGGTGTGAGTTTGTACTTAGGTTTGTTTAGTGCAAACATTGTTCTTCTCGAATTAATTAATTGATATTAGTTAATTAATTAATTAAAAAAATAATTATTGAGCTCTAGTTACATTTGAATTAACTAATTAGTATTTTAATTAATATTTTTAATTAGTATTTTTAAATGAGCAATTAGTTAATTTTATTAATTAAAAAGATCTCTTTTTCAATCAATTTTATCATAATAATCTTCATAGTCATCTATTTGAAACTCATCTTTGAGTTGGGTATGCTGCTTCCAATGAATTATTGGAGAGTTAGGGGATTCGTTGTACATGACAGCCTTCCCCTTATTTGTTGGGGTATGCTTAGCAGGGGACCTCTCATTGGAGCATGATTTTTGGTTATGAGGCTTTTACTATTCATCTTCAGGAAGTTTCGGTTCCTTTGGAACCTATTTGCGATGATACCTAGTAGTGGTATGCTTTCTAAAACTTGTACCAGATGCTGGGTGATACACATTACTTGGCCAGGAACATTCTTCAACTGAATCGACCATGGATAAGGTCGTCGAGGTCTTGTTTTGTAACATTTCTGAGCGTAGGCTGTCTTAAGGATAGTACTTTGATGTTGTTCAATACCAGAGTGATAATCATTAGCTTTATGATGATGAGGAAGACGTTTGACATTGTCCCTGTAAGGTTTTTTTGAAACCTTGTTTTTCCCAGAGTGAGAAGAAGTTGGGAAAATGGCTACATCAACTGATTTCTTCTTATGTAAACTATTATTCTTAATAGCTTTTAAGAGTTTATAGATGTGAGAAGAACCTGCTTCTTCTCTCCTTTGTGGTTGTAATGTTTAGAGGGGTGTTTCTGTTTGAATCGAATTTGGCAGGTTCAACTGAACTGGGCTTATTATATCAAGTGTGCAGGCACACAAAGAAGGCCAACCAAGCGGCGAAGCAGACAGATCGAACACAGGCGCGGGCAGGGCTTGCTGGTTCGGATCACGTTTTCGAGCGAGGAATCATGTGCAAGAGTAAAGGAAGCGACTTCTCGTGGGAGATGTCTTCATTTCGCTCACTCCAGTGGAAGTAAAATGAATATGAGAAGCTTTGAACGAGAGGAGACTGATAGAGAGAAAGAAAGAGAGATTAATAGGGAGATTTGAACAAGCCGAATGAGAAGATAGAGGTGGTAGAGGAATCGTGGCCGATCTGCGAGGGAGAAGAGCGTGATGCTTGTGTGCATTGGGTGGAATGACAGTAAATATGAGTATTAAGGATAATTATTAAAATTTACTTATAACAACTTAGCTAAATAATAATAATAATATAAACCTAAAGGTCCTATTTAATAATTAATTATTAAATTGGAATTATTGATTTTTTTAATAAATTAGTAAATGTTATTAAGAAAATTTTAGAATAAATTATTTTGAAAATTATTATATTAAAATTTTAATATTATAAATAGAAGATATAAAGAGAAGGAGCATAAACTCATATAAGAATTTAAATTTGATGAAGAATAAATGAAGCTTATATTATGTTAAATCATAAATTAGATTTAGAAGAGTAAGTACTTAATAAATTAAAAATAATTTAGATAGAGAATGAAAGTATATTAAACATAGAAAGTTTATAAATTAATAATAATTAAATTATGATTTAATTAATATTTAAATGATAGAGCGAGAAGAACAAATTTTATTACTAAATTAAAAAATTAAATATGAGAACTATTTAGGTATATTATAACTAGTTAAAGAAAGAACACAAAAGAGATTTCATTTAATTAAATTATTAATTTCAAAAGAGAGTATATATAATTAATTAAAATGACAACAACAACAACAACAACAACAACATCAAGCCTTTATCCCACTACGTGGAGTCGGCTACATGAATCTTTTTTCTCCATTGTGTCCTATTAAAAGTCAAATTCTCGTTTAAATCTAATAAAGAAAGGTCATTCCTAATATTTTTTTAACCAAGTCTTTTTAGGTCTACCCCTACCTTTCTTAACATAAGTCAAATCTAATACCTCTACTCTCCTAACCGGGTCATTGCAAGGCCGCCGTTTTATGTGACCAAACCATCTAAGGCGACTTTCTCTAATCTTATCTTCTACTGGAGCTACTCCAACCTTTTCACGTATATGCTCATTTCGTATCCTATCTCTAAGGGTAAAGCCACTCATCCACCTGAGCATCCTCATCTCTGCCACACTTAACTTAGTATTATGCTTCTCTTTTAAAGGCCAACATTCGGCACCATAAAGCATTGCAGGCCTCACTACCATCTTATAGAATTTTCCCTTAAGTTTGAGGGGTACATTTCTATCACATAACAAGCCCGATGCATTCCTCCACTTCAACCATCCAACTTGAATTCTGCTGATAATATCCCCATCTATTTCACCATCACTCTAAACAATAGATCCAAGATATCTAAAACGTGTACTCTTATTAATGACTTGATCGCCCAAAGTCACAATCCTCTCACTAGGTCTATTACTACTAAAATTACACTCCATATATTCCGTTTTAGATCTACTCAAGCGAAAACCTTTAGACTCTAAGGTTGACCTCCATAATTCAAGTTTACCTTCAACTCCCTCTCTAATCTTATCAACAAGAAGAATATCATCAGCAAAAAGCATACACCAAGGTACATCCTCTTGCAAATGTCTAGTGAGAACATCCATGACTAAAACAAAAAGATATGGCTTAAGGCTGATCCTTGATGTAACCCAACCGAAATAGGGAAATACTTGGTCAATCCACCTTGTGTTTGAACACAAGTAATAGCTCCTGCATACATATCTTTAATGATTTGAATATAAGCATTATTGACTCCTTTCTTTTCAAGAACTCTCCATAGCACTTCTCTTGGAACTTTATCATATGCTTTTTCTAAATCAATAAATATAATATGTAGATCCTCCTTATTTTCTCTATATTTCTCCATCAAACCTCTTAATAAATGTATGGATCTCATAGTCGACCTACCCGGCATGAATCCAAATTGATTTTGAGAAACATTAGTATCACGCCGCAACCTATGCTCCATAACTCGCTCCCATAGTTTTAAAGTATGACATATTAACTTAATACCTCTATAATTCGCACAATCTTGTGCATCACCTTTATTCTTAAAAATATGAATTAACACACTCATTCTCCACTCATCTGGCATCTTCTTAGTCTTCAAAATAGTATTAAAAAGTTTAGTAAGCCATGAAATTCCTTCATCTCCTAAGCATTTCCACACATCTATTGGAATATCATCAGGTCCAACAGCTTTTCCACCCCTTCATTTTCTTTAAAGCCTCTCTAACTTCAGTTTTACTAATACGCCGATAAAAACATAAATCATTATTTTCATTTAGGGTGCTAAGGTCACTATAGTCAATCTTATTTTCACAATCTTCATTAAAAAGTTTAGCAAAATATCTCATCCATCTTTGTTGAATATCATCTTCTAATAAAAGTATTTTTTGATCTTCATCTTTAATACACTTCACTTGAACTAAATCCTTACTACTCCTATCTCTTTGTTTGGCTAACTTATACATATATATTTCTCTCTCTTTAGTATCTAATCTATTATATAAATCACTAAAAGCTAATGTCTTTGCATCGCATAGAAGTTTGTGACAAGTTATTAAAAATGACAAGTTATTAAAAATGAAAAGTTTATAAATTAATGATAATTAACTCATGGTTTATTGATCATATATAATATATAAATGATAATGCAGGGAGAATAAATTTTATCAGTAATTTAATAAATTAAATACAATGGTTATCTAGGTATATGTAATAATGAATTATAGAGCATATAATTAAAAATATATGAGCAATTTATAACTTAAATTTTAACGAATATGTTTTTCATATAGGTGCTAAATCTATCAATGTGGGAGCAAGGAGAGAGAAAAGTATCTCACTACCTAAGTTCAAGGTGAGTACTCATGTTTTAATTTACAGTAATGATAATTATTTCTCCTGCACATGATGCATCAAGTATTGTTATTATTTAAATTCTTATTGTTACTATTCGATGATATTTCATCATTAAAGGCAATTGATCATGTTGAACTAGAAGACTTGAATTTCTATCAAGTGATATCATTTATCATATCTCATGATGTTTATTATATACGTCAATATGAAATGATATGGAGAAGGTAAGTGATATAATTTATGTAGAATGCTTGCATGTGCATGTTGACTGATGGAGCACAACTCTTTATGGTACTGGTTGGGGACGTAATGTACCCGTGCACGTAAATGAAAAATGTTATGAAAAAGCAAAAGGAAATGGAAAATGAGTACCTTCATTGATACTATTTTAAATGATGGCTCCTATGACAGTTATATTATTTACGAGAAATGATAAATACATTGATAAAGATATAGATACATGTATGGCATGTATAACATTGATGGTCATGTTTGAAATGAATTTAAATGAAATTATTTTATTTTTTGAAATGATCATGCATATTGTTCACAATGCCTTGGGTTACTATAAATTAGATGTATGATTTACTCATCGACTTCTTTTATGACTCAATCTTAAATTTATAAAAGAACATGTATTATTCATAGTTAAAATGAGTAGAAGAGAAGATATGGTTTATCGTAGGCGCAACACACCATAAGAAATGTATTTATAATATATAACTCTGTTTTAAATTTTGAGATTTTTCGTAGCTCTTTTAGCTTATTGAGATAGTTTTAGATTAAATGAAAATTTAATTAAATGTCCGAGCGTTTGTTCCTGCCTCGTTAATTCGAGTCTCCGGGCTGGGTCATGATAGTTTACCAGAAGGATTTCTTCACCTCTCATTTGTTATTGTTTCTTTTTACACATTGTAATGGCTCAAAGCCTTTACCGGTGGGCATATTGGCCTCTAGTTGAGGCGACTGCTCCTGGATTGCGTAAGATATCTCCTAATCATTAGCTCAAGAGCGAGCATTGGCATTTCTTCTGGCCTTTCGGGAGATCTAGTGCCATAGGTGGAAGCTTCAGCAACATTATTGCCAAGAGTAAAGGTAGACTCCTTGAGAGTCATGCCTTCATTCATACGTTGCTTAGTCGAACCAATTATAACCGACTTCAACTTAGGTTCGCATGTCTTTCATTTAGTGATCAGATTCACAGATGGTGCCACTTAGAGTCTTGAAAACACAGAGACTCTTTTGATAGCCTTTGTATTCACAATAGTATCAATTCTGTTGGCAGATGAGTGCCTCCTTGGCACCCTCGGAACTATATTCTAGTCAACATTGACATATTATCATTGGTTGGGAGGGACTTCATAATTTCAAAAATATTTCTAAGTTGCAGGGTGGCGCCGGCGTGGTCAGTGTTAATGATAGTTTAGGGGAATTGTACCCTGAATCCCTCTCCAAGTTTCACAGTTATTATGGTATTGAAAAATGTCATTTTCAACGACTATTTCAAACAACAGAGATTAATTGGCGTGGGAGTTAGTTTAGCTAATTGAATGGGTAGAGCTCATTGTCATTCAAACCTAGAGGGAGGCGGATTGGGCTGCCTGTTGTCATTCAGATATAGAGGGAGGCGGAGGCACTCTTCATGTGTGGAGCAAGCTGGCTTCCACATGGGGTCGAAATCGTGCTCAGATCTAAGGTCGAGAGTGGGAGAGGGCGTGCGCGCCTGGTCGCTAGTAAGGCGTAGGGCATGGAGGCGGGAGTGGTTGTCGACGGGTTTGGTATCATCGAAGGCTTAAGCTGCGGGGTCGTTCGTGAGCGGAACAGACAAACCGAACAGGGGCAATCCATTTACAGATCTGTTAGCATGTACTTGAGCGAACAAAGATGAGGTTCGTTGGGCTTCGTTGGCAAGTCAGATGACCGGCTTCTAACGAGATCTCCAGATCGAGAGAGAGCAAGTGAGGATATCTTCCCTATTTCATTTCTTCGTTCTTTTACATGAATTGAGGTGGTGGTTATGTCGCGAACGTGGAGGCGAGACGACGTGCAATTTTAGTTTTGCATATGTGGGTATTGGGCAATTGCGAGTGGGGCCGATCGACAGTTTACAAGTGAACAAGAGAGAGCAATCAAAGGAGGAAAAAGGACTTATTCGGTTGTTTAGCAACTACGACCTGATTATTGGATTTAAAAAATTGAGAGAAGCAGCTTGTTCAACAAGGTAGGAAGACGACAACCTTGTGCAACATTGATCCAGTTGCTGGAACCAAATGTCAGAGAGGAAGCAGAGGAAGTCAGACCATTCGATGAAGTTGGAACCTAGAAAAGAAAGAGACAAGTTCATGGGACTTATTAGTTGGAATCTGAGGCATTGATGAGTTCATGGCTATTATTTGTTGGAGTCGAGACTAGGGAAGAAGACGAAACGTGGTGCAATATGCAATCTAGATCGATGGAGATGGGAATAGAGGGTTCCTATTTGGTGTAGAAAAGAAGATATTTATGATTTCAATTTGATTGAACTAATATGTGTCATTATGTTTGATAGCAAAAACAAGAAGATGATGGATCGAACTATTCAATCATGCTTGATGAGAAGAATGAATCATTGAAGGTAATAATGGAAATTCTTTTAAATATCATTTCCTCCTTTATAACAGAAAAGAATATAAAATGTAATAAAAAAATGCAATTAAATAATTAGTTCACCATTGACACTATCTTTAACAATGTTCAAAGCTTTTGATGTTGCCTTTGATGACGTTCAATAGTTCTGCAATATCTTTGACGCAGTTTAACATCTCTGGTGCTTATTTGGACAATGAAAGAACTGAGCAAAGTAGTTAGGCAAGTACATTGAAGAAAAGCAAGATTGTTCCTAAAATTTTAGATTTAAATTTGTTATTGTTAATTTGATTAGAAAATATGATGTAAATATATTTCTAAATTAGTTATGTAAATTGACTTAATCATATATCTGACGTTTAGATTGTGAATTAAGGAAGAACCGACCAAGAATCAAAGAAACATTGAAGTGGGTGAATTGAAATTAAAAAAAAAAAATAAGGTGGGTGATTAAACTTTTATTTTATAGCAATCACAGTTTTCTTTATGATTCAATGCATAACCTATATGGCACCTTATATGTATACTTCTTAATATTTGTAATACTATTTTTCATTAAAGGACGAATCAAATGACTTTATTAGAGTGTAATACATATTAAACATGAAATCATCCAATTTAAAATGAAAAGGGTCTCCTCTCTAGTTTTTTAATCTCAAAAAAAAAAAAAAAAAAAACTGCGATTTATCTCCTACGAACTAACTCAATGTTCATTGTGAATTAGCTAAACAATTAATGATGTAAGTATCCCTTATAAGATCAATCTTGCTATCCCAAACCTTCAAAAAAATTAGATAACTCCTTTGCATCTACTACCTCTATCAACACTTATGCCCTTATTAAAGTAAGAATATATAAAACTCATCTTAAATGCATAGCCAAAACTCATGAAATGCTCCAATAATTGACCACATATTACGAGTAAGCAAATCCTAAATGCAAAAAATACAAGAGATTGTTGGATTCTCAAACCTGTCCAATGAGAGGGAAGTAAAGCTGAGCAATGTACAATCTATCCTCACACTTTTGGTAACGCAAATCAAATTCGTGCTTGCACATGAGGAATACCAAAATCCGAGCTGCCTAAACACATCAAAAGGTTAGCTATAGATCTTGCATGGGAAAAGACGGAAAAAACTCAAATTAATAGCATAAACGGATCACTAGATAAGCAAGCACAAATTGAAATGTTTAAAGCAATAAAACTGGAGGATTTCAAAGAAAATTGCAACTGATTCACTATAGAACCCACTTTTGCTCTTTGCGATAAGTCTTCATGATCCAAAGTGAGGAAAGCTTCTTGAATTAGGAGTGATGCAAGGTAATTTCTGCAGATAAAAAAATAAATATGAGAATCCTCTCAATTAAAATTTTGCAGAATTATTGAGGCACAACACCTAAATTGGGGCAAATTACAAACACAAGCTGATTTCCAAGAAATGTAGGGATGCATTGACTGGATTTGGAAATCAACTTCTGTAGAGGACATGGTAATCATCCAACACAACATTCAAGATCGATTATATGGAAAGAGTAGCGTCTTCCTCAGCAATTTGTTGCTTCACGTTTTGCTCAACAAAGTGTAATGATATATTTTGAAATAGAAACTCCATAGACAAATTTTACAAAGCTACAACCAGCAAAAACATTGTTAGGTTGTTCTTTCTAAAACTGTCAAGTCCATGAGCTTTCCATTCAGGGATTTGAAACCATCACATAAGTTATTTGCAAAACACTCGCAGATAACGGAAGAATGTTCATGATGTAGAGAACAAAGAAAAATTAGAGTTGAAATTGCTAGTCAAGTCACATGATGGTATAAAATGGAACTTGAAAACCATGATGCACAGGGAAACTCGATAATCGAGAACATGATTAAAGCTATCTAAAAAAGAGAGATCCCAAGAAGACTCACCGGTTGCAAAGAATAATTTAGGAGCACACAGAAATGCGAGAGAGGGAGGGGGGAGAGAGAGAGAGAGAGAGAGAGAGAGAGAGAGAGAGAGAGGGTGGGAAGGAGGGAGAGAAAGAGACAGAAAATAAATACCAAATTTCAAGAGAAAAGAAGATACTGACAGACAAGAAAAACAAGTAGCCCTCAGCAATATACACATTGCAATATTCCATCTCAAAGAACTATGAAACATATATTACTCATACACAGAAAAAAAGATATATTTATCAAAAATATAAGTAAAAAAGAACCGCTAGCCATACAACTGTATGGAGGGAAAAATAATGGTGTCCGCATAATCATCTTTCTTTTGTTCCAAACAATAATATAAGAACTGCTAACCATAAAACTAAATAGTTTTGAGAAACCATAATGCAACAACTCAACAAATCTACAACTCATCTTAATTTTTTAGTCGAGAGCTTTGATTACCATCTAAGAGGTTTTTGGTTCAAAACTTGCGTATGTGATATTTGTGTAAGTTTGACTTAATTGGCCCAAACATTTAAAAAAAAAAACTCAATGAATCTACAACTCTTCTTAGAATACAGAGCTCACTGTGTCTACAATTATTATAAGACTACAGAAATTCAAAAAGAGTCAGTGATTGCCAAAGAAGCATTTTTCACTAATATGAGATGACATTTTAATATTAACTGCATTATACCTATCAGAAGGATCTTTTCCAGGCATTTCAACAAATAGATCATGATCACAAATTATCTGTAAGAAAGTCAGTTTGCAATCATGTAGCACAGATTGACAGACCCCAGCAAATTTGTCCATATATAAAGATACCTGTAAAAGTCAAAATTTTTAACATAAAACAAAACTATTATAATAAAAATCAAGCCACCTAACTTGGATTAGTGTAACAGCACAATAAAAACCAAATCAAGAATTGAAATAAACATTTTTTGCAAGAAAAATAATCACGCAGATAGAGAGAGAGTTAGATTCTCTACATCGTAGGATGCATGAACACCAGTTCGCAATCAATAAAAAACAAAACAACCACAATGCCTTGTCCGGTTGAAAAGTTTCAACTATTTGTGGTCTTGCTTTACAATTTCCATGCTTCCTCCAAAAAGAGAAACGTGTTTGTACAACAGACGGCCTATTATAGTGAAGGAAGTTCCATACCAATGGTGAAGCGGGGAATCTGGAAATACTGATGGGATCATGAAAGTGCAAAACAAAGATGGTCATCCCAGGAAGAGAATATATTGGATGCAAGAGTTAGTGACAAGCAATTGCAGGCAATCAAAAAATTTAATTCCAGAAACAAGAAGAAATTAGAAAAATGATTGGCGACAATAACAAAGGACAGTCGGACAATTCCTGATCCAACGAGACAAGAAAATGACAATGGATCAATAGTGGGCAGTAAAAGTCGATCAAAGTCATGTCCGTGGAAAGAGGGAGAACTAGACGGTTGGTAGAGGATGTCAAAAGTCAGGAAAGGCAAATCAGGATGACCGATTAGCAGAGAAAAACAAAAGCTAACGAAGCAAGTAAGCAACAAAGATAAGGAGAACACCAAGGTCGCTTGGTCTTCAAAAACAAATTAGAACTCTAGAGCTTTAAATGACTTTTAAAGTTTAAAATGTTCTACAGGAGCAAAAATAAGGTTTTTTTTTTAGATTTTTATGCTGTGTATAATGAAATATCATCTATTCTTATCAATAATGAACGTATCAGATACAACCATTGATCAGGAGGCGATTAACAATCTTGACCAAGAGCTGACCCAATTGACTCACCCGGCCATAGCTAAGCCATGCGACCAAGTAAAGGTGATATGGTAGTAGTGCGATGACAGACATCGATGGCAAAATCTCTATTCAGCAAACAAATTTTCTCATTTAAAAGCTCTCAATACTGTGAGTCCAATGAAGTCGATGGGTTACAATTTCAATGGTCAATTTAAATTGAACAATTTTGAGGACCTCAAGTGATCTAAATTATGACCATGAAAAAAAACAATGACAATATAAAATTTTGTATAGACATGCTCCATTCCTTGAGAACAACTAAATGCATCTAACAGCTCATAAAAGGAATTTGTAGGAGCCATAAAAATTCCAAGAAGGCATATGAATCAAATTCAGTACGACAAAAAAGACTAATAGGCCACAATTTTGTGCTAAAAAATTCATTTTTCGCAAGTAATCCAATAATACAAATGGCTCCCAATTCATAGGCTTATAAAGGAAACAATAAATCCAAGAGATTAAGATCAATACACACAAAATGAAGCTAACCAAACCAACCCGAGCTAACCCAACAACACCCAAACTTGCCGCACCCTAGGTCCTCATGCGATACGTCCCTATTGCTTGATTCCATCCGCTTTAATATCACACCTCTATGAGCAATTTAAGGAGATGATAGCTAGGACATAAAGTATGCACACACTTGCTCTCCCTCTTGCAACTTCCAGAAGTCATCCTCTACAACTAAGAGCTTGAAATCTGCTGCCTCTTCTCCTCTAGTGATTCTTCTTGAGCCACAAGCCCAACTCTTGCTTGCTTTACTTCAAGTGCTCTTTCCTTCAACAGAGAAAAAGCAACAACCCATCTACTTTTGTTACTTTTAACAATTGTCAAGATTTAAAAGGATGAAGTTATGAATGGAGGCATTTCCTTAACAGGATGAGAAACAGCGTAAACAATAAGAACAACAACATCAAGCCTTTATCCCACTACGTGGGGTCGGCTACATGAATCTTTTTTTTTTCCATTGTCCAGTTAAGAGTCATATTCTCATTTAAATCTAATAAAGAAAGTCATTTCTAATATTTTCTATCCAAGCCTTTTAAGGTCTATCACTACCTTTCTTAACATAGTCAAATATAATATATCTACTCTCCTAACCAGGTCATCCTAAGGTCGTCATTTTATGTGACCAAACCATCTAAGGTGACTCCCTCTAATCTTATCTTCCATTGGAGCTAATCCAACCTTTTTCATGTATATGCTCGTTTTGAATCCTATCTCTAAGAGTAAAGCTACTCATTCACCAGAGCATCCTCATCTCTGCAACACTTAACTTAATATTACGCTTCTTTTTTTAATGACTAACATTCTACACCATAAAATATTGCAGGTCTCACCACCATTTGATAGAATTTTCCGTTAAGTTTGAGGAAAAATTTTCTATCAAACAACAAGCTCGATGCATTCATCCACTTCAACAATCCAACTTGAATTCTAAAAATAATATTCTCATCTATTTCACCATCGCTTTGAACAATAAACCCAAGATATCTAAAAAGTGTAATCTTATTAATGACTTGATCGCCCAAAGTCACAATCATCCCACTAGATCTATTACTACTAAAAGTACACTCCATATATTCAATTTTTGATCTACTCCAACGAAAACCTTTAGACTTTAAGGTTAGCCTCCATAATTCGTGTTTACCTTCAACGCTCTCTATTCTTATCAACAAGAAGAATATCATCGGCAAAAAGCATACACTATGGTACAACCTCTTGCAAATGTCTAGTGAGAACATCCATGACTAAAGCAAAAAGATATGAGTTTATGGCTGATCCTTGATGCCATCCAATAGAAATAGGAAAATAATTGATCAAACCACCTTGCGTTTGGACATAAGTAACAGCTCCTGCATACATATTCTTAATGACTTGAATATAAGCATTATTAACCCTTTCTTTTCTAGAACTCTCTATAGAACTTCTTGGAACTTTATCATATGTTTTATCTAAATCAATAAATATCATATGTAGATCCTCTTATTCTCTGGATACTTCTCCATCAAACCTCTCAATAAATGTATATCTTCCATAGTAGCGCTACCCAGCATGAATCCAAATTGATTTTGAGAAACATTAGTATCAACTCATAACCTATGCTCCATAACTCTCTCCCATATTTTTAAAGAATGACACATTAACTTAATTACTCTATAAATTGCACAATCTTGTGCATCACCTTTATGCTTAAAAATAAGAATCAAAATATTCATTCTCCAATCATCTAGCATCCTTTAGTCTTCAAAATAATATTAAAAAGTTCAGTAAGCCAAGAAATTCCTACATCTCCTAAGCATTTCCAAACCTCTATTGGAATATCATCATGTCCAACAGCTTTTTCACACATCCCTCTAACTTTGGTTTTACTAATACACCGATAAAAACAAAAATCTCTATTTTCATTTAAAATGCTAAGGTCACTAAAGCCAATCATATTCTCACAATCTTCACAGAAAAGCTTATCAAAATATCTCATCCATCTTTATTGAATATCCTCTTCTAATAAAAGCACTTCTTGATCTTCATCCTTAAAGCACTTCACATGAATTAAATCCTTATTTATCCTATCTCTTTGTTTGGCTAACTTATACATACATATTTCACCATCCTTAGTACCTAATCTATTATATAAATCATTAAAAGATAAATTATATGCATCATATATTAATTTCTTAAACTTCTTACGGCCGTTCTTAAACAAATTTTTATACGAAAGATTATTATTATTTATCTTTTTATGCATATTTTGATTCCAACACCAATTATTTGTACTATTAGGAGCTTTTACTTGATACTTCAAGTCTATCATTTGCAACATTCTCACATGAATTAAATCATTACTTCTCCCATCTCTTTGTTTAGCTAAGTTATACATACATCATTAACCCCTCTTAATATCTAATCTATTCTAAATCATTAAAAGATAAATTATTTACATCACATATTACTTTTTTAGACTTTAAACAGGCTTTCTTAAATCAATTTTTATAACAAAGATTTTTATTTTTATTTTTTCTTGCATATTTTAATTCCACCACCAACTATCTTTACTATTTGAAGTTTTTTCTTTTGATACTCTAAGTACATCTTTTACAACATTCTTAATATCACTAGCTACTTTTTCCACATAACATTAATTCCCTCATGTACAATCAAAATCTTCAGCTCTTGAATCTTGCTCTAAAAAATATTTTTGTTAGTATTATTTAAATGCCCCCATTTATAACAACATTTTATTTTATGTTTCATTTTTCGCCCCTTCATTTTTAAGTCCAAAATTAATAAGCGAAGCTGGGTATATAAACTTTCACTAGGAATAATTTTACAATCTTTGCAATCTAAACGATCTATTTTTCTTATAAGAAAATAATCGACCTGAGTTTTACAATATCCATTCTATTAAATGAGGAGATGCTTGTCTCTTTTCTTAAATAAAGTGTTAGCAATTATAAAATTATAAGCTAGAGAAAAAAATCTAATATAACCTTAGCATCTTCATTAGTAACTCCAAACCTATAACAATCTTAAATGCTTTTAAAATCTTCTAGCTCTCTACCAACATATCCATTTAAATCTACTCTATATTAATTCTTCTAATTAAATCCAAATTTTAATTTTGAACATAAATTCAAAACTACTTGAGAAGCATAAACACTTACAATATTAATAATCTTAGCATCAACAAAAATCTTTAAAACTATAATTCTATCTCCAATTCTATTAATTTGTATCATATTATCCTTCAAATTCTTATCAATAATCACACCTACCCCATTTCTAGTATAGCTCTTACCTGAATATTATAGTTTAAACCCTAAACTATCAATCTCATTAACTTTCTCTCCAACCTATCTTGGTTTCTCTAATGCATAAAATATTTATCTTCATATGAATCATAGTATATATTAATTTCATTAATTTACTTGCAAGAAAACCTATATTCAAAATTCATATCCTAATTCTATTTTCATGGACTAGCTTCTTTACCCACATCCGTCCACGATATGGGAAACTTTAATTATTTAACATTGTACTCGGGCGCCGGCACAACAACCATTGCACACTTCTCACTATATTCAGATTATACAATGTGTTAATTCGAAGGAACGCCTAAGCATTAACACAATTTATTAAAGGATTCATGTCATAAAATTTTAGTGCAAATTTATAAAATTTTGTATGTCACCTTAGGTATTGCATTAAAGAAGATTATATCAAAGCTAGAGCATTCAGAAGGAATTCAATCACACAAAAATAGTTTGTTATGTATTTTATATTATTGAAAGAACGGTACTAACCGTCCGACCATCTATTCCACCTCGTTAATTTGAATAGTTGGGCTAGATCATGACAAACTTATCATACGATGATTAAACAATCTTGTCCCAGAGCAGCTAACTAATGGTGGTCTAGTGGTGGAGGGACGATAGTCATCGATGGCATAATTTTTGTTCAATAAATGAATTATATCATTTCAAATCTCTCGACACCATGAGTCCAATAAAGTTGACGAGTTAAAATTTCAATGGTCTGTTTGAATTGTACAATTTTGAGGAGCTTAAGTGATCCAAATTAGTGTCCATGAAGAACTAAAAATGATAATATAATTTTTTTACAGAAATGCTCCATTCCTTGAGAACAACTAAACGCATCTAACAGCTCAGAAAATGGAATTTTATGAGTCATAAAAATTCCAAGAAGGCATATGAATCAAATTTAGGTTGACAAATAAATAAAAAAATAGCCACCATTTTTGTGCTGATAATTCTTTTTTGAAAACCTTCCCAGTTGAGAGCCGACTATAGATATCTAAAAAAAAAAAGATGATCTGATAAATGATCGAGTCAATTTTGCATATATATGATTATGTCTGATGTGTTTGCACATGTATATGTCAGCATAGAAAAGCATTGATAATAATTTTTCATACAAATGATCATTATCATCATCATAATGTAAATAACATTGAAATATATGATACTTTTTATTTATGCCATACATATTATTATAGCATGAGCATATGATGAAGTTAATTTCCCACTATTGCATTGTAAATCATGTCCCGCTTATTAATCATAATGCATGCCCCAAGTCTTGTTATTTATGCTTTATTAAATAAGAATCACTTCCTGAGTTTGAATGTGAAACTCATTTTGGACAACTTTTACCTTAACAGATTCCACTAAATTGTTGAGCATTTAATTCATCAAATATTAAGATGACTATTTTTTAAGAAAGAGAAAGGAGCAAGAGGGATGATAGTTGTTGGCCCAACTTATCCCATACCCTAGTATTTTAGGTAGGTGTATAGTTTTTGGATAAATAGAAAACGATGTACACAACATAAATTAAAAACTTCTGATATGTATTCATATTTCATGAAAGTATTAGGTCTCTACTTTATTTTGATGATTTAAATATTGCATGCTTCAATATCAATAAACATTGAATCTATTAAAGGACAAGAAGTATTTTATGACAATCTAGTCGGATAAATTTTTTATTCACTCGATTATGAGTTGAAGAAAAAAATCAGGAGATGTATGGGTGGGAAATGTGATTGCCTAGATTGCGCATCTCTATTACACCTCATGACTGATTAGAGAAAGGTTAAAATAGAGTGACATATCATGACTATAATATAGCAAAATCATAAACACAAAATAACAGCTACAGAAATTTATTTTTCACTAAGACAACCCAAAACAAAGCATGAGACAAAAAAAATATAGAACGCATTCATACCAGTTCAAAAACTAGGCGTGGCTCAATGACTGACAACAAATCAAAACAGAAGAATGCAAGACTGCTATTCAAGCGTTTTGCTAAGCTTAAGCCCTTTTTGCATCTCTCATGAACCTCTGCTAGAAGGCAATCAAATAGCTGCACAATACAACGGAAGACACCATCCTTTAGCTGCAGTGGTGGAATATCTTCACCTATAAGAAATACAATAGCAATTATGTCTTATTTACTCGGAGGTCCTTATGCTGGCATATCTGACAAAGTAAAGGTCAATAACTTAAACATTTTATACTACAAGCTAGCAAGCTCCTGAAGTGCTAACTGTTCCAGACTAATAAAAATATTAACTACAAAAAACCTTTCTGAGATCCAAATTCTAATAAAGATTTAAGGAAGATAACTTCCAGTTCGTAAGCTTCAATTACTGCAGTATAAGCTAAAATGATAGACTAGAAATACAAGACTGTAGGCAAGTGTCAACGCTATAAAAGTTAATGAAGCTAATGCTCAAAAAGCACACAAACAATAAAAACTTCTAAGGCTATAATATTGTAAGGGTTTCAAACGCCCAAGAGAGGAAAAAAAAAGTATTCGGAGGGACAACAATGCCATGAGAAAATAGTTGAGTCTAAGCACATGCTGGATAGAGCTCAACAGATCTTACATGGGATTGAGCTCAAGCTGTAGCTCAACCTCTATTCTCCATGATGTTCAATCTTGGAAATGGGGTGTTTTGAAGACAGAGGAAAAAAAAATTCAATTGAGGAGAATAAAGAAGGTAGAGAAAATTATTCCCTCCCTCCCTGGCTGGAAGAAAAACTTCATTTAAGGATTTATTAAACTTTCTGCCAAAAGGGCAGAAAACTATACAAATTAAATGAGATAAAATTCTGATAGGAAATATCTGAGTTCACAAGTAACCTCACGGGTAATAATTGAGTTCGCAAGCAATCCTACCAAGAATCAGCAAAAACAGTGAACAAAAAGGGCTGATTTACGATGCCGAAAACAATAAGGATGAAGAAGAGAACACCAAAGAAAGCTTAGATTCAAATAACAACACTAACACAAAGCAAGATACAATTTTCCTTCAATTCGAGAGGAAGGAAATCTCTCCAAAATCTCTAGCAAAAGCTTAGAGCCCAAAAACCCAAACCCTAGATCTCAAATCTCATTCCAATTCCAGATAATCGCTCTTTCCCTCCTAATCCCCTAATTAACAATAATGGAAAAATACAAAATACCTAAACAACCCTTCCATTCAAAATTTTCTCTCCCACCCTTGCATTAAGCCCACGTGGGCCCCCCTTGGACTTCCCCCCCCCTCTCTCTCTCTCTCTCTCTCTCTCTCTTGTGCTTCTTCCGCCAGGTGTAGACCCGGACCGGTCCAGCCGGCCCCTCCTGGGCCGGCGTAACATTACTCCCCTCCAAAAAACTCACCTTGTTCTCAAGGTGAAAGAAGGGAAATTGCTCTTTCACTCTTTCAAATGGCTCCCAAGTCGCGTCGAAATCAGGGAGGTCCTTCCATTAGATCAACACCTCCTTATTGCCTTCTTGATCTGATCTTACCCCCATAAGCTCCAAGAGTTCTAATATCACTTCTCAATCCTCCATCATTGATGTTGGTAACTCGGCGCTAACTGCATGCTCCCCTAGAGCTCTCCTCAGCTGTGACACATGAAACACCGGATGTATAGTAGCAGAGGGGGGTAACTTCAGAAGATATGTCACTGCTCCAATCTTCCCCAAGATCTCATTGGGACCAAAGTACCTCGGGGCCAATTTCTCGTTCCTCCTGCTAGCCACTGATTTCTGCCTATAGGGCCTTACCTTCAAGAACAATTTCTCCCCCACTTCATATTGTATGTCTCTTCTGTGTGTATCCACTCGCTTCTTCATTATTTATTGTGCCCTCTCCAGATGTTTCTTTAACTCTTGCAACACCCGGTCCCTCTCCTCTAAGTACTATTCGATTGAAGAGATGGGTGTGTTTCCCTTTCCATAATGTACTAAGTATGGGGGTCTCTTCCATAAAGCACCTTGAAAGGAGCATTTGGGACACCGAATGGTACGAAGTGTTATACCAGTACTCTGCCCATGACAACCATTTAGCCCACTTCTGTGGTGTTTCAGAAGCAAAACACCTCAAATATGTTTCCAAACTCCAGTTAACCACTTCTGTCTGTCCATCTGTGGATGGTACGCAGTGCTTCTCTTGAGAATTGTGCCTTGCATTCTGAAAAGTTCTCTCCAAAACTGACTGAGGAACACTTTGTCTCTATCCGACACAATCGATTCTGGAACCCCATGTAATATAACCACTTCCCTGATAAATGATGTCGCCACTGACTACGGTGTAAGGGTGTCGTAGGAGGATAAAATGTGCATACTTACTGAGTCGATCCACCACGACTAAGATGACTGTGAATCCTTCTGAGTGGGGTAGGCCGTCAATGAAGTCCATAGACACTTCCTCCCATACTCTGTTTGGAAGTGTTAATGGTTGGAGTAACTCTCTTGGCGCCATTTGTCAAGTACTTATTTCTCTGGCACACCTCACACCTTGCCACCATCTCCTCAACATCCTTATACATCCCCTTCCAGTAGAGCTCTGATGTCAACCTCGTCTATGTCTTGTGTACTCCTGAATGACCCCCAACTGCACTGCCGTGGAATTCCTGCAATAGGTGAGGAATGTGTACTGATGTTCGTGGCATCACAAACCTTCCATGGTATAATAGCCTCTCTCCCTCCAGATAGTACCCTGAATGACTGCTATTGTCCTTCTTCAAACTTTCCCTGATCTTCTTCAACTCTTTGTTCTGTATGCTCTCTTCCTTGATGCCCCCCTAGTCAACCATCAGTGGTACTAAAACTGCCACCTCCTAAAGTTCCCCGACACACCTAGATAAGGCATCAGCTGCCTTATTCTCCACCCCAGGCTGATACTAGATCTCAAAATCATAGCCTAACAGCTTTGACAACCACCTCTGATGCTCCTCGGTCACCATCATTTGCTCCAACAGGTATTTCAAACTCCTCTGATCTGTACGAATAATGAAATGCCAACCCAACAGATAAGGGTGCCATTTCTGATTGGCCAAGACTATGGCCATCAGCTCTCTCATACATTGACTTTAATCTAGCCCTAGGCGATAGCACCTTACTGAAATAGGCTATAAGCCTATGATTTTGCATCAACACTGCTCCTAAGCCATATCCTGACGCGTCGGTCCCCACTATAAAGATCTGACTGAAATTGGGAAGAGCTAACACTGGGACTGTCGTCATAGCTTTCTTAAACCTCTCAAAAGCCTGGGTTACCGCCTCTCCCCACATAAAGTTGTCCTTCATTTGCTCAGTCAAGGGCCAGGCGATGGTGTTGTATCCTTTCACAAACCTTCTGTAGTAGTCGGTCAATCCTAGGAATCCCCTCAATTCTCTTATGTTCCAAGGCATTGGCCATTTATGCATTGCCTCAATCTTTGATTGGTCGGCCGCCACTCCCTCCTCAGAGACCACATGCCCCAAATATTCCACCCTGGACTGGGCGAAACTGCACTACTTTAGGTTAGCCTTCAGTTGATGGGGTTGTAGGATCTTAAGAACCTCCTTCAAGTGTTCCTCCTCCGTTCGGCTGTACACCAAAATGTCATCAAAGAAGACTAGCACAAACTTCCTAAGATGCTGATGGAACACTCTATTCATCAAGGACTGAAAAGTAGCTGGAGCGTTAGTGAGCCCAAATGGCATCACAAAAAACGCGTAGTGCCCCTCATGCTTTCTGAATGCCGTCTTCTGAATGTCCTCCTCCTTCATTCTGATTTGGTGGTAGCCAGACTTCAGGTCCATCTTTGAAAATACTACAGCTCTGTTCAACTCATCTAGTAACTCATCGATCACCGGAATGGGGAATTTATCTGGTACTGTCTCCTTGTTTAGCGCCTGTAATCCACACAAAACCTCCAGCTCCCATGCTTCTTTTTGACGAGTAAGAAAGGACTGGAGAAAGAACTCACACTGGGTCTGACAATCCCTGCCTCCAACATCTCCCTAATCAGCTTCTCAATTTCATCTTTCTGAATTTGGGGGTAGCGATAAGGTCGAACACTAATGGGTGACACCCCGTCCTTCAGAAGGATGGAGTGCTCCTGCTCTCTGGGTGGTGGCAAGCCTTGTGGTGGTTGGAATACCTCTTTGAACTGTTGTATGAGTGGTTGCACCACCAGTAGAATGTCTCCCTCTTCCCCCACACTGACCCTCTCCAAGCGTTGCAGCTCCACTAAATATCCACCTCTTGTATGGATCTGATCATGGATTTGAGAGATATCCTGCCCTAGATAGCCTTGCATCACCCTGGATCATCATCCTCTGTCCTTCCACCATCAATTTCATCCTCAGAGCGCCCCAATTGACTTTGGTCTCCCCTAAAGTCTGAAGCCATTTCATCCACAGGATGACATTGGTACTCCCCAACTCTAAGGGAAGAAAATCCTCCCTCAACTGGATCCCTTGAATGGACAATACCACTCCCCTGCAAACTCCTCTCCCCATCTCCACATTCCCCGTGCCCATCATCACTCCATATCCTCCCGTGTCCACTAATTTCACCCCTAACATATGTGCAATCTGGTTAGAGATGAAATTGTGTGTGGCCCCACTATCGATCAACACCACAACCTCCTGATCCCCTATTTCCCCCTTCACCTTCATAGTGTGATTTGGTGTGAATCCCACCACAGAGTTTAGGAAGACTTTAGCTACGTCTAGATGTAGCTTCTCTTCTTCTTCCTCCACCCTCTCGCTCTCACCTTCCTCCTCAGTTTTCTCGTCATCACAGATAGTGAGAACCTGAAGAGTTTAGTCCTTACACCTATGCCCTGGCATGTACTTCTCATCGCATCTGAAGCACAACCCCTTAGCCCGCTTCTCCTGGATCTCCATCTCCGTCAGTTTCTTAAAAGTTCCTCCAGGCCCCCCTCCTCCTGTCTTCTCCTTTGGCACTTCTCGCGAACCTCCCGGTGCAGCTCCTTTGGGAGCTAGGAAAGTAGTCGTCATCCTATAGGATCCCCCAGTACAACTGCCACGAGCCCCCCTCTCCAAATGCTTCTAGTCCTCCACCAGTTGTGCCAACTCCATAGCCTCCCCCAAGTCACGTGGTCTCATCACCCTGACGGCTGCTCTGATCTCCGGTTTCAGCCCCTTCATAAAGTTCCCCTCCAGCACAATCTCATAAAGACAATATAGCCTGCTCGCTAGATACTCAAACCAGACACGGTAATCTGCCACTGTCCCTTCCTGTGTCAGGGCAAAGAACTGCTTGTAGAAGTCTCCTCCCCTAATGGTTCGAAAACGCTCTAGTAAATAGTCCTTGAACTCCCTCCAGCTTCGAATGGGCCACCTCATGTCCCGCCATTGGTACCACGCTAACGCTTTCCCTTCCAAACACAATCCTGCAACTGTCAGTTTCTCCTCCTCTGTCAACCCATTGACCGCAAAGTACCGCTCCACCTTGTAGATCCAGCCATGGGCGTCCACGCCCTCAAAGATGGGCATCTTCAATTTCCTCACCCTCGGGTCTCCCCCGTGTCCTCTAACTCCTCCATAACCTCCCATTCCTTGAGGGGGAAAAGCTCCCCAGTAGTCACGATATTCCCTATGTCGATCGTACCCATGCCCTTCCTCATATTCTCTCCTCCTCCTTTCCTCCTCAGCACCTCGATGGTAAAATTCATTCCTTCTCCCAAAAAATTCAGCACCCTTCTTCTCATAGCCCCTGCTCATCTCCTCCCTAGAAAATGGTTCTAGCAGAGGCATCCCATCATTCCCCTCAAGGATCTCCACTTTCGTATTTTCCCTCCCATAAATGGGTTCGGGTTTCCGCATCTTCCATTCTCGCCGGTGGCTTCCCTTGCCTCCGATGTCATCGGATTTGGTTTGCCCTCTAACATCTTCTTCATCATTTCTTCCAATGCAGTGAACCTCCCATCCATATTTTCATGGATGGATGCAAATTGGTTTTGAAATTCATTGGTTCTTTATTCCAAATCGGTCTTCAGTTGACCGATTTCACCCTCCAAAACTTCTACTTTCCTTTCGGCCATCTTCACTCCCAAGGTTGCCGAGAGGATCTCTTGCGGAAGAAGGTTCCTTGCTGAAATTTCTGAATTTCAGCCGCCAATGGTCCCAAGACAACGCTCTAATACCAATTTAATAGGAAATACTTGAGTTCGCAACTAACCCCAGGGGTAATACTTGAGTTCGCAAGCAATCCTACCAAGAATCGGCAAAAACAGTGAACAAAAAGGTTACGATGCCGAAAACAATAAGGATGAAGAAGAGAACACCAAAGAAAGCTTCGATTCAAAATAACAACACAAACACAAAGGAAGATACAATTTTCCTTCAATTCGAGAGGAAGGAAATCTCTCCAAAATCTCTAGCAAAAGCTTAGAGCCCAAGAACCCAAACACTAGATCTCAAATCTCATTCCAATTCCAGATAATCCCTCTTTCCCTCCTAATCCCCTAATTAACAATTATAGAGAAATACAAAATATCTAAACAACCCTTCCATTCAAAATTTTTCCCTCCCACCCTTGCATTAAGCCCACGTGGGCCCCCCTTGGACTTCCGCCCCCCTCTCCCGTGCTTCTTCCGGCGGGTGTAGACCCAGACTGGTCCAGGCTGGACCGGTCTAGCCAGCCCCTCCCGGGCCGGCGTAACATATTCATTCCATATGAAAATTATACTTATGGCAAACTAATTAATCTTTGCATTGAAGAAAGTTTTAACATCTGTAATGATTTAAAATTACATAAAATATCAAAAGTGGAAAACTTGCATAATGCAAACAATCAGGTGAATTTTGAGAACAATTTGTCCATTAAATTACTCCTAATCTTAATGACAGAAAGGAAATCAAAAATGAAACTTCTTTCTAAAAAAAGATGAAGAAAAAAAAATGGTAGAATACATATGATAAAAAAGAAAAAGCGTTTTCTGAGTCCTGAGAACAAGGGGGAAGATATAAGTTATAAATGTGGTAAATAGGGGCATTATGAAAATACGAGCATAGTTCAACAAAAGTTAAATGAACTAGATATTGATGAAAGATTAATTCAAACTCTAATGAAATCTGCTTAATTCATTTTGAATCAAATTTTAGTAAAACAGACAATTTAAATTATCTGAAACCTATTGGGCTCAAAATTTGGTAATGATTGCTATGAAATTGTTCACAGACTACTTATTATAAAGTCATTATAGAAATGAATATTTTATATGCCCTAACCGGTAGCCAAAAAAGAAGATTTAATGAAAATTTTAGCTTAAGTATCCGAATTTAAAAAGAAAATATCCCAAAATAATCTATTGCCTATTTATATGTGGTCAATTTAAATATTACGTCACTCCAATTTAGTCATTCAATTATACAAAATTGATCTCGAATAGTCCCTTAGAAACCAAATTGCGATCAATTTTCTATAGTCTATGGACTAAATTAAGAATAAGTTTGTATTCCAATTTTCGTCAATTTCTAACTAAGGGGTCATTTGGGAAGAATTTGTATAACCGGGAAACTAAAATGGCAGAAATGTGATATCTAGCCAAGATTAACAACACACATACAGTTGAAGACTACTTTAGGATTTTTTTTCAACGTTAAACTAAACAAAATAAATAAATAAATATTCTCATAGATAAAGAAAAGAAAAAAAAATACAGGCTTATAGTATGAAAGAAGTAAATAAAAGACTTATGAACGAGTTAATTTAATTAACAATGTAAAATAACCATAATTATTATTGATTTTAAAGTGAAATCAATAATTTGAATTAAGAAATTTTACAATTTTAAAAAGAGCATTCAAGTATAAATCAATGAATTATTCATTAAAAACATAATTTAGAAGGTCCAATAGATCAAATAACACGTGAGTTAAATTCTCAAAATGAAGAACAATTAGTTGAATTAAAATACTTAAGACTCTTAAAAAGGTTAATAAGCATAAAAAATTTATTGCATTTAATCTAATTAATAATCAAGGTTATATAGTTAAAAATTTAAACAGCATCAGATGCAGGGGTGCAGCCAGAATATATTAAGCCTTCTAAATATTTTGCAAGGAAAACCAACTTACCAAAACTTAACCTCTACAAATGGGAATAAGATGATTATTAAATATAACTATTTAAAACATCAATGTCTAAAAATTATATTGTTATACCTACAAATTTCTTTCCTTTGAAAGATATTCTACCCTTTTCTACATGAAATTATGTAATAATAAAAATAGAATCTACTGGTATGAATTCTACTTAAAAAATAATTTCAAAATCATATTCCCCAAGGAGTTCTATAACATTTTTGTGTTTAATAATACTGAGAAAGAAGATAAAATGGATTTGATATCAAGATTGGCTATTAGTCATCAACAACTAAATAGGGTTTAAAATATATTGAAAATTTTATCCAAACAAGAAAGATATATTAAATCGCTTGTACGAAGGAGCTTATTTTTTCAAAAATTAACCTCAAGTCTAGATATTGGCAAATTCCAATTAAAGAAGAGACCATTATAAAATAGCTTTTACAATACATATGGACTCTATATATCAATCAGTTTAAAACACAACCTAATAAAAATCAAAACATTATGAATGAAATCTTCATTCTCTATTATAAAGGATCAAAATGATTCATTGATTTTTATGAAGGATCGAAATTATCTCCAACTATATTAAAGAATAATGTTGATCCCTCAAATCTTTAAAGAGGAACCAAAATAGTCCCTTTAAAGAACGAAAATAGTCCCCGGGACTAATTTCATAAATAGTCAAGGGACAATTGATGTGAAACGTACAAGCATGGATGATTAAACTAAGAAAGTTTGCACGCTTAAATGTTAGAGCACAATAATTATAAGCTTTCTCTTGATGATAAACGACAAAATAAAAATGATAAGGTGATAAATAGCTTAGGTCTAAACACATGCGAGAGGTTGAGATCATTAATTAGTCAACTAAATCTTACTTTGCATACATGAGTGGTTTCAACGAGAAATTCCAATGCTAACAATAAGATTAGACACTATGCATGAGTCCCTCACTCAACTCTCTAGTTCTCTAAGCTTCAGCGGTGAAGAGCTTGACATGAACCTTGTGAGTCAAAATATAACCACAATTGAAAATAAACTAGGAAAATAGGAAACTTGGGGAAGAGTTCACCATCATCAAAATTCTTAGATGAATTTGAGTAGCAAGGGAGAAGATCCGGAGTCCGGTGGCTGAATTTGAAGAAGTCCTGCGTGTGGGCAGCAGTGTGGGATCTTCTGAGCAACCAATGAGAGCCTTCCAGATGGCGAATCAACACCAGAAAATTGTTGGAATCCTGAAACAGCAGCCGTGACTTTTCCGGACAGTAAACGGGGTTCCGGGGGTGCAGGACAGCAGTTTGTCTCGTCGGAGATATTCAAGACAGCAGCCATGAACTCTCTGGACAGCAAAACAGGAGTGTTCGGCTAGCAGGACAGCAAGTGTAGTTGAAAGGTGATCCTTGATTTCTTGGACAGCAGGGCAGCAAGAATAGGCCACCAAACTAAATGGGCAGCAGCTGGGAACTTGTGGACAGCAGCAGGTGATGGTTGGAACCCTCGTTTTGGCACACAAGGACTTCCAACAGCAGTCCAAACAGCAACCTGGGCGACGGGATAATAGTTGGCTAAGTTGGAGTGGTCTTGGACATCATGAGTGGCCTCTCGGGAATCAGGGCAGCAGGATTGGTTGGCTGTAGCATCTTGGACAGCCACCAGGAACCTCCAAAGAGACGGGATGTGAAGGGGCGGAGAGGCCTGGGAAGGGGGCGGCCATATGGCTGCAGGAAAACTATGCTATTCTTGCCCAAAACTCTTAATCAAGAATGACTAGGCTGAATTCCAATCAATTAGGAATTTAATTGGATTCAAATTACGAAGCTAATTAGAGATCATTAAGGGAAAGAAATAAAGAAATAAAAGAGGAGGGGTTTAATTCAAAACTGAAATTGATTTCAGATTTTGAGTGATTTTGGAGGGAACTAATTTGAAATTTAATTTCAAATTAAGGAGTCATTAATGAATTAATTGGAGCATTAAAGTAGCAATCAAATGGGGGAGAAAACCCACATGGGGCCGGCGGCAAGGTGAGAGGGGGAGAGGGAGATTAGTGGGATGAATCTTCCAATTTGGATTGATGACGTGGCAATATAATTAAAGACTCCAATTTAAATTAAATTGAAATTGGAATTCGTCATGAAATCTTTCCTAAATTGGAAATCTCAATTAGGAAAGAATTTGAATTTTGAAATTCAAATTTCAAATTTGAAACTTGCGGAAGGAGAGATTGGACGGGTGGGAAAGGTTGCCGGCAAGGTGGCCGGCCGGGGCAGTGGGAGTGGCAGGCCGGGGCCGTGGGAGTGGCCGGCGGCGGGCTTCCAAGGGGCGGCGGCAACAAGGGTTTTGGAAGAGATTTTCTTATGGTGGAGGGGAAGAAGATGGAGGAAAACACGAACAAGAAGATAGAAGAATTTAACCACGAGCCGCGGACTCTTCCAACGACTGGCGGGTATTGTTTTTGCCCTCACCTTGGGCTCTCCATAGAACTCACACAGAGATCTAGGAGAAAAGAACTCACTAAGAGATCTTCAAGACGGAACTCACAAAGAGAACACAAGAGCCAAATTTTCATTCCAAAATCATCATCCCTCAATACAAGAAAGCTAGCCTATAAATAGGCCTCATGAAAAGAAAAATAACAAAGACTAAAATGCCCTTCGGGCTACAACACTACATGACCACCCATAAGGGTATAAAGGGAAAAACAACAATATAAAATAAACTAGTACAAAAACATATAAATAAATAACTAAAAAAAATCGTAGCCGTTGATCTCCGATGTCCTCATCAACAATTTTGATAATTTTCTCTATAAATATATAATAATTTACATGAACGATGTCTTAATGTTTTATACTTTTATAAACGAACACATCAAACATTTGAAGTTTTTGAATGATTTGGTCATTATAAACAGAAAGTAATGAATTACTACATAAATGAAATAGAAAAGCAAATACACCATGGAGTATTACAATATTTTAGGCATTTAACAAACCTTACAAAGAAGAAAAATCAAAATTGGTTATAAACTATCAACCACTAAAAAAGTTTTAAAATAGATTTGATATCTTATTCCTGACAGGAAGATAAATTAAATCACTTGTACAAAGCGATTGCTTTTTAAAATTTGACATGTAGTCTGGAAATTTTCAACAAATTAAACAGAAAGACTTTTACAATTACATATGAACAATATGTAGCATTCAGCCTAAAAAAAGCCACTGATAAAATTCAAAATATTATGAATGAAATATTCATTCTCTGTTAACCCTCCCCGCTTCATAGAACATAGCTTAGTAGAAGACATCAATGCCAAACAAAGCTAAGTGCTTGTGAGCACATTAGTAAGTTGGCAAGCTAGCTATTCGAGAGGCACAACAGCTCAGTTAAGATATCCGGATAAAAAAAAAAAAGCAATTTGTATTTGTATCAGCAAATTGCATATGTGAAGTCTATCCCCCTTCTCCTTCCTTTGCAAGCTAAAATGGGTTATTAATAAAATAGGTATCATCAGGAGCTATGTAGCACGGATACTCCTATTTACGAGCCATATTATATCGGACACGTGTCAGATATGGATACGCCTCCGATATGGCACGGATATGTGTCGGATACGGCTTTGCCGTGTCCAATTAAAATATTATTTAAATTTGACCAGACACACGTATCGGACATGCATGTCCTATTAAAAAAAAAAAAAAAAAAGGTACCGGAACCCGGTACCGCTCGGTACCTCTCTGCGATGCTCGGTACCATGCTCAGTATCAATGCTCGATACTGCTCGGTACCGAGGGGTACCGAATGATACCAAGCGGCACCGAGAAGCTAGAGAAAGCTTGAAAACAACTCTATATATCATTCAGGTCGAACCCCGCCAAGGGGAAGCGCCCCCTTGGACCCCCCGCATATCTGCGACATATCTACACTTTTACTTAAAAATTTTTATGTTTCAAATTCATGTGGTTTAATTTGTGTCGATCCTTCGTAGGATAATGAGTTTTAGTGACATAGGAATTGGGTCTAATGATGGTCTATCAGAGACCAATTCAATTTTTTTGTCATTTCAAATATTAAGCTTTGATTACTTTCTTATTTTTTATGTATGATTTATATATTATAATGTCATATCCACGCCGTATCTGTATCCTATACTTTTAAGAATTGACGTGTCCCGTATCCGTATCGTGCCGTATCCGTGTCGCCGTATCCATATCGATGCAACCTATCAGGAGTTTTATTGGAAAGTCGATGATGAAGAAAAAGACCATAGAACCATGAACATTTCCCTAATCTCTAAATGGATTTGAAAATCGATTCACATTGGTCTCAATTCCTTTGCTAGTTATAAGTATATGACCAATCTTCCCCTCTTAACTTTTGGATGGGTAAATGTATCAATTCATTGTAGGGGTGAGAAAAACTTCTCCTTTCTTCTTTTAGATTTCTTAGAACATTCAAAATGGTGAAAGTCTTAAATTATTAAAGGACAAACTGATTCATGATAAGCCTTCAACAACTTGATATCACCATCTCTTCAAATTAGGATGGAATCGCAATTTGCTTGGTGCATTCTCAATTTCTAACATTAGTTAAAAAATTCAATTGAAGGCATTATTCCAAACCATCTTTTAATAAAGTTTCTAACATCTATTATGATTGGATAGGATTAATCTTAATTCAAATATTGATTCACCTAAACAGATGGTCAAACCTAAATGGACACTACTTGGTTAGCTCTTACTACTCTTTCCATGCACCTGGAGCCATTCATACTCCTTCCAACTGGATTTTGGAGAGGACTTTGGCCCGTTAAAAATTGCTTTTCAGTTGGATTATTCATATGTACAGGGTTCCTAACAAAATATATGTTCATCATATGGGCCTCAGCAATTCTATAACTTGTGTGATGTGCAATTATCAATCAAAAGATGATTCTCATCCTTTCTTCAGGTGTAGTTCTATCATTATAATTTGAGGGAAATAACAATATCTATGAGTTGTTAAAGAAATATGTAATTTGTTTAGAAATGAATTTTTCTCTTGTAGAGATATTAAAACAAGAAGTTTTTATCCCACTACGTTGGGGCCAGCTATATGAATTATTTTTCTCCATTATGTCCAATTAAGAAACAAACTATCATTTAAATTTAATAAAAAAGTTCATTTTTAATCATTTCTAATAGTCTTTTTAGGTCTGCATCTACCTTTCTTAACATAGACCAGATCTAATACATCTACTCTCTTAACAAAGTCATCGGAAAGCCAATATTTTACCTAGGATATATGTCAAAAATGACTGGGGAAATTTGAGATATTTTCTTCTTATCAGTCTTGTGGAATATTTAAAACGAGAGGAATAACAGATATTTTTTTAATTTAAAAAAAAAATAGAAAGGAAAAAGTTCATCTGGCTCGACATTATATCACAAACTTATTTTTGAATGGATACTAGTTACAGAAGAAGGCTCTTCACATTATCAAGAAGAAGAGAGATATCAATACACTAAATAAGATGCAGATTTTTTTTTTATATTACAGTTTGATCTTTCAATTTTTTCAAGATGTTCTTTATTTCTTTTCTCTGTAATCATGCTCCAGTACAATTTCTTTTTTTTTTCCTCTAAATGTGTAGAGGTCTCCCCAGCCTTCTGTCAAGAAAAAACATATTGCAGATGCAAATATAGACTAGGAACATTCAAATGGAAAAAAGAATACAAACAAACATGCATTACGAAAAATAATATGAGCAAACATGCATGAAATGAAAATTGGATTCTAGATTATGATCATAAACTGATAAAGACAAACCCAATGAATGATAATTAACTGGTAAATAAACCACAATAAAAATACCTAGAGGAAGACTGTTTGAATGAATGTTGTTTTGTTCTAATGCCATTGACTTGACAATAAGCTCCAGGAAGAACCAAGCCATCGCCAAAACATCATCATAAACTGGTCCAACCCTGTACCCCTTAGCCTGCACACAAAATTATATTACCAATTAAATTAAAATATCAATATCCTGAAAAAGGAAAACCAAACACACGCCAATGATGAAATTTACAAAGCATGATGTAGCTCTCCGTTTTTTTTTTCTAATTAAAATAAAAAAATGTCTAAACTAGTATGTTGAATATAGCATATACAATGATATTTCTACAGATCAAAGGTACAAATATTAACAATCTAAAATATAAAATCCTGAACTAATGATGCATAATGCAGAGTTCATTAATTGAAGTATACATGAAACCAAGTGAGAATTCCATGAAAAGGTAATGGATATCAACTGCAGTATTAATACCACTAGCAACCAATACAATGGAAAATGGTGCTTGTTAATGAGTTCAATCTGCATCTAACCTTACTGCGTGCCAGGCTTCCCCATACTGTACATAAACCTGGATAAACCGAAGCTTGTTGGCCACCAAAGTCATCAAAGGTGTAGTCAACGTAATTCACAAGAAACCGGTTCCTTTCAGTCCCATCAGATGACTCTTGCTGTACCCTACATAATAACAAAGTAATTGACAAAACATAATGAAAGTCAAAAATACATATCAGAAAAATGAACCAATAAATTTGGTTCCCCGTTGTTATAGTTTACAGAACAGGCGTCAATTGCACAAAACTCTGACAAATTGGAATAAAAGTTACGATCAATTTATACATAAAGTTTAGAGATGATTTTAAGCAGAACTTAACACAAATAATTATTTAAATAGGATATCAATTGAATCGGCCGGTTTTTAAAAACCGGGACAAATTCAGTGTTTTGTCTGTTGAACCGACAATTCAAATTGGTTCAAGCTGGTTTAATGTTGGACCGATTTTTAAGACAGACCGAACCGGCCATATGACGATTCACGGTTTAACCGATCAAACCTATTAGTCCTAATTAAAGGATTCTCTATTAATTAATTAATTTAATTATTTAAATAGAATATCAATCAAATCGGCTGATTCTTAAAAATCTAGACCGATCAACGGTTGGCCAGTTGAACCAGCGATTCAAACCGATTCACATCGGTTTAATGCTGGACAAGTTTTTAAGACAGACCGAACCGGCCATATGACCGGTTCATCGTTGAATCGGTCAAACCGGCCAATCCAATTTTCAAAACCATGCTTAATCCTTCATGCCTTCTAGGGCATAGGAGAGACAAGTAATCAAAATTTGTGTTCTGATATCATGTTGATTTTAAAGAGCATCGAAAATTTCTCTTTTTATCTACTTCTCGATACATGGATCGGAGTAGCTTTATTACTAGATTTGAATATTTATAATGAAATAACGCTTGATTCAAATTCTTTTGTTCAAATCCTTTTATTAGTAGAAAAAATTAATTTTCTATCTATATAGAGATATTTTCAAATTTTTTTCATAAATGTATAGAGGCAAATATACACATCATTCATCTTCACATGTGAAATGCTACATCTTAAGAGTAATGTAGCAATTAGTAGAATAAGAATTTTTTTTTAACATATTTCTTATTGTTTTCTAAATTAACTTTCTAGTACAAAATTTATAGTTCAAGAAATTTTGGAAAATATTAAAAAGCTGCTTTAGGAAGCAGTAAGAAAGTTGTCCCAAACGAAGCTTGAATTGTCATATGATCACTGCGATGAATAAAACTATAGTTCTTAAAAGCTTACCTGGTCAAAATATTAACCATAGCCCTAAATGCTGCAACCTACAAGGAATATGAAGGAGAACAACGAAAACATAAGTAATCAACTGAAGATAAAACTTAAATAAAAAAAAAGTCCGAAAGAACAGTAAAATATGTTCGGTATTTAAAGTAAATTGAAGAATTTCCGAGTGAGTACTTAGTTTCTAAAAATATATATGCTAATGAAATAAAAAAATTATATTCCACATGATATTGACTTGATGATGAATCTAAAAGAAAATAAGCAACTCATTTTCACCTGAAGGGTCTCACCACCATCACCAATCAGATTCAAAAGCATATTGAGGATAGGTTGGAGAAACTGTAACAAGGCAGATGATTCCACATTCTTCAAACTATTAATAGCCTGCATAGATGGATTCTATTTCTTACTTGATCAAAGCAAAATTCCATTCAACCATATTAGTTCCCCAATAACGGGATTAAAAAGAATAGAAATACACGTATCCAGGATGCTGCACATGCAACATTTCCAATAGAATCAAGGGATAGCAACAAAAATAATTTTTTTAAAAACAGAGAGAGAGAGAGAGAGTGTGTGTGTGTGTGTGTTGAAAAAGGGGACCTGGCATAGCAGGAAATATAAAACTGAATTAAAAACTAACTTCAAACAAATATGCTGAAGCTCGCCAAGGAAAAAAGATATTGGTTCACCTTCATACTGCCTAATATGATAATTAGATGGAAAACAAAAATCATAAAGTATGATTCAGATCTACTCAACTATGACAGCTAGCAACAGAAAACAAATTGCTGTAATTCTTTCAAATAAATATGCTGAAGCTCGCCAAGGAAAAAAGATATTGGTTCACCTTCATACAGCATAATATGATAATTAGATGGAAAACAAAAATCATAAAGTATGATTCAGATCTACTCAACTATGACAGATAGCAACAGAAAACAAATTGCTGTAATTCTTTCAAATAAATGAGCGGTTGATAGACCACACAGATAGAAGCCAGTAACTTTTAAAACCAAAATAATTAGACCGCACCCAACCAACAGCAGCACGGATCAACGGTAAAATGTTGCACTTCATTTTGTACCTCAAGTAGTTCTGAACCCCAAGGAGGACTTGTGCGAAGGATATGTCGGTCATACTCAAGGAAAAAATCTCTTATTCTTTCATTGACTGGAAATAGTGTAGAGCAAAGCCTTAAACGAAGTTTGAAGATACTCTTACCATCTTCCAAATAATCCAATCTCTCCTACAATATCATCCAAAGAGTCTGAGTATACTTTTTTTCTTTCTATTGAATGAAGCTCAACGCCTAACAAGGAACAAGAACACATGCAAACTAGTGAAAATATAATTATACCTTCCCAGCATCTTGCAAATAATTGTGACCCAACTCCCTCATTACTGGCAAAGATATGTCCATATGCAACCTGTAAAAAGAAACTTTAAATTCCCCAGTACATAATCATGTACTCATACACCAAGGAAGAACAATATCACATCAAAGATATAAATACTCCACTGTATGCATAAAATACAGTGGATGATTCAATTAATATCAACTTAACAAATCCATAAGCACGTACTGAGCTGGAGTGGATAAAGGAAGCACGGCATATCCTACAACTACCTGCAAAAGGTAAACGGAACATCAGATAATGTCATGTGAGATTGAATAAATACTGATGCAGCAAATCTAGCTGGTATATTTAATACCCACAGGTTTAGGAGCTTCTAATTTTGTTTGGAGGTCAATATGAAAAAAGGTGAATAGAAGATGGTGTTGAGGTGTCAAAAGAGCAGGTAGACAAATTTTAATCTCATCATGGAAGGATGCCATTCTGGCACCAACAGCCACCTGTGTATTGGCCCATTTTTGAAGTCCCAAACCAGGACCCCTTGTATACATTGCCTGAGGATATGAATAGAACACAATTACGCATCATGAAAACTACAGGGACAAAAACACAAGGGTTCAATATTCCAGAAGACAGACCTCAATGGGTTGTTTGCGAATGTCCCCGTCATCTTTTTTCATCTCCACCCTAATGAACAAGTTCCTTTTGCGACTGAAACTGACCGTCAATGGATATAGATAGAGACAATGAACAAGTTGTGTGAATGGCTCACTTTTTAACATCACCCTGAAATCAAATGCTTCAAACTGCCAAAGCATCAAAAAATATACAATTACTGTCACAATAAAGGTCATTGATGGAGGCTACCTGAAGAAGAAGCTTAAATTGGTCCTACTGTAAGTCAAATTGCAGAATAAGTTTCAGTATGTGAGTTGAATTAATCTTTTGAACATAAAATGGAAGCATTATTAAGCTTCCAGCATCTATGTTAACCATGAATAAAAGCTTAAGAATGAATGGAGAGCAACCTAGCCAACCATTAATGGGATATCAGTAAAACATCCTGTATTTAAGCTTCTTGTCTGAATTAGCTTTTAATAAGAAATTTTAATTTTCAATTAAGTTATGTAGAATCACTTGTGACTCGTTTTATTTATCATCAACAATAGCCTCACAGCAGCAACTAAGAACAGAATCCCAACAAATCTTCTGGGATCAGCATCATTTGTGTAACTGACCAAAAAAATATAAATGAAACCAGATTTAAAAATGTGATGTCATTAATAAAATAAATCCAACACCTACCACTTCATCATTACAGTTATGAAGGCCACATCCTCTGGTCATTTGCAGAGCAGACCTGTGCTGTTTTCTCCTATCAACACCATTAAGCTTTAGACTCCCATTTCGATGACCATCAGAACCATCATTGGGGTGTTTTCCGCTTGGTCCGAAACTTTCACCAACATCATTTAAATCGTTGGTGGAACTTCCATCTTCAGAAAGATTGTCCAAATCAATATGGTCTGCACGAAACCTTCCAACCTCCAACCTCAATGCACCCTTGACAGGCTTGTGCAGCTTTCTTTTTGGGTCCTGAAAGAGATTATATATATATATAAATAAAACAGTAGCTGAAGCAAGGGATTGAAGCGGATGTTTTACCTCAGACCAAGAAAAAGCTGCACAATAGAACCTTATAACTTACCAATGAGAAAGAAAATTTAGAGCTGATGAAAGAAAATCGGATTTCTAAGAATTATTTTGCAGAGGAACCTGATTATATTTATAATAAGGAAATAAACACAAAAACTCTAAGAAAATCCAACTACACAAGAATTTGGGATGACCCAGATAGCACAATTGCAAATAGGATTTTATTCACTAATCACTTTTTGATAACTACATATAAGTCGAATATCAATAGCATGAATTGCCAAGATGGCATAGCCGGATGAAGTGTGTCAAACAAAAGTACAGTGATCCTTTGTGCTACTACATAGGTCAACCTCAACAAGAACTTCGCAGAGCACATTTAACCAAGCCCGAGGCCTTTGCTTAAGCCTATAGATGTCCTTGCTGAGCTTATAAACTTTAGTAGACCCCTGAGCAACATTCCCTACTGGTTGCTCACTATAAATAGTTTCACTAAAGTCGCCATCGAAGAATGTGATGCAATCCGCCTCGCGGTCGCAGAGGGAGGGACGACACCCGCGGGCGAGCGAAAGCCGCGAGGGGGAATGCCGCGCCAGTCGGCCAGCCGAAGGGGAGCGCGGGACGCGACGGAGCGGCGGGACGGTTCGGCCTTGAGCGGAACCGGTCCAATCCTGGACCAGTTTGGCTCGGGTCTGCCCTGAGCTGGGCGGTTCATTTTGGGCAGCCCACTAGTGGATTTTGTTGGTCTTTTGGCTTGCTTTAAGTAAGGAATAGAGGGAGATTTCTAGGGTTATGCAAGATTTGAGTTTTCTCTTAGCCTCCTTAGTTTCTTTCTCTTGTTTTTCTAGGGTTTGTAGTGGGAGACCTTGTCCTTCTCGAAGTGGACAAATTGTATCTTGTTTCTCTTGGATTTTGAATGCAAATGTTCTTGTTCTTCCTCTCATCCCTCTTGTGTTGATTTTTTCTTGGATTTGGAGGAGAAATTTCATCTTGAAGGAAAATTAGGGCAAACCCTAATTTGTGAAACCTAAGGCGTATCAAGTTGGTATCAGAGCTCTCGATCCTAGACGGCATGGCATCAAAGAAGGTAGAAGTGTTGGAGGGAGAGATGAGCCAATTGAAGGAGGAAGTGGGAGAGAAGCTTTCGTCGTTGGAAGGAAAATTCTCATCATTAGAGGAGAGATTTGGGGGAATGGAAGAGATGATCCGTAAATTGGTAGACGCCCAAGTTGCTCAATCAAATCCTAAGGAAAAGGGGAAATCGCCGATGTCAAACCCTAACCCTAATTTCTCAATTAGGAAAGATGGAGCAAGCCAACCAGGGGAAGCCATGCAAGCGCCACCTTACATCTCGCGCCAAGAGCCTTGGTCAAGGGAAGGGTGGGAGGCATCCGGCGTGGGTGGTGCACCGTGGGAGGGGGCCGCCGGCCAAGGGGGAGGAGCCGTACGAGACCCTCACGGTCCGTATGGAGGGTGGCCGATGAGGCCGGGAGGAGTGCAAGAGATGGGTCGCACCACTTGGGAGCCACAAGGAGGGTGGCCGAGAGGTCCAGGAGGGCCGCCGGAGTTGGGCCGAGCCACAGGAGAGGTCGGGGGTGGGTGGCCGAGACAGACAACCGGAGGTACACACGAGGGGGGCCGAGCCCCTTGGGAGCCACCAAGAAGGGGGGTGCAGACCCCGTATTCAGGGGAGTGGAGGGGAAGACCTCAGTGGGAGGGATTTCAGCATGGGCCATGGGAGGATGGGAGGAATCCTCCTCGGACAGATACAAGGATGAGGAAGTTGAAGGTCCCCGTATTCGAAGGGGAAGATGCGTACGGATGGGTCTACCGGGTGGAGCGATATTTCACCGTTAACGGCGTCACGGAGGAGGAAAAGCTGATGGCTGTCCCGATTTGCTTGGAGGGAAAATCATTGGCTTGGTTCCAATGGATTCAACCTATACGGAGTTGGGAAGAGTTCAATGATCTATTACTGCACAGGTTCAGAGTGTCCAGTGAGGGCACCCATTATGAACAGTTCATGTATCTTGTTCAGGAAGGCACAGTGTTGAGCTTCTATCCGGACAATTGAGGGGAATGCCCGATGACGCCATGGAGAGGAATTTCATGAAAGGGTTGAAACCCTACATCAGAGCCGCCATCAGGGTGGTCAACCCAAGAGGGATAGTGGGAATTATGGAGACAGCTCAGCTTGTTGAGGACAAGCATAAGGCGGATCAAACACGGAAGTCAGTGGGGTCTCACCCCACATATCGCTCACCACTCATGCTCGAAGGACTTAAGGTGACTGCCACTACTCATCCCGAGGAGGTAAAACAGGAGAAAGCCACCACTGTGGTGAACCAAGGAGGGTTCAAGAGACTGACTGACTCCGAATTGAAGGAGAAGAGGGTCAAGGGCCTCTGCTACCGTTGCGACGAGAAATTTGCACCTGGGCATAGGTGTAAGGAGAAGACTCTGCACGTGATAGTGGTGGGGGATTCAGATGAGGACACAGATGAAGGGGCAACAAGGGAAAGGTTAGGTGAGGTAGAGCATCCTCACCTAGATATGATAGAAGTGAGTCTGAATTCGATGGAAGGTTTACCATTCCACCCCACCATGAAGATGGAGGGTGAAATTGAAGGGTGCAAGGTGAGAGTTTTGTTTGACAGTGGAGCTACTCACAACTCCTTGGCCTATCGAGTGGCGGAACAGTTGAGTCTAAAGGTGATAACAAGCAAAGAGGTAGGGGTGACCATATGCACAGGACAGAAGGCCCGTATTTATGGGAAATGCAAGAGAGTCACTGTTATCTTGCAAGGGGAGGTAATTACTCAAGATTTTTTGCTGATTGATCTGGAAAACGCCGACGTCATCTTGGGTATGCAGTGGCTTCAGTCTTTAGGAGACATGGAGGTCAATTGGGAGAAGTTGCTGGTTAAATACAAGAGTAATGGTCGGAGGGTGGCACTACAGGGTGACCCTAGCCTTTGTGAGTTTCCGACCATCGAGGAATCTACATTCTTTAACCTTGAGGACAAGGTTAATTTTAAAGGAGGGAGTATTGATGCGATCCGCCTCGCGGTCGCATAGGGAGGGACGACACCCGCGGGCGAGCGAAAGCCGCGGGGGGGAATGTCGCGCCAGTCGGCCAGCCGAAGGGGAGCGCGGGACGCGACGGAGCGGCGGGACGGTTCGGCCTTGAGCGGAACCGATCCAATCCTGGACCGGTTTGGCTCGGGTCTGCCCTGAGCTGGGAGGTTCATTTTGGGCAGCCCACTAGTGGGTTTTGTTGGTCTTTTGGCTTGCTTTAAGTAAGGAATAGAGGGAGATTTCTAGGGTTATGCAAGATTTGAGTTTTCTCTTAGCCTCCTTAGTTTCTTTCTCTTGTTTTTCTAAGGTTTGTAGTGGGAGACCTTGTCATTCTCGAAGTGGACAAATTGTATCTTGTTTCTCTTGGATTTTGAATGCAAATGTTCTTGTTCTTCCTCTCATCCCTCTTGTGTTGTTTTTTTCTTGGATTTGGAGGAGAAATTTCATCTTGAAGGAAAATTAGGGCAAACCCTAATTTGTGAAACCTAAGGCGTATCAGAATGCATTACTCGTATCGATTTGCAGACATGGCCAATCTTTATTGATAGTGACAAGAAAAAAAAACAAGACTGAGTTGAACCTAACAACTGGATAGAATGAGTTAAATTAGTCGATCCCACAAACTTGAGTCAAACCTCTTGGTGATCTACCGTGCTTTATATTTGTCAATAAAGTCATCAGGGTGAAATTAAATGCATAAATACATCCATAGTAAACTAGTTTAATGTGAGAAAGGGGAACCATAACCCATGTATTTTGATTTAGTAAATCGGCTATTTCAATATTCACAGCTTATTTCCACTAGAAATCTTACAATGCCTCCTGGTATGTCCTAGGAATATAAATTGATGATAAATATAGAGCAAAATGTAGATGGCAAGTTGAAAATGATCAAAGAACATATAAGACTGAATAAAATGATCAGAACACTATTATTTGCTTTTTTTGAATAGCAATAGGAAAACGAAAGAGGCGGATGTTCAACCAGGTGATACAATGTGGATGAAAGTGTTATTTTGGAGGTACCTTTAAAGTTGAGGGTACAAGTATCCAAAAATTAAACAAGCAAATCTAATTTGGTTGATTCAGTTCGGTTGCTCAAACATTTGTTTAGTTATTAGTTGCAATTTTGATTTTCTTTGCTTACTGATTTTTGTTTGATTTTTATTTTATAAAAACTGATCAAATCAAAAATCAAATTATATTTATTTATTCTAATATAAATAAAAAAAAGCTCATGAATTATAAATAAATAATTAACAATAAACAAGTAACATAAAGATGAATGTGAATATTATTAATTCCACATCACAAAACAATAAACTTCAGCAAAGATTACTTGGTATTCTTCTTAATACAACCTATTTTAGGTTAATAGGGATCAGATTAATTTAATTTTGATTCATACAAAACCGCATTGAATTGATCTAAATTCAATTCATTTAGAAAATTGTTTGATCGAATTGATTTTCTAAATTTTAAACTGGAACCAACTGGTTTTGCTAATCTATATGAACCAAGCAAACCAAAACAACTAACCCCTAATAGGTATAGATTCTTCTGAAGAAGAGGAATAAGAAGAGACAATAGTTTAGAGAAAGGTAATGAAGAATAATAGGGTGAGGAGGACTCATAACATTTTTTAATATAAATGTGTGTCTAGTAGTTGATTCCAATGTTTAAAATTGCGTATTCGGGTATTGAGACGTTTTTCATTCGTTAGGCGAGGCGTAAGCCTCAAAATCAAAAGATTGCGTAAACATAAAATGATAAATTTTTATATATTAATAAGTGAATAATATAAAACATAAAAAAACATAAGATATGAAGTGAAATCAAAATATCCCAATAATAAGACAACATGAAATATAGTTCAACTAAAAATTCTATCTTTTCCAAATCCCAGTATTCTTTTCATTAACATATAATTCAAATTTTAAAAAATAAATAGCAATGACATATCACATAAGAACTCATAAGTCATCAGCACTGTCATCAATAAGGGGTTCTTCATTTGAATCATCATTATGATGAACTGCTCTCTCCTCTTCCTCCTCTCCTATAGAGTTCAATGTCGGGCATTTACTTCAATATTTATGTAAGTTTTAATATATATAGCGTGAGGCGTAAGCCTCATGCCAGTGAGGCGAGGCGGGCCTCAACCAAGTTGAGGCGTAAGCCTCATAAAAAAATTTGAGGCGTAAGCATCGAGGCGTTTTTTACTGGAATTGCGTAAAGGCGGGCCTCAAGGAGAGCCTCATATTGCGCAATTTTAAACCATGGTTGATTCAAATCAATGATAGCCTTTCTAAAAATGAAAGTATCCCAAAAAAGAAACATCAAATTGCCTCAAGATAGGGTTTATCACCATTGTCAATATAAACATAACCAAAAACCCTAAGTTGGAGAGAAAAGGAGGCTACCCAAGATAAAGAGTAAAGCAGGGTGACATCAACAAGAGTACAACAAAAAACAACATCAAGCCTTTACCCACTACATGGGGCCAGCTACATGAATCATTTTTCTCCGTTGTGTCCTGTTAAGAGTCAAATTCTCATTTAAAACTAATAAAGAAATATCATTTCTAATATTTTTTAACCAAGTCTTTTTAGGTCTACCTCTACCTTTCTTGACATAAGCCAAATCTAATACATCTACTCTCATAACCGAGTCATCGAAAGGCCGACATTTATGTGAAGCATCTAAGGAGACTCTCTCTAATATTATCTACCACCGAGCAACTCCAACCTTTCATGTATATGCTTGTTTCATATGTTATCTCTAAGAGTAAAGCCACTCATCCACCTAAGCATCCTCATCTCTACAATACTTAACATAATTTTGTGCTTCTCTTTTAATGGCCAGTATTCTGCGCAATAAAACATTGCAGTCTCACCAACATCTTATAGAATTTTCCCTTAAGTTTGGGGGATGCTTTTCTATCACACAACAAGCCCGATGGATTCCTCCACTTCAACCATCCAACTTGAATTCAACAAGAGTACAACAACAACAACAACATCAAGCCTTTATCCCACTACGTGGGGTCGGCTACATGAATCCTTTTTCTCCATTGTGTCCTATTAAAAGCCAAATTCTCGTTTAAATCTAATAAAGAAAGGTCATTCCTAATATTTTCTAACCAAGTCTTTTTAGGTCTACCCCTACCTTTCTTAACACAAGTCAAATCTAATACCTCTACTCTCTTAACTGGGTCGTCGGAAGGCCGCCTTTTTATGTGACCAAACCATCTAAGGCGACTCTCTCTAATCTTATCTTCTACTGGAGCTACTCCAACCTTTTCACGTATATGCTCATTTCGTATCCTATCTCTAAGGGTTAAAGCCACTCATCCATCTAAGCATCCTCATCTCTGCCACACTTAACTTATTATTATGCTTCTCTTTTAATGGCCAACATTCGGCACCATAAAGCATTGCAGGCCTCACTACCATCTTATAGAATTTTCCCTTAAGTTTGAGGGGTACATTTCTATCACATAACAAGCCCGATGCATTCCGCCACTTCAACCATCCAACTTGAATTCTGCTGATAATATCCCCATCTATTTCACCATCACTCTGAACAATAGATCCAAGATACCTAAAACGTGTACTCTTATTAATGACTTGATCGCCCAAAGTCACAATCCCCTCACTAGGACTATTACTGCTAAAATTACACTCCATATATTCCGTTTTAGATCTACTCAAGCGAAAACCTTTAGACTCTAAGGTTGACCTCCATAATTCAAGTTTACCTTCAACTCCCTCTCTAGTCTTATCAACAAGAAGAATATCATCAGCAAAAAGCATACACCAAGGTACATCATCTTGCAAATGTCTAGTGAGAACATCCATGACTAAAGCAAATAGATATGGGCTTAAGGCTGATCCTTGATGTAACCCAACCGAAATAGGGAAATACTTGGTCAAACCACCTTGTGTTTGAACACAAGTAATAGCTCCTGCATACATATCTTTAATGATTTGAATATAAGCATTATTGACTCCTTTCTTATCAAGAACTCTCCATAGCACTTCTCTTGGAACTTTATCATATGCTTTTTCTAAATCAATAAATATCATATGTAGATCCTCCTTATTTCCTCTATATTTTTCTATCAAACCTCTGAATAAATGTATGGCTTCCATAGTCGACCTACCCGGCATAAATCCAAATTGATTTTGAGAAACATTAGTATCACGCCGCAACCTATGCTCTATAACTCGCTCCCATAATTTTAAAGTATGACACATTAACTTAATACCTCTATAATTCGTGCAATCCTGTGCATCGCCTTTATTCTTAAAAAATAGGAATTAATACACTCATTCTCCACTCATCTGGCATCTTTTTAGTCTTCAAAATAGTATTAAAAAGTTTAGTAAGCCAAGAAATCCCTTCATCTCCTAAGCATTTCCACACCTCTATTGGAATATCATCAGGTCCAACAGCTTTTCCACCCTTCATTCTATTTAAAGCCTCTCTAACTTCAGTTTTACTAATACGCCGATAAAAACAGAAATCTTTACTTTCATTTAGGGTGCTAAGGTCACTATAGTCAATCTTATTTTCACTCTTCATTAAAAAGTTTAGCAAAATATGTCATCCACCTTTGTTGAATATCATTACTTTTGTTGAATTCAACAAGAGTAATGGACAAAATATGATTAATATTACAACATGCAATCAAAGTAGATTCACATTAAAATTAACGAGCAACATTCATATGAAACATCAAGATACAAAATTATATCAAAAAGAACATGATGTTTATGTTCGACAACCCCATTCTATATATAAAAGAGGTTTGATGAATACTTTCACTGTGAGCATAAAATGAGCGAATTGAGACTACATATATTCAAGAACATTATCAGTTTGGAGAATTTTAATCATAATAGAAAATTAAAATTTTATTTGTTGGCAAAAAGTAGGAAAAACAAACAAGACTTCATAGCTATTTTTGCAAATACACCCATGTGATCTGAGAATGATCAACAACAAAGACAACAAAGTGCTAACGCAAAAAAATGAGTAAGAACTATAATAGGAACCCAAATATCAAATGAATTAAGCCAAATAAGCATCTATTAAGACACCGTATAATATTTATCAAGTACATGAAAATTAGATTCAAAAATGGATTGAGAGGACAGATGCAAATAAAATCCCCAAGTTATATGGTAAAGGATGATCTATATGATAATATCATTGATACAAAGTGATAATTAACACATGCCAAGCAAGGATGGATTGAATATTTCAAAAATTAAATCAATAAACTTTATTCCACAAAATAATAGATCTGAAGGAAAATATCATTGGATTAAAAATAATAAATTAAGATCAAGAACTAGGGGTGTAGACGACTCGAGTCGAGCTTAAGTCAAGGCAAGCTCGAACTTGGCTCGAGCATTCCTACTCAAGCTCGAGAGCTCGACTCGATATACAGTTGGCCAGATTTTTGCTTCGTCGAATGAACTCATGGACCGCAATGGAGTTGGAGCGTGCTTCAAGGAGAAGGAACTTAGGAACTTGTGTACAGCTTTTTTTTTCTTGTAAAAGCTGACAAAGTACAGCATAATTAATTTGATAGAGCTTTTTAAAAAAAAAAAACTGTTATGTTCTACTGAACTTTAAAAGTTATTATTAAATATATACAACAATAACAACATCAAGCTTTTGTCCCACTATGTGGGGTCGGCTACATGAATCCTTTTTTCGCCATTGTGCCCGGTTAAAAGTCAAAGTCTCATTTAAATCTAACAAAGAAAGATCATTTCTAATATTTTCTACCCAAGTCTTTTTAGGTCTATCTCTACCTTTCTTAAAATAAGTCAAATCTAATACCTTAACTTTCCTAACCGGGTCATCAGAAGGCCTCCGTTTAATGTGACCAAACCATCTAAGGCGACTCTCTCTAATCTTATCCTCCACTGGAGCTACTCCAACCTTTTCACGTATATGCTCATTTTGTATTCTATCTCTAGGGTCAAGCCACTCATCCACCCAAGCATCCTCATCTCTGCAACACTTAACTTAGTATTATGCTTCTCTTTTAATTGACAACTAATATTTAATATTTTAAAAAATATTTTTTAATTTTACTGCACCTGAAAAAAAATAATATTTAATCTATTTAAACTGGCTTGTGAGTCGACAAGCTGAGTTTAATCAAACTCAAAGTCGAGCTCAAATTTGAGTTGGAGCTCTTGGCTCGATAAGCTCAACTCGCGAGCTCATTAGCGATTCAAGTTTGAGCCGGCTCATGATCTAGCTTGGCTCATTTACACCCTATCAAGAACCACATTATCATACAAGTACCATAAGAAGGAAATATAAATGTAGAAAATCAAGAGAATCGATTTTTAAGCGGTTCAAGTCAACAAACCCTACATTCACACACCTCAATGCATCTCAAAGCCCACAGTTCCTCTATTTGAGCAACTATCCTTCGCTTGGTGTGGGTGGTGAAACCCTTAAAACATTTCATTAAGAAGAAAGGTGCCCTGACCTACGACACCAACTTTAAATCTTCTCTAAAGCAAGATTGCAATTACAAAAATTTGAAATCTAAAAGCATAACTGAACAAACTTACAAGTTGATTAAAGTGCATGAAGAAACAAAAAGGTTGAAATCAAAAGTCAAAGCAATCTTGGTTGAGCAAGCAATCTAATCATAGTAATTTCCTTCAAAGAACTTGATTTTACAAGAAAATCTTTATTGATTTTTTATTAGATTTGAAAATTCTGATCTTAAATAGGGTAATGAAATGTAATCTCTAAAACAGAGCTTTAGGCACTACCAACAACAACTAACAAAGAGCCTAACGGGAATCCAACTAATCCTCCAACAGCTAGGCTGAATTAGCTAATTATTGACAAATCAGGTTAATGGATACATGCAAAACTTAACTAAGGCTCATTAAGGGTTAAATGAGGCCCATAAACCGTTTTGGGGGGGGGAGGCGGCATTAATAAATCAAAATCAATAAAAAAAAATATTGTCAATTTATAGAGTAAAGTTAAGGTTTGAGGAGACCCATAAACCCCGAAGATGAAATAATTATATTTTTTTATTTGTTTTTCTTTCTAGCGTCTTTGCAAATTAAATGCATTTAACATTTTCAAAAGGAGTTTGGGGCTATATATATAATAACTTTGAAATATCTTTTAATTACTTAAAAAAATATAAAGATAAATACACTTTAATGCACATAGGAAAATATTTATTTTGCAATGTTGATTTCTTTAGATGCCTACTCGATTTGATTTCTTTTTCATTTTTCTCTTACATATGAAAAACAAAAGAATATTCTTATTCTCAAAATGATTGTTATATGCGTAAAAATTAGCACTCGTGACTTTTCCTATATATTTGGAAAAATATCAAATAGCCATTAGACCACCACATTTCATACCACATTTGTAATCACCAAAATTGATTTTACATAATAGGCTCATCTGATCATCAGGTTGTGGGTTCAACATCCTGATTCAAGCTCAACAGGACCTAAACAAAGTCTAGCATCAGGGCCACAATTTAGAATTGCATGTTGATGTAGGCAAAGGGGGGTCAAAACATTTTGAATTATAATTTTAGAGAGCTCTAAGTCCTCTATTAGAATCAGCTCATTAATGTCTAGTAGAGAACCTTTTCAGCTCATAAATTGAGGTTCATTTCAACCATTTGTTGTCCCTTTGGTTCCCCCACCTAGCTCTCCTTCCCATGGCTGATTCCTCCCCCTTTAATTGCATGTTCCGGTTCCTTAGCTACTGCCCCATTTCCTAGGCTACTGGTTTCGATCCCTGGGCTGCTGGTTCTGATTCCCTGGTTGCTAGTTCCGGTCCCCTTTGTGCCCCTTCGGTTTCTCCCCTGGCTGCTGTCCCGGTTCCCTATGCTGCCCCTTCGATTCCTCCCCTGACTGGCTGTCCCATGGCTATTTTTTCCTGGTTTCTGTGTGGCCTTTTTGGGAGCTATTTTGGAATGAATGCAGACCCTCCTTTATGGCTGTTTGGGTGATGTTTCTGGACTGAACTTTTTGGCCTTCTAGTTCCCAAAATTTAATGGGTTAATTAGTGTTTATGGTGGTTGTTTGGCTTCCCTTTTATCCTATATATATGTGATGTTATGTAATAAAAAAAGAGTGTCATAATGGTATTTTTGGATCTAAAAACCTAAGGGTTTTTCTTGGAAAAGCTTGCGAGCTTGTTCCATTCCTCTCTTCTCCTAGGAAAGCTTGCAAGCTTGTCCTCTCTTTTGTCTCGGCTTCTTCCCTCTTTCATCTCTCCGCAAGTTCGACGCCACTTATCTTTCTTCTTAAGGAATGCAGCAACTTTAGGTGTTTTTATTTTTATAAAGTTGTATGTCTTTTATGTTATAAGTTTGTATTTGTCATTGTAATGTCATTTCAAATTATCAAAGTAATGTTTTGTTTTACAAAAGTTATGTTGTGGTCTCCAATTTGTCGTGGAGACTTAGTTTAGTCTTTTCTTTGTTTCTTTTTGTGACCAAGGGTTTCCTACTTGTTTGGGGAACTTTTGGTTGCATCACATGTATCATACTGTTCAAATACGAAACAATCATGAAGGTTACAACAATGTTTTCGCCAACCTTTTCTTGCTTAATGCAGTTATAATGCTAGTTCAATGATTCATAGAAATAAATTTATGATTAATTCATAAGTAAACGTTTGGAGTCAATTGAAAAGTGACCTGTTAAGAAACAATTATGTAGAAAAAAAAGAGGTCATGTCAGAAATTATAAGTGTTCTTATATACATTCAAAGAACTACATATGTATACCCTGATACGGTTACACTTCATTCTTGTTGAGATTATCTTCACAGAAAGCAATAAGTTTTTTATGCCTTTTTATCACTGCAATATTACAAGGATTATAAACAGTAAACAATATTATCATTTAGCAGTAGAAAATAGCATAAACATTTGGTCACTTCAAGTTGGGACCAGCAAAACTTGGAACATATTAGATCAGAACGGAAAAAATCAGAAGGCATAAACTATGTAGGGCTTTATATATGAGTAATTCCATTTTAAGTTGCTCCTTTTTTCCCTTTCAACCTTTGAAAACAACTGGTATAAAACCGAAAAGGTATCAGGAAAGATTGATTTTCAAGTATGGATCAAGTAAACTCAAAAAGTTCAATTATATAAAAGGAACTGATTGAAAAAAAAAACAATTAGAAACATAAGCAGCAAATCAGAAGATGAGTTAAAAATGTTACCTGAAGTGTGTCCTCAGTATAGCTCTCTTTGACCTTATTTAAATTTGATATCTCCACAATAACTGAGCTCCCAGTGGGGCCCTGGGTAAGCTTCCCATCATAAGGTGTTTTTGCAACAGGTTCGCCAACACCATCTTGGAAGCTTGAGCCTGAAATACTGGGAGCAAGGGGACTGCCAGGAGAAGCAGCACCACCCCCAGACACAGTGTTATGGTTCTCAAACAGTGGAACAACAGCCCAAGCAAAACACTCCCTGTAGGGCATAATCCGAGACCAAACTTGCAGCTTCTGCTTTTCTTTTTCAGTCAAGTTTATCTATCATGCCATAATAAGAAAACGTGAGATGCCACTGCCCATCCATGCAAACCTAAATATATGAATCAGACACTAGAATGTAAGAGACCTTCAGTAATGAGTGTGAAAAATGCTGACATCACAATGGATTCAAGATTAGTATCGCATTAATGATTCAGCAAAATCATATTTCAAGCCATGCCCTCAATCTCTTTACATTTAAAAGATAATCATAAAAAATACAAAAAGTTATCAAATAAGTATCCCAATGCCATCTCTGGCAATTTGAAGGAAAATGCATCATTACTTACAGGTTCTTTGCGAGAATAAACAGATGAAGTAACACCACCTTCTTCTGTAGCAGGTTTTTCAAGCTGAATCAGCAGGCAAACTGAGGCTGACGGAGCGTCTAAAGAAAAAAAACCTCTCCGATCTGAAGAAATGGTTGCCTAAAAAAGAAAAATGAAGAAATCACCGCTATACCTGACAGGAATTTGAAATGCCATACAAATTCAAGCTTAATATTACGATAGGAAAATGGCATAAGATTCATAAAGCTAGTAAGACAGACCAAATCAACATAGAAGCAGTGGCCCTGATTTTATCCTTAATATTGATATTAGTTATAAGGAATATTAAGAGAAATATGGTAAACGGAAATAGGGAGAAAAATAGCAAAAAATGGAAAATAATTGTGGTTCATGGGCACAGAGATGGGTTGAGCATGACATTTAAAATACATATAGTTCACTAATATTAAAAATAAAAAGCCACCTCCTTTATAATCCAAATAGACCTTTACATCTTATCCATCATTGTGCCATAAGACTTTGATATGAAATATGTTAAATTAAAATCCCTATAATTGGAATGATATGATAGCTATAATATAAGCACAACACATACATCATGTGCCAACAGGCGCCCCAGAAGTGCTGAATGGCAGGCCTGACGTCCTATAATTAATAGTGTTTGAGTTTCAGAAACAAATAATGTTGCGAACCTCTCCAAAGGTGTTTTGCTTCATAGAAAAACATATTTTCCCTCGCTAGTCATTAGCCTTGACCGTAGAGTCGCATCAATAAACTAAGTTTATAGAAGAGATTAAATTAATGAAGCATGGGTGCTGAGGGAAATAAGTGGGATATTACTCTCACAAAAATGTCGAGAATAAACAGAACAAATTGATTTGTGATTAAGCAGGTGAGGATCTCTTGCCGGGTAGATTTCCATCTTCAAATTCACAGCTAATACAAGGGAAATATTGATAAAATGCTACCATCATGTAAATTTCTTTGCAAGTTTCTTTCTGCCTATTTTTCTGTGGAAAAAATGACCAGGAAAATCCATCCCCACTAGTTTTTCCTCAATTTCCACCAACCAAACAAGCCAAGAGAATAAAAGGGAATAATGAAAAAATATTAAGATGCATTCATAATCACTTCTTACCTCCTGCATTTCTGTTGGAATAACATCAAAATAGAAGTCCTCTGACAATTTCTCTCTTCTCTCTTTGTTGTATAAGCATATGGTACCATAGAAAGGCTCTAAAAGATACACGGCCAACAATTTAATTATGCAAGCACTTCAACAATGAAGAACTAAAAAATTGGTCTATACTAAAAGGGTGAACATGTACCAGTTAGTCCTGCTTGGAATGATAGTGATAATACTTTCACTGAGATCTTTAATCCACTGCAATCAATGAACAGGAATATATAATTATCAAGAAGTGGATTAAAAAAAATGAAACGAAGACTAACAAAGAGGCAATAACAGATTTATCATATCGAACAAGAAACTCTGGAACTGAATTATCTAGAAATTTAAAACACCAGTTGGTTGACCTGTCACATTGAGTTGGAAATGGTTCAGGAGTTCTTTGCCCGAAAATCAATAATCTTTCATTTTCCCAGTCAAATGTGGGTTCATATGCTGGCAATGGAGAATCACCAAAATGCTGAAACAGAAATGTTTATCAAGAAAAAGAAAATTAGCATAAAGAAATTCAGCAATCTGACCCAAAAAGAGAATGAAAAGAACAAGGTGAGGGTGCCATGACTCTGTTGACCTGCAAACAGAACCGGACCCAATCAACAAACCCGACCAAGTCCACCTCAGCAACGATCGATCCCACAATTGCCCATGATCGGACACAACCACCCACGTCGTTCCCACGATCGCACTCCTCTCGGCAGAAACCGCTCCTCATGACACAATATGACTCCTCTCATTCGGTACTCTCTCACGCACACAGAAACGCTCTCAGAAATACAGGAAGACAAAGGGAAAGAGCAACGGAAGAGAAAGGGATTCAATACATACCTCTGACGTCGAAACCGCACGCAACCTCCGACCGAACTCGATCCGCCGCTCTGGTTTTCGAAGTCGACCTCCAACCTCCAACCGTCTTCATCGCCGACCAACTCCAACCACGACTTCTTCCATTGCCTCGGCAACCGACGCCAAATCGCATCCGTGCCCTAACTACAACCCGTCGACCTCCTTCCGTCGAACTCCAACCACCTGCCTGCCACGAACCTCCAACCTCGCCTGAGCCGACGCCGCCGACCTCCGGCCTGAACCGCCGCCGCCGAAGACGCAACGCCATGCCGCCGTGCGTGGTTTCCTCCGATCGGGCTCTTCTTCCCGATCCCTCTCCTTCCTCTGTTATATATTATATACTATATATAAGATTATATTATATAAGATATAATATTATATATTATATATTATATATAAGATATATAATATGTTAAAATAAAAGAGAGAGAGAGAGAGAGAAATCATTTTTATATAGGTATGAAAATTTGAAGGAAGTCTCGGGGTTGATCCGGTCCCCCGAAGCCCTCGGCCGTCGAGTTAATCCGGCCGAGGGAGCGCAGACATCGATTGACTCGATCGCTCTCTCAAATCTCCTCGCCGTTGATTCGCTCCGGCCGAGTCGAGCCATTCTCTTACCTCCCGGCATCGGGGAGGGGACGCCGGAAGGCTGCCGGATTTTCGAGGGGACTAAAAATATTTTTTAAAAAATTAAATTAAGTTGTTTAAATTAACAGGTCGTGCATATTTGAAGACTTGAAGACTCTTTTATGGGATCGATTCGCTCTCCCAAATCTCCTCGCCGTCGATTCGCTCCGGCCGAGTCGAGCACTCCCTTACCTCCAGGCATCGGGGAGGGGACTCCGGGAGGCTGCTGAAATTTCCTTAAAATTTTGGGACTTAGCCAAATTTTAAAAAATTGTAGGAATGTGCATTAATTTGGAATTAATTAATTAATCAATTATTAAATTAAAATTTAATTTCAATTAAACTTTTATTTAATCAATTGATATAATCAATCGACAACAAGCAATCATCTCAATTGGCAATCAACTACGATCTCCATCTAAGCATCGGCAAACTTTCGAACTAAAATCAGTGATCATCAAAGCTTCTGAAGACCTAATCTCCTCGCCGTTGATTTGATCCGGTCGAGTCGAGCCACTCATTACCTCCCGGCAACGGGGAGAGGACGCCGGGAGGCTGTCGAAATTTTCTGTAAAAGCAAGGGACTTAAAATTAAATGAACTTGGACTTGATTGAACAAAAGATTTTGACCAAATTTTAAACAAGATTAGACCCCCATTTTATTTTATAAAATAATATATATAACTATAAATTGGAAACTAATTCTACAAGTTTAAAGTGGATTTGAAATCAATATACAAAAGCAATTCAAAATACCATGATCTTTGAATAAACCAAGCCTTGCACAATGATTTGTGTATTGTTGAATTGTAAAATTTTTATATTATGAGTGAGATTTTACAATCTACTTATATCCCAGCTTAGGAGCGATACGAAAATTATGTCATTTAATGGTTCTCTAATGTTATTGAGAAATGCCTAAAGCATGGCAACTCTATTGAGAGAGAGGATTCTAGATTATAGAAATAAATGATCAACTAAAAGGGAATGTCAATTTGTTGATCTTAAATTATTAATGATGTTGGCCTTGGAATTATAAAAGGGATTAGGTCAGTATATGAGATAAATAAAATAGTGAATTGAGCTGATTAGATTACTTAGTGATTTGACTAATTATATCTAAGTAATCTCACTCTTGTTCACGCCACCGGATCCGCAACATGTGTACAAGCGGACAGAAGGCGTCGTAGGCCCTTAAATGAAGTTCCTGGGCTATTTTCTAAGTAAAATCACTTGCGCAATGGATCATGTTTAAATATTTTAAAATGCCTCCTATATATTAAATATGATCCATTGAATTAAATACATCCTGCATGTGCTCCGACAGAACTATTAAAGTTACAAACTCAAATCGTCGAGAATGCTGCGCATGGTCAAATACTACAACCCGTATGTGCTCCAATCGTCACATCTAAGTCCCAAATTCCATGATTTGAGAATGATGCGCGGGTCTAATATTCAAGTTTCATCCTCCTCCTCAAAAGGACTGGAGTCGACATGACTTGAAGTATAAAATACCTCCCAAAATCGTATAAAAATACATGTGACTTTAATCGCCACCCCGATGATGGCCGTGTTGATCGAAAATCTCAACCGGAGGAGTCAAATCTCAAATCAAACAATAATTTAAATTCTTAAAATGAAATATATCACTTTAAAATTAAAATTAAAAATCATCCACCTCCCGCAACCGTTTGTCGGGGGTGATAAATTTAAAATTAACCTCAGCTCACAAAGAGCGAATGTGTGTCGGGTGTATCACTTTGATTCATCCTCAAATAGTCTCTTGCCAACAGGGACGTGGCACGTGCCCTCTGATCGGGTGGTTTTGCCGCAAAATGGCACCATTATATTACGATCACGGCCAAAGCCCGTATGTTCCCTAAAGGCGTCAAAGCCTTGAGCGATGAATCATAGGGTATATTCGATAGGCATAAAGCCCTCTGTAAGCTAAGGTGGATTCAGATATATCCCCTTAGACAAACATCAACCCAGGTCTACAAGGTATTCTTGGACGAAGCAACCCATGGCTGCCGACAAGGTGCCTTCTGTAAGGTTGGGTCGACTACCTCCTCTGACTAAGTAGACTAGGGATTATGACAGCTCGGGACGACAGAACCATGGGATCTTGATCGGGCTCGTATTCATTCCCCCCACCACCAGTTTTAAGTTTGTGATGATAAAATCTAAATCATAAAAATCCAAATCTAAAATTTAAACCCTAAAACTATTGCTATTATATAGTAGGTTCATAACTTATATAACTTTTTTTAATAACTAGCCTTAATCGAAAGTTCTCTCCTATTATCGGGAGGGGTAATTAACTATAGGGGCTTGCGCCTATAGGAAACCTAGAACTCAGATCAAAAAGTCCTCACAAAAATGTGGGCGAAATCTCTGGGTAGTGCCTTATCTAAAACTCAATCTGCCTTCTGAAAATTCCTTCGGAACCTAATCTCGTTAAAACTCTCTATCGTCGTCGTTACACAAACACTCAAAAGAAAATTAACAGATGACGTAGAGAGGCCGGGATCACACAAAATGGAATTTTTCGGAGCCCACAGACTCAGATCAATAAGTAAGAAAATGATTAAACCAAAAAAAATATTCAAGCCTCATTTGAGCGTCAAATTTGACTTAGAAGACTGCATGGATTATTATGAATTTTAACAATGTAAACCAAAAAATAAAAATCCAAACGTAAACACCCAAGGTACTGCAGTTACCCATGGTATGCTACAACAATAGAAAATTCTGAAGTACGGATTACTAAACAAATCTCAACAAGGAAGCAGTGTTTTCAAGCTAACTAATGGCAAGAAATTATATAAAATTTAGCATGCAACGCTCAGAAGGAAGATAGCTTCAATGTATTCATTCCAAAGACCAATAAACAATAACACAAGCCAAAAAAGTCACTCCGACCCTTAACAATAAATAATAGCAAGTACACAAAAGTAGCAATCACACAAGCCAAAAAGTCAACTGTTAATGCAACCCTTAATCAATAAATAATAGCAGCAACAACAACAAAAACATCAAGCCTTTGTCCCACTATGTGGGGTGACTGGGGTCGGCTATATAAATCCTTTTTCTCCATTGTGCCTTGTTAAAAGTCAAATTTTCATTTAAATCTAATAAAGAAATATCATTTCTAATATTTTCTAACCAAGCCTTTTTAGGTCTACCTCTACCTTTCTTAACATAAGTCAAATCTAATACCTCAACTTTCCTAATTGGGTCAGGAAGGCCTCCATTTAATGTGACCAAACCATCTAAGGCGACTCTCTCTAATCTTATCTTCCACTGGAGCTACTCCAACCTTTTCAAGTATATGCTCATTTCGTTTAAATAATATCAAGCAAAAAAAAAGTTTGCCATGAGAAATTGATGCTTTTGTTTTTTAAATGAAATGTCCATGTGCGCAACAAAAAACTTCATTAAGTACCACACTTGCAGCTTTCAACCGAGATGAGTAAGAACCAGATTCTGAAATTGGTCTTCCTGAGGTGCTAGGGACATCATCATCAGTAACATCATCAACCTTGGAATCTCTTGCACAAGCAAGTCGCATTTCTAAGAAAAGGAAAATGAATAAAACCTCATCACATATTCTCATTTCAAAATATAACAATATAAAAAAAATTGAGTTCAAAATTATGCAACCACCTGTCTCTATGTCTGTGTCAATGCCTTCATATATCTGATTTTGAAATGAAAAGGATGCGCTGCTGTCATAGTGTCCATACTTGCTTTCATCTTTTATCCAATCAGCCTTATAGCATTGAACCAATTCGTTTAAATGTGGCCACTGTTCCAAACTCTCATCAAGCTGGAAAAGGATGGTAAATAGAATAAGATGAAAGACATGAGTCTGGCCACTACAATTTTAGTGGTAATTTTAATTTATAGCACATTCACACCCGAGAATCTGGAAAAAGCTAATACAATGAAGAGCTCAGCATGTCAAAAGAGACAACAGAGAAAATGCAGTTTTCAATAACACGAGAACTAATATGCACTTTAGAAACATAAATGACATCATGCGTGCACTCTGTTTGAATGCTGTAGTAGACGAGTCAGATTAAACCTACTAAACTATAGCCAACCCTCACTAGAAAAATTACTTCTTTTAATTCATGTTCACAATCAACTAACATCTAGAATTGAAAGCAATACAAAATAACTCATTGGAACTATCCCTACAAAAAAAGGGAAAAATTACAACCATGCCACTCAAATCATCACTACTTATGAAACTAACATCCAATCCTAAAATTGAACCACTGAATTCATCCATTTACACATTCCAAGACCAACTCATTCATAATTTAATGAAAATAAAAAATGCGATATGTAGTTTTGTTACACTTTTCGAGATTCGGATGATCATAATTCAAATAGATATGGAGGTAGTTGGATGTTGGTTTTGAAAATAGCCAAATTTTGGGAGTTATATGGGAAATTTCTCCTACAATACATAATATGTTTAAAAAGCCTCTAGTAACAACTAACAACTAATAACATAACTCAAATGTATAATTTAAACTAGGGAGAGACACATTAATAAATGTTTTGCATGATTTATGATAGATATTTGTACGGTTGACTGCTTAAAATGTCTTTCAGAAGTTCAAACAGATTGACTAGATTATGCGATCACTTAATGCTTTTATCATATTGAGAATTGTTATTCCCAAAAAATAGTACAAGAAAAGCTTTATGCATTGCTTTTGATCCCCCTCCTAAGTTACCGAGCACAAGTGAACAAATGGAAGAAATTATTATGGAGCACCTTGAGCACAAGCCTACAGTAGCCTTGAGCTGAGGAAAATTAATAAATCTGTGGTCTACACTATTTAATATCTTCTTTGTGCAATCCCAACTCAGTTCATTCAACTAATGGCAGCTAATATGGACGAAAAAAATTTGCAAGTTATAGAAACATTATTTCTGGTTGAGATTAGACTAATTTCATAAAACCAATTTACCTCCAATGATAATGGCAAACATTAAATCAAGCAAAAGGGGAATTAACAAACCAATGGGTATAGCTCCAAGTTGGAAGCCCATGAGTTGCGGTGTATCTTCCTAAATCGCTGTGCGTTAGATGGGATATCCTCCAATGCCTGCATCAACATTCAATAAAGTTAACATTGTAATTAAAAAATGTGAGAAGTATAAAGCTAAACTTATGGATAAAATTTCTACAACCAGTCCCAATGCAAGATGAGAAAGGGTGAGGGTTGATATTAGACTAATATGATGACACCCATCGATAAAATCTGTGCAAAGTCTAATAGGAAAATTATAATTCAAAATTTACTAACTTCATGGAATTGTCTTGAGTCTCATGCATCACAGCCTAATAAAAATATGTCGAGAGATGAACAAAAAGGTTGAATCTGAAGTCATGGCAAGTAAAATGCCACAAATCAAATATATAGTGGTGAGAATTAGAAAAGAATAGGCTAAAAATACACCTTCAAATGATCACCATATCTCAATTGCAATGCAAAGTAGGCAAAAGTTGACTGAGTTTAAACTAAAATTAGATTTTTAAATGAGGAAAGGTAGAGTATTGGTGAATGCAAATATTAGAAGAATAAATATCATATCTTTGTAGCAAACAAAATGGAAGGAGAAAAATAAGAAAGGCATTAAACAAGAATATACATTGATAAGTTGGTAGGATTAATAATAAAAATAAATTAGGGATAGTAGTGTATACAAAACTAAGGATTAATTTACTTAGGTGATAGGCTTAGTGCTTGAGTAATTACTATTAAATTAACTATCTATGATGGCACCATTAATGGCACTATGTCTATGCTCCTAATTTGGTTTAGATAAAGTTTGGCATAATAATTTAGTAGCCAATGAATGAATCTACTAAGTAAACTTGAAGAGAATACAAAAATTATTGGAGTTTTCAATGATGGTATAGGTACATAAAGGACGGGTTACAAGAGGATTCATGAAGGGTGCAAAATATAAGATTAAACATGACCCAAGTAGTTATATTTGATTTCACAATATTGTGTGCACTTAGAAGTGTGACCACATTTTTAAAAAAAATGAAAAGAACTTCTTTTGAAAATGGAGTTTCTATATAATAGATATAATTTTTTTTTGTTTAAAAGAAAGAAAGACTTTCTTTACTTAAGTTTTAGGGTGATTCTTGGTGAGGCATGACAACAAAATGCATGATTAAACAATAAAAGCTAGAAGTTTTGGATGTAGACCTTAAAAACACAAGAAAATTATTTAAAATTAATAATTACCCTAAGATAAGGTGATGGAGCATTTAATGTGTGAAGTTAAGCTTACAATATAACATAGATGTCACTATAAATAGGAGAAAATGGACTTCCGATTATTGAGTCACTTATTGAAAAACTAGTAAATTGTGTTATACTAGCACAGAAATATCACAATGCTATTCTTCAAACTTGATATTTACAAATAATAAAGGAAATATAATTTTGAGAATAACAAAGAATGGATGGCCCATATATGGACGTTGAAGTCAAATCCTTTTGTCATAAGATATAAATTTTTGACAAAGAATGATGATACATGTTAAATCATTGGATTCCTCAAGATGATGGAGATCTTATCTTTCTTTAGCAAGTTAAATCATCCTCCTTATATCCTTTACCAGAAATAAATAATGTAAAGGGTTAGAAAAAACACTATATTCTGAATTTTTGGTTTGCTTTTGAAGAGATAACAAGTTGTATATAAATTGGTTTGTGGATGACATTTCGAAAACTGATGGATATGCATATAAGAATGTCTCCTTGAAAAATAGCAATCGTCAAAGATCCACAAACAATAGTTAATTTCTTGTTGTTAGGACAAGAAGCATATGAAATAAATTTATGTGAGTAGATCATATGATTTGTGACTCCTAGATCAATAATCAAAGAGTTCAAATTAGGCATCTCTAAGACTTCAAAAAAAATGAGAAGATGTGGTAACACCTAAAAATGCAAGAGAAAAAATACTCCCATAAGATTTTTCTAGTGAAAATAGCAAAATTTTCAACTTCGATATTTCTTCTTTTTATAACTCAAAGGATATTCTTTGGTGACACTTAATTCATGTGTTACATATGCATATCTCAATTCTTTTGCTTGTCTTTCTTATATTGCCCAGTTTTTGCTCTATAGTTTGCCATCAAACTTCCAACATCTTTCTTTAAATAAACAAACTTCTTAGCAATATGTGCATAATAGGATATCTTTATTGACGAACTTTGTTGGATTTGTGATGCGATTGGAAGGGGTGGCCAGTCCAGCTATCCGATTCAGCATGGATCGAACCAGTCATCCAGCTGGGCAGAGCCTAGAGCAGAAAACATGAAAAATTCAGCCCCCCTTGTGGGGCCCAGCAAAGTTGCGATTCATTATTTTAGGAGGAGGAATAAGGAGGGAATTATTTAAGGAAAGATTTTCAATTTGAATTTAAAAAAGAGAGGAAATATTATTTAGGGATGTTTCCTAAAATATGTTTAATTGATTAGGAAAGTTTCCTAAATTATGTTTAATTATTTATGAAAAGTTTCTTAAATCATGTTTAATTGTTTCGGAAGATTTCCTAAATCATGTTTACATGTTTAAGAATGTTCTATTTATGATTTTTTGTTCTAGAACTATTTAAGGGGGAATTGTCTAGGGCTTAGAGTATGCTATTGCTATGTTTTGTGTTTTGTTGTAGTTCTTTTCTTTGAAGGCTTCCTAGAGGTTTCTAGGTTGTTTGGATGAGTCAATCTACCTCTCTAATCCAATAAAAAGTATTCTGGAGTGTTCTTCTTCATCGTTTACTTGTTACCAATTTCTGTGTTGCTAAAATTGAATATTCAACCAAGGTTTTCTTCAACTTCTACATCTACTTCGTATCAATTTGACTACTTGTGCACCAAGAGAAGAAAATTTTAAATTAGAGTGATTGATGTCAGCTGCATTTGTCACTAAAAGTTAAAGTTTCATGGGGTTATTAGTAACCATAGCTCACCTCCTCCCTACTTCCATTAAAAATTATGGAAATGACTTCATTAAGGGAAAGTAAATGTCCCTTTCCAAAAAAAATTTCCCTTATATATAACTCAACATTTAAGACTACAAAAAAAATTATAAACTCAGACTCTTTCAATGAATCTTTAAAGGACGATTGTTTTTTTACCGCATTTCATTTGGACGTATTGATAATGATTCATATCTTGTCGAAATCCTTATAGTATTGGAATATTATGTGATAGACCATCCTCCTTGTTTTATGTATGATATCTTGGTTTTAATCCCATAGATTTGAGCCGCATCACAAAATTTAGAACATGTTTGATTCATCATATCTCATATTTTATTTGTTGAATGATGGAACAGAAAGGAGTCACTTATTTCAAGAACCACAAGTTCCATAACCAGAGCATCAATATAGAGGCTTGTCCCAAGCTTTGAACAGTGGATCAACTTGTTGAGGCAAAGTGTCAAATAAATGATCCAATTTTCCTCTTCCCTTCAAAATGAGAGAACTAATTGTGACTACTTAAGTAATTTTTATATTCAAATAATATGTTGAATGAATATTTTATATTTCTTCCAATAGATTTGGGACATCGATCTCAATTCTAGATAAACCTAAGACAAAGCGAACACGAGTATTGATGTTATCCATGTGAGGGAAATAATAGTAGTAATTGATTAAAAAAAGAATAAAAATAAAGCTGCAACGATGTAGGCTATACAAAAGAAAATTAAGTGGAAGGAAGAAATAGATACAGTAATGAAAGCTTGCAAATTTTGTGTAACATATTAATGAAGGTTGCAACTTCTGAAAATGCTAAGAAAAAACCCACGATTACAATACCTTGATAAGAAGTACAGAGAATTTGTGGTGTTTTTTAATTGATCATTTTGTGTTGAATTTATAAAAAGTATAGGAGAGCCTCCAATAAAAAATATACAAAATTTAGAGAATAAAAATGAATTAGAAAACTTATTACAAATTACAATAGACCAAGGATTGGTGAGGTGACAATAATGAGTTATAAGGATTGGTGAGTTGTCAAGGACAAAAAAGAAGGAAAGGACATTCGGCATAGATGAAGAAAGAAAGAAATCTAGCCATAGGTGGGATTGTTGTGATGGGAGAACAACCAAAGAAAGGGAACTCGAAAGAGGCGGGATTGTAGTTTTGGGTTGTATCCATGGGTGAGCTAGGGCAGAATTATGGGTACTAGCTTAAAGGTGTTTCCACAAAAATCAAAACAAAGGTACAACGACCTATATAGTTGACAGTGAAATTAGTACTAAAAAAGGAGAAAATAAAAAAATGAAATGATTACACCATGAAAAATGAAATCTAGAGACCTTAATCAAGTTAAATGTGTTGAGTGTGAAGATGATTAAATCATATCAAAATATATAAGCATCAAGAAAATTTAAAAAAAAATAAAAAACAATTAAATGAGAAGTATTAAGAAAGATATTTCATTACAAGAGTAAAAGGGCAAGCATACAAGGATTATTGTATATTAATAAAATAGTTAAAAGTTGTGTTAGTTTTAAGGGAAATGCTTAAGTTAAATCTTTCCTTAACTAAATTTATTCAAAGTATGGCAAATCAGTACTTGATACATTCTATATTGAAAATAATATATTTTTAACATGTGACGCTTCTTCTAAATTAGGTTAAAAGCCAAAACAATGAGGAAACTTTATAATATCCATAAGATTGAGAAGTAACAAATTGAATGCATGACAGCATTTTGGCATAAGTGAAATTGATAGTTGTCGCTCAATATTGATGGACGACCAAATACTACCACTTGTAATAGATTGAAATACCTTAGATCAATTAACACAAAAGAATGGAGATAAAAATGTGAGATTTAAACATAGTTTTACAACGTTGAAACTATATTGACTATGTTATCTATGTTTATATACATACATGCATACATCCATACGTACATACATACATATATACTTAGTTTGTTTGTGCATGAATGATCAAAGGAAGAAGATGTACCGATAAGATAATTATACACATATAATATGGAATTGTTAGGAATAAAAATGAGTAGAGGAAAGGTATCACAACTAAAGTTGTGTACTTGCACAAAATAGAATCAACACATCAAGTGGCCCTCAACATAAATGGCCCTCAACATAAATGGCTAAAAATTCATAAATCTGATCGATTGTTGGAAAAAGGCAATTATTGTTGATGATATGATGACAATGATGTTGGGCATTCACCTTGCCAAAAAACAATTTAAGACCTTACCAACCGGAAGTAAATTTCTGTATCCTATTTCTATTTGAAATTTAAAAAACTGGAGGAATAATTCCAGGTCTTCGCTGCTTGATTGAAAAAATAGACAGCTAATTGGATCAATAGCACTTCATAATCAATATATTGTCACGTATGGTTATGAATTATGACCATAGTTTTAGAAGATATTTTAGATATAAGACTAAACAATCGATAGTCATTCATTGTTAATATAATAGCTTCATTGGGAGCAGAAATGAAGACATGGAACAATAATCATAAAAATCTATTCAGATATTACCAAAGCTTCCAAGTAAATAGGTAGGGTGGAAAACTGTAAACAATGTTGCTAGTTGATCTAGATTGATGCCTACTGAAGTTTTAAATCAATAATAAAGCTTGAAGTTTAGAACATTTCACGGACCCATTTTCAGGAAAGAACGATATTTGCATTTGCAGCAACAAAAAAATGTTCCTAAACAACACGGGTTGGCAGCCACTTAAGGGCGCAAAAAGGGTAATTTCGTACTTGTTGCAGTATCCTTGAATGGTGCAGAGAAAACAAAACAACGGCACCTAAGTCCTAGACTATCGAACACAAAATGAAATGGCCCTCCTAAACAAACTTAAACCAAGTTTGTGCAATGCTAGTAACGATCATAGTCTACATAGATCCTCCCCAGAGAAACAACAATATCATAACCAAGTAAAATACTGCCTGCACTTTTCTGTTCTCAACTCAAATACCTAACCCTGCTCCATGGCTCTCTGGTGCATTCACATTGCCCAATCAAACCAACAGCAATATTCAATCAGTCCTCGTAGAATAGAAAAAGCCCAAATAAGGCCAAACCCCTTCTCAACTTCCGACTACTGGGTAAAAAAAAAAGTTAGCAAAGAGTCTTAACAATGAAGAAGATGAATATATACCATGGCAGAGCCCGAACTCAGCCGAGATGACTCGAAAACCAGAAGGTAAAAGGGCAAGAAGAAAGAGCAGATCCAGAGTTGTATCACAACAAATGAAACCCTAAAAACCAGCGATCCCTTCTGTCCATAGCCGATTGGACAAAGGGTGGACCAAAACAGCACAGCAAAACGAAGATGCCCCTCCACTCAGCCCCCGCTGCCTCGCACGGCGAGCGGCCGAGAGGATGGAGAAAGAGTAAGCTTTGATTAGAAGAACCACTCCAGAGTCGGTGTACACTGAAGAGACTCTCTCTCTCCCTCTATTCTCTCTCTCTCTCTCTCCCCCCTTGAATAATAACTCTTCGATTTTATTGATTATTTTAAATTAAATAATTCTCAGTCTCCGACTCTTCAATTTTTTTAGCTAATTATTTCCATTGCATTTCTAAGCTGCTTCTTCCTCTCCAGACGCTACTGTTTTTCTCGCCAGTATTATATACTCGCCGTCAAATTATAATCGAATAATGTCTCCTAATACAAGGTAGTGGGTTACTGTCTAAGATTCTATCTATGCTTGAAGCTGAAGGCTTGGGGTTTTTGTCTTTAGGCCTCTTCTCATCGTGCTGTTATCGCTTAAAGCCCCAGCAAACCACCGCATGGTATTGTCGTGGGTAGGTGGGCCCATGAAATTGGTGTGGGCATCACCGCTTCGGCCCACTATTGTCAGATAAAAAAAATTATATTTAAAAGGAGAAATTATTCTCTGCAAAATTCAGACAGAAAGAATCATTCAGATTGTAAGTGTACATATAGTTTGCACAAAATTTTAATACATATTATATATACACTGTGTGTACTGTTCGGACTCCACACAGAATAATTTTTCATTTAGAAGGTGATATTTCATGCTTCAATTTGTTTTGGTGGAACTGATTTGAAATAAATCCAAGAATTGAATTTAATGAAATTGATTTTTGTATATTTATTTTTTTATTAATATATTTCAACTAAATTTGATAGGATTATACATTTTATCATCTAAATATATAATTGGGTATAAATTTTGATGTGAATTATGAATTTGAAACATTTTAGAAAGGTAAGAAAATTATTTTAAAGACTAAATATATTCTAAATTCTTAATGATTATTTCATGATAATAATTCTAAAAAAGATATGTGAATGTTTATACTTAGCTTGCTTGATATTAGATGTAGGGTTTGGATTGAATAGTTATAACTCTATGTGTCTATATGTGTGTGATATTTCTATTGTATTATCTTAAATTATCTCATATTCAAATATTTCCTAGCAATTTGCACTCTTAATATATGCACTCCTCTAGTCTTAGAACACAACAAATTTTGATCATTTACACTTCTTTGGTTTCATATGTAGAAAGTCAACTACAAGTTGGTAAGAAAATGAGAAATGAAATGTGATAATTGCTAAAATGTCTACAATATATGAGTGATCTAAAGAGCTCCCATCTTGACTCAAGATACTTCATTGCGATAGGATTCACATCAATAGCTTTAGAAGAGACTATGGCTATAAAGGTCTTAGAAAGTCACCAGTATTTCTGATAACCTTAGCCTAAGTAATGCTATAAGATCTAATTTGAAATAATTGTCTATTTTATCTTTAAATTAATCTATGATAGCCTCTAACAATTCATTAATTTAAATAAGTCCAGCGAAAGCAATTATAAATCATTTACATCAAGTCATATACATTGATTTAATTCTATATTCATTTCTAAAAATTCATGTACATTATCAAGAGTTCAATTTACATTATTCATCTATCATTAAACACTCATCGTTACAAAAGAATAAAACATAATACAATCATGCCACATTATATATCACTCATGCCACATTATATATCATATCATAATTGATTATCACATAACATATGCACATGCAGTACAAAAAAATATAACATATAGTATGCTCATCAATATATATCTATTATATCAGAATGCATGTTAGTTTAGATGAATTATAAATTTATACATATTATGTATCTTATGTACAGATGTAATATACTGAATCATAATCATTTCATACTTAATTATTACTCTACTCATTTTAATTAAAATGTGTATACACAAAACCAACTAATGAAATTTTTAATATGAGAATGTCAAATGTTCATTCTGTTAATATCTACCACATATCAAAATTTAAATAGTGAAATTTTACTAAATTGTGATATATTAACTTTTTATTAGTTTTAAATTAGATAAAATAAAAAATGAAAATTATTGAAAATAGAAATATTGTAATTGATCCAATGAACGAAAATAACCCGAATAGCTTTCTCTCCGCTCTTTGTCCCTTCTCCCCTCTTCCTCGCCTCACATCCTCGACAAGAAATGCAACAAATGAGGCTTTAGGGATTATGATGAGATATATATATCACTTAGTATATGACACCACGGTGCTATATATCATATCATCATAGTGTTGTATGCGAAAATTCAAGTTACTGTAGAATAGAGAACAGAGTGCCGCAGCGCTCTCTAGTGCAACACCGTTGCACTACAGTTCAAATTTTTCATATTTTCAAATAAATTTATTTTAATGAAATTTTGGGTTATTACACCTTAGAGGATATTAAATACCAAGTTGGCCCAAAGTCAACTATCACCAAAACACATGACAAAATAACTAATAAATTAAAAACAATTCCAAATTAAATATGTTTAATAAGTTCTCATTAATATGAGAGAGCCACCTAAGTTTATCGACGTGTTGTTAACATTATCATTACAAGGTAAATAGGCACAAATTTATTGGAAATAAAAATTCTTAGCTTAGTGAATTGCCATTGATTTTTAATAGGTTATTAAAATCCCCTTTATGGTAAGTCAATAACTCTTATTGCTCATTAATAACCTACCAAATCAATTAGGGAATTTAGTTCCACATTGCTTGTAGGAAGGAATTCCCCTTTTCTACCTCTATAAACATTGAGAAGGTAAAATAACTTATGGCATGCCAAGCCCCTTCTTCCCTTGTCAAATCCTTATTGAAGTATCATCTCTCATGCAATCTGAGGAAAATAAATTGGGTCTTATAAACAAAATAATGCTCAACATACCTCTATTTTCAATTGTTAGCGAAAAGATGGGTTGCACCAAAGAAAATAGGTTTAGGTAAGTGAACTCTATGCATATAAGCTTACTCAACTTAAGATCTAGGATTTGTGTGTGAGTCACAATTTTAAACAGATGAGAAGTTCTTTTGGAAATTAGGGCAAGAGACCAATGAGAACATGACAGCCAGTCAATGAGAGAAGGGGTTAGGGCATGATCTAAATGTTAATGGAGTAAGGAAATTCCATTTCTCATGGGACTTTATCACAGCTAGGGCACATTTGCAACTATATAGGCTAGGGCATGATAAAGGACAAAGAGGATTTTGATTGTGATTTAATCGTAGGAATCTATAATAGTTGTAAAAATCATTATTAAATGTGGCATTTTAAATCACTGCTAAATGAGATAGTTTAAATCATTGCTACACATCAAAATTAGTAATCGCAACCTCAACTTTTTTATTTCAGTAGTGAAAATTTTATTTTTTTTCCTACTTATTTTGTATGAACATTCTTGATTTGTATAGAAATAGTTCATATGTTGGTATAAATTTTAATTTATTATTGTTTACATATAATAAATATTGATGCTACCTACAACATATTGAAAAGCTTCTAAGAGTAAACAAAAATTATTAACTTGCTTAGAGGATAGTGATAGCTCTCTTGTGTTTGATAAACTTGGACATTGGTTGGTTATTTCATGGTAAAAGCTACTCTCTTTCATTAGGAGACTTTAACATGTTAAAGTGTTCACATGGAGTTGCTTAGCATATTATTTTAGATCCTTATACATCATTAGATGTGCCAACAAGATTATTAATAGTTGTTGCTATGGCTTTTTTTTTTTTTTAAATGTTAATGCCTTTCATAAGCTCCATACAATTTATGGATAACAAATAACTTTTCCCAAATCCAATTGAAATTTAGGTTTATCCTCTATGCTACTCTAATCTACTTGGAAGATGCCAACTATTTGAAAAATCATTCACAAAGCTAGCTTTCTTGCTGACTGAGTGCATGATTGCTAAGGCTGTATTTTGACTTAATAATTTGTTAGGGCCTTTTATTTTTGGAACGAATTCATGTTTACTTTCTCTCAAGTGAAAGCATGCAAATCTTTTAGCATATTGGTATGGAGAACAATTTTTCTTGTATCTTGTTCCATTGTTGATTGGTCTCTCCATGTTAGAAATCACATTACTTTTGATTTACAATCTCTTTAATATTCTTTTGGATGTTAACATTTGTGCCATAATATAAAATGGTAACCAGAGTGCTTCTCAACACTTCCTATTATGCTAATATAAACTCATCTTAATCCATTAGAAGCATCTCGTCTTATGTTGATAACTTTATCTAGTGCGATAATAGTATAGGAAGGCTTTTTCTTACCTAATTCTAGGAAGGCTTTTTTACTCTAGTGTCTCGAACATTAATGTGGATAATTAAGTATTATTTAGGAGTTATGTTTCAAAATATCGTGTTTATAATTAGATGACCAGCTTAAATTATCTCAAAATTGCGAACATTTTTGCTATCACGGTGTTCTTATCGATAACAATTATACGTATTATTTTGGGGAACAAATTCTTACTCTTTTTTTTTTTTTTTTTTTTTTTTAGTACATAGCTCATTCCATGTTGTGGAGCTTAGTTACTCTTGCCTTAGCCACAAGGCCATAAAAAATTATACATACTCATTGATTCTTAGAACTTTTTTACCATAATGACTTCATTTTTTTGCCAATTATGTGTTGTTAGTTGTGGTGTTGTTCCATTTGAGTGTTTTTTGTTTTACCTTTGATTATAATGTGGGCACTGGTATATGCCCCACTTGTTCCTCTTATTATATATCAACTTTATTTGTTAAAGATACTAATGAAGCATATGGGCTTTGGAGTAGGTGGGTTGTTTTGAAATTAAGAATTTTTTTTTTATATTCTGAATAAATATTTGGAGGCACAGCTGAGTTCATATAACCTCCCTTTTTTCACAACTTTTATGCCATAACATGGATTAATTAATTAATTAATTAATCATATAGTTATAATATATATGGTGTCATACTTTAAAACTATGGGAGCAAGTTATATAGCATAGTTTGTGGCGTGATACTAATGTTTCTAGAAATCAATTTGGATTCATGCCGGGTAGGTCGACTATGGAAGTCATACATTTATTAAGAGATTTGAAAGAGAAATATAGAGAAAATAAGGAGGATCTACATATGATATTTATTGATTTAGAAAAAGCATATGATAAAGTTTCAAGAGAAGTGCTATGGAGAGTTCTTGAAAAGAAAGAAGTTAATAACACTTATATTCAAATTATTAAAGATATGTATGCATGAGCTATTACTTGTGTAAAAACAAAGTGGTTTGGTCAAGTATTTCCCTATTTCGGTTGGGTTACATCAAGGATCAGCCTTAAGCCCATACCTTTTTTGCTTTAGTCATTGATGCTTTCACTAGACATTTGCAAGAGGATGTAACTTGGTGTATGCTTTTTGCTGATGATATTCTTCTTGTTGATAAGACTAGAGAGGGAGTTGAAGGTAAACTTGAATTATGGAGGTCGACCTTAGAGTCTAAAGGTTTTCACTTTATTAGATCTAAAATAGAATATATTAAGTGTAATTTTAGTAGTAATAGACATAGTGAGAGGATTGTGACTTTGGACGATCAAGTCATTAATAAGAGTACACGTTTTAGATATCTTGGATTTATTGTTCAGAGTGGTGGTGAAATAGATGGGGATATTATCAGCATATATAATTCAAATTGGATGGTTGAAGTGAAGGAATGCATCGGGCTTGTTGTGTGATAGAAAATTACCCTTCAAACTTAAGGAAAAATTCTATAAGATGGTGGTGAGGCCTACAATGCTTTATGGTGCCAAATGTTGGCCATTAAAAGAGAAGCATAATACTAAGTTATGTGTGGCAGAGATGAGGATACTCAGGTGGATGAGTGGATTTACCCTTAGAGATAGGATACGAAATGAGCATATACGTGAAACGGTTGGAGTAGTTCCAGTATAAGATAAGATTAGAGAGAGTCGCCTTAGATGGTTTGGTCACATAAAACGGTGGCCTTCCAATGATCCGGTTAGGAAAGTTGAGGTATTAGATTTGACTTATGTTAAGAAAGGAAGATACATACCTAAAAAGACTTGGTTAGAAAATATTATGAATGACCTTTATTTATTAGATTTAAACGAGAATTTGACTTTTAATAGGACACAATGGAGAAAAAGGATTCATGTAGCCGACCCCACGTAGTGGGATAAAGGCTTGCTGTTGTTGTTGTATAGTTATAATTTATGATCTTATACTCTTATTTTTAAAATATTACTATTGAATATAAATGGTTATTGTTGGATTTGTTTTAAAATTAATATAATACAAATTCTTTTTATATGTATCACTAATCTGTAAATAAATTTAAAGCTTAATAAATAAATAATGAGACAATTTATATAAAATTTTCCATTAATATACATTTCTCTTATTTTGTCATTTTGTTTATTTGTAAAAAAGAGGATTTGTATAGATTGTACTCAATATATTTTTCGTTCATGTATTTAACGCATAAACTTCAACATTTAAATAATATAGAACATTCGTTAACTCAGTTAACAAAACCCTGGACTACAACTAAGAGAAATTTGCAATGGGATCTCACTAATAAGGCACACCCTCCGCCTCTCTCTCTCTCTCTCTCTATCTCTTGCTACATGAAACTTCCACCATCACCCACAGTGGAACATTGGAATTTCATTGAAAATGACATCCATGGAACCGATGGTGAAGATACTAGTGATGTGCAAAGGTGGCGACTAGGCCGACAACATGTATATGTGGCGACGACATTGACATAACGAGAAACTAATTAAGTACTAGTAAAGGGATTTGAATGATGTTCAGTGTTTTAGGCTTCATTTGAGACAGTTTTCTTACTGCTTTCTAAAACAGCTTTTAGTATAATTTTTTTTTTTAACTATAAGTTTTTGTAATTATAAAGTAGTTTTAAAAATTAGTAAGAAAATGATCTCAACGGAAGCCTTAATGGAATAAGTAATATTCTTATTTTTATTTAAAATGTAAAGTTTTATATACAAATATAAAATTTAAATGTTAATAATTAATATGCTCCCGTATGGATGTTACTATATATATATATATATATATATATATATATATATATATATATATATATATATATATATATATATATATATATATAATATAACAAAATAAAAAAAAAATGTAAACGCAATGGGGCTCAGCTGCCCACAGCATCCTTCCTCCGTCACCAGGGGTCCACTTAGCTGGAAATTTGGAACTCTCGTTGATTCGGTGGGTGCGGCAGTGGGTGTTAAATTATTAGTCCAATCACTTTTTTTCTCTAGACTGATAAAACCACCTCCGCTTCCCAACGGCCAGCACGTTTATTTAATGTGTTTCGATGTCCTTCGTACCGAAAACATGTGAGTTTGGTACATACAAAATAATACGGAGTGAGCATATAAAATACTTTTGTTTCTGAAATTTTTATCCCGTGACTTCTGACTGCACCAAAATGATTTCCTGGATGCACCGACAGAGAAAAATAAACTTTAATAGCTTTAATCATTATAAATATAAATATTTAAATTTATTAGTTTTTAAATAAATTTTTATTTCATAAAAAATAAAATTTTAAATACTATCATGATCATATTATATTTAGCATAAATTTAAAAATTTTGAATTTATTTTCAGATTAATATAATATATAAAAATATTTCTATTATACTCATTTTTAACTATATCTAAATATTCAAAAATCTAATATGACAAAAAAATATGAAAATAAAAATGAAAATGAACCACCACTTTAAGAGCTTCTCCAGCCAAACTGCATTCGGGTGTATGGAGTGGCTTTTTGCTCCAATGGATCGTCAAAAAATACGCCAATAGCATGCGAATGAACAGTCCGACGTCAATATTGGAGTTGGACTGTTCATCTGCGCCAAAAAAATCGCTCTACTTTTTAGCTTCGCGGGAAAGGCGTGAAACAAGAGAGCGCGGAAAAGAAGAGAAATGGAGTTCCACTGGAGATGAATTGCGGCATTTTGAAGTTTTCCGCCATTATAGAGTGAAAAATGGAGTTTTCGGTTGGAGATGCCCTAATAGGCGAGCCTAAAGTTTCGTTAGGGACAACTTTTATACTATTTTTTTAATCAATTTTTTAGTATCAAAATCTTTAGTTCAATAAATTTTTATATTAAAAAGTTAATTTAGAAAGCAATATGTAAGCTGTTCAAACAAAGTCAAAATAGATCACTGAATGATATTATATAAATTGTTTCAATATCACTCCAATTAGATTGCAAATTCTAAGCAAACTTTCATCTACTTTTTTGCATTTATACTTTTGTATTAAATGACTATAGATGGGAAAGGTGATAGCTACTTATAAGAAGTTAAAGCTATGAAGATTAATTATTTATAATCGACTATTTTATCTCTATGTAGAATTGTAGATTATGAGAACTTTGTTGATGGAGAAGATAAATGAAATAATTGCAAGCTTTCAAAGGATATATTTATAGTGTTTTAATGTGTTATTAGCTTGGCTTGCTTTCTACTTCTACGGTTGTATTTGTGCAAGGCTTAGAAGTATTCGCATGTTAATTTTGAAAGTGAATCATAATGAATAGGGGTGCAACCAAGTCAAGCGGTTCGCGAGCCGGCTAGAACTCGACTCGATAACATGCTTGACGAGTCGAGCTTATCGAGCTCACGAGTCGAGCTCGAACACTATTTCGAGCTCGATGGTTTATCGAACTCGAGCTCGAACAGAGCACTGCTCGACTCGTAGGCTTCTTCACAATTAAGAATCGTGTACAACGTATCAACTCTATTCTCTCTATCATTCAAATAGTGTGAAGTACAAGCTCCAGCTTGCTCACCCTATATGTTGAATATAGACATAGTTCAAGATTGACCATAATCAGGTATTCTTGAATTTTGAATTATATATGTCCTTGTTGATTGTAATTTTGTGTCGAAGTGGTAGGAGTAGCATTGGGTAGTCTCATATGAAAGATATTTATTACATATAGATCCTTTAGGATGTGCTTTGTTCTTAATAGTCTTTTTAAGCTTATTTAGATACATGCATAGTATATGAGTATTATTTTTAATTTTTTAATACTTCAGAAACCTAAATAGAAATTTTGTCAAAAGGAATGCTACATCTCAAATGGATACATTCACTGATGCTGAACAGGGCCACAAACTCTAGCATCGTATGATAAATGCATAGATAAATGCTCTCATATAGTTTATAAATCCCAAAGAAAATATCTTCTCAAATTTGCACAAAATGAACAAAATATTCTGCTCACTAAGGATCAAAGCCTCTTCATTTAATTTGGATGAGCAAAAGTTTTTATAAAGAAGATAATTAGTTCGATTAAAGGATTTAAATTTGAATATGATAAATAACTGAATGCAATGTGCATAAGACATTCCATCAAGATGTGACAATCATGACTTTTCATTCCCAATAATCTCCCTAATTTTATGTCCACAAATCTACAGAGGTTGAAAATATATCCATAAGATAGCTTTCATCTCTGCACCCATTCACAGACTGATTGTTTATGTTCTAAACTAAACAGATAAATAAGGCTTTTAACTTTAGAAACCATCCATTTTCACCATCCCCTCAACCCCAGATTTTTTCTCCTATAAGTATCTTTCAAATTCATCATTGCTTTCACATTATCTTTTGATTTGTCCTTAATATCTATGATTGTGTATAAGATATTATCAAAAATGTTTTTCTTAATATGCATGACATCTAAGTTATGTTTAATTAAGTTTATTCTCCAATACAACAATGACAAAAAAAAAAACTCTTTTCAATACAATTGTGATTCAATCCATACCATTACACTCTATAACCAGCTAATGTTGAATATTTAACGATCATGGGTATCAACTTTACTCTTTCAAATATTTGATCACTGGATAGCCTTAGTGGAGGTTGTTCTAGCTCGACTTTTTTTTTTTTTAAGGAAAGCATTATTGTTTCTCCTAAATGGATGGTTAGCATATAATAACATGCGATAGTAGTTAAACCAAATGTTCTTGCATCCATGCTTCAAAGTGAATTATTTAGTAAACTCCATACAATATGGATAAAACCAGCTGACCTCATGTGATGCTCTAACTTGAGAGCATACCGTATACTGAAAAGTCAACAATTGTTCAAAGTAATGATGCCCTAATGATAACATTTTATTTGATGGAAATATCATATGTAGTCATGCCTTCTTCCCACAATAATTTCATGTAATCGATTAAAGGTTATAAGAACACATTTATTTTTGCTTATGAATTATGTGGACCTAGAATGATAAGTGTATGAAATATATAAGGTGTTGTCATATACATTTATAGTGGGAGACTATAGGGGGTGACTATCATTAGCTAGCATGAGTAAGATATTACAGTTTGGTTGAATGGAATAAAACCGTCTACACATAATCCCAATCTTACATTTCTTAGTTCTATAGTAAAAGTATGATATGAGTTGTCAAAGTGTTTCCAGGCCTCAGCTTCTGATAGATGAGTTAAAATATTTTTGCGAGATGTGTTCATTATGCCATCTCATATATACAACAGAGCTCATTGACGCATATAGAGATTGCAATTTGGGAATAATTGAAAGGTAAATCAATCAACTAACTGACACATCCTTCTATTTTTATATTTTCCAAATTTTGATTCAAATCTTGATGCACTGCAATATCGATATATTATTTCTGACAAACTATCCATGTATTACAACATGCATACATTAACGTAACAATATTTGTTTTTAGCTGTCAAACCTACTTTGAAAATCAATATTTTCGTCCTATATAAATTTGCTGGAATCAACCAACTTTATTAAACACTGAAGCCACCTCAAACAAATATTAATTTCAATCAAATAATTATCTAAAATTATTTTTTGAATTCTAGGTCTAATTATTTTCAAACACTGGTAGTAAAACAAATTAATCATATTTATATAAAATGCTTGACCAAATAAACGAAATGCCTTAAGAAATAAGTGAGTTTATGTAAAATAAATATAAATGGTCACAATTCATTTCACTTAGAATAACTTACTAAACTGAGATCCAAACATTTTTATATAATTATGATTAATTTGCAAAGGCATCAACAATCTACCCTTTCTGCACTCTCCTACTCTTTTGCTTGCGGAAGCTCAACAGGGAAAGTCATTGTTGAGGATCTCTCTCTCTCTCTCTCTATCCTAAAATTAATATAATCCACTTTGTCATTATTTAATAAATAGATTAATTGATAGTTTAAAGTAGAGGTGCAAATGAGTCAAGTTGAGCTCGAGTCATGCTTAACTCGAGCTCGGTTCGTCGGTCAGATCACGAGCTCGAACTAGAGCACAAATGCTCTGCTCGAGCTCGGCTCGTGGCGATAATGTGAGATCGGAACTCGTGAGGTTCCCCTTCCGATCTCACTTCTGCGTCTGTGGTTCCACTCAACCGTGCCATAGCGATCCAACTTCCATGTATGAGGTTCCACGCGGTCGCGCTCAAGCTTTCGTGCATGTGTTGTCGCGCTTGTGCCCTCGTTGCTGCATCCGCGCTTGCGCTGCTGTTCCGCACCCGTACTTTTCGTATTATGCCTTCCGCACTCTAGCCGTTCGACGAGTAATAGAACCGAGTTTCATCTCGATCGAACTCGAGCTCGATAATCAAACTAGTTCTAAAATCTACTCGAGGTTGAGCTTGAAACTCGATAAGCTCGGCTCACAAGCTCATTAACTAGTCGAGCTCGAGCAAACTCCGCAAGTAGACTTATCACGTTTGCACTCCAATTTTAAAGTGAATCTTAAAGCATGAGCTGTATCCCACTAACCCACTTTATACACTCACATTCACCGTAAAGTAATCAATTAAAAGTCTACATAGCTAAAAGTCTATATGGGAGGTGGTTTTTATAGCTTGCTTTCTTTTGAATGATGGAAGAAATAGATGAGTTGAGTAATTAATAAGAAAGTTGTGGATATCATATTCATACTAAAAGCAGCCCATTTTGTTCTATTTGTTGACAGCTTAGGTTATCATTTTTTTTTTTAAATTTAAAGCTTATATAAAAGAAGTATGTGTGATTTTACATTTAATTTGCTTAAAAATTAAAAAATAAATACATACTATAAGTTTATGCTACCTAGTGTTGAGCCTATATTTTTATTTTTTTAGGTGTTGTTTGGTTGCCTGAAAAAGGAATATAATGTAAAAAGAATGCAATGTAAAAGGAATACTTTGGAGTTGTTTGCATGATTGTAAAAATGAATATATGAGATTACTTTTTTTTTTATTTAACATAAAATAAAGGCAATGTAAAGTGTTAAAAAATTGTTGCTAGGATGGCTAGGGGGTGGCCGCAAGGGGGATACGTGGTCAGTGGGTGGCAGGCGGTGGTTGGAGGCTAGCGATGGCTAGTGGTTATCGGCGGTCATCGGGGTGGTCGACAACAGATGGGTGGCCGACAGTTAGGGGTGTCAATATTTGACACGACACGAAAACCCGACCCGGACCCGACCCGGAAAATTCGGGTTGGATCCGACCCGATTTCAAAACGGATCGGGTTCGGGTTCCAAAAATTGACCAGTTTGAAAAACGGGTCGGGCTCGGGTTGACCCGACGGGTTGCCGGGTCAACCCGCGAACCCGTTTAATTTAAAAATTTTCAAATCCCGCGCCCTGCCCGAAACGGCAAATCCCGCGTGATCGGTCCGGCTGCCCCACTGCTCGCGGTCCGGCTTCCAGCTTCCCCCCGCGTGACCGCTGCCCGCGGTCCGGCTCCCCGCGGCGCGTTCGTGAATACCGCCGTCCCGCGTGATGACCGCATGTCCCGATGTCTGCATCGCGAATCCCGCCCCTGACCCGTGACCGCTGATCGCTTCGCGTGACGCTGCCCGGCCGTGGACGCCGGACGTCGTAGACGCTGTGCCGCACCGCTGCCCGCTGCCGCCTAAAGCTGCTGTCGCGCTGAAGACTCGTTGCCGCCGACGTCACTGCCGCCGATGCCGTGAAGCTGCTCCCGGCCTTGCCGTGTCCGCGGGTCGGGTCGGGTTGACTCGAACCCGAAGCGGGTCGGGTTCGGGTCAGGTAAATCGACCAAAAACGGGTCGGGTTCGGGTTGACCCGAATGGTGCCGGGTCATTTCCGGGTTCGACCCGAACCCGACCCGTGACCCGAAATTGACACCCCTACCGACAGTGGTAGGCGGGCAGCGGGGAAGGTGACAGTTGATAGTGGCAATGGTGGGCGACAATGAAGGTGATCGACGGAGGCTAATGATGACTAATGGAGGCCGGGGTGACTAGCGGTGATCGGCAATCATCGGGGTGGTCGGCGATCATTGGGGTGGTCGGCAATAGACAGGTGGCCGACAATGGTAAGTGGACGACAACGAAGGTGACGAGTGATAGTGGCAATTGCAATAAATTTGTGGTATATTTGAAAATAGTCCAAATTAAAAAAAAAAAAACAATTATATAGTATTTGAAATAGAGAGTAACCATTTAATTTAAAATTTTATTCTATATTATTTTTACTTTTAAATCAAATACTAATATTTTTAAAACATTTACATGTGAAATATTTTCCCCGCTCTCGCAACAAATCAAACAGACCTTAAATATACGGTTTCAGTAACTTGAAATAGGGCGTGGGACCCACACAGGCATAATGGGTGTCACGCCAGCACTGCTGAAGGAGGGAAAATATTCGTGTTGTCCAAGGAATATCAATTAATCTTTGTAAGGGGAAAGAAAGATAAATATGAGAGGAAAGAAAGATAAATATGAGAATATGTGCGGTTAATTAATTATTGGGTTGATTTGTTTCCCGCAGCGGGACCTACGCTAATTTGCTTAATTAGACTTTTTTTTTAAAACTCTGTTTATTTGCTTGTTATAAAAAAATTTCTTACTCATAGTTGTGCATATTTGAATAAATACTTTTATTATATTTTTATTTAATAAAATATATTTAAAATTTATTCTAAATAAAATCATTATTATTTTTTAGATTTGAGGGATATGTACGCTTTTTTTTGAAGATGTTTGTACAAAATTAATAGTTAAAGTTTTCTGTTTCAACCATTTTCTTCAACGGTATTAGAGCTCAATTGAACAAAGTCTCAAGTAGGGGTGCAAACGAGTCGAGTCGAGTTCGAGTCAGGGGGTGTTCGAGTCGAGCCTGACAATCAAAACCCGAGCTCGAGCTCGAGCTCGAGCTCGAACTAGAGTCGAGCTCAAAATCAGAGCTCGAGCTCGACTCGTCGTCAAATCGAGCGGCTCGTCGAGCTCGCTATCGAGCCCGTCGTCGCGCCCGTGACGGGCGGCCCGTCGTCTCGCGACGCTCTCGCACCCGCTCCTGCAAACGCAGCCCGTGTCCGATCCCGCGTCCGCTCCCGCCTCCCGCAGACGCAGTCCGCGTCCGATCCCACGCCTGATCCCGCGCACGCGCTCCGATCCCAGCGCCTGATCCCGCGCACGCGCCCGATCCCGCGCACGCGCCTGATCCCGCGCACGCGCCTGATCCCCGCGCACGAGCCCGATCCCGCGTACGCGCCCGCCGCTCCGGCTGGCGCAACCCGCGCTCCGCTCAAAGCCCTCCCGCTGGCGCAGCCCGCGCCCGATCCCACAATCGCTCCCTCGCACCCGCTCCCGGCCTCCCGCAGACGCGACCCGAGCTACTCGACGAGCCAACGAGTCGATCAGCCCAATGTCCGAGCTCGAGCTCGTTTAGCGTTTGAGCTCGAACTCATGTTCGAGCTAGACTCGCGAGCTCGATAAGCTCGGCTCGTCGAACCCATTAACAAGTCGAGCCCGAGCCGGCTCGCGAGCCGGCTTGACTCGGTTGCACCCCTAGTCTCAAGCAAAGTATTATAGTAAATTGATCATCTCAATTCTAAAACTTAAACTAGTAATGTTGCATCCTAGAACACTTATCGTAGTAGAGAGACATAGAGTTTACACAGATAAATACGAGAGGGGTGCAAGAGTCATAAGAGACGTCAAAATTTTTACGTGAAAATTTCTGAAAGGAAAACAACATGGGATCTGACCCAGTTAAATTGGTCCCATTAGTGTTTATTGTTGATTATAAATGAGACACTTCCTTGGGGGGAAGACATGTGTTTGATGTAGCAAATATACATCATATAGAGAGTACATGGAGGGAGTTAGAAGAATATAATGATATGAGAGTTGTTATCAAGAGAGTGTTAGTCTATTTGATTGGTTTGCAAAACCGTAGTCGGGAGACGGTGGTCAGAGGATAGTTGGCAAACAACAGAGGTCGTAGGGACTGTAATTGGCGTGCAACATAGGTTAGAAGGATCGTAGTCAGGCAACGGTGGTCAGAGTGACCGTAGTTAGCGGGCGATGTTGGTTGGAAGGACCGTAGTCGATAGGCAACAGAGGTCATATGAACCATAGCTGACGGGCGATGGAGGTCGGAGGGACTGTAGTCGGTGTGGAATGGAGGTTGAATGGACTATATTTAGGCGATGGTGGTTGAAGGGACCGTAGTTGGTGAGAGACGGAGGTCGAAGGGACCATATTCAGTAGGTGATAGAGGTTGGAGGGATCGTAATTGAAAAGCAATGGTGGTTGGAGGATCGTACTAGGCCGGCGACGGTCGTCGAAGTAACCGTAATCGACAGATAACGGTCGAAGGACCGTAGTCGGCCGGTAACGGTCGTCGAAGTGACCGTAGTCGACGAGCGACAGTGGTCGGAGGGACCGTAGTCAATAGGCGATGATAGTTGGAGGGAACATTATCGCTAGGTGACATTGGTCTGAGTGATCATAGTCGGCAAGCGAAGTTGGTCAGAGGGACCATAGTTAGTGTGCGACGGTGGTCGAAGGAATCGTAACTGGTGGGCAAAATGGTTGTCAAGGGGATCGTAGTTGGCAAGCGATGGAGATCAGAAGAACGATAATTGACAGGTGACAAAGATCAGAGGGATCATAGTTGGTAGGCGGGAGAGATAGGATGGACCATAGTCGGCTGGCGATGTAGGTTGAAGAGATTGTAGCTTGATGGGCAGAAGTCCGATCAAGGTCGGCGAAGGTCCGTTAGTGGTCAGACGACCCGACGGTGGTCCTGTCAGCCGACAAAATTTGTCCATTGTGGTGCCTGGGTGGAGCTCTAGATCCTTAAAGCTGAAGAACTCTTTTCAATCTCCAGTCAAAAGTCCCCTCATAAAGAGAGCATGGACATATTTGTAAATTTTTATGAGTGACATGCTTTGTAAATATGAAGAAGATCAATGATAAAAATGGAGTGTCAATCATACAGCTTATATCGATTCCCTTGATCATAAACCGTTTATCAAGCATTAATTTGCTCAAATGATGCAAGAATTAAGCGATCTTGGGCTTGTTGGATTCGTCTTGTCGAGCCACTCGATTCAACTATAAGCGTGACATATTTAGAGATCATTTGACCATTCAATTAATGTTTTGAATCTTCCAAATGTGCTTCAGTCCCTCTTGGATATGATTGATCTTTGGTGCCATTGGGTTCATTTCGTTTAGATGTTCAATTTGACTATAAATTTGCTGAAATTGAAGTTTAAATGGTTCGAAATTTAATTTTGAAAGCTTCAAACTTAAATATGCCTCAAGATTCGTGCTTAATCAAAGCAATTTTTAGTGAGTATCAAGTAGTACTCCAAGATCATCTCTTTCCAATGCCCATTGAAAAGGCTAGTGCCATATATTCTTCATTATTGATGTTATAATGCATTCATCATCCCTTCAAATGCCAGCAATCCTCTTAGATTATAATATAAATGAGATGGAAGAAGAACCCTAAAAAAAAAAAAAAAAAAAAGTTTTGAGCCATTTTCTTAATGAGTTTTGAATAATTTTCTACATATAACATATGTTCACTCTTAGAAAATAGGGTTTGAACAAGCTCCCAATCATGCATTCAATGTTAGAGCATAATTCAAAATTCAGTTTAGAATGCCAAATAAGATTCTAACTTGGCTTGAAATTGAGGCTTGAACTAGTTCTAATAAGGCTAGATCTCATGGTGAAGTTATTACGTGCAGTCACGAGACACCGTCCAGAAAATCAGAACACACCGCATCATTTTTTTGCTATATAACGGTACTAGGTAATGCTGTGTATTGGATGAAATGACGAATCCTAATTCGACACCGAACCGTCCGGAAACCGCACATAATAATCTCTCCATAAAACGAGGTTTCAAACTTGTTCTAACATAATTATAGAGTTCGGAGGTGATAGTGGAAGTTATAAAATACTTGGAAGGTTTTCATATTCTTTAGAGAGTTTGAGAAAATCTCGCTTTAAGTATCTTTTCATTGCTAGTGACTTTAAATCATATGAGTCATTAAAAATTTCTTTTAATTCTATGCCAATATCATCATTCAAATACTTCAAAAAACTTACCCTTGGCTATCAAAAATCCATTTAAACTATTTCATCCAATTCAACACCACCATCACCAATCTTGTTATTTTGTCATAAGAAAAAGTCTTAGATGCAGAAACAAATTACCAACAATGGTTATAGGAGAGAATGATTTATGCTTTGTTTCTTACCATTTTTTAAAATAATTTTTTTAGCATAAAAATTTTAATTTTTAAGCTAAAAATTTATTTTATGAAGAAATAAAAAAGCCGTCCCAAACAAAACCTTAAAATATTATGAGTGATTATAAGGTGTATAAAGTTAAATCCCTCATATAAAGATTATGGTCTTCATTTATAAACTGATTTTTTATTACTTTATGAAAAAAAAAATTTTTAGTACAAATTTTTTTTGAACTTATTGTACTAGAAAGTTATTTTGAAAAATAATAAAAAAAAGAGTCACAAATGAAGCATATATTTATTTATATTCTAAAGCTAATATCAAATTTTATATTCTCACGTATCATCTAATTGCGAGTGTTTTTTTCTTAATAAACTAAACTAAAAAAATTTCTATAGTTGTTAATTTGCTTACTAAAAAATAGTATTACCATTTAATTTAGCAAAAAAAAATCTAAAAAATCATTATTAAAATACTGAATTTTAATCCATCTACATTTGATTTGAGACCTATAACCATCCAAAATATATATATAAATAAATAAGAGCATCTCCAACCAAAAAACTCATTTCCATTTCCATTTTAAAATATAGTAACATTCTAAAATGCAGTAACCTCTCATCTTTAACTGAACTCCAGCATATTCTTTTCTAATCGAAAAAAACATCAAAAAACTCATATTTTGGTATCACACTATTCACGCAACGAGAATAGCATAGATTTTCGCATTCTGACGAAACTCGTGAATAACAAATGCTAGTTTAGCGTTCGATTGAGGACCAAAGCAATATAAACCTAAACAAAGTTATATTAAGGGCATAGATGCAACCAAACGAGCTACAATAATCTTAATCATAAAACTACAAATAATGACAAAAAAAGGAGTGCCTAATTTATTTTTTCTTCATAAGTTTAAGACAATCAACAAAGGAAAGGAAAAGAAGAAGATATTTAAGCATCATTTACAACAACTTTCTTATTTCTCTATAAACTAAACTTGTTATAGAAAAAACAACTTTTTAAAATTACTGTAAAAATTTCAATTATAGTATGAAACACAAAGCAGTAAAAAAAGTTGTCACAAACGAAATCTTAATAATGCAATTTTATATTAAAATAAAAAATAAAGTAAATGCCATTTTGCAGTACAAATATTATTGTAATCATAATTTAAATATATTTATTTTAATTTTATTTTGACCATTTATAAAATATTAATAATTTCAATTCTATTATTATTATCATTTGATTGTGAGAGTGTAGGTTGAAACAGAAGGGTCATGGTTAAATTTGGCTTGGAAAGGCACAGAGAAAAAGTCCAAATGCTCACCTGCTGTACATTTTACCAAATTACTCCACCTCGCCAGCGTCTCAATAGCTCCTCGTCGCTGTTGCGGTTTCCAAAGCCTTGAACTTTATATGTGCGGTACTTTCCTCCCGTTCGAAGTTACAGAAAAAAAAACTATTTACATTTTCTAATTTCTATATCTTAATTAGGAAAAATTATTTTGTGCGGATACAGGATGGTATTCAGAGACCAACTAAAACGGGCCACTTCATTTTTTGTTCGATACTGATGCTTGGTATCGCTGTGTATTGGGTGACATAATGCGTTCTTATTGATCTCCGAACTGTTCTGGTGTCCACACAGAATAATTTCTCCTTAATTAGCGATGTAAACCGTACATAATTCAAGCCAACTCGTGAGCTGTTTAGAATAGATGAGCGAACTAACAAATCAATTTTACGCTAACTCCAACTTGACTCTTTAGTTCGTGAACTAGCTCATTTAAAAAATAATATTATTAGTTACACTTAAAAAATATAAAAAAATCAATAATTTTTATTTTATCATATAAAAATGCTTAAAATATTTATGAATTATATTTCTCTTCCTTATTTCGAAATATAAAAAATTCTCAGACAGCTTGACCTTGTCAGTGAAATTTTTAAGCCCTCAATGGTTTATCAAGACAATGAATTAAGAGAAGTCCTAGAATTGCAGGATTATGAACAATTCAATGTTACAAATAATTACACAGAGCTTCACTCTATATGTTCAAGGGTTAGATTTGTCATTTAATTTAATAATTTCGCTTAATAAATAGGGGAAAAATATGTTAGAACAATATAACATCATTATGCATTACATTTCTTTAATATTACATAATGATATAATTTTCTATAATAGATTATGTATTTAATTATCATACAATTTATTCATATATCCTATATATATTGAAATTATATTTAATAAGGCTTTTATGCATGCTAATAAAGTTGAAGCTGGATTTCAAAAACTCAAAGGAAACCATTGTACCTTCCCCTACTTGCAATTTAGGCCACATCCTTTCCTCCAAAACCTTGAAGTCTTATAATTGTTATGTATTGGTAGAATGACTCTCTCTTGCTTGTACTCTCTCCATAAAATCCTTCAAGGTAGAGAGAAGGAAAGATGCCATCAAAAAATAAAGGGTGGCAATTACGAAGAGAGAAAATTATCATCGAAAATTTTAAAGATTAGGTAATATCTAAGAATTTCTCTACTTAATTAAGGCTTCATTTGACCTATCTATTTTCTTACTGTTTTTTAAAGCAGCTTTTTAATTCAAATATTTCTCGTTAAAAAAAAAATTGTACTAAAAAACTACTTCAGAAAACATTAAGAAAATTGTCCCAAACGAAGCCTAAATCTCCATGTCATGACCAAATTTTATACCCAACAATTCATGCTTGATTTGGCTAGGCTTAAGCCCTCCTATTGCTTTGGATTTGGAAACCTTAATCACAACAATAAAGAAGCCTCCCTTTTTATTTCCCTAATAGACATAAGCCTGGTAGATTATTTTATAATCATCTCTTAATCATGACCTAGTTTTTGAATGAACCATAAACTCCACATACATAAATTGCCCAATAACTTCCTTTTGTGGAACTATCCATTGAAAAGGCTAGGCATTAGTCTCTATTAGTGGATGTCCAACATAGATTGATATCAAAACATTAGTTCTTAATCTATACAAAAGTGTGATCTATTTTACAATAAATAAAATTAGAACCACCATTCAAAATCTTGTTGAAGATGAAAAGCCAACATCACAACAAGGAACCAATATGCTAAGGCATGAAAACGATTTTTAAAGCACAAACTCCTAAAAATAGAAGGATGTTGCTACCATAAAGCCAAGTTAAGGCATTAACATTTTTTGAGGAAAATGATGAGTAACTGAGATACTGCATATGAGTACGAGGATGATCATAATCGACTAAGATTTCATTTGGGACATTTTTCTTACTCCTTCAATTTCTTAGTACAAAAATGTTTTGAATTTGAAAATTTTGTACTAAAAAGCTGCTTCGTAAAGCAAAAATTGAAAGGTCCCTTAAAAATCCAGTAAGGAGAAGCTTGAGGAAAAAAAGAAGTCAAGGAAGCTCTACTGCCATCAAGTTCTAGGCATACTCAGCAAAATTGCTAGAAGCTGCACCCAAAAATTGCCAATGTGATGGAATTATGAGCTGTGAAGAAGAGTGAATACTTATGTCTAATGATAAATGAGTTTTTCAAAATGAATATTTAGGTAAAGTATTATTCTATCAGTGCTATTATTGATCCTGATTATATAAGAAACTCATTTTTGTTGCCTTAGTTGATAAATAGGATTAGTCACTGCATCCCACTTGATGATTCTTTCTTGGGTTGGATAAAAAATGGCACAGTTTCTTGTAGATAAATAATGCACTATACTTCTATAAAAGAAGTCATCATAAAACACTTTATACGGTTAGTTCTGTAATATAGTTCATATCGATGTTTGGCATGTAATCCTAAATAATCTTTATGTATAGGATAAAGATGTCTATTATAGGAGAGAAAGTACTACTTTTTTTAAAAAAAATAGGAGAATGATATATAGTGTATACAATTGTTTCACTAAAAGAATTCATGGAGCCCCATGAAGTGATCATAAGTTATAACTACAAATTCATATATCTCCATCCAACAAGATTCAACCCAATATATTGTGATCGAAAGGGTCAAAGGAGTCATTCATGTAGATTGAAATATAGATGTTAAAATGTTGGTGTGATTGTGTAGCAAGGATTGATCAATTTGATTGGATTGAAACCTGGGTTGATGTATGCGGCCGGAGAGAGTTGTAAATGATAGTTGAGAGGCATATTTTTGTCCATAGATGGCCTTCCTTAATAAGAAAAAGTGTTAGGTATTGAGGGTCATGGTAGCCTAGCAATTAGTGCGCATACACGATCTCATCCAATTTCTCATGAAGGAAAGTATTGGAGATGTCTAGCTGGAGGATGTCACATTTGACGTAGAGAGCCACAAGTAAGATATATTATGGAAAGTTATGCAACCGAGTTGAAGGTTTTGTTATAATTGATGGCATGTTCTTGGTTGAAACCTTGAGCTATTAGTTGACCTTTGTAGTAGACTATGGTGCGATTTGGGTTTTGAATGATTCTGTAAGTCTATTTGGAGCTAATGATAATTTCATCGATAGAAATGGCAACTAAAATTCATGTACCTTGGCCTTGTAGCATGTGATATTTAACAGATATTGCTGTTGACCTCATTTTTGTATGAGGTCACTTGGACCGATCCTGACCCTAAATCAATCTGATCTCCAAATCAATTCAAACTCTAGGATCATTCTAGAATCTTGACCTTAGGATTTAGCCTAGAATCCTTCTAGACTCTAGACCTTAAGATCTTTCTAGAAGTCAGACTTTAGGATCTACCTAGATCATAAATCAATCCAGATATTTAATCAATCAAATCCAAAACCCAATCCAAATCCAGAATTTCAAACCAAAATCCAATGCTAAAAGGCCAAGTCATAAAGGCCTTTTTCAGTAAATTTTCAAACACTTTAAAAACTAATCAAATGACCTCCGATTCAGAATCTGTCAGTTGCATACTGATGGGACATGTCTCTGGAGGCAATCCTCCAAATTTGAGCCCATTCTGAGGTCTCTAACCTCAAAAACTAAATCAAAATCCAAAGGCTGTAAAACCTTCAAATATTTACAGCCTATGCCACTGGACCTGTCCCATAGAAGTTTCTGACCTTAAATCCTTCACCAAAACCTCTAGTCACTTCTGGACCATTAATCCTGATATGTTGATCAATAAACTGCATTTTTCTGGACTCATTTCAGCCCCTAGTGGTCATGAGCCCAAAATGACCAAAATACCCCTATGGGGCTCAAATAGTGATTTCAAACCAAACGACCTCCAAATTGAATGCAACCACCTCCAGCAAGTTTCAAATGCCATTTTAAACATGTCTGACCCATTCCTAGCTCTTGAGTCAACCTGGTTGACCAAGTCAACAGAGTTGACCCAAGAAGACCCTTAAGGGTTCAAATTGGGATTTTTACCAAATTGTCCCTTTCAAACCCCGAAACCACACCCAACAAACTCAAAACCATATTTCAAACTTGTTGAGCCCAAATTTGGACCCTCGACCCAACCAATAGTTGACCAAGTCAACTAAGCCATGGTTGGTCAAATTTGACCTAAATGAACCAATTCAATATATTCAATCAAATCAAACACCTTAATAATGTTTCTACACTACTCCATTGCATACTTTTAAAACACATCTAAATTCTCCACGAGTCAAAACATAATGACTTTGATTGGTCGGGGTCAAAGCATTTGGTCAAATCTTTTTATGACATAAGCTCATATAATTATAACTCAAATTAATTCCTGTAGAGTTATGGCATGTCACCCAAAAAGCTCCCTAAAGTCTCTCTCCATCTGCCAACTCAGCGGTATTTGACCTGTTGACTAGTCAAAGTAGTCAACAAATGGTCAAAGGACCTTCCAAAACTCAAAATATTGATTTTATACAACTCAAACCCCAATACTAAACCCTCATATTGTCACTCCAGCACCCCAAGACATCTCCACATGCCAACTCAACAGCCCATGTGGCAGGTTGACCAGTCAACATGTGGTCAACAAATTCTTAAATCTCTTGGTTTAGGCTAATCCAAACCATCTAATCCCTCTCCAGCTGTTTGGAGTGACTCTAGAAGCTTCTTAGAGTCATTCACAGCCTTTAGATCAGGATCTAATGGCTTACATTTAATTCCACATGGCTTAGAGGACAAAATACCCTTTCCACATAGGATGTCCTCTCCATGTCCTTGGCTTCTGCTCCCACCAACTCTCTGGACAGTTGTCAAGCATCTGAGAGCTCCTCCTATGAATCTCAGCGCTTGATTTGATCAGGGAATGAGTGAATAGGGCAAATGGGAGAAATGAGCTGAGTCTCTCACTTGAACCCTCTCTCTCCACTTTCAACCTCTCAAGCCAAAGTATCTGTTCTATTGAGCTCCCCAGAGACTCTTTAACACATCCCCACTCAAATCCCTCCGGTCAAGTCCCTTTCCGGCAAGCTTCCCGACGAACCTATCCCAAATCCGTTCGAGGAACTATAGCACTCGATCCAGGAGCTTTAAATCCAAGGTGTCTTCTACAAAATGGAGCGTGGACAGTCTACAAATGCAACAAGTCCATAAACGGTTCAATCCGTCCTTTGAATCAATGTAAATCTCTAACCCTAGGCTCTTACATAGGTTCCTAAATAGGCATTCATATAGGATGTTTAAAAGCATGAAAACTATTCCCCACTCTTCTTCTCAGTGACTGTCGCCTGGATCTCATTTTTTATGCCATTTAATCCTCTGTGAACGAAGTTTAAAACTTTCTTTTTGAGTTTAGGGCTTCCGGTTTGCTAAGCTTAGAGACGAAATCACAGCAGTGTTCATTCATTTTATTTGATTTTAACGGCTTTGATCTCATCTCTCATTCCTTTGATCCGATCGGATCTGGCATCTAGACGGATGAATTTTTGTACAGCGCGATCTAGTCCATCCGTTCCAAACCGCGGGCTGATCAAATCCCGTATGGGTGTATCTGGGCCGTGCATTGCAAACCGCGGAAGCCGAGTTGATCGTCCGATCATCTCAGATCGAGATCAAATGCGGCTTCGATCGTAGCCGTTGGATCAACCCGCGGTTGATCCGATGGCTGTCGAACCCTGCTGACTCATTTAAGTGAACGGGCCCGCCACTGACCGCCGCCATTCGTGTGGTCCAATCGCCGGCCGCCAGGTGTAAATAGCATTTTAAATATTATTTTATTATTTTTTTTCTTTATCCAGAACTTTAAAAAAATCATAGAAAATAGGATATTAAGCCAAATTTTTCCCACAACCACTCGTTTTTCTCGGAATTAAATTTCCTATTTTCTAAAAATAAAATCAGAATCTGGTTTTCATTATTTTGAAAATTTAATTTTTAAACCCCTAAATTTTCCAATTTTATTTTCATTATACTTTATATAAATGTCTAGTTAAATCAAAAATTAAATGGCATGATACATGAGGTTTAGTGTAGGCATCCTCTGAATTTTTGGGGAGGATTTCAGAGCTTGATTCTAATTCCAAATGGATGTTCAAATGTTTAATCCATTACTTTGATTGAATATTTGAAAATTCATTTGGAAGCTTTTCAGTCATCTAATCAATGCATATTAGTATTCCATGGAATCATTGAAAGCCTAACTTTCATTGAAAAATAAGTTCATGTCATAATCTTATATGTTTAAGGGAAAATTGATTTGAATAAATATCATGGCCCTCTTGTAAATAACCCTTCAATCATATATGATTATGTTTTTCAAATTGAATAGAATCCTATTTGAAGATGTGATCTACATCTTCTAATATCTTCAATTCAGTTTGATATGCTTATTGTTTTATGTTTGAATTATCAAATTCATAAGTATTCAAATTCACATGACTTATGACTTTAATAATTCACCATAATTATTCTATGGAACATTAGGATCACTTCCATCTTGTTCATGATTTGCTATGTGGGTATGTGCTTATAATTAGTGTCCAAGGGTTAGTGAAAACAATTGATTCAAACCTATAACTTAGTGACATTAAGGACAATAATTAAGGACTTATGTTTAGAAAACTTAGAGAAATTCTAATAATTAGGATACACATCCTTTTGACTCAAAACTTTGAACAATTGAACATAGTGACATCTAAAACCCATAGAAAAAGTTTCACTGATTTTTGAAATCATTAAGCCCCCTAATTATTTTTCCTAAGTTTAAGCCTTAATTAAGCCATTAAACCTTCCGGAAAATGTAATAAATCCATTTTAACTCCAAAAAATATGTATAAACCCCTCTAACTAACCAGATTTGAATTCTTAACCAATGAAAATTAAAACCCCTTTAATTTGACAGCAAATTAAACCTTAATTTAATTTTAATTGAAAATTGAATATTTAATTAATATAATTAAAAAAATATATATATATTAAAAATTCCAAAAATTTCCCAAACACTTGGGAATCCCTCCTTAGGTCATTACTGATCTTTGGAGTTGATTTCAAGGAGTTGGGAGTTCATTTGGAACAAAATCCCAAAATGGTCCTTTAATTAAACAATTTTAAAAAAAAATTCATTAAATAATCAAAACTTTGAATATTCATAACTAAATCTAGAAAAATCCAAATTGAACAAACTCACTTCGCATTCTACTCATAATAGGGTCTAATATTTATTAAAAATATTAAAATTCCAGAAAATCTGTAATATTTCAAAAAGTCAACAAATCGGTCAACTCTAGGTCAAAACTAGTTTAAAACTTCAAACCTTCGTAATAAAATGTAAAAAAATCGGATTTCAACGTACTTACCTTCTAACTGATCGTAGTAAGGTCTAGTATTTTAATAAAATACAAACATTTCAGAAAACACACTTAATCCAAAAGTCATTTTTGAACCTTTAATTAAATGATTAAAATATTCCAAAAATTCTCAAAAACTCAAAATTGTCTTAAAACTCTAGAAATGATTAATTAACTTTAAAATCAGTAATCAACCAACCTTAATTAAAATTCATTAACTTTTGAACCTTAACCAAATTAAAACACTTAATTATACCGGGTACCACTGGGTAACCCAGGCCTACGAGGCTATTAACTTAGCCCCAAGGAAGGTGAAATAAACTTCACGGCCTCGGTGTGAAACAAAGGTGGTATTCAACAAATAATTAAGAATCAATTTTAAAATTAACTTCAAGTCATTAATACTTAAACTCAAATTTAAATCCCTTAAGCCTTTCAACCAATCGAACCTTAAGCAACTTCAATCTAATGATCCTACTTAGGACATATCAAAACCACATGACCTACCTCACACACTTTAGATGGTTTGCTAGGACAACCAACTCTAATTTTAGGCTAGGCCGGTGTTTACTTTTCCGCGCTGTGTGCCGGGCTTTCGAGTTTTCACTGCATGTTGTTTGCTAGTGTAGAATTGATTTGTTTACTTACTTCTTGCACTCTGTGATTGATTGTGCGTTAGATTTACCCCTAGATTAGGGGCGAATTATACTTGTGCAATCTTATGCAGGTGGCCATGCTCGTACAGGAGCTGATATTAAAGGGGGCAATTAATAAAAATAAAAAATATATATACTCTTTGCACAGGTACCCGCTGCGCTTAAGACCCCCTTTAAATAAAAGAGCATGGCCAAGTGTGGCTAAAAATATGCATTTCAATTTTCATATTATAACTGCTTGGGAATATATACAATTGTTGATTATTAGGATAACCTTGCAGGATCGAGTCTAGATATTTTTTTTTTATTTCAATTAATGTAAATTCAATTCAATAAAGGTTGTAATTTATTTGAAATGATTTGAGATTTGGATGTTTAATCCAATTTGAATTCCAAAGAGGTGAAGACATCCCTAAAGGGGAGAGTCTTCTTCCATTTGGAAGTCAAATTAGGATACTTTGAAAATATCCAAAGAGGAAAGATAACACCCCGATCAAGGGGGAGTTTCTTTCCATTTAGATATCCTAAACCGACGAATCAAGATGTTCGTGAGAAGATGAAGGATTGGACAACGAGAAGAATCCCAAATCTCAAAGTCATTTGATTTAGGATTAGAAATCCGGGTTGTAGTCAGTGGTGCCCGGCCACTTTAATTTCTTGTAATTTTTGAGATGTAATAATAAGTGGCACTTGCCATATGGACATTCAGTTTGATATATTTAATTTGATTGATTTGTTTAATTTAATTGCGTATTAGAACTCATGCTTTTCTAGTCTTTTTATTTGCATGCCGTATTTGGATTGACCTGGAATACGATTTTAGGCTCTTAGGGGTCTGTCAAAAAAAAATTCTTTTACTTCAATTAAATAAAAATTTTTAAGATAAGATAGAAACTCTAAACGGTCCTAAGAAGTAAGCTCGGACTCGCCGAGGGTTTTTCATGCATTCATATTATGACTTCTCTTCCTTGTTAGGCATCTCCCCGCCTGCGGGTTCTGGCAGACCACCTGGCCTATGAGGGTGCCGATCTGTCAAGGGGATGTTATGCAATCTCTAGGATAAAACCTATTTTCTAAGCCAAAAATTTTTAAATTGCTACATACAAATTTTGCATTCAATTGAGTCAATTAGCATGCATCGCATTAGTAACAAATTTAAAAGAGTCTAATATTTAATTGCATTTATTTAGACATCGAATACCCGACATAAGTTAAAGGGGTCAATTAAGGATCTGCTCTAGATGTCGACCCCATTCCCCTAAAATTTTCTAATTAACGTCCCTACCACTCTACAAAAAAGACCGGATTCATATTTTAAAATCGTTTAGATGGTTTAGCTGGCTCCCCAATCCAGGCCGGGGTAAGACCAGATTCGCATTGCACTAGCTAGGTTCGGGGCACTAACTTTTAGTGCCCAATTTAGACTTAGGTTCTGAGGCTGGCTCGGGCCATAAGACCTCAACTTTCGGGAATTGAATCCCAAATTTCTAATAAAATTGACCACTCAAACTAAAAATTTCTTTCAATCAAATACAAGCCCAACATTTAGGATAGACTGGGGCATTTATGAATTGTTTCAGAATCTCAAATGCCTCTTACTTCTCCTCCTTTGACTCCAAAATAAGTCTTCAATTTTGAATCAATCCCACTTGAAATTCTAAACCTTAACTTCCTTTGATATCTAACTTTAAAAATCCAAAATAAAATTTTTCTACCGCTATTTTAATCGAGAGTTTTCGTAGGAAATTCCAATTTTCTACGATGTAATTAACTACGAGGGCTTGCGCTCGTAGGAGATTTAGAAAACCCAGAAATTATTTTTTCAAACCAATAATTTTTCAAAATCTCTTATTAATTTTCTTTGGAAAAATCAAACCCGGCGATCATTATCATCATTTTTCGAACAATCAATAATAATTGATGATCTTCTTTCTTCAGAGAGATATATCAATTATTATCGTGGTTTCGATTATGAAATTAATGATCTTTTATCCGAGTTAGAATAATCAAATAATTTGTTAGATTCCATTTTGATCCTCCGGGGTCAAATGTGATTCTCCCTTTGAGTTTGACTACAATAATCCGGATACGATTATAATTTTGAAAACTGAAACCCATTAGGGAACGATATGATCGCCTTTTGAGATGATATATTGTTTTATAATGACGTGTTCAATTTCAAAATTCAAAATTAAATATTTCCCAAAGAAAATTAAATATTTTTCAAAACTATATATACCTAAATATATTTTTTTAATCAAAACAAAAAATGGCGACTCCGCTGGGGACAAATCTCACTCTCCATCTTTAATAGCGGTATGAATTTTGTTGAATCGGTAGTCTTAACTACCCTTCTCCCCGTTGGTCCCTCTCCCATTTCTCCCTTGGGTGAGTGTGGCCAACTCAATTAAGACATGTGAAATGAGAGGTGAGTGTAGGAAATCTCCTTTTAAGGCGGGCTTGGACATTTTGCCTCCAACTTGGTTGGTAGAGCGAAAGAGTCAAGCCTATTCCTTTCTGAACCTTTCTATAAATGTTAGAAACTCGCGTGCTCGGATTTCCAGTGGCATGCTAAGTTATATAACTTATAGAACTTTTCTTTAATTTCAAAATCAAAATTCTTAATCCTTACTAGAATTCAAGTCTTTTCAAACTCTAAACAATCTCTATGTTGTATCGTTATATATCGGATTGTGACCTTTGCAATTTGGTGTATGCGATCCAATGTAGAATTCACTTTTAAAATTCGATCTGAAAATTCAATTATTCTGGTAAAGCTAATCTCTTACATTTCATTTCTAGACCACTAACTAGAGCGAAAGAGTTGAGTTAGCATTTAAGAAATTCCCTTAATCAATGTGGACCTTCTGTTGAATGAAAATTCAACACCTTGAGTCCCAAAATAAGGAGAGATGCTGTCGGATTTTTGAGTTTTCAAATATCTCTCTAAATCATTTTAAATCGATTGTCGTTGTTATATGTTCTCCTACGACAATCATCGTAGTTAACATATACAACAAACCTCAAACCTTTCCGGTAAAAAAAAAAAGTTTGCCTTTAACATTTCATCCTTTAATTACTCTTAGAGGTTGAAAGAGTTAAGCTTCTTTACTAATCTTCCCTAAATAGTTTGCGAACCATTTGTTGAATGAAAGTTCAACACTGAGTTCCAAAAATAAGGGGAGATCCTGCCAGATTTTCAAACCTTCAAATTCCTTCTAGAATCATTTAATTTCAATCGTCGTTGTCATATGTTTTATGCAATACCCTTTGTAGTTTAACATAGGCAACACAAATTCAAACCCTTGATCAAACCTGGATTTTGACATTTCACTCTAAACTAGTAGTGTAGTGAAAGAGTCAAGCCCAGGCCTCCCAATTTTTTTCCTTAATTTTTGTTAACCATTATGTTGAAAATAAAACTCAACATTTTGAGTTTCAAAAGTAAAGGAATATCATTCAAACCGATTTTCAACTGTTGTTGCCATGTGTCTTCTGTAACATTATGTTATAATTGAACACATGCAACACGATTTCAAAGTTCTTCAGTCAATTCCGGGCTTTGACATTTCACCCCAAAATCACTTGATGGGATGAAAGAGTTGAGCCTAGTTTCTTAAGATCTTCAGATTACTTTTGTAAACCTATACATTCGAATAAAAATCGATGTGTTGAGTTATACAAAATTTGAAAAAAGATCTATTCGACTTTAATCTCAAATCCAAACTTAAAATTCAAACTTTGACACTTTTTTGTCCTAAATCAATTGGTGTAGCAAAAGAGTCAAGTTCCTCGTCAATTTTATGAACCACCGTGTTCAGTGTAAACTGAATACGAATGAGTTATAAAATTGTTGAATAAAATCAATCAAATTCAAAACTTAAATGTCATTTCAAATCATTAATTCAAGTCACTTTCTTAATTTCAGGAAATCAAACACTCAAATGGCTGGGAAACTCGTCTTCTCACTGAATGGAGATGTGCCCGTAGAGGAAATTCTTAGTGGCAATTCAATTCAGTATGAAATGGAATTTCAAGACCTCAAAATTTCAGTTAATGGAGAAAGAATCTTAGATCTGTTCGTTTGTACTCAAGGGAATTTCCCCTTAGTAGAAGTTACTTTAGGGTCAGGAGCTGACTCCCCCATCTCTAAGATGGAGGTTGCTGTAGCCCCTGTATCCACTGTACCCTCAACTCAGGAGGATCAAAACCAGAAGTCAATAACGACAAAAGAGCTACCATCTCAGTCTGAGATCGGATCAAATTCTAGCACTCCTTTCATCGGCAAGAACCAAAGGAAGAACTACCTTCGAAGAGCCAGAAAAAGGAACCTTAAGGCTAGAAAGACCGTTGAGTCGGAAGCCTTAGAAAAGGCCGACTTCGAGGCCAATCGAGAGTTCGTTGCTCCTTCTACGTACCCTCTCCCTGCACAAAGGAGGGAGGTTGTAGAGATGAGAGCACGATCTTCAATCCACCTGCTTGATTACTACACAGAAAGACTCAAGCAAGAAAGGATTGAGCAATCACCAGCAATAGGCCATAGGCCCCCAGCTGAAGGTTATGATCCGTCCACTCTACTAGAAGATGTTAAGGCGCGTTACTATACGTGTCCCACTACATCTTCTGCAGAGGAGGAGGAGTAGAAACCACTCGGGGTGCCACTCTCTTAACTACCAGTCTAAGTAGGAATTTGAGAGGGGAAATAATCTAAGATTGTATTAGATAGTGATACCGCCAAAATTTAAATTTCGACGGGGTCCTATCGCGATAAATCTTTTGATTACAGTAATGTCGTGCCTCCTAGGGATAGTGCAGATCCTATAACAGTCTCTTCCTCTGAAGAGATTATTGGAATTCAATTCCATATTGACAAGGGTCTTGCCACCTAGACTTGTAACTTCTTAAGGAAAGTTTTCAATTTCTCAAGTGTACTGATTTTGAATTTTCAAGATAATTGATTCACCTTTTTTAATCGAAATTGACCTCTATCTTAAGTCTTAAGCTAAAGAGAGAGTTGTAGTTGACTCCGGCAAATGTTTGAATGTCCCTCCCTCCCACCGTTTTCGTGGGTTGATTTAACATTTGGATTAAAATCTACCTCAAACTTAAGTTGAATTCAGAAATGAAAATTTTATCAATATTCTAGCAATCTTCTATCTTAATAGGCGATTCTCGCATGTCTAAAATCTATTCAATGATTTTTAAAAGTCAAGTCGATACATTTTTTTAAAAAGATTGAATGTGCTTTGAGGATTACTCTTCCTTGTATAGGAGAATGAATTTTCTTCTCTAATACTTGAGATATAATCCCAACATTCAAAATAAAAAGATCAATTAATTTGAGGTATTTAAAGAAAGTGGAGCCTCTTCTCGAATTCAGTTGAAATCAAGAAATGCGCGAATGCGCTAAAAATTAAAAGATGCGCGAATGCGCCAAAAATTAAGAAGTGCACAAACTGCACCGAAAGTCAAAAGATACGCAAACTGCGTCACCAGAAAAGAAAAAGAAGAAGAGTAAGATGGCTCCCTTCCTTTAAATCCTTAAATCTCAAAAAAATCGATCACCTTTAAATACTTGACTTTGAAAATCTTGAATCTAGATTCTTCACCACGCATGAATTATCTATCAGATAGAAGAAAATTGTGCAAGAAAATTGAAAAGATCAAATTTCTCTCTTCAACTTAAACCTTTTTGAAGTTAATTTTAATTCAAAATTTATTTAAGGAAGACCCCAGTCCAGTTTCTACGAAACTTGGTCTGGGTCAACAAAATTGAAATCCTTTCAAATTGGTTGGAGTCAACACTACTTCTCACTGCACTTCTAAATTTGTTCCCACATGTCGTTCCGATAGGGTCCAAATAGTTAGAGGAAATTTCTTAATAGAAAGATCGAATCTTCTACTCCTGAAAAGAATTCAAATCATGTCATTGAGAAATGTGTGTAAGTCTACACATAGGCATCTCTTCCTTTAAGAGCCTTTTTCAACAAAATTAAACTCTATACTGGGTCCAAGATCAGACCTACTAGAGGAGTATTTTGTAATGCTGGAAATTGCCGATTCAAAATAAAACGACGACTGAGCAGAGTGCCCGACTCCAATTTGAGGAGCTCGAGGCCTTACAGAGCTTTTTCTTTTAAGGCTCAATAAAACTCAGAAATCGTATAAAGCCTAACCGGTTCAAACTTGTGATAAGATAGTGCGACTTAGAACCTTCCAAGTAGGAGACTTGGTCCAGGTTCTTTGGATGCATATCTTAGCCTACCAAGATATCGGTGGAGGAGTTTGAACCAACACAAGCTGTTTTTTGTCGTAGAGACGATCTTTGAGAGAAAATTTCAAACATTAACTGATTAACCCTGAAGGATGCCACCTAACATTTTCGAATGTCGAGGCGCTCTTCTTCAGGAAGTACCATGTCAAATGAGTGTCAAAACTAAATCAAATTCAAAATTCTTCAAACTTAAATTCACCAAAATCAAATCAATTTTTCAAAAACATTCAATTTCAAAATCTTCCAAATTCAGATCTCTATCTGAAATCACAATTTCAAACAACATCAAATCATATCAAATCCAATCAAAATCCAAAATTTAAAAATCCTTCAAATTCAAAACCAAAATCAATCCCTTCTTTTCCTTAAGGTTAGGTGTGAGTTCCCGTGCTTTCTTTCCTTAGGATTAGATCTGCTAGTGGTGGAGGAAGCCTCTCGTGGCACCATCCTAGCGTATAAAACCAAATTTCGGGTTAGATAACTTTTGCCGAATCCTTAGAGATTCTGGCAGACTATCTCCTTGGCTAGTTCCCTTAGTTAGATGTGAGTCCCTGTGCTTTCTAGCTAGGTTAGTCATTGAATACCCAGTACAAATCCGATCCGTTAGGAATAGGTGTGAGTCCCTGTGCTTCCTATCTCCTAGGATCTCGACTAACTAAAAGTGGAATTAAGCCTACTGGGCCCCACATAGTTCAGTCACTACTCTCTTTTCTTTAAGGTTAGGTGTGAGTCCCAGAGCCTCCTTTCCTTAGGATTAGATCTGCTAGTGGTGGAGCAAGCCCCTCGTGGCACCATCCTAGCGTAGAAAATCAAATTTCGGGTTAGATAGTTTTTGCCAAATCCTTAGAGATTCTGGCAGACTATCTCCTTGACTAGTTCCCCTAGTTAGATGTGAGTCCCCGTGCTTTCTAGCTAGGTTAGTCATTGAATACCCAGTACAAATCCGATCCGTTAGGAGTAGGTGTGAGTCCCTGTGCTTCCTACCTCCTAGGATCTCGACTGACTAAAAGTGGAATTAAGCCTACTGGGCCCCACATAGTTCAGTCACTCTCTCTTTTCTTTAAGGTTAGGTGTGAGTCCCCGTGCTTCCTTTCCTTAGGATTAGATCTGCTAGTGGTGGAGCAAGCCCCTCGTGGCACCATCCTAGCATATAAAATCAAATTTCGGGTTAGATAACTTTTGCCGAATCCTTAGAGATTCTGGCAGACTATCTCCTTGGCTAGTTCCCTTAGTTAGATGTGAGTCCCTGTGCTTTCTAGCTAGGTTAGTCATTGAATACCCAGTACAAATCCGATCCGTTAGGAATAGGTGTGAGTCCCTGTGCTTCCTATCTCCTAGGATCTCGACTGACTAAAAGTGGAATTAAGCCTACTGGGCCCCACATAGTTCAGTCACTACTCTCTTTTCTTTAAGGTTAGGTGTGAGTCCCAGAGCTTCCTTTCCTTAGGATTAGATCCACTAGTGATGGAGCAAGCCCCTCGTGGCACCATCCTAGTTTAAATACAAATCCGATCTGTTAGGAGTAGGTGTGAGTCCCTGTGCTTCCTACCTCCTAGGATCTCGACTGACTAAAAGTGGAATTAAGCCTACAGGGCCCCACATAGTTCAGTCACTACTCTCTTTTCTTTAAGGTTAGGTGTGAGTCCCAGAGCCTCCTTTCCTTAGGATTAGATCTGCTAGTGGTGGAGCAAGCCCCTCGTGGCACCATCCTAGCGTAGAAAATCAAATTTCGGGTTAGATAGTTTTTGCCAAATCCTCAGAGATTATGGAAGACTATCTCCTTGGCTAGTTCCCCTAGTTAGATGTGAGTCCCTGTGCTTTCTAGCTAGGTTAGTCATTGAATACCCAGTACAAATCCGATCCTTTAGGAGTAGGTGTGAGTCCCCGTGCTTCCTATCTCCTAGGATCTCGACTAACTAGTAGTGGATTTAAGCCTCTTGGGCCCCACTGTAGTTTAGTCGCCTTCTCTTCCTTAGGGTTTAAGTTTCCTCCTTCCCTTAGGATTAGATCTACTAGTAGTAGAGTACGCCCCTCGTGGCACTACCCTAGTATCAAACCCAAATTTGATCCCCTGTAGTCAGGATTTCTTCCTTTCTATATGATCACTCAATCATCTAGGGTTAGGTCTTCCCTTTCCTTAGAACCAACATCAAATTCAATCCTCTAGGGTTAGATCTTTTCTTTCCTTAGAATCAAATCCAAATCCAATATTCTAAGGTTAGGCTCTCTTTCCTTTAGAATCGAAACTTAAATCTGATCTTCTATAGTTAGGAATTCTTCCTTTCTATACGATCACCCAAACTTCCTTTTTCTATAGGGATAGACTTTCCTTCCTTTAGGACTAAGTCCACTAGTGGTAGAGTACGCCCCTCGTGGTACTACCCTAGTATCAATTTAAATCTTAATTCCCCAGGGATAAACTTTTCATTCCCTTCGGATCAAAATTCCAAACTTGATATTTAATCTCGGTCAACGCCAATATGTGCAATAGAATTTCATTCTATTACACATATTGGGGGTCCATTTGTTGACCTCATTTTTGTATGAGGTCACTTGGACCGATCCTGACCCTAAATCAATCTGATCTCCAAATCAATTCAAACTCTAGGATCATTCTAGAATCTTGACCTTAGGATTTAGCCTAGAATCCTTCTAGACTCTAGACCTTAAGATCTTTCTAGAAGTCAGACTTTAGGATCTACCTAGATCATAAATCAATCCAGATATTTAATCAATCAAATCCAAAACCCAATCCAAATCCAGAATTTCAAACCAAAATCCAATGCTAAAAGGCCAAGTCATAAAGGCCTTTTTCAGTAAAATTTTCAAACACTTTAAAAACTAATCAAATGACCTCCGATTCAGAATCTGTCAGTTGCATACTGATGGGACATGTCTCTGGAGGCAATCCTCCAAATTTGAGCCCATTCTGAGGTCTCTAACCTCAAAAACTAAATCAAAATCCAAAGGCTGTAAAACCTTCAAATATTTACAGCCTATGCCACTGGGACCTGTCCCATAGAAGTTTCTGACCTTAAATCCTTCACCAAAACCTCTAGTCACTTCTGGACCATTAATCCTGATATGTTGATCAATAAACTGCATTTTTCTGGACTCATTTCAGCCCCTAGTGGTCATGAGCCCAAAATGACCAAAAATACCCCTATGGGGCTCAAATAGTGATTTCAAACCAAACGACCTCCAAATTGAATGCAACCACCTCCAGCAAGTTTCAAATGCCATTTTAAACATGTCTGACCCATTCCTAGCTCTTGAGTCAACCTGGTTGACCAAGTCAACAGAGTTGACCCAAGAAGACCCTTAAGGGTTCAAATTGGGATTTTTACCAAATTGTCCCTTTCAAACCCCGAAACCACACCCAACAAACTCAAAACCATATTTCAAACTTGTTGAGCCCAAATTTGGACCCTCGACCCAACCAATAGTTGACCAAGTCAACTAAGCCATGGTTGGTCAAATTTGACCTAAATGAACCAATTCAATATATTCAATCAAATCAAACACCTTAATGTTTCTACACTACTCCATTGCATACTTTAAAACACATCTAAATTCTCCACGAGTCAAAACATAATGACTTTGATTGGTCGGGTCAAAGCATTTGGTCAAATCTTTTATGACATAAGCTCATATAATTATAACTCAAATTAATTCCTGTAGAGTTATGGCATGTCACCCAAAAAGCTCCCTAAGTCTCTCCATCTGCCAACTCAGCGGTATTTGACCTGTTGACTAGTCAAAGTAGTCAACAAATGGTCAAAGGACCTTCCAAAACTCAAAATATTGATTTTATACAACTCAAACCCCAATACTAAACCCTCATATTGTCACTCCAGCACCCGAGACATCTCCACATGCCAACTCAACAGCCCATGTGGCAGGTTGACCAGTCAACATGTGGTCAACAAATTCTTAAATCTCTTGGTTTAGGCTAATCCAACCCATCTAATCCCTCTCCAGCTGTTTGGAGTGACTCTAGAAGCTTCTTAGAGTCATTCACAGCCTTTAGATCAGGATCCAATGGCTTACATTTAATTCCACATGGCTTAGAGGACAAAATACCCTTTCCACATAGGATGTCCTCTCCATGTCCTTGGCTTCTGCTCCCACCAACTCTCTGGACAGTTGTCAAGCATCTGAGAGCTCCTCCTATGAATCTCAGTGCTTGATTTGATCAGGGAATGAGTGAATAGGGCAAATGGGAGAAATGAGCTGAGTCTCTCACTTGAACCCTCTCTCTCCACTTTCAACCTCTCAAGCCAAAGTATCTGTTCTATTGAGCTCCCCAGAGACTCTTTAACACATCCCCACTCAAATCCCTCCGGTCAAGTCCCTTTCCGGCAAGCTTCCCGACGAACCTATCCCAAATCCGTTTCGAGGAACTATAGCACTCGATCCAGGAGCTTTAAATCCAAGGTGTCTTCTACAAAATGGAGCGTGGACAGTCTACAAATGCAACAAGTCCATAAACGGTTCAATCCGTCCTTTGAATCAATGTAAATCTCTAACCCTAGGCTCTTACATAGGTTCCTAAATAGGCATTCATATAGGATGTTTAAAAGCATGAAAACTATTCCCCACTCTTCTTCTCAGTGACTGTCGCCTGGATCTCATTTTTTATGCCATTTAATCCTCTGTGAACGAAGTTTAAAACTTCTTTTGAGTTTAGGGCTTCCGGTTTGCTAAGCTTAGAGACGAAATCACAGCTGTTCATTCATTTTATTTGATTTTAACGGCTTTGATCTCATCTCTCATTCCTTTGATCCGATCGGATCTGGCATCTAGACGGATGAATTTTTGTACAGCGCGATCTAGTCCATCCGTTCCAAACCGCGGGCTGATCAAATCCCGTATGGGTGTATCTGGGCCGTGCATTGCAAACCGCGGAAGCCGAGTTGATCGTCCGATCATCTCAGATCGAGATCAAATGCGGCTTCGATCGTAGCCGTTGGATCAACCCGCGGTTGATCCGATGGCTGTCGAACCCTGCTGACTCATTTAAGTGAACGGGCCCGCCACTGACCGCCGCCATTCGTGTGGTCCAATCGCCGGCCGCCAGGTGTAAATAGCATTTTAAATATTATTTTAATTATTTTTTTCTTTATCCAGAACTTTAAAAAATCATAGAAAATAGGATATTAAGCCAAATTTTTCCCACAACCACTCGTTTTTCTCGGAATTAAATTTCCTATTTTCTAAAAATAAAATCAGAATCTGGTTTTCATTATTTTGAAAATTAATTTTTAAACCCCTAATTTTCCAATTTTATTTTCATTATACTTTATATAAATGTCTAGTTAAATCAAAAATTAAATGGCATGATACATGAGGTTTAGTGTAGGCATCCTCTGAATTTTTGGGGAGGATTTCAGAGCTTGATTCTAATTCCAAATGGATGTTCAAATGTTTAATCCATTACTTTGATTGAATATTTGAAAATTCATTTGGAAGCTTTTCAGTCATCTAATCAATGCATATTAGTATTCCATGGAATCATTGAAAGCCTAACTTTCATTGAAAAATAAGTTCATGTCATAATCTTATATGTTTAAGGGAAAATTGATTTGAATAAATATCATGGCCCTCTTGTAAATAACCCTTCAACCATATATGACTATGTTTTTCAAATTGAATAGAATCCTATTTGAAGATGTGATCTACATCTTCTAATATCTTCAATTCAGTTTGATATGCTTATTGTTTTATGTTTGAATTATCAAATTCATAAGTATTCAAATTCACATGACTTATGACTTTAATAATTCACCATAATTATTCTATGGAACATTAGGATCACTTCCATCTTGTTCATGATTTGCTATGTGGGGATGTGCTTATAATTAGTGTCCAAGGGTTAGTGAAAACAATTGATTCAAACCTATAACTTAGTGACATTAAGGACAATAATTAAGGACTTATGTTTAGAAAACTTAGAGAAATTCTAATAATTAGGATACACATCCTTTTGACTCAAAACTTTAAACAATTGAACATAGTGACATCTAAAACCCATAGAAAAAGTTTCACTGATTTTTGAAATCATTAAGCCCCCTAATTATTTTTCCTAAGTTTAAGCCTTAATTAAGCCATTAAACCTTCCGGAAAATGTAATAAATCCATTTTAACTCCAAAAAATATGTATAACCCCTCTAACTAACCAGATTTGAATTCTTAACCAATGAAAATTAAAACCCCTTTAATTTGACAGCAAATTAAACCTTAATTTAATTTTAAGCAAAATTGAATATTTAATTAATATAATTAAAAAATATATATATATTAAAAATTCCAAAAATTTCCCAAACACTTGGGAATCCCTCCTTAGGTCATTACTGATCTTTGGAGTTGATTTCAAGGAGTTGGGAGTTCATTTGGAACAAAATCCCAAAATGGTCCTTTAATTAAACAATTTTAAAATTCATTAAATAATCAAAACTTTGAATATTCATAACTAAATCTAGAAAAATCCAAATTGAACAAACTCAATCGCATTCTACTCATAATAGGGTCTAATATTTATTAAAAATATTAAATTCCAGAAATCTGTAATATTTCAAAAAGTCAACAAATCGGTCAACTCTAGGTCAAAACTAGTTTAAAACTTCAAACCTTCGTAATAAAATGTAAAAAAATTGGATTTCAACGTACTTACCTTCTAACTGATCGTAGTAAGGTCTAGTATTTTAATAAAATACAAACATTTCAGAAAACACACTTAATCCAAAAGTCATTTTTGAACCTTTAATTAAATGATTAAAATATTCCAAAAATTCTCAAAAACTCAAAATTGTCTTAAAACTCTAGAAATGATTAATTAACTTTAAAATCAGTAATCAACCAACCTTAATTAAAATTCATTAACTTTTGAACCTTAACCAAATTAAAACACTTAATTATACCGGGTACCACTGGGTAACCCAGGCCTACGAGGCTATTAACTTAGCCCCAAGGAAGGTGAAATAAACTTCACGGCCTCGGTGTGAAACAAAGGTGGTATTCAACAAATAATTAAGAATCAATTTTAAAATTAACTTCAAGTCATTAATACTTAAACTCAAATTTAAATCCCTTAAGCCTTTCAACCAATCGAACCTTAAGCAACTTCAATCTAATGATCCTACTTAGGACATATCAAAACCACATGACCTACCTCACACACTTTAGATGGTTTGCTAGGACAACCAACTCTAATTTTAGGCTAGGCCGGTGTTTACTTTTCCGCTGTGTGCCGGGCTTTCGAGTTTTCACTGCATGTTGTTTGCTAGTGTAGAATTGATTTGTTTACTTACTTCTTGCACTCTGTGATTGATTGTGCGTTAGATTTACCCCTAGATTAGGGGCGAATTATACTTGTGTAATCTTATGCAGGTGGCCATGCTCGTACAGGAGCTGATATTAAAGGGGGCAATTAATAAAAATAAAAATATATATACTCTTTGCACAGGTACCCGCTGCGCTTAAGACCCCCTTTAAATAAAAGAGCATGGCCAAGTGTGGCTAAAAATATGCATTTCAATTTTCATATTATAACTGCTTGGGAATATATACAATTGTTGATTATTAGGATAACATTGCAGGATCGAGTCTAGATTTTTTTTTTTTTTTCAATTAATGTAAATTCAATTCAATAAAGGTTGTAATTTATTTGAAATGATTTGAGATTTGGATGTTTAATCCAATTTGAATTCCAAAGAGGTGAAGACATCCCTAAAGGGGAGAGTCTTCTTCCATTTGGAAGTCAAATTAGGATACTTTGAAAATATCCAAAGAGGAAAGATAACACCCCGATCAAGGGGGAGTTTCTTTCCATTTAGATATCCTAAACCGACGAATCAAGATGTTCGTGAGAAGATGAAGGATTGAACAACGAGAAGAATCCCAAATCTCAAAGTCATTTGATTTAGGATTAGAAATCCGGGTTGTAGTCAGTGGTGCCCGACCACTTTAATTTCTTGTAATTTTTGAGATGTAATAATAAGTGGCACTTGCCATATGGACATTCAGTTTGATATATTTAATTTGATTGATTTGTTTAATTTAATTGCGCATTAGAACTCATGCTTTTCTAGTCTTTTTATTTGCATGCCGTATTTGGATTGACCTGGAATACGATTTTAGGCTCTTAGGGGTCTGTCAAAAAAAAATTATTTTACTTCAATTAAATAAAAATTTTTAAGATAAGATAGAAACTCTAAACGGTCCTAAGAAGTAAGCTCGGACTCGCCGAGGGTTTTTCATGCATTCATATTATGACTTCTCTTCCTTGTTAGGCATCTCCCCGCCTGCGGGTTCTGGCAGACCACCTGGCCTATGAGGGTGCCGATCTGTCAAGGGGATGTTATGCAATCTCTAGGATAAAACCTATTTTCTAAGCCAAAAATTTTTAAACTGCTACATACAAATTTTGCATTCAATTGAGTCAATTAGCATGCATCGCATTAGTAACAAATTTAAAAGAGTCTAATATTTAATTGCATTTATTTAGACATCGAATACCCGACATAAGTTAAAGGGGTCAATTAAGGATCTGCTCTAGATGTCGACCCCATTCCCCTAAAATTTTCTAATTAACGTCCCTACCACTCTACAAAAAAGATGTGACGCCCCAGGCATCCATAGTGAAAGGATTCGTCTGACATTCTGATCGAACTCCATTCCAGTTGCCTTGCTCGGACCTGAAATTGTTAACCACATATAATGAGCTTTACAAAGCCCAGCAGGTCACCAAAGCCTACAACTGAAATCAAAGCACGGCGATGCTATCAATATGCATGTCAATCTATCAATCTGAATCAGTCAATGGTCAATGAGTCTATGCAGTACGAAAATTCAATAGTCAATAAAGCCAGTCAATGCAGCAGCAAGCGAATCGATAAATCAACTCAATAAATCCATGTCAATCTCAAAGAAATCCGTACGCAATAGGAAATCAATCAATCCGTCAAATTAATCGCTATCAAATCAAATCAATGCGGTCTAATCAATACTATTTATTCAATGAAATCAAACGAGGAAAGCAGTACGATAAATCTCAATTTAATCTAACAATGCATCCATGCAGCAGTCAATACGGTGCAGAAACAGTAACAACAGTGAATCTCAAGATCAATAAATCCATAGGCAGTAGTAAGAAATCAATGAATCTATAGGCAACAGTGTCAATAATTCTATACTATTCATGTCCATGCTATCAATACAATATATATATCCATCCATTTCTATATCAATGCTCAATGTCGATGCACAGCAATCAATCAGTGAAATCAATGAAATCGTACGATCTAGTAAATCCAATCAAAGTCGATAAAGCAGGAATCTATAAAACAATGAATCCATAAATCAATACAGTAAACATGCAATTCAATACTATATACTGGACAAGTATAATCAACTGGCTATGTTGCTGTTGTAGAATCCATATTGCTGTTGTAGATATCCATACATTGGTTCTATCAATAAGAGTCGTCACTCTTTTCGCCCGTCGGCATTTCTATAAACTCCTTATGACTCCCAATCGTTATATCAATGATCAATGGTTTAAAGGAAAGCCCGTCGGCCCACCATCCTGTACAGGTCAATATCAATCTTCAACCAATGTTCAACCAGGTTATACGTGTGTCCCAGTATCAATAATCAATCAATAATCAATTCAATAATCAATATTAAAGCAATCTATAGCAATTATATCAATAATCATAAGCATATCAATCTAATCTATCAATTTAGGGAAAATCAGAAATCGTACGAAAATCGGGCAGAGTAACGACAGTCGGTCAAATTTACACAAAAATCCTGCAAAAAGGCACAAGATCCAAATTCTTCCAAATTACAGACGAAGATCCACGGCATCAATACAAGACTATTATTCAATAGAATCCAAATCAAATCAAGTCCTGATAATTTTCTATTCGATTAAAATCGCGTAGAATCGATTCCGACCGATAAAATCATCGCAGAAAGTAGTCAAATCGTATACAATATTCATATCTATAACATACTAAAAGTTGTGCGGTGAAAGTCGTGTCAATACAAAATCAGGTCAAAAGTTCGACTACAAAAACACAGAACAGTGCACAACTCGATCAAAATACAAAATCTTCGAAAACAGAAATAGGGTTCGGAGTCCTTACAGCGAGACAAACAAATCTTCTAACAGCGTCGTCGGACGAAAAGCGCTCCGTGACCTCCAAAACCAAGCTTCCTCTTCTCTTCCTTCTCTTTCTCTCTCCTGCCTTTCCCTCTCTCTCCAAAATGAATCCAAAATATCTCAAATCCGATATTTATTAACACTGATCGTCCTGGACGATCCAAATTTCGTCCTGGTACGATGGGTTATCTGGACAAATTTCGTACAGACGAAATCCAAATTCGTCCCGGGCGACTAGCTCTCTGGACAGATTTCGTACAGACGGATCGTCCTGACTGCTCCAGGTTCGTACAGACGAAAATGGCAGATTTCTTCACAAATTTCTTCAGTTCGTCCAGTACTAAAGTCAGATCGTACGGGACTAACAGCACAAAAAAATCAGCTTTTTAAGGATTTTACAAAAGACCAGATTCATATTTTAAAATCGTTTAGATGGTTTAGCTGGCTCCCCAATCCAGGCCGGGGTAAGACCAGATTCGCATTGCACTAGCTAGGTTCGGGGCACTAACTTTTAGTGCCCAATTTAGACTTAGGTTCTGAGGCTGGCTCGGGCCATAAGACCTCAACTTCCGGGAATTGAATCCCAAATTTCTAATAAAATTGACCACTCAAACTAAAAATTTCTTTCAATCAAATACAAGCCCAACATTTAGGATAGACTGGGGCATTTATGAATTGTTTCAGAATCTCAAATGCCTCTTACTTCTCCTCCTTTGACTCCAAAATAAGTCTTCAATTTTGAATCAATCCCACTTGAAATTCTAAACCTTAACTTCCTTTGATATCTAACTTTAAAAATCCAAAATAAAATTTCTACCGCTATTTTAATCGAGAGTTTTCGTAGGAAATTCCAATTTTCTACGATGTAATTAACTACGAGGGCTTGCGCTCGTAGGAGATTTAGAAACCCAGAAATTATTTTCAAAACCAATAATTTTTCAAAATCTCTTATTAATTTTCTTTGGAAAAATCAAACCCGGCGATCATTATCATCATTTTCGAACAATCAATAATAATTGATATCTTCTTTCTTCAGAGAGATATATCAATTATTATCGTGGTTTCGATTATGAAATTAATGATCTTTTATCCGAGTTAGAATAATCAAATAATTTGTTAGATTCCATTTTGATCCTCCGGGGTCAAATGTGATTCTCCCTTTGAGTTTGACTACAATAATCCGGATACGATTATAATTTTGAAAACTGAACCCATTAGGGAACGATATGATCGCCTTTTGAGATGATATATTGTTTATAATGACGTGTTCAATTTCAAAATTCAAAATTAAATATTTCCCAAAGAAAATTAAATATTTTTCAAAACTATATATACCTAAATATATTTTTTTAATCAAAACAATTGCTTAACATCATTTGGCATGCTTGGAGGCTTTAATGTAGCATCTAGGTTCAAGATTAATGAGATTTAGGAATTGTTTTGGTTTGAGTGATCTAATTTTTGATTGAGAGATTAAAATAAAATTTAGCTCCAAAGGGGTCAGTTGTGTCATGACTTAGCTCCAAAGCTCGGAGTACTGAAGCAAGTATAGACGGTCATATGATATTTTAAAATTTTATTTACTAATATTAAATATCGTCTTATAAATTGTCCCTATATTTTCTCATACTTATAACTCCCAACACATTGAAAGAGTTGCTAAATTTTTAAAATTCATTATTTTCTAGAATAACAACAAATTTAATACAATTAATTAAAGATTAAAAAATTTAAAAACCTATTACTTGAAGCTCCACATCAATGATACACAACTTGTCGTTTTCTACTCATTTAGTTCTCAAGTTCTTACCCTAAATTATTAATTGGGAACTATAGTGAGATATGAACATAACATAGTGGGTTAATTACAGTTGAAATTATAGTAACCCAAAAGAAGAGGATCAATATGTATGGTAGCCATTATTTTAAACTATAGAAGTGGTGTACATAGTCATAACATTCTTCTGTTCTATAATTATCATATCTTAAATTATACTTTCTTATATACTAATAAATCTGCTCAGGAACATCATCTAATCCAACTCAACCCTAGTCGATACTTTCCTTGTCGGATCAACAGAGTATAGAGCAAGTCCACTATTATCTGAGGTAAAAGACAAAATTATCAATGCCCAGATACATTAGAATTCATACTAATACCAAAAGGGAGTGAACTTTATCTGTCAAAATGCACATTCATTCATTCATATGACATTTATGTTGCACTCTTCTCTACACATTTACTTCAAATAATAACTTTTAAATGCATTTCATGAAATATTCATAGGAGTTTGAAGTCAAAGAAGTGCTAAGTAACATTTGCATCAAAATGAGAATTACTTGCATGAGAAAGAGAAACTCAATTGAGACTGTTAAATCTCAACCCTACGATCCCAAAGATATCCACGGCTGTGAACAGTAATCCGTGGGAAGACTACATGGATTGCATTAATTCCTCCTACTAATTTAGGAATAATTGTATTCATGTTATTATTTGTTTCCTTGTTGATACACCTTGTATAGATCTATAAATAGGGAGTTGATGGCTTAATAAAATTCAAGCTTTTCCTCTCGAATTCTAGTTGTAACATGGTATCAGAGCCCGGGGCATAAATTGCCGCTGATCCGCCGGACAAGACGAGCGACTCGATCGGCGGAAATTCTGATCCGAGAGGAAAGCCGACGAAGGAGCCAAGGCAGCCGCTCGACCCGCCTCCTCTTCCGATCCAGAAACTCGAAGGAGTGAAGGCGGCCTGACGAAGCTTGGCGAACTGAGGGAAGCCGAAGTCGGAACCTGTGCCAGAGAGACGAGTTGAAGAGGCAACTCGTAACCCTGATCCAAGCTTCCGATCCGACGGGAGGAGAGTCGAACAGCCACGAACGAGCCAAATAGGCGGAGCTCGTGTGCGGTTCTTCCGTTCCAGGCGCGGAGCTTATGTGCGGATCACCGAAGGAGGAGAGTCCAACAGCCACGAGCTAATATCCGGTTCGGTTTACTAAAACCGAGAGAGGAAGAAAAAAAAAAGGAGAAAAAAAAAAGAAAGAAAAAAAAAACTTTTATCGGCCTTTATTGCCGACAACAAAAACCAGCCTTCATTGCTATCTAAGATAGTCTTTATTACTATCATCATGTCAGAAATCAATTCCTCCCAAAGTATTGACCAAACGGAAGAGTCGATGGTGCACCAAGGGCGAGGTGACCTTCAAAGCATTCAACCTTCCTATCGTCTAAATGGGAAGAACTACTTGAAATGGTCTCAATTTGTGAAGACCTACTTGAAGGGGAAAGGTAAAATACATCATCTCCTTGGAGGAGGACCAAAAGAAGGAGATCCCAAATTTGGGGCATGGGATGAAGCAGACTCCAGGATTATGTCATGGATGTGGAATTCCATGACTCCAGAAATTAGTGACACATTTATGTTCCTTTCAACGGCAAAGGACATATGGGATGCGGCCAGACAAACTTACTCCAAAGCTCGTGACGCGGCCCAAATCTTTGAAGTTAAGGTCAAAGTTGGAAGCACAAAGCAGGGGAGTAAGACCGTGACAGAATATGCCACCATTCTACAAAATCTGTGGCAAGAACTTGATCACTATAGGTGCATTGAAACCAGATGTCCGGAGGATACTGCGATCCTAAAGAACTTCATTGAAAAAGATAGAGTTTATGATTTTCTTGCAGGACTTAATGCAGAATTTGACCAAGTTAGAGTTCAGATCCTCGGCAAGGAAGAGACGCCATCACTCAACGAAACCATTTCTCTCATTCGCGCAGAAGAAAGTCGACGAGGAGTAATGTTAGAACCAAAGACAATTGAAAGCTCAGCAATGGTGATGAACAAAGAATCGTCATGGAAGGAGAAGGGTAAAGATCCTTCAAAGTTCAAAGACAAGGACTCACTTTGGTGCAGCTACTGCAAAAAGTCAAGACACACAAAGGAAACGTGCTGGAAAATACATGGTAAACCCCCCATCAAGGAGTGAAATCAAAAGGGTGAACCAAGGAGCACATCACATGCCAACAACACTACAAGCAAGCCAGAAGCACGGTCTAGTCTTGGAGAATTCAACAAAGAAGATATTGAAAAATTAAAACAACTCCTAGTATCTCTTGAAAAACCAAATGCTTCTTCTTCACTTGCACTCTCAGGTAAGACTCCAATTTCTTTCAGTTTAAGTACTTCTAGAAATCATCTAAAGGAATTATGGATAATTGATTCTGGAGCCACAGATCACATGACCCACTCATCTACCCACCTCATAAACTATACTTCTTGCCCAAACAATAAGAAAATCATCACTGTTGATGGTTCTCTTACCACGGTAGCTGGTCAAGGAGACATCATATTATCTCCCTTACTCACCCTGAAAAACGTCCTCCATGTACCACAATTATCCACAAATCTAATATCAATACAAAAACTTACCAATGATCATAATTGTCAAGCCTTATTTAACCCTACTTATTGCTTATTTCAGGACCAGAGATCGGGGAAGAAGATTGGACTTGCTAAGGAGAAAGCTGGATTGTACTACCTGGAAGAACCAAACCAATTTAATAATAATTGCTCCATGTTATCCCTAGTAGATAGGAATTCCACTATTTGGCTTCATCATTATAGACTAGGACATCCGTCTTTTGATATCCTAAGACATATATATCCACAACTGTTTCAGAAAATAGAAAATAAAAATTTTCATTGTGAAACTTGTGAGTTGGCTAAACATAAAAGAACCTCATTCCCAAACAAAAGTGAGAGATGTGACACTCCTTTCTACCTTATTCATAGTGATATATGGGGACCCTAAAAAATCCCCAATATCTCTGGGGCACGCTGGTTTGTGTCTTTCATCGATGATTGCACTAGAGTCTCTTGGATCTATCTCCTTAAAAATAAGTCTGATGTTAGCACCATTCTTCCCATCTTTCATTCCATGATCCAAAATCAATTTGGGGTAAAAATACGGAGATTCCGCTCCGATAATGCCAAAGATTATTTCAACCAGACCTTTTCCTCATACTTCCAGAATGAAGGGATCATCCATGAGTCCTCATGTGTTCACACCCCACAACAAAATGGGGTTGCAGAGAGGAAAAATGGTCACCTTCTAGCCACCACTCGAGCCTTCCTATTTCATTACAATACACCTAAATTCTATTGGGGGGAAGCTCTTTTAACTGCAGCCTATCTCATAAACCGATTACCTTCAATCGCTTTAGGCCTCAAATCTCCAATGGAGACCTTGTCCTCTTTTTACCCAGAGTTTCGAACCCATCATAATATAGCACCCAAAATCTTTGGATGCACTGCCTATGTTCATATCCACAGCCATGAGCGAGGAAAATTAGATCCAAGAGCACTCAAATGCATCTTTGTTGGTTATTCAGCTACCCCAAAAAGGATATAAGTGTTATCATCCTCCCACACAAGAAAAACCTTTGTTTCTATTGATGTTACCTTTGATGAGAAAAAAATTCCTACTTCTCAAAAACTCATCTTCATGGGGAGACTGAACTGGAGGAAGATGAGGAAATTGAACTAGCACCTCTTGACATTCCTCCACCATCTCAAAACAATCCACCTGAAACCCAAGAAAGGGAAACAAATGACAACATTATTAGATTTGGAAAGGTTTACTCCAGACGTACAAGCCCAAGCTGTACTCCAAAGCAGATCCAAGAATCTGAACCATCTCCTGGAAATGAGGTAAGTTCACCACCTCCCTTATACCCTATAAACAACTCTATATCTTTCAATAATTTTTCATCGTCACACCAAAATTTCCTTGTTTCATTAGAGGATATCCGTATTCCTAAAGATGTTTTTGAAGCCTTATCTGATAAAAATTGGAAAAATGCCATGAAAGATGAAATGCAGGCTTTGGAGAAGAACGAAACATGGGAGATCGTCAATCTACCGATAGGGAAAAAATCGGTTGGCTGCAAATGGGTGTTCTCAGTAAAATACAAAGCTGATGGCACACTGGAGAGATATAAGGCAAGACTAGTGGCAAAAGGGTTTACTCAAACGTATGGCATTGACTACCAAGAAACGTTTGCACCTGTGGCCAAGATGAATACTGTCCGAATATTACTCTCACTAGCAGCCAAGTACAATTGGCACCTGGAACAACTAGATGTGAAAAATGCATTCCTACATGGAGACTTAGAAGAAGAGATATTTATGGAAATACCACCAGGCTTTAAAGAAAAATCTGAAGGTAATAAGGTGTGCAAACTGAAAAAAGCTCTATATGGGCTCAAACAATCACCAAGGGCATGGTTCGGAAAATTCTCTAAGTTCATGCTATTGAATGGATATCAACAGAGTCAAGGGGATCATACACTATTCTTCAAACACTCAGACTCAAGGGGAGTCACAATATTATTAGTGTATGTTGATGATATTATTTTGACTGGAAGTAATGAAGAGGAGAAAGCCAGTTTAAGGAAAAATCTGGCTAAGGAATTTGACATCAAAGAACTTGGTAGATTAAAATATTTTCTCGGAATTGAAGTAGCTCATTCCAGCAAAGGAATCTTCATTTCACAACAGAAATACATCAAAGATCTTCTAAAAGAAACAGGTAAACTTGCCTGTAAACCAGCACCAACACCAGTAGAACCTAATCTTAAACTGGGAGAAGCTAAAGAAGATCCAGATGTAGATAAAGGGGCCTACCAGAGACTTGTAGGGAAATTGATCTACCTCTCCCACACTAGACCAGACATAGCATTTGCTGTAAGCATGGTCAGTTAGTTTATGCAGAATCCAAAGCAGATTCACATGCAAGCAGTAGACAGGATATTGCACTACCTTAAAGGGAGACCAGGAAAAGGAATTCTCTTTAAGAGAGATCGTGGAATGACCCTAGAAGTATACACGGATGCTGACTATGCAGGATCACCTGTTGATAGAAGATCTACTTCTGGGTATTGCACATTTCTTGGAGGAAACCTTATTACATGGAGAAGCAAGAAACAGAATGTGGTGGCAAGATCCAGTGCAGAAGCAGAATATCGAGCTATGGCCTTGGGAATATGTGAGCTACTATGGATCAAAATAATCTTAGAAGATCTAAAAGTTAAGTGGGATGAGCCCATGAAACTACACTGTGACAACAAATCAGCAATCAGCATAGCCCACAATCCAGTCCAGCATGACAGGACCAAGCACATAGAAGTGGACAGACACTTTATTAAAGAAAAACTAGACAGTGGTCTATTAAGTATTGACCATGTATCATCAAAGGATCAACTTGCAGATTTCCTTACTAAAGGATTGGATAGTTCTATCTTCCTCCAAATGATTGACAAGCTGGGAATGACGGATCCATATTTCCCAGCTTGAGGGGGAGTGTTAAATCTCAACCCTACGATCCCAAAGATATCCACGGCTGTGAACAGTAATCCGTGGGAAGACTACATGGCTTGCATTAATTCCTCCTACTAATTTAGGAATAATTGTATTCATGTTATTATTTGTTTCCTTGTTGATACACCTTGTATAGATCTATAAATAGGGAGTTGATGGCTTAATAAAATTCAAGCTTTTCCTCTCGAATTCTAGTTGTAACAGAGACAATTTTCAATAATGATATAGTATTAATAATAACTACATTCAATGCATAAAATGGTCATAAAAATCAATGCATATAATTTTGAAGAATAAAATCCATTGCCATAAAATAGAAATGTAATTACCCACATTGAGATGTGCAACTACCATTCTTCAATCTTGTTCTAGTCTTTTTAACTAATACATGTCACTATCCTGACTCTATGTATAATTAATAACCAATAAACAAATATATTTGAGTAACTAATTGTAGAGGTTACTTATATATCTATTTTGTTTAAATTATTAATAAATTTTCAATACTTATTGCAAATATTCCTTAATCCTTAAATCAAACCTTCATAAACCATACCTTTAACTTAATAAGTAATATTATGCTCTATCCCTAACTCTTTTGAAACAAAGCATAAAAATTCTAGATTTAACATTGTCTTGCTTTATTAATTGAAAGAAAGCTAACATACAAACTATTATTTGTCAATAGTATAAAATGATCAAATTAATTAAATGCACAATTATTCATGATTAGAAAAAAACCTTATTATTAAGATTTACCTTTGCAATAAAAATCATTGCAAAAACCCTAACTATTATTTATGAATTTGCATACATTGCTATAAATAACATAACACCCAATATCATCTAAACCATATCATAGATGTTCTTATGAATTGGGTAATCTCTAAGACTTCACTTGGGACAGTTTTTTTACTGTTTTCTAAAGCAGTTTTTAAGTATAAAAATTGTTTGAAATTTGTAAAAAAATAGTGGTAAAAAGCTGTCTCAAACAAAGCCTAAATCTAATTGCAACCTTTTAAATGCTTGATTCTAATTTCACCAAATTTCTATCAACATGGGTTGGCTGAAACTCTTCAATTCCCTAGGATAAAAAAAACCCTAATTATCATCAAGAAGTATCATCTCTTTTTATCTTTTTGGCGAAAAATTTATGTTGGGTAGATTAGGTTGTAGTCCTCCCTTGACTATAGTCAACACAATTGCCTGCATTATTAACTCCACAAATATAGAGCCAATGAATTTGCCATTGCGATCTCATCCACTAAAAAGGCTAGAAACTAATCTCTCTTAATTGATGTATAAAAAAGATTTTGCAGCTGCATATGAAAAAATATTTAAATTACATAAATATTCCAGACGTAAACATCTTAGCAAATAAACAAATAATCATACTTCTAAAAATTCGATTTGAAGTTCAGAAATTATAACTAAAGTGCTTCCTGCAATTTATAACAAAAAGGAAAGATCTAGCACCTGGCACTCCGAACAATTCAAGCTATGTTAACTACCCTGCTTGATTAGTCGTTGATCCTTCTAAACAATTAAAAAAAAAAACTATAAAAATAATCTATAAACTTATCAAAGTTATATCATGTGTTTTTCTAAGTATGGTAAGAAGGCAATGGTGCATAAAAGTGCTGCTAAATAGCATGACCGATATGAAGGGAATACGTGTATGGATTATGGTCATAGGTTGAATTTCTATATACTAGTTGTATTGCACGTGTACAAAACGTTGCTAGAATTTTAAAAAATAAGTAGTTTACATTGTTGTTTGAAAAAAATAATAATAAAATTTATGCGGGCCAAATTAATAGTGACAAAAAATATAAAAATTTTAAATGTTAAATTTATCGATCCAACTAATGAGATAGATTTGTCAAATAAGACTTAGAGGCTTATTGAAACTATATTCCATGATTTTCAAAACAAGGATTAATAATATTAATTAATAATATAATAAATTAAATTTTTATAGCATGCATAAAGAATAAAAAATATATAAAATAACACTTAGATGTTTGTAGAAAATAATTCATTTATTGTTGCATGACATGTAAAAATTTATCATTGAAATTTCAAATTCATTAGAATAAAATATGTGCAATGAAATTATAATTATTTGTTAAAATAAATTAAATACAAATAATTTTGATTGCATGTGCAATAAATAAATGTGAATAAAAATTAAAAATGTAAGAATATGAAAATATTTTTCATAGGATAATAAATTCTACCAAATTCTATATTTTTTTAAATGAGCTCAATTTAAAAACTTTTCATTTCAAATTATTATAAAAAAAATTAAGAAAATTCAAATACATAGAAAGATCAAATATTAAAAAATAAATATTATAACCCTAAAATTAATGTTTAAGAATTACTGCAATTTATATGTAGGAGATGTAAATATGATTATTGCCCTAATTTTATTACACATGCATTAAATGCACATGAATAAAAATTTAAAAATAAAAATTCATATTTAGAATATTTTAATTATATTATCATTTTAAAAAAATATGAAGTTTATAATTTGTTTTATGGATAAAACACACATAGGGGCCTACATGTCAATGAAATATGATTTTGCTAATAAAAAATAGCAAGAAAAAAACTCACTTATGGCTTTAATTTAAAAAGTTCTTTTGGCCGCTTGCATAAATAAAAATATAAAGAAAAAAATAAAGTAGAAAATAATTAAAAAAAACATAGTAAAAAATAAATCACATTCAAAATTTTCATAATAATAATAAGGAAAATAATCATAGTGAATAATAACATCATAGATGATCTTTCATAATTTTAATATAATATAATTATATTAATCTGAATACAAATTCAAAGATGATTAAGCGGACACAATTTTCTTTCATTAAAATGAAAATAATATGTTGTGATTTTTTTTTATATCTAAACTTTCATAACTCATGATATTAATATCACTGAAAAACAAAATCAAATAAAACCCATGTGAAAAAAAAACTAATATCACTATGAAGTTTATCTGCATGCTAAGCAATCAAGTAACCTCCAATCACATGTTTCTTGACCATGTGTTTAATCTGACAAGAAGAAGAATAAATATAGTTATTTTGGATTCAACTGATTGAAGGCTCAGAGCCAAACTACTTCAAATCTCAAACTTTGGGTAGTCATCTTGTGTACCTAATTTGAAAGATTCACATCCAACAAGCCCTCAAGCTTTGAGAAGAAACAAAAAATTCAATGAAATTTATTATTATTATTAACATATCTTATGTACACATTATTTGTAATCATGAAATCCCTCTTCAAAATAACAAATATATCACAATAAAATTGGCAAACTGAAATACATACTAAAGACTTGCACATGTAGAAGACCCATGATATCAAGATAAAAAGAATATATTAAAAGCATCGACAAGAACTATTTTATAAAATTTCATTAAGTTAAGGCTTCCTAAGTCAGTTAGTCAAGAGGAAGAAACTAGAGATTCAACCCTATAAGCAAGCCAATTTATCAAGGTGAGAGTATTCATTCTGAGTTTGTAATGACAGTCTCTCAGAGATTTGAGACTTCTATATTTCAAGTTTTTTTTTTAAAAAAAAATTCAAAATTAATGACATGCGTTGCTATGAACCACTAAAGATTCTATTGTCAGACACCCCAAATGAGCATCATCTTATTCTTCCAATTTATTTATGAAACAAAGCAACCAAAGCATAGGAATGGAGATATTAGTAAAAAAATTAGTAGAAAAAAAAAAGTAGTTTTAAGTAATCATGATTAGCAAATGAAGCATGAAATTTGACAAAATTAACTAACTCCAAAGATGTTTACTATTTGCTTAAAAATCTGAATAGTTATATTCAAGAGTTATCATAAGTGTTTTCCACATATTTTTGTGGATGTGCATTATTAAGTTTTATCCAAATTAAAACAATACTATCATTTATCAAAGATAAAACAAATATATATAAAAATGTACATTAGAAGAATAAGAGTACATTTTCAAAATAAATATCCATTATAATCAAGGATAACATAAAAAAATATAAATGTTTATTACACGAACAACCCAACTGCATAAGTTAATGAAGAGATTTATAACTTCTATTTTTCATCTAGTTAGCAAAAAAAGTAATACAACATAGCATAAGGCATAAAGCTTATGTTCTCCACTTTTTATTATACAATGAATGATGATGGATTCTCTTTTACTCACATATGTAAAGTGAAATCATCAAAACGTAACTTTTCTATGTCACAAAATACAATTCATGTTAGGAGAGATGTATAAAAGAACATGCATGACAATACAACCAAGAACATAATGACATTTATATCAGAATCTATTCACAAAAATATAAGCAAGAAAGTGATAATCATTGTGCATATATACATAGCGGGAGAGTATTCTATTGTGAGCTTTGCCGATCACCTTATTCATGAAAATAATATGAGCATAATGTATTTGGACTTGACAATTAACTTTTTCATAAATAAAATTGATATCATTAATATATATTTTAATCAACCTGGGAGCATTCTATAATTTGTTTGATGGAAGATTTACATTCATTTTAATTATCAAATGAGCAAACTTAATTAATACACAAAAAAGCTATATTAAATGAATGTAGTAGATATTCTATTTCTTCAAAATTGAAGTCTTTAGAAGATAATTGCATAAAGAGATTAGAGAATGGTTGAGTACCTGAAAAGATTTCTAGATTTTCTCTACCAGATATTAAAAGAATGAAAAATGGAAAGCTCTCGGCCTTTTTTTTTTTTTTCCCTTTCATTTCTCTTGCTTAAAGAAGTGAAGAAAACCCAAAAAAGAAAAAAGACATCTATAGCAGCAAAAAAAAAATGTTCACAATTCTAGTAAAATTGAATGCGACTAATGGTGTCAAATAGAGGAACTGGTAATCAGAGATTTAGGAGGAAGGAACTTACCAACTGCGCTGTCAAACCTCTAATATGAATGCAGTTAATGGTGTCATCTTAAACCTCTTCATTGAAGAAAATCGAAATGCAGGAAGAAGCTACAACTTCATTCGAAATTTATTGAATGAGCGGCTGGGATTTGAAGAGATGTAAAATAGTACAGTTAAAAAGAAGAAGCGTTTAATTCAATAAAGAAGAGATTTTAAGTGTGGATATAAAGACACAAATGAAATGAATGAGAAACTGGACAGTTAAAGAATAAGCATTTGGAAGATTAAGTGTCATATTCTACCTTTGGATTTAAAGAATAAGCGTCATATTCTATGTGGAAAAGACGTAAAGAAGGAAATAAAAATTTATTACCGAGGGTGAGGAAAGTCGAACTCAATTCATCCAAATCGGAGGGAACTTTAATTTATGTATTTATTATATAGAATATATATTTATATTTTTTTAAATTATTAAACTAAAATCAATGGTCATTTGGCTTCCCTCACAGTAGAATACTGATGCAGTACTAAGTATGAAATGCTTTCGTTCATTTAGATTTTGCACAACTCTTGATTGCAATAATTATAGAACAAAATTCATAGCAGTTTAAAAACGACAAATCAAAACATATGAGGGGTCACCCGTTTAGGCCAAATTGCATAGCAAGATATTTGAAGCCGTCAAAATAGATTTAGAAAAATAACACAATGACAAGTAGTAGTTTCAAAGAAATCCTTAATCTAACAATAAGAATTAATAGGCATAGAAGCGCACTCAAACCTTACGTTTATTAAGCTTTAGTAAGAGCAGTAAAAGTTGTTGTCATGACTGGAGTCAAAATCAAGAGAAGTTAGACTTAAGAAATATAATGACAGGAGAAAAGAGAACCTTTAGTCACGGGGTAGTAGAGATCCTCCACTCGATGCCTTCGAAGTGCTCGTCGATCGCTTCCACTAGGGTGTTCAGAATAGCGTTCGATGTAGTCCTCGATGGTGTGATCAATCCTTGGATTAACGTCGAAGAAGATGGATTGTAGGATGTCAGTGAAGCCGTCCTCGTCCCACGTTAATCCATATTCAGTCTCCGGATCCGCCATTCATGGGTGGTTGAAGACAAGATCTCCTTAGTATTTGATATGCCTCTTGAGTGGTAGCAAAGAGAAAGGAGTTTCTCTTGCAAGTAGAGGGAGGATAATTCCTAAGTCCCCTTTTCAAAAATCTTAAAAAAGTTTCAGATTTTGGAGCCGAAATCTGAGAGAAATTTCATATTTCTATGCTTAGGAGGTAGGTGAATTGGAAGGAGAAACTGAGGCATCAATTTACTTGGGGTATTAAAGAGGGAGAGATGAGATTTGAGAGAGAGAGGCGGTTAGGGAGAAGGGAGGCCGGCGGCATTAAGGGGGGATAGGGATGGGGATTTATTTCCTAATTCCAATATTTGGTTTAGGAAATAATTTAATAATGTGAGGCTTTTAGGAAAATTTGGCAAGCATAGATCAAGGGAATTTGAAATAGTTTCCTAAAGCAAAGGTGGTGATTTAGGAAATAATTCCTAATCCAAGCAAAGTGGGTGGGGGGGGGGGGGGGGGGGGGGGGGGTGCAGCGGGGGGGGGGGGGGAGAGGGGGAGTAATTAGTGGAGGAATTGATGGCTTCCTAATTGGGTTTAGTAAAGAGGGAAAGTTTAAATTAAACCCAATTCAAATTTAAAATTCAAATAGGTTTAATTTATGAACTTTCCTAAAATAGATTTGATATTTTAGGAAAGATTTTAAATTGCAAATTGAACAAATTTGAATTCAAAAATATGTCCCAAAATATCCAATCCCAATTAGGCAATGAAACTTAATGGGAAAGAGGGAGTGGGGGCCGGCGGCTAGATAGCTGGAGCCGGCGGTATGGGTTCGGGTTGGGGCTTTAATTTGGCCGTGGGGTTAGGAGGAAGGGGAAGGGGATTCAGGTGTGGTGGAATTCGATAGCTAAGTGAGGGTGGAAAGGAGAAGGAAGAAAAGAAAACGAGATAAACGAAAGAAACCACGAACCCGACTTATCTAGGTTGGTGGGTGTTGCGCAAATCTCCATCTCCTAGGGATCTCTCTCCATTAGAACTCTCAAGCTCTCTCAAACTCATCCAAGAAAAAATATTCATAAGCAATCATTCATTAACCTCAAAGATCAGACAAGGGGCTATATATAGCCAAGTACAATGGGCTCAAGAAAATAAAAGACCAACTTGCCCTTTGGGCTCACATACGACAATTCTCATTAAAGGGGTACAAACGGAAAAACATAATGACACTAAGAAAAATAGAAAATATGTGAATAATAAAATAACATAAATGACTCAGAAATACAAAGACTCAATCGTGGCCGTAGATCGGCGGTCACGCCTCTGATAAACCTTCCACGAGCTGATGTCCCCATCAAATACTCTCCCGCTATGTATATATGCACAATGATTATCACTTTCTTGCTTATATTTTTGTGAATAGATCCTTATATAAATGTCATTATCGTCTTGGTTGTATTGTCATGCATGTTCTTCTATGCATCTCTCCTAACATGGATTGTGTTTTGTGACACAGAAAAGTTACGTTTTGATGATTTCACCTTACATATGATGAGTAAAAGAGAATCCACAATCATTCATCTGGATAATAAAAAGTGGAGGACATAAGCTTTATGTCTTATGTTATGTTGTATTACTTATTTTGCTAACTAAATTGAAAATAGAAGTTATAAATCTCTTCCTACTTAACTTATCCAGTTGGGTTGTTCGTGTAATAAATATTTATATTTTTTTATGTTATCCTTGATTATAATGGATATTTATCTTGAAAATATACTCTTATTCTTCTAATGTACATTTATATATTTGTTTTATCCTTGATAAATGACAGTATTGTATTATTAAAACTAATATTTTTAATTGAATAAAACTTAACAATGCACATCCACAAAAAATATGCTGAAAGCATTTATAATAACCCTTGAATATAACTATTCAGATTTTCAAGAAAACAGTAAACATCTTTGGAGTTAGTTAATTTTGTTAAATTTCATGATTCATTTGCTAATCATCATTTTGTTTTACTAATATCTCTATTCCTATGCTTTTGTTGCTTTATTCATAAACAAATTGGAGGAATAAGATGATGCTTATTTGAGGTGCCTGGCAATAGAACTTTAGTGGTTCACAGCCACGCATGACATTAATCTTGAAAAAACTCGAAATATAGAAGTCCCAAATCTCTGAGAGACTATCGTTACAAACTCAGAATGAATAATCCTCACATTGATAAATTGGCATGCTTGCAGTTGTGAATCTCCAATCACTTCCTCTTGACTAACTGGCTTAGGAAGCCTTAACTTAATAAAATTTTATAAAACAGTTCTTGTCAATGCTGTTAAGATATATTTTTTATCTTGATATCATGGGTCTTTTACATATGCAGATCTTTCGCAAGCATTTCAGTTTGTCAATTTTATTATGATATATTTATTATTTGGATGAGGGATTTCATGATTATAAATAATGCGTACATAAGATATGTTAATAATAATAATAATTTTCATTGATTTTTTTGTTGGATGTGAATTTTTCAAAGCTTTAGGGCTTGTTGGATGTGAATTCTTCTCAAATCACAACATATTATCTCCATTTTAATGAAAGAAAATTGTCTGCTTAATCATCTTTGAGTTTGTATTCAGATTAATATAATTATATTATATTATAATTATGAAAGATTATCTATGACGTTATTATTCACTATGATATTTTCCTTATTATTATTATTATTATTATGAAAATTTTGAATGTAATTTATTTTCTACTATGTTTTTTTAATTGTTTTCAACTTTATTTTTTCTTTATATATTTATTTATACAAGCGACTAAAAGAACTTTTTAAATTAAACCCCTAAATGAGTTCTTTTCTTGTTATTTTTTATTAGCAAAATCATATTTTATTAACATGTAGGTTCCTATGTGTGTTTTATCCAATAAAAAATTATAAACTTAATATTTTTTTCTTTTTAAAATGATAATATAATTAAAATATTTCAAATATGAATTTTTATTTTTAAATTTTTATTCATGTACATTTAATGCATGTGTAATAAAATTAGGAAAATAATCATATTAAATATCCTACATATAAATTGCAGTAATTCTTAAACATTAATTTTAGGGTATAAAATTTATTTTTTTAATATTTCATCTTTATAAGTTTTTGAATTTTCTTAATATTTTTTATAATAATTTGGAATGATTTTTTTTTTTAAATTGAGCTCATTTAAAAAAATATAAAATTAGGTATAATTTAATATCCTATGAAAAATATTTTCATATCCTTTTATTTTATAATTTTTATTCACATTTACTTATTGCACATGCAATCAAAACTACATGTATTTAATTTATTTTAACAAATAATTATAATTTTATTGCACATATTTTATTCTAATGAATTTGAAATCGCAATGATAAATTTTTATATGTCATGCAACAATAAATGAATCATTTATTTTCAACAAACCTCTAAGTATTATTTTATATATTTTTTATTCTTTATGCTATAAAAATTTGATTTGTTATATTATTAATTAATATTATTTATCCTTGTTTTAAAATCATGGAATATAGTATCAATAAGCCTCTAAGTCTTAGTTGATAAATCTATCTCATTAATTGGATCGATAAATTTAACATTTAAAATTTTATATTTTTTGTCACTATTAATTTGGCCGGCATAAATTTTACTAATTTTTTTCATACAATAATGTAAACTTCTTATTTTTTTGTGCACGTGCAATGCAACTAGTATATATATATATATCATATGATGTATTACATATACTCAATAATACACAAAAATCAGGGTAGAGACTGGACATAACAAATAAAGGAATCAACTTATCCCACAACAAAACAGTAATTACCTGATGAATAATAGAATCCAATAATCCACACCCAGCAATCTTTGGCGACTCCCAATTGTTGCATCCAGTTCAGTAGTGTTGTGTGTCAGTTTCTAGCAAAGACGAAGTTTAATACTGGTCAATGAATTAAACCTCACCTGAAGAGTTTCTTAGTGAAATATTGCTTTACTAGCACATTTGGTTCATTAAGGTAAGTAAGTATGAGGTATAACACTGGTCATTGATAAAGGAATAGTTCTTATACATAAAAAAGCTTACACTTGGTATATGATATAAGGAATCCGAGGGGAGTTCAATTTATTATTCTGAATTCTGCATATTCCATGATGGATTTACAGAGTTCAAAATCATATGAACCCATACCATCAGGCTTGCCGGCTTGGATGATTACTAAGACAAGTTATCCGCAATGCAATGCAGATTCTATTTATATTGTTAAATGATCTTTCATACAAAGAAAATGAAATATTATTAAAATTCTGAGCACAAATGTCAAGGAACAACGATACCCATTATATTACTAATATAAACATGTGTTCGCTCAGAAAAAGATGGCACTATGGCATGAATCCCTCTTTTGCAAGTTTTAAAGGTCCCGTTTTTCCATGAGGTAGATTATAATTTAAATTAACCAATTTTTCCCCGATGATCAGCATCAGGGTTTAATTAATTTTGGGATTCCACTTCCTATGAGTGCAAGTCCTCATAGTTAATTATCTATCCTAATGCGTAGAAGAGAACTCTCGATTAAGGATGAATCAATGTTTAGACGTGCAACAGTTTTAAATTTTGGTTGTGGGAGATGAAGGCAGACCCGATTAAGATCTCATGGTTTCTTCATCCTGAGAATACCATAGGTTTCACTCTACCAACACTAACGATCATTGATCATAGTGTCCAGAGAATCTGATTAGTAGGCATGGGTTACCTCTTTTCAGGGATCCCAGGAAAACTGAAATGGATAAGTGTAGATTTAACTTTATTATGATTTGGGGTTTACATCTGTTAAAATGCCAATTATTTAATTTAATTTGGGATTTATGACTTCATTTAGAAGTTACCCAATTTTTTTATTTAGATTTGGAGTCGGGGCTTTTGCTTTTATTAAAAGTAGTCGTGTGGCAGGTATTACGACTTCCCTTGGAAGTAGCCCGTATAGCAGGTCTTACGACTACACTTAGAAGTGACCTGTAGGTTTCAAGAAATTTTGAGAAGTGAATCTTAATGCCTCTAATAGAAGTAACCCGTAGGGTTTAAAAGGTTGGGTATGACTACTTTCATTGAAAGTAGCTATAGCAGTTCTTACAGCTTCCCTTGAAAGTAGCCCGTGCGTTTGAGAAGTTGGTCTTACCATTTTCATTGAAAAAAGCCCGTAATTGGGATTTAGGGTTAGGTTTCTTTTATCTAGAAACTTCCCTTAATGTGTGGGTCTTACCTCTTCTATTAGAAGTAGCCGTATAACAGATCTTACGACCTCTATAAGAGGTTGCCAAGGTTATCAAGGATAAGTTAATTGTTATGGGAAAGTTTTCCCTAACAGTCTAATTAAAGTGAGACTTAAGGCCTCTATTAGAGGTGGCCTGGGTTATCAGGGATTTAGGGTTAGGTTATTTTTACCAAGAGGTTTCCCCTAACGCATTAACTAAAGTCAGACTTACGATCCCTACTAGAAGTTGCCGGGTTGAACTTTAGGTTAGCGGGGTTCTAGCAACAAACATTTAGCTTTGCAACCTTCATTGCTTTGACACCAGTGCTTTCTTCTCAAGCTTTCAGTAGTTTATTATGGTTTTGCTTGTAACTTTTCTACTTTGATAGCTTAACTTTTGCTTTAGTACCGTTGCTTTAGCTTCAGTACCTTGTTTCTAGCTCTTTGTTTTGTCTATAGTTCTAGTTTTTCTTTCAGCACTAATTTTGCATGTAGTAGTAGCTTTACCTACTTATTTGTTCTTTTCAATACTACTTTTATTTTAATACATGTTCTATTTTAGTACTAGTTTTGTTTATCCTTTGCTGCCTTTAATCTACTTGTTTGTAGATATATTTGACTAGCAGTTGCAGAAGCTGGAGCCCACAACTGCAGGGTTTACTAGGAGCAAAAGCTAGCCAGGAGCTGGAGCTGGCCAGAAGTTGGAGGGGTTTAGGTTAGGATTTTTGGAGCTTTTCTTTCAATTTTAATGTTTTTTTTTTAGTTTAAGAGTTTGGTGTTAGTTGGTGTGGGTTGTACTAAAATTATTTAGTGTGAATATTGATTTTTTGTGTTTTTTTATTTTAATAAAAAAAGCAAAATTCACCAGAGCGGCTCTCCTCTCGATGTTTTTCTACGTGCATTTTTTAATTTCTTTGTTAATTTACTTGGTTTAAAATTTAAAATGTTAAATTAAAATTAATTGTTCGGCTCATTAAGTTGAATATATTTTAAAATTAATTCAATTAATATAATTTAATTATCAATTAAATTTAAAATTTGGTTGCTTAATTAATTTGATTAATTTTAAGGATATTAATAAATTAAAATTTTGATTTTATTAAATTTTAAATTGATTAAAAATATGAATTTAAATTTGATTTTATTTTTTAAATTAGTTAATCAATCATGAAAGCTTAGATTAATTTTAAATTAAGATTTAAATTTAATTGGTTCATTAATCAAAATTTTAATTTTAAATAATTTGTAAATTAATTAAAGTTTTGATTAATTTTTTAAATTAGATTTTAAATTCTGGTTAAATTTGATTAATTTTAAATTATTTAATTTGATTTCAAATTTATTAATCAATTAATTTAAATGACTGTTTTAACTTTAAATTAATTTAATTTAAAATAATTGATTTATTAAAAAATAAAAAAAATTGTATTTACATTAATAAAATAAATAAATTATTCTTCAATAATTCCTCGAAGTTTTGGCAAGTTCTCGAGGCAAATTTGATAGCTTTTCCGGGCAATTTCGATAGCCTCCCTATATCCCCTCCCCAAGAGGGGAGGTAGGGGAGGACATTTGCCCTTTTAGCTCTGCTCGTACGGATAAAATCGACTGTCAAGGGTTCGGGGGAGCGAATCGACCCCGATATTAGTATTCGAGTCCTCTAATTCAATGCTTGTGGTATTTTAGTATTTTTTCCAATATTTTGGCAGCCTTTTGACGCCCCCTTCTCGTGAGGGGACGTTGGGGAGGACACTCACTGGATCGGATAAAAAATCGACGATCAATGATGGTTGTGTTGAAATTGAATATTTATTAGAGAGGAATTAATTATAAAAATATAATTTGAACTCAAATTGAACATGATCATCTACCATCAAGTGGATCGAGTTGATAAGTTTTAAGTAGCAAAAATGGAAATACTCAAACAACCCAAATGATGACTGCGTTGAAGTTAATCACAACCGAAAGTAACTCTATCTCTTAATACCTCCAAATTCTAATAAAATACAAATATATTCAAAGTGACTTTGACGTCACCTTGATGATAACCGTATTGAAAAGATATTTTTTAAAATTGGACTGGACCGGACCGGACCGGCCGATTATTCATGAACCGTTCAGATGTCCAATCCAATTCAACTAAAAACCAGATTTGCATCGAACCGGACTGACCTGGCAAAAACTGGTGGTTCAACTGGTGAACCATTAAATCGGTCCGAATTGGGAAGAATCGTCCGGTTCCATAAAAAATTTATTTTGTTTTAATTAAATTATAAACAATATATTATAATTTATTCAATTTTTTAAATTTTTAAATATTTTTATTAAATATAGATATTAATTACACCATGCATAATATATGAATGCCATCTCACATAATATATTTATAAAAAAAGATTACTTCACATTATATAAAGAGTTAAAGACAAGTATCTCAAACTTCTCTGTGATGTGGGACTAAAAAAATTACATGAATACTATATGAGTTAGAATATGAATTTGGGCATTGTTGAGCTACAAATTTGAGCTGATTGGGAAACAAAATTTTTAAAGTGTATTATATATATATATATATATATATATATATATATATATATATAAAATTTATTATAATGTATATTATAATAATTAATATTATAAATTTATATATTATATTAAATTTTATTCTTATTATAAATTTATTATAATATATATTATAAGAATCTCATTTATTACCACTATAATTAAATGTAAATTTTAATTATAATTAATTTATTATATATTCATAAATATAATGTAACTAAACTATATGTCTAATACTTTAATTATATTATATAATTATATACATCATTTCAATTTAATTTAATTATTTAATAATTTAATTATAGTGAGAGATAATATGTGAAAAATTTGTTGAAAAGTACAAAGTTTAAATTGTTAGAATTATAAGATTTAAGGTTATATTGTCATAACTATTATATTAATTTTATTAATTTTTAATAATATTATTAATTATTACGTCATTAGGTTCGACCTCAGTTTGACTGATCGAACCATCTCTTTCTTCCGGTTAGTTGTTTGATCAGGTTTTCACAACCTTGGTTGAAAGTAAATATCAACCGGAGGGACTATCCAAATTTTAAAATTCAATGCCTATCAAGATTCAAATGTTTTAAAATAAACTTTAATCATCTTATAAATTAAAGTAAACTTTATCCACCCTTCGCAACTATTTGGCGAGTGCGATGAATTCAAGAATAACTTCATCTCACAAATAGTAAATGTCTAGTCAAGAATATTACTAAGATTAATTCTCAAGTAATAACAATAAGGATGTCACATATATCCTCTTACCGATTGTTTAGCTCAATGCCTTCACAAAATCAATGGTTTGGTTCAATGGATCTACATGGAAAACAATTATGATTGAGGTCCTCTAATTGAATAGTTTGGCCTTGCGGCTCCACTACATTATGGTTAAATCCAAAGCCCGTATATTTCCTAATGGCTATCACCCTTGAGTAATGAATCAAATGATAAACTTAATTTATACCCTCTGTTAGCTAAGGCTGACTTAAATTTGGTCATTTGACAGACATTTACCCCAAGTGATGAAGACATTCGACCGTGGAAAGTTTATCAGAGAAGAGGCCGAAGATCTGCGACCAATATTAGACCACTTTAATTTTCAGTTATTATTTGTATTTGATTTATTTATTCATTTTTTTTATTTTACCCTCACTTGAGGGAGTATGTTCATGTGACCCTAGGGGCACTTTCGTCTTTAGAGTTGTTATTATATTTTGGCTATTTATCACCCCCTTCTACTCTTTGGAGGATGATGATTATTATGAGAAAAAAATTATGCACGTTGTGTTGTGAGTTTGAGAGTTCTTAAGAGAGTTAAAATCCCTAGGTGAGGGTAACGTATTATCCATCAGCCGTAGGAAGCGTCCGGGCTTGTGGTCCTCGCCCTCCACCAATTTATTCTCCTTCCTCCTCCTAGCCGCCACCCCATCTTCCCCTGATACCATGGTCGAAACCCCCTCGAAACCCAAACCCTAGCCGATCCCCTCTCCTCCCTCCCTCCCTTAGCCAAACTTCACACCCAATCCCAAACCCACTCCATCCACCCGCCGACCACCCAACTTCCTTGCCAACCGCCAGCCCCTTCATCCCTCCCATGGGATTCAAAATTTCCAAACCTAGCTAGCACTCAAATACTTTCCAAATTTAACTCCTTTTAAATTTGGAAGTTATTTGAATTCAGATTCCAATGAATTTGAACTTGAAATTTATTTCCTAAATGAGGAGACATATTTTGGGAAAGCCCCTCACATCATACTAATTTGAATTTTAAATAGGAGTTAATTTAAATATACTTTCCTATTTTAAAATTCCAAATCTAGCAACCCTTAACTCCTCTAATTAAATCCTTTCCTTAACCATTGCCGCCCCCTCCCCTCTCTCCTAAATTAATCCATTTCCCCTTTGGGATCCTATCCAATTTCATCATCAATGAGTCGCCCCTTCCCTTCCTCCTTTCCCTCTTTGATTGCGAAATTCAAATTCAAATTTCTCATTCATCTCCACCAATTAAAGCTGGAATTAAATTTCAGATTTTGAATTTGTTTCCCTTAATCAACACACAAAATCTGGACTTAATTTCCCCACTCTCTCCTGTAAGGCCAGCCACTTAGCCTCACCACCTTCTTTATATAATTATTCTCTTATGCTTGATATTTCACCTAAGGAGGAAGAAGTAGATGCTCCTCCCTAAACAACTACATTCAAACTCCTCGGGCATTGCAACCCTTCCACGACGACAAGGAGTGTTTGCTCCTAGGCAAATCATAGATGAACATCGCCCCGATCCGGAAAAACATCGGAGCACAAGTTCATAAGCTTGACGGAGTTCTACATCAAGATTAGAAACTTGACAAAGGTGAACTCTCTTCCGACCCTTTCTCCTTCTAACCTCTCCTCAATTGTTGCATCATTAAAAGTTATGAAAACTTCTCCGCTTAGCCGTTATGTAAAGTATGTGTGAGGGATCTTAATAGTGATTAGTCTTATTGTTAATTAAGGGATTTCTTTTGAAACCCCCACATTAAGCAAAGTTGGATTTACTTTGATTATTTTGTGCTCCAAATTTTGTCTTGTAATCAATTGCCTACGTCTAATCATTGCTTTATTGTTTTCAATCTATTGTTTAATCCGTAGGAAGTTGAATAATTGTTATTGCTCCGTCATAAAGCATTTAATTTCAAAATTAATACATTTTCCTATGCATGTAAATCTACATAACCAAGTCTATGAGGTATCATTGTATAAAACAGATCATGATTGTCGAAAAGAATTCTTCAGTCATATAGGGTCAACTACCTCCTCTGACTAAAGAGATTAAAAATCATAACAACCTAAGATGAAATCTATTGCTACTATATATCAGGCACTAAGTGTATATTTAATGATTAGCTTTAATCGAAAACATTCTCTCACAACCGGATAGGGTAATTAATTATAGGGGTTTATACCTATGGGAAATACGAACTCAAATCTAAGTTCTTACTAATGAGGCCGAAATATCTAGGTAGTGTCTTATCTCTAACCAATCTGCCTTTCGAAAATTCCCCCAAAATTTAAATCATAAAAAGTTAAGACTATGCTCGAGTATATATGAGGAAAGGCCGAGGACAAAAAATTTTGGAGCCCACGTCTGTCCTTTTTTATATTTTGAAAGAATAGGGAGACTTGATGTCTTTGTCATATGCATGTTCCAATGCCCATGTTTTGACATCAAGGAGCCAAATGAAGGAGCATGCAAAAATAAATGCAGTAATAAGAGAGTCCTATGGAAACACAGAAAATAAAGATGGAATTGTTTACTTACCTATATAGAATCAAATGCAGTTGACATTCATAAGCTCCGTGAAGCAAGTTACAAAAGAGCTAAATCAATGCTTTTTTTCCTAAACACTGAGCGTTGCTTTCACTATATCATTGGCTTTTTGCAACTCACCCTTTGAACAGAGTGTTGCAATAATGGAGTAGAAAGTCTCAAAGTCGTACTTGAGGGAGTTCTGACACAAAAAGTTATACTCATTCAAGACAGAATTGGTAGTCTTGTTCATGTACAACCCATGTTTTCTTTCTATAATGCCATCATCTCCAAACTGCAAAGTGTTTCTAGGAACTGCTGGCTTCATTAGGCCTCCACTTGCATAAACTTTTCTCTCAGAACCTGTACTGAAATCTTCCGCATGCTGCTTTCCAACATTCTTAATGCTATTGTTGTTTTTAGACCATAATGAGGTGAAAAACTTGGAACCTACATCAGTTAAAATATTAATTACTTCTTGAAGTCGTCCCTCTTCACACGCAAGCTTAATAGAAGTTGCTAAAGATTCAAAATTCAATCCATCTCCGGCTATATTTATGAGCTCTACAGCTTCTACATTTTGCAACAAATCTCTGATAATGTTTCTTGCTTCCTCCATTCTCCCCTTAGTATAAAGTCCTTTGATCAAATTTAGGAAACCCAACAAATTAGGTGAGTATCCTTTTTCTCTGTACGCATTGTAGAAATTCAGGCCACCTTGCATCTCACCTTTGGTACAGTAGCCATATATGATAGAACTGATAGTGAGGCCATCTGGTTCCAAGGAGTACCCTGCCAAATCTTTGAATAGTTGTAGGCCTTCCTCTAAAAGACCAAATCTGCAATATCCATTGATCAGGGAGTTGAAAATGCGTATATTAGGAGAGATGCCATTAATAGCCATTCTTCCAAGCAAATGCTTTGCATCTTGAAGGAACCCTTCTCCAGATAAAGCATCTATAAGAGTAGCATAAGTAACAGTTGTAGGAAATAAACCATTACACTCCAGAGAATCAAAAACTCTGAATGCCTCAACCAAACATCCTTCACGACACAGACCATGAATCACCGAGTTGTAAGTAGCAATATTCGGAGTGATGCCCTTCTTTCTCATGTTTGAACAAAGATCTAAAGCCTTCTCAAGAGATCCTACCTTGCAAAGTCCATCCACAATGATAGAATATACAACTACATCTACAGAAGCAGTGCTTTCTTCTACTTCCAAAAGAAAATCAAGTGCTTCTTGAACTCTGCCATTTTCCTTAAGAGTATTGATAACTACAGTCAGAACACCAAGAGAAATATTTCTTTTGCTTAAACCAGCTAAAAAGCGAATTGCTTCTTCCACATTCTTTTTGCAAAGGTAGAGACAGATAATGTTTACCATCCTAGGCTCAAAAACTCCGCATGCCTTTATAAAGTCACAGAAAATCAGCTCAACAATCAAACCATTTCCACTATTTATGAGACTCTTAAGGAGAATATAGTATGACTTGCTCCAAACTGTCAAACCTTTCAATCTCATCAAGATGTAAACTTCCAATGCAGATGGGAAACACTCCCTCTTGCATAAGAAGGAAACAGAATCATTGCATATGGAAGTCAATATTTCAGGACTGCACCCTTCAACCCTGGAGATCAATTTCAGAACTGCCTCCCAATTACCATCTCTAAATTGGGCCTTCATCAACTTTCTATAAGTAATAGTATCTGCAACAATATTTTTTTCACATAGTTCCAAAAACAGTTCTGTTGCCATTTCTATTTTGTTTTCTTTGCAGAGTCCTACTATCATACAAATATGACATACATCATTTACAAATGCAAGAGTTCTTCTGTACTCCATAAAGACCTCAAGTGCCCTGTCAGACATTCCAAGTTTACAATAACCATCAACCATTGCGCAATAAGTAATGAAATCAGCATTGAGACCTTTCTTTGGCATTTCTTCGAAAAGATAACGAGCATCATCAACCATGCCGACAATGAAGAGAGCCTTAATGAGTATATTGACTGTAACCACATCAAAAGGAATTCCAGCCTGCTCTAATCTCCTCTTTGTGTCAATCACTCCTTGTGCATCCTTTTCCATCATATAACCATGCAACAGGGTACTATATGTAAAATTATCACCAAAACAGTTTCTTGAAATCTCATCTGCCTTGCTTGTTTTTCCAGCTTTACACAAGCCATTGACTACTGTATTGTATGTAATAGTAGTCGCTTTAATCCCCTTCCTGCCCATTTCTTCAAGTAATTCAAAAACTTCATCCAATTTCCCAATTGCACACAAACCATCAATCAAAACTGAATAGACAAACTCATCTGCAACAACATTCAATTCTTCCATTTTCCTGAAGACAAATAAAGCTTCCTCAATCTTGCATCTCTTGCAGAAACCTCTTATAATGCACGTATATGTAACCAAATTTGGTTTCAACCCGCTCTTCTCCATATATTGTAGTAATCCAATCACTTTTTCTAAATACCCTTCCTTGCACAAGCCATCAATGACAGAAGTATAGCTGATCACATCCGGCAAAATTCCATTTTCAGACATCAACTTATGCTTCCTAAAAGCTTCCATCAATAGGCCTTTACGGAAATATCCACAAATCCAGCTACTATACAGAACTGCATCTAAAACTATTCCATCATTCTCCATCTTCTGTACAATACCAGAAGCTTCAGCAATTCTTCCCTCTCTACATAATGCATCTACCACAGCCGTATAAGTCATCAAATTAGGCTGAAAATTTCGGCTCTTTTGTACTCTCTCATAGAACCCTAAACCGAAGTCGGACTTCCCGATCCTAGAAAACCCAGAAATTATCGAACTGCAGACAAAATTATCAAACGGGTATCCGATTTCCTCAGAAGTCATAATTTCCAGCACCTCGATTGCCCTTTCCATTCTGCCCTGAGCACTGAATGATAGAACCAACAAGCGGAAAGTGCTTAGAGATGGCGAAATACCTCGATTTCGCATGCATTCGTGCAACAGAGACAATGCCCTCTCTGGGTCGCCTCCGGAGACGCAAACTTCGCGAATCAGAGAATCCCATAAGCTCTTTCTGACAACAAAATCGTATTTTTCAGCGGGGGAAATGAACTGCTGTGCCTCTTCAAAGCGGCGGGATCTGAGGAGAGCGTGGGTGACCAAGAAATGAGTTTTAGAATCGATCTGAACGGAATTGGAAGATAATTGAGAGAACGTCTCGAGAAGGAGAGTAATCTTTCGGTTTCTTAGGAGAAAGGTGAGGAATAGGTTAAGGGATCGAATACAGGGACTGACGCAGCTCTTGAGAAGAGTTTGAGGGCTAAGGATTTTCGAAGAATTTCCAGTACGTGGAGACGAATAGGAAGCAAAACCCTTTGTCGGCAAGATTTGCCTGGAAAAAATCATAAAAAGCGGTGGATTAAAAACCGGATATAGCGCGCAACTTATCTGCTTGCGCTTATAGAATCAGACCCTCCAGAACGGAACGGGCACTGAAAGTCTGAAAGCCCGCTTGCAGTAACGGTTAGTAGTCCAAGCAAAGTGAGATAGCAATTAAGACCTAGTCCTAGAATTCAAGGTCTTAATTAAGACTTTATTTATGATAATTTTTTATTGTTTTATTTTCTAGATCATAATTATAATTATTATTTAATCATTATTTTTTTCATTATTTTCAATAAATTTTTATGTTAGGAAATTGTCTACTATAATAGTTTTAAAAATTATTTTATCTACAACAGCTTTAAAAATAGTGAAAAATTTGTCACAAACGAAGCCTAAGTCATATATTATTTGCAACAATCTCATCAATAATAGGATTGTTCAATCTTGTTTCATCTAATATATGATGTTGGGTTGTTCTTCAAGCCACCGGTGGACTACGAGCCTGGGGGTGAATATGATGAAGTATGATACGACGGAAAAAGAGAGAGAATATGGATCTAGACAACATATTTATTATCACAGCCACATGTACAAGATTAATGAGAGCGAGTCTATGTGCTGCATAGCTTAAGCTAAGAATGACATAATATATTATTCCTTAAGAAAATAGAGGAAATTATTGATCTATATATCTCTCTATGTATATCTATGTCTCCCCTTTTTATGGCTCCCCCTCCTTTTATAGGGCTCGGGAACTTATAGTGAATTTGTATACGACACATTAATTGTTGCATTGAGTGAAATGGTGATCACAGAGAGGTGATGTGAGTAGAATGAATTCACGGATTGAGTCAACATTGGTAGGAAGCTGGTATGAGCCGGCCCCATTGAGGTGAGAAGGGCGAGTAGTGTCTTATGTAATCGGAAGATTGAGTTGGTACATGGCAGGATACCAGTCTTAGGTTGCCTAGTTGAGATGAGATGCGGCGAGTAATACCTTGATGTGATCTTGAGATTGATTTGATTGTGTAAGATGTCTTGTAGGGAGATACGTGCTGTTAGCTTTAACTAGTGATGTATCACACATGAGAAACTTGATTTTGGCTAAGAATGATAAATATTTGTCTGGCTAAGAAAAGAACTTCTGAGGTCAACCCTGTCAGGGAGGGTGGTTGTCTGGAAGGTGTGGCTGAGGCTGGTTCACCGTGCTCTAGTATTAAGATCATTCTCAACTCCTTAGCAAGTCCTTACAAGAAAATGGGTCAATAGCGACAAAAAAATTAGAGACAAAAATAAATTGGTCGCTAAAGATATATTTTAACGACAAAAAATTAGTAAGGCCTCTAAATAATAAGGAAGTTTGATATTAGCAAAAAAAAAAAAAAAAAAATTGGTCGCTAATTTTGTCGCTAAAAATTCAGAGAATCTTTTTTCTCAAATATATAAATGTCATTGTAATCAATAATTATTCTTTTTAATTGTGTACATAATCGTATGCTTCACAAATATATCAGGGGTCCAAGGAGGTAGTACCCCCTAACGGGGAAATTTTTTTGATTATAATAATATTTTTTAAATTCAAATTAATAATTAAAATGATGAATTTAATTTAATATTTATATTTTTATGTTGATAAAACTAATAATTTATTGATGAAATAAATTACAATATATAATATCTAAATTGTATCAATTACTTATATATATATATATATATATATATATATATATATATATATATATATATATATATATATATATATATATATATATATATATATATATATATATATATATATATATCCTGGTCGTTAAAAAAATTAATCTTAAAAAAATTAATCTTCATATCCATCATTTATTTTTGTAACAATTTATCCTCACCTGCTTGCAAATGAAAATCGGCTGTTCTTCTTTCAACGCATCCCTTCTCATTTTTATTTGCATCCCTGCACTCTTCGTTCGTTTTAAAGCATTTTTGACCTCGATTTTGCCCAGACCCGGGCCTAAAGAGTTGACTTGGTCGAATTGACCAAGCCAGACCCTATGGCCCTCCCCACTGGGTTCAGTGGGTCGAGTCGAGTCTGTCGAGCCCGAGCTTGGACCCTGGGTCAACCCGGTTGACCAGGTCAACCAGAATTGACCAAATGGGACCCTTTAAGCCTAAAGTCTTTTTTTAATTTATTTTTAATGGTTTCTTGAGCTCGAGCCCCACCCCCTTGACTCCCTTGACTGGTTTGACCAAGTCGATCGTTGACTTGGTCAAACCAAGTCTTAAATAGGTTTAAATAACCTATTTAGAGCCCAATTAAGAGCCTAATCAATGCCCTTAACTCCTCCAAACGTTTTGAAACTCCAAATCCCGCCCAAATCACTTGATCTAGCCTGGTGATGGACGGTGGATCGATCTCGGCCGTTGATCTCAAACCTTGGCTCTTAAATACCCAAAATTAAGTCCAATTTAGGATCTTTTTTTTTATTGCTCTTTCCCTAACCCGTCTCCCCCCTAGAAACTTAGCGTGAGAGCTCTCCTCATACTCCTCCACCTTTCCCAAGTCAAATCCCGGCGCCCTAGGCTCGCCGGCGGCGAGAAATCCGGCGAAATCGAGGCCAAAGACCTTTCGGGACTCCTACCGTCCGATCGAGGCCTTTTTGGAGCTCGAGGTCAAGAGGAAGATTGTTACTGCTGATCACACGAATCCAACGAGCCCAAGATCTCCCGAATCCACCGTGTGGATTGAGGTATGTCTCAAACCCTAGTTTAGAACACTTAGGGTTAAATAGCTTTTCATTAAGTGCTTTTTGGATCGAATAAAACATCCCTTATTGATGCTCTTCGCGTATGTTATCTGTGTTTAAAATTTCATGGAGTTTCGTCGAGCGGTTTGAGAGATCTAGGCGATAATAGGTTAAAGCTCTCGGTCCGGTCAGCTCCCAGGCGTGTGCATTCTGGACCGTTGATCTTGCCGATCAACGGCTCAGATCGCGTGGATCTGGGCACCCGTTTGACCGGAGGTTAGATCCTGCCGTGTATTTCCTCGTTCAACGCGATCAGGACCCTCCGTTTGAAACCATGCGGATCGGACGGCTCGGAGCCGTTGCCCACGTGGATGAGTGGGAGGCGGCTTGATTGCCGCATGATTGCGGCAATCATTGAGCCGCCTCCAATGATTGGCCACAACCGCGGACCCAATCGTGCTCCGCCACGTGTCCCGCGGGTCCCGCCGCCTTTATTTTAAATTAAAATTTCATTTTTTTAATATATTTTAAATCATAAAACTTCAAAAATGCGTAGAAAATCCGTTTTTCGTTCGATTTTCGTGCACAATACCTCGTTTTGACCGTATTTTTATTCTCTACCTGTTAATTTTTTTTTTATAAAAATAGACTATAGATTTTTAATTATTTTTAAAACAGTAAAAAAAAATACATTTTTTTTTATTTAAATTCTTATTTTAATAATATTATTATTATTATACTATTATATAATTATAATTATTTATCACAATAATTATTGTTTTATACTATTTTACTGTTCATTCTTTTACCATTATTATTTTTTTTATTATTAGTACTTAATTATATATATAAATGTTTATATATATATATATATATATATTATATATTGTGAAACTACTTTAGATTTCGGAGCCACTAAGGTATTATTTTATGATATTTTAATAATTTTTTTTAGATATTATTTATTTTAGATTATTTAAAAAATCCATTTATTGCTTCATAACTTCGAAAAATCATAATTTTGTCATTTTAAATCCGCTGTCGGCGCACAGCACCTTGATTTGAACATATTTGGATTCTGCACATTCTGGAATTGGTTTTATTTGAAAATTTTGGGTCTGTATGCAATTATTTTTAAAACAGTAAAACAGCAATGTTTAAAAATATTTAATTATCATACTTAAACTTCAAAATTAAATAACTTTGTTGTTTTAAGTCCGCTGTCGACGCACAGCACCTTGTTTTGGATGTACTGTGAATTCTGCATAGTTTGAGACTGTTTTCAGATAAAAATTTTGTCTGCATTTTCTGTCATTTCAAAAACAGTGAAGCTGCACTATTTTAAAATAATATTTTTATTATATGTAAACTTCGGAAATTCGTATCTTCGCCGTTTTAAGTCGGATTTTGACGTATAACCCCTCGTTCTTTTCAGAAAAGTGAGCTTTATGTATTGAAACCATTTCCAGCCCTTGATTTTGGCTGTTTTGATAGATCACTATTTGGATTCGATTATTCGAGTATTTTTGATATTAAATATTAATTATGATAATTATTTTCAGGATACAAACTATTTTCAAATCGCTTGAGACTTCGTTAGGGTGGTCAGTGGGTCTCCCTATACTTATATATTATGAATTGAATTATTTTTAATTATTTGTATTTTCTAAAAGTATATTTATATCTATAAGTATTTTTAAATTATTTTAAAGCTACTTATACTTAAATCCTAACTTTGGGAGACCCGCTATCGTATGAAATTTTAGACATGGATCTTATGTGCGAAGAGCAATCATGGAGGAGAGGATTAGTGAGTGATTGAGTCCCAATCATTCACTAATCTTTTCTTTAGGTGTCTGTCCTTTTATTTTTCGTAGATTGCATGTATAGGATTGCACCACGAGCACTTAGCTTAGGCTCTCCTAGATCTAAGGACATGGTGTGTTTATTTCATTTTTGTACTCCTATGCATTTATTACCTGAAGGGTTAGACAGAACATCACTTTAAACTCCTACAACGTAGTGACACCCTAAGGACAATAATTAAGGACTCGTCTAGCGAACTTAGAAGTTTTCTAGGGACTAGGATAGACCCTAGAACGACATGAAAACTACAACACTTAAACTTAGTGACATCTAAAACATCACTGAATTTTCTAGGAATTTTTAGGTGCTCTTAGAGCCCTTAGCTAACCAACCATAATTAACTGGTTAATTAAGGCCCCGAGACCTTCCGGAAAATACAATAAATACACCTTAGGTCAGAAAATTACCCATAATACCTTGAACTGACCAGAATCTAATCCTGGACCTTAGATAAATAGGGCTCCTTAGTTTGACTCTAGGTTGACCCTAATTTGACCATAGGTGGAAATTACCATTTTGGCCCTAATAATTCATTAAAAATTATTAAAAATTCCAAATCTCCTCTAAACACTTGGAAACACTTTCTCTGGTCATTCCTGACCTTTGGGAGTGATTCCAATCAGTTTGGAGTTGATTTGGATCAAAACAGTAAAAAAGGCCCTTCCTTAGTTAATTTAGAAATTCCCATTAATTACCCGATTTTAGAAAATTCATAACTAATTATAGAAAATTCCAAATTAGGTAAACTCACTCGCATTAGACTCCAATTAGGGTCTAGTATTTATTAAAAAATTTAGGTTTCCAGAAACTAGCTTAGATTAGAAAGTCAACTTTTTGGTCAACCCTAGTCTATAAGATAGAGCTCGAAACTTAGAAAAATTCATAACTTGGCCTAGAAAACTCCGATTTCAGCCTACTACCTGTCTAACTACTCGTATTATGGTCTAGTATTTTCCTAAGGTTATAGGAGATCCATACTTAGCCTTTTTCCCATAGTGGCTTTTTGGACCCTTAGTCTAGTTCCTAGGAGGACCCAGGACTTTTCAAAATTGGCTAATACAATTTGAAGTTCAAATATGAATATCCTAAGCTCTTAAAACTGATCAACAAATTGAAATAATTAAAATGGACCCTAATTCACTAATATTTGAATTTCAACTAAAATATCATTTTCAGACTCCCAACAAACATGAACTATAGATAACTTTAACTAACTACCCTGCTTAGGACTTATCTAAACCACACTAGCCTTACACACACATAGAATTGTTTGCTAGGGCACTACTTCTAGACCTAGGTTAGGCCGCTGGGTTTTATTTTTCTACTGTGTGCCGGAGCTTTCCGTGGTTTTCATTGCATGTTGTTTGAAAAAAATGATTGGTGTGTTTGCTTACTTTTTCTGCACTCTAGATGTGAGCGCTAGATTTACCCCTAGGTTAGGAGCGTCATATATACATATACTGTTCTTCCGTGCAGGTGGCCATGCTCAAGCTAATAAAAGGGGGGCACCGTTATATTTTCTAATATTGTCTTGTGCAGGTGCTTGCTCAGCCCCCCTAAATAAATGAGGGCTAAATAAAAATAATTATAACTGCACAGGTGGAGCTGCTTAGCCCTCAAAATTAAGAGCATGGCTTGGCACAGGGTCAATGGTGTTAGCACTTTTATTTTCATATAAACTGCTTGGGATGATTATTAGGATAACCTTGCAGGGATTCTTAGATTTACTGCTTTCAATTAATGTAATCCATTTGTAATAAATTGTTAAGAGTTGTGAAAACAACCTTGAGTTGGTATATTCTTATCCAACTTAGATTCCAAAAGAAGAAGGCATCCCTAAAGGGGAGAGTCTTCTTCCATTTGGAAGACTGAGTTGGATGGCTTTAGATATCCAAAGAGAAAAGACAATGCTCCCTATCAAGGGGGAATTGTCTCTTCGTTTGGATATTCAAGCCACGACGGATCCAAGGAGTCCAAGGAGGAGACCCAAGGAGTCCAAGGAGAAGACATCCAGAAAGCTAAAGATTGAATACCCAATATCCCACTCAAAGTTGTTGGCGTCTGTCATAGACTTAGAAATACGGGTTGTTGGCAGTGGTGCCCGGCCACTTTACTTTTCTGCATATCCTGGCTTGTAATTAAAGGGCAGTTGGCCTATGGACATTTATTTGATTTGTTGGATTTATATTGATGTGTTTACCTGATTGCGCAGTAGAAATTGCCTGCTTTTCTTAGGTTTCTTTTCTTGCATGCCGATTTTGTTTTCGCCTGGATTTTCGTTAGGCTCTTTAAGGATCATAAAATTTTTCTATTCATAACCAAAAATTTAATATTTAAGTCTTAAATAACATAGAAACTTAACGAACCTAGGGAATTGCCGGAATCGTCCGGGGTCGCATGCATATTACTGCATTCTTCTTTCCTTGTTATAAGACATCTCCCTGCCTGCGAGTTGAGTCCGGATAATCTGGCCTATGAGGATGAAGTGCCGGACCTAGGGAGACCTAGTCTTTTTCAAAAAATTATTTTCTATAAGCCTGTTTTTAAAGTTCTATAGCATTCATGAGCTGACATTTCAACTAGCATGCATTGCATTAGAAATCAATTTAATTAAAATTTAATTGCATTAGCTAGGAGCATATAACCCACATAAGTCCAGGACCACTTAGGAAATTCTCTAGATGTCGGTCCTTTTTCCAATAACTGTACCATCCACCCATCTTTCATAACTGACTTGACAGCATGGTTTTAAATCGATTAGGTGGTTAGCTGGCTCCCCCAATCCAGGCCGGGGTAAGTCCATGTTTTGCATAGCATTAGCTAGGACACTGGTCTTAGTGTGTGTTGAACACTAAGTCCAAACTAGATTTAGGATTCGAGGCAACTACATTCGATCTCGTAGTATGCCTTAAATAGCAGGTAGGTCCCTTCTTTTCAGGGACCCTAAATCCTACTTATCCGCGTCACAGGATCACGCCACCTCCATCTTTCTCTCACGCATGTGATTGATTGCTTGTCTTTCTTTCTTCAGTTTCTCTTTAGTGCCCTAGAGCCTCCAGAATGCTGGTTTGAGCCACGCACGTTTGATTCAGCCATTCGGACCTTTCTTCCTTTGAGTAGGATTCCCTAGTCTATACCCATGTGTCAATCCCAATTTGGAAAAGATAATGTATGATCCTTAATCGAGAGTTTTCTCGGGCTCCGGCCCGGGATGTAATTAACCACGGGGGCTTGCGCCCGTGGGAAACTTGGCCCCGCAATCTACTTTACCCCACTCGATCTCTCGTATCGGGTGGGGAAAACCCGTGACTAGGTCGTGTATATTGCTACCCATCGGGGTGTGTTGGCGACAGCTTCTATCCTCAATGGTTAGTCGTATGCACGATCCAATCTGCCCTCCCATCGACCTGTTCGTGTCGAGTGTAGAGGTCTACGATCGTTTTGTCCCATAGGGATAGTGCGGCCGTACCCTCTGCGTTCGTACCCCACGAGCGGTGCTCCTTCGGAGGTCCACAAGCATCCCGCATAAACTCTCATATTCTCGCTACACTTCAAACATCCCAAAAAATATCCGATCCTCTCCCTCTGATTCGCATGAACACTCCCCAAGGCAAAAATTCCCCGACCCCACTCCGTCGCCCTCCGATCGCACGCCTAGGAAGACCGTCTCTCTTGTTCGCACGCCTCGGAAGAGCGTCTGCATCTCTGCTTCTCTCGACGCCGAAGCATTCTTCCCCTACCGCCAATCCTGCCTTTCCCCTAGCCGCCATTTTTGTTGTAGGTTTTTATTCTTCCTTCTTTCTCTTATTCCCTTATACATTAGTTTCCTTCTTCATAGTTTTCTGAAATCCCTCTTGTCGAACCCATGAGTCCACTTGAAAATGTAAGCTTATTAGTGCAAACAATTTATCAGTTACTTATTTGTAAATTATCATTTGATTATTTGTAAACTAATTATTCAATTGGAATTCTTCTCCCTCGCACTAAAATGTATGCTCCTTGGTGCATGAATGACATATCTGAATAATTCTGAAAGAAAAAAACGAAACTTCAAATCTAAGAATAAAACAATTATATTCAATAGCCAAACATTTAATAGAAGAATGTGATATACCTGAAAATAACAAATAAATTAAAGAAATTCTAGATTTACTCTAAACTCCAGAACTAGCCATGAGGGTAAGTGTGATACTCTAAACATCTTTTTTTTATCTCTTTCTTTCTTTTTATGCAATTCCTATTAGGGTTAACATCAAACACTAAAAAATGTTTTCAGCCCTGCGCTATGATAACGTAGATAGTGTAAGTTATAGGAGCAATTTATCAGTTCTATAATATGCAATGATAATGTTATCAGTTTGAAAATATTTTTTTATTTAAATAATCTTCTAAAAATTTATCACTTAAGTTTAAATTTTATCAACTAAGAAACTAATTTTTATTTTAAAAGAACTTCTGGATTTGTATTAAATTATGTCATTATTATAAGAGGATATATTTGTGTGCATTTTTTTATCTATTCTTCTATATAAATTTCATGCCAATTTATGAGATTTAATGCACACAAGATTTTTTGGTAGATTTGGGGTTACATCTGGTTGAGTTTAGTCTTTAGGCATGGTGTATTACTAACATGAAATCCATGTTCCTGTACTAGCATGTGACAGATTGAGGAATTAGCGGAAGGAATAATATGCTGTTGATTATGATTTAAACAAGGTTTAAGTGTTATGGTCTCGTTGAAGCTTGTGATTTATTTAAGATATAGACTTAAATATATGTGTATGAATTGATTTAAAAAATAGGAGATTTATGATTGTGGAAGTAATGAATTTGAATGTTATGGGAGTATAAAATTTATGATATATATAATATTTTCCAGTTATTATGGTTTAACAATTGTTGACTCTTCTAAAAGATTAAATGTTCTTAGATATATAAAAAATTGTTGCAGTTTTATTATTTTAAGTTATTTGCATCTTATCTTATTTTATGCACTATTAATCCTCAACTAGGTGTTTTTAGTGTGCTATCCTCCTCAGGAATTTTATATATATCTATTTCTCTATTGCATAGACATGAAATCTTTATCAAAAGTAATATATTAAGTGCCTTGTAGGTTTTAGCTCCAATTTTGCATTGCACTATGATGCACTTATACACTTATTTGGATATAATCCAAAAAATCTGAATTTTCTTTAAGCTTTTCACACACTCTTTCTTAATGTCACCATTTCCTTCAAACAAACTTGAGTTTAGTGCATCTTACTTTTGTTTAGCGTCACAAATTACATTGCAGAGATTTATAATAATGATTATAGTAGCTCAATTTGTATCTGAAGAAGACCAAACTCTATATAGAGGAGATAAAAAAACAAGTCTTTAGAAGACATAAAGAAAGATTATGTTATACTGAGCATTTTTGCTAATGATTGCATTTCACTGCTCTCCATATAATCTATTATATATGTTGCTTAAAAACTTTATTATCATTTTGCAGACCTTGAGGAGGAAACATGTTTTGAATTCCGGGTGCTTGCACAAAATTATCCTAAACCATCATGTAATAATTAAAAAATATCATCATTAATTTCATTTCATTACTCTTCTATTTGTCATGCTCTTCCATTACTAAACAATGGTCGATTCAACTTTCTATACTGGAATCTGGTTTAGCAGCTGGAGTTGGGAAAAGCTGAGTTAATGTTAGATGAAACTGTGTTACTTATTTCTCAATACCTTTTGTGATTGCAGGCCATACAAGTTCACATTTCTGGAACCATGATTCAGGCAGCTTACAAGGTTATATAGTAAGACGATAATTTAATAGTTTTCAAGTTATTTTTTTCATAGGATCTCTACTTTAATCTATCCATGAGGTCAGTGAAGTTAGAAAAATATCAACTGTCTTGAATAATTATTTTTTGCTAAGCATCTTTGGTCAAGCTTATATTTGCAAGTATATTGTTGTAGGCAAACCATGATCTTTCGAGTTTCTTTTTTGATAGCTGAGTAGCATTTGATCTGTTTCACTTATATTTCATCCACCATTTGATCTGTTTCACTTTTTTGATAGTTGAGTAGCTAGCCCGCCATCCCATTTCGTCTCTGTCGTAAGTAAATTTAAGCTCACAAGAGATGTAAGGATTTTCTAACTTTCTGAAACCACTGCTCTGCCTTATTTGGAAATGAAACCAGCTAATCATTTTCCTCAACACAACTTTTGGACGGAGGCGATTCTTCTCAATGGCTCCATTAGCAACACCGATGGTTCACTTATATTGAGATTGCTGAGTATGAGATGGCAATTATTAGTTGTCTGCACTTGTTGATGCCTTCCGAGAGGATCATATTGGGGCAATTTTTTAATTTTGAAGTATACAAGCACCACAAATCTTGATATTTCATCAGGTAGAGTAAGAGTTGCGGAGGTTTGAAGAAAAATATTGTTTTATTTTTAACTTAAACTCAAGTCAATTTTGTGTAAAAATATATTGGATTAACTATATTTACTTGAACAGCGGGCCTACTACTAGTTTTTGTTGTTTCTTTTTGTTTCTTTTAAATTTGTTCTTTTGTTGAATGGAAGAATGAAAAATGTAAAGAAAATTATTTTTGATGTAATAGTTTTTTGCATTATATATATTTTTTAATTTGTGCTATCCTTTAGCAGTGTTTTTAACACTTCCTAAAAGCGCTGTTGTAGCCTTCATGAAGCTGCATTCATGAAACCTTTGCTAAAGCCTTTGTAGCGAATGCAAATACAGCGGAAAGCTTATTTTTTTAACTAGTGATATATGCTTTTTATTATTGTTACCTCAAGTTAATAAAATGTGTTATTTCTCTATTATGAAATTTATCTAACTAATTGCAAGATAAAGGAGTAATTGATTGATCTTAATTGTTATAGCCAAGGACGTATAATAATTAGATAGTATTTATTTTTTTTATTAAATGTCATAACTTTTATATCTGAAAATATATGTCAAAACTTAATGAAATTATATGGGCATGTGATTTATTAGGTTGATCATTTTGCGACCAATTTTTATTTTGGTCGCTAAAGGGAAAATGTAATAAATAAAATTATTTATTAAAATTACTAAATAGCATCCAAATAAATATTATTAGCGTTCAAAAAAATGGTCGCTAATAAGTCCAATTTTAGCGACCAATACTAATTAGTGGTCGCTAATTTAGCAACCTAAAAAAATTTTTGGTCGCTAAAAGCCTCAGCGACGAGGCTACTGCGACAAATCAGCGACCCAAATATTTTTGGTCGCTATTTGCTTTAGCGTCCAAATTAACATTTTTAGCGACCAATTTTATTTGTCGCTAATTACCTATTTTCTTGTAGCCTCTAACGGACTGTTTCGAGAGAGGAAATGATTCTCCTTCTACTCGACCTGAGCGTAACTTGCACATATAGTCATAGGTATACAATGATATATTGAAAGAAATGTAACAATAATATTGAAAAAAATAAATGAGAAAAACTCAAATTAAAAAATATTTAAAATTATGTGAAAATTTTTTACGGTAAAAAATCATAGGAAGATAAGTGGAATTTATTATTTTGAGAACTAGTACATGAGTAGAGTGGCAGTTCGTACACAATTATAAAATTATAATTTCATACTTATAAATATGTGTAAAAATAATAAAAGTTCATACTATCACCAGAGCCATTGCCCCCCAAGCTGTTGGGCTTCATGATTAGTCCCCTTTGCTACCACACTGATCTTAAAATTTTCTAATAATTAAATCGCACAACATATATCACACCGAGAACTTGTCGATCCGATAATTTTGAGACAAACCTTATTTCATAAATGAAAGGGTTCATACAACTATAGGCCAACAAGGTCAGAACACAAAGTCACAAAATTTAAAATATCACAGTAAGCTACATATTGCAAAGCAATCAGAAAATTAAAAATAATTCAAAATGGAAGAAAACAAAAAGGGGTCTGAAGTCAATCAGACACAATATCATCACTCAGTTGTCATGCTTGGACCATCTATTGGAGGTAGAGAAAATAACTGGAAGAAATCTCAAATACCAACCATAAGCCACTATCAACCGCACAAAAGAAATAACCACCAAGATTGCCAAGACAAGCAAGACCATCAAGGGGGGCTTGCGCGCAGGAAACCTGCATCATGATAGTCTGGTCTGAATAAATGAAACCAGCCAAGTAGATGCCAACAAATCCAATTTATCCAAACCTCATAGCCTTGCCACCAATCCAACCGAAAGCTAAAACCCATCAATAACCAGTATCCACATAGGCAAACAAAAGCCTACCAAATAGAGTAACGAACACATCATCAGACCACAAAAAAATCCACACCACAAAAAGGACCCCCCACCCACCCACACCCAATAAATGGAAAAAGCCTTCTCAAGAAACCAAGTTAAACATCCATTCAACACCAATAGTTGACTGAATATAATATTTCTAGGCTTTGTTTGGACAGATTTTCTTACTGTTTTTTAAAATATTTTTTTTTTTACAAAACTTAAAAATTTTTGTATTAGAAAAGCCGCTTTGAAAAGTAGGAAAAAAAAGTCTCAAACCAAGCCTAAATCACAATCAATCTTAAAAAAAATGCCTCAAATTGAATGTTTAGGCTTCGTTTGGGACGACTTTTTTATTACTTTTTAAAACAGTCGTCTAGTTTAAAATTTTTAATTTTTAAACTAGAAAACTACTTTAAGAAGATGTAAGAAATCCATAGAACCAGTAAGAAAGCCGTCCCAAACGAAGCCTTAGTCTCATTAAAGAAAGTACTAATGATAATTTAAATGCATGATAATGACATCATCTATTTTATAAAAAGAATAATTAAAATACTTATTTCTAGCTTACAAGTTACGTATAAGCTAATGTGTTATATTTTTAATTGAATTTAATTACAATTATGATAATTTTTTTGCCTTTATATCGATCAAGTCTTTATGATTTTCTCTTCCTCTTTGACCATTAATAAAGGGCTTCAAATCCATTTCTTTGTAAATTATTTCTTCTTTTTCAGGTCTGAACGGTCATCAAGTAGAAAGAACCTTTTAGCTCTACCAAATTCAAAGACGCAAGAACCTGAGGAAGTACGTTCCTTTACTAAAGAGTGAAAGGCAAAAAGCTTTGATGATAATTATTGAGATAGGCAATGGGAACTATAATTACTAAAATTTAAATGACACTTAATTAGCTTATTTATTAATTGAAATAATAAATGTCAAAATTGTCAAAAATGTTGAAAGAAAGTTAGAATTATAAAAGTTGTGGCTTATTTTAATATTTATTATTTGTTCAGAGTTGTTTTAGGATGACTATAATTTATTATAAAATTGATTGTGAAGTTGTTATGAGGGAGAATAACTTAATTATTTTAGTTGCAAAAAAATATTTTACACTGTAATTAAAAAAAAAAAAAAGTGGACAAAATGGCAATAAAGTGATAGTCAAACAAAATTATAATTGTTGTTTGAAAAGCAAAGCTGCGAGAAATTCGTCCCAAACAGACATTCAATTATGAATCAGCTCACTAATTGTCTATTTGAGATGATTGCAGCATTTTGTAAAAGTGATTTACAGTTTTTGTGAAAAAAATAATCTTTTTAAAAGTTGTTTTAGATATTGCATATGTTTTGTTTTAAAAAAATTGAGCAATTGCTTTCTTAAATTACTACATCTACATTAACCACTTTGATTGTTAAAAAAATAACTTTATACTATAAAAATAAAAAAAAAAAACAATAAAAAGTAGTAGACAATGAAACAATAGCTTAGATCTAAAAAAACAAAATAGTGAAAAAAAACTATCTCAAAATTGAACCTAAATTATTTTGATTATAATCGGCGTAAATCTGTGAGAACCACCTAGTGAATTGGTTCAAATTTGATTGAACCATTTGATTCAATTTTTGATCATTTAATCACAGTTTATTTTTAATCTAACAGTTAAAGAAGGTTGAATTGTGTTAGTACAGATCTGAAAACAAGAAATAACGAGTAAAGAATTTGAACACAGCTCACATTGGTATGTTGGTTGGGAGCTTAGGCTACCAACTAAGATGTCTTGGGTTCGAGTCTTATGTAGGCGATGTGTGTATGAGTCTGCTTTAATTGACCTGAATGTCCCAAAAATAAAAAATAAAAGAATTTGACTTGAAGGCCTTGATCGGTTATGAGAGGAAGAGAATTTCATAAAGACTTGAATGTTATAAAGGAGAAAAAACTTTTCATATTTATTAAGGTTTGTCAGTATAGATATGAAAAGTTCATATTTTCAATTAATTATTTTTAATTGAAAATATAGCACACTAACTTATACGTAACGACACAACTCATTTTGACCTGTTGGTTGAGAGATTAGGCTTCCAACTAAGAGGTCTTGAATTCGAGTCTTTGTGTATACGTTGCGTGTGTGAATTTGCTTATATGACCTTAATGTCCCAAAAAAAAACTTATACGTAACGTATGAGATATAATTATTTTAATTATTCATTTTATAAAATAGATTATGTCAATCTCATTAATTTAAGCTAAATATTATGAACACACATTTTGAAAATAATAATTATTAATTATGTGATTGAAAATATTGATAATAACTTTTATAAAATGAGGGTATTTTAATCATAAAAACTTTTAGCCACATATTTAATAATGATTTTGAAAATGACCACTACAAAAGAAAATATTTTTAATAATCGTCTCAATTTTATTTGTAACTAAAAAAAGGAGATTGGTAAGTTAAGCATTAAAAGTATCCAAATTTTAAATTATTAAAAACATTTTTTATATATATATATATGACCTACATTTTATAATATAATTATATTTTTTATTGATTAATTATTAATGTAATTGCATCATTGTTATATCACTTAAGTAATAACTTAAAATATTTATTATATCATCTGTTTCAACAATCAATTCAATATTGATTAGATTTCTAAACCTTAAATATTCCCATTCTTTGCAATAATAATGATATATTACTATAACAAAAAATATTAAATGCATGTAATATTATTGATATGATACAATATAATAACTATAACAACAACAATCGTTAATGGTGTTTAACATTGTTGATCAAGCATTTTAAAATTAAAGGGATTTACTTAATGTAAATATGCTCAATAACTTTAGTTTGGGTAGAAGACCAAACAAGTTAATAAAGATATATATCATAATGCCATGCATAGTAATATTTTACATAATGAGTCTATAGTAAGGCTTAGTTTGGAACGGTTTTCTTATTTGATATACCATTAAAAAATTATCTTGATCGGGCACAAATCTCGATGTAAAATTGAGTTGAAAGCTTCCAAAATTAAATCTATGACCATCCGAACTCCAATTTCAGCAAACTTATAGACGATTGAATGTCTTGAAAACATGAACTTAATGACACTAAAATCAGCCTAATCCGAGCCCAAATGAGCCTAAATCAAGGGACCAAAACATATTTGGAATGTTGAAAGCATAATTTGGATTACCAAACGAACTCCAAATGTTACATGCTTATAGTCAAATCGAGCGGCTTGGCGAGACAAATCCAATGAGCCCAAGATCACAGAATTCTGATATCATTAAGACATTCAAATGATCAATAAACGGTTCACAGTCGAAGGGATCAATATCGGCCGTCCATTCAAACAACTCCCATCTTGACCTTGATCTTCCCTATATTTACAAGTCATGCACTATAAAAAAACTATAAATAGCTCACATTCTTCTCATGAAAAAAAGGGAGGGGGAGAAGGAGGAAAAATAGGAGGAGAAGGGAAGAATTTATGATATTGCTTGACGCCGACCACCACCAGAGTTCTTCCCGACCACCTTCGGACTTCTTCCCGACCACCGCCGAACTTCCACCAATCCACCAGAACTTTCGCAAGTCCGCCAACCACCGCCAGACTTCCGCCTGTATGCATGCTACCACTAGAGTTCTTCTCGGCCACCACCGAATTTCTGCCAGTCCGCCAACCACCACCGGACTTCCCCAATCCACCGACCATTGTCGAACTTCCAACAGTTCGCCGAACACCACCGAACATCCGCCCATTCGCAGATCGACATTGGAGTTCTTCCTGACCATCGCCAGATTTCTGCCCAACCACCAACTATCACAAGAATTTGCCGGACTCCCGCCCGACCATTAATCGTCACCAATTATGAGCTCTACCACCCGACTACGATCCTTTTGATCACCATCACCAAACAACGGTCATCCTGACCTCCGCCACCCGACTATGATCCTTCCGACCACTAACATCTGACTATGGTCCTTTCGACCTAGATCACTCGCCGATTATAATTGTATCAACACTGATTATTCCAACTCCCAGCATTTAACGCACTCTATATGATGTATATTTGCTACATCGTGCCAAGACCTTCCTTTTAACGAAGGGCCTCATTTGAAATCAAATGCAAACATTAGTGGATTCGTTCGAAGTGGGCTAGTCCTCGTGGTTTTTCTTCTTTTCAGAGGTTTCTATGTAAAAATTATGGTGTCTCTTATAAACGCTATAACCATACTCTCTTATCTATTTGCGTGCCGAATCTTCGTACAAAGCTAAGACGCTAAACTATATTACTCTCAACCGCCGCAAATATTCTAGGACACAACATCATTGCTACTAATTAAAGCAAATTTCTAGTAGAAAAATTAGAATTTTTGTACTTAAAAAAGCTGTTTTAAGAAGCAATAAGAAAGCCGTTCCAAACAAAACATTAGTGATATGATGACTATGTATAAATGTTTAGTTATTGGATGAAAAGTTTAACTTTAAGAAATCTAATTAATATACATCATTGAATTTTTCTTGTTGAGATGTTCATTGCAACTTTAAGTTTGGTAAAATTCGAGTTCGCATTTTCATGAATTGTATGTTGGAAGTGTTTTTCAACAATATCAGCGCATGATTGAATAATTTTCTGGATAATGCATCAAATATGTTATTAAATTTGATGCGTACATCCCTCAGGTGTAGTTATTTACTTATTTACCCTAGCACCGGAATTGACTTACCACCTCTAAGTCAGGAACTTCATAACTATATGACAGATTATTACAATAAATGGGAAATATCTTGAAGAGTAGTGGACGACAAAAAATTATTTTCTACATCATTATAGTTTATACAAATGACAACATCAAGCCTTTATCCCACTAAGTGGGGTCGGCTACATGAATCCTTTTTCTCCATTGTGTCATATTAAAAGTCAAATTCTCGTTTAAATCTAATAAAGAAATGTTATTCCTAATATTTTCTAACCAAGTCTTTTTAGGTCTACCCCTACCTTTCTTAACACAAGTCAAATAATACCTCTACTCTCCTAACCGGGTCATCGGAAGGCCGCCTTTTTATGTGACCAAACCATCTAAGGCGATTCTCTCTAATCTTATCTTCTATTGGAGCTACTCCAACCTTTTCACGTATATGCTCATTTCGTATCATATCTCTAAGGATAAAGCCACTCATCCACCTGAGCATCCTCATCTCTGCCACACTTAACTTAGTATTATGCTTCTCTTTTAATGGCCAACATTCGGCACCATAAAGCATTACAGGCCTCACTACCATCTTATAGAATTTTCCCTTAAGTTTGAGGGGTACATTTCTATCACATAACAAGCCCGATGCATTCCACTTCAACCATCCAACTTAAATTATGCTGATAATATCCCCATCTATTTCACCATCACTCTGAACAATACATCCAAAATATCTAAAACGTGTACTCTTATTAATGACTTGATCGCCCAAAGTCACAATCCCCTCACTAGGTCTATTACTACTAAAATTACACTCCATATATTCCGTTTTAGATCTACTCAAGCGAAAACCTTTAGACTCTAAGGTTGACCTCCATAATTCAGTTTACCTTCAACTCCCTCTCTAGTCTTATCAACAAGAAGAATATCATCAGCAAAAATCATACACCAAGTTTATACAAATGAGAGCGGTTAAATTTATGATAGAGTTTACCTCTTTTGACCTAAGCAAGTTTTTTTTTTAGGTCAACTAAGGCAAATTCATATACATGCACATTATATATGTAAGATTTGAACTCAAAATCTCTTGATTGGTAATTAAAACTCTCAACTAATAATCTAACATACCAAAGAGAGTTAGAGAGTTGCATTGAGGCCTCTTCTTCTGCTCCTCAAGTTAGAAATTTAGGACCACTCTGGATTTATGAGAGTGTATGCGATGAGTTGAACAGTGCTTGGGATAGTCAAGAGTTGAACAGTGCTTGAGATAGTCAAGAGTCAAAATAGACATAGCTTCTGATGTTGGGGGTAGTGGCGGATGCAGTGTGGGGGCCGTGACATTTAATTAATATTAGATATGATGTTTTAAATATAGTATAAATCAATTCTCTTTTGATCTTTTTCATCCGAAGTATAAATCATTATGTTTTAAATATAGCAATCCTTCATGTATAATATTCCAGTTCAAGCTCAAGTTCAGTTCGAGCTTCTTGGACAATATTTGAGCTCAATTAATTTCAAGCTCATCGAGCCTCTTCTCTTATCGAATCCGAGCTGAGCCAACCGCAATTCACAAAACATATTTATTTGAACTAAACAACTAAATCGGGATACGTGAACTTATTCAACAACCTCAAGCTGCTCGTTATGCTGCAAAGGGTTCACGTATGCATTTGTTTATATAAAAGAAAATTCATATCCTCCATGAGGTGTGGGACTAAACCGCACAGTTTTTTTTTTCTTTTTTGTTTTCCTGTGGCCACGAAGAGAGAGAGAGAGAGAGAGAAGCTGGCATGAGGGAGTTAAAAAAGAGAAAAGACTGTTATTAAACATATTGGCTAAATATATAGATAGGGATGTTATTAAAAAATTATTTAAAAAACTGTTTATAAAACATATTATCTAAATATATATATATTTATTAATGTTATATATAACATATATATATATAAAAAACTGTTATTAAATATATATATATATATATATATATATATATATATATATATATATATATATATATATATATATATATATATATATATATATATATATATATATATATATATATATATATAATTTAAATAACATTATTGAATATATTTAATATTTATTTTCAATTAAATAAGGCATGATCGAGCTTCTTAACGAACATATTCACAAGCTCTAAACGATGTTGTTCATGAGCGCCAAGTTGTCCAAGATTGTTTATTTAGCTGTCAGAGTATTAATGCATAATTGAGTTTCTTAATGTTGAGGATTTTTTAATTACTTTAATGATTTGTACCCCCACGTAAAAAAAATTATGGCTATGCCCCTGATTGGGGGTAGGGGTGTCAATTTCGGGTCATGGGTCGTGTTCGGGTCGAACCCGGAACTGACCCGGGTTCAAACGGGTCGACCCTAACCCGACCCGGGTAGACAAACAGGTCGGAAATCCGGACCCGACCCGACGGGTTGCCCGGTTGACCCGACCCGACCCGGTTTAGGGTTCTGCCGGCTCCGGAACGGCGGACGGCAGGGGCGGAGGCGAGCGGGGGCGGAGGCCAGCGGGGCGGACACGAGCGCATCCGCGAGTGGGGCGAACGCGAGCACAGCCGCGGGGCGAGCGGGCAGCGGGCGGGCACGGGCGGGGGCTACGCGGCGGGCAGCGCGGGCTGACACGCGGCGGGCAGCGCGGGCTGGCAGCGCGGCGGGCAGAGCGGGCGGGCAGCAGGCAGGGCGGGATTTGAAATTTTTTGAATTAAACGGGTTCGCGGGTTGACCCGGCAACCCGTCGGGTCAACCCGAACCCGACCTGTTTTTTAAACGGGTCAATTTCTGGAACCCGAACCCGACCCGTTTTGAAATCGGGTCGGGTTCAACCCAGATTTTTCGGGTCGGGTCCGGGTCGGGTTTTCGTGTCGTGTCAAATATTGACACCCCTATTTGGGGGCATGGATAGTTTCCTTCATACTAGGGGTTCAATTCTACATATTGAGCACAAAAGATATTTTGTAAGAAATTTTAAAAGATTTTAATAATTTACTTTAATATGAATACTAATATAAGTCTATTATAGAAAGAAGTACTGGATAGAGAACAAAAAACACGGAAGAAAAGTTGTCTTGAGCACAAAGAAAGAACCAAAAAAAAAAAAAATCAACACAAAATTATCATCATCTTACATGAACATTTAGAAAGGATAATATGAAAGCAAATCAACACAAAGTGATCAATCTAATCTCTAATCAATTACACAACTCTCCTTGGCCTATTGGTTGAGAGCTTAGGCTTCCAACTGAGAGGTCCAGGGTTCGAGTCTATGTGTATGTGTTGTGTGTGTGAATTTGTCTTAAATGACCTAAATGTCCAAAAAAAAAAATCTCTAATCAATTTCTCCATCAACTTCATTATCACCATGCAATAATATTCTTCTTTGCTCTGATGCTAAAACAGTAACCATAATTATGCGTGTACCCGCAGGTAATTTTCCATACTGTCATCTTCTGAACTTTTCCATGACAGCGTCTTTCAACATCTTCTGTGAGCGACACGACAACCCGATGATGCTTTTAAATGCATTATTTTATGAAAATGAGGATGATATTGCTTTACAATTCACTGTTATCAATATCATTATAGGTGCATTTTGCCATTATCGCGTTTGCTTGAAAGCTCCTGCATCTTCCGTATTTAATGGTTACGTACATTTAATGAGTCTTTTCATGAGTAAATTAGGATGATGACGAAACTAATAATCCAGTCTTATCACGATTAATTACCCTAAGTATTGGCATTAACAGCTCAAATGACGTCATTAAGGTATAGGGATTGCCACAAAGGGCGGTGGATTAGCACGGAAGAGTCATCTTTACTGTAGGAGTTGGAAGGAGTTTTGTTTTGTTTTTTTTTGTTTTTGGTAGAGTGGGGCTTTTGATTTAATGGAATAAAGTAGTTGGGCATGCTGATGTCTATTGGATGAAAATTAACAAATTATTTTAGATATAATTTTTATAAAAATTTAATGGTATATATATATATATATATATATATATATATATATATATATATATATATATATATATATATATATATATATATATATATATATAGTCTTGGAGTATTCATTGCGGTAGAGAAACATAAAGTTTAACATCTTAGTTTTGTACAAAGATCCAACAAGCATATAGATAAAAAGAGAGGGTGCGACATTTACAAGAGACACCAAAATTTTTATGGGGAAAAACCCTGAAAAGGGAGAAAAACCACGGGGCCTAACCTAGTTTGAATGAATCCACTAGTATTTACAGTTGATTACAAATAAGGCCCTTCATTGGAGGAAGACCTTAGCTTGATGTACATTCTATGGAGTACATTACATGGTGGAAATGCAAAGAATCACTGTTGATGTATTCACTTGATCGGAAAGCGTCATAGTCGGCGGGTGATGGAGATCGGAAGGACTGTAGTTGGTGGGCTACGTAAGTCGGAATGACCATAGTCAGCGGGCGACATAGGTCATAAAGATTTTTTTCTGGTGATGGAGTTTGAAAGGAATATAATTTGTGGGCGACTTAAGCCAGAAAGATCGTAGACGGTGGGAGACGAAGGTCATAAAGATCGTTGTCTGGTGACGGAGATCGGAAGGACTGTAGTCATTGGGTGAAATAAGTCGAAAGGACCATAATCGGTGGACGACATAAGTCGGAAGGACCGTAGTAGGTGGGAGACGTAAGTTGGAAGGACCGTAGTCAGGTAGAAGTCCAACGATATGGATATAAGTCCAACATCAGATAGAAAGTTCGACGAATGTCCGATGATGGGCAGAAGCCTAGCATTGGGTAGAAGTCCGACGAAATTTCTGTGACGGGTAGAAGTCGGGCGTCCCACAGGAATTTGACAGCGGGCGGAAGCCTAGTATTGAGAAGGAATCTGATGACGAGAGAAAGTCCTGTGTTAGAAAGGAATCTGGCGACGGGTGCAAGTCCGACATTGGGTAGAAGTCTGTTCGATGGACAGAAGTCTAGCGTCGGATAGAAGTCCTACGACGGGCATAAGTCCAACGTAGGGTAGAAGTTTTGCGTCGGGTAGAAATCCGGCGACGAGAGGAGATCCGGCGTTAGGTAGAAGTTCGACGTCAGTCGGCGACCGAGCAGAACTCCGGCTTTAGATGTCATTCGGGCAAAATTTTGACGGTGATCGAGGAGGTGTCTCTTCTTTCCCTTCTTCGTTCTGTTCTTCCTTCCATTCTCTGCCTCTCTTCTTGCTTCCTTGCTTAATTCCGGCGTTGGCTGGCTGCCAGATGAATCTAAATGGTGTCAGAATCAAGCAATATTAGGCTCGTTTGATTTGGTTTGCTAAGCCGCTCAATTCGATTTTAAGCATGCTATATTTAGAATTTATTTGGTCATTCAATCAATGCCCTAAAGTTTCCAATTATGCTTCGGGCAATTTGGGCACAGATTGGACACGTTTTGATGTCGTTTGATTCATTTTGTTGAGACTAAGTTTTCTAAAATTAAAGTTTTGATAGTCCTGGATTTAATTTCTAAAATTTCCATTTCAAATATCAAATATGCATCAAAATCGTGCCCTAGCAAGACAATTTTTTGGTGATGTATTAATAATAATATATAAGTATTTTGTATGTATTACACTTATTTAAAACTAAATCTTATTATCTAAATCCAATCTTTATCAAATTTTAGTTAGATGTCGTAACCCAATATTTTCCCCAAATTTTATTTTTTAATGTTACAAATGAAAATTGAAAAGGCTAATATGGTAAGTTTAAGGATTCATAAAAAATTTTAACCATTTCTTCAACCTTAATGCATTTTGGAACATTTTTGGTCATAGAGAGATAAAGAGCTTAGCATCTTAATTTTGAACAAAGATCCAACGCGCATATAAAAAAAGAGAGAGTGGTGCAAGAGACATAAGAGACACTATTATTTTTATGTGGAAACCCTTGGAAAGAGGAAAAATCTCGAGGCTTGACTCGGTTGAAAAGAACCAACTAGTGTTTGTTGTTGATTACAAATGAGGCTTTTCCTTGAAGGAAGATATTGGCGCAATATAGCCAATATGCATCATATAAAACACATTACATTGTGGACTTGGAATTGAAGAATCTAGTGAAATTAGAGTTATTCTCAAGAGAATATTGGCTCGTTCGTTTGGCCAACGGGACCATAGTTGGGCAACTATGGTCGGAGGGACTGTAGTTCATGGGCAAGAATGGTCAAAGGGACTGTACGATCGGCGGATGATATAGTTCGGAGGGATCGTAGTTGGTAGGCAATGAAGGTCGAAGTGGAGCGTGATCGGGAACAATGGTGGTTATAGTGGACTATAGTTTGCGGTATGATGATAGTCAGACCAAAATTCAAGGAAGATCAACAGACAAGTGGTGGTCCGATGGTAGTTGATGGTCATGCGATGGTCTAACAATGGTCGATGGGGGTTTATTTATAAATTTTTGAGTGTGACATACCCAGTAAATGTAGAGGAGATTTGGGACAAATTTGAAGTGCTCCATCGGATGTTAATGCATGATCCATGTTGAACACATTGATGCGTTATATTGGTGAGCTTTATCGTAACTTTCTTTTCTCTGCATAGGTTATGTTAATGCATTGCCCTAGCGAACTCCAATCGCAACTTCTTTAACTTCGTCGAAAAAGGTTTCAAGAGTTATAGAATCAGAGTTACGGTATGCAAAGGTGACGATGAGACTGATGGCGTGTAAAGTCATGACGAAATCTACATAGCCTGACAAAATAGTTTACATTTTTGTGGATATTTAAAATTTTAAATACCCTCCATATGATAAATATAACTTGGGTTAATCAGCAAGTTGATAATTCAACTGCTTGAATCCATCACGTTGGTTAATTGTACAAAGACTCATATGAAATTTCTTATGATATATAAAATTAACCGCCGACGCCTCAGAATTTCTTCTATATGAGGGAGAAAAATATGAATTCGTTACAAACTCTTTTTACATTCGTTAAAAAAAAATATTTGGTGTCAGCATCTGACGCATTTTTCATAATTTTTTGTTTTAATTGTGACGCATTATATTTAATAATTCTAATTATGTGTGTTTGATTCATTCAACTTTTTAAGGTTTCATTTGAGATTATTTGTTAACGCTCTATACAATTTAATTTTTTAAAGTCAGTATAAAAATTATTAATTATGATTGTGATATGAAAAGAAAAATAATAAGAAAGCTATCCCAAATAGGGGTGTAAGTGAGCCGAGCCGGCTCGCGAGCCGGCTCGAGCTCGACTCTTTTATGAGCTCGCAAGCCGAGCTTATCGAGCTCGCGAGTCAAGCTCAAGCTCGAGCTCGTTTAGTAAACGAGCTCGCGAGTCAAGCTCAAGCTTAAGCTCGAGCTCGTTTAGTAAACGAGCTCGAGCTCGAGCCGGCTTGGCTCGTGAGCTCGCGAGCCGGCTCGCTTAAATATTAATATTTTTAAAAATAATTTTATTTTATTTATTAAATTTAAATATTTAAAAAATATAATAATAATCACCTAAATTTTATTTAAAAGTGAAATATTTCATATTTTTATAAAAAATTTGTTTAAGTTTTAAAAATCCCGCTTAAAGTTTAAAAATCCCGCCTAATTTTAAAATTTTTTAAAAATCCCGCCTAAATTTAAAAATTCCCTCCCATGGCTGGCGAGCCGGCTCGCGAGCCGGCTCAAGCTCGTTAAAAGTGACACGAGCTCGAGTTCGAGCTCGTTTTCTATCTAACGAGCCGAGCTCGATAAGGGCCAAAACTCGACTCGACTCGACTCGTTTACACCCCTAATCCCAAACGAAACTTTAATTTCTACTTTCTTTTTGTCTTTAATTAATATTTCTCGGAGTTTTAATTTATATAAAAATAATTATATTTGGTTTGAAAAGAAAATATTAAAATTAGAAGATATTTATATAAAAATAGAGAATATTTTTAGTTGTAAAAATTTTATATTGTCATAAAATATTAAATAAAAATAATAATATTCTCAATAATTTTGAAAGTAAAATAATAATTTTTGAAGATATTAAATTAAAACGTTGAGATTCATGATGGTAATTTAAAATTCATGAAAATAATTAATATTTTTAAATATATTATTTATATCCTTTCTGATAATTTGAAAAAATCAGGTTGAAAAATGAAAATACGTTAGCATATTACACAAATATATTCATTGGACAAATGGGCTATTTGGTTTGAAGTTAAAAGAGTTCAAGCCATTCCAAATGGAAGGATTTTTAAAATATAGGTATTTGATTTGAAGTAAAAAAATAATAATAATAAATTTTAAAGCATTTAAAATGCTCTATCTAATTAAATTTTGTTGTATTTAAAAATCGTTAGATTTGACTAGTTCTCAAATACACTACAAATTCTCTGGTATACTGTCACAAGTCATTACCAACTATCATATATGTTGCCGCCACCAACAACTGGATGCTCGTCGCCCATTACTTGCTGGCGGCCACCAACCACTAGCCACCGGCCACCACTGTATATCATTTGATACGATCAAAATAGTCTATATGATGATTTTAATGTTTTCAATTGTAGTTATGATTATTATTTTATGGTTGGAAATATATAGTTAAAATATGAAATAAATATAAACATTTCATAGAAATAATAATACATATTAAATTAATGGAAAATTAACAGGAGAAATCTAATAAAATTTTAGGCATCACTAATGAGCTTTAGTAAAATTTGATAAATAATATATGGCTTTTAAGCAAAATAAATTCTTTTAGACAAAATTAATGTAATATTGTGGCATAGTAGGAAGAGATGATTTATTTATTTTGTAAGATGGAAGAGTTGCTTGATTTTTTTTTTTCGAGAGAGAAAATATGCGGTTTTATGAATTTTTTAGATTTATCAAGTGATAGAAAATTTAAATATTTTAATGAGGATAAATTTGAAATAGATAGATCATTACATGAGATTTATATACACATATTAATCTTTTAAATAAATTCTTTAATTTTTCAAATTATTTTGATATAATTATTCATATTTTTGGATATAATATTTTTGAGATTAAAATAGGGATGGTTTGTTTATAAAAAATCAAAATAATTTATAAATTAATGAATTTAATTTAAAAATTATTATATATATTTTAACCTCAAGTAATGATCTGCCTATTCCAAGTTTATCCTCACCCTGGAGAACAAAATTCCTCTGCCACCAGACAAACGCCCGCGCATCCATAAAGCCGCCCCCTCCCACCTCTCCAAAAAGTTTCAAAGCACCGCTTCATCCTTCCACCTCTCTCTCTCTCTCTCTCTCTCTCAGAAGTCCAGTCATATCTCAGCCGGAAAAGCCCAATCCATTGGCCTGCGGCGATGACAAACCCCGCCACTCAGATGCCGCCGGGCTTCCGGTTTCATCCCACCGACGAGGAGCTCATCCTGCACTATCTCAGAAACCGAGCCCTTGCGTCTCCCTTGCCCGTTTCCATTATCGCTGAGGTCGATATATACAAGTTCGATCCATGGGACCTTCCTGGTTAGTTCTCACGATGCAAATAGTTCCTCAAAAACTTTTTCTTTGATTCAGCCGGAGTGTTGCTCACAACTTGTTCGTTGAATTGCTTCTGTGCAGCGAAGGCGGTGTTCGGGGAGCGGGAGTGGTACTTTTTCAGTCCGAGGGATCGGAAGTACCCAAACGGAGTCCGGCCGAACCGTGCGGCGGCGTCTGGGTATTGGAAGGCAACTGGAACTGATAAGCCTATCATCTCAGGGAATGAGAATATTGGAGTGAAGAAGGCGCTTGTGTTTTACACGGGGAGGCCGCCTAAGGGGCTCAAAACTGATTGGATCATGCACGAGTATAGACTGGCTGACTCACAGAACAACAAAAGTTATAAGCCTATCAGACTGGGAGACCATTCCATGAGGGTAAGTTTCTAATCTTTATTTATTATCTCTTATTCTAATTAAATGTTTTTGCATAAGGACTAGCTATTGTTTTTTGAAAAATATGTTTATGGATGTTATGAAATTTTGTTTCTGATCCGTATGGCAGTTCCTGTTCAATGAACGGAGCCGAGCATGTGCTTGTTCATGTTTATGTTTGTTTATTATCAGCTTGTTCATGTTAATTCGAGGTTGATTCAAGCTTTCCTGTTTGTGTTCAAGCTTTGTTCGTTTAAGTTGATGGATGTTCATGTTTGGTTTGTGTTTGATTCATGTTCGATTCATTTCGTGCTTATCGAGCTTTAAACAAATATGTTCAAAAATGAGTTCTATCGAGCCTACTAACAAACATGTTTGTGAATATTTTTTGCGATTGTTTCGAACTACGAACCAAACGAGCATATTCACGAACATATAAAGTGTTTTTGAGCTATCAAATGAGCCTATTCGCAAACATATCTAGTAAAGGTTTTTGAACTATCAAATAAGTTTGTACACAACACATCTAGTAAGTGTTTTTGAATTACCAAATGAGCTTGTTCGCAAACAAACAAGCTATAATTCTTCTTAGAAGAAAGCTTGTTCTAGAATAACTTATTATTATATTATAAATTATAATATATATAAAATATTTATATTAGATTTATTAAATTTTCGCATCAAATAAGAATCGAGCTTTAATTTTAATGAGCTTCTTATCAAGATTCATATCGAGCATGTTCACGAGCTTCAGACAATGTTGTTCATGAACATAAACGAGTCCAACACATTTGTTCAAGCTTGTTTATTAAAACAACGAGTATTTAAGAAAATGTTCAAGCTTCTTTGATTACTTAATTAAACGATCACGAACGAGCTTATATCGAGTCGAGTCTCAAGTATTTTGTCGAACGCTCAGTTCTTTAGCCCTAATGATATATATATATATATATATATATATATATATATATTTTATATATATATATATATATATATATATATATATATATATATATATATATATATATGTTTTTTCATCATCTATGTCAATAAAGTTCAACATTATCTCTATATTATTAAAAGAAAATGATTTTGGTCCACCATCTTATATTGAGGTTCATATGCTACACAAGCTATGTTATAAATGAGCTAATTTAGGGATATGGGAAGCATTACTTTTTCAATTTTTTTATCTGCTGGCACATTAAAAACATTGATATGATCTATATGATTTTTAGATATATTTTTGAATAGATTAATACTTACATGCTACCCGAACAATAGCTAAAGTTATATAATTTTGCTATATTTTAGCTAATTGAATATTTTTATAGGGTATGTAGTTAAAAAAAATCAAATTTAAGTAACTTTGCGACGTTTGCGTGTAAAGGTTTATTGATTCAAATATCTCATATTATAATTTGTATTTCTACATGTTGTTGCATGCGGAAAGCTTACTTGTGTCAATCGATATTCTTAAAGGGGCATCTTTTTCCTAAGCTAGCTTCATGCACAAATAGAACCAAAATGTCAGTAGCTAGGGGTGTTAATAAGTTGAGCAAAGTTTGAGTTGTCTTGTGAGGCAGCTCATTTATTATGAAAGGAGAAAAATAATTCTGATTGAAACATTTATTATAATAAAATGATGAAAAGAATGAGAAATTAAATGATAAATAATACTAAATCATGATATATGAAAGTTATATAGAAAATTTAAATATTTTAAAAACTTTATACTTGAACTCTTAAATTTTAATATATTATAATTATATTTTATATTAACATTTATTAAATGAGTTGGCTTATAAGCAAACAAGTTCAATTGAGACTAGCTTGAGCTTGGCTGAGCTTATCGAGTTAAGCCTGGGCTGACTTGACTAAGTTATACTCCTAGTTGTATCCCTAGGTGCACTCGATTTAATAACTGACCTTTAAGGTACAATATGATCTGAAATAAAGTCAACAATATTTCCCCTAGATGAAAGGAGAAATCCTTCACCTTACCGGTTCAGGGCGTATTTATTGGTGTTTAAATGATGGTTGCTTTAGTATCGTAGGAAATTATATACTAAAGGATATGTCATTTGGTCTCTTTGATTGTTGCAAGGCCTAAATGCCTCTTTATGAGGAACAATGTGGTCCTTTGGTTGATCAAAGCATGAAGAACCATGCCATACAATCTTTGACATCTATATTGGACAATCATGCTCCTTATGAGGATGAATGAATCGATGGAGGCCCTAAGACCACTCTAGGTTAGTTGTAATGTAAATATGAATCCAACAACCATACTCATTTTGATAGTTTTAAGAGTGATTGTTAATGATGATTATGGTAGAATTTTGAGTGGTGGTGATGGGATGTGCTGTATTTGTATTGATTAGTGAATCAACATGAATGCTAGCATGATCAAGCTCTATGGGAGATAAAAATAGTCATTCTGCCTTACCTTATTGAATGAGTAATTCGACACGAATCACATTATCCTTGATTGAACTATCATGTTCAAATATTGAATCATTAACTTTAATACATGATATTATATTAAATATCAAGTTTATAGTTCCCTTTAATTATTGAAGGCTATCTTGTTCAGATGTTGGATGATATAGGTTCAAGCAGTGGATATTGTAGGTATAATATCAAAACATGAAGGATAACTAAGTAATTACCTATGAAAATCATAATTCCATTCCTTCTACTTATGTATTGACTATAGCTTGCAAAACAGATTGTCTGAGTTACGGTTTGACTAATTGGGTTTGTGAATTCTTTTTTATTTTTCATCGAACGAATAGAGAGTGTGGCAACAATAGATATGGATGAGATGTGACCAATATATTTAGTGTTTATTGGTTGCAACTTCTCGTTTGAGTGGCCAAAAAAGAGGATAGGAAGGGGATTAATTGTTTTTTCTTTGCTTGAAGATTTGGTGAGAGGAATATTCTTGCTATGGATGTTAAGGTTGAATTGAAAGACAAACTTTGATCTTGCTATGCTCTCTACTCCCCTCTTTTGTGAACATTGTTACCACTATATTGTATGGAAAAGACATTATTTCATGACAAAGGTGAAGTCACCTTTCTATAAATTGAGTTGATAAAAAATATACAAGGATAAATCCCATCTAAGGGCTTATTTACGCTGATAAGTAGAAGCTTCTAGAAAACAAGGAAGAATGAGTAAGATTTAAGTCAAAGGACAAAAAGAAAGGACCATGTCATAACTACAAAAGCCTAGACGCTAAAAATATTTCAAATTACTACAAGAAAAATTCAAAGAAAAAGATGATCAAAAAAGCAAATTTAGCTTTGAAGCAACATTGGTTGCTGAGGAGCAGAATTATGCGTCTAATCTAATTTTGAAAGCTACATATTGTTGTATCATTGTATGTCTTCTATTGAAGATTGGATTCTTGATTACAGATACTTTTATCTTATGACTACACTTAGAAGTACACATCAAATCTTGTTTTGATAGCTACATTGTGGATGCTTTTCTCATGTGACTAAAAAAAGTGTTGCAAAATCTATTTTGGTGAATATGAGCTATTCACATCAAAAAGTAATTATTTCCTCTTACAGGACTAAAAGGGACATTAAACCACTTTTGAGATTTGGTTATGAGGATTCCCATTCTTATATAGCTGCTAACACTTTGAGTGCTGTAAAATCTATTTTGGTGAAGATGAGCCTTCTAAATTTTGAGGAAGCTGTTTGTAGATAAAAATCAAGACAATGGACTACTACTTTGATAGAGGAGTTGGAAATGTTGTAGAATGATGATACTGGAAATTTGGTTCAACATCTTAAAGAGAACATTACTATTTGTTTCAAATGCTTATTCAAACACAAAGAAATGATATTGGGTGAAGAGAATAACAAATACAAAACACAATTACTTGCAAAGGGCTATAATAAAGCAGAAAGTGTTGGCTTCAAGGAGGCTTTCTGACATATTGTTAAGCACAAAACTTTATTTTTACTTTGTTGGCAGTGATATTTATGCAAGAGCTGAAGTTGGAATTGTTGGATGTAATGATAGCTTTTTTCCATGGTGATTTGGACTAGAGTATTCACTTGCAATATACATCAAAATTTAAAGTTGTGGTAAAATATGATTAATGTGTCTATTGAAGATATATTAGTTTTAAATGATGATTTAACTCTTAACATGACACAATGAAAAAAATGATTCATGTTGCTGACCCCACATAGTGAGTGAGATAAAGGATTGATTTTGTTGTTGTTGTTGTGTTGTATTGAAGATATTTCTATATGGATTCAAGCATTCTTTCATGAAGTGGTATATGAAATTTGACAATTTCATTATTAGCCATTAGCTTAGGAGAATCTTATTTAATAGTGTGTAACACAAGCATTCCTATAGATGCATATTTTGCATTTTTGCTCTTGTTTGCTGATGATATACATATCACAGTTTCAGAAGCTGATTTAAATGTAGCATTTGAAATGAAAGACGTTGGTGCTGCTAAGAAAATTTGCAGGATGGAGATAATAAAAAATAGAAAGAGACACTTTATCTTAAACACAACAAAGATATGTTGCGAATATGTTAGAAAGATTTGGCTTACTAATTATAAATCTTATCGTTTATCCAGTTGCTAATCATTTTTGTTTGATCCATTACAAAAACATAGTATATGAAAAATTTTAAAGTTATCAACCAATCTATTTAATTGAGGGACTTGGATTTGTTGGACGACAACTCGAGTAATGTTAATTCTTTTCCTTCTACTCGTAGGCTGGTCGTGGCTTCTAAACCAAGCATACTGAGGCTTCATTTGGGACGGCTTACTTAATGCTTCTTAAAGCAACTTTCTTATCAAAAATTAAAAAATTTTATACTAAAAAAATGCTTTAAGAAACAGTAAGAAAGCCGTCCCAAACGAAGCTTGAGTTGTGATTTGAGCAACTGAAGGGGCTGCAGAGTTCTTGTGTTTTTTAGCGAGCAAACAAAGATTATTTAGATGTAGCAAATAAAGAGCATTTAGGTGTAGCAAACGTGAGCCAGATGCAGTTAATTGAGATTTTGTTCAACTGCAATTTCTCCTTTGAGCGATCGAATTTGAAACGGAGAGGATTATTATTATTTTTTTTTTTGTTTTCTCTTTGGCTTTCTTGTGAGAAAGGATGATCCTATTACCATTTTGGTACTCTTAAGAGGGGATAATTTGCCCTCCTCTATTGTAGCAGCTTTTCTTTTAATGGTGCATGGAAAATAAATTATCCAGTTAAATTTAGCCACTTGGGCTTTCGTTTGGGACGACTTTCTTACTGCTTTTTAAAACAGCTTTCTAGCACAAAAATTAAAATTTTGTACTAAAAAGATGCTTTAAAAAGTAGGAAAAAAGTCGTCCCAAACGAAACCTTAATCTTTGTATGGTTCACTAATCATTATATTTTCTTGTTGTGACTAAAGCTGGACGATTGGGTTCTTTGTCGTATCTACAAAAAGAGAAACCACCTCTCACCGTCAATGGTGGATCAAGAGCAAGAAGACTTGTATGCGGAAGATTCCTGTTTTCAGACCACTCAAAGCCAGCTGGGGCATCAGCATCATGGAATCAAATTACCAAAAACTCCATTCACATCAGATTTCCTTGAAGACTATTCATCACTTCTGTCAAACAATTTCAATAATCAACAAGAACTGCCAAAATTTGATAACAATTCACTCATTGGCCGCCCAATTTCAAATCAATCCCTCATAAATCAAAGCACTGAAAGCAGTGGCAATGGCTATTTACACCCACAGTTCTTACAAGCAGAATCACCGATTTCCTTCGCTGTAAAACGCCAATCTGACAACGATTTAGAAGAAAGCAGTGGAACTCTGCAGCCTTTAAAGAAGCAGAACTTCCCAAACTTCTCCAGTCAGTTTGATGGATCACAATACAGTTTGCTAAACCAACCATTCTTCAGCCGGCAATGAGTTCAGATAAATCTGCTTATTAGAAGAAGAAGAAGGTAAAGATAAGTATAGTTTGATTAATCTACATTTTGTATAGTTTGTTTCCATAGGATTATTGCATGGTGGTGTTTACAGAAAAGATAGGACGAAAGCTTGAAAAATATCTTCAAAAGAAATTCTTTTGATAGAACTCAAAGAATGAAATACTGGTAGGGTTGTAGATAGTTTGTATTCTTAGGTTAATTTCTTATATTGAGTTTTAGATTGTTAATTTGATTGTTGTGTGTCTCAATTGTACTAAATAAATGTTATTTTTTAGATTGCAACTGTATTTCACCTTACTATTTTCTTTCTTTACTGTAGCTATGTGAAGGAATACTGTTGAGATAATATAGAATAGCAATAGGATTACTATGAAACTCATCAATCCCTACAAAAATAACTATGATTTTTTTTCTATACTACAATAGACTCAATGAAGCAATTTATTAGTATGTGCGGATGCCGAACGTCGTCCGAAGGACAACCAGAATGCGTCACGTCACCCCTTCGTTGTGTACCGTGGCTCGGTACTGCTCGGTACCGCTGACGTGACTGCATTTGATTCACCTCTAGACATAGAACTGCGTCCAATTTTCACACAAAATAATTTCTCGTCAGCCTTACTGTAGTGATAAGGAGGATTTCATCTTCCAAATTATTAAGATAGAAGACAAAGATGAAGTGACTGGTAATGGGACTGGTTTGAGAATTGAGATAATAACAACAATTTTGTATGCAATATTAGTTTGGTAAAGGAAAAGGATGGCAGAGCATGCTGGCGGTTTATCCTTACTTTTTATATGGATAAGCATTAATTAAGGATTTTGCTTATTTTATAGAATGAATTCTACTTAAAGGCCCAAAATGCTTGCTTGAAATTCCTAATTTACATCATTATTAGGAAATCATCATAATAACACAAGAACAATTTTAGAAGGATAAGAAAGTCTTGGCTAATATTGTGTCTTATATAAGAAAACTATTATTTTGTCGTATTCCAATGACCAATTAACAGAGTAGAGTTATTAGATTTGACCTATGTTAAGACAGATAGAGGTAGATCAAAAAAGCTTAATTAGAAAATATTAGAAATGATATTTTTTTTTATTAGATTTACATGAGACTTTGTCTCTTAACATAACACAATGGAGAAAAAAGATCTATATAGCCGACCCCACGTAAAGGGATAAAGACTTGATGTTATTTTTGTTGCTGTAAATAGTAACCCCGCATTCGATTCCTCTCTCAAGCGGCGCAACTTCTTAAGTGATGAGAAAATACGTGTGGTCCGACACCTGTGGGGTTGTTGCTGTTAGGCCCACCGAGGGATTAGTTACGCTGTCAAACGTCTCCTCTAAGGGAGGTGACAGTGGTTAGATACCCCCGTTCAAAAAAAAAAAAAAAAGAAATAAAATATTAGCCAAGATTTTCTTATCTTTTTTAAATTGTTCTTGTATTATTATGATGATTTCTCAATCCTAATGAGCAATTATAATTTAGTCATTATAATTAGATTCTTGGTTATATCAAATTTGAACAAAAAAAATGAGGAAGTCGGAACTTATTAAAATAAGAAATCGATATCTTACATTGATATACTCAGATGATTTCTCTCAAAATTAGGTATTTAAATCTCATCGAAAGAATCATATCAATCACTTATAAACATTAGATGAAATTTTTATACAATAATATTAATTAATTATATGCTTTGGGTATTTGTTTATAGAATCCTTTTCTTAGATTGGAAGATTTGTTTTAATTTTTAGGTTTATTTGGAATAATTTTCTTGTTACTTTCTAAAGCAACTTTTTCATGCAGACATTTTTGCAGTAAAAATAGTTTTAAAAAATAATAAAAAAATTATCCCAAATGAAATTTGAGACAAACTTTATTCCATATAAAAAAAAATTATATCGTCCACTAGTCGTGGCATTTAAAGAGAGATTATTCTGTGCAGACACCGGACGAGAAAAACCGTTGGTTTTGTCTCTGTGAATAGTAAAAAAGTGTAGCATCAACTGTAAAAGCACAGTGAGCTGCGCTTTTACATTGTTCACAGAGATAAATCAGACGATTCTCTTATCCAGTGTACCCACAGAATAATTCATGGCATTTAAGACCCGGTAACAGGAAAAAATTCTGGATCAAATAAGGCTACAATCCGCTTGATATAAAGGCTACAGTCTGAACACTTCAGTTCTACATCAATTGACTGTATCTTATGTACTATGTATCTGATCCTTTATTCCTAACAGAATATTTCCAATTATTTCAAGATCAATAATGCTACACTATTGAATTCAAAGGTCAATTTTTTAAATAAAGTAATATAATTTCACATCCGAATATTAAGGGGTTGATTGTGAATCCTTTATGGTTTTTTTTTTTAATTTAATTTATATTTTGTAATGAGATAAAAAATTATTTAATATGTTACAGATATGTTTATTTTATTTTTGTTGAATATATTGTATAAGTCAATTTATATGGTGGTGACGGGCCAAAAGGAAGGATAGTAAAGCTGGAGGGAGAAGCTGGAAGTAACAATATACGTAAGGTAGGCAGGCAACCAGTGCAAAACTGGTTGGTGGGGCACGAGGGTAACGAGATGATGCATGAATTATGTGATTGAGATTTCATATATTAAAATTAATTAAAATGCCTTAAAATTATTTTGGGTGCTTAAAAAATAATTTGATTTATTTAAAAATAAAATTGTTATAAAATTCTAATTAAATATTAAAAAAAAATGATGCTAAACAAGCTCTGAACTTTTTCTTCCTTTTTCAGCACAAGCATGTTAATATTTTTTTAAAATTCCATTTTAAATTGGATAGAATTTAAACCATTAACCAAAAAAGGAATAGCTCATGGCAATAAAAAGCTTCTTAGAGCATAAAAGAACTCAAATTATCAATCAATTCAACTCAACAATTATCATAAGCATCTCTCATATCTTACCCCTCATTTTACCTACAAATAACATATTTTAGGCAAATTAAAGAGGTTCCTTCTATTAAAATAAAACACTTCACCACATTGGTTAAAATAAGTTTTTTTTCTTTAAAAAAAAAAAAAAAAATTTAGTAGGTTCAAACTCATCGGACGAATCGAAGAGTTTCTTCGTATCTTTGCCATCTAAATGAGGATAATTGATATCATTTTTTTAAAGGAAGATTTAAGCCTCAAGATATAAATTATGATACCCAGTCACATTCCTTAAATCTAATCAACTTAAACAAAGAAAATTAGCCATCATTTTTCGGGCATATGCAAAGGCAATCAATCACATATACCTCTCCTCATATGTAACTTGTTCAAATGAGAACAATTGATCCCATTTAAATGGACAACTATTGTCTAGCCATGTGGTTATGAACTTAATCTTTTACTCACACTTACTCCTTTATAGGAAAATGCTTGACCTATTTGTTTTAAGTGTGCATGTTAATGTTTGCTACATTTGACAAGAAAGGAATAATTGATTTTTAGAGGTGATGTTCTTAATGAAGATGTTATTATTGAGAAAATCAAATTTGTTATTATAAATTTATAATGAAGAGCAAGAGATGGGGCAATCAATCTGCTTTACCAACTAAATTTGGTAACCTATACTACTAGGTTTTGTGTTTTTTCCATGTGCAATCTCATTCACCCATTGGTGCGTCTGCATGTTGGATTTATTTTTTTGGACTTTGGCCATTATTTGACGATTGTTTTTTCTATCTGCCTAGCTTTTTTACCATCATATTATGTTGTTCGTTGTATTATGTTGTTGGTTTTACTTTTTTCTTAGATTTGTTGGCTTGTGATTGTTGGATTCTACTAATTATGTAATTGCTGTTTTTCATGTGAGTATAATCTTCACTGCGTGGTAGTTTTTTGAGTGGAGCAATGGGATATATTCAGTTGACGCTTTCTTTTTTGCTATTAGATTGCATATGCTCATCACTCAATTGTTGAGGCTTCCCCCATCTCATGGCCCTTCATGTCTCATCGATTATTTTCAAGTGAAACTTTTGTGTTGGATTTATTACCTCATTTTTTTTTTTTTTTGCATTGGGGCAATGATGACAACCCTAATGCAACACATATGTTTCGTGCAACCAAGTGGTATTTGTATTTTTCTTGCAAGAATAGATATTACTTCATTGAGCAGATACTCAGTAAATACATATTGTCACTTTGGAAGGGATTGACGTCTAACTTTTTTCTTGGTTGATGGATATTTTTCTAGGGTTAACTAAGATCTAGCCTTTCTTTTTTTGCATTTTTTTATATTTTCTTATTTATTGCATCATGGAGTATTTTCTTATTCGCGACGATAGAGAAATATAAAGTTTAGCATTGTAGCGTTATACAAAGATCTAACACGCACACAGATGGAAGAGATGGTGTAATATTCATAAGAGACACCAAGATTTTTATGTGAAAAATCTTGAAAAGGGGGGAAATCATGGGGCATGGCTCGGTTTGAATGAATCCACTATTATTTGCAATCGATTACAAATGAGGCCTTTCCTTGGGGAGGGCAGGCCTTGGCTTGATGTACATCATATAGAATACATTACATGGTGTGAATACGAAGAATCATTGTCGACATGTTCGTTTGGTAGGAAGCACCATAATCTATGGGCAACTGAGATTGAAAAGACCATTGTCTGGTGATAGAGGTAGGAAGGATAATAGTAGGCGGGCGATGGAGGTCGGAAGGACCATTGTATGGCAATGGAAGTTGGAATAACTGTAGCGGACTGTAGTCAGCGGCGACGGAGGTCGGAAGGATCGTAGTGAGCAAACGATAGTGGCCAGAAAGACCATTGTTGGAGTGCGACGGAGGTCCAGCATCAATTGGAGGCATTACAAAAGTCCGGTGTTGGTGGTCGGGCAAAAAGATTGGCATCAGTTAGCAGTTGAGCAGAAGTCCGACGTCAGTTGGTAGCCGAGTAGAAGTTAGGCATTAGTTGGCTGTTTGGCAAAAGTCCGACTTTAGTTGGTAGCCAGGTAGAAATCCAACTTCAGTTGGAGATCGGGTAGAAGTCTGACAACATGCGAAAGTTCGACATCGGGTTGAAATTTAGCATCAGGTAGCTAGGAGTCCGACGAAAGGTGGAAGTCCAGCATCGGGTAGAAGTCCGGTGTCGGGTAGAAGTTTGGCGAATGGTGGAAGTCCGGAGTAGGGTAAAAGTCGGACAAAAGTCCTGCTACGGGTAGAATTCCGGCGTCATTCGGAAGTTCGACGAAGTCCAACGAAAGTCTGGCGATGGGCGGAAGACCGACAATGGGCAAAATTCAGACATTGGGTAGAAAACCAACGACGAGCGAAAGATTATTGTCGGTCAGGGGCAGGGAGGTGGTCGAGGAGGAGTCTCTTCGTTTTCTTCCTTCTCTTTTTGGGCCTCCCCCCACTCCCCCCCCCCCCCCCCCCCCCCCCCCACCCCCCCCCCCCCCCCCCCCCCCCCCCCCCCCCTATGTGAAATGAGGGTTTTTATAGTTTTTTTTAAGAGTGGCATGGCCCATAAATAGGAGGAAGATACAGGGTAAATTGGGAGTGGATTGAATTGACGGCCGATGTTGAATCCCTTGATCATGAACAATTTACTGGACATTTGAATGTCTTAATGATATCAGAATTTGACGATCTTGGGTTCATTGGATTCGTCTCGTAAAGCCGCTTGATTCAACTATAAGCACGTCAAGTTTGGAAACTGCATGGTAATCCAAATTATGGATTAAACATTCTAAATGCTCTTCGGGTCTTTGATTTGGACTCATTTGAACTCGTATCGAGTCAAATTTGGTGTCGTTGGGTTTTGTATTTTAGAGACGTTCAATCCGACTGTAATTTAGCTGAAATCAAAATTCATATGGTCTCCGATTTGATTTTTGAAATTTTCAATATTGATTTTGCTTCGAGATTCATGCACGATCTATATAATTTTTTGATGATAAAATGATAAATCAATCTTGATGCTTATTTTCTTATTTTTCACTAGTATTTTTACCTCACCTTGTGAGGTCTGAGAATATCTTATATTTCAATGTACTTATAATCATACTTAGTTTGATGAATAAAAAGTGGAATAGTTCATCAATTTACCAAATAATAATAATAATAATTGTTGCGTCCTGGAATATTCGCGGCGGTAGAGAAATATATAGTTTAACGTCTTAGCGTTGTACGAAGATCCAGCACACAATCAGATAAGTGAGAGGGTGTAGCGTTCATAAGAGACACCAAAGTTTTTTACGTGGAAAACCCCTGAAAAAAGGGGGAAAAACCACGGGGCCTGGCCCGGTTTGAATGGATCCACTAGTATTTGTAGTCGATTACAAATGAGGCTTTTCCTTAGGAGAAGGCCTTAGCTTGATGTACATCTTATGGAGTACATTACATGATGTAAATACAAAGATCTACTATCGACGTATTCGCTTTGTTAGAAGGACTGCAGTTGGCGTGCGACGTAGGTCAGGAGGACCGTAGTCAGCTGGTGACGAAGGATTGTAGTCGGCGGGCGACGTAAGTCAGGAGGACTGTAGTCGGCGGGCGACGGAGGTCGGAAAGGATGTATTCGGTGAGCGACATAAGTCAGGAGGACCGTATTCAACGGGCGACGGATGTCGGAAAGACTGTAATCTGACGACGAAGATCAGTATGACAGCGTCAGGTAGAAGTCCAGCAATGAAAAGAAATGCATCTTCGCATAGACGTCCAGCGGAGTCCGATAACCGGTAGAAGTCCGGCGTCGGGTAGAAGCTTGGCGAAGAGTGAAGGTCCGACGTCGGGTAGAAGTCCGATGTCGTTGGTGGCAGAGGAGAACTCTGGCTTCACTTGGGCGGAGTTTCGGCGTCATGAGGGAATTCTCTTGTAAATTGGGAAGAATTTCAGCATCCCATGGAAGTTGGGCAGAATTCTGGCGTTCTCCCGAAAATCCGGCAGAGTTCCGGTGTCTTCAGGCGGCAGGAAGAGCTCCGGCGGTGGTCGAGGAGGTGAGGAATCTCCTTTTCCCCTTTCTCCTCTCCTTCTTCTCTCTCTTCCCTTTCTTGCTTCAAAACCTATAAATAGGCCCCCTAGGCCTTTAGAAAACTTGCACCTTTTCTTTCTTTCTCCCTCCGGTTTACTGGCGATAGAAACCTACGGGATTTCCTCCTCCCCCTTCGGTTTACTGGCGATAGAAACCTACGGGATTTCTTCCTCCCCCTCCGGTTTACTGGCGATAGAAACCTACGGGATTTGAATGCCATTTGGGCGGAAGTTTGCTGGCGAGCAGAAGTCCGACGATGCGTAGGAGTCTTCCTACGAGCAGGAGTCTGACGACAAGGAGGAGTCCGACGACGAGTAGAAGTCTGCTGGCGAGCAGAAGTCTGACGTCGGGTAGGAGTCCGCTGACGAGCAGAAGTCCGACGTCGGGTAGGAGTCCGCTGACGAGCAGAAGTCCGACGTCGGGTAGGAGTCCGCTGACGAGCAGAAGTCCGACGACGAGTAGGAGTCCGCTGACGAGCAGAAGTCCGACGACGAGTAGGAGTTCGCTGACGAGCAGAAGTCCGACGACGAGTAGGAGTCTGCTGGCGAGCAGAAGTCCGATGATGCGTAGGAGTCTTCCTACGAGCAGAAGTCTGACGACAAAGAGGAGTCCGACGACGAGTAGAAGTCTGCTGGCGAGCAGAAGTCTGACGTCAGGTAGGAGTCCGCTGACGAGCAGAAGTCCGACGTCGGGTAGGAGTCCGCTGACGAGCAGAAGTCCGACGTCGGGTAGGAGTCCGCTGACGATCAGAAGTCCGACGACGAGTAGGAGTCCGCTGACGAGCAGAAGTCCGACGACTTGTAGAAGTCTGTTGGCGAGCAGAAGTCTGACGATGCATAGGAGTCCGCTGACGAGCAGAAGTCCGACGACGAGTAGGAGTCTGCTGGCGAGCAGAAGTCCGACGATGCGTAGGAGTCTTCCTACGAGCAGAAGTCTGACGACAAGGAGGAGTCCGACGACGAGTAGAAGTCTGCTGGCGAGCAGAAGTCTGACGTCAGGTAGGAGTCCGCTGACGAGCAGAAGTCCGACGTCGGGTAGGAGTCCGCTGACGAGCAGAAGTCCGACGTCGGGTAGGAGTCCGCTGACGATCAGAAGTCCGACGACGAGTAGGAGTCCGCTGACGAGCAGAAGTCCGATGACTTGTAGAAGTCTATTGGCGAGCAGAAGTCTGACGATGCATAGGAGTCCGCTGACGAGCAGAAGTCCGACGACGAGTAGGAGTCTGCTGGCGAGCAGAAGTCCGACGATGCGTAGGAGTCTTCCTACGAGCAGAAGTCTGACGACAAGGAGGAGTCCGACGACGAGTAGAAGTCTGCTGACGAGCAGAAGTCTGACGTCAGGTAGGAGTCCGCTGACGAGCAGAAGTCCGACGTCGGGTAGGAGTCCGCTGACGAGCAGAAGTCCGACGTCGGGTAGGAGTCCGCTGACGATCAGAAGTCCGACGATGAGTAGGAGTCCGCTGACGAGCAGAATTCCGATGACTTGTAGAAGTCTGTTGGCGAGCAGAAGTCTGACGATGCATAGGAGTCCGCTGACGAGCAGAAGTCCGACGACGAGTAGGAGTCTGCTGGCGAGCAGAAGTCCGACGATGCGTAGGAGTCTTCCTACGAGCAGAAGTCTGACAACAGGGCGGAGTCCGACGTCGGGTAGAAGTTCAACTTCGAAGATTCGTCGACGAGCAGAAGTCCGACGACGAGTAGAAGTCTGATGAAAGGAAGAATTTTGGCGTCGTGTAATAGTCCGTCGAAAGTCCTGCAAGGCAAAAGTTTAGCGCAGGAGGAAATTCAAAATCGGGAAGAATTTTAACATTATGGAGAAGTCAGATAGAAGTCTATTGACAACATTCTAGCGACGTTAACCAAGGATGTATAATCTATCCAATGTTGTTTGTCAGAGCCTTTGCTCGATGATGTTAACCGATATTGGATCTACTAATGATGTAAGACCTATCCGAGGTTGTATGTCGGAGACTTTGCTCGACGACGTTAACCTGTGTGGAAGAGATCGAGAGAATCCCCCAAGGATGTAGGACCTTTCCGAGGTTGTATGTCGGAGCCTATGCTCGACGACGTTAACCTGTGTGGAAGAGGTCGGGAGAATCCACCAAGGATGTAGGACCTTTCCGAGGTTGTATGTCGGAGCCTTTGCTCGACGACGTTAACCTGTGTGGAAGAGGCCGGGAGAATCCACTAAGGATGTAGGACCTTTCCGAGGTTGTATGCCGGAGCCTTTGCTCGACGACGTTAACCTGTGTGGAAGAGGCCGGGGAGAATCCACCAAGGATGTAGGACCTTTCCGAGGTTGTATGTCGGAGCCTTTGCTCGATGACGTTAACCTGTGTGGAAGAGGCCGGGAGAATCCACCAAGGATGTAGGACCTTTCCGAGGTTGTATGCCGGAGCCTTTGCTCGACGACGTTAACCTGTGTGGAAGAGGCCGGGAGAATCCATCAAGGATGTAGGACCTTTCCGAGGTTGTATGCCGGAGCCTTTGCTCGACGACGTTAACCTGTGTGGAAGAGGCCGGGAGAATCCACTAAGGATGTAGGACCTTTCCGAGGTTGTATGCCGGAGCCTTTGCTCGACGACGTTTAACCTGTGTGGAAGAGGATCGAGAGAATCCCCCAAGGATGTAGGACCTTTCCGAGGTTGTATGTCGGAGCCTATGCTCGACGACGTTAACCTGTGTGGAAGAGGTCGGGAGAATCCACCAAGGATGTAGGACCTTTCCGAGGTTGTATGTCGGAGCCTTTGCTCGACGACGTTAACCTGTGTGGAAGAGGCCGGGAGAATCCACTAAGGATGTAGGACCTTTCCGAGGTTGTATGCCGGAGCCTTTGCTCGACGACGTTAACCTGTGTGGAAGAGGCCGGGAGAATCCACCAAGGATGTAGGACCTTTCCGAGGTTGTATGTCGGAGCCTTTGCTCGACGACGTTAACCTGTGCAGAAGAGGTCGAGAAAATCCACCAAGGATGTGAGACCTTTCCGAGGTTGTATGTCGGAGCCTTTGCTCGACGACGTTAACCGATATGGAAGAAGTCGGGAGAATCCGCCAAGGATGTAAGACCTTTCCGAGGTTGTATGTCGGAGCCTTTGCTCGACGACGTTAACCTATGTGGAAGAGGTCGAATCGAATCCCCCTGGGATTGATTTTGCTTTGATTGGGAGGGGGCGAACGCCGCGTATATCCCGAATCGAAAGTGAAGAAGGTCTATCTTTAGACCGTTACTGCCTTTTTGAGGTCGAGGTTAAGACCTTGCCCGATGAGTAGAAGTCCAACAAGGGACTGTATAAAGCTTGCAATTGATTTGAAGTATCCTTACATTTGCTCGGATATTCCTGAAATATCAACTTGATGTTGAAGGTATTGGAGGATCTATTTGACCATGGTTTGAGTCAAAGTTGCCCCCCCAGTCCGCATATGCTTCTTATGATATTGATGCTATGTGTGAACTTTTGAGATTGGAGCCAAAATTGCCCCCCAGTCGGGAACCACTTTCCCACAGACGGCGCCAAACTGTTGCGTCCTGGAGTATTCGCGGCGGTAGAGAAATATAAAGTTTATCGTCTTAGCATTGTACGAAAATCCGGCACGCAATCAGATAAGAGAGAGGGTCTAGCATTTATGAGACACCAAGATTTTTACGTGGAAAACCCCTGAAAAAAGGGGGAAAAACCACGGGGCCTAGCCCAGTTTGAACGAATCCACTAGTATTTGCAGTCGATTACAAATGAGGCCCTTCCTTGGGAGAAGGCCTTAGCTTGATGTACATCTTATGGAGTACATTACATGATGTAAATACAAAGAGTCATTGTTGACATGTTCGTTTGGTCGGAAGGACCATAGTCGGCGGGCGACGTAGGTCAGGAGGACCGTAGTCAGCTGGCGACGGAGGATTGTAGTCGGCGGGCGACGTAAGTCAGTAGGACCGTAGTCGGCGGGCGACAGAGGTCGGAAAGACTGTAGTCGGCGGGCGACATAAGTCAGGAGGACCGTAGTCGGCGATTGATGGAGGCTGGAAAGACTGTAGTCGACGGGCGACATAAGTCAGGAGGACTGTAGTCGGTTGGCGACGGAGGTTGGAAGGATTGTAGTCTGACGACGAAGATCAGTAGGACAGCGTCAGGTAGAAGTCTAGCAAAGGAAAGAAATGCATCTTCTCATAGACGTGCAGCGAAGTCCGATAACCGGTAGAAGTCCGGCATCGGGTAGAAACTTGGCGAAGAGTGAAGGTCCGACGTCGGGCAGAAGTCCGACGTCTTTGGTGGCAGAGGAGAACTCCTGCTTCACTTGGGTGGAGTTTCGACATCAGGAGGGAACTCTCTTGTAAATTGGGAAGAATTTCAGCATCCCATGGAAGTTGTGCAGAATTCCCGCGTTTGCTGAAAATCCGGCAGAGTTCCGGCGTCTTCAGGCGGCAGGAAGAGCTCCAGCGGCGGTGGTCGAGGAGGTGAGGAATCTCCTATTCCCCTTTCTCCTTTCTCCTTCTCTCTCTCTTCCCTTCTCTCTTCACTTGAGCCCCTTTGGTGTAGAATGAGGGCTCTATTTATAGTTTTTCTGGAGTGGCACAGCCCGTAAATAGGCGTGAGATCAAGGGCGAATTGGGAGTGATCCGAATGGACGGCCGATATCGAATCCTTCGATCATGCACCGTTCGTTGGACATTTGAAGGCCTTAATGATTTCAGAATTTGATGATCTTGGGCTCGTTGGATTCGTCTCGTCGAGCCGTTCGATTTCGAGTATATAAGCTCGTCAAAATCGGAGACCGTTTGGTAACTCAAATTGCGGTTTGAACCTCCCAACAGCGCTTCGAACCTTTGATTCGGACTCATTTGGGCTCGGATAGGGTTGATCTTGGTGTCGTTGGGTTTGTATTTCCGAGACGCTCAGTTTGACTGTAAGCTCGCTGAAATCGGAGTTCATATGCTCCCGAAATTATTTTTTGAAGTTTCCAACTAGGTTTTTGCCTTGAGATTCGTGCCCGATCAAGATGATTTTGCGATGACGTATCAATAATAATAATAATACTTAGAATAAGATAGCATAAAACAATATAAAATAGAATTGAATACCGTGTTTTCTAGAAGCACCAAACGCATTCCGGTAAAAAAAAAAAGGAAATATGTCAAAATCACTCGACCAACGGCTCTAAACAGTATAAAGCACTTAAATTGAATCAATTGATTGCGTGAATTCTATGCTATTCTATTCTGCTGTCGTGCTTTGAATAATGTCTTTAGAAGCCATTTGGGCTTTCCTTCTGTGTTTCATTATATATATAATCTTCCTGTGTGATTGAGGAAATTGAGTTTTGCAACATAGAAATCAGTATTAAAATTTTTTCAAAACAGTACAAAAATACAGTTTTATGAAAAGTAGTTTTACATACAAATAATAAATAAAAAATAGCTTCATGTTTTCGAAACAGAAACAACAAAAATGAGCCGCCTCAAACGAGGGCTTGATCGTTTAGGACAGCTTTTTTACTATTTTTTAAAGTAAATTTAGTATAAAAATTAAATTTTTTTTACTAAAAAGCTCTTTTAAAAAGCAATAAAAAAGAAATCACAAACGAAAACTTAATGTTTCTTAAAGCATCTTTTAAGTACAAAATTTAAATTTTTTACTTAAAAACTATTTTAAGAAGAAGTAAGAAATTTATCCCAAACGAAGCCTTTGAATCTGTATGGACAACTGTAACCAAATAAATATTATGATTGCAGTCTAAAACTCAAAATAATAAGAAAGTTATTGCAAACAAAATCTTAATGTAGATGAGCCTATTATACTTTATAATTAAATTTACCCATATTTTAAATAAATATTTTATCATCTTAGAATAATAGATCAAATATTTATTTTTTCTCAAAAAAGCTTATATGCTATGTATTAGCAACACCAAAATTTTCGAATATTACGAGCCAGCTCTATTATCCTATAAAATAAAAATGATGAAGTAATTTTAAATAAAATATCCTGATTAAAATTTGATCAATATAGATTACATAATTATTTTATTTAAATTTGAATAAGATTATTTTGGCCTAAATTTTCTCTGAGATTTTTCCTCCAAACATTCAGATCACATTTTGAAGCCTCAATTAGTTTCCCCTTAGGAAGCAAAATCCAGTAGTCCTGAATTATGGGAAGCATTACCTCTCCTTCTAATTTAAAAAATCCTAATAATTAAAAAATGCAAGAGAAATTCAAGTTGAATAAGCAACCTCCCTCTCATAGTTAGTTATACAAAGAACTTGAAACAAGTAAGGTGGCCAAATTATTTATATTTCCAGAAATAGATTATTGAAATAAAAGAAAAATAAAGCAGAGTTCCACAAGGAACGTTTGATATATATTTTCCTCTATGTAAATTAATTATTGGGAAATCATTATTCTATATGAGCAGTCGTATGTTGTTTGTGCTATACGGAATAATATGAAGAGGAATTAATTTAAATATAGAAATTGTGTAGCTCTGAATACGATTATCATTAATGTTTAAACTAATCTTAAATCTTTATTAAATATTTCAAATGGGATTTTAATTATTTTTGTGTTTGGTTTGATGAAAAAAAATTTAAAGTAATGTAGTGTAAATGTTTATATTTCATTTTGAGGTAAACAAAACTGACACAGTTTTAAGCGAGAACGTTTTACATCGCAAGCAAATTTGCTTGACCGCCGACCACCGCTGAATGATACTGGCCACCTCTGCTTGCCTCAGGCCACCACCGCTGACAAACACCGACCACCTCCACCTGCATTAGAACACCATCGTTGGCCACTGCAACGTCCGTCGGCGACTACGACCGCCGCCGCCGCCGCAACTACCCTCTAGCCACCACCGCCCCCACCCTTCGCCACCACAAGTGCCGCCCTTAGGCCACCGTTGTGGCTGAGCCAGTCACCACCACCACCACTACCACCCTTCGGCTACCATCGCCCCCACTCCGACCTCTGCCACTAATCGTTATTTTTAAATTTTACATCACATTCATTTTACTTCAAATTAAATAAAAAAATTATTCATCAAAATTTACTTTCTAAATTAATTCTTTTAACATATATTTCTTTTTTAATCAACCAAGTGGCCCCTAACAACAAGTAGAAATATAATGAGAATAGAAGCTCGTACAATCGTTACCTAGAATAAAACGAACAAGTGGAAGTTCATGGGCCTATATACCTAACCCACTGACGAACTTGGGCACTAAAAAAAGGCTATATTTTATTGATGGACTGCTATAATTATGCATTGGGCTTTTTTATAATCTGTGTTAAACTAAGGGGGATTGTACAAGCAATTCTAAGAGGTTTTCTCTTTGTGTATGCGTTGTGTGTGTGGTTTGCCTTAAATGGCCTAAATTGCTACTAGAATTTATTTCTCCTTTCTACTGAATTTCTTAACGCAAAACTTCTCATATAATGAGGTTGGAGACAAAAAAAAATTTCTTAATAAAGATACAAATTGATTTTCAAATTACTCTCAATATTTTTTGCGTGATTATTTTTATTTTCTATTTAATACTTTATAGTGAAATAATGTTTTAATCTTTTAAAAATATTAAAATTTATTTTTAATAATTTATTAGTTATATTAGAAACAAATTTATAATTACCTTATTTCACTTTAAATATTTAAGTATTAATTTTATTTAAAAAGAAAATTTTAATATATAAATTGATACATCATTAAAAAATATCTTGATCAGGCACGAATCTCGAGGCAAAATCAAGTTAGAAACTTCCGAAATTAAAATTAGGACCATCCGATCTTCGATTTCAGCAAACTTGTAGTCGAACTAAACGTCTCGGAAATACGAGCCCAACGACACCAAAATTGACTCAATCCGAGCCCAAATGGGTCCGAATCGAGGACCCGAAGCACTGTTGGAAGGTTCAAACCATAATTTTGATTACCAAACAGTTTCCAAATGTGACATGCTTATAGTTAAATCGAGCGGCTTCATGAGACAAATCAAACGAGCCCAAGATTGCAGAAGTCTAGCATCATTAAGACCTTCAAATGTCTAGCAATAATCCATAATCAAGGGATTCAACATCACATGTCCATCCAAACCACTCCCCATTTACCATTGATCCTCCTCCTATTTACGGGCCATGCCACTCTAATAATTTTATAAATAAACCCCTCCTCCCTCTTGAAAAGGGGACCTAATCCCAAGGGATTCAAGATAGAGATCGGAAATCGCTCTTACCTCCTTTCTCCTCCTCGACCACCGCTTGAGTTCCGACGAACCACCGCCTGACGTCGTTGCTCTACCGGACCACCACGTGAGGCCCTGAACTCCATCGGAGCACCACTTGATGCCCTAAACTCCACTGGACTACCACTTGAGGCCCTGAACTCCGCCGGACCACCTCTTGAAGCCCTAAACTCCGCCGAAACACCACTTGAGACCCTGAACTCTGCAGGACTACCACTTGAGGCCCTAAACTCCGTCGGAAACATCACTTGAGGCCCTGAACTCCGCTGGACTACCACTTGAGGCCATCACCTCCGCCGACCCACCACTTGAGGCCTTGAACTCCGTCGGACCACCACTTGAGGCTCTGAACTCCATCAAACCATCACTTGATGCCCTCACCTCCACCAGACCACTACTTGAGGCTCTGAACTACTCCGCCAGACCACCACTTGAGGCCCTGAACTCCGCTGGACCCCCACTTGAGGCCCTGAGCTCTATCGGACCACCACTTGAGGCCATCACCTTGTCCGGACCACCACTTGAAGCCCCGAGCTTCTCCAGACCATCACTTGAGGCCCTCACTTCTGTCGGACCACCACCTGAGGCCCTTACTTATATCGGACCACCCCCTGAGTTCTGGGGTTCTGCCGGACCACCACTTCCGCTCATACATATGCCGGACCGCCACCTGAGGCCCAGAATTCTGCCAGACCACCAAGTGATGACGAACTAGCATCCTTGTTTGTCACTATATTTCAACTTTACAGTCGACATTTGTAATCTGATCACCCTCAAGGATGATAGCCCGTTGTAACCTACTCGAATTCTAGTGGAATCATTTTCTACTGGGCCAGGCCCCATGGTTTTTCCCCGTTCTAGGATTTTCCACGAAAAAAATTCTTATGGTCTCTATGTGAGCTGGATATCTCTGCAACGCTAAGACGTAGGACTCTAACTCTATCGACGTGTATATTCTAACCCGCATTATATATATATATATATATATATATATTGGATTTAATTATAGTTTAATTTAAAATTAGTAAAAACCAATTCATGGATGACCACTATGGCCCAGAGGATTGGCTTTGAATTCAAGGGACGTCATCTTTTGATTTCAAAGGGTTGTGGGTTTTTATTCCTAGGTCTTTCTATTAATGGGCTAGAGGGGCCCATTCTCCCAAGACCCTAACTCTAGATCTACCAGTGCATCTGTATACTAGTGAACTTGTTTTATGCAATCTCCTTTATCATTTTGGAGAGGAACTATTTATGTTGCCCTTTGTTGATATCATTTATAATACTTTTGGATTCCTTTCACTACTACCACTAACGGAATACTAATCCAACTATCTTCAATAGATTGTATGCTTTCTCTACACCACTTTTCGAACACATCATATACACGTCCATTAGAAGAGTAAGATAACTATCTTTAGTGGCATCCACGACACTTGCTTCACCTTGCTTGCTACTTCATGTCATGTTATCTTCACCGCTTGAAGGAAGACCATTTTGGCCACCCATAGTATAGGTGTTCACGATATGAAAACTCCATCCGAACCCAATTCAAAAATTTTGGGATAGTGTCAACCCGTTTGAGAAATTGTACAAGTTTGGGTTTGAGATTTTGATTCGTTTGTAAAATCGGATTGGGTTCGGGTTATCCTGGAAACCAGAAATCAACCTGGGTTGGCCAAAAGTGTCACGCTTATCGGTGTTGTCCCGTGACCGCATCTGGTTGAGTCGCTCGTCACTGTCATCCCTCGCAGCCTAGCTGGCAGACCAGTGCTGCCTACTCGTTGGCGTCACCCCTTGTGATCTAAGATCGCATGGTGTTAGTTGCCTGCCACACTTGCGCACTATCAGCGAGCCCTGTCGTGCTCGCAAAACCGCGTGAGGCTGGTTGTGTTTGTCGGGTCCTCTCAGGTTGACCCGTACTCGAGGCGGATCGAGTTCAGGTCTGAGAATCTAACCTATTTTTTTTTAAAAAAAAAAGAGTTGGGTTCAGATCAGATAAAGTAGTGTCGAATTCAGCTCGCTCAATCTATCGCCCTTAGGCCATACAACTTTCACTTTTCATTAAATCTATGCCATGGTACCTAGCCTTTTTAAGTAACCACTATTTTGTGTATTAATAACAATTCAATTTCCCTTGCATTATATTGGCACCTCTAAATTTGAGGAAAGGTGGTCAAATGTAACTCATAACTGCTATTAGTAGAAGTTAATCCAATTATGAATAACCACATAGTTTATTTTTTAATGATTTTCTTATGCTTAAAATCTTATCCAATATATGCTTATTTAATTATTTACTTCTTTAGTTATATGTGTTGTCATTCGGTCATAACTAAGATAAAGTTTAAAGAGATAATTTTACGAACTTCTAAATTAATTATCTAATTAACTATTGCGAACTTTATTTACATTGTGATGTATATAATTTCATATTTCAATAAAATGAAGTCAAATAATTCATTATAAATTTATTTATTTTTTTTAATTATAACATTCTGTTCAAGTTAATTAAAAAATACAATATCATATAATTTTTTTTATAATAACAACTCTTAAAAAATAAAAAAACAACAAAATGGATCTCAAATTTAAATGAAAAAAATTAAGAATATTTTAAAATTTAAAATTTGTGCCCACATGAAAAAATTTTACCTATGTCCTATGCCACTAAACATGAACAATGTAACCTGAGAAAAAAAAAAACTGTAACCTGCTTCAGATGATCCATAAAACGTGTTAAATGAAGGCAGCTAATATTAACGTACTGTAAATGGGCCGAAGCAAGCAGAATCTGAGCCAGGCTAAAAAGGCCGAACAGAGAGAACCAAAATCCTCGATCTACTAAAAATGGGTAGCAATAAAAAAAGAAAAAAAAAACTTTCAATAAAAAATATATATTTCATTATTTTTTAATCAAATATTTTTAGATTATCTTAAATATCTTTCTTTTTATGAGTAATTAAATTTTTTATTTGATTTACGTACTCTACAATATGAAATTAAAATACAGCTCACTTTGATCTATTGATTTGAATTTTGATGATCAATTAAGAGATTTTATGTTTAAATCTTACATATGTCATGTGTAGATGAATTTGTACTAATTGGCTCATTATTATGGCATATAAATGTTTAAAGAATACTTCGTGATCGAGGGAATTCATATCAGTCGTCCAAGGAGCACTCAAAACTTGCCCTAAATTATCTTAATATTTATTAAGCATGCCACTTCAAAAAAAACTATAAATATAATCTTATTCTTGACATTGTGTGTGTGTGTGGGGGGTGTGGGGGGGGGGGGGGAGAGAGAGAGAGAGAGAGAGAGAGAGAGAGAGAGAGAGAGAGAGAGAGCTCAAAAGTCCCCCCACAAAAAAAAGTGAAAATAATACAAATTAGTACAAATTCATTTACATATCTCATGGAGATGAACTTTCAAAATTAAATTTGGGACATCCAAACCTCCTATTTCAGCAGACATATAGTTAGATTAAACATCTCAGAGAGACGAACCCAATGTCACCAAATAGCCCAATTCGAGCCCAAGTGAGTTCATATTAAAGGACTAAAAGATACTTAGAAGCTTCAGAGCACCATTTGGATGATCAATTGATATCTGAACATGACTTGTTTATAGTCGAATTGAGTGGCTGGATGAGTCGAATCCAAAGAGTCCAAGATAACTTAATTCCAACATTATTATGGCATATAAATGTTCAAAGAATACTTCGTGATCGAGAAATTCTTATCAGTCATCCAAGGAGCACTCCAAACTTGCCCTAAATCTTCTTTATACTTATTAATAAAACCACTTCGAAAAAACTATAAATACACTCTTATTCTTGACATTGGATAGGGGGGTGGGGAGAACTCTCTCTCTCTCTCTCTCTCTCTCTCTCTCTCTCTCTCTCTCTCTCTCTCTCTCTCTCTCGTATTCTTCAATTAGCACCACCAGTCGTCTGATCTCTTCCTAACAACCGACCGTCACTGGACTTTCTTTTTTCGTTGGCTGCCACTTGATCTCTTCCCAACCAATGACTGTCATTAGGCTTTTCTCATCTCCGTTGATTACCTCCGGATATCCAAACATCTCTGGACTTATGCCCATCTACTAATTATCATCACATCACCAAACATCATTGAACTTTTGACCGTCTGCTGATTATCTACTGATTATCATCGGATCTCCAAACATAATCGTACCTCTATTCCAAACATCTATGGACTTCTGCCCATCTACTAATTATCATCAGATCTCCAAACATCGTCAAATTTCTTACCGTCTGCTGATTATCACCGGATCTCCAAACATTATCGAACCTCTATTGAACATTCTTCTAACTATTGATACATGATTCCTAGTAGCTGTCATTTAGTCAATACTGAGAGTACCTGTCTAAAGTTAGCAAATTCTCTAATATTTTGTTCCATTACTGTCCTTGAGTTAAGGGATGTGTCAACTTTTGTAATCAGTTGAAAAGAGTGGAATCGTTTCAATTTGTCAAAACCATGTGTTTTTTTTTCATAATGTTTCTTTATCATTTTATGTTTGTGCGCTGAGTTTTTATACATTGCTAAGACGTAAAGTCTTTCACTCTATCGTTACAAATATCTCATTGCGCAAAAATTTTATAAATGATTTTTCTTATTCAAAATATGTTTTATTTCAATCTCTTATTAATGAATCTATTTTAATGGGCTTGAAAGTTTTTATAATCTATATGTTCAACTTTGAATTTGATTTTGAACTCTTTTTTTTTCTAACATAATAGTAAAACATTAAAAATGATTTCAGAATAATATTATAAATATTATCTACTTATTAGTAATCAAATAAGCCTTAATAGTAAGCCCATGAAAAAAATTAATATCTAATTTCTTATAGCCGAAGAATAGAAACTCTTAAATTTCAGCTTCAGATAAAATATGTTTCCATTTCCAAATGACCACCAGTTTAAGTACTAAAATATATGAGCGGTTTGGGAAGTTCGGTCTTTGTAAAGAACTTTTATTTGGTCCGGTGTAAGGATGCAGAGGAACATTCGGTCGTAGGCAAAATCCCGCCTATATCGAGGTGTACCGAGTTTTTTGGTAAAAAAATTTATTTTTTTTATTAAAATGCTGTTTTAAAATCCACCCCAAACAAAGCCTAAATCTTGCTTGTTAAAATATTTTTTTTATTGCTGATCTTTCATTAAAATTGCCTTTGCTTCAAATAGTTGATTTTGAATTTTTTTTTTGTTATCTATAAGAGTTAGTTTGGTTTGACAAAGTTTTGATAGGGTTTTTAATGGTATTTTTTGTTTTATATGAACTCACTTTAAATATTTATGTAAGTTATTTATTATTTCATTAATTTTAAGTTATTTTATTATTAATATTGTTATAATAAAATAATATTCTAAAAATTAAAATTCGCTTCGCTACGCATCTCGCTCCTCTTGCATCGTGTGCCACGTCTCACATCCTACTCCTACTCGCTACCCTGCATCGTATATTCGCACAGCGTGTACGCTCTTACCCATGTGGTTGTACCGCATGACTATATATGCCCTCACGGCACCGCGTCCTGCCCAGTTGCACTCTGAACTTCTCTTCCTCGGTTCACGAGTCTAGTCGTGTTGACCTGAATTTGGGGTGGGTCAGATCTAAGTTTAGATTTTTGATCAATTTGTGCAACCATGTCATGTTCAGGCTGAAGCAGTCGAGGGTGGATCAATTTTGGATTAGATCTAAACGCGACCGAAAATCCATTTTGACACCCATAATATAAACTAAATTTTCAAGATTTATTTGGGATAACTTTCTGACTATTTTATTTTTAGACAATAACCACAATTATACTTAATCATTGCTTTTTTACTATTTAAAAAAAAAATAGTGAAATTTTACTTTCTACAATCATAGCAATTAATTTATTTTTTTCACAATAACTTCACAATTTATTTTATAAAATATTATAATCATCCTAAACAAACTCCAAATTTCAATTTTTTCTTAAAACTCAGCCAAAAAAAAATCAACCTTAATCCTTACTGAAAAATTCAATTAAAAAAACTCTTTGAGATAACTTTGCATCCAAAATCATATTCCTTTTATTTATTCTAAAAGGATAAGCACTCCCCAATGCGTCGCCCTCACCAGAAGAAATTTTACTTTCTTTCATATATTGTTTTTCTATACATAAAAAGAAGTGTAAAAAGGAATCGCCACATACTTACTGGCTGACACAAGCACGAGAAAAACATTCGAGGCCCGAGGGCTCACCTTATTATAATATTTATCTATTAATAAATATAAAATAAGGGAGATTTACATATATACCATCTTATATTATTCTATTTACGTATTTAAAATTAAAAATTTTAATTTTATATACATACCTACCCACAAACACAATCAATTTCATATCAAATATGAGTTGGTATCTAGAAAATGAAATATATGAGTGGTAGGAAAGAAATATTAGTGATATATTTGATATTAAAATAATATAGGGTGGTATGCATGTAATCTTAAAGTTTTAGATATTAGATATATAAATAGAATGTTATAAAGTGGTATGTATGTAAATTTCCCATACAAGAAATAAAGATAGTACCAATTGGCAGGTTTCATGACTTTTTTACCCTTCTAGGCCGTGAATCACCAAACTTTGAAATTGTCACTTTTACCTTTACTTTTCTAAACACAATCGATTACTGGGCCATAGACGTTGCTATCCAGAAGAAGAGGTCTCGGCGGGGCTGCAAATAAATCAAGCCTGAGGCGAGTATATGAGTGTTCATGTTTGAGTTCGTTTATCATTAGCTTGTTCAAGTTCGGTTCGTGTTTGATTCGAGCTTTTTTTGTCTGTGTTCATGTTTGATTCGTTTAATTTAAGAGTGTTCATATTTTGTTCATGTTCGATTCATATTTGGTTAGTTTAATGCTTATCGAGCTTTAAACAAACAAGCCTTAACGAGCTATGTTCGTGAACATGTTTAACAAACAATCTATTGAACAAACAAACATTAAATTTGTTCGTGAACAGCTTAAACAAACAATCTAGCAAATATAGACAAATGTGAAATGTCTTTTGTTCAAAAAATTAAATTTATAATAAAAACAGTTCTCTATTTAAAATGAAAATATGATTAATCTATATGAATATATTCTTAAATGAAACTTACCTGTTGCATTTCTCTCCATTTGAGTTTTTATCGAGCTTTTTATCTAGCTTAATGTCGAGCTTGTTCACGAACTTCAAATGATGTTGTTCATGAACATAAATGAACCGAACACATTAGTGTTCAAGCTTGTTTATTTAAGGATCGAGTATTTAAAATGTTGTTCAAGTTTGTTTGTTTAGTTAGTTAACGATCACAAATGAGCTTTAATCGAACTGAGCATTGAGTAGCTCGTCGAACGCTTGGTTTGCTTGCAGCCCTAGGTCTCGGCCACGTGGAGCAAGAGTCTCTGTGCCGAGAATGCTTTGGATGTTTGGATTTAATTTTCATAATCTTGATGTTATTTATTTATTTTTTAAGTATTCATACCTTAGTTATTTTTCATTTTTTTAATATTTCTTAGCCCAATATTTATTAAATTATATTATAATTCTTGTTTGATTTTTTTTTTAACTTTTCGGGGGAGCTAATTTACTATTTTCATATATTTTGATTATTTCAAAATTACATTGTAAATTTTTATTCATATTTTGATTAAGAAAATTGACTAGATTGAACTTTACAGTTTACCAAGAAAAACAAATGGAGATAAAACAAATCTTTGATTTAGGTTTTTTTGAGACAGTTTTTAACTATTTTTTAAATCAACTGTTTAATACAAATTTTTTTTTTTCAGAGAGTAGTAAGAAAGTCATGCCAAATGAAGCCCAAACTAAGACTTCGTTTGGGACAAATTTTTTGATATTTTCTAATACAAAAATTTTTTAAACTAAAAAATTTTATACTAAAAAGTTGTTTCAGAAAATAATAAGAAAGAGACATCTCAAACGAAGCCTAAGATTTCATTTGAGATAACTTTTCTATTGATTTCTAAAAATATTTTTTAGCGCACAAATTTTTAAATAAAGAAAGTTTTATTCTAAAAAAATGCTTCAAAAAATAATAAAAAAATCGTTCCAAATGAAACCTTAGTCTCACATACAATAGATTTATAGATAAGTCATCATTTGTAAAACTTAATTGATCATCTTCTCTCATAAAAAAATATTTAGGATAATCATCTCCATTAAAACTCACTACACAATCATCTCACATAATTATCCTTGCATCCTATCAATCTTGTAATCAACTTAGGATTTATTTAATTGGGATGATTTCTTAATACTTCTTGACTATGATAAATTACACATATATATAAAATTATTAAAAATATTTTATCTTCTTGTGTGATTTGTTTTATCCGTTTCACATCTCTTACATGTGTATATTGTTTGAGTTTTGTACTCTCGTGAATGTGCCATATATAAACGCATTTTGTTTCATATGATTAAAAATTGATTGAAAAGTATCTTTTGTATAGGGATGTGCGATTGATTTTACTATCGACTAATGTCACAAAAGGGAGAAATCATTATGTGAGGACACCGAGTCGTTCAGAGACGAATTAGAATACGCCACGTCACCCAGTACACATCGCTACATAGCCGCGGTACACAACAAAAAAAAGACGTGCCCGATTCTGATTCGCCTCCAAATAACGTCCGCATCCGCACAGAATAATTTCACCACAAAAGTTCACATAGGAGCTAGAATAGCTATTTTCCAATTTGCAACATATTTTGGCTTGTCACAAATTTTGCGAGCAGCTCATTTTAGACAAATTTTGCAACAAGCTTTCTTGTCTCAAATTTACTGTTACGATAATGTTTGTGGTGGATTGTCTCTTACAATATTATTATTATTATTATTACTTAAGTATTAACTCTATAATTATAATTAAAATTAACTTATATTACCATATTATTAAAATTATGCATATCTTTGAAGAATTATTACTAGTCTTGTTGTTGATAAGAAAACCAAAACCGGACCGAATCGATTAGAGATTTCTCCTGCACGCACAAGCCAGCCGCCCCGACTCCTCCTTTGCTCGAACCGATCCTTTGTTATATATGAAGTCGGTAGAGGAATAAAAGAAGAACCTTTGCATTTTGACACGGAATTAATCTTTATCTATTCCTTTTCAAAATGACAATAAAAAAGTAGATGCTCACTCCATAGGATAGATGTGAAGAGCTAAACCCATCTTAGACACATTTTTGCCAAGAAAATAACAATGTTGGTACATCATTGAAATTTTTATTTGATCAAATATGAATCTTGATGCAATATTGGAATTAAAAATTTAAGAACTAAATTTAGAATAATGTAAATTCCAATTTTAATATATTTATAGTTGAATTAAACATCTTCTCAAGATAGACCTAAGAACTACAAAGCCTGAGATCTGAATCTAAATGAGCCCAAATCAACCACACGAAGTATGGTTGGGACATTAATTAAAGGCCAAGGCAGTCTCTAAATCTTGCATGCCTAAAGCCAAATTGAGTGTCTCGAAGATATAAATCCAATAAGCCTAAAATCTTTTAATTTTGAGGTCATTAAAACACCAACATGATAAACAAATGTTTCATCATCAAAGCAATCAATACGTGCCATTTGATGAAATGTTTTGAAATTTATAAATAGAATAATATTCTCTATGTGAAAGGCATCTTGATTGGAGTTTGGAGATCCAAAAATTCTGGAGCTTTACCTTATGTTCAATGCCTAAGATCATGATCGGCTAACTCCATCTTCCAACTACCATCATCCGATCGCCATCGCTAATCGTCGCATCTCACCACCACCACTGACCATCATAGCTCATTTATTATCTCTAATGCTATCAAGATTCTTTAAACATTATCTTAATTATTAGATTCATAATTTTTTATAGCCAAAGGACTCTTTGTGTCTATCCATAATGGTGATATTATAATCCTCCTACATAGGTTTAAACTATTTTCAACAATCTAGCATTTTGCTAAAACATCATAAATCATAAGACTAACAAAGAAAACAAATAGTAATTCCTATCCAAGATTATTTGGAGAAAGCTCTCCTTTTTAACAAAAAATATTCTGTGCGAACACGGAAGGACGTTCAAAGATCAATAAAAATATGCCACATCACCTTTTTATTGTACTGCGACTAGGTACTGCTACGAGGCTCGGTACTGCTCAGTATTGACATTTGGACGCAGAATTGCATTTGACATCTGCACCGAATAATTTCTCCCTTAAGGAGAATTTACTTTAAAATTTTACCCAATATAGGCCCCACCATCCCTAAAGAATCCAATGCGCATCACATCTATAAAATGGCACCAGAAGCATCAACTCAAGCCCAACTCATTTGAGACTCGACGATTCCGAGCAAAACAAGCTGCCATGAGCTTCTTGCACCACCACCACCACCACCAAGGCCCCCCGACCAATCCACCGCCGCCTCGCCCCGCCCCTTTTGACGGCGAAACGATCCGCAACCCCACCGTCAGAATCTTCACTAAAGCTGAAGAAAACTATTCTCTCACCGTCCGCGACGGCACCGTCGTCCTTGCTCCGACGAACCCCCGCGACGAATTCCAGGCAACTTATAATATACCACTCCTAAAAATCTCACCTTTCTTTTCCCTTCTCGCATATCTTTCATTAAACTTCCTCTTTCCGCCTTAAAAATCCCACCTTTTTTCGTTTCTGCAGCACTGGTACAAGGATTTCCGCTGGGGCTCCCAGGTCAAGGACGAAGAAGGTCTTCCTGCCTTTGCCCTCGTCAATAAAGCCACCGGTTTAGCCATCAAGCACTCTCTTGGCCCAACCCATCCTGTAATTTTCATCAAATTAAAACAAAAAAAAAATTAATCCATCATATAAAAGTTTACTAATTAGTGAGTAAAAATTAATTGCTGAAGGTTCGTCTGATACCTTTCAATCCCGATTACCTGGACGAATCCATACTGTGGACTGAGAGTCATGACATTGGAGAGGGCTATCGCTGCATCAGAATGGTGAACAATATCCGGCTTAACTTCGACGCCTTCAATGGCGATAAGGAACACGGCGGTGTTCACGACGGCACCACCATCGTGCTCTGGGAATGGCTCAAGGGGAAGAATCAGAGCTGGAAGATTGTTCCCTATTACTGTAAGTCTTAATTTATTTTTTAACCAACTGTAAAATTTCATCCTTTACGTTCTCGACTTCTGATTTCTGATTGCAGAGAGGGAAGGCAAAGGACTCTGTTATCTGTGATTTGGGACCAAATATTATAATAAGAGTTGTTCCTGAGAAGGCTGGATTTAGCTGCTATTTCCTGCACTTTGAACTGATCGTTGTGTTTTCTGAATGAATGTATTTTGTAATGGCTTTGTTAGTAATATGCCTTTTGAAGGCTTCGTGTGTTTCTGTCACCATTTGATCGTATCGCGTATGTTTGAGAAAAAAAAAATGAATAAATCAGGTAATGTTTTCTAATACATACTGAACTGGAAAGACATTAATGTCATAAATCTTGCAGCTTTAGGGTCTAAAGCAGACATCATCGTGTGGAAAATAAGCAACTTTGCACCAAACGAGAAGGAAAAAAAAAAACTTGGTGATGTAATATGTTATCTACTTGTCGATGAAAAAGATCAATTTTTTTTTATTTTTTTTTTTTTGGGGAAATGATGAAGAAGATTATGATCGGCTTTATTTTTAAAAGTCATCGTAAGTTTTAATCTGATGGCCGGCTCAGTGGTCTATTGGAGAAGTTTTCATGCTTTTGACTTGATGTTTTTGGCGTGTTTTGAACTTTGATTAGGATCTGTTTTTTTTTTTTTTTTTTTTTTTTTTTTTTTTTTTTTTCTTTCTTTTCCGAATGGGTATCTATCCTTTGTGACTCCAAAGGAAACCATTCGTCCCATATTTGCTTTGTCCCGCTGAAGAGGTGGGGTCGTAATAGAGGTGAAATTATTCTGTGCAGATGCCGAACGTAGTTTATTGTTCGGAGGCTAATCAGAATGAGCTGTGTCAGCAGTATCGAGCCGGATACTGAGCCGCGGTATTGAGCATTATTGAGCCACGGTACCAAGCAATACTGAGCCGGGTACCGAGCAAGTGGCGACATGTCGCATTCTGGTTGTTTTTTGGACGGCATTTGGCGTCCGCACATAATAATTTCATGTAGTAGAAGGGATTCGAACCCGGGATGGGTGGCTCCCAACCATGCCCGTCCACCAACCACCCTAAGCAGGGGCGGAACCAACTATTATTTTCAGGGGGGGCAAACTTATAAGTAACTGTTGGCAGATATATCAGGAGGCCAAGGAGGCAACGCCCCCTAGAGGGGTTCGACCTGCCCGATCAGGTCGCGAGGTCAAGAGGCAGCGCCCCTGCGGGGGTTTCCGGGGGCAGCTCCCCCAGAACAAATTTTGATTTACTATTTCTCTTTGTATACGATTCATCATTTCCTGACAATAACACATATACATAATGTTTTTAATTATATAGGGGGTAATTGCCTAAAGACCATAATATTTTAAAACTTTTAGGAGGGACAATTGCCTTAAAACCCTTATAATAAAGAATAAAACATATATTTAGGGGCAATTGCCCCTAACCCTAAGCCTCGGTGGGCTTGGTTCCTCTTTTAAGTTATATGCAATTGAAAATTATGCGGCTCATTTTGATCTATCGGTTGGAACATTTTAGCTATCAATCAAGAGATTTTGAATTCAATACTTGATTATGTAATATGTGTATGAATTTATCTTAATTGACCTAAGTGCCCCCCAAAAATGAAAATTATAGTTACAAAAATTATGTGGATCTCTTCAATTTATTTTCAAATATTAGAATTTAATTTATTTTATTAGTTTAAATTAATAAATGTTATGTTCTTGAAAATATTTACAGCTTCGTGGGTTTTTTTTTAAATAAAGGTGTAATACTATTTAGTTTCAATTGGCTATCTAAAATAAAATAAAAATTAAAAGATGATTGATGTAAATTGAATTAGAGATGGTAACAATTCTCAAATCAATAAAGATGATCAGATTCCAAAAATAATTCGTGTTTTGGAAAACGTATGAGAAATTCAACATATCTTAGGGTCTGTTTAGGCCAACTTTTTTATTATTTTATTTTTATGTAACTACAATTTCTGTTTGATTATTATATTCTTTATTTTAAGTAAAATTCTGGATTAAAGAAGTTGTTTTTTATATAAGCATTTTAAGTAAATTTCTGGATTAAAGTTGTTTTTTATATAAGCATTTTTTTCTCCTAACTTTACAGCCGTCTTTACAAAAACTTATGGCCATCCCAAAAGATCATTAGGCTTCATTTGAGACGGCTTTCTTACTGCTTTTTAAAATAGTTTTTTAGTAAAAAAAAATTAATTTAAAAGACGTCACAAACGAACCCTTAGACTTCGGGAAGGCTTTCTTATTGTTGTTTCTAGTACAAAATTAAAATTTTTGAACTAAAAAATTATTTTAAAAAGTATAAAGAAAGCCGCCCCAAACGAGACCTTAGTCTAGTACTCAAAAGCTTAGGCTTCCAACCAATAAATTTCCGGTTTAGTATTCATATGTGTGAGTCTGTGAAAAAATTTGTTTAAAATTTGTATGAGTTGCATTACTTTCCTTTAAATTTGCCATCTAAAGTCAGTATCGCTTAAAACTCTGAAAAAAAATATGATATATTTTTACATAAAATAAATGTTTATTGTTTGATTTTGAGGAATAAGGCTTAAAAAGCAAAAGTTCACATGAAAGTAAATGCTTAAAATATGAAAAGCTTTGTGAGGAGAGTAAAGTAGAAGGCATAGGATAGTGTAAAGAGTAGTTTTACTTCGTCGCTCTTTCTAACTGTTTGCCCTCTTTTTAGAGAGCAGGATTGGTTACACAGAAAAATGAAATGGTGCTCTTTACACATGTAAGGTTTAGATGATGTATCTATTTTGAATTACTAGTGTTGATTTAATCTACTGTTGTAGTGGCTGCTCCACTTTTCTTGATGTGGCAGAGTCTGTTATTACCCCCTGCAAACTGGCAGTGGCTGATGAACTATCAGTTTTAGTCGTAGGTGCTGAAAAACAAATTTTATAAAGGGGATTAGTGAGAATATCAACAACTTGATCTTGGGAGCTGATCGGTAGTACTCTTATGGTATGAGAGTTGATATGGTCGCTGATGAAATTGTGATCTATCTCGATGTGTTTTGTCGAGCGTGAAACACTAGGTTATTGGTGAGTGCGATGGCGGACATGTTATCACGTACAGTAGATATCCGTTGGTTGATAAACTGGTATATTGAAGTCGCGGAGAAGACGATGGATCCATATAACAACGAATGTCGTGGTTGCAAGAGCCCTGCATTATGCATATGTAGTCAATCTCGCATACGTCATTTGCTTCTTTACTTGCCATGAGATCAGAGTGGGACCTAGGAATGAGCAAATTCTGGTTGTTGAGCGTATGGTGAGGAGATCTGTGGCCCATTCAACATCACAATAGGTGGTGAGATGCAAAGGACCCGACTGAATGGTTAAGTTGAATGTAAATGTCCCTTTGATGTAGCAGGGAGTCGTTAAGCATTTGAGAGTGTTGTGATAAGGGCTGATGTATATATTGGCTGAGTTGGTTCACTGAGAATGCAATGTCATAACGAGTGATCATGAGGTACTGGAGGGAGCCGATTAGATGCCGATATAGTGAATTGTCAATTGGAGACATGATTTGGGTTGACTGTGAATTCAATTTTGTGGGGGATCGATTGTGTGGAAAGTGTCTTGCATTTTGACATGCCTATCTTGGTGAGAATAGAAGCAACATATAGAGATTGAGATTGAAAAAATTGATTAGAGTGGGTAGTAATTTGGATGCTAAGAAAGTTGGATGGAGAACCAAGATTTTTAATTTGGAATTTTATAGTTGAGTTTCATGAAGAAGTGGAGGTATTACTGTGGAGTAATTCCTGATGAGGAGGATATCATCAACATTTAAGAGTAGATAGATGGTCGTGGGGTGTTGGTTGATGATTAGTAATGACATATCATATTGGCTTTGTTGAAATCCCAATGTGAGAAGGTAGCTGGAGAATGAGTTAAACCATTGACTGGAGAATTACTTGAGGCCATAGATTAATTTGGGGAGATGACAAACATGATATGGAAATTATGTGTCATGGAAGCCTTGTGGTTGATGCATGTAAATGATTTCATTGAGAGAGACAAATATATGGAGGAATGTGTTGGTGACATATAATTATTGAATTGGCCAATGGTTGGTTAGGGCGATGGTAAGTAGAATGCGAATAGAGGGAAGTTTGGCAACAGGGCTAAAAGTTTCAAAGTAGTCGATACCATGTTCCTGACAATGGCCTTGAGCGACTAGTCTCTCTTTTTGGTGTTCAATGGTCCCATCGGTGTGGTATTTGGTACGATATGTCTAGCAATAGCCTAATATGTGCTAAGTAAGAGGTGGGTGAACTAGTTTCTACATACACTGCCACTATAATGCAAGAAATTCTTCGACCATGGCTTGACACCAATGTGAGAGTTTAAAGGCTGCTGAGAAGGAATTGCGATCATTAGAGATATATGTGTGGTGAAGCGAATTTAGGATTTGTTTGGGTTTGAGTGAGCCTGTTTGAGATCTAGTGGTCACAGAGTGTCGTATAGGTGGGTTGGAAGTTGGTGGTGGTAGAGTACTCGAGTTGTTTGAATTAAGACTTATTAGTGAGATTGGGGAGATAAATAAGTATAGGCTGAAGGTCTATTTAGGGCTTGTTGGGTATGTTGGTATTGGTATGAATGGTGTTATCAGGGGAATGTGTATGATGGTTAAAATTGGTTATTTCTATTGATTGACTGTATGAAATTGGAGTAAGCAATGAGGGTTGGTGAGGAGTGGTTGATGATGTGGATGGATGGTTGGTTTGGTGGTTTAGAGGCAATTTGAAAAACTGATTCATCGAAGCAAACATGCTTGGAGATAATGAGTTTACCAGTATTGGGATTGAAGCACTTGTACCCTTTTATATTTGTTTGAGTAGCCAATGAAGATGCAAAGTGGAGCTTTAGGGGATAGTTTATGTCTTTGGTGCGAAGGGATTAATGGATAATAAGCACAACCAAAGGTTTTGAGGTGCGAGTAGTGTGGTGTTTGTTTGAATAAAATGTGAAGTGGTAATTTTGTTTTTTTGTAGTGGTTGAAGGCATTCGATTAATGAGATATGTGGTTGTTAGAAGTGCTTTTACCCAAAATTGGAATGCAAGTGTGGTTGCGTTATTGTTTCGATGAGATGCCTGTGCTTTCTTTCAATGAGGCCATTTTGTTCAGGTATCTATGGACAACTAAGTAGGCGGCGAATGCCATGGGTTTGTAAAAAGGTTTGGGAGTTATAGTTATAGTATATTCGGTTTTGCCATCAGTTTGAAGACTTTTTATTTTAAAGGGAAGTTGATTTTCATGTAGGATTTTGAGATTCGTGAAATGCTGGAGAGCTTTAGTCTTAGAGTGCATTGGAAACAACCATGCAAACATTTAGTGATCATCAACGAAGATTATGTAAAAATGGCACCCTTGCATAGATTCTATAGGGGAAGGCCACCAAACATCTGAATGTAGTTGATACGTCATCTTGAAATTATCTTGATCGGGCACGAATCTCGAGGCAAAAAGCTAGCCGGAAACTTCAAAAATTAAATCCGGGATCACATGAACTCCGATTTCAGCGAGCATACAGTCAAACTGAGCGTCTCGGAAATACGAACCCAACGACACCAAGATCAACCCAATCCGAGCCCAAATGAGTCTGAATCAAGGGCTCAAAGCGCTGTTGGAAGGTTCAAACCGCAATTTGGGTTACCAAACGGTATCTGATTTTGACGAGCTTATACTCGAATCGAACGAATCGACAAGACAAATCCAACGAGTCTAAGATCGCCAAATTCCGACATCATTAAGGCCTTTAAATGCCCAACGAACGGTGCATGATCAAAGGATTCGATATCGGCCGTCCATTCAAAACACTCCCAATTCGCCCATGATCTCACACCTATTTACGGGCTATACCACTCCAGAAAAACTATAAATAGAGCCCTCATTCGACACAAAGGGGAAAAAAGTGAAGAGAGAGAAGAATAAGAGAAGGAGAAGGAGAAAGGCGAAAAGGAGATTCCTCACCTCCTCGACCACCGTCGTCGGAGCTCTTCCTGCCGCCTGAAGACGCCGGAACTCTGCCGGATTTTCAGGAAACGCCAGGAGTTCACAGAATTTTGTAAATTTCATGGAAGAAACAAATTGTACTTGGATTATCCCAACTTGTGGGACAAAATCCGCCATTTGTAATCTACGAAAACACTAGTGGAATTTTGCAACTGAGCGAGGCCCCGAGGTTTTTTCCCTTTTCGGGTTTTCCACGTAAAAACTCTTGGTGTTCATTTCTCTTTTCTGTTTGTGTGTTAAACTTACGTGCAACGCTCGGACGCAAATTTACAAACTCTACCGCCGCGTATTTTCTAACACGCAACAGTAGTAATTCAAGAGGTTGGTGCATATGATTTGTAGAGTTACTAAAAGAAAATTTGTGGCCTTTAGAGACCAAAAAAGAAGAACATAAAGATGCAGGTATTGGAATTTGTAAATGTTTGTTTTGATTGAAGATTATAGTTGTTGTTTGTTAGTGAGGGTGGCCGAGATAATAGTGTCATCGAAGACCGGATGAGGTGGAGATGAACATGGTTATGGAAGAATAGTTCTATGTGCTAATTGGGTATAGGTTATTTTGGGAGGGACCTAGGAGAAGAAGATGATTTGTCTTCAGATCCTTGAATTGGATGCTGAAAGAAGTAAAGGAAACAATGTCACAATGATGTTTTTATCAGTAGTGAGATTGGAGATGGAGGGAGGTTATGAGAAAGGGATGGGACATGTAAAATTGAGGAGAGAGTGAACTTATGTGTGTGTGTGTGTGTGTGTGGGGGGGGGGGGGGGGGGGGGGGGGGGGGGGGGGGGGGGGGGGTAGATTAGTTAGTTCCTGACCTGAGTGAGAGATGGGAAGGGAGCTTCTGTTGCCCATTGTGATATGAAAAGAGCTAATGTAAGGCTTCAGGTCCAATATGTGCTATATTTGGGAAGTAAAATGTGAAGAAGCTCAAGAATCAAGGTACCAATTGGTGGTGGGTTGAGAAGAGGATACTAATGCGGTAGATGGTGGAGAGATATATTTTTTATTCATGCGGTGCCAACAAGTTAGAGCATAATATTCACGCTTGCCGCAAATCTGACAGGTGATTAGTATAGAGGGAGATTGTTTGGGAACTTGCAAATTGTTGGAACATTGCTGAGTGTATTGGTGGCAGCTATGTCCACGGGTTTCTCTTCCTTTAGAGGCTTAAAAATAGTCTGAGGATCAAAAGGTGTATGATACCGGGTAGCTTCAACTTGGATGTTAATTTCTTCACTAATTAGAAATGATTAGAGATATTCTAAGCTCACAGGGTGAGTGCTATGTGGATTGAAATTTTGAAGGACTAATATTGTGGTGGAGTCCATTGAGGGTAAATAAGATGATGTCTTCAGGGTCAATGGTAGCACCGATTGCTGCAATGTTATCAACATGTGTTTTAATATTAGTAAGATACCGTGTAATAACCCATATTTTGATCCAGGTAAATATTTTTTTTTGGAGTCAACATAAATCCAAATCGAAAATCGACTTCGCCATATATTGTAGTATTTTACTTATACTAATTTTTTCATAATTTTTGAACATCGCTGAAAATCCTTAATAAATTGACATCTATCTAAATAAGTGGGGATTTTGGGATTATCAAGTGTTCGTTTTGCAAACCAATTTTATTGATATTTTCTAAATAAAATAATTTATTTTAATGATATATTTTTTAATAATTTTTGAAGTCATAAAATAATTTATTTGAATTTTATACTAAAGAAATTAATTAAAAGATTTAAATTATTATTTAATTAAAATATCTTAAGTCACTAAGTTTTTAAAAAACTTATTCTTATTCATTTTCGGCTATAGAAACATGGCTTAAGATATTTTGAGAGAAATGTGAGGAGAGAGAAAAAAAAATCTAGATTTGAAGGCCGCAGAGCGATTTTCATCAATCGAACATGTTGTGACAATTTCTCGTGTCACTGTAAGGAACCTTTAACCTATATTTTATTTCAAAGATTTATTATTTTTTATATTTTATGATCAAATTTATATTTTCGTTATCGAAAAATAAGAATGATTTTGTATTTGTAAAATTTTTATATGTTATAGAGATTGAGATTATGAATGTTTTGAATATTTATTTGATATTTTTCAGGAGGTGATTTTGAAAATACATCAATTTTCGTCCCCTCAAAATTTTTTTTGACATCTAAACATAGTGATTTAGTTCAACTAAAGCTTTAGAATGTATTTTATGTAATATCTTATAATTTGGTTAAATTTTGGATATATAAATTTTTTTCTAATATGATTTTTATTGTCTATCTTTAAACATTTTGTCTTTTTTTGAATTATGCTCAATTATGCATTATTTGCTATATATTAGACATGAATGTGGATATATGGTTGAGCTTACTATTATAGTATTGTGATAAGAATATGTGTATAAAAGATATGTAAGTAATGGTTGACTCATTAGTTAGAGACTGATTGACCTAACAGGATGCTGGACTGATGCGCTTTTCTTTAAATATTGTGGCTTGATGTTATCATTTATAGATTCACGTGATACTGATTGAGAGTTATAAGGAGATGATTATTATGTTGATGTGCACATAGTAACGACACTGTTTACCAAGCCAACAATTTATTGATACTAATACAATATTAAAAAACACCTTTGATAGTTAGGGCTTCTTACTTATTTAGTGTGACTACTGAAATGCATATTCTTAATGTATTATTCTTATCATTATACGAATTTATTATTATTGCATGAATTTATTGTTATTACATTATTCTAATGCTCATACCACTATATTATTATTATTATTATCAATTTAGATACGAATACTAAGCATGTGATATACTGAGCACGTGATGTAGAATAAATACAATTGGATAGCATGTGTACATTTTAATATGATTTTATCACATTGACTCGATTTCAACAGTCTTTACTGATATTTTGATTAGATGCTTTATACGATTTATATACTAATTGACATTACGGTTATGTCAATTACTTATAGATTTGACACTCGTAATGACTTTCTGATTTATTAGCTTTCATACTGTAGTGTTTTATTAAATATAGATTATACTATTACTGTATGTTAATTTTATTATTTATTCACTAATTCAATGATCATATGAATGTAACTGCTGTGATTTAACTATTGACATGCATATTGCTCATTTGATGTGCTTTGAATTCAGTTATAGGTTTTAGTAATATGGTGGGCTTTTTAGCTAATTATATATGATTAAATGATTTCAATTCATGGTAGATGAGCAAGAGTGCAAGATTGGTCAGGATTCTTCAGGTTTTGTTTCTTTTTTATTTTTGCTATTTTTTTGTACTCACAACTGAGTAGTTATGTGATGATTGTGTAGATCGTGAGTAGTGTATATAATTTTTAGAAAAATGAATTATAGAATATGTTTTATTGTTTATTACTGATATATAATATTAGATAGCTCTAATTTATTTGTTTATTAATAAGATTAAGAATAATTCTTTCAAATTAGATTTTGGGGCATCATATATCAAGACTTGGATTGGCCATCAAAAAATTTAATTATTCTTAAAAAATAAAATGCCATAATTGTTTTGATATATGCAAAAAACTATATATATATATATATATATATATATATATATATATATATATATATATATATATATATATATATATATATATATATATATATATATATATATATATATATATATATATAACATTTTTACACCCTTCTATTTTTAATTAATGATAGCCTAATTATTTAGGCTGAAGTTCATAAACGCTAATATTTTGTTATTGAGTTTTTCTTAAATATGAATATTACATTTTTATTATACTTATTTGGATTGTAAAATATATTTTTTAAATATTTTATATTATTTATTTTAAATATAGCTATGTTTGGGATATCTTTTCTTACCTCTTTCTAAATTAACTTTTTAGTACTTAAAATTCTAATTCAATAAAATTTTGAATTAAAAAATTATTTTAAAAAAATAGTAAAAAAAATATTCCCAAAAAAAACCTAAGCTTTTCTTACCTCTGCTTGAAATTTTCATTTTTGGCCATTCATTATAACAAGCTTTCTAACCTAGATAGAATCGTCTTGCATATAAAAACAATCAAGCGGAGCTTTAAGCAGTTGGGAATAAAAAAAAAAAAAAGATAAAATAAAAAACAGTTGGGCTAACAATCTTTTATCTATTGAAGGTTACTTCGCTCTTTGGGTTGGTTTACCTAATCACATTGAAATTATTGCTAAGGGGATGCTTAGCTTCTAAGCACCAATATATCTATGTCGGCATTTATTTTTTTAATATTTCTGTCTCCATCAATTTATTTATTTTTTTGACTACAAAAGGTATATTCATAAATTACATGTTTTTAACAGTATAAATATATGCAAATCAACAAACAATTACTTTACACAAAAACGATGTCCTCAAACTATGTATTATTTTGTTAGTTTAATAAATGTTTTATGAACTATTTAGTTTGCAAAAAAAAAGTCAAGACTAAGGTTTCGTTTGGGACGGCTTTTTTGTTGCTTCTTGAAGCAGTTTTTTAGTACAAAAAATTTAATTATTGAATTAGAAAGCTGCTTTAAGAAACAGCAAGAAAGCCGTCCCAAAGGAAGCCAAAGCCTGGCTTAAATAATCCATTATAGAATGAGATACAAGAATCCCCCTTCCTTATAATTGAAGAAGACGAGATTATGTTGAGAATAATTGACTGATTATCACTATAGGATTTATATAATTTAGATATCGACAAGCAAATAGTTAAAAATCCAACAACATAGTTAAATCTTGATAGGAGTTTGGAGATGATAATGGTGATTGCTGGTAGTGGTTATCAGTGTGACAGTCGGAACATGCAAGAGAGTTTTTTTAGTACACTCAACTCTTGAATCTCCACATTCTATAGATAATGAGGCCTTATTTATAAGCTTTTTTAGATGGATATTTTAATAAATTTGACTAGAAACTAAATCCCTCTATTAACGGTTTGTATTGATCCATTTAATTATAATATATTTATCGGACATTTGAATGCTTTAATGATGTTAAATTCGAGGGATCTTGGGCTCATTAGACTCATCTCGTCAAGCCACTCAATTTGACTAAGCATGCTATAATTAAAAGGGATTTGGTCAATCAATGTATGTCCAAAAGTTTTCAAATATAATTGAAGTATTTGATTTGAGCTCATTTTGATTCAGATCGTTCTAGCTTCGATAAGTTCATCTAGTCGAGACGTTCTATTTAACTATAAATTTGATGAAATCGAAGTTCAAACCTCAATTTTATTATGAAAATGTTTGATCTAAATATGGTCTCCAAATTCGTGCTTATCATATGAATTTTGTGGGATTATATCAATTTGTATGATTTGAGCTTAGACGTTACAAACCAAACCCATTTTGAAATAGGATTGAATAAAAATTTGGGTTCATGGGTCAACTTTTTTGACTCGATTTGAGCCAAAAAAAAAAAAAAAAAAAAAATCAAATTTATCCTTAATCTTTGATGTTCGAGCTAGATTGCCTACTAAGGAGTGAGAGTCTAAAATGAAGAAATTAAGGTTATGAAGCCCAACTTAATCTTGAGAACTTAATCCAACGATTGGTGGTCGGGCAGAAGTCCGACAGCAGCTAGTGGCCGGGCACAAGTCCAGCGACAGCTAGTGGCCGGGTAGAAGTCCGGCGACAGCTAGTGGCCGGGCAGAAGTCCGACAAAGGTTGGTGGCCTTGCAGAAGTCCATCGACGTCTGGTGGCCGGGAAGAAGTCTGAGGACGACAGGTGGTCGGCCAGAGGTCAGGCAACGATCGGTGGCTGGGCAGAAGTCCAGCAATGGTAGGTGGTCAGGCATAATTCAGGCAAAGGCTGGTGGCCGGGCGATACAAGCTTCAGAAAGCAAGAGAGATCCTTCATTTTTCATCTCTTCCTCTTCCTCCTCATGTGAAGAATGAGAGGTTATGTATATATTTTTGGGAATGATGTGACGAGTAAATAAGGAGAAGATCAAGGGCGAGTTGAGAGTATTTTCAATCGATGGTTGATATCATCTCTCTTGATTATGGCCTGTTCATCACGCATTTTAGTGTCAAAATGATGTCAGGATTTAGCGATCTTAGGCTCGTTAGATTCATCTTGTCGAGCCTCTCAATTTGACAAAAAATATATCATATTTGGATGTCATTTGTTATCCAATTTATGCGTTGAATCCTCTAATTATGCTTTGTACCCTCGATTTGGATCCGTTTGAGCTCAAATTAAATCGAATTTGGTGTCGTTGGGTTTGTCTTTTCGAGACGTTCAGTTCAACTATAAGTTTGTTGTAATCGGTGTTTAGATGACTCTGTATTTAATTTTAGAAACTTATAATCAGAATTAACCTCGAGTCGTGCCTGATCAAAAAAATTTTTTTGATGATGAAGATGATGATGATATATATATATATATATTAAAATTAAATTTGTTCAACCTTAAAAAATTAATCAATCTCTTTTGCGGTGAAAAACAGTCGAGCCGAGTTCAAGTCACCCTTGACTTAAGCTTGATTAATAATCAAGTTCGAGCTCAAGCTTTATTTTATGAGTTCGAGCTAGCTCACAAACTCAATCATTTATTATGAAAGAGAAAAAATTACTATGGTTAGAATAATTATTATAATAAAATGATAAAAAAAGAGAAATAGAAACAAGTAATAAAAATTATTTAATATAAGAAAGTGATATATGCTTTTAAATATTTTTATTAACAATATACCTAAAATCTTGAATGATTAGCTTATCCAATCCGAGTCGGTAGCCATTCTAATAGAGCCCAAACCAGCTCGCTCGCATGCCTGCTCGCTCAAATTCCCTCTTTTGTTCTATTCCTGCTCGGTCTCCAAATTTCCCTCTTTCATTCTTTTTCTTCTTCTCAGAGCTGATAGAGGATAAGGCAGCTCATTTACTTAGGTTTGGGCCTCCAAGAGGAAAAATTATTCCGTCAGGTTACCTGACGTAGAGCTACATCATGTAGCCTATAATATGCCGTCTCGTGCACTTACTCTTTACCGCGCGGCCCAACGGCCTGACCCGGAACAGACCCGGGAGTTTGCGTAGCTCGGTATTGGTCCATTTTGCTCGACAAAAATGAAAAATACTATTATGTGAAGAGCAATACCGAGTTCAATACCGAGCAATACCGAGTTCTTTTAGGTATTAGTCGGTATTACTCGGTATTGGTCTTCACATAGTGGTATTTTTCGTTATTGCCAAGCAATACCGAGTAATACCTAGCAATACTGAGCAATACACGAACATAGTAATCCCGGATTCGGTCCGAGTTGGATCGTCGGGCCGCATGGTAAAGAGTAAGTGCACGTGGCGACATATTATAAGCTACATAATGTAGCTCTATGTCAGGTAACCTGACGGAATAATTTTTCCTGTGAGAGAGAGACATACAGAAGAGAGATATTCACAAGCAAATAGTTAAAAATCCAACAACATAGTTAAATCTTGATAGGAGTTTAGAGATGATAGTGGTGATTGCTGGTACTGGTTATCAGTGTGATAGTCGAAACATGCAAGAGAGCTTTTTTAGTACTCTCAACTCTTGAATCTCCACTTTCTATAGAGAATAAGGCCTTGTTTATAAGTTTTTTTAGATGGATATTTTGATAAATTTGGTTAGAATTTGAAATACTCGTTTTGTACGGTTTGTATTGATCCATTTAATTATAATTCATTTATCGTACATTTGAATGCTTTGACGATGTTAGATTTGAGTGTATTGGGCTCATTAGACTCATCTCGTTGAGCAACTCGATTTGACTAAGCTTGCTATAATTAAAAGGCATTTGGTCAATCAATTTATGTTCGAAAGATTTCAAATATAATTGAAGTGATTAATTTGAGCTCATTTAGAGTCGGATTGGCATGGATAAGTTCTAGCTTTGATAAGTTCATCAAGTCGAGATGTTCTAATTGATTATAAGTTTATTGAAATCAAAGTTCGAATTATCCTAAATTTTATTCTGGAAATTTTAGATTTAAAAATTGGCTTCATATTCGTACTGATCATATGAATTTTGTCCGATCGTACCAATATGTATGATTTGAGCAGACTTGTTACAAACCAAACCCATTTTGAAATAGGATTGAATACAAATTTTGGTTCGTGGGTCAACTTGTTTGGCTCGATTTGAGACAAAAAAAATCAAATTTATCCTTAATCTTTGATGTTCGAGCTAAACTGCTACTAAGGAGTGTGAGTCTAAAATGAAGAAATTAGGGTTATGAAGCCCAACTTAATCTTGAGAGCTTAAGCCAACGATTGGTTGTTGGGCAGAAGTCCGGCGATGGGTAGTGGCCGGGCAGAAGTCCGACAATGGTCGATGGCCTTGCAGAAGTCCATCGACGTTTGGTGCTCGGGAAGAAGTCCGGGGACGACAGGTGGTCGGCCAGAAGTCAGGCAACGGTTGGTGGTCGGGCAGAAGTCCAGCAATGGAAGGTGGTCAGGTAGAATTCTAGCAAAGGCTGGTGATCGGGCGGTGCACGCTTCAGAAAGCAAGAGAGATCCTTAATTTTTCATCTCTTCCTCCTCGTGTAAAGAATGAAAGGTTATTTATAGTTTTTTGAGAATGACATATCCAGTAAATAAGGAGAAGATCAAGGGCAAGTTGAGAGTATTTTCATTCGATTGTTCATATTAACTCTCTTGATTATGGACTGTTTATCAAGCATTTTAGTGTAACAATGATGTCAGAATTTAGTGATCTTAGGCTCGTTGGATTCATCTTGTCAAGCCTTTTAATTGGACTAAAAGCTTATCACATTTGGATGTCATTTGTTATCCAATTTATGCTTTGAATCCTCTAGATATGTTTTGTACCCTTGATTTGGACCCGTTTGAGCTCGGATTAGATCAAATTTGATGTCGTTGGGTTTGTCTTTTCGAGATGTTCAGTTCAACTATAAGTTTGCTGTAATCGATGTTTAGATGACTTTATTTTTAATTTTATAAATTTTTAATCAGAAATAACCTCAAGATTCGTGCCTGATCAAGAAATTTTTTGATGATATATATATATATATATATATATATATATAATTTAAATTAAACTTGTTCAACCTAAGAAAAATTATTCAATCTCTTTAGCGGTGCAAAACAGCCTAGCCGAGTTCATGTTACCATTGACTTAAGCTTGATTAATTAATCAAATTCGAATTCAAGCTTTATTTTGTGAGTTCTAAGCTGAATCATTTATTATGAGAGAGAAAAAATTATTATGGTTAGAATAATTATTATAATAAAATGATAAAAAATGAGAAATAGAAACAAGTAATAAAAATTATTTAATATAAGAAAGTTATATATACTTTTAAATAGTTTTATTAACTATATACCTAAAATCTCAAGAATAAAACAAAAATACAATATATATATATATACCTAAGTCTCGAATGCTATTATAAATTATATTTTTTATATTAATATTTATAAACGTATATTTTATATTAATATTTATAAACGGGCTAGCTCACAAGTTAAGGACTAACTCAAATTTGGATGATTAGCTCATCCAATCCGAGTCGGTAGCCATTCTAATCGAGCCCAAACCAGCTCGCTCGCATGCCTGCTCGCTCAAATTCCCTCTTTTGTTCTATTCCTGCTCGGTCTCCAAATTTGCCTCTTTCGTTCTTTTCTTCTTCTCGGAGCTGATAGAGGATAAGGCAGCTCATTTACTTAGGTTTGGGCTTGCGAGAGAGAGACATGCAGAAGAGAGATATTCACAATGAATGGACTTGGGGCAGAGAAAAGCGCGATGCTGGTTGTTTGATTTGTTTATTACTTATACATCATACAAAATTTTCATGATTGGGCACGAATCCCGAGGCAAAATTAAGTTGGAAACTTCCGAAATTAAAGGGACCATCTGAACTCCAATTTCAACAAACTTACAATCGAGCTGAATGTCTCGAAAATACAATCCCAACGACACCAAATTTGACTCAATCCGAGCCCAAATGAGTCCAAATCAAGGGTCCGAATCACTATTGGAAGGTTCGAACCACAATTTGGATTACCAATCGGTTTCTAAAAGTGACATGCTTATAGTCGAATTGAGCGGCTCGATGAGACTAATCCAATGTGCCCAAGATCACGTAATTCCGACATCATTAAGACCTTCAAATGTCTAGCAAACGGTCCAAGATCAAGGGATTCAATATCGACCGTCCATTTCAAACTACTCCCTATTTACCTTTGATCTTTCTCCTATTTACGGCCCATGTCAGTCTAGGAAATTTAGAAATAGACCCCCCCCCTGTGAAAATGGAACCTTAAGCCAAAGGATAAAAGAGAGAGATCAGAGATCGTTCTTGCCTTCTTGTCTTCTCGACCACCGTCTGGAGTTTCGCTGGACCACCACTTGAGGCTCGGAATTTCGCCAGACCAACACCTAAGGCACAAAATTCTACCGGACCACCACCTGAGGCCCAGACTTCTGCCATACCATCGCTTAAGCCCCGGACTTCGACCGGACCACTGCCTGACCTAGACTTCGCAAGGACCTCTGCCTGAGGCCCGAACTTCCGCCGGACCACCGCCTGAGGCTCCGACTTCTGTCGGACCACCACCTGAAGACTGGAGTTCCTCCGGACCACCACCTGAGGCTCGAAGTTATTCCGGACCACCACCTGACGCCCGAAATTCTGCCAGACCAGCACTTGACATCCGGAGTTCTGTCGGACCACCGCCATGCTACCAACTAACGCCTGAATTTTTACGTAGCACCAGACTTTTGCCAGTCCACCAAGTGATGCTGGACTTTCATCCCCGTTTGTCATTAGGTTTCAACCATGCGGTAGGCATTTGTAATCTGATCGCCCTCAAAGACTAGTCAGCCCACTGCAATCTACTCAAATTCTAGTAGATTAATTTTCAACTAGGTCATACCTCATAATTTTTTCAGAATTTTCCACGTAAAAAAACTTGTATTCTATATGTATGAACTGAATATCCGTACAAGATTAAGACCTAAGATTTTAACTCTATCGTGTCGTATACTCTACCCCGCAACAATTACAAATCAGGCAGTTGATACACGAAATATCGTGAATAATATGACCACGACAAATTATTGTGTTCGGTGTCCAGATTCGTCCGGACACCAATAAAAATGAGCTACGTCACTCAAAAATATCGGGCCAGTGCATCTTGGTGAGATGACGCGTCTGAATTGGATGTAAGCATGTTAGTTGATGGGACGCAATAATTTGCCATATGACCACACGAAACAATCTCAACAAACCTAGGGTCTTCAGTCGGTCGAGGAGAATGGCGATGCCCTTCAAGAAGCGCTTCTGAATTGCCCTGCTCCAAGGCATCGTAGCAACTAGAGTGAAGCATCATACGCGACCAAAAGATGCTCGTCAGTCGTCAGCAGGCGCTCTTTTCCTTAGACGCAATCACAGTCGACTCCTTCATGCTCATCCGCGGCTTCTGTCCTTGAAGGCCTTTGCCAAAGTTTGTCTTTTTTTCATTGCCTTTAATCCATCTCTGTTTCTTTTTTTTTCTAAAGATGATAAAATTTTGTTGAGCAAGTGCTGTGCTCTAGGGCTATTGTTCTCGCTGATCTCGCACTTCACTGCTTAACTTGCGATTATCCTGCTAATTTCTTCTTTGAATATCCTGGACTGGACCTTGTCAGGTTCGACTTCTTCCTGCATATCAATAGTTCTTATTCAACTAGGTTTGCAATCCTCATCTACTATTCTTTCCTTTTTCCAACATTACTCTTTTTTTTTTTTCAATTAAAAAAAAAAGTCCGGAGCTCCTGATGTTGCTTTATTATGTACTAGTGTCTTCAGTATTACAATGGGATTTTTATTTGGTCCGGAGCAAGGACCTAGAGGAAGGTTCGGTTTTGCCTGAAAAAGTGCAAATACCGAGTTTTTTGAAAAAATACCGAGTTTTTCAGTATTTGCACTTTTTGACCTATTTTTGTCTAAAACCGAACCTTCCTCTACATCCAGTGAAAGGACCTAATAATTGCTCATTACAATGAGGTATTTTTTAACCGCAGATTGTATGTCAAAATTTCCTTGTAAGTTCTTTCTTATGCTTGCATATTTGACTTTTTATCTTACAATTATTATATAAATGTCTTTTATTTTTGGTCACTAGTAATCAATTTTATTTATTTATCTATCAGCCGGTGTCATTTGGGTGATTAGAATCAGGGTTGCAACAAAGCTTTAAATGTGTACACTTGGAGCTGAGGGAAAGAGGACCGAGCATCAGATAGACGGTCAGGAAAGGTGAGCTGACACAGGCAGAACTGGTGACAAGGAGAATGCTGGAGTTTTGGGAGGATTTAGGAAGATTGGAAGCTCAGGGGTTCAAAAAATCAAACCACTAGGAGCTCTTGAATAAAAAAAAATTGAATCAAAGTCACGTAGAAGCTAGGTGTCTATACTCTATAGTTTAGGTCTCAGCTGCCACACACCCGAAAATGCATGAACCATGATGGTCTCCCTATTTGCCTAGAAATAGAGCCCTGCTATGAAGTGTTTTTAACTGATGTTGCGTGACTTTCTGCGCCTTTTACCTAAGGTCAGATTGTATTTGTTTCCAACACAAGTACATCTGAGACAGTACACGCATCAAACCAAAGCTAAATTGAACAAACGAGGTTACGAATAAGACAAGTATATAAATGATACTCATGGTATTAGAGCCATCATATTATTGCAGTGATAATCATGCGGGTGACATACAACCTGTGTTTTAGAGTATTTTTGATTAGGTCCCCAAATTTATATAAAATTCGAATTGCAGCTGATATTTTTTGATGAAGCAGATATTAAGAGTGATGTGTTTATGTTAGTTTGTTGGAGCCAATTCATTGCTATTTTTGGACAATTGGGTGTATGCCACTACGGCCCTAGTAATTTATGATACATGAATGCGCGCATACATTTTAACACGACCAGGGTTTTTAGATTGGAGACATAAGTTGCTCATTATTTTAAGATGCGAGTTAATTTTTTTGACCAGTAGATAATAATACATATAAATTATTAGTAAAGTTTAGAACGATGTAACGAAGTTGATGGTAATTTGAACCTTAATCATATGTTGGGGTCTCGGCTCATAGATGAAAAACATAAAAATGGACTTAAGTTGCCATCTAAGATGCCTAAGGATTTATAGAATGAATATGTGTGTGACTTTAGTTGCCATTTGTTACCTTGAAAAAGTTATGAAAATCCATGCTTGAGGTAGAGCAAGGTTCTAAAGTGTGGATTGATGATATTATTCGAGCTAGCTATTTTACTATTTCCGCAATGTTTAAATATACAACAAAACAAAATGCACAAACATTTTTAATATTTTGTTTAACACAAAAAATAATGTTTCTCCTAAATTGCCAGACAAAAACATGAGGCTGTTACTTCAAGGCCTAATAGCGTTGAAGTACTCTTTCAAGCAAGCCCAAATTCACATATAATTAGTTTTGCTCAACACAGAGTCTAATAACTACATATTCATGTATAATTAATTTTGCATAATAGAGACTATAGGACTCACACATAATTGCAAAGACAAAAAACATACGAAAGTTTGCATCTCATAAAATCTAAATATTACCTCATTTACTCCAAGATTATGATTTTGGAATTTCATGCAAGCTCCTTCCCATTTAATTGCGCTACTCATTTATCTTATAACATCCTGTGAGACTATCGAGCCCATAATACCTAAGATATGGGATAACTATGATGTTGAATCCAAATAATATAACACAAATAATACAATTAAATTTTAATGAATATAATCCACTTAAATGGGATGGATAGAAATATAACCTCCTCAAGGTTCAATTTTCACAGAACACTGCGAATAGATGCCTTTTGTCTAAAATAGAAGTGTTGTTATCAATTGCAAAGTTGAAATTGTCTATGGAAATATAGTTGTTCTGAACAATAATGGTTAATGCAGAAGAGTTGAGACACTTATGTGTATGATGAACAGAAAATTCTGGCAGTATTTAAATGATGAGTTGATCTATAATCAACGAACTCAGCATCACTCAAAAGCAACAGAAGCATAATAGTGACCATCAAAGTCACTTAATACAGCATTTTTAACAAAACACACTTCACACAAAAAACATTAATAAAATGATGGTTTTACATCTAAATAGCTCAGGAGTTTGGCTTAGAATCAGGTCCTGCCCCGGCCCAAAGCAACCCAATGGAATGGGGTGAATGAAGATAGTGAGTTTTTTAGCCTCATAGTGAGCTCACCAAGCTCATAGTGATCTAGCCAAAGCATATCTTGCACAAGGTTTCACTAGGCCAACTCGTGTTATGCAGAAGCTACTTGCTTGTATTACACTTAGGCTATTAGCGACTTTGCACATCAAGTTGGCAACCTAATTGTGTCAATTGGAAAATTTTCCCCACGTTGGGATTTTGGCTAGCAAGTCGACAAGTCGATAACTCCGCATAACCAGTCAGTAACTTCACTTATCAAGGTGATGACATCAGTCGGCAACTGACCACATGTCAAATTATCCACATGTATTTTTATAAATTTTTTTATTACATATTTTTTGAGCTATATGATTCATATTTTTGGATATATTTTCTTTTTTTTATATGACCTTTTAAATTGCGCAAAAACACTTAGACCGATCTTATATATAGGGGGGCAAAGGGGTATTTTGGACACTAATTATTTATACTCAAGCATGTACGTTGTGCTATTATAGAGAAATTCCATAGCCTCTCTCTGATCTTTTCCGATATCTTTTCTTTTTTCTTATGCTTTTTATTCTGGGTGCATAGTGGGTTTTGCTAGTAGGTTATTGGTATTGCTTACCTTAGTATTTTTAATCCAACATCTTGATTAGTGCAGTTGTGTAGATTGATGCCAAGAATCAGAAATCAAGAATTATAAGAAGCAGGACGCAGAGAAACATTAGTCAACATGAAGAAGTAAGACTTTGTGACAAATAAATAATGACCTCAATCCTGACATTTGATGAGACGTACCACCTAGACAACAATGAAGAGTCCACTCCCATGCAATCTAAGAATAGGAAGTGTGAACTGATGAACAAATGCTCAAGGGAAATCTTAGAGGAAAGGCCTACAATAAAGTTCAAAATCTTCTTGTCTCAAATTTTACAAAAGAAAAAATGATTATACTAATCACATGGCCTATTTTGTTAGCTACATCCCTATTATGACATCCTTTCTTCATTAAATTTTCCAAAGTTAGGTGTGAGTCATCATACAACATCCTTTCTTCATTAAATATTTCGAAGTTCAGTATAAGTCCTCCTATAACATCATTTCTTCATTAAATATTCCGAAGTTAGGTAGAAGTGCTTTTACGAGATCCTTTCTTCATTATATCTTTTGAAGTTTAGTGTGAGTCTTCCTATGACATCCTTTCTTCATTAAATCTTCTAAGTTTAGGTGTGAGGCCTCCTACGACATCTTTTCTTAATTAGAGCTTCCAAAGTTAGGTTTGAGTCCTCCTATGACTTCCTTTCTTTATTAAAATCACAAGAGATTAGACATATTTCCTTTTACGACATCCTTTTCATATTAAATCGTAAATCGTAAATCTAAAATCCTTCAAAGGTTAGGTATAAGTTTCCCAAGTAGCATCATTTCTTAAGGACTAAAATAAATTTCATAGCCTTTAAGGATAGGTGTGAGCCCACACTCTTAGGTTGCCTTTACTTTATGACTAAGCACTTTATTTATTTCATTCTTCCAATCATTGATCAAAATTTAATTCAACCCAATACTAATTAAATCAAATCCAAATCAACTTCAATTACAAAATCAAATGATTCTAAAACTAAATTGAAAACAAATAGTATACTTATAAATCAAATCCAATCAAAATCAATTCTAATTGTTCAAATTTAAAATTTATCTTAAATTTAAGCTTCCTTTGGATCTTGTTGATTATCTTGACCAAAACCAATACGTGCAGCGACAAGCTTAGGGGAGCTAATCACACCTATTGTGGTCCATTTGTTGACCTCATTTCGAATGAGGTCAAAATTTCTCTCCTAGGTTATCACTAAGAAAAGATGGACTAAGAGTGTGGGCTCAAACCTATTATTATAGGATGTGGAATTTATTTTTAATACTAAGGAAAGGTATACCTAACCCTCGGAGGATTTATTATTTACGATTAGGGGTGTCAAAAAAAGACCTGCCCGAACCTGACCAGAAAATTTTTGGTTCGGGATGACCTGTTTAATAAATGGGTTAGGTTCATGTCCGGAATTTTAACCCCTTTCTTAAGTTGGTTGGGTTCTAGTTGATCCGTCAATCTAATTTTGATTCAAAATTAAATGACCTGTTTAAATTCTTTTTTTCTAAATTTTTTTTATTTGTTGGTATGATTGTCTTAATTTTTATTAATTAATCTACAATCTACTAATTAAAAGTTATATTTAAAAAAAAAAATCAAAACATATTATTGAGTCGGGTTTGAGCATTCAAGTTGCTAGCGGGTCGGGTTCTGGTATGCATTTTTGACACATTTATTAAACGAGTCAAGTTCGGTTTGACCAGATTCGGGTCGGACCTGAACCCAACCTGTTCCCCCGTTTTTACACCCCTATTTATGATTTAACATAGAAAGGATGTTGTAGAAAGACTTATACCTAATCTATGATGATTTTAATATAGAAATGGTGCCATAGGAAGCCTCGCACCTAACTTCGAAAGCTTTAATGAAGAAAGGATGTCGTAGGAGGACTCATATCTAACCTTAAAAACTTTAATGAAGAAAGGATACCTTAGGACTCACACCAAACTTTAAAAGATTTTATAAAGAAAAGATGACGTAGAAGAACTTACATCTAACTTCGGAAGATTTAATGAATAAAGAATGTCATAGGAGGGCTTGTATCGAATTTTGAAAGATTTAATGAAGAAAAGATGTCGTTGGAGGATTCACACCTAATTTTATGAGATTCAATGAAGAAATGATATCATAGGAGGGAGCTGGCTGATTCAAAGAAGGCCACGTGATTAACACGATCATTCTTTCTATTGTAAAATTCGAGATGGGGGATTTCGAACTTTATTGTAGGCTTTTCCTCTAAGATTTTCCTCTCTTTCCTAAAATGTTAATTGTTTTTTTGACAATTAGATAAGAGTGCGAGGACTCATTTCAAAAATTCATCACTTGCTTTTTGCCCGAGACACCATATGAGAGATTTTGAGCTAGGAATCATCCTTGCTGCCTGCTTAAGGGGCTATTTAGAGCAGGGTACATTGATAGATGGGTAATGCTGGAAATATAAAATCTTGGACAAGATTTACTCAAGCCCTCAAGCTCACCTTTAAAAATGAGAGAAGCAATTTAAACCAGAAGAACAGGTCAAACCATAAGATAAGTCGTTCTAACATTATTTTGTTATAGAGCTATGCAACTACCCTTAATTAAGAATTTTCTTCCATAATCAAGATCAATAGTTAGACATAAAAGTCTCAAATAAGGAACATGAAGTCATTAAATGGAAGCAAAATTTCATATAGTGTTTTATTTTCTATTTTATTTGCCTCTTGAGAATTTATCTTTGATGTAATTTATTTTCAGATAGAGTGAGGTGGCTTTTAGATCTCATAATCATCTTCTTCCTTCTTGTCCTTATTCTCCTCCTCGTTCTTTAAGGTGTCCTCACCAACTTCCGTTTTTTCATTGTCATCGACTTATTCTTTTCGAAACTTCAAGTTTTTAAGTCTTCAAACTCGTTGGCTTCTTCTTTGTTAAATCTTTAAGCATTATTTAGTTTTTATTCTTCTCTTCATCTTCTTAAGCTTGAGCCTTAATTTTGGCTCAAGCTTCATGTCCATGAGGATGTTTTTATTGTTCAAGTCCTCAACTTTAGAGTTCCCTCCTCCCCCTTTCCTTCTTCAAGTCTTCTCTATCAAGTCAAGCGACATTGCTATGGCATCAATTAAGAGGCAATGCGTACCATTTTTCTTTTGCATCAAGGTGGTTTAGGGCAATAATATTTTGAGTTTCTTTCGAAATTCTTTCTCTCAAACTGATGCGGACATCCAACCGTCCATGCTTATCCGAGGAGGAGCTGAAGATCGACGGCCGAGATCACTTTATTTCATTTCAGTTTATTAAGTGTATTTTTATTTAATTTTTACAATTTCCCTTTTTACCCTCTTGTCTTATGTAAGCCCAAGGGAAAAATGTGTCTTTTAATTTCTTTTGAGACCTATATATAGAGGCCCCTTCTCTTGTATTTGGATGATGAATTATTGATAATGAAAATTTTATGTCTTGTTGATCTCTTAGTGAGTTCATGGTGATCTCTTAGTGAGTTCACTCTCCTCGATCTCTTAGTGAGTTCGTAGGAAAAACTAGATCTCTTTGTGAGTTCTAGGTTTCTTGTATTTCGTTTCCTTTTAGTTCTCTTTGATCTATTTATTGTTGTGGAGATCGAGTCTTGAAGATTAACAAGGTGGTGGAATCAAAGCAACGAAAATCCTCAGATTTTCTCCTCTTCCCCTCCCCTCACCTTGCTGCCGCCGACCCCTTGGAACCATCCAGACCATCGGCTTACAAGGTCCAACCCGCCGGCCTGCAAGGCTCCTCCCGCCGGCCAATCCTCCACCAGCAACCACTGGCCAGCTCCAGCCCGCCGGTCCCCTCCCACCTTGCCGCCGCCTCCTTCTCCCCCTCTTCTTTTGAATTTCAAATATGAAATTTAGGAGTTTTATTAGCCATTAAATGTTTCCTACATTGCCTCCTTAATTCAAGCGATCAAAATAAATTGAAATTGAATTTCGAATTTGAAATTCAAATTCAATCCAATTGATTGTTTTAATTTAGGAATCTTCCTTCCTTATTAAATTTGAAATTTTAATTTCAGATTTTGTAAAATCTGAAATTAAATTGGTGGTCCCCACTCTCTCAAAACTCATCCCCTCTCTCCTCCTCATGTGGCCGTCCCCTTAATGGCCTCCCCTCCCTCTCCTAATCACATTAATGACTCCACAAAATCAGCCCAACTTTCTCCTAATTGAATGAGCAATAATCCTCCTGTTTAATTTGGGAATTCAAAATTGGATTTCACTTAATTTTCCCTCCCAAATCACTTAATCTGAAATTTAATTACAGATTTCCATTCTCCCCATATTGATTTGGGATTTAATTAATCTTGCCACCTAGGCAAGTAAATGGCGTTTCCGTTTCACATCAGTTTGGTATCAGAGCATGGTTGCTCACCCGGGATGTGAACTCAACGGAGTCGAGTCTTTTCAACCCCGGGAGAATGATGCGGACATCCAACCGTCCATGCTTATCCGAGGAGGAGCTGAAGATCGACGGCCGAGATCACTTTATTTCATTTCAGTTTATTAAGTGTATTTGTATTTAATTTTTGCAATTTCCCTTTTTACCCTCTTGTCTTATGTAAGCCCAAGGGGCAAATGTGTCTTTTAATTTCTTTTGAGGCCTATATATAGAGGCCCATTCTCTTGTATTTGGATGATGAATTATTGATAATGAAAATTTTATGTTCTTGTTGATCTCTTAGTGAGTTCATGGTGATCTCTTAGTGAGTTCACTCTCCTCGATCTCTTAGTGAGTTCGTAGGAAAAACTAGATCTCTTTGTGAGTTCTAGGTTTCTTGTATTTCGATTCCTTTTAGTTCTCTTTGATCTATTTGTTGTTGTGGAGATCGAGTCTTGAAGATTAACAAGGTGGTGGAATCAAAGCAACGAAAATCCTCAGATTTTCTCCTCTTCCCCTCCCCTCACCTTGCTGCCGCCGACCCCTTGGAACCATCCAGACCACCGGCTTACAAGGTCCAACCCGCCGGCCAATCCTCCACCAGCAACCGCCGGCCAGATCCAGCCCGCCGGTCCCCTCCCACCTTGCCGCCGCCTCCTTCTCCCCCTCTTCTTTTGAATTTCAAATATGAAATTTAGGAGTTTCATTAGCCATTAAATGTTTCCTAAATTGCCTCCTTAATTCAAGCAATCAAAATAAATTGAAATTGAATTTCGAATTTGAAATTCAAATTCAATCCAATTAATTATTTTAATTTAGGAATATTCCTTCCTTATTAAATCTGAAATTTTAATTTCAGATTTTGTAAAATCTGAAATTAAATTGGTGGTCCCCACTCTCTCAAAACTCATCCCCTCTCTCCTCCTCATGTGGTCGGCCCCTTAATGGCCTCCCCTCCCTCTCCTAATCACATTAATGACTCCACAAAATCAGCCCAACTTTCTCCCAATTGAATGAGCAATAATCCTCCTCTTTAATTTGGGAATTCAAAATTGGATTTCACTTAATTTTCCCTCCCAAATCACTTAATCTGAAATTTAATTTTAGATTTCCATTCTCTCCCCAAATTGATTTGGGATTTAATTAATCTTGCCACCTAGGCAAGTAAATGGCGTTTCCGTTTCACATCACACCCTCAAAAACAAATATACACAAAAGCTAATTATTTAGCAATCAAACGCATAAACTAAATACACAATAAAATTGTGTATACGTGTAGGAGACAAGATTTATAAGATGTGGTTAAATAATACTGAGTTTTCGAGTATTAAACATAATAAAAATGATAAAGCGAATGAGTATTATAACTGTTGGATTTCATATGTTAAATCCACTCCAACAAAGTCACTAAATATCCATAACAAATATATAGTGAAGTTAGTAGACCTATACTTATTATAAAATTGTTTCAATTTATGCACAATAATATAAAATTTCTCTCTCTTCCAAACTTAGCACAAGATTATGAAATAAATAAATTATTCAATACAATAACATTCAAGCATAAGCTATCTAATTTAAGTTAAAGATTTGACAAAAAAATATTTTTGTATGGTTTGGCAACCAATCAACTTACATACACGCCTAATCCTTTCTCAAATTATGATTCCACTAAACCAATATACTGTCACAAGCCCAAGATCCTTCAATCAATGAGTAGGTGGAGAAATTTTCACAGCCTGCATACTCTTTTTAACGAGCAAGTGCAACTCAACAATAAATACAAATAAAATAACTACGTCAAATCTCTTCAGAACTTTGTTGGTGATTCTAATGCTATTACAAAATAAATAATTATAAAATTTGTTTAAAGATAGAAAGATGTATATTATAAAAATGATAGAAAATTATGTACAACATCAACATCAACATCAACATCAAGCCTTTATCCCACTAAGTGGGGTCGGCTACATGAATCCTTTTTCTCCATTGTGTCATATTAAAAGTCAAATTCTAGTTTAAATCTAATAAAGAAAGGTCATTCCTAATATTTTCTAACCAAGGCTTTTTAGGTCTATCCCTACCTTTCTTAACACAAGTCAAATCTAATACCTCTACTCTCCTAACTGGGTTATCGGAAGGCCGCCTTTTTATGTGACCAAACCATCTAAGGCGACTCTCTCTAATCTTATCTTCTACCGGAGCTACTCCAACCTTTTCACACATATGCTCATTTCGTATCCTATCTCTAAGGGTAAAGCCACTCATCCACCTGAGCATCCTCATTTCTGCCACACTTAACTTAGTATTATGCTGCTCTTTTAATGGCCAACATTCGGCACCATAAAGCATTGCAGGCCTCACTACCATCTTATAGAATTTTCCCTTAAGTTTGAGGTTAACATTTCTATCACATAACAAGCCCGATGCATTCCTCCACTTCAACCATACAACTTGAATTCTGCTGATAATATCCCCATCTATTTCACCATCACTTTGAACAATAGATCCAAGATATCTAATAAAACGTGTACTCTTATTAATGACTTGATCGCCCAAAGTCACAATCCCCTCACTTGGTCTATTACTACTAAAATTACACTCCATATATTCCGTTTTAGATCTACTCAAGCGAAAACCTTTAGACTCTAAGGTTGACCTCCATAATTATATGAATGATCCATAGATTATATGTATGATAATCTAAAAATTATAAACTATATGAAAACTAGGTCCTACAACAGCCTACACAAGTCTAAGTGTCTACCACAATCTTATAAATAAAATGTTTTAAACGTTTTGCAGATTATTTTTTAGTTATATAAATGTAATTACTTTTTTTTTTAACTAATAAAAAATGTATCAATGTTTTAACTGTGTTCATTCTTGGATCTTTTGATAAAATCTTACTCAAGCAATTCATATTGCAATTTAATAAAACACACAATTTGAATGTTCACTTAAGCTATCATGAATTGTAAGTATAGTTGAGCTCATCCTCATACGTTAGCAATGTGCAAGCTTGTTTTGCAAATTCTTAGCAATCCATTATATATTCATGGTTATTAGAAAATAATTAACATGAAATAAAACACTTAGGATTGTGTGCAAGATTGAAGGCTCAGATACTATGAAATTAAGGATATTAGTGATATAGTTGTATGATTGATTTGAGTTAGATATGTACTAGATTTAATGAAGAAATTAATATCCTTAAGTGTTCTTAATGCTACAGGATATGGATTCCTTGGTGATGCTAAAACCCCTAAATTCTATAAAGGTACATTGGTTGTCTTAAAGACGAATAGAGTTTAGTAGAATTTGTGTTATGAAGTGCAATGTCACGTGATGATGTGTTGGAGTCAGTAACCAAATGAGAACTCATGGAAACTAGAAGAATACCAAGTATATGATGTCATGTATAAGAAATATAGAAGCTAATTCAAAATTTATTGCTAGTGATTGTGGAAGATCAATGTAGAATAAAATATTTGTTAAGTGAGAATTTTTAAAGGACAAATTATCATTACAAAACAAAAAAAATTGAAATCAAGGAGAGAGATGACAATAAGGCAAGGTTTACTTTTGAAAAGATTGTTAAAATGTGTTGAATAGAGAAATGTTTAGATATGGGCACTAAACAAGTATATATTAAGTTTAGACTCCAAGTGGGAGATTATTTGGTGAGTCTAAATTTTCTTGACCATTGTGGATACGATTTAATTTTGATTTTCAAGATTGGGTGTTTAACAAACTTTAAGATTTATTCACGCCTAATTTTTCAAAATTGGTATTATCAAACTCAAGATTCATTCACACCTACCACCTCAAGTTGCTCTATGATAATCTATGGTTGCATAGCCACAAAAAGATGCAACAATGAGAAAAAAGGAAGAGGAAGAAAGACCAAAGAGAGCGTAATTTAAGAAAGAAAGGAAGATTTTTTAGGGTAATTGCAGAGGCGGTCTTAGTTTGTACTCTCATGACATAATAGTAAGGAGTAGTCCTCGTTTTAACTCCTGCAATAAAGAGTGGAAGAGAGTTACTGTAACAATAATAGCATCTCCATCTCCACGTCTGTCGTTCATCTTCAGAACAAGTGGGTGCATTCTCTCCCTTCTTAACGAATGGTTTGTTTTTCATTCTCTTTATTTTTATATGAAGTATAAGCTCCTAATATACTCCTTTTGAAACTCATTGAATTTTTTTTTATCTTAATGCATTCTTGCACGTAACAGTGTAAAATTTTTTGAATAATTATGACATGAATTCTTTAATATATTATATTGTTGTTGTTGTTGTATGCATTCATGCACATAAGTGGGCCTCATTTAACCGTGTAAACTTATGCCTTATGTTTGTATCTTTATTTTCTCATCTTCATTTAATTTTGGCTTAACTTTTCTCTCTTTCCCAGCAGGCATAGCCCTAAAAATTTGGAGGGACGCATGATTGCATCAGGAAGTGATCAAACCAAGCTGCAACCTCTAATTAGATACTGTGTTAGAAACGAATTACATGCAAATCCATACATGAAATATGATCTCATGAGGCAATCAAATAATGTGAAGCTTTGGAGGGAAAAGGTGGAAGGAAAAAAAAAATATTGTGGACAACTGCAAGTGTCCTTAATTTGTTTCAAACTAAGGTGAATTGAAATTTGAGAAATTTTCATTCACAACGGCTTCCTGTACCTAGTTGTAATATCATTCTTTTGATGTTCTATTTACAAGTGTTAATGTTTGTAGAATGTTGACCTTAAATATGTAATGCATGTTCTCATTACCAGTGTCGATATCTGTCCTCGAAACTTCATGAACTCTGTGCAAAGGGTAGTTGAAGTTACTTTCCTTACAATATCATGATAAAACTTTTTACTTATATGAAGTATAATTGCAGGGAAAAGAAAGAGATGAAATACCAATATTATCTAGCGAAGATAAATGCAATTGCTAGAGAGGTGGAAGGAGTTTGTCGTTAGACACAACTTGCTTGCTTGAAACCCCAGCCTCCCAAGTCCCAAGCTGGTATCAGCATGCAACACACGTGTAAGTGCTCAGTCAGAATACACAAGTTTTGACTCAAGAATCTATTGTTGTGAGATCCAAGGTCATGCTTTTCTAATTCAAATGATCTTTAAATCAATTGTTTTGAGTCATGACTAAAGCATTTGCCTACTTATGCCTGACTATGCGTAGGAACAAGGACATTATATAAAAGTAAGAAGAGTGGAGGCATAAGCTTGTATGTGGGAGTGAAAACATCCAGGCAGATCAAGGAGAGATTATTCTGTGCGGACACCGGACGGGAGAACCGTCCGTTACCGCTTGGTACAGACGCTCGTACTACTTGGTATCGTGCTCGGTACCAAGAGGTACACTTTTTGGGTGACGTGACACATTTTTATTGGTCTCTGGATGATGTCTGGGCTCCGCACAAAATAATTTGTCCAGACCAAGGGCATGGTTTGTGACTTTAGGGACTCTCTTTGAATCAATTCTTTGAGATGGGTAAAGAAATTGATGGTGACGTTGGCTGCAATGACAGTGGCATGCTGTTGGGTTTTCCTGATGTAGGATCACCGGAACTGGGTTTGGTCGGGGCCTTTTGCATGCTTGTTGTTGCGCGAGATTGGGATCGCTGGTTTTGGGTGCCTAGGCCTGGGTAAGGGGTTGGGATCATGGATTCAGGTACGAGATGGGCCACATGTGGGGGTTTTGGGGACGAGATGGGCCAATGCATTTGTAGTTTGCCTGATTATGACATTTGACATTCCTCAAAAATACTTATCCAGGGTATTAGAAATTTCTTAAAAATGTTTTGTAGTTGTTTTACTTCAATCCCAAACTCCAATAACATCAAAATCCATACATTTCTTTTACTTTACCCTCCTTGTACACTAAATCAAATAGCTCCTTAAATGCAGTGTATAAGCAACCTATTTGTTAGCAACAAAAGAGCCAAAGAGTAGCGGCAGAAGTTAGTCGTGGAAAAAGCTTTTGTCTTGGGGGTGGCAAATGTTGTAGGAGGAAAAATAAAAGGAAGTAGATTTGGCAACTTTCCTTTTTTTGCTGTTGGATTTTGGTCTTTTCGGATGGTGTTGCTTGTCGGTTGGTTGTTGGTGTGTTTCGATTATTTGAACTATGATAAGGTTTATTCCTGCTCACCACCCTGTTGGCTTGTCTTGCCGGCAACTTTGGTGGTCTGCTCTCGTGCTCTGCAGGTGCTTGGTTGGGTTGAGGGTTGATGACTCCGCTATTCCTTGCTTCTGGGTGGTTGCAGGTGCATCTAGCCATTTCTTGAGTCTGGCTGGTTTCTTAGCTTTCTTCACGGTTTTTTCTTTTTTTGGTGTCAATATTGTCGCTTATTATGGTTGCTTAGCTGCTGTTTTTTCGTGTTTTGGTTTCCTTTGACATTTACTTGTATGTCCTTTATCATTAGTGAAATAAAATTGTTATTTGTTAAAAAAAAAAAAAAAGAGTAGCGGTAGAAGTGGATCTAATTAGCCCATAGGAGTTGCGACTCAAGGGCACCAGCTGACATACAGAATAAATGTAGCCGCTAAATTTGCTATAGATTTTGCACTATCAATGTTAATTTTGTACGCCAATAACAAATGCGTAAGTCAGATTCAGGCTCGCAGAACCAGCTGACTGCAAAGGCCTTGAGAATGCAAGTGCAAGTCCAGTAGAAAAACCAATGGTTCTAAACAAAGTACACAGTTTAATGACTCGATACATTCATTATAATTACAATTACAAAGCATTACACATATCATTATAGTGTTATCACAAAGACATTTTATCATTGATGCATCCTCCTGCAATTCGTTTAACTTAGATTTTATTTGGGACTGATTTTTTCTTTTTTAAAGTAATTTTTTAGTATAAAAATTAAAAATTAAAATTTTTATTAAATTGTTGTTTTAAGAAGCTGTAAGAAAGTCGTCCCTAACAAAATCTTAACTTTGGACAAAAAGCTTAGTTTTTTTTTTGCTTAAATATCAAATGTTATTATTATTATTATTTTAAAAAAAGGTTGATTGACTTAAATATCAAATTTAAAGTAGTGTCTTAATGCAATTGCTTTCATTAGTGTTGTAAAGACTTATTTGTAGGAATAATGAGCCACATCATCCCTTCGTTCGGTACTGTGGCTTGGTACTGCTCGGTACTGCAGTTCTGTACCGTTGATGTGGCGCATTCTATTTGGTTTATGAATGGCTTTTTGCGTTCGGCCTCCGCACATAATAATTTCTCTATTTGTAGAGCTTTTGCTTGTCATTCTTCTTGCAGTGCTAACTTGCAGGCATGCCAAGTCTTTTTCAGGAAAAATCTTTGATGCTTGTCTTGTATGCAAGTGTGGGTTTGTCTTTCTTTGATTGTAGTAGCGAGTAAGGAAAGAAGGGGTTTGATTGGCTTGTTATTGTGGTTGGGGAATCGAAAGTAGTCCTTCGCTTGTTTGTGGCAGGCAAGTTGACTTAAGTCAAAAACAGGGGATCAATCGATTGGGCGGATGGATGTGCCTACTTAATAGAAGGAAATGGGGAATCTGAGGTTATGGCTATGTTTATGAGCCATTTGAAATGTTTAATATGTCATGATATTTTGTTAGCTTAAATTGGTCATGAAATTTGTCTTTTTGAATAATTTTGATAAAGGCATATGAAATTTTGATAAAATTTTTAAATACGCAATCACTTTGTCCTTAAAGAATAGAGAAGTAATCGACATCATCATAAAATGCCAAATTATGAGTCGTTTTTTACATTACTTCACTATGGAATTATACTAATCTCCTTAATTATGATTTTTTGACATAATTAAGGTAGATAATTAGACATAGGAACTTGTCTTATGAGAATCTTTACATAAGAACCGTGAAATCCTTTAATTTAACCAAAATTAAAAAAAAAAAAAAAAATCTTATAACTAATTTATTCTCTTGTAGAGTACTTCCTTTAAAGATTTTGTCTTCATCAACTTTTCTTTTTTATCATTGTCGCCTTCTTCTTTTCAAGACTTTCTCAAGTTTACCCAAATAGGTCATTGCTTCTCCATTAAATCATTAAGCTTTCTTTGGCTTTTAACCTTCAAATTATTATTTTTGAATTCATCATTTTCTTCATCTCGAGCCCTTTGGCTTAATCCTTATATATATCATTTATGAGATATAAATCAATCAACTTAGAATTGTTCATATTATTTTCCAAGTCTTACTCTTGTGCTTTTTTTTTTTCCTTAATGTCATATTTTTGTTTAATCAAGGCAAATTATGAAAGATGATAATTTAACAAATACTTAGAGTGCGTTGAACGCTGTTTTAAGATTTTAATTGTATTACATCGTTATTTTTAGCATAAGGATTATTTTCTAATCAATTAAAAAAACAAATCCTCAAAATTTTGATTGTAAAATCTTCATTAAAATATTTAAATATTCATAATCTCAATTACTATAATATACACAAAGTTACATTGTGAAAATTTTGCGGTAATAAGTTATCCACATTTTTTGTTAACAAAATTATAAATTAAATCATAAAATTCTAGAAATTTTGTTTTTTTTTATTGAAAATAGAGATAGAAAAAATATCAACTATCTTGATTTAAACAACCTTCGTAATTGGACCGTTAGCTAAATTGACTTGAAGTAGCCCAAATTCGGCTCACACTAGGATTCTCTCCCAGTTTCTCTTGTCGGTAGCTACCTTAGGAGAAAATGAATGATATTTTGAGTGCAAATGGATTATTATTATTATTATTATTATTATTATTATTATTAAAATTCAACCTAGCCCGCGGCGCCAACCACAACGCTCCTTCTAGGAGCCCCCAACACCATAGCGTCGCCACTAGTATTCCCGTGTTGAATTATTTTCAAAATTCCATAGAGCTTGGTGACGAAGCATCACAAACACTAGCATCGCGACGCCCAAGGGGAAATTTCAAATTTTTCTAAACATACAAATAAACATCGGGCGCATTTTAAAATACATGTAAAAGGGTTCAAATGTAGAAATTTAATGGATTAGCTTGGATATGGTCGAGTTAGAACTGATTGAAGGGTATACTGACTTTCTATGTATTACAGTGTCTTCCCTTTTCTCCATTCACATGAAAATAAGACCGAGCTATTCCGCCTATATGGAGCCATTTTTCATCAAATTTCTTCAATTTCTTCGGAGATCTGAAAGTAAAACTCCCTATCTATATCATTACATTAATATAAGATTCTGCCTAATGGATATTGAAATCTTAGTTTTTATTAATTTTTTTCATTTTTGAAAATACTAAACGTATAAGAATATTAAAGGAAAAAATAAAAAAAAATATTAAAGGCATGTTTACTTGATGTTATAGTATACACACAAAAAAAAAATATAAAAAAAAATAATAATAAAATAATAGTGATCTCAAATGGCCTCTTAACAAATCCTTATGTGAACTTATTATCATGAAATATTAATAAGCCACGCAAATTCTTATTTTGAAGTTATCGTCTGTGTTCGCTTAGTCAAGTTTTCTGCTTCTGCTATAAGTTCTCTTCAAATGTTCTTTAAATCTTATGTGTGTAGGGCCTGTTTGGATGCAGGATTTAGGCCAGCGTTTGCTAAGATTTAAGCTAAATACTGCCAAACGCCAAAAAATACAAAGTTAAATCTCGCAGTAAGTCTAAACTCATTTCAAGGCGTTTTTGACTTTTTTGCCCTAAATTGCAGATTTCATATATCTTTTTTTTGGTGTATTTACTGATTTAGCAGAAAAAGGGCATGAAAAGGGAGAAATATCGTTACATTTATGGCAATTTCTCGTCATGACTTTCGATCTGACAAGAACAATGTCGTCGTAGGAGGCGGAGAAGTTTCGACTCTTTCAAAAATCTACTTCTCTCAAAGTAGAACAGCAACGAAGAAATGTAGAAGAGTAAAGGTAAACCCTAGAAGAGTAATGACAAGCGACTTGTTCGAAGCTGGATCCACCTCTTGCAAACTAGCGAAGCCGAAGAGGAAAGCTCTACCTGTTGAAGAGCAACAAAGCTCGCATATAAGGATTAGATTAATTCTTTATTTTTAATTAGACATTAATATAATTGTCTTAATTAATATAATTAAAAATAATTAATTAGGTAATTAGCATTATAAATATTAATTAAATACTTAATTAGTAATATATTAATTACTCAATTAGATAATTATTAGTATAATTAGTAATTAAAAATTTATTAAAATAATATTTAAAAATTAATGAAATAATTAGTAGAATAAATAGTAATTAAATGATTTGTCATTTCAAATAATAAATAATTATCATTATAACTAGTATTGAACTATTTATTAAAATAACATCTCCATAATTAATAAGATAATTAATAATAATATTATTAATTAAATTATTTGATAATTAAACTAACTTTTAATTATATTATTCATAATTATAATTTATTGATGTTAATTAAAATTTAAATTAATATTTAACCAATTTAAAACAAAATATCATATGAGTTAATCGCCTTAAATTCTAAATACCACTGCTAAAAAGTCTCATAGAATTTTTTATGATTTAACATACTTTTTTTTTTTTGAGATTTAGGTCAATTAAGACAAACTCACACATGCATCTGTCTCGAACCCATGACATCTTGGTTGACAATCAAAGCTTCCAACCAACAGATTAAGATGAGCTGCGTGCGATTTAACATACTCTTGCCAAACAATTTTTCGGATTAAAATCATTAAGATTAAGAAAATTCGGATTTAGAATTTTTTTGAAATCTTACTTAAGTTTAAGCTTTGTTTAGGACGGCTTTCTTACTGATTATTAAATCAACTTTTTAATTTTTGTAAATTTTTTGTACTAAATAATTATTTTAAAAAGTAGTAAAAAAGCTGTCCCAAATAAAGCTAATTTCAACTGCATCCAAACAAGTCCTTAGTCCGAGAAATTATTATGTGCGGTGCCAGGCATATCAGAATGTGTCACGTCACCCAGTACATAGCCGCAGTACACAACAAACGAATGACGTGACATATTCTTATTCGCCTTCGGATGGCATTCGTATATATCCACACATAATAATTTCACCCTTAGGGCATCTCCAACCGAAAAACTCATTTTTTACTCCAAAATGCAGTAATACATCAAAATGCAGTAACTTGCCTCCAATCGAACTCCATTTTCTAACACCAAAAAAAGAATATTCCTAGTATATTCTTTCCAATATTTCATTTTATATATTTTTAATCATTAATATTATTTATTGAATTCTTGAATTAAATCTAATATAATTAATTTTTATCTTTTATGTATGAGAATTTTATCTTAATGTTAACTTACATTAATTAATTTTGTAAAAAAAAAAATAGATTACTAAAAATAAGGTATTTCTAATTTATTATTTTAATTAATGATAATAAAATTCTAATCTTTAATCTTTAAAATTAATAATTAAGTTTCGAATTAAAAGAAAAAAAAAAACAAATGTCGTATGAACAATGCGACGCCAATATTGGCGTCGCACTGTTCACCTCCCTTCAAATGCCGGCAAGTATAGCGTTCAGTTGGAGGGAAGAAAGAAAAGCAAACACTGGTTTGCCGTTCGGATGGAGATGCCCTTAGACCACGAGTAGAGACTTTCAAATTGCAATTGAAGCGACCCCTTCCAATGCGCTCGCCAGCGACCTTTCACTCAAATCAGCATGCACTCATTATTTCACAATTCATTTTAATATGCAGAGTTCCCCATCACACTATGCTCCATATATCCATTTCACTCTAAATGCTCCTCTAAAAGAATAAGAATTTATCTCTATAAAATAAAGAGTCATTATCTTCTCTTTTTATCACTCCTTTCTTCTTTAACCATTTTGTCTTAGCAAATTATATACAAGTGATATCTCCCCACATATATTTTTGTGTGCGAGTATATAATATATATTATATATAAAGAAAGAGAGAGATAGTGATAGATATAGATATATATAGAGATAGAAAGGGGGTATAGAGAGAGACAGTGATAGAGAGAGAGAGAGAGTGGAGAGAGAGAGAGAGAGAGAGAGAGAGAGAGAGGCTAGCTAGTTTATGATGAAATTAAGTATGTGAATGGAATCCTGAACGCACGTTTAGAGTCAATTGAGTATAGTAGGGAAATTAATGGCGCATGGGCTTCCGACGCATCCGGAGTGCCAGCTAATCCATGTGTCTGCTAAGTCTTTAGACTTCGCATTATGGGAGAGCCTAATCTCTTCTCTTGAATAAGACGTGCATGCATGGAACTTAACTAGGATTTTAGCTATGCTTTGTGAGCTGGCACCCTCTTCATCCCATTAATAAAAAAATCATTCCAAAACAATCCCACCGGGCTTCGCTGTATTGGTGGGCGAGCATGGGTGGAAACTCCCAACCTATGTTCGAATCCCCTCTCATGCGGCGCGACCCCTTAAGTGGGGAGAAAATAACTGCGGGTCCTGCACCTGTGGGGCTGGTAATCTCGCCGAGGAATTAGTTACGCTGTCAAACGACTCCTAAAAAGGGTGGCAGCACGTCCGTTCCAAAAAAAAATTCATTTGAAAATTGTAGCCATATACAGATACAATTCCTCTTGTGAATTTAAATTTATTTATCTTATACTATTTCTCTTATTCTCTGCAAACATTCAGATACAGGATATAAAAAAAGAGTTAAAAAAAAAAAAGAGATGCACTTAGCCACTTGGCTAAATAATAACTTATAATATTGTGAGGAAATAAATTTATATAAATTAAATTATCATAAGAAGAAAAATATTATTTTAGATTTTATTTTCTTAGATTTCATTAAAAAATTTAAAACATTATAATCTTCTACATGCCTACACAATGTCGACATTAATAGGATTAAGTATTTAAAAAGTATAGAATGCGAATTATATATATATGCTAATATTCAGTTAATTTGTCATTAGCATATAATTAGACAGATAACAAACTATATATTATTTCTGATTGTGTTGGTGATAAGTCCTTTTCTTCTATTTGTACTTTCATTTGAGAGTTCTTAAGGTTAATTTTTTATTCTAAGTTTCATATTTTAAAAATAATGATATTCTTGTAATTGATTTTGTTTCTGATTTTTTGTTTGAATGATTTTTTGAAGAAATTTATAGAATTTATAAGAAAAATGTTTAATTATAAATTTTAATTACATTAAACCAAAAGATAAATTTAACAAATTGCATCATATTTCAAAAACTACTTACTATAAGCTATCAAATTGTCCATTATGGGTAACCACCCAACATATTTTACTATACTATTATTGTTTATTTCACTATTAGGGGGAGAGAAAGAGATGTTTCAATAGATATATTGGAAGAAATTAAATAAATTATATATTATTTAATTTTTTTATTATTCCTTAAAATATATCTCTTCCACTTTTTATATTCGTATATTTTGAATTAAACCATAAATTATTATTCAGAAAAAAAAAATCCAAAGCAGTGTAATTTCAATTAGCTAAGCACCCCCGGTTTTTTTGTTAGGGTGATGCGTGCACGTGTAGGTCCTTCTAGTAGTTTTTTTTTTAAATTATTTATTTATTTTTTTATTTCGGCAAATTTATTATAATCATTTGAAATTAATTTTTGGTGCGTTCGAACTCCTATCTTCATGATGAAAGCCTTTGAAAAAGAATTAGCTTAGAGTGATATTCTGATTAAAATTTTTATTACGATGAATCTTGAAATTATTAGATTTGTTCTGAAATACTTGTAATATAAATTTTAAGAAAAAGTTTATATTATAATATATTGAAATATTTCATACCATACTAGGATTTTTTTTTATATATATTTCTTTAATTTAATATTTAATATGCTATTTGTTAATACAATTATATTTTGTATAGTATATTTAAATTATTTGAAAAATACATAAAAATAATTAAGTTATTGAATATTTAAATATTTTAATTTATGATTATGAATCTCGAATAATTTTTCTATATTATTAATAATTTAATTATATTGAAAAATATAATGTATAATTCATAAAGTCAAGCACAGGTATAACATAATAATCTTGATCTTTATTTAATATTAGATTTGTCATAAAATAGGTGCAATATAAATACAAAAAAAATTATAACATAAAATATTGTAGTGGTGCAAATATTTGACACAACTCGAAAACGTGATCAGAAGAGCCCTACTTGAAAAATTTAGGTTCAGGCTTACCAATTTGAAAAATGATTTGGGTTCGGGTTTCAGATCCTCCCCTGATTAATTATAAATTCAGATCCAGTTTTGGGTCAACTTGAAAACCCCAAACCAACTCAAAAGTAACATGTATGTCGCTAGCGCCTCATGGTCGCGGTCTATCGTCATCACTCATTAATGAGCTACGAACTCACAGTCATTCGTGCTCACTCCGCAACCGCAAGCGATATGTTAGGTTTCACGCTTTGGACTCTCGCACGCCCCTCACTCGTTCGCAGCTCGCATGCACACAACACCCCCTTGCTCATTTACGGATCATATTCTAGCCTGCACATGTGTGCTTTCCTGCACTCGCCCGTGTAGTTGCCCGGGGGTCAACATCTCAGGTCCTGATTTGAATTTTCGACTCAATTGTTTAATCGGGTCGAGTTCGAGTCGAATTAGTTGAATGCAGGTCAATTTCGAATTGGAACCAAACCTAACATGAATACCAATTTTGACATCCCTGATATATTGATATATTTCATGTCATAATAGTATTTTTTCATATTTCCTTAATTTCGTTTTTGGAATGCTATTTTTCAATTTAATTGCACTACTAGACTATATAATTAAAATGTTGGATAAATAAAACTAAACTATTATATATTTATAATTTTTAATGATTATAATTATAAATACTAAAAATTTTTCTATATGACTAATAATTTAATGATATTAAAATAATAATATATAATGCATACACGTGTGAAAAAATAATCCCAACTCCACATAAAAAAAACTTTATGATATACAAACAAAAAATTATTTAAATTTTAATTGGTTAATTTACTAAACATTTTAAATAAAATATATGATTCAAATTTAAAATCTTAAAAATATAATTTTGTTTTCGCCACGAGTCCTTTCGCTGCAACTCCCCACGAGGAACAATATGAAAGGGCCCGATCATAAAAAGGATTTGAGCTTTTTATTTGGTAGTCGGGGCAGAGAATATAGTCTCCAAAGGCTGTGTTGTTGGAGTCTTATAGGCCAGAGAATTATCTCTGACCTCAACTTTCTATTAGAAAGGTATGATGGGGCCCAGCCGTCAGCCACATAAAGGGACTTATTTGGTATTTGATTTGTACTATGGCTCGTGCGCGATAGTGGGTGGCAACCACAACGCGTTAGCGGCTAATAATTGCGCTCTGTCCGCGTCCGCATCAGTTTTTTTTTTTTTTTTACGCATAATTTTATTATGAGTTAGTTTTCTATTATTATATCTTATTAACATATCGAAATGCATGTGAGAAATCATAGCTATTTAATAGTATCGTACATTTATTTCAAAGTTTTAAATTGTGTTTTTATTTTATTATTTAAATGTTAATTATTATCGAATATATTATTACATTATGTTTAATAAATTTGAGCTTAATTTTGATTTGATTATGCTTATTGTATTATTTATATATTATTACGTGCTATAAAATTTAGGGTGATTAAGAGAAAATTATGGAGCTTAACCTATATAAGATGATCAACTAAATTAGAAAAATTATAGAGGTTTGCTTTCCTCTCAATTAAAAAAATGTGAATAAAAAATAAAAAACTCAAACTTTATCTTTTATAATTATAGTAATGTTTGCTGGATAAATTATAAATGGATGATGATAATAGTTGAATTATGTTAATTAGGTGTTGAAAGTTGGGTGAACGATAGTAGACAGGCGGCGATGATTATCCAATGATAAATAGATGATGATGGAGTAGCTATTGAAGTCAAACAACGATGGTTGTCTGCAATGATGGTTGACACATAATGTCGCTTAAAGCATATAGTTCTTCATAATCTAACATCTCTAATGTTTAGTGCATATTCCATTCATGTAAAGAACGAGCTTCAAATTATAACATTTTACGAGAAAACATTTCGATACATTTTGTCAAATTCCAAAATATTTTATTGGAAGACCCACTTTGATTTATTTGATTATAGTTAGTTCTTTCAACATCTAACTGATTTAATGACCATAGAATTGTGTGATTTTCAGCTTTCTAAATTTTACTCGTGACGGGCCCATTAACATGTTATATATTGATTATAAATTTATTTAGATTTCCTTGAAACAAGAACTTGTTGCAATTTACAATTCTACCCTCAATTAGATTGCCTATAATATGCTAAAACCAATCCCATTGGAATTGATCTAGCATGCATACAGTAGCTAGTAGGCTTACCTCCTAATCATACATGCCATCAACTAACACTGATGTTAATTCCTGATGCTTGCAATCAATCATCATCTAACACTACTTGCATTATCAAATACTAACGTCAATGAGCATTGCTCTCCAACATTATATATTTGTCGACACTTACTAGTTGATAATAGTCGTCGATCAAACATAAGCACAATATTCAACTACTAATTTTGGAGTTATCTTATTTAAATTTTTTTTTGGAATTAGGTGGTGAATTATCAATACAAAAATACACTTATTTAATTTTCTAATAAATATAATTAATATATTACAAAAAATTTCCTTAATGTAACACAACTCTCAAGGCATATCCAAGTTGAAAAATTTTGAAATTAAATTCGGGACGATCAGAACTCCAATTTTAGTTAGGAAATTCCATTGAATACGATCCCTAGCTCTGATCACCATTGTTGGCTGACTATGACCCCTTTGACTACTGTCACTCTTATCAGCGTGGCTCCGATGACTGTGATACCTCCCACCACTATCGCTTGCTAACTACGAACTTTTATTACGTCCTCTGACTGGACGTAGCTCTACGTTCAGTCAGAGGATTGTTACTCGGTTTTTGCTCGGTATTTGGTCAGTATTGCTAGAAATTGTTTGGTAATAACGAGGAATACCACTCTGTAAAGACTAATACCGAGCAATACTGAGTAATCCCAAAAAATAATGAGTTTTTTCTAGAAAAAACTCGGTATTTTTTGGGATTACTCGGGATTGCTCGGTATTACTCGGTATTTTGTCTTCACATAATGATATTTCTCGTTATTGTTGGTATTGCTCGGTATTTGCTCGATATTTCTTGTTTTGTGCCTGTGATCTTAGTGCCGGCCAAATGTAGCTCTACATACGTTCACGGTTCACCAGACCAAATAAAAGTTCGCTAACTACAGTCCCTTCGTCCACCATCGTCCGTTGACTATGGTCTCTCTGACCACTGTCGCCAACCAACTACAATGTAATAGCCCATATTTTGACTTTGCCATTTTTTTCTAGAGTCATTATAACCTTAAATAAGAATCCATCTTTGCCATAGTATTTTCATCGAAGTATTTTACTTGCACAAAATTTTTCGTAATTTTTGGGCAAAGGCAAAAATCTTTAAAGAATTTGTACATGTTGGTACAAGTGAGGATTTTGGGATTTTCAGGTGTCCGTTTTGTAAACCGATTTCAACGATATTTTTTAAATAACATGTTTTATTTTATAGATATTTTTCTATAATTTTAAAAATCTAAAAATAAATTATTTGAATTTTATACTAAAAAATTGATTTAATTAAATATTATATTAATATTATAATTGATACATCCTCAAAAAATTATCTTGATCGGGCACTAATCTCGAGGCAAAAGCACATCGAAAACTTCAAAAATTAATTCAGAGACCATCTCAACCCCGATTTCAACAAACTTATAGTCAAACTGAGCGTCTCGGAAATACGAATCCAACGACACCAAATTCGACTTAATCCGAGCCCAAATGAGCCCAAATCAAGGACCCGAAGCGTTGTTGGAAGTTTCATACCACTGTTTGAGTTACCAAACGGTTTCCAAATATGACGAGCTTATAGACCCCTCCAACCACTCCCCATTTACCCAAGATCACTGAATTCCAAAATCACTAAGACCTCCAAATGCCTGACAAACGTTCCATGATCAAGGGGTTCAATATCGACCTTCCATTCAACCACTCCCCATTTACCCTTGATCTCTCACCTATTTACGGGCCATGCCACTAAATAGACCCCTCATTTCTCTTGAAAAGGGACCCAAGAAAGAAGAGAAGAAGAGAATAGAAGGAAGAAGAGAAAGAAGAGAAGTAAGAAGCTCCTCCTCGACCACTGCCGGACCACCGCAGGAGCCTCGTCAGACTACAACCGAAGCCTCGCCAGACCACCACCAGAGCCTTGCCGGACCACCACATGAGGCCCTCACCCTCGCCGGAGCCTCGCCGGACCACCACCGGAATCTCGCCGGACCACCGCCGGAGCTTTGCTGGACCACCACCTAAGGCCCTCACCTTCGCCAGAGGCCCTCATCTTCGTCAGAGGCCCTCACCTTCGCTAGAAGCCCTCACCTTTGCCAGAGCCCTCACCTTCGTTAGACCATCATCTGAGGCCCGAAATTCCGCCAGACCATCACCTGAGACCCGGACTTCTATTGTATAGTTCTTATTTGTAATCTAATCGCCATCGGAGGCAAATCAGCCCATTGCAACTTACTTATATTCTAGTGGAATCATTTTCAACTGGGGTAGGCCTTGTGGTTTTTCCCCTTTCAAGGGTTTTCCACGTAAAAATTTTTGTGTTCTCTATTTGTGAGTTGGATATCCGTGCAAAGCTAAGACGTATAATTAAAACTCTATCGCCGTGTATATTCAAGCCCGCAACAATAATATTATTTATTATAAATATCTAAAGGCACTTAAGATAACTTTATTAAATCCTTTCTAATACCTAAAGTCGGGTAATAGAGAATTTTTTGAAGAAAATGAGAAATGTGAGATGAAGATAGAAAATTCTTAGATTTGGAAGTTGTGATGCAATTTTTGTCAGTTGAGCCCTGTTGGAATAATTGCTCATCTCACTGTAAGGAATCTTTACCCTCTTTTTGATTTCAAATATTTTGTGTTTTTTACTTTTCTGATCAAATTTATTTTTTTTGTTACAAAAAAACGTGAATAACTTTGTATTGACAAACCATTTACAGCATAATTTTTTGTATTTTATAGAGATCATGATTATGAGAATTTTGAGTATTTGTTTGAGATTTTTCACCTAGTAATTTTAAAAATGTAGTGATTTTTGTCTATCTCAAAATTTATTTTGACCTTTAAAAATAGTAGTGTAGTATAATAAAAGTCTTGAAATATTATTTTATACAATTTCTAGTTTTTTTTTTGATAATTTTTTAAAAGTATGCATTTTTGCCTAATAGGATTTTTTGTTATCTACCGTTATGATATTTTGGCATCTTCTTAATTAAACAGAATTATATATTATTTATTGTAATGTATTGAACATGGATATGGATATGTGCTTGAGTACCAATTGACAGTAATTACTGTTATAGTATTATGATAATAATATGTGTGTGTAAAATAAATAATTAAAGACTAGTTGACCTGTTGGTTGGAGACTAATTGACCTGTATAGGATGGTGGGCTACGGACTTTCCTTAAATATTATGATTTGGTGTTATCCTCTACTAATTCATATGATAAATTGATTGAGAGTTATAAAGAAATCATTATTGTTCCGACAGGAAAAAGGTGACTACTCTATTTACCGAGCCAATAATTTACTAACATTAAAAAATACTGTGATAGCCATGACTTCTTACTTGTTTAGTCTAATTACTGAAATGCATATTTTTAAGACAATATTCTTATTATTATATAGATTTTTGTTATTACACATATTTACTATTATTACATTATTCTACTGCTCATGCCACTAGATTATTATTATTATTGATATAAATACTGATAATATTTAATAATATTGATTCATCGTATTGATATTAAGCATGTGATATACTGAGCACGTGATATAGAATGCATGGATAGCATGTGTACATTAATATATGATTTTATTATATTAATTCGATTTCAACAATCTTTATTGATGTTTTGATTTGATGCTTTATCCGATTTCTATACTGATTGATATTACAAATACAATGATCATTTTTTTAGATTTAATACTCATATTGGTTTCTTTCTTTATTGGCTTATGTACATTAGTGTTTTTACTGTTTATAAATTTCACTAATATTACATGTGAATTTTACTGTTTATGCACTGATTCAATAATCATATGAATTATCTATATTGACATTTTAAATTATAGAATTAATTTTATTATTTATTATTGCTAGATGATGTTAGATAGCTCTTATTGTTGTTTATTTAAAGGATAAATAAAATATTCTTCCAATTTAGATTATGGGGCATCACATATAATCCCTCCAACCACCAACGCCCGTCGACAATAATCCCTCCGACCATCGTCGCCTGCCTACTATCGCCCTCCAACCACCATCGGTCGTGGACTACGTTCCCATCGACCACTGTTGCCCACTGAATATAATCCATTTGACCACTGTCAGCACCTATTTACGATCTTTTTGACCTCTGTCGCCTGCTGACTATGGTTCCTCAGACCATTGTTGCCCGCTGCATACAATCCGTTCGACCACCGTTACCCATATAGACTAAGGTCCCTCTGACCACCTTCGCTTACCCACTACAATCCCTCCAACCACCATCGACCATGACCATAATCCATCAGACTGCTGTCACCTGTCGACTATATTCCCGTCGACGTCCTTTGACCGCCCAACTAAAGTCCTTCAAACCTCTTTTGGTCGCTTTACTATGGTCCCTTCGACCTCCAGTGCCTAAATACGATCATATTGACTACATGAACATGCTAACTTTCTTGTAAGAATAACTCTAATATCAATGCATTCTTATATAGTACTTCCAATCATGTAACATGTTCATTATGATCCATATTTGCTATATTGAGTCAAAGCCTTCTCTCGAGGAAGAGCCTCATTTATAATCCACGACAAACACTAGTAGAGTCATTTTGACTGGCTTAGGCTCTGTGATTCATTCCCTTTTTATGGGTTTTCCACGTAAATTTTTTGATGTCTTTTATGACTCTTGCATCTCCCTCTTTTATCTGTGTTAGAACTTCGTAGAAAGCTAAAGTGCTAAACCCTATATCTCTCTATCATTGTGAATATTCCCATAAACAATAATAATCATTTAATAATTATATAATAATCAAATAATTAAATTAAATTATTTTTTTCAATTATTTCAATTCAAAAATATTTTTAGGGGTTATTTGTGATGAGTACATTGTTTTCAAAAGTATGTATACTTTATTTCAAAGAAACAATATTTTACATCTACTACAATATTCAAAGAGATCTCATTGTAAAAAAAATCATAATAAATTTTGAAAAATAAATAAAAAATAGGAAAAAAAAAGTATATGAGAAATAAAAGAATAATATTATGAAAAAAATTGTATAAAAATATGATGATAAAAAATAATCCTAATTGATCTCAAATTCTCAATGTTTTTATATTTGATTTCCAATAAATATACTATAAATTACTAATAAATTATGCTCATTTGAAAATAGATTCAAAGATTTAGAAATTGTATATTTTGAATCATTTTTTATATAAAAATGAATTTGATTATCATTTTGAAAAATTAAGATTTTATTTGGGACAATTTTATTACTGTTTTTTAAAATTTATTTATAATACAAAATAAAATTTAAACAACAATTCAATTCTCTTTCAGAAAGAATTTATGTCAATTTATTCCGACTAAAAAAATGATCATGAAAATTAGATTTTTTTTAGATGAATAAAATATATAAATAAATTATATCTATTAATTTTAATTTTATTATAAAATTTTTAAAAATTATCATGAACGAAAACTCAGTGACAAATAATTACATATATATTTTTTATTAATTTTCGTTTACTATTGACAAATGCGGAGCAAAATACGGTTGTGGTCTCACGGATACTGTATCGGATTAGCGTATAATTTCCAAAGAGTAAGCAAGCACGTTAGCCTGAGCTGGCAGCGTAAGCCACGAGACGTAGCGGATTACAAGCCGCAACGCCTCCTGTTTTTCAGGCTTCGCAGCTCTCGACACGTAGCAATGGTCCTACTACTAGCGGGCCCCACAGGCATACTCCTCTTTTAACCCCCTCCAGTGTGAAAGCCAGCTCTTTTGATTCGCAGGGGGGAAATGTAAAAATTTCATAAATAATTTTTTTTGGGAAAAAGTTGGGCCTTTCATTAATATAATTAAAAAATTGCAATTAAAAGGTTGACTATTTTTTTATTTTCAAATTTTTTTCTAACCAAACAAACCGAACCGGGCCTAACAACAGCCGCATTCAGCTTAGTTTTGGTCATAATTCCGAACGTTGAACATGGACTGTTTATGGGGATTAATTATTATATGCATATATCAAATGTTTTTCGGAGATTAATCAAAATGAATCACGTCACATCTTCGTTTTGTACTCTGGGCTCGATACTGCTCGATATCATGCTCTGGTACTGCTGATGTGGCTGTACCATATCCGCCTCCGAATGTAGAGCTGTGTCCAACCTCCGCACTTTGTGAGGAGCTTCCTCTTCTACAAAGTATCAAGTTCATCTTGATGGCTACCGCTTCAGCTGGGATAATTATTTTTACTATTTTGTAAACTTGTTATAGATAAAATAAAATTTTAAAATTCTTATAAAATGTAGTATTTCAATACAATTTTTTTAAAAAACTGTGAGTAAATGCTGATCAAATAAAAATTGTAGTTATAATTTGAAAAATAAAGCTGTAAAAAAATATCCCAAATAAAACCCACTTCAACCAAGTGAATGTTTTTAATATCCATTTAAATATAAAAAAAAATTATATAAACATATCCTAATGTATTTTAAGTCTGAATAAATATCAAAATTTTTACTGATTCAATATATTTTCAAGAGATTTGAATCTTACTTTAATGCAAAGTATGTTATAATATTTTAATTTAATTTAATTTTTTATCTATTTAGGATTCATTTGAGAAGATTGTAGTACTTTATAAAATTAATTATGAAATTACTATAAGAAACATTGCTTAGAATTTGTTTGGAAAGGCTGTAGTTTTTTTTTTTGTGAAGTTAGTTTTAAAACTATTGTGAGAAAAACAAAATTTTAAAAGCTATTTATTATAAAATGCATCTTCCTAATATAGAAATTTATATATTTTGAAGTAGTGAGAAAGCCTAAGCCAAAATATAAATTATAGTTATGATCTAAAAAATAAAAGAGTAGGAAAGTTATCGCACTCTAACCCTAGCCACCGTGGTTGTAAAAAAATATCTTTTCATCGTTTTTTTTTTTTTTGAAAATAATAAAAAAATAACAAGCGAATAGTAGCCAAACTAAAGAAGTAAAAATACTGTCCCAAGCAAACTCTTCATTAAATTAAAATAATTACATTTAAATTTCATTTTTATCAAAACCTTCCCACAACAGAGAAATTATTACGCGCCGAATCCAGATAAGAGAACTGTCCAGATTCTGTGAGGGTACACAACAAAAAATAAATCTATGTATTTGTTATATATTTATTGTGTACTTTTATAAAATCCAGACAGTTCTTCAATCTGAACTCCGCATATATTAATCTCTACCCAGAGTAATAGTCTTCGTAGAAAAGAGAAGTAACTTTTTGGAGGAATGTCTCTTCTGTAAAAGAGAAGTAGCTTTAAGGAGGTTGTTTCTTCTTCTTCAAAAGACAAGTAGATTCCTCGAAACTGAACCCTTTGAGTCATAGCACCAAACCAAAGAAAAAAAAAAAACTTATAATCATTAAATAAAAAAAAAAAAATAATATGTTCTCCTCATAATAAATTTAAATTGGAATAACGCTTATTCCCACATGCGAATTGAACATATTTTTCAATAGATCTAAAGATGGATGCAAGGAAAATGCGGCATATATAAAAAAAAGATGGCCATTATAATTTTTTTACAATATATTAAATAAAGATAATAATAAATAAATATTCAATTGAGCAGGTGCGAAAAACGTTCTTTATTAACGCAGCTCTCGTTGAAATGTTAATGAAGAAATTGATTAATGAGAGTAGAAAAAAATTCTATATTATTTTCTTATGACTTACAATATTTTAAAATATGAGTAGTGTTTCTCACATCGTTCAAATTAATTTATTTTCACAACATCCCTCCCCATACTTTTATAGAAATAGATTATAATATTGAAAATAAGTAACCCTTAAATTTGAATAATATATTTTTAGGAGGATTTACATATAAGTCACAAGTTTTTTTATGTATTTTTATATTTAGTATTCAAACTTTTAAATTATATACAAAATATAACTAATTAGGAATGCAAACGAGTCGAGTAGAGTCGAGCTCGAGTCATACGCTTATGCCATTGGCAGTTCAGTCTCTCGCACTCAAGCTGCTCAAAAAGTAATATAGTCACGCTTCATCCCAATCATACTCGAGCTTGATAATCCAACGAACTCCAAAATTTTCTTGAGCTCAAAAATTTGCTCAAGCAAGCTCTTGAGGCGGCTTGACTCATTTACACCCCTATAACTAACATATTTTGATGTAATTTAGATATTTAAATGTAACATAAATTAATATAGAAACTTAAATACTAAATCTATAGATATATTAAAATTCAAAATTATATGACATATTTGTAAATCTCCTTTTTATCATGTATGACATAAGAAAAATGGCATTTGCTGGCCAGCTTATTACATCCCACTTTTATATATATATACAACATTCAATTTTATAAACATAGTAATTATTCCTCAAAACAATTATTCAAAATATATTTAGATTTAAAAATATAATATAATTAGCTAGAGGGTATAGGCCAAAAAGCTGGCCAGGCTTCCGCGAGAAGTGCCGTTGATCACACGGATCTATGGCCCCAACCAAGCAAGAGGAGAATATCCCCCTCTATTTAAGTTCCTTATATCTCTCCCTTTGCTTCTTTCTTAAATCCCACCTCGATATCACAGCCCTCCTCGTCTTCCTCTTGCTCTTACCTTCCTTCCAAATTATTCCTCCTCTGCTCCTCTTCAGATCCTTTTGGGGTCTCCAACTCCTTTGTCTAAATTTCTCTGCCGACCTCCCATGTCTATGGACGAAAGCTTAGAGTTGCCTCCAGGGTTCCGGTTCCACCCTACCGACGAAGAGATTATCACACACTACCTCACCCCTAAAGTTGTGAATCATGGCGCCTTCACTGCAAGAGCTATTGGCGAGGTGGATCTCAACAAGTGCGAGCCTTGGGATCTTCCAAGTAAGAAAAAAGATTTTTTTCTTCTTTTTAATCAAGTTATGTACTTTATTTGGTCTAAAAGATAGATTTTTTTTGGCAGGTAAGGCGAAGCTGGGCGAGAAAGAATGGTATTTTTTCTGTCAACGGGATAGAAAGTATCCAACGGGGATGAGGACGAACAGGGCGACGGAGTCCGGCTACTGGAAGGCGACCGGAAAAGATAGGGAGATCTATAGGGGGCGACTGTTGATTGGAATGAAGAAAACTCTGGTTTTTTACAGAGGAAGAGCTCCTAAAGGGGTTAAGACCAACTGGGTCATGCACGAGTTCAGGCTTGAAGGAAAATCATCCTTGTCTAATCTCCCCAGGTCTGCAAAGGTACGTATTTGCTCATTGATATTGCACGGTGAGTCGTATATTCCATTTCTTAGATATTCACAGTTGAAGAAAAGGTTTTTAAGGCGATTGAGGTATCCTAGGAGGTCCAAGGGGGCTTTTTTGTTTTATTCCTGGTTGCTTTAATTTTGTGGCCGCTTTCAATCGGAGCTCCGTTTGCTCAAATTTGATATTCGTGAGCAGCATGTTTGTGTCAAATCACCCAATTTTTTTAAAATTTTTTTATTACTGTTCTGGAAAATATTCTCTGAGTAGACCATGTGTTCAGAGTAAAAATTCTCTCTGCTTGATTTCCTTCTGTAAAAAAATTAATTTTTTATAACAATAAGTGAGAATATCAGGTCAAAATTCGATTAAATCTTAAAATTTATCTTGAGAATCAGGTTAAAGTCATCTGAAATCAAAATAATTTTTAATTTCTTCGACTGTCCTGTAAAAAAAAAAGAGAAGATCTTTAAAAATACGCAAAACCCACCCATCCTTATTTAGCAATCTCCCTCTTTTACGGGCTTTAGACTTCAATCTTAATCTAAAACAGAAAAAAATTCTATCTTTTTGCAGGATGAATGGGTTGTTTCCAGGGTGTTTCACAAGAACAGTCCCGCTCTAAAGAAAATTCCAATGCCTGGTGTCGTCGTCTCCAACCTGGCCAGAATGAACTCCTTCACCGACGAACTAATGGACTCCCCCAAGCTTCCTCCTTTAACGGACTCACCCTACTTCAACTCCGGCGCCATCGACGTCGATAGCTTCGACGTCAAATCATTCATGGAGAGCTCAGCTCCACTGAATAACTACTACTTCTCCTCCATGAACAACCTTCCATATTCATCCAACCCTCCCCCATGCTCCAGCTACCAGCAACAATTCCCATACTCCACAGCGATGCAGGGACATCAATATTGCAAGGCCGAGCAGTTCTCGAACCAGTCGATGATCAGCCAGGACACCGGCGACCGAAACACGGAGACCTCCTCGGTGATTTCCAAAATTGACATGGCGAGTTGCGCTTCCTATGGCGGCGGCGGCGGCGGCGTGATCGACCTCGCAAATTTGTGGAGGTGCTAATTAAAAGATAACTAGATAGGATCGAAGATTGGTTCAAAACTCAAAAGTGTGTGCTTAATTAGTTTGATTTGTTTGGATTAGTAACTGTTTATTAGTTTGTTATTGGAGGGATAAGCGGCTTTGTGTTGAGGAGCTCGAATCAAGAAATACACTGTACATATAAAGAAAGAAGAATTTCGATTTTTCTAATTGATTGTTGTTGGATTGATCGTCACACTCCTTTGTTGGTGTTGAGAAGAGTTTTTTTACTGCGAGGATTTAATTATCTTTCGATTATTTTCATACAGAAATCAAATGTTTTCTTCATGAACCTGTAATTTCATTATCTTATTTATTGCAATTAAAAATAGTTTATCTAGTTTAATCTTTTTTTGGCATTTTTAATTGTATTTTTTTTAATATTCTACTTATTTCAGGAATATTTCTGATTTGTTGCTTCTATTTTTATTATTAATAAATTAAATATTGTTATAAATTTATTTTTTTCTTAAAATATATATTATGAAAATAGTATAAGTTCAATGATAATAGAGAATAATCAATCAAGAAGGTCCTTTTATTAGTTCTGTTTGATTGTTAGTTTCTTTAATGTCATTAATGGTTGGTCTAAATCTTCAGTGCCGTCATTAATTTTGTGATTAATTGAAACTGTATGTTAGTGCTGCTGTTAATTAACTTTTGATGACTAAAATTAGTTCGGGCACCTATTGTATGTGCTTATATTCAAAGTCTCTAATAAATAAGGCTCAGCCAGTGCATGAACCTAATGATGCTCACCAAGACAATAAGATTTCTATCCATCAATGCTAGTAGAACTTTGTGGTATAATAAGATATATATTTAAAATAGTATGTTAGATAATAATTATTTTTCATTTACTTAAAAAAATGAGATAATATGTGATTAGGGATTTGTTTAAAATAACTCTCTCACTACTCGTTTGTTTTTTTAGAACACATCACCGTTCTATTTAGCTATTACATAAATTTTTTAATAGTTTTCACTATTTTTTTTAAATTTTTTGATGAGGAGAACCTATTTTTTTACTATTAGAATTAATGTATGAAAGTTTTGAGAAAATAATAATTTAATTTTTTTAATAAGAATGTATTTATAACATCAATAATAACTTTCAAAAAAATACTTTTCGAACTTCTTCACAATCACTTTTATAAAATTTTGTAGTTATCCTCAATCAATGGGCCCTAATATGCTTGAAAATATGTGATTTGAAAATATTATTGAGTTATTTTTAATTATAAAATTAAATTAAAACTCTTTTTTTTTCAAATTTGAATATGTGGTTGAAATTTTATTTTAATCATAATTTTAAATATTTAATTATATGAATATTTATATGAAAATTAGCACCACACTATCACTTGAGTACATAAATTAATAAAAATCTCTTTTTAATTATTATGCTAATCACTCTGCTAATTTTAACTGAATAATCAAATAACTGAATTCCATTTTTTTTATATAATTTCATTTGAAGAGTGTAAACTTTTTTTTTTTTTGAATTAGCGGCTAAAAAAATTTAATTATATTCATTAAAAGTTAATAATGATTGTACATAAACTTTTATTACTGCAAAGGAAGCTTATGCAGACACTTTTTTAAAAGCCTCTTTTTCCTCTCCTCAAACTGCAGAATCCAAAGTGGTCATTTCAAATTTAATGCAAGTACGTTGATGGAAGCCCACATGACGAGTCCCTCTCATATCTAAATTTTCTTATCAATATTTTCATTTCATATCATCACTATATAAAAACAAAGACACCTATATATCTCTAAAGACCCACAAGGCCAACCATTGGTCCAAAATCTCACCCAACAAAAGGCCATATGCCATCACTTCCACATTTTAATTTCTAACTATCATCCTCTCATGAAAGCCACCTCCATTCCTCTCCCCTAGTTTTTACTAGATTTGTAAGGGCACAAAGATATTTGTAAATGTAATATTTTTTTTATTGTTTTTTTGGGGGACGTTTAGGGGCGTTGAGCGCGGGTGAGAGGGGAGGAATTGCTTCTGTCGACTGTCTAGCTGCAATCCTGATCTCAAGTGTTAGAATATTTATTAGGAAAAAGAGGGAGTTTAGTATTTGGATATTTTACAAAAAATTAGGATACACACATAAAAGAAATAAAATTATAAGAGAATTAAAATTTTATGTGAAAATTTTGCAAAAGGAAAAAAAAAAGGGACTTGACTTATATGAAATAGGTCCACTAATATTTGTCGTTGTCATTTCTTGTAATAAAAGAAAATGGTTATATAATATAGTAAACATTAAGTTTTTATAAACAAAAAAGGGATTGGATCGTCGCTCACTTCGTGTGCTCTGCTAGGGTTTTCTCCTAGCAGACCGCCAGCCGTTTTCAGCTTCATCTAGCTACTAATGTCCAGATTTTTTTCCATTTTTCTGTTGGTTGTGATGTCCAGTTTCTTGTTTCGTTTGTTTTTTTTTGTGAATTTTCCTCCTCCAATCATATCTGGTCGGCATGGCGGTTGATCGCGTGTGGGATCCTGATTTCCTTGACAACAAATCGTCTTCTCGATCATTTCTTTAGGCACTTTCTGGTGTTTCCACCCCGATTGCATTTCCTGAGCTTAAAGTGGTTACTCATTGTGGTTTGCCATCCCATTGGGTTTCTGAAGAGGAGGTTCTCGCTTTGGCGACGCCTTTTGAGTTTTCTCTAGTTAGTTTCTTCCCGGATCGCTGGCCATCCATCAATGCAATTTGTAAATTCTTCTTTAATCTTAAACTCAATGGTATTTTCTCTGTTATTGTGCTTAATGCTAAGCATGTGTTGATTAAATTAAGCAATGATTTGGATTATAATAGAGTTTTTGCACACCGTTCTTACTTCATATAAGAAGCTTACTAAGTGGTCTTCTTATTTTGATGTTAACGTTGAATCCCCTGTCATTCATATTTGGGTTTCTTTTCCTAACTTGTGCCCTCAATTCTTCTCTTCATGTATCCTGCATGGGCTGGGGTCTTTGTTCGGCAAACCCCTCAAATCGGATAATGCTACGGCTGTTGGCTCCCGATCGTCTGTTGCTTGCGTTCTTGTAGAAATGGATATTACCAAACAGTATTCGAATCATATTTGGCTTGGCCCGGATAAACTTGGCTATGTTTAATCGGTGGAAATGGATGATTTTCTAAATTATTATGGCCATTGTAAGTCTATTGGGGATTCAAATTTTGAGTGTGGTTAAATTGCAACCTAGGCAACCCGAAAAAGTTAAGTTTGTTTCATTTATAAAAGGTGTTGAGGTTGGGTTGTCGGGTGTGCAATTTCAGTCGGTCGCTAGCTGAAGTTGTGGAGGGAATTGTGAACGGGGTTGTTTCTTCTCCTATTCCTGCTCTCGTGATTGCTTCTCCTTTGAAACTATTGAATTCTACTGTTATGCCTTTACCTTCCCCTCCCTTACTTTGTGTTAATGTTTCGGGATCATCTTTTGAACCTGAATTGGTTCCAATTGTTAAAAAGTGAGGAAGTGTTGTTAGGGGATAAGTCAGTTTTCCTTTGGTTCTTAATGAATCTGTAGATGTTGTTGTGAAATCTGTTTCCCATGTTGCTCGGTTTTTTGGTGGTGAGGCTGGAGATTTGTCTTGTGGTTCTAATCTTAAGGCTAGTTTATCTGTAGAGGTATCCGAGGATCGATGTGGTGCCTTCTGACCCTGCTGCGTTAGTTGGTTCTAACCCTCTTTTTTTTCTCTCTTTTTTTTACAGAATGAGAGGTCTGTTTATAGTTTTTTAAGAGTGGCATGGCTAGTACATAGTTAGAAGATCAAGGGTAGGTTGGTAGTATTTTGGGTGGACGACAAATATTGATTCACTTAATTATGGACTATTTATCATGCATTTAAATATCTTAACCATGTTAGAATTTAGCGATCTTGAGTTTGTTGTATTTGTCTCGTCGATTTGCTCGATTCGACTATAAGAATGTCACATTTGGAAATCACATGGTCATCCAACTTATGCTTTGAAGGTTTCAAATGTGGTTTGGACCCTCGATTTGGACCCATATGGGCTCAGATTAGATCGAATTTAGTGTCGTTGGGTTCTTATTTTTAGATGTTCAATTTAGTTATAAGTTTGTTTAAATCAAAGTTCTAGTGGTCTCCAAAATTAATTTTGAAAGTTTGCGATGAAAGTTGCCTCAAGATTTGTGCCTGATTAAGAATTTTTTTTCATAATGTATCAATAATTTAATCAAAATTTTTTATTAAATTCATATAAATATTTTTGGGGCTAAAAAAATTAAAGATAAATATATTCATAAAATAAATCATTTGATTTAAAAAGTTATGGTGAAATCGATTTACAAAACGCACACCTGATTGTCCTAAAACCCATATTGTACTGACATGTATTAATTTCTTAAGGATTTACACCAGTGCCAAAAAATTAAGTAAAAATTAGTGTAATTAAATCACTACAATATATTCATTATGCAAAAGTGAGTTTGTGGTTTGGACTTATATTGACTGATGAAAACTTTATTTGGTAGGGTTAAAATACAGGCTATATATTACATTGTGTGCATGAAAATTTATTTTTGAAATTTTCTCTTGGGTGGTTGATGTGATGCGATATTAAGCTCTCTATCTATTAATATAATTAAGGGTAATGCTATGGCACTAGATTTTGGCACTGCAGTGCTATGCTCTCTATTGAGAGCGCTCTAGCACTGTGAATTCAAAAATCACTACACTAGATCAAAATTTTATCAAATTATTAAATTCGACAAAAAATTTCATTTTGGCAAATATTTCCCCTTATGATAGCTTAGAGAGAAAGAAAAGGATTCTAGTGAGAGAAAGTTGGGTTTAGGAGAATTTTGTCTATTTTCTACTATCAATCTAGTTTGAAAAGTTGTTGGATTGAGGTAGGTTGTATTTTGCCAAACTTAATTTTTAATAATATAAAAAATTTGGGACTTTTCTGATTAAAGTTATAAATTTGTAGTGTAAAAAATGTAAATGATTTCTCATTTGTTAAACTTTCTTTGTGTAACTTTTTGTATGATATAAATACGACAATTCTGTACATTTTAGTATTTTTTAAAAAGATTCCACTAGGAAGAAGAAAGTGGACTATATTTTGGAACTTTAAAAATAACTTTGGCCTTAAAAACTAATATGGTAGCACATTTAAGCTTGCTTTAAAATGATATTCTTAGCAATCCTTGGTAAGGGTGTCAAAATGAGTTTTTGGTTCAGGTTCAGATCCAACTCGAGATTTAACCAGGTTTAAGCTCGCCTAACTTGAACCTTACCCGATTAGGTAAATGGGTCATAAAATTGAACTTCAACCCAACCCACTAATCTAGGTGAGTACTTGAAAACAAGCACCAATGGGCAAGCACGACTGCACGAGTGGCGAGGAAGAGTGTGAGACATATAAGAGTGATTGCGCGAGATGGAGATGCGTATGTGGATGCAGGCAACAGGACAGGGGATGCAAGTAGTGGGTCAAACTTGGGTTAGCCGGTTTACCCAAAGACGACCCAAATTTTAAAATTGGTTGAGAATTAGACCCAATCATGGTCGACTCGAACTCAAATTTTTTGAGTTGAGTTCTAGTTGGATTTTTGGACCGTGTTATTAATTGACACCCATAATCCCTTGTAATTTGGTACAATTAAAAAAATATTAATTTGGTGTCTACCAACGACATGATCCGAAAATTCGACTCGAATCCAAGTAAGATAAAAGGGATTGCTCATAGATATTATATCGGGTATTAATATTGGCGATGTCAAACATTGACATCGACTTTGATATCATTAAAATCATTTGATACATGTTACAATCAAGCCAAAAGTTACATCCTTTAAAATTGTAATAAGTTGGAAGAAATTTTCATAGGCCAGAGTTTGAAGACTCAACAAGAATTCAATAAATTTTTTTATAGTGGAGTGTGTCGACATCTTTTGGCATCAGTAGTTCAGTATATAGCTTTGATATAAAAATTGTTGGAATGATATTTATTTATTTTTGAATTTTCCCAGAATCCCAGTATTTTTGGTTATTTTTTTAATATAAAAATACTGATATTTTATTTACAAGTAAAAATACTGCCTTAATAGTTCAAAATATATGTTAACCTTCTAAGCAGAAATATGCCATTTGCTCTATTGCTGAGGAGAGAAATTAAATAATCACCTTATTTATAATGCTCCGATTAAACGTGGCTGGTCATAATTCTACTTCCTAACTTCAAGTCCTGTTTTTTTCTCTCTTTTTGACACTTATATTTTGCAAGTTCCTCAACACATTAATTGGAGAGATTATTACGTGCGGAGTGTGGATGGGAAGAACCGTCCGCACAAGTATTGGGTACCTAGCGGTACCCGCACTCGGTACTGTTGAGTACCACTAGGTATCCAGTACTTGTGCGGACGGTGCGCACTCCGCACCAAATAATTTTTTCATTAATTGAGTCCATCAAAGTTGTACATTTCAAAATTTTTATTTGGTTATTGCATGAGTGCTTATTTCTAATAACTTTATGTTTTTTAGTCCATAAAAGAAGATGTGGAAGAATTTCTTTTGTGAGCTCTCGCTTTATAATAGTTGATTCTTATTGAGATTTATCTTTGTTTCTTTCTTTATTCTCTGCTATTGTCCTTGGCTAGATTTTGACTTTGTGCAAGTCAAAAGTTTTGTACATTCATCAATCTTCTCTGGAGGATGCAATAATCAGAGGCGGAATGAACTTTAATTTTCAAGGGGCAAACTTATAAGTAACTGTTGTTGTTGTCTCGAATTTGGCTTGACCCCACTACATGAAAATGGGTCAATAGTGACAACAAAAGAAGGTCGCTAAAGATATCTTTTAGCTGCCAAAAGTAACTAAGGCCTCTAAATATAAAGGAAAGTTGATTTTGTTCATATCTTTGATTGTCGTACGCTTCACATATATGTTGGGGGTCCAAGGGGACAGCGCCCCCTGACGGCGAATTCAAATTAATAAATAAAATGATGAATTCTTTTTATTATTTATCTTTTTATACGGTTCATCATTTCTTAACAATAACAATTCTACACGACACATTTTGTTAGTTGGGAGCTCTAACGTCTGCAATATGTCATATATGTGTTTGTCTTAATTGACATAAAAGAAAAAAAAATGTGATATTTAGATTTACTTGTATTTACTTCGCCTATTGGCTCCATAAAATTTTTAAGATAATGTTGAGTGAGCTATTATAGGCATTCTTATATATATATATATATATATTTGGCTATGAGCCCATTTATATATTTACCTATATATTTTCTGTATAATTGGTGTAAGTTTTGGGCGTTAGGTCTCTTTCACCCTATTTTGATGGTCTTCATTTTCTTCCGTTTAGCTTTCTTGTTTTAGCTGCTTTCTTTAATTCTAACATATCTGTATAACTTTTTTCGGCTTGTTCTTTGTAACTTCAATTTTAATTCGAGATCAAGTTGATCTTGTTTTTCTTCTATGGGCATTTCAAGCATCAAATCTTCAATTTGATTTTCTGCTACTTACTAATATTAAAAAATATATATATAGGATATGCTCTTGCACTTAACATGATAGATTTCAAAGTTCTTAAATTTATTCTGAAAGCTATTTGGGACTGCATTCTTATTGCTTCTTAAAGCTATTTTACAGTATAAAAATTAAAAAAATTTATTAAAAATGTGCTTTAAGAAACAGCAAAAAAATAGTCATTGAGATAGCTTTCTTACTGCTACTTAAATCAGCTTTCTAGTACAACTAGAAAGCTGCTTCATGAAGCAGTAAAAAAGTGTCCCGAATGAAACCTAAGGCTTTGTTTGGGACAGCTTTTGATCACTAATTTTTTGTTGCTTTTAAATAATTTTTTACTAAAAAATCTCTTTAGAAAATAGTAGAAAAACAACCCCAAATAAAATGTGATATAATTTATGATATTATATACAATATTAATCTCAGCTTAAAATCAAAAACTTTAAAGCTCATATGATAAGTTTTATATCAATTTATCCTGAATAAAGTTTTTTTTTTCAATAATTATTTAAGCATTTTGAGTTAAATTTCTTCAAAAGGTAATGATGATATTGGTTTTGAAATCTTAGATTTTAGGTTCATATACCTGTACACAACCTGTGACCTCCTATTTATAAGTGTGAGCTAAGCCTTGTGGCATATGGATGGCAACATAATTGAATACAAGAAAAATACATATTAATATTAATAATAATTTTTTAACATAGCAATAATAATTATTAATATTGGAAATATTATTAGCTGAAATGTGAGTAGGGTGTTCATTCATGAGCAAATTATTGCATCCGATCACCGGACGGAGAGATAGGTCCGGATATTAATAAAATATTATTTTAAATTTAGCGCGTCAAAAGCACAGGTAAAGCGCAGATAAATAACAGGTAAAGCGCAGGTAAATCGCAGGTAAAGCGCAAGTCAAAAGCACAGTTAAAAACGCAGGTGACGTGACAAATTTTTATTGGACGTCCGAACCTATTCTCCACGTCTGATGACCTGATGCAATAATTTGCCTCATTTATGGGAGAAGCTTTGGATACTCCATTAAAGTACTTATCCTAAGTTAGAGCTGAGAAAGTAAACAAGAGTAGGGGCATCTGATCCAAGTAAAAGGGAATGGGTATTTGGCACGTGATCTATCATAGACTCTCATTCTTAGCTTAAATATTTAAGATTGTAGTACCGAATAGGGGCCAATTTTTTTTTTTAAATTTAAAAGCACAAGAATAAATTTTTCACTAGCATTAAAAGAGTTACAAAGTACTCTTTTTTTTTTCCTCTATAATCAGAAATTATTATAATATAATGGAAGAGTATGGACTATACAACTATAAAAGTTGATGTTTGCTGGTCTGTGGAGGGTGAACTTTTATTTGGTCCGGTGAACGTACGCTCCTTTACGTTCGGCCATCAATATTTTAGCGACACGTAGCATGAAGAAAAGTCGCCGACCCGACCCGCTGTTTTTTGGGTTCTAGCGTGTGCGTTTTTTAAAATCCTTGACCAACCGAACAACATCCCATCACCATTTCGATATATTTCAAATACCTAGCAAATACCGAGTTGTACCTAGTTTTTTCTAGCAATACCGAGCAAATCCTGAGCAAATACTGAGTTGTACCGAGTTGTACCTAGTTTTTTCTAGCAATACCGAGCAAATACCGAGCAAATCCTTAGCAATACCGAGCAAATCCTGAGCAAATACCGAGTTGTACCTAGTTTTTTCTAGCAATACCGATCAAATACCTAGCAATACTGAGCAAATCCTTAGCAATACCGAGCAAATCTTGAGCAAATACTGAGTTTTACCGAGTTGTACCCAGTTGTACTAAGTTTTTGCTAGCAATACCGAGCAAATACCTAGCAATACCGAGCAAATCCTGAGCAAATACCGAGTTGTACCGAGTTGTAGAAAAACTCGGTACAACTCGGTATTTGTATAGTTTTGGTCTTCACAGAGCGGTATTTCTTGTTTTTGCAAAGCAATACTGAGCAAATACTGAGAAAATCGTGAACATAGCATTCCCGGGTTCCGCTCTGGGTCAAGTCGTCGGGCCGCGCGGTAAAGAGTAAGAGCACGTGGCGACATGTTATTAACGGCCGAATGTACCTCTACGTCAGGCCAGAGGATGTAATAATTGTTCGTGGAGGGTAAGGGTCTCAAGCCATTACACTACTATACACAAATATTCATTAATGTAGTAGAATAAATTAATTATTAATTATGAGAATATGATTACTCAATTAACTTGCTTTTAATTATAGAAATTCATAAAATGTCATGAAAAAACAACAAAGAAGCAGTAGCAAAACAATCTTACACGAAACCTCTCTAGGATTTTTTATCAAAATCTCCCTGACTTATTTTAATTATCTTTCTACAGCATGGTTCAACTCTCTTTTCTCTATCAAAGGGCAAATTATTGCATCCGGTCACCGGAAGTGAAAAATAAGTTTGGATATCCAATAAAAATTTGCCACGTCACCTGCGCTTTTGACTTGCGCTTTAGTTGCGCTTTCGACGGTTTTTTGACTTGCGCTTTAGTTGCGCTTTACCTGTGCATATTATAAAATAATATTTTATTAATATCCGGACCTATCTCGGCGTCCGGTGACCGGATGCAATAATTTGCCCTATCAAAGAGCTTCAACCAAATCTTTTGTAGCTCAATTCACTTCAAAGAATCGTTAATGAGAATACCCAACGCCTCTCTCTCTCTGTCCTTTTACTATGTAGACTTAGACTTCGTTTGGGACGACTTTTTATTGTTTTTAAAACGGCGTTTTAGCACAAAAATTAAAATTTTTATACTCGAAAGTTGCTTTAAAAAACAACAAAAAAGTCATCTCAAACGACGCCTTAGACTTCGTTTGGGACAGCTTTCTCATTGCTTTCTAAAGCAGTTTTTAGTAAAAAAATTTAAGTTTAAATTTTTTTTTATTAAAAAGCTATATTAGAAAATAATAAAGAAAATCATCCCAAATGAAATCTTAAACTATATATCTAAGAAGTTTTTGGCATATTTTCTCATATAATATTGGAACAAATAACTCCATATATTTTATGAAGTTTCTAACTATTGTATCTTTTTTTTTCATAGAGAATTCCAAAGCCTTAGCAATAAGATCAAGAATATCAAATAAAAAGAGAAAATTTAGATATAGAGAGTGAGAGAATCTTGAGTGAGAAGCTTCTAGATTTTATTAGATCACATAAAAAGTATGAGTCTTGCGTACGAATGATTCGATATCCTATAGGCTCTCCCACTAGCCCACTATTTATATGCTTAGGTTACGGCACAGTGCTGTTGAATTGGTTATAATTGATCTATACAAATAAATAAAAGTACATAATAATAAGGCTTAAGAATTACTTTCGGTTAAATATATGAATGTAGCACAAAATACATAAAAAAATTTCATTTGGGGGGTGCTCATAAGGGGCCTACGTTTTAATAGAGAAAAAAATTATAGAGTCTTTAAAGGGACCTCGTTCCCTCTAACGCTCAAAAGAGCTAAAAAAAAAACCTACGAGCATAAGTTCCCTACTACACAAGGGCCTACGTGTTAATAGAGGAAAAAATTACATAGTCTTTAAAGGGCGCTCGTTCCCTCTAATGCTAAAAAAAACTACAAAATTAAAAAAAAAAAAAAAAAAAGACCTACGAGCACAAGTTCACTACTACACAAAAATACATATAAACCTAGATGGAGGTTGAGGGTTCATTTTGGACGGCTTTCACTACTGGAAAATCACTCATTTCCAGCGGTAATTTCCGGCAGAAATTGAGCATTTTCCGGCGGTTTTGTAATTTAGCGGCGGTTTTCCGGTGGTTCAAATGCCGCCGGTAAAAACCGCGTAGGAAAATAAATTCCGGCGGCTTACCGGCGGTCTTAAACCGTCGCTCAAATTAACCCCCCCCCCCCCCCCCCCCCCCCCGCTCCCCTCCGGCCAGCCACCCCGCTCCCGCGCCCCGGCGCCGCTCTACCGCGATCCCGGTACTCGAGCTCCGGCCAGCCCTCCGCGATCCCTGCTCACGCGCTACGGCCAGCCGCGAGCGCCCGCTCCCCCGTGTCTGCGCGCGGTGAGATTCGAACCGCGGTCCCCCGTGTAGATTTCAAGCAACCAACCAAAATGCTGATTATGCAAATCCGTTATTATTGTCAATATTATTTATTTAAAGTATATTCAGACCGAAAATCAATTATTTTTAAAAATAAACTAATTAATTTAAAATAAAAAATAATATTTAATATAAAATAAAAATTAACTAACTAATTAATTTTAAAATGAGAATTAATTAAATAGTTAATATAAGTTTGAATAAAGTTTTGTTAAATCATTTACATAGTAAAAATTTTATTCATTTTTAATAAATTTTTTAAAGCCGCCGGAAAAGTGAAAAAGCCGCAGGAAATTCCGCCGGAAAATTCCATGAGAAAAAACAGCCGGAAAAGTGACGGAAAGCCGCTGGAAAATTCTGCCGGAAATCAATGATTTTCCCGTAGTGTTTTTCACTGCTTCTTAAATTAAATTTTTAGTAAAAAATTAAATTTTTTACTAAAAAATTATTTTAAAAAGCAATAAGAAAGCCGTCCCTAATGAAGCCTGAATCCATAGGGATTCATAAAGCTGCTTGCTAAACTTCAATTCATCTGGTGTTGGCTAGTTGTTTCGATTGTTAAACGAATTGCTCTCACGAGCTGATGAATTGTTCTTCAAATTATATTTGAATATTTTGATAATTAAGGATTTATTTGTGACAGTTTTTCTATTACTTTCTTAAAAAAAGTACAATACTTTTAATTTATGAAATTTTTGTACAAAAAAATTGATTTAGAAAGCAGTTAAAAAGCTGCCCAAGTGAAGCTTAAATCTAATTGTCCCTTATTTTGAGTTCATTTAAGCATCTTACCTTGAATTTAAAAGGAGAATTAATGACGAGTCGAATGTCTTTAATAGATCAAAATTTTTAATTCAACCAATTAGCCTTGAATAGCTATATTGAATTGGGGCTTCATCTCAGATAAATTTTTTACTATTTTCTAAAGTAATCTTTTAGGAATTTTTTTAAGAACCGATTACAAATTAAGCCGGAGTCAACTTGACTTGAAGTGGGTTCAATTTAGAGCTGTATGATAAACCGATGGTTTGCTCGAGTAGAATGATCGAATGACGATTTGTGACGCTTCACTTTATAATTTTATGATGATTTACATCTTATTTTTGGTAATAAAAAATGTACCAAAAAGAAATTTTAGAGAAAATGTTAAATAATATTATATGTGAAAAGATGGGTGCAAGTGGCCTATAAAATTGGGAATTCCAACAATCAAATGATTAATGGAGATGTAGAGTGTACAACAACAATAACTATAACAACTTAAAGCTTTTATCCTACTACATAGGGTCGTCGACTACATGATTTTAATAAAAAAAATATAATATCTAATATTTTCTAACCAAATTTTTTTTTAGATCTGCCTGTCTTTCTTATCATATGCTAGATATAATACATTTACTCTCATAATCGGGTCATCGGAAGGCCGATGTTCTATGCGACCAAATCATCTTACGCAACTCTCTCTAATCTTATCCGCAACTACTCGTTTCACGCTGTCTCTAATAGTAAAGCCACTCATCCACGTGAGCATCCACAATGAAGATGGGGAGAAGGCATATAACACATTTAGATTAAGATGTGAAAGTCTAACAACAAGAGAGTAGGTGTGATTAAAAAGACACCAAAGTTGTATGCGTGTAATTTGTTTTTCTGCAAAGGAGCAGAATGTAATTTGCCATATTTATAAGGATCAAATTGATAGTGTTGAATGTGATCGGAACGCCAACTACCATCCAATTGTCTAAGTAGTGCTTACATAACATAATCACAATTTTCTTCGTTCATTAATTCAACAATAATATGATTACTTTTCACATTACGTGTGATTTGAAACGGATTATCATTTACTATATATAAACCTTAAGTCTCACACATAACATATTGCATATATTTTATGTGGATGTATACGTTTTATCTATTTTTGAGGACTTCATTACATTCACGTTTTTAATTATTAGTGCTTGTTTGGAACGGTTTTCTTATTGCTTCTTAAAGTAATTTTTTAGTACAAAAAATTATTTTATTTTTTGTACTAAAAATTTGCTTTAAGAAGCTATAAGAAAGCCGTCCCAAACGAAATCATAGCCTTTTTTAACTCACCTGCTAATTAGCACATGAGAATACACAATTTTTTTTAATGATGGGTACAAAATTTATTTAAGACCATCATTAATGATGACAAATTATTATATATATATGAGACTATTTCAAGGTATTTCATATTAGGATGGGGTTCTAATTAGGGGGGTGAGTCATGCCGAGCTGAAGTCCCTCTTAGTTTGAGCATGAACTTGATTGATTAATCGATTTGAGCTCGAACTTGAGCTTACTTTTACGAATTCAAGTCTACTCGTGATCTAACTCATATGTTGTAAAAGAATAAAATCGATTTTGATTACATCATTTTTTTGAAAAATAATAAGAAATTGCTAAATATTTGAAAGAAATTCATATTTTTAAAAATTTTGAATTGAAATTCTTGAAGTCTAATATATTAATTCTAAGTATATTTGTGCTAATATTTATTAAACTAGCCATCTTATAAATAAATGAATTGAGTTGGGACTAACTCAAATTTAGGTCATTATTTATACATTGAGAATATGTGACATATAAATTTAAGAATATTTGTGTTACAAAAAATACCATAATCATTCCGTAAAACTTATCCAAATATTCTGACAAAATTTTATTTTTTAATTACCATCTCCAGTAAAAACCAAACCTGAATATTTTAAATTAATTTTAGTTCAGGCTATATTTATTTTAGTTCAACAAGAATTTTGAAAAATGATCACACATTGCTAAAATTTTGGATTAATATTAATAAAAATTTTAAATATTTTGAGTCGCTATTGTAAAGTCCTGATGATGAAAAATACATTAGAATGTGTGACAATAATATTTTCCTCTATTATAGTTCAAGACACTCAAATTTGTTTTATGACATATTACCCCTGATAAATTCTTTAAATTTGTAATAAAATTAGTCCAATTTATGTTTATAATGTGCAGTACTAATCTTAAAGCAAATTCATAAAATCATGCCATATTTGACATTTAGACATGTGTGACATTTGTGAATGCAATTTAATTAAAATATTATTAATCCCAAAAAATTCTAATTCCTGAACATTTTAATAGTTTATTAATTTAACCGATATTTTGGAGGTAATTACCAAATACAACAAATAGAAGAAGACCAGGATAATGGCCTATGTTCCTAACTCATTGAATAATAATTAGTGCAGGCGTTAACTGCGTATCCCAACAAACTTACTCGGATGTGAACGGGTCGCAGCCGTTTACGCGCATCGCGGATCTCTTATTAACAAATTCATTTATTATTGTATATATATATTAATATATATAATCATGTATTGTATTATTATTATTATTATTATTATTATTATTATTGATATATCATCAAAAAATTATCTTGATCGGGCAAGAATCTCGAGGCAAAATCAAGTTGGAAACTTCAAATATTAATTCGGAGACCATCTCAACTCCAATTTTAGCAAATTTATAGTTCAACTGAATGTGTCAGAAAAATGAACCAAACGACACTAAATTCGACTCAATCCGAGCCCAAATGAGTCCAAATCAAAGACTTGAGAGCATTCTGAAGGTTCGAACCACAATTGGATTACCAAAAAGTTTCCAAACATAACATGTTTATAATCGAATCGAGCGACTCGACGAGACAAATCCAACGAGCTCAAGATCACTGAATTCTAACATCACTAAGACATTCAAATGTCCATCAAACGGTCCATGATCAAGGGATTCAATATCGGCCGTCCATCCAACCACTCCCAATTTGCCTTTGATCTCTCACATATTTACGGGTCATATCACTCCAAAAATCTTTAAATAGAGCCCCATTTTCTCTTGAAGGGGGACCTCGAAGCCAAATGATTCAAGAGAGAGATCGGAGGCCGCTCTTGCCTCCTTGCTCCTCCTAGACCACTACCGGAGTTCCGCCAAACCACCGCCTGACGTTGTTGCTTCGTCGGACCACCACTTGAGGCACTCACCTCTGCCAGACCACCACTTGAGGCCCTGAGCTACATCGGACCACCACTTGGGCCCTGAGCTCCACCAGGCCACCACTTGACGCCCAGACTTCTGTAGGACCACCACCTGACGCCCGGACTTCTGTCGGACCACCACCCGAGGCCCGAAATTCTGCCAGACCACCACTTGAGGCTTGGAATTCTACTGGACCGCCACCTGAGCCCCGGACTTCTGTAGAAACACAACCCGAGACTCGGACTTCTACCTGGCCACCACTTGGTTACCAGAGTTCTCCCGGAGTACTGTCCTTCAACTACGGACTTTCGGACCCCTATCTCATGTCGCCTATGCTCATTCCGACATCTATCACCAAATAACGATCTTTCTGACCCTGATCTCCTGCCAACTACGGTCTTTTGGACCCCTGTCTCGTGTCGATTATGGCCCTTCCAACCAAATAGACATGTCTATATTGATTATTGTAACTCCCACCATGTAATGCGCGTTATGTATATGACGCACATTTGTGACGTTAAGCCAAGCCTTCTCCTAAGGAAGGGCCTCATTTGTAATCGACTGCAAATACTAGTAGATTCATTCAAAGTGGGCCAGGCCCCTCGGTTTTTCCCCCTTTTTCAGGAGTTTTCACGTAAAAACTCTTGTGTCTCTTATGAACACTACAATCTCTCTATTATTTGTTTGTGTGTTTGATCTTCGTACAATTCTAAAACGCTAAACTTTATATTTCTCTACTGCCTTGAATACTCGAGGACGTAACAATTGTTGTTGTTGTTATTATTATTCTTATTATTATTATGTGCATGAAATTTTGTGATGGTTGTGTTAGAGTTTAGTGTCTTAGATCAACTCCAACCAAAAAAACTTATTTTTCACTCCAAAATACAATAATATTTCAAAATGTAGTAATTCATTTTATTTCTTAACACAAAAAAGAATATATCGTTTATATTCTTTCTCAACCACAGGGGCTAACTTTTCTCCACCAACAATGAGTTTGTGAACAGAAAGTGACGCCAATATTGACATCGCACTATTCACGAACGAGAGAATGATGCACCATTTGTTGTTCAATTGGAGAAGTTCGCGGACGCCAAAAAGTGGTATAAAGTAGGGGTGTCAAAATTTGGTCACATGTCAAGGCTGGGGCGAGCCCGACCTGACCCAAACCTAAACGGGTCAACCCAAACCAGACCCATTTAGGGAAACAGGTCAATATTCGTGACCCGAACCCCACACGAGTCGAGTTCGGGTCAACTCGGATTGACCCGCCAACCAGTTTGTGCTGAAACAACAAGTTATAGGAAACCAACCCAGCATTTGAACATGGAGCAAATGATTCAAAAATGAAACCACATAGTGCTGGTAAATAACCTGTAAACAAGACAACAATACAGGAAAACCAAGGCAACAACACAAGAAAAAAATTATTTGTTTAGAAACTTACAAATTATACAAAATTACAAATAGTCAAATTATACATAATAATTCATAAATATTAAATGAACAAATAAATTACATATAAATAATTTCGCAAATTAAAAAACATAAATTTTTTAATTACAATTTACAAATATAATTTTGACTGTTTGAAGAACTCAGAACTCTAAAAACCAGAAGTCTTTTGCCTACCCTCATGGAGATATATGCTAACTAAAAAAAAATATAAACAATTAAATTGATATAATTATAAATTCATGAATTAGTTGAAAGCTTGAGTCATTAGCTCAGATTAATCATCCAAATAATTCATTATATAATGAAATGTGAGTCAACAATACAATTTTTTACGGTTGCGGACTTGCGATATTGCCATCCAAGGCAGCAATTTGTATTTTATACTTAGCATCTGTTTAATTAGATGATAACACAAATGCCATCTGGTTGAAATAACTATTTCCCCCAATTGACTTCACAATCAGTTTAGAAGGGTACTCATCATCGCTACTCAACTTTCAATCTTTTAGGAACCAACCCAACATTTTAACGGATACCGCAAGTAACAGGAAACCAACCGAGTCAACAAAGGATTTAAAAATAAAACCACGACAGGCATGTGAAAAACAGGCAACCAAGACAACAACCGAGGGTAACCAAGACAGCGAACCAGGTAAACCAAGCAAGCAATTGTGGGAAATAAGGCCAACGTAACAGAAAATCATTTTTTCCCCATAAATGACTTCACAATCAGTTTTGAAGAGTACTTATAATTGCAAATCAACTTTTAATGCTTTCATAAATAACCCAACAATTGAATAGATACATCAAGAAATAGGAAAGACAACATAACAGGCAACCCAGGCAAAGCCTATGATCCAAGGCAAACCAATTTGGCATCCCACGCAAACCAACCCAGCAATCAGAGCAACCAAGACATCTTCCTAGAGAAACCAAGATAACAACCAAGGGCAACCAAAATCCAGCTTCCGAGGCAACCAACACATCATCCCAGGACTACCATAAATTACATAAAATTAACCCAGCAACCGAGCCAGCAACCAACCCAACCCGGGCTACTCAAAATATCTTCCCAGGAAAACCAAGACAACAAACAAATCCAAAAAAATCCATTATAAATTACAGCAAACAAACCCACAATAACAACAAACATAATATGGAACAAACATGGCAAAGTAAAAAAAATCGTGCATAACATCAACTTAAATGTAAAAATAGCAATTTCATTATGAGGGGGTGGAATGAATCCAAAAGTAATAATTTTCTTTTGCAACTGCCAATCATTATCAATATAATGAGCGGTTAAACAAATAAAACCATTAGTATTTATAGATGTCCAAAGGTCGAATGTTAAACAAAATATGCTAGTGACTTTAGATAACTGTTCTATTAAATTACACATATCCTTAATGAATAATTTTTTACAATCATTTCTAGCAGTGTATCTAGAAATTAATTGCAAGTCCTGGTGAAGATACAACAAAAGTGCTCGAACTCCAACCCACTCCACTCATTGAAAGGGCAAATCGTGTATGATGATAAAAGTAATAAATAAGTCACAAAATTTAGCATGATCAAACTTGTTATCAGACATAGACATTGAAGATTCAGGCTTTCTTTGTAAGATCAACTATCATATATCACGCATACTTCTTTTCTTACAATTTTTGAGGTGGCATCTAATATTAACAGTTCCATTTTTGCTATCACATAGATAAGCACCGCCACATTTCTTACATTTACATTTTTGTTTTCCATATTTCGTATTAGATAACATTTCATAATGGCCCCAAACAACTGAGGTCATCCTTCATTGTTTCTTAGTAACGGTCGCCACATTTCATTTCTCGTTAGAGGGCTCTACATCAATTTCATAAGTCCGAGCTTCTTCACTTTCATCAAAAGAATAATTCTCATGAATGATATTGAAACCCTCCATCTAACAAAAAAATTAGAATTTATTACAAATTTACATGCTAATTCTAACATATTTGTTAAATTTCTTGTTTAAAAGATACACATAAGATATTGATATTTTAACTCATTAAATTCTTCGCCAAATGCCAAAAAATAACTTCTCCACCATAATATGTATGACATAAAATGTATGATTCAAAAATATAATCAATAAATCTCTAAAAGACCAAAGCCAACCATCCTACACTAAAAAGAATTAAGGAATTTATAGAATACTACATATTCCGACTTACAATATGTAATATCAAAATCTGCTCCAGGATCGTCCAAGACGATCTAGGATCGTCCTGGGACGATCAGTTGAGAATTTGCTCCAGAAATTGTCCAGATTTATTCCAGGTGTTTTCCTGTAGGCATCGTCCAGGCCGATCGAGGACATCGGCCAGGCCGATTGGCACTGTTCAAAATATCGGCCGGCGAATAGTCCTGGGAACCATCCAGGACGATCAAATTTGGTCTGATCGTCTTGGGACGATCTGGCGATCGGCCGGGCCGATCTGTGCATTATAAAGCTGAAATAAGTTGTTTTGAATAGAGAGAAAATCAAAATAAAATATCTGATTTTTCTGAGGAGAGAGAAAGTCAAAAAGCTTTTTGGAAAAGTTGATTTTCGAACGACGCGGAGCCGTTTTCGTCCGACGAGATTGTACAGGAAATTGCTGTACGCAAGGTAAGGCACATTCCGCCTTTCTCAATTTTCAGAACCGTCGTGTTTGGCGGTATTTTCTGTTCGGATTTTGTTTCCGTTAGTGATTTTCGTCCGTATGTTTTGATTGGTTCAGTTTTTACCGCGTAACTTTTCGTATATTGTTGACGTGCCGAGTGTGCACATTTTGGTTATTTTCTGAAGATTTTTGTCTGGGTATTTTTCTTCGACTGTGTTTTTAGTCGACTGTATTTTTCTGTATAATTGAAAATTTTCTGTGCAGTAGAATAAATGTTCTGAAATGTTATTATCTATATTATGTGCAAATTTAGTGAATTGTGATTTTCAGGAAAAATTGTGTAAATTCCGTATACTGCCGTTGTGCTGCCCGAATTTCGTTTGATTTCTGATTTGTCCGGATTTGCTCTGAAATGATTTAATTCTGTATATGCTATTAAGGGAGCTATAAGGGGAAGTTCTGGGAAATTCTGTAAAGTTCTGTGAAGTTCTGAAATTCTGTATATCTGTTTAGGTGCTATAATCACTATATATATATTCTGGTGTGATAAGCACATTTGTTCTGGTGCCGTGAGCACAAATGGTAGGCATAAGCGGAAGTTCTGGTGCTGTATGCACAAAAAGGGAGCTATAAGGGGAAGATGGGTGATATATGCACAAGGGAGATATAAGGGGAAGTTCTGATATCTGGAAGGAAGATTTGTTCTGAACTAATTGTTATCTGATTTCTGTACTCTTGATGTGATTGATCTAATTTTCTGATTTCTGTAAGTGCTATCAGCTATGATGTGATATAATGATTTCTGTTTTATTTCTGATTCTGATATGATAATCCTGTCCGTTCTGATTTGATATCTGATTTGATTCGATCTGTATGCTCTGATTTCTGTACGAATGTTCTGATCGGATTTACTCTGATGTTTTCTGTTGTGAGATTCTGAGGATTTTGATTGGAGGTTTGTTGTCTTGCTGAGCTGTTGAGCTCACCCTTGCTTTCTGGTGGTTTTCAGGTTCTAGGAAAGGGAAGGAAGTCCAGGAATAGAGTTCAGAGTCTGATCTGTTATAGGTATCTTGTGTACTTTTGATTTTTGTATAGTCATGACTTTTCTGTTCTGTCTTTCTTTCTGTCTAAAAGCCATGTACTGTAGTTGTAGATGATTGTTTTGAGGAAAAGAAATGTCGATGTTTTGTTCCGCTGCGATTGACGATTCATAGTAGCTCTGTGTCTGTCTGTGTGTTTACTCTTGAGTTGAAATATTTGAAAGATTCAGTTTAGTAAGCAAATTCCAAAGCAAGATCCTGGATAAAAGGTTTGGTCGCGGCCCGGTGCGAGCGGGATCCGTCCAGGATCGGGTTGGGTCGTGACACAATAAGCATTGAACAACAACTCAGCATAATAGCTAGGGGTAATAATTTACAGGGTACAATCTCTAATAATAACAGAACTCCATATTAACTAAACAGAAAAACCAGCACAAACTGAACAGAAAAGCTAGCACATCGAGCTCGACTTGGTTCGTTTGCACACCTACTGAGATTGATTAAAAACCAACAAGGATTGAACAGAAAAACCAGCACAATCAGAACAAAAAATAACTCTGAAAATAGATTTAACTGAACAGCACCTCATCAACTTTTCAGCCAAAAACAACTCCAAACCAGAAAGCATGCCAATCCAGACATGCATGCCAATCCAGACATGCATGCCAAACTTTACCAGATTTTCAAAAAAAATCTATATAATATTCGAGATAACAGCAATTCTGCAAGACAACAAGAAATCGAAAAAACCCTAAACCAAAAAATTTCTTACAGAACTTCGGAATAATTTGATCAAACCGCAAGACAGCAAGACAACCTCTACACTGCTCATAGATCAAGCTTCTAAAAGGAGAAAAATAAAAATAAAAAAGGTAAGAGATACAAACAGCGAGAGATGTAAGTGTTCGTGTTGAGCCAAACGAGATGTGCATGATGAACACCACAAACCAATAATATGCCAGAGAAGGAGAAGAAAGACAACCGTCGACAGAGTGAGGAGATCCAAAGAGAAGAAACATAAAGTCAGAAACCCTAGACAAAGCAACGAAGGAGAGGAGAGGATGAAGCGGACGCGAAATGAATATGCGCATATTACAGAGCCCTAATTTAATCCCGTTGCGTGAAATGAAAGCGCGGGGCGAAACGGGTCAGATTTCAGGTTGTCGGGTTAACCGGCCTGGACCCGATCCGTAAGTAGAATCGGGTCAATTTTATAAACCCGAACCCGACCCATTTTTCAATTGGGTCGGGTCCAACCCGAAAATTACGGGTCGGTTCGGGTCGGGTTTTCATTTCGCGTCAATTATTGACACCCCTAGTATAAAGTTTGGTTGAAGACGCCCTTAACATTATATAAAAAATTAAGCATGTATAAAAAAAATTTGTAGGGTATGAGAAATTTTTTACATAGAAAATATGATAAGGGGAAAATCGTGGGACTTGGCCGAATTGCAATAATCCATTATATAATAGGAGTTAAAAAAGCAACTCTTTCTCATAATTGAAGAAGGAAATATTATGCTATTTTAGTTATAGCGATTACAAAATTTAGAAGTTCACAAACGGGCAGCTAAAAACTCAACAATGGGGTTATATCTTGATGGGATTTTGGAGGTACCTGGAAAACCCATACTCATAAGTGTTCTTTTATCAAATATAATAGAAAAAATAGGTATTACATGATTGAAGGATTCTTGCCGCGAAACAGACATGAAATAAAACAAATATGAATGAATAAAAATTGTGCGGATGCAAATTGTCTTTGGATAGATAAACAATGAGTTAAATAAGCCTTTAGGGGCAATTTGTTATATATATAATCATATAAAGCCATCATAAAATTTTATACAAAAATATTAATAATTTATTTTTGGTAATAAAAAAATATAAATTTGAAGTGTATGATTTTTAAATTTTTTTTAAAGAATATTCAAATAAAAAATTATTTTATTGAGCATATAAATTATTGAATTTATTTTAAGATTTGTTATTGATATATCTTCAAAAACTATGTTGATCGGGCATGAATCTTGAGGCAAATTCAAGTTGGAAATTTACGAAATTAAATTTAGGATCATATGGACTATGTTGATCGGGCATGAATCTTGAGGCCAATTATGCGTGCTGAATGGCGTGAGGACTTGACCTTTGAAGAGGCTGTAAAAATTCTAGAGAAATGCTTGCTTGTGCTTTTATACCGTGATAGATCAGCTATCAATAAATTTCAGATCTCCAAGATAACCGAAGAAGGGGTATCTATTTCTGAGCCATACGCTCTAAAGACTTTCTGGGGTTTCTCAGCCTTCCAGAATCCGACTAAGGGTGCAGAAGGATCCTGGTAAAAGTATCCATCTATTAGCGGAGTAAAGAACTTGGTGCTTATAATTCCATGCATTTCTCATATTTGATACTACCCATCAGATTCTGCAAATGCAACATAATAACTATATAATCCTTCAAAGATATGCTTCAGTTGCTTTGTTTAGATTATTTTTTTGCAAGTTTCGAATGATTTGATGATGTACTGTTTGAATCTTTTCTCTATCAGATATATGCCACTTTTCTAAAAAAAAAAACAAAAAAAAAAAAAAAAAAAAAAAAAAGTAAACTTATATTCAAATTAAATGTCTTGAAAAGATGAATCCCAACGAAGTCAAATTCGACTCAATCCGAATCCAAATGGGTCCAAATCAAAGATAAAAAGCATTTTTGGAAGGTTCAAATCATATATTGGATGACCAAATGACTTTGAAACGTAAAATGCTTAGAGTTGAATCGAGCGGCTTGACGAGACGAATCCAACGAGCCTAAGATTGTTGAATTCTAAATTCATGAGGCATACAAATGCCCAGTAAATAGTCTAAGATTAAGGGGATCAATATCAGCCATCCATTCAAACTACTCCCAACGTACACTTGATCTCCCTCATATTTTCTGGACAAGGCACTATAAGAAAATTATAAATAGACCCATCATTTCTCATGAAAAGGAAGATAGAAGCAAGAAAGAGAAGAGAGAGAGAGAAACTAGAGTTCTATTGCCACCAGACTTCTCCTCGATCATTGTCGGACCACAGAGTGTCATTAGACCATCGCTGAACTTCCACCTGGCTACTAAATGATGTCGGACTTCCGCCAGGCTGAAGACCACTACCGACAAATGCTAGTCTTCAGCCTGGCCATCGACTGATACCAGACTTCAGCTAGACAATCGACTATTGTCGGACTCCCCCCGACAACTGTCACTAGACAACAATCTTTCTAACCTCTATCACTCGTCGACTACGGTCCATCTGACCTCCGTCACTAGACTACGGTCATTCCAACCTCCGTTTTCAGGCAACGGTCTTTCCGACCTCCATCTCCCACCGCTTACAATCATCCCGACCTCTATTTGCAAATAACTATCTTTCTGACCACTATCGCCTGCCAACTACGGTCCTTCCAAACTTCGTTGCCAAACAATAATTTTGTTGACCTTTGTCACTCGCCGACTATGGTCCTTCCGACCTCCATTACAGGACAACAGTCTTTATAATCACTGTCACCCGCCAACTATGGTCCTTCCAGCCTTCGTCGCCAGAGAAAGATCTTTTCAGCTTCCAATGCATGTCGACTATGGTCCTTATGACATCCATCGCATAATAACAATCTTTCAAATTTCTGTCGCCCGCCAACTATGATCTTTCCGACCACCATCATCTGACTATGATCTTTCCGACCTTCGTCGCCCACTGACTATGTTCCTGCCGATCAAACGAACATGTCAATACTAATTCTTCCAATTCCCACAATGTAATGCACTTTATATGATGTATATTTGCTACATCAAGCCAAGGCCTTCCCCCCAAGGAAGGGCCTCATATATAATTGATTACAAACACTAGAGGATTCTTTTGTACTAGGCTAGGCCCCGTGACTTTTCTCCTTTCAACGTAGAAGTTTCGGTGTCTCTTATGAATGTTACAGTCTCTCATTACACTATTAGAAAATAATCCATTACCGACAGATTTTTCTGACGGAATATTTTCGGATGAATTTCTAATGGATTTCGATGAAATATATCCGATAGATTTTTTGTCAAATTTTTCAGCAGAATTTACAGTAGATTTTAATATTATATTGTAATTAATTTAAAAAAAAAAATAGTTTACTTTAATATTTTATTTTAATTAATTATTACTTTTTTAACTAATTTAATTATTTTTTAATTTAATAACTTATTTAAATTAATTATTAATATTAATATTTTATTTTAATTAATTTTAATTTTAATAATAATATTTATGACAGATTTTCTTTTAAATTAAACTAAATATATTAATAATTCTTTGTTAAGATAAATGGATAAGTTTAACAATTTATTGTTAAATTAAATTAAATATATTAATTATTTTGTTATTAAAAAATTTAGTATTAATTTCAAAATAATAAGATTAACTAGTCTTACTTTTCATATTATGTAATTATAATAGAAATAAAAAAACATCAAAATTAGAACGGACATGATGGTTGGGCAGGCATGCGAGCGCAAGGCTAGTGTTCGAACCACGCCACAGGTAAACGCTATGGGGTGCAGCGTGTCGCCTGGCGTGAGTGCATGTGGGTTATGCTAGAAGTTGGTTGGGATACGATCGTGCAGGCCGGCCGTGTGGGAAGGCGGGGTCTAGCTGGTGGATGTGGGTTGGTCGAGTGGGCAGGGCCTTCTGGCGGATCAGATGTAGGCCCAGCTAGGCTGGGCGCATTTGGAAGCTTTATTTTTAGTTTTTTTTATTTTTTCGGTGGATATATTTAGCCGAAAATATTTATAACTGTTTTTTTCTGCCAGAAATTCGACGGACTATTCTACGCCGGAAAAAATTTTTAGATGCGTGTTTTACGGGTGTAAATTTTTTCTTTGGAAATTATCTGACGAATTTTGATCATTTTCTTAAGAAAATTGCCGTAGTAAAATGACATCTTTTATATAGTGTTATGTGCTAGATTTTCGTACAAAGCTAAGATGTTAAATTAGTATTTCTCTATTGCTACTAATATTTCATGATGCAATAGTTATTGATATATTCTCAAAAATCATCTTGATCGGGCATGAATCTCGAGGCAAAAATCAACCCATAAACTTCAAAAATTAAATCCGGAAGCACCTGAACTCCGATTTCAGCGAGCTTACAGTCAAACTGAGCATCTCGGAAATACGAACCCAATGACACCAAATTCAACCCAATCCGAGCCCAAATCGGTCCAAATCAAGGATCCGAAGCTAGGGGTGTCAATTTGGGTCAGCGGGTCGGGTTCGGGTCGAACCCGGAACTGACCCGGCACTGTTCGGGTCAACCCGAACCCGATCCGTTTTTAAAAACGGGTCAGGTTTCCAGACCCGAACCCGACCCGATTCAGGTCCGGGTCAACCCGACCCAACACGAATGACCTGAAGTTGACATAAAATTACTAATTTTTGGGTCAAAATCAGGTCAATATTCGATTTTTGGGTCAAAATCGGGTAAAAAACGGGTCAATCTCAAGTTTTCGGGTCAAATATGAGTTTTCGTATCACTTTCGGGTAAATTTCGGGTTGCTGGGTCAACCCGAACCTGACTCGATTTTTAAAACGTGTTGATTTGTTCAACCCGAACCCGACTCGTTTCGGGTTCGGGTTGACCCGAACCCGGATTTTATCGGGTCGGGTTTGGGTCGTGTCGAAAATTGACACCCCTCCCCGAAGAGCTGTTGGAAGGTTCAAACCACAATTTGAGTTACCAAACGGTCTCCGATTTTAACGAGCTTATACTCAAATCGAACGGCTCGACGAGACGAATCCAACAAGCCCAAGATCACTGAATTCCGACATCACTAAAGGCTTCAAATGTCCAATGAACCGTGCACGATCGAAGGGTTCAATATCGGCCGTCTATTCGACCACTCCCTATTTGCCCATGATCTCACACCTATTTACAAGCCACGCCACTCCAAAAAAACTATAAATATAGCCCTCATTCTTCACAAGAGGACTCAAGTGAGAAGGGGGAGAAGAGAGAGAGAGAAAGAGAAGAGAAAAAGGGGAAAGGGAGAATCATCTCCTCCTCGACCACAGCCGGAGTTCTTTCCGCCGCCTGAATACGCTAGAACTCTGTCGGATTTTCGGGAGACACCTGAATTCTGCAAAACTTTGTAAATTTGCTTCAAGTTAGAAGAAAAGTATTGTAATCTGATTGTCCTGACTTGTGGGACGAATCATCTTCTTGTAATTTACAAAACACTAGTGAAACTTTTCAACTGGGCGTGACCCTGTGGTTTTTTCCCTCTTTCGGGTTTTCCACGTAAAAATCTTGGTGTTCATTTTCTTTTATGTTTGTATGCTGAATATTCGTGCAACGCTCTAACGTGAATTTATAAACTCTACCGCCGCGTATATTTTAGCCCGCAACAGTTATGATATGAAAATTTCTATAACACTAATATTAAAATAAATCCCAAAATTGTAAGCTTATCCAAATATAATTTTAATTTGAATATTTTTACTTAATTTTTTTTAATTGATACTCTCTAATCTGTTTATTTTTAATTATAAAAAATAAATAAAGTTTGACTTTCAAAAAAAATATAGCACATATTATATAGATTCTACTTTTTATTTATATGATGTCTCATTTAGATATATACGAAAGAAATTTAAATTTTCATAAAATTATTCATATTTTATATAACATTTTATGGCATTTCTCTAATATATTCTTATATAACAAACAGTCCCCTAAGGCTTATTTAACCCAAGCTTCGGCTTCCAGCCTTCCATAAGGACCACAACAACACGAGAATATCTGACGTCATAACTTACGGCAAGATCGCACGCGCAGATAGTGACTACGCCTACCTGTTTTACTTTGGGCCACATGCTTCGAAGCAGCTTCCCAATCAAGAACGAGTCAATTAGATCGTGGGCCTATTTGATTCTGTATTTTTTTTTTATTGTAATATAATATTATTTATGATAAGATATATGATGCTTTATTTATTTATTTATTGTATTGAGCTAATCTAAATAATATTGATAGCTAAGATTGAGATTATCTTAATAATGATTAAATTGATTACCATCTAAACTATCTTGATTTAATAATTAAAAAATAGAAACATCTTAATCAGCATTGGTTATTCTAAATTGCATTGCATTTTTATATTTGAGGGGAGAATGAACTAAATGTTTTTAAGGTAACATCAAATAGAAGGGGAGTATTAATGTATATTAGTTATTGTGATGTGTTAGAAAATATGTGGTGATTGAATGTTTAAGGCTAAGTATGGGATGCCTTTCTTCTTCTTAAAATAGTTTTTTAGTACGAAAACTAAAACTTTTGCAGTAGAAAGCTGCTGTAAGAAGCAGTAAGAAAGCCGTCCAAAATAAAGCCTAATACTAAGCGTAGTTCAAAGATTTAGTGTACACATAATAACAAAATTTATTACGTTTAAAATAAAAAAAGAGAAAAATCATGAAGCTTCGCTCAAGTTCAATAGTCTAATAAATAATTTTAGATACAAAATTAGCTTTTGTCCAAAATTGAAAAATATGAAAATACATAATTGAGATTAATTATCTGATTCTTTTTATCGGATTCTCGTTATTGAGATTATAGTAGTGGAGTGTCAACAGGCAGATAGTTGAAGTTTAATAACGGGGTTAAAAGTTAATTGTTGGGTGATAAGGTTGGATATGATGATAACTATTGATGATGGTCATCAAAGGTGATTACATAAACATGCATTAGAGTTTTTTTAGCTCTCTCTGATCTTTATGAACTCTCGTGTAGAAAATGAAGTCATATTTATAACATTTAAAGATGGGACTTGGGAATAGTTGACTAGAATCCAAACGCACCATCAAGTAGCTCATATAGATTCGCTTGATAAAATATCATGAATTCAAGTTTGAGTATATTACTGACCTCATAATAATTGAATTATATTTGGCTCGTTGGATGCATCTCGCCCAACTTCTTGATTTGGCTGTAAGCAAGTAAGATTTGGAGACTGTTTAATCCTTCAAATAATGTTCTAAAGCTTTTAAATATATCTTAAGTGATTGAGTTAGGCATTGAGCTCAGATCAAATCACTTGTAGTGTCGATGAGTTTGCCTTAACAAGATGCTCAGTTTGGCTATAATTTTATTGAAATGAGGGTTTGAATGGTTCTAAATTTTAGTTCATAAAATTTTAATTGAAATAACACCTTGAGATTAATGTTGATTAAATGAATTTTCTAAAGACTTATCATTTTCTCTTCTTTTTTTTTTGGACGTTGAAAGTTTTGCCATCTAAAAAGATATGTCAAGCCATCAAAAAATTTCTCTAAACAAAATATAATAAAAAAGATATTATACAGTATGACTACTCCCAAGCATAAACGTGGATCAAACCTCAAGCCATAAGAAGGAATGAAGCCATAAATTTTTATCAATGAGGGCAAAAATTAATGAATTTTAAAATACTATCAATCTTTTTTCGGATGATTTTTTTAAACATGCTATTTAATTAATAGAGCATGATGAAATAATATTGATCTTCCAAGTATATTAATATTTATTTTAAATAAATTATTATATTCTATTTGTTATCTTATATAGTAAAAATTTTACCAATCCTTATTTTTTGGATAACAGAAATACAAATTTGATGAGAAAAATATCAAAAATATAAAATTATTGAAAATTGAAATAGGATACTTGTTCCTTATAATGAGACGAGTAAATTTTCCAATATACTCGATTGACAAAAATTTGCGCCGCGACCTATGAAACGAATCCTCTCTTTTCTCTTTTCTCTCTTTCCTCTCAATTTCTCAAACCATTTAATGTTGCTGATTTAGACAAAAAATAGATTTAAAGCGTCAATCATAGGGGAAATTATTGGGTCATGTCATCGGACACAGCTTACGTTCGGTATTCACAGTACTGAGCAATATTGAACTCGGTAATGTGAAGTACTGAGTACCGAGCAGTACTGAGCTCGGTACTGAGCAGTACTGAGTAGTACTGAGCCTTGTACTGCTCAGTACCGAGCTCAATACCGAGTAGGAGGTGATGTGGCACATTTTCATTGAGCTTCGAACACGTCCGGTGACCTGACTCAATAATTTCCCCAATCATAGTCACTCAAAGAGGGATGCAAAGGACATAAAAATGGGAGCTAGAACACGAAATGGAGCCAAGATAGAATCTATGATCAATTCATTCGTTATGACATTAAACAACTTAAGGCATGATAGAATCACTTCATTATCAAATCATCCATAATTATAACATTAACCAACTTAAATGATTGAAAAACCATGCAACATTTTTTCGTCAAATGAGTACAAAAAAGCCTTTATTTTATCAAGAAAAAAAGATAAAAAAAAAATATAAATATGATAATAGTAATAATAATAATAATAATAATTCATTGAGTTGTGAAAATGTGGGGAATATCTTCCTACGAAGAGATAGAGGCCACATGATTATCTTTGACTCTTTGGAATAGCTTTTTTTTATGTAGAAATAACAAAGTGCCTGCCCATCTCATATCTCAACGGTCGAGGAGCGTCAGCTCTCACATTGTGGAGAGATTATTAGGTGCGGAGGGCGGATGAGGAGAACCGTATGCATAAGTCTTATTCTGCGTTAGGTACCGGCACTCGGTACCGTTGGGTACCACTGGATACCGCTAGGTACCCATGTTTGTGCGGACGGTGCACACTCCGCACCTAATAATTTTTCCACATTGTGACGCAATATTGACTGTTCGCATTGATAATTTTATTGTGATTAAAGCTTCATTTAGGACAATTTTCTAACCGTTTAAAAAAAAATAATAATTTTTATACTAAAAAATTATTTTAACAAAGAGTAATAAAATCATCTCAAACGAAACTTAAATTTAAATAAAACAATCAAGACTTTAATGTGAACTCAAAGGTAGCTCAGCAGAGCTCCATCTCTTTATCAGATAAGGATAAATCCCTCATCATTTGCTTAATTTTTTTTATTATTTATCTTACTTTTTCTTATATAAGCTAAGTTTTTTTTTTTAGCTATTTTACATAACTTTCTAGAACAAAAGGTCCCCTCCTTTGGCTTAAAGTCGGTATCGCATGATAAAGACTAATTTAGGAAGCTCAATCGCTATTATATTATGTGTCTCCATCAAAGTCCCTCTCCATCAACTAAGAAGATAAGGTTTGGTAATTAGATGATTCCAAAAGGACTATCTATCTTCAATTATTTACTTATTTATTTCTAGACTCGAGGGAATGAATCATGGTGACGTCTCCTTAATCATAAGTGTAGCTATCAACAAAATTTTATTAGCATTTCTTCTCTGAATATCTCACTCTTAGTCTTATGTAGGCTACATTAATGGAAACACTAATCTCTTGGCTCATAGATGGGAGAAAAATTATTCTATGCGGACGCTGAATACCATCCGGAAATCAATCAAAATGCGTCATGTCATCCTGTGCTCAGTACCACAACTCAGTACCATGGCTCGGTACCGCACACGTGACGCATTCTGGTTGGTCTCCGGACGACGTTGTGCGTCCGCTCCGCACAAAATAATTTCTCGTAGGTGGGAAATGCCTCCCACCCTCCAACGTTTCTCTAGCTATTACCATTAAAAATTATCTGGTAAGCATAATTTATATAAATAATTTAATTATTCTACACTAAAATTAAAATTAATAAACAATATTTTTTATCTTACAATCTGAAGGGTAATACCACTGTTTTGAAAATCGGACCGGACCGGCCTATTCAACCTTGAACCGGTCTGGTTGCTGGTTCGACCAATTTACAGAACCGGCTCTGCATCGGACCGGATCAAACTAGATTGAACCGACGATTCAACCGGTGAATCGCTAAACAGGTCCGAGTTGGAAAGAACCGGCCGGTTCAAAAAAAAAATTATTTATTTTTGTGTTAATTAAAATTTGAATAATACATTTTAGTTTATTAAATTTTTTAAACTTTTTAAATTATTTGTATTAAATATGATAATTAATTTCACCATATTATATGCAAATTATCTTAAATATTTCACATAATTTATTTTGAAAAAAGAGTGTACTTCACACTTTATAAAGGGTTCAAGGCAATATCCTCAAACTCCTTCTATGATGTGAGACTAAAAAAGTTGCATGAATAACTTAGAATGTGAATTTGAGCTTCAAATTTTAGCTTAGTTTGGGCTACAAATTTGAGCAATACAAATTTGAGCAATATGTATTATAAATTTGCTATAATATATAGTATAAGAATTAGAATATAAAATATTAATATTATAAATTTATATATTATATTAAATATTATTCTTATAAATATATTTAATTATAAATATATTATTATTAAATGATATTTATATTTATAATTTTTTGTTATATATATATATATATATATATATATATATATATATTTTAAAATTTATAAATATTATTAAATGGTCATATATTTAATTATTTATATTATATTGATGATCTTAAATTTTTTATATTATAAATTTATATATTATATTAAACATTATTTTTATAAATATATTATTCTTAAATTATAGTTATATGTATAAAATCTTATCATATATTTTAAAATTTTATAAATATTATTAAATGCTCATATACTTATATTATATTATTTTAATTTTTTTAATTTTTAATAATATTATTATTTATTACATCATCCGGTTCGACCCCGATTCGACCGGTCGAACTATGAACCTCTCCATCTTCCGGTTCTTTGTCCGGTCCGATTTTCACAACCTTGGGTAATACTTCATTTTTTTTAACAATTGTAACATAATGATCATTAACATAATTACTTCTTCATTAATATTAATGGAATGAAAATTTTAAAAGAAGAAAGAAGAGCTAAATAGAAATTAAAAGAAGAATTATATATGTGATAGCAGTAAGTCTCTTGCTTTATATAAATATAAATTTATCTTTCTATTAATCCTTTTATTATGAACGAGTAATACATAAATGTGATTTTTTCCTGATTTTTGATGGAGAGCTATATAAAAATTAATGTTGCTTCAGAAAACTTCATTGGTTGACATAAACTTCTCTCTCTTCCTTTTTCAAAGTTGAGTGCAGGATTTTCTTCCTCCTGTTTTGATGTTGGAAAATAGAAGAATGAGGAAAATTAGAGTAGTAAGAGAAAGTCCAATTACAAAAGCAATTACAAAAGCCTAAGGAAATTAGGCTAAATATGGAGCATATGCTTCCGAAGCTGGAATCTTGGAGACATCACCATGTCAGGTCAGTTGAGTGACTCGTTTGGTATCTTCGTTGCTTTTAAAAAACTATTAATAATTAAGGGCTATTGATTGTTGGTGAAATGTAGACATAATTGAGACTTTTTTTAGGGGTGTCAAAATCTTATCTAATTCTAAATCTGATCGACATCCGACCTAGAAAATTTCATGGTTGGGTTAACTAGTTTGTAATACGGGTCGGGTTCGACCATCTATAAAACGGGTCGGATTCAGGTTGATCGGAAACCTCGCTGTCGCACTCTGGTGCTCGTCTCGCTTGAGTCGCGTCACATTCAGACTAAGCCCGCATTGCACAACGTCGTCACCAATGACGAGCAGAACTGTACTCCTGCATCTCAATGGCGAGTATGCTCTTGCTTGAGCTCCTCTTCGTGGGCAGTGGGCCGGCGATATCTTTTGGGTTGGGATTCGAGAAATGAATCCCTCGACCCTAGTTCGACATATTTACTGGATTTGGCTGAATAAACATGCGAACGGCAGAAACTCCTGTCACTATCACACAAACGGAAAAAAAGCTCCAGTCGTCGATTTCGGCCTGGAGTTAAGCTTAAGATATTAATCTAGAAATCAACTAATACTTTGCCAAAGGGTGCAAAATTACCACCATATTTTCTAATGAAAAATAGCAAAAAAAAAAAAAAGAGAAGAACCCTATTGCTTCATTGTTTTGACTTCCTAAAGCTTTCGTTTTCAAAGTTTGAGTGCAAGAATTTCTTCCTCTTTGCTGTTGATCTCAGTTAATTACGTGTATGAAGATTATTATACTTGTTTGATATAAGTCCAAACCAAATGACGAACGCTTTTGGGGAAATTATATTTTTGAAGCTGGAATCTTGGAGACATCACACGTGCGGATGTGGACGCACGAGTTGCTTTCTTCGGTGATTGAGTATTTCAGTGGCTCGTTTGATATCTGACTTCTCTTCTAGAAAATTATATATTTCTTCTTCTTGTAATCCAAAGAGTTGAAGATTTTCCTTTGCATGACATGCATGATGGATCGATAGTACTAAATAGGATATAATTAATTCGCCTGACAAAAAAGTCTTTAATGATAGGTGGAATTTATTATATACATAATCCTCATAGAAAAGACTATACCTTTACGTCCAGAGAAATTATTATGTGCAGAGGCGGCTAGACGTACCTTTACGTTCAGAGGTGAATCAGGTGCAACAATGTCCAAAGATAACGAGCCAAGGTACAAAGCGAAGAGGTGACAGGGCGTATTTTGGTTGGTCTCCGGATGACGTTCAACATCCGCACATAATAATTAATCCCATTATATATCTTCAATTGTAACATTTAAAATGAAAATCATTTAACTTAAAATTCGTCATATAGAATAATATGATGTTAAATTTTATTAAAATTGAAAATAATTTTAGCATAAAAAATAAAATCCTAAAAATATTATAAATAGTTAATCAGACATTATTTTTAGAATGGTGTAAGAATAGTTGAATCTTATAAATTTCTTTAGAATATATAAATTATCAATAGGATAATTTTAATGAAATTAATTTTAGAAAATATGATTGTATATAATTTGGTCTTTATTGGTCTTGAATTTACATCGAGATTCGTACTATAAATGATATCTAATGGCTGTATAAATTCTAGCATAAATACAAAAACAATGAAGTCGATCCTAATTTGAATTTCATTTGAATATCCTGATGCAATTTTTTTCCATATTGTTAAATGTGGGTATTACAAGTTATTTATTTATTTTGTCAAATTTGATCAATGGTCCAATTTCTTGAAAGGCTGAAGTCCAAAGAAGCTGGTGCAGATTGGGCCAAGAGGAAACTTTCAGGAAGTTTAGCCCATTTGAGATGGGCCGTTATACTGTAGCCGCTTTTGTGATGGTCGGGTTATGGTAAGCGATAGTAGGTTTCCAAATAAAAAATGCTTAGGCAATGTATTGAGAAAAGAATGGGTTGAAGTTTTTATTAAGATAGTTTTAAAATTTTACAAAGTCGAAATTTTTTTATGATATTTAATTTTATGATTACATAAATATTTTAATATTTATTTTTCTTACATATTTCACAGTAATTATTTTCATTATTTTTAAATTTATAAATTTTTGAGGTGCTTTTTTTAAACATAGAATTTGCTATATTTTTAAGCTCATTTTTATCAAAATTTCATTTAAATATTCTGACAATTTTGTTTACTATTTTAGGTGCAATCAACAATTATGAATATAAAAATACATTAAAAGTTAATATTACTGTTGCGGGCTAGAGTATTCGTGATAGAAAAATACGAAAATTTTTGTCTTAGTATTGCAAAAATATCAGCACACAAACATAGAAAAAAAAAACTTCATAATTTTTTACGTTTAAAACCCTGGAGGAAAACCACAGGCCACACGCAGTTGAAATGATTTCACTAGTATTTGAATAAATTACAAGTGACTTATTTATCCTTGAAATTGAGGACAATCATATTACAACAATCACTGTCAGAATCTCTAAGTGGATGAGAACTCTGGGATACTAATCAACCTTCGGGTTGTCTTAAACTTTGGTATCCCCTGCATCTCAACAGTTTCAAAATAGGAGATAGTGGATTTCATATCATTTATATTAAGTTTAAATTAACAAATTTAGTTTGAATAAGGTCCCTTTTTCTTGTTGAAAAAGGGGAATCATTAGCTTTATTTTCCTAGTTTATATTAGGTTGTATACTCTTTTATTTTAATGCAATTTCTGCATTTCTTCAAAAAAAAAAAAAAAATCACTGTCAGAATGAAATCTAATGGTGAACGGAGATCAGATGGAAATCCAGCGATGTTTGGTGATCGGGCAGAAGTCCAAAATCAAACGGTGGTCGGGCGGAAGTCCGGCGTCGGTCGGTGGTCCGACGGTGGTCGAGGAGGAGTCTGATGGCAAGAGAACTATGATTTCTCTCTCTTCATTCTTTTCCTTGCTTGGATCCCATTTCATGAGAAATTAAAGGTCTATTTATAATTTTCTAAGAGTATCATGATCAATAAATAAGAGGGAGATCAATGATAAGTTGGAAGTGGTTTGAATAGACAACTGATATTGTTCATCTTGATCGTGGATTGTTTACTGGGCATTTTAACGTCTTCATAATATCAGAATTTGAAGATCTTCAGCTCGTTGGATTTTCTCTTCAAGCCACTTGATTTGACCATAAGCATGTCACATTTGGAAATTGTTTGGTTGTCCAATTTATGGTTTAAACTTTCAAAATGCCCTTTGGGATTTCGATTTGGACCCATTTAAGTTTGGATTGAGTTCAATGGCGTGTTGTTGGGGCCGGGTTTGTATTTTTGAGTAGTTCAGTTCGACTGTAAGTTTGTTGAAATCGGAGCTCGGTTGGTCCTAAATTTAATTTTAAAAAATTTTAACTTGATTTTGCTTTGAGATTCATGCCTAATCAAGAATTTTTTTATGATATATCAATTATAATTGATATATCCACAAAAAAATTATCTTGATCGGGCACGAATCTCGAGGAAAAAATCAAGTTTGAAACTTCAAAAATTAAATTTGGGATCATCTAAACTTTGATTTCAGCAAACTTACAGTCAAACTAATCGTCTCGGAAATACGAACCCAATGACACCAATTCAACTCAATCCAAGCCTAAATGAGTCCAAATCAAGGACCCGAAGCGCTATTAGAAGGTTCGAACCACAATTTGGATTACCAAATGGTTTTCAAACGTGACTTGCTTATAATCAAATCGAGCGGTTTGACGAGACAAATCCAATGAGCCCAAGATCGCCAAATTTTGATATCATTAAAACTTTCAAATGTCTGACGAACAGTCAACAATCAAGAGATTCAATATCAGTAGTGCATCTAAACCACTCTACATTTGCCCTTGATCCTACCACTCTACATTTGCCCGTCAACTTTGATTTTTTGTATTCCTACCACGTAATGTACTCCATATGATGTGCATCAAGCCAAGGCCTTCCCCAAAGGAAGGGCCTTATTTGTAATCAACTGCAATACTAGTCGATTCATTCAAACTGAGCTAGGCCCGTGGTTTTTCCCCCTTTTTTAGGGGTTTTCCACGTAAAAATCCTGGTGTCTCATAAATGTTACACCCTCTCTCTTATTTGATTGTGTGCCGAATTGTCGTACAACGTTAAGATGTTAAACTTTATATTTCTCTACTGTCATGAATACGCTAGGACGCAACAATATATATATATATATATATATATATATATATATATATATATATATATATATATATATATATATATATATATATATATATATATATAGGTGTATCTGATTCATCGATGTTTCAACAGACAACATAAATTAAATATGAATTAAAATAATTTCAGAGAGAAGAGAATTTGGTACTCTATCATTATTAAAATTTTAATTTATCTAAATATGAACAAATTATTTTATAATTTTTTATATTAAAATTTGCAAGCCACTAATTTTTAAGAATATTAAAAAAATTGGATGATTTTAATCTTGCATTGAAGTTCATAACTTCTAAATATAGTTGAGTGGAGAATGATTTTTCATTGTTACATGCGTGCATAAATATATTTATATAGTGAATTATATCATAAATATAAATATGTAGGAAATGACTTATGAATTTTTAAATTTATGATTAAACTGCATTCATCATATTTTATAGCCAAGCTTTTATAAATGTGATATTTAGGCTTAGGGTTCATTTGAGACAGCTTTCTTATTTCTTTTTACAACAATTTTTTAGTAAAAAAATTTTAGTATAAAATAATTGCGTACTAAAAATTATTTTAAGAATCAATCAAAAAGTCCCAAAATAAAGCCTTAATTTAGGACAATTTTTTTATTGCTATATTTTTTATACAACAATTATAATTTCTATTAGGCCCTTAGTATTTTCTTGTTTGACAAATATATTTGTACTAGAAAGTTACTTTCTACAATAATTTTGAAAATTTACTTTTCCTATAGTAGCTTTATAAAATAATATGAAAACTATCTCAAATGAAGCCTTCATAAGATTGTAGGATCCATTTGGACATTGCAGGTTGGAATAAATTTAGTTAGTTTTTGGATTGGAAGAATAAATACAAACCTTCTAAATGCCACCCTCAAAGGTATCAACTCCCAAATTATTGATTTCACTAACATGCTTGCTTCATGGGTTATTCAGACAGCAAAATCCAATTGGCTTGCTCATGGTAAGAATGATATGAAGTTCTTGTATGAAAAAAACCACAATAGAAAGTGTAGCAATAAAGCAGATGTGAATTTGGGCTATATCATTCCCTGTTTATCGAGATATGAGGTTATTAGTTCCATCATTAACCACTTCCAAGGCCTCTATAATCCAACTCCTACCACATACACTGATATTGACACTTTCCTAATTGGGAACTTGCTACCCACCATCCTATCCCACTCCCTCACCCAATATGTCTCTGATGATGAAATTAAAAAAGCTATATTTTATGGGGCTTCTTCTTCTGCTCCTGGGCCGGATGGTTTCAACTCCCACTTTTACAAATCAAGATGACATATTTTAGGCATGAATGTTTGCAAGGCAGTTAGATATTTCTTCCTTAAGGGATATCTTCCTATAGGGGTTAAAGCCATGACTCTTGCCCTCATTCCTAAAATCAAACATTCTAGCTCCTTCTCTGACTTCAAGCCAATTTCATTATGTAATGTTATCAACAAAATCATAGCTAAAATTTTAGCTAACATACTCAAACCCATTATGCCTTTAATAGTCAGAGATATTTAAGCTGGATTTTGTCAAGTTTAGATTTTCAATGGATAATATCATCCTTAACATTGAGTTTCTTTATATTACTCATCAATGTCAAGTTTAGATTTTCAATGGATAATATCATCCTTAATAATGAGTTTCTTTATATTACTCATCAGGGGGGGGGGGGGGGGGGTGTCATAAATATTTTTGTGCTAAATTGGATATTCGCAAAGCATTTGACATGGTTTCTAGGGACTTTCTTCTAACTAGGTTGGAGTAGAAAGGTTTCCCATGTAGATTCATTCACTGGATAAAAGCATGCATTTATGATGTCAATTTCTCTATTGTGATAAATTGTGCTATGGAGGGCTATTTCTCCTCTTATGTCGGCCTTAGACAAGGATGCCTACTTAGTTCCTACCTCTTATGTATTGTTATTGATGATTTTTCAACACTTCTAGATGAAGAATGCTTTATTGGTACAAATATTGATGGTTTTAAATTATCACGTTTGCTATATACTGATGATTTATTGGTATTTCGTAAACCTGAGATATACAATTGCATCAAGCTGACACTCGCTCTCAATATTTTTCCTAATGGCAGAGATGCATATTAACTTTAATAAATTCTTTGTTATGATTCCTAAAAGTCTACATCATTAGGATGTAATATGTCCATTTCAAATTTCAGCACTCAAATTTCTTATCTAGGCATTCATGTTTCTTTCAAAAGGCAACATGTGGCTAATTTTTTGCCACTGGTGGAAGGAATCACTAAAAAGTTATCTGGTTGGAAAGCAAATCTCATTTCTTTTGCAGGTCGCCTGCAATTCCTAAAATTTGTCATTCTAAATTCAATTGCTTATTGGATTCATGGATCGATTCTACCTAAAAATGCCATTAAATTCATAAAGAAATCATCCTCCATGTTTTTTATTTTTTGGTGACTCTACTGCCTCTAGGAAGTTGTGACTTATTTCATGGGATAATGTCTGCAAACATAAATCTTCTAGTGGATTGGACTTTCCTTCTATGATGGCACTTCAATTTTCCTTTAACTGATCTATGATTAATAGAATGTATAACTGAGTATCCCCATTATCAGCATGGCTCATCCATTCATATACCTCTTCTTAGCATACTACCCAGTCCTAATCCTCCATCTTTCGGAAATCTATATACAAAATTGTTGTCCTGGTTAGGAATTCCTTCCAGTTCAGAGTCACTCCTCCTTCCCCTTTTCTCATACATTGGGATCCCCGGTGGAGTGGCCTACGCTTGCTGACATCCTTGAGGGTACCATTTTTTTCAGGCCTATGATTTGAATGCACCAGTAAAGGATTTAATTTTGGGGGGAAATTGGAACCTGCCTAATTCATTACCCTTAGATATTGTCAATGCTATCAATGATATTCCCATATATGAAAGCTCAACTATTTGTTTAGTTGGGGGAATTTGGTTGAAGGTTTATTTGGTCAGTATGTCAAGGAATTTTATAAAAAAATGCCTCAATGCTCTTGGTCTAATCTGATATAACACAAACACTATGCTTTGAGATATTCTATATTCTCTTGGCTATCTTTAGTATGTGAACTTAAAATGGCAGATTCTTTGCTTAAAAGAAACATTCATATAGACATGTCTTGCCACTTGTGTCACACTTTAAATGAAAGTATTTCACACTTGTTTTTTGAATGCAACTACTCATTCTCTATAATGTCTAAACTTTTGTCAGGCACCTATGCTCTGCTTCTTAGACCAATAATCACTCACATGTTGGAATGGATAAATGACCAAGAACACTTTGAGGATGCTATTAAAAACCTTCATTTTCTCATTACCTGTTGAACAATTTGTTTTATCTCGAGGGAAAGGAATGAAAGGAGTTTTTGGGGTTCAATGAGTAGCCATTCCACTATCATCATCAAAATTAAGAAAGCTATTTTTGTTAAATTATGCAAGTAGAAAAACTCTGAAGCTCTACTGGCATTTATTGAAATTATGGCATTTGAAAGGCTATGTTAGTTGCTTCTTTGACATCATGAACTCTTTCATTGTGGCTCCTCTAATACATCATGTTTGCTAGTTTCCCCTTTTTATCTTGTTGGTATGTTTTGATAGCCATGGACAATGACGAGATCCCTTTCGCAGGCTCCTACTTCGCTGGTTTTCTAGCAACCAAGGTTATGGTCCTCTTACATGATTATTTTGGTCTGAATTTCCTGAACCCTGACTTCAACAGTTTTGCGATTTTGTGGAACTTCTCATTTCTACAACTGTTTTAGTCTGCTCCTTTTGAAATGCAGATTTTGTTGATTTTAGTTTTATTTAGCTACATGAGTAGGTTTTGTGGGTCTTCTCTTTCTATTTAGCCAGATGATTTTGTCTTGATAGAATATTTTTCATCTTGTTTTTTTTACTACCCTAAGCTTGCTCCTTTTTTTATATGGAGCATCTTATTTAGTTTTTTTTTTTAATTTTATCTTGTATTTTTGTGGTTAAATTAATATACGGGCTTTTCCTAATCCCAAAAAAATATTGAAAAAAAATATTTTATGAATTATTTTTTCTTCAAATAAAATAAGAAGATAATTTTCTTACAAACAAAATAATTTAATTGATATCAATGTGAAAAAAAATTTTTTAGCCTAAGATTCGCTCTAAAATAAATAAAAAAAATCATAATAAAATAAATATATAATTGAAAATGATGAAGGTGGTGGCTGTCGCCTCCTAAATATGAGAAAATACAAAATAATTATATTTTTTCTCCCGTTTTTATTTGAAAATTTTATTTTATCATTGTTGCATCCTAGAGTATTCACGGTGGTAGAGAAGTATAAAGTTTAATGTCTTAGTGTTGTATGAAGATCCAACACACACTGAGATAAAAAGAGATGGTGCATCATTCACTAGAGATACCATTATTTTTACGTGAAAAAACCCTAAAAGAAGGGGAAAAATCACGGGGCCTAGCCCAGTTTGAATGAATACACTAGTATTGCAGTTGATTACAAATTAGGCCCTTCCTTGGGGGAAGGCCTTAACTTGATATACATCTTATAGAGTACATTACATGGTGGGAATAGAAAGAATCAATGTTGATGTGTTTGTTTGGTCAGAAGGACCGTAGTCGGTGGGCGATGTACGTCGGAAGGACCGTAGTCGGTGGGCGAGGGAGGTCGGAATGACTGTAGCCAGTGGGCGATGGAAGTCAGAAGGATCGTAGTTGGCGGGCAACAGAGGTCAGAAAGATGGCGTTAGGAAGAAATCCAGCAATGGACATAAATCCAACATCAGATAGATGTCCGGCAAAAGTCTGACAATAGGTGGAAGTCCAGCATCAAGTAGAAACTTGGCGACGAGCGGAGGTCTAACGTCGGGTAGAAGTCCAATGTCAGTTGGCAGCCGAGGAGAACTCCAGCGTTAGATGGTATTCCGGCAAAACTCCAGAGTCACTTGGAGATCGGGCAGAACTCCGACGTTACTTGGAGGTCAGGAGGAATTCCTGCGTCACTTGAAGGTTGGGCGAAATTCTGGCGTTACTTGGAGTTCTGGTGAAACTTCAACGTCACTTGAAGGTCGGGCAGAATTTCGGCGTCACTTGTAAGTCGGGCGGAATTATGACCGTGGTCGATGAGGAGTTTGTTCCCTCCTATTCTTCTCTTTTCCTCTTCTTCCTTCCTTCTCGCTTCTTGTTTTTGTCCCTTCTCAAGAGAAATGAGGGGCTATTTATAGTTTTTTGAGGATGGCATGACCCGTAAATAGGAGGAGGATCAAGGGCAAATGTGGAGTGGATCAGATGTATGACCAATATTAATTAAATCCTTTGATCATGAACTGTTTGTTAAATATTTGAAGGTCTTAATGATATTGAAATTCAACGATCTTGGGCTCGTTAGATTTGTCTCGTCGAGCCGCTCGATTTGACTATAAGCATGTCATATTTGGAAACTGTTTGGTAATCCAAATTATGAACAGAACCTTCCGAATGTGCTTCGGGCCTTCGATTTGGACCCATTTGGGCTCGGATCGAGTTGAATTTGGTGTCGCTGTGTTTGTATTTCCAAGACGATCAGTTCGACTGTAAGTTTGCTGAAATCAGAGCTCAAATTATCCCAAATTTAATTGTTGAAGTTTCCAACTTGATTTTTGCCTCGAGATTCGTGTGCCCTAGATAATTTTTTGATGACATATTAATCATTGATGACAATGATCTCTAAAATTTAGTTATATATATATATATATATATATAAATATTATGGAATATGTGCATTCGAATAATAATTTGATTTTAATAATATTATTTGTTGGATGATAAGAATTTAGGTTGGGTTAAAGGAAACCTTTTGGACTCCAACTCTCATGAGTGTTTAGGTCAAATTTTGGGTTGAATAGATGTCTACTAATTTTATTTTTTTCAATGATTTATCGATATAGTACTCAAAATATTAAATATATATATATATATATATATATATATATATATATATATATTTAATATTTAAACTTCACTATTTATTTATACAACACTCAAAATTTCATAATAAAATAAAATTAACACTATTTTCATGTTACATATTCCGTCACTCCATTACCATACTGCTAGCATGTTGCCCTCATTATTGGTCCAATCAGCCTCCACATGTCGCCATTTGCTGCTAAGTCTCTCGCCCTCACTCTCCATCTCTCATCTCGATCTTCTCAATCTCTTTGCTCACTCTCCCCCTCTTCCACTTCAACCAAAATTTTTGAAGCCCTCGACAACAAAGATATAAGGTAATTTCACTAATGAAATGCTAGATGAAATAAATAATAAAATTTAACTGTTAAAAATATAATAATAATATATATATATATATATATATATATATATATATATATATATATATATATATATATATATATATATTCTCCTTTTGTGTTTTTTAAGCAAGCAAAGTAGTAGAGGGCAAGCATGTTTCACATGTCTATTTTTATGCATCAAAGAAGAGTTGCAAGTAACAAGACAATAAGGACAATGAAAGGTACAGGATTGCCAGTAGTAGCAAGACAGCAATGAACACTCTTTTCCTTTTTTTTTTTAATCTATTCTCTTGCAACATTTAACTATCTTTTTTTTTTTTGTGACGAGTAAGCACTGTTCTTAGGTCAGTGTAAACCCCGATCGATCTAGCATGCAACCCACACCAATTTACACGGGTCAATATTTAACTATCTCAAATGAGGCCTGGCCCAGATTCGGCAACTAGGATATTTCACAGCTTAAATTCTTAAACAGATAAATATCATTCGATCATTATGATCGTCATAATAACTGTTCTTGCATTCAACCAGATGTAAATCTATTATTTTTAGCACGAACTTTGAGTCTAATATAATTACAATGGCTGGAAAATTATTTATTATCGGTGACATTTTTTTTTGGTGGAAATTGATTAGTTTTTGGCTGAGTTGGAATTTATCGGTGGCAAAATTTCTGCCCGTAAAATCTGCGTAGGAAAAATATTTTTTCAGTCTTTTCCAGCAGCAAATATTTCCGGCGGCTTTTCGGCAGAGTAAAGCCGCCGGAAAATAAAAAAATAAAATTTTTTAAAACACTGTAAATTATTAATTAATTAAATTAAGATTATATGATTTTTTATAAATTATTAAAAAATGCCGAAAAAGTCATTGAAAACTCTGCTGGAAATACAACCGCCGGAAATTCTTCTGAAAAATTAGACCGTCTGAAAGCCGCCAAAAAAAATTCACTAATAATAGATGATTTTATGTTGTGTTATTGATAGAGTTTGAGGACTCGTGAAATCAATTAGAAGTTTTGGCAAAGAGGAATTGTAAAAGGTACTCGTCCATACCATAAAACTCATCTGAAGTTTCAAACTAACAGTCGACTAGAAGTCATCAGATTTGCCCTTAAAGCGCTAGCTACATAGAATCCAAATCCTCTTTTTTCTATTGAATCTAGCTCAATCTTTACTCTTCTCAACGTTGATGCAATGGATCTCCCCACCATTATGTACAGTTAGGATGTTGGATTTGTGTATATTATTATATCATGCTTCTGTTCTTGTAATTCACCCTGCAAAATGGAATGAATGCATTTATTCAAAGTCGCGCAGTGCACAATTTTCAAAAGTGCTATTCGTGGAATCCAAAATTTTCCATCTCATCTTATAATTCATGAAGTCTTGATTGTTTTCATCCCTACTGATTCTTCTCTTTTTTATTATTCTCAGTTTTGTAGTTACTAAATTTAGCTTCTTATCGAATCTTAGAGAATGCTGAATTGAAAGTTTTTTATGGGTGAAACTTCTGTAGAAAATGTTGGCTACAAAAATGAGAGATAGAAAAAGAAGAGAGACAGAGATGAGATCGAGAAGGTGAGAGATTGACATAAATCAATATATTTAGACATTAAAGGAAGTTGAGTCAAAATAAGTTTGCAGGCAACACCTAGATCTTACTTATAAGAATGACTTAGAAAAAAAGATAGATAGAGAGAGAGAGAGAGAGATATTGACATTAATTCACATTTATCATACCTTAAAATAATGTTGAATATGGCCAACAATTTGATCTTATAGATAAGGATTGAAAAAAAAAAAAGAGAGGAATAGAGAAAGTGAGAGTGAGAGAGCTAAGAGATGAGCACTATGAATTCATACTTCCGAAAAAAAGAGAACATGAGCTAGACAATAAGGTGTGTGTGGCTCTATAGCAAGTTTACATGCATCAAAGGAAAATGTATGAACCACATGAATCTTACAAACGAGATTGGCTACAAAGCGGTGGGTGAGGCTCTTGGATTTTATATTTTTTAAAAATAAAAGATTCGAGAACATAAGTTGTGTCCCTTGACATACTTGTTCTCCCCTTATTTATTAGTCAAGTTGAGATATAACTTTATAAAAAGATTATATTATGTTATTAATAAAAAGTTTATGCCACATAATAAAATCCAAGTACAAATTTGACACAAATTAGAGATTTACTAGATATATTTATCTAATTATATAAAGTACACATTACTCAATTCCAAAATAAGGAGTCAACCTATGTAAAGAGATTGGCTAACTTCAAAGCCTAGGCAACTTCCATGTCGAGCTCTTTGGATGAGATCATCTTGAAGGAAGAATTCATCTTTGAGAGCTGAGTTCATCTTGAAGGTTGAGTTCATTAATTGTAAGATTTCACATAGAGAGGAAAATTCATCCTGAGTGTTTGATCAGTTCATCCTCAAGGACAAGCAAAACTCCCTCATCGAACAATTGCAACTCTTTGATATGTTGGCCTCTCCCTTTGTAGACATGAAGCCTGAGATGAGTTTAAAGCCGCATTTGATAAATTCAACTAACTCAGTTGATCGTGGGAGTATAAGATTTTGATCTATTTCATCACATGAACACTCCAATAAATTATTGTATGTATTCCTATATTATGCCGAAATCAGAGAATGTGGGCTAAAATTTAACATTCTATGTTGAGAATTCACTATTTTGAACATACCAAACTTTATGCATGCAATTCTAAACTTCTAGTACCTCTTCAAAGAAAAGAGTTTATCCATTTACGTGGGCATATATTAAATGCTTTTGGAGGAACAACTGGGCAGGGTTTATCCTTGAGATTAAGGCTTCGTTTGAGATGACTTTCCTAATGATTCTTAAAGCAACTTTTCAGTATTTTTTTTTTAATTTTTATATTAAAAGGCTGCTTTAAGAAACAGTAAGAAAGTCGCCCCAAACGAAGCCTAAGGCTTCTTTTGGGACTGCTTCTTTGCTGCTTTCTACAACAACTTTGTAGTATAAATTTTTGTATTAAAAAGTAATTTTTTAAAGTAGCAAAAAGGTTGTCCCAAATGAAACCTAATATTTGAACTACAGAAAAACAAATCCATTGAAGACTCTAGATATCCAAGGACTTTGGCGCATAACTAATATGCTTATAACTAAAATTTTGATGGCATATATGTAAATTTGATCACTTAAAATTGCTAAAAATATGAAAATAAGTAATGCAATAAATATTAGCATAATTCAAAAAGTAAATTCAAATCTAAAATAAAGAGGATTAATTCATTTGGAAGTTGAGAAATTTAAAATAAAAATCAAAGCAATGCATGCCCCTTAGTATATGAACAAAACTCATCATCGAAATTTAATTCGCTGTTGTAAGGAAAAAAAAAATAAGAATCTTAAAAACCTAATTGAGCCCACTAAGAATTGACATATGTGGATATCATATCAGCTTATCCTAAGAGACTGAACATTTTCCTAGCTAAGCAAAGCTCAAAAAGAATATGATAATTAGAGCTAAGCGCATGAAGCCAAGGAAAATGTGACCAGCAATATGAGCTGAAAGTTACAGATTTCCAAATATTAAAAGTTCAAGGAAGGTGAAGATCGAGTTAGCACTTCTGATAGTAAAAATGAGCAGAAACCTTTATTTTTACCATCTCTCTCATCATTTTCCAAACAGGAGTATCCATGAGCACATGTGATGATCTCTTTAACTGACAAAAAAAGTGTACTGCAGAAGACAAATGAGATCACAGCATATTCAGCAAACACAATAAACTACAAAAGACATCAATGAGCTGGTTTTCTTTTCAGAAAACTGCATTATTTGAATTAAAAAGGTTGGAATTTTGATCAATGGCTACTTTCTTATAGATGATCAATTTTGTTTCAACAAATTCAAGTGCTTAGAAATAATATTTTTAATTAGTGATATTCCTAAGAGTATCTCCAACTGAACGTCAAACATGCGTATAACGTCTTTCGGTCGTTCCAGCGGAACGCCAAATCTTCCGCTATTTGCTTGCGGGTGAACAGTGCAATGCCAATATTGGTGTTGCAATGTTCACCAATAAGATTTTTTTATCTCAACCGAATTTGCTGAAGAAACGCATGCACAAAAGAGGAGAAAGACAACTTTACCTTCGCATAAGCCCACACAATGGAGTTTGATTGGAGATGAATCATGACATTTTTGAGTTTCACTGCATTCTAAATTAAAAAATGGGATTTTCGATTGGATATGCTCTAAGCTAGGGTTGATAGCTGCACAATCATCTCTGAACATGTGAAGAGAAGATATCCTAAACATGAACGTGAGATGGAACACAAAACTCAACTTGGAGAGTTGGTTGAGAGCTTAGACTATTAACAAAGAGGTCTTGGGTTCGAGTCTTGTATATGCGCGATGTGCGTGTGTCTGTCTTAATTAGGCTAATTGTCAACAACAACATCAAGCCTTTATCCCACTATTAGCCTAATTGTCACCCTTCCGAAAAAAAAACAAGTGTGATGGAATCAAGCTAGGAGGAATTGGAGGTCGCTATTATTCTCCTCGGTCCCCTCATAAATGTGAATAAATTTCATATAAACAAATTAAACAAACATTTTATCTAATATTCTCCATAAGTATGTATATTACAAATGCTTTCTCCTTCTCAATTTAAGGTAATTATTTATGCCTCTCCTACTTAGTTTTCTACTGTCTCCATTGTCTATAAATAACTAAGCATTATCAATTAAAGGAAATTTGTCAGCCTCATAATTGATAGCGAGAGTGATAACTAAGAAAAATGTTGATCTATTAATATATCAAACTTCTATATTGGAAACAGCATTTGCACATTTGTTGTATGATATGCTGTCAAAGATATTATTGAATGCAAAATTACCAAATAAAACTATGAAAGTGTACCAATGCATTTGTTAAATGTGCCTATTTCTGTAATTTGCAAGACATTTGCTGCAATAATATCATATTAATTTTCATTTAATAACATGCAATTAAATCCTCAAATAAGTTTTCTAAATTAAGTTCATACATTAGGGGCTATTTGATTGCTTGAAATTGGAAAACAAATTTTGGAAAATGGTTAAGTTTTCCAATATAAGATCATGCATTAAGTCCCCATTTGATTGCTAAAAATTGAAATACATGTTTTGGAAAATATAGAAATCTTTTAAATTCATCATTTGATTGTGTAGTTAGAAAATAATATGAATTTTAAGCTTTATAAATCCTCTCAAAACTTCTTTCAGATAATAATATTTTTATTTTCTCACACAAAAAAAGTGAAAATTATTATTTAATTATTTGATATATATATAGTTGAACAATAACATTACGCAGCTCATTTTGATTTGGAGCTCAATCTACCAACCAAGAGATTTTGTGATAACTAAATGAAAATTGAAATGAGCTTAAAATTTCATTCTTACTAAAAAAAAATTAAAAACCATAAATCTTCTTCTTACTGCTTAGAAGCAGAAGATTTCAATTTCACATCTAAAACTACTGCAAAAAAACTTCATATATTTTGAAAAATGCTTTCGATCTACGAGCAATGAAATGAACCCTAAAAGAATCATCAAATAAGTAGAAATGGACTTCAAGCACAGAGACCTCAGCAAATTTCCTATTAAACAGGCTGAAATTAGAAGCACGAACATAATTATATATGTCAGAAAAAAGCTATCTGCATCACTTTAATGGAGGTCTGATCACACAGAAAGTATCATCATCACAGACCTAACATGAGATTCAGAAAGCAAAACATAGCCAAAGACAACTTGCCCACTTTCTCCTCCAAATTGTTTCTCCAGGAAAGGAGACCAAAACACATGTAGAGCAAATAAAGTAAGGGGTCGGCAAGTCATCCTTGGCTGCATCATACTTTCTGAAACTCCATGTGAAGCCAAAGATGAAAAAGGAAGAAGAAAGCTCCAACTTCAACGAAGGATTTATGCTAATGTTTATCAAGTAATAGATCGACGAAGATTTAATGGAGTTTGGTACCAAAGTGTGTGAAGTGAAGGAGAAAAGAAGCCGTGAATGGATGTCAGAGAAAAGTGGATCTTGAAGAGGGGTTTCATGGTTCTTATAAAGAAGAGATGAGAGTGAAACAACTATATTATATAGAAGGGTGAGGTCATATTTGGAGCTATTATTCTGTGCGGATGCCAGACGGTTTTCCGGTCCGATTATTCTCTTGGTATAGAGCCGTACTGAGCGCAGTATATTTTTGAAGTGATGTGATATATTTTTAATGCTCTGGATTCTCCGGACTTCGCATATAATAAGAATAAAAATTACATATTAAGACATATATTAGAAGAAAGAGTTGGTAAGCTGAAAGGACTTGTAAATCAAAGTTTAAATCCAATTTAAGCTAAGGAAATTAATCTTAAGACAATCATTAATTAATATTTCTGCATCAAAATATTTTGTATATTTTATATGTAAAAATAAAAAATTTCCCTTAAATAATAAAAGCTTTTCATGATGGTACCCTTTCTATATATCAAATAAAAAATTTCTATCATGTATAAAAAAACAACGGGCGAAATTTTTATTCAAAAATGTTTTACACATAACATTATTTAAAGTTTTTCAATATAAAAGGAACAATCATAAGTCATAAGTATTGTTGATCATTAGAGACAATCCTAACACCATTTATTATGAAATATAAATCAAAGTGAGACAAAATGGAATCTTATACACATCACCACATCAATAGTCTTTTAACTAAAAAAAACAACTAACCCTTTATGAGGGAGAAAAAATTATAAATATTATCAAATTAGTATACATTTGTAATATAAAACTAAACCAACACTCACAAGACCTTCAAATTAGTCTGCACCAACTCTAAGATGCGTCTTTTCATGATTTCCTCTCCCCAGATCAAGTAAAATTAAGGTTTCGTTTGGGACGACTTTCTTAGTACTTCGCAAAGCAATTTTTCAGTACACTCAAAACAATTTTAAAGTTTTTCAATATAAATGATCCAATCATAATTCATACGTATGTTGTTGATCATTAGAGACAATCCTAACATCATTTTTTAAGAAATATAAATCAAAGTGAGACAAAATGGAATCTTATACACATCAGAGCTTCAATTGTCTTTCAACTAAAAAAAAACAACTAACCCTTTATAAGGGAGAATTTTTTTAAAATATTATCAAATTAGTATAAATTTGTAATATAAAACTAAACCAACACTCACAAGACCCGTAAAGTCCGCACCAACTCTACTACGCATCTTTTCATGATTTCCTCTACCCAAATCAGTAAGATTAAGGATTTGTTTGGGATGATTTTCTTACTTTTTTTTAATATAAAAATTAAAAATTTGTAATAAAAAATTATTTTATAAATGTTCCAAATTAAGCTTAAGCCTTTAGAAGAAGTATTTTTCCTGCAAGAACCTATTTTATTTTATTTTTACTTATATTTTAAGCCATTGTTTGAATATTGAGAACGCAATTAATTAAGCAAACAAAAAAAGTAATTTAAATTAATGGCTTTAGATTTACAATCAATCGATAAATTGTTTAAAAAATATTTTATTTCTTTATTTTCATGGAATCTAAACAACTTGTAACCTTGAGATAAGTTCAATTTGTCAAAAATATAACATATTGTAGATCCTTAAATGTTTTTTATGCGATCAAAATAAATGAAATGCTTGAGATCACCGCCACCTCCTTGATTTGATTCATCTTTTCTTCTCTTAGTTCTCTATTTTTGTGCAAGTCAGGTCAGTGGCTTAATGATGATGGGTGCAATGACATATTTAGTTAATAAGATGAGGTATTAAAAAAGTAATTAGTATTTAGTACACTAATATAAATACAAATATTATGAAGTTATATATGTTTTCACAAGTAAAGAATGTGAATCTAATGAAATAGAAACTAAGAGTAATTACTTCATTAGAAGTTAATTATGTATTTAAACAAAATTTAAACATGATTAAGTTTAATTAGCAAAAATTCTAAGAAAAAAAAAGGAATTTTACTTGTAATTTTTGCTAAAATATTGTTGAACAACCTTAGAAGCAATTTTAATTAAAAAAAGAGAGATATTTTAGTATATAAAGTAAATTGAATCAGGAATTAAAGGCTTTAGGATTAGTGTAAACTTAAGCCAAAGAATCCATTGCAATTACATCAAATGACATGAAACATTTCCTATAACATTTAATGGATTGTTTGGTTGGTTGCTTTTTAAAATACATCTATTTTAGAAAATGTAAAGTAATTAGAATGCATATATTTTAGAAATGCCCGAGTATTTAATTAGGTTTGTTGCAATTCAATGAATTAAAATATTTTTTTATTATACATGATATTTCAAATGTATATAAATATGATTAATGGTAGTGAGAAGTGGTTAGGGGTGGCAAACAAAGGCTAGCAAGCACTAGTAGCAATGAGGGGGTAAAAACTAGTAGAGAAAATGGGCGACAACATCAGGTGGCGAGCGACAAGTGAGTTGCAGTGATGAGCAATAGTGTTGAGCATCAACTAGAGGGGATTAACATACAATAGCTATAAGCTAGGCAAGGGCACTGTATGACAAGTGGTGACAGTAAGTTGTGGGCTTATATTGCATATAAAATTCATTTGCGTTTAATGAATTTTAAAATTTATCAAGAATAGGTATTCTACACATGCTTTGCATCTGATTTATATCATTTACAAAAAATCAAAACTCTTACATTTCTTTTATTATACACTTATAATACGTACAACCAAATAAACCCCAACTAAATTTTGATACACACTAGTCGTCTTAATCATGTCATCGGGTCACCAAGCCATGAAATGAAAAATATGTGTAAGCTTGTATTAAATATTAGTACCACCAACATATATCTAATAGTAAAGATGTTCACAACATAGAATTGTTCATAATATTATAATTTTCAATAGGAAACAACTCAACTATCTATAGACAAAATGTACAACTGAGAATAGCTATTGGACATAATTATAAGGAGGTGGAGGATTAAAACTAGGGCAATGTCCTTAAATCCAATAAAACTGTCACTTTATTTTATTTTTTTCATTGACTAACACTCATATTCTATGAATTCATGTAAATTAGCATATTGAATTGCATAATTGTTGTACATTTTGTTAAAACCCCACTTCTTCAGAGATGTAAAAATCAATAAACATCTAAAAGAAGTGTTAGATTTTGGTCTAGTTTTAAGTTAGGTTATTTCTTAGGTTCATGTTATCTTAGTAGTCTCATTCCACTGTAAATAAAGAGGCTGTAATAGTGATTGCCATGCAAGTCATGAATAAGATTTCTTCTATTCTCTCTCTCTCTCTCTCTCTCTCTCTCTCTCTCAATCCAAGATGAACAAGAAGCTCCCCTCAAGAAATCCCAACAAGAATCAAACAAAAGTAAATTTAGTTTAATATTATGCACCGGTATGCATGGTGTTTAGTGGGAAAATTCCATCACTAAATTGGTAGCAAATAGTCACATGTGTTTAATGGGATAGTGAGGCTAAAGCACATAGTTACATAATATATTTCATTTGAAAATGTAGTACAAAGTTTAATGAATACTTGATAGAATTAAAGTTAAGCCTTTAAAATTAGCTTAAGATTTTGGAATAAGAGGTAGCAACTTGGGACTAATATGAGAGAAGGTCATGGGTTTGAATCTTTGGGGGAGGAGTTAAATTATTGTTAAGTATTAGTAAACTCCATCTTAAAATTAATTGATAATGAGTAAGCATGATTGATGAAGAGAACGGAAGCATTAAAAATTTATATTGTGAAAGAAATATTTTAAAAAGAATTGCTATCTTATTATTCATATAAGTGTTAATTTATTATTAATATTCATATGCTTCAAATGAAAATTCACAAATCACCATGCATGGTATTATTATTTACTTTTTTTTAAGGTTTTGAAGACTGTTTTCAAGACTTATCAAAATTTGTATAAAGCTTGAAAAATATTCAATAATCTCCATTAAATTCAATGCAAGATGGGATGACCAAGAGTGAGAAATGTAGATGCTAGCTAGAAAAATGAAGGTGGTTGGCTAAAAAAGTCTAGAAGTAACTTAAATAATAAGAAAAAATAATGGAATGTATTTTTTATTTAATTTTATTAATGGTTGGCCCCCTCTCTTCCTTTTGCTTGTAATGTTATAAATATCCATGTACTCCTCAATATATATTAGAATATAATGAAATTGATAATTGTTACAAATGGTTAGACTTAGTAGTCTTCTCTTTAGGAGCTTAGTGGCTTCATTTATTGGAACAATAATTCAAGCTTCCACACTTGAAGATCATAGTTACTTAGGCTTTGTTTGGAGCGGCTTTTTTAATGCTTTCTAAAAGAGCTTTCTAATACAAAAAATTTCTAGTTCAAAATTTTTTTTTACTAAAAAACCTTCCCAAATGAAGCCTTACTCTCCACATCACACCACTTTCGACTCCGCAACTAAAGGGACCAAGACATACTTAACCGGTGGGGATTACGGGCCTAAGTCACATAATTATAAGCATTTTAGAGTGCATTTGAAAGCCATCCCAAATGAAGATTAAGCTGACACATATCACAGTAGAGCCAAAACAATCTGTCCAAACCTACCTATGAGTATGTTTTAGTTAGTTAGGTTGCAATTACTTTTGAAATTGGAACAAAAAAACATGAAAATATAGCAAAAAAGGCAGATTTTGAATTGCAATTACTTTTCACCAACTTATTTTGGTTGAGAAAAAATTGGGGGCTTTTCTTTCATTTTTCTTTGAGTGATTAGAAATTTATTTTTTATTTCACATAACAACTGGAAATATATATCACAACAATGACCCTATAAATTTTTTTGGTCATTTTTCATTAATGTTGAATAAAGAGAAGTCTATAGACAAATGCATTAATTCACATTTCTTAAGTAAATTTAATTACCAGTAGTTAATTACATAGGAACCAAAAACCAATTTGATGACTGAAACAATTTTTTTTTATTCCTTCAAATTCCTTCAAATCAAACATCTCCTAAAGAAAATCCTAACAAGCTTTCTATCGCCATTCAACAAACAATTTGTTGTATTTTTGGTAGTTTGATCTACTTATAAAGATAAATTCAGACATGCACATATCACACACGTAAGCTTCACATCCAAGATCTTTTGATTGGTAGCAAAGCTACCAACCAATAGATCAAGATAAATAGCGTAAAAGACATATTTTGTTAGCGTAAATTGTATCGGTGGAGAGAAAAATAAAAGAGCATTTGCTTCATTTATGATTTTTTTTTTTTTCAGTTCTACTTAACAAATTTTCTATATATATATATAGAACATTTTAGTCCCATCACTGTTCATGTAGTCCGACCATTCAAATATGTCAATTTTAGTTTCAAAGTATAACGTTGCTCCAATTTATTCCCTCAACTATACAAATTTGATCATAATTTGAGATTAAATTGAGATCAATTTTATATCACAATTACAACAAGAGAAACTACTTTGAATTAATTTTGTGTACTGGAGAGACTAAATTGGGACAACGTAATATTCTGAAATTAAATTTACTATACACAAATCAAGTGAGGAATATTTTTTCTCTATATATTATATATATATATACACTCAATATATTTATAAAGCAACTTTTCAGTCACTATGGCTTCTTTTGGGATGGCTTTCTTAATGCTTCTTAAAGTAATTTTTTTGTGCAAACATTTAAATTTTTTAACTAAAAAACTAGTTTAAAAAGCATTAAAAAAGCCGTCCCAAATGAAGTCTATGAGTGTAATGATAATGATTCCATTCTCAAAAATATACAATGTATCACAATACAACAATTAACACATTATAAAGCGAACTTACGAAGTCATGAGAGAGAGAGAGAGAACTGCTACGAAACTTAAATGAGAGATTATCATGCAAAGATATATAAGCAAAAAAACTGATCATGCATGATTAAGGCTCCATTAAGCTAATCAGCTCAACTAAAATAAATTAAGCACCAAATTAACCCTAACTGAAAAGAAATTCCTTTGTGTCCTAAAGAAAGTACAAATACCACATGCAAGGCCTAAGGAGACATCTCTGGGAATTCTCACCGAAGTAAAACAACGTTCTTTGAACTGTAGCAAAGCTTACAGAATGGCCACGTAAGAGCCAGCCAGGAATCAGTAATTCAAAGCATAGGACGGCATCTCAAACAAACTTTGAACTATGGGCCATTTGCAGTAACAACTTTGGAAGAAGCAGATGTGATGTATTAGGTAGCATTCATTGTATTATAATTGACTAAGTAATTTTCCTTAAATGCTTAAAATGAGGATTATTAATTTCGTAGTAGAATTTGAATCTTAGAAGCGTTTGATTAAGATTTTCAAAATAAAATAATAGTAGTTTGCATGGAATGAGCAGAAAGTCTGTACATGAAACCGTGACCTTTAAACATGCAGGAAAAATACTTTTCTCTTATTTTTTTTTTGTCGGCAAAAGCTCTTTGTTTATTCGTGTAGCCTTTGATTTTTTCTTTTGTGTTTTTTTCTTTTAGGAATGGGGTATTCACCCATTGCCACCCCTGAAAGTAAGGGCGGATCTACCTAAATCCCATTAGAGCAATTGTCCTCCCTAGAAAAATTAAAATTATAGGTAATTTGTCCTACACAATATATTTTTTAGTCTTTATTACAAGGATTTTTAGGCAATTGCCCCTCCTAAAAGTTTTAAAATACTATGCTTTTAGGCATATGCCCCGAACATAATTAAATATATTGTTTATATGTGTTATTGTTAGGTAACGTTGAACCAAATACAAAGAGAAATAGTAAGGTCGAACCTTGTCAAGGGGCTCTAGCACATTGGACCCCCGACATATCTGTGAAATTTCTACATTTTTACTTATAAGTTTGTTGCTCCTGAAAATTAAGGTTGGTTCCGCCTTTGCTTGAAAGGTCGCTTGATTGCATGACTAATCTTTGATTGACCTAGAAGAGGCACCCACTCCAGAAACCTCCTAACCTGCACTTCATTGGCCCCTACCTCTTGAGGGGAATCGAGTACGAATTGGGAGTTATCAATCGTACTCACCCACCAAATCAAGCAATGGTGGGTCTTTTGTGTTATTATGATAATTGTGGAAGTACAATTAGCCGCCAAATTCATCTTGGGCGTTGAAATTGATCCAACACCTTTTTTTTTTAAATTATTAATTTGATGTGACTGTAATTGGTGGGATGCACTATGATGGCATTGGAGAAATCGAACCCATTTAGGCCATGGCATAATAGTAATAAAATATATTAAAAGGTATGAATTTAGTTTTTTTTTTTAATTTTTAAATGAACCTTTAATTCTAGCAGTGTCACGTCAATCCACTGCTTTTTTCAATGTGTTTAGTCGACAGATTTAAAATATTGTGGTGAGGGTAGAATTTGTGCTTTGGGGGATGTGAGAAGCTTGTTCTCTAAGGGTTCATTGGTTTCTTGTGAATCAAAATTATTATTATTATTTTTTAAAGTGCTAGTTTTAAATTTGTTTATTTATTTATTTTTGGCATTTAGCCGATTAATATATTTTAAATGTGAAAATAAACTAAACATTTTTTTGTTAATTAGGTGTGTGTTTAAATTTCTTATAATAAAATATTATTTTAATAGATTATAAAAATTGATTATTTCTTAAAATATAATTTTTAAATGCAAGCAACAAAATGAAGAAAAAGTTATTCTAATGTGGGTCATTTTAGAAAAAATGAGTATTTTGGAAAAATAATTAAGGATATTATAGCTTTTTTTTCTAAAGAAATTAGACAATAATTTTCTTAAAATTATCATATTCTAGAAGATCGGATTGCTAAGATTTTATTTGAATAACAAAAAAATATAAAAAAATAATAAAAAAATAGTCAAGCATAAATATGTCATCTATTTGAGATTGTAAGAAAAAAAAAATACATTAGCTAAACCCTAGTTGTTTTAATGATTATAATTATTGTAATGTTGAAAATGATAGTTTACTCTTATAATGATAAACTTGATTAGATGCCACAACAAAAGTCCACATTAAAGGCTATTATTAAAATCTTATAGGCTATCACTAAGTCTATATTAGACATTACCACAAAAATTTATAATGAATGTTATTACAAATGTCAGAGGTGATGATTGTGAGATATAATAGCAGATGAACTCTTTCTATACCCTTATTTGTAATTTTTTTCACAAGTAACACATCACTCTAAATTTTTTATGTATATGTGTGAGAACCCTAATTTTTCATCAAAATTATGATGGCTTTGCTATGAACAATTATTAGGTCAAACGTAGCTCTACGTTCGGACGCCAATAACATATCGCCACTTGGCCTTACTCAATACCGCGTGGTTCGACGACTTGACCCGGGATTGCTATGTTCGCATATTGCTCGGTATTGCTAGATATTGCTCGGTATTGTTTGGCAATAATGAAAAATATCGCTCTGTGAAGACCAATACCGAGCAATTTCGAGAAATACCGAACTCGGTATTTATCGGTATTGTGCGATATTGGTCTTCACAGAATGATATTTCTCGTTATTGCCGAGCAGAATCGTCCAATACCGAGCAAATACCGAGCAATACCTAGCAACACGCGAAAATAGCAATCCCGTCCCCGTTCCGGGTTGGGGTTGTCAGGCCGCGCGGTAAATAGTGAGAACACGTGATACTATTTTACTGACATCCGAACGTAGAGCTACGTCAGGTGACCAGACCAAATAAAAAGTTACTATGCTACCGCTCATGAATGCAAGTGAATTGTTAAATCATTTTGAACTCTTGTGTTCTTATATCTTTGTTATTTTCCCCTTTGAAGTTTGAATTTTAGAGCTTTTGGAGAATATATAAAAGGCTTTAAAGTCTGGCCCATTTTATGTATCTTTGTTTTGGAAGCAAGTACAACTATGTTAAAAAAACCTAGAAATCTTCTAAATGCCAGCCTCCCTTCTTGTCTTTCACTGGCCTTCAGCTTTAATCCTGTGAATTTGTTGGTTCTTTTTACACATTTTTTTTTTCTTTTTATACATTTAAACTATCATAGTAATCAGAAGTAGCTCTAGAAAGATCAAATCCCCTCATTTAAATGATAATATATATGGTAGGTGATTTGTGGCTAGCCGTGATTGCAAACGGTCGGCAGCGATGGCATCGACGATGGTGGCCAATTACGATTAACTTGTTGAGGTGCTTTCATTCAACAAATTCTAGAAGTAACTTATATATATATATATATATATATAATTAGAGAGTCGTCTTAGATGGTTTGGTCACATAAAACGACAGCGTTCCGATGACCCGATTAGAAAAATAGAGGCATTAAATTTAACTTATATTAAGAAAGGTAGAGGTATACCTAAAAAGACTTGGTTAAAAAACATTAAAAATCTTTATTAGATTTAAATGAGAATTTAACTTTTAATAGGACACAATCAATTTAATGCATTTGGATATACCAATGAGAAACCGGAGTTAATTATCAAAAAAATAAAAAAAAAAAATCTTTGTGAAGTGTTATCTACATCTCATCAATTTTTTTCCTCTCAATATATATAGTTCATTTTTGTGCTATGAATTTAACTCTTGACACTAATAATTCTTTAGAATATAGCTAATCTTAATTTAGCTCATTCCCATATACATACATATACATTCATTAATACATAAATAAACAATACATATATAGACTAATATATGACTAAAAAATATTAAAAATGAATTATAATTTAAATTATAAAATTAATAAACTTAGCTAAAATCAGCTTCAAACTAATCATGCAACTGATGATATATATACTTTTTTTACTTAGCTAATTTTTTACTCCAATTTCCTGCAAGTGTTTATGTCACAAGACAGTAACCATGAACTAAAGCAGAGGAAATTTTTATTGTTCTTGTTCTTAGGTTTATATGATCTTTATATGAGAGAACTCATTCGATAATGATTTTCAGATGTTTTTCTTTTATTATAATAATATAAAAAAATGAGATGAAAATACATTAAAAATAAACTATAAAATGAAAATAAAACCAATCAAAAATATAATCCACATTTCTTTTTCATCAAACTAAACACTAACATTTTCATATCACTTGCATTTGCAATAATTTGCTTTTTTTTTTCAATAAATCAAACAACCCATAAATAAAAATGATTTTCCACATTGCATTGAGACTTGAACTTCGTTTGATATAACTTTTTTGGTACTTTTTAAAATAATTTTTTAGTACAAAAATTTCTTGAACTAAAAATTTTTTGTATTAAAAAATAATTTTAGAAAGCAATAAAAAAATTGTCCCAAACAATATCTTAAGCTATAAAAACGCTATTGCTTATTCATTAATGAAACTTCCTTAGCGGCTCTTCGTATATAATGTTTCTAGAATAGACACCAGTTTGAATTATTGAAAAGCTATTTTAGTTTGAATAGACACCAATTTTAAATTTACTACATGAAATGGAAGGCTTCCTGGCTCAAAAACAAAATTAAGAATTGTACATTGCAAGGACCAGAAAATGCTTCCATTAGGGGTGCAAACGAGTCGAGTCGAGCTCGAGTTGAGGGGTGTTCGAGTCGAGCTCGACTGTCAAATACCGAGCTCAGCTAGAGCTCGAACTCGAGTTGAGCTCAAGCTCGACTCGTCTCACATCGAGCGGCTCGTCGAGCGCCGTCCCGAACAGGTTAGTAGTCGCAAACTCCGTCGTCCCGAGCTTCATTGTCGCCATCCCGGCCTCCGTCGTCGACCTTATCGAGCTCCGTCATCACCGTCCCGAGCTCTGTCGGTGCCTACCCGACCTCCGTCGTCGACCTCCCTAGCTCCATTGTCACTCGTCCCGAGCTCTCCCGTCGCCCTCCCGGCCTTCGTCATCCACATCCTGGCCTCCGTCCCATCTCGTCCAAATCGAGCCTCCGATTCATTTTCCCGCCTGGCCTTCGTGAGCTACTCGACGAGCTGTCGAGCTCCATAAGCCGTCGAGCTCAAATTCGTGTTCGAGCTCAACTTGCGAGCTCGATAAGCTCGACTCGTCGAGCCTTTTACCGAGTCGAGCTCGAGTCATCTCATGAGCCGGCTTGACTCGGTTGCACTCCTAGCTTCCATCAATAGGTTATTGCCAAACTTACAACGTAATTCTCATATTAGTTGTTGATGACAGTAAAAGAACAACCAATAAGTCTATTTTGGAAGGGACCAAAATCAGATGCGACCATTTTTATCAGTCGTGTGCACGTGAGTTGATAGAACCATAAGAAATCTACTCCAGTTAGAGAAAAAATTGGCATTACTGATTTGGATTCATTTTGCAAGAAACAAAACATTATCATAAAAGGTATTAAACATTCAGTTAAATACAAAAAATGCACCATATCACATACACAAACTCTTGCTAGCGCTTACCATTCTCCAAGAGATTCAAAAAGAAGTCGAAGCAGGTATTGAGAAGCTCTGAAAGTACTGAGAATTAATTGCTAGGCAGCTCAAAATGTTTCCTTCTATCTAAAGATAACTTGTACACTTGTTAAATTCATCTCAAGGAAACTAAAGAAAATCTGAAGAAAATAAATTTGGCTATACCATGCTACCTAAGCCTGCAGATCAAGTCAGATGAGGAGAGTACAACTCAATCTTCAAGCACTAGCATCAAACATTTACCCCTAAACATGCTAAGCGAATGAAGAGCAGGAAAAAAAAAAAAAAAAATCAAGTGCTAGAGTGAAGGAAAGCAACGAACAGAAAAAAAGCAAGCCAGAATGTGTTTTCTTGAATGTTACAGAGTTGTGAGCCTTAAAATAGATGAGCAAGTGCATGCTTGAGAGCCATTTGGGTGATGCACGATATTCTAATGCATTTTCTTTGATGAAGAACAGATGATTAAGACATCTCCTGTAAGCAGCTACGAAGGTCCACTCCTGCAAAAATCACTACTATGTACTACTCTCAACAGCAGGGTATACCCATGATTTAACATCATTAACCCCAAAATTTGATGTTAGGATAAAAAATGTCCCTTTTTAAGGAGTTGGGTACAAATTAGTCCCTCACAAAGAGTTGAGAGATCATTTTAAGCATTCTCTCTCTTTTTATATATATATATATATATTCTTTTCCTTTTTTTTTTTTTTTAAGAGAATGAGTTACCTAAACACTCATCTATTTGACAAGTTCCCCGAATATTCAGGCATTCAACAAGTTCTCCTAGTACTCAGTTATCCGGCAAGTATGTTGAGTATTTTCTTATTTGACAAGATTTTATCATATAAAATGATAATAACAATTTTCTTTAAGAACTTCAAATGAATCTTTGAATAAAAATTTACAAGAGCAAAGATAAAAAAATTGATTTTTTATGAATAAAAGATGTTTAAGTCATATCTGCTCCACATTCTTGATACTTCTTTGCCAGTCTGAGTGTATGGTCGGTAGATGCCAGGGCCAATTACTTCTTTGATAATATAGGATGCTTCCCAGGTAGAACCTAAACTAAACCCAGTATTGATTATCGAGCTACATCATCAACTTCTTTGAGTATTAAATCACAAGCTCAAAAAAATTTTTTTTTCGAGCATTTGACTTGTAATACCTGACGACTCTCCTTTTATCATCTTCCTGCTTAACAGATGATTGAATTTTGAGTTCTTTAAAGAAGTTGAATATTATTTTGAGCCATTCTTCATTTGCACTTCTCCATTCATCAAGCACTCCTTCAAAGTTTGAAGTGGCAACTACTCTTTGACTGTAGAGGTTGTGCTCGACGAGCAAGATAGCTTTTGCAGCGTGAGAGAGTGCAAAGGGTATCTACCAAGTCTCCAATGATAGAGTCGTCCTCAATGCGGAGAAAACTGAGGGAAGCAATAGCTCACTTGCTTTTCAACCCATCCCGCTTCTTTTTCAACAAGTTCAGAATCAACGTGTTGGCCGTCTATACCTGGGCATTTATCTTTGGATGATGAATTGAAGTGAAATTGAGCTGAATTCCCTTTCTTTTATAGAACTCCTTGATTTTCTTATTAGAGAATTGTAGACCATCGTCGATAATGATCACCATTGAAAGGACATATTTGCAGATGATGTCCGCCCATATGAAGGTTCGAACAACTCCAGTAGTAATCTTAGAGAATGTCGTTGCTTCAATTCACTTTGTGCAATAATCTATCATCACTAAGATAAATTTTTTCTATCCCCTTGAAGGAAGGAAAGGGTTAATAAGTTCATGCCCAAGACAACAAAAGGCCATGGGCTTGAGATCGACTACAACTTATGAGAAGGCTGAAGTTGCATTAGTACAAATTTTTTCGCATGGAATGCATCTTTCCTCAGTGAAGGCCAAATATATCCCTATCTTAGCATGCGATTGGGCAAAATTCGACTCTAAAATGGCTGTCACACTCACTAATGTGAACTTCTGTGAGAATATCATCGACTTCGAATTCTTTTACGCATCTTGTCGACACCTGAATAACTCTTTATCAACGAGCAACTACTGAGTTGCATTTATTTAAGTTACTAAGGATCTTTGACATTCACAAAAATAATGCTCGATTTTAAGTACTTGACGAATGGATCCACCCAACTTGGTTTTAAGAGTTGGTCGACCTCCATTAGGATGAGTAAGTTCCAAACTAGGTCATCCATTAGCATTTTATATTGTAAAAAGCAAGTCAGCGAATTGGTTGTCATTTTTAAACATGTGGCATATTGTAAAATATTCGAACTTCCTAATTCCATTTTGAATAAGTATTTCTAAAGAGCTACTTCCCTTATTTCATATTGCTCATTGATTTAATTTACTACAAGTTGTAAGTCAGAGAATGTTGTCAAGTGTTTTGCGTCTACTCCAATAGCAAACCTCAAGCTAGCAATCAACGCTTCATATTCAACTTGATTATTGGTTATTTGAAAATCAATTTTGACAGTATGTGAAGCTATCGTTCTTACTGGAGTCCTCAAACTAACTCCAATGCCAACCCCATCGATATAGGGTCCATAAGAAGTCGGCCATGAAATCAGAAAGTGCCTACACCTTGTTGTCCATTCTTAGAGTGTTTTATGTTACTTAAAACTCGTTAAGCTCAACAGCCCATTTGAGTAGTCATCAGAGTGGCTCAACTTCATCATGACCGACTTTAATGGACAGTCGGTTACAACCAGAATCTAGTATACCTAAAGGTAAGATCGAAGTCGCTGCACTGAGGTAATCAAAGCCCGAGCTAGTTTTCCATGATCAGATAGTGTAACTCAGGCATGCGTATAAATTTGCTCATATAAAAGATTGACCCTTGCTTCCCTTCTTCATGAATGAGAACCAATTGCAGATTTTGAATATAGGCGATGAAGAGATGAGCGACTTTAATTATTAAAAGACGACTTCACATTCTTTGCTCCAAACAAAGTGTTTAGCACTTTCTAAAACTTTGAAGAGTGGAAAATGCTTATCACCCAACTATGAGATAAATCGACTTAGGCCAGCAATTCGCCTTGCCAACTTCTACACTTCTTTCACATTTGAAGGTAGGGCAGTTTGAGAATTGCTTTGAATTTCTTTGGATTCATTTTAATATCTTTAATGTAAGAAAAAAAGCTCAAAAACTTCCCAGACCCAACTCCAAAGGTGCATTTTAAAGGGTTCAACTTTATAATGTACCTTTTTAGAGTAGCAAATGTTTTATGAGAACTTCAATGTGTTGTTTTGGAATTTTATTTTCTTATAAAGATGTCATCACCCTTTGTAGTGGGATAATGGCTTGATGTTGTTATTGTAGTTATATAAAGATGTCATCAATAAAAATCAAAACATTCCACCCTTCTAATCTCAAAAAATGCAATCCATCATCCTTTGCATACTGCACATACATGGTTCAAATCAAAGGGGGCACTATATTACAACAACACAATCCATCATCTATGCTAAACATTGTATTCTCACAGTCGACTAGGTGTATTTTGATTTGATAGTATCCAAGAAAGGGGACATAGAAACTCATCATGGGTACTCGACTGCATAATCGACTAGAGCATCAATCCATGACAACGATAACCATCTTTTGGATAGTTTGATTTCAAATTAGTGAATTCGAGACGCATACATCATTTGTCATTCGATTTATATACCATTGCTACATTTTAGACCCATTTTGAGTATTGCACCTCCTGAATGAATCAAGTCTCCAACAACTTTTGAACTTCTTCACGAATTAATTCAGCCAGCATAATCGCCACTGGCCTCATCTTCTGCTTTATTGGCCTCACTTCTTATCGATATTTAGTCTATGAAAGGCTACATTGATGACCACACCCGACGTTTTGCCGGCTAATTAGGCAAATACATCCACATTCTCCCAAAGAGTTATGAACAATTCAATCCTTCATCAAATGCAATACTAATTCTAAAAGTGTGGTCTTTGTTTCTTCAAAGATTGGCACTTCAATTATTTCAACAATATCCAACATGAACCCTCTTTCCACATCAAGTTCAAGAGTTCCTTGAACATTTCTCAATGTGTTGAGGTAGTTAGGCCTTGCTTGTGGTAAGTCACACCTAATTGAAACTACAAGACCACTTGCAAGAAACTTCATAACGACATGATATGTAGAGATGACTACTTGAAAAGTGTTTAGCAATGGTAAGCAAAAGATTGTGGTGTATGTAGTTGATGCATTGACTACGATAAAATCGGCCATAATAATAAACTGCCTTTCTCCTTCTCTGCAAGTAATTGGTAGGTCAAGACTCTGGCTCCAGAAAGTATCCTCCTCCTCCGGCAAATCCACTCTAGGAGGGGCTCTCAGAATCCTCTTTAGTTCTCTTTAAACCAAATAGCCTTAGCTTGAATTGAGCTTTTTTGGATATTTGGATGTACAACAACTAAGTTCACATAGAGAGATAATATCCACTATACATATACAAAAATATTATATAAATATTTTTATCACTATTATATCACTTGTATTCTTCCCTATTTCTCATATTTCCTCTCTAAGTCTTAGCATGATTCCTCCACAATTTAAACTTGTCACCTCCTATGTTGACTTACTTGTTAGTCATCAGCGCCTGTGAAAGTCATTGATTACTTCTTTTAAAGACCTCTGCCTTGTAACTATCACATAATACCTTCAATGCTCGTTATCAATCACCCAATATAGAAATTCATATGTACGACACTAATCAATATAACTACTAACCTTTGATCACTTCATTGGCCACTTCTCTAACATCTGCCTCTACATCTTGGCTAACTGAAGACAAAGAAAGAATGATGCCCTTCAATAACATGCAACAATCTCTTCATATAATGCTTGAAGGTGGTAGGTATGAAGGATTCGATGCAAATATAATCTTATAACCACCGAACATGAAAATCAATCATATTTTGATCCAAATCTTATCCAAGATTTTCATGGATTTAAAGTCTTTGAAATCAAACTTTTGTGAGAGAGAAAGTAGACTCCACATCTAATATAATATTCATTTTTTACTTCCTCAAATCTAGATCAATGTTACCATTGCCATTTGTGATACCATTTAACTAAACATTTGCTTGTTAAGTTATGCATCACTTAAGTAAATTAATAATTTAAAATACTGAAATAAGTATTAAGTATTATTAGAACATGCATGAGATTAGAAATCAACTCAAAGAAGGTTTAAGAAAAATATTTCATGATTTGAGCATTTATAATACAAAGTGGAAGATGCAGTTGGAAAGAGGGAAGACCAAAGCATAGAAAGGAAAAAGGTAGACCACAAACTCAAATTTACATCACATGCGACACTCATAGGAAGGACAATAAAAAAGGAGGATTGATAAGGTTGGTCTTGATAGTTGGGATGAGGCTACTAATGTTGGAGTTAATAAGTATTAGCATAAAAGTCAAAAATTTTGATGCATTTGAAGGTTGCTTCTCTTGCTATCACAAACAGAAGATAGGGCATGCAAAGATATTATTGTTCTCAAGGCGCTGCATTGATTTCAGCTGTATTATTCAAGAAAAAATATTTTCAGTTTAAAGTAACTTTAACGTGCTTCGTTGGAAATAATTTTCAGATAATGTAACTAAATGTTCATGATGTTCTATTGCTGTGGAATTCTAGAGTACTAATAGGAGACGTCAAGAAAGATAAAATGGAGATTCTCAGCATTGGTATCAAATCCTAAGCATGAAAATGTTGTTTACGGATAGGTGAACATGAAACATCCCTGATTTAGTTATGTAGAATCTAAAAAGAAGGATAAACTTCGTAGACCAATTAGTGGATTAAAAAAGTTAAATTATGGACCAATATATCAAAAGAGAATTTCAAACCTTTTGCATCTTCTATTAATGTTACATTTGGTCTACCTATTATCCATCTTAATTCTTCAACATTAACTTTATCTACCCATTATACTAGTGTTTTTTATACCCTTCATTATAAATACCCAACCCACGTAAACTTATTTCTCACGATATTATCTTCAATAGATGCTACTCCTAATTTTTTTTTTTAATATAATCATTTCTCGATCTTTTCTCTCTAGTATTGTCGAACGCTATTTTCACATTTTCATTTATGACACATTCAACTTTGCTATGAATAACCTTTATATCACATAACATTCAAAATCATATAGTATAGTTGGCCTAATTGTGTTTTCTAAAACTTAAATGCAAGTATCCATAATACCCTCTTTTTGCATGATAAAACTTGACCCTTCTTCCTTCTAAACACACGGTTCCCGTGACATCCTCTTTCTGCATGATATAAGTTCTATTCTCATTTATATCACAACTCTTTTATCTAAAAGATACAAGATACTTAAATCTAACAAACTTGGGTATCTCCTTATATTCTAATAATGTTCTCAAACAACTATTAATATCACACTCATTAAATTATACATCATATACTCATATATTGTTCTGCTGATCCTAAACCCTTTATTTTCTAAACATTTTCATTATTCTTTCTCATATATTATAAAAAAAGTTTCATTGATTAAAAATATAGCTATAAAAGTGATGTGAAACCACATAGGAATTGCATGTATAAATTTATAATGATTGAATTAGGCGTCGTAACTTAAACTTAATATTTCACTTTGAAAAGATTTTACGAATTTAAAGTTGTTTAAATTGATATGGCAAGTAACCACACAATAGAAGACAAGTTCTCAAAATAATATCAAGATTATAATGAAAATAAGTAGTGCAACAAACAAACAATCCATCATGTAACAAAGAGAGAATTCACCTCGAGTTTCCTTCACTCGCACTCTTTAAGGGTTAGTGAAAGAAGAATCGCTACAATATGGAAGATGCCACCACGAAGGAGAGGAAGCCGGGATAGAGATCCAACGAAAGTTAGCCGGAGGAGGGGCTATGTGTAGACGACCGGTGATCCACCAACGTCCAGAGGGAAGATGCTTGACTTCTTTTCTTGCAAGAGGGCTCATGGGATGAGAGTAATTCTAATAAGGTGGGCAAGAAAGAAGGCCGGCCAAGTGTGGAGGGAATTAGGGTTTGTGGGGTCTAGGTTTGGGGTTATGAAAAGAGTATTAAATATTGTGGGCTCCGAAAATTCGGCCCCGGCCTCCGCTCGCTTTTCTTATTCGGCGAGGGAGTTTTAACGAGCTAAGTTCCGAGGTAAATTTTGGAAGGCAGATGGGTTTGTAGATAAGACACTACCCAGAGATTTCGCCCTCATTTGGTGAGGACTTTATGATCTGAGTTCTGGTTTCCTATAGGCGCAAGCCCCTATAGTTAATTACCCCTCCCGATTACGAGAGAGAACTTTCGATTAAGGCTAGTCGTCGATCAGATACGTATAGAGATACGTGTTATCTGGCATATAGTAGTAGCAATGGATTTGAGATTGGAAAGATTGGATATTGGTAGAATTTGGATTTGAAAATTGGGTTTGGATTTGGGAAATGTTTGAAAAGTTTGATATTTAAAATAGAAATTTCACCATCGTGTACTTAAAGCAGATGGTGGGGGAATGGATGATAGACCCGATCAAGATCCCATGGTTCCGTCGTCCCGGGCCATCGTGATCCCTGGTCTACTTAGTCAGAGGAGGTAGTCGACCCAACCTGACAGAAGGATCCTTGTCGGCAGCCATGGGTTGCTTCGTCCAAGGGAACCTTGTAGACCGGGGTTGATGTTTGTCTAAGGGGAAAAATTTAAATCCACCTTAGCTTACAGAGGGCTTTGTGCCCTATCGATCATATCCTATTGATTCATATCTCAAGGATTTAACGCCATTAAGGAGCGTATTGGCTCTGGCCATAACCGCTATCTGTGGTGCCATTTGGCGGCGAAACCACTCGGTTCAGAGGGCCCCGGGTCATAACCGTTTACCTGCAGTGCCATTTGGCGGCGAAACTGCCGGTTAGAGGACACGTACCACGTCCTTACTGGCAATAGATTGTTTGAGAATGGATCCTAGTGATATTTTCGACTAGGCATTTGGCTCTTTTGTGAGCTAGAGTAATTTTCACTTTGTCCACCTCGACAAACTGTTGCGGAGGTGGATGGATTTTGCTTTAAGTACGGATGAATGATTTCAATTTTAAATATTTTTAGGATTTTTGGGATTTTGAGATTTTTGTGGAGTTTTTGGATTTTTCTGGATTTTGGGTGGAGCTTGAAAGTGTTTCTAATGGACTTTGGGAGACAATTGAAAATATTTGGGAACCCCTCCGGTTGAGATCTGCATTCAACACGGCCATCATCGGGGTGTTTGGGGGTCATTTCTATTTATGAATTAAACCTTGTCAACTCTGTCGGGCTGTTGGCAGAGGATCGGGTTTTGTAGGCTTTATGCCTTTGAAAGTGAATTCTTTTGATTTTAGGCTTTGAAGGCCTAATATAAATGTATTAAAACAAATATTCTGGTCGCCATAGCCATATATTTGTTTAATGGTTCGAACCCTGTCGACTTCTATTGACCCATATAGAAGGATCAGTTTCGAACCTGAATTCACTTGTAAACCCGCGCAGCATCCCTAGACGTCACGTGTGTACCAATAACACGCTCGCCGGGGCCCATGCGGGTTTTACATTTATTTTCACCCCTTTTAGTGTACCTATGTGTATACAATTTATAGTGCACATGTGGGGGTATTCTTGGAATAGACGCCTTATGTCTGCTCGTACGAATGTTGCAGATCCGGTGGCGTAGCAGCTTTTGTATAGAATTGTTCGCTGCTTCGTACAGGTAGACTGTCGTGCACTAGTTGTTGCCTTCTGTATGTGAATTATAGTGCACTAACGAGTCTCCTGCTTTGGGTCGTAGGAGCTTGTACTTGTCGTATTATCTATGTATTTGATTTTGGTCCTTGGTCCTTTCAGTGCGCCCGTCACTGCTGCATGTAGGTAGGTAGATGTCTTTCTTCACAGACTGTAATTGACTTCAGGATACTGCATTTACTGAAGTCTTTTTGTATCTACCCCTAGGCGGCATGTTATACATACATCGATATTCGTAGAAAGATTGTATGTATTGCAGATCTTTGAGTTGTAAGGAATCAGCGCCTTTGACTGACATTGAGTGGTTGTTGACTATGAAACAATTCAACATCTATCACATATTATTTTCAATCACCTTTGGTTGGACTTCTGTATGAAAGAGAGCTCTCATACATCCGTCTGTAAATGCCTTTGTTTATAAGTGACGAGCCTCCTACAACAATTCGTAGGAAATTGATATATTTGCTTGACGCCTTATTGCTATTGCCTTTTAGAGAGTCGTGGTGTTTGTTGCATGACGTCTGTTGCAATTCTTTTGTATTTGCTCGTAGGTACTCATATATATAGTGGATTTGTACTTCTTGCTCGCATACGAATTATAGGGTATTGCTACATCCACTTTGGTAAATTATCATCCCTTGTCCAATCACTGCATGGATATCAGCTTGATTTAGAGAGCTTGAGTCAGTTTAGTTTGATCACTCCTTGCCCCGATTGATGATTCTTATTGAATATACATCTTCTATTCGATCTCAATTAAGTAAGCATGATTGTGGACTGATACTTGGATGATGATCGTTTGCTATTTGATTTCTTGTTTGCATGTAGATTGATTTGCTTGAATGATTCAAGATAATTCCACCTCATCATTCCTTGCTTATATATCTCTTAAAGACTTGGTCTTCATTCACTCACTTATCTTTGATTTCATCATTTTTATAACTTATGACTTTCACTTCCAAACATTTAGACTTTAGGTTAAGATTTAGATCAATAATTCAAAGTCTAGTTCTGACTTGAGCTTAATACCAAGTCCAAAATGAATCCTTTTCATTGTCATATGGAGTGCAAGTCCGTCTATAATCCAACCCAAGCCTTTTCTTGAGTTCAAATGTTCAAGTCATATGCAAGTTCAAGTTGATTTAAATTCGAATCAAAGTTTTATTGTCATTTGATATGAACCCAATCCATGTCTTTTGCAGTCCTGTTCAAGTTCTCTGAGTCCTTCTTGCAAGTTCAAGTTGATTGTTCATTCACATCCTTGCTCGTTGTGCAGTCCAATTTCATGTTCTTTTCAATTTCGAATTTGAATTAAGTCTTTTATTAGTGTCTTTGGAGTTCAATCAAGTCCATGTATGAGTCTTATTGGATGTGCAAATCAAGTCCAAGTACGGTCCGTCTTCACCCGAAATTTCGACAGCCTCCCGGCGTCTCCCCCGTTTAGGGGAAAACTACGAGAAAACTGGGCCTTTCCCACCACGCGCAATAAAGGCGTGTATGGTAGGTGTCCTCTTGCGAGGGCACCGCGGCCGTGATACTTCTTCCCACCACGCGCAATAAAGGCGTGTATGGGGCTCTGACGGTACCTGTTTTAAAAGACAATTTGCTTTCCCCCCGCTCGGGGGTACTTATAAGTGACCCTGCCTCACCGTAGGTGCCGCACCGGGGTCCCTTCCCACCACGCGCAATAAAGGCGTGTATAGGCGGTTTTCCGGTGCGCCACGAACGCCGAAGTAGAGTTTAGGCGATTGCTCGCTTCGTCGTAAGCATCAGACCGGCGTCCCATCCTACCATGCTCAATAAAGGCATGCATAGGAGTTTTTCCGGTCTGCTGCAAACAACGACGCAAGAATCTGAGTTTAGAGAGTTCGTACCTTCGCGGGCTTTGACGGTGGCGGTTTAAAGATGCACAATTTGCTTTCCCCCCGCTCGGGGGTACTTATGAATGACCCCGCCTCGTCGTAGGTGCCGCACCGGGGTCCATTCCCACCACGCGCAATAAAGGCGTGTATAGACGGTTTTCCGGAGCGCCACGAACACCGAAGTAGAGTTTAGGCGATTCCCGCCTCGTCGTAGGCGTCGGACCGGGATCCCATCCCACCACGTGCAATAAAGGCGTGTATAGGCGGTTTTCCGGTCCGCCGCACACAACGGAAGCGAGAATCTGAGTTTAGGAGATTTCGTACCTTCGCGGGGTTGTCGGCGGATCGAGGGAGAGAAGCATGTGGGTCGAGGGAGAGAGAGAAACAATTTCTCCCTTTTATAACTTAATATTAATTAATCGTAATTAATTATAATTATAATCATACTTAATTAATTACATTTATTTGCAATTAGCTTATAATTAATTATAATAATAAATTATAATTATTATAGTTAATTAACATAATTAATTATAATTAATTATAATTAATTAATATTAATTAGCTTAAAATAATTATAACAAATTAATAATAATTAAGGATAATCTAAAAGAAATAAATATAATTAATTAATATAAATCATAATTAGTATTAACTATAACTAATTAATACTAACAATAATTCAAATTAATTAAAGCCCTAATCCCTTTTTTTTTTAAAAAAAAAAAAACTCTCTGGTTCGATGGATTAACTGGATTTGGCCGAGAAGCGTGTAAAGGAAGAAGGTTACCTTTACTTCCAGCGAGCCCCTGTTCGTGCTTCCGACCAAAAATGCCGTAACTTCCGATCTGGTAGGCAGAGGGGACCCGTCCAGAGGCGTGGAGTCGGGCGTGAAGCTCGGGCGGCAGGAGTCTGGGGCGGCTTCAGGAGATCGGGACTGGATTTGGTCGGAGAAGCAAAGGCGAGTACCGGCCTTGGCTTATGGCTTCGATGAGTTTGAAGAAACTCTCTCTCTCTCTCTCTCTCTCTCTCTCTCTCTCTCTCTCTCTCTTTCTCTCTCTGCTTCTCTGAGATCGGGATCGGCGTCGGCTTGGTGTCGGGATGGAGATCGGAGAGATGTGGAGTTCGACTTGGAGGCGTCGGCTGTGGTGGAGTTCGGTCGGAGGAGGGAGGAGTGGCTTCGGGCAAGAGGAGGAAGAAGGCGTCGGTGTGAAGAAGCTGAGGGGGTTCGGTCTCATTTTAAAGAGGCGAACGGGGCTCGATCGAGGAGAGGATCGCAGGATTCGCGCAGGATTTCCGCAGATTTCATGGAGAAACGACGCAGACGACGCCGATCAACAGGATTTGCGGAGGATTTACGCCTGATCTTCGGGATACGACGCAGATGACGTCAAACGACAGGATTTGCGGAGGAATTTGTGGATCCAGCGGTTTCAAAGGTATTTTGATTTGATTTTTTTTTTTGCTGGGTTAATGTTTAGAGGTCAACAAATGCCCCCCAACAAATGTGGTACGAGTCTGGAGCGAATCACGTTTGTTGTAAGCTGATTGACCCTGTGGATCTCTAGATATTCATTCTGGATGTCACACAAGGTATTTCATTTAGTGGATCTCCAAAAATTTATTTGAATGTCACACTAACCCCTCTTTCTTCTCGTCTCTTTTAGATGTATCCATGGATGATTGAGATACTGATTCTTTTTGTCATGTACTTTGTGCTGCGGACATTGATGGAAGATTGTTTGATTCGTCTTTACTGACTTGTCAGGTGATTTTTGTACCTTCGGTCCTATGCTTCTTGCTTTGGCGGGCTTGTTGAAGGAGTAGATGCCGATGACCTAAACCCTTAGGTTTGTATTAGGTCGATGGCGAAAAGTCATCGGTCCAGAGCTTTATGCATAACGGACTTGTTGATGACATAATCCTCTTAGTTCAGCCTCAGGCTTTGTGTGAACTTTGGGATAGTTTTCTTCGGTCCTTTGCTTTGTGCTTTGACGGACTTATTGAAGAAAGATTCCTTCGATCCTCGCTTTGTGCTTTACGGATTTGTTGAAGGATTTGCAGGTTCTGGATTCAGTAGATAGTACCGAACGTAGGTAGTACCTTGATCCTTCACCATTTTAGAAGACTTTAATCTGAATTACTTGAGTTCGTCAGATCGGGAGAGCTAGAATTTGATAGCCCTTTGTCCTCTGGTTGCTGAGATGGGGGTTCCTCTACTGCGGCCTTTCTTATGGCTTGTTGAGTAGACGGAGCTGCCAGCGATCCGGCCATATTTGGGCTTGTTGGATCCGACCTCTTACACCCATTCAGGCTTCAGACTTGAGCTATGGGAATTGTGCTCCCTAATGCTGATTTTGCTGAAGTTGACAGATTTGGAGTCGTCCTCCGTGGTTTTGGATTTTGGAGCCTACGAACATTTGGTAGTTGCTCGAGACTCATCTTCCCACTAGAATCTTGATTCTCCAGTCATTTTGGAGAACTTTGTAGACTACGATCACTCGAACTGGTCGAGTCAAATTGGCCTTCGTTCTTCCTACAGTTCCTACTGACGGGTTGACGAAGTGGGGGTTCCTCTACTGCGGCCTTTCTTATGGCTTGTTGAGTAGACGGAGCTGCCAGCTATCCGGCCATATTTGGGCGTGTTGGATCCGACCTTTTACACCCGTTCGAACCTTAAGCTTCAGGCTGTTGAAAGACTTCAAGCTTTTCCGGCTCAATTTTGTAGGAGTGTGTTGCCACAAAAGTCTCTTTCTTGACTTTTGAGTTTTGGCTCATTAGAGGTGTCTTTAGCTTTTGAAAGATTACCTGCATATACTTTGAAAAAGAAATCTTTATATTCTTTAGCACAAAATAATATTTGGATTGATAATTTTAAATATTTATTCGGGGATCTCGGCATGCAGCGCGATGTCGACCCGAATAAATATTTAAAATGCCCCCTATCTCGTAGGGACATTTCAGAATGGAATAGATTTGGAATATAAGATTTTAAATATTCATTTGGGGATCTCGGCGTATATCACGATGTCGACACAAATGAATATTTAAAATGCCCCCTATCTCGTAGGGACATTTTGGATAGCTTTTTGTCTTTGAGATTTTAAATATTTATTTGGGGATCTCGGCACGCAGCGCGATGTCGACCCAAATAAATATTTAAAATGCCCCTCAGTCTGATGGGGGATTTTGAAATGCATTCTTGCTATACAAGAGAATTTCAAAATATAAGCATGCATTGATAACTATATATATAAAATATTGTTCATCACAAAATACATTAGTTATGGAATTTTCATGCATGATATTTCTTTAGATGTCGACCGTTGATCGGCGGCATAGGCCTCTGACCGTTCAGATCGATCAACTGATATGCTCCTCCTTGGTATACTTTCTCGATGACGAAGGGGCCTTCCCAATTCGATACGAATTTGCCACCAATTTTTCGATGTGGAATGATTGGTCTTCTCAGTACCAGGACCAATTCCCCTTCTTGAAATGATCGAGGACGCACCATTCGATCAAAAGATTTTGTCATTCTTGCCCGGTAGATTTCCAGGTTTTGTTGAGCTTGTAACCTGATTTCATCGAGTGCGTAGAGCTCTTCCATCCTGAGACGGGCATTTTGTTCTTGAGTGAGATCATTCTGAACTGCTACCCGAAGTGACGGTAACTCAATCTCTAATGGTAATACAGCTTCAACACCGAAGACCAATGAATAAGGAGTGGCTTTGGTCGGCGTCTTGTAGGTTGTACGATAGGCCCATAGAGCTTCTGCCATTTTCGTATGCCACTCCCTTTTATTCTTGGTGAGAATCTTCTTCAACAATTTCACCAGCGTCTTGTTGAAGGCTTCCGCCAATCCATTCGCCCTTGGATTGTATATGGAAGAATATCGCCAATCGATTTTGTGCCGATCAACGAACTTATAGATTTTTGTACTTTTGAAAGCAGTACCATTGTCTGAGATTATGCGGCGTGGTACACCGAATCTGTAGACGACATTATGGGTAAAAAAATTAATCACATGTTCGGATGTGACCTCTCTGAATGGAGCTGCTTCTGCCCATTTGGAAAAGTAATCCGTCGCTGCCAGAATGAAACGGTGTCCCGCTGATGATGGCGGATCTATTGGACCGATAATATCAGTGCCCCAGCATTCAAAATGCCAGGACGCTATTGTTGGGTGCAGTGGATTTTGAGGTTGATGTATAACATCACCGTGGATTTGACACTCGTGACACCTCTTAGCATGGTTAATGCAGTCTCTAACCATAGTTGGCCAATAATAACCAATTCTCTTAATTTTAGCGGCCATTTTGGGACCTGACTGATGTGCTCCGCAAAGTCCTTCGTGGACTTCTGTCACCACTTTATCAGCTTCCTTGGTCCCCAGACACCTTAGCCACATTTGATCAAATGCTCGTCTGTACAACGTATCATTGACAAATGCGTATCGCAACGCCCTTTTTCGGATTTGTGTAGCCATAGATTTTTCTGTCGGGAGTTTGTTTTCCTTGAAGTAGTCAATGAATGGTTGTCTCCAATCATTTTCGACTTCAATATCTAAACAATGCCACCACGATTCTGAAGCTTGACTGGCTTTACGTCTCTTGGCCATGTGATGTTCTTCTGGATAATTCTCCATGACGATCTGATGGAGAGGTTGAGGGTCAACTGGAGTTTCATCCTGCTGACTTGAATCTGGAATTTCTTCTGCCCTCGGGAATTGTAATAGAGCGGGCTCCAAGACCCTACGAGTATAAACCCCGATGAATATAGGACTCTCCTCGTTGATGTTCGTCATTTCTTTGGCTAATTTGGCCATACAATCTGCTTTAGCATTCTGTCATCGAGGAACTCCAGCCATTTTGATATTCGGAACTTGTTTCAGAAGCTCAAGGGCTTGTCGGTGATAGTGGGCTAATTCAACTTTGCCAACTTTGTAGATTCCAAGTACTTGATTTATTATAAGTTGAGAATCACCAAAGATTTGGAGATGTTGGATTCTGACATCGATCGCAATCTCCAGCCCTGCTAATAGAGCTTCATACTCGGCTTCGTTATTGGTCCGAGGTTCAGTCAAACTGAATGAAAATCTCATTATGCCTCCCTCGGGTGCTACGAAAATGAGACCGATGCCAGCTCGGGCTCTTGCAATATTTGGAGGTCGGACAGGTCTAATCGACGATGCCCCGTCGAAGTACATCTCCCAGAATGGTAGCCTTTCATTCTCCTCAACCTGCATAATCTGCTCATCGGGCAAATCATCATTTAGTAGAGAATCAGCCGGGATTGGGTGTGCAGCAAGAAAATCTGCCAAGGCCTGTCCTTTCACCGCTTTCTGTGGCATGTATATGATTTCAAACTGCAATAACAATACTGCCCACCTGGCTAGACGACCTGTCAACGCTGGTCTTGTCATCAAAAACTTCAGCGGATCGATCTTTGATATCAGTGTGATTTTGTGGGATAACATATAGTGGCGGAGTTTCTGAACTGCAAAAATCAGCGCCAGGCAATGCTTTTCAATAGGAGAATAATGGCTTTCTGCTCCAATCAATCTCCGACTGATATAGTAGAGTGCATTTTCTTTTCCTTCTTCATTATTCTGGGCCAATAGTGCTCCGAGGGACTCTTCTAGTGCAGCCGTATACAATATAAGAGGCTTCCCCGGAATTGGCGCTGCTAGAATGGGCGGATTCAGCAGATATCTCTTGATGCTATCAAACGCCTCCTGACATTCTGCATCCCATTTGAAACGGACATCTTTCTTCATTAATTTTGAAAACGGCTGGCACCTACCCGATAGATTTGATATGAATCTCCGAATGAAAGGCAGTTGTCCTTGTAGTGAGCGAAGCTGTCGAAGGTTCCTTGGTGGTGGCATCTCCGTTATTGCCTTAATTTTGTTGGGGTCGATCTCTATTCCTCGATGACGAACAACATACCCTAGGAATTTGCCGGAAGAGACCCCAAAAGCACATTTGAGAGGATTCATCTTCAGATCAAACTTTCTGATTCTCTCAAATACTATTCTGAGATCTTTTAAGTGATCATCTCGGCCAAGGCTTTTAACAACAAGGTCATCTACATAACACTCGACCTTCTGATGTATCAAATCATCAAATATGTGAGTCATCGCCGGCTGGTAGGTGGCACCAACGTTCTTCAGGCCAAAGGGCATGACTGTGTAGCAGAAAATCCCGATGGGCGTTCTGAACGATGTATGTTTTTCATCTTCGGGCGCCATTTTGATTTGATTGTATCCTGACGATCCATCCATGAAGGAGAACATGTCGTAGTTGGACGTATTGTCCACCAGGAGTTCGGATACAGGGAGTGGAAAATCGTCTTTTGGGCACGCCTTGTTGAGGTCCCTGAAGTCAATACAGAGACGAATTTGCCCGTTCTTCTTCTTCACTGGGACGATATTAGCAATCCAGTCAGCGTATTTTTCTTCTCGGATGAAGCCTGCATCTATTAGCTTCTTCGTTTCTGCGATCACCTGTTCTTCAATCTCCAATCTCATTCTCCTTGGAGCTTGTTTGACAGGTACTACTTCCGATTTGATTGCTAATCTGTGAACTGCTACGTCAGGGGATAAGCCAGGCATCTCAGCATATGTCCAGGCAAAGCAGTCACTGAATTCACAGAGAAGTTCTTTTATTTCTTCTATTTGTTCCTCGGGTAGGAGTGAACTAATGAAGGTTGGGCGAGGATCCTTCTCAGTCCCCAAGTTGACTTCTCTTAGTTCATCCATAGTGGCTGCTTGTCCACCATCTTCAAGCTCTTCTGGTGCAGGTTCAGCTTCTACGGGCTGTTCATCACAGTCATCAACCTCGTATGTCTCTTCAGCAACATCATCTTCGGATTCAATTTCCATGCATGTGATGGCGCGACAAATTTCTTTCCGGAGGAATTTTCGCTTGATGAATCCGATACCTTTATATGCATCTGTATCCTTCCATCGTAGTGGACGTGGATTTCTCCCATACCAGAGGTCCAAACTTGTACGAAGTTGTCGTTTGGTAGTGGGAATATTGACTTGCTTTCGTAGCATTCTCTGAATATTTTTGGTATTGAATTTAGGTAGCCTCGTAGGGAATAATTCTTCGGAGTCGAGGATCATGCAATCCCAGTCATGATTCTCCTCTTCACGAACTCCCATGGAATATAACACATTCTTTGGCACAGTCCCATTTTTACGGGGAGGCAGATAGAGGGTGGCGAGTTCTTCAACTTTATGCACCTCGCGCGAAATAAGTTCTTTGAAGTGTTGCAAGGGAACACGTGTGACTACAAGTACACTATCTGAAATTGATAGGCTGTCAATTCTTCTAGAGAACACATTCTGCACCGTGTTCATATAAATAGAATCGTAGTCATAATTATCATTTGAAAATTCAACATGTCTACTCCATTCGTCTGTGGACTGGCATACTCTTCGAGATTTGGCAGGAGTATCATCATCTTCATCTGTATCACTCCCAAGATGAGGTACGTATTTTTTTTCTTTTGGAATGGTCGGTGCTTTGGGAAGAGTTGGCGCTGCCTTCTTTCTCCCCACCTGCTTTTTCTCACCTTCTCTTTCAGGTCGCTTTGCAGTCTTTGAATTTGATGCTCTAGCTTCGAGAGAGGTCGAAGACTTTTGCTTCTTTGGCATGAAATACCGTGCATCTTCATAAACTGTTGCTTCATGAACTGTGAAAGGCTGAATGTCACCAGAGATCCTGAATTCTTCTCCATCTTTGAGATACTTCATACACTGGTGTAATGTTGACGGGACAATGCCATATTCATGCAACCAGGGCGACCTAGTAGCGCCTTGAATGAAGTATCCGCATCTATCACATGAAATTTAGCTTCTGTATGGAGATCTCCAAATACAAGAGGGAGCATGAATGATCCAAGAGTTTTCTGTCCTTTTTCGTTGAAACCATGCACCATTAACTTATCTGGCCCGAGGTGTTCCACATCAAGGCAGAGGGATCTCAGTGCTTTCAATCTTATCAGATTTATGGAGGATCCAGGATCGATCAGGATTCGACTGATAATCAGCTTATCGCTCTCTGCAGTAACGTACAGAGGACGATTATGGTCTGCAGTTCCGAGCATCATGTCCTCTTCGGAGAAAGTAATGAATGGCTCATTACGAGCTTGCAGAACCTCAGTCAAACTACGTTCAGCAAAATATGCCTCATATCTTTCGGGATCTTTGAGAGCCTGAATCAGAGTCTCCCGAAGGTCTTTAGACATTATCAACGCGTCGTATATACTGAGTTGTGCTGGGATTTTTCTCAAATGAGATAAGATGTTATAATCTATCCCATTGGCTGAAGTCTTCTTTTTCTTAGGATCTTCAGGGATAATATCATCATTGATAACTATTTCTTTTTCCTTATCTTTATTGGAGACCCCTTTCTTCGGTGGAGGCGGTAGTATCTTGCCGCTTCTTAACTGCACTTGAGCAATCTCCTCCGGTTCATAGTCATTTAATTGTACATTTTCTTCAGAGTCAGCCATCGTTGCGTCTAGGGACTCATCTGTTGATTCAGAATCACCACCCAGGTTTACATGTCCCATCCGAGACGCTATGCTAGGGTCTGATTCGTCTCCCTCTGGAAAATACAAATCCTCCTCTGAGCTGTAATCCATTGGCAAAACCATCATACAGGATTCAGAGGGTACTTCTTCTGTGTATTCTTCTTTTACTGAGGTACTCGGCGCCACGGAGATGACCCGACATATTTCTTTGGAAAGAGAATCTTCATCATCTTCTTCAGCTTCATCTATCTTAAGCTCCGACATGAAGTCAGCGAGCTTGATAGGTCGCCTCACAGTCTGGTAGTACTCATCCAAACTATTAATAACCCTCTGAGTTGCAGTCTTTTTCTCCTTAGGCTTTTTCAGCTTGGTCTTCTTCTTGGATGACTTCTTCTTTTCAGTCTTTGAAGAACCAATTTGGTTGGAAAACTGTTTTGAAGTAGAAGGTCGTACCACTGGCAGTGCCTTCAAATCTATCATTGGCTCAATAGGAGATTTCCACTTTACACCTGAAACTCCTTTGAGTTGCTTCAACATTTTTACAGTTTTCTTGGAGACTGCAGTCTCCCACTTTTCTTCTTGAATTGGCTTCTTTTCATTTCTTCTTTCTTCAACCAGGGGTACGGAAGAGGACGTGACCACGCGAGTTGATTCTTTTTTAGGATGAGACAACACATTGTCGGACAAAGTGAGTTCCCCTTTTTGATATTTTCTTTCAAGCCAATCCTTAAAGATGTAGCAATCTTCAATAGGATGGCTGAGTACCCGATGATATGGGCAGTAATTTGGGTCACCAGTGTGCTTCGACTCTTCGGGTCTCTTGCATTCAGGCAGTTCTAAACCCGATTTCAACACTTGTCGAAATAATTTGGCGACACTCTCCCTTTTGAATGAATATTCTTTATTCATTTTATCTTTGAGAGATTGGAACGTTCTGTCACCAGTTCCTATTGCCTGTCTCTGGCCTCCAGCCTGATAAGTCCGTGGCTTATCATTTCCCCCTAATATCAGCTTTTGTTGGGGGTTGGAGTTGTAGATCTGTTTGGACTTTTCTTGATATTGCATCGACTGTTTGCCCTTGTCTACATTGTAAATCACTTGCTTTTCTCTATCAGCTCTAGAGAAGAATGTAGAGTCGGCTTCACCCCTTCTAGCACCTGGGGCCTTAGCCTTCTTAGGCTTATCAGAGTGATTTTCTGATCTGGACGAATTCAGTTTCTCGAACTTGGCCACTCTGTCGAGCAAGTCTTGAAATGTATTGATTGTAGCCATGCACAGGAAGGGTTGCATCTTGTCATCAATGTTTCTCATTAACAACTGTACGGCATGTTCCTCCTCTAACTGCTGTTCACATTTCATGCTCAAATTTCGCCAGCGAGTGATGTATTTAGTCACTGATTCTTCTCTTTTTCTCTTATCCAGAGCGAGGTCAGCAATCGTGATCTTCTCTGTTGCACTGGCGAATCTCTTCACGAACATATTTTCCAATTCTGCGAAGGTCTTTACAGAATCATTCGGCAGTTCAGCATACCATTCGAAAGCAGTTGCTGTTAAACTACTAACGAACTGTCGGAAGAGTAGGGCGTCATTTCCTCCTGTATTCCCACATATGGCTTTAAACTGTGCCAGATGCTGTCTGGGGTTGTTATTACCATTGAAAGTGTTGAACTTTGGGACCGAATATCCTTTTGGGTACGGTACTTGGTCGTATTCAGCAGGATACGGACGACCTTTGCCCACTAATTTTTCTGCTTGATCAACGGCTATGATAGCCCTGATCTTTTCTGTTATTATTCCTTCCAACTGTGCAGCAGTCACAGGTTCAGAAGTACTTGCAACATTTTGTGGAGTGGGCTGACGGATGACATTATGAGCCTCGTGACCACCTTCAGGAATACCTCGTACTCCCGAGACTTGAGGCATTTGAAAATTTGGAGGATCCGGAGGAGGATTGGGCATGGCGCCAACTGCAACAGTTCTCTGCATCATCTGCATCATTGCCCCCATTTGAGCCATCATCTCAGTCATCTTCTCATTCAACTGAGAGATTTCTCTATCTTTGGCTTTCATTTGTCGCCTCATTTGTCGTCGCATTTCAGCGAGTGTGACATCTTCAGCATCAGAATGATTATCATTCACTTCCTCCACTTCTTCTTCTTCTTGAGAATGACGACTCCTGCCAGTGGTGGACCATTCTCTACGACGACGATGGTATACTTGCCTGGGTGGAGGTTGCCAACGTTCTTCATCTTCATCGTCATCATAATTGACGCCATCATCAATGTCTATATGTGTCACCATATAGACAACTTCCATATCCAGGGCGTTATTTATTTCTTTGATTTCTTCTTCTAGATTTTCATCTAGAAATTCATCAATATTTTCTTCTAAATTTTCCTCCATAAGTTCATCAATGTTTCCGTCCCCTTCAAGGAATTCTTCCTCTTCTAGATTTTGATCATCTATATTTTCTTCCAGTAGTCGGATCTCCGAGCGACGACGCCATTGGATTTCCGGTTCTTGATTAGGCACGGGGACTTCTTCAATCATTGGGCTGCGATCGAAGTTAGTCTCTTCTTTTGGAGGAGATGGAGGGCGACGGGATCCCCTGGAGGATTCTCCAAGGTGTCTACCATTTGGAGGAATATCATTATGGGTCCTTTTCAGGGCCCACTTCTGATGTTGTTCATAGATGGGGGCGGATCTCCGGGAAGCCTCACCGGATGTCACGCCAAAATCAGTTCTTCTTTCTCTTCTTTCTTTTTCATTTCTCTGAGGCTTTGGCCTCCAGACTTGTTTTCCTTTCCACCGGGACCTTTCAGCAGCGGATCCCTGAACATATGGTTCAGGTGTCACGCCTCGATGTTCACCGCGTGGGTTTTGCTTTCTTTCTCTTCTTTCTGTAGTAAAGGACAGACGTTCCCTTAGCGGTGTTCTTCTGGTCTCGATCACTAGAGGCTTTTGAAACTTCTTCTTTTTCAAGCCCTTCTCCTTTACTGTCTTCAACACTCTGTACACCCGAGCGGACAGAGTTTCAGGCTCTTTCTTCCTTACAGGGATTGGAGCTTCAGGCCGTCGATCCCAGAAAGATTTCTTTAGCTCTCCAGTAGAGCTATTTCTTTTCACCCACTTCAGATTTGCAAACCCATTCCGGGTTGGAATGTTAGCTTCAGACTCTTGGGCCGGCAGATTTGATGGGTGGACTGGGAGTTGTTGATGCAGAGCTCGGAGCTCAGCGTTCATCTTCCTTCTTTGCCTCCTTGTAGGCCTTCCTCCAGATGAGGATGCCTCAACATCGTATTTCCCAGGCACAAATAACCTGGTCGGCAGAGTGGTGGTGTTTGCAGTCACCACGGAGATTCTTCCATCAGCCACAATCCTCTTGGTGGCTGGGATGTCAGGCTGTGATAGCCTCTCGAATACAGAAATCCTACCACGAGGATTTTCAGCAACAGGTCGTTGTGCTGGCAGATGCACACGACGGGTGACAGCTTCATCAGTAAAATAGGGCCTCCTGGCAGGCCTTTCAGCATTCCTTCCATTCACAGGAATGGCGGTATTCCTTGCAGCAATCGCCGGGAAGTCAACGCTACCAAACTGGATGGCAGCTCCGGCATTTCCAGTTTCAATAATAGCATTAGCCAGTTGGATCCTGGCTCCTTGTCCCAGCTGGACAGTCATCGGGGTGTTCTGTAGTTCCATCTGCATAAATGAAAGGCAAGGGTTAGTAATCAGAATCTGATACATCACCCCGCACTTTCAAAATGCAGAGACTTGCACAGAACACAAAAATAAGAGAACATAACATTAGCGGGCAATTCAAATAATATAAATTTAAAATACTGCTAAACAAGTTATCTTAATGAAATTTTTTTTTATTTTTTGAATGATCATTTTGAGTTTTAAGCTCAAATTAATCTTTACTACTACTATAGCTCTGAGACGATTAGCCAAAGATGGAAAGAGAAACCAAACCCCAGCGGAGTCGCCAGAAATCTGTGGGCTCCGAAAATTCGGCCCCGGCCTCCGCTCGCTTTTCTTATTCGGCGAGGGAGTTTTAACGAGCTAAGTTCCGAGGTAAATTTTGGAAGGCAGATGGGTTTGTAGATAAGACACTACCCAGAGATTTCGCCCTCATTTGGTGAGGACTTTATGATCTGAGTTCTGGTTTCCTATAGGCGCAAGCCCCTATAGTTAATTACCCCTCCCGATTACGAGAGAGAACTTTCGATTAAGGCTAGTCGTCGATCAGATACGTATAGAGATACGTGTTATCTGGCATATAGTAGTAGCAATGGATTTGAGATTGGAAAGATTGGATATTGGTAGAATTTGGATTTGAAAATTGGGTTTGGATTTGAAAATTGGGTTTGGATTTGGGAAATGTTTGGAAAGTTTGATATTTAAAATAGAAATTTCACCATCGTGTACTTAAAGCAGATGGTATGGGAATGGATGATAGACCCGATCAAGATCCCATGGTTCCGTCGTCCCGGGCCATCGTGATCCCTGGTCTACTTAGTCAGAGGAGGTAGTCGACCCAACCTGACAGAAGGATCCTTGTCGGCAGCCATGGGTTGCTTCGTCCAAGGGAACCTTGTAGACCGGGGTTGATGTTTGTCTAAGGGGACAAATTTAAATCCACCTTAGCTTACAGAGGGCTTTGTGCCCTATCGATCATATCCTATTGATTCATATCTCAAGGATTTAACGCCATTAAGGAGCGTATTGGCTCTGGCCATAACCGCTATCTGTGGTGCCATTTGGCGGCGAAACCACTCGGTTCAGAGGGCCCCGGGTCATAACCGTTTACCTGCAGTGCCATTTGGCGGCGAAACTGCCGGTTAGAGGACACGTACCACGTCCTTACTGGCAATAGATTGTTTGAGAATGGATCCTAGTGATATTTTCGACTAGGCATTTGGCTCTTTTGTGAGCTAGAGTAATTTTCACTTTGTCCACCTCGACAAACTGTTGCGGAGGTGGATGGATTTTGCTTTAAGTACGGATGAATGATTTCAATTTTAAATATTTTTAGGATTTTTGGGATTTTGAGATTTTTGTGGAGTTTTTGGATTTTTCTGGATTTTGGGTGGAGCTTGAAAGTGTTTCTAATGGACTTTGGGAGACAATTGAAAATATTTGGGAACCCCTCCGGTTGAGATCTGCATTCAACACGGCCATCATCGGGGTGTTTGGGGGTCATTTCTATTTATGGATTAAACCTTGTCAACTCTGTCGGGCTGTTGGCAGAGGATCGGGTTTTGTAGGCTTTATGCCTTTGAAAGTGAATTCTTTTGATTTTAGGCTTTGAAGGCCTAATATAAATGTATTAAAACAAATATTCTGGTCGCCATAGCCATATATTTGTTTAATGGTTCGAACCCTGTCGACTTCTATTGACCCATATAGAAGGATCAGTTTCGAACCTGAATTCACTTGTAAACCCGCGCAGCATCCCTAGACGTCACGTGTGTACCAATAACACGCTCGCCGGGGCCCATGCGGGTTTTACATTTATTTTCACCCCTTTTAGTGTACCTATGTGTATACAATTTATAGTGCACATGTGGGGGTATTCTTGGAATAGACGCCTTATGTCTGCTCGTACGAATGTTGCAGATCCGGTGGCGTAGCAGCTTTTGTATAGAATTGTTCGCTGCTTCGTACAGGTAGACTGTCGTGCACTAGTTGTTGCCTTCTGTATGTGAATTATAGTGCACTAACGAGTCTCCTGCTTTGGGTCGTAGGAGCTTGTACTTGTCGTATTATCTATGTATTTGATTTTGGTCCTTGGTCCTTTCAGTGCGTCCGCCACTGCTGCATGTAGGTAGGTAGATGTCTTTCTTCACAGACTGGAATTGACTTCAGGATACTGCATTTACTGAAGTCTTTTTGTATCTACCCCTAGGCGGCATGTTATACATACATCGATATTCGTAGAAAGATTGTATGTATTGCAGATCTTTGAGTTGTAAGGAATCAGCGCCTTTGACTGACATTGAGTGGTTGTTGACTATGAAACAATTCAACATCTATCACATATTATTTTTTCAATCACCTTTGGTTGGACTTCTGTATGAAAGAGAGCTCTCATACATCCGTCTGTAAATGCCTTTGTTTATAAGTGACGAGCCTCCTACAACAATTCGTAGGAAATTGATATATTTGCTTGACGCCTTATTGCTATTGCCTTTTAGAGAGTCGTGGTGTTTGTTGCATGACGTCTGTTGCAATTCTTTTGTATTGCTGCTCGTAGGTACTCATATATATAGTGGATTTGTACTTCTTGCTCGCATACGAATTATAGGGTATTGCTACATCCACTTTGGTAAATTATCATCCCTTGTCCAATCACTGCATGGATATCAGCTTGATTTAGAGAGCTTGAGTCAGTTTAGTTTTTGATCACTCCTTGCCCCGATTGATGATTCTTATTGAACATACATCTTCTATTCGATCTCAATTAAGTAAGCATGATTGTGGACTGATACTTGGATGATGATCGTTTGCTATTTGATTTCTTGTTTGCATGTAGATTGATTTGCTTGAATGATTCAAGATAATTCCACCTCATCATTCCTTGCTTATATATCTCTTAAAGACTTGGTCTTCATTTACTCACTTATCTTTGATTTCATCATTTTTATAACTTATGACTTTCACTTCCAAACATTTAGACTTTAGGTTAAGATTTAGATCAATAATTCAAAGTCTAGTTCTGACTTGAGCTTAATACCAAGTCCAAAATGAATCCTTTTCATTGTCATATGGAGTGCAAGTCCGTCTATAATCCAACCCAAGCCTTTTCTTGAGTTCAAATGTTCAAGTCATATGCAAGTTCAAGTTGATTTAAATTCGAATCAAAGTTTTATTGTCATTTGATATGAACCCAATCCATGTCTTTTGCAGTCTGTTCAAGTTCTCTGAGTCCTTCTTGCAAGTTCAAGTTGATTGTTCATTCACATCCTTGCTCGTTGTGCAGTCCAATTTCATGTTCTTTTCAATTTCGAATTTGAATTAAGTCTTTTATTAGTGTCTTTGGAGTTCAATCAAGTCCATGTATGAGTCTTATTGGATGTGCAAATCAAGTCCAAGTACGGTCCGTCTTCACCCGAAATTTCGACAGCCTCCCGGCGTCTCCCCCGTTTAGGGGAAAACTACGAGAAAACTGGGCCTTTCCCACCATGCGCAATAAAGGCGTGTATGGTAGGTGCCCTCTTGCGAGGGCACCGCGGCCGTGATACTTCTTCCCACCACGCGCAATAAAGGCGTGTATGGGGCTCTGACGGTACCTGTTTTAAAAGACAATTTGCTTTCCCCCCGCTCGGGGGTACTTATAAGTGACCCTGCCTCGCCGTAGGTGCCGCACCGGGGTCCCTTCCCACCACGCGCAATAAAGGCGTGTATAGGCGGTTTTTCCGGTGCGCCCACGAACGCCGAAGTAGAGTTTAGGCGATTGCTCGCTTCGTCGTAAGCATCAGACCGGCGTCCCATCCTACCATGCTCAATAAAGGCATGCATAGGAGTTTTTTTTTTATGCGATTTTTTCGGTCTGCTGCAAACAACGACGCAAGAATCTGAGTTTAGAGAGTTCGTACCTTCGCGGGCTTTGACGGTGGCGGTTTAAAGATGCACAATTTGCTTTCCCCCCGCTCGGGGGTACTTATGAATGACCCCGCCTCGTCGTAGGTGCCGCACCGGGGTCCCTTCCCACCACGCGCAATAAAGGCGTGTATAGACGGTTTTCCGGAGCGCCACGAACACCGAAGTAGAGTTTAGGCGATTCCCGCCTCGTCGTAGGCGTCGGACCGGGATCCCATCCCACCACGTGCAATAAAGGCGTGTATAGGCGGTTTTCCGGTCCGCCGCACACAACGGAAGCGAGAATCTGAGTTTAGGAGATTTCGTACCTTCGCGGGGTTGTCGGCGGATCGAGGGAGAGAAGCATGTGGGTCGAGGGAGAGAGAGAACAATTTCTCCCTTTTATAACTTAATATTAATTAATCGTAATTAATTATAATTATAATCATACTTAATTAATTACATTTATTTGCAATTAGCTTATAATTAATTATAATAATAAATTATAATTATTATAGTTAATTAACATAATTAATTATAATTAATTATAATTAATTAATATTAATTAGCTTAAAATAATTATAACAAATTAATAATAATTAAGGATAATCTAAAAGAAATAAATATAATTAATTAATATAAATCATAATTAGTATTAACTATAACTAATTAATACTAACAATAATTCAAATTAATTAAAGCCCTAATCCCTTTTTTTTTAAAAAAACTCTCTGGTTCGGTGGATTAACTGGATTTGGCCGAGAAGCGTGTAAAGGAAGAAGGTTACCTTTACTTCCAGCGAGCCCCTGTTCGTGCTTCCGACCAAAAATGCCGTAACTTCCGATCTGGTAGGCAGAGGGGACCCGTCCAGAGGCGTGGAGTCGGGCGTGAAGCTCGGGCGGCAGGAGTCTGGGGCGGCTTCAGGAGATCGGGACTGGATTTGGTCGGAGAAGCAAAGGCGAGTACCGGCCTTGGCTTATGGCTTCGGTGAGTTTGAAGAAACTCTCTCTCTCTCTCTCTCTCTCTCTTTCTATCTCTGCTTCTCTGAGATCGGGATCGGCGTCGGCTTGGTGTCGGGATGGAGATCGGAGAGATGTGGAGTTCGACTTGGAGGCGTCGGCTGTGGTGGAGTTCGGTCGGAGGAGGGAGGAGTGGCTTCGGGCAAGAGGAGGAAGAAGGCGTCGGTGTGAAGAAGCTGAGGGGGTTCGGTCTCATTTTAAAGAGGCGAACGGGGCTCGATCGAGGAGAGGATCGCAGGATTCGCGCAGGATTTCCGCAGATTTCATGGAGAAACGACGCAGACGACGCCGATCAACAGGATTTGCGGAGGATTTACGCCTGATCTTCGGGATACGACCCAGACGACGTCAAACGACAGGATTTGCGGAGGAATTTGTGGATCCAGCGGTTTCAAAGGTATTTTGATTTGATTTTTTTTTTTGCTGGGTTAATGTTTAGAGGTCAACAAATATGAAATTAATTTTAGATTTAATTAAATGAGGGAAAAGAATTTGAAATTCAAATTCAAATTTAAATATGAGTTAGGGGAATTAGAGTTATTAAATCCTCTTTAAAATTAATTACCATGGAGGGTAATCAATTAAGAGAATTAATTGAGGGTGGAGGGAAGGATTATAATTCAAATTTTGAATTCTAAATTTGGGCATAAGGGGGGCCGGCGGTATGGATGAGGGTGAGGGAAGTTGAGAGGGGAATTAATGCTTCATAATTTTTTGGTTCACTTTAGGGAAGAGAATAAATAATTCTTAAATTAGATTCAAATTGAAAAGGCTAATTTAGAAAAGTATTTGAAATCCAAATTTGAATTTCAAATTGGATTAAATTCTCTCCCGAAATAAGTGGGCTAATTAAGATAATTGTTAATGATGATTAAAATCATCATCAAGAGGGCAAGGGTGAGGTGGCCGGCGGTGGAGCAAGGGGATGGGGGGTATTGGTGGTATGAAAGTTGATCAATTGGTGGGGGAGGGGCCGGTGGGCTAGAGGCTGGGTGTGGGTGGTTGACGGGTGATGGGTGGAGTGGAGATTGAATTAATTAGATCCACAAATTGAGCACTTTCATAATATGGATTATGTCAATTTAGGAAAGAATTCAAAATCTGAATTTGAGATCAGATTTTGAATTGGAGTTCCCTCCTAATCTTCATGCTCCACTTTTGGAAAGAGGCAAGATAATCAATTTTGGATCCATGGGAGGGGAAGGCCGGCAGTTAGGGTTTGGGGTTTGGGTGGCATTTGGCTAAGGAGGAAGGGATGTGGGTTAAGTGGGAGGGATCTTGTTGAGGTTGACCGGCGGCTTGAGAACTTGAAGTGGCCGACAGGTGTTAGGGGAAGAAGAGGTGGCTGGATGTAGGGGAAAGGAAGAAACGATAAGAAAATACTACGAGTACTAACGGCGAGTCCCGGAATTCATCGGCGACTAACAGGTGTTGCAAGGCCCTCTCCTTAGGTTTCTCCTCTCAAGAACTCACAAAGAGATCAAGCAAGAAATCTAGAAATTTTCATTCATAATCATCATCATCAAAATACAAGATCAAGGACCAAATATATAGGCCTCATAGAGAAAGAAAAGAAATGACAAAAGTACCCATAGGGCTACAACTCAACTCAACACAAAAGCAAGGGTACAAACATAAATAAAGAAAATATGAACTAATACATAAAATATCAAATATATAAGCTCCTCATCGTAGCCATCGATCTACGATGCTTCTAGCAGTAGACATTCCAGAATCTCCTATTGATGTCCTCATCAAAAAAGTCATACATTAAGGTACCTTACTATGAATATCCTTTATAAGCATTTTCAAAACAAGCACACAAAGATGCAAAACTGATATTGATCCTTGATATAATATTATGTGATTGAGAACTCTTTGATTATTCTACAACTTCTTTTAATACTAATCAATACTCCATTATACATATTTTTAATAAATTGACTAAAAATCTTAATAATGCCCACCAAAATAATTCTCACAGCACAAAATCATATGCCTTATCAAAATGACTAAAAATCATATTAAAATCAATTCGTAGCTCTCAACATTTTTCTGTCAATTTTTTTAGCATAAAAATAGCCTCCACAATAAAACTTAAAAACATAAAATAAATATGTTTCTCCGATGCCAAAATAATCTTAAGCCTATGCATTCCTCCCATAACTTCATTGCATGACTTACATAAATTTAATTCCCAAATATTATCACAATCATGAGCATTTTTTTCATGAAATAGTTTTATATGGAATACACAATCCTGCGCATTTATATGTTCTTTAATATTTGAATTAAAATATTTTTCTATAATTATTTCGCATCATTTTACTCTTCGAAATATTTTCATATGGAATACACAGCGCCGAGTTCAATCACGCTGAGGCGTCCGTTTCCTACATTGCAACACCAATTTTCTCTGTTTGCAAGCGCCGCAACGGTTCCATAGTTAGCACTGTGGCGTTACATAGCATCGCTGCACCAAAATTTAGCACTGCAATACTAGGTGTCTTGGAAAAATTAGTGTTGAAGCGCCATGCCTTTTCACACCTCAGCACTGGATTCTCCATTCGAGCACCCCAGCGCTCGAACTTCTGGAGAACTGCGGCGGAGCAATTACAAAAGCGAGGAGCCGCACTGATTCAACTATAGACACGTCATTTCAATTAGTAACCATGCCACATAGCCAGCACCGCAACAGAGCAGACTTTACAGCGCCGAGATGCTAGTTCATTTTTCACCGTCACGACGCCACCTTGTCAAGTGTTGCGGCGCTTGAACCCGATCCTATACTAATTATAAATAGTTTTTTCATTATGTTGTTTGGATAGTTATATTACTTGAGTGAATTCTTGTAATTTTAGTGTTTTTCTTTAATGTCCTCTTAGAGTAAAGTCTAAGAGAGGCTAAAGAAGTGAAATATACTTTCCTAGTGTAGATCTTAACCTGTTTGTGTAAGCAACTCTGTGATTGGTGGAATGAGTGTATAAAAAAATCATTTGATCCTTTCGGGTGACAATTTTCTTATTACTTCTCTTTTATATTTTCTTTCAATGAATAAATAAAGATGAGTTTGTATGTTATTTCCTCAATGTCTGACTAATTCTCTAGTTTTGGGTTAATGATATAGAAAGCATAGTATATACTAATATAGAGTCTTGTGCTTTAATAAATGTACTGATGTTTTCAATATCTCCCGAACTTCATTTAAAGCATACAATGACAATATGTGTAGTTAAAATATAATGTTATGCGTAGCCTCGATAGAGGAATACTGGAATAATTAAAAATATTAAAATAGAATATTGACATGCCTAGACATAGGATGTTTAAATATTCTAGGTTCTATGGAGCTAGTAAAACTGTAGGAAGGCCTTAAACCTTTCTTTTTACACCAACAAGCTTGATAGAGATCTAGGGAAGCATATGCTCTGATCCACACTACTATTAAGAGTCTCATTAAAAAAGCTAAGTTATTTACATTCATTAGTCCAAAACATTTTATTCTTGTAAGTATCAAAAATATTGTTTGCAAGTCATTATTTTCTTTTAGTGACAAAAACTCCAAACATCGATCATTTTCATTTTCAGTAGGATAAATGGTGCATTTGAAATAAACAGTAGTAGTTAAGTTACAGTTTTAGCAGAACACTTCCTCATGGGTTTGACACTCTACTCTTTCACTTTATTATTTGATTCGGTACGTATGTTTGCGTAATTTAGTGAATTGTTAGTCTATTACTAATTTTATATCTAAACATAATTTAAACTCAGCGAGTCTCATATTAGCTCACTATAAGCTAGCTCCATCACCTTGCAGTCCTTTATTTTATGCTGAAAAGTATAACTATTCCTTTCAATAAAATACCATAAATAGCATAAAATAAAGTATCCCAAAGCTTCTTGTGATCATTTGGGATCAAATCATTTCCCCAAGTACACCTAAAGCTCTAAATTTTATACATCTTCAAAGATAAATTCACCTCAATATTTTGAATCAATCCATAATATACCTTATTATATTGTTCATTATACTCTTCAAAAGAATTCCATCTTAAAAACTCTCCTTCAATAATTTCCCATAAGAATCATTTTCATCTTTCCTTGATGACTTCATATTAAACTAGCATATTATTATCTTCACATTTGATGCATCTAATATGATCCACATCTCTAAATATATTATCTCTTTCCTTAACAGTGAAAATGCCAATAAGATGGCCTTAATTCCCCGATCTTTTCTGCAAATAGCTGAGAGAGGTCAATTTCAATCCTGACAAACTAAAAGCATTATGTAAAGTAGCCCTAGGACATAAGACGGCTATAGGTTAGGCAGATCGAAGCAATGCAGCCACGGAACTCTGCATGAGATGAAACAATCATCAAATTCTTATATTGTCCTTTATTTTTGGGGCAAGATTGTGGACCTCCGAAAAGAGCACCGCTCGCGGGGGTTCGAATGCAGAGGATACGGCCGCACTATCCCGTAGGACAAAATGATCGTAGGCCTCTACGCTCGACACGAACGGGTTGATGGGAGGGCAGATTGGATCGCGCATACGACTAACCATTGGGGATAGATGCTGTCGCCAGCACACCCCGATGGGTAGTAATATACACGACCTAGTCACGGGTTTCCCCCATTCGATGCAAGAGATCGAGTGGGGTAAAGTAGATTGCGGGGCCAAGTTTCCCACGGGCGCAAGCTCCCGTGGTTAATTACATCCCGGGCCGGAGCCCGAGAAAACTCTCGATTAAGAATCATACATTATCTTTTTCAAATTGGGATTAGCACAAGGGTGTAGACTAGGAAATCCTACTCAAAGGGAAGAAAGGTCTGAAGAGGCTGAATCAACATGCGTGTCTCAAGCTAGCATTCGGAGGCTCTAGGGTACTAAACAGAAACTGGATAAAATTAAAGTCAGGCATTCGATCACATGCATGAGAGAAGGATGGAGGTGGCGTCATCCTGTGACACAGATAAGTAGGATTTAGAGTCCCTGAAAAGAAGGAACCTACCTACCATTTTAGGCATACTACGAGACCGAGTGTAGTAGCCTCGAACCCTAAATCTAATTTAGACTTAGTGTTCGACACACACTAAGACCAGTGTCCTAGCTGATGCGATGCAAATAACCTGGACTTACCCCAGCCTGGATGGGGGAGCCAGCTAACCACCTAATCGATTTAAAACCATGTTATCAAGTCAATTATGAAATATGGGTGGGTGGTACAGTTTCTTTTAGAAATAGGACCGACATCTAGAGAATTTCCTAAGTGGTCCTGGACTTACGTAGGTTAGATGATCCTAGCTAATGCAATTAAATTTTAATTAGTTGGTTACTAATGCAATACATGCTAGTTAAAATGTCAGCTCATGAATGCTATAGAATTTTAAAAATAGGCTTATAGAAAATATTTTTTTTTTTGAAAAGACTGAGTCTCCCTAGGTCCGACACTTCATCCTCATAGGCCAGATTATCCGGACTCTACCCGCAGGCAGGGAGATGTCTTATAAGAAGGAGAGAGAAGATGCAGTAATATGCATGCGACCCCGGATGGTTCCGGCAGTTCCCTAGGTTCGTTAAGTTTCTATGTTATTTAAAACTTAAAATTTTTGGGAATTAGTTATGAGTAGAAAAATTTTAGTCCTTAGAGAGTCTAACGAAATCCAGGCGAAAACAAAAGCGGCATGCAAGAAAGAAACCTAGAAAAAAAAGGTAATTCTACTGCACAATCAGGTAAACACATTAATATAAATCCCAAAATAAATCATCTAAATGTCCATAGGCAAACTGCCCTTATTACAACCAGAATTTGCAGAAAATAAAGTGGCCGGGCACCACTGCTAACAACCCGGATTTCTAAGCCTATAACAGACGCCAACAACTTTGAGTGGGATATTGGGTCTTCAAATCTTTAATCTTCTGGATATCTTCTCCTTGGACTTCTTGGATCTCTCCTCCTCGGACTCCTTGGATCTTCCCTCCTTGGACTTCTTGGATCCGTCGTGGCTTGAATATCTAAACGAAGAGACAATTCCCCCAGTATGGGGGTATTGCCTTTTCTCTTTGGATATCTGAAGCCATCCAGCTCGATCTTCCAAATGGAAGAAGACTCTCCTCTTAAGGATGCCTTCTTCTTTTAAAATCCGAGCTGGATAAGAATATCCCAACTCAAAAGTTGTTTTCACAACTCTTAACAATTATTACAAATAAATTTTACATTCATTGAAAAAGAAAATTCTAGACTCCCTGCATGGTTATCCTAATAAAAATCTCAAGCAGTTTATATATATAAAAGTGCTAACACCATTGACCCTGTGCCAAGCCATGCTCTTAATTTTGAGGGCTAAGCAGCTCCACCTGTGCAATTATAATTATTAATTTAGCCCTCATTTATTTAGGGGGGCTGAGCAAGCACCTGCATAAGACAATATTAGAAAATATAATGGTGCCCCCCCTTTTATTAGCTTGAGCATGGCCACCTGCACGGAAGAACAGTATATATATATATAACGCTCCTAACCTAGGGGTGAATCTAGCGCTCATCACATCACAGAGTGCAATAAATATAAGCAAACACACCAATCATTTCAACCAGCATGCAATGAAATCCACGAAAGCTCCGGCACACAGCAGAAAAGTAAAATCCAGCGGCCAAACCTAGATCTAGAAGTGGTGCCCTAGCAAACAATTCTATGTGTGTATAAGGCTAGTGTGTTTTGGGTAGGTCCTAAGTAGGGTAGTTAGTTAAAGTTATCTAGAGTTCAGGTTTGTTGTAGGTCACAAAAGGAATTTTTTTTAATCAAAGTTCAAATATTAATGAATTAGGGTCCATTATAATTATTTTAGTTTGTTGATCAGTTTTAAGAGTTTAGGATATTCATATTTGAAGTTCAAATTGCATTAGTCAATTTTGGAAAGTCCTGGGTCCTCCTAGGAACTAGGCTAAGGGTCCAAAAAGTCACTATAGGAAAAAGGCTAAGTTTGGGATCCCTAACACCTTAGGAAAATACTAGACCTTAATTCGAGTAGTTAGATAGGTGGTAGGCTGAAATTGGAGTTTTCTAGGCAAAGTTATGAATTTTCTAAGTTTCGGGTCATATCCTATAGACTAGGGTTGACCAAAAAGTTGACTTTCTAATATAGGCCAATTTCTAGAATCCTAAGATTTTTAATAAATACTAGACCATAATTGGAGTCTAATTCAAGTGAGTTTACCTAATTTGGAATTTTCTACAATTAGTTATGAATTTTCTAAATCCAGGGCATTTAAGGGAATTTCTAAATTAACTAGAGAAGGGCCGATTTTACTGTTTTGATCCAAATGAGCTCCAAACTGATTGGAATCACTCCCAAAGGTCAGGGATGACCTGAGAAAGTGATCCCAAGTGTTTGGGGAAAATTTGGGATTTTTTAATAATTTTTAATGATTTATTAGGGGCAAAAAGGTAATTTCCACCTATAGTCAAATTATGGGTCAACCTAGAGTCAAACCGAGGAGCCCTATTAATCTAAAGTCGAGGGTCAGATTCTAAACAATTTAAGGTATGGTGGATAATTTTCTGACCTAAGGTATATTTATTACAATTTCCGGAAGGTCTCGGGGCCTTAATTAGCAGGTTAATTAGGGTTGGTTATCTAAGGGGTCTAACTAGCCCTAAAAACTCCTAGAAAATTCAGTGATGTTTTAGATGTCACTAAGTTTAAATGTTGCAGTTTTCATGTCAATTCGGGATCTATCCTAGTTCCTAGAAAACTTCTAAGTTCGCTAGACACGTCCTTAATTTTTGTCCCTAGGGTGTCACTACGTTATGTGGGTTTGAATCGAAGTTTTAGCTAACCCTCGAGGTAATAAATGCATGGAAGTACAAAAATGAAATAAACACACCATGTCCTTAAATCTAGGAGAGCCTAGGCTAAGTGCTCGTGGTGCAATCCTATACATGCAATCTACGAAAAATAAAAGGACAGACACCTAAAGAAAGGATTAGTGAATGATTGGGACTCAACCATTCACTAACCCGCTCCCCCATGATTGCTCTTCATATCTAGAACCCATGTCTAAAATTTCACGAAGTAGCGAGTCTCCCAAAATTAGAATTTATGTATAAGTAGTTTTAAAATAGTTTCAAATACTTATAAATATAAATATATATTTTAGAAAATAAAATAATTAAAAGGTAAATCAATTCATAATACATAGATATAGGGAGCCCCACTGATCACTCAATCGACGCCTCAAAACGATTTAAAAAAATAGTTTGTATCCTGAAAATAATCATTATAATTAGTATTTAATATCAAAAATACTCGAATAATCGAATCCAAATAGTGATCTGTCAAAACAGCCAAAATCAAGGGCTGGAAATGATTTCAAAACATAAAGCTCGCTTTTCTAAAAAGAACGAGGGGTTATATGTAAAAATCCGGTTTAAAACGAAAAAGATACGAAATTTACAAGTTCAAATACAATAAAATAATATTTTAAAATAGTGCAGTTTCACTGTTTTTGAAATGACAGAAAATGCAGACAAAATTTTCACCTGAAAACAGCTTCAAACTATGCAGAATTTAGGGTACATCCAAAACAAGGTGCTGTGCGTCGACAGCGGACTTAGAACGACAAAGTTATGTAATTTCGAAGTTTAAAGGGGAATAATTAACTATTTTTAAACATTGCTGTTTTACTGTTTTAAAAATAATTGCACACAAACACAAAATTTTCAAATAAAACTGGGTCCAGAAGGTGCAGAATACAAATACGTTCAATTCAAGATGCTGTGCGCAAAAATCCGAATTGAAACGGGAAAGTTATGATTTTCCAAAATTTGAATACAATAAAAGGTAATTTAAAATAGTTTTTAAAATAATGATATTTATAAATAATTAAATAATCATTGGATGATATAAATAATAGCAATAAAAAAAAAATTAATCTGAAATATAATGATAATTTGAAATATAATAATAATATTTTTAATTATTAATAAGATTTTAAATAGCTTAACTAATTAAACTAATATTTAATTATATATAAAAAAAAACTTTAATTATGAAAAAAAAAATGATAATAATAATAATAATACTAATAAATAAACAACAGTAATAAAACTAAGTTAACATAATCTAATTAATAATATTGTAATTAAAATAATAATATTATAATGAAAATAATTAAAATAATATATTTTTTAAATAGCATTTCACTGTTTTATTAATAATAAAAAAAATATATATTGTTTTTATAAAAAAAAAATTATAGTGTAGAGGACGACGATACGAGTCCAACGAGGTATTGTACGTTAAAAACGGACGAAAAACGAATTTTCTATGAATTTTTGAAGTTTTCTGCATTTAAAAACTATTTAAAATAATTTTATATTAAATAAATCGGCGGTGGGACCCGCTCGGGACACATGGCACGACGGGATAGGACACGCGGTTTTAGCCAATGATTGGCGCCGCCGCCAATCATTAGGCAATGATTGCGGCGGCGATCCCGTGGTCACTTAGCCACGTCGGACGCCGCCTCTGCCGTCCGATTCCCGCCGTCCCGGATGGACGGCTGTGATCGAGCCGGACGATCGGATCCCGTGGACAGGCGAACAGCGGGTCGAACCAGAGAGGCAGTGCGACGAGATCTGAACCGTCGATCAAGGATTCAATGGCCCAGACCGATCCTACGCATGCAGGCGACCGGACCGAACCCTTGGGGACTATTTCGCTTAGATCTCTCAAACCACTCGACAAAACATCACGAAATTTTAAACACAAGTACTATGTATGAAGAGCATCAATGGGGGATGTTTGGTTTGATCTAAAAAGCACTTAATGTAAAGCTATTTAACCCTAAGTGTTCTAAACTAGGGTTTGCGATATACCTCAATCCACACGGTGGATTCAGGAGATCTTGGGTTCGTTGGACTCATGGGATCTCCAAGCACAAGTCTCCTGTAGAACTCAAGTCCTGAAACGCCTTGGATCGATCGTTATCCGTCCTGGAACGAAAACGGGCTCGGTTTCGCCGGAGTTGACATTGCCGGCGGCCTGGGTTCGTCGGGGTTTGATCGAGGAAGCAAGTGGAAGGTAAGAGGAGCTCTCTCTTCAAAAATCTCGGGCTCAGGAGACTTGGAGAGGGAGCAATTAGCCAAAAAGTCCCTCTTTGGACAAGATTTTTCATATTTAAAGCCCCTAGACCTAATACCAACGGCTGGGATTAATTCCTGAGGTGATTTGGAGGGAAATAGGTCGGTTTTGGCCAAAGAATCGAATTCAAAACGAAGGGGCATTGATTGGGCATTAAATAGGCTCTTAAATCCACTTAATTGGGTGATTAAGGCCTATTTAGAGCCATGGTTGACCAAGTCCACGTTTGACTTGGTCAAACCAGTCAAGGGGTCCATGGGGATGAGGGATTGAGCCAAGCCAAGGTCCAAGTGCATCCAAACTTGATTTGGGCTCTAAATGGGCTAAGTGGTCAACCTAGGTTGACTTGGTCAACCGAGTTGACCCAGGGTCCAAGCTTGGGCTCAACAGACTTGACTCGACCCCACGAGCCTATTGGAGATGATCTTGGGGTCTGACTTGGTCAATTTGACCAAGTCAACCCTTTGACCAAGGGTCGGGGCAAAATCGAGGTCAACAAAGATACCTATTTTCCTTCTATCTCTGGCAGATCACATTTGGAACCGTCTCTCTCTCTCTCTCTCTCTCTCTCTCTCTCTCTCTCTCTCTCTCTCCCTCTCTCTCCCCTCCAGAACCTTGTTATCACAATTTTCTATAAGCGTCCAGTCAAATGCCTCTTGAAGCAAGTGATGAAAATTTCGACAAATACCACAACAAAATTTGTTGGGATCAATAACTCACGGTATATTTTTGGCTTTCAAAAACGATACTTGATCTACAGGCAATACGAAGTTCAATGTAAGGTAATTTTGAACCAAAAAAAAAAAAAATCGAAACTCTACGGGAACAGAACACAGATGGGAAAAAGCCAAAAAACATTAAATGTAGACATTAGATGGGAGAGAGCTTAATGGTTCTGCACATTACGAACTGAAATGCGGGGAGTAAAAGATGGATTCTCAATGATAATCGTACCTGCAGAACAGCCTATCATTTTCTGTAGGACTAGGGTTCTTACCGCTCCAAGCCGAAATAGTTCGCGGTTCGAATTGGAAGAAGATAAACTGTTGGAATATCAAATTTATGTATTTATATGTACAACGATTAAATAGATAGAAATTAAAAAAAAAGTTTAATTAGATTATTAATATTTGAATAAAAATTAAAAAATAAATATAAAAATATATTTTATAAATAATTAAACTTTAAATATTATGTATATAGTTATTTAAAAAATTTATATTAATAACAATGGTTTCAATGTAAATATACTTTTGCACACTATACAAAATTATTTTTTATTTAAAGCATTTAGAAGCAAGATATATATCTTAATATTTAAAAAAATTAAGAATAAATAGAATATAAAAATTTAGATTAAATTTTTAATTTTTAAATGCTAAAAAAATATTCTATGATTAAGAACATAAATATATGTTATCCAATTATTTTTTATCAAAAAATTTTGCAAAATTAATTTAAAATCTCTCTCTTAAAAATTATAAATAAACTCTCATTATATATAGAAGAATTTCAGAGCATAGACTTAGAGTTGGAGAGAGTTCTACCAATGATCAATACTTATACATAAATTAAATCATTTTTTTAAGCTATAATTTTATGATTGGAAGTCAATCTTATAATCTTTAGACTAAGGCTTCGTTTTAATGTTTTTTTTAATGTTTCTTAAAACAAATTTTTTACATAAATTTAAATTTTTTTACTAAAAATTTATTTTAAGAGGCAATAAGTAAACAGTCTCAAACGAAGCCTAAGATACGATCGAGATTGAGATTTTATCCAACATATTATTATTAAAATAAATATAAATATGATTGAATATGAGAGATTTATCTGGAAAGAATGACTGATAAAATTTTAATTATAATAAAATAATAATAATATAGATATTGGGTAAACATAGAGGCGGAGACAGTTAAAATACATATAATAAGCTAAATCGAGTTTTATTTTATATTTTAGTTTTTTATAAGGGCATAAGGGCATAAGCTAAATTTGGACGGCTTTTTTACCTCTTCTTAAAATAGCTTTTTATTAAAAAAAAAAAATCCTAATATAAAAAAAAAGAAGCCATAGTCGCACCACATAACGCCCTATTTGCAGAGCAACCGTTCCTGTATGTAAATTACTTGGTTCAGGCGAAATTAGCTCGACTGAAATGATGATCCCAGCGGCAGGACCGGTGGCGGCGTCGTCCCAGCAGAATACGCAAGATCCGGCCGACACGACGGCGGAGGCTCCTCCAAAGCAAGTAGCTACTGCGATGGAGAGGCTCTCGCGCGCTGCCCGTCTTATTGCGGACGTCAGAATCGGTGCTGACCGCCTCCTTGAGGCGCTCTTCCTCGCGGCGGAGTCTCCTTACCAGTCCAATAAGTCCATCCAGCTTGTTCTCAAAGAAGAGTCTGCAATGCGTAAGCACTTCCAGGATCTTCGATCACTTGGTAATTTCTTCTCTTTGCTCACATCTCTCTTCAAATAGTTTGATTGCGGTTGTCGTCATAGTTTTTTGTTGATTAGTTAGGAAAAGTTAAGAAGAATCGTAAAATTTGATTGTAATATGGTTTCAGGGGTTGTTGTTTTTATTTTTGTCTGGGTTTTGCTTGTCAAGGGTTTTGCTTCTAGTCTTTAATCGATTCTATGCGGATTGATTGGGCTGGAGCTCATAGAGCTTTCCAATTGAGGTTAGGGCGTTATAGTTAAGTTGCTATATGCTATTGATAACAGATCTAGTATCATGTATGGCAATGTAAAGGTTTAATTTTTCCCTTTGCATCTTATTCATTTCGTCCATATTTGGCCAGTGTTAAACATATCCTGCTCCATAATTAAATATATATTTAGTAATGTTATCCATGTCTAGTTATTGGTATTTGAATTTTCAATGGAGCTTTAGAAGTTTTGTTCTTGGTTAACCATAAAAGAGTGAGAAATTGCATGCCATGAATGGTCGTACCACTTCTTTTTAACAAGTTATAATGACTCAGGAATTGACGTTATTCAGTGGCTTTAGAATTTGACGACTAATGTGACATGCTCAGTGAGAGAAGAGTTCACCATAGACTCCAGTTGAAGAACAGAGAAAAATTGGATACAACAATAACATCAAACCTTTATTCCACTACGTGGGGTCAATTACATGAATTTTTTTTTCTCCATGTGTCCTGCAAAGAGTTAAATTCTCATTTAAATCTAATAAAGAAAGGTCATTTCTAATACTTTATAACCAAATCTTTTGAGGTCCACCTCTACTTTTTTGACATACATCAAATCTAATACATCTACTCTCCTAACTAGGTCTTCGGAAGATTGATGTTTTATGTGACTGAACCATCAAAGGCGGCTCTCTCTAATCTTATCTGCTGGAGCTACTCTATCATTTTCACATATATATTCACATTCTGTCTCTAAGAGTTATGTCACTTATCCTCCTAAGCATCCTCATCTTTATAACACTTAATTTTATGCTTTTCTTTTAATGGCCAACATTTTGCACCGTAAAGCATTGAAGGTCTCACCACCATCTCATAGAATTTTCCCTTAAGTTTAAGGGGTATTTTTCTGTCACAAAATAGGTCTGATGCATTCCTCCACTTTAACCATCCAACTTGGAGTCTACTAATAATATTCCTATATATTTCACCATCACTTTGAATAATAAACCCGAGATATATAAAATGTGTATTATTTTTAATGAACTGATCACCCAAAGTCCCAAAGTCCCAAAGTCACAATCCCCCAACTATATCTATAATTATTAAAGTTACGCTTCATGTATTCAATTTTAGTTCTACTCAAATGAAAATCTTTAGATTCTAAGGCTGACCTTCATAATTCAAAATTTTCTTCAACTCCCTCTTTAGTCTTATCAACAAGAAGAATATCATCAACAAAAATCATACACTAGAGTACATCCTCTTGTAAATGTCTAGTAAAATCATATGGGCTTAAAGCTGATCCTTGATGTAATCCAACTGAAACAAGGAAATACTTGATCAAACCACCTTGTGTTTGAACAAAAGTAACAACTCCGATATACATTTTCTAAATGAATTGAATATAAGAATTATTAACTCATTTCTTTTCTATAACTCTTCATAGCACTTTTCTTGGAACTTTATCATATGTTTTATCTATGTCAATAAATATCATATGTAGATCATTCTTATTATCTCTATACTTCTTCATCAAATATCTCAATAAATGTATAGCTTCCATAGTAGACCTACTTGGCATGAATCAAAATTGATTTTGAGAAAATATCAGCGACTCTCAAATCTAACCAGCTATTTGAAGATGCCATGTGGCTATTTATTTTAGCAAAAAGGGAAAATAAAAAGAAGCAGTTGTACTTCTGGTTTTATGAACTACTGATGGGACATCAGATCGTGGAAGGTTTATCAGAGGCGTGGCCGCCGATCTACGGCCACGATCGAGTTATTTTACTTTTTATTTATGTTATGTATTGTTTTATTTATGAGTCGTTGTATTCGTTTTATTTTATGTTATTTTATTTCCCATCGTACCCTTCTAGAAAAGAGATGTCGTATGTAAGTCCCGAGGGCATTTTTGTATTTCTATTTCATGAGTCTCATGTACTAGGCTATTTATAGCCGCTTGTTTTATTTTTTCAAGTAATAAATGATTGGTAAAAAAAAATTCTTCCTTGCATGAGTTCTTGTGAGAGCTTGAGAGTTTGATTGGAGAGAAATCCCTAGGAGAGGAAGATCGGATCACCTACCAACCTTGGAGGCAGCCGGGTTCTTGGTTTTCTTCCTTATCTTTTTCCTTTCCCCTTCCACCATTACCACCGGACATCATTACATCCCAACCATCTCCATCTCCAAGCCATCGTCTCTTCCCAGCCGAGCTCCACAAATTTTTCCCCACTAGCCGCCGGCCACCTTACCCGAAACCCCTTCCACCCGCCGGCCCTAGCCTCCTTCCCACCTTAAAATTTCATTGCTTAATTTGGATTGGAGTAATTGGGGCAGATTTTGAATTCAAACATAAACAATTTGAAATTTAAAATCTTCCTTAAATTCTTAAATCTATTTTAGGAAAGTTTCTAAATTTATCCTATTTGAATTTCAAATTTAAATTGTAGTTAATTTAAGTCTTTCCTAAATCCTAAATCCAAAATAGGAACCCCCAATCACTTGCCCCCAATCCCCTCTCACCCCATGATGCCGCCAGCCCCCCCTCTCTCCCTATCCCATTAATTCTCTTTTAATTATTTTCTAAACCCAATTCCTCACTTAGGAAATAATTTCAAATTCCCAAATTCTCTTTGGCCGAAATTTTTAAAGCCCTCATACCTCCTTATTTCTTTCCAAAATCTAACATTGATTTTGGAAATAAATCCCTAGCCTCTCTCCTTGCCGCCATCCCTTCCTCCTCCCTTTCCCTTTTGAATTTATTTCAAATTCTAATCCCCTTCTTTATAAAATATGAAATTATTTTCAGATTTTATTTATTGTCTCTCTCAAGATCAAAGCAAAACTCTTTGAGCTCTCCTTCCTTTGCCGGCCTCTTCTCTACGTCCCGTTGACGAGAAACTTCTTTCTCTTCAACAATAGTCAAGAGTGCTAGTAATCGTTGGGAGGACTTTCGTCATCAAGCATCCATGCATGGCCGATCCAGAAACTGAATACGGCCTAACCTACGACGAGCACGGGTTTGTGTGCATCTTACATTCAACCTTCTTCGACGTCAACCTGAGGATCGATCACTCCGTGGAGGATTACATTGAACGAATCTTGGACACGTTGGTGGAAGCTATTGAAGAACAGTTAGAGATCGTCGAGTGGAGGATCGCCACCGATCCTTGATGAAGGTTTTTTCCTACTCTTCCTCTTCGTGTCTTTCATTAGCCTAATCTTTCTTGTGAGTTGATTGTAGTCATGAAGGATGCCTCCATCTACTTATGCTAAAGTTTAGTAAACGTAGGGATTTGAGTGTACTTCTTTGCTTACTAATTCTTATTGTTAGATTAGAGATTTTTATTGAAACTACTATTCCGGCATGATGTTGTTTTCTAATTTATTTTAAAAGTTTCAAATCTCTGGTTATGTGACTTAGCCTAAGCGGGTGTGACCCCTTTCTCGTTTTATTTCGTCGTTTTTAAATGCTTGTTGTTTTCTTCATTATTCTTTAATCAAAAGTTGTGCAAGATCTTACAAAATCATCGCATTCATACGTAGTTCTACATCAACTACTTGTGATTGTTTCCTTGTAGTTCAACTTTAGAACATTATGTAACTAATTTATGATAAAACCTTCTCCATTTTATGCTCTGACAGAGATGAGGATTGCTCCTCCATTGGATGAGGTTTGAGGAAAAAGCTTGCTTTATCATGGTGACTTGTTGAGGATAAAATTTAGTTCCTTAGCTACTGCTATTTAGTATTTTTTTATTGACCTTGTTATTACTAATAAGTATTCTATTTATATTCAATAAAATGAGTTTCTTTCTGTGCACCTAAGAAATAGTAGGTGCAAGTAAGAAATGGGAAATAATCCTCACAGGCGAAATGAATTTCTACCCTTAAGAGGCAATTGATTACACTCCTTGTGGGGTTTGATTACACTTCTTGTGGGAATTGATCGTTGTTGTTGCACCCTAGTTTCACTTGTAAGGGTCCCTTTCTTCTTCAGCAATAATGTAATTAACCAGATTATTCCAAAAACCTTCACACCCTTTGAGTGCCCAAGCAAACGGGAAGGAAAATGAGAAGATTGAGAGGGAGAGAAGAGTTTTTTTTTTTTTCGGAGCATTAAGAATTCAGTTAAGTTAAGAAGAAGGATGGCTTGGAATCATCCCATGGAAGAGTTTTGAAAATTGTGCCTTATAAAGCTCTCCTCCTACGGTGCTAGTTTTACTTTGATTACATCATTGGGTAACCCTCTAAGTCCCCCCTTTCTTTCCTTTTAATTATGATTGTTAAAATAGAAACGCTTCAAGTGTATTATAAGATAAGACGATATTATCTGGACTTAGTAAATTTTATAAAAGTGCAGTTAAGCTAGCTATATTGTATGGTTCTGTCTGTTGGGTAGTAAAAGAGTGGCTGCCATCTAAGTTGAACGTGGTGGAAGTAGGAATGTTGGTATGTAATTTGCAAAGAAAATTAAAAAGGGTAAAACATGGGATGATTATATTGGAGGGGTGATTGAAATACAATCTATTTAAAGATTAGGTTGTTGAAATAGATTTAGGTTGTTTGGACATGTTTAATGAAATGTAAAAAATACATCCAATGGAATTGTAGATAAAATTAGCTTTAGTGGTTTATGAATAAAAATGGATTGATCCAAGGCATAGATAGAAGATGTTGAAAAAGATTTGCAAAAATTAGATTTGACAACTAATGCAACACTAAATAGGAACAAATAAAAATTGATGATTCATATAGCCAGTCTCAAATAGTTTGAATATGGCTAATGATAATGATGATGTGCAATATGGAGAATTTGAGGAGACAAACATAATAACAGTTTCATTAGGAGTGTAAACTAGTTGAATTGTGCTCAAATTATAGTTAACTCAAACTCATCTCATTAGTCTACTGATAGGCTTGAGCATAAGCTCGAACTTGAACTTGACTCGTTAGTCTTTGGCAATTTCTAGTTCGACTGATGACCTTGAGTTCACTATAAAAGCATTATGAGTAAGTTGTGTTGAGAGCTTGCTAGGGAAGGTATTGACATCTGCAAGGAAGACATTATGGGAACATGCTGAAGAAGGCATCAATGAGCCGCCGATGTCTAAAGAAAAAGAAGAGGTAGTCATGATAGGTTCAATGATGTTTGAAGAAGAGGAAGAAGACAAAGTTGCGATGGGATATGTGGTATTTGACAATGAAGAATTCATGACGGGGCTAATGATATTTAAGTTAAGGGGGTTAATTTTGCCTAATACCCTAAATCGAGTGGTTAACGAGTCATCTCAATCAAAATTTAGCATAAAACAAGGGAAAACCAGGGTTTAAGAGACCCTGTTTGCGATCCAATGAGTCGAGCCTCAGAAGCTCAAACTTGAGCCTCATAGAAGATATGATCTATAACTTGAGCTCGAGCTCGAGCTTGAACTCTCAGTTTAATAAGCACTACTCACGAGCTTTTTACTAAGTCAAGTTTCAACTAGCTCATGAATCGGTTTTGCTCACTGACTCCCTAGGTTCGATCAATTTCTACACTTGCTCCTTCATAAACCCATGATTTTTTTTTTAAACATTTTTCTTATGCAAGGTTTAAAATTGTGCAACTGGGCATTGAGATATTTTTCATCTGTGACACAAGGTATAAGCCTATAGGCGTGACCTTTAGAATTAGCAATTGTGTAAAGTAAGAGGCACTGTACACACTTGAAAGTATGGAGTAATATATAACATATTAATATAACATATTAAAAAGTAACACATTAACATACTAACTTTAATAAAAAGTAATAAATTGCTTAAAGTATCAAGTAAAATTGTTATGTAAGCATCAAAATAAAATAAGATATCTAAGTAAGAACTATTAACGTAATAATTCAAAAAAAGTTTTACCTCTCACCCACTCATACTGTCTAACAACCAAATATAAAGATAATAAGTGAAGTAATTAGTTGTAAATATTAGAATTTTCAAAATCAAATGCCCTCAGCACTCTTATCACTGAAGGGATGTTTATTGGAATCATCGTCATAATGAATTATTTTCCTCCTCGCCTCATCCTAAGTTGTATCAATATTATCTCAGACTTTCTCTTCATCCTCGATCTCATTCATCTTTTTTTTTCTAATCAATAATAATCAATAAAAAAGTAAGAATATTAATTGATGTTTAAAAAATGACTATATTGATGATTATAACTTAAATATCAAAATTTTTATAGATACATTTTCTTTTTATTTTTTATTGACTTGTGTTAGACATATTTATCTTGCCTATCCCTATTCAAAGAAAATAATATTGAGATATTCTTGTTGCAAATTGGATTGTATGACTTTGTTATCATCATTGATAAATGATTCATCATTTGATAGCATAAATTACATAGTAAGGGAACTTCATCATCATTTAAATTCTTTTATTTAAAATTTCTATCCTTTTAATATATATATATATATATATTTTAAAATCCTAACCTTATAATATGAGGTTCATGGCTCAAATTACTTTAGGTGAGGCATGCCTAACATGTGAGACATATGTCTCACACCAAGATCAAATCGCTTAAAAAGCACTAAGTCCTTCCTTAAATTGTGCAATTTTAAACCACATTTTTAAGAAACACCAACAATCTCTGACAAAAGTAAAACCTTAAACCCATTTGAATAATAAAATTATTAAACCAAAAATTGAAGGTTTATTTCTATGCATCATTCTAATTGGATTCATTGGTAAACTTGCCTAGGAGTGAATGTTGTTGTTTGCATAATCTTAATTTTTAGAAACAATGGTATCTTGAGACTAGTGGTATAGAAACAATGAGCCTAGCTGTCTAGAAATTTCTTAGGATTGTAGAATATTTTCTACTTTTGAGTTAGAAATTTGTCTAGACATAGTTGCTTTCTGATGCAATCAAGGCTAGCTATTTTATTGTTTTTTTTTTTCACTTATATTTCTAGCCCTCTTTCTCTTGTGGCTTTTCACTTAGTTTTCCTGCTATGTTATAATTTTTCATGTTTCTACTCATTTTCCATGCTGTTGTCTTTCTCTATTTTGGTTGTTTTCCCTATGTTGCTGTCATGTTTTCCATGCTATTGCCTTTCCCTATTCGGGCCATTTTTCCATGCTGTAGTCCCCTTTTTTGTTGCTGGCTGTTCAATTTTCACCTTATTGTTTTCCTATACCAAGTGCATTAACTCATTAAATGGGATGATTTAAAACGTGAAACCTAGGGGTTTTTAGCTTTCTGAGCTATCATCTCTACCTTACTTCTTATATTTCGTCTCGGTCTTATATTTATTTCTTCTTTCCACAGTTTCCATTCCACTTGTACCTTTCTCTCCACAGTTTCGATTCAAAATTGTAAGGTGTCTTTGAGTCGTATTTATAGAGTGTCATTGATTTGTGTTTTTAATTTAAAATAATATTGTTATATTGTTTATGTTTGTTTTTGTTTTAAGGAAAGAAGTTTTTTAGATTGCAATATTAGTTTGTTTTTTTTATTGCATCAATTTGGTAAAATAATTAGGTTGTCGTGTGAGTATTGCTTTCTCTTTAAAAATCAAAAACAAAAAAGGAAAGTTAAAACAGTCAACAAACTGAAGTTTCAATTCAAGAGAAATATCTGTCATCACTAAGAACACATTTAGAACACCAGGGAATCACTATCGTTCAACCTGTCAAACCAAACCAAGTCATCCATAACTTTTCATCAACAGATTGATTGTGGAGTTGCAACATCGTCGTCCAGATATCTTTCAGTGTGTTCCTGAGGCATTCTCATCAGGAGATAAGTTTTTTCTATCAAGGGAGAATTGATGCAATCAAGGCTAGCTATTTTTTGTTTTTTTTTTTTAATTTTTCAATTATGTTTCTAGCCCTCTTTCTCCCGTGGCTTTTCACTTAGTTTTCCTATTGTGTTTTCATTTTCCATGTTGTCTACTAATTTTTCATGGCTGCTTTCCTCATGTTGTTGTCTTATTATCCATGCTGCTGCCTTTCCCTATTATGGTTGTTTTACCCATGCTGTAGTCCCCCCTTTTTTGTGTTGGTTGTTCGATTTCTACCTTGTTGTTTTCCTATACTAAGTACATTAACTCCTCGTTAAATGAGATGATTTGGAGGGGTTTTAGTGGCTGTTTTGGTGGCACATTTATGTGGGATAATAAATGCCCTTCCCCCTTCTTCCTCCTATAAATTGGGTTTGAATTTCTTTGTGAAAAAATAGAGTGATGTGTGATGAATATTTGAAATGTGAAACTTGCGGGTTTTTAGCTTGCGAGTTATCCTCTCTACCTCACTTGTTCTATTTCGTCTCGATCTTCTATTTACTTATTCTCTCCATGGTTTCCATTCCACTTATACCTTTCTTCTCAAAATTTTTATAAGTTGTAAGGTGTCGTTGCATTATGTTTTATTTAAATTATTTGTTGTTGTTATCCCTTTTATTTGAAGTTGTAAGGTGTGTCTTTATTTATAATATCATTTTTATATTTATGGTAAAGAAGACTTGAGTTTGCAATACTTCTGTTTTTATTTGCATCACTTTTAAAGCTTCTCAATACTAGAATGGCAGCATATGAGAGTAATGCATCCATACAAAAATATTAAATGGACTTGCATTATTATTAGGTGATTTATATAGTGTTAGCCTTAAAAGGATCAACATTGTATGGTCTACACATGTCATGATTCAAACAGCTGTTATATGAATTGAGAAGTACTTTATAATTTGTTTTTTCTGTTATTTTAAACAACGCCGCACGAACATGCCAACTTTCTCTCACACCTTGTTGTTTAGGTGCTAGTGATTTTTTAATTTTGAAAAACTTTTCTTTTTCTTTCCAGGAAAACAATTGGAAGACTCTGGAGTTTTGAATGGATCTGTTAAATTACGAGGTAATTCATGGGGTTTACATATGCCCCTTGTTTGTCCGGATGGTGCTGTTGTAGCATATGCATGGAAACGTCAACTCGCTGGTCAAGCTGGCGCATCTGCAGTTGATAGAACAAGGTATATAGATAGAACTTAAATTTTATAAATGTGAATTGACAAGTTTTACTCTACTTTTTATATGCTTGAACTCCATTCCAATTTCTTACCTGCTATTAGAGCTTTTCCAATGAAATTTATGCTACCATTTTCCTCTTATTTTGTCAAAATTAATTCAGTTGTCATTCAATGAGTTTCTATATATATCTGCCGGTCTGCCCCTTATGGAATAAGTTAGGCATTTTAAACCCTAAGTACTTTTAGCTGCACCAGCTCTCATTGAGGCCACCATTATGAAAAAACAAATTTAATATTGAGTCATATTTATGCGCCATATTACTGGGGTTAGGTTAATCAAATTAATTGTTAAACATGGATTAGATTCAACAACGTGCTAAATCTGGATTGGCTTTACTTGGCAATATGAGGTCACTTTAGTTTGAGTCACCTGCCACCCCTTGGTCGATCTCTTTGACTGGAACTTTTTTTGATACTTTAGAGTTACCTATATGGGCATGTATGCATATACTCTCCTGGTTGGGGATTTGATGTTACTTGTAGTTTAGTTTGCTTAAATTCATTTGTCTATGGGTTTAGTTGAAATAATTAGAATGCTTGTGCATTAAATTTAATTGCCCATTACATATTGGTCTGACCTATGGAGAGTTCACCCAATATTTGTACAGGATATGCATGAGTCCTATGAAAATATTCAGAGGAATTTTGCTGTAAATTATTGCCATTACATGTTTTGTTTTTATCAAATAAGATATATTTGAAAGGGGATTTGATGATGGTTTTCCTGCACTCAAAGATTCCCTCAGGTAACAACCAGAAATTGGCAGCTACAAGAAAAAGTTTCATTTAGAGTTTTGTGGCAACTTGGGTATGAACCGCATGTGAGTTGGTGAACGATCAACAAATGTCTTGCTATTTTCCTTATCTCCACTTTCTTCTCCTCAGGATTTTTTGGATGATAAACTGATATACTGTCATGCAATAATTCACTTGTGCCTATGCCATCTTATTTCAAGAAAGTTTCTACAGTACTATATGCAAGTTTACCCATCAGAATTTACGCATTCACATAATCATGCACACTACATTTAAATTCTAATTTTCTTATAACCAATAATCTGGTTAATACGAAAAATTCCAAAGTAGTCCCCAGACTATTCGTGTTGTCCGATTTAGTTCCAAAGTATGACATTACCCCAATTTAGCCCCCTCCCCCCGACTATGCAAAATTGATCCAAAATAGTCCCACATTTTATAATTGTGAATTGTAATATAAAATTAATCCCAATTTAGCCCCCCGGCTTTACAAAATTCATCCTAATTTTGTTCCAAAGAGACCATTTTGATAATTTTATATATTTGAGGGACTAAATTGAAGCATTGTTATACTCTACGACTAAAATGGGCATATACAAATAGTCGGGGAACTATTTTGAAATTTAACCCTCTAGTTAATATATATGAATAAATCATTAGAAAAATGCATTTACTCCACATTTTAAACTGGGGAATTTCTTAAATTGAACTTAGTTATGACCCCTTTTCCTATCCAATTTAGTAATAGTGCCTTAACCGGCCATAATCATTATTAATTTCAAATAGTTTGAGGCCTTTTGAAGTTTACCTTAAAAACTAAGGATGTAACTAAGCGCTATAACCTATAAATTTGGAGTAGTTCTTCAAGCGGAAGAGAAGAATGTATTCTTATAATAGTGGAAACTTTTCTAATTCTTAATTGTCTATCTTGAATAAATTGAAGGGGAGAGCAGACCCGTAATTACCTTCTCATGATCTTATATGGCTGCTCTCCACCAAATCAAAGGGTGATTGGACCTCTTTCTCTTTTAGGGTTTGATGCCATTAACTGTCTTTTGATTTTCTTGTTAATTTCTTCCTCTTATGCTGTCAATATCTATTATATTCTCGCAATTGGCAGGCTAGCTCTCAAGGCATTCACTGATCAGAAGAGGCGTTTTTTCCCTCACTTGGAGGATGAGGCATTTACTCAATGTAGTGAGGGGGAGCTTGGGGTTGCTAAGAAACCCTGTTTTTCTCACGGATTACTGCCAGGGCATAAAGATGAACTTAGGGAAGAGAGAACATTGCCTGACATCATTAATAGCCTTCAATGCATAGCGCCTGATATCAAAATCTATACATATCAGCGCCTTGATTGGTTAAAGAGAGCTTCTTCGTTATCATCATTGCCAAGTGATCATTTGGTCGACTCATCAAACGAATATGGCTTACAAAGTAGTAGCAACTCGACATCAGTTTTAGGAAATGCTGCTTCTATCTCAGAAGATCAAGTTGCTGTTATCGAATTGCTTTCACCTTCTGTTTTCAGAGCTGTAGTTTCACTGCACCCGACAGGATCCATGAGCCCTGATGCAGTGGCATTTTTCTCCACAGATGAGGTACTGTTCTTAAGGGACCATATTTGAAGGCATGCCTAATTGTAATTTATGCATAAACATGAGAAATTATCTACTTCATTAGTTTCTTAAAAGGTGGCTGTTTGACATCCTTATTTTCCTGATTTTTTTTTAAGTTCATTAATATTTATCGTCTTTTATTTCTTGGTCAGTTTAAGGTTTTGTTTGGAACAACTTTTTTTCTGCTTTTTAAAACGGCTTTCTAGTACAAAAAATTCTAATTTATAAAATTTTTGTACTAGGAAACTATTTTAGAAAGCAACAAAAAAGCTGTCCCAAACGAAGCCTATGTTTGCATCTACTCTTTCCTACATTCAAGAAGACTTAGAAGAGTGACAAATCATTGGTGTTTGATAAACTACCATCTAATACTTTGCATAGTGCTCATTATTTTGACCTACCTATGCTTTTCCATTGTGATAAAACATATAGACGCTGGACACATATTTGACTGCACTGGAATTGGTTTCAATATTTCTCTGTTTGCACCTTTGCTTAAAAAAATTACTTGAGGTAGTTATCTAATTGAATCCATTAATTTTTTTTGTAGGGTGGAAGCTATGTTCATGCGAGAGGTCGGTCTGTCTTTCATGTTTTCTGGCATGTTACGGTAATGATTACAGTTTTCCAATTTTCCTTCTTGTTGTGGATGGTTTTTGCTGGTGTTTTAAGCATCTAAGCTGCTTGCTTGCAGGAATATGCTGATAAGGCATTGCAATATTTTCAGAGTACTAACGTGGATACCTCACTTTCACTTATTTTGGTACTTCTTATCCCTGATTGAATGCTCATCAATTTGTGAAATATAATTGCTTGGCTTGTCTGAGAAAGAATCATTATTTTGATTGTATTCTTTGTTGATCTATTAAATTATTACACTGTCTCGTTTAACTTGAAAATGCTTTCTTTATACATGAGACATACTTCTGCATAAAGGTTTTATGATATATCCTCTTAGAGTCATTGCAATTTCCATTGTCCTTTCCTTGATCGCTTGTAGATAATGTGATATGACGTTTAATATTGTCACCTTTCCAGCGCTGGATCTGCAGCTACCAAACCTTGTTTACAAAGGTCTGCAGGTAATGTCTGCATTGCACACTTTATACCCTTATATTGTTATTTTAGTATAGAATTTTAAATTACATTCTTGATGCAGTAAATGTGAGCGATTATTGATGATGGATGAGTCCTTAGCTTTAATATTACCTCCAGTGCACCGTGCCTATCAGAATACTTCTGCATCAAACTCTCATCCAAACCAGTTGACTGCATCTGACAGGGGCCATGGTAGCGATTTTATCTTTGCCTACCATATTGGGTGCTCAAATAATGATTTGTGATGCTGTTCGGATGCTTTCAGAACTTTAGTTCAACTGGTTTCTTGATTGACTATTTCATTTTTCTCTTGGCTGTCAAATTCATAGAAAGGTAAGTTATTCTAGTACGCTCTTTCACTATGGCTCTGCCTATCATATGTTACCATTCAAAAGTTAAGATTTATCAAATTTTATGTTATTGAGATCCTGTATTACCTTTTAGCAAAATTGTTGCCCTCAATGTTTGCATCATATAGGGCTTCAGAGAGTTTAAGTAAAGAAAATAAAGACTATGTAATAGAATAAATAAAAACAATTATTTTTATGTTATAATGCGTTTAAATTGAGGAGAAGGATTTGGTTCTTTGTCAAACAAGATATGAAAAGTAAATCAAGCAGCAATCGGTCAGATGATGCAGAGGATGCAAGTTAAAGTAAAAAATGTGTGTGTCTATGTGTGCGCTTTGCTGGGATTGCTTTGTTGGGTGGGGGAGTTGCTAGAAAAAGCATTAAATCATAATTAAGAGAATGTATTATAAAATACTGTTAAAATTAAAACTAAAATATCCTCATTATTTATTTTTTTAATTTTGTTATAACGATATTCTAATAGGAAGTGGGAGAGCTTTCAACCCAAAACGGAAAAATTGAAAGAAGAACAAACAGCGAATCATTTTTATTACTAGAAATATGAAAAAAAAGTAACAAGATATAAGGATCTTCAATTGGAGAGGAAGATCCAACTCTCCCAAACCCTAGCCACTAGCTAGAGCTCAAAATTCCCTAAGCCCAAACTAATTTTAGCCATAATCAAGCATAATCCCCTCCCTAGGGTAAAACAAACTATTAAAAGCATGCAAATCAAAACAAAATACCCAAACAGTCCTTTGATTCAAATTTCCCCTCCTAAATAATCCCTAAATACCTTCTATATATGGCTGCTGGGTGTTTTAGGAGAGGAGGCGGACACTAGTGGGTGGAACTTTTGTTCCACCTGTTGTAAACCTAAGCTAGTCTAGGATGGACCGGCTGGACCGGTCTAACAATACCTCTATCCCAAAGACCCACCTTGTCTTCAAGGTGAAAGGACGGGAATTAATGTTTTACCCTCTTATACGGCTCCCATGTGGCGTCATACTTAGGTAGGTTCTTCCACTTTATCACCACTTCCTTGCTTCCTCCCTCTCCTTGTCGTACTCTTTTCAGCTTTAGTGGTTTCAATACTACCTACAAATCCTCTGTCAAGGTCATTGGTAACTCCGCACTGAAAGCATGATCCCCAATAACTCTTCTCAAATGTGACACGTGAAATACCACGTGTATTGTAGCGGTCGGTGGTAATCTCAATCGATACGCCACAACTCCAATCTTCTTCAATATCTCATAAGGGTCAAAGTATCTTGGGGACAGCTTTTCATTCCTCCTATTAGCCACCATCCTCTATCTGTAGGGACAAAGCTTCAAATACATCCTATCTCTTACCTTAAACTGAATGTCCCTCCTGTGCCCATCTGCCTTCCTTTTCATGATATGTTGGTCCCTCAATAAGTGCGTTTTCAATTCCTCCAGCACCCTATCCCTCTCATCTAGGCACTGCTTTACTGAAAAGACTGGTGTGCTATTCTGCCCAAAGTGCACCAAGTGAGGTGGACCCGGACCCCTTTCATAAAACACTTTAAAATGAGTCATCTGGGACATTGAATGATACAAAATGTTGTATCAGTGCTCTCTGCCCACGCAAGCCACTTGGCCCACAATCGAGGCGTTTCTGAAGCAAAGCATCGCAGGTATGCCTCCAGGCTCCTATTTATCACATATGTCTGCTCGTCTGTCTGAGGGTAGTAAGCGGTGCCCCTCTTCAGCACGGTCCCTGTAGCCTGAACATCTCCCTCCAAAAGTGATTGAGAAACACCTTGTCTCAGTTGGACACTATAGACTATGGTGTCCCATGCAATCTGATCACCTCTCTAATGATTGTTGCCGCCACTGTTATTGTCATGTAAGAATGTCATAAGGGAATGAAATGAGCATACTTTCTTAGCATGTCCACCATCACCAAAATCACTATAAACCCCTCAGATAGAAGTAGCCCATATATGAAATCCATAGAGACCCCCTCCCATGCTCTGCTTAGAAGAGCTAGGAGTTGTGGCAGTCCACCCGGAGCTATAACCATGTACTTGTTCCTCTGGAATATCTCACACCTGACCAACTATATCCTTGTGCATCCCCTTCTAATATAACTCTGCAGCAAATCTCATGTATGTCTTCTACACACCAGTGTGACCCCCAACAACGTTCCTATGGAACTCTTGTAGCAAGTGTGGGATATGAATCGAGGTCCGTGGCAGCACAAACCTCCCGTGGTACAGCAGTCTGTCCCTCTCTAGGGTATAACCACAGTGGCTACTCTCATCCTTCAATATATTTGCGCTAATCCCTCTTAGCTCCTCATTTTGCACACTCTCCTCCTTAATAACCCCCCAATCCGACATCAATAGTATCGAAATGACTAACTCCAAGAACTCCCCCACTCATCTGGACAAGGCAACAGTTGCCTTATTCTCTAGCCTGTCCTGCACTGGATCTCAAAATCATAGCCCAACAGGTTTGACTACCATATATGATAATCCTTGGTCATGATTATTTGTTCTAATAGGTACTTCAAGCTCCTCTAATCTGTCCTGACGATGAAATATTTGACCAACAAGTAAGGTCGTCATTTTTTAATAGCTAATACAATGGTCATCAACTCCCTTTCATAGACTGACTTCAGCCTAGCTCTGACGGTCAACACTTAGTTGAAATAAGCTATGAGCCTGTCTTCCTGTGATTCTGCATGAGCATTGCCCCCAATCCATAACCAGATGCATCAATCTCTACCAAAAACATTTGACTGAATTCGGTAGGGCCAGGGCTAGCACCGTGGTCATGACTGTCTTTAATCTCTAAAAAGGCCGGGTCACTACCTCTCCCCATAAGAGGCTATCCTTCTTCAACTGTTCTATCAGTGGTCAAGCTATGGTGTTGTTTCCTCTCTCGAATCTCCTATAATACACAGTTAATCCTAGGAATTCTCTTAGCTCCATCAGATTCCTAGGTAGAGATTATTTCAACATTGCCTCAATCTTGGCCTAGTCAACAGCCACCCCCTCGTGAGATACCATGTGCCCAAGTACTCCACATTGGCCTGCACAAAACAACACTTCTTTAGGTTGGCGCTCAGCTGATGCTCCTATAACATCTATAAGACCACCTCAGATGCTTTAAATGCTCCTCATTGGACCTGCTATAACCATGAAAAATTTCCTGAGATATGGTCGAAACACTATGTTCATGAGGAATTGGAAAGTGGTTGGGCCGTTGGTGAGGGCAAGCGACATCACCAAGAACTCATAGTGTCCCTCGTGTGTCCTAAATGTTGTCTTCGGAACATCCTCTCTCTCATTTATATATGATGGTAACCAGACATTAGGTTCACCTTTGTGAATTTCATCGCTCCACAAAGCTTGTCTAGCAACTCACTATCATCGGAATAGAAAACTTATATAGCACAATCTCCTTATTCAGGGCCCAGTAATCCACAGAAAATCTCCAACTCTCATCCTTCTTCTTGATCAATAGAATTGAGCTAGAAAAAGGGCTTGCACTCAATCTGATGATCCCTGTCTCCAACATTTCGCGGATTATCTTTTCAATATCTTCTTTTTGGATCTGAGGGTAGCGGTAAGGACTGACAGTGATTATGAAACCCCCTCCCTCAAAGTGATGGCGTGCTCCTGCTCCCTCAGTGGTGAAAAACCTTGAGGTGATTGAATAACCTCACTGAACTGCTGTATGACTGGCTATATCGAGAGAGGGATGTCCCCCTCTTCCTCTCCTCTGATCTCCTCTAAGCTCTGCAGCTCCACTAGAAATCCCCCTCCCACCTCCTGTATGGCCCTTACCTGGATTGGAAAAGAATTTCATGTAGGGACTTAGGGAGGACATATGAGCAAAGGAGAGGAATAGGGGGACATTTGAGAAGTCTGAGCCATTCAAGCAGGAGACCTCTATTTTCTTCGTCGTTATAGGTCCCAAAAGGGCGCTTTGATACCAATTTGATAGAAAGTATGAGAGATTGCAACCCAAAACAGCGAACCACAAGTGAAAATTTGAAGAACGACACACCACAAATCACTTTTATTGTTAGAAATATGAAAGAAAAACAACAAGAAACAAGGATCTTCAATTGGAGGAAGATCCGACTCTCCCAAACCCTAGTCACTGGCTAGAGCCCAAAATTCCCTAAGCACAAACTAATTTAAGCCAAAATCAAGCATAATCATCTCCCTAGGGTAAAACAAACTATTAAAAGCATGCAAATCAAAACAAAATACCCAAACAACCCTTCAATTCAAATATTCCCTCCTAAACAATCCCTAAATACCTTCTATATATGGTTGTTGGGCGTTTCAGCAGCGGGGGGCAGACCATGGTGGGTGGAACTTTTTTTCTGCCTATTGTAAACCTGAGTTAGTCTAGCTTGGACTGGCTTGACCGATCTAACATATTCCTCAAGCTAGTGCATGCATATCATGAGGATTCAATTTACTATAAAGATTGGATAATTGAAGTAATCGTAGAACCTTTGTAAAGACATTTTATTATTATTCTTCACTTGAGACTTGAGGTGTTTTTAGACTGGATATCTCTGATGAAATGATCGACTATTTTAATATGTTTTGTTCTTTCATAAAAAATTGCATTGCTTGTAATATGGATAACTACCTTATTATCATACTTGAGAACAATACGCTTAGCAACAAGAAATTCAAATTATTCAATCAGAGTTTTAATTTACATCATTTCATAGGCGGAATACGTTATTGCTTTTTATTCTTCTTCAATGTTAGATCTAACAAAATCTTGCTTTTTTGCTTCTCCATGAAACAAGATTTCCCCAAAAACACAATATTCGGAGCTAGACTTCCGATCTTCAATTGATCCATCATGTTCAACATCGAAGTAGGTTTCAAATTAAGTAGGTTTATTTTTGATAAAATGATGGTAAAACATCAACTTAGGTATAAGATTTTATCGATGTATAATTTCTATTGTAACATTTCGAAGAGTAATAAATAGCGGGTATTAGATTTTAGAGGTAGGCTCTCACTTGTAGTTGACAGAATGATCAGAGGTGTATTAGTGGCAGGCCATCAGGGTGATCATAAACCTGTAGTGAGCAAGAGCAAGTACCAGAGCAATAGGCGGAAGTGGAGTACTGGAAGGATATTCTATAATAGAGGAGATATATTAATACTATGGGATATTTAATGACAGGTAATCTGCAATATATAAGAGTGACTGACAGATGGGTCATTATAATGATAACCTTTATGAGTTGGTGGATAACTCAGGAAGACTTTTAATAACATGTAGAGAAAATTTGTTATACTTTGGACAAAGAAAATGGTCAAAACATACACCGGCAAGAAGAGTGATGTATTATACCATTTTCAGCATAGAAGGAATGAAATATAGATTGCATGTATGCTAAGGCATTATCATAACAATAAACTTTAAAAGAAATAGAAAGTTGAACATTTATTTTTTGGTAAAATTTTTTTGAAGACATTAAAGACTTCAAGCCAACACTTTAATAAGTATGCCCATACAACTCTAATGTAATCATCAATAATAAGGGCAAGGTAACGATATTCCATATGAATTAGTCATTGCTGCATCTAGAACTACGTTGCAATCTTGTTTGTATTGCAATAATATCTTTCTAAACCTGCAATATAACCTCGCTTTTATCGTAATTTTCTCCTAATAGACCTACATCACAACACCGCTTGCACATTGGTTGTCGTTACCTTAAGACCAACACAACAAACTTGCTTAAATCATAATCTTCTTCCTCAAGACCTGCACTATACAACCTTGCTTGAGCCGCAATTATCTCCTTTAAGATCACCATAATCTTACAAGCTTTGCAGCCATCCCCTTCAAAGCCTGCATCATAATAGCCTTGCTGTAAGGCCTACGCCATAGTCTTCTTCAATAAGACATGCATCATACTTGGATCGTAGTTGTCTTCAACTAGGATTACACTACGACCACTTTTGGTCATAGTCATCCCTACCTTCACATACATCTATAATATTACGAAGGACATAGCATCTGCATTGTCTTTATTAAATGCCAAAAAGGCATCGTTTACTTAAATCCATCTAATTATTTAGGGTGGACTACCGTTGTCCTAATGCTCTATAAATTGTGGATGATGTTCAATTGATTTAGGTCCTCTAATCATTGTTTAAAATTGTTTGTTTAAAATTGTGCAATATGAGGTTCTCCTTGAGGCTCTCAACGCAATTCAAGTGAAAAATGTCTCGAGGCATACTTTTTTTATGAGGCTTGCGCCTCAACTTGGTTGAGGCCCGCCTTGAGGTGCGTCTCGCCTTATTGTCGTGAGGCGTGTGTGGTGTGTATATATATATATATATATATATATATATATATATATATATATATATATATATATATATATATATATATATATATATATATATATATATATATATATATATATATAAAACTTATTTAAATTCTAAATTGAAGTCTTGAACAAATCATGCATTTATGCACCCCTAAGATGCCGCAACTTCCTTTCAACCGCCACGACCTCCAACCCATTTCCTTTGCTGTAGTCACGACCATCATAGCTACCATTGAGAATTACCTGAATGCCGCACACCACCACCTCCTCCTCTAAAAATTTTGGAGTATTATTCTCATAGGATCAGGCTGGGAGAGACTAATTTGTTATGATGACGACTCAAATAAAGACCTCTCGGTCATGAAAGTGTAGATGATTTCTAAGTTGGTTGCCAATTATATAAGCTTTTTTCTTTAAGAATTAAATGTGGATGAGTAAGGAGCTGAGAAAGAAAGAATTTGGAGTTGAACTTATTATTATAGGAAAGTTTTACGTAATTCCTATATTTCATGTTGTTTTGCTCTTGAAATATTTGGATTTAATTAATTTCACGCAAGTTATCACTTGTCATTTAACGTCTTGTGCAATTTTTTGTTTTGTGTATGCCAATTTGTCACTTCATAGTTCAATAGAAATTTTTTTTTTTAAAAGTTCAATAGAAATTTAATATGTCATTATTTAACATATTATTTTTGTATTATACAAAAAATCACTTTTAACCTTTATTTTTACTTACGCAATTTTTGGATTTTGAGACCTACGTTTCAAAACATCTTGAGACTTAATATTTCATCTCAAAAAAAAAAAAAAAAAAAACGCCTCGATACCCAATTGCTCAATTTCAAACCTTGCCTCTAATTTTTACCCTCAAAAGATTGTCATATAAAAATTTCATCTCACACTCGTCTGTATTTGACTAATAAAAAAAAAGGTTAAGAAGATTGAGATTGGTTCTCATTTCACCCGCTCGTTTTCCTGCACGCAACAATAATGCCACATATTTCTGCTTTAAAAAAAAAAATCTAATAAAACATCTACAAGCCGCCATTCTTATGGTTTAGTTGCTTTAAATTTCAGGTTTTTGACTATAAAGCTGCAAGCACTTTGTCTATTGACAGATGACTCTGGTTTTGAATGCAGTTTTGCTAAACCGCCACGTTTATGTTCTTTCGCCCACTAGTGGTGAACAAGTCTGTTAGAAATTCTGTCATCTATCTTGTCAAATGTAAATCAGTGTTGTTTGTATAAATAAATTTGAATAAGAAAAGTAATTCAAGAAACCTCTATGTGTTCTCTTTCCCTCACCTTTTAAATTTTTTATCCTAATTATTGTCACATTTACCGTTGATAATTTCGTTCTAGAACCTGTGGCTGAACAAATTATTTGTTTAGTAAACTAATTAAGACCCCTTCTTGCCATTATCTTCTCAAACCAATACGCTGCTTTCAAAATTGACCAGCTATTTCCTTTTCTAAGGTTTGTTTGGGACGGCTTTCTTACTGCTTCTTAAAGCAGCTTCTTAGCACAAAAATTATTTTTTTTGTTTTAGAAGGCTGCTTCAAGAAGCGGTAAGAAAGCCGTCCCAAATGAAACCTAAATCATCTCTTAATTCTTTTATCTGTTACTCTAACTCAACTATCAAATTGAATGTGACTTTCTTGCAGATTAATGGCTAGAATTGCTGTGTAAAAGATAAATGGCATCGTTCCATTGGTTATTACCAGAAACATTATCAATCTCTCTTCTTTTTATTGCTATATTTTTGTGAATTAGTTCATTTGTCACGGTCGTTTCAAGAGAGCTTCCACACTTGCTTATATCTCAACGGTCGACTTGGCAATGTCATGACGCTACTACTATCCTGACCAAGCCAGCGAACCAAACATTCAGGTAAAGGGCCACAGACTTTGTCACATCGCATGAATAATCCAAAACGTCTTCAGATATTTATTTAAATAGGATAGGAAGATTGTTAAGATATAGCTTCAGTTATCTGCATTTCTTTTTTTTAAACTCATCATCCTATTTAGCAGGGCAAATTATTGTGTCCGGTGTCCAGATTCGTCCGGACACCAATAAAAACATGCCACATCACTCAAAAATACCAGGGACCAGTGCATCCGGGTGAGATGACGTCTTTGGATTGGTTGTCCGCATGTCAGGTGATCGGACGCAATAATTTGCCCTTTAGCAGAGGCACTCATCCTAATCATTTATACAAAACTTGCATAGTCTTTCGATGCTGTTCACTATCTAGAGAATGTCTATCGCTTCATAACTTTATGATCTATCCAAAAGCCTAGGCTTTGTTTGGAACAGCTTTTTTATTGTCTCTTAGGCATCGTTTCCGGTGGCTTTTACTGCTTTTTAAATTAATTTTTTAGTATAAAAATTAAAATTTTTATATTAAAAAATTATTTTAAGAAACAATATGAAAGCAGTCCCAAACGAAGTCTTAGGCTTCGTTTGGAACGGCTTTCTTATTGCTTCTTAAAGCAGTTCTATAATACAAAAATTAAAAATTTTGTACTAGAAAGTTGTTTTAAGAAGCAGTCCCAAACGAAGCCTTAAAGCAACTCTTTAATTCAAAAATTAAAAAAGTTGTTTTACGAAACAGCAAGAAAGTTATTTCAAATGAAGCCTAAAACTTGATTAGGATAACCTATATCCTAAGTATTTGTGTCACAGTCTAAAAATTGAATTAATACCAATTCAAAGCTATTATAATATGTTCGAAATCGATGTAATTTATGTAAAATAGAATTGATGAGTTGTTGATAACATTTTAGTAATAATAAGTATAATCTCTACACAACAGAATATGGAACAAAATGGGTCCCATGCATGGAGAAATTATTTTGTGCGAAGGCTGGACGTAGCTCTATGTCTGGACAAAAATCAAGTGCAGTAACGTCAACAATACCGAGCCTCGGTACTGAATACTACCAAATTACCATACACAATGAAAAGGTGATGAGGTGCATTTTGGTTACCATAGAATAATTAATCCAACGAAAGTTAAAACGGCAGCTAAACTCTTATAGGAAGGAGAGATTATTAGGTACGGAGTTCGAATGAGGACAATTGTCCGCATAAGCATTGTGTACTTAGTTAGGTGCCACTCGGTATCGCTGGGTACCGTTAGGTATCCAGTATTTTGCGGACGGTGCGCATTCCGTACCTAATAATTTTTCTATAGGAAGACCCGGTTAAGTAATAATGATTTTAAAATCCAGTAATCAATGGAGACACATTAAAAAATTATATATAATGATGGCTATGGGATCAAACGAAAAGTACGCATAGTATTATGTAATGTCTGTGGGGTGGTCACCTTTCGTTTTATGAAAGGGACCAACTATTTATTAATGGGGACGTGCCGAATTTTCACAGTTGGGCCGGTTAGGTTCCAAAGCAATAGGTTGCTTTCAGTGCCCGATGCTGCCTGGCTCTTATTAATTATTTGTTAATGGTCTAACTCTGGTTTTTTTCGGCTGTTCTTATTTGATAATGGTCTTGCTGAAAGACTTTTCCTTTTTAATTAAGGTGATTATGCTTCTGAAGTCAACAATCGCTGCAGTATTAAAATCATTTTAGGATCTGTTTGGGGTTGTTTTATGAATTTATTATGAGAAAATATTTTTTTAAAAGATATTATAAATATATATTTCTAAAGTCGAAGAATAACTTTTTATAAATGTCACATATTATAAGATCTAGTTGTAAAAAAATAAATTTTTATTATAAAATCTTTTGAAAAATAGCAATCCTCGTTGTATGCAGCGTTCGGATTCGTCGGGATGAATCCGGACAATCCACATCACCTGGGGCCATGTGAATTCGGGTGATGTGGCGAGTCCAGATTCGTCTACGAATGGTTCGGACGCCACATGCAATAATCATTTCCTTGATGATCTCTCTAAGATGATAATCTATGTGTTAGTAATTTTATTTTTTTATTTTGGCTATTATTATTATTATTATAAATATTTATTTTCAATTAGAGATTGGGGGTAGATTTGAGTCATACAATAAGACAATTTAGTGGAAGGAATCTGAATCAGTAACTGCGATGCCCCGTCCTAATTCGCCCATACTTTCCATATTATGTGGTTTGCATAGTTTAGCTTTTAGTCATTGACAATGATGTGTGATAGAATATGTGCTATGTTATACAAAATTATTCTTATTATATAATAATAAATAGGTATACAGTATAAAAAATAAATATGATTGAGACATTTATTTTCTATTATTATTTTTATTTTTGTCTTTCATTTATTTTTTTAATGAGGAATAATTATTTTATATTTTTTCTTTTTTTTTAAAGGATGGGGATGAATAATGTAAAAAGGAACAATTATTACGTCCTCTGACCGGACGTAGAGCTACGTTCGGCCGCCAATAACATGTCGCAACGTGCTCTTATTCTTTACCGTGCGGCCCGACGACTTGACCCGGACCGGAACCCGGGAATGCTATGTTCGCGTATTGCGAGGTATTTTTTGCTTGGTATTGCTCGGTATTGCTAGGTATTGCTTGACAATAACGAGATACCGCTCTGTGAAGACAAATCCGAGTAATACCGAGAAATACCGAGTTGTACCGAGTTTTTTCTTACCGGGTTTTTCTAGAAAAACTCGGTATTTGCAAGAAATACTGAGTTGTACCGAGTTTTTTTAGAAATACCGAGTTGTACCAAGTTTTTCTAGAAATACTGAGTTGTACGGAGTTTTTCTAGGTACAACTCGGTATTTCTCGGTATTACTCAGTATTTGCTCGGTATTGGTTATTGCCGAGCAAAATTGACCAATACCTAACAATACCGAGCAATACCTAGCAAAATCGAGAAATACCGAGCCATCCTGGTCCGTTCCGGGTCGGGTTGTCGGGCCGCGCGGTAGATAGTGAGAACGCGTGACGCGATTCTATTGGCGGCCGAACGTACGTAGAGATACGTCCTGTGACCGGACCAAATAAAAGTTCTGTAAAAAGGGGGGATTGGTGAGTATTAACATATAAAATAGATTTAGAGGGAATATAAACATAAATAATAGTATTTTTTAATTAAAATGGAATTTGAATAAATCCTTTTGTTAACGAGGGGAGAGAATTAGTGCATTTTTGGAGTAAAAACCGCGTGTAAATTGTATTGCCATTTTTTTTTTTTTTGGACATTTCGGCCAATTAAGGTAAATGCACACACACATTGCATACACAAAAACTGAAATCAAGACCTATTAGTTGGTAGCCTAAACTCTCAACCAACAGGACAAGGTTAGTTGTGTTGTGTAGACTCAAACCAAGGTTTCATTTGGGTCGACTTTCTCACTTATTCTTAAAGCAGCTTTTTAATTAAAAAATTAATTTTTTTATTAGAAAATCATTTTAAGAAGTAGTAAGAAAGCCGTCATGCTTCATTTGGGACAACTTTTTATCATTATTTATTTGTTGTTTTCATAAAATTTTTATGTTATAAAGCTATTGTAGAAAGCAGTATGAAGTTGTCTCAAATGAAATCTTAATGAAGCGGAAACTAATTTGAATGGGTTTGTCACGCTTGCTTAGTTAATTGAATAAGATTATACTTAATTAAGATTATTCAAAATATAATTGAATAAATTTTTATATCGTCAAACTTACTCATTGAGTTCCAAAAAATAATTGTTGATTGTTCTGCACATAATTCGACAACTTAGGCTTCGTTTGGAAAGATTTTCTTATCGCTTCTTAAAGTAGTTTTCTAGTATAAAAAAAAAAAAAATTATATTAAAAAATTACTTTAAGAAGCGATAAGAAAGTTACTCCAAACAAAGCTTTAATCAAATTTATATTTACCTCGTGTATTCACATGGAAGTATATCAATAAAAATATGAGTATTAGGTTGATATGGGTTAACTCAAATATTTGATTTAATTTCTTATAATAATGTTCTTTATTATAAATTAGTTATAGTTTTAGCTTAATAAAAAAAAAGAATAAAATTGATCAAGATCTAAAATTTTGGTCGTGTTTAAATTCAAGCTTCGTTTGGGATAGCTTTTTTGTTGCTTCTTAAATCATTTTTTTAGTACAAAAATTAAAATTTTTATACTAAAAAACTGCTTTAAGAAGCAACAAAAAAGTCGCCCCAAACGAAGCCTCAGTTTCATCTTCATAAATAAATAAATAAACTTGAGCATTCTTGTTCACATCTTTTTAGTATAAAAATTTATATATCAGCCTTTTATCAGATTTAAAAATTTGATATTTAAAAAATAAAATAATCTGCCATCATCTTTCGTTTAAATTCTCGAGCAAACTATTGAATCAAATCAGTTTTAATTTAAATCTTTTGAATCAAACAAGTCATATCAAGATTAGGCCAAGGATTCATTTGGGACGACTTTTTTATTGCTTATTGATACAGCTTTTTGGTACAAAAAAATAAACTTTTGTATTAAAAAGTTGTTTCAAGAAACAGTAAGAAAGCTGTCCTAAACGGAGTCTGATGTTTGACTTAGGATAACTTTTTTGTTGCTTTCTATAGCAATTTTTTCATACAAAAATTTCTAGTTCAAACAAAGTCTTGGGCTTCATCTGTGATATTTTTTTACTGCTTTATACAGTTGTTGTTGAGAAAATAATTTTTTGAAACTAATATAAAAAATATCTTCTTAACACCAAATTTTTTAAAAACAATAAAAAAATAATATTCCAAAAAGAAATTATGATTGTAATCTTAAAAGCAAAGCCATGAAAAAATTATCTTAAATTAAATCTAAAATATCTTATTAGATAAAAACTAATTAATATTGGATTAATTTTTATCCTCCATTTATACTTAATCTGATTTGAAATTGAACTATAAGCTTTACTTTGTGTTAAATAAAAAATTGTATATGCTTGATTTCAAGCCATTAAAATCTACATTCTTTAATTTTATTTATTTTAATTTAGAGATCTACCCACCCTACCCTAACAAAGTCACATGGGATGCACACTACACTGTGAGTGTGAGGAATTTTTATTGCGTCCTCCCACCTGACGTAGAGATGCGTCCTCCCAGAGCTAAAATCGCGCTAAAAAACGAGAAATGCCAAGCAAATACCGAGCAATACCAAACAATAACGAGGAATATCATCATGTGAAGACCAATACCGAGCTATACCGAGCAATACAAAAAAATACATAGTTTTTCCTAAAGAAAACTCGGTATGTGCTCGGTATTGCTCGGTATTGCTCGGAATAACTCGGTATTGGTCTTCACATGATGATATTCCTCGTTATTACCAAATAATATCTAGCAATACCGAGCAAAAACCGAGTTTTTTGACGTTGGGAAGATGCATCTCTACGTCAGGTGGGAGGACGCAATAAAAATTCGAGTGTGAGCCTATTTACATAATTTTTTAAAGTTCTATCTCCACAGTGGAGTACTAGCCGAGCACCAAACATATTAGGAGGCTAATTCAAACGTGTCACGTCATCCAATATATTATATATTGAGAGACATGATGCGTCCAAATTAGAGAGATTATTACGTGCGGAGTCCGGACCGAAGAATCGTCCGATTTTTATAAGTGTGTGCAGCAAAAGTGCAATTACAATTCACCATTGCACATTTGCTGCACACACTCATAAAAATCGGACAAAACTTTAGTCTGAACTCCCCAAATAATAATTTCTCGTCCAAATTGACCTCCAAACACGTTAAGCATCCGCACCAAATAAATTTTTTGAATGAAGGACAGCGTCGTATGGCTTTAATGTGTATCCAGTTCTCAAGCAGTGATTCCTCTCTCTTTTTCTACTTTAAAAGATATCGAAGCTAAGTTCATAAATCATAATGCTTGCCTTTAATAGGCAATGTTTCTTTAATTTATTTATTTCGCATGAAATAATGAGAGAGTTTCTTTTTGAATGATAAGACCGCTCCGTAATTTCGTCCTACTTTTTCAGTAACATAAAATAAAGAGATGTCACAATATCTGCAGATTAATTGTACCCCAATGACTTGTCAAGCATTATGTTTGTTCATTATTTACTTGCCGTACTTTAAAAAAACCCCACGATTGTACCAAAGATGGTTAAGAACTTAGAAAAGAAGTCTATCACAATTTCAAGTGGATCAAAATATCACTTAAAAGATAGTTCATCTTAATCTGTTAGTTGAGAGTTTAGGCTATTAACTAAGAGATCTTAGATTCGAGTCTTTGTATATGCGATGTGTGTATAAATTTGCCGTAATTGATCTAAATGTCCCAAAAAATAATCACTGAAAGATTTATAGATCAAATTTTAATTTAAATTGATTTTAGACTAAAATTTATAATCATATATTATTTTTAGAAGAATCAATTATTATTTTTAAATATTCTTTATTTTTTTTCGTAAAGATTATGTATTTATATAAGATAATATTATTGATTATAAAGAAGACTAATTAATTATAAATTTATAATCTTCATAAAGAATAGTTTAATATAATATATTTATATGAGAGTAGCTTACTTACCTATTAATCAAGACAAATATAGGTTATGATCGAGCGATGATATTTGCAAGCAAAGAATGATGAGATTTAGCTTTGTGCTAATGACAAATGATGAAGTCTTTCCTTATGGGGGGTTGCATAACGACGTTGACATCTACGGTACTATAAAACAAAAAAGATTCGTCTTACATCTTCTTTATTGAGGGATCATAAGTCATCATGCTCTTATCTTATATCTTAAGGCAAAATCCTCTTTGATGTAATTAGTGATGTCGCTTCTTAGATTATCTTGTTTTTGTAATGATTTGCTTTGTTGATCTTTGGCATTTAATATCAAATTCACTATATGTGTGGAATAAAGGGCTATCAAGGTAAACTTGCATAGATACTCTTCACATTTATGTGGCTATTATCCAACACGAATAAGTTGATCAAGATCTTTGGTTGATCTAGGCTAAGCTCATAGTGATAAGGAGCTTCTTTGAAGCCTTGAATGAGTAGCATCTAAGCAATAATGGGATTCAGGTCTTATGCATCTATGATATTATGCTAGAACTAGGAAATAAAATGGTAGAGTACTCTCTTTGAATTTTCAAGAGCTTTTAGTATTTTTTTTTTTCATTGGCATGTGATTATTGGACTTAATAATAAACTACCATTTGAGGTCAATGGAGAAAATGATGCTTTTTAGAGGAAGGACGGAGAACCAATAGTGTTGTTCCTTGAATGTGATGAAAATAAGTGACATTTCATTGCATTGTTGATAGACAAAATATTAATTATTGACTTAATGGAAGAGGTGCTCTATGGCTTAACTCCAACATATGCATCTTGAGTTTTCGTGGCGACTGAGCCTTAGAAATTTGGATTTAAAAAAGTATTGTTAGTTGAGCTTTGCTCTTAGATGGTTAATGAGGGAGGAGTGTCAACGTTACTTTTTTTGGGAATATAAGGTTTGTTATTGAGATCATGGGCTAGGTGATCAGCTCTTAGAGTAAGACGACATTGGTGCTTGATGGACACTAGAGATTATTATCCACAAGGGGAAGGATGAGGAGGATAAGTGATGTAGCCCTTCATGTGGATTAAAATAATTAAGTTAAAAGCCTAATTATAAGAGCTAAGACCAAAGCCTAAGAAAAATATCAAAGAAAATGCCCAATTAAGGCAGCTCAATCAAAAACTTATAGTTTGAATATTATATATATATAATTTTTCATCTAAAATTTTGTATAAACAACTATGATATGATTAGGTATGGATGAACGAAGTATTAAAAATAGATGGTAGTAAAGCTTTCTTATGTATGGCAACCTACCCCTTTTTTTCCATCCAAAGGTGATTGCCTAAGAATCTTGTGATGACTATAAATATAGATTGAAATCTTTTGTAATTTTATTTTTTTGGAGTGAATTAATTTTGTGAAGGAGTGTTCTCCATTTGTTTGGTGTTTTAGTGGGCTTCAATTGTGTTTTTTTCTTTAGTGAGATTATGTTGTTATCTTTATCTCTTTTATACTATTCATAACTTCTTTTAAATATTTGATCTAAACTCATCAAAACTCTTTCTTCACTTCATAAGCATTATCTAGGGCAAATAAATCAGCAACCAAAATCTTAAAATTATTTTAAACACAGGCACAAAACCATTGATCCAAGTTGGGATTTTTTGGACCTAGCCATATTTCTTACACTTTGATATCATCTTAAACTCCACCGAACTATACCATTAATTTCAAATCAGAAGTTCACATTCTAAGCTAACCTAGCTCCCACAATCATTTCTAGCTATTTAATTATCTCACATAAAATTTACACCCTAAAACAATCTTCCAAATTTTCCCAAATCAGAATAATCTTGATATTCTTACTAATATATCCCTCTAAACCCCTTTATCATTCCACCATAAACACCAGATCTACATCTATTTATATATTAAACTAAATATCTATAGCCTTTGCTAGCCGTTAATCTTGCCAAATAGCTATCTTCTATCACCGTCATATTTGTATCAAAAGGAATTTGACCGACTCTAAACTTTAAATAACTTTAAACTTAGCAAGTTCCAAGGCACACAAAATTTAGGCTTATTCCCATTCAATGATTTCTTAAATCCAATCTAAATTATCATAATTTTTCATAATGATTTGACTTATTTTACTTCAAAAATAATAAGAGTCTACACTTTTTGAGCATATCCACTTTATTGTTATTATTATCATTAATATTATTATTTTTTCAAATCTCCAATTAGCCGAAGTCTTATAATGAACTAATTAATATTTTTTTTTTAATTCACCCCAAATTCATAGTGTGAACACAACTAAGAAAATTATTTTTTTTTATGAAATAAATATTTGAGTTCCTATCAACAGATATAAATGGATTACACATAGTCAAGAGACTTCAACAGCAATGAAAGGTAAAAGGTAAGTCATCAGTCTATGCCGTCCAAAATGATGATTTTTTATTTTATTTTTTATTTTCTTTCACAAAAGCCATATAAACACCTATCATGCTAATTAATATTATTAATGACATCGTTGTAGGAGTCCAATTAAATTAAATATACCTAATTTTCTTAATGGATGGGCGTAGCTGATCTTACCAATCCATTCCCTCTGATAAAGGAATTAATTAATAATTATAATAAATATTTGCGATAGGTTAATATCTTAATATTGATGATAATCTCATTATTTAACATAAATAATACATATTGCACATAAACAAATTGAGATAATTTAATTGGTGTGATTTTTAATAATATAATATTCAATCATAAATATATATTATATTAACATTGTAAACAATGACCGAGCTTGAATATTTTTTATGGGGGCACAAATTAGATTTTATAAATATTTTCTCAACTTTTTTTTTTTTATTTGTGCTTGAGAGTGATATTGAAAGTATAAAAAATATCATTTGAATTTTTTATTTTAAAAAGATAAAATATAAGATGATAAAAACTTATAATGTATGTTCTTCTTATTTTAAAAAAGTTGAATGATTATCTCACTATTGATACAATCAAATATTTCTTTTTTAAATATAAATAATTAAAATATTATTCATTCACTAATCTCTAATTCTATTTCGTAGTTAATTTTTAATAATAATCATAACAAAAATCCCTTTCAATTTATATTTTTTAACTTAAAATAATACAATCTATTTCCATTTAAAAATCATTGTCATATAAAAATTGATATATCATCAAAAAAATTATCTTGATAGGGCATGAATCTCGAAGCAAATTCTAATTGAAAACTTTCAAAATTAGATTCGGAACAATTTAAACTCCAATTTCAACAAACTTATAGTGGAATTGACCGTCTCGAAGAGAAGAACCCAATAACACCAAAATCAGTCCAATTCAAACTCAAATTGGTCCAAATCGAGGGCCCGAAGCATTTTTTAAAGGGCCAAAGCATAAATTGGGTGATCAAATGATATCCAAATATAACATGCTTATAGTATAATTGAGTTTCTCGATGAGACGAATCCAATAAGCCAAAATCCCTAAATTTTGACATTTTTAAGACATGCAAATGCTCAATAAACAGTTTATGATCAAGGGAATCAATATCGTTCATCCATCAAATACTTTCAACATGCTGTTGATCTTCTCCCTATTTATTAGGCACGTCACTCCCAAAAAATCAAAAATTGATATCTCATTCTTCCCAAAAGGAGGAGGTAAAAGGAAGAGAAATCTGTGATCTCTCTTACCACTAAGCTCCTTGACCACTACCTAGCCACTGACCGACGTCGGACCTCTACTTGGTCACCGACTATCATTGGACTATTATGTATGGAATCAGATTGTGTTGATCAATCAAGTTGTTAATTATGTATCCTTGGACCTCAAGTTGTCGTACTTACTGAGGTGTGCGGGGGCTTTAACCTCTACTTAGGTTCAGATGCTCGGGTGAAATTTGTTTTTCGTAGTATGCTCCAGTACTACATTTTCGAGAGCCCAATCACTCACCCAAGCGCCTTAGCACTAAACGACAGAAAGTGAAGCGTCGCAGCACCCCAAACTGGCGCCACAATGCTTACAAACGGTTTTCTCTCATTTTTTTATGAAGGATTTCTTCCCTTAGGGATATATGTTTAACTTGACTTTATGTTGTATTTTGAAGTGTTAGGCTGTGAGATTGGTGCATGTGAGAAGACACGGAGAAATGAGAGAGAAGAGAGATCTGCACTTATTTATCTCAATTTTCATAGTGTATTTCTTTGTGTGGTGTGGCTCTGTGCTTTTTTTTTTTTTTTTTTTTTTTTCATATTTTAGGTTTTTCCACGTTAAATATTAGTTTAGTTTTTTTTTTTTTTTTTTTTTTTTTTTTTTTTTTTTTTTTTTTTTTTTTTTTTTTTTTTTTTTTTTTTGCGCTGCTTTTGCATGCTTTCTTGCTTGTTTTGTCATTCTGGCCTTTACTCCTCATTCCCAAAATAGACTTCTGCCCAGCTACACAGACTTTCTGCCTGGCAACTGACCATTGTCGAACCCTCTATTCAGCCTCTGGCTGTCGTAGGACTTCTACTATGACACTAGCTGTTGTCAGACCTTTGCCCAGCTACAAACTGTCGTCGAACCTTTGCCCGATCACTAGTCGTCACAGGACTTCTGCTCAACTATCTACCAACATTGAACTTCTGCCCGGCCACCAATAGTCGTCAGACTTCTGCTTGGCCACTAACCTTCGTCGGACTTCTGCCCAGCCACTAGCTGTCACCAGACTTCTACCCGACCACTAGCCATCACAGCACTTTTGCCTGACCACCGATCGTCGTTGGACCTCTGCCCGGTCACCAGCCGTCATTGGACTTCTGCCCGGTTATTGATCGTCTTTGGATTTTCACCCAACCACCGATTGTCGTCAGACTTCTGTCTAATTTTCAAATATCGTCGGACTTCTGCCCAACTTTCTAAGTTATTGTAATTTCATCTTCTCCAAATTAAAGGACGGGTCAAAAAAAAAAAAAAAAAAGGACGGGTCAAGTTTTGCAACTCATTCAAATTTAGTGGAATCATTTTGACTGGCATTGCCCTATGTTTTTTTTTTTTTTTCCTTTTTCAAGATTTTCCACTTAAAAATCCTAAAGTTTTATCTTCTTTGTTTGTGTGCCGAATGTCCATTCAACATTAGGATGAGAAATTTCCTCCCTACTGCCCCGTATATTCTAGCCTGCAACAAAAATGAATAAAAATATAAAGATGATTAGTTATGTTTCTATTTCAGCAATAAGTAATTAATTCATAATAATATAAAAAAATAAAATTTAAAAAATGATTATTTCTATTATTAAAAAAAGTATGAATGTTATAAATTTATGAAAAATCAAACAAAATCTGCTTCTTCTATTTTCTATATTTAAAAAAATCCTTTCTAAAATTAGTTCGACATATTAAAAATAGATTTCTAAAAATTAATTCTACATAATATCAACTTCCATCTCTTATATTTAATTATTTTTTGAAAAAATAATAATATCATCAAATATTTAGTAGAATTTTTAATAGTTTGACTCATTAAACACAACAATTAAAATTGTAATTATCAAAAGAACGACACAATATACTTTATCTAGTTATCGCACATGAGATATAAATATATATATATATATATATATATATATATATATATATATATATATATATATATATATATATATATATATATATATATTTCATTAAATATTTTTTTAATTAAACTTAGTTAAACATACCTTTCTATCAATTTAAGCTGCGCATATAATAAATATTATATAAATTACAAAACGAACAATTAAAATAAAGAAAATTCAATTATTTTCAAATTCGATTTGATGCTCATCTCTTCGAACCCTTTCAACCTTTCCCATCCATAAGGAAAGAGTTTTCAGTGTTACTGCTTCAAAAAGAGACGTTTACTTAGTTTTTTAAATGCCCGAATGGGAGATAGTAAGTTAGTAACACGTAATGAATTAGAGATACAAAAGAATGTTTTTTTAAATATTAATTAGGAGTTGGATTAGCTCTGAACTGAAAATATTAAATTACATTACATTATTTTGGATCATGAGAATTTTTATCAACAGGAGCACGAATCTTAATGTAAGGAATTTTTATTTGATAAAGGATGCAATTTAATACACAATACAAATTTTCGTTTAAAAAAATCAAATTAGAAATCACACAAACTTATTAGAATAGTAGTGTTAGAAAGCTAGAATTTTAATGGTTATTTAGTGAATTGAATAATAATTTGATATGATTATGCATATATTTAGATGATTGAAGAGAATAATAAAAGATAATATAATCTATAAAAATATGATATATTATAATAATAAATGTTATATATATTTATTATTAAACTTTGACACATCTTCTAATTTTTATAAGACAATGAATAATTTTAATAACTTCTATAGATGTATCATCCCTTGGTTAACAATTTGAGTTGTATTGAGTTTGTAGATAAGTAAGGTTTCATTTGGGACGGCTTTTTTATTAATTCTTAAAACAACTATTTAGTACAAAAAAAAAATTTATTTACTAAAATGCTGCTTTAAGAAGCAACAAAAAATCGTCCCAAATGAAGCCTAAGGCGCCTGAATTGAAGTCTAAAGACATAGACCAATCTAAGACATCTCTTAGCTCTCTTTGTGCTTGGTTGACCAGGCTTGCCTTGGTTGATTGTATACTTTCATTACGCGAAATATTGTCCAATACAAAAGAGAGTAAACTCCCTTTTTTTTATGATGCGATTAGCATGGCCAACTAAGGCTTGGTTTGGGGCTGCTTCTTAAAGCAGCTTTTTAGTACAAAATTTTTAATTTTTTTTATTAAAAACATGCTTTAAGAAACAGTAAGAAAGTCATCTCAAATGAAGCCTAAATTTTCCCTTTGGCAGTGCCTCTTTGATGATAATATATCAACGATACAAAGTACATCAGCATAACATCCTTATTTTGCAATCTATTTTAGGAGGTTTATACTTTCTCAATACCTTTAAGGCTTTTTTCAAGGCTTATTTGTCATAAAGTGCTTCTATAAGATTGGTAAGTTTATGTATATTTGGTGAAAATTATTAAAGTTTTTTTTTTGTATATTCTTCATTCTACATTTCTAGTTTATATTATTTTATATGCTATGAATTGACTTTATAAATCTAACAAATAAATATAATGAAGCATTAATAAAACATGTATAGCAAAATGCAGCACATTTTGATCTATTAATTGAGAGTATAGGATATCAACTAAGAGATATTGTGCTCAACACTTACATATTTGATGTGTGTGTGAATTATCGTTTAATTCGCTTAAAAGTCTCAACAAAAAATGTATAGTAAAGAATGTAACATACGCTTCGTTTGGAATGACTTTCTTATTATTTATAAAACTGTTATAGAGAAAGTAGCTTTTTAAAGCTGCTGTAGAAAAGAGCTTCCTGTTCAATTTTTTTTTTAAAATCAATAAAAATAATGATCAAATAAAAATTATGACTGAGATCTAAAAAGTAAAGTAATAAAAAAATTGCACCAAACAAAACTTTAATACCAAAAATCATTAAATTCTTACAATTATTTGCCCTTGACTCCATGCGGTTTTCTTAGCTTAGGGCCTTAGGCTGATGGATATTTTTGAGAAGTTACCATTCAAGCAGAGGTAAACCATTATGAACAACGAAACAATCTATCTGCTGCAGGGGGAAGTGAGAGCGGCTGGGCTTTTTTCCCGGTTTGCTTTTGGTACATCAATGACCTTTACTATTATTTTATTTATTTTGAATATATTTTGAATTTTATAACTTTTTTTACATAAGAATTAAAATTGATACATCATCTAAAATCAGCTTGACTATAAATGAATTTCAATATATATTTTAATTCAAAGTTTCTAGAAGTAAATTTAGGAGAATTCAAACTCTAACTTCAACAAACTTATAATCAAACCGATTAGAGCCTGACGAGACGAACTTAATGACACTAAAAATGATTTTATTCGAGTTCAAATAATAGAGGACCAAATGATCTTCAAAGTTAACATGCTTTAGTCAAATTGAGCTTCTCAACAAGACGAATTAAATGGGCCTAATTCCAAGATTAAGGCATTTAAATGCTGAAGAAACACTCTATGATGCATGAAATTTATAAGGGTAACCTCGCGGAGTATTCACATTTTCTTTATATTTATGGAGCATGCTACTTTAAAAAATATAGAAATAAGCCTACATTCTCTATATGAATATGATCTTTGACTTCAGATTCAAAAGAGTTTTAAACTTGAAAAATCTTGGAGCTTCACTATAGTAGACTGCCACATGATTGCCAATGCCAGCCCACATACCACAGTTAAGTCATTGTTAGATCACTGCATGACACATTTGACGTCGTCACGGACCAACCATTGTTGTTGAACCTTCATGGTTCAAGTGCCACCGTAGGCCACTGCCCAATTATAGTTGTTAGACCATCATCAAACTATCGTAGTCAGATCCTTGTCTCTCGACTACAATTAAACTATCATAGTCAGATCCTTGTCTCTCAACTACAATTATTGGATTGTCACCTCTCAAAAGCTATTATTTGACCGTCGTTGCCTGATTATCATCACAAAATGCCATCACTCGACCACCCTTATCTAACCATTGATTTCATCGGACAACCACCATCGAATCGTCGCTGCCCAATCAGTGTCATTAGGTCACTGCCACCTGACCAACATTGTATCACTGCTGTCACCCATACCGACTTCACCATAATTTCGACCAACTCTTAATTAATACTCTTATAATCTTTCCAAATTCAAATTAAGGAGCATAAAAACTTTGACAATAAATGCTAATATAGTGGAATTAGTTGAGTAAGGCCTCATGATTTTCCCTATTTTAGAATTATATATATATATATATATATATATATATATATATATATATATATATATATATATATATATATATATAAACAACTATAGGAAAATCGCTCATTACAGGCATAATTTCAGTGTTCTGGTGAAATTTTTTATGCAGTATAAGACATGTAGAAAACATAATTCATCGACATATTTTTCTCAGGAAATTATTTCAGGCAGCTTTTCTAGTCGATTTCCATTTTGGTTGTGGCAGCTGTCGGAGTTGCGGCTTCCGCAAAATAGCCTTCGGAGATTTTCGGCGGCATTATTGGCAGTCTGGCCGCCGAAAAATAGCTAAAAATCTATGGTAATTTCTTTATTATTCCGGTAGCTTGTCATCTGTCCAATATCGAAGTTTCTTGTGGTTAGGACACTGAAAATTATAGCAAGGTAAAAAAAATTGATAGCCTATAATTGTCCATAAAATCCTCCACATTTGATACCTACGGCAAATACATAAAATGAACTAAATAAAATGTACTAACACACAATATTCACAGTCAACACATTCTAAAAGAGTCGAAAACATAAAGTTCAAAATAAACAAAATTTAAATCATAATAAAACATAAGTCTAACAACATGAAAACATAAAGTTCAACATAAACAAACTTTAAAATATAAAGTTCAACTATAGTAAAGAGTTCACATTAATATATATTTTTTTTAAATCTTATATATAGTAATATATTTATGTTCTCAAAGAAAAGTTTGTTCTTCAAAGTCCAACAACAAACTTCAACGTTAACTTAAATCTAATCATCTTTTGTCTCCTCGCTGCCCTGTGATTTATGCACAGACTCATGGTCCATTTTATTCTAATTTTTTGCTCGATGTGATCGTAGTTCTGCAAGCATCTCAGCCTGAATCTATCTCATCTCATTTATCTTTTTTGTTAGAGCAGCAATCCTCTGCTTGACTGTTTCTAGCTTACATTTGATGGATGATATGCTTTCCTCGCTCTTACGTAAAGCCTCTTCGCTTAGTTTAGATGAACATGCATAGATCTTTGAAGAAAAGGCTAAGCTCAATCAACAAAATTTGATATATGATCTGGTAACAAACATAATATAATTGGAAAGAGCACTCCATAATTATGTGACAGTCATGACTTTTTAGTCCAAATAGTATCACAGATTTAAGGCCTACACATCGGTTCAAATTTAATCCATAGTCATCAAGTATTTTTAAACCTTGAAACTACTGACATTTTGATCTTTTATGTTATAATGTGAATGAAAAAGGTGCTTTGAGCCTTATTATTCTATTGTCGTTGTTTATTACCAGCTCTAGATTTTTTCACTTGCAGTAATCTTTAATGTCCATTATAGCTTTCACATTATCCGTACTCTTGCCTTTAATACTCGTGATTATATTAAAAATATTATCGAAAATATTCTTCTCAATGAGCATAAAATCTAGATTACGATTGATCAAATTTGTACTCCTATATAGTAATGTCAAGTGAATATTTCTTAATCCAATTATGTTGAACATCATATTCATAAAAGTTATACTCTAATAATGTTGAAAAATCAATAATTGATGAAATGCCAGAAAGTCTCTGTAGTATGTCATAACTACTTAATATGGGTGGAGGAGGTGACCTCTAAACTTTGTTTTTAAAGAATACATCATTATTTTTTCTAAACGGATGAAAAGAATATATGAACATACGATGACAATCAAATCAAGAATTTTTTTCCTCTATATTTTAGTGTGAAAGATTTGGTATTCTTCATGCATTAAGGATAAGCTAATTTTTTGTTGTGCTCTAATCTGGTAACATATCGTAAGCTGAAAAATCACCAATAGTGTATATCAATGTAGCTTTAAGGAGAAAATTCTAGTTGGTTGAGATGTCATATATGAAGACACATTTTTCCCAAAAGAACTTGAGGCCATCAATTTGATTGAAAAAAAAAAATATCATTTTTTTATTTTTGGATTATGTGATTATAGGTATTACAAGTTTTAAGAACAAGTACATGGTAGTTATGCATATTTTTTATTGAAGATTGTATGATGTTAGTACTGGTGACAAACAAGAATATGATGAAGCTGTCTGCATTTATGGAGTGAAATCATCAACATATAATCTCAATCTTATGTTACATGGCCTAGCAATAAATGAATCATTTATTTGATCAAAATGTTTTCATGTTTCAGCATCTGATGAATGAAAAAGAATACCACTATGAAATAATTTCTCCATATACCATCTCATATATATGATATGCTGAACTCATTGGTGCGTAGTGGCGCTGAAGTCTTAGGATAATTGATAAATAAAACAACCGAGAATATAAAACATCTTTCTTTTGACGACATTATTTTCTTGAGTTGGGTTTGAATCAAGGTGCATTAAAGGTACGACAACAAACTTTTATGTCATTATCATTGTAGCATAACATATAACCATTTCTACAAAAATCATTTTTTATAGCGGTGAGATCCACCTTGGATAATAATTTCTACATTCAATGCAAATCTGTGGGGATTAAATTGTCCACTAAATTTGCTTCATTGAGAAGACAAATATAGTCATTGAAGCACTCTCAAGGAATATTATATTTAATTTTGATACTGAGTATCATAATATCAACCGATAATTTTGAATGAGCTGTGCAACCATCTCAAATTAATTTCTGAGCAGTGTGTAGTAATTAAAATTTTTTTGTTTAATTTTTGGATTTGGTGATTCTTCCATATTTTCTCTTAAATTTGGGTCTGATGTATCAAAAATAAATTTTTTATGTGATCTATTCATTTGATCTTTGTATATTATTTTAAAAGTTTTAGATAAACCAACATGAGTATCTCTATGTGACTCGTACTTATCGTGTGAGGTTCAAAATTAATATCCTGGAACAAATCCCCTATGATGTAAATCAACCTTAACATCATATGACTTAAGAAAAGTTTGACTTTGTGCTTCGAGCATGAACATTTAAACAAACTATTAGACTTAAACGAAGTAGTTGACATTTGACTTGAATGAAAGTCTTAACTCCCTCAATAAATTTATATATCAATCATTTTAATTTCGTCCTGATAACAATATGTTATATATCCAGTATCTTTTCTTCTTGAATAGTCTTATGAAAAATGAATTAATAATCCTAAAATAAAAAACATATATATAAAAATTCATTATTATAAATTATGAAAATTAAATTTATTATTATAAATATACATCTTTCCCTCATATGAATTAGCCTAAAGTATTATAGGCATCTAGGATATTTTGCCAAAAAAACACATAGTTTACTAATTTTAACCCATACAACAAACTTATAAATTTATGTAATAAGAAATTATGCCTATAGAAGTTCATTGATTAACCAGGAGTATATCGAAATTTTTTTCCTAAATCAAGTAACAAATTTTCTTGCCTCTAATCATGTAATAATTTATTCCTTGTCTCTAATCATATACATAAGATTTTAGGGTTATACTCTATTATATTATTTCTTATCTAATATTCTCTTATTTAAATAGAGTATCTCATCAACCTTTGCCTCTACACTGAAAAAAAAAAAAATATTTTTCAACAAGTAAAATTGTTTAAAAATTAAAATGATTGAAGAGAAAAAGTTTTATCTCACAAATGTTGAATAAATAAAAAGAAACAGTATAGAAATGGCCTCGGTAGATGAAGGGGGGAGCAGGCTTCGACTTCGTTTGTCGAATGAGACACGTTAAAATGAAGAAGAATGAATGGGTCGGACAAAATAGGGCTAATACCGACAGCATTTTCAGATGCTACGGCTGCAAAAAAAATAAAATAAAATAAAATAAAATAAAATAAAAATACTTGAAACCGGCGGGCATTTCGTCGGTCTTGGAATTTCCGGCGGTCCCAAGGCTGCCGGAAAATTTGTCGGTATTTGATGATTTTCTTATAGTGAACTATAGTGTCACATATCCTCTTTTAATTTATCTATTTGTCGTACTGGGTCCTTGTATAAAACTAGAATGTAAAATCCTCTCACTCTATATATGTTTGAGATAATTTTTTTAGTTTTATTTTTCAAATAATTACCATATTTTATTTGCTTTTAACTTTTTTCTTATGCTGGGAAATAATTTTGTAACAATTGAACTGCTAGAATTTTGTAGCGGCAAAAAAAAATTATGATCCCATTTTTTTTAAAAGAAAATATTTATAATACTCCAAATTATTTAAATTTTTTAATAAAAATTATGAAATTATTCTTACCTGTTACCATCAGTTACAATCATGACAAATAGAGCCTATGAGTTTATATGGGCCACTCTAACTATTTGCAAATCTGTTTATAAAACTTTTATAGCGAAAATAAATTTTTTTAAATATTATTATAAATTAAAAAAAAAAAGATGACAACCTAATACAACTATTAATCTCAAATAAATTCCATTCTAACAAATTATTTTACTAATAATTTTTTAAATATATATTAAATAAATTATATTTGAAAAACTAATAAAAAAATTAATTTTATAAATAAATATATTTTAAATATTAAATAAGTAATAATAATAAAGCAGTAAAATGATTGCTTCAAATAAACTTCAATTGTCAAAAAAACATGACTTCACTCTACTTCTATTTTTAAACTTTCTTATACGGGAGCATCTTTTTACATTTTGTAAAATATTTTTTTTTTAAATTATATTTAGGTCATTTAAGATAAATTCATATATACATCATATTCGTAAAATTAAAATTCAAAATTTCTTAGTTAATAGAGAAAAATCATAACCAATTAGGACAACAAATGAACTGATCGTTCGATGAGCTGCTGATGGCTCGAATCAATAAGAGCTCATTTAAATTTTTTTGAGGCTTGAACACTTTTGATAAATATTCGATAGCTAAATAAATGAACTTGAACAATTTGTTGTTCGGTTCATTTACATTCACGAACAACATCGTTTAAAACTCATGAATATGCTCGTTAAGAAGCTCTATTAAGACTGATATTTGGTTTGAATTAGCTTGAAATGAATAAATAATTTTAAAATAAATTTTTAATAAACTCAGACAAGTCTAAAATGAATCAAACACAAATATAAAAGTTTTTTCAAATGAGCTCAAGCTCGAGTAGTGATCAAAAAAGCTCGAAATAGGATTCTATCAAATATGTCAAGCTCGGCTCGACTTGACTAGATTTGTTTGCAGCCCCATAATCAACAGTCCGTCTTGTCAACTAAATAGCTCTTCTCCCTCTATTTATGCATTTAATAGTCACAAAGAGGAATCATTCATCGTCATGATTGAAGGGGTGGACAGTATGTTTCAGTAACAGTACTTTGAGCATCAAGAAGAACACAAAGGGAGAGAAGAGACAAAATAAGGGAACTTTACTTGCCCCCTATTCTTAGACCCACCCTTGCCATTTATAGGAAGTAGGCAGTGGTGGCATCATTAGCCATATGGGATTTTGTGAAACATCTGCAGCCGCACAAATGTGAAGAAGGTAGGAGTGTAGGGCTGTTAGTGTCCCATTTTTACATCTGTTGATAGGGAGATGAGAATCACGAATTAGAATTGGAATTTGAGTGCATTCTCTAAGGCATTTTATAAAGAATCCATCATTGAAGTTTGAATGGGGAGTAAAATAAAAATAATAATGATAAAGAGATGGATTGGTTGAGTCGATATAGAGCCTAGATTGATTGTCTGAATAAGAGAGTAACTCTATCCCTAGGTAGCCAGAGCTGCTTGTTTTAAGGAGTTGAGGGTATTTTGTCTTGTCTAATATTTGCTTTGTGGGTGAATGGATTATGGAATAAGAATCGTATTATGCTTCTAGCATCCGCTCAAGGTAGGAAAATGGATTATGGATCTTTGGAGAGTATTAGTAATGCAGGATTTTTTTATGTTTTTCTTGAGGAATTAATGAATTTACCATGTGATGGAGATATTGATTTGTATATTGAGGTGTTTCAAGGTATTGCTCTGATATTTAAGTTTCGTATAAGGTGAAACCTAAGGAGCTTCAGGAATTGAAGGTGTGATTTCAGGAGTTAGTTAACAAAGATTTTTTCGTCTTAGTGTATCTCTAAGGGGAGTACATGTCCTATTTATGAAGAAAAAAGATGATATTATATGTATGTGTTTCAATTATAAAGAATTAAATAAGGTTATGATTAAGAAAAAGTTTCATTTGACAAGGATTCACAACTTACATGATCTGCTTGAGAGATCTTCTATATTTTTTACCCTATTGTCAAGTCCTTTGTCTTATTATTTTTTTCGCCTTTAAATTTCTTGAGCCATTTTTTTGGTATTTATGAATTGTGTTGTAGGTTATATATGCCATGTATCAAGTTATATATTAAGTTTTCGTGGGCTTAAGCTTGAGCCAACCTTATCATTTTTTTGTCTTAACCTAACTTGTTCACTCATTTTTTCCCCTTTTTGATCAACCACTAACTACTACAATATGTATTGACTTATACATCAACATATGGCTTACCACATCATCTTTTAGACCTCCATATCAATCTTCTCAAAGTCATGAATGTCCTTCTCTCTCTCTCCCATTAAAAAAAGACTCTTTATTTTGCCTTAGAATTATTTTGTGTTTGTTATCTTTTAACATGAAATCCTACATAATATAATTTGACTGATTCATTAATAGTTTTATTTTTTGGAACGGGTCGAGTATCCACCCATTGTCACCATAGCTTGTGAGGCGCTTGGTGGTGTCACTAATCCTCGACTAACCTGGAAGAGGAAACCACCACAACAACCGCCTGGCCCACCCTTATTTATGCCCCACTGAAGAGGCGCTGCCGCTCAAAGGGAATCGAACATGGGTTCAGAGGTACCCAACCACACTTGCCCACCAATCAACCTAACCAACGGTCGGTTTCATTAATAGTTATGTTTGCATATTTGATTTCATATATATTTATATGTCATCAAAAAATTATCTTGATCGAGCACAAATCTCGAGGAAAAATCAAGCCGGAAACTTCAAAAATTAAATCTGGGATCATCTGAACTCTGATTTCAATAAACTTATAGTCAAGCTGAACGTCTCGGAAATACGAACCCAACAACACCAAATTCGACCAATGTGAGCCCAAATGAGTCCAAATGATCAAGGACCCGAAGTGTTGTTGGAAGGTTCGAACCACAATTTGAGTTACCAAACGGTTTCCAAACATAACGCGCTTATAGTCGAATCGAGCGACTTGACAAGAAGAATCCAACGAGCCCAAGATCACCAAATTCTGACATCATAAAGATCTTCAAATGTCTGATGAACAATCAACGATCAAGGGATTCAATATCGGCCGTCCATTCAAACCATTACCGATTCGCCCCTAATCTCTCACCTATTTACAGGACATGCCACTCCAGAAATCTATAAATAGACCCCTCATTTCTCTTGAAAGGAGGCCCCAAGCAAGAGAAGAAGAAGAAGATAAGAATGATAGGAGTGAAGAAACTCCTCCTTGACCAACGTCAGAATTCACCAGAATTCCGCCCGACTTCCGGAATTCGCCGGAGTTCTGCCCAACTTCCAAGTGACATAGGAATTCCGCCCGACCTTCAAGTGACGCCAGAATTTTGCCCGACCTCCAAGTGATGTCGGAATTCCGCCCGTCCTCCAAGTTCTCCTCAACTGCCAACTGACGTCAGACTTCTACCTGACCCCAGACAACGGTCCTTCTGACTTACGTCGCCCGCCGATTACAATCCTTCTGACCTCCTTCGCATGCCGACTACGATCCTTCTGACTTACGTCGCACGCCGACTATAGTCCTTCCAACCTTCGTAGCCCGTCGAATACGGTCCTGCTGACTTACGTCGCCCATCGACTACGGTCCTTCAGACCAAACAAACACATCAACTGGGATTCTTTGTATTCTCATCATGTATTGTACTCTATAAGATGTACATCAAGCTAAGGCATTCCCCCAAGGAAGGGCCTCATTTGTAACCAAATTCAATACTAGTGGATTCATTCAAACTGGGCTAGGCCCCGTGTTTTTTTCCCATTTTTAGAGGTTTTCCATGTAAAAATATTGGTGTCTCTAGTGCATGCTACACCCTCTCTCATATCTGTGTGCGTGCCGGATTTTCGTACAACATTAAGACGCTAAACTTTATATTTCTCTACCGCCGTGAATTCTTCAGTACGCAACATATATGATTAGATACTCAGCTACCTCATAACTTATATCCAAATCTGACACTAATCAAGTTGAATTGGGACTTCTATATAAGCCAAAAAAAGATCAAATTGTGCAGTGATCCTCCGTATTAGAATCGAACTAACTGCTCGTTACCTCTCTGCAACTCAAGATTTGATGTGAAAGAGTTCTGGCTTAACAAGCCAAGCCCTGTGCATTGTGAGGAGACTGATAGGAACAGTCTGGTTCTCCTGTGAACCCTTGGAAAACTGAAACACATATGGGCGACTGTGTCTTGTGGCTGTATTTGGAGAAGACAGGCGCTACACCAGCCTGGTTGGCATTTTAGCCATTAAGAGTTATCTGTTAGAAGCATCTGAAAGTTGTTTATGCTTAGCCTTCTTTTGAAGTTATTCTAATAGCAAAAGATCTAAACTTTGATGTGTAAATCAAATATCTGTTAAGTTTTTATTTTATTTTGATAATGGAGATGAGTACAGAAATATAATTTGTTTAAAATTAATAGCAATCAGCCTAAACAGACTTTAAATATCTAAATTTAAAAAATTACAATTTTTTTAAAAGAAAGTCACCTCGCTTTCATAGATTTTTATTTTCACATACTAATAATAAATAAGAGAGATTATTTTCTCATCAACTTTAAATTTGAGAATTTCAAATTTTGAGAGAAAATATAAATTATAGAAGGAAAAAAATTCTAACTAATATGTCACCAAGATTAGCCAAGATCGGACGTGAATCTCGAGGCAAATATGTATAAGAAACTTTTAAAATTAAATTTGGGATCATTTGAACTCTAATTTCAACAAACATATATCGAACTGATCATCTCGAAGAGACGAACCCAACGACGCAAAAATTGATCCAATTAGAGCACAAATGGGTCTAAATCGTGAGTCTGAAGTATATTTGGAAGGTTCAAAGTATAAATTGGATGACCAAATGAAATCCATATATAGCTTGCTTATAGTTGAATCGTGCGGCCCGATGAAACGAATCCAACAAGCCTAAGATTTCCTAAATATATATGACAATATTTGGACTCATAAATGATTGATAAATATTCTATGATCAAGGAGATCAACTTGGGACGTTTGTTGGAACACTCACAACATATACATAATTTTCTCTCTATTTACTAGTCATGTCACTCTAAAAAACTATACATAACCCATCATTCTTCACTAAGAAATGAGGAGGAATAGAAAAAAAAATGAAAGAACTCTCCTGCTTTCTCAAGTTTGCTCCACCTGCCGGATCTCTTCTCGACTACCGATCATGGCCGGAATCCAACCACCGACTGTCATCCAACTTTCAGCTATTTATTGGTTATTGTTGTATTTTTTCTCACAACCAAATATTTCCATACACCTGCCCAAAAACTAATTAACACTAAATCTCCAGCCATCGCCAGGCATTGATGAAACATTCTCTGTTATCCAATCTACATCAAGGGGATCAATCTTCTGAAGTTTGAAAATGTCTTCAACATATTGCCCTCTCCCCAACCTTCAGTTAAGGAATGAGTTGATGTCACTAGTTGACTACGATCCCTCCAAACCATTGTCGTCCGCCGACTACGGTCCTTCCAATCATCATTGTTTGACTATGATTCTTCAAACCACCGTCGCCCGATTACTGTCCTTCTTACCACCGTTTCCTGCATATTATGTTCCTTCCGACTATTGTCATCTATCGAATATGGTTCAGTCTGATCACCATCATCCACCGACTATAATCCTTTTGACCACTCTCCCACCAACTACGGTCCACTTCGACCATCGTTGCTTCCGACTACGGTCCTTTCGACCATTATCGCATGCTGACTACGAACCACTCCATTCATCATCACTCGATGACTACGTTACACTCCGATCACCGTTACCCGCTAACTACTATTCACTCCGAGCACCGTCGCCCTCTGCATATGGTCCTTCTAATCACCGTTACCCGTCGACTACGATCCTTCCAACCTTAGTCTCATGCTAACTACGGTCCCTCCTATCACTATCGCCTGTCAACTACGGTCCACACCAACCACCGTTGTCTGATGACTACGGTCCTTCCGTCCACTATCAACCATTGACTACAGTCCCTCCAAACCTCTATAAGAACAACTACTATATAGTCCTGCTAACTAAATAGACATGTCAACCCTCATATAAGAACAATTACTCATATATATGTTGTATATTTGCTATATTGAGCCAACACCCTCTTCCGAGGAAAGGTATTATTTGTAATCAATGATTAGTGCATTCATTCAAATTGGGCTAGGCCGATAGTTTTCCCTCTTTTCAAGATTTTTCACGTAAAAATCTTGGCGTCTCTTATAAACGCTACACCCCTACTCTCTTATCTGTTTGTGTGCAGGATTTTCGTAAAAAACTAAGAAGTTAAATTTTTATATCGACCGCGGTGAATATTTTAGTACACATCACCGACTTTCACAAATAATAATTGTTTCACTCTATCTTTCAAATTCATTGATGTTTATAAACTTATAGATCTGACTAGATATTGTAAAACAAAGTTGAAGAAAGAAAAAGTTGTGAGAGACAAAATGCAAAATTTTAATTTATCCTTACGAATAATATATTTTTCTTGCATCAATATAATAATTAAAAAATTATTTATTTTTCATAATTTTAGTTTCTAAGGTTATAAATATTACTAAAAAATATTGATAGTATTTTTAATATAATAAATTTGTGCCCTTACTCTGACACTATTTTCTCAAATTTAAATATTTTTAATTTAATTTGAGTACTCCAATATTTTAGAATTGTTGGAATTTTATCTTCATTAGAATAATAATTTTGAGAGTTTATTATATGATCAAGCTTTTTTTAAATTTAAATATATTTGACATCGTACTATTTCAACAGTGATAACTAGTCTTCTCATAATTAAATATTGTATGATGAAAAATAAGCATAAATTTTATGTTTTTTTAGGCCATAGATCAGCAGCAGCAGACTTAATTTTATTTAAATAAAATAATATTGAAATTTAATTGCATAAACAGTTATCATTTTTCATATAAAAGTCGACGTAGCACTCTCCCAAAGTTTTGACATGAATAAATTCATTCATATCCAATGATATGTATGAATCAGATAAAAAATTCTTTAATTGTTAATCAAGCACATAAAAATTTTCACAATGGATAATTACACTTTCAAATAAGTTAAGGAAAAAATACATGAGTTCTTGATAATATATATATCTTATATTATCTTGAATAATTTGATTGACAAAATATATAAATATATTTAAAAATTTTAAACTATTAATAATGCATGTCAACTGATCATCCTTTTATTCTTGGTATACTTGTTGCATCATTAAATCAACATCAAAATTAAAGAAAATCAATCCATATATATATAAATTTCTCATAGGGGTCTACACGTTAAATATATTAAAGCACTAAACTGTACTTCAGCACTTGTCCTTAATTGTAATTAACTTCTGTAATTGTCTATATATATGCTCTCTCCTGTACGCCAAAGGCAGAATACATACAATTTCTATTTTCCTGTGTCTCTCTGTTTTTCCCACCTTCTTCCTATTTCAAGAATTCATCATGGTATCAGAGCGGCAAGGCTTCACAGCCCTTCTCTGATCGTCGGCATCTTCTTCCGACCTCTGCAACTCATTTCTGTTCTCCGCTCGACCGATCCTTCAATGGCAGAAGAACCGTCCATCGGATCTCGCCGGACGACGTCCTGTGCTACAAATCAAGAATCCGAATTCTTCATCCCCCCCCCCCCCCCCCACCTCAAATTTCTCATATCCAACATCAAAAATTTAGTTCCGACTCAGCTCACAACGGAGAACTACGCCATTTGGAAGCTGCAATTATTTCAACATTTTTCTGCAAATGGATATGAGGCTCACCTCGACGGAACCGTCCTTGCTCCGTCACCTTCCGATGTTGAAGCTCACAACAAATGAAAACTCGTCGATAGAAATCTGGTGTCCGCCATTCTCTCTACCGTCTCATCATCAATTCTTCCATATGTACTTAATCTCCACAGTGCTCACGACGTCTGGACCACGCTGGAGCGCCGGCTGCAACCTACAAACCGTTCTCGAGTTATTCAACTCAAGAACGAGTTGCATCAGATCCAAATGAAAGATCGCACGATGCAACAATACCTTGATCAAATCAAGAATATCGTGGATAGCATCGCCGCAGCCGGATCCACCGTCGATACGGAGGACATAGTTCTTTATATCTTGAATGGCCTACCAAATGGATACAATTCTTTCAAAACAGCAATCAGGACATCTCTCCAACCCATTACCTTAGACGATCTCTACTCATTACTTTGCAGCGAAGAAATCAATCTCCAGCACCAAAATCTTCAAGATCAACGACAGATGGAAGCCACGGCACTCCTGGCTCAACGACAGTCAAATTACAGGGGAAGATCAAATAAATCACGCAATTTTGCGACCACACCCAGAACTTCGACGGCGGCTGACAATCAAGAACCATAAAGAACCTCTGTCAATCGTCCTACATGTCAAATATGTGGCAAGCGAGGACATTCAGCCGGGAACTGGTTGCATCGATGCAATTTAAACTATGCCCCTCCTTCTACTCAGTGCGCTCTCTCCGCCCAGCATCAAACTGCAAACAACGACTGGATCCTTGACTCCGGCGCATCCTCTCATCTGACCTCCGATCTTACGAACATCCAAAACCCAGTCGCATACAATGGAATGGACTCGGTATCCATCGCAAACGGATCAACTCTTCCCATTCAGCACTCGGGTCAGGGGATCTTACCTTTACCCGAGTCCAACCGTAAGCTTCTTCTTCGCAACATACGTCACGTACCTTCCCTCTCACATAATCTGATTTCTGTTTCAAATTTGGCCGTTGACAATAATCTTTCTATCTCTTTTAATGCTAACAATTTCACCATTAAGGATTGTCAGGACAACAGGATTCTTCTGCAAGGTCCCAAGCACAATGGTCTTTATCAAATCAAAGCTCCTACGTGCAATAGACCGATTGCGCTGTGTTCTACTAGGTCGTTCAACTACACTTGGCACAACAGGCTCAGGCATCCTAGTACGGGAACCATCCGTCATCTTGCAGCATTCATCCCGGAGATCTCCAATCGTTCCACGGATTTGTGCGTAGCATGCAATCTCTCCCGAAGCCACAAGCTACCTTTTAATACTAGCAGCTCTATATGTAATAAACCGTTCGAACTCATTCATTCGGACGTCTGGGGTCCAGCCCCCGTTTCTTCTACGACTGGTTTTACTTACTATGTGATTTTCATAGACGATTTTTCTCGCTTTACTTGGTTGTATCTCTTGCATAATAAGAATGATGTTCTTGGAAAGTTTATGCATTTTCATAACATTATTAAAAACAAATACAATACTATGATTCAAACCCTTCGGTCTGATGGCGGCGGCGAGTACCAAAATAATGCATTCCATAATTACTGCTCTCAACATGGCATCACACAGCAATTCAGCTGTCCATACACACCCGAGCAAAACGGCACAGCGGAGAGGAAACATCGGCATCTTTTGGAGGTCACTCGAACTCTTGCACAGGCGGCCAATCTCCCCAACTCCCTCTGGGCCGAAATCATTTCTACAGCTAACTACTTGATCAATCGACTACCGTCCGTCTCCATCAACAACTCAACCCCATACTCTAAACTTCATGGTAAACCCGCAACTTACACGCATCTCCGCACCATAGGATGTCTCTGCTTTCCGTGGACTAAACCTCATGCAGCCAACAAGTTCTCAAATCGCTCCCTCGAATGCATTCTCGTGGGATACTCCTCTCAACACAAAGGATACCGGTGTCTAGGAGTGCACAACAACAAACTCTACATATCCCGTCATGTGGTGTTCTATGAGAATGTCTTTCCCCATCTACAAAAACAGGAGCAGATTTCTACAAGCAACTCTCCTAACTTCTCGTCTCCACTGCTCCTAGTCCCCACATCCACCATTTCTAATTCCAAGTCTTCTTCTCAGGTAACACCTACGTTCGGCTACAACAATGAGTCTCCACCCGCTACCACAGCAGTCAGTTCTCCTCCTTCTCAACGACCCGGCATCTCACTCCCTCTCCTGCCTCAAGGACATCCAATGCAGACTAGGCTACGCTCGGGCATCTCTAAACCAAAGGTCATTTTTGATCTATCCGCAATCGAAACTGCCCATCAGATTCCCAAAAGTTATACGGAAGCTGCCCGACATCCAAAATGGCGCGAAGCAATGTCCAGCGAATACACCGCCTTACAACAACAACATACCTGGTCCTTGGTTCCGGCTCCTCCTAGCAAACCGGTAATTGGCAGCAAATGGACATTCAAACTCAAACTCCATCCTAACGGCGACATTGACCGATACAAGGCCAGACTTGTCGCACTCGGCTGTTCTCAACAGTTCGGCATCAACTTCACAGAGACATTTAGCCCTGTGGCCAAAATGGTCACGATCCGACTTCTTCTCACCGTAGCTCTCCATCATGACTGGCCTGTTCACCAGTTAGATGTTTCGAACGCTTTTCTTCATGGCGAGCTGACCGACGAAATCTACATGAAACAGCCGAAGGGATTCGAAGATCATCAAAACCCTCAACACGTCTGCAAACTCCACAAATCCATCTACGGACTCAAGCAATCTCCGCGAAATTGGTTCACCAAAATCACCAAATTTCTACATTCCATCGGATTCGTCTTCAGCAAGGCAGATCCCTCTCTCCTATTGTTTACCAAAAACAACACGCGTATATTCATCCTAATCTACGTCGATGACATCCTCATCACTGGAAATAACGTCACAGTCATTCGCTCCACGCTTGATCAACTGCAATCTATGTTCCAGCTCAAGCAGCTCGGTGCCGTCTCACTGTTCCTTGGCATTCAGGTGATCAAAACTACACAAGGTTATTTTCTAGATCAGTCACACTATGCAACCGAACTTCTTTCCCATGCAGGTTTTCTCAACTGCAAACCATCCACCACTCCCGCACTCACGAAAAGATCCGGTGATCTGGACGAACGGCCCTACCCCGATCCCCAGCTTTTCCGTCAACTAGCAGGATCGCTTCAGTATCTATCCATCACACGACCCGACATCGCGTTTGCTACAAACGCGGTTTGCCAACAGATGCATCACCCGCGGAACTGTGATTTTCACGCTCTTAAGCGTCTCCTTCGGTACATCAAAGGCACAATAGACTTCGGTTTACCTATCACAAAAGGTGAACTCCGCCTCAATACCTATGTCGACGCAGATTGGGCCGCAGACCCTACAGACCGAAAATCAATATCAGGATTCTGCACATTCCTCGGTCACAATCTCATCTCTTGGTCAGTTAAAAAGCAAACAACAGTCGCCCGCTCCTCGACCGAAGCAGAATACAGGTCACTTTCAGCGGCAACTTCAGACGTGCTCTGGCTTCGTCGGTTGGCAGCTGAATTCGGCATCTCCTCCACCGGACCCACTGCCATCTTCTGCGACAACACCTCAGCCATCGCCCTTGCACATAATCCGGTATTTCATGCTCGCACGAAACACATTGAGATCGACTACCACTTCATTAGCGAGCACATCAAGCAAGGTGCAATTCAAATTGAGCACATCTCCACCAACGATCAAATCGCGGATATTCTAACCAAATCACTATCTACAACTCAATTTACTACTTTACGATCCAAATTAACCATTCACTCAAGGAATGCTTAATTTGAAAGGGGATATTAAAGCACTAAACTGTACTTCAGCACTTGTCCTTAATTGTAATTAACTTCTGTAATTGTCTATATATATGCTCTCTCCTGTACGCCAAAGGCAGAATACATACAATTTCTATTTTCCTGTGTCTCTCTGTTTTTCCCACCTTCTTCCTATTTCAAGAATTCATCAAAATAAAAAGGATGTTACACGCCCTTAAGAGATCCTAAAGCTTACTAAAAATACTACATTTGAAGTAAAACCTAAGAGCCAACGGATTATGACTATTACAATTAATAAACAAAGGAAAGAAAAAGAAAACTAACAAAAGAACAAGTTGGGGCGATAAACAGTAGGAAAAAGTATATTCACATACTATAGGAGGCAGAAGAACAAACCAACCAACATGTAGGAAGAGATTAGAAAAAGGAACCTGCAATAAATGAAAGAAACAAAATCCACCAAGCTACAAGCAGAGCCAACAAGGAGCCCTCCTCAATGATGACAACAACAATAGGCCATGCAACCCTAGAAAAAAAAGACAAACAACAATCCCCAAAGAAACACAGCAATTCAAGCAGGATCATAAAATCATCACAGTACCAGAGCAACCAACATAGGCCCAAAACACCCACCACAAGGTAACCAAGAAAACATTGAGAAAACAAACATCATCCCTCATAATTTTTATATTATTGATCATATTCAATAATTAGGGGTGTAAATAAATGACCTGATTCATCAATCTAACCGAAACCTAACTTGTAAAATCCAAATTCGGGTTGGCCTGTTTAATAAATATGTCTGATTCATGTTAACTTTTCCAACCAATTTAACCAGATCAAATCAGGTTGACCCAAGAACTCATTTTTGGGCTGAAAATAACATTTTTAATATATTTTTTCCATATTTTTTTTATATTCAGGTATAATCTTCTTGTTTTAAATCAAATATCATAAACATATAATTTTAATATTATTGATCATAATCAATAATTAGAGATGCTAATAAATGACCTGACTCGTCAATGTGACCCAAACCCAATCCATAAAATCAAAAAGAAGGTTGACCTGTTTAATTAGCAGATTGGATTCATGTTGGTTTTTCTGACATGTTTAACCAATCGATTCAAGTTGAGCCACAAATTCATCTTTTGGTTGAAAATGACTTGTTTAATCTTTTTTTAATTATTTTTCATATGTACGAATATTTTTCTATTTTTAATTAAATATCTTAAATTTTATAATTCATAAATTTAATATTTTTAATCAAAATGGTATAACTGGTCAGGTTTGAATCATTCGGATTATTAGTAAGTCGGATTAGAATTGATGTTTTAGGTTGGCCCCAAACTCAACTCGTCAACCCAATTCTCTTCATCAATTATCAGAAAAAAAAAAAAGAAGAATAGAATGGTTATCTAAGTAAAATTCATTTTTCCACGGTAGTATTATAATTGCCCCGGGGCTGATGGCACTCTTATGAATGCACACGAATGGCTATAGTTGTCACATATCAAAGATAAACATGCCAAATATACATCATCCTCGATTAAATTACTCAAAAACCTGTGAGCCACATAACACGTCAAGTTAGCACTAAAGGTTTCTTAATACTACTTTTTAATGTAATTTTCTGATTCATAAGTGGAACAAGCCAAATGCGTAGAGTTCAGGATGCTCAAAACTAAGGAAGCCCCAACAAAGACAATACAATAAGTAATGGCACTCAACTCCTCTTGATCTATTAGCCGAGAATTTTCACTATCAACCTCCTATTCCGAGTTCGAATCCCCTCTACTGCGGTATTAATTATCTATGCGGACTCCGAACGACGTCCGGAGACAACCGAAAGTGCGCTACATCACCCGTGTTCAGTACTGTGGTTCGGTACTATTGACGTGTCACATTTTGATTGGTCTCCGGATGGCGTTCTGCGTCTAATATCCGCACATAATAATTTCTCCTACTACGGCCTAGCCTCTTCAGTGGGACAAAGCAAGTATGAGCCCGATGTGAATGGGTGACCTCGCTGGGTTCCACTGAAATATTAGTTATGCTATCAAACACTACCTTTGAAGTGACAAAATCTTAAATTTAAATTTTAAATGTATAATAGCTATATAAATTTATCTTAATTGATCTAAATGTTCTATAAAAAAAAATAGGGAAATTTACATACATACCACTTTATAACATCCTATTTACATATCTAACACCTAAAACTTTAATATTACATGCATACCACTTTATCTTATTTTAATATCAAATATACCACTTATATTTCTTTCCTTCCACTCATATATTTCATTTCTACCACTCAAATTTGATATGAAAATGAACTATGGGTGGTATATATGTAATATTAAAGTTTTAGGTGTTAAATATGTAAATAGAATAGTATTAAGTGGTATGTATGTAAATCTCCCAAAAAAATAATGGCAAAAGTTGTCGCCATGTAAGATAGTTTGTTTCAGAAGACCTGGCTGAATTCCAGGTGTTCTCATGGTTTCGGAAAAGACGGGAAGCACGAAAAGCACTGCATTTTATTCGGAGATATGACAAATACTCTGAACTTGTTATAAGCTGGATCAACATCTTGATTGCATATCACCAAGAAATGTAGCTATCATAGTCGATAAAAATTAAATTTTTATAATTATTATGGAGTGGGTTTATATGAGAGAGTCAAACAAGATTGGAATTAAAAAATTTAAACAGAATAATATCTGTCGTCACTTGAAAGCAAATCAAATTGTATATTTGCAGTGCATGTTGACTTCTTTTTGATATGGTCAAGATCAGAAACTACACACATGCTTGAGAGGTTAAAAAAATCTACTAACTTGATTTGATTCCTGAACATATGAAAGTTGAGGCAACAAAGATGTGATAGGACAAGAAGCTGGGAAGTGATTACCAGAACATCCCATTAAAGTTTGAAAAAGCTAAAGTGAAGTTCAAAAGGGCTTTTAACAATGGGGAGAAGAAAGGAAGGATTCAACAATTAACAAAACGCTGTGAAATTTGAAATGCCCAAATTATCGTCTTGCCCACTTCCCCTTTGTTTACTGAAAGTCTTATCTTCTTAATTTTACTGTACATCTTCTTCGGGCTTCAGCGGTAGAGCAACAACTCCCTATGTGGCTCCAACACCAAGGAAATCAATGAAGGGCAAGCTCATCTTCTCCCTGTCATTGTCGCCCTCTTCAAGGATAAAGGCATTGCCTTTCTTATGGATCACTGATCCAGTTGCTGAAGCTTCAGAATTTGTATCAGAGTAGCCGGAGTGATCGGTACCTGGTACTAAAACCAGGGGTTGAACATGATCAAAGTAACTTTCAGAATCAAATGGCCTCTGAGAACATCCATATCCTCCAGTCGCAACTTTTTTATCAGATCCTGAAATGAGGATTTAATGAAGAAGGTCAACCATAGAAGCAAAGCAAGGAACTTTTTTAAGTTTCAGAAAAGAGGGAGGATCATACCAGTTAGATACTGGAATTGCTGGGGTTTCTTTTGATGAATATGTCTGGTGAAGAATCCATGACCGGGAAAGCTTCTGTACGGAGATGAGTTGAGGGAGAGGTCAGTGCCGGTGGACAAAGACTCATCTCTATTGCTGGAGATGGTGGATTCTACAATGCAAGCATTGTTGCAGTAGTTCACCTGCAGGCCCTTATCAAATGCAATAGCTGAAGAAGAAGAAATGGAGTTTGAGGGCTTTCTCCTTCTATGTGCGTTGGAAAGCTCCCTGTGCCTCCTTGCTATGATCACATGCCAGTGATTCTTCACAGCATTATCAGTTCTCCCTGGGAAAAACCTGGCTATGAGAGCCCATTTGTTTCCATACAGTCGGTGAGCTGAGAGAAGCCTTTCCTCTTCCTCCTCCGTGAAGGCCTTCTTGTTAATTCTTGGGTCCAACTGGTTGAACCATCGCAGCCTGCAGCTCTTCCCTGCGACCATGTTGATCGAATAGAAGAATAGAAGCGTAGAGAAAATGTTAAGAAACTTTTCAAGCCTTACTCTGCTAAAGAAGTTTTTCAAACAATGTAGCAGACAAAAAAGGGAAATAGAAACGGTAACTCTCATAAAAGAAATGTTTTTACCTGATCTTCCTTCAAGATTTTCAGCAATAAGATTCCAGTTCTGTGGACCATATTGGGCAACAAGCTCCCTAAGTTTGGCATCCTCCGCTGGCCTCCAATGGCCTCTAGCGCAGAGCTTGGACTGCCCGCTTTCATGTTCTCCTTCAAGTTCTTCACTCTGCCCATTCTTCTCACTTCCATAAGAACCTGATCCACCACTCAAACCCTCAAGTCCCCAACCGGGAAGAACCAGCTGCTGTTGCTGTTCCAGTGGGAAGCCAGTCTCATTCACCTTCCCATCTCCCTCTGATGGAAACAGAGGAGACGGGGGTGGAGGAGAGAACTCCATGGCTTTCAATCCTACTTTTCACGAAAAAAAAAAAAGATCTTTATTGAATCTTACAACAAAAGGAAGGAGCTTTCGACCTTCTCCCAAATGGTTTCTCAGGGAACTACCATCCAAATACTCCGGCCATGGAAAATTTTTTTTCTTCCTAGTTGCTTTGGTCTTCGAAAAACTTTAAGCTAAAACAGAGCATTCAGAGTAGATCAAGACGAGTAGTGGAGATGAAAGGGGTTAAGACTTAAGAGAACCCAAGTTGGTCTCGGGAAACAGAAGAACAAGAGAAAAACAGCCTCGGTGGAAACGAAACCTCCATGATTATCTCTCCTCTCCCTCTCTCTCTCTCTCTCTCTCTCTCTGCCTCGCTTACTTTGAGACTGATTGCTTTGCCCCTGAGAGCATTGGGGATCGCATGCAGAGGATCAAGGAAAACCGCTCGTGTGGTTTGTGGGCGGCCTCCCCTCTCTTTATAATAACAGGGCTATTCGTCTCGTCTCGCTGCCCTGTACAAAACAACCATGAAATTGTCATTTTGCACTTTTTTTCCTTTTTATAAATTTAATTTACACATCATAAAAAATCAATAATTAATAGATTATAATTATTTTATTTCCCTATACTGTTTCGTTACCGCTAGGACTATAAAAATCGGGTCACGGGTGAAGTTCGGGTCCAATCCGAAACTGACCTGACATTGTTTGACCCGACACGAATCTGACTCACTTTTTTGCAAACGGGTCGATTTTCCAGACCCCAACCCGACCCGCTTCATGTATGTTTCACTAAAGTTTTTTTATTTAATTCAATTTATTTAAATCTAAATCAAATTAAGGTAATATATACTTCAATCAATTTAAAATAAATCAAGCTTAATTTAATTTGGGCAACAAAGTTTATTATTTTAAAGAAATAACATTTTACTTATTTCATAATAATATTTTAAAACCCTACTAAATTAATTAAAACCTAGTCAAACCGGCTTGATTTCGGATTTTCGGGTCAACCTGAATCTGATCCAGTTTTACAAATGGGTCAAAATCTCTTACCCGAACCCGCCCCGAACTTAAAATTTTTTGGTCAAATTCAGGTTGGGTCAAATATTGACACTCCTAATTACCGTATTACGATAATCTGGAAAGAAATTTTGAAATTATTTCGAAATGAAGATTTGAAATTGCTTTGTAAAATTACCCCGGAATGAATAATAATAATAAAAAAAATCGTTCAAGCTGAATTTTCAAATTTATTTGCAAAATAAAATTTAAAAATATAATATTTTTTTAAGAATAAAATAAAACCAAAGCTAAGAAAGGAAATATTGAACTTCCTGTTTTCAAGTGCTGGACTATGATGGCCTTCAATGAATCTGAGTGCATGATGACTTACTCATCAATGCAATGGGCCTATGAATATAACTGCAATGTTTCGTGTACTTGAGATATAATTTCTATCACTGAGACCTCCATACTTTTTTTATTTTTTATTTTTAAAATAATGTTACCGGCAGCTCTATTGCTTTTATAAGGCATTCATTGCAAATAGGCTTATAAATGTTTACAGCAAAAATAAAATTAAGGGGTTAGTGTACAGAGTTGGAAAGCACGTTGAGACAGGCTGAAGCCATATAGGCTAGTATCCAATTTGATTCGAGCTTTTTTTTTTTTTTCAAAATTTAAAAAAAAATTGATTTCATTTATGCCCCATTAAATTTATTTTTTTAATATTCATCTTCAAAATGATTTTTAAGTCTATTCAAACAAATTTCTTAATTTCAAAATTTATATATTGATGAAGTTTTTAGCATAATTTTATGGTCTTGTATTTGATATAAATTTTTTTTTAAAAAAAATAAGGATCAAAATGATTCTCTGACAATTTACAAAAGACTAAAATGATCGCTAATTATTTAAAAGTCCTATTTTAATTTCGTAACTTTTTTTTTTTTGGAACAGTGTATCTATCTGCTACCACCCCAGAAAGAGCGTTTAGCGGCGTAACTAATCTTTGGCTGACCTAGAAGAGGCATCAACCTCAAAAACCTCTTGGCCCGCACTTGATTGGGCCCCACTTAAGAGAGGCTGCCACTCGAGCGGAATCGAGCACGGGTGAATTAATGTAGTTAGATTTTTATTTTTTTGATATAACTCATATAGGGGCCTACGCAACAACAACAACAACATCAAGCCTTTATCCCACTACGTGGGGTCAGCTACATGAATCTTTTTTCTCCATTGTATCCTATTAAAGGTCAAATTCTAGTTTAAATCTAATAAAGAAAGGTCATTCCTAATATTTTCTAACCAAATCTTTTTAGGTCTGTCTCTACCTTTCTTAACATAAGTCAAATTTAATACATCTACTCTCCTAACCGGCTCATTGGAAGGCCGCCGTTTTATATGACCAAACCATCTAAGACGACTCTCTCTAATCTTATCTTCTATTGGAGCTACTCCAACCTTTTCACGTATATGCTTTAATGAATCAAAATCTTTAATACAATAATTAAAGATTAATATGTTGTTAAAAAAAAAAAGAGAGAAAGTGGAACGAATCTTTGGCCTGTTCAGATTAGTTGGAGTGGGGCCAACCCACATTCTAATTTGGTGCAACTCAAAGACTAATGAGACATTTTTTTACATAAAACCACCAATATTAAGGTTGGGCTGGCACTTTGCCAGTGGCCAATCGGTGATTTCTTAGTGGTATTTTTCTCAACGATCACGCGCCGCACGTGAAACTGGAGCTTACAAACACATTTAGTCAAAACCTCATGCTTTTAACTAATTTGTTTACGAAATTTTTTATGTATTATAACTTTTAACAAATATTTAAAAAATATTATGTGTACAGCTCTCTGATTTGATGATTATATGTAATTCATTGTGGTTTTTTTTTTCTTTCTGATTTAAAAAAGGAGTAATTTATATAAATTATATATTTTTTTTAAATTATTAGAAAAAATAAAATCATCAAATTTATAAGAAAAAATACAAGTAGATGAGAATGTAAAAATTATTGATTTTTATTTTAATTAATTAATCAATTGAATGAGAGCAAGAAGTCAAATTAGATATTTTTTTATAAGAACTGGGTATAATTATAAATTGAGGGCGTTTAAGATCAATATTTGGCCACGCTTACTCTAATATGAGTATGTGACTTCTTCCCTTTGTGCAGCCGAGCTTCTAAATATGCTAAAGGATGATATTCTATATTTGATAATAGCTTAAGTATCAAATAACTTTCTTTCCTATAAAAATTTTACCTAAAGCCTATAAATGTGACTCCAAATAAGGAGTAATTATTACGTCCGGACAAAAAACGGGTAATCCGGACGTATACCGAGCAATACCGAGTACTTAATACCGAATTTCAGGTGATGTGGCGCGTGATTATTGCTCTCTGGACACATCGGTGGCCTGACATAATAATTGCTCCCAAATAAGAGGGTTGAGGTTAGTAATTTTTTTTAATGACTAAGAATCTCTTTGAAACAGCTATAATTTTTTTCAAATATTTTTTTAAATTATTATGGGAAGAATAATTTTTTTAAAAGCTTTTGTATAAAAGAACTTCGTAGCACATAAATTTTATAAAAGTAGGAGCTAAATAGAAACTCCAATTACGATTCAAATAGATCCTAATTAAATCATTTACTAAATAAGAAGATGATTAATGTTTCATTTGAGATTGTTTTCTAAAACATTTTAATGGTACAAAAATTTCTTGAATTGAGAAATTTTGAACCAAAAAATTGTTTTAGAAAGTAGTAAGAAAGTTGTTCCAAACGAAGACTAAAAAATACCCTTCTCCTTCCTCATTCTTCCTATACTATATTTCATAACAATAGATTTAATAGCCAATCCAACTCTCTAATTCCAATTGATTATCAAAATGGATATTTAATGATCCAAGGAGCAGCTACCTCATATATTCATGTAAGAATATACTTTAATTCATATATTGCAACAAAACATAGAACAATTTGAACACACAAAATTAACTTTGGGCCTCACCAAATAGGCTTTATACCTCACTTTCCTTATATTTACGTGCATTATATTTCTTCTTCTTCTTCTTTTTTGAACCGGGCAATCTACCCGTTGCCATCGTGATTTGCGGCATAACTAATCGCTCGGCGAGCCTATGAGCAACCAGCCCCACAGGTGCAGAACCTATAGTTATTTTCTTTTTTGTTCGAATGAAAGAAGTTGTTGGCTATGAAATGGTTAAATATCTTTTAAAGATAAGAAATTGATCCATTTGTCCTAAAAAATGACTCACAATTGCAATAAGAAAATTCAATAGCTATTACGTAAGATTTACCAGATTAATGATGATGACTAAAGAGTTTATGATGAACGGTAAAGTTTGAAGTGACTCATAAAAAGCTTTTCAGAGGTCCATTAAGCTAGCAATCAAAGAGCGATGTAATTAAATATCTTTTTGGGTTTTTTAATGAAGATACATAAATTGACTCATAGGAATCTGTAAATCTAGGTTTCGTTTGGGATGACTTTTGGTCATTATTTTTTTGCCGCTTTTACAAAATTTTGCACTAAAAAATTGTTATAAAAATAGTAAGAAAACTGTTCCAAATAAAACATTGGCATTGAGTCTCGTAAAAATAACTAAATCTTATTAATTCTCTTTCAAATTTATATGTGATACATCCTAAAAAGTTTATCTTGATTAGTCACGAATTTTGAGGAAAATCAAGTAAAAAACTTTCAAAATTAAATATGGGATCATCCAAACTCTGATTTCAACAAACGTATAGTCGAACTGAACGTCTCGGAAATGCAAACCCAATGACACCAAATTCAACTCAATCCGAGCTCAAATGGGTCCAAATCAAGAACCCAAAGGGCTGTTGTAAGGTTTGAACCACAATTTAGTTTACAAAATGGTTTCCAAACGTCACATGCTTATAATAAAATCAAGCGGCACGACAAAAAAAAAAAAAAAAACCAATGAACCCAAGATCCCTGAACTCCGACTTCATCAAGACCTTCAAATGTCTAACAAACGGTCCACGATCAAGGGATTCAACATCGGCCGTCCATCAAAATCACTTCCCATTTACCCTTCATCATCTTCCTATTGACATGCCATGCCATTCTACGAAATCTATAAATAGACACATCCTTCCTCTTGAAAAGGGACCCCAAGAAAGAGAGCAAGAGAGAGATCGGAGATCGCTCTTTCCCTTAGCTTCTCCTCGACCATCGACCGGAGTTCCGCCGAACCACCACCTGAGGCCCGGAGTTATGCCAGATTACCACCTAGGCTCGGAGTTCTGCGGGACCACCATCTGATGTCCGGAGTTCTGACGAACCACCACCTGAGACCCGGAGTTCTTCCGGACCACCACTTGAGGCTCGGACTTCTACCGGACCACCACCTGAGGCTCGGAGTTTTGTCGGACCACCACCTGAGGTCCGGACTTCTGCCGGACCACCACATGAGGCCCACTCATGCCAGACCAACACCTGAGGCCCGAACATCTGCCGGACCACCACTTGAGGTTCAGACTTCTGCCATACCACGACTGAGGCCTGAAATTTTGACCGGACCACCACCTAATCCCCGGACTTATCCCAAACCACCACCAGAGGCTCGAACTTCTGTCATACCACCACCTGAGGCCTGGACTTCGGCCGAATAATCACTTGACACCTGAAATCCCACCGTACCACCACCTGACACCATGAGTTCTAATGTACCACCACCTGACACCATGAGTTCTAATGTACCACCACCTGACACCCGGACTTCCGCTTACCACCATCTGACACCGGACTTCCACCGGACAACCGCCCGATGTTGAAGTTCTGCCAAACCACCGCCATGCTACCAACTTATGTCCAAATTTCAAAGTAGCACGGGAGTACTTCTACTAGTCCACCATGTGACTTTGGACTTTCATCCTCATTTGTCACTAGATTTCAACAATACAGTTTGTATTTGTAATATGATCACCCTTAAGAACGAGTCAGCCCACTATAATCTACTCGAATTTTGGTGGAATCATTTTCATCTCGGCCAGGCCTCGTGGTTTTTCACCTTTCCAGGGTTTTCCACATAAAAAAAAAAAACTTGAGTTCTTTGTGTGTGAGCTGTATATACGTACAATGTTAAAACGTAGGATTGTAACTCGATCGCCATGAATACTCTAGCCTGCAACGATATGTATGTTTTACTCGAATAACATATTTCTAATAAAAATTAGATCAACTTCTACGATAAAATTATAAATAATATACATTTCATTTTATATGAATGTAAAATTTTACTAAAAATACACTTAACAATGGCATCTTAACGGGCATATTCATCCAGCCGATAAATCTATTAGAACTATATATAAAAATAACTTCCAAAGTGAAGAAAGTAAAAAAAATATATATTTTGAACATCAATAAATAATGATAAGTATAAGCATTTCAGCATATATATATATATATATATATATATATATATATATATATATATATATATATATATATATATAGCTTCTTTTTGATACCCTTAATAATTTTTCTTGATATATAAGATGGATTTACTTAGTGCTCAAAAGCAAGAATCACATCGATCTTTAATCTCCTAATGTATGCCACCACTGACTCGAGCGGGCTTTGTCAATGTGTTCTCATGCCCTCCTTATATGGACCAAAAATTTATTTAATATTTTTAGATAAAATTTGAACTTGATTTTTCAGGATTGGCGGCCTCTAACTTAAGATTATTTTCATATTTAGCTTTTTAAAATGGTTATTATAAAACTCAATTTATATTTTATTTGTCACTAATCAAATTCTCGATTAATTCATTCAAATTTGCTTTTCTAAGATGGTGGCCAAAAAGTCCGTAATAGCCCGTGGACTGTATGATTTTTTGGTAAGTTTTGATTTGAGTCTAATTTTATTTGAGTTTTGATCATATGGATTAATTTGATTTATATTGATTTTGGGCCGGAATCTTTAAGAGAATTATCTGGGACGACATTTTTTTAAGGTGAGTAGATTGTAATACTATGTATTTTAACTGAGTTAAATAAATTTTTTCAGACGTTATTATAAGCCTAAACCAGAAATTGTCTTCACCATAACATATATATTGTAATGCTCTAATTATACTAATTTTTTCATAATTTTTTAGCTTTGGTGTAAGTCCTTAAGAAATCGACATCAGTTAGTGCACGTAAAAATTTCAGGACTGTTAGGTGTTCAGTTCATGAACCGAGTTTTTAAATAAATTGAGCTATTTAATAGATATTTTTCTATAATTTTTAAAACCCAATAAATTTAAATGAATTTTAACTAAAAAATTGATTATATTATATAATTCTATAATATAATATTATTATTTTAATATAAATATCGTAAGCCGCTAAAGTTTTTAAAAACAAAAATCCTTTTCTCCTCTCAAATTCGGCTAACAGATTAATTGTTTCAAAAATTATAGAGAATTGTGAGGAGAGAAAAAAAAAAGTTAGATTTGAAGGTTATGGAGAAATAGTTTCGTTAGTTGAGCCTGTGGGAAAATTTGTTCGCGCGCTTCCCTGTAATGAATCATTACCCTATTTTTGATTTCAACAATTTAATGTTTTTGATAGTTTTATATTCAAATTTGTATTTCCGTTACCGAAAAATAAGTATAATTTTGTATTGGTAAAATTTTTATCATGTAAATTTTTATATTTTATAAAGATTGAGATTATAAAAATTTTGAGTATATTTTGAAAATTTCTTGGCATGAGATTTTGAAAAGGTAGCGATTATTACATATTCAAAAATTTATTTTGATATATAAAAATAGTGTTTTAATTCAATTAAAGCTTTAGAATATTGTTTTATATAATTCTGATAATTTGATTAATTTATAAAATTGTGAATTTTTGCTCAATAGAGTTTTCTGTTGTATACCGTTAAAACATTTTGATACTTTCTGAATTAAGCTCAATTATATTTTATTTATTTCAACACTTTGAAAATGAATGTGAGTATATAATTGAGTAATAATTTGTCGCTATTATTATTATAGTATTATGATAGTGATGTGTGTGTGAGGAAAAACAAGTAAAGACTGATTATTCACTAATGTTGGCTGAAGACTTGTTAACCTGTACAGGATGATGGACCGACGGGTTTTTCTTTAAATATGTGATTTGGTGTTATCTTCAACTTGTCACGTGATATAATGATTGTGAGTTATAAGGAGATGATTAAAGTGATGATGGGCAAAGAGTGACGACTCTATTTATTGAGTTAACAGTTTATTGATATTGATACTATATTGGAAAAATACTGATTAAGTTAGAACTTCTTATTTGTTTAGTGTGACATATCAAGCATGTGATTAAGACATTGATTTGATATTAATATAAAATAATTGAAAAACATATACTATACAAAGTTATATGATTTTATTATATTGCTATGATTTCAACGGGTTTTATCGATGCTTTGGTTTTACCACTTTGGATTAGTAGTACTTATATGATGACTTCTTTATTGATTTGACACATGTACTAGTTTATTGGCTTATGTAGCATATTATTTTACTGTTTATAGATTCTACTCCTACTACATGCATGTGAGCTTTACTATTTCTGCATAGGTTCACGATCATATAAATATATATATTAATGTTATGATTTGACTGCTAACATGTATATTACTTTTTTATCATGCATTGAGTTCATCTGTACGTTTTGATGACCTGCTGAGTTTCTTAGCTCATTATATGTAGTTAAATGATTTCATGCTAAGACAAGAGAGCAGGATTGTGAGACTAATCAGTATCCTTCAAGTTCAGGTTCCTATTTTTTATTTTAGTTTTTTATTTTATACTTAAAATAAAGTAACTGTGATATGATTGTATAGTCCTGAATAGCATACATGATTTTTGGGAAATGAATATATATAAAAAATTAATGTTTTGATCAGTAGTTATATTTAGTTTTTATTGATGGAATTAAATAACTCTGGTTGTTGTTATTAAAATATAAAAAGAACAGTTCTTCTAAATTAGATTTTTGGGTGTCACAAAATTTGGCTTCATTAAATTTGAATTTACTATCTACTGTGTCTAATCACTATATAAGAAGATGTAATAATAGACTATTGTAATAAACAAGCAAAGAGAGCAGCTGGAGCAACAACATCTCTTTCTCCATGTACAACCATCATCCTTGCAGTAGGTGATTGTATTTTCTCTTGGCTTGACAATATGATAGCTTTGTCCATATCTTTAATTTTATATTAACTATAATTCTTCATGTTTCTATTTTAAAGTTTATTGGATTATTTGATTTTTTTTTTTTTTTTGAAGCGGCGAGCATAGGCTTAATCTAAATCACTTAAATATTAGTATTTTTTGTAATTTTTTTAAATCTTTTTTGTAGTTATTTTATGATTAATCTTAATTTACTCTAGGTTTTGGGCACTCTATTTTATAAAAATGTTCAGGATAATATAAATGTACTCCAAATATCAATTAGCTATGTCTGCATGCATCTCATCTACTGATGTTATATCTTTTCCATCTGCTCAGTTGATCAGACATAGGTGGTTGAACTATCCTTAAAGATCTGTGAGCTAAACCCATACATTCTAGATCCCATTTAGTTCACCAGAAATTTCTTAGCCTAAGATAAAGCAAGAATATTATTTTGATTTGGAAGCATCAATCTAAAAATTAGGAAAACACTTTAACATTATATTACATGGAATATAATAAACATTTTTTTATAATTTATTTATGTATTATAAGAGATAATGTTTCCATTCTGGCTTATGTGTAGTGTAAGATAGAGCCTTAGTGATGGAGCCATCCTTCTCATATAAATGATTTTCAAAAAAAATTTTGCTTGTAGCTCTTTGAGCATTAACGAGTTACTGATCCTTAAAGGACTTGTAATTCGTCTTTGATATATTAACATATAAGCTTTTCTATAAATTTTATCAAAAAAAAAAAAAATGTTGCGCTTCAATACTTGTTAGTCTTCATTTGGGACGACTTTTTTACTATTTCTTACAGTAACTTTCAAGTACACAAATATTAACATTTGTACTAGGAAGTTGTACGTTTTAAGTAGCAAGAAAGTCGTCCCAAACAAAATCTTAATTAGCGGATTGCAAGTATCAGTGTGGCTCGAATCAGACTAGTGTTGTTTGGCAAGGCACTTTACTAACTGGCAACTGCTATACCTTTTCTTAGTTAATGGACATGTTTAATCGAGCATACCATTGAATCTTCATGTATGAACATAAGATACTCAGTTCCAGGATTGATCTTCCAATCTCTCTATCAACAACTAAAAATGATAAAAATAGTAACAACATCATAGTGAAGCATTGGAAAAAACATTTCAACACTAAGAGATGTTTGAACATAATTGACAAGAAGAAGAAATCTACTTAAGAAGAGTTAGATCAAAAGATAATTCATCAAAAGAATCAATGTATAGAACAACATCCATAATGTATTTTGACTTTGTTTGAGATAGTTTTCTAACTGCTTTCTAAATCAACTTTTTAATATAAATTTTTTTTGAATTGAAATTTTTTGTATTAAAAAACTGTTTTAAAAAACGATAAGAAGGCTATCACAAACAAAACCTTTGTTATACTTCATTAAGCTAAAGCATGATTTTGTCATGTCTTTATAATCACTTCTCCAGTCATAAACATTAAGAGAATATCCAAGAGAGCTGCAGCGTGGCCGTTGTTTTGTAAACCTAGAAAACTCAGTTATCTATGTAAAGATGCCATACACATACAGGAGCATCCAAAATGGTTTATCAAAGCCATGCAGCAAGATCGAGAAATAGAATACAGAAGAAATGTCCTAATCCAAGAGAGGTTTAGGCGCTGAAGACCAGGAGCTGAGTTCCTCACTACAGCAGCATACTGTGTAGGGAAGTCGTTAAGGCAAGTAGTTCTGGTTCCATTGCAGTGAGCTGCAGCGTGGCCCTCCATTTATTTACTGATGAATTATTGTAGAGAACGTTATTTATGAACATTGCTGTAGATTGCTAATATATAGTTGTTTTCTTTTTTGTGGGGGAAGAAGATTGCAGATAGTAAAAAAGCTCAGAAGGCAGAGCGACCAGCTGTTTTCGATGCTATTTGGCGATTAATTGAGGCGGGGCCAATAAACTATCTGCATATATTGATCATAGATTACACATAGTGCTGATCTGTGGTCATGTTTCTTCTTTTGCTTGTTGGAGAGTAAGGTTTGTGACCTAATTCAAAGTATTGGGAGTAAATAAATGAAAGAGAAAAATGTATAAAAATTTTAATAAATATTTTGTTCATGTTCAACAATGGATGACTATTTGTAGTTTCTACTGATACAGTTTTTAATATGATGATGATGTTGAAGTTTTACAAGAGAAATTTAATGCTCTTTGTGCACTATATATTTCATCTCTCATCCATGAAATTTTAATTACTGCTCTTTCATGATCAAGATTTAGGGAACTAAAGTTATATTTAAAATATCATTAATATTCTTGATGAAACAACTCATAAACATTGTTGATATGTTCTCAAAAATCATCTTGATCGGGTGTGAATATGGAGGAATATTTAGATTTAAAACTTCAAGACATTAATTGGATGGTCATATGATATCCAAATTTAGCATGTTTATAATCAAATTGAGCATCTCGATCATGAGATGAATCCAACGAGGCCAAGATTGCTTAATTCTGAAATCATTAAGGCACTTAAATATTGAACGAGCTTTTTATGATCAAGAGAATCAATATGGGTTGTATGATAAAGTATTCCAGAATTTGGCTATATTTATGGGGTATGTCATTCTCAAAAATCTATAGAAAGGTCATAATCTCTACTTGAGATAGGCGGAGGAGCTGAGAGCTAGAGCTTGAACTTTGGCTTAAGATTCAATATAGCTTTGAGGCTCTAACACTACAGGAAAACAGCTCATTTCCGGCGGAATTTCCGGCGGAAATAAATTCGTTACAAATTCCGGCGGAATTTTCGGCGGATTTCCGACGGATTTTTTTTTGCAAATTTCCGGCACATTTTTTGACTGGTTTTCCGACGGATTTTTTCCGACAACATTTCCGGCGGACTTTCCGACAGATTTCCGACAGAAATTAAAAAATTAAATTATATTTTAATAACTTATTATCAAATTAAATTATAAAAATAACTTAAATTATAATTTAATTATTTAATAACAAAAAATTAAATGATTTAAATTAAAACTTAAATTATAATAATTTTTTATAATTATTTATTTTGTTAATTTAAGTTAAATAATTTAATAAATTATTGTTAAATTTAATTAACTAATTTAATAATTCATTGTAAAATTAAAATTTTTAATTTAAATAAAGGTTAACTAACTAATTAAATTAAACAGATTTTGTTAAATTAAATTTAGTAAAGTCTAAGTTTTAATTAATAAAAAAAATACTTTATCAGTTGTAGGTTAAATAAAATAAAGTCTAAACTTTAACAGGTTTTGTTTCCTGGGATAGGTGGCAGATGGCGCGAATGTAAGATGCTAGGCGCGCGAATGGGTCGCGGTTCGAACCTCGCCGAAGTCACTCAACGCAGCGGGCTCACGCGGGATCTCACACGCGGATCTCACGCCGGCGGGCTCACGCGGGATCTCACGCCGGCGGGTTCACTGCGAGGATGCTAGGCGGGCGGAATTTGGGGTGCAGCGGACAGGGGCTGGCTTTGAATATTTTTTTTTTTAATTTTCTTTACTTTCCGGCGGAAAATAAATCCGCCGTCAATATTTTTCCAGCGGAAAATCCGTCGGAAATGCGCCGGAAATGTTTTCGGCGTATTATTTTACGCCGGAAGGCCTTTTACGACGTGCGTCAAACTGGCGCAAATATTTCCGCCGGAAATCCGCCGGAAATGCTAATTTCCGACGGATTTTGGCCAATTTTCCGGCGAAAATGTCTGCCGGAAAATGACATTTTTCCTGTAGTGTAAGGATCTCAGAGCACCACCAGAGTTCAACCATTAGGCCATTGCCTGATCGTCACTGTCGAACCTTCATCGAAAGCCATTACAGTCCTGGAACAGTATTGTTTGACTATGGTCTTCCGGCTATCAATACCTATTTATGATCCTCGAATCACCATTGCTTGACTATGATCATCGGGAAATCACCGCCCTATTATGGTATTCCAGCCATCATTTCCTGACCACAATCCTTCTATCATTGTCGCCCGTTTTTAATATAGTTCTATCTAGTAGATTTTTCATAATACATTACAAATATTTGTCTGCTTTGATTTTTTCAATATGGATGTATGTTTGATAAACATGGTACTCTAAGATAACTCTTATAACATATTTTTAAATGATTTTAATTTTCATATAATTATACAAAAATAATATCTAATGACAGTAGTACATTTCCTTTGAATTTTTATAAGGGAAGATTTGACCTACACCATTCTAAGAATTTTTTTCTTTAAACCAAAAATAATTTTTATTCCAAAGGAAAAGGACATACAACCAAAGACCAAGAAAAGCCAAAAAGGAAAGACACAAAACTGAAAGAAAGCTACATTAAGCCAAAACTAGCAAAGTAAGTTGGAAAAAAAAAATTTGAAGAGCCGGACTCAGAATCAAATCCCGGTTGCCAGGCTCGGGCAGTCCATTTAGAGGAAGAATAACCTTCATCGAGAGAAACCAAATACGAAATCCATCGTCGAATACACTGGAAAAGGATCCACCAAGGTTTCCACAACAAGCCATGGCTTTCAGAGGGGTGTGCAGGAGACCTGTCTCATCATAATCCGTCAAACCACAAAAAACCAAGCAGTACCAATCTGCCAACATAATGATTGTAAATATTAAAAGAAACCACTGAATTACTTCTTTTTAGCTTTCGTTCTATGTCACTTGCCACCACTCAGGACAAAACAATTCACTTCCAAATTATACACTTAATCATCTATAGTTCCAACTTGAGTCTCAACATACCCACATTGCGAAGAAGAAGAACTATCCAACAAATTATTTTGATCCAAACACTTGCCCTTAACTTGAGCATTCAAATCTTCTGAAGAAATAAACTTAATAGGAACATTCACTAATGACATAGTAGAGAGAGTGTTATTTATAGCCAAAATCTTAGCAGTCACGCAATTATCAATAGAAGAAATCCCACCCACAGATGACACACACTCATGGTCAACTGGGACTGAAGGGGCAACATTGGAATTCATAGTTTCACCATCACTTACCTCAACATTAGAAACAAAATAACAATATGAAATACTACTAAATCAACCAAACAATTGCTAGGCTCTAAAGCCTCAACCACTCCCTCATTAATTCCACAAGAATGAGTCAAATGTAAATCATCCAACGTTGAACAGGCTAACCCTTCAACAATAGCAGCATCCTTGGTGTTGCCATTGAAATTATGTAGAGCTAAGATATCATCCACACCGATCTCCCCATTAACCCCAACCTCATTAATAAAAATAGGGTTAACTTTGGGAAAAGAATTTTCCACAGGATCACCAAGAGCCACACCCTCATTAATGCCACTAGCAGCCACATTAACTTCAACAGCATTAAGCATCTCACCAGAATTCTTCTTATTAACTGAATCAAACATTACATTAAAAGAATGACATTCACCAGGAAAATGACCAATCCATTTACATTGCACACAAAAATGGGGAAGCTCCTCCATCACAACCTGTTTGGACATAACCAAGCTTTTCAAGATCAATCCAAACTTTGTCAGAATATTTTTTTAGTAATGTCAAGCTCTACTAACACACAAACAACAAAGGGATGGGAGCCAACATAAGTCGCATGATCCACCTTTAACAGACGGCCAAATAAGGATCCAATCCGTGGAGGATGCGGGGTGAAAAAAAAAATGTAGCAGCAAGTTCGGGAAGGTAATCCAAATAGGTATGATAGGGGACTTCACACCAATGTCAAGAAGAGGAGACCATTTGGTGACCTTCATGTAACAATTGCTAACAAAATATGACCTATGAGAGAAAACTTTACTATAGTCAAGGTCATTTACCAATTAACTTAATCATTACAGAAAATTCCCCATTGAGCATAAGTGCAAAGAAAAACTTTCGAATAATGTCACCTGGATGGAAAGAAACCAACTAAAACAAACTTCAAAGGAGCCGCAAGGGTGAGCACCTAATCATCCGAAATCCAAAGGGATATTAAACCATGAAAGGGCGAATGGTTGAGATCGGGAAAAGAAGCATCAAATGAAATACAGGACAAAGCATCAACAAAAGAATGAGATTTAGTCGAATCCCCCAAAAAACCATGGTCGACCCAAGGCTTCGCCATAGCGACAACGAAACAGAGCAAAATGTAAAAAATGGAGGAGACCGGACTTCCCTAAATACACATATGCTTCCACACCATACGAGAAGAAACCCATGCAGTGGAATGACTCTGAAACGCACCGGAGAACGGCTAGGGAAAAGCCCTAGTGGAGCGAGCGAACCGTCGGGGAGCAAAGAGAGATTCCCAGGACGTACACTTAGAAATATTTTCATTCAAAGAATTTTTTTGTGAACTCATCTTATGTCAAATTTAGGAACAATCTTCGCCATGTTGTACAGCATTCATCAAGCTATTTTATGCATATTTTTATTAAATTTAAAGGGTATTGTAGATACATAAATAAGAGGTTGCTTGTTGATTTGAATTCTTTAAAAAGTTTACACGTTTTTGTACAATCAGATCTTTTGGAGTCATCTTGTATTCGTTTTGAAAATCTTCTTCACCTACTCTCAACATGTGTTAGTATTTAATGATTAGTTTTTTTTTTTTTTACTTTTTTTTTATAAATTTTAGAAATTTGGATTTCAAGATTTGAATAAGTTATCTAAAAATTTAAAAATGAAATATTTTTAATAATTACTTATATCTTTAATTTTATTTATTGCAATAAAATCTTATAAATATCAAATACCACAAATTTAAACTCATTTCTATGCATTTACTTCATCCCAAAATTGTGAGAACCTTGAGAGAGAAAGGCAATTTTTTAGATTTTTGGGCCATTTTTCCCTCTCAAGGTCAGTTGAAAAAAATTATGCAGCTCGAGTTGGACTTTGTTGAAGTCAATTTAATTGTGTGAGGAGAGAGAAGCTCTGCTAGGGTTTGTGATTTCTCCTTTGCGATTTCTGTTTTTTCGCCTTCCCGCCGCCTGAGGAGGACTCCTGTTCTGGATGTCCTCCTCCGCCTTCCCGCCGCTTCCCTCCTCTTCCACCGCTCCGATGGCCTCCCTCTCTAGGGATCTTCTTCATTGGAAGCTTCTCTTATCTTCTCAAACACCAGTCTCGCATGATTTCTCAAGTTCGCTGGTGTTGACCTCGATTTTGTCCAGACTTGGGCATGATGGACTGAGTTGACCAAGTCAACCTTTGACTTGGTCAACTGACCCATTAGGCCCATTAAGAGCCCAAATCCATTTGAAATCAATCCAACCCTTTGCATGACTCGATTCCTTCACTCCTTTGACTTATTTGACTTGGGTGACCAAGTCAATCTTTGACTTGGTCAACCCAAGTCTTAATAGGTCATTTATGACCTATTTAGAGCCCATTTAAGGCCTAATTAATGCCATAAACTCCTCCCCACCGTTTTGAATTGAAAACCACGGTCAATCCCCTCTAATTTCCCTCCTAATTCAATTTAGATTAGATCTAGGCCGTTGATCTAGAGTTTAGAGATTTAAATAGGAGAAATTAGGTCATGAGGAGGATCTTTTTTTGCTCATACTCTCTCTCGAGACCACCTGAGGTTTTGGAGATTTTGGGTGAGCACTTCCACGACTTCCCACCACCCTTCCCGACCAAATCCAGCGGCCAGAAGTTCGCCGGCGGCGAGATCCCGGCGAGACCGAGCCTTTGAACCCTTCCCCGACGAATCCCGTCCGATCCAGGCCGTTTCGGAGTTGGAGTTCAAAAGAAGACTTGTTCTAGAGGATCCCACGAGTCCAACAAGACCAAGATCTTCTGAATCCACCGCGTGGATTGAGGTATAACCCTAACCCTAGTTTAGGACACTTAGGGTTAAATAGCCACGCACACACTGCGTTTTAGAACGCGATTTTGGTCCCCCATTGATGCTCTTCATGCATACTATCAGTGTTCAAAATTTCGTGTTGTTTCATTGAGTGAATCGAGAGGACGAACCAGAATAGCATTCTAGGGCTCGGGTTTACCGTCCCTCGGATCCGGACCGTTGATCTCGCGATCAACGGTCGAGATCTGTTCCTTCCGCGGTTTGGATCGACCGCGCGCCTTCGCTCCGCGGCTCCGCTCGCCACGTGGGGAGATCTCCACCGCCCGTTTAAACCACGCGGATCCAACGGCTCCCGAGCCGTGCCGACGTGGTTAAAGATTGACCGCCGCCGTCAATCATGTGGCAATGATTGCGCCGGCGGCGCAATCATTGGAAAACGCGTGATGAAACCGCGGATCCAACGGGACGCCGCCACGTGGCGCACCGAGCCGCCGCCGGGTTTAAAATAATATATTTATTTATTGTTGTATTTTTTTAAGCCTATTTTTCTTCAAAAAATCGCCAAAAATTCGTTTTTCATCCGATTTTGACGTACAATACCTCGAATTGTTCGTATTTTCATTCTCTACCCTATAAAAATTTCTTTTTATAAAAATAATGTATATATATTTTTTAATTATTAATAAACAGTAATGTGTGCTTTTATTATTAATTGTCTAAATTTTATTTTAATAATAATTATTAGTGTATGATTATTTTAATTATATTTATGATAATTATTATGTTTTAAGTTATTTTTTAATGTTTTTTTTTTGTGTGATTCCACTTTCATTCTTATTATTATCATAATTATTGTTAATATTTAAATGTTAAAAGTATTTTTAATGATTATATATTATTGTAGTTATTTTAATTACTTAAATTGCTTACAATATCAATAGTAGTTAAGATATTATTATTATATTTTAAATTATGGTTAGATTTCAGAAATTTTGAGCTTCTTCTTTTTTTCAGATTTATTTAATTAGCATTTTGATTATTTATTATTTTAAATTATTTTAAAACCCTTTTATTACCTCCAAACTTCCAAATTTCATATCTTCGTCGTTTCAATTCGGATTTTTGCGCACAGCACCTCGATTTGAACGTATTTGGATTCTGCACCTTCTGGAACCAGTTTTATTTGAAAAATTTTGGGTCTGTGTGCAATTATTTTCAAAACAGTAAAATGACAATGTTTAGAAAATATTTAATTATCGTATTTGAACTTCGAAATTACGTAACTTTGTCGTTTTAAGTCCGCTGTCAGCGCACAGCACCTTGTTTTGTATGTACTCTGAATTCTGCATATTTTGAAACTATTTCCAGATGAAAATTTTGTCTGTATCCCCTGTTATTTCAAAAACAGCAAAACTGTACTATTTAAAAATATTATTTTATTGTATTTAAACTTCGGAAATTCGTATCTTCGCCGTTTTAAATCCGATTTTTGCGTATAACCCCTTGTTCTTTTCAGAAAAGCGAGATTTATGTTTTGAAACCATTTCCAGCCCTTGATTTTGGCTGTTTTGACCAATTACTATTTGGATTCGATTATTCGAGTATTTTGGATATTAAATATTAATTATGATAATTATTTTCAGGATACAAATTATTTTTAAACCGTTTTGAGACTGGTGAGAGTGTTCAGTGGGTCTCCCTATATATATATATGTATTATGAATTGACCTACTTTTTTTAAGTACTTTATTTTCTAAAAAGGTATACTCATATTTATAAGTATTTTGAAACTATTTTAAAACTACTTATACATAAATCCTAATTTTGGGAGACTCGCTACTTCGTGAAATTTTAGACATAGATCCTATGTGTGAAGAGCAATCATGGGGGAGCGGGTTAGTGAATGGTTGAGTCCCAATCATTCACTAATCCTTCCTTTAGGTGTCTGTCTTTTTTTTATTTTTCGTAGATTGCATGTATAGGATTGCACCACGAGCACTTAGCCTAGGCTCTCCTAGATTTAAGGACATGGTGTGTTTATTTCATTTTTGTATTCCCTTGCATCTATTACCTTGAGGGTTAGACAAAACACCACTTTAAACTCCTACAACGTAGTCACACCCTAAGGACAAAAATTAAGGACCCGTCTAGCGAACTTAGAAGTTTTCTAGGAGCTAGGATAGATCCCGAATTGGCATGAAAACTTCAACACTTAAACTTAGTGACATCTAAAACATCACTGAATTTTCTAGGAATTTTTAGGAGCTTTTAAAGCCCTTAGCTAACTAACCCCAATTAACTGGTTAATTAGGGCCCCGAGACCTTCCGGAAAATACAATAAATACACCTTAGGTCAGAAAATCACCCATAATACTTCAAACTGTCCAGAATCTGATCCTTGACCTTAGATAAATAGGGCTCCCTAGTTTGACTCTAGGTTGACCCCTAATTTGACCATAGGTGGAATTTACCGTTTTGCCCCTAATAATTCATTAAAAATTATTAAAAATTCCAAACCTCCTCCAAACACTTGGAAACACTTTCTCTGGTCATTCCTGTCCTTTGGGAATGATTCCAGTCAGTTTGGAGCTGATTTGGAGCAAAACAATAAAAAAGGCTATTTAGTAGGAAATTTAGAAAATTCTAATAAATTACCCGATCTTAGAAAACTCATAACTAATTGTAGAAAATTCCAAATTAGGCAAACTCACTTGCATTAGACTCCAATTAGGGCCTAGTATTTATTAAAAATTTTAGATTTTCAGAAATTGGCCTAGGTTAGAAAGTCAACATTTTGGTCAACCGTAGTTCATTTAAGACCCGAAACTCAGAAAATTCATAACTTTGCCTAGAAAACTCCGATTCCAGCCTACTACCTGTCTAACTACTCGTATTAAGGTCTAGTATTTTCCTAAGGTGATAGAAAATCCAGACTTAGCCTTTTCCCCATAGTGACTTTTTGGACCCTTAGCTTAATACCTAGCAGGACCCGGAACTTTCCAAAATTGGCTAATGCAATTTAAACTTCAAATATGAATACCCTAAGCTCTTAAAACTGATCAACAAACTAAAATAATTAAAATAGACCCTAATCCACTAATATTTGAATTTCAAATGAAATATCCTTTTCAGACTCCCAACAAACCTGAATTCTAGAAAACTTTAACTAACTACCATACTTAGGACCTATCCAAACCACACCAGCCTTACACACACATAGAATTGTTTGCTAGGGCACTACTTCTAGACCTAGGTTAGGCCGCTGGGTTTTATTTTTCTGCTGTGTGCCGGAGCTTTTCGTAGTTTTCACTGCATGCTGTTTGAAAATTGATTGATATGTTTGCTTACTTTTTATGCACTCTGGATGTGAACGCTAGACTTACCCATAGGTTAGGAGCGCCATATATATACTGTTCTTCCGTGCAGGTGGCCATGCTCAAGCTAATAAAAGGGGGGAGCAATATCATGATTTATAACAATGTTTTATGCAGGTGCTTGCTCAGCTCCCCCTAAAATGAAATGAGGGATAAAATTATTAAATCATTATAACTGCTACAGATGGAGCTGCTTAACCCTCAAAATTAAGAGCATGGCTTGGCACAGGGTCAATGGTGTTAGCATTTTTATTTTTATATAAACTGCTTGGGATTTTTATTAGGATAACCTTGCAGGGACTTTAGAATTTTCTGCTTTTCAATTAATATAAAATTCTGTAATAATTGTTAAGAGTTGTGAAAACAACCTTGAGTTGGGATATTCTTATCCAACTCGGATTCCAAAAGAAGAAGGCATCCCTAAAGGGGAGAGTCTTCTTCCATTTGGAAGATCGAGTTGGATGGCTTTAGGTATCCAAAGAGAAAAGGCAATACACCCCCGCCGGGGAGAATTGTCTCTTCGTTTGGATATTCAAGCCACGACGGATCCAAGGAGTCCAAGGAGGAGACCCAAGGAGTCCAAGGAGGAGAATTCCAAGGAGTCCAAAGAGAAGACATCCAGAAAGCTAAAGATTTGAAGACCCAATATCCCACTCAAAGTTGTTGGCGTCTATCATAGGCTTAAAAATCCGGGTTGTTGGCAGTGGTGCCCGGCCACTTTACTTTCCTGCATACCCTGGGTTGTAATTAAAGGGCAGTTGGCCTATGGACATTTACTTGATTAGTTTGATTTATATTGATGTGTTTACCTGATTGCGCAGTAGAAATACCTGCTTTTTCTAGGTTTCTTTTCTTGCATGTCGCTCTTGTTTTCGCCTGGATTCCGTTAGGCTCTTTAAGGACTGCAAAATCTTTTCTACTCATAACCAAAACTTAATATTTAAGATTTAAATAACATAGAAATCTAACGAACCTAGGGAATTGCCGGAACCGTCCGGGGTCGCATGCATATTATTGCATTCTTCTTTCCTTGTTATAAGACATCTCCCTGCCTGCGGGTTGAGTCCGGATAATCTGGCCTATGAGGATGAAGTGCCGGACCTAGGGAGACCCAGTCTTTTCAAAAAATTATTTTCTATAAGCCTGTTTTTAAAGTTCTATAGCATTCATGAGCTGACATTTCAACTAGCATGCATTGCATTAGAAATCAATTTAATTAAAATTTAATTGCATTAGCTAGGAGCATCTAACCCACATAAGTCCAGGACCACTTAGGAAATTCTCTAGATGTCGGTCCTATTTCCAAAGAACTATACCATCCACCCATCTTTCATAATTGACTTGACAGCATGGCTTTGAATCGATTAGGTGGTTAGCTGGCTCCCCCAATCCAGGCCGGGGTAAGTCCAGGTTTTGCATTGCATTAGCTAGGACACGGGTATTAGTGTTTCGTAGAGCACTAATCCCAATCTAGATTTAGGAGTCGAGGATACTACATTTGGTCTCGTAGTATGCCTTAAATAGTAGGTAGGCCTCTTCTTTCCAGAGACCCTAAATCCTACTTATCCGCGTCACAGGATGACGCCACATCCATCTTTCTCTCACGCATGTGATTGATTGCTTGTCTTTCTTTCTCCAGTTTCTCTCTAGTACCCTAGAGCCTTCGAATGCTGGTATGAGCCATGCATGTTGATTGAGCCTCTTTGAGACCTTTCTTTCCTTTGAGTAGGATTTCCTAGTCTATACCCTTGTGCTAATCCCAATTTGAAAAAGATAATGTATGATCCTTAATCGAGAGTCTTCTCAGGCTCCGGCCCGGGATGTAATTAACCACGGGGGCTTGCGCCCGTGGGAAACTTGGCCCCGCAATCTACTTTACCCCACTCGATCTCTTGGATCGGGTGGGGGAAACCCGTGACTAGGTCGTGTATATTGCTACCCATCGGGGTGTGCTGGCGACAGCATCTATCCCCAATGGTCAGTCGTATGCGCGATCCAATCTGCCCTCCCATCGACCCGTTCGTGTCGAGCGCAGAGGCCTACGATCGTTTTGTCCTACGGGATAGTGCGGCCGTACCCTCTGCATTCGAACCCCAGCGAGCGGTGCTCCTTCGGAGGCCCACAGCTGGCTCATCACCCGACCAAAAATTTCACTGCTCATTTTACCCAGTCGCAGTTTGTTGCGGGTGCCCCGGAATGGTCGCTTTCGTTAGTCGGCTATTCTATCGGTAAGAGGCCTTTCTACGAAGCTCTTCTCTCGCTCATCAAGCGTGCCTGGAAGCTGAAAGGGGAGCTTACTCTGTTAACGCTTGATGATGGCTTCTTCTTGCTATAGTTCTCTGCTCCCGAAGATTATGAGATGGCTTGGTCGGGAGGTCCGTGGTTCTTCTTCGAAAAACCGTTCATACTCCAAAAGTGGTCTCCGGATTTTGTCCCCAAACGTGAAGAATTTGCCTCTATCCCTCTTTGGATCAAGATAAAAAACTTACCTCTTTCCTGCTGGACTCCTGAAGGTATTTCCAAAATTGTCAGTTGTGTTGGCGTGCCTTTGGCGGTGGATGCGCTAACTGCGGTAAAAACCAGGCTTACCTTCGCTAGAGTTTGCGTCCAGGTTTCATGTTCTGACCCTTTACCAGATGAAATTTTTATCTCTGTGGATGGTAAATTAACTCCCCTCACTGTTCTCTACGATTGGAAGCCTATTCCTTGCGAATTTTGTAGTTCCATCTATCATGCCCCACCACAATGCCCAAAAAATCCAAACCCTCAGACTATCCCTCCTCCATCTTCCAAGCCATCCAACATTCCTACTGCTGCTCGTGGTCGCAGTTCTAGCCGAAGACCTAGAAAAAGCCAGCCCCCTCCATCTCTAAACTCTTTTAGACCTTCTACCTCGGCTGTGGCTCCGGCTGCGGCTCCTGCTGCAGACCACCCTATCCTTCCTAATCCCACGAACCTTACACCCATTTCTACCCTACCAATCTCCATTCCCAATCTGAATTCTCCAACTACCGAAGCTTTCCTTACAGCCAACTCTTCTCCTACTAAGTTTGATCCGACCCATAATCTTCAGGAAAAAAAATCCCTTACCACTGCCAATAAATTTGAGCTTCTTTCTGATCCTCAGGAACAGCAGGACCAACAAGACCCACATTCCCCCAATCCCTCTACACAACTCAATCATCAATCCAATAACCCCACTCCTCCAGTTCAAGACAACCCTATTCAACTATCTTCTCCTGCTCACTCCTCTTCCAACGCGTCCTCACCTAGTGCTAACACTAGTTATAACCCAGCCCAAGACAAAACCAGCCCAAAGAATACAAGGAGCAAACAAACCAAAAAGGCTAACAACTCCAAATCTAAACATAAATGACCCTCCCCAGATTGGCTTCATGGAACGTGAGGGGATTTAATAATCCAGCCAAAGTTTTGTCTTGTAAGTCGTTGATCAAAAAGTATAGCCTGGATATGGTTTGCATTCTGGAAGCAAAAATTTATGTGCAGTCTTTAGCTGATGATCGGTTCTCCCGATCTCACTCGATTTTTCCTGCTGAGGGATCTTTTAATAATTTTGCATATTCCTCCCCTGGTCGAATATGGATTAAATGGAATGCCCAAACTGTTTCTTTTAGACCTCTTTTTACTTCACCCCAATTAATTCATGGGGTGATTCATCGGGGTGATCTGGATATTTGCTGTATCTCTGTTATTTACGCCTCCAACTCAATTTTGGACAGACAATCTCTGTGGAATTTTACTTCTAGCCTGGCCAGTAACATTACGATCCCTTGGGCAATTTTAGGTGACTTTAACTGCTGTAAGAATTCCTCTGATAAGGCGGGGGGCACGCCTCTCCATTTAAGTAAGTTGGGAGAGTTAAATAATTTTGTATTTAACTCAGCTGTTGATGACTTAGCTTTTGTTGGCCATTTTTACACTTGGTATAACCAGCGTTTGGATGATCCTATACACATAAAATTGGATAGAGTTTTTATCAATGATGTATGGATGAATTCGTTTCCTAATTCTTACTATATAGTTTCTGATCCGGATATTTCTGACCATTGTCCTATTATCTTACATATGGAAACTATCTCTTCTCAAAAACACCGATTTTTGTACAAGAACTACTGGAGTAAAATCCCTGCCTTCTGGGATGAGGTGCTGTTGTTTTCTCCTTGCCAACATCTGGAAGTCCCATTTGTGATTTTTATCACAAGCTTAAGGAACTTAAGAGCTTGCTTAAGCAAAGAAGATGGAGCTCCTCTAATACCTTACAAGATGAACTTGAGAAACTCTCTAATTCCCAATCCCAAATTATCTCTTGTCTTCAAAGAGATCCGTTAAACAGTAATCTAAATTAGAGCCTCAAGCTCCTTAACGAAAGGCTTGCTGACTGCCAGGCTAAGTTTGTGGATTGGATTTCTCAAAGGAGCAAAGCTCACTGGCTTAAGGCGGGTGATGATAACCTGAAATTTCTTTACTCCAATATTCATATTCGTCACAACTGCAATCAAATTAAGGGGCATTACGGTGAATGGGATTCTTCACTCCGATATTCATGATATAAAATCTGCCTTTGTTAACCATTTTCAAGCTCTGTTCAACTCCCCACAATCTAATGTCCATTCTCAAATTCCGGTTGGTAACACCATTCATTCTGAATTGCTGTAAGGTTTAATTGCTCCTTTCTCGTATGAAGAAATAAAACAGGTCATCTTCTCTGCTCCCTCTAATGCTGCACCCGGGCCGGATGGGTTTACTTTTGAATTCTACAAAGCTACTTGGAGTATTTTAGGCAACAAAATTTGCAATGCTGTGAAATCTTTTTTCACTACGTCTTTTTTGCCTAGACAAGTGAAAAATTCTGCTATTGCTCTCATTCCGAAGCACCCTCATGCCTCTTCTGTAAATGACTACAGACCTATTTCATTATGCAACTCTTTTTATAAGATCATTGCTAAGTTGCTGGCCAGCAGGATGAAAAATGTAATGCCTTATATTGTCAACCCGGCCCAAGCGGGTTTCATTACTGATAGAATCATTTCTGATAATGTTGTTCTGGCATCTGAGCTGCTTGGTACCTTTAACAACAACTCAAAAAATTCCTTTTTTTTTGTGCCAAATTTGACATTCACAAGGCTTTTGATACTGTGTCTAGGCAATTTCTCATTGACAGGCTTGAGGCTAAAGGCTTCCCTTCAGTTTTCATCTCTTGGATCCGGGCTTGTATCTCTGAGGTTCATTTCTCGGTTCTCATTAATGGCTCTATGGAAGGTTACTTTAATTCATCCTCTGGTTTGAGACAGGGATGCCCTTTATCCCCTTATTTGTTTACTATTGTCATGGATGGTCTGTCTGCTTGCTTTGAGGAAGCCCTGCTATCTCAATCCTTCTCTGGTATCTCTTATGGGTAACTCCTCTGTTACTCACCTCTTATATGCTGATGATTTACTTGTTTTCTCTAAAGCTAACCATGGTGAGGCAGCCACTCTTAAGTCTATCCTGGAGCGTTTTGAGGCTCTTTCTGGCCTTAGGGTCAATCCCAACAAAAGCTCTATCCTCTTTTCTAAGAATTGTAGGCATGCTGAGGAAATCTGCGAGTTTCTTAACATTCAAAGGGCTACCTCCCCTATTAAATACTTGGGGATCCCCATTTTTACCAAAAAAACCTTCTCAAGCTCAATTCCATCCTCTTATTACGAAAATCATGAAAGCTTTAGATGGGAGCAAGGCAAAGGCCCTTTCATTTGGAGGGAGAATTCAATTTCTTAAATACACCATCTTAAACACGATTGCTTATTGGATGAGAATTACTTCTCTTCCAAAGTATTGCTTAAAGGTGTTAAACAAGCTCTGCTCTAGGTTTCTCTTCTCTAGAGAAACTTTGGTTAAGAAATTGCATCTTATTGCCTGGAAAGATACCTGCATTCCAAAAACTAAAGGGGGCATTGGGATTCCTTCACTGGATTCTCTATCTTACTGCTTCTCCTGCTCTATAATATGGAGGTTCATTTCTGGCTCGAACCCTTTGTTCCATTGGTGGAGAAACCGGTATAAATCGCTTTGGGCTCCTCTCCCGACCCGCAGCTCCCCTTATTGGATTAATCTTTGTAAGGTTGCACAGAAGACTAGACACTGCTTTAAGCTTAAAGTGTATTCTAACTGTCTTTTTTCCCTTCTGTGGGATCCTTGGTGTTTTGGTAAATCTCTTTCAGACTTTTTGAATGCTCCTTTGGGTTTGAGCTGGTTAGACAATTTGGAAAATTTGAAAGTATCTGATATTATATGTAATGGGCATTGGGATGTCCCTGCCAACTGGCCTGCCTTTCTGCGGAGGGAAATTATCGCTGTTCCCATTTCTAATTGCTTTGCTGGGAGTATGTGGAATAATTCTGAGAAGGTTTCAAATAAGTTATTCTCTAAAGAATTTTATAATCAGCTACCTAATTAATGTAAGCTGGCATCCTTTTATTTGGCACAAGAGAACAGCCATTAGGTTCTCTTCATATGGCTGGCTTGCGATTAAAAATGGCCTCAAAACTGCTGATCATCTTCTTAAAAGAGGCATTTTGGTGAATTCAATGTGTGCTTTCTGCCATGATCACGGTGAAACCCACTCACATCTATTCTTCGAATGTGATTTCTCTTTTGGTATCATCAATTCTCTCATCCCTCAAACTCAAAGTTTGCTTCTCAGGCCGAACCTTTTATAAGCATTTGAATTTGTTAAGGACATTGCTGATAATGGGAGTATGAAGGCTCTGTATTGTCTGCTGCTTAATTCTGCTATTTATTTTATTTGGCGTGCCCGTAACGACAGAATTTTTGGAAATCTGATTGACTGCTGCTCTACGGTGCTTAGAAAAATTAAAAGAGCCTGTCATGCTAAGGTTGTGGGATGGAAAAATGCAAATGATCTGCTGTATTTGCTGGATTAACTGCTTCTTTTCTGTTTGGGAGGCGTTCTTTGCCTTTGTCATCTGGAATTCCATCGTGGCTGCTTGGAGAGCACATCTGCTGCTCTGTCCCCTCTGGATGGCTAGATTGGCAACCGTTGGGACTTCGTTCATGAGGTTTTTGCAGGACAATGATGAGTGCTGCAGCTTCTCTCCTTGGAGGGCCAGGTTTTTTTGGCAACCAGGAGGGTTTTCCTGTCTATTTTCATCCCGTGCCGCCGGTTTTTTGGCTGCAGCAATAACTGAGTCATGATTTTTTGTATACCACAATTTTGTTTATTTACTTGTAATTGGGGGTGGTATAGGTTTTTCTTTTACAGTGTTTCTTTTTGTTGATGTAATTCCTGCTGTCCTCCTCTGGTTTTTTGCTTGGGGTTGGACCTTTATTCTGTAATTTTTCTTAGTCAATGAATGGGCTTATGCCCCAAAATTTCCCAAAAAAAAAAAGTTGGACTTTGTTGCTTTTTTTTTCAAAAATTATTATATTTAATTTGAATAAATATTATAAAATCGATATATCTGCATGTTTAAGTAATTTTTGCTTTATATATAATTTTTATTATGTTGTTGTGCTAGTCATTATGCACAAATGGGTATAATTAGTTTGAGTTTTTACTCATTATTTCTAAATGTGCAATACTTTTGAGATTTTAGCAAATTTGTAAAATTTGATAAAATTTTGCATAAAACATCGAGAGCATCACTACAATATACTAAATATTATATGTTGTTGTATTTTATGATTCATGCATATTATGTTGATTACACTGATAAATCTGATCAATTTTATTATTTATCATAATTGCAAATTGTCATGCATAATTATGTGTTGGTTTAAATTACTCCAATTCATTTAGATGCTAATTCAACTATATCGATGTTTTATAAAATATTTGTGTACGAAAATACAATGTGATTTATATGTTGTGGTGGATTATGTATACAAATTTATTATGATATATAAGAGCCTAAATAATTGAGTTATGCTATGCAAAGGGAGGCATAAATGTGTGAATGATTGCTTGAGTAAAAAAATATTAGTATATTATGGTATAAAGATTTGATATCATACATATGAAATACTTAGAAGCTATAAGAGCCTAATGAAGAATTAATGTGATGTGTTTTGAAGTGTTGTTTTATTTGAATTATTTTTCATGATATAAATACATTTACAAATATATTATATATTTCAATATAATACATGTCTTTAATATTAAATTCTTAAGTTTACATTAAACTCAATATAGTTTAGTATTTGATACTATTAAGATATTATATTTAATATTACTATTTTGAGCATTAATATAAAACTTTTTTATAATCATAACCTGCTTTATTATTTCTAACGTAGTGATTGGATAATATACTCATTTACTTCTTTATTGTACATTAAAAATGTAGATTGATTTCATGTAACTATTGAGTTGTTGATGCTCATTCCTACATTATCTACATGCATTAATTTTAGAACAAGGAAAGGAAAATGAATTTAATGGAAAGGTGGGCTATTATAAGAGTTAGAAGTATCTAGACAATCAAGGAAGGTGGGTTAATAAAATGATCATGAGTTCTCACACTTAGGGTTTTATGAAAGAGTTATGATACTTCTCTCTCTTGATGTATCATCATGCCACACATTTGTTGTAAGGAATTCAAAAAAATTGAGGTCACCATGAAGGCCTCATTCCATTTCTTAATATAAATGTTATGCCATTACATAATTACTATCTGTTTGGCTAGTAGTTCAATCAATGACAATAAGGGTTATATGTCATTTAATGATTAAAGGGCTCCTTGATAATGTGAAAACATTGAATCAAGATATCATGATATATTTTATGTCATAATAAGAAGATAAGATATTTATATATATATAAATTGCTTAAAATTAGAAGTCATTTAAATTTTTTATGAAACAAAATAATTTATGATATTATTTTAAATTTTAATGAGACATCTTTTAAATTTAACAATTTATTATTTATATTTAAATATTTTATCTTCATAATATCCTAAAATAAGATGCATCAAATATATATGATTTAGGATATTAGAATATTCTAATACAATATTATGCCTAATAAGGTTTGAAAAGGTTGTCATTATCATCCTTCTTGAAATACTATAAATGTATATCATCTCACATCATATTTTTAATTAGATTTATGATTGGCCTGCCTGACCTTATGCTTTGCTCATAAAAATCTGAGCATTTATAGTCTATCTTAAGGCTTGTTTGGAATAACTAAAATTTTTTGTAATGGTAGAGGTAAAATGTTATAAGGAAAGTAAGTTTTTTGAAAGTTGTTGTAAAAGATAATTTCCTTTCATAAAAATTTCTTCAAAAGCAGTAAAAAAATAGTTGTCAAATAGATATTGCGTTGTAGATTAAAAAATAAAGAAGTAAAAAAACTGTCCCAAAAAAGCTTTAGGCTTTGTTTGGGATGACTTTTTTGTTGCTTATTAAAGTAGCTTTTTTAGATTAATAATTTAAAATTTATTTTAATAAGTTAATTAAATTAACTTATTAGATAATAAAAAAATTGCTAATAAATAAAACAATATTAATTAAATAAGTATGTGTAACAAATTTGCTAATCTCTCTCTCTCTCTCTCTATATATATATATAATTTTGCAGAATTTAAGAGAAATTATACCATTTAATATTTATATTGATAAGTAAAATAATTTAATATTTATATTAATATAATTTATTTATAGAAACGTTTTTTAATTTTTTATAATAACATTATAAATACACAATTTTCATTTTTTTTATTAGTTTAATTTTAAATAAAATTAATTTTAACTTATTTTAAAAACTGAATTAAAATCATTTTATTTAAATATTTTAAAGAAATTTAACATAATTTTTTTAAAATTTGATATATTTAATAATATTTAAATTTATATATACAAATTATGTATATATTTAATAATATTTTATTTAATTATATATAACATTTTATTTAAATAATATTTAATAATATTTAAATATATATATAAATAGAATAATCATATATAATATTAAATTATATTATTTTATAAAAAATTATTTTAAACTATGATTGACATAGATAGTTTGATTAAAATAGTTATAAATAATTTATTTTAAAAAAAATTAAGTTTATTAAAATTAAATATTATTAAAAAGAAAAACAGAATTAATGAAAAAATTTATTATAACTAAAAGTTATTAGTATTATAAGTAAAACTTAGTAATTATAAATAATTTAAATTTATGAAAATTAAATTTTATTTAATATTAAAAAAATATAATTCCTAAAAATATTTATTATAAATAAAAGGTAATAGCTAATAGTTATAAATCATTTAAGTTCATAAATAATATATTCAATATTAAAAAATTTTAAAAATTATTATAAATTTTAATTATAAATAAAAGTTAATAATTATAAATAATTTAAATAAAATTGAATATATGTATAATGATATTTTTTAACTGAAGGGATACTTTTTTATGTTATTATTTAAATTAATATTCTTTCTTTCTACAAAAAATGCACACCTAAATTACGTTTTGCATGAAAAATGTTAAGTAGGATTGCTTTTTTTTATTAAAATGAAGAGACTCATCGCATTTTCCATGCAAAACGCCATACTGTTTTGCATTTAATTCAAAAACGATATTACTATTCACTTAGATGTTCCTTTTTATTTTTTATTTTTTATGCTCCTAATCTTAAAACTTTTAGCAACTCTTGTTCCATTTGAAAATTTTTCTCTAATTTGTTCATAGAAAGCTAGCTTTCATTTGATGGCTTATCATATAAAAAAATATTTTTTTAATGAGAAGAATTCTTAAATAAAGTATTGATATATCATGCAAAAGTTATTTTGATTGAGCACAAATCTCGAGGCAAATTCGAACCAGAAAGTTCAAAAATTAAATTCGGGAGCACCTGAACTCTGATTTCAGCGAGCTTATAGTCAAATTGAGCGTTTCAGAAATACAAACCAAAGGACACCAAATTCAACTCAATCCGAGCCTAAATGAACCCAAATCAAGCACCCAAAGTGCTGTTGGAAAGTTCTTACCACAATTTGAGTTACCTAACAGTCTCCGATTTTAACGAGCTTATAGTCGAATCGAACGACTCGACTAGACGAATCCAACGAGCTCAAGATAGTCGAATTCCGACATCATTAAGACCTTCAAATGTCTGATGAACGGTGCACGATCAAGGGATTCAATATCAGCCATCCATTCGGTCACTCCCTATTTGCCCTTGATCTCACTCTTATTTACGAGCTATGCCACTCCAGAAAATCTATAAATAGACCACTCATTTCTTAGGAGAGAGGACCCAAGCAAGAAGGAGAGAAAAATAAGAGAAGAATAAAAGAGAAGCAAGAATAGGAGGGAATAGCTCCTCCTCGACCACCGCCGAAATTCTTCCTGTCACCTGAACAACGCTGGGGTTCGGCCAGACACTCGAGTGACACCGGAATTCTTCCCAAGCAACATAAAAGTCCTGCTCGACGCCGGATTTCAGTACGACTTCCAGACGACACTGAATTCTACATAATTTCCTTAGTGACGTCAGAGCTCTGCTCGACTTTGTAACTGAATTTCAATTCATAAGAAACTCACTGTAATCTAATCGTCCTAACTTGGTGGACGAATCGGTCTCTTATATCTCAAACAAAACACTAGTGGAATTATTTCAACTGAGCGTAGCCCCGTGGTTTTTCCCCTTTCAGAGTTTTTCACGTAAAAATCATGGTGTTTCTTTTTCTATTCTATTTGTGTGCTGGATATCCTTACAAAGCTGAGACGGAAATTTTTTAACTTTTTCGTCGTGTATATTCTAGCCCGCAACAAGTTTTTTTTTTTTTTTTTATCAATCTTTAGCTTTCATGAAAGCTTTTTTTCATCCACATTTATAATTCCTTTTTTTTCTTTGGGAAATTTAATTCTTTTTTTATTTTGTCATTTTACCTAAAAAAAGTATGCCTCTAATTAGCTAGTCAAAATATTAATTACCAACGTACTGATCCTTTGAAAAATCTGATCATCCTCCCTCTAACGTCATAATGGCTTCAGTTCTCCATCTCATGACGGTGGGGCTATCATTATGCCTTCTCTTCTGGCGTCGTACACTCCAACAAGCAAATATTTTGCTGGTGGCAGGGGGACAGCTAAGTATCCCCTCACCTGCCATAAAGTATTTTTAAACCATGTACTGTTTAAATGTCCATTTTTTTTAATATATTAAAGAATTCAAATATCCAAAACTATTATTATATCAATATTACTTATTTAATAATCTTTAAAAATTAATTTTGAGCCATCGAAAAATAGTTTTTTTTTTGAAGGAAATGCCAAATTGCATTAAAACCAAAAAACAAAGAAGTTATTACAAACTACTAAGTGATAAAAAACTTATCACAATCCTCCTTTAACAATTGAAGAAACATAGGAGGAATATTATTGTAAACCAACTCTTCCCAACAAAAATCACCTTCTAAAGCATGATTAGCACAAAAATTAGCTAATTTATTGCATTTTCTATTTGCAAAATGAAAAAGAAACTTACCAAATCCATCCAAGAATGAAATATCTTCCATTCCTTCATTTGGATCACTTCGACTCTTTTGATCCACTACCTTTTGCAGATGCTTAATAACATTGATGTTGTCACTTTCTACCAAGATTCCTTAAGCATCCAACATCCACTCCATGATGATCATCTTCAAGGACCGAAAAGCCATCAACTCCAAAGTACCATTATCCCAATGGGTGCAAGATACTCCAAAAGCAAGCAAAAATCTTCCTTTAGAATCTCTAAAAACTCCTCCAATTCCACCAACATAAGACTTTGTTAAAGATGCATCAATGTTGACTTTAATCCATCCTGGGGGAGGAGGGTGCCAAAATGAGGACAGCTGATTCAGCTGGTTAACACCCCAGTGATCCACGAATAGATTAGTGTTAGCATTAGAAGCAAAGCTAATAGAATTAGCAGCTAAAGTATTCAAGCTTAGCTCACGGTCACCATGCTTAATCAGATTTCTGCTTTTCCATGACCAATAAATCATAGAGCAATAAAGTTTTGCTATAAAACTATTATCCACTGATAACCGTTTCAAATTGTTTTTACAATCTCTAGTTGAATTAAACATTGGAACCGGAAATCCCCAGTCTCTTAGAACAACTGAAATTTGCTGAATTTTTGAGCATAGAACCATCACATGTTCTAAGTTTTCCTCTCCATTGCATCCTCTAGGACATGAATCGTGCCCCAGCAGCCTTCGGTACATTAAAAATGCATTAGTGGGTAATGCATTGTTAAAAAGTCTCCACCAAAAGCATTCCACTCTAGAATTAAGTTTTAGATTTTTTAACCACCCTCCATAATCAACTTCCACCCTTTCTATTTCCAACGAAGAAGAAGCCAGACCCGTAATACTCCTACCTGAAAATTTGTGAATCAATTCCAAAGTATCTTCATCATTTTCAGGATAAATTTGCACTTGAAGAATAACTTTAATCAAAGAATTCCCAAAGAATTCCTGTAAGAGATCTTCATTCCACGCTCCTTCATTAATAAAGTAACCAAGTGACAGAAACTCAACATTCCCCACTGCAATATAAGTAGGCCACTTATCCAAACTTTTATAAAAAATCCACACATCTTTAAGGATGTTAATAGATTTGCCGTTAGCAACCTTCCATCTAGAGATCCGGTTCAGAAATTGTGCTCCATTAGCTACTAACTTCCAAGCAACAGAACAGTTTCTCGGGCCAGATTTTTCCCAAAATTTCAGTCCATACTTTGCCATTAAGGTTTTATTCAGTAATGAATCTTCTTTTTTCATGAAACTCCAAGCAAACTTAGTTCTTAAAGGACCGGCTATATTGACCAAAGAATGTATGCTTTGACCCCCTTCCTTCCAACTTTTGCACAAGTTGTTCCAAGCCACGTAATGTAAGCCGTGACTACCACCTTGTTTATCCCAAATAAAACTCCTACAAGCTTTGTCCAACTCTTTTAAGATATTCATTGGAATTAAAGAATGAGTAGCCATAAAAATCGGTAACGAAGCTATTACCGATTTAACTAAAACAAATCTTCCGGCCATAGAAATAGATTTCTTGCCCCAAACATTAAGTTTGGCAGCAGCTTTTTCTAAAATGAAATTAAAATCTGTAGACACCAATCTTCGAAGAGCCATCTTGACCCCAAGATAATTGAATTCCTTCACAGTTTTGAACCCCCAAAGCTTAGCAATAGCTTTTCTTCTCTTTCTTTTTACAGATTTTCCAAAAAGAATCAATGATTTTTGCTCGTTTACTTTCTGTCCAGTTCGGCTGCTAAAGTCTTCAATAATCCTTTTGAATTTCTTCATGCATTTAAGCTTTGCTTCTGAGAATAAAAGAACATCATCTGCATATAGTAAATGTGAAATTCTTGGAGCATTTGAAGAGATTTTAATACCCAAATTCCTTCCTCTTTGACTCAAATCATCAGACAAAATCTGAGCACATAGAATGAATAAGTATGGAGACAGAGGACACCCCTGTCTAAATCCACTTTTGGCTTTGATCCCATCTGACATCTTACCATTAATCAAAATAAAAAATTCAGGATTCTCTACACATTCCATAAGTAGTTTGATAAAACTACTAGGAAAACCATATCGGTTCAAAACTTTCCTTAAAGTTCCCCATGCCATGCTATCATAAGCTTGTTCCATATCAAGCTTAATAGAGACCAATCCTTTACTAGATTTAGAGAATCTGAGCTTATTGAAAAGTTCATGGCTTAGCAAAATATGAGAAGATAAGGATCTACCTTTAATAAAAGCTGTTTGCTCTTCAGAAATGAGACCATTAATCACCTTCAAAAGTCGGTTCAGCAACATCTTAGCTATGACTTTGTATATAGTACAACAGAGACTGATAGGCCGGAAGTTTGTAGGAGATACCGGGTGTACCACTTTAGGAATAAGAACTACTAGAGCCTCTTTCCAATGCGGATCAAGTCTTCCCGTCTGAAAAAACTGCTCCACAGCCTTCCACACCTCCTTACCAATAATGCTCCAATAATTTTTAAGGAAAGAATAAGTGATACCATCTAGACCCGGTGAAACATGAGAATTGTTCTTCTGAATAACCGATTCTAATTCAGAGTAATTAAAGTCCTCCTGAAGCAACCATTTGTCTGATTCATTTAAGAAATTAATACCAGATGGCCATCTATCCAAACAACATGATCGTTCCTTCCATTTGGTACCAAAAAATTCCAATATTATCTCTTCAATTTTCGAATGTTCTTCAACCAAAATCCCTTCGTCATTTTTCAACTGCCGGATTGAATTCCCCACCCTTCTTCCACTGGCAAAAGAATGAAAAAAATTGGAATTCATGTCATTATTTTGGATGAACCTCACCTTTGCCCTTTGTCTCCACCAAGTGTTGATCCTAGCCAAAGTCACATTAAATTCCTGAATTTTAGCTCTCAACACAAGAACTTTTTCGTTGGACAAAGCACATACATTAGATTCTTCCAATTGTAGGGCCGAAATATCTTGTCTCAATTTTTCTTTCAGCTCCATGAAGTTCTTCAGTTTTGATTTACTCCAATAGTGAAGAGCCCTTAACACCCTTTTACACTTCAAATTAACCACCTCCATAGCATCTTCTTTCACAGGCTTGCTCCAGATTTTCCTCACTATAGCTTTAGAAGCCGGGTATGAAGCCCAAACATCCTCATATCTAAAAATTCTGCAGTTTTGTAACTTTTCATTCAGAAACCTGAGAATTATCGGGCAGTGATCTGACCCAATTCTCTCCAAGTGTCTAACAGCAGCATTTTGTATCTCATATAAAGCTTTGGAATTCAAAAGACAGCGATCAAGCCTTTCAAGGATACGAACATTTCCTTTTTTATTGTTACACCATGTAAATTTCGGTCCTATCATCCCAACATCATGAAGATCCATTTTTGACATAAATGCTTTCATTTCTTGAGGTCCATGAGAGAAAGAAAACTTCTTTCTACCCCTTTTTTCGTCTTGAGATAATATACAGTTGAAATCCCCACCTACAACCATAGGTAATTCCAAAACATCACAGCCTTCTAATTGATTCCACAACCTCCTTCTAGCTTGAAAATTTTTATTCCCGTAAACAGTTGATACCACCCAAGTGCCTTTATTCATAATACTCAACTTTCCACTAACACATTGTGGAGAATCATCAATCAAGGAAAAACTTGCCACATTAGTATTCCACATAACAATTATACCTCCTGAAGCACCATTAGAGGGATGCATAAAAAAATCCCATTCATCACCCAATAATTTGTTCATCTCCACTTTATCATAAGAAGAAATTTTAGTTTCCACCACCCCAACAAAAAAAACATCCCAGGTTTTCACAAACTCCTTCAAATAGAGAGAAGCCTCTCTTTTATTGGCTCCTCTACAATTCCAAAATGCAACAGACATTATTTTGGATTAGAAGTGGGAGTGACCCCACTCCTACCTTTATTAATTACCTCAGATTTCTTCTTTGAAGAATTATTCAAATGCCCCAGACGTTTGAGTTCCTTCATCAGCTTTGGATTTTGAGTTACAGAACCAGAATTCTCAATGCACGGAATCACCAGATTTCGAGTAGTTTCCAAAATCTTATTGCTGGGTCTGGAAATAATCATAAGATCTTCAGTATTTTCACCGTTACCTCTAGCAATTTCTCCTTCTTCGAGTCCCTGTTCAACAACCGAAGACAAAATTGAAACCTCATCATTACTGTTATCCTCCAACGATTTGAATTTGTTGTGTGATACAGGAAAAACTTCATTGAAAGAAGAATTGTTCAGTCCAACTCCATTACTGTTAATAGCCTCTTCAACTCCTTTTTCATCATATTTCAACTCCTGTAGATTTTCAACAACTGGATTAGCATCAGAATCAGCACCTCCATTAATTGAAAAAAATTCTGGATTAGGCTTCCCTCCAGGCAAAATTTTTTTAGCAACCCATTCTTCCTTCCAACTTTTATTTTCGTGCTTAAATTTTGAAGGGAAAATAGCCCTTCTACTTTTTTTGTGATTCACATGGATCCACGGCCCATAATTACCATCTTCAACAGGAATTTTAATTCTAGAATCTTCAGAACACCCTTCTTTAATAACTGGATCCGCACCTTTATTAAGATTTGATTCCTTCTCCTTGCAATCATTGCTGAGGTGTCCAATCTTCCCATAAGAAAAGCAAAAAGATGAGATTTTCTCATACTCAACTTTTTGGAAGAACCTTCCATCAAGCCCATCAACCCAAACACCCAATGGTAATTGTTTGTCTAGTTCTAACCGAACACAAACTCTGGCGAACTCTCTCCTTCCCCATTGAAACATTTCACCATCAATAAGCATTGGGGAACCAATCAATGAAGCAATTCTAGCAACGTTAATTTCATCCCAACAGTAAAGAGGAAGGTTCGGCAATCTCACCCAAACCGGTGAAGTTAAACCCTTTAATGAAGAGGTTGAGAATTTAGTACTCCACTTATCAATCCCAATGATGTGTCCATTAACGAACCATGGACCTCCAGAAATAACCTTCTCCACAACCTCTTTAGAGAAAAAAGAACATAACATCCATCCTGAGCCAAGAATCGTCAAGTGAAACTTCCCAAACTGCGACCATTGACGTCTCAATTCTGCCGAAATTATTTGAATTGGAATGACCTTTCCAAAAACTTTCACCACAATAGAATTCTGTAGTTTCTCAGAATTTTCAATAATCTTGGGCTCATACAGTTGAACAGCTATCCCATCTTCAGATAAAATTGATTCAGCTAAAGGCAAATCAACTTTGATGTGTTGACGTTTAACCCAAGGATTTTGCACCACTTGAACAGATTCAGAATCCTTTTGGGCATTCTCACAAACATTTAAACCACTGGATTCTTCATTATGAATTGAAAGACCTCCCTTAACATTATTCGCAAATCGGTTAACAAAAATCTTCATTCCAGACGATGAAGAATCATGATCATTTGCTTTCATTTTGATAATTGACGACGGGGATTCAACAAAAGTATCACATACCACCTGTTTTCCCTTTCCAATGACAGGAGAAGAAATCTTGATCGACTCTGCAACCGGTTCTTTGATAATCAAAGCACCATTACCGAACTTTGTTTTGATATTACCAAGAACACCTGTAAACGATTCTTGCAGTGGAGGAAAATCATGATCAGAAGTATCGACAACAATCCGACCACCGGAGAAGGAGGCCGATTGGCCGATCATCGGCTCCGCCGATACCGCCAAGCCAACGGAATTTCAAAAACTAAAGCAGTTTTTCAGTAAAAAATTTTTTTTTTTTAATTTCATCGAAAAATAGTTAAGTATTTCATTTTTATCTTTTCTTTATATCAATAAAAATTATGAAACTAAATGATTATAATTAATATAATCTTTTTTTGTACAATTTCATTCGCAATTCAATATAATCATAGCTTAATATAATCTCATTAAGAAATACACCGAGTTTACATATATTAATTTACTAAACTACTAGGAAATTTATAGAAATAATGATATTATATTAAAATAATATTTTTACTATTTTAAAGTTCCCCTTAAGAAATGTATAAATATCATATATGACCAACTTGCTTAATAATTTTATGAAGGCTCAATGTCGAGCATCTCAGGTGATTAATCATTTGATCGAATATTTGATAACTTGATAATCATTTAATTGAATTTTTGTTTAATGAAAAATTTGGCAAATGCAATTACGCAACATACTATGTACAACATATTTTAAAGATTTATTGACAATATCAATTACAACTGATATGTCATCATGAAATTATCTTGATCGTGCACGAATCACAAGGCAAAACCCAACCCGGAAACTTCAAAAATTAAATCCGTGAGCACCTGAACTCCGATTTCAGCGAGCTTACAGTCGAACTGATCGTCTCGGAAATACAAACCCAACAACAACAAATTCAACTCAATCCGAGTCCAAGTGAGCCCAAATCAAGCGCTCGAAGTGCTGTTCGAAAGCTCGTACTACAGTTTGAGTTACCAAATGGTCTCCGATTTTAACGAGCTTATTTTAGAATCGAGCGGCTCGACGAGACGAATCCAACGAGCCCAAGATCGCCGAATTCCAACATCACTAAGGCCTTCAAATTTCCAATGAAGGGTGCACGATCGAAGGATTTAACATCAACCGTCCATTCGACCTCTCCCTATTCGCCCCTGATCTCATACCAATTTACAGGCTATGTCACTCCAAAAAAACTATAAATAGAGCCCTCATTCTTCATAAGAGGGGACCGAAGCAAGAAGAAGAGAAGGGGAAGGAGAATAAGCTCCTCCTCAACCACCACCGGAGTTTTTCCCGCCGCTCGAACACGCCGGGATTCTGCCGGATATTCGGGAGAATGCCAGAATTCTGCCCAACTTCCACAGGATGCTGAAATTCTTCTCAATTAACGACAGAGTTCCTTCCTCGCGCCGAAACTCCGCCCAAGTGATGTCGGAGTTCTCCTCGGCCACCAACAGACGTCGGACTTCTACCCGACGTCAGACCTTCACTCTTCGCCAAATTTCTACTCGACGCTGAACTTCTACAGGTTATCGAACTTTCGCTGGACGTATATCCGAAGATGGATTTCTTTCCATTGTTGGACTTCTACTTGACGCCGTCCTTCTGACCTTCATTGTTAGACACAGTTCTTCCAGCCTCCGTCGCAAGGCAACAGTCTTTTTGACCTCTGTCGCCCGCCGACTATTTCCTTCTTACTTACGTCGCCCGCCGATTATAGTCCTTCCGACCTCCGTCACCAGCCGACTACGGTCCTCCTGACTTACGTCACCCATCGACTACAAGCCTTTCGACCTCCGTCGCCAGCCGACTACAGTCTTTCCGACCTCTGTTGCCTGCCGACTACGGTCCTCCTTAGTCCAGGTCAAGTGGAAGGTTCCGAAGTTGCTGAATAGGGATGGGTCCTACTTAGGCAATCCAGGGTAAGCTGGTGTAGGGAGGGACTTGCCCCTCTCCCTCCAGTTGGAAGCTAAACCCTGGGAGTGAGAGAGATTGAATGACCCGATACAACTTACGTCGCCCGCCGACTACAGTCTTTCCGACCTCCGTCGCCAGGTGACTACGGTCCTCTTGACTTACATTTCCCATTGACTACAAGCCTTCTGACCTCCGTCGCCCGCCAACTACAGTCGACTACAGTCCTTCTGACCTCTGTCGCCCGCTGACTACGGTCCTCCTTACTTATATCTCCCGCCGACTACAATCCTTCCGACCTCCATCGCCAGCCGACTACGGTCCTCCTGACTTACGTCGCCCACCGACTACAAGCCTTCTGACCTCCGATTCCAGCCGACTACAGTCTTTCCGACCTCTGTCGCCAGCCGACTACGGTCCTCCTTACTTACGTCACCCGCCGACTACATTCTTTCTGACCTCTGTCGCCAGCCGACTACGGTCCTCCTGACTTACGTTGTCCATACGTTGTCCACCGACAACAAGCCTTCCAACCTCCGTCGCCCGCCGACTACGGTCCTTCCGACCAAACGAACATGTCAACAATGACTATTTATATTAACATCATGTAATGTACTCCGCAATATGTACATCAAGCTAAGGCCTTCCCCCAATGAAGGACCTCATTTGTAATCAACTACAATACTCGTGGATTCATTCAAACTGGGCTAGGCCCCGTGGTTTTTTCCCCCTTTTCAGGGAATTTTTATTGCGTCCTCCCACCTGACGCATCTTTACGTTCGATAATCCTTGATAACGCGACACCTGGCAACAACAATACCCGTTAACCGACCCGGCGAATAGTGGGTTTATGGCACGTGCGAAATTTAAAAATGAGACGGCACGAACAACGGACCCGAAAATTATACCGCGGAACCGAGAAAAACTGGCGAGACAAACTTTAATGTGCCTTCATCTTCTCCAACCGGCGCTTCTTCTTCCATTTCAGTGAACTTGCTAGCTCCGCATTTACGATGCCTCAGGTTAGTTTCATCTTCTGTAAACACGAATAAACTTGCAAGTTACCGAGCAATACTGCTTCGGTATTATTGTAGTTAAAGATTGGTTAAGTTATCGGTTGAGCTTGATACCGAGCTTTACCGAGCATTCTTAAAGTCGGTAGTGCTAGGTATTTGCAAGCAATGGTCGGCAAAATACCTAGCATTGGTAGCAGTAATCTTCTTATGTGGTATTTAGGGTTAGGGTTTACCTAGCGGTACCGCCATGAAAGAACAGAATGAGTTTAGCATTGATCGGTACTGCTCGGTACCTATGCGCAACGAGCATAAAAATTAGTCGGTATTGCTAGGTATTGCTCGTTACCGAGCAATACCGAGAAATACCGAGAAGCAATAATATTCGGTATTGCTCGGTAATTGCCTATAATTGCTTGTATGAGATCACTATTGGCACGTAACAGGCCGGTGCAACTCGATACCGAACTGTACCGAACAATACCGAGCAATACCGAGCAATACCTAGGAGTCAGTATTGGGCGTTATTAGTTATTAGCATTGCTAACGATTGATTTTAAGCAGGGATATACTCCAAAGATTCATTTCCGATGCCGGACTTCGAGTTTTAAAGAAGTTTGTAATGGGCTTGTTAAAAGGTTTGGAGATCCTTTGGTTGATAGACTGCGTCAGTTGCAAATCAGCCAGTTCCTCCGCCTACCTCTTATGCCTCAAAATGTTCCACTTATACATATGCTATTATCGAAGTGGGACATGAAGACTGAAAGTTTTATTATTAAAGGACAAAGTCTAAAATTTACATCTGAGGAAGTTGCATTACTGATTGGCATGCCAAATAGGGGTATTATTTTTGACAGTGGCAGTGGCAGATCCAGTGGAAAAACAACAAATGACATTCGCCGCGACATTGAGAGGATGGATAGTAGCACTCCAATGGATGATCTCGTGAAATGCTTCGTCCTTTACCTGCTATCGAACATATTTTATCCAATGGCTAACTTCCGCATACCATTAGCCATCTTGGAACTTCTTAACAATCTTGATACATTTAATCAGTACAACTGGCCTGAATCAATTAGGAGTTTCCTAGTTAATGAATTCAACGTTGTTGCTTCCAAACAAGCCAAAGGATTTGGCCTTGGTTATGTAAATGGTTTTGTAATGATTTTAATTGTGAGTATTCTTTGCTTTTTCAATAAATGTTTAATTAGTGTACAAAACCTATAACGAAATTATATTGTCTTTAATTTTACAGATTTGGTTTCTTGAACATACAACAATTCATGCTGTAAAGGATGATCGATCCCGGCCTCGATTTACTCGATGGGATGGTAACTTTATTTACAGTGAGAAAGAAGTAATTAGTATGTTTACTCAACTTCAAGATGATGAGGTACGGTCACTACATAATTTTATTGAATTGCGTTGTGATATTGTATTTGTTTTATGGATTAATGAGATGCAATGTATGAGATTTTGCAGATAATTGTAGAATTGAAAGATGTAACTGATGATGAGAAGGTTTTATTGCTGCTTGTTTCTCCACCCGCCAGTCCAATACGTGTGGCAAGTCCACCCACAACAGCCGAGTCAAGTCCACCCACTCCTTCTCCAGTGCGGTTGTCAAGTGGACCCAAACATGACTCAGCACCACCAACTCAAACGCAGCCTGAATCATCTGCACATCCTGATTCTACACATGTTGATGATGAAACTAACTTGCGGATATTAAGTAAATCAATATATGAGATGTTTAGCAAGTTCAACTTTATAAACAATAAGGTTGCAGCTGTGGAAGCAACCAATCACATACTTGAACAGCGCATACTTTTCTTAGAAAAGGAAAATATTGATTTGAAAGAACGAATTGGAATGAAAGACCGGTTCATGATGCAGTTCTTTGAACAAAATTTTCCTTCTTATGTAAAGGCGTACAAGAAAGAATTGTGTCCCGGTTCTTCTTTATCTCCAACTGCATCTGAAGACACAACCTTAAGTGAGTATGAGGTTGATCCGTCTGTCAGGTCAGGGATAGCACAAAGGGTGCACAGGAGAAATGATCGAAAAAGAAAACTTGTATCCACACCATTCACTACGGGTATTACGAAGAAGAAAATTAAAAGAAAAACGGTAACCAAAGATGATTCAGATAATGCAATAGCAAGTGATCAACCAGATAAAATACCGGAAAATGCTCCAATTCTTACACCAACTCCGGCACCACAACCTAAAACAGAACCTACACCAACAAGTTCAAGTGTTATTCCAGTTGGCCCTACTGTTGTCACTCCTGTTGAACCAGAACAAGCAAATGTCACTGCTGTTGAAATGCCTGGTGGTAAAGAAATTGTTGTTTATGAAGTTGATGAAAATAAAGAAATTCCTCTGAATCCAGCAGCTGAAACATTAGATTACCCAGGCAGAAACTTAATTGCTGATGATAAACGCCTGATAATCGATAATGCCCTTAAACAATTCAAGTTTATGTGAGTACTCCATTTTATAGCATAGTGATTACTATTTCATAAAACAGTTTGATATTTTTTTTTTTTTAAATATACAGGAGCGATTCTATCTTCGAGCTTGGAAATATAGCAATATATAGAAGCCAGTTGGATGAATTATTAATGTCGGAAGAGCTTGATAATAACCACATAGATGCGTTTGGTTATCTATTAACGCAGAAGGAAGCAGCATCTCAATCTCGCAATCAACCGTTTCTATTTGTTTCAAGCTTCCATTGGGTAAGTAGTTAAGATTCTGGTATATAGCCGGTTTGCTAATATACGAACTAATCAGACAAGTTCTTCTTTATTTAAACCCAGCTCTACTACAAACAATACAATGAATCGAACACAAGACCGTTCGTTTCTTATATAGACAAAACACTTGTAAGGAAAGTAAATTTGATTTTTGTTCCAATAATATATGGAAAAACATTGGACACTTTTACTTTGCAACTTGTTAAAGAAACGGTGGGAGTTCTATGATTCATTACCGAAGAAGACACATAAAGAGATTCTCCCGGAAGTTGTAAGTAATCCGTAATTTTTTTTTTATCATTTCTACTCTCAACATTATTATATGCTAATTTGATTTTCGTGATCTAGATTACGCATTTCTACAAAGACACAGAGGACGCCTTCGACATCGATATAACAAAATGGCCAATCAAAGGATTTAGAAATGTTCCGACACAAAATAATAGTGTCGATTGCGGAATGTATCTTTGTAAATATATGGAAGTTCTAATACAACAAGAACCAATTAAATGGTATCGGTATTTGAACTGGCATTCAAATATGCCATTGTATAGGGCTGAATTTGCTTATGACCTTATATGTACTAAATTTCAATAGTGTATGAGTGAAATTTTTTAGCTTTAATAATGTTGTGTCTTTATTTTTTAAAACAAAATGATGCCCAGTATTAAACAATACGGATCTTGGTTTTTGTTCGGTATTGGTCGGTATTTCTCGGTATTGCTTGGTATAATAGCTCGGAATGCATAGGTATGGCTCTGTACAGCTCAGTATTCATATATATTGATCGGTATATCTCATTATATCTCGTTTTAGGTACCGGTATAAGTCGGTACAGATCGGTATTGCTCGGTATTGCTCGGTATAATAGCTCGGTATGCATAGGTATTGGTCTGTATAGCTCAGAATTCATATATATCTCGATATAGGTACTGGTATCACGCGAAATAAACTTGGTACAATGGCAATAACGATCGGTATTACTCGGTATTAGCTAAAAAAAATCTCCAAAATCACGTATACATTCAAAAGGTCATCTTACTGATATCAGTTGAATGCAAAATTTACTGATTACATAAAGGACGATTGACTACCTGAATCTGGATATGTATAGTGTAAGCTTGTGGGAGGAATCGTAGAGGTTTGTTTTCTTTTTTTGGGCTTCTTCTTCTCCCAGTGATCCTTCAATCTTGCATTTGAAACGCCCTTGGGCCGACATTTCTTTGGATCTTTAATAGTTTCATGACCAGTTGCAGGAATTGGTATGTTTTTTCTACCAAGCTTGATGGAATGAACTTTTGCAGCCAAAGTACTCAAATCTTCTATTACACAGATCTCAGCCTCTTTATTATCTTGAGCTTCTGTACTAATTTTATATGCAAAACGGCATACATAATTTCTGAAGATGAAGTTGCTATCAACCGAAATAAGTTGGCCGGCATTACTACAAACACTTGGGATCTTACCTCCTGAATATAAATCTTTTCTAGCATTGACTGACCATCTTGGGAGTAAATATTTAATGGGAATATTAATAATGTCTAACTGTCTCATTACTCTCATGCAATGCGCAAATAATATTCCCATCATTTCGAACTTAGCACAGGTGCATTCAATGGTACCTTCAATTGAATTAAATTTGACCATCCATTTGTGTGAATCAGTGGAGGTATCAATGTTCCAAACAGAAAACCTTGATAAATCTGACGAAGTTTTTTCCACGCATAATCCACCAACTCCATGTAAGAACTCCTCTTCAAAAAATACATACAACTTCCTTGAATAAAATTTTGCAGCTTGCTTCAATATTGGGCTACTTTTCATATATGGAACTATGTCAGTTTGACTACATCTGAATTCTTCATCTTGTTCATTTCGACGCCAATTCCTCATAATCTTCTCCAAACCGAGGAAGCAATCCGTGATAGTACTTGTTGGCTTGGAATAGCCATGGCATACATGATTGGTTGATTCACTACGTTGGGTTGATAAAATGCCAAGATTAAAACAATCTTTGTTGAATGCAGTTGACCACTTCTCCTTGATTTTGTAGAGATCTTTCAACCAATGATTATTTTGCAGATTTCCTTCTGATAACATTTCAGCCCATTTACTCTCAAATTCCTCTGCTGAGTCACAATGTTTGAAACAGTAAAAAAATAAGCATTTAACTCTGTTGTTGCTGTTAAAGCACCAAACCTTTGAAGGTGCCTTCTTGTACAAATGCCATTGGCACAATCGATGTCGTGTATTAGGCAAAGCAATCTCTATTGCACGAGCCATGGCTTGGTCCTGATCAGTAAATATGATAATGGGATGTTTGTTATCAATGATTCTTATAAATGTTTGAAAAAGCCAGATAAAAAATTCTATCGTCTCATCAGATAAAAATGCAACTCCTAGTAAAACATTTTGCCAGTGATTGTTTACTCCAACAATTGGGGCACAAGCCAAGTTATATTTATTTAAATGATAACTAGTATCGAATATAATCACATCCCCAAAACAGTCATAATCAATTCTACCAACACCATCAACCCAAAAGAAATTCAAAAGACATCCATCTTCATCTGTTTCAACATCCCATGCAAACATGTGGTCATCAATAGCCCGTTCTTTAAACAACTTTATAAGTGAATTAGTGTCTCCACTCTCAAACTTTGCTCTTCTTTCTTTCTGGATGTGGTTGTACGCATCCCGCTTCGTAAAACCAAGATTAGCCACACCTCCAACTTCATCAGATAGGTACGTAAATGCACCGACAGTTCTTATACCCGCTTCTGTCATAGATTTCAAAACAGATGAATTATCTTCACTAATAGACCTAGCCGACCTGAGCAGATGTTGATCATCCGGCCTAGCCAATTCGTGATTGTGACTCTCTACAGATTTCTTCACTGACCAAAGCCCCTCTTGACTCACGGAAAATCTAACCATGGCTGGACATCCAGTTCTTATACATGATCTTCGATATTTTAACTTGGTACCGCTTTCATTCTCCTTCTTGAAACCTGCTTTAGAACATACAAAATCCTTTGATTTGATTAACCTTGTATTTGGCCAGAAATGGTGATGATCTTTCCTAACACTAAATCCAGTTGAATGCGCATACTGGCAATATTTCGCATATGCTTCTTTCTCACAGCTGTAAACACCCTAATAATTAATCAATCATCCATATTAGCTTTATATCTAAATATCATTCCAGAAATTAAAAACATTTAGACCAAAATTATACCAATATATACTATACAATAGCAACCTAAATCCGAATTAACGAGTACAACTGTATTGCTCGGTAATACTCTGTATTCCTCCGTATTGCTCTGTATGGGGTATATAAATTTCAATAACTACCTAAAACCGAGGTTACGAGTTCAAGAATATTGCTCGGTAGTGCTCGGTATCTCTCGGTATATTGCTCGGTATTGGTCGGTATTTGCTCTATACATCTGCGTCCCGACATTTAACTTATCCATTATAGTCAGTACCGAACGTATACCATTCTATAATATAGAATACCAATCCAATACCGACCCTTAAAAAACTAATGTCGTCCTCGCAGTTTAACGATACTGCTAAAATGAACTTTTGAAACCCTTTAATGAAACAGTAAAAAGTAGAAGAAAAACAAACGTTACAGATAAAAACTTACTAATATCAAATCAGAAAATGCTTCGTCATAGCTTAAAGTTTGAGTTTCCTCGCAGAATATGAAGTCTTCAAAACCGGAACCTTCATTCGATCCTTCCATCTCCTTAAAAACTTTACGACTTAAGGTATTTGAAAATTACGGGAACCGTAAAGACTGTAGAACATTTTAGGTTTAATACAAGAAAGGTTTTTATAACAGAGGTAAAAGCCGCGTATTTCTTTTATTTCCCGCCCATTTCATATACATTACCACGGGGTAAAAGCGTATGGGCTAACGTCGGGTCAATAGGGTAAAGTTGTTGCCAGGTGTCGCGTTATCAAGGATTACCGAACGTAAAGATGCGTCAGGTGGGAGGACGCAATAAAAATTCCTTTTCAGGAGTTTTCCACGTAAAAATATTGGTGTCTCATGTGAATGCTACACACTCTCTCTTATCTGATTGCGTGTCAGATTTTCGTACAACGCTAAGACGTTAAATATGATATCTCTCTACCGCCGCGAATACTCCTGGACGCAACAACAATTATATCCACATAAAAATTATTAGATATATTGCTCGGGTAGAAAATCAATTCCTATAAGAAATTTCTTAACCATAATGGCTTGAAGTCCAAATTCCATGCCATTGAATTCACCTTCTACATTTGAGTAACAATATTTTGCATCTTGCTACTCAATATCATAAAGTTTCCTAAACATGGGAGGATCCACCCTAGTATTTTCCCACCCTCAATTTTTTTTTTAATATTTATAGGAGATTTTTTGGAATATTTTGAGTATTTTAGGCATTTTTCCCCCCTCAAAAATATTTTTTGTCCTAATTTTATCAATCCTAGGCATTTTTGTCCATCCCCACAAAAAAAAAAAATTTTTGCCCACCCTGAAAAATGAAGCTGGATCCGCCCCTGTTCCTAAAGTAGATCATGTGTCATCTATTAATCTAGCCTACCATGCATGAATGAATCTATGTTTTTATAATCTTCATTTTTAGAGCAGAAAATTCAAATTCTTAGAGCACACTGCATGTACCATTAAATGCATATAATAAGATTTATATGATTATGTATAAATCGATCGGCAATACTCAATGCATAAAGCAAGAGTCGATCTTGTGTGAAGTAACTAATTAATTTGTCTCCCCATAGGCTTTTTGTTTCTCCATTTATCAATTGCAATTTGGTCTAATTCATAATTACAATTAGTTGACATACCAAAATTTCATTCTTTTTTAAAAATCTAAATTATTTTTTCTTTAAGACAAAATTTTATTTTATTTGATTGGTTTTCAATCTTCTAAAAAAAATATTTTATTATATAGGCACGCTACAATCTCAAAAAAATTATAATTGTTAGGTATTAGTCCTAGATTTAGGTTTACTTTTGTGTAGCTATTTGTATAGCTGTAGGTGTTGCTCTTTGTATGGCTTTTGAGCCTATATATAGGAGGTCTTTAGGTTGTAAAAGAAAGCCAAAGGAAATAAAGAAATTCTGAGTTTTGGCTCATGGTTCTTCTCCCCTTTCCCTCCTCCTTTCTCCCTCTCTAGAGATCTTGCAAGAAGATCTCTCAACAAGATCTTCCTCACTAGTTTTCTACATTTGGTATCAGAGCCCTGGTGGCGATCGTGAAGGAGGAAGGTGTTCTGTCAGAGGAGGTGGTGGCTGCCGGTGCCGCGATCGGAGGCGACTTCGGCTCTGCGAAGGGAGCGACTGACTGGAGAAGATCGGAGGCTGGCTTAGCCAGCTGGATGTGAAGGCCGGCCTAAGGCTGAACGCTCGCAGGCAGTACGTGGAGGATCCTGAAGTGTGGGAACCAAGCAAGAGCAGACAAAGGCCAGCAAGAAGGATTGATATGGTTTTCAAGAAGCAAGATTGTGGATTCTTTTGTAGAAGATGGAAGTACATAATGGAGTAGAGGCTTCTTAAAGTCACTGGGATGAATTCGTATAAAGCAGTGACATGTGCATGTGAGTTGACAGCGAGGTCGTGAGGGAGTATGTGTGGGAACAAAGGAGAACTCACGTGAAGGGCTGTTGGAGGCGGGATTTCCACAGACCGGTTAGGGCTTGTTTTGCTTGCGTGAGGAGGTCGGACGAAGGCAGCAGGCCGTTCTTGTTCCGCTCAGATGCAAGCGACTGGCCTTGTTAGTTTTTTTGGAGGTGAGGGAGTCCGGGTCGGTGGAGGTTCGCAGACGTACGAAATTAGGAGGCAGATCCAACTTGCTTGGGCTGAAATCTTGAAGAAATCAGAGAAGATCAGAGGCATGGAAGCAGTTGAGGCCGGATTTTTTGCTTGATTTTAAATCAAGTTTCGATCGGTCTTGAAGCAGATTTTTTCGGTTCTTTGGTTGAAAGATCAGTTTGGATCTTTGCGGTGGAGTTTTTGGATTTTCGGTGGAGTCCGGGGGGCACTGAGGTAGTTTCGGCTGCTCTTGGAGAGAAGGGTTGAAAGTGCGGGGCGCTTGGAGATGCGTGGTCGTGCGGTGCACGAGGAGTCTACATAGGAGCGCGGGGCACTGGTGAAAGACACGCAGGGTACTGGTCGGATGCGGCAGTACAGAGCGTGGTCTTGTGACGAGCGGAGCGCTGATGATGGCACAGGGCTCGCTGCACGGGTAGATGTGCAAAATGTGGTCGGAGAGAGACCACATGAGTGCAAAGGTGCGGGCGTGAGCTTCTGGCGTTTGGACGCGGGTTGGAGGCGCAGGGCGCGGGCACTGAGACTGTGAGAGCTCGTTCCTTTGATTTGCCTTCCAAGATCTGATTTTCCTCCCATGATTGTCCGGGACGATCAGTGAAAAGCTGATTTTCTGGAGTAGATCGTCCGGGCCGATGTTGGGATCGTCTTGGGACGATCGGATGAGACAAAAATCCCGAGAATAAGGGTTTTATCGTCTGAGAAAAATTAATTATCGTCCTGAGAAATCATCCTGGACGATTGAATTTTGTTAATATCGTCCTGGACGATGTGACGATCGGCCGAGCCGATCAGCTTTATTTTATAAGCAAATCAGCTCAATTTGATGAGAGAGAAAAATATTTTTATAAAACAAAATATCTGAGGAGAGAGGAGAAGAAAAGCAAAGGAAAAAAGCCAGATTTCGGAGGCCACAGAGCGCTTTTCGTCCTTCGCCGCTGTTGAGAGATTTATTTATCTCGCTGTAAGGACTCCGAATCATATTTCTATTTTCGAAGATGTTGAGTTTTGGTCGTTTTGTGCACATATTTGTGTTTTTGTTACCGATAAACACGCCGCATTTTGTATTGACAAAACTTTCACCGCACAACTTTTGATATGTTATTGATATGATTTTTCTACACGTTTTGAGTATTTTCTGTAACGAATCTACCCATTATTTTGGGTTCTGTGCGATTTTGATCGAATAAATAAATATCAAATTATTGATTAATGTTGCTTCAGTAGAATATAAGTCTTATAATATTGTCGTTCACGTTCTGTATTAATTTGGTGAATTATAATTTTTAGAAATTTTTGTGTAAAAACCGTTTACTACCGTTACACCGCCGGTTTTCCGTACGATTTCCGATTTTCTGAAATTGATGATTTGAATTGATATGTATACGAATGTGAATATGAATTGCTATATTGTTCTAATATTGAATACTGAAAGACAAGTGGAGTCTGGTTGAACCGTTGGTTGGAGATCGACTTGACCTGTACAGGATGGTGGGCCGACGAGCTTTCCTTTAAACTATTGATCATTGATATAACGATTGGGAGTCATAAGGAGATTACTATGCCGACGGGCAGCCGACAGGCACAGAGTGACTACTCTTATGGAACCAACGTATGGATATCTACAACAGCACTACGGATTTCTACAACAACACTATGGATTATTGAATAGCCAGTGACTGTACTTGTTCAGGAAGACTATTGTATTGAAATGCATGTGTACGACATTAACTCTTGATGGATTTATTGCTTTATTGATTTGAATTTTCTGACGGATTTACGGACTTACTGTTATCGTACGATTTCATTGATATTCGCATTATGGCCCTAAGCATTGATACTGATACTGTTATGGATATTGATATTGATATGATATGGATACTATAGATTTATTGATATTGATTGATACTATTGCTTCTACACTGTATTGAACTGCTGCATTTGATTCATTGCTAGTATAGACTGGGCTTTATTGTATTGATTTCGATCGATTTAATTGACCATATAGTATTATTTTGATTGATTCAATTTGAAACGATTGATTTGACTGATCGACTGATTTTCTACTGTTTATGGATTATTCTGAGATTTGAAGTGTATTGAGTGAGCTTGATGGAGTTCTTCCTACTGTTTATTGATTCTTATACTGCTGCATTGACTACTGATTTGATTTCCGTATTTGCATAGATTCATTGATCATGTGAAATAGACTGTTATGGATTTGATTGACTGACATGCATATTGTTTCCAGTACAGTGCTTTGATTTCAGTTATAGGTATTAGGTGACCTGCTGGGCTTTTTGAAACTCATTATGTGGTTAATATTTTTCAGATTAGGGCAAGGGAGCATGAGATTGAGGTTGATCAGGAATCTCCATATTTTTGTTCTTTTGGTTATAGCGATTCTTTTATACTCAGGACAGGATAGATTTCAGTTCTTGTGGTCATAGTGCAGTTCCTGAGTATTGTATATGATCTTTTGAGATATGAATCGACTTGTACATTGATGTTTTAAATGTTATAGATTTTTGCTAGACTGTTTGATTGAAGTTATAGATAGCTCTGGTAAATTGTTGATGAATTGACCGAAATTCTTTCCAAGTTAGATCTTGGGGCGTCATAGAGGCGCAGGGTGCAGGTGGAGGCACAGGGCACGGAAGCCAGGCTAGGGGTGCTCGGGGATTGGCTGCGTTGGACGCAGTGCGACAGGAGATCTGTCGGGAGGTGGAGCTAGAATGTCGGTGGACGCTTTTGGCGGAGGAGACCGACAGGATCATTCTTTGGCTGTTCTTTAAAGAACAGTGATTATCTTTTGTTTTGTAAAATCTAAACTATGGGGGTGATTGTTATGTATTAGTCCTAGATTTAAATTTTTTTTTGTGTAGCTATTTGTATAGCTGTAGGTGTTGCTCTTTGTATGGCTTTTGAGCCTATATATAGGAGGTCTTTAGGTTGTAAAAGAAAGCCAAAGGAAATAAAGAAATTCTGAGTTTTGGCTCACGGTACTTCTCCCCTTTCCCTCCTCCTCCTCTCTCTCTCTAGAGATATTGCAAGAAGATATCTCAACAAGATCTTCCTCACTAGTTTTCTACAATAATGTATACTCTTTGAGACTCTACTTTGCTATACTCCTTTCTATGTATGTATTATTGTTAGAAAAGAAGACATATGCTTGGTAAGCTCCTCACTCTTGGATTCCACCATATGCCTAATCTTTAGAACATTTCATATCATATATAAGTATATGTTAGGCCCTTAACTTTTTATGCTTGCAACTTTTGATAAAAATGGATTAAAATCTCGTTGTAAAATACCATGGATAACTACTCTGAAAAAGAAGAAGAAGTTTGCATGTAATTTGGAACCACTCTAATCCCTTATGTTGCTTAGCTAAACTATAATATATAAAAATATATATTTTGTATATTTGTTATATAAACTCATGATGCACTAAATAGAATTTAAAAAATTTTAATGATTGAATTCTTTTGATTGTTTGCAATGTTATGATAAATTTGATGTTTGACTCCTCAATTGAAACTATTGTGAATTTGAATTTATCTACTGTGAGAATTTAATACTATTTCGATCTATCATAACCCTAGTTAGCACTGACCCTCAACACACACCCTTATTAGTACCCCTAAAACCCTCTTCTTAACATTCTCCTCCCTCAACATCAAATCCTAATTGAAAATTCCAATCTTTCCATAAGCAAGCCTATTTCACTAGCATATTTCCATGCCCTAATACCTTTACTCCACCCCTTGACCACCAACATGAGCCATTTTCCCTAAGGTTCTTTCTATTGTAAGGCCACCAAATAGCTTCCCTATAAACCTACGTGTTCAACCAACATTTGAAATCCCTTACTCATGTCAATCTAGCTAGCCCAACTCTACTTCAAGGCATTTCACCTATCATCACAACCAACTTAAAGTTAAGTGATTTCTTCTCACATCTTAAAGATCCTCCCACATATATTATTGGTATTAGAGATAAGGATCCAAGGATATTCCTTGTATCCAATGTGTTTATAAGGGATGGCAAAAAGAACAATCATCACAATAATCAAGGTAGCATCAATAAGAATCAATAAATGAAGTCTTTATATCTCTTTAAATTTTATATTTCTATTTATTGGTAGCATTAACAAGAGGGGTTATCCTCTGAGATTCATTGGTTTCTATTTTAAGAGTTGATTGATTTTTATAAATTTATTTTTTTTTTTTACTTTCTTTTCATAATTTCCTCGAATTGATTAGCATCTTGAATTAGAGGCTTAAACCTTTCTTTTCAAATTTGCCTCGAATTGATCAGCATCTTGAATTGGAGGCTTAAACCTTTCTATTTTTGGGTCATGCTTGAGCGACATTTTACTTCTTCGAGCAATGTGGGTCCAAGCATATGATGAACTAATTTCTGTCGATCACACCTACTTTATTAATAAGGATAATTAACTTCGTTGTATATCGTGATTTCTTGGAATCCTAATAATACCATTTGATTTAAATTTTGATAAATGGTTATTATTAAAAATAAAAATAAAAATAAAACAAAAATAAAAGCGGGTGGTTGCCAAGTAAGTTTGGGTTATAAAAGCATCGAAAATTATTCTTAAAAACTTTGAGAATAATTTATATTTATATCTGTATTTATTTTATTTTAAAAAAAGCGTGAATATTTATAGTAAGACGTCGAAGAGGGACAAGGATTGGGAAAAAGCCGGCACCGGTATTCCCAAAAAAGAAAAGTTGGCACCCGTCAGAATCCAAAGGTTTTACCACTTCAACACGCACTTCCTCCGTTTCGCACTCCACCGCCTGCTCCGATTTGACCGTCTCTTTTGGACGTTATCGGCTTTCCTCACCGCGGCTAATCGTACGGTCCAATTTACCTATCCGTTTGGTTATCCACACAGCTGCCATTTACCAAATTATTAAGTGCAGAGTGCGGGCGGGAGAACCGTCCGCAATAAGTATTGGGTATTCAGCAGTATCAAATGGTATTTAATATTTGTGCGGACGGTGCATACTCCGCACCTAATAATTTTTCTAAAATTAGGGCTGAACCATCCTTGATAAGCCTTGTTATCTCGTGACTTGGCTCATTTAAAAAATATTAATATATAATATATTTAAAATATATTAAGATTTGAAATTTTAATGACAAAATTATTGAAATGTTTGAAAATTATATTCATTTTCTTATATTAAGCGATCCTTTATTTTTTTATAATTTCTAATTTTTTTATACATTTTATTATAATAATTGTTAAAATTATATTCATTTTCTCTTTTTGATAATAAATGAGTAGGCTTGTGAGCTGTGAAACTCGTTGAATAAAGCTAAAGATCGGGTTCGTACTCAATTAATTAATAAAACTAGCTCAAACTAAGAATGACTCAATTTCGGCTCGACTCTTTTACAATCCTAAGATGAATGGTTATCATCATTTAAGCAGTCAAATATCTAAATATCCTCCAAGCATTTCTTATTTGAGGAGTGGGGCCCATATATCCAATTACTTAAACTCAAGGTTGAAACTAGCCTCTCATTTAACAATGTGCAAAATTTTCATATAGACTAACTAATATTAAAAAAAATCATAATTCAATGCAAAATTTTGTATTTCATTATGATTAATAAATTGAAAAATGATTACCAGTGTTTGAATATTTTAAATAATGTTGCATTACAATTTTATTGTTGGGAATAAAATCAAACACATATTTTTTAATGTAAGGTAACACAACATAGAAAAAATCTTATGGATCACAAGATTGGAGTCAGCAAATAAAAAAGGGATTTTTACATACATAACACTTAAAATAATTCAAAATACATATTTAACACCCAAACTACAATATTTAGTAATATACCACCTAAAACTCTTATTTTCATCTTTTATGACACTCCGTTAAGCTTCTCATGGCGTCTTCCATTAATTCATGCGAGGATCGACGATGAGCTTTGAAGCAGACCTAAGCCACCGAAGTCGATGACGGAGGAAGGGGTAGCTTTGGCGTAGACGACGACGAGCTTTGAAGTAGCAGCTCCAGGCTTGGCTTCGCCGGAGAAGTGGTGGCGGAGGATCCAATCCAGCGCGTAGAAGCTTTCCTTGCAATTAGTTAAACCCACCTAAATCACCTTATGCTCCTTCTCTCCGGCCGCCTCCACCACGGCCATTCTTCTCTTATCCGGCGAACCGAACGCGCTTTATATTTAAATGCTCTAAAGTTTTGATTTCCAGGCTTGGCTTCTTGAGCTTAATGGTTTTTGCAAGATCATTAGATGCTATTTTTTGTCATTGTGTTTTTAAGCTAGAGAAGATCGCAAGCATAGTTGGGAATGACCGAACAAACGAACCAGCTGTGCGGGCTACGACTACGACTTGCTTCGTTTGAATGACAAGCTGCGGGCAGCACAAGCTTTTTTTCTTATTTGGACAAATTAGGGTTGTTGGTTGAAGGCATGTCCGCCTCTGCTTAAACTATTAAAAAATAAAATAAAATTTCAAATAAGGGGATGAGCAATTTTTTTAAAAAATGAGGGCAATGAACAATTTTATCAAAGCTAAAAAACTATTTCAAGAAAGGGTAAATAAAACGACTTATAAGGTCAATCATTAATAAATGGAGGTAAAACTATAGCACAAAATTAAAGAGATGTAAAGAGAAATATTAAAATTCTTAAAAATACAAATTGGCTACTGAATTTGGTTTTAAGGAAAGATGAAAACCACCGAGCAAGTGAGAATAGGGTTAGATAGTGAATTGAAGGGTGATTAAGCTCCATATAGTAGCATTTATTTAGAGATTTCTGATAGTCGAGGGTCTGATCGAGGCACTGGTAAATTGTTGGTTGAGCTTGTAACATCATAGGCCAACCGTAAATATTCAAAGCAAAACTTCCGCTAATGACAATATATATAATTATTATAAAAAAAGTGCATCAATGATAGCCAATTTTCATATGAAAATCACAATCGAAGAGAAGTGTTACATCATCAAAAAATTATCATGACCGGTCACAAATCTCGAGGCAAAATCAATTGGTAACTTCCGAAATTAAAATTGGGACCATCCGAACTCCGATTTCAATGAACTTATAGTCAAACTGAATGTCTCATAAATACGAACCTAACAACACCAAATTCGACTCAATCCGAGCCAAAATGGTCCAAATCAAGGGACCGAAGCGCTATTGGAGGGTTCGAACCATAATTTGGATTACCAAACGGTTTCCAAAAGTGACTTGCTTATAGTTGAATCGAGCGGCTCAAAGAGAAAAATCCAACAAGCCCAAGATCAAGGAATTCTGACATCATTAAGTCCTTCAAATGTCTAGCTAACGGTCCACAATCAAGGGATTCAATATTGGCCGTCCATCCAATCCATTCCACATTTTCTCTTGATCCACCTCTTATTTGCGGGTCATGCCACTCTAGGAAATCTATAAATACACCCTCCTTCCTCTTGAAAAGGGGACCCTAAGCCTAATGAGAAAAGAGAGAGATCGGAGATAGCTCTTATCTCCTTGCCTCCTTGCCTCCTCGACCACCACTAGAGTTTCGCCGAACATCACCTGATGCCATGAGCTCCATCGGATAACCACTTGATGCTCGAAGTTTCGCAAAACAACCAACTAACGCCTTAAGTTCTGCTGGACCATCACCTAATGCCTTGAGCTCCACCGGACCACCACCTGACGCCTGGAGCTCCGTAGGACCGCCACCTGATGCCCTGATTTCTCCCGGACCACCACCTGACGCCCTTAGCTCCACTGGACCACTGCTTCAAGTCAGAGTTCTGTCGAACCACCACCTCACACCCTGAATTCTGTCGGACCACCACGTGACACCCTGAGTTCTGTCGGACCACCACGTGACACCCTGAGCTCCATCGAACCACCACCTCACGCCTGAAGTTATGCAGGCAGGACCACCACTTGATGCCCTTAGTTCCGCCGGACCACCACTTGATGCCCTGAGCTCCACCAAACCACCGCCTGATGCTAGAGTTCCGCCGGACCACCACCTGACGACCTGAGCTCCATTAGACTACCATATGACACTCGGAGTTTTGTCATACCACCACTTGACGCCTGGAGTTTTGCCAGAACATCTCCTGATGGCCGAGTCCTGTCGGGCCATCACCTGATGACTGAATTTCTTTCATATTATCATCAGACTACCAACTGACACCCGAATTTCTAAGTAACTCTGGACTTCCGATAGACCACCAAGTGATGTTAGATTTTTATCCCCATTTATCACTAGATATCAACAATTACAGTTGTCATTTGTAATCTGATCGCCCTTAGGGATGAGTTAGCCCACTGTAATCTATTCTAATTCTAGTGGAATCATTTTTAACTCGGCTAGGCCCCGTGGTTTTTTCCCTTTCTAAGGGTTTCCACGTAAAATCTTATGTTCTTTGTGTGTAAGCAGGATATCAGTACAAAACTAAGACGTATGATTATAACTCTATTGTCATATATATTCTAGCCTGCAATAAGAAGAAATTAAGAAATAATTTATTATTATCTTCTCCATTAAGCTATGATATGAAACAAATGAATAATCACGAAAAGAATAAAATCCCTTGCTTTAATTTAAAAATGGAAGTTTTAATTGCTCTTTCCTTCTTATCTATTGTTTAAAAGGACAATTCATTACTTCTAATACTTATATCTTCTAACCAATTTGGAGAACAAGAGTAAGAGCATGTATTTTGACATAGTTAAATAATTTTTTTTAGGAGTCATTATAAGTCTAAATTATAAATCATCATTATCATGACATAGATACTGTAGTGATTTAATCACATTAATTTTTTCATAATTTTTTTGGCATTGATAAAAATTCTTAACAAATTAATACTTCTCGGTACAAGTGAAAGTTTTAGGACCGTCATATGTCTATTTTGCAAATCAAATTAATAAAAAAATTTAAATAAATTGAGCTATTTTATAGATATTTTAATATAAATTTTAAAGCCCTAAAAAGATTTATATGAATTTTATATTAAAAATTAAATAAAATATATAATTATATTTATATTATGTTATTATTTTATTATTAAATATCTAATTGTAGATTTCATTAAAACCCTTTTTATGCTTTTCATTTTCTTCATTTTCCAAGTCATAGACCTGGAAGGAGAAAATGAGAACAAGGAAACTTAAGACTTAGGTCGTAGAGTTATTTTTATCAACCAGCTTTATTGGGAGATTTGTATCTCATTGTAAGAAAACATTATCCTATTTATGGTTTCAGGGATTTAGTGTTTTTGAAAAAATTTCAATCAAATTTGTATTTTTGTTAGTTAAAAAATGAATATAATTTTATATTTATAAAAATTTTACAACTTAATTTTTTATATGTTATATATTTTGAGATTATGAATATTTTGAGTATTTAATAGAGATTTTTCACTAGGTGATATTGATAAATAACATTTTTACCAATTCAAAAATATATTTTGACATTTAAAAATAGTATTTATTTCAATTATAGCTTCAGAATAATGTTATATATGATATCTTATAATTTTGTTAATTTCTAAAATTATGTAATTTTGTTAAGTAGAATTTTCTGTTCGTTAGCATATTTTGACATTTTTTGAATTAAGCCCAATTAAATTTTATTTATTGCAATGCCTTGAAAATGAATGTGAGCATGTGATTAAGTAGTAGTTGGTCATTAATACTTTTATAGTACAATGTTGATAATGTGCGTGGAGAAAAATAAGTAAAAATTGATTATTCACTAATGTTGGTTAGAGACTGATTAACTTATACAAGATTGTGAACCGACGGCTTTCCTTTAAATCTTGTGATTTGGTGTTATCCTCTACTGATTCATGTAATTCACTGATTGAGAGTTATAAGGAGATGATTACTGTTAACACCTAAGTAATACGATTATTGCTTATTATCTGTTATAACCTTTTCTTGTAATCCAATGGCTAAGCTACACGTGTAAAGCAAACCTATCTCTATCTTTATAAATAGGTAGCTGTACTTGTTCTCTAGGAATGAAAATCACTTTATCTCCTTCGTGTCCTTTTCTGTTCTTGTCGTCTTCTTCACTGTTCATCTTCTTCATCTCCGGCAAGAAGCGGAATATGAGTTTCTACATGGTATCAGTAGAGGCTTGATCCTGCGGCCAACCCTGTCCATGGCTTCATCTATCTCTCGCTCCTCATCTCCTACACCTCCGTCTAACACTGACGCTCTGTCGTCTAATCTTAAACATGGTCTGTACCCCTTTCTTAAATTCATCATAGGCCACCTGAAAACTTTGGTTCCTCACCATCTGTCCTCGGATAACTATCCCATATGGCGCCATCAAATCCTTAAGTTGTTTAAGGCGAATGGATTCGCTATCTTTCTTGAAAAACAATCGTTTCAAGATCAAGAAACGAGCGATACTCTCTACACTGAAACCACCTGGGCGTTCACCGACCAAAATCTTGCGGCTGCTATTTGCTCCACCATATCGGAACCGGTATTACCGTACGTAATACATCTTGAATCCTCCTACGCTATCTGGCAAGCTCTCCAAATCAGATTTCAGTCAGCGAATAGATCCAAGGTAATGCAACTTAAAAACGAGTTGAACAACATTACAATGAAGAATATGTCGATGCAAAACTATCTCACTGAAATAAAAAAGATAGTCGATAACATAGCCTCTGCCGGATCCTCTCTTGACACGGAGGACATTATTCTTCATATCCTGAACGGATTGCCACCGTCGTATCAATCCTTCAAAACGACGGTCCGAACAATGCAATCATCCCTCAGCCTCGACAATTTCTACGCGATGCTCATCAGTGAAGAAATTCACATTCAAGCTGACTCTCTGCGTTCGTCTCTTCATCAAGATCAGCAAACCGCTCTTTACGTGAACCATAACAGAAGCCGCCGTGGTCGTGGTCGACAGTAGAATTACTCGTCATCCGTTCCTAAACCTGCTACCAAATCTGTCATTATATGTCAAATTTGCCAGAAGAAAGGTCACACTCTGCAGATGTTTGCTGGCATCGTCACAATGCCAACTACATTACCCCAAGCCGCAGACTGAAAACAAATCGGCTCTGTTTGCAACCAACGCTGAATCTTCAGAGGATTGGTTTCTTGACTCCGGCGCCTCAACGCACATGACTAACAAACCCGATCATCTCACTCAAAGCTCGGTCTATCATGGTAAAGATCAGGTAATGGTTGGGGATGGTCGCTCCCTCCCGATAGCTCATTCGGGCACGGGAATTCTCCCCACACCAGATCGTAAGTTACTTCTGTCTAATCTTCTTCATTTACCTGCTATTTCACATAATCTTATATCTATCTCAAAATTGGCTTCTGCCAATCAAATTTCAATTTCGTTTACCCCTAATGGCTTCTTTCTTAAGGATCTGCAGACTAATCGTATCATACTCAGTGGTCCCTGTAGAAACGGGCTTTATCCGATTACTATCCCGTCCAGAAAACAGACATTTCAAGCTATGCCGGCAGTTCAAATCAAGAACATCAACTGGCACGCCAGATTGGGTCACCCTCATCAGCGGACAATTCAGCAAATTTCCAAATTATTTCCTAGCATTTTTACTTCATATAAATCGTCTTCTTGTTTGTCATGTAATGTGTGTAAGAGTCATAAACTACCGTTTGATAAAGCTGTTCATAATACTAGTAAGCCCCTGCAATTACTACACTCCGATATCTGGGGTCCGTCCCCGGTTATGGCCATGAACGGCTATCGCTATTATCTTCTAATAATTGATGACTACTCACGTTACTGCTTGACATTCCCTATGTTACTCAAATCTGACACTACTAACATCTTCAAAAATTTTATTGTGTTTATTGAAAATCAAACAGCACACAAAATTAAATGTATTCGTTCAGACGGTGGAGGCGAATACATGAATATGCAGTTTAAAAACTATCTCGCAACCAAAGGCATTCAACATCAGGTGTCCTGCCCCTATACCCCCGAGCAAAACGGAGTAGCTGAGCGTAAGCACAGACACATCATAACTATGGCCAGAACAATGCTGCATTCCTCGTCCACACCTCATACATATTGGCCTGAAGCAGTGCAAACAACGGTTTACCTTATAAACAGGCTTCCATCTCCCACCACGCGTCAACAAACTCCGTTGCAGCTCATGTTCAATTTAACTCCGGATTACACTGTTATGCGTCCTTTTGGCTGCGCATGTTTTCCCCATTTACCTCAGCACGCTTCTCACAAGCTTCAACCAAATTCCACAATTTGTGTGTTTCTCGGTTACTCGGAAAATCAAAAGGCTACAAATGCCTGAATCGTATAAACAATCATATATTTATTTCCCGCCATCTCAAATTTAACGAAAACTTCTTTCCTTTTCAGAATCATACTACCTCCACTACTACACCTCAGCCGGCTCTTCCCGCCCAGCTGCTTCTTCCAACATCCAAAGCTACTGATATTCTGATCAGCTCTTCTCTCCCCACGGGTAGCATCAACCCGCCTCAGGAAGTCACACCTTCGCACACTAATCACCAGAACAATTCTATACCCAACTACCAATCCATGGAACCCGAACCTTTACATCATGACGCTCAAATCAAGCATCCCATGATAACCAGGTCTAAAACTGGTTCGCTCAAACCTACGAGCAAAATGAATCTACTTCATAACACCATCTCTGTTGATCATCATACCACTCCTACCAACTACACTGAGGCAAGCAAAGTCTTTGAGTGGCGACAAGCTATGGCAGATGAATTTGCGGCACTTCAAAAACAGGGTACTTGGACATTGGTTCCTCCGTCACCAAACATGTCCATTCTGGGATGTCGCTGGACATTTCGTAAGAAATTCAATGCCGATGGTACAGTGGCGAGATTCAAAGCAAGACTTGTTGCTCAAGGCAACCGACAAGAACATGGTTTGGACTATGAAGAAACCTTTAGCCCTGTTGCAAAACTTCCCACAATTCGCGTTCTTTTCACCATAGTGCTGCATCATGGATGGCCGGTGCAGCAACTCGATGTATCAAACGCATTTCTTCACGGCAGCTTACAAGAAACAGTTTTTATGCAGCAACCTAAAGGTTTTGAGGACAGCTTGAATCCCGACTATGTCTGCCACTTGAACAAAGCGATCTACGGGCTCAAGCAAGCCCCACGGCAGTGGTATACTACATTCACCAATCACCTTACTACTCTCGGGTTTCAGTACAGCAAGGCCGACCCATCTCTCTTGGTTTACCGTCGACATGACATTCAAATAATTCTTCTAGTCTACGTCGACGATATCCTCATTACCGGTAATAACAGCGAGGCTATCTCCCACCTTCTCCGACAACTTCATCTCAAGTTTACGATGAAGCACCTGGGAATTGCAAATCAGTTCCTTGGCATCAACATTAAAACTCTTCCAGATAAGTATTTTTTATCGCAATCTACGTATGCTCTTTCCTTACTCAAACAAACCAATCTTGACAAATGCAATTCTCTATGTAATCCTTCCTTCATGAAACAGCCAAAGCAACTCAGCTCGGTCGACAATCTCCCTGATGCCGTTACCTACAGACGGATTACCGGTGCTCTGCAATATCTCACCATCACAAGACCTGATATAGCACACGCCGTCAATACTCTCTCTCAGCATTTACAAAATCCGGAATAAATTCACCTATATCTGCTCAAGAGGTTACTCCGATATATCAAAGGCACTATTAACTACGGTCTTCCCATCAGCAAATCATCTCTAACGCTTCGCACATACTCTGACGCTGACTGGGCCGGTGATCCCGTAACGAGAAAATCTACATCTGTTGACCTTGATTTTGCCCAGACCCGGGCCTAAAGAGTTTACTTGGTCAAACTGACCAAGCCAGACCCTATGGCCCTCCCCAATGGGTCTAGTGAGTCGAGTCGAGTCTGTTGAGCCCGAGCTTGGACCCTGGGTCAACCCGGTTGACCAAGTCAACCAAGGTTGACCACCTAGCCCATTTTGAGCCCAAATCAATTTTAAATCAAATCTAAACCTATTCATGGCTTGATCCCACTTGCCCCTTGACCTCTTTGACTGGGTTGACCAGGTCAATCATTGACTTGGTCAACCCAAGTCCTAAATTGGTCAAAGTTAGCCCATTTAATTGGAATTAAAGGCTAATTAATGGGATTAATGCCTCATGAACGTTTTAAAACTCCAAATCCCGCCCAAATCACTTGATCTAGCCTGGTGATGGACGGTGGATCGAATCGTGGCCGTTGAGATTCAATTCAAGTCTTTAAATAGTGATTTTAGGGTTCCAATTAGAGGATCTTGCAATCTATTCCCCCTAAGCCCGAGATTTTTCGTGGAGAGCTTGAGAGAACCCTCCTCTGCACTTTCCAAGTAGATCCCGACGAAACCCAGCCGCCTCCGGCGATCCTCCGGCGACCCGAAGGCTTGGACGGTCAAAGTTTTGATCCACTCGATCCGGAGCTCGTTTGATCGAGGATTCAAGAGGAGAAACTTACGAGGACAGTCTACAAGCTCAACCGTGTCAAAATCTCGGAGAACCCACGGTGAAATCTCCTTAAAACTCTTAGAATAGCCTACACCCCATAGATCTAAATAGCTTTTTGAAAAGTTCGTTTTAATCCAAATCAAATCTCCCCCATGATTTCTGCTCATCCCTAGAGTACGTGTTTAAAATTTCGTGCAATTTCGTCCACCCAATCGAGAGAACGAGACGATTTTCTTTTTAGGGTTTCGGTTCCCTGTGCATGCGCAGAGGAAGATGAAGTTTCTGTTCATCGTACTGTACGAATTGGTTCGTACCGTACGATATAGTCGTACTGTACGAATTTTTTTCATACAGTACGATCTATTATAATAAGAAAGAATAAAAACACTTTATTTCCTGTGTTTTATCTTTCTGTTCATCGTACTATACGAATTTATTTCGTACAGTACGATCTAGTGTGACAGAAAACTTTGAAATTACATAACTTTGTCGTTTTAAGCCCGCTGTCGACGCACAGCACCTTGTTTTGGATGTATTTTGAATTCTGCATTGTTTAAAACTATTTTCAAATAAAAATTTTATTTATATTTTCTGTTATTTCAAAAACAGTAAAACTGCTGTATTTTAAAATATTACTTTATTATTTTTAAACTTGTAAAATCCGTATCTAATTCGTTTTAGATTGGATTTTGACGTATAACCCCTTGAATTTTTCAGAAAATTGCCTACTTTATTTTAAAATTATTTTTAGGACCTAACTCTTGCTGTTTGGATAAGAGTTCTATTTTAAATTGCTATTTTAAGTATTTTTTTTTATCTAATTAAATATTTATTACTATTATTATTTTAAAATTAAAAAATATATATACATTTTCAAACTATTTTGAAACCTCGATTGGGTGGTCAGCGGGTTTCCCTATACTTATGTATTATGAATTGAATTATTTTCAATTATTTTATTTTCCAAAAAATATATTTATATCTACAAGTTTTTTTAAATTATTTTAAAGCTACTTATACCTAAATCCTAACTTTGGGAGACCTGCTATCGTATGAAATTTTAGACATGGACCTTATGTGTGAAGAGCAATCATGGGGGATTGGGTTAGTGAATGGTTGAGTCCCAATCATTCACTAATCCTTCCTTTAGGTGTCTGTCTTTTTATTTTTCGTAGATTGCATGTATAGGATTGCACCACGAGCACTTAGCCTAGGCTCTCCTAGATCTAAGGACATGGTGTGTTTATTTCATTTTTGTACTCCCATGCATTTATTACCTTGAGGGTTAGCTAAAACTTTGATTCAAACCCATATAACGTAGTGACACCCTAAGGACAATAATTAAGGACTCGTCTAGCGAACTTAGAAGTTTTCTAGGAGCTAGGATAGATCCCTGATTGACATGAAAACCTCCACACTTAAACTTAGTGACATCTGAAACATCCCTAAATTTTCTAGGAATTTTTAGGAGCTTTTAAATCCCTTAGCTAACTAACCCTAATCATTTGGTTAATTAAGGCCCCGAGACCTTCCGGAAAATACAATAAATACATATTAGGTCAAAAAATTACCCATAATACCCCAAACTGACCAGAATCTGATCCTTGACCTTAGATAAATAGGGCTTCCTAGTTTGACTCTAGGTTGACCCATAATTTAACCATAGGTGGAAATTACCATTTTTTCCCTAATAATTCATTAAAAATTTTTAAAAATTCCAAATCTCCTCCAAACACTTGGAAACACTTTCTCTGGTCATTCCTGACCTTTGGGAGTGATTCCAATCAGTTTGGAGTTGATTTGGATCAAAACAGTAAAAAAGGTCCTTCCTTAGTTAATTTAGAAATCCCAATAAATACCCCGACCTTTAGAAATCCATAACTAATTGTAGAAAACTCCAAATTAGGTAAACTCACTTGAATTAGACTCTAATTAGGGCCTAGTATTTATTAAAAATTTTAGGTTTCCAGAAACTGGCCCAGATTAGAAAGTCAACTTTTTTGGTCAACCCTAGTCTATAGGATAGGGCTCGAAACTTAGAAAATTCACAACTTGGCCTAGAAAACTCCGATTCTAGCCTACTACCTGTCTAACCACTCGTATTAAGGTATAGTATTTTCCTAAGGTGATAGAAGATCCAGATTTGGCCTTTTTACCATAGTGACTTTTTGGACCCTTAGTCTAGTTCCTAGAGGGACCCGGGACTTTCCAAAATTAGCTAATGCAACTTAAACTTCAAATATCATTGTCCTAAGTTCTTAAAATTCATCAACAAACTGAAATAATTAAAATGGACCCTAATTCACTAATATCTGAATTTCAACTAAAAATATTCTCTTCAGACTCCCAACAAATACAAACTATAGATAACTTTAACTAACTACCCTGCTTAGGACTTATCCAAAACACACTAGCCTTACACACACATAGAATTGTTTGCTAGGGCACTACTTCTAGACTTAGGTTAGGCCGCTGGGTTTTACTTTTCTGCTGTGTGCCGGAGCTTTCCGGGGATTTCATTGCATGTTGTTTGAAATTGTTGGTGTGTTTGCTTACTTTTTCTGTACTCTGTGATGTGATCGCTAGACTTACCCATAGGTTAGGAGCGCTATATATATACTGTTCTTCCGTGCAGGTGACCATGCTCAAGCTGATGAAAAAGGGGGGAGCAATGTTATGATTTCTGATAATGTTTCATGCAGGCACTTGCTCAGCTCCCCCTAAAATGAAATGAGGGCTAAAATTATTAAATTATTATAACTTCTACAGATGGAGCTGCTTAGCCCTCAAAATTACGAGCATGGCTTGGCACAGGGTCAATGGTGTTAGCACTTTCATTTTTATATAAACTGCTTGGGATTTTTATTAGGATAACCTTGCAGGGCTTTAGAATTTACTGCTTTCCATAAATGTAAATTTATTTGTAATAATTGTTAAGAGTTGTGAAAACAACTTCTGAGTCGGGATATTCTTATCCAGCTCGGATTCCAAAAGAAGAAGGCATCCCTAAGGGGAGAGTCTTCTTCCATTTGGAAGATCGAGCTGGATGGCTTTAGATATCCAAAGAGAAAAGGCAATACCCCCATACTGGGGGAATTGTCTCTTCGTTTGGATATTCAAGCCAAGACGGATCCAAGGAGTCTAAGGAGGAGAGATCCAAGGAGTCCAAGGAGGAGAGATCCAAGAAGTCCAAGGAGAAGATATCCAGAAGACTAAAGATTTGAAGACCCAATATCCCACTCAAAGTTGTTGGCGTCTGTCATAGGCTTAGAAATCCGGGTTGTTGGCAGTGGTGCCTGGCCACTTTACTTTTTTGCATACCCTGGGTTGTAATTAAAGGGCAGTTGGCCTATGGACATTTACTTGATTAGTTTGATTTATATTGATGTGTTTACCTGATTGTGCAGTAGAAATTGCCTGCTTTTCTTAGGTTTCTTTCTTGCATGTCGATTTTGTTTTCGCCTGGATTATCGTTAGGCTCTCTAAGGATTATAAAATTTTTCTACTCATGACTAATCTTTAAAATTTTAAGTTTTAAATAATATAGAAACTTAACGAATCTAGGGAATTGCCGGAACCGTCCGGGGTCGCATGCATATTACTGCATCTTCTTTCCTTGCTATAAGACATCTCCCTGCCTGCGGGTTGAGTCCGGATAATCTGGCCTATGAGGATGAAGTGCCGGACCTAGGGAGACCCAGTCTTTTCAAAAAATTATTTTCTATAAGTCTGTTTTTTAAAGTTCTATAGCATTCATGAGCTGACATTTCAATTAGCATGCATTGCATTAGAAATCAATTTAATTAAAATTTAATTGCATTAGCTAGGAGCATCTGACCCACATAAGTCTAGGACCACTTAGGAAATTCTTTAGATGTCGGTCCTATTTCCAAAGAACTGTACCACCCACCCATCTTTCATAACTGACTTGACAGCATGGTTTTAAATCGATTAGGTGGTTAGCTGGCTCCCCCAATCCAGGCCGGGGTAAGTCCAGGTTTTGCATAGCATTAGCTAGGACACTGGTCTTAGTGTGTGTCGAACACTAAGCCCAATCTAGATTTAGGATTCGAGGCTACTACACTCGGTCTCGTAGTATGCCTTAAATAGCAGGTAGGTCCCTTTCTTTCGGGGACTCTAAATCCTACTTATCTGCGTCACAGGATGACGCCACCTCCATCTTTCTCTCACGCATGTGATTGATTGCTTGTCTTTCTTTCTCTAGTTTCTCTCTAGTACCCTAGAGCCTCCGAATGCTGGTATGAGCCACGCATGTTGACTGAGACTTTTTGAGACATTTCTTTCCTTTGAGTAGGATTTCCTAGTCTATACCCTTGTGCTAATCCCAATTTAGAAAAGATAATGTATGATCCTTAATCGAGAGTTTTCTCGGGCTCCGGCCCGGGATGTAATTAACCACGGGGGCTTGCGCCCGTGGGAAACTTGGCCCCGCAATCTACTTTACCCCACTCGATCTCTCGTATCGAGTGGGGGAAACCCGTGACTAGGTCGTGTATATTGCTACCCATCGGGGTGTGTTGGCGACAGCCTTTATCCCCAATGGTCAGTCGTATGCGCGATCCAATCTGCCCTCCCATCGACCTGTTCGTGTCGAGTGTAGAGGTTTGCGATCGTTTTGTCCCACAGGGATAGTGCGGCCGTACCCTCTGCGTTCGTACCCCACGAGCGGTGCTCCTTCGGAGGTCCCACAGGTTTCTGGCGACCACGGTGGGACCAGTTTCTCTCTCCATCTTTGGATTATATATTATCTTTTCTTGTGTGTACTCCGGGATTGGTACTCCTTAGATTAGGTCTGTCCCACTCTTAGTTAGGGTCCTTCCTTAGTTAGGGTTTCTCTCCTTTAGCTAGGGTTACCCCTACTCTACTTCTTTCCAGCCTAGCGGGCTATTCCGTCCTTTATCTATTCCTATCTATCCTATCAAATTCTTACTCGTCCATTCTTTCTTGATTTACAGTCTTACTGACCTTTTCACTTTCTTTTTCTTGGCAGCAGTGCCATGGCCCATTCAGCTCCTTCCGTTACCTTTGTTTTTGGTTCGGACGCGCGGGTGACTCTCCCTGAGTCCCTGCTTGCTAGTCCGCCAGTGGGAGGAATCACTTTTGGTTCCTTCACTGACTCGGCCTTCGTCACCCTTGGCGGGCCGACCCCGGCGGAGGCTGCTGCATTCTCTCCTCCTCAGAGGAGAGGACGCGCAGCCATGCGCCCGTTTGGACGTCCTGCTGCTCGGCGCCCAGTCCGAGCACCACGTCCTGTTCCTGTTCTTGCGCAGCCAGTGCGCGCTGTGGCTAGGCGACCAGTGCCTAGGCCACACCCGGTTCTAGTTCGTCCGGCGGTTAGGCGTCCAGTGCCTGCCGCACCTGCTGCTCAGGTTGCCCCGGCCCCTCAGCGCCGGCAGCCTGCTGCAGTAGTTCCCCCTGTTCGTGCAGCGGTCAGGCGACCTGTGCCTGCCGCTCCTGTTGCACAGGCTGCCCCGGTCCCTCAGCGCCGGCAGCCTGCTGCTGTTGTTACTCCGACTGTTCCGGCGGAAGTACCTCGCATTCGGGTTGCCCCTCCCGCTTCCACTAGGAAGAGGGGTGCCCAGACCGAGGTGCCTTCGCCTTTTTCTAGTCGGGTTTCTGTTTTCGCCCGACTTTCTCACCCCGAGGTTGTTAGGCAGACCCCGACACTTCCCGTTGTTCCTGTTCCCGATCCTGATGTTCCTTCCTCTTCCACCTCCGGCCTTGGGAGAAGGGCCAGGAGGAATAGGAACAGGAGACTTCGTTTAGCTGCGTCAGAGGCAGAGAGGCAGCAGATGGTTGATGCCATAGCTCACCAGGAGCTAGTTGAGAGGACAGTGGCTCCCAGGCAGCAGAGGCCACGACGAGTTGCAGTTGTGCCAGTTTCAGAGGTTGTAGTGGCTCCTGAGATAGAGGCAGTTCAGGGAGGACGCTTTTCCCCGTTGACACATAGTGGGGACGAGGAGGACGTTGCCCGCATTGCGGCGGCTCCTCCTGTTACCACTACCCTACCCCGTGCTAGGATCCCTAGGGACGCTGCTGTTCGAGCCCTCACCCAGAGGATTCGAAACATCGTCCGCCTAGCAGGTGGTAGGGGTTCTGTCGATCGGCAGAAGATACTCCGTCAGATTTCTCGGGCCACCTTTCAGTTGCGAGGACAGACTGCTAGGAGACTTTACAGTTGGCAGAGGGGACAGACAGCTCAGCAGCCTGCAGATACAGTTCCAGTAGTCAGACCCCCGACGGTTACTCCTGCTGCAGGACGACGCCCACGTCGTCGAGGATGGAGACAGTAGCGGAGGCCGGCCCAGCCTCAGGTCAGTTCAGAGGTTGTAGTCCCAGAGCAGCCAGTTGCCCGTGTAGCACCCCACCATAGGAGGTGGGTTTGGAGGCGCCGGCAAGCGGCCACCCCTGTCGACCCAGTTGAGCTAGTAGAGGCAGCACCACCGTCAGATGCAGAGCAGTTTGATGATGTAGATGACTTGATGGACGTAGCAGTTACTTCCGAGGCAGAGGCAGTCCCGATGATGTGCGATGAGGAGGTGGCACCTACTCCAGAGGGACCCCCAGAGAGGGATGAGACAGAGTCAGTCCGTAGTACTCATAGGATCGGTTCCCCTATGAGTCCCTATATAGAGGCACTTCGTCGGATCTTTTCAGAGGATGACTCATTCGAGGATGAGTCAGATGAAGACATACCAGTACACCATGTCTGTGAGACTACCCGTCGAGGTCACTCGGATGAGCAGAGAGAGCCTGAGGACCAGGATGAGCGGGAAGATCCCGAGACAGGAGGATCTCTGAGATCAGTAGCTACTCAGACAGTTCAGATGGTCTCTAGTCCCAGCCACAGTCCTAGCCACAGTTCCAGCCACAGTGATAGTCAGAGTTACAATCAGGGCAGCAGTGGCAGATTACTCCATAGTTTTGAGGGAGAGTGGCATCTAGCACTCTCAAAGGAGACTTAGCAGATGATTGAGTAAGCTGTACAGAGTTTAGAGGCAGTTGAGATGAGGCCTCCCAAGGCCAGGTCGACAGTTGCCACTCCAGCTTCTTCGTTAGCACTAGTTTTTTTCTTTTCTTTCTTCTGTTGTAGTGCTAGATGAGCACATTTTCTTTTTACTTCTATCTGTACTAGAAAAATATGTTAAAAAAAAAAATGATTGTAACCTCAAAAGGGAAGACAGGCCCCCTTCCAGCACTTGGGCTGGAGGACCTTGTTCTCCCTTATTTTGATGATTAATCAATAAAAAAAATGATGATTTGCAATTATGATTGACTCTTCTACCTCTTCTAGCTTTACTAGCTTTCTAGTGATGACTCATGAAAGAGTATGATCTCTCTATCTCACCTTAGGGGTGGAGAGATTTCTTCTTTTGAAACTAAAATCTTTTTCAAATTGAAATTAGATTTAGAAGTGAAAATTTTCTTTATTATCTTGTGATTCTCTATCTCATAGATAACTATAGTATATTGATGCATAAAACTTCATTATTTTCTTAATCATGTTATTCATTTTTATCAGAGGATAGAATTTGTTTTGTAGATCATTCTTCCTTGCCCAAGAGAAGTAAGTCTTCTTCTCTTGTACTTGGAAGATGATCTTACAACTGAGAAATAGTTTTCTTTTAGAGATTTGGAAAAGGAAGCCAGTTACAAAAAAAATGAAAAGATGCGCAAGGCGTCAAAAGTGAAAGATACACAAAGTGTATCAAGTGATTGAAATTTGTGCAAAGCACATGAAAGTTGAGAAAGTGGCTCAAAGAGCCCAAAAGTTATAAGTAAATGGCTTCCCTTTCTAGTAAATCTCTAAATCTCAGAAAATCTATATCCTTTTGATATTTTTTGATACTTGATTCTGAAAATTATGATTTTGAAATCATCATTATACATTGATATCCTATAAGATATGGAAGTGTATTCTCATACAAGAAATAAAGAAAATTAAATTTCTTTCTCTAATTTAAATTTTTTTTTGGATTAGATTTCAATTCAAGAAAGAAAAATACTCATATAAGTGAGATGTCATGATTTAGCTAGTATGGAGCTTGATTTGAGTTAGTAAATTTAAATTGAAGTTCTTTTTTTAAGATCAAAAGGAGTTAAGTACTAAACTCATTTGGGATATGTGCTCATTTATCACTTTTGACTGGGTCCACACCCTCCTATACTTGTTAGGATCGGTGATGTTGATCCTTTATTAGAAAGTGAATGACTTCTTCCTATCAGTCCTGCTCTGATAGTTGAAGCCCTCAGTCCATTATTTTGAGATGAATGTGATAGGAAATGTCTAAACCATTGATTTAGATCATTTAGAGATGTGATATTGGGTCCACACCCTCATGCGTTTGTTAAGTTTGGTGATGTTGATCCTCTACTTGAATAAGATTCTCTTCTTCCTATCAGTCCTGCTCTGATAGTTGAAGCCCCCAGTCTATTCACATGAGTTGAATTTGATCGGGAATGTAGTAGTCTTTTTAGATTACACTCTTTTAATAGAGGATATTGGGTCCATATCCACCTATGTTAGTTAGGTGGGGTGATATTGATCCTTTATCCCTATGAGATTCTCTTCTTCCTATCAGTCTTGATCTGATAGATGTAGCCCCCGGTCCACTCATATAGGTTGAATGTGATCAGGGACACCATAGTCAATAATTTAGACTCTTTTGGAGGTACGATACTGGGTCCACACCATCCTATGCTAGTCAGGTGTGGTAGTGTTGATCCTCTATCTTGATGTTGATCTTTGTGCTCGTCAGCTCATTCAGATGATTTGAATGTAACCTGGATTAAAAAAAAAAAAAAAAACATATGTATATATACACATGTGATAAAAAGAGGGAAGCTCTCGATAGAGCAAAACCCGGTTGCCCTTGTCATAGGAGGAACCCGGTAAAACTCCCCAAGAGCTCAAATTTCCAAAAAAAATTTTCCTTCTCCTCCCTTGAGAGTACTTTGACGATCTCTCCAAGGTTGAGTTCCCACTCAGTTGGTCGAGTAATTTATATGACTTTGAATGCATTTCTTCGTTAGTGATGTAGTACATTGTATTTTAAGATGTAATCATCACTGTTTTTTGGGCTTAGATCTTTCATAAAAAGAGATCACCCCATACTGCCCTCTTTTGGCAGTCTACCTCCGATTCATGAACTACTCTGAGTTGCCAGAGTAGTCCTATGAATGTGGCAGTGTTACCTTCACTTCGCACAGGGTCCTACCCTATTAGGATAGGTGTTACCACTGTGGTCTTATGATAATCATAGATCTCACTCATGATTACCAGATTAGGTGTCAGGTGTGCTCCCTTGCCACCTCAGAGTTGTGCTGTGATGTAGTACATCTATTCTCAGGTGTTAGCATTACAGTTCCAGGAGCCCCGGTTTTCCATCGGATGACCGACTCCTTGGTTTCTTTCACCAGCTTACTTTAACATTCGTTCCCTACTCTTAGCTGCTAGAGTAGCCCTACGAATGTTGTTTGGTTGTTTTCACTTCTCGCAGTGTCCTACCTAGTCAGGGTAGGTGCTACCACTGTGACCCTTCTGATGATTCTTCACTCTTATACATGATTACCATCCTCAGGTAGTGAGGGTGTCCACTTTACTACCTAGAGCTGTTTTCCTTGTAGTGATGTGGTATACCTTGCCTCGGATATCAACATCACTACTTTGAGAACTTTGAGCTTCTAGCAGAAGATCAGTTCTCCTACTCTTTTTTGTGACCCATCCTATCATTCATAAACTAGACTCAATCTCCTGATTGGTCTTATGAATGAGCTGAGGTTACTTTCACTTCCCACAGGGTCCCACTAATCTATGTAGGTATTACCACTGTGAGGTTTTACCTACTCAGAGTCGTTGCCCTTAGTAGAGGTGGTACTTCCTCACTGCTTTGACTCTTTTTCTCCTACCTGGTGATACAAAGCATCATGCCATAGATGTTGCCATCACCTTTTTCTTGAGCTTTGATTCTCTAGTAGAAAGTCAGCAATTTCAGATACTTTTACCACTTGTTTTCCCATCGAGATTCCACTCCTAGCTGCCGGAGAGATCCTTTGGAAGTTTTGATACTACTCCTGCTTCTTACAGGGTTCCCATCAGTTAGTATGGGTCCACCACTGTAGCCTCTTTGAGGATTATTTTTACCAGGCATAGTCCTGCCTTCTGTAGTTGAGGTGCCCCCTCACTACTCGAGTTCTTTTTACTCCTTTGGAATGAGATTGCCCCTTTACACACTTTACAGCGGGTATATCTCTTCCAGCCTTCTGGAGGGATGTCGTTCTGATGTCTTCTCCCCCCTTGTGTAGGGTTAGGGTTCTCTAGGAGATCCTGACAGCATTTGGATACTCATGGCCACGACGATTTGTCCTCTACCATGTGGTTACCAGGTTGTTAGAAAGGGTTCCCTAGGTGGCTCTGCCCTCAAAATTGTCACATTTACTTACCTCTTTTTCCCTCACATCCCTACACAGATGCGTGTGGGCTGATATCGAGGTGACTTTTGACCTTCTATTCTGCTGTTTGAAATGAACAGACAGATAGTTGAGTTTACCTGGTAGAGAGGACCTGACAGAGCACCTGGCAGGTACTCCTCGCCACGCTCTCGTTTGCCCTGTCCTGATCAGGCAGGCATCAGAGCCTGACTCTTTATTCACTCAGTTGAAATGACTGGGTGGGTATTGAGCCCTTCTTCATCTGCAAGACCGCACTGGCTACAGCAGATGTTGAAGCTTACACGTTGAGTGAGCCCGACAGAGTCCCTGGGAGGCGTAATTCCTCAACGTTTCTTTTACTTCGGATGTCCTGTAAAAGACTAAGCAGGCTTCCATTTCGTGGTTCATGAGCTTCTTGCTGAGGTCAGGCAGAAGTAGTGGCCACCCCAATCCACTGTTCCGAAAGGAGCAGGAGGGGGCGGCCTTTCACACACCCTCTACCCGCTGTCCAGATGCGGACAGCCTGGTAGTTGGTTTTTACTTTACCGTTGAGTGAGCCCGACAGAGTCCCTGGGAGGCGCAATTCCTCAACAACCCTTTACTTCGGATGTCCTGTAAAAGACTAAGCAGGCTTCCATTTCGTGGTTCATGAGCTTCTTGCTGAGGTCAGGCAGAAGTAGTGGCCACCCCAATCCACTGTTCCGAAAGGAGTAGGAGGGGCGGGATCCTTTCACCCTCTACCCGCTGTCCAGATGCGGTCAGCCTGGTAGTTGGTTTTACTTTACCGTTGAGTGAGCCCGACAGAGTCCCTGGGAGGCGCAATTCCTCAACAACCCTTTACTTCGGATGTCCTGTAAAAGACTAAGCAGGCTTCCATTTCGTGGTTCATGAGCTTCTTGCTGAGGTCAGGCAGAAGTAGTGGCCACCCCAATCCACTGTTCCGAAAGGAGCAGGAGGGGCGGGATCCTTTCACCCTCTACTCGCTGTCCAGATGCGGACAGCCTGGTAGTTGGTTTTACTTTACCGTTGAGTGAGCCCGACAGAGTCCCTGGGAGGCGCAATTCCTCAACACCCATTTACTCGGATGCCTGTAAAAGACAACGCATGCTTCCATTTCGTGTCTTCTTTACTTTTGCTGAGGTCAGGCAGAAGTATTGAGTCACCCCAATCCACTGTTCCGAAAGGATTAGGAGGGGCGGGATTCTTTTCACTTTCCACCCCGCTGTCCAGATACGGTCAGGCGGGTAGTTGGTTTTGCTTGGTAGAGAGGGCCTGACAGAGCACCTGGCAGGAACTCCTCGCCTCTTTTCCTGAGTGTCCTATTCTGATCAAATAGGCACCAGATTTTGTGACTCTTTTGTTTGTTGTCTCGAGTTGATCAGACAGATACTGAGTCACCCCGATCCACTGTCCTGAAATAGGCAGGAGATGGGATCTTTTCACCTTCTATCCTGCTGTTTGAAATGAACAAGCGGGAAGCTGGTTTGACTTACTTGGTAGAGAGGGCCTGACAGAGCACCTGGCAGGAACTCCTCGCCACTCTTTTTCCCTGAGTGTCTTGTTCCGATTAGGCAGACACCAGGCGTCGTGGTTCCTTTGTTTGCTGACCCGATTTTGTCAGACAGACATTGAGTCACCCCAATCCACTGTCCTGAAATAGGCAGGAGGATATGGGACCCTTTCACCTTCTATTCTGCTGATTCGATATAGTCAGACAGATAGTTGGTATGCTTTTGCTATCTTACTTGTGGTTCTTCTCTTGGCTCTACCCCTACTACGGGGTAAGGCCAGAGGAGAATCCCTTTACCTTTTTCACCATAGTGGTGATCTTTACTTTTGGTTCTCTCTTTCTGCTCTGCCCCCGCTATAGGGCAAGGCTATAGGAGAATCCCCTTACCTCGTTTTCACCTTTTTAGGTGATCTTTACCGTTGGTTCTTTCCTTGGCTCTACCCTTATCGAGGGGTAAGGCCGGGAGGAGACCCTTCTACTGGTTCACTGCTTCAGTGATACCTTGCCTGCGCACTGCTGTTTTCACTCTCCCTAGGCTCTAGCCTTGTTGTAGGATAAGGCCAGGGGATGAGTTTCCTACCTTCTTCCACCTTTGCTGATAACCTTTCGTTCTTTTACTTGGGCTCTCTACTTTACTTTATATGGCTTAGTCGGTCAACGCCAACACGAGCGGTTCACTAGTTGTTCGCCACTCCTGTTGGGGGTCCGTTTGTTGACCTTGATTTTGCCCAGACCCGGGCCTAAAGAGTTTACTTGGTCAAACTGACCAAGCCATACCCTATGGCCCTCCCCAATGGGTCCAGTGAGTCGAGTCGAGTCTGTTGAGCCCGAGCTTGGACCCTGGGTCAACCCGGTTGACCAAGTCAACCAAGGTTGACCAAGTCAACCAAGGTTGACCACCTAGCCCATTAGAGGCCCAAATCAATTTCAATCAAATCTAAACCTATTCATGGCTTGATCCCACTTGCCCCTTGACCTCTTTGACTGGGTTGACCAGGTTAGCCATTGACTTGGTCAACCCAAGTCCTAAATTGGTCAAAGTTAGCCCATTTAATTGTAATTAAAGGCTAATTAATGGGATTAATGCCTCCAAACGTTTTAAAACTCCAAATCCCGCCCAAATCACTTGATCTGGCCTGGTGATGGACGGTGGATCAAATCGTGGCCGTTGAGATTCAATTCAAACCTTTAAATAGTGATTTTAGGGTTCCAATTGAGGGATCTTGCAATCTATTCCCCCTAAGCCCGAGATTTTTCGTGGAGAGCTTGAGAGAACCCTCCTCTGCACTTTCCAAGTAGATCCCGATGAAACCCAGCGGCCTCCGACGACCCGAAGGCTTGGACGGTCAAAGTTTCGATCCACTCGATCTGGAGCTCGTTTGATCAAGGATTCAAGAGGAGAAACTTACGAGGACAGTCTACAAGCTCAACCGTGTCAAAATCTCAGAGATCCCACGGTGAAATCTCCTTAAAACTCTTAGAATAGCCTACACCCATAGATCTAAATAGCTTTTTGAAAAGCTCGTTTTAATCCAAATTAAATCTCCTCCATGATTTCTGCTCATCCATAGAGTACATGTTTAAAATTTCGTGCAATTTCGTCCATCCAATCGAGAGAATGAGACGATTTTCTCTTTAGGGTTTCGGTTCCCTGTGCATGCGCAGAGGAAGATGAAGTTTCTGTTCATCGTACTGTACGAAATGGTTCGTACCGTACGATATAGTCGTACTGTACGAATTTTTTTCGTACAGTACGATCTATTATAATAAGAAAGAATAAAAACATTTTTTTTCTGTGTTTTATCTTTCTGTTCATCGTACTGTACGAAAACGATCTAGTGTGACAGAAAACTTTGAAATTACATAACTTTGTCGTTTTAAGCCCGCTGTCGACGCACAGCACCTTGTTTTGGATGTATTTTGAATTCTGCATTGTTTAAAACTATTTTTAGATAAAAATTATATTTATATTTTCTGTTATTTCAAAAACAGTAAAACTGCTGTATTTTAAAATATTACTTTATTATTTTTAAACTTGTAAAATCCGTATCTAATTCGTTTTAGATCGGATTTTGATGTATAACCCCTTGAATTTTTCAGAAAATTACCTACTTTATTTTAAAATTATTTTTAGGACCTAACTCTTGCTGTTTGGATAAGAGTTCTATTTTAAATTGCTATTTTAAGTATTTTTTTATCTAATTAAATATTTATTACTATTAATATTTTAAAATTAAAAAAAAATATATATATATTTTCAAACTATTTTGAAACCTCGATTGGGTGGTCAGCGGGTTTCCCTATACTTATGTATTATGAATTGAATTATTTTCAATTATTTTATTTTCCAAAAAAATATATTTATATCTACAAGTATTTTTTTAAATTATTTTAAAGCTACTTATACCTAAATCCTAACTTTGGGAGACCTGCTATCGTATGAAATTTTAGACATGGATCTTATGTGTGAAGAGCAATCATGGGGGATTGGGTTAGTGAATGGTTGAGTCCCAATCATTCACTAATCCTTCCTTTAGGTGTCTGTCTTTTTATTTTTTCGTAGATTGCATGTATAGGATTGCACCACGAGCACTTAGCCTAGGCTCTCCTAGATCTAAGGACATGGTGTGTTTATTTCATTTTTGTACTCCCATGCATTTATTACCTTGAGGGTTAGCTAAAACTTCGATTCAAACCCATATAACGTAGTGACACCCTAAGGACAATAATTAAGGACTCGTCTAGCGAACTTAGAAGTTTTCTAGGAGCTAGGATAGATCCCTGATTGACATGAAAACCTCCACACTTAAACTTAGTGACATCTGAAACATCCCTGAATTTTCTAGGAATTTTTAGGAGCTTTTAAAGCCCTTAGCTAACTAACCCTAATCAACTGGTTAATTAAGGCCCCGAGACCTTCCAGAAAATACAATAAATACATATTAGGTCAGAAAATTACCCATAATATCCCAAACTGACCAGAATCTGATCCTTAACCTTAGATAAATAGGGCTTCCTAGTTTGACTCTAGGTTGACCCATAATTTGACCATAGGTGGAAATTACCATTTTGCCCCTAATAATTCATTAAAAATTATTAAAAATTCCAAACCTCTTCCAAACACTGGGAAACACTTTCTCTGGTCATTCCTGACCTTTGGGAGTGATTCTAATCGGTTTGGAGTTGATTTGGATCGAAACAGTAAAAAAGGCCCTTCCTTAGTTAATTTAGAAATCCCAATAAATACCCCGATCTTTAGAAATCCATAACTAATTGTACAAAACTCCAAATTAGGTAAACTCACTTGCATTAGACTCCAATTAGGGCCTAGTATTTATTAAAAATTTTAGATTTCCAGAAACTGGCCTAGATTAGAAAGTCAACTTTTTGGTCAACCCTAGTCTATAGGATAGGGCCCGAAATTTAGAAAATTCATAACTTTACCTAGAAAACTCCGATTCCAGCCTACCACCTGGCTAACAACTCGTATTAAGGTCTAGTATTTTCCTGAGGTGTTAGGAATCCCAGATTTAGCCTTTTTCCCATAGTAACTTTTTGGACCCTTAATCTAGTTCCTAGGAGGACCCGAGACTTTCCAAAATTGGCTAATGCAACTTAAACTTCAAATATCATTGTCCTAAGTTCTTAAAACTCATCAACAAACTGAAATAATTAAAATGGACCCTAATGCATTAATATTTAAATTTCAACTAAAATATCCTTTTCAGACCCCGAACAAACCTGAACTCTAGATAACTTAAATTAATTACCCCACTTAGGATCTATCCAAACCACACTAGCCTTACACACACATAGAATTGTTTGCTAGGGCACCACTTCTAGATATAGGTTAGGCCGCTGGGTTTTATTTTTCTGCTGTGTGCCGGAGCTTTTCGTAGTTTTCACTGCATGCTGTTTGAAAATTGATTGGTATGTTTGCTTACTTTTTCTGCACTCTGGATGTGAACGCTAGACTTACCCATAGGTTAGGAGCGCCATATATATACTGTTCTTCCGTGCAGGTGGCCATGCTCAAGCTAATAAAAGGGGGGAGCAATATCATGATTTATAACAATGTTTTATGCAGGTGCTTGCTCAGCTCCCCCTAAAATGAAATAGGGGCTAAAATTATTAAATTATTATAACTGCTACAGATGGAGCTGCTTAGCCCTCAAAATTAAGAGCATGGCTTGGCACAGGGTCACTGGTGTTAGCATTTTCATTTTCATATAAACTGCTTGTGATGATTTTTTTATTAGGATAACCTTGCAAGAATTCTTAGATTTACTGCTTTCAATTAATGTAATTTATTTGTAATAATTGTTAAGAGTTGTAAAAACAACTTTTGAGTTGGGATATTCTTATCCAGCTCGGATTCTAAAAGAAGAAGGCATCCTTAAGAGGAGAGTCTTCTTCCATTTGGAAGATCGAGCTGGATGGCTTTAGATATCCAAAGAGAAAAGGCAATACCCCCATATTAGGGGAATTGTCTCTTCGTTTGGATATTCAAGCCACGACGGATCCAAGGAGTCCAAGGAGGACAGATCCAAGGAGTCCAAGGAAGAGAGATCCAAGAAGTCCAAGGAGAAGATATCCAGAAGACTAAAGATTTGAAGACCCAATATCCCACTCAAAGTTGTTGGCGTCTGTCATAGGCTTAGAAATCCGGGTTGTTGGCAGTGGTGCCCGGCCACTTTACTTTTCTGCATACCCTGGGTTGTAATTAAAGGGCAGTTGGCCTATGGACATTTACTTGATTAGTTTGATTTATATTGATGTGTTTACCTGATTGCGCAATAGAAATTGCCTGCTTTTCTTAGGTTTCTTTTCTTGCATGTCGATTTTGTTTTCGCCTGAATTTTCATTAGGCTCTTTAAGGACTACAAAATTTTTCTACTCATAACTAATTCCTAAAATTTTAAGTTCTAAATAATATAGAAACTTAACGAACCTAGGGAATTGCCGGAGCCGTCCGGGGTCGCATGCATATTACTGCATCTTTCTATCCTTGTTATAAGACATCTCCCTGCCTGCGGGTTGAGTCCGGATAATCTGGCCTATGAGGATGAAGTGCCGGACCTAGGGAGACCCAGTCTTTTCAAAAAATTATTTTCTATAAGCCTGTTTTTTAAAGTTCTATAGCATTCATGAGCTGACATTTCAACTAGCATGCATTGCATTAGAAATCAATTTAATTAAAATTTAATTGCATTAGCTAGGAGCATCTAACCCCCATAAGTCCAGGACCACTTAGGAAATTCTCTAGATGTCGGTCCTATTTCCAAAGAACTGTACCACCCACCCATCTATCATAAATGACTTGACAGCATGGTTTTAAAGCGATTAGGTGGTTAGCTGGCTCCCCCAATCCAGGTCGGGATAAGTCCAGGTTTTGCACTGCATTAGCTAGGACACGGGTATTAGTGTTTCGTAGAGCACTAATCCCAACCTAGATTTAGGAGTCGAGGATACTACATTCGGTCTCGTAGTATGCCTTAAATAGTAGGTAGGCCTCTTCTTTCCAGAGACCCTAAATCCTACTTATCCGCGTCACAGGATGACGCCACCTCCATCTTTCTCTCACGCATGTGATTGATTGTTTGTCTTTCTTTCTCCAGTTTCTCTCTAGTACCCTAGAGCCTCCGAATGCTGGTATGAGCCACGCATGTTGACTGAGCCTTTTTGAGACCTTTCTTTCCTTTGAGTAGGATTTCCTAGTCTATACCCTCGTGCTAATCCCAATTTGGAAAAGATAATGTATGATCCATAATCGAGAGTCTTCTAGGGCTCCGGCCCGAGATGTAATTAACCACGGGGGCTTGCGCCCGTGGGAAACTTGGCCCCACAATCTACTTTACCCCACTCGATCTCTCGTATCGGGTGGGGGAAACCCGTGACTAGGTCGTGTATATTGCTACCCATCGGGGTGTGTTGGCAACAGCATCTATCCCCAATGGTCAGTCGTATGCGCGATCCAATCTGCCCTCCCATCGACCCGTTCATGTCGAGCGTAGAGGCCTACGATCGTTTTGTCCTACGGGATAGTGCGGCCGTACCCTCTGCATTCGAACCCCCGCGAGCGGTGCTCCTTCGGAGGCCCACAACATCCGGTTTCTGTACTTTCCTCGGCTCAACCATCATCTCCTGGACTGTCAAGAAACAAACGACAGTCTCTCGGTCGTCCACTGAATCTGAATACAGAGCCTTAGCTGCGGCCACCGCGGATACCATCTGGCTAAAAAGGCTTCTCGCTGATTTTCAGATCAGTCATGACGAACCAGTCTCGGTGTTCTGCGATAACACATCGGCGATTGCTCTGGCAAACAATCCGGTGTTTCACGCTAGAACGAAACACATAGAGATCGACCAGCGATTCATTAGGGATCACATTCAGCAACGCACAATAAATCTGCTACCCATCAGCACCGTCGACCAACTCGCAGATATTCTCACCAAACCGCTTCCCACTCTGCGCTTCAAGCAACTCAGACTCAAACTGACGATCGACGAAGAATCGGCAGTTTGCGGGGAGCTGTTAACACCTAAGTAATACGATTATTGCTTATTATCTGTTATAACCTTTTCTTGTAATCCAATGGCTAAGCTACACGTGTAAAGCAAACCTATCTCTATCTTTATAAATAGGTAGCTGTACTTGTTCTCTAGGAATGAAAATCACTTTATCTCCTTCGTGTCCTTTTCTATTCTTGTCGTCTTCTTCACTGTTCATCTTCTTCATCTCCGGCAAGAAGCGGAATATGAGTTTCTACAATTACTATGCTGATGAGCAAATAATGACGACTTTGTTTACTGAGCAAACTATTAATGAAACTGATACGATATTGGAAAAAACATCAATTAAGTCAGAACTTCTTATTTGTTTAGTGTGACTATTGAAATGCATCTTATTGAGAATTATAAGGTTAGCAAAATTATGAATAATGAACAATTAAATAATGAGGAGGATGGATGGAAAAATGCTAATAATCGAAGAAATTTCCAGTAGAAATTTTAAACCAGAAATTTTGGGGAATATTTTAACATATTTATAGTGGATTTTTGCAGAATATTTCGGGTGGATTTCTGATGGACTTCTGATAGATTTTTGATGAATTTTTTACATATTTTTTACAAATATTATAATTTTTTAGGAAATAATCATATAATTATAATTAAAAAAGTATTTACTAATTAATTAATAAACTAAGTAACTAAAAAAAATTATATTTTACCGTCATAATGTTTTCTGTGAATTTTCTTATGCTGGCAATTATTTTTGGATGTGTTTTTAACCTGCGAAAATTTTTCCATCAGAAATCTTTTGGAGAAGTATTATTCCGACGAAATTGCCGTAGAAATCTTATTTTAATAAAAATTTTAAAACTAAATATTATTTTTTTATTTAAACTTGAGTTTCAAATATAAAATTGATTTTATTAAAAAAACAATAAAAATAATTTCTTAAATTTTTATCACAAATCACTTTTTTTTAGAAAATAAGAATAAAAATATAAATTTATGATTGCAAAAATTTGATCCATAAATCTTAGTAACAGCAGCTATAACTAATTATCACTCAAAACTTATCATGAGACAGTGCAGTCATTATTGTTGCCATATTTGTAAAACAAATGAACCTATGAGCGAGTTTTGATTATCAATAAAGTGATCTTGAATTTAAATCTAATATAAGTAATGCATACGTTTGTTTGTCTTAATTAATTTAAATATCCCAAAAATAAAACCTTAATTTTAATAGTACTATTTAACTTTACTAAAACTTAATTTAATCAGTATTGATATATATCATCAAAAAAATTATCTTGATTGGGCACGAATCTCGAGGCAAAATCAAGTTGGAAACTTACAAAATTAAATTGTTGAACATATGAAGTCCGATTTTTCCAAATTTACAGTTGAATTGAACATCTTAAAAATATGAACTTTTTTTTTTTAAATATGAATTTTTTTTTTCCAAATTCGGCCAAATCCGAGCACAAATAGATCCAAATCAAAGACCTGAAAAGTATTTGGAAGGTTCAAACCATAATTTGGAGTACCAAACAGTTCTCAAACATTGCATGCTTATAGTCGAGTCGAACGGCTTGACGAGACAAATCCAACAAGCCTAAGATTACAAAATTCTAATCTCATTAAGACATTTAAATGCCCAATAAACGGTCCATGATCAAAGGATTCAACATCGGCCGTCCACTCAAATCATTCCCAATTTACCCATTATATTCCCATATTTACTGGCCATGCCTTTCTCAGAAAACTATAAATAGACACCCCATTCTTCATTGAGGGGGGAGCGGAGGAGGCAGAGAAAGAAGGAAAATAAGAGAGGATAGTAAGATAAATAAGTTATTTCTTTTGCCACCAAGTTTCTCCTCTACCACCTCCCGGCCAATGACCGATGATGGGCTTCTGCCCATCGCCAGACTTCTACCCGTAGTTAGATTTTCATCGGACTTCTACCCGTCGTCAGACTGTTGTTGGACTTCTACCCGATGCCAAACTTTCGTCCGTCGCGAGATTTCTACCCAACGCCATTCTTTTTGTCCGTCTCTGGATTTCTACCAGTCACCGAACTTCCTCCTGTCATCGGACTTCCGCATGACACCGGACTTCCGCCTATCATCGAACTTCAGCTCGTCGCCAGACTTCTACCCAATGTCGAACTTCCGCTCATCTCTGGTTTCTACCATATGCCGAACTTCAACCCATCGTCTGATCTCTACTCGATGACGGACATCCGCTCGTTGTCAGATTTCTACGTGACATCGGACATCCTCTTGTCCTCGGATTTCTACCCGACATCGAACTTCTGCCTGTTGTAGGATTTCTACCCGACGCTGGACTTTTGCAATTCACCAAATTTCCACTAGACGTAGGACTTCCACCAGTCGCCATACTTTTGGCAATCATCAGGCTTTCTTTGGACTTTTACCCGACGCCAGACTTCCACTCCTCGCCGGATTTTGACCCGATACGGACTTCCGCCCGTCGCCTGATTTCTACGTGACGCCGAACTTTCCATAGTCGCCGTATTTCTACCGGATGTCGGACTTCTGTAAGTCGTAAGATTTCTACCAAATGCCGGACTTGTATATGTCACCGGATTTCTACTCGACACCGGATTTCCATATAAAAATCTGGTGTCTGTTCACCATCTTTCTTTTGTTTGTATGTTAGATCTTCATACAACACTAAGACATTAAACCTTATATGTCTATATCGCCGTGAATATTCTAGGACACAACAAGTATTTTTCTGAGAAAATAATCCGTAAATATAAAATAGAAATCATAGGATTTTGGGCCGGGCAATGTTCGTCTTGCTTGGCCCAGTCTGAGTCAGGTCTGATAAAAGAATTAGCGGAGGGCAGATTCCCATTCGTAAGTTCATTTATCTCTAGAAATCTTTTTTATATGTAAATTCTGTATTTATTTAGGATATTTTTTTATTTATAAAAATAAATTAAATTATTTTAAAATTAATATAAAATAACTTGTAAATATTTTAAATTTTAAAAAATAATAATTTCTATTAAATGCCACCCATAATCATCAATGATATCATCATCTAATTGACTCTGTCAATAATTATTGCCAAAACTACGTAAATAAATAAATATATTTTTTAATATGCAAAAACTATTATATTTCAGTACATACAATATATATATATATATATATATATATATATATATATATATATATATATATATATATATATATATATATATATATATATATATATATATATATATATATATTCAAATTAAAAAAAATTAATGTAATAGAATATTAATCTTTTGTCTTCGCATTACGGAAAATTTTGCGCACACGAAGATAAAAGAAATTGAGGATTAATTATTTTGTGCGGACACCGAATATCATTCGGATACCAATCAAAATGCATCATACCATCCTTTCGCTCGATACTGCGACTCGGTAGTGCTCGATACCGCGGCTCAGTACTGCTGACGTGACGCATTCTGATTGATCTCCGAACAGCATTCTGCGTCCAACCTCCACACAGAATAATTTCTCGAAATTAAGAGGAGATGAGATATTCTTCTCAAGAATAAATGGCAATTCCTCATGTGAGTGAGATTATTAACCATTAAATCAGTTAGTTCTATCTCAACTTTTTAGATAAATTAATCATTTATTTATTTCCATTAATAGATATACAAATGATTTAATATATAATCTTTAACCGGTCAAATTAGAAGCGCATGCATTCATCCAAAATATTAATATTCCATAATTTATATCCGCCGCTTTACCACATATGATCTCCAACCGCGTCGTCCTCCGGTAATTAAAAATTACGAAAATTAGTCAATTTAACCATTGTAATTGCTGATGAATAATTTAATATTTAATTATGCTGTAGCGATGACAATGATATGTATATATACATATATTTTGCATAAGCACGAAGATTATCAGGAGTTTTATCGATGTTAGATAATTTATGATCTTTTTAAGATGACTATAATATTTTATAATGATGATTATGAAGTTATCATGGGAAAATGATTTTTTAAAATTTGCTACGGGTAATAAAAATATATTTAAAAAAAAAAATTGAACAACTCGTTTCTTAAAACTATCACATATTAAGGGTTTCGATTGTAAAAATATCTTTGGATCATAACAATTTTTAGAAAACAATGAGAAAATAACAGTTAAACAGAACTATGATTACGATCTTAAAAATTAAACAACAAAAAAATTATCTTAAATAGATCCTTAGGTTTTGTTTTGTAGAGTTTTCTTACTGTTTTTAAAAGCAATATTTTAGTACAAAATTTTTGAATTTTTGTACTAAAGATTAGTTTTAAAAATCAGTAAAAAAGTTATTACAAAAAAAGTCTTTGTGGTGCAAATATCAGAAGCAAAACCAGGATCAAAGCATAATAAATACAAAGAACACGATGACTTACATGGTTCGACGAAGATGCCTACGTCGACGAGGAGGGGATGGTTTCACTATTATAGAGAAACAAATATTATTACAATTGACTCTCTCTCATACAACAACCCTTAGTCTCAATTTTCGGATTTAAAACAAATAAAATAAAAAAAAATTAATTAATGAAGATCTAATCATGTCAATTAGATCTCAATTAGTATAAATTAAATATCCTAATTTTAGGAGCAATTAGGTTCCAAATCAATACAATAATCAGCCATTAAATACTTTTCAAATTAACGCTCTCCATTGTTTGAAAAGATCTCCAAATCAAGAGCCTTAGTTTGTCAATCTCGGTGTTTAAGGAGTTTAATGCCTTAATGGCCTTTTAGGTGTTTAGGGTTTAGAATTACTAATTGTAATTAACGTTGAATGATCTAAAATATTTGCAAGTCAACAACAAGATTTCTTAGAATAAAGCAAATATTCTAACTGCGGAGGTAGAGAAGGATATCGCATTTTTCTATAGATTAATTTTGCATTTTATCCGCGTTAAAGATCTAGTCTCGCTGTCACTATCTCCTCAATCTCAGAGCACTTTTATTTAAAAAAATAAATAAAATGCATGAAAAGAATTAGGATAAGAAGAATAATATACGGCTGAATTAAAAAAAAACTTATAAAATTAGGATATATTGTCGATTATTATTATGAAATCTTTAGATGATTATACCAATGACCAGTTAGATATAAAAATACGAGAATGGACAACTTGATTTTAGTGAATTAATAATTGATATTATGAATATTATTTATGAAGGTCTTATTCGTGAGGAATATTATTACGTACACTATGGTGTTATTTAATTTGATGCATTTTAAATTAATACAGGCGCTATTAGCTAGGTGTTGGCCATACAATTGTGGCTCTCTGGCTGATCAATTGGGAATGACACGGGCTTAAGACATTTTGGTTAAGAGGGTCAGAATTACTATGATATAATAAGTTTTAGATATTATGATAGACAACAAAAAATTATTATTTTTTGGATAAAACACACTAGGGGTGTCAATTTCGGGTCACGGGTCGGGTTCGGGTCGAACCCGGAACTGACCCGGGTTCAAACGGGTCAACCCTAACCCGACCCGGGTAGACAAACGGGTCGGAAAACCGAACCCGAACCCGACCCGGCGGGTTGCCGGGTTGACCCGACCCGACCCGGTTCAGGTTGAACCCGCTGCTGGCGGACGGCGGGGGACGGCGACGAGGCGGACGGCGGGCACGCGCGGGGGCGCGGAGGGCGAGCGGCTGGCGGGGCACGCGCGGGGCGAGCGGCTGGCGGACGGCGGGCACGCGCGGGGCGCGGGGCTGCGCGGGGCACGCGCGGGGCGGGCAGGCGCGGGCAGGGCGGGCTGCGCTGGGCGCGGGCTGCGCGGGCACGCGCGGGGGCGCGGGCACGCGCGGGGCGCGGGCTGCGCGGCGGGCAGGCGCGGGCAGCGCGGGCGGGCAGGCGCGGGCGGGCAGGGGCGGGCAGGCGCGGGCAGCACGGGCGGCAGCTCGGGCAGGCGCGGGAAATGCAAAAATTCAATTTTTTTTGAATTAAACGGGTTGGCGGGTTGACCCGGCAACCCGCCGGGTCAACCCGAACCCGACCCGTTTTTGAAACGGGTCGATTTCTGGAACCCGAACCCGACCCGTTTTGAAATCGGGTCGGGTTCAACCCGGCGGGTCCGGGTCGGGTCCGGGTCGGGTTTTCGTGTCGTGTCAAATATTGACACCCCTAAAACACACAGAGTGATATACACGTTAATTTAAAACAGGAAATTATAAGCCTTTAAAAAACCTTCAGCTCTGTAAAAATATCACCTTTGAAATAAAACCTACGAGACAATTGTTCTACCAGTTACAATGAAAGACAATAGAAAATAAAGAAACAAAATCAAGAAAAACGAAGAGGAGGAACAACTCAAATTATCAGTAGGAAGATTCTCAGTCCCTGATAAGAAGCCAAACAATCCACTAAAAGTAACCTGCAAGAAATATCCAAAAGAAACCTGCAAAAGGAAAGGGAAACAAACAACCCAACAACCAACCAACAACAAGCAACAAACAGCCACAAGACCACTCCCACACACTAACAATCACAGGAGGGAGAACCAACTAATAGGATAGACAACATGTTACATGACATGACTAGTTTTAGGGCTTACTTGTATAAGGAATATGGCTAATCGAATATGAGCATTTTATATATAGAAGAGGCTGTCCAAATGTATTATGTTGACAAGATAAAGTAGGAACGATGAATCGATATGAAGCCTTAATACTTTGGTTGACTATTATATTATTATAAGACATGTACACTGAAGTAATCAAGTAGAGCAATGTAGTCTCAAATTGAGAACTATGCTTGCATTAAGTGATCACTAATAAAAAATATAGTTCTTTTTGTAAGATATCTAACTAAAAATTGTGTTAGTAGCCTGCAATTTTCAACTAAGTATTATATTAGTGTTTTATGGTTTCTAATTAAGATCTATGTTGATGTTTTGTGGTCTCAAATTAAGATTATTATTTTTTTTTATGATCTCCGACTAATGAAGGGTGTAACCTCATAGAGGATAGGATGACTTCAAATGGATAACATGCCTTTGTGACTTCCATTTTAAGATACATGACTAAATAAAGGTTGGTAGAATAATATATGCATCATTGGATGTCATGTTAGGTGAATTGTGTTGTTTTTTTTTTTTTTAGGTGAATTGTGTTGTGAATGTATTTGTGATGAATATAAGGTTTAAGTAGTTGAATGAAACGAGAACCATTCAAGATAATCTCAATAGGCCTTGGCAATTATTGAGTCCCCTACTATATGCTATCACGCCAAGTAGATTTATGAATTTAGAGAATGAAAATATTTTATATGATCTTTTTTTCATCATTATCTATGACTTAAGTGTCATATATTCATGAACATAATGTATTAATTTATAACCACATCTTAGTTAAGCTTGTATATTGACTCTTATAGGATTATATTAATCAATCTATTACAGTTGTGTATTATAAAAAAAAATTATATATTCTTTATATTAGCATTTTTATATTGTGTATCATATCTACTATATTTGTATATTTTACTATCCTACATGATATGAACATACTAATAATTTCAAGTTTGAGATTTCGAAGGCCAAAATTCTAGCGCTCGCTGCTCCTTTCAAATTCACTTTAGTTGAAAATTTTCCTACCCATAGACCCTCCTTTGAAGCTATTCGAAAAAAAAGTTCAACCTTAAGCTAATCGGTGAATTTTCGGTAACTATTCTTAATCTTAAGTATGTGTTAATCAAGCTTGTGAATTATTTGGATTATTATCATGTGTTTGCACACCGCTACTATTTTATTAACAATTGCTTCATGAAGATGATTAAGTGGCCGCATTCGTTAGATGTTGATGTTGAGTCACCCATTATTCCTACTTGGGTGTCATTCCCTAATTTAGGACCCCATCTATTCTCGCCTAGGATTCTTCATGGTCTTGGTTCTATATTTGGCCGCCCCCTTAAAATTGATAATGCTATATCCATTGGTTCTAGACCTTCGGTTGCACATGTTCTAATGGAATTAGATGTTACCAAATATTTTCTCAATAAGGTGTGGATTGCTCAAGACAGTTTGGGTTATATCTAGTTGGTGGTTATAGAAAATTTTTCGTCGTATTGCTCTCATTGTGAAATCCTATAAATTTTCAAAAATTTTTTGGGTTGATCTAAAAAAGTTCAAATCACAAACCATCTTCGCCAGAACATTTATAATGTTGTGTTTTAGCTTCTTTATTTTTTTTATAATTTTTTAGCACATTCAAAATTTTTTAAGAAATCGGTACCTATCAGTACAAATAGGGGTTTTGAACCGTTAGGAGTTCATTTTGCAAACCGATTTCATCATAATATTCTAAATAAAATAAGTTAATTTATGATTATTTTCTATAATTTTTGAAATCCATAAAAGCATTTCTATGAATTTTCTATTCAAAATTAATTATAATAATATTATTATATATTATTTAATAAGAAAAAATTAGAAAATATCTAAGAGCATTATAAAGTGTTATAAATGATATTTCATCCAAACGTTTGACAGAGAAAGGCTAAAGGATTATAAGATAAAGAGAATGAGAGGGAAATAGAAAACTGGGTTTTGGGCAACTTCGGGCTGTTTTCGTCCGACGATGCAATTGAGAAACTTGTTTGTCTCAAGGTAATACACATTATGCTCATTCAATTTTGCAAAAATGTGCAAGTTTTGGAGAATATTTTGATTAAAATTTTGTATTTGTTAGCGAAAAATGGGGATAAATTTGCACCGGTAAAATTTTCACTACGTAACTTTTTGTATGTTGTAGATATTATGATTATGCACATGTTAAATTTTTTTTGAAAATTTTTCAAGGTGGATTTTTAAATTTACGGGGTTTTTATTGAATAGAAAATTATCGAGATGTTGAAAAATAGTGTTGTGGTACAATACAAGTCTTAAACATTATTTTACACAATCCCTAAAAATTTAGTAATTTTCTAAAAATGTGCATTTTTGCCTAGTTGAATTTTGTGTTGTCTACCATTATACAATACTTTGAAATTTTGATATATGCTCAATTACTCTTTAATTGTTATAATGTGATGATATATGTGCATATATAATTAAAATATATCTGTTGGGAGCCAAAAGGGGTCAGAATCCTTTGAGAGTCTATATATGTCAGGAATTTTTTAGGAGTTATAAGGGTCAGAGTCTTTGAGATTCTATCTGAGACAGGGATATTTGATATGTTCTAGTGCTATACGCATAAATGAAAATAGAGTCATAAGGGGTCATAATCCTTTGAGATTCTATCTAGGTTCGAGAAATATGATCTAAACTACTCAGTGTTATGAATTTCAATTTATTCATTTATTATGTCAGAATCCACAAACCATTCCGACCGACAGTAGTTAACTGAATCTTAAAATAAATGCAATGCATTTATTATATTTTCCAATTTTGTAATTCTGAGTTCAGTGATTTATTTAAACTGCAATTAATTGCTTTTAAATATTAATCAAAATATTTGATAAAAGAATATTTAAAAATTTAGATTGGTTTATGTGGCTTGCTAAGCTGTTGTAGGTCATTGTTATTTTACTTCTAGTTTTCAGGATCTGGGAAGGGGAAAGAGGTTGTGGACTAGCAGTTCAAGATCAGATCTGAGATCATAGGTATTTTGTTATTTTAATTTTTGTACAATCATGGCTAGTTTAATTTTCAATTCTGTAGCTATTATATGTAGCCATGTACTGTAGTGTATATATTTATTTTGATGATGAAAGAAACTTTATGGATGAATTTTTCAGTATTTGAATATTTTAATAGCTACATAGTTTATCATTTATTTCAATGAATATCGATAGAAAATCTGAAATAATTTTAAAACTTGATCTTGGGGTTTGTCTATCACAACTCTATATGATATGACATAATCGAGTTGGGTTGTGACACATGTACCCCCATTTGTTTAAAGCTCATAATCCTATTGATACTAAGTTAATCAATAATGGTAACAAACCCCCACATGTTAATCATGCTATATCGATACTAAAATGGTCTTTTATCCTCTAGTAAGGAGGCTCATTTGGTTGTGCCCACTACGAATGTTCTGTTTGATCCTCCTGAGCAAGTTGTTAATTGAATTGATGTTCCATTATCTATTTCTTTGTTGGTAGCTCCTTCATGTAGAAATAATAAGGATGTAGTTGAAGCTTGCGAGGCTCCTTCATGTGGAATTAATGAGGATGTTGTTGAGTATTTGTGAGGATAATAATTGCTTACTAAATTTGGTATCTAGTTCTATCATAATTCCTAATTTTAATGTTGATATTAATGACAATGAAACTGCATTTTCTAATGATTCTATTCCTCTTGATCCTGAAGACAATGCTTGTGTTTCATCTGCGGGTGGGATTTTACCTTTTAATTGTAGTAAGGGTGGTGATTCTTTGGATACTCTAGATCGTTTTGGTGCTTCTTTACCTAAGGGTGATGATCCTATGATAGAAAATTTTGGTGTGCCTCATGTTGATGTTTTTATATCCGTTCTTTCAAATGATGCTTTGATAAGTCACCTAAGTTGTAATACGGGGGATTATGAAGTTATGCATGGTGACTATTTAAATGATGACATTTCCTCAGTTGTTGGGGAGGAGTTAATGAGAAAGCATTAGACTCTAGAGAGAACTTTGATCTAAGTATTCTTATAATTGTTGAAGTTAGTTTTTTTACAAAGAAAAGTAAGCATAAACAATATAAATTGAAGAAGAAATGATTTTTCCATTTAGATTTGGGGTGGTTGCTATTTTTTCTTCTTCTTTGTTGGGTTCCTTTATTGTTGGTTGTGGTGTGGATTAGCGATTATGATTCTATTGGGTTGGTGGCTGTATCTTCTAGCTATTGTTCCAGATAACAAGGAGGAGGCTTCAGTGCTCCATCTCCTTCCCTTGCTTGCTGGTAATCTTGGTGGTCATTCCTCATTGCTGTCTAGGTGACTTTTGTTGGATTTTGTGTTGAGGCTTATTTTGGCTCCTTGTGTGTTGCCTCCAATGGAAGATCCTTGCTTGGCTTGGGAATGGGTGCGCGTAGCCTTATACCTGAGTCCGGTATGCACTCACCCTTTCTCTGGTTGCTTCATTTATTGCTATTTTTTGCTTTGTAATTTTGTTTTTTTTGTATGGTCTTGATTATATCTTCCTTTTATTAATGAAGTTGAATTTATGGCAAAAAAAAAGTATAGGTGGAGGGTGAGGGTATTGTTAATGAGGAGATTAATCACTTAGTTGTTATTCCTATTAATGTTGCTTATTCACTTGCTTCTCTTATTGGTAGTCTCTTATTGGTAGTGATAAGAAAATTTGTCATGTGAACACAGTGGTTTTAGATAAATCTTCTAGAGGAACTAATATTAAATCTCCCATAAAATTTAAAAAAAAAAGGTTAAATAATAAATTACAATCAAATAAATATAAAAATCTAATAAATCATTAAAAACTAAATAAAATCTTTAAAATTTTAATAAATTATTAACAATTTTATAAATCAATTAAAAATTTAATAAATCATTTAAAATTAATAAATCATTAAAAATCTAATAAATTATTAAAAACTCAATAAATTATTAAATTAAATAATCTAGGGACTAAAAATGGTTAATTAAGGTATTCTAAATAACTAAATCTTATTAATCAAACCTAATAATTAAAATTCAATTTAAATAAACTTTCAAAATATTAAAGATATTAAAACTTAAATTTAAGCATAAAATTCTTTTGAACTTTCAACAAATCAAAATTAATTAATTAGAAAACTTTAACTAATAATTAACCTAGGATATACCCAAACTACACAGCCTACTAAACATACTTAGATTTATTTGTTAGGACAACCGACTCTAGCTTTATATTAGGTCGTTGTTTACATTTTTGTTATGAAATGGGCTTTCTCGTGGTTTTTACTGCCTGCTGGTTGTAATAATTGATACGATTATTTATTTATTTATTCTTATAATATGAGAATTGATGTGATGGACAATAGATTACCCCTGGGTAAAGAAAGATCTGAATACTCACAAAGTTTTCTATAGGTGGCCATGATTTGTATGACAAAATCAAAGGGGGCAAATTAAATATTTAAATAAACGTAATTTTCAACAGTGCAAAATGCTAAGCCCCCTTTAAAATTAAAAGAACATGGGACTGGTGAATTTAAATTTAAATGCAAATATATAATTGTTTGGGATGATTTTATTATAACTGCTTAGGATAATCTTAGAGTTAATCTAGATTTTTTTATATTTGAGATGTAATATAAATGTATTTTAAAAAGTTATAATGTGGAAGTGATTTGAAATTTGGATATCATATCCAACTTAGAATTAAAAGAGAAGAAAATATCTCTTAGGGGAATATTCTCTTCTATTTCGAAAGTCAAGTTAGGATGTCTTTAATATCCAAAGAAAAAAAAAAAATACCCCTTCGGGGATGAGTTTTTTTTCATTTGGATATCCAGACCCAGTGAATTTAAGAAGCTCATAGACGGAAAGAAGATTAAGGAGAGAAGACATAGAAGTGAAGAAAAGAAGAGATATCCCAGGTTTGTTGTCAGTGGTACCCGGCCACTTTACATTTCGGAAAATTTTGTGTTATAAATAAAGTGGCACTTGCCATATGAACTTTGAATATTATATTTTGGATAATTTAATTTGATTGTTTGAATTTTTTGCACAGTAGAAATTATTTATTTTTCTTTATTTCCTATATGTCATGTTTTGTTTTAGCCTAGATACGATCAGAGTTTTATGAGTGTACGAATAAAATCTTTTATACTTAAAACTTAAATAAAATTTTTTGGCTCACATAAAAACTCTAACGATCTAAGAAGTAAACTCGAGACTACCAAGAGTCAGCATGTATGCATATTATTATTTTCTCTTCCTTGCTAGACACTTCCCTGCCTGTAGATTTTGACAAACCACCTGACCTATTAGGGTGCAGTTCTATCAAGGGGATATTATGAAATATTTAGGAAAAAAATATTTTCTAAGCTTGTTTTTAAAGGTGCTTCATAATCATTTTATGTATTTGAATCTATTATCATTCATTACATTAGATACAAATTAAAAGAGTCTAAAATTTTAATTGCATTTTACTCACTAGTATCATTTACCCTGCATAAGATTAGGCGTCAATTAAGATTTTTGTTATATGTCGGCCCCTAATTCCTCAAAACTTAAATAACGTTCATACCTATCTTTCATAAAGAGACCGGACACTTGATTTTAAAGCACCTAGGTGGTTACCTAGCTCCCCGATTCAGGCTAAGATAAGTCCATATTTGTACTTCATTAGATAGGTTCATGTCACAACTTTGTAATACACAATTTAGATTTAGGTTATGAGGTATATTTAAAATCTTAAGTCCTCACCCTCTAAGAATATAATCCCAAATTTCTAATAATATGACAACTCAAATATAAAAATTATCTGCTAAAATATAAAGCCCAATATAGGGTAAGCTGAGGTTGCCTCTGAGCTTCTCAGAATCCAGCACCTTCTACTTTTTTTTCCTTTGACCCGCTAAGAACGTCGAGCTTTCACCTTGAAAATTTCATACTTCTTTTCTTGTCTTATACTTTGTAATCAAATGGTGTGAAATTGCTTTTTTAATCAAGAGTTTTTTAGGAGCACCACTCCTATAATGTAATTAACTATAAGGGCTTGCCCTTATAGAGATTTGAGAACTCTAGATTAAAATAAACCTTATTTTATTTCTATAAAATAAACCTTATTTTATTTTTATAAAATAAGAAAAAAAATCTCTAAAAATGCAGATATCTTTTAAAAATTTATTTCTAATTTTAAATATACTTATAGAACATCATTATTATTTTTTCAGGTAATATAATATTCTATTTGTTATATTCAATATTAGAAATGTTGAATTTTATAAAACTCATTCTTGCTTTTAAATGTCTTGAGGAATATTATATTCATCTTTTAAGATGATATAATGTTCTTCTTGTTACATCTAATCGAAAGAATGTATAAATTTTTAAAACCCTATTTCTATTTTTAAACACACTCTAATCGAAAGATGATATAATATGTTATTCTTTGAATTGTGTTTGATCATAGAAATATTATTTTCTAAAACCTTATTTTGATATTGAGTCCATTGTAGAAGATTGTGTCAGTCTCTTAAGACTGTACTTTATTCTCAATGCAGTATCCGATTATAAAATAGGAGAACACCAAATCTGTGTGGTGGCATTAAATTTTCGCCCCACACTCTTATTATTCATCATGTCCAAGTTGCAAATATTTATAGAAGAGATGTTAAAGAGAACATTGGTTTAGCTCACAAGATTACCCATAAGTTCAATTCATTCTCCTTTAGGAAAATTTTATGCTAAGGAAAATTAAGAAAAATATTTAAAACTTGAATAGAAACCTCATTCAAAATATAATAATTCTTAAAGATATACCATATGGATTTGTGAATTAGGTATTGGAGAGCATCTTTTTGGTTCACTTTTTTATTATACATGATGAAAATTAGTGATTATTTTATATCAAGTAACCTGAATCAGGCCTGCATTCTACCAATTTTTTTGTTTACCATTAAAATAATTGCCTTCTCAAGCTTTATTGAAATCTTGATTGGAACATTTATTCCCCATTGTCATCAAAAGTGCATCCATTTTGCACCATATTGTTACAAATATTATGCTAGTCAAAGGTAAATCAAATAGGGCTTCTATTCCATCTTTTTTCAAATGGTATAGTTATATGGAAATGCAAGTAAAATCTCAAAAATTGAAATTATATTTTTCTAAAGCTGTCAATAACTTTGATGAATTTGGCTCTTTCTTGGCATGAAAATCGGAACCTTTTTATTCAGATGTATGGGTTTGCCTATTTTAATAGTTCTATTAAAAGTTAATAATTGACTATCTTTAGTGGATAGAATTATGAATGGCTTGCAAGTTGAAAAATAAGTTTTTAGAAGAATTAAAACATTTACGATTGCGCTTGGGTTTTTTCCTCCGCCTCCTCCCCCCTTTTTTGGCTTCCTTCTTCTCCCCTCTCCTCCGGCTCTGCCGGAGGACTTCCCGTCCTTGTGATTATGGAAGGTGGCTCCCTTCGCTCTGAGGACTTTCCTCCGCTTGTTCAGTCTCCGGGAAATCCTGCTAAGTTCACTCCTAAGGACTGGAACCTGGTTTTCGGCCCAGCTACTTCCTCTTCCCCTAAAGCTCTTAGTTTTTCACACTTTCCTTCTGAATCAGAGATTATACCTTTCTCTAATGATAAGCTGTCCAAAGGCGGTGAGGACTGGAGCATGTGTCTGGTAGGGTACTCTATCGGTCGTCGCCCTTTTTATGAAGCGCTGTTGGGAGCTATGAAGAAAACCTGGAGCCTCAAAGGTTCTTTTCAGCTACTTTCTTTAAGTGAAGGTTTCTTTCTTATCAAATTTTCTTGCATGGAAGATTTCGATATGGTTTGGCTTCGCGGGGTGTGGTTTCTGCTGGGTCGGCCTTTCATTCTTCAAAAATGGCACCCCAAATTTAAGCCAAAGAGGGACAACTTCGACTCTGTTCCAATCTGGGTAAAAATACACGATCTTCCTCTTGCTTGCTGGAACTCAGAGGGGATTTCGAGGATAGCTAGCAAAATCGGTGTTCCCATTGCTGCTGATAACTTGACCGAGCAAAAAACCCGCCTAACTTTTGCCAGGATTTGCGTTCTCGTGGACTGTAATGCTAAGTACCCGGAAGAAATTTTGGTTTCTTTAGATGGTTACATTGTTACCTTGAAGGTTCAATATGAATGGCGCTCATTTCCTTGTGAGCACTGTAAGTCTCTTATGCATTATTCCTCTATCTGTCTATTGAAACCTGACATTCCGAGGGAAGATATGAAAAGTAAGGAAGTCCAATACAACCGTGGTAGAAGCTACAGTAGAAAAGCTAGGCATCGGAACACGTCTGTCTCTATTAAGGTGTCAAAACCACCTGTTCCGAGTCACATTCCTGATGCAAATATGTCTGTTCAAAATACAAATCTTATTCCTCCCACAACCCTTACTGTCCCCATCATCTCCAATAGTACAGGACTTCCTTCGCATTACCAACCACACTCCCCTGTTCCCCCTCCGGTCCAAGACCAAATTGTTACTGATGAGACTCAGGTGGAAAGCAAGGAGGTGCCTGAAAAAACTTCTAAGGGGATCCCTAACTTGAACTCTCCTAACGAGGAAGAGGTTGCTTCAACATCATCTAGTTCATTCCATTCAAAAGGATTGGTTCCTTCTAAGGCCACGACTGTCACTTCCCCTAACAAATTTGATGTGTTAAATTTGGAGGAAGAAAATTTTCAGGAGGAGATTTCAAACGATTTGGGTGATCAAGAGAGTAAAGAGAGTAAGCTTAAATCTAAAGCTAAGAATAAACCGAACAATTCGGTGGGATCCAAAAACACAGCTAAGGGGAAGCAGGGGAAGAAGCCCCATTCTACAAAAACATAATGTCCATTCCTTCCATAGCTGTGTGGAATGTGCGTGGGTTTAACAGACCCGATAAAGTGCTTAGCTGTAAGCGTCTTTCTCAATCCTTCAAACTGGATATGATTTGTATTCTTGAACCAAGAATTCATGCCCAAGCTTTACAAGACCCTTATTTTGAGGTTTCTCACTCTATCTTTCCCAATGAAAAAAGTTTTCACAATTTTGGATTCTCTAATTCTGGCAGAATATGGATCAAGTGGGATGATAACAAAGTGCAGTTCTCTCCCTCACACATTTCTTCTCAGATTATTTCTGGGACTGTCTCCATAGCCTCTCTCTTGAAGTTTCAACTTTCTGTAGTTTACGCTTCTAACAGTGCTAATGAGCGTAAGGAGCTTTGGGAGATCATTGGGAAAATTGCTCCCCCTGCGGATATTCCCTGGGCTTTAGTGGGGGACTTCAACTGCTGTCGTTTTGCTTCTGATAAACTGGGTGGCCTCCCTCTAACCCAACCTGCTCTTTTTGACTTCAATCACATGATCTTTGTTAACAGTCTTATGGACCTACAATCGGTTGGTAGTAACTTCACTTGGTTTAACCAGCGATCTGACAATCCCATTCACATTAAGCTGGACCGGATGCTTGTGAATGACTGCTGGTTAAAAGTCTTTCCTAATTCCTACTACTCTATTCAAAGTCCATCAAGCTCAGATCACTGCCCTATAATTGTTCATTCTGGTTTGTTGGAACAGGTCAGGCACAGATTTCTTTTCAAAAACTACTGGACAAAAATTGATGGCTTCTGGCACATTCTATTAAAGACTTTCTCTGCCCCTATATCTGGTAACCCCTTGTCTCATCTGTGTTCTACTCTTAGGCAGTTGAAAGCTTGTATTAAATGTGAATCTTGGGCTACCTATAACCTGGTTAGTCGGCATATGGATAACTTGCTTAATACACAAAGAAATCTTTTAGATACATTACAAAGTGAGCCTCACAATCCTAATGCCAATCTTTATCTTAAAGAGACTAATGCTAAAATTGCTATATTTTCTGAATTGCACGCTTCTTGGATCATACAAAGGGCCAAAGTTAATTGGTTGAAGTACGGGGAGGATGACCTTAAATTCTTATATGGTAAAATCAGGTGTAGGAGGGGCAGCTCCAAGTATGTTTGTAACCTCCTTGCGGCCTCCTCCTCTTCTGCTAGGAATGAGGTCATTGCTACTGTTATCCAGTACTTTCAATCTCTTTACAACCCGCCTCCCCCTATTCTCTTTAACATGGGTTTATTTCCTACTGGCTCTGTTTTACCCAATTCTTACATTAATGAGCTTATTTCTGTTGTGAATGATGCTGAGATCAAAGATGCCATTTTTAAGGGTTCCTCCATGTCAGCCCCGGGGCCTGACGGGTTCAACTTCCACTTTTACAAAGCTACATGGCATATTGTTGGGCCTATGGTGTGTAAAGCTATTAGATCATTCTTTTCTAAAGGGTACATGCCTAATGGAGTCAAAGCCACTGCTCTTGTTATTGTCCCTAAACACAATAATGCAGCGAATATCTCTGATTACAGACCTATTGCGCTTTGCAATGTTGTTTACAAGATTATTGCTAAGGTCTTAGCTTCTAGGTTAAAGCAAATCATGCCTGCCATTATTGAGGCTAACCAATCTTGTTTTTTGAAAGACAGGATCTTCACAGACAATATACTGCTTGCCAGTGATATCCTGGCCACTGTGGGCAGGAGGGGTGGTGCTCAAATCTTTTGTGCTAAACTTGACATTAAAAAGACTTTTGACTCGGTTTCTAGAGAGTTTGTTTTAGCTAGGCTTGCACAAAAAGGCTTCCCCAACACTTTCACAAACTGGATTAAAATGTGTATCTCTGATGTTAATTTTTCCATCATTCTTAATGGGGCGTTGGAGGGATACTTCAACTCATCTGCCGGACTGAGACAAGGCTGTCCTCTCAGTCCCTACCTTTTCTGCCTTGTCATGGATGCCTTCTCAAACCTCTTAGAGGGGAGAGGTTTTAAAGGTATATCTGTGGATAATTTCAAGCTTACTCACCTGTTATATGCAGATGACGTCCTAGTGTTTGGAGAGGCTTCCTCTGATAACTGTCACAAACTGGCCAACATCCTCACGGAATTTGGTAACACCACGGGTCTCCACATAAACTTTGATAAAAGTACAATCATGTTCCCAAAGCATTTTAAGAATCATCAAGCTGTTTGCCAGACTCTTTCTATCCACAATACTGTTTCTAAGATCACATATCTGGGGATCCCTTTGTCCTTCCATAGGCTTAAAATTGAAGACTTTCTTCCTCTTATGGATTGTGTTTCCAACAAAATGAACGGGTGGAAGGCTAATTTGTTATCCTTTGCTGGGCGTCTTCAGTACATTAAATTTACTATCCAAAATACTATAGGCTATTGGATTCGTGGATCCATTTTGCCTAAAACGGTGTGTAAATTCATTAAAAAGGTGAGCTCTAGATTCTTATTTTTTGGGGACTCCTCTCAAGCTAAGAAATTGCATATGATATCTTGGGATGATATTTGCCGTCCCAAACTCAAAGGGGGATTGGGTATTCATTCTATCAATGCTATTCAGTATGCTTACAATTGCTCAGTTATTTTTAGAGTGTACAACACCAATTCTCCCCTATCTACTTGGTTATCGAAAAAATATACTTCCCCGTGGCGCCCCCCGCCACCTGCGGCTTCTATTTTCTGGAAAGCTTTATGCAAAACCGCTATTCAGGCTAAGGTGAATTTTAACTTTAGAGTTAAATGTAACTCTCCAATTTCTCTGATTTGGGATCACTGGTGCTTCAATATTACCTTAAATGATTTCACGGGGGGTTCATCTTTGTTTCCTGACTGTCTTCTGAGTTTGTTTTTTGACGGTACCTGTTGGCAATTCCCTGCTAATATGCCTGTGCAGTTAAGAAATCTTATTTTGGCTGGTAATGGTTATGATGGTCCCTGCTTGTTGTGGCATAATAAGGCAAATTCTAAATTTAGAGACTTTATTGATGAGTTTTACTCAGAACTTCAGTACACCACTTGGGGTAAGGCTGTTTGGCACAAGGGTCATTGCTTAAAGCATACTGTTTTTGTTTGGATGGCTATGGTTGGAGGCCTCAAAACGGCGGAAGCTCTCAATGCGAGACATATCTTGATCCCTAAGAGATGCAGTTTATGTCACTCTTTTGAAGAATCTGTTTCTCACCTCTTCTTTGATTGCTCTTATTCTTACTCTGTCTTACTTGCTGTCATTCCTGACTCTAAAGCTCTTCTTATGAGACCTTCTTTGCTGCATCTTTATGCTTGGGTGAATGCCAGTTATAAGGGAAACTCATCCGTTAAAAATTTTTACAAATTTATGGTTAACTGCACCATATATTGCATTTGGAAGGAGAGAAATTCGAGAAGATTTGGGGGCAATATGCAAAGCTCTACTTCCCTTGCTTTGGCAATCAAAAGAGTGGTTTTTGAAAAGGTGATTAAATGGAAAAATGCAACAGTTTTGCTGGAACTGCTTTAAACAAGTTGGATATTTGCTTCGGCTGGGCTAGAATATATTCTCTGCAGCAGGTTTTGGCCCTCCTGGACGATGATGATGCTCCTATCTGCTGCTCCCTTGGACGGTCTTCGGGCAACCAGGGAATTGTGACCCTTCGTATTAAATTTTTCAATTCTGAGTCCAGGTGGTATAGGGCTTTGGAGCTTTTGGCCTGAATTGTTTTTCTCAGGCTTCCTTTTTATTCTGTTGGTTGGTGGGCTTGATGTCTTTTATTTTCTGGGCTTGCCTTTGTATTTTTTTTGTCATTTTGGCTGGCCAGCTATAGGGTTTTGAAATGTATTCTCAGTTTTGGTATTTAAATATACGGGCTTTGCCCAAATTTTCTCCAAAAAAAAAAAAAAAAAAGTTTTTATCAGTTAAAGGTATATTTCAGCTGATTATATCTTATATGGACAGTTATCTATTCTATCAATCCTAATTTATTTTCATTCCTAAGAGTGTAATTCAGAATCTCACATGATCTCTCGTTCTTGTGCTTTTTCCATAATTGAGGGAGCTCTAAAAAAAACTTATTTCATTTCTAAATATAAGAGTAGTGATCTTCCGAAGGAGAATGGGGTACGGCGTCAAAACCGGGTCATGGGTCGGGTTCGGGTCCAACCCGAAATTGATCCGACACTGTTCAACCCGACCCGTTTTTACAAACGGATCAGTTTTCCAAACCCGAACCCGACCCGCTTCGGGTCCGGGTCAACCCGAACCCGACCCGATTCAGGTATATTTTATTAATTTTTTTATTTAATTCAATTTATTTAAATCTAAATCAAATTAAGGTAATATTTACTTCAATTAATTTAAAATAAATCAAGATTAATTTAATTTGGACAATAATGTTTATAATTTTTTGAAATAACATTTACTTATTTCATAAAAATCCATTAAAACCCTTCTAAATTAATTAAAAAACAGTCAAACTGGGTTGATTTCGGGTTTCTGGGTCAACCCGAACCCAACCTGGTTTTAAAAATGAGCCGAAATCCCTAACCCGAACCAAACCCGGTTCAAATTCGGGTTAACCCGAACTCGAAATTTTTGGGTCGGATTCAAGTCAGATTTTCGGGTCGGGTCAAATATTGACACCCCTAGAATGGGGGCATGGGATTCATTAAGGCTATTTGAGAGTACTCTATTATGATTAAACTACTCTAATAATTGCAATTAATTAAATCGCTCAAACTAAAAGTATTTTAAAAACATAAATCTTATGTCACTCCTAAGAGTTGAAATCCTCAACGCCAAAAATAATATTAGAGAAATGTAGGAAACATAAGGTAAATTTATCATGATATAATTAAACAATACTTAAAATAGCTATTTTTTCTTATTTCCAAAAGATAAAACTACCAAAATTTCCACATCAAATAAAAAAATAAATCCTTTTTTTTTTCTTGTCAATAGGACAAAAATTTTTATGCATCCAATCCCTTGGGATTCTCATTAACCAACCCAAAGCTTAATTACCATAATATCCATAATCAAATTGGATAAGATGAACTTAGTACCAAAAAGTTCACATCATTCAATTTCTATCCCATAAATAATTATAATTATTCTATATATGATTCCCTCCCATTTATCATTTAGATCAACGCGTTAAGAGAAAAAAAAAAAAAATGAATGTCAGCCTATGTGATAAATGATTATATATTTTAAAATTATTTTTTAACTAATAATATATATAATTGCATCATATATTTAACCTTTGTGTTGCCTATCAATTGGTACCATATGATTATGACCCCCACTAGAAAAATAAAACAAAATACCAAATGCTCTTTCTAGATAAATATTAAAAAAAAAAAAACTTGAATACTATAATAATACTACAAAGAATAATTATTATAATTTCAAGTTTATGACAACAGCAATAGCTACAGCAACAAAAAATATTTATTTCATTACAAGAGGTCGGTTGCATGAATCATTTTCCTCCGATCCATTGTGTCCTATTAAGAGTCAAATTCTCATTTAAATCTAATAAAAATGACATTTTTAATATTTTCTGAAAAAAAAATAGATTTGTCTTTACCGTTCTTAACACTGTCGTTGCTATGTCTTAAGCCCTAGATGAGAAAAATGAAGAGTTGCATTAGATGGTCGACAACCAACATAAAACTCATCGAACTATCGTAATTCGAATCCTTTTTAATTATAAGTTGATTATTTAATTTTGTTCTTTAACTTTCAATGAAAACTCCCTAATGTGATATGCTTTATCCTAAATATTTTTATTCAATAAAGCACACATCAAGATGCCAATTATTTGGGAGCCAATTCAATATTCCTTGCATTGAAATGGCTTGTTTTTTGACTTGGCTTCTCCTCTTCTAACAGTGCTAGGAATAATAATATAATTCCTCCAAATAATTTGCATATAAAATAAATTTTATTGATTCTCATGAATCATATTTTGACTCAGCTTCTCCTCATCTGATCACAAATAAATTATAAAGTATTAAACTTTTGAGATGCAATTAATAAACTATATTATTGCTTAGTTTACTCCAAAGATAGTGTTGATAGCTATGCCTTAAATTGGAAAAATTATTACATGCAGTTTCTAAAGGCGCGTTCTGACACGCCATGTAATCCAATGCACTTTGCATTGGATGGTGTGACATGTCCGAACTGGCCTCCGGACCTATTCAAATCCAAAGTACTATGCATTGGATGATGTGACATATCCAGACTAACCTCTAAACACATTCGGACACCACGTAGAATAATATCTCCTTAAATTGACTTTATTCGATCATAGAGGTCGAAGTCACCATCATTTTTCTACCAAGCTTAAAAAAAAAGCCACATCAATGCAGTTCATTATGAACTAGTGATTAGGAGTTTTATCTCCAATCATAATATAATGATTTTAGGTTAAAATCACTCAAAAACCTTAAGAAATATGACATCATTTCACATTAATGGATATATATTAAATAATTTCAAAGATCAGTACAATTCAAGCTGATAAAATATTTTGAAAAATTTTAATGATTTTATTTGTAATTTTATTAAAAATTAAGGCCTATAGTTTATGTGCACATAATGAGTTGAACTGGTCCAAGCCGGCAATGCAGTATTTGCAACCACTGCCTTCTTCAGATCTCAACCATTGATAATGTATTCATTTTAATTTCTTATATGGTGTAATATAATTGCAGCTCTAAACTTGTAAAAAGGGTAGAAAGGTAAGTCAATTAAGTACTTCCTTTTTACTGCTTCATCTCCTTATGTTTAAGCTGTTCTTGGCTTGTAAGTTGACATGGCAAAAGGCATTAATATGCTGTCTATCTTCTTCGTTCTTTCCTATGGTTATTCTTATCATGACTGACGCAGCTTCCTCTGCGATGAATGGAACCAAATAATCTCTATTTACAAGCACCACAGGATCCTAACAAATCAATTTAATCACAAACATACATGTGTAAAGCAGTATTGCACTTATATGTTCAAATAGACACAAATGTTATAGTAAACTGAGATGATAGAATGAATCTCACTAGAAAGGAAATTGCCTGCTCTATTCGATTCTCTTAGTGATCTTTTCCTATATTGTATTTCCTGTAACTTACAGAGCTGCTGCTCTGTCTTTATGGTATCAAAGCAAATCTGCTCATAGCCCCATCCTCTAAAATGGCCCACTCTCCTTCCTCTCATACCGGTGAAATCTCCACCGATGCACATTCAAACAACCTACCACTCCCTCTTCCCTCAAGTTCCTAATCTCCAATATCAAAGCACTAGTGCCTACACAACTCTGAAACGATAATTATCTTACATGGAGATCACATATGCTGAAACTTTGTCACACCAACAACTACACAGGCTTTCTCGATCTCACATCTACAACACCCCCGTCTCATATAGCTTCATGATGATACCTTCAAGCCCAATCCATCGTATACCCATTGGACACTCGTCGATCAAAACCTCGCTGCAACTATCTGTTCAACCATCTCACCCGGCATTCTTCCGTATGTCCTCAATCTTGAAACCTCCTCCAACATTTGGCTTACCCTAGATTGTCAACTACAATCCACCAACCGCTCCAAGGTAATACAGGTCAAGAATGAGCTCCACCACATCTCAATGGGGTAGATGATGACGCTATAGTACCTTAACAAAGTCAAAGCATTGTTTGACAGCATAACGGCTGCCGACTCCACCATTGATAGCGAAGATGTGCGCCTTTACACACTTAACAGCCTCCCTCTGTAGTATTAGGCATTTAAAACATCCACTCAGACAAAGCTGATGACACTTAGCCTAGAACACATGTATTCATTTCTCATTAGCGAAGAGATCAATTTGTCAGTTGAATATGCCAAGGACACCGCAGTTCTTAAACTCCACATGGCTCTTTACTCTGCCCATGGTTATGGACGTTCTCTAGGCTTCTTCAACACTTCTACAAGCCATAGACGCTCTTCCCAATAGACCAGCATATGTCACTAAAACAACCCCCCCCCCCCTGCTCACCAGCCAGATATTTGGAAAATGTGGACATGCTTCTCACCTCTATTGGCACCGCCTAAACACATAGCACCCCACCCCCACTAAAACTCTGACTACACTCATTGCCTCCAACCACAATGCTACATATGAATGGATCATAGACTCTAGCACCTCCTCACTTGACCAAAAACATTAATAGTCTCAGTCATCCAGAAGAATATTGTGGCCCTAACAATGTTGCCATTGGAGATGGTCACACGCTACCATTGCTCACTCCAGTCAAGGAGTACTTCCAACCCCCACTCGTAAGCTATTACTTCAAAAAATTCTTCATGTACCTCACTTATCTCACAATCTTCTCTCTGTCTCCACTCTTAATAACTATAATAACATTTTTATATCCTTTGATTCATCATGTTTCTTTATCAAGGATCTGAAGACAAATATGACTCTACTCTCGGGATAATGATGTGACATCATCTACCCACTCTGAGTTCACCTTCAGCGTCTTCCAAGTCACTATGCTATGTCAGCAAGAATCCCTCCATCACTTCGTTGGCATCATCGCTTGGGACATCCCCATCAATAAGTCTTGGCCACCATTTTCAAGCAAAATAGATACTAGCTATCTCTCTATCTCCTCCTCTATGCTCTTCATGTAAGAACTCAAAAGGCCACAAGCTACCCTTCTCTTGGTTTACTACTCATAGTTACAAACTCTTAGAACTAATTCACACATATGTATGGGGTCCAAGCCCAATTCTATCTACTCAAGGTTTCAAATATTATATTATATTTGTTGATGATGCTTCTTATTATACTTGGGTGCTTCCATTAATGCACAAATCAGATGTTTACTCTACTTTTCTTGTAGTTTGATAACATTCACCTAATTTTATGGATGCTAAGATTGGACATTTGATCTATATATACTAGTTTTTTATTTGACATTTTGCTTGTGATAGGAGGCATAATGATGAGAATGATGGCTTGAAATGATTATGAATGATTGTTTTAGGATGTGGAGAAATGATATGAATTTTATGGTAGAATAATGCAGAGTTTTGAGTGATATTGTGGAGAAAAATAGAATACTAACTTAGTTTGAGTTGATTTGGCTTAACTCTATAGGGAATGGGTTTAACAAAGCATAAATTAAGAAAAAAGAATGTGGTGAATTATTTTATAATATGAACTTATGATGTGAACCTTTTGATAGAGTTTTATATGATTTAAGTTCTAATATAGGATTGCAGGATAAGACCAAGTGTAACATGTATTAATATATGCAAGAAATTCCAAGAGAGGTTTCTTGTTACGAGCTAGAATATCACAGTAGTAATGTAAGAAAATCTTTTATCTTAGCATTGCATGGATATTCATCACATAAATAGAGAAATTAGAAACACTAGATTTTTACGTGAAAAAATCCTTAAAGAGAAAAAAGTATAGGGCCATGCCCTGTTGAAATGATTCTACTAGTTTTTTAATAGATTACAAATATCATCTCTCAACTTAAGGACAATCAAATTATAAGAGTTTGGGGAGTGAGTTGAACTTCATGTGGATGCACTACAGAAAAATTGCATGATACCAGCGGACTAACAGACAATTTTTCAGGAGGATAACTGCTCGAAATTCGGGAAGTTTTAGACCGCTTGATATTCCACCGGTATCCTTTGGACTCGTTGTATTTTATGTTGAATTCCAATTTTAAGTGAACATTTTTGCTAGAATTTTTCGCCAAAAAAATCCATCAAAAAATGCCCAATTTTTTCCAAACTCAACCCTCTTCCTCATTTTCATGCATTTCTGCCCATAGTCGAAGCTAACGGCTGCTCCACCCCCAACAGATGAACCAGATCATTTTTACCTTTTTTATCTCTATTTCTTCAAGATTTCTGAGGTAAAACTCACCATCTTCACTCCTTTTCTATTTTGTGTAATTTGAACCATTAGAAAATTTGTTATACCAATTATAGAGAGTTTTTTTTTCACTCAATATTGTATTAATTCATAGATATAGTTTTATGGTTTAAAGTTTTAAGTATATAAAAAAAAAATTATGTTCATTTATTTTGATACACCACCAAATTTCTTAGGGTTAAGTTTAGGGTTTTGTTTAAGAAATTTTTGAATAGATATTACAGGATTTGCTTGGAATATGAACTATACATTTTTTTTTATTTTAGTTGTATTCAGGTGATGAGCCTCCTCATATATATATTACATCAATATTTGGTTGTAGGAAGAAGTTGACACCTATACCAGCTAGATTTAGACATGTTGACCACGATTTTTGTTCGAGTGTGATTGAGGGTCTTTGATTGATTTAATCAAGCCCCATTGGGTTCAATTCGAGCACGAATCAGCTCGAGTTGAGTCGAATTAGGCTCGATCGGGTTTGAATAAACTAGATTAGTCCGCCTTGGTCACGTCGAGTTTGTTATGATTTAAGTCGTCATTTTATTTAAATTTAATTGGGTTAATTTGAGCAAATCAAGTTGAATTCTAAATTGACCCAAATCAGATCTAATTTTGAGCTTGATTTTAATATGTTTAATTTTTTTTATGAGCTTAAATTTGTTCTTAAATCAAGCAATCAAATCGACGGCTAAATCATCTCAATTCCCTTCTAATTAGCCTTAGGATGAATCATAGCCATAGATCTAAGACCTTGATCATTTAAATACTTTTTTAGGGCTTCATGAGAGGGGTGGGGCTTCTATTCTCTCCCTAGCCACTCTCAACCCTCACTTCTTGGTGTTAGAGCTCTTCCAACTTCTCTCACCTTCTTCCACTCAAATCCACCGGTCAAACTCCGTCGACGGCAATCCTCCGACGAGATCAAGGCTAGATCCATCCAAGGCCTCAATCCGGTTGATCAAGATCTTGTTTGATCGTGATTTCAACTAGAGAAATATACGAGGATAATCTAAAAACTCAACCGTATAAAGAACTTGAAGACCCAACGGTGAGATTCCTCAAAACTTTAGATCTAGGTCACTACACTTAGATCTATATAATTATTTTTTAAATGCTTTTTAGATCTTTCAAATATCACCCATGCTTTCTCTTCATGAACTAATCTATGTTTAAAATTTCATTAAATTTAGATGTTTTGATCGAGAGAATGAAGTTTTTTTTTTCTCTTTTCTTTTCTTCATTTAAAAAAAAAATAATCTTTTTTTTTGTATTATTATTATCATTATTTATTTAAAAATTATATTTATTATGTTTAATATTATTATTATTTTAAATAATTATTAATTTTGGATTGTCATAATTTAGTTTGTCTTTGAATTCCAATTTCCCCAAATTTGAAATTCAAATTCTTTCATAAATTATTAAAATCTATTTTATGAAAGTTTTTTTAAATTTTCCCTCCATTGGATTTTGAATTAATTAGGATGATTTAATTCATTCTAAATCAAACCTCCAAAATTAAGGAAGCATTAAAGCCTCTTTAATTCCCTCCATGAATTTTGAATTTGAAATCCTTAATTCCCTCCATGAATTTTGAATTTCAAAATTCAAACATCCCTTTATTATTTTCATAAAATATTATTTTATTCTATTTTAATAATTATTTTTTAAATTCTTGCTATTTTAAATTATTTTTTTTAAATCCCTTTATTACTTTAAACTTTAAAAATTCATACCTTTCGCACAATACCTTGTTTTGATTGTATTTGAATTCTGCACGATTTGATATTATATTTGTTTCAAAATATTATTTATACCTGTAGTTATTTTGAAAACAGCAAAAGAGTACTATTTTAAAAATATTCTATTATCGTATTTAAACTTCAAAAATACACAACTTTCTCATTTTAAATTTTTTTTTGATGCACAGCACCTTATTTTGTTCGTATTTGAATTCTGTACGATTTGAGACCATTCTTGTTTGAAAATTTTAGGTATATCTACACTTAGTTTGAAAACAGTAAAAGGACATTATTTTAAAAATATTATATTATTATATTTAAACTTGTAAAATTCATAACTTTCTCATTTTAAATCGGATTTCGGCGTGCGACCCCTCGTTCTCTTCAGAAAATTATGAATTTTAATTTAAAATTATTTGCATGAGCTGATTCTTGCTGTCTGGACAGATTTATGTTTTAGATGGCTATTTTAAGTATTTTTACTATTGTTTAAATATATTTATTATTATAATTATTTTGAAATTATAAATTATTTTTCAAATCTTTTGAAAGCTCGAAAGCTCGATCGAGTGGCCAGTGAATCTCTCCTATACTTATGTAGATACAAATGTGATCTATTTTAAATTATCGTATTTTCAAAAAATCTATATAAATATGTATTTATAAAGTATTTTAAAATTATTTTGAAGCTATTATTATTTTAAATCCTAATTTTTGAGAGATTCACTTCCATGAAATTTTAAACATAGTTTCTATGAATGAAGAGCAATCAAGGGGGGGTGGATTAGTGGGTGATTGGATCCCAATCATTTACTAATCCCTTCATTAAGTGTATTTTTTTCTTATATTCGTAGCTTGCATGTGTAGGTTGCACCACGAGCACTTAGCTTAGGCTCTCCTAGATTTAAGGACATGACGTGTTTACTGCTTTTATATGTTTTTCATGCATTACTACCTTCTAGGGGCTAGGATAGACCCCAGAATGATATGAAAACTTCAACACTTAAACTTAGTGACATCTGAAACATCTCAAAATTTTCTATGAATTTTTAGGAGTCTTTAGACCCCTTAGTTAACTAACCCTAATTAACCTGCTAAATAAGGCCCCGAGACCTTCTAAAAATTACAATAAACATATTTTAGGTCATAAATTACCTATAATACCTCAAACTGACCAGAATCTGATCCTTAACCTTAGATAAATAGGGCTCCCTAGTTTGACTTCAGGTTGACCCCTAATTTGATCATAGGTGGAATTTACCATTTTGCCCCTGATAATTCATTAAAAATTATTAAAAATCCCAAATTTTCTCCAAACACTTTGGAATATCCTCCTAGGTCATCCCTGACCTTTGGGGGTAATTCCAATCAGTTTGGAGTTGATTTGGACCAAAACAGTAAAAACAGCCATTTATTAGGAAATTTAGAAATTCTCTTAATTACCCGATCTTTAGAAATCCATAACTAATTATAGAAAATTCTAAATTAGGCAAACTCACTTGCATTAGACTCCAATTAGGATATAGTATTTATTATAAATCTTAGGTTTCCAGAAAATAGCCTAGATTAGAAAGTCAACTTTTTGGTCAACCGTAGTTCATTTAGGGCCCCAAACTTAGAAAATCCATATCTTTGCCTAGAAAACTCCGATTCCAACCTACTACCTGGCTAACTACTCCTCTTAAGGTCTAGTATTTTTCTAAGGTGTTAAGAGACCCAGACTTAGCCTTTTTCCCATAGTGACTTTTTGGACCCTTAGCCTAGTTCTCAGGAGGACCTAGAACTTTCTAAAATTGACTAATATCACTTGAATTTTAAATATCATTATCCTAAGCTCTTAAACTGATGAACAAACTGAAATAATTAAAATGAACTATAATCCACTAATATTTGAATTTCAACTAAAATATCTTTTTCAGACCCCCAACAAACCTGAACTCTAGATAACTTTAACTAACTACACTGCTTAGTACCTATCCAAACCACACAGGCCTTACACACACATAGAATTATTTGTTAGGGCACTACTTCTATATCTAGGTTAGGCCGCTGGGTTTTATTTTTCCGCTGTGTGCCAGAGCTTTCAGTGGTTTTCATTGCATGTTGTTTGAAAAATGATTGGTGTGTTTGCTTACTTTTTCTGCACTCTATGGATGATGTGATGAGCGCTAGATTTACCCCTAGGTTAGGAGCGTTATATATATATATATATATATATAATGTTCTTCCATGCATGTGGCCATGCTCAAGCTGATAAAAAGGGGGGCATTATCATGATTTCTAATATTGTCTTATGCAGTTGCTTGCTCAGCCCCCCTAGATAAATGAGGGCTAGAAATAATTATAACTGCTACAGGTGGAGCTGCTTAGCCCTCATAATTAAGAGCATGGCTTGGCACAGGGTCAATGGTTTGAGTTATTTTCATTTCCATATATAACTGCTTGAGAGTTTTATTAGGATAACCCTGCAGGTTCTTTAGATTTCCTTTCTGCTTTTCACTTGAATGTAATATTTGTAATAATTTGTTAATAGTTGTGAAAATGCAACTTTGAGTTGGGATATCCCTATCCAACTCGAATTCCAAAAGAAGAAGGCATCTCTAAAGGGGAGAGTCTTCTTCCATTTGGAATATCGAATGGGATGGCTTCAGATATCCAAAGAGAAAAGACAATTATCCCCAAAGGGGAGAATTGTCTCTTCGTTTGGATATTCAAGCCACAATGGATCCAAGGAGGAGAGATCCAAGGAGTCCAAGGAGGAGAGTTCCAAGTAGTCCAAGCAGAAGAAGACACCCAGAAGACTGAAGACCAATATCCCACTCAAAGTCATTTGCGTCTGTCATAGGCTTAGAAATCCGGGTTATTGGCAGTGGTGCCCGGCCACTTTACTTTCTGCATATCTGGGTTGTAATAAGGAAAATTTGCCTATGGCCATTTAGTTGATTATTTTTGGATTTATATTGATGTGTTTACCTGATTGCGTAGTAGAAATTGCCTGCTTTTCTTAGGTTTCTTTTCTTGCATGCCGATTTTATTTTCGCCTGGATTTTCCTTAGGCTCTTTAAGGACTATAAAAACTCTTCTACTCATAACCAACAATTTAATATTTAAGTTTTAAATAATATAGAAACCTAACGAAACTAGGGAACTGCCGGAACCGTCCGGGGTCGCATGCATATTAATGCATTTCTCTCTCCTTCTTGTAAGACATCTCCCTGCCTGCGGGTAGAGTCCGGATAATCTGGCATATAAGGATGAAGTGCCAGACCTAGGGAGACTCGGTCTTTTCTAAAAATTATTTTATACTAAGCCTGTTTTTTAAATCCAAAGCATTCATGAGCTGACATTTCAACTAGCATGCATTGCATTAGAAATCAATTTAATTAAAATTTATTTGCTTTAGTTAGGAGCATTTACCCAACATAAGTTCGGGACCAATTAGGAAACTCTCTAGATGTCAGTCCTATTTCCAATAACTGTACCTCCCACCCTCTTTCATAATTGACTGGATAGCATGGTTTTAAAGCGATTAGGTGGTTAGCTGGCTCCCCAATCCAGGCCGAGATAAGTCCAGGTTTTGCACTGCATTAGCTAGGACACGGGTCTTAGTGTTCGTAGAACACTAAGCTCAATCTAGATTCAGGGTTCAAGGCTATTACATTCGGTCTCATAGTATGCCTTAAATAGTAGGTAGGTCCCTTCCTTTCAGGGACTATAAATCCTACTTATCTGCGTCACAGGATGACGCCACCTCCATATTTTCTCTCACGCATGTGATTGAGTGCTTGATTTTCTTTTCCCAGATTCTCTTTAGTACCATAGAGCCTGCGAATGCTGGTATGAACCATGCATGTTGATTCAGCCCTTCGGACCTTTCTTTCCTTTGAGTAGGACTTCTTAGTCTATACCATTGTGCCAATACCACTTTAGGAGAGGATAATGTATGATCCTTAATCGAGAGTTTTCTCGGGCTTCAGCCTGGGATGTAATTAATCACGGGGGCTTGCGCTCGTGGGAAACTTGGCCCCACATCTACTAAACCCCATTCGAGCCTTTGTATCGGATAAGGAAAACCCGTGACTAGGTCGTGTATATTACTACCCATCGGGGTGTGTTGGCGACATCCCCTATCCTCAATGGTTAGTCGTATGCACGATCTAATCTACCGTTCCAATCGACCCGTTCGCGCGGTGTTCTTTCAGAGGTCCACAAGACAGGGTGAGCAGGGTCAGGGGCAGACAGTTTCACTAGTGACAGGAGTGACACCAGAGAATCACTATCATTCCCCCACTAATAACGGCTAGGGATAGATAGTTCCATCTGTGGTTGGAGTACCACTCTATATTGGATACTTTTTTGTCTTTAAGTTCTAATAATCTTTAATTTCTATCTCCATATCCGACACAGTCAACTCCCTTCTATCCATATTACCCCCACCACCTTCTCAAATTGGTCCATCAACCTACCCCTATTCTCCTTACCATTAGCTATATTTTTACCCGCCTCCTGTCTAGCAACAATAGGTTGGACCATCAATAGAAGTAGAGGTTAAAGTTGAGGAGCCTGCAATATCAGAGGATAAACATGTATACATAAAACCTGATAGTGTTTGTAAGTTCATTTTATTATTAAATTTGAAATTTTATATGTTATATCATTTATAGTTTCTACGGATTTAATCTTGCCAGACAGACCACCCATAAGATTTGAGATATAATATGGATCAAATATGACGCTCTTTATTTATCTTGGAAGAAAATTCCAAAGAAAGTTAGGGATATGTGGTTTAGAGAATTTCAAATATATAATTTTGATATTACTTAACATTTGTGATTATTTTTATATTAAAATTTTTTATTGTGCCAATATTGTACAAAAAGATCTTAGATTGTAGCCTAAACATGCTATGAGGATTAGAACCAATTTTGAAATAAGAGGCTCTACTAATCTTAGGAAAATGTTCATAGATATTAAAAAGTCTGGAGAGTATCTATTATGGCTTGGAGAAAGCGTGTGGGGTTATTTGACTAGAGTTTGGGTTAGCCATGAGTTCACCAAGTTCAGATAACATAACAAATATAATAGAATATCAGATTGTGGAGGTTTAGGAAGCTCTCTTTATATTTGTGGTTTAGTACCTCATATTGAGCATAGGTGGCAATCTATAAATGATTATTTTAATTTCATAAATATATGTATATTGTTTTAACAATTCTCTCTATTATAAAAAGAGTTTGTTGGTCGAGAACCAACATTATTGGAGCTATATACATGTACTCACCAATATCAAGCTGATCATCAGTGGGTTGATGAGAAGGCAAAAAAAAGCTCATGTGAGTATCAATTTGTTTAGTAGTCATATTACAAATAGAAATGGATTTTTATCAATTTTTTTGGTAGTCATCTTGCAAATAGAAATGGATTTTTACGAATTTAGTACATGATGATTTTGTAAGACTTCGGGATGGTCAGATGTCTACTGCTGAGGGATCATCTTCAAGATCAACGCAGTACTCTGAGTACCACACTTGGTTAGAGGATGTTAGAGGGAGAAAAAAGGGGAGGGTTTATGGATTAGATTCACAGGCGTATGCATATGAGATCAATACATCCTCCTCAACATCTTTGGCAATAATGTAGTTGATGATATCATTAGTCAGACGGTTGGTGCTCTCACTAAGGAGATAGACAAGATGAAACAGATACATGCCAACATACTGACTCAGCAAACTTAGATGCAGGCAAAGCTGTGATCATATCTAAGCCAAATAGGAAAGAAAAATGATTAGTAACCTAAGTATGAATCAAAGGGGAGAGAGGAGACAGAAGATGATAAGAGAGTTTAATGTTTAAGTTATTTTATTTATTTGGTGGAGAACATATTGTTGTGTTTTACATAATTTATTATTATTCTAGTTGTTTGGAAAAGTTAACTTAACAATTTAAATATTTTTTTCGATGGTTTAGACCATGAAAAATTTCTGACGGTCGACCATCGATAAGTTTACCGGAAATTTTCAGCGGTGAATCATCCACGCCCTTTGCTTCCCCCATTGGTCACACCTTGACACAAATCCGTCGGTAAGTTAGTGGAAATCTGTCGGAAAAAAAATTCATCCAGTAGAAAAACTATTGTCGAATTTTGTTTCCAACGCAGTTTTTACCGGCAAAAAATTTGTTGTCTGAAAGTCGACAGAAAAATAGGAATCCACCATGAATGGCCCAATTTTCACCAATAATAGGTGATTTTTCTACAGTGATATTAGCGGTCGAGCAGAAGTCCAATGGTGGTAAAGCTGAAGTTCGACAGCTGTCAGACAGAAATCTGATGACAATTGGTGTCCGGTCAGAAGTTAGGCAAAAGTCGTAGGCCGCGCAGAAGTCTGGCGACAGTTGGTGACCGAAAGGAAGTCCGTCGACGATCGGTGGCCGGACGGTGGTCGAGGAGGAGAAATCTGGTGGCAAAAGGGCTCAAATTTTCTCTTCCTTTCTTCTCTTGCTTCCTCCTCCTTTAGTGAAGAATGATGAGACTAATTATAGTTTTTCGGAGTAGCATAGACAGTAAATAAGGAGAAGATCAATTGCACATTGAGAGTGTTTCGAATGGACAACTAATATCGACCCCCTTGATCATGGATCATTTATTGAGTAATGCAATGCCCTTAATGATGTCAGAATTGGATGATCTTTGGCTTGTTGAATTCATCTTGTCGAGCCGCTCGATTTGACTATAAGAAAGTTATAATTAGATATCATTTGATTATCCAATTTCTACTTTGAAGCTTCTAAATATGTTTCAGGCCCTCGATTTGGACCCGTTTGGGTTCGAATTGGAAAGATTTTTCTGTCTTTGGGTTCGTTTCTTCGATATGGTCAATCCAATTATAAGTTTGTTGAAATCGGAGTTCAGACGACTTTAAATTTTATTTTGAAAATTTTCATTTCATATATTGCCTCGGGATTCGTGCTTGATCAAGATAATTTTTTTATGGCTTGAATTATGGATGGATAGTTTTGAAAGATAGATAAAGTGTAGCGGAAGATGCTAGAGATGTTTGGAAGAAGATCGAAGAAGAGAAATCATAAGCATTAAAGATAATTAATCAATCATATCAAGATTGGTCAAGATAAGCCACCAAGGTTTAACAAAAAAAGAACATTCTCCAAAGTTTTTGTCATTTAAAAGTTAAAATTTTTCATTACATATCATCACTATTTTTAGAGTTACACTGACTATCATCATAAAAAATGTGAGATTTTTTTTTATCACCTTCAAAATTCATCTTGTCTCCATTAAAAGACTAGCTCATATATGATCCCTAACATATAAAATTTATAATTTAAATATTAAAATTCTAACATAATTCTTCTTTGAGTGGGCTCTTATAATGGGCCTTCATAAGGCTTTCTTGGGATCTTTTAATTTGATCTTTAGTCCTTTTTTATATTTTTATGTTTGTCAATTAACGTGCTACATCAAATTTTCTTTTCTTTTTCAATAAGTGGTTTTTTTAAAGGTTTAATGAAAATATCTTTGAATTGTATGCGAATATGTAAGGAAATTTCATGAAATGCAAACATTTTCTCCATTATTTACTTGGTCTACAAATATGCAAATATATAATTTTTTTTATCTTCTTTATATCTCTCTCCCTTAAATTTTATATAATAAGACAATTATATATGAAGAAAAAAAACTAAATTAATAAAAATAATAAAATAAGAGATGAGACATGTGCATTATTGGAGTCATTACAATCATTTGAATTTATAATTTAGTTATATTTGATCATAGATGGACAAAAAAATTACTAACGAACTGTCACAAACATTATAAAAAAATGATCAAGATATTATGAATGTTATATTTGTTGTTCAAATATTTAAAAGGAAACTACATGATAAAAAATATAATAAGTAGGACTATTTATTTAAAAAAGTATCTTTATTATGCTAGGAATATAGCATTATTTTTTTTAATGAGAAACCCATGGGAGAGGGGCCTACGCATCAATAACAAAACTTGGTTACAAACCCTCTAAAATACATCAATTGAATTAAAACATAAGAGCCTCGAAATTCAATTAATTACAAAAAGCAAACCAAAACCAAAATTAAAACCAAACAACAAAAGTCCCAAAGCTAACAGCAGCCAAGCACTTTACAACCAATTCCTGCAAACAACAAAATACAATCGAAGAAAAACAAAAACGAGCATAGCATAACAAAAATCTACAAGGCATCCACCACACCATCATAACAACCATGAAGCCAACAAAGAAAAAAAAACTCCTAAATCAAGCAAGAGGCCTTCACACCCAATCAGCCAAAATAAACCACAAAACCAGAAGAGGGATTACTTCTTCTTTGATTTTCGCCTACGCCACTTCTTCCACTAAGGAAAAAGCTTTTTTGAATTTTAGTACTCACATTTAAACCATATAACTCAAGAAGCTCCTCTAAGAGCTCATTAAACCATCTCCAGCATCCCCACAAGGTGAAGAACCATATCCATCCAGCCAATCCAATTGATCCACACTATTTTCAATCACATTTGAAGACAATTTGGCCTTCAATTCATCGGAAAACATAAGCACAATTGGCACATAAACAAAGGCTCCCTCTCAATCCCCCTCAAGTTACACAATACACATCAAGCCCACAGAAGCAACAATATTTTCATGACATTAATTTCACCAGCATATAAAAAATCAGAACATCTACAGAACTAACAATGTTATAAGCCATAGGATCTAAAGAAATCATAATACCACTAGAATTTGTAATAACATCATATTCATTTCCATCATCAAATAAAATGGGATTGTCACTAATGTTAAGCAAAAAAAGTATCAGTTTTCAAAATCTCTCCAACACCCTCAGGGAGCACACAATTATTATTCACAGACATAATTGACTAATCAACCCCCATAACAACCTATGGGTCATCCCCCACAACAACAACCAATTCAGTTCCAGAATGAACAGACACCCCACAATACTCGCCACCACCACCTAAATGATCACCAATACCCTCCAAAAGTGCTATAGTTAGAAGCTCAGTCACATCTTTAACATCCTCCACCACCAAATTATTAACATGCAAAGAAAGATTTGATTTAGAAATAGCAACATTAAACTGATTATCCTTAACAACATTAGTGTTGCCATCAAAAGTATTAAGAGAATTAGCATTAATATGAGCATTCTCCTGGATAGAAGTCAAGAGGGGACAAGCTTCTCTCAAATGACTAATACATTTACAATGAACACAAAAATTACGAAAAACTTTCATCTCAACAGTTGAATAAAGCCATTTTTTTGGGCCAATCCACACTCTATCAGGATACTTTTTGGTGATGTCAAGTTCAACCAACACACATGCAACAGACGGACTACACCCTAAAGAAGCCGCATTATCAACCTTTAATGGCTGCCCAAACAAGGTTCCCAATCCATGAAGGATATGATGGGAGAAAAAGTGCGGCCCCAAGTTTGGAAAGGAAATCCATATCGGGATCACAGGTGACTCAACACCAATATAAAAAATGGGGACCATTTAGTTAGCTTCATGTAGCAATGGATAATGAAATATGATCGATGACAAAACCCCTACTGTAATCTAGATCATTCACCAGCTTAATCTGGACATGCGACATATTCAACGACATAAACAAGAAGTCATCATTTAGTTTCAGGTTGAAAAAGAACCTACAGATAGATTCGATGGAAGGACAACGCGAGGAGAAAAAAACAACCAAAGCGAATTTAAATGGCGCTGCCAGTGAGAGGATCTCCTCCAAAATCCAAAGAGATGGCAAACCTCAAAAAACAGTCGATTTTAACTCTGAAAAGCAAGCATAAAAAGGATTTCCAGATAAGGCCTCCAAAAAAGAACGCGGTTTCAATGAAACATCCAAAAAACCAAGATTCTTCAAGTGTTTCACCACCAATCTGGCCGCAGCGGTTCGGAGGTGGACGAAACGGGAAAAAAAAACGATCACAAAACAGCAAAAACATCAAAACAAAAAAAATGAAAGGGAAAGAAGCTCCCTTGAAATGACCACCAAGACGGTGTCGGACAGCACCGCAGAGAAAGCATGGAAAACCTTAACGGAGCGGGGGTGAGAGGCGGAAGCAAATGTTAAAATATATTATACAATTGTTATTCTATGTATGAATGATAATAGGTTACATGCAAATATCCTCATCATTGACTTCAAAGTATAATAAATTTATATTATAATGAAGTTAACATATTGTACAATCATTGATATGTAATTTTAAAAGTTGAATAATCATTTCACAGATATAAATATTGAACTATTTTCATATGATACAATTTAAAAAACTCATTCAATAAATTCAATCTAAGCAAGTTTATCACAAATACACAATTTTTCCAAATTTTTTTTCTTGAGCATATATAAAGAATATTGACAATTGATTGGAGACTTATAATATTCACATATCATTTGATGTTAATTCTCATTTTTAAATATTATTGGAACGCGGTTCATCATGATTTGTTGTTTTGGAGTTTTGGTTACCTACCAAGAGGTCTTGGTTCCAAGTTTACTTATGTGATGTGTGTTAATTTATCTTAATCAGCTCAAAAATGGACTATTGCAGTGAAGAATGAACTTTTTTTAGTAGCAGTGGTAATAGATTTAATATGGATTCTTACAGATGTATAATACTAAAAAAAAAATGAATTACTAACATAGCATCATAATCTTTAATATTACGAGCAATGTATCTTAATTATATTTTTTATCAATAAAAAATTAATTAATATTCATTGTCAAATCTTAATCTTAGATTACTTAGGCATAAGCTTGGGATCATCAGTTAGCTCAAAGTACGCAGCCTAAGGGTGTAAACAAGTTATGTCGAGCTCGAGTCACCTCTAACTTGAGCTTGAACTTGATTAAATAATTAAGTTTGAGCTCGAGCTCGAGCTTATTTCATGAGTTTGAGTCAGCTCATAAATTGGCTAATTTATTTTGAAAGAGAGAAAATGATTATGATTCAAACAATTAGTATAATAAAATGATAAAAAGAATGAAAATTTAGAAGAAATATAATAAAAACTGCTTAAGAAAAGAAAGCAAGATATGATTTTTAAACAATAATTTTGTTTAGGCTTACGAATCATATACTGAGTTAAGCCCATGTTAGCTCACAAATAGGCTTGACTCACTTAACCTCTACTCAACCCAAACAATAATTTTGTTTAGGCAAAGTTTTTGACCAAGAAGCATGAATGGACCTTCCCTAATCTTGCTCAATTGTACTTAAAAATCTTAGCCTGGTCCAAGTCGGGGATTATAGGAAAATTAGTTTCATAATCAAAGAAAACAATAAATATTTTTTCTGAATTAACACAAACTAATCAAATTACTAAGCATTCATAATTTGGTCAACTGTAAGCTATGATTTCTGTAGAATTCAAGGCCCATAAACATTGACCATGCACTAATCCGGATTCTAAATGCAAGCAAGGCCTCCTTGCTTCATATGCTTCAAATTCTCTTAACACAAATAGTAGAAAATACGAAGAGACATTTAGGGCTCTCTTTGTAGTGAGATTTCACATATTAGAGTTAGAAAATAATGTGGTCCTCTTTAACTCTTTAGCTTTCATTATGTTTGAGTTCTTAATAGTGAACAAATTTCTCTCTTATCAAATAAAGTAGAAAATTATATGGCACTTTTATTGTACATTTAGAGATAAATTTTTTGCTAGTCACTTTATGTTGGAGTGAGATTATTGTAGATCTAACTATGATATATTTTGATATTGATAATATATCTATGAATAACAAATATAAAATATTTTTTAAAAAAAAAACATGGATGTAATAAAATTTATAGTTTAGTTTTGAATAATATTTTTTCTTGAAATGAGCAAATTAACTCGCAAACTAATATATATCATAGATGAGTAATTTCTTTATATATATATAGTGATCCATTTGGAAGACAAGAAAGTGAAGTCAACCACGACACCATATTTCTTCCTTTTCAGCATGCGGGCAAAGAAAAAATGGTGTTGTCTACTTAATAGATGCAATGACTTTCCATTAAAGGAAAAATGGTAACTACTCAATATAAAACTTTCAAATAAGCTTCAAAGTCTTTTGTATGTAAGAATTCAAATGTCAAGCGGAAAACCATTAGAAAAAATACGGTTTAAAGTACGCTTATATATGTACTATTGAAAAAATTTAGCTCGATCTCCTGCAAATAGTTATACCAAAGCAATTGATTGATATAATTAGAAATAAACTTATATATTTATGTTTTGGCTATTTTTATTTTTTTGAAGAAAATTTTTTGTACAAAATTAGTAATTAATTCAGTTTTTTACTTTTTACAAATTTTTAAAATTAAATCTTGGAATTCTTTTTTTTTTTTTTTAGGGTTTAGGAATTCGACTATCAGAGCTCAACATCAAAGACTGTCCTATTAAGGAAAAATTATTAGGTTCGGACACCTGACGTAACTCTACATCAGGACGTCAATAACATGTCGCCACGTGCTCTTACTCTTTACAGTGCGGCCCAACGACCCGACCCAGGCCGGAACCCGGTATTGCTATATTCGGGTATTGCTAGTTATTGCTCGGTATTACTAGGTATTGTTCGATATTGTTATATATTGTTTGGCAATAATGAGAAATATCGCTCTGTCAAGACCAATACCTAGCAATACCGAGCAAAACTTAGCAAAACTGGGATATTGCTCGGTATTGCTAGGTATTGATCTTGACAGATTGGTATTTCTCGTTATTGCCGAGCAATACCGAACAATACCTAGCAATACGCCGGTTTGCACAAATCAGCCAATACGTAGCAATACCGGGTCCGGGTTGTTGGGCCGTATGGTAAAGAGTAAGAGCAAGTGGCGACATATTATTGGTGTGCAAACCTAATAATTATTCCCTATTAAGTGGGTTTTGTCAGTTCGGAAGGTGAGGGCATGCGGATCGGGTAGGTGGGCGGGGAGATCATTTCTGTACAGGATTTCTGAGCTGCCGTGTCAAACGTGCGTGATCCAAAAAGTGCAGTGTCGGATGTATAGTGTGATTAGTTTCACGGATAAATAGCTTGATTAGCCTCCAATGGAGTAAGCTGGTCTGCTAAGTGCTAACCTGTGCTAACCTAATTTCCTTTGCTTCTATAATCCGAGCAAGAAAGTAGAAAATGGCCGACCTTTATCGTAACGCCGATCAAGTCAAGTTGTACGCCTCGATCCGCCCGACCTACCCGCCTGAGCTCTTCGACTTCGTCGCCTCCAAAGCACCGAGTCGCCAACTCGCCTGGGACGCCGGAACGGGGAGCGGCCAAGCTGCCGTTTCCCTCTCCTCTCTCTTCGACTCCGTCGTCGCAACTGACTCCAGCCCCGAGCTGATCTCTCACGCCCCAACACACCTATCCAACATCCGCTTCGTCGTCACACCGCCCTCGCTTTCCCTCCCCGATCTCCACCGCCTCGTGGCACCACCTGGCTCCGTCGACCTCATAACCGTCGCTACGGCTCTGCACTGGTTCGACATCCCGGCCTTCTTCGAACTGGCACGATCGGTCCTCCGCCCTGGAGGAGTGTTAGCCGCGTGGTGCTACGACGGCTTCGTGAACGTCGACGGGGGAAGGGTGGACGAAATCTATCGGGGATTGATGGAAGCGACGTGGCCGTACGTGGATGAGAAAGTCAGGGCGATGGTTGTGGAGGGATATGCAGGGGTGGAGTTTCCGTTCGAAGCGGTGGAAGGGGTGGAGGAAGGGACGGCGCCGGTGAGGAGGTTTGCGGTGGAGAGGGAGCTGGGATTGGAAGGACTGATCGCTCTCTTGAAGACTGGGACGGGGTATCAGAGGGCGAGGGAGGCGGGTGTGGAGGTGCTTACGGAGGAGGCGGCGGATGAGCTAAAGAGAGCTTGGTTTGAAGATGGTGAGGAGGTCAAGAAAGTGAAATCTCCGATTAAGCTAAGAATTGGAAGGATGGGATCGAGCTAGTCTGCAATAATGATTAAGCAAAATATTGGGGATCCATAGATCGGCGGGGAGCCTAATAAATGTGTTTAGAGTTAATTAATGTGTTTGATGGTGCTTTTTATTGCTGTTTAGAGTAATTCGTCCGCTTCCTTCAGGTTGTAATGGCGCTCCCAAGCCTAATAGATTATAAATTTGCTGTTAATGCTGTTAAGGCCCATTTAGTCGTTTAGTCATTTTGATATTCATACTTATAGATATTTAATTTTAAGATTGATAGGTCATCCAAAATCAGCTTGATATGGCACAAATTTCGATGCATGTTTGAGATTTACATACATACCACTTAATACTATTATATTTACATATTTAACACCTAAAACTTTAATATTACATACATAACACCCATAGTTCATTTTCATATCAAATATGAGTGGTAGAAATGAAATATATGAGTGGAAGGAAAGAAATATAAGTGGTATATTTGATATTAAAATAATATAGGGTGGTATGCATGTAATATTAAAGTTTTAGGTGTTAGATATATAAATAGGATTTTATAAAGTGGTATGTATGTAAATTTCCCTTGAATCTAAAACTTGTAAAAATTGATCTTAGGATAGTCCAGTCTCCAATTTCAAAAAAGAAAAAAGTTACTCATTAGCTCAACGAGACAAATCAAAGTCTCTAAAAATGATTTGATATAAATTCATATAAGCACAAATTAATTGAGGTATAGTTGGAAATTGTGAGATATTAACTGAGAAATCAAATGATTTTCAAATTTGACATATATATATATAATAATTCAAGCTTCTCAACGAGACAAACCTAATAAGCCCAAGATTGCTTTAATTCTCATAACATTACGACACTTAAAAGTTGAACGAATGCTTTAAAATTAAGGGAATCAATAGTAGCTATTTAATTAGATAATGAATATAGATTCAAATATAATTTATTTAATTCTATGGGTTGAGAATTTTCAAAGGAGAAATATCCTATAGTTAGTTATTTCTAGTGTACATGGGAACACTCAATAATAATAATACTACTAATAAAACTAGGAACACTATCTATTGATAAATCAATGCTTGAGTTCAAATTAAGTAGGATCAATGAAGATATGATAAAGTCAAAATTAAAATGTGTCTTATAGGATCAATGTAGCCCATGAAGGAAATGTAAACTCATGAGTATCGAAACAGACATGAAAGAGGGATTTATAACTCTAAACTAACCATAAGAAAATGCCCAAGATTTTATATGAAGTGCATGTGGTGACACCCACCAAGAAGAAAAGTTTAAGCAGATGTAATAAAGTGAGGAATAATCTATCTAGTAGTTATAATGTCCATGATTAAGAACACATAGTTCCATTGTCCCAAGTTCGTCAATACCCTTAATCTATTTAGTCATATAGCAACTTGGATCCTTATCAGCAATCATAGGCAATCTCATCCAAAGGGACTTCATAGACCAAGAGAATGGACCTAATTCTGAACATAGATGTAAATTACACTCTATTACACTACAAGAAAATGGGTCAATAGCGACCAAAAAATTAGAGACAAAAAAAAATTGGCCGCTAAAGATACCTTTTAGCGACCAAAAGTAAGTGTGGCCTCTAAATAATAAGGAATCTAGATATTGGCCACCAAAATGGAAAATTGGCTGCTAATTTTGTCACTAAAAGTCTAGAGATTTGTTTTTCACAAATATATACATGTCATTTTAGTTACTAATTATTCTTTTTAATTGTGTACATAATGCATTTTTAAAATATCATTAACATTTTATTGTTGACCTCATTATTCGAGGTCAATTTACCCTGAATCAATCTCTAGCACGTAGGTCTTCGTAGTTTAGTGTAGACGTCGTCTTTAGGATTTTCCTTAAGTGGATACCCAACACCGTAGCATGGACTCAACCTTTTGACTCGACCTAAATCATCACAAATTCAAATAAAATTGACTTGGCGCAAATTTGATTTAACAAATGACAACTTCGATTAAATCTAAATTAAATTCATTTCAAACCTATTAAAATCAAATCAACATTAATTCAGATAAATTGATTAAATCAACCTTTTCAAATCAATAAAATAAAATTAAAATAAATATTCATTAAACTTGATATTAAGTAAATTTAATTTGATTAAATCGATTATAATTATGATTAGAATAATCAATTCAAATTATTTTTAAATCAATCCATATATTGTAGTCATCGATTTAGTCATCAATTTGAATCAAGCAGTTTTAGATTCCATTAGAGCGGTTCAGACTCCCACAATCTCCCGCTCCCCTGTATTCGCGAAAGCAGCCTCGTCTTCTGGGCAGTTCGTGAAAAACCTCCTGGCTTCGCCTCCTCCTAGTTCGCAAGGCTCCCCGCTCTCTCTCAGTTCGCAAGAATTCCCCAGGCGGAACCGTCTCCGGTTGGCTAGGGGCTCCAGGCAGAAACCACTTGGTAAGAACGTCTTCCCCAGCCCGTCTACCTTTGCTTTGCACGAACCCAAGGTCGGCCGTATCTCTCTCTCTCCGGTCTCCGACGTCTCTCGATCCACCAACCCTAGGACCGAGCCCCAGCCCGTTTCCCACTCTCAGTTTCGCTCCAAGGGAGCCAGCTTGAAGCCGATCTTTCTCCCCGACCGGCTCTTGCCCTAGGTCGCCGTTTCCAACAGCCGATCTCCACTCTCCCACAGGATTGAAACAGAACCGAAACCCCTAGGAAGCTGTAGCCTTGCTCTCTTCTTCCTCTAGTTGACAAGGAACTTCATTGCTATAAAGGTAACGATGTCCCTCTCTTTGCTTTCTTTTTACTCAAAATATGAGAAGATGATCATAGGGATGTCATGGCTTGCTTAATAATTACTGTGTGTAGTGATAAAACATATTGTGCTGAAACATCCTAATAGATCTCTCATTCTAAAGGCCAGCATGTTGTCTGATTTGATCGCTTTGAGTTTGGGCTTGAAAAGTTCTTTGATTGATTTATAATTTTTTGTGCATGTAAGAAGGTAAAAAAATTCGTGGAAGCAAAGAATTGATGTGATAATGATAAGATTGAGCTTTCTCTCCACTTTGCTGCGTCTCATTGGATATGGGTTTCCTTGCTGAATTGGTCATAAGATCTGATGACTATGAGTTCTTAAGCAAATAGCTATATGCATTTGATGGAGTTCGAGTTTGTTGTATATAGTATTTCAAAATTCAGTATATATGTCCATGTCTTCATGGAAATACATCTTAGCCTCAAGAAATTATGATTAATGATAATATCCTTATGCACTTTCTTGAATCTTAAATATTACACCATGACTTGATATCATGTTATGTGAAGGTTTGATGTGTATTTTGAAAAGTGGAGACTTGAGTGTATCTTGAAAAGTGAAAACTGAAAAGTATCGAGGTTTTGGAAAGGAAATGAAAATATATGTGTTGAGTGGATGAAAATTGAAAATGTTGACGTTGAAAGAAAGTGTTTTGAAAAGCGCTTGCGTTAAAAAGAGAAATGTTTTGAAAAGTGATCGTGTGGGAAAATGAAATGTTTTGAAAAGTTCTTATATTGAAAGTGAGGTACGTAGGTTGAATGGTATATGATTGTTGGAAATTGGAGTGTTTGTGAATGGTATATGTGTTGGGAAGAGTTGTGGAAGTGAAATGTGTAGGGGAATGAAATGTGTAAAAGTGTGTTAGGAAAGTGTTGTGTGTAGGTATGAAATGTGAAGTGCATGTGAAATGCAGAAATGTTTAAAAGTCAAAGTAAAGTGTATTTGTGTTAAAATTTGAATTGTAGGTATTGAAAGTTGGAGCGCTTAAAAGGTGCATTGAATTTTGAAGCGTGTAAAAGGGTTTTAAAAGGTGAAGTTTGTGTATGTGAATGGTGAAGCGTGTGGATGATTGTGAAAAGTGAATCATGTGTGTGTGATTGTGTGTAAGACTGGGAAGTGTGTCTCTTGAAAGTGCTCCTTATGTGTAGATCAATATATATGTGGTATTGCTCTACTTCTCTCCTGGACCATGATGAGAAGCTTCTATTAATATCTTCACAGAAGTCTTATCTTTGAAATAGATTTTGGCTAACTGGGTTCGTTTTGAAATAGATTTTGGCTTCCAAGGCGCGGTTGGAGGAGAGCTTCAAGACAGGGAAGAACAGATGGTTCTTCACGAAGCTGAGGTTCTAGGTAAAATGGAAGAGTCTTTAATGCTCGGAGTTTGCTCTTGTAGTAATCCATCAGTACAATTTTGTTTTTTGTGTTAGTGTTATGGCTCTGGTGCTGGTAGCCTTACATGATTTTAATATTTATGTTCCCAATTCTTAATGATGCTGTGAGACGAATACTCTATGTTGTTTAATTTAGCTGTTTAAATACATTGAATGTTTCCTTACATTGAGTGTTTTGTTTCATCGAGCTTTCTTTGAGTTTTGATTGTCAATACTGTACTTTATTTAATTCGTCGTACATAGCATCATTATTGTTGGAGGAAATTAAATACTTGTCTCAATTGTTATGCTTATTTATCAAAATATCAGACTACTGGAGGAAAAATCATGTTTCATACAGCTTATGCAATAGAAGTTTATTCAAATCATGCTATTTTTGCAGTTTTCTGAAGATTGGGGAAAATACGACGTGTACTTTAGGCCTGGAACAACCTACACTCTTAGGGTATGAGGAATTTTATTATTAGTAAACATGAATATTATCAAAGAGAGAAACTAAAATTGGACTTTTAATTCCTCATAATGGTGCATTTCAAGGTTGACAAGGCTATGTAGGCTATAGGGCTAATGGGTATAAAAGGACTATACCTTTTCCATGTGATTGAGATGACACCCATACTATGGTTATAAGTTAATCATCTCGGAAAAAAATGCCTAAATATTTTCTTAATTTGGTAGAGAAGATGGGGCATATGTGGAAGATCTATCTCAACATAGTTATCCTATCATCAGAACATATTATCTATCTCCAAAAAGCAAACTTGTCCTTACAGATCTCAAAAAAGACACGACTAGCAGGGGTCAAAATATAAAGAGTATGATCGCATTATTAGATAGAATAAAACAGTCACAAACCTTTACACTCTATGCAAGAAGGTCAATAGAAGAGCAGATAGAATCATACATATGATTATCCAGAAAAAATAGTGGCTTTTATCTAAAAATTTCAATAGATAATAATATATATAATTTGATAGTCATGAGATTTCCTTCATTCGATATATCAGTTCGAGTACGGTTTATTTGATGTGGGTGTTGGTTTCTCACAGGCGCACACCCCCATGGTTAATTATATCATAGGCCTTAGCTCGAGAATTATCTTAATTAGGGATGTCATTTTATCCTCTTCTTAGTTTTGTGTGTAGTGGGATTCATATACTCTTCTAATCCAAGGGAGATATGCTTAACAGACTAATCAACACACTCAATAATTATGCAATCATCCAATTGGTATGAGGGAAAGAAATTAGGAAAGGAGATATCACCGAAGTATATATGCGCAAAAGATGAAAGCGGCTCCATTAATGTGACATGGATAAATGGCATTTATTGCCTCCCAAGAATGAAAAACTTACTTAATGATAAAGCATACAACAATATACTTATATCGCTAGCCTTTGATCCTAAATCTATAAATGGTGTACTGTCCTTTGAGTAATAATGCCCTCGACCTAACTAATGAAAGACAATAAGGGGAATTAACTTAAATCCCATCTGGGTCTAAGAAGCCCCAACCTGGATTTACCACCTTGCTCGAAAAGATGTACAATCTAAACTTTCACCTAGCATCTTAAATCCATATAATCTCATCTTATGCAAATGCAAGAGTGGTGGGAGGTATAGAAAAAGAATGGGTCGTAAGCCCTCCTCTATGTGATAAAATAAAATATACATACTTGACTTAAGCTATGCATGAAGGGTAGGGCTAATCAGAATTAGCCAATAGCCATTGTTAAGTGGACTATGCTTAAAATATTAATCATATTTTAAAGATTAATCCAAGAGTGATTATGCACTAGTTTTAAAAAATTTGTTTATTTTAAGTTCCATGTATATTTTATCTTACTTAGAAAAATTGTATCTTTATAAAAAAATTAACATCCTAAGAGCCTAAAGTGGACTCCATTTGAGCCACCCTAAAGCAAATCAATGAAAAAAATACCTAAGAAAAGCATACAATTCTAGTGCGCAATCAATATAAACACACTAATTATCACATAATTTATAAGGAATGAATGGCCAGAAATATACCTGAGTTCTACAATACACCCATTGAAAAGAGAAAAAGGGTAACTGAGCTATATCATAGCTATAACTTAGCCTGAAACTATACAAAAAAGAAATGGTGTGTTGGGTCTTAATTAATCTTCACATGTTTTAACTCCTGCCTTTTGAAATACCCACACACCTACATTACTTTTCTAACTAAAATTTTATATAAAAAAGAAAAATTATAAAGGCTCCCTACGAAATAGAGAATAACATAATTATTATAAAATAATCATATGTCTACATCCAGACCTAATTCTTAGGACCACATTCCCAAGGGCTTAGCAATCCTCGTGATACCTATTAAATAGCACATTTATGATAATGATTGTAGCGTTTTAATTTACCCTTTAAGAATGTGGCCACGTGTAGAATATATCTCTATAAAAATTTGAACAACTTAAGAGCAAGTGCTCACTTATCAATTCACAAAATAAAAAATAAATAATTAAAAATAATCCAAGCTAGAAACACAAAATCACATCAACCCAAATATAAAGTATAAAATTTAAAAAAAAAATTAAAAAATATTATTCTAACTACACTCTATCCTAGGATGACTACAAAAAAGTGTAATATACAACACCTAAGTGTGTGCACAATTAATGTTACCTAGCTACCCCAATTTAAGTAAATGGTTCAAGTTGCAAGGTCAAATTCATATTGTTTAATTTATTAACCAAAAATTTCTCTTTAAGTGATTAGCCATTTAAGGTAAATTAATTATAACTCTACTTTAGCATAGATCATTAAGTTATAAAGAGTCCAAATACACGAGTCCTATCATATACTAGAGTTTTAAAGAATTGAAGGTCAAATGATCCATCCTCAATCCTACACCTAACTAATGCTAAAGTGGTTATAAGACTAAAAGGATAGCTAGACCCTCTTTAGTTTCCTAGGACTCAAAGTAAGGTAAATAGGTGACACACCAACGTAAACATATTGCCCACCATTAAAAAAAATCTTAGACTTCCTATGTCTAAGATTGATCAATTTTAAAAGGATGATATATGAATGGAAGATTCACTGCCTAAAAATATATGAGGGTTCTACCTGACTTAGGTTTTGATAATTATATGGTTAAAGAATTGGATTTAGCTCATAAGGGTAGCTTTAGATTTCTAAAACAGAAATCATTTGTGTAGATCTTGAGACCATTCTACCTTTACTTGTGAGGTCAGTGGCATTGTCAAAACGTGCATGAGGACTAAGACCTTCATAAAACACGTAGTCTTATAGCTCGAGGTAGTTCAGTCTATAAATTTTGTTGACGTAGTTTGTACTGATTAATTGATTTGATTATTTTTAACTTGGATGATTGATTTAGTTTGATTAATTGATCAATTATTAATTTATCATCAATCATTTATGTTAAGTAACGATTACATTTATTTATAATTACATGCACCACGATTATGAGGTTTATTTCATCACCCTTGGGGCTAATTTAAAAGTCTCATAAGCCAGTGTTACCCAATAATTATCTCTTGATTTGTGTTTGAATTAGCTTGCTGATTTAGATTAATTTAATTTGTTGATCAATGATTTATTAAGCAATTATTTAAGTTAGGTGGTAATTATCTTTGGTAATATATATACACACACGCATGAAGATAACATTTATAAGTCTAAATCTTGACATGAATTTCAGCATAGCACTCCCTAGCCATAAGCAAATTCCCATAAAATTTTAAAATAGCATTTATATTCTTATTATTCATTCGATAATTTTGATTTATAAATGAACTCGACCATCAATATTAAGTAAATAATATTTTTAGCCTCAAATCAAGTGCTAAAGCCATACATTATAGCTCTCATTTTGACTGTTGAAAGCTCAAAGGACGCCTTTTCCCAAGTTTCTAATGAAAATGACATTATAGCTATCATCTTTAATGATTATATGTTGAAATTATATATATCTTAAATATATTTAAAATAGGATTATTAATATAATGTAAATATATAATAATATTTATTTAATTCAATATATTTTTTACATAACTTTTTTAAGAAAAAATATAAAGTTAGCCAATTATCTTCGCACATATTTGCTTTCAACTTAATATTATATGCCTCCAAAAATGATATATTGAAAATATATTAATTCTTCTAAATGTTCACATAATTAAAAAAAAAAAAGAGAGAGATAGAGAAACCCTTAACCCATCCCAATATTTTATCAGCACCCTATCATTATTATTTCAAATTTAAATAAAAGAAATAAAAAATAAAAAAATTGTCGAGAGGCTCAATTTTGATAGGTTCGGGGGAAGATCATTTACCTCTTCAAGATTTCTGAGCTGCCGTGTCAAAGTTGCATAATCAAAGTCAAGACTTTGCTACATGGCCTCCGATAGTCCGATGGCTCCCAGCCAATTTTCGTTTGCTCTATAATCCGAGCAAGAAAGCAGAAAATGGCCGACCTCTACCGTAACGCCGATCAAGTAAAGTTCTACGCCTCGACCCGCCCGACCTACCCACCTGAGCTCTTCCACTTTGTCGCCTCAAAAGCTCCGAGTCGCCAACTTGCCTGGGACGCCGGCACGGGGAGCGGACAAGCAGCCGTTTCTCTCTCCTCCCTCTTCGACTCCGTCGTCGCAACCGACTCCAGCCCTGAGCAGATCTCCCAAGCACCAACCCACCTATCCAACATCCGCTTCGTCGTTACACCGCCTTCGCTTTCCCTCGCCGATCTCCACCGCCTCGTGGCACCACCTGGCTCCGTCGACCTCATAACCGTCGCTACGGCTCTGCACTGGTTTGATATCCCGGCCTTCTTCGAACAGGCACGATCGGTCTCCGCCGCCCCGGAGGAGTGTTAGCCGCGTGGTGCTATGACAGTATCGTGCTCTGCGACGGGGGAAGGGTGGAGGAAATCTATCGGAGATTGATGGAAGCGACGTGGCCGTACGTGGTTGAGGATATCAGGGCGATTGCTGATGGGGGATATGCCGGGGTGGATTTTCCGTTCGAGGCGGTGGAAGGGGTGGAGGAAGGGACGGCACCGGTGAGGAGATTTGCGGTGGAGAAGGAGATGGGGGTGGAGGGACTGATTTCTTTCTTGAAGTCTGGGACGGGGTATCAGAGGGCGAGAGCGGCGGGGGTGGAGTTGCTTACGGAGGAGGTGTTAGATGAGATGAAGAAGGCTTGTGAGGAGGATGGAGAGGAGGTAAAGAAGGTGAAGTTTCCGATTAGCCTTCGAATTGGAAGGATGGGGTCGAGCTAGCCAGCATAGTAATTAAGCCAGAGATAATCGGGATTCATGGATCTGCGAGGAGTTGAAGAGATTTAACATATTTTTCTTCTGTTTTGCTGGGGAATTCTGCGTTGTCTTGTGCAGTTCATAGCTCCTGTGTTTTTAGTTTGTGTTTAGTGTGTAGTTAATATGTGTTTTTATGGTGGTTTTGATTGCAAATTTTGCAATTCATCCGATTCCTTCATGTTGCAGTGGTGCTCTGGAGGTTAATAAATTTGTTGTTATGGCTGTTAAGGTCCATTTGATGATGTTCAAGTTGACCTTCACTAAGTGGAAAAACTATTATGTTCGGACATTGAATGCCGTCCGAAGTCCAATTAGAATACGTCACGTCATTTTTTACTGTTTACTCGGCTCGGTATTGTGACTCGGTACTGCTAACGTAGCGACATAAAACTGTGTTCGGCCTCTACACATAATAATTTCTCTACTAAGTGGTTGTGTTTTATAATTTCTTTTTAAATTATATTTTTACATTATAATTTTTTTTGAAGATTGAATATGCAATTTTTAAATGACGGAAAATGATATTCCAAAATGTAGGTTAAATGATAGGTATCTAAAATATATTTTTTATATGTATCTAAAATGTTAATTTGGTTAAAGCAAATATCAGGGTATTATTTAAATTGAAAATTTTCAAAACAAAGTTTAGGACCATTCAAACTTTGATATAAAAAATGAGATGATTTGTATTTAAATGAACTCAAATCAAATACTTGAAATATTTTAAAAATTGTTGAGATTTAAAAAATTATTTGAAGAACCAAACAATCTCTAAATTTTATAGGTTTATAGCTAGATTGAGTAGGTCAATGAGTTGAATCCAATGAGCTCAAGATCATTCAACAAGGTCTTTAAGGCACATAAACTCAAAATAAATGATATATAATCAAATGATTCAATATGGGTCTTCTTAGAGTGTTGCAAAATTTTGGTTGACTTTATTAAAATGTCAATTTCAAAAAACTAAGAAAATATCCTCATTTTTTGCATGAAAAGAGAGAGGGAGTGTGTGTGAGAATATTAGAGAGAGCTTGGAGATTTAAAGAACTCTAAGGCTCAATCGGATATCAAACCTAATATATAATTACTGCTAGTCATCCCCGCCGTCATCTGAATGTCATAATCCTACTAATATCATCTGATCATCATCGTCTAACCATCACCAACTGACTATTATGCTCCATTTTGTTATCATCTAACTACCATTATCCAATTATTACTACTTGGTTATTGTCATCCCGCTTATTCGACCACTATTGTCCAACTAGTATTATCTAACTGCTATTATAATCGCGACATAACTTCTCCCACAATCTTTATTACAACTATAGTATAGCAATCAAGTACTCCTAATATTTCAATAGTCTTTTTTTAGTTCTGGAGAATAATAGATTTAAATTTTTATAACTTCAAGTATATAGTAAATTCAATTAGGTTAGACCATATAATTTTTTTTTCTTTTTTTGAGTTTTCACGTAAAAACTCAATATCTATTTCTTTTTTCTCTTTTATCCACATTTACGTGCTTGATCATTGTGCAAAATTGCGACGTAAAATTTATTCAACATCATAAATTTTCAAATAGGCAGCATAGCTATTTTTTTTTCTATAATTTAAAAAAGAAAAATATTCAATTTTTATTATTCTTAATATATATAGTTCAGGTCCTTCAGGATTTCTTGACCAAATGTATATCAATATAATAATGGTCTTAGAATTATTAATTTTTATATGGTACGTACTTATATGCTAATTATATACTGATGTCTTAATATTTTATTATTTTATTATATATTTTAATATAACTTTCATAATTATTTTTAAATATGTCTCAGAAATCAAATTTGTTACAAGTTGAAAATTTTGCGACCATGAAATTTATGTTTAATATCTTAAATATTGTAAAAAATTCATTATGCACAAAAAAGGTAAAGGGATTATAAATTTTTGTGGAAAATTCAAAAAGCGGAAAAATTATGGGCACGATCTAGTTGTAATAATCTATTATAAAATAGAATATACAAGAATATATCTTCTTCTTTTTTTCAGAGTTAAGAAGATGTGATTTTTACAAATGAGAATACTTGTTGGAGTTTCCTTCGAAGGAATTACATAAATATGTTGTCTACCACCATAGAAAAATCACAGCAGATTTTTTGAGTGAAAAATTATCATTTTCCGGCGGAAAATCACTACATGAAAATCACGTATATTTAATAAAAAAATAAATATCAATGTTAATAAATAAGACATTAAATTAATAATTAACTAAAATAAGTTATTAAATCAATATATATTTAATTAGTAATTTAACAACTTATTTTAATTATTTAATTAAGATAAGCTATTAAATTAATAATTTATTAAAATAAGCTATTAAGTTAATAATTAATTAAAATAAATTATTAAATTAATAATTAAAAAAATGAGCTATAAAATTATTAATTATTTATATCACAAAATTTTATTTTTTCAGATATTATTAAAATGCGCCGGAAAATCCATTGGAAACAAATCCATCGGGAATCCGCCGGAAAGACCGTCGGAAAATATGCAAAAGAAAAGTCGAAAATATTCCATTGTAATATGTCGGAAATCAGTCCGTCAGAAAGCCGCCGAAAATTCCACCGGTAATAGGCTATTTTCCTGTAATGTACAAGTGAATACTTAAAACATAGCAACATAGTTAAATATTGACAGAAGTCTTGCAGTAGTTATGATAATTGTTGGTGGCTATCTTTGGCTAAGATAGTTGAAAAATATAATAGATATTTAGTTATCTTAGCTCTTGAACTTCCCTTATGTAGAAAATGAAGTCATATTTATAAACATTTTAGTAAATTTGGCCAGAATCCAAAGCAGACTATCGCACTGTTCATATTGATTTCATTAATTATATATTATTTATCAAATATTTGAACATCTTAATGATAACAGAATTGAGTGATCTTGGGCTTGTTAGATTCTTTTCATCGAGTCACTCAATTTGATTATTATCATGCTATAATTAGATGTTATTGAGTTCATCAATCAATTTTCATATGTTTCTAAATATAGTCGAATGCATTATTTGAACTTATTTGAAGTAGAATTTGATCATTTGTAGCGTCAATAAGTTCATCTCGTTGAAAAATTCAATTCCAATGTAAGTTTGCTAAATCAAAGCTCGAATAACCCTAAATTTAATTCAAAAAATTTTCAATTCAAATATACCTCTAGATTCACACATATTATATGAATTTTCATTAGTCTTATCAAAACTAATGCAATTTTATTTTATATGTTATTTAAATATCATATGTCAAAATTTTAAGCCTATATTATTGATATATCATCAAAAGAATTATATTGATCAAGCACGAATCTCGAGGCAAAATCAAGTTGGAAAGTTCTGAAATTAAATATGGGACTATTCGAACTCCGATTTTAGCAAACTTACAATTGAACTGAACGTCTCGAAATACAAACCTAACGACACCAAATTTGACTCAATCCAAACCCAAATGGGTTAAGATCGAAGACCTTAAATACATTTAAAAAGTTCAAGCCATAAATTGAATGAATAAACGATTTCCAAACGTTACATGCTTATAATTGAATCAAGCGGCTCGACGAGAAGAATCTTATGAGCCCAAGATCGCCGAATTTTGATATCATTAAGAAATTCAAATGCCAAGTAAACGATCTATGATCAAGGGAATATTTATTAGTCATGTCACTCTAAAAAAACTATAAATAGACACCTAATTTCTCATGGGAAGGAACCCAAGTAAAGAAGAGAATGAAGAGAGAGAAACTAAAGTTATCTTGCTACCACTCCTCCTCGACCACCACCAGACTTCCACCAGCCCATATATTCACTCCTGACTTCCGCCCGACCACCAACTTGCATCAGACTTCCTCTTGGTCACCGACTGACACTAGACTTCCGCCAAACCACTGACTGACGTCAGACTTCTACTATGTCACCGACTGACACCAAACTTCTGCTCGACCACTGAATGATGTCGGACTTCCGCCCGGCCACCGATTGACACCGAACTTCTACCCAACCATCAACCGACGCCATATTTCTGCCCGACCACCAAATGTCGTCGGATTTACGTGTGTTCACTATTTGTCACTAAATTTGAACATTTCAACCCAACGACTGACTTATAATCAAATCATTCTCAATTTCAAGGATGAATTAATCATTTGTAATCTATTCAAATACTATTTCAATTATTTTAACTAGGCGTGGCCCCGTGGTTTTTTCTTTTTTTTCAAGATTTTTCACTTAAAAAATCTTATGTCTGAATTCTCTATTTGTGTGCTGAGACAAAAATTCTAACTCTATCGCTGCGTCATATTCTAGCCCACAACAATGATAACAAATTTATTAGATAACTTTTTCAAATTTAGAATATTACCCTCAATTTCTGTAAATAAATTATTTTTAACTCTATCTATGCAAATGATGATAAGATAGCAACTTTTTTTTTTTTTTGGGAAAATTTGGGCACAACCCTTCTATTAATTAAAATGATTACAGGTGTGAAGAAATGCTAAAGCCTTAAGGCTAGCTTGAATAAGCCCAAAAATAAAAGAAAACCAAAATTACAAGTAAATGGCTAAAAAAAATCATCAGAAATATACTAAAATAAAAACTGCGAAAAAGACCACCGCCAGATCCAGCGAACTACCACCAAATTTCTTGAACAAAAGCACAGCTTCAGAATTTTCCAATGAACTAGATGATTTTATGCCTGAGAATAATATACGAAAAAACAAGCAGGATATCTTCAATATGATACAGAGAATAACCATAACCTGCAAAAAATCTTCAAAAAAATAATCAGTGAAAGCATTCCACCAGAACCTCCATCTCCTGAAATCGGAACTACTCATCAGCAGCCAAAAACAGAACGGTACAAGAACATGCCCCTAGCCTAGAATCAGTCTGGACTCAGAGAAATGTGATACATTCGAAGAAACCAACAATCCCTGGTTGCCCCAAAGGCCATCCAAGGGATCAGCAGCAAGGGGCATCATCATTGTCCAGACTGGCCACAAAATTGCTGCAAAATAAGACATCGCATCCCATCTAGATCCATACTTATAACCTTTCCAGCAATCCATAGGAGTTCTTCCATTTAAGCACTTTCTCAAACACCACTTTTTTAATGGACAAGACGACTGTAGTAGAGCTATTCGAAATACCTCCAAACCTCCTAGAGTTCCTCTCCTTCCAGAGATAATAAGTAATACAGCACACCGTGAATTTGTAAAAAATTTTCAAAGCAGAATTTCCTTTGTATTTCGAGTTCACCCAAACAAACAGGTGAAGCATAGAAGGTCTTAACAGTAATTCTTTAGTGTCCGGCATAACAGTAATGAGAACTGTAAAGCAGTATGAGCATTCAAAGAACATATGCGTAATTGATTCATCAAAAATATGACATAAAGAGCATTTACTGGGCACATTAATCTGCCTAATGCAAAGAGCATCAGCTGTCTTAAGCCCCCCTACTAAAGCCAGCCAAACAAACACATTGTGCTTAAGACAACTACCTTTGTGCCACACATTTTTGAACCAGTTACAATCAGATAAGCCACTATAAAACTCCTGGACATAATCTTTGAATTTTGATGCAGATTTATCTTTCCATATTAGATTAGGCTCATTGCTTAATCCATGTGACATGACAAATAAAACCTTCAATTGCTCAGGTAGGAAATTCGGTAAATTCCACATAGAATCATAATAAAAAGAGCCCAATTTTTTCTCCTGTACAGAAATTGCTTCTCCCATATAATCTTTTAAAGTCATGTCATAACACCAGTGATCCCAGGTCAGTGAAATAGGGCAGTAAGCATTAATCTTGAAATGAAAAAAAGCCTTAGCTTCAGTAGCAGTTTTACACACAGATTTCCAGAATTTTGAAGCAGTCATAGGAGGAGGCCGCCAAGGAGAGATATATTTGCTAGTCAACCAATTGGAGAGGGGAGAAGTGCTGTTATACATCATGAGTATGACAGCACAGTTATATGCAAATTGTATGACATTAACAGAGGGAATCCCCAACCCACCCTTGTTCTTGGGCCGACATATAGTATCCCAAGATATCATGTGCAATTTTCTAGAATGATTTGAATCTCCAAAGAAAAGAAATCTAGAGCTAACCTTGTTAAAGTGCTTACACACCTGTTTAGGCAAAATCGAACCACGAATCCAATAACCAATAGTGTTTTGAATAGTGAACTTTAAGTACTGTAAGCGCCCAGCAAACGACAACAAGTTAGCCTTCCATCCGTTCATCTTATGAGTGATGCAGTCCATAAGTGGAAGAAAATCTTTTACTTTAAGCCTATTGAAAGACAACGGGATCCCTAGGTAAGAGATTTTATTTGTAATGTTATAGATTGATAGGATCTGGCAAATGGCTTGTTGATTAGTTTGATGCTTGGGGAACATAATAGCACTTTTTTCGCAATTGATATGCAAGACAGTAGAATTACCAAAATCTCTGAGAATATTTGCCAGATTTTGACATTTACTTAATGAAGCCTCCCCAAAAACAAGCACGTCATCAGCGTATAAAAGATGGGTAAGATTGAAATTATCTACATTGATACCAATGAATCCCCTCTCCTTTAATAAATTAGAAAATGCATCCATAACAAGACAGAAAAGATAAGGACTGAGAGGGAAACCTTGTCTTAGACCGGCAGTAGACGAAATAAAACCCTCCAGGACACCATTAAGAACAATGGAGAATTGCACATCCGTAATACACATTTTGATCCAGTTGACAAAAGTGCTAGGAAAACCTTTTTGTGATAATCTAGCCAAAACAAACTCCCTAGAAACGGAGTCAAAGGCCTTTCTAATGTCTAACTTGGCACAAAATAATTTAACTCCACCCCTCCTATTAGCAGTGGCAAGAATATCACTCGCCAGCAAAATGTTGTCTGTGAATATCCTCCCATGTAAAAATCCTGTCTGATTATATTCAATAATGCTAGGCATAAGGGGCTTAAGCCTACACCCAATCACTTTTGCAATGATCTTATAGACAACATTACATAAAGCTATGGGCCTGAATTCAGAAATGTGCATGGCATTCTTGTTTTTGGGAATGATAGCTAGACCCGAATGTTTAATTCCTCTAGGCATATAACCTTTAGAAAAAAAGGATTTTATAGCTCTGCAAACAGTCGGGCCTATAATGTGCCAGCAAGCTTTGAAAAAATGAAAATTATAACCATCCGGCCTAGGTGTTGAGGAGGAAGAACCCAGAAATACAGCATCTTTAATTTCATAATCATAAACAAGAGAGCAAATCTCATTAGCATCATTCTCAGATAAAACAAATCCCATAGGGAATATATCAATATTAAATCTAGTGATATTAGAAGGATTGTAGAGAGTTTGGAAGTGCTGGATAATGGATTGAACAACCTCATATCTAGTAGAAGGAGAGGAAGTTGAAGCAAGAAGGTTTACCACCGATTTGGTAGTACCTCTCCTACTTCTAATTTTACCATATAGGAATTTAAGATCATCTTCCCCGTGCTTCAACCAATTCACCTTCGCTCTTTGAATAATCCAGGAGGCATGCATAGAAGAGAAATCTGCTATCTTGGCATTAATATCTTTTAGCATAAGATTGAAAATATTGTTAGTCGGATCACCATGAAGGCAATCTAAAACTTCCTTTTGGCTATTGAGAAGAGCATCTATATGACGACTAACAACATTATAAGAAGACCAAGACTCTTTTTTAATGCACTCCTTAATATGTCTAAGAATATTGCTAAGGTGGGACAGTGGATTACCAACAATTGGATCTGAAAAAGCTCTCAAAATAATATGCCAAAAGCCATCAATTTTAGTCCAAAAGTTTTTAAACATAAATCTGTGACGAACCTGAGCCATCATACCAGAGTGCAGAATAATCGGACAGTGATCAGAGCAAGAAGGTGATTGAAGAGAATAGTAAGAATCCGGAAATTCTTTCAGCCAACTATCATTCACCAGAACTCTATCTAATTTGATGTGAATGGGATTGTCAGAGCGTTGATTAAACCATGTGTATTTACTCCCTACTGAATGCAGATCCAGGAGACTTTGTGAAAAAATCATTTGATTGAAATCAAATAATGCAGAGTGAGTAAGGGGAGATCCTCCCAGTTTTTCATTGGCAAAACGACAGCAGTTAAAGTCTCCCACCAGGGCCCAAGGTGTTTCAGAATCCGAAGCAATTTCACCAAGAATTTCTCACAACTCCTTTCTTTCATTTGCACTGTTAGAGGCATATATGACAGATAATTGGAAGAGATCTTTGGCAGCAACAGAAACCATCCCAGAGATGAATTGAGAGGATATATGATCAGGTTTGAAGCTCAATTTATTATCATCCCATTTAACCCAAATTCTGCCCGATTGCGAGGAGGCAAAGTTATGACAACTTTTTTCATTAGGAAAAATAGAGTGTGATATTTGAAAGAAAGGGTCTTGGAATGCTTGAACATGAATCCTATTTTCCAAAATACAAATCATGTCCAGTTTAAAGGACTAAGAAAGATGCTTACAGCTTAGGACTTTATCAGGACGATTAAACCCACGAACATTCCATACCGCTATGGAAGGGATAGACATTAAGAATGTGTTGTGTGGGATTTTTTTCCCTGCTTCCCTTTTGCAGGTTTTTTGACTAAATCTGAGTTATTGATTTTCGATTTTTCCTTTTGTTTCTGTTTGTTGCTTTTCTCCACTTTCTCTACCATATCACCCCAGGAATCACCCAGAGTATTGTTTTTTGCCTCATCATTTAGCACTTCAAATCTATTAGGAGAGGTCACCTTCTTTTCTATCTGTTTTCCCAACCTTTGGATTTGCAGTGAGTTTGAAGATGTCAAATCAACATCTTCCTCATTAGGGGAATTTAGATTTGGTATATTCCAAAAAAAAAAAAAAATTAGATTTGGTAAATTTGTCCCTATAAGAGACTGGTTCTTACGTCTCTGATTTTGCAATCTTTTTAGCAATTTTTAATTATTTATTTTTGAACTGCGTGCGTTTTTTATTTTTTTATTTTGCCATCTTTTTAGAATATTACCGTCAATTTTGTATGCTGATATTTGGTTGCATCCAGAACCTCCTGCCTGAAAGCAAAATGAATGCATAAACGGAGTTAAAAGAAATCAAGAAAAGCTTAAAAAAGGAAAAAAGGAAAAAAAGGAAAAAAAGGAAAAAAGAAAAATGGCCGATCTCTACCGTAACGCCGATCAAACCAAGTTCTACGCCTCGATTCGTCCTAACTACCCGCCTGAGCTCTTCGACTTCGTCGCCTCCAAAGCTCCGAGTCGGCGCCTCGCGTGGGACGCCGGCACGGGGAGCGGCCAAGCTGCTCTCTCTCTGTCCTCCCTCTTTGACTCCGTTATCGCAACCGACTCCAGCCCTGAGCAGATTTCCCATGCCCCAACCCACCTCTCCAACATCCGCTTCGTCATCACACCGCCCTCGCTTCCCCTCGCCGATCTCCACCGCCTCGTCGCCCCACCTGCCTCCGTCGACCTCATAACCGTTGCCACGGCGTTGCACTGGTTCGACATCCCGGCTTTCTTCGAACAGGCCCGCTCGGTCCTCCGCCGCCCTGGCGGAGTGTTAGCCGCGTGGTGCTACGGCTACCGTATATTCGTCGACGGGGGAAGGGTCGACGAGATATATAGGCGGTTGGGCGAGGTAATGTGGAGTTACATTAGTAAGGATATCAGGGTGTTGGTTGAGGAAGGTTATGAAGGGTTGGAGTTTCCTTTCGAGGAAGTGGAGGGGCTTGAGGGGGGAACGGGGCCGGTGAGGGGATTTGTAGCGGAGAGAGCGATGGGGGTGGAGGGATTGATTGCTCTCACGAAGACTTGGGCGGGGTATCAGAAGGCGAGGGAGGCTGGGGTGGAGGTGCTTACGGAGGAGGTGGTGGATGAGTTGAAGATGGCTTGGGATGAAGATGGAGAGGAGGTAAAGAAGGTGAAATTTCCGATTAGTCTTCGAATTGGAAGGATGGGATCGAGCTAGCCGGCATAGTAATTCAGCCAGATATTGGGGATTCATGGATAGAGAAGGAGGTGAGAGATTTAACATATTTTCCTTGTTCTGTGATGAATTCTTCGTTGTCTTGCTCTCTGCATTTGCTTACTACTCTGATTTTAGTTTGTGTTTAGAGGATAATTAAGGCGTGTTTTATGGTAATTTTGCTTGCAGATTTTGCATTTCTTAGGTCCTAATAAATTCGCTGTTGAGTTTTGGAGACCAATTGGCGGTGACTTGGATAAGAATATTTATAATTTAAAAATAAAAATTTTGGTTTCTCTTAACATGAATAATTAGCACTGTGTCTGTATCGACATCATCAAAAGCGCAGAAAAAATTTGAAGGTTTCAGTTGTTTATCATTTAAGGATTGCAACACAACTACTGTTATTTTTGGGTTGCATGCACCGCCGAAGTTTGCTGGCTTTGGTAGTGGCATGTTGAATCTGGATAAATCGGCAAGACATTTTGGTTTGGCTGGACGATTTTTTTATTGTTTTTTAAAATAAAATTTTAAGTAAAAAATTAAAAAAATTATATTAAAATGTTGTTTTAAGAAGCAATAAAAAAGTCGTCTCAAAAGAAGACTTTGTCAATTTAACCTCTAGATATTCTCCTTGAAATGATTGCATGCTTCATCATTGTTCCGTCCATGAACATTCGTGACGGTAGAGAAATATATAGTTTAACGTCTTAACATTGTACAAAGATCTAGCACACAAGCAGATGAATGAGATAGTGTAGTGCTCATAAAAGACACTAGAGTTTTTACTTGGAAACCCTTGAAAATGGGGGAAAATCACGGGGTTTGGTCCAGTTTGAATGAATCCACTAGTATTTGTAGTCGATTACAAATGTGGCCATTCCTTGGGAGAAGGCATTGGCTTGATTTCACAAATGTACATCATATAGAGCGCATTACATGATTGAAGTTGCATTAATCAACATAGACATGTTTGTTTAGTCAGCAGTACCATAGTCGATAGGATAAAGGTCTGGAAGATCGTAGTAGGCGATAGAGGTCGGAAGGATCGTAGTCGGTAAGAGACATGGGTCAGAAAGACCGTTGTCTGGCGAGGGAGGTCGGAAGGGCCATAGTAGGGAGAAGACCAGGGTCAGAAAGACCATTGTCTGATGATGGAGCTCGGAAGGACCGTAGCAGGAAATGGAGTTCAGAAGGACTTAGTCAGCAGGAGACTGGAGTTTGAAAGACTGTTGTTTGGCAAGGGAGGTTGGAAGGATTGTACTTGGTAGCCTTGTTAAGAACCAAGTTGATCGCGAGAGGAGGTCCAATGGCGGTCAGCGGTCGGGCGGTGGTCCGACGAAGGTCGGGCTAAAATCCGACAGCGGTCGTTGGCCAAGCGATGGTTGAAGAACGTCGGGCTAAAGTCCGACGACAGTCGATTGCTGGGCAGAAGTCCAGCGGTGGCTGGGTGGAAGTTCGGCGACAATCAGCAGCATGGTGGAAGTACGGCGGCGGTCGGCGACCGGGCTATGGTCCGACGACGGTAGTCGGCCAGGCCAAGTTCCAGCGGTGGCCGGCGGTCGGGCTGTGGTCCGACATTGGTTGGGCAGAAGTCCAGCGGCGGTCGATGGCCGGATTGAAGCCCGATGATGGTCGGCAGCTGGGTGGAAGTCCGACAATGGTCGGCAGCCGGGTGGTGGTCAGACGAAGGTCAGGCTGAAGTCCGACGGTAGCCGGGTGGATGTCCGGCGACGATTAGCAACATGGTGGAAGTCCTGCAGCGGTTGGCGGTCGGGCTGTGGTTTCACTGCAGTAGTCGGCCAGGCGAAGTTTCGGCAGCGGTTGGCGGCCGTGCTGTGGTCCGACAATGATCGGGCAAAAGTTTGGCGGTGGTCAATGGCCTTGCAAAATTCCAGCGGTGGTCGATGGCCGGGTAGAAGTACGGCGACAGTCGGTAGCCAGGTGGAAGTTTGGCGGCGACCGGCGGCCAGGTGGTGGTCCGACGAAGGTCAGTCTAAAGTCCGACAGTGGTCGTTGGCCAAGAGAATGTCCAGCGGTGGTCGACGACGAGGCGAAGGAGGCGTTAGAGCTCTTGAAGCTTCAGAGCTCCCTCCCATCTCTAGCAAAAGTTCCCTTCATGTAGAGAGTGAGGGTCTATTTATAGATTTTCATGAGTGTCGCACCCCGTAAATTTAGAGAAGATCATGGGCAGATTCAGAGTGCTCCATCAGATGGCTCATATTAATTCCCTCGACCGTAGGGAGTTTTTCAACGGTTTAAGTGCCTTAAGGATGTCAGAATTCATTGATCTTTGGTTTGTTGGATTCGTCTCGCCGAGCCGCTCGATTTGACTATAAGCATGCCATATTTTTATATCATTTTATCATCCAAATAATACTTTGACCCTTCCAAATGTGGTCCGAGCCGCCGATTCGGACCCATTTGGGCTTGGGTTGGACCAATGTTTGTGTTGTTTGGTTCGTCTCTTTGAGATGTTCAGTTTGACTATAAATTTGCTGAAATTGGAATTTAGATGATCCCAAATTTAATTTTAAAAGTTTCGAACTTGAATTTGCCTAGAGATTCGTGCTCGATCAAAGCAATTTTTTAGGACGTATCAATCATCAAGAATTATAATTTTAAGAAGAATGAAATGATGTTCTAAGGTTTTCATTTACGGTAGAAGATCATCATCTTCATCAAGAATTATAATTTTTCATTGAAAATTTCATAATTAAACCAAACATTATCAAATTTATTGTAATTGTACCCAAAACTTTAAACCTAAGCTGGATTTAATATTTAAGGTTTTGTTTGTGACAATTTTTTAATTATTTTTAAAGTAATTTTTATCTCAAAATTTTTTGAGCTAAAATTTTTTATACTAAAAAATTGTTTTTGAAAATAATTAAAAAAAGTCCCAAACAAAGCTTAATACTCTTATGATTCATATTAATACTTCATACTTCAAATTATACTTTATAAATTGTGTAATATTAATTTAAAATAATATTAATAAACGACATAATTGTGGCGTGATCGCTTATTAATTCAATACAATTAACATCGGTTTGAGCCTACCTTCACTCGAATCATCATATCTTGAGCTAACTCATTCATAATAAAATAAAAAAATTTGTTAGGAATATTAAAATCTAAGATTAATTTTTAAAATGTAATGCCTCTTCCTCTCACTAAGGCTTTGTTTGGGAATGACTTTCTTAGTGCTTCATAGAGTAACTTTTCACTATAAAAATTAAAATTTTTATTCTATAAAGCTACATTAAGAAGTAGAAAGAAAACTGTCCCAAACGAAGCCTGCAACTTTCTTATTAACTGTTGTTTTGTACAACTTTTTCTTAAAATAGAAAATTTTGTATTATAAAGTTATTTTAGAAAGCAGCAGGAAAATTGTCCCAAACAAAGCCTAAGTATTCATTTCGGATGGTTTTCTTAATGCTTCTTAAAGCAACTTTCTAGTACAAAAATTAAAAATTTGTATTAAAAATTTATTTTAAGAAATAGTAAGAAAGTTGTTCCAAATGAAGCCTAAATCTTTCTATCTTTTTTTTTTTTTTCTTTTCCATGTATTTGATCCTCCATCTTAAGAATGATATATGATACAATTTTTTTTATGATGATGGTTATAAAAGTGTTATAGAGAAAGTAATTTTTTTTAAATTGTTGTAGAAAGTAGGATCCTAGCATAAAAATTTCTTAAAAACTAGTTAAAAAATTTCTGATCAAATAAAAATTATGGTTGCCATTTGAAAAATAAAACAATAAAAAGTTGTCTAAAACAAAACCTTACGGGTTGAAACTTGGAACTCTATAAATTAAAAAATATATATATAAAAATATTTGAATACAAATTATATAAATATAAGTTTTAAAATTTTTAAATATATATTAAGATTACTATAATTTAAAATATCATGTAATATTAATTTTCATATGAATTTTAAAATTTTTAAAATGAGTTTTAAATTTTTTTTAATATATATTAAGATTAATATAATTTGAAATATTATGTAATATTAATTTTAATGTGAATTTTAAATTTTTTAAAATTATTATAATATATTTTACGTCAAAATATTTTTAATATTTATTTTTTCTTTGAAATAATTCTCTTGCATCGCTACATGGAGGAGTCCACGTCATCTAGATTTGTCAACATTCGGACCCTTAACTCAGCTAGGCCCGCTAGGTGGTGGGCCTATCCATGGGTAATGACAAACCGTTGATTGGCCCCCAATTTAATAAGTGTGCCCCGGGAAAAAGCTTCTTTTAGAAAAAATTGTGGTTCAGTGCTTAACATTTTTTTTTGGAATATTTAGGTTAAATAAGATAAAATTATATACATAAGATTCGAACATGAAATCTTGTAGTTGATAGTGAAAACTTACCATCAATAAATCAAGATGAGCTGCATCACTAATTAAAGTTGATTAAAAGTTATTATTTATTTATTTGACTAATTTTATTTATTTATCAAATAAAATAATAAATTATAAGTTATTTCAAATTCCGAAATCAAGAATATGTCAAAATATATTTTTCCAAACTTTATTCATTCCACTAACTACAAGAAATTTGTTCTCTCTCTCTCAACATTATTTCCATTGTTGATGTCCTTAGCATTATTGTCATAGTTGATGTTTTTTCTTACCACCATTGTTGCCTTCATGGTCTCCTCCACCATCGTCGCCATTAATGTCGTTCACATCTTCATCTCAACCATTGATGTCTTCATTGTTGCTGTCATATTATAGCGAGATTGATGCTATAATTATTAAAATGTTGTTGTGAGTCGAATTATTTAGAAGTCTTGGTTAAAGGAGATTGTTGTCTCTCCAAGGTCATTAATATACAACCGTCAATGTTATCATCATTATTTTTTTATTAATGTTTATTTATGATTTATGACATGTTTGATATTGTAAATAAATAAACTAATATAAAGTATACATTATACTAAGACGTTCTCTTTGGTTTTCATAGATGGAATTGAAATAGTTCTTTGGCATGTTGAGTGAATTTAATTATAATTATTTGAAGACTTGTTGCGAGCTAGTATATTCGTGACGGTAGAGTGAAATAATTTTTCGTCCTAGTAATGCATAGCTATCCAGAACACAAACATGTAGTTGGAGAGAGTGGAGAAACACTGGAAACTTTTTATGTGGAAAATCCAAAAAAGGAAAAACCACGGGGGTTTTACTCAAATGAGAAGATTCTACTAAATTTAAGTGACCCCTTAACTTAGAGGAGGTGCAATTACAGTAGTTTGGAGAGTCGGTCAGACTCCGTATAGATACTCGAGAGTTTATAATGACCGCGATCTGGTTAGAAGTTTGGTGGCAGTAGCTGGGGGAAGACCAAGTTGAGATCAGTGTTAAGTGTAAATTGTATAATGTTTATTGTATTTAAATTAGTGAAAATGTATTGCTGTAGTTATATTTGTCTGGAAAATATACAAGAGAAAGCAAAATTTCACAGGTGCTGAACGAGTGCTGCAGTGCCCACAAATTTAGCACCGTAGCATGGCTATTAAAAACATCCCAGTGCCAATTTTTAACATTACAGTGCCTACCTCTCGGGAATTTAAGAAAAAGTCAGCACCCTGGCAAAGCCAAGCTTAGTGTGAAGTACCTCATAGCGTCGCTGTGTTAGAAATCAACACTATAGTTTTGTAGTCTCAGGAAATTGAGCGTTGGAGTGTCGATCATCAAAACGTCGCAGCACCGGATAGCGCTGCTACGGTAATGAGGCATGGTTGGAGATCTAACATATTTCTTACTGTAAAATTGATAACCCCAAGTGCTCTGATCACTCCCCTTTGTTTACCTTCATTGTTCACTCTTCCTTGGCCCATCATCATTTCTAGTTCAAAAACTACTAGACCACTACTCCCCAATTTTAACTCCTCGTCATCTCTTCCTCGTCTGAACATCAGTCTTCTTACCCTATAAATTCCCTTTACTTGAAGCTCAAAAAACAAAAAATTGATACCAAGGCTAAAAAAGGTAGTCTTCAATAGTCTCAAATATGCAATTCAAGATTTAGAAAACTAGAAAATGTATTTCTTAGAGCTTCTTAATGCAGATCCTTCTAATGACGTTTTGGCCTCTTTGGTTAAATTCACTGGCGATAATCTTGTAAATTCCTATGAGACTCTTTATTCTTGGATTGCTCAGAGGTGTAAAATAAATTAGTTGTTTAAAGGGGAAGATGACCTGAAATTTTTGTATGAAAAAAAAATCGAAGGAAGAACTCCAACTTTATTAGAGAAATCTCTACTAATTATGGCCCTTTCCACACTCATGCAGATATTGCTAAAGCTATCATTAGTCATTATCAGAACATATCGAATGCGCCACCTCCTAACTCCAATTCCCCTCTCCGCTCAAGTAAGAAAGTCACTACCTATTTGATTCCCCTTCTCACATCTCTTATTTTTGATGCAGATATTAAAGAGGTGGTCTTATCTTTCTCTAATAACTCCAGCTTTGAGTAGGATGGTTATTCTTTTAAATTATTCTCTAACACGTGAAAGGTCTTTGGCCCTCATGTACGTTAATTCATCCATCACTTTTTTCCCATAAGAGTTATCTCCCTAAAATTGTTAAAACCATAGGGATATCTCTCATTCCCAAATATCTCTAACAGGTTTATTTGTTGGGATAAAGCTTGCATTGAGGACGTTTATTTCTCTGATTACATCAATAGTCATTTGGAGGGCTTCTTTAACTCCTCATCCAAGATGAGGCAAGGATGCCCCCTCTCTCCTTATATCTTCTGCATTGTGATGGGCTCTCTTTCTATTATTTTAGACAATGTTGCTCTTCATGGCTCCTTTTCTGGTTACAACCGAGGTAACCTATAAATTTCTCTCTTGCTTTATGCAGATGACCGACTTATTTTTGGTAAGGCGACTAAACCTAATGTGCAAGCTCTTATGAACATCCTCTCTACTTTTGGTAAGGTTTGTAGCCTTATTATTAATCCTTCAAAAAGCTCAATTTTGTTCTATATGACTTCATCTAGTTTAGATTAATCATGTGCTATGACTAATCTTCCTAGAGTATTTAACTCTTTTCAATATCTAGGTTAAATTTTATAATTTTAAAAGTTTAGTGGCCAAAGCCTCCTTGCTTGATAAATGGACATGATAAGCTCTCTCTTTGGTTAGACAACTGCAATTGCTAAACTTCACTATCTCTAACATAATTGCATACTGGATTAAAAGTGATATCTTGCCAAAAACCTGCATAAAACATCTTAACAAGTTTTGTGCTCATTTTCTGTTTCATGGCGACATCTCTACTAGGAAACTGCAGCTTATTTCTTGCAGAGATACTTGCGAGTCTATTCCCATTGGGAGGCTAGGTATTCCCTATATTCTTGATCTCAATTTTGCTTATAATTATGCTCTTATCGTGTGGGTGCTTACTTTTGGGTCTCTCCTTTTCATATTCTAGTAAATTAAATATATATCCTTTTGAAATATAGAAATTGCGATACTTCTTACTGGTGGAAATCTCTCAAGGTCTCTTGGGAGAAAATAGAGCTTGGTTTATAATTAATAGTTTGGAATTGCTATAATTTCTCTTTTATTTGGGATCCCTAGATAAATGAGAAGTCTTGGTTGATCTGGAAAATTTCTCCTCTATCCTTCATTTGATTAAGCAGGATGTCTCTATTGTTGACTTCATGATTAATGAGGCTTGGAACCTGCCTTCTTTCCTTCATCTGAACATTAAAAGAGTTATTTGTTTTGTCCCTATCTTACCTAATGATAAAATATATATATTTTGTGGATGTAAAAAGAAAAACTAAAGGTAAATTCATTTATATGTTCTCATTATTTAACATAATCTCCTCCTTGGGATAAAGATAGTTTGGCACAAGAAGTATGCTATTCGATTCTCTGTTTTTAGATGGCTGGCTATCAATGGGGGCCTTAAGACTGCTGATGTATTAATCAAGTTTAACATTCCGATTGACCCCACTTGTATTCTTTTCAATTCATCCATTGAGAATGTTAACCACCTCTAATTTGATTGTGAATTTTTGTTTCAAGTTTTTATTTTTTATTCTTATGAATTTTTGTTCAAAGTTATCTCTATGATCTTTCCCTTCAGCTCTTTATACCTGCTAAGGGCTAATATCAGTCAAATGTTAGATTATATTGAGGGATGTGATCATTTTGCATGGGAATGTTATTAATGGTTATCTTTTGTTGCTTTTTGCTTCTATATATTTAGGGGTGTCAATTTCGGGTCACGGATTGGGTTCAGGTCGAACCCGAAACTGACCCGGCACTATTCGGGTCAACCCGAACCCGACCCGTTTCTAAAAATTGGTCAGTTTTCCTGACCTGAACCCGACCTGCTTCGGGTCCGGGTCAACCCGACACGACCCGAATGACCCGTTTCCAACAAAAAAATTGCTAGCTTTCGGGTCAAAAACGGGTCTATCTCCTCTTTTTCGAGTAAAAAATGGGTCTATCTCCTCTTTTCCGGGTAAAAAATGGGTCAAAATCGGGTCAATCTCAGGTTGCCGGGTCAAAATCGGGTCAAAGGGCTAACCCGAACCTGACTCGATTTTTGAAACGGGTCGAAATGTTGAACCCGAACCCGACCCGTTTCGGGTTCGAGTTGACCCGAACCCGAAATTTTCGGGTCGAGTTCGAGTCGGGTTTTCGGGTCGTGTCAAATATTGACACCCTTATATATATTATATTTGGAAGGAATGCAAAGGAAGGGGGTTTGGACAGAATATTCATTGTCTCACTTATGTCACAAGGGAAATTAAGTTGTCTTCTAGTTTAAAAATGTCTCGATCCAACTTATTCGTTCATTCTTCTACTAGATCGTACGACGGGTGTTCACTATGGCTATGTTGTTCATTATGTCTAGGGTGTTCTTCTTTTCGACAGTAATACTGTTCCTATAGTTTTTCCTTTTGCTAAACAATGATGATGGGTTTTGATCTACCCAGCCACAACCCATAGATGGTCTCTACTTCTACTAAGACAACCGAGTGCTTTTGGCTATGGTGCTAGTCCAGTTTCTTCTTGGTGTTATCTTATTTTTCTTCCCTGATCTACTTTGTTATTTTACAAGTTTAATTTTTCTCTAATTTGCTCTTTTTTGCATAGTATTTCTACGTTTTTTTTTTTTTTTGTTCAACTTCTCTTAATGAGTCACCTGTAGATCTCTTATAATTTTTTTTACCAATGAAAATAGGATAGTCACTCAATTTTCTCAAAAACAAAAAAATTGTTATGGCCGTTTGAAACGAGAAATTATTCTGTGGAGTTCAAACGTAGCTCTGTGTCCGGACTCCAATAAAATTGCGACATCTAGATTGTAAACATGGATATTCATTTCTATTTCGTATTTTTGTATTTTTTTCTTGCCAGCCCGTTCAACCCATCCCAGAAATTTCCTGTTCAAATTTAGGGTTTAGGATTGATGCTCTTTTTTTAAATGAAATACCTGCCAAAGTTCTATAATTTTTAGGATTTTAACTCAATAAACTTTTCATAGCTGCTGAGAAAAAAAAAAGAGAAGAAGCCAATGTAGATGATGACCGGTTTGGAGGAGGATGCTCATTTTTCGAGCAAATGATATGCTCATAGGACGCGGAGTCTGAAAGGTGCTATAAAAACATCTAAGAAGAGGAATAGTTGAAGTTGAGAACTACACGCTGAAGGAATGATAGTTTCTTTTTTGTACACTTAGGGAATATGTCGAGGGTCCGAGGGGGCAACGCTCTTTGGCTGGGTTCGACTTGCCAGGGGTTTATTTTTCTCTTTGTGTGAGGGTAATTTTGAAGTTATGTTTGTATTTTGCATATCATGTTTTATTTTTTTATGTATTTGATTCATTTCAATAATATAATATTGCATACTTAAATATGCAGCTGATGGAGATGAAGCCTGATTAGTTTTACTCTTTCTATTTGATTCATTTTGATAATTTAATATTGCATTCTTAAATAAAGTCCACTATATACCGTTGTGTACTTGTTATATTGATTGTGATATTAAAATTTTAGCTTATGTCAGTGGACATTTTAATTAAATTGAGTGGGAGGAGATGTCTTGGGTTGCTTGATGCATTTATAGATCTGTGGTACTAGGCCTAAAAAAGGTTGCCTATCATGGATTGGTGTTTTGAGCTATTACAGGTGAACTAAATTAGTTAGATATACATCAGGCTGTTAAGCATTATGGTTTTGTATGCTTCTGGTCTTTTAAAAATAAAGAAGTCTTTTGTTTATTCTGATGTTGTCTACTGCTGTGTATCATTGTTGTATAGAGTTGTGTATTACTATGTACCAATGTGTACAATCATATTAATTCTGATGTAAGAAACAATCATGCGTTGGAAGCAATTATTTAATATTGACTGGAATCATAACCCATTTATGGTGCAGATTTACAACATTCCATTTTAAAAATTTGATTAAGAAATACATAGTTATTTAATATTGTTCATTGAAGAATAAAGAATATTTTTTTCTTTCATTTACAAGATATTTTGTTCATTTTGATGATGTATACTGTTATGTACTGTTGTTGTGTATCATTATTGTGTACTGCTACTGTATATATTGCTATTGTATGCCTCTGATGTGTATCACTGTGTACCGATGTGTATAAAAAATGTGAGCAAATGAGCATGAATGGCATGAACACAAAAATAAATGAAGCAAAGTCTAAAATTATGTTTTGTTTCATGATTAATTCCTCTGTTCAAGATATTTATGTCTTATTCTTTATCATAAGAGAAAAGTCCAATTTACTGGACAGGTTTTTATGACTATTCCAAACTGTAAAGCTAAAAATATACATAGAAACCAAGGACCTCGGTATCTTCATATTTTAGGGAAAGTTTGAGGATATTTCATAAGTTAACAATTAGAATGCTGGTTTAAATTCATAGCTTAATCCCCAAAGAAGCTCATTAAAGTTGTTCTTTTCTCTTGAAGAATTGCAAAAAAAAAAAAATATGAGAAATACAATGAAGCTAAAAGATTTCTTAAATTAGGTAACTATAAAATTTAAATATATATGATTTTGAAGATAGACATATTGAAACTAATGATGATAGAATAAGGAAGACTAACAACAGTGATGACCACTAATATTGAATTGTTATGAACATACTTATTTTTTGTTACAGTCAAACCGCATGAACAAAAATTATTAGGGTCATAGTTATTCGAGCACAGCACCAAACTGGGCATAACTTTTTTATTGCTAGATTTTATAGGGGATGGATAGCAAAATTAATGTGTGATGTAGAATTAAGCTAACAAATGAATATGCATATCTTCTTTTTGATGAAAATTTTAGATTTGTTGAATTAACTTTTGCAAGAAAACCTTTGAACTTTATAGGAAAGCAAGATGTTAGCCACAAAAAGTTCATTGCTATTAACAACACACAACAGTACACAGCGATAGGCAGCATCAAAATAAACAAAAAAAAATCATAGAAGTAAAAGAGAAAAAATGTATAATAATTACATCTGAGAGAATAAATAAACATCTACAAATTTATCATTTACGTAAACTTTTATATAGTTGATTTACAGAAGCATGTGTTTTCGTCGCATTCGATATATAAAATTTTGAAGAAAACATTCTAAATAAATGCGTGTGAAATATCACATAAAATACATAAATCATACCTGCCCAGTTTACAAATTCCTCGTTGAAGTATTTAAGCTTGGTTGAGAACTTGTATTATAGAAAGTGAACACAATTTTATTGTATTTGCCTTTACGACAGATTTTTCTATTGAAAAATTAAGCTTAGCAAAACATAAAAACGTATATTGCCTCATAATATACATTGAAAAGAAGTGATTATGTAAGTGAAGTCACCTTAATCTTAAGCTTTTTCTTCTTTTCCAATGGCTCTGCAGAGAATGCGAATTACTCCAAACCAATCTCCATCTTCATCGCCTGTTTCTCTTTTTTTTTTCCTCAACAACTCTAAAAGTTTTATTCCGTAAAAAAATCTAAATATTTGAGAGCTTTCGTGGATTATCTTTTTAAAAATATAAAAAAAGAATAGGTTGCTGCAATTTCAAAATTTTTATAGCTGGGCTAAGTTGGGTCGGATCGTCGGGTCTTAAGAAATCCACATGTATAATACAAGTATCATGATTTTATTGAAGTCCAAATATAAAGCTACATCAAAACTCCGCCTTGAATAATTTCTCCTTCGAAAGATATTCAAGGCAGGGTAGCTATTAAATTCTTTGGCATCTTCTTATTGTCAGGGTATCATGACTTAGCCATGGAACCGCATTAGCCCAAACACTAGAAATATCCTTATGATTGCTTTTCCAACATTATTAAAAGAAATTCTTTCAAGAAGAAAATTAGAAGCTGTATGTATTATATTTGTTGCCAATTCAAAGTCCAGAGGAAGCCGACCCTCTAGAAGAAGGAAAAATAGTGCTCGTGGGACCGGATATCATAATCCATCATGCTGCGATCTTCAGAAAGTCACAAGTGCTTCACTCTTGTCCTCTGAAGATGAAATGGTGTCGTAATAATGTTTTCTTCCCTTGAATTTTTTAGCCATAATAATTCTATTTTTGGCTTCATTTGAAACGGCTTTATTATTATTTTTTAAAATAATTTTTTATTATAAAAAATTTTTGAATTTAAAATTTTTATATTAAAAATTTGTTTTAAAAAGTAGTACGAAAGCTGTCCCAAATGAAACTTTATCAACTGTAATGTCTACATGGATATCGGGGTACCTTCAAAAAAATCAAATAGGTGTAAGATTAAATTTTATTTTTATTTGCAAATGTCTAAATCAACCTAAATATGCTCAATTGATTTCAAAAAATAATTTAAAATGTTATTGATGTGACTAAAAATTCTATTTGTTTTGATGAATTATTTTATATCGAAAATTCTAAGAATTAAATTAAAGATCATTTGAACTCCTATTTTCAACAAATTTATAGTTGAGCTGAACATCTTGATAAGACGAACTTATGACACTAAAGGTGATCCATTCATAATTAAAATGAAACCAAATCATCTTTATTTAACAAACAATTTTCTATCAGCATCCCTACACTACTTATTGCAGCACCCCTACACCACACTCTCATCAAGTTCTCTTAGACATTACAAGTTGTACTCATCCTTTTCATATTGCTAGGCCGACCTATAATCCTCCATCACTTGTGGACTTAAATCAATTTCTCGTTATTGACACCTCTCGGTTGTTATACTGAACAGACTTCGACATCTTATTTAAGAGGAATTTTCTTATGGGAAAGGAATCAACTTATAGTTGATGTAACTTAACTCGATCATCATTATTCATTATCTAGTTACATCCAGATCTAAAATGGATATAATTTTGTTTAACACCTCAAGTGGTCAAAACCTTAAATCAAATCCAAACATTAGTGACCACTCTTAATATCACCACATCTATTATAGAAGAGGATATTTAATAGAAAAATATTTTTAATTAAAGAAAATTAAGGATTAAATGTTTGATTTACATAAGGCGCCCAAGTTATAATTTATGAGAAAAATATGAAGGTCATCAACCTCAAAATAAAGGAGATCTGAAGAGTCAGGATAAGAAAATTATTATATTTATTAAATAAGGGTGTTATTAGAACTTATTTGTTTTCATACTCTAGAAAATTTGATCACTTAAGTAACCCAAAAAAGTTAAGTTTCTCATATCATTAGAATTTTTAAAAGAATATTTATCATAATTTATATTGAAGATAAAGATTTATCCATAAAGTAATTTTTATTTGAATTATCAATTAAATTGTTTTTCTATAAATAGCATTGCATCTAATAAAACATTTAGATGGCATGCCTATGGTGTACTCTTGATAGGAAGTTAGTCCTTACTAGAAAGATCCTATGAGAATAAGTTGTAGATAGGATATCCACCTATTCAGAAACCTCATAAGGCCAAAAGCCTAAAAATATATAGATTTCTTTTATTCTCAAAAAATCTTAAAAGAATAAAAAACTTAAAAAAATGCATAATTCTTCGACTCTTCTAAAATCTCATAAGATTAAAAGTCTCATAACTTATAATTTTCTTTAATTTTTCAAGAAGAAACGTATAAGACATGAGCTTTAAAAGGTACATGTACTTAAATTTTTTTTTTTTTTTTTGAACATTTAGGTCATTTAAGACAAACTCACACGCACAACACATACACATAGACAGATAGACTCGAACCCTAGACCTTTTAGTTGGAAGTCTTAGCTCTCAACCAATAGGCTAAGGAGAGTTCAAAAGGATAAAAATTTAAGAAGTTATATGTTTCTTCAATTATCAAAAAACTTCAAACTGGTCAAAGCCTCAGAAGATTTCTAAAATCTCATAAGATGGAGCCTCATAAGTTATAGTTTTCTTTCATTTTCCAAAAAACTTTGAAGACATGAGCTTCCGAAACTATGAGTACATAAATAAATTATAAAAGGATAAAAACCTAAAAGATATATGTTTATTAAATTATTCAAAAACTTAAAAAATGTTAAGAGGTTAACGGCATTTGAAAGTGCATACTCTATAGTCATATTAAAAATATATAACTGATATATCATTAAAAAATTATCTTGATCGGGCACGAATCTCAAAGCAAAATCAAGTTGGAAACTTCAAAAATTAAATCGGAAACCATAGGAACACCGATTTCAGCAAACTTATAATCGAATTGAACGTTTCGGAAATACAAACCCAACGACGCCAGATTCGACTCAATCCGAGCCCAAATGAGTCCAAATCAAGGACCTAAAGCACATTTGGAAGGTTCAAACTATAATTTGGATTACCAAATGGTATCTAAACGTGATATGCTTATAGTCGAATTGAACGGCTTGACGAGACGAATCCTATGAGCCTAAGATTGCCGACTTGTGATATCATTAAGACATTTAAATGCTCAGTAAATGGTCCATGATCGAGGCATTCAACATTGATCGTCCATCCAAGCCACTCCCAATTTATCCTTGATCTTCCTCCTATTTACGGTCATGCCACTCTCAAAAAAGTATAAATTGACCCCTTATTTCTCATAAAAGGGGGCCAAAAGGGGGGAAAAGAAGGAGGCCCAAACAAGAAGAGAAGGAAGGGAGCCCAAGAAAGAAAAGACTGAAGAATTCTCTTGCCACCAGACTCCTCGACCCCCTCCCGGCCAATGACTGACAACGGACTGCCGCCTGTCACTGAATTTCTACCCGACACAGGACTTTCACCCATCATTGCATTTCTACCCGACGGCGGACTTCAGCACGTCGCTGTATTTCTACTCGACGTCGGACATCCACTCGTCACCGAACTTCTGTCCATTGGTGGAATTCTACAAGACGCCGAACTTTCGCCCGTCATCGAATTTTTAACCGACCCCAGAATTTCGCCCGTTGTCGAATTTCTACTCTACGCCGTTCTTCCGCTCGTCGTCGGACTTCTGTCCATCATCGAAATTCTACCCAACGTCGGACTTTTTCCCCTCGCTGGATTTCTACCCGACGCCGGACATCCGTCCATCGCCAAACTTCTTTCCATTGTTGGATTTTCACTGGGCTTCTACCGACGCTGAACTTTCGCCCATCGTCGGACTTCTGTTCATTGTCGGACTTCTACCCAACATAGAAATTTCACTTATAGCCAGATTTCTACCCAACAACGGACTTACACCAGTCAACGATCATTCTGACCTTTGGTGCTAGACAATAGTCCTTCCAATCTCTGTCACCCATCGACTACGGTCCTTATGACCTCTGTCGCTAAATAACGGTCTTTTTGACCTCCATCCTCCGTCGCCTGCCGACTATGTTCCTTCCGACCAAACGAACATGTCAACAGTGATTCTTCCTATTTCCACCATATAGCACACTTTTATGATGTATATTTGTTACAGCAAGCCAAGGCCTTCGCCCCCCAATGAAGGGCATCATTTTTAATCAACTGTAAATACTAGTGGATTCATTCAAACTGGGCTAGGCCTCTGGTTTTTTCCCTTTTTAGGATTTTCCACGTAGAAATCTTGGTGTCTCTTATGAATATTGCACCATTTCTTTTTATCTGTATGCATGTTGGATATTTGTACAAATCTAAGACGTTAAACTTTATATTTCTCTACCGTCGTAAATATTCTAAGACGCAACAATAATAACTCTTATTGTTCGTTTGTCTTAAAAAAATCTCAAAAGACTCGAGCTTTATAAGATACATGATTTGCATTCATCTAAAAACAATAAAAGGTATAAGCCTTAAAAAACCCTTGTCAACTAAAGGATCAATGTCACCATATTCTAATTGGGTGGCAATATCTTATTGCTAACTCAAAGGTCCAATTATATAACATTTTAAGTTTCTAAAAAGACTTAATTTTAAGTTTCTAAAAAGACTTAAAATGTCAAGTACATTCAATGACATGTAGAGGACTTAAATTTCTCCGGAACAAGTTTCTAAAAAGACTTAAAGATGTCAAGTTCTCTAACAAGACTTAAATTTAAATTACCCTCACATAATTATCAAGAGTTCATTACTTCCAATAAAAAAATTACAAACAATAATCAAGCTTGTATATTAATTAATAGATAAAAAATTATACTTTAAAGCCACATATAGAAATACTATATATATAATGTCAATACAATCTTCATTTTTATCATAAAAATTTTCTAGAAGTCTTTCACAATCTTCAAACTTTCGTCCCAATGCCCAACAAGCAATCTCTCTTCCATTTGAAGTTTGCTATAATGGTGTAACTTCTCTCTTAGCTACATTACATCTCAAATAATTTCAATGGCATCAAAATCAACGCTAATCAAGGCATCACTAATACTGACACTAAACATTGATATATATCAACCTAAAAATAAAACTATATTTTTTATAGTACCTAAAATAAATAAACACATCTATATTAGATTGGAGTATAAATTATAAATCTTTTAAAATGAAGAAAATAACATGTTTTATAACTTTTAAGTACTTTTGGTGGACTTATTTAACATTATATTTGCATCCTCATGCTAAAAATATAATACTATATCAATTATCGTCTTTTGTAGAAGTGACATTAAACTCTGTCTATTTTTTACCTCCTGGCATTACTGTTTCCATTTTGGCTGTGGATTTTAAGGAGAAGAATGAGGTTTTATGGAATGGCACTTCTATATGGATTTTCAAGAATTTTACTGAGTTTTTTTACTCCACTGTCCCTAAGGTGGATTGGCACGATTTTATTTGGCACAGGATGCATGCCATAAAATTTGCTTGTTTTACTTGGATGGCCATGCTTGGCAAGCTTAAAACAGCGGATAATCTCAGCAGTAGAGGTATTCAGGTGCCTCTAAATTGTGTTTTGTGTTCTGGTCACTTGGAGACTCATTCCCACCTATTTTTTTCCTGTGATATCTCATTTTACATTCTCACAGCTATATTGCCTGATCTTAAATGCTTTTATCTTAGGCCCACTTTACCTCAGATTTTTTATTTCTTTGGTAATACGGTGAGGTTTAAGAGATCTGAGAAGGAGTTCTGTCTTTTATCTTTAAGCTGCATCATTTACCACATCTGAAGAGAAAGAAACAACCGTCGTTTCTCTAATCATAGGATCAACGTGCTTAAAATCATTTACAATATCTCTTCGGCAGTAAGATTGAAAATTTCAAAATGGAAATACAGAGAGGCATTACTTCAGAGGTTCCAGGGAATTTAATTGGGTCTGCTTGCTTGCATCTCTGGAGAGTTTTTGGCAACATTTTGTTTGCTAGTATCATTACAACTTACAATTTGTATGCCTGGGTTCTAGTTTTGGCCAGGCAACTGTTCTTCTTTCTTTTTCAGACCTGGGAAGATTTTTTTTGGGACTGTGGCAATTTTTCTTTTATGCCACACTCCAGTTCGCAATTGGGTGATTTTGCTATCATTTCTCGGGTATACTGCAATGACTATTACCGGCATTGGAGGTGGAAGTTAAACATCAGGACGATGATGAGCTTGGCTGGTCTCTTCGATCCATGGACGGCCTTCCAGGCAACCTGGATTGTTTTTTCGTGCTGCTCCGTTTTGCTGGTCGGAGGTGCTGTGAGGGCTAGCACTGCTGGGTTCTTTCTGCTTTTGCTTCCTTTGGGTTCTGTTCTGGCAACCGGTGCCTTCGCCTGGCAATTCTACTTATCATCTGATCTCTATGATGATGTTGACTATGCCTTAATTCTGAGTCCTTTATTGTTTTTATGTCCATTCTCTGTTTGCTTGTAATAGTCTTTGTGTAATTTTGATAGTTTTTGTTGTTACTTTTCTTCCCAGAGCTTCTTGTAATTTGATTATTGGTTTTTAATATATGGGCTTTGCCCCGGGTTTTCCCAAAAAAAAACATTAAACTCTGTCAATGAAGGATAGTTTGTTATTCTTTGTAGATCACACTGTAGCCTTTGAGAGGGATTATATTTCGCCAACACATAGTATTGTATAGCATCTTTTAATAGATGAAAATAAAATCTATAAAGGAGAAATTGAGAGATGTAGAATTATCCTAGGGTTGTCAAAATCGGGTCACGGGTCGGATTCGGATATAACCAGAAACTAACCCGACACTGTTCTCTTCGGATCCGGGTCAACCCAAACCCAACCCGCTTTTAATTTAATTCAATTTATTTAAACCTAAATTAAATTAAGTTAAGATTTACTTCAATTAAGTTAAAATAAACCATACTTAATTTAATTTGGGCAACATTATTTATTATTATTTTGGAAATATCATTTACTTATATTTCATAACAATCTTTTAAAATCCTCTTAAATTAATTAAAAATTGATCAAATCGGGTTGATTTCGGGTTTCCGGGTCAACCCGAACCCTACCCGATTTTACAAACAGATCGAAATCTCTAACCCGAACTCGACCCAGTTCGGATTCGGGTTGACCCGAACCTGAAATTTTCGAGTCGGATTTTCGGATCAGATCAAATATTGACACCCCTAAATTTTCCCATAACTCTACTTATGAAGCTTGTTTGTTACTCTTAGTAAAGAAACACTGGAGCCTATAAGGAGGGAGATGGTAACAGTACAGTTTGCCTAAATAAGGCATTTTCTAACCTTTATCAAGAGATGAAGTTGGAACATTTATAGGATGAGTTGAAGATATGGACTTTTCCCATAATTCTGCCTATGAAGGAATTTCGATTCTCTTGGTAGAGATATACTACACATGATATTCTTAACCTTTTTTAAGAGAATATGATCTGTAGACCTTAAAGTCGGAGATTGAAAAGAGTGAATTTTCTCCCTTTTCATGGGGGTATTTATATTTTAAGGAGATCAAAGGAGTTACACAAATTTTTATAGTTATTAGATTTCTTTTATAAAATTTTGGCATTTTTTTTTAGCTTTAATGGCTTAATTTATTTATTTTTTAAATTAAACTTTTTTATTAAATAATTAAAAGGTATAAAAGCCAAAAAAATATATAGAAATTAAAATAAAAGAATGGTAGTATTTTTTAAGAAAATCATTTTCTTGATCTCATGATATATATTTGTGGCTCGGGCGAAGGATGTTGCCACTAGTCGACCACGTAGTCATTCCCATTAAAGGCTCGAATCGTCATTTACCAATATTTTTGGAGTCCCAAAAATTAATTTTAAAACTTTCGGAGCATAAGGAAAAGTATATAAAATAGTTTCAAGCATATTTGAAGAGTTTTATGTAAATTATTTTAATAATTTTTGCTCAAATTGATGTACCAACTTCAAGAAAAGTTTAAATTATAGTTCAAGAGATTTTAATTAGTTGTGAGCTTCAAATAGAGGTACACGTTAAATGTCTATAGAGCAGTTGAGCCTTATAATTTTTCTTCCATTATAATTTAATGCTGCAAATATTATGGAAGACACAACATATATTTTTTGATAAAACAAGTTGTGAAGTTAAAAAATAGGAGGCAAATGTTATATCTTTAAAATTTCACTTAATTGGCATGAATCTTGATACATTATTTTGTATTAAAACTCTTAAAATTTATTTAATGGCCATCCAAATTTTAAATATAACAAATTTATAGTTGAATTGAATGTCTTAGTAAGACAAAATTAACAACACCAAAGGTGATCTAAACTGAGTCCACGTGAACGAATATTAAATACTTGAAGCATATTTATAGACTTTAGGATATTAATTAAAGGACCAAATGATCTTTAAATCTTCCATGCTTAAAGTCAAATTAAATCGCTTGGTGAGATAAATTGAACAAGCCCAACATCATTTAATTATGAGGTTTATAAAGCACTTAAATTCTATATAAATCATCTATGTTAAGAGAATCAATATAGAAAATCCAATGGAGTATTACAAAATATTGGATAAATTTATCAAAATCTCTCTCTCAAAATACTATAAATAGTCAGTCATTATCCACATGAAGGGAGTCAGACCTAAATTTGGATGGAGCCAACATTTTTGAAAAAACTCTAAAGCTATACTTGAGATTCAATGGCGATGATCACTATCAGTCATCACCATCATCTAACTATCATTGCTAGACAGTCATTGCTCAACTATCATTATTAGATCCATCGTCATTTAACTATCAACATCTGACCATTATCATAATTTAATTATCATCAGTTGACCACAACTATTTACCTATCATCAAATGATTCTTGTCATTCAACCACCATTGTCTGACCATCATTATCTGATTGGATATTGTCCGCCTATTGTCACGTACATTTCTCCTCTAAAAACTACAAGTGGCCATGCTAATGCTCCTAGTTTTATATTTTTCATCTTTTCTAGTTATGTAAAAGAGAGAACTTCTACAATTTTACATACATGATGAATTATGTTAATTGTGTTAGGCCCCATGATTTTTTCCCTTTTATGTTTGTCATATAAAAATTTATTATCTCCTACATTTTTCTCTTATATGTGTGTATGTGTTATATCTTCATATAAATTGTCAACCCTAGAATCTAAGTTAAAAAAATTATTAATTTATCTTTTAATATATAATAATCAGTACTATCTAATTTTTTTATCAATATAAATACCCTTGAAAATAAAACTATCAATCAAAATATCAATATATACATATATATTTATTTTTTTAGATCATATACACTACTTAGGAATCATACCATCATAATATATCTTTCATTCATGAGTATAAAATACAAAAGAATATAAAATAAAAATGAATTAAGCATGAAGAATCCTATTCAGCCTCATACTCCTAAACCTCATTCCCGACCTGAATCATTTAAACCGCATATAATGAGCTAAATAGCCTAGCAGATCACTAAAATTCTATAACTTAATTCAAAATACGGCAAAGAAGTAGTATACATATCGTAAGTCAATTCATAATTATAATAGTCCTATGATCAAGATCAGTATAAAAAAGTAAAATTTATGTACAATAGTAGTAGAATTTGTACTAAAATAATATAGTGTAGAAGCCAATAAAGAAGTACAATTGGGAAATTAATAAATTAGTATGAGTATTGAATCAATAAAATGGTCATCGTATCAATATTATCAATTAGAAAAGCAATCATATAAAATATGGTAAAACCAAATCATCAGTAGAAAAATGTAGAACTCAGATCAATGCCGTAAAATTTTATAATAATGTATGTATACTATCAAGTTAGTCTATCAGTATTATATCGATATGTTAATCTTATGCTCAATATATCATATGCTCAGTATAAGTAATTATTATAGTGAATCAATAACAAGAATAATAATAGTGAATCAATAGTGGTTTTAGTGTATGTATTGATACTAGTAAATCTAATAACAATAATAGTAAATCAATGTTATAATAGTAATTCATAGAGTGATAGTAACTCAATACAATATCAATAAAGTCATACAATAACAATGAATATGTAATATACATTTCAATAGTCACACTAAATAAGTAATAAGTTATAACTATCATGGTGCTTTTTAGCAGTTGGAAACCAATAATCAATAAATGTTAACTCAATAAATAAAAAAGTCACTCTTTACCCTTCAGCACATTAATAACTCCTTATAACTCTTAATCATTGTATCGTTATATAGTATAAATCACACTACAGGAAAATTGTATATTTTCGGCGAATTTTTTGGTGAAAATTTTTTAAGCTTACAGCGAATTTTGAAAATTTTCGGAGGATTTCCAAAAAAAATGCTTTCGACGGTAAATCAAGCGTTGAAAAACTTTTTCGTCCAAAAAAATTCACAGGAAAAAATTTCTGGCGGAATTAGTCAACCGAAAATGTGTTCCAGCGGCTGTCTAGTGGAATAACTCATCTGGAATAACTAAAAAATGATTTTCAAAAAACAATTCCCGCAGGAGAACCCACCCTCTCCTGTTAGTCTGCACCTAGCCGCCTAGCCCATCCACACCCAGCGGACCTACTCGCTTAGCCATCCCGCAACCACGCAAGTCCATCCGCACCAAGCGGCCCACCCACTTAGCCATCCCGCATCCACGACCGTGTAAGCTGGTCCGCGCTCAGCTGTCCGTCCACTTAGTTTCCAGCGGGCCATCTTGCGCCCGCACTTAGCGCCGGTCCACGGAGAGAATCGAACCCATGACCTCTTTGCTTTCAGTGTCAACCACTCTGATGTGAAGTATAATACGTTATAAAGTTAACTATTATATATTTAAATAATATAAAAAAAATTAACAAAAAAATTAATAAATAATTAAAATAAGTTATTAATAGTAATATTAAATTTGTTAATAAAATAATAAGTTAAAATTATTAATAAACAAGTCAAGGTTATTAATAATAATATTAATATTAAAGTTATTAGTAGAATAATAATTTAAACTTATTAATATAATAATAAGTTAAATTATTTTTAAATAATTAAACTAATTATTACTTTATCAACTAAATTTTAATTATTTAAATTAATATTAAAGTTATTAAATTAATAATGAATTAAAATAGGATATAAAATTATTAATTAATAAAATTATGAATATATAATATTTTCAAAAATTATAAAAATATGTCAGAAAATTTGACGGAAACAAATCCGCCGATAATCTGCTGGAAAATCTTTTGAAAAATCTGTCAGAAATATTTCATCTTTATCCATTGGAAAGCAGTCGGAAAATGGTCCGCTGGAAATACCATCGGTAATGGACGATTTTCCTATAGTGTCAGTAACATATAACACCCAACCATAGTATTTAAAAGAAAATCCATCAGCTCACCATCATATATAGGCCAATTTTTAACCAATGGGTTAAACAGTCTTTACTTATCTTTTATAATATTATAATAAAAGTAATAATGTCCAGCTATTACTCAATCAAATACTTGTATTCATTTTCAATGTTTGAATTAACAATATACTTAAATAAAATATATATTGAGTAAAAATACACAATTTTAAAATACAACAAAATTATCAAAAATTATGTCAAATATCATTTTAAGACTTTAATTATGCTATAATATTATTTTTTTTAGTATCTAGATTATTTTCTGTTCAATTAAGATATCACAAATTTCAAAATAATGGTATTAAATTTTTTAAAAATACTCAAAATATTTATAATTTTGATCTCAATAACTTATAAAAAGTTATGTGATGAAATTTTTATCAATGTAAAGTTATCCATGTTTTTCAATAAAGGAAATAGAAATTTAATCGGGGAAATCTCAAAAACATCAAATTTTTAAAAACTGAGAAAGAAAATATTGGGAAAGTTGATCCGGAGAACTTTCCCAATATGGCTGATGGCTAAAAATGACCCTTAGAGGATCAAATAGGCCTTTCTCTCTCTACAACCCTCTCTCTACTTTAGCTGGCACTACCTAGAGTTGTGACGCTAATTCATTATTTTCAAATTCTAAATTTCATAGCACTGTAATGTCATTATTTAGCGTCTGATACTATAGCGGCACGGAGATGCTCTAACGTCCAATAATGGGGTGCTCAAATAGTAATTTTTTTTAGCTTTGCCAAAATTCACTCCGGACCTTTGAGACTCATTCAAGAACACACAAAAATTTTTAAGCATTAAAACACTTTCAAATACATGCAAATTGATTAAAAACTCAAAATTTCAAATCTTAATCTTTTTATATAGTTATTACAAAAACCTAGGACATAAAACTCCTATCATTAAAATTTTCTAGCACAACATTTTGATTCATGGTTTAATTGATAGAAGTGGAACATAAATATGACAACTAAAAAATGTATAAAGTAAAGATTTGAAATTTTGTGTTTTGAACCCATTTATATATATTTGGAAGTGTTTTAATGTTTGAAAAAGGAATGTGCACTAGAATGAGTCCCAAGAGTCCAGAGTAAATTTTGGCAAAATCTAAAAAATGTTACTTTTTAAGCTTCTATGTGTTAGGAGTCTGAGCTTCACAGCATTGCAACAGCACTGAGGAGTCAAATAGTGACATTTCAACACTATTGTTAAGGGTTTTTGAAAAATGAACAAGCACTATACTAGTGCTAAATTGTAGCAGTGCAAAGCTAGGTGGCAGGTGGTAGCATCATTGCGCCAGGCCACTATCTACAGTCGGTGTTGAGGAGAGAAGGAGAAGGAATTTGAGAGAAAGTAAGAGATTTTGAGTTGCTTTGGGTCCTTTTTAGCTATCAGCCCAACTGAGAAAATTTATGGATCAAGAAAAGTCACATTATGCTTATCTTAGTTTTCAAAAATATGAAGTTTTTCTAAGTTTTTTTTATTAAATCTCTATTTATGTTAGTAAAAAATAAGGATAACTTTATATTAGAAAAACTTTCACTACGTACCTTTTTATATATTATAAAAATTGAAATTCTAAATATTATAAATATTTTTAAAAAATGTTTTATTAAATATTTTAGAATTTGTGAAGTTTTTATTGAATAAAAAATAATTTGGACTCCAAAAAAATATAGTTTTGTAGTATGATTAAAGTCTTAAAATGATGTTTTACATAATCTCTGGTAATTTGGTTATGTTTTAAAATCATGAATTTTTTGTTAGTAGGTACTTTTTTAAGCATATTGTTAATATATGCAATGGGAATGAATAATGGTATTTAAATGGGTGATACCTGACCGCTATTGCTATTTTGATATCGTGATAATAAAATGTGGAAAATAGATAAAAAGTTAGTTTTTCTGACGTTGGTTGAAAACTCATTAGTCTGTATAAGATGATGGGCCAATGGGCTTTCTTTTAAATAATGTGATTTGTTTATATCATCTACTAATTAATTGATATACTAATTGGGAATTATAACAAGTTATTACTATGCTGACAAGTAAAGAGTGATTATGACTGTTTATTGAGCCAATAATTACTAATTACTCGAAAAATATCGTGCAAGCCAAAACTCTTTAGTTGTTTGGTGTGATTACTGGAATGTATATTATTACTTTATTATTATTGTATGACCTTATTATTATTGCAATTATTTACTATTACTGTGTTGATCTACTGCTACTATATTGCTCTATTATTACTATCACTAATGATATTGTTATTGATTCACTGATTTTGATAATGATTCATTAATACTATTATTGTTTATTGATTCACTGGTATTAATTATATGATATAATGGATACACTGAGCATGCGATTAATATACTAAACTAATACTGATATGGAATGGCGGGAGAGATGGCATATGCTCTCCATATAATTTTATTGCATTGATGTGATTCTAACAGTATTTTTGAGAATTTGGCTCTACTGATTAATATGATTTTTTTACTGATTGAATAGTATTACTATGACATGATTGGTTTTGATGCCTATACTGATTTATGGGATTGTTGATTATTTTACTGTTTTTTGTATTATATTGTTTTACTACTTCACAAACTTTATCGTTACTAAGTATGAGTTTTATTATTTATGTACTAATTCCTGATCATATGACTGTTACTGTTATAAATTGTCTGACAAAATACATAATGCTTTTGTACCGTATTTTTAATTATGTTATAAGATTTTAGTAATATGTTGGGCCATTTAGCTCATTATATGTAATTTAAATGATTTCATGTCAGAAAAGAGGTTCAGGAGTGTGAGGCTGATTAGGATTCCTTAGGTTCAATTTCTTTTTATTTTAATTATTCTTTTGTAATCATGAATGGAAGGATATATTGTGATTGTATGATTCTCAATTATTGTAGATAATTTTTGGGTCAATGAATATTGATGTATATGAATATTTTGATCAATGGAATTTATTTTTGCTAATATATGATTCTATTACTAATAAATAAAATTAGATAATTATGGTTGTTACTTAATAAAAAATTAAAAAAATTCTTCTAAATTAGATTTTGGGGTGTGACATAAATGTGCCTAATTAATCTTTAATATAGATATACTTTATAAGATTGAACAATTGTCTCCTTTCTCATATAAGCCACACACATCTATAACCTTCACCTTTATATTTTATATATGAGGTATTATATTATATCTTTTTTACAATGGAGATTAATTATAGAAAATTTTTAGGTGATAGCCTTTAGTTACTTCCAAAATGTTAGGATACTTTGCCTTAGTATTTCTCTAATAATGGATATTTGGCTTTCATACTATTGGGCATAACTTGGCCATTAAAGAGGTGTCTTGGTTTTGAGGATTTTCCACTTACTCTTGTATGGTTAGATACTTTTAAAATATATGCATTTTAGAAATGTGAAGTAATTAGAATGCATGCAATTCAGAAATATAGGAGCTATTTGGTTCAACACAAATCAAATGCATTGAAAAGCTTTTTTGTATATGATACATTCTAAATATATTGAAATATGTTAGACCCTAGTGTATATTGGTTGGAGGAGGTGACGAGTATTTTTTTTGGGTGTGGTGACGGTTGATGAAGGCCATAGTGATTACTAGTGGTGTGTGATAACGTGAATGATGATAGTGATGGGCAAATGAAGGTAATGACAATGGGCGGTGATAAGCGATGGTGATAAGTAACGATGGTTGGTGGTGATGGGTGTCAATGGGCAAAGGCCACTTTTAGAAAAGAAAAGTCAATGCGATGTTTGCTTTCCATGTACTTTGCTAAATGTTGGATAATAACAAATAGTGGTTGAAGTGGCAGTATGGGTGGTTGTTTCTTTTTCTTAAGTGTGGCAATGATGGAAGACGATGATAATGACAAGTGGTGGTGTGTGATAATGATGGGCAAGGTGGAAGACAATGATGAATGGTGATAGGTGATGGTGACAAGTAATGGCATCATGTGATGGCGACGAGTAATGGTGGTAGGCAATGATGGCAAGAATGTGAAAAGGCCATTTGTGGAGAAGGTGAGGTATGATATATATTTTTCATGAATTTCAAATTTACTTGATTTGAGAGAATTTCAAATTCATTAAAGATTGACATTCTAATGTGGTGGATCGTCGACGGACCTGCTTGAAGGGATTCTCAATCAAGGACAAACACAAAGCTTAAAAGCTTTAAAAGAGGATTATATTCATCAATATCCTCCATTCCTCTTGCGCATTCCACATATATAATACTCAAGTAGAGAAAACCTAAAAAATCCTAGAAGATTCTAGAAACTTGTAACAAACTAAATAAAATAACATAAGGAATATTTTAAGATAAATTGCTCCGCATCATTCTCCCTTACGTTAAAGGAGCTCAACTCCATCGAGGCACGTCATTGAGAGGGATGTAGATGTAGATATAAAAATCAGTCCTCCTAGATCAAATATTTTGAAGAAGAATGGTATTGCTTTCTCGACAACAACATTTTGCTACTACCCAGAGACCACTAAAGTCCAAGCTATAGCATCTGTTTTCATTAATACCTCAAATACCCAAATAAATTCACCCATCACACTGCACTTGGCATACATATCAAAGAGAGAATTTTACTGATGAACAAATCGGCCTCAAATCCTCTTTGGAACACATGCCCATGCATTGATCTTCCATAATTAACAAATCCAACAAAACTAAAAGCTTGAAGAACACTAACTAAATCAAGGCCATCAACTTCTAAACCATTCTCCATAGACATATATCTGAACACATTAGAAAATGCTTGAAGCAATGCTTCCAAAAAAAGCATGCCTTCACCATCATAATAGGAGTTTTAAATTTTTATTGTATAAACCGGGCCTTATACATATCATAACTAATCTAAAAAAGATGACCAACAATATCCGAAACTTTAAAATAGTTTGTCTTGTTATTTTTAAACTCCTCCAACAGTGAGGATGCAAGACCATCATTCATATGGGCATCATTCTCCAAATGCAAAGAACTCATGGCATTTCTAGAAAAGTTTCTTCTGTTAGAAGGAAAATGCAATATATACAATATAAGTTTAAAAATGCCTCTTAACCCTGTAATTATATGGTCAAGAGTGCTACATGATATTTTACACAAAATAATAATAATAAAATACAATAAATACATAATTTGATTGTTACAGACATATAGATGAGACTTTTTGCTGTTACATGTGGACAATAGCAGTGGCTAATGAGGTGCTTTTGATGAGTGCTCTAATGGCTGACGCCTTCAATAAGTTCTCAGAAATAGTCAACAATTGGGTAGGCCTAGTCACCATTTTTAGATGGGCGTAAATGAATCTCTCATGTTGTTTGGATGAATGAATTCATTGACTATGGTGAGTACCCCTCTGTTGACCTCATTTCTGTATGAGATCACTTTTAACTCCTCCCTAAGCTTTAGACCTTAGGTTTCTATGGGCTCTAGATCCTAGGATATTCCTAATTCCTAGCCCTTAGGCCCAATCTAGATCTCAGCTCAATTTAATCCCAGAATCCAGGATTAAAGACTCAGGTCCTAAAAACCTTTCTAGGTGACTCTTCCATTACCTTGAAACCCAACCAATTGGCATCTGGTTCAGGGTATGTCAATTCCATATTGATATGACATGTCTTTAGTACCAACCCTCCAAATTTGAACTTATTTGAAGGATTTTAACACCATAAACTCAATCCAGTTCCAAACATTGAAAAACCTTCAAATGTTTATGATCCATATCATTGGGCCTTTCACCTAGTGAAATTTGACCCTAGAGCCCCCTTCAAATCCTTTGATCACTTCAAATACCTTGATATTGACTTGTTAAGCAATAGTCTACATCCTTTTAGATCCAATTTGATTCAGTACTGACTCAAGGCCAAAATGACCAAAATGCCCTTAAAGGAGATTTTTGGACTTTTGGCCTAAACTCAACTTGATTTGACTCATCAAACTTCAAAACTTCCTCCAATCATCTTTAAATAATAATTGGGACTTATTGGACCCAATTCCAAGCCTAGGGTCAACCTGGATGACTAGGTCAACCTAGTTTGACCTAAAGGCCCCTTAAGGGTCAAAATGGTCACTTTGACCCAAATGAGCCCTCCACATCTTAACACCCCATCCTTTAGGTTCATATGACCAAATTGATTTTAAATGAACCTAACCCCTAGTCCTAGATCAACTTAGTTGACCAAGTCAACCAAGTTTGACCAAAAGACCTATGTATCCCTCCTTTCATCTAAACCCTTTGATCAAGACTACTTCAATCCTATTTAAACCCATAGGGTGACTACTTAGGCTTCCAAGAGGTCCCTCTTTGAGACCCAAGTTTTGGGCCCACTTGGGTTAACCTTTTGGCTTGACCCAAGTGCCCAAAGCAAGATCCCCTTTGAACCATTTCTCAATCCTAATCAAATTGGACCCAAATCATGGGGTCATTGGGTCTCCCATGATCCAATACACCTCCCTTAATTAGCCCATCCATTGAGTCACCTTGGGTCAAGGGTTAGGCTAACTCAAAGTGTGCAAAAAACCTATGGATTGAGCTAATTCATGTCCTAAGTTCAATTGGACCTGACCAACACCTCTATTAGGTGGCCTATGTCCAACACACCTCCCCTAGCAAGCCCAAGCTTTGGGTTGACTTGGGTTAAATATTGGGTTAGCTCAAATTAGCCAAAACCACATGAACCCGAGCCATCTTTGAACCCAGATCAAATTGAACCCAATTGCCACTTGCGTTGGGTAGACCAGACCCAGACCCACCTCCCACATCAAGCCCAGGGTCTGGCCTAACCTGAGTTGAGCCCAATTCAATCCAAATCGAGTAGGTTAGGGTCAAACCAAGCCACCCGATCAAGTTGGACTTCCCTAGGCCAAATTGATCTCAATTTCGAGTCCACCATGTCCCCATCTGCCTTTCCAAGTCAACCCGACCCATACTCCAGCCGGCGGCGGCCGAAACAAATAGAGAACAAGCTCCGGTGGTCCCCCATTTGATCATGACCCAAAGCCTTCCAAAGGATGTGGCTTGCTGGCTTGAGCCTCACGGGCACTCTAGGGGGATGTCTCCCTCCACCTGGCGCCCATCCGTGGCCCCTCCCAGTCAATCCCGGCCATCCGAGCTCGTGGGAGGTGCCTGAATAGGGCAACTCGTCCTAGGAGCTCCCATTCGATCACATGGCATTCAAAATCACTCCCCAGAGCTCCTTCGTTCCTCCTACTTTATTCCCTAGCTTCCCAGGCTATTCTGTCGATCCGTTCGAGAGGACTCCGGTGAGAGCTTTCGGCACCGCGCTCGAAGTCGTATCTCCAGCCATCCTCCGGTTCCAGCATCTGAAGGAGATCTGCTCACCTTCATCCCCTAAAGCTCCCTGATAGAGAAGCTCATCCGTTGAGACATTATCTGCAGTAATATGATGATCCCGAGCTCCCTAGATAGGTAGTCTAGTCAAGTGAGAAGGAAACCTTCACCCCAGCGGATCTCCACCGTTGGATTGAAGGTTTCTCCTCCCTTGATCCTCTCTGCAAAATTTCATCGAAGGTTGCCGGCGGGATCACTTGAATCACGCTGGAGAAGCTTTACGGCTTCGAGAGGTTGAATATAAAATCCTGGCCATTGATTTCAATCAACGGTGCAGATTAGATCCAGCAGTCCCAAAGGCTGTTTAATCGTGGCCGTCCGACCGTCCATCCAACGGATACGGTTAATTCAACCGTTACCTAGTCAGCCGCCAATGATTGCCAAGTCAATCGTGGCGCACCGCGTGTAAAGCACCGTCTGACTGGGTAATTAACGGATTTAATTTTATAGAAAATCAAGGAAACTTCAAAAATTGATATCTCCCTCCACACTTGGCCAAATTATGTGTTCTTAGGTTCATTGGAAAGGTCTCAGTGAGACCTACAATAGCCCTATAATTCCAGGCTCTGATTGCATCTGTAAGAAGTCTAATTTCAATATTAGTGTTTTGTTAATTATTGAATTTATTGTTTAAAATGGATCCACCAGGGTTTGGAATTTTGGGAGAATGAATTTGGGCATGTCCCTGACATGCACAAATTTTATCTCCCCTGTTTGAAGTGTCTAAGGGCATTAGCATGCCAATTTTGATTTGAGGGTCATGGGTTGATCCTTAAATCCAAATTGGAATCATGACCTATCCAATGAGATTTAGGATTTGATTTTGAATGTACTGATGATGTGTAGCATAGGGAGTTTAGGGCCAGTAATTTTGCCCCAATCCAACCTTAGGATAGCTTCCTAGGATCTGTTTAAGGTGACTTAGGGATCACCTTGGGTGGCTTTGTTAGCCATCTTAGAGAATTCAATTTAGGCTCAAATTTGGTGTGTTTAGGCCTTGAGATCAGGTGATCCCATGGTCCAAAGCCCATCAAATTTGATGCCCATTTGGTTCACCAAATAGGAGCCAAAATATTCCTTCCCTATAATTAGCCTAAAGCCTAATTGATTTACTAAAAATTCCTATTAATCTTTAAAATTCTTTAAAATACCTATAAATGACCCTAATTAATTCCCTAATCTGTAGAAATTTAAACCCCTTTAATTTGACATTAAAATCCACCTTAATTTAATTTTAATCTAAATCAATGTTTAATCAATTTTTAATTAATAAAAAATAATAAAAAACTCCAAAAATAATTAAATACTTGCTGATCTCCCCTTAGATCATTTCTAATCTTTGAGGTTGATTCCAAGAGATCTAGGATTCATTTAAGTCAAAATTACAAAATAGGCTCTCTAATTAAGGTAATTAGAAAATTCGATAAATACCCAAATTTATAAAATTAATAACTAATTATAGAAAATTCCAAATCAACCAAACTCAGTGGCTAATCACTCTAATTAAAATTTAGTATTTTTTTAAAAAATTTCAAACCTCCAAAATCTGGTCAAAGTCAAAAAGTCAACATTTTGGTCAACTGAGGTAAAAAACGGGTCAAAACTTCTAAAAATCATAACATTTCATAGAAAACTCTGAATTGAGTGTGCTACCAGTCTAACAACTCATAACAAGATCTAGTATTTATTAAAAATTAGAAACCTTTAAGATTAACTCTAATTTGAAAAATTAACTTTTGACCACTTGGTTACATATATATATAATCTCTTAAAACCCATTAATTCTTTTAAAACTCAAGAATTTTCTAAGTTGGTTAATAAAATTGTCAACCAATCTTCTAAAATCAGTAATCAACTATCCTTAGTATTAATCCACTCCTCTTAATTTCAACCAATTTAAATTAACTTAATCAACCCCGATTACTGCTAGGTAACCCAGGCCTATGAGGCTATTGGCTTAGCCCCAAGGAAGGTGAAATAAACTTCACTGCCTCGGTGTGAAACAAAGGTAGTAATCAATTAACCCTTAAAATATATTTAAATAAATTCTTGAAGATATCAATATTTAAACTCTGACTTAAATCTCCCTTTAAGCCTTAACAAACCCAAATATTAGACAACTCTAACTAATCACCCAACTTAGGATCTACCCCAGCCACACGACCTTTTACACACACACTTTAGATGGTTTACTAAAGACAACCAACTCTAGATCTAGGTTAGTCCGATGTTTACTTTACTGCTGTGTGCTGGATTTTTTTGTGATTTTACTACATTTTGTGAATGAAATTGCCTTGCTGTGTCTGCTTACTTTTTACTGCACTCTGTGGATGATTGATGTGTTTGGCTACTAGATTACCCTTAGGATAGGAACGATCTGAATATTCACATAGTTTTCTACAGGTGACCACACTCATACATGGTAATAAAAGGGGGCTAAATCAATAAAAAAATCAATTATAATTGTGCTTGTACAGGTGCTTCAGCTGCTAAAGCCCCCCAAAGTAATAAAAAGAGAGTGGCCAGTGTGTTTATTTCCTTTTCTGTACATTCATATATAACTGCTTGGGAATAAATATTTTTTTGATTTATTAACTGCTTAGGATAACCCTGCAGGAGAGTCTAGAATTTTTTCATTTTCATATAAATGTAATTTATGCAAATGTAAAGTGTTATGAAAGTGAAATTTTGAGTTGGGATATATAGGTCCAAAGCATGGACTCCAAAGAGAAAAGGACACCCCTTGGGGGAGTAGCCCTTTTTTATTTGGAGATCCAAATTTGGATCACTTCTTCCCTGCCCAAAGAGAAAAGAGTGGCCTTCCCCTCAAAAGAAGTGTCCTCTTATCCATTTGGGTAGCATACTACAAAGAATCCAAGGAGCTTAGAGGAGACCGAGATTGAAGATTTGAAGACAGAAAGTATTCTATTCAAAACCACTTACGTATCTACTAGGTTTAGAATCCGGGTAGATGTCAATGGTGCCCAACCACTTTACTTTCTGCAAGACCCTGATTTGTAATAAGCAAGACAACTTTGCCTATGGATATTTATTAATTAATTCATTTATATTTTATGTGATGAAACAATTGCATATAGAATTATCTACTTTTCCTAGTTTTTTGGCATTTATGTGCCGCTTTTGCTTTCACCTGGATACATAAGACTCGTGAGGGTGTGAAAGTTTTATACTCATAATTTTAAAATTTAAAATTTAGTGAGTCTAAATAACATAGAAAGATAATGAATCTAGCGAATTAGCTAGGGATCGACTCCAGGGTCACATGCATATTTCTGCACTACTTCTCTCATTTCTTTAGACCATTTCCTGCCTGCGGGTAGAGTCCGGATAGTCTGACCTATGAGGACGAGGTGCCGGACATGGGGAAGTCCAGTCTTCTAAAAAAATTATTTTCTAAGCCTGTTTTTAACTTTCAAGCATTCATGATTTGAAGTTGTTGACTAGCATGCATTGCATTAGAAATAAATTAAAAGAGTCAAAATTTTAATTGCATTAGTTTTTAGCATTTTGAACCCAACATAAGTCAAAAGGGGTCAATTAGAAAAATCTCTAGATGTCGGCCGCTCTCCAAAACCTCAAATGAAACGTCCATATCACTCTTTCATAAAAAAATAGACTCATCTATTTTAAATCGACTAGGTGGTTAGCTGGCTCCCCCATCCATGCTGGGGTAAGTCCAGACCCTGCACTGCATTACTTAGGTTCGGACTACTATGGTCCAGTGTCCAAATTATATTTAGGATACGGGGCAGATCTTTAATTATAAGACCCCAACCTCTGGAAATATAATCCCAAATTTCTAATAAAATGCTCAACTCTAACTAAATTTCATTTCAATCCATAAATGTAAAGCCTAATACTTAGATTAAGTTGGGACACTTCCGGAGGGTTCTAGAATCTCAAAGTGTCCCATACTTTTCTTCCCTGATTTTGATAATAACTGCTCAATTTTGATCCATTCACCTTTGAGTTTCTAAAATTTACCTCTTTTTGATATCACTCATAGAAAATCTAACGAAATTTTGTCACTATTTTAATCGAGAGTTTTCGTAGGGGACTCTGTCTCCCTACGATGTAATTAACTACGAGGGCTTGCGCTCGTAGGAGATTTAGAACCACATACTCACCTGATTTAAAAAAAAAAATGATTTTTCAAAATTTATGTTGGATTCCTTTGGGAAAGAGTAAAGATGATCGTTATTATCATATTCAAAGAATTATCATTGAATGGTATTTTCTCCATTTGGAGAGATATATCTTTCCTCGATAAAGCTCTGGATATGAACTTAACGATCACACTTCTTGATTATTGTAGCTGGATATTTAGTTGAACCTCATCCTGGCTCCTCGGGGCCATATGAGGTTCTTTTTAGCATCCGGTCACAATATTCAAGATGAGATTCATAATTCTAGATTTGAACACCGTTATGAAATTTTATTTTCATCTTTCGAGGTGATGTACTTTTTCTAACGGGACGATTCAATTTTAGAATTAGAATTTTTTTAACTCCAAAATTCTCAAAGAAAATCAATATTTTCAAAACCTGTTTTCAAAATTCCACCAACACCCTCTTAGTTAAATATGTTGGGGTGAGTTCACTCATTGGTTGAGTAATCTTGAGACTGAGCCCACCCCATTTCACAAATGATTCTTAGGACTCTCTTGATTGTCCTTAGGCTTTTCATTGAACTTGCTTGATCTGCTTAACCCGCTAAGATTTACATATAGGCTAGGGGTGTGCATGTGTAAAGTTCATATATGTTTTGTATTTAGCTTGTCTGAATTTTCATGTGTAAATGTTCTACTTATATTTAAAATTGTTCAAGAATGTTGTTTTAGTATTCACCAAGTTAGAATTCAATCACAACACTAGCTTATTTTGAGAAAATAAAAATAAATAATAAATAAATAGCCAAATAAAATAGAATTGTTTTATTTATCTATTAATTATATATATCTTGACTCATTAAAAAAACAAATTGCAAATAACTAATTAATATCAATTTGCTACTATAAATTAAATGCTAGTTTCTTAGCAAGCTAAATAAGAATTATTCACAATGAGTTTTTTTGACAGTTTATTAATTATTATTATATTTTTCAATCAAACTATATATTTTATATTAAGTTTATTTTTTAACTTTTTAACTATTTCATAAATTTATTTTTAAAACCCTATCCTTTATTAATAATAATAATAAACTAAATGTGACATTGGTTAAAGACTAATAAGCAGCCACAAATTGAGAAGTTGGACCCAAACTCCTTATAGAAACGGAGAAACCTCTCTAGAAGCAGCTTCCAGTCCTTTTCTTCTTCCATTTGAGTATTTGACCTCCATTCCATTCCTCCAAATTTCCCCTCCTTCCACATTACGAACATCCGAGAACTTCAACTATAGACTTTGAGAATTATTTTTTTTCATCCTCTACCCCTCAGTAATCTATGCACAACCAAACCCCTCCTCGATTCCTAAAGCTTCCGTCTTTGCAGAAAACTTGATGCCCCCAGCTATCTCAGCTTCTGATAAGCTCTCTTCCCTCTTACTCCGACGATGGCCTCCGACCGGCCTCTCCTGATTCCGTCCCCGCGTACGCCGGTGCCATCGGATGACCCAGCACCTATTACTTTTCCGCCGCTCGCCGCCACACGTTCCTCGTCCTCCTCCTCCCGCAGGAAATCGGCGGCTCCTCACTCCCGCAACTTGTCAGTGGAGAACGTCGGCTTCTCCGCTGAGATGCGTTCGAGCTCGAAAACCTCTTTTTCTATCGAGACCATTTCGCGCTCGGTGTCCAAGCAGCAGCAGCCGCCACCGATGCCACGGTACGGCTCCCGCCGGTCGGAATCAGGCCACATGAGCTCCTCGCAGAAAGAGATCAGTGATGCCGACGCCCGCCTAGTGTACATAAACGACCCCGACCGCAGCAACTCCCCTGTTCGGCATCCTAACAACTCCATCCGCACCACCAAATACTCCGTCCTAACCTTTCTACCCAAAAACCTCTTCGAGCAGTTCCACCGCGTTGCCTACATCTACTTCCTTATCCTCGCTGCCATCAACCAAATACCCCAACTAGGCGTCTTCACACCCGCCGCTTCAATCCTCCCCCTCGCCTTCGTCCTCGGAGTCACCGCCGTCAAGGATGCCTACGAGGACTACCGCCCGCCACCGCTCGGACCGCACGGAAAACTCCCGCTCTGCTTCTGTTCTATCCTCTTCCTCAGACTTCCAGCCAAAGCCATGGAAAGACATCCGCGTCGGAGAGATCATCCGCGTCCATTCCAACGAGACTATCCCCTGTGACCTTGTCCTCCTTGCCACCAGCGACCCAACCGGCGTCGCCTACGTGCAGACTATCAATCTCGACGGGGAATCCAACCTTAAAACCCGCTACGCCAAGCAGGAGACCCTCTCCAAACCCCTGGAAACCCTCACAGCTATCATCCGTTGTGAGAAGCCCAACCGCAATATCTACGGTTTCCACGGCAACGTCGAAATCGATGGAAGTAAGCAGCGTGTCTCCCTCGGCCCATCCAACATCATCCTCCGCGGCTGCGAGCTCAAAAACACGACTTGGGTAGACGGCGTCGCCGTCTACACCGGAAAGGACACGAAGGTCATGCTCAACAGCTCCGGCGCGCAATCGAAGCGCAGCCGACTCGAGACCCACATGAACAGAGAAACTATAATCTTGGCCGTGGCCCTCTTCGTGGAGTGCACCATCGTGACGGTGCTCGCCGGTGCTTGGCTCGGCCGGCACCGGGACCAACTTGACGACCTGACGTATTACAGGAAGACTGATTTCTCCGACAGGGAAGTAGGGAAGTACGATTACTACGGGATCGGATGGGAGGTTGTGTTCACTTTCTTCATGTCGGTGATTCTGTTCCAGGTCATGATTCCGATTGCGCTCTACATTTCGATGGAGCTCGTGAGATTGGGGCAGGCCTTTTTTATGATTCAGGATGAGAGCTTGTTTGACAAGGAAAGGGGAAACAGGTTTCAGTGCCGTGCTCTTAATATTAATGAGGATTTGGGGCAGATCAAGTATGTTTTTTCCGACAAAACAGGGACTTTGACAGAGAACAAGATGGAGTTCCGCTGCGCCAGCGTGGTCGGAGTAAGCTACAGCGGCGGCGCCGCCGCAACTGATGTCGTAGAAGAAGGCGTCTCCGTCGTGTGTAAGTCAAATTCAGTGATTTTACATGCTAATTCTAAATATTTTTTTCCAAAGCTTGAAATTTGTTAACAGTATTAGTCTTCATCGATCCGTAACAATAGCTGTCACACATTTGCATCTTCAATTTTGCGTTGAATTGCTTGTACGTAGCATTGTCCGTATGCACATTGTCATTCCACTTGTGTGAGGCATCACGTGTTCTTAGGGATAAGGAGTATATGCATTTAAGCCATCCTTAAATTTCATCATTGCGAAACCATTTCCTTCAATTACAAAAGCACCCAACACAAGCATTTGGTCAACCACTCGAATGAGAAAGCTAAATAAAGCCCTCTATTATTTTGAGCAGTGGATGAGCAAATCTGGAGACCAAAGATGGCCGTCAAGACTGATCCAGAGCTCCTTAAATTATTGAGGACCGGAGAGGGAACAGAGGAAGGAGATAAAGCCCGAGAATTTTTCCTGGCTTTGGCCACCTGCAACACCATTGTACCGATCTTGGCTGAAACAGAGGATCCTACAGTTCGGCTAATAGACTATCAGGGTGAATCGCCTGACGAGCAAGCCTTACTGTACGCCGCAGCCGCTTATGGCTTCATGCTCATCGAACGCACCTCCGGCCACATTGTTGTTGATGTCTTCGGTCAAAAGCAGAGGTACCACCTACTTCATTTCCTTCAATTTAATGAGAGATTATTATATGGGGCATCCAGATTGTCCGGAGGTGAATTCAGACACGTCATGTCACCCAGATGCACCGGGCTCTGGATGATGTGACGCGTCCAAATTCGCTTCTGAACAAATCCGGATGCCGCACATAATAGTTTTTCCAATTGAGAGATTATTACGTGCGTTGTCCGGACTGTCCTGAGTCGAATCCGGATGCGCCACATCACCCGGATGCACCGGATCCTGGATGATGTGCCGCATCAAGATTCGTCTCCGACCAAATCCGGACCGAACAAATCCGGACTCCGCATATAATATTTTTTCCAATTCAATTCAATTATGTACTTTATGTTTCATAACTTGATTTGCATATTCTGTATGACGTTATCCACCTTTTTTTTTTCCTAATTTTTATTTCAAAAGTGCCTTTGTTGAATTGTTCCAACTAATGAGCACTATAATTCCAACTTTTGTGCGTTCAAATCCAAGTTGATTTTTAATAGAAAAAGCAGCTATGGATGGCATATAATATTCGAATTTTGATTAAAAATTTTATATCCATTAAAACACGGAGAGAACGCTGATAATGAAAAAAATGTTTCGTGCATGCCGTAAATATTTAGTTGTTAAGACAATTGAATTAAAAGACAACAAACTAAACGACATTAAGAAATAGTTATTGGGGACCAATGATTAATAATTAATAAAGTGTGGCTCGTGCTGTGGCATGGCGATTGAGATTATTCGTCTCTCATGCGATCCTATGTTTGAGTCAATTATTCTGTGTGAACGGTACCACGGCTCGATACTGTTCGGATACTGCTCCGCTCGGTACTGTAGCTTCATACCGCTGATGTGATACATTTTGATTAATTTCTAAATGATGTTTAGCGTTTGATCTCTGCACAAAATAAATTTTTCACTCAACCTGCTCAAATAAATAAATAAAGTTGTAAGAGCTTAGCTTGATATCCGAAGAATAAAAAAGTTATATACAGACGTTTGAAGCTGTCCTGGACTATTCCACGAATTGCAAACGAGGCTGGTCTTTTAAGTATTATTAGTGCATTGGGATGAGAGAAGCGGTGACATATTTGCAAATTAAATAAAAAGAGGGTTTGGTGAGAAAAAAAGGCCATGAATTTCTCCTGCTGGAGTCATGATTAACATGGCTGATGTGACCATAGGTAAAGTCATCATGATGGGGTTTCTTAATTGCTACATGATTTAGATTTGTACAGCAAAACAGAGAGATAGAGATGTATGCATGTGTGATTGGTAGATGGGCTAATGAATGGTAGATGTTATTAATGCTCATGATTTTTATGGGATGTAATTATGCTTGGCCACCTACTTAATAGCCTTAGATTAATTGCACATGAAAGAAAATGTTTCTTCTTAAAAATACAATTTTTATTTCTAATATAATTCATATGGCCCAATCAATTAAAATTAGTTTTATATTTATAACAATTTTAAATAGAAGAATAAATAGCTCATTTAAAGTGTAGATTTATTTGGGCAGCATGGGATTACTTTTTTTTCCTTCTTAAATGAGCAATAATAAAAAATAAATAAATAAATAATCCTCTCATCCTAATTTTTATAGTTGGCAAATTATAGATATTAATCAAAATGGGTTATTAGGTCCAGTTCAGATCACCAGGTTTGCTAGAGGGTTGGATGGGGTTAACTAGATATAGATTGGATCAATTTGAGATTGGACCCAAACTCGAACTATGAACTCATTTTGACACCACTGGTTCACCGTTCGTTATATGGTATGAGTAATGTTCTTGATGGAGCGGTCGTTGTAGATCACATATGAGATATCCAAAGGACACGATAAAAATATGGTAAATATGCAAATCTTGGTGAGAAAATTTATTGTTTTCAGCAAGTAAACCATATTGCCTTAAATGCATAAGGGTCAAGTTGTACTTTTTTATAATTTTGTTGTATTTGTCAAGTCCTGGTTGGTAGAGCTCTTTTTATAAATTTGAACATGGATCAAGTCCTGGTTGGTAGAGATCTTGATTAGGTGTAGATAAAGTTTGAATGGGAACCAACAAACCCATATCCAAATCATGGCTCATGACTCATGTACGCAAAATCTAATGTTTAACAATATAAAAAGCTAAGTTTAAACTTTGGTTTTTTTTTTTTTTCTTGTATTGATTAATATTTTTCATTATCTTCTTCCCTATCTCCTTTTTTATATGAACTGAGTGGATCCCTTTCATGTCACAACAATTCTTGTGTATTCCCTTCTAATACAATTCTGAGGCGAGTCTCTTGTATGTTCTTTTGTACCCCTGAATGACTCCCGACAATGCTCCCATGGAACTCCTGGAGTAGGTGGGGAATATGAACTGAGGTCCTTGGCATCACAAATCTTCCTTGATACAGCAGCCTCTCCCCTGTTAGAGAATAACTAGGGTGGCTACTCCTATCTAGGGGTGCAAATGAGTTGAGTCGAGCTCGAGTCAAGGGGTGTTTGAGTCGAGCTCGATTGCCAAATACTGAGGTCGAGCTTGAGCTCGAAGCTACAGTTTTGTCCCGAGGTTTTCTCTGAAGCTTCAGTTACTTCCCAAGGTTTCATTCCGTTTTGTGGTCCTCAGTCCGTTCCGTCTTGAGGTCGCATCTCGTGTCCCGCTCGGAACTCCGAGTTTTGTTCTCCGCCCCGTCTCGAGGTCGCGTCCCGCTCGGAACTCCGAGTTTTGTTTTCCCTGCCCGGGCTCCGAATTCCATTTTCCTGCCCTCCCAAGCCCCAACGGTTTCATTTTCCAGCAGGCAATGCAATTCTGCGAGCTGCTCGACAAGCTCACTAGTCAAGCGGAGGGTTGTTTGAACTCAAACTTGTTATGCCGTCAAGCTCGAAATCATGTTCACGCTCGACTTGTCAATCCTATTAACGAGTCAAACCCAAACTGGCTCGCAAGTCAGCTTGACTCGGTTTGCACCCCTTCTCCCATTCTTCAATAAATCGGCCCTAATCCTTCCCAGCTCTTCATCCCGTGCACCCTCCTCCTTAATTGCTCCCCAATCTAGCATCAGGGATATCGACACTGCCATCTCCAATAGCTCCCCCATATAACCGGACAAGGCATCCGCCACATTGTTCTCTATCACAGGCCTTTTCTGAATTTTAAAGTTATATCCTAATAACTTTGACAACCATCTCTAGTGCTCCTCTGTCACTATCCTATGCTCCAATAAGAATTTTAGGCTCCGCTGATCCATCCTGACATTGAAATATCTACCCAACAAGTAAGGTCTCCACTTCTTGATGGCTAGCATAATCACCATCAACTCCCTCTCATAGACTTACTTTAGCCTAGCCCTAGCCCTAGTTGTCAATATCTGGCAAAAGTAACCAATGGGTCGGTGACTCTGCATGAGTACTGCTCCCAAGACATACACTGATATGGCCGTCTCTACTACAAAAATCTTACTGAAATCGAGCAAGGCCAAGACCGACAGTGGTCATGGCTATCTTCAATCTCTCAAACACTATTGTGTTGGCCTCCCCCAATAAGAAGCTATCCTTCTTCAGCTGTTCTTTCAGTGGACATGCAATGGTGTTATAGCCCCTCACAAACCTCCTGTAGTCATGGTTTAAAATTGTGCAATATGAGGCTCGCCTTGAGGCCCGCCTTTGCGCAATTACAGTGAAAAGCGCCTTGAGGCTTACGCCTCAAGTTTTTTTTTATGAGGCTTGCACCTCAACTTGGTTGAGGCCCGCCTTAAGACGCGTCTCGCCTCACTGGCGTGAGGCTTACGCCTCACTCGATATATATTAAAACTTACATAAATCCTGAAGTAAAGCCGCAAACAAATCACACTTCGTGTACCCCCTAGTCGCAACAACTTCATCTCAACTTCCTTAACCTCTAACCCGTCGCCGTTTTTTAACATATTATTTGAGTATTATATAAAAATTTACTTTTAACATTTATTTACACTTAACACAATTTTATTATTTATTATAAGGCTCACGCCTCAAAATGCCTTGAGGCTTATACCTCGCCTTTCAAAAAAAAAAAAAACGCTTCAATACCTAATTGCACATTTTTAAACATGGTGATGACAGTGCTAATGACTTATGAGTTCTTATGTGATATGTCATTGCTATTTATTTTTGGAATTATATGTTAATGAAAAAAGAATACTGCGATTTGGGAAAGATGGAGTTTGAGTTGGACTATATTCATGTTGTCTTATTATTGGGATATTTTGATTTCACTTCATATCTTGTACATTTTTATGTTTTATATATTATTTACTCATTAGTATATACAAAAATTTATCATTTTATGTTTACGCAATTTTTTAATTTTGAGGCTTATGCCTCAAAAAGCCTTGAGGCTTACGCCTCGCCTCACGAACGAAAAACGCCTCTATACCCGATTACGCAATTTTAAACATTGCCTGTAGTATCCTGCTAGCTTTAGAAAATCCCTCAGCTCTCTCAGATTTTTCGGTAGTGGCCCATCTCAGCATTTCCTTGATCTTAACCTGATCAGCGATCACTCCCTCCTGAGAAACTACATGTCTAAAGTACTCCACAATGATCTGTGCAAAACAATATTTCTTCAAATTGGCCATTTGTTGCTGCTCCTGTAATACCTCTAGGACTATCCTTAAGTGCTCCTAAATGCTCCTCCTCTGACTTGTTGTACACCAGGATATAGTCAAAGAAAACAATACAAATCTCTTGAGATAGGGTTGGAAACACCCTATTTATGAGGGAATGGAATGTAGCTGGAGCATTAGTGAGGCCAACATACATTACTAAGAACTCATAATGTCCCTCTCCTCCACGTGCGTTCTAAAAGCAGTCTTTGGACACATCCTCCCCTTTCATTATGATCTGATGGTGTCCGAACTTCAAATTTATCTTTGTATAGATAATTGTCTCATACAGATCATCTATCATCGGGATGCGAAACTTAACTGGCACCATCTTCTTATTCAAAGACTTATAGTCCATGCAGGACCTCCAACTCCTTTCATTTTTTTTTAGCTAATAATATTGGACTAAAAAAAAAAGTGCTCACAACTAGGCTGATATTTCTTGCCTTTAGCATTTCTTTAATCAATTTCTCAATTTCATCAGTTTGAAATTGAGAGTAACAATATGGCCTGACACTGATGGGTGATACCCCTTCCCTCAGGGTGATAACGTGATCCTACTCCCTAGGCGGTGGAAATCCTTGAGGTGGCTGAAAGTCCTCACTAAATTTTTGAATCAATGGTTGCACTGAAATATGAATGTCTCCACCCTCCTCCAATCTGATCCCCTCTGAACTGCCTCCTCTGGCTCTCCTCTCTTGGTACTTCTGATCCTCCACCAGCTGAGTTAGTTTCATAGTCTCGCTCAAGTTACAAGGCCTCATGACTCTCACTGTTGCTCGGATCTCCGATTTGATCCCCTTCATGAAATTCTCCTCCCGTACAGTCTCAATCAGTCGATCCAGTCGTCTTGTCAGGAACTCAAATCTTTCGTGATATTCTTCCACCGAGCCTTCCAGTATCAGGTCAAAGAACAGCTCATAGAAGTCTCCTCCTCTGCTGGTTCGAAAACGTTCCAATAAGTACTATTTGAACTCTCTCTAACTCCATATGAGCCGCCTCATGTCTGTCCACCGGTACCAAGCCAACGCCTTCCCCTTCCAAACATAAGCTGGTTGCCATCAATCTCTCTACCTCCGCCAACCCTTTGACGGCGAAATATCTCTCTACCTTGTAAATCCACCAGTGTGCATTCTCTCCCTCAAAAATAGGCATCTTCATCTTCTTAACCTTTGGATCCCCTCCATTTCCCTTAATTCCTCCATAATTTTCCCTTCCCCAAGTGTCTCGATCCTCTCTTCCACGTTCATTCCCAAACCCTTCTTTCCCAATCAGCACCTCTTTGTTCATAACCCTCATATCCACACTCTCCCCATACCTTCCACCTCTCTCCTCCCTCTGGGAAGGTTCCAGATGGGGTCTTCTCCCTTCTCCCTCTATAATCTCCACATCATTCTCATCCTTACGAATTTCGGAATTCGTACTCCTTACCAATTTTCCTCTTGCTTCTGTTGCCACCGTTTGATTTTGAAGATCCCATATCTTCTTCCTCATCTCTTGGAAATCTGAGAATTTTCCTTCCATGGTGGAAGGAAATTTTATCTTCCACCATCGCCTTGATTTGACAACATCTCCCCCTCAAGCGTTCTTCCAAAGCATCCACCTTCTTGGCCTCCATCAATACCCTGATCTTTGTTAGACTCTCAAAAATTCATATTTTGACCACAAAAACAGCAAAATCAGTGGTTCAAAGTCAAAAATCTGTTTGTAGGAAACTGCCAAAAATAGCCCAAAACAGCCCAAAAATTGGCTCTGATACCAATTTGATTGGAAACACTTGTAAACAACAGTGTTTTCTTACCAATATTGAGATTTCAGCGATCTCACCACAATCCTCCAAACAAATCAAATAAAATAGCGAGAATACTTGCAATAATAGAAACAAACGGAAGGAAAATACCGAGGTACAAATTGATCCTCAATTCGAGAGGAGGATAATTCTCTCTCAAATCTCTAGTCGTCATTAGAGACCAAGATGCCAAAACTTACCCACACCAAATTCAACAAATAAACATGACATGATGCCCTAATCCTAATATAAACATCTACTTAAAGGAAACACAAAATTAACTCAAAAGGACTAACCCCCCCCCCCCCCCCTATATGACGTGTTTCTTATTTGTTGTTTTTTGTAAGAGGTTTATTTTCAATTATTTGTTGTTTAATCATAAATGCAATTAATTCAAGGGTGAATTTCGGAATAGTCCCCTGACTATTGATATAATATGGTCAGTTTAGTCCTAGAGTTTCACATTGCTCCAATTTAGCCCCCCCCTGGGCTATACAAAATTTCTCCAAAATGGTCCCTTTGGGGTTAAATTGGGATTAATTTTGTATACTCTAGAAACTAAATTGTGATTAATTTTATATAACTCTTATAATGGACTATTTTATATCAATTTGTATAGTCGATAGGCAAAATGGGAGCAATGTGATACTTTGGGACTAAATTGATCACACATAAATGGTTTGTGAACTATTTAGAATGTTTCCATTCAGGAGCTATTTGACATTTTTGAGAACACTAGCAATTCCTCTTTTTTTTTACGTGGGAGTCTTTGGTTGATAACTAGCAGAAGTAGCAGTTCGAATATATGGTTCCTTTTTGATTGTTATGTAATCATTTTATAATTTCGACCTTTTAGCATTATATCTTACTGCCTTTACTTTGCATTAATTTAAGTTCTGTTGAATCCAATACTATGGTGGCTGCAGGTTTGATATTTTGGGTCTTCACGAATTTGATAGTGATCGTAAGAGGATGTCAGTTATAGTGGGCTTTCCTGATAAGACAGTTAAGGTTTTTATTAAAGGTGCAGACAGTTCAATGTTTGGTGTTGTAGACAAGATGTTGAATGTGGACATAGTTCAATCAACCAAATCACACACCTTCACACCTTCTCAACATTGGGTCTGAGAACCTTAGTCATTGGTGTGCGGGAGATGAGCAATGTTGAGTTTTGAGGAGTGTGAGCATTCTTCCTATGAAAAAGCTAACACTGCATTGTTTGGGAGGGGCAGTTTATTAAAAAGCAGTTGCAATGATTATTGAGAACAAACATTTAGCATTCTGGGAGCCTCAGGAATCGAAGATAAGCTACAGCAAGGTGTGCCTGAAGCCATTGAATCTTTGAGGAAAGCTGGGGATCAAGGTCTGGCTTTTGACTGGGGACAAGCAAGAAACTGCAATTTCCATTGGCTTTTCTTCCAACCTCTTAACAGGAGAAATGACCCAAAATTATAATAAATAGCCATTCCAAGGAGTCATGTAAAAAAGAGTTTTAGCAGATGCCCCTGAGCCATCACTAAAATTAGTAGCAGGAAATTCTCCAGCAGCAGAAAACAGTATTGCAGGAGCTGATGCTGTAAAGTCTCCTCTTGCTTTGATAATTGATGGTACCAGGCCTTGTCTACATCCTTGAGACTGAGTTAGAAGAAGAGGTTATGATGTCAAAAAGCTTTCAATTTTTTCTTTTTTCAGGATTATAGTGTACTCACTTCTCCATCCATGGATGTTCCAGCTGTTCGAAGTAGCAACATCATGTAGTGTTGTTCTGTGCTGCCGAGTAGCTCCATTGCAGAAGGCTGGGATAGTTTGTTCTAATCAAGAGCAGAACAGATGATATGACTCTTGCTATAGGAGATGGTAATCTTGAAGTTAATTCTCTTTCAGAAATACATGTTTCAACATGTTTTTTCATTCTGGGATAAACTCTCTCTTCATATGCTATTCAGGTGCGAATGATGTTTCAATGATCCAGAAGGCTAACGTTGGGATAGGCATTAGCGGCAGAGAAGGGAGGCAAGCTGTTATGGCCTCGGATTTCGCAATTGGACAGTTCAGATTCTTGGTACCACCTTTTATGGGTTCATGGTCACTGGAACTACCAAGAATGGCATATATGATATTATACAACTTTTACAGAAATTCTATTATGGTGTTCGTACTTTTCTGGTAAGTTGGATGAGATGCTATTATTTTTATATAAGCTCATTCTAAATGTTGTTCATTACATTTTTTATTTGGAAGTTTAGTATTCTATTTATCATAATTTGCTTTCTGGTTCTTCCTGCATTATTTTAGCAATTTTAGTTGGAATGTGAAGCAACTCCTTGATCAGTATCCACAATCTGGATTCCGGTTTGCCTTGAATAATTGTTGTTTTGCTCTCCCATTTTGTACCTATTGACGTTTCTTATGTTTTTTTTTTTTGTTTTTTTTTTTTTTTTTTTTTTAATATATGTTTTTCCAACATTCATTCCCTAGTTGCTAATATTGTAGCGTGGGATTAGCTTCCCAAGATATTAAGTGATATTAAGTTTGTCTGTAGTAAGCATTCTATTTTGAAAAGAGTAAGGTTATGTTGCTTAAATAAATTACTTTCAAATATCAAAAAAGAGATCAACTAAAAACATAAACTATCTTAGAGTTAATGATGGTCCTCTATAGTTAGGTATGTATGAGTTTAAGAAGTTTCCTCAATCATTTTTATTCTTGAAGTATTGGATAAGATTTTGATTTTATTTTTATTATTCTTCTTGATTAGTGGCTGCCAAACTCAAATGTACCTATTCAATCTCCTATTCCATCATACTTACAACTTACTAGATGTTGCTCTCTAATAGAAGAAGAAGTCAATGGATTTGAGACATCACTCATTCTTCTCATTCATCATTCATCTAAGTGTTAAAGCCACATGAAGGCTTGAAAGGTTTTCTAGTGGTGGTTGATCGAAAGTTGGTGATTTTCTTAAACTGGGGTGTCATATGAAGGGATATTCTACAACGTTTGGTGGTTACTAATTGGTGCGTTTAAGGGTGGAAGGAGACAATTTGAATCCAAATACCCTCAAAAGGGAAAATTGGTGGGTATGTCACGAGGAGATTGTGATCGAATGTGTCAGTCTGAATTAAGAGAAAATTGAAGAGAAAATTGGTTATAAACCTCTATCTCCTATTGACTCTAGATGCGCATATTTGGTTATGAGAAATCATACTCATTATTTGAAGAGGGAATTAAGAGAGAGTAGTAGAGGAAAGAATATCTAGGAGTGATAAATGTGAGATAAAAACATCAAGTGATCAAATATTTGTATACTGTATTTTTTGATCTAGGACTATTGATTACTTATCTCTTTGGTATAGTTTTATACATAGGTAGATCTCATTATGTTACTAAGACCTTTCAGTATTTCCTGACCAATTCAACGACTGATATCTAATTGAATGACAAAGTTTCATTCATTGAAGCTTTTTATCATCACTTCTAGAGAAAATTGATATGGAATTTATTTCGATAGTAGTATTGGCAATTCTTGCAGGCCTGATTTAAGGCTGAAGTTCAATTAATTCCATGACTGGTGAGTTGAGGTGAAGGTCCCCAAGAGAAGAGAATTTAGGAGAAGATCCATTCGTCTATTACTTTGGATCTTTATAGCAAAGGAAGAGGCATAGGAAGACGGCAACCATGGAGGATAAATGTTAGGATCCCAAATATAAGCAGAGGTTCTATCTTGGTTAATATAAAGCTTGTAATAGGAAATATGCTTGTATTGTAATAAGAACTGGTCCATATAAAAAAATATAATAATACTGGTCAAATAAAGGAATTTTGTACAAATTCATATTAGGTAGAGAAATCTATTAAATATTACAAAGTAGAGCGATCTATGACGCATCGGTTTTCTTAGTGCAATTAAATCTTGAGTTATTAGTTTCTTAAACTCAAGTGTCTTTTCACTCTGCAGAAAAAAAGTGGGTTTATATCTAATTTGTTGTAGGAGATTGTGAGAGTGAACTCTTAATGTTATATGTGTTGTTATATGCAAAAACCAAGACAATAATGAGTA